>OZ012739.1:166204222-169169837 GCA_963859935.3 Lathyrus sativus | reverse complement strand
TAATGAGTGGAGATGCAAGAGCTGGGGAAGTATGATACGACTGGTTATGCAAAATGATGTAAAATGCTTATGATGATGAATGCAATGCGTATGATGCAGACGGGTGATTGTAGGTGGAGACGCCAGCGTGGTGGACTTTTGGTAGTTGCCAATGCGGATTGGACTTGGGGTGGTGGGAGGGATTGACTGCCTCGACACGCACTTTGCTAAAGATGCCATGACGAAGCTTGAAGAAGATATTATAGATGCCCCAAGTCTGGGTACTTGGTGGTTTGTTGTGAATTTATTTCAGAGAAGGTTGCAGCTCTGCCTGATGATTAGGGTAACTTGGTCCTGCCCTAGTCTGAATATGGTAATGATATGCCCCTGCTCGAGCTGTTAAATGGTTTGCCCCAGTTTGTGGGCTTTGAAATAATCTTGCTTCGCGTACGCTAGTGAAAGTCAAGTTCCTCCCTGATTCCCCCTTGTTGAGATGTCCTTGAATACCTAGCACAGATTTGCAATTAAAACTGTACATTCATAAATGGTAATATTAATGTAAAATTTGGTGCAAGTTTTTGAAAAAAGTATCGTTTATTGAGAGTGTCGCGATAGTGAGATGAATGGACTGTTAGTCCGAACTTTGTGCTAATTTTGATTAGTGCGTGAAAGGTATAGCAAGAATAATGACGTTAATGCTGATGATTAGAAGATATGTGAGGAGTCAGGTTACACAACCTTGGGATAATATGCTTTTAGAGTAAACCTCGTCTCAATTAGGTCTTTCGAGGGCTGTAACGTGGTCTGGTTCACGATTATGAAACAAGGTTATTAGGCTCAAAGTATGATTTGTACCCACCCCTTCTTCTTACTGATCTCCAGTCCTACGCTCAGTTAATTCTACACTTGCTTGATGGTGCAAACTGGAAGGTTCAAGATTTGCTCGATGTGGCAGTCACTTTATTTTGGTTTTTTATGGATGTCAGTGACCCTTCTGATTGGATGACCACTGAATCTTATTTTGTTTTTGTTGAGGATTTCGAGGTCCTCTTTTGCTTTTGTTTTTGATCCCTAACTTTTGCATGGATTGATTTCGCTTTGTCAAATCCATCGGGATTGCCTTGATTTTGCCTAAGTCCCCTCTGAGGTGTTTGACTTAGCAGGCTTTTGATTTTTTTTTTTTGAATTTTGGGAAGTTTGTGACTGTCATGTCGTGGGTCATTGATGAACAACCGTCTTTTGGATTTTGCTTTATTGATTCGAGTGCGGGGTTGAATTAGCTGAACACTACCCTGTCCCAGGTTGAGTGTAAGGTTTGAATATCCGAAGGAAACTGCTACTCCTAGGCTCGAAGTGGTTTACTAGGGATTAACTCCTTATATCTCCAGTGTTTGGGGGATTGAAGCAATGCCTGTACATCATTGACGAGATTCTGTCTGAAAGCATACGGTTTGCAATTATGGGTATCTCGTTTTCATCATCCTCCCTCAAATCATGCTAAATAACAGTGAATAGAGTGAAGTGAACAAAAATGTGTCAATGATAAGTGAAAATGAGTGAATACGACATAACTAATTCAAAACATGCATAAACGATACATTAATGAAAACCAAATACGAATGGCAATTGTTCGAAGCATACAATACTTAAACAAACAAAGACAAATATAAGAAATGCGTAATATGAAATGTCGACATGACGGCCTTCTTCGAGAAATGAACTTGACTCTGCTTGATCTGATGTTGGCACTAGTTGACTGGTGGCATCGGATTGTTGATGACATTTGGAGACTTCCCATTAAAGTTGATAGCATCCCTGTCGATCATGTCTTGAATTATGTGCTTGAAAGCTCTGCAGTCCTCAATGGTATGACCTGAAGCGCCCTTATGAAACTCATAATGAGCATTTGCATCGTAATCAGCAGGAATGACAGTTGGAGGAGCCAAATCTCTCAGAACAACAACTTTCTTCTCCATCAACTGAGCAAAGATTTTAGCATATGTCATTGGTAAACGGTCAAAGACTCTATCTGGCCTCCATGTTCTCTACTGACGCCGTGGGCGAGTACCTTGTCGTTGTTGAGTAGCTTGCATTTGTTGTTGCTGAGGAGGATATTGGTATCCTTGCTGATTGTAGGCTTGTTGCTGAGGAGGCATTTGAGCTTGCACTGCTTGAACAGCTGGCTGATAAGGCATTGGAGCATGTTGCACAACAGCAACATACGGATACTGATAATAGGGAACTTGATAAGGCATAGGAGCGGGAGCTTGTTGAGAAGCTTGCCCTTTCTGCAAAGAGATGGCATTTTTCTCGCCCTCTTTCTTCTTGTATCCATTGAAAGGCCTCTTGGCATTGGCCTGATTGTTAGAACCTCCTGGGATCTTTCCACTTTTCATCCCTTCTTCAATTCTCTCACCAACGATCACCAAGTCAGAAAATCCAGCGGAGACACTACCGATCAGCTTTTCGTAGTACTGGCCTTGCAAGGTGCCCATGAAGATGTCAATTAGTTCACGGTCAACCAGAGGTGGATGCACCCTTGCGGCTAGCTCTCTCCATCGTTGTGCGTACTCCTTGAAAGATTCACCATCCTTCTGAGTCATACTCTGAAGTTGAGTACGATTCGGAGCAAGATCGGTGTTGTACTTATACTGTTTGACAAATGCATCGGCTAGCTCGGCCCAAGTACGCACACTATTACGTTCCAGCTGCATATACCATTCGAGTGATGCCCCAGACAGGCTGTCTTGGAAGCAATGGATCATGAGCTTTTCGTCTCTGGCGTAGGCAGCCATCTTGCGACAGTACATCTTCAGATGAATATTCGGGCAACTGAGACCTTTGTACTTTGAAAATTCGGGCACCTTGAACTTGGGAGGAATGACAACATCAGGCACCAAGCATAATTCTAAAGCACTGAAAGAATTTGAATTGTGCCCCTCCATGGCCCAGAGTTTCTCGGCTAGATCTCGGCACATCTTCATGGCTTCTGAATCCTGAGCGGCAACAGGACTGGAAATGGGGATAGCAGCATGATAGTTCTGAACGTCGTCATAATGATCCATCAAAGTATCTTCAGTATGGGGAGCTGGGATCTGCACGACAGTAGGCTGAGCCTGCGGGATAGCTCCAACAGTAACTCCAGGCGCTGGGATTGGCTGAGAAGTGTTTCCTTCAGCTGCGTTATTGAAGTTCAACGGCATCCCATGAGGATTTGGAATTGGAACCAAAGGGATGGCATTAGACCCTTGTCCTTGACCATTGTTGTTGACGACAGCAGCGGCTTCACGCTGTTCTTCCTCTCTTCTGGCCGCGAGGATGGCTTCGAGGATCTGGTCAATCTTTCCTTTCATAGAATCCAACTCTTCCCTGAAGGCGGCTTGCTCCTGTTGAATCTGTTCCATCATTCGTCTTGTATTGGCTCTAGTTGCGTACTTGTGTCGAGGAATCAGCTTGATTTACTAGAGAGGAAGGAACAAAGACATAAGATTCTGTTGAAGGATTGGAAATGCAAAAATGCACAACATATGAGATGCAATGCAAATGATATGCGAGATGCAATGCAAGATACAAGATCCAGGATCACAGTATCACAGTTCAAACAACTCCTGAAGCTGGTAACTGAAACGGATAAGTAACCACAGTTTCTGACCAAAGAAACCTGACAGGTAAGCCTTATACGGGAAGGTCTAGATATTCTACCCATAAACCCACTTACGGGATGGTTTCTATGTTTGGTTCCCAGGATCACGGACACTAATCATATCAGCGTCACGCAACAGGCTAGCTGTATTACAACGATAATAACGATACGGTCTCTCCTGAGTGGAGTTCTCATGCCAGGCCCACAAGGAGCAAGTCCTTGGAGACTAACACCACATGACCACCATTATTGGAACTGGTGCTAAAAAAGGTTCCTAGAATCATGGACCCTTCATGAATCAAGTCGAGCAACATGCTAGCTGTATTACAACAAGATCTACGAATAAGTCTCCTCTAGAGGATCTTTCATGCTAGGCCCACAAGGATCAAGTCCTCGGAGACTAACACTACTCGAATACCAATTTTAAACTATGTGTTCTCTCTGCTTTTACCAAAGCTCGGGCGTAGAGCTTTAATCATGATGTCATCCCAAGAACCAACAGGCCAAGATAACAAGCACAAATAAAATCTACAAGAGAACAAATACATAAACGAAAAGGAAAGCAAACAAACACTCATCACAAACCAAAAGATAGGCTCGACTCTCTCTTTGCATGGAGCATATCCCCAGCAGAGTCGCCACCTGTCGCACCTCGAAAAAATCACTGAGACATCTCGGACAAACGACCCTCGCGCGAAAGGCGCAGAAATGCGGTTCGAAAGAGTCGCCACCGAACTTTATTTTTCCCGAATAAATGGGAGAGGAAAATATCGAGAAAACCTCTTAAGACGAAAGGATAGGAACAGGGTTGTCGCAACCATGTTCCGGGTTCGGGAGTCGGTTACGTGAGGGGAAGGTATTAGCACCCCTCACGTCCGTCGTACTCGACGGGAACCTCTTAAGGTATTTGTGGAACGTTGTTTATGTTTACTTGTTTTCTTCTCGTTGTTAAAGGTAGAATTGGTAGGTTAACAGGATAAAAACACTAAAGGGAGATGGGTGGTTAGAGGATAGGTTGCTCGCCAATCATTGGGGCCCTTGTGCCTACGTATGCTCATTCGGATGAGAATGAGAAATCAGAGCGTCGTAGTTCGACTACGGGAAAGGATGGGGGAAATGAAAGATGGAGGGGATTGTGCTCGCCATGATTATCGCAATCTTGTGCCTACGTATCTTATATTCAAGAATGAATAAAGAATCAGAGCGTCCGTAGTTCGTGGAGACGACCACGGAAATATGAAGTTTGAAATGGATTGAGAAACGAAAGAGTGACTGACAAGCAACCCAAGGGCATGCCTCAAGAGCTTGTCACTCAAGAATTCAAGGAATGCAAGATCCCAAGAACTCAATTCTTTCAGAAATTGGGTTGAAAAGAGTTGGAGATAAAGGATTGAATGTTTTGAAATCGAAAGAATGAACTAATAACAACTCAAGAGCGCGCCTCGAGAGTCACTCATTTGAATATTCAAAGAATGCTAGATTCTAAGAATATCCCTCTTTCGTAAGTTTTAAAAAAATGTTTGTGAAAAGATTGAATCGGAAATGGAATGCGAGGCAAAGAGGAAGTTATTTTGAAGCAGCTCGACAACGTGTCGAGGATTTGAACGAAGATGGAACCGACTTGACGACGTGTCAAGGGTTAGATTATGAGAAATGATATTGGTCCCTAAGGGTGCTTCCAATATCAAAACCACGAGGAGTTGTGAATGCGTGTACGGAATGTGGGTTGCGAATACGTACGAGCATTCGGCTTAGGAGAACATTGGAAAATGATTGAGTTTGAAAAAAGTCGAAAAGTTGAGTGAATAATAACTCAAGAGCGTGCCTCGAGAATTATCTACTCGGAAATTCAAGGAATGCTAGATTCCAAGAACTTCTTTCTTTCGAAGCTTTAATTGAAAAAGGTGTTTTGAAAATGCTTTGAAGAGAAATGAGGTATGAAAAGAGTTCGTGGTATGAGAGGCGAGAAAACGAGATTGGATTTGAAAAGTATAGGAGAAATGACGATTATTTGGTAAATGAGACGTAGGCCTCACAATCAATTAATCGGGGTATTATCGAGATGCTAGATCTCGACGATACCTTTTTCATTCGATTTTGGACGAACAATGGAAATACCACACGGAATGCTAGATTCTTATGATATTTCTTTGTTCAAAATAGAGTATGTTTAAAGAGCGAAAAGTTGAACAAAACATTATTTAAGGTGTACACCTCAATAATATCCATTCGAAAACTCAAGAAGTGCTAGACTTCAAGAGTTTAATTTTTTTGTAATTTGGTTTAAAAATAAATTAATATTTAAAAAAGAAGTTGGATGAAGATTAGAAAAAAAAAATTATTAGTTTTGAGAATGATTTAACTGAGAAAGTAATTTGTATTGAAAAATTTATTGGAATGGAAATATAAAAATGATGTCAATTTTGAAAATAAAGTTTGAAAATAGTTTGAAGTTTTATTTAGAAAATAATTTAGGATTGTCTTAAAATAAACTATCTATTAAATCGAATATAAAGCAATTTTTGATTTGAAAAAAAAGATAATTATTGATATTTGGAAATGCTTAATGAAATATTATTGCTTCAAAGTTTTTTTTTCTTCTTTAAAATAAAATCTATTTTGAAATTGCCTTATTAAATAAATTACTTAATAAATAGAAGAATGATTTTGATTTAATTTATAAAATATTGTTTGAATAAACAATGAAAGAATCATGTGGAATGCTAGACTCCGATGACATTTCCTTGTCTAAATAATTAGAGGGCGTATTTTGAAACAAAAAAGTCGAATGTCACTACACAAGGCGTACGCCCCAATAGTATTCATTCAAAAACTCAAGAAGTGCTAGACTTCAAGAGTTTAATTTTTCGTAGTTGATTTAAGAAAATAGTTTGAATGTTGAAAATAAATTGAATAATAAATTGAATAAAGATTAGAAAAAATAATCTTATTTCGAAAATGATTTAACTAAGAAATTAGTTTAACTGAGAAAATAGTTTAATATATATAATGCTCACAATTAAAAAAAAATTTAAAACATCATGAAACAAAAGCTTTATAAATAGCATCAATAATTTTCTAGTATGATTTGCAAAACTCAATACAGTATGAACTAATAAAAAACAAGGCTACCGGAATTGCCTTCAAATCATAATAGAAACAAAACAGCATCTAATTTGTACAAAATTGAATTTTTGAGTACCGGCTTAGAAAATAATTCACAAAATTAAGATAACAGTCCCACGCAAACAACCAATTGCGTCGAGGTTTGAAGGTCAGAAATTCACAAACGAGATTAATCGACATAAGGCCCCCCTTGTTCACAGTAGCAGCACGATGCTAAATCGTTCTCAAATAATAACAGGGTTGACGACTTAAAGGTAAGAAACCAATCAAAATATAAGTCGTATATGCATACAAAAACGAAATAAACCTGAATCAGTAATGCATAAACCGCAATTGTTTTGAAATTCCAATAGCAACCACAGAATCTTATTACTCTAAGCCTCAACCCAAGTGCAAGCAATATCGAAATGCAGTATAATCGACATCTCAATCAAACCCAACTACATAGATCAAGCATTCAATCATAGTGAGATTCAAAAATGGAATTTTAACTATAACATCAATCCATTGAGCATGATACAGTACTAAACAAAATGTCTTGATGACATCGAATTTTAAACATATACCGTCACGAAAATAACTCAACAGGAATGACTTAAAATTGAATCAGGAGAAAAACATCATACCAACAACTCACAACTTTAACATAGCAAGTCCATAACCACCATCGACATCGTGTAATTCCGAACCAGTTATCAAATAACCAATCAACAATTTATCTTCGCAAATTTGTAAATGACACGGCCAATAATCAATAAACATTAGAAGCTTCAAATCTAGATCAGTAGTGATACCAATATAAAAACCTATAAGTTTAAAAAACAAACTGGCTGAGATATCTTTTAGAATAAAATTTGGACTAAATCCTAAACAAAACACAATAACATCATGTCATTTGAAATATAAACAACAAAGCAAATGATAAGGGAAAGCATGAAGCCGTCATATCGAGAAGTTACCGAAACCGAAGCGCGAAATGCCTTGTTGTATATGCTGTGTCTGGACCGGTTGGTTCTTAACCCACATTAACAACAACACGCGAGTAATCGAATCCGTTCCTATTCGGACCAAGTCACGCACGCCACTTTAATGAATCTCCGACTTTGCGTAATGGATTAAAGGCTACTGCTGTCAATAGTCAGTGAAAGCTTGTTGTCGTGGGGACGTCCCGGAGCCGCGACTAGGTCGCTGTGAGGATGAGATGAAAGCTTTTCGATACGAAACTGCAACAATTACCACACTCGAGTCTGAATCTCGGATTCAACTTCAAACCGACGCCATTTAATGAGTGTGAGAGCTGCTGCAAGGTTATCGTTGTTAAGAAATGTGACTTCGTTGTAGCCATGGTTGATTCTTCGTTGTAAACATGAGATCAACCGAAATCCTTCCCTCACTTTGCAAGGGTGAACTACGCTAAGTTTCAATCCGATTCCATTTTGTTGCCACCGATGTCACAGTTAAACTCATGAGCAAAAATGTTGAATACATCTTTCGTGAAGAAATCTTTACACCATTGTCGCAACGGACATAACATATTTGAGCTTGCGGAAAACATCATGGAAGGTCTTGTGGTGAATCATTAATGATTTACATGGTGGTTAGGTTTTTGATGTAGTATGGAGGAGTGAAACGGAGATATCATTATGATGGTGAGAAATCGGAGGATGATGGTGATGTAGGAAGGAAATGGGGTTTCGTCGGAAAAGGGTTGGTTGATGGTGGTGTTGTGAGGGGAGATTTGGTGGTTCACCGTGTGTGCCGAAGAAGGGTTTTAGCCTTCCGTTGGGAGGAAGAAGAAGTGGTGGCAGCGTTTGTGGTTTGTGAGAAAAATGGAGGGTTTACGGTGGAGGGTTTACAGTGGAGGGTTATTGAGAAGATGATGAAGGGAATTTCTCGAAGACGGCGGCTAAATATTAGGGTTTTTTCTCTGAATTTTGGGGAGCTGTGAACAATATCCTCCCCCTTTCTTTAGGGTTTTTCGCCTCCTCTTAAAGGCCAATTATCCCCACTCTGAAATCCAAAACGGGCCCCCAAACGTGGGCCTCTTCTTTCCTAAAACAAAATCTGATCCTCCTTTTTTGTATTAATTTTCTTTTCATTATTTTATTAACAATTTTTACTAAATATTAACAAATATAATAACTACAAACTAAAATAAAATATTAACAACTATTTAATACATAAATATTAATAAATATAAAATTAATAGATATTAACAAATATATATAAAACAAACTAAAAATTTACAAAATTTAATATTAACAAACAAAAGAGCAATATATGTGCACAAAATATCATTATTAATAATATTTTAAAAAGAAAAAGTTTAGGAAATTAAGAAAAGAATTAGTATTCACAAAAATGTCTTTAGGCCATGTGTCATGCTTTAATTGGTCAAAAAGATAAAGTTCTGAAAAATCAACCAATTGCGAGCAGACACGTGTCTAAATAACAAGAAATTATCGGGAAATGCAAAATCAAAATAGAATCAAAAATATGCAAAAAAAAACTGAAAATGGGTAGGACAAATTTAGGGTATGACACGTACCAAACAAAAGTACGTAGGCACGAGACGCGATGTCTCGGCGAGCAACCTTCCCCCCTTCTTAGCCGTAGTTAGGCGAACTACGTTGACTCTGACTTTCCCATTGCAAGAGGGAGTACGTAGGCGCAGAGCGGCGATGCTCTGCCGAGTCAGTTTCTCTTTTATTTTTCTTTTGTCCTTAAGCTTTTAGCTAGATAGTTTCAACACACCCTTTTAGATAGACAACACATACGTGGATCCCGTCGAGTACGACGGACGTGAGGGGTGCTAATACCTTCCCCTTGCGTAACTGACTCCCGAACCCAGACATGGTTGTGACGACCTTGTCTTTTCCTTTTTCTTTAGGTTTTTGCGATCGTTTCCTTTCCCTCTCTTTGGGATAAATAATGAAAGTGGCGACTCTTCTGTTTTTCCGCCGGTTGTTTTTCGCAATTGCGACAATAAGGAATTGAGGACCCTGTTGGAGGACGAAGCTAAGATGTTTGCTTTATTTGCATCATTGTCTGTTGACAGCAAGACATCAGTGAAAGAGTTGGCGGTGGTGAATGAATTTCCTGAAGTATTTCCTGATGACATTACGGAATTACCTCCGACGAGAGAAGTTGAATTTAGCATTTATTTTGTTCTTGGTACAAGACCTATATCTATGGCGCCGTACAGGATGTGGGCAGTGGAATTGGCTGAATTGAAATCTCAGATTGGGGAATTGTTGGATATAAAGTTTATCAGACCGAGTGTGTCGCCGTGGGGAGTTCTAGTGCTATTGGTCAAGAAGAAGGATGGCAGTATGCGTCTATGTATCGATTACCGCCAGTTGAATAAAGTGACCATTAAGAATAAATATCCTCTTCCAAGGATTGACGATTTGATGGATCAGTTGGTCGGAGCTAAGGTGTTCAGTAAAATTAACTTGAGATCGGGTTACAATCAGATTAGAGTGAAAGAAGGTGATATTCAGAAGACGGCATTTAGAACTCGATATAGACATTACGAATATGTTGTAATGCCTTTTGGAGTGTCTAATGCACCGGGAGTGTTTATGGAGTATATGAACCGAATTTTCCATTCTTATTTGGATCAGTTCATTGTTGTGTTTATTGACGACATATGGATTTATTCTAAGTCTGATGAAGAGCATGCAGAACATTTGAGAATTGCCTTACAGGTGCTGAAAGAGAATAAGTTGTTTGCTAAGATATCAAAGTGTGAGTTCTGGTTAAAGACAGTGAGTTTCTTGGGGCATGTGATATCTGGTGATGGTATATCGGTGGACCCATTGAAGGTAAGTACAGTGTTGCAGTGGGAACTTCCGAAGACAGCGACGGAAATTAGAAGCTTTTTGGGTTTGGCAGGATACTACCGAAGGTTTATTGAAGGGTTTTCTAATTTGGCGCTGCCATTAACTCAGTTGACGAGAAAGAATCAAGTTTTCATGTGGGATGCTGCTTGTGAAGAAAGCTTTGAGGAACTGAAAAAGAGATTGACTACGGCACCGGTGTTAGTGTTGCCAACTTTGAGTGAACCTTTTGTGGTGTACTGTGATGCGTCTAAGATGGGATTAGGCAGAGTTATCATGCAAGACGATAAGGTGGTAGCGTATGCTTCACGGAAACTGAGGGTGCATGAAAGGAATTAACCTACTCATGACCTTTAGTTGGATGCGGTAGTTTTTGTGTTGAAGATCTGGAGGCACTATTTGTATGGTTCGAGGTTTGAGGTATTCAGTGACCATAAGAGCCTGAAATATCTGTTTGATCAGAAAGAGCTAAATATGAGACAGAGAAGATGGTTGGAATTCTTGAAAGATTACAATTTCAACTTGAGTTATCATCCAGGAAAGGCGAATGTAGTAGAAGATGCCTTGAGCAGGAAAGCAATTCATATGTCGACTTTAATGGTGAAAGAGATGGAACTAATTGAGTAGTTCAGAGATCTGAGCATGGTTTGTGAGACTACGGTCGATGGTGTGATGTTGGGCAAGTTGCAGGTGAATAATGATTTCTTGGATTTGATTAAGGAAAGCCAAAAGCTAGATGTGAAGTTAGTAGATTTGATTCCTGGAGTAAAGAGCGACCCTAGTAGTGATTTTAAGTTGGATAGTGCAGGTGTGTTGAGATTCAGAGGCAGGATTTGTATGCCGGATAATGATGAACTGAAGAAGTCAGTTCTGAATGAGGGACATCGTAGTAGTCTGAGTATCCATCTGGGAGCTACGAAGATGTACCATGATTTAAGGAATTTATTTTGGTGGTCCGGTATGAAAAGAGATATAGCTCAATTTGTTTATGCCTGTTTGACATGTCAGAAGTCGAAGGTAGAGCATCAGAGACCTTCTGGATTTATGCAACCGTTGGAAGTTCCAGTTTGGAAATGGGATTGTATCATTATGGATTTTATGACGGGTTTGCCGAATACAGCTAGGGGATTTGACGCTATTTGGGTAATTGTGGATCGACTTACAAAGTCGGCACATTTTGTGTCGATCAATATCAGCTTTCCGTTGGTGAAGCTAGCAAAGATTTATATTCGGGGGATTGTGAAGCTACATGGTGTTCCATCGAGTATCGTGTCGGATAGAGATCCGAGGTTTACTTCAGAATTTTGGAGTAGTTTGCAGGAAGCTTTGGGTACTAAGTTGAAGCTGAGTTCAGCTTACCATCCGCAAACTGATGGTCAGTCAGAGAGGACTATTCAGTTGCTGGAAGATTTTTTGAGAGCTTGTGTGTTAGAAAAGCGTGGTGCATGGGATACTCATTTACCGTTGATAGAGTTCACGTACAACAACAGTTACCATTCTAGTATCGGAATGGCACTGTTTGAGGCTTTATACGGTAGGAGGTGTAGAACTCCTCTGTGTTGGCATGAAACAAGTGAGAATGTGGTATTGAGACCGCAAATTGTGCAGCAAACTACTGAGACCATTCAGATGATTCGTGAGAAAATGAAAGCGTCTCAGAGTAGGCAGAAAAGTTATCATGATAACCGAAGGAAAGAACTCGAATTCAGTGAAGGTGATCACGTGTTCCTAAGAGTTAACCCAGTGACTGGTGTGGGTTGTGCGTTGAAGTCCAAGAAGTTGGATCCTAAGTTTATTGGACCGTATCAGATTTTGCAGAGAATTGGTGTTGTAGCTTATAGAGTGGTGTTACCGCCTGAGCTTTCGAATCTACATGACGTGTTTCATGTGTCGCAACTTCGAAAGTATGTCTTGGACCCATCTCATGTGATTCCGAGAGATGAAGTTCAAGTCCGTGAGAATCTTACTGTTGAGACGATGTCGTTGAGGATCGAAGATCGTAAAATGAAACAACTCCGAGGAAAGGAGATATCTTTGGTGAAAGTGGTTTGGGGAGGTGTTGCAGGAGGCAGTGTGACCTGGGAATTGGAAAGCAGGATGCGGGAAGCGTATCCGGAATTGTTTCCATAGGTAATTTTCGAGGACGAAAATAATTAAAGTGGGGGAGAGTTGTAACACCCATTTTAATTATTTAGTCTTTTGGTGTTATTTTATTTTGGTGTGTCCTTTGTGGGGGAGCGTATCTGAGCGCGTGGGTGGGTGTCCTTGAGTTATAGGAGTTATTTAATAAAATATAGAGTTTAATAATAATATAATATAATTAATAATGATGATAATCTAATAATAATTATTATTATTATTATTATTATTATTGGAATAAAATGAAATAAGGATTTAAAGGGGTATTAGAAGAGTTTGGGGAAGAGGGAGAGTTAGAAACACGATAAACCAGTTTTGGAGAGAAGAGGAAAGAGGAAGAGAAGCAGGCTAAGGCTAACAATTCTTCAGAGTTCTTCGTCAATCGGAGCATTAATCGAGGTAAGGGGGGAGAAACGAGTTAAGATTGGTAAATTGCATGAACAGGGTAGAGGGGGTTCCTTAACCCCGTAGGAATTTGGTGAATATGAATGATATATTGAAATGTTGATGATTGTTGTTGTTGTTATGATGAATTAAATGTGCATTGATGTGTTTATGAGCATAGCTGCCATTGATGACTTTGGGGTATGTGTTGTTGTGAGATTGGTGAAGTTCTGAGTAACTTCTGTAGTTCTGATGATGAACATAGGTGTGGGTTCTGGAGTTAAATTGGTAGAAAATGATAGAGTAGTGTTTATTGGTTGTAGTATTAATAGGACTGAAGATAGAAGTAGAGTGATAGGCTTGAATTTGAGCACGATAACAGTTCTGGACTGTGTGGGTTTTGAGAGATCGCAGAACTCGCTAAGCGAGTAGCTAGCGAGCGATTCTCTAGGCGAGCTAGTAGCGTGTTTGCTAGGACTTCGCTAGGCGATATGGGTAGTGAAGACTTTGAGTATCCACTGTCTGCCTTCTCTAGGTGAGCATCTAGCGAGCATTCGCTAAGGCTTCGCTAAGCGAAGGAGCCAGCGAGTATGACAGCAAGTTGTGATTTTGTACGGTGAGGGTGGTTTTGTGGTCTTGTAGTACTCCTTGAGTTGTGACCAGTATAGATATGGTGATTAGTGGTGAAGAGTGTATACTTGACATTAAAAGGTGAAATTATGTAGTGATTGAACTTAATTAAAATAAGTAAATTGAGGTGTGAAATATGTATAGGGTATGGTGATGGGATCAGGGGGATCGTGTGGCTTTAGTTAAAATAATTAATTGATGAACAATATGTATGTATGATGTATGGTGATGTGATCAGGGGATCGTGTGAACCTTGTGTGCTTGAGTTCATTTGTTGTGCATTTGGTGTTATGCATATCATGGTGTTGGTGGGACGAATCATTTCTCAAGAGGAGTGTAGGTGATTCATCTGTACTCCGTTGCGGAGAATGGTGGGGATAGATCATGGCCAAGGACGGGTGTATGTGATCTATCCGGGGTTCGATTGAATGAACCAATGAGTCGGTGCCGCATGCATGGTGTTGAGTTGCATATTTGCATTATGGTGTTTGTGTTGTGGTTGGACAGTAGGTCGTTTTTTATGAATGTTGGGTGATATTTTATATGATTGATACCTTTATTTCATGTACTGTATTACCGATAATTTTGATCATGTTTTCTCACCCCTTTGTTGTTGTTGTGGTCTGTGCTTCGTCGGAAGTACAAATAATCCAGGTACTTAGCTAGCTTGGATAGTGGTGTGCGAGTCGATTTTTAGGATGCTCTGATACGTAGCACGAGACTTGGGTTTTTATTTTTTTTTATGTTGAACTTGTTTTATTTCCTGTGACGTATCATGTTGGTGAACATTTTCATGAATCTTTTTATGTAATTCGGCGGATGGCCGAGAATGATGAATTAAATGTTATTCCGCTGTTTTGTTTTGAAAACCTTCTAATGAAGAATATTATGGATTATGTGATGTGATATCCCACTTGATGAGGGGGGACTCTGATGTTTATTTGGATTAATCATATTTTATTTTAATTTTGGGAAGTGGGGTGTTACATACAGTGGTTATTGATACCATTGTCGCTAATTTATTTGATTTTGTACTCTTTTCTCATGTGTCACGACGCTTACATCACCTTCTTTCTTTTTATGAAATTTGCTGGTGGGTTTCTTGGTTGCACCGATGCTTGAGCTAGTAGATGAATTTGATACTTTGCCACTTTTCAACCCTGCCTCAACTTTTACACCCACAACCACAATGCTAGAGTAGTTTGTTGTGACACTGCTAATTAGTCTCTCATAGAACTCAGGCCTGATTGTATCTATGAACCAATCAGATAATTCTTTTTCAGTCAGAGGTGGCTCAACTTGAGCAGCTGTCCCGCGCCATCTTTGTGCATATTCCTTAAAGGATTCAATATTCTTTTACGTCATGCTAAGGAGTTGACAGCGATCTGGGGCCAGATCCATGTTATACTTGTACTGTTGGATAAACACATCAGAAAAATTCTGAAAGTAGTGTATCTTTGCTTGGTCTAAACCCAAATACCACTTGGCGGATGCTCCCTTGAGGCTATCTTGAAAATAGTGTATCAGTAGCTTGCCATTTTCGATGTGCGGAGCCATCCGTCTACAATACATAATCAAATGAACTTTCGGACAAGTGGATCCCTCGTATTTGTGGAACCACCAAACCTGACACTAGATACATGTCTTTGTCGTCTGATCCAAAGACATTACTTCCTTCAATGCCCCTCATCCTTTTGGCCATGATGTCCATCTCTACTCTCAACTTCTCGTGTTTTTTGTGTTTGATTTCGGAACCATCGGGTATATCAAATATTGGTTGATGGTTGTTAAGATGGGTCGAGCATGTGTCGGACCTCCCGCTTGGGTGAAAAGAGGATCTGTCGTTATCAGAACAACTTGTGGTTGAAAATTGAATGGTTGAGGATTGCGGAGCGGTGGCAGAAAATCCCTGGATATGCCGAATTGAAACTCAGTTATTGAAGCTGGAACTGTAGGAGGATTTACCGTTGATGTAGTGATTTCAGAGATCACAGTAGCCTGTGAATCAATTTTTGCTTTTATTCCATTGAGAACTTCCATAATCTGGATAATGTTGTCTTTGATTCCCTCAATATCATTGTCGATCTGGTCGATTCTCTGGTCGTGATCGACCATCTTCCTTTGAGCGCGGGCTCGAGTGTTGTATCTGTGGGAACTCAGTGTGACTTCTTTCCTCCCTCCCTCTGGCAGAAAGGAACAACAGATGAGCCGCAGAACCCATGCAAGACCATGCAGATGATATGCAAATGCAAATGCAGATGCAAAACCAAGCATTCAAGGAAAAACAACAATTTTGTTTACAAACAAAGTTAGAAACACACGTACGACGTGCTTTAAAAGCATATTTTCATTGATAAGTTGGGATCCATTACAATAGATGGCTCCTCCTAACAAGCAAGACCTTTCTTACAACAAAAGCAAATATAACATAAGATTACATTCTTTTTAAAAATAAAGCAGGAAATCGAGAAGTTTTGATCATTCTAACTAGATGATCCTTCTCCTTCTTAAGGCCTGGGCTTGAGTTGATTCTGACGAATTATCTCCCACAATCAAGTGTTTTCACGTTCCCCTTTGACCAAAGCGTACTTCAACTCCTCCCCAGGCATAAGAACCTTGGGCTCCATGGTGATCTCATAGATACGAATGTAAAACATTCTCAAAGTTATCTCCTTTGACCAAAGTAGATAGGCTCTTATGGTTAAACAACTCACATTTTCCTCTGGGGTCATCTCTTGCATATGAGGATGACGCCAAGCAAAACTAGCTTGTGTTTCAAGTTCTTCATTGCTACCTTTTTCACAAAAACAGGCTCTTAGCATATCTGGCTCTGGCCTTGTTGAATATCCATGCTGGCGGCGAGCAAGGATGGGATTGTAGTTAATAACTCCTCTAGTACTGATGAGGGGTATGCTCGGGAAATCCCCACCGCTCTGAATCATAACAACACCACTAATCTTGGTATCATACCAGTTGACATCATAGTGCTTGAGGGTTATTAATTTTTCAACCCATGCTTCTTTGTTGGGGAGGTTCCAAAGAACCTGAGTTCTAGGCAAGTGAGAAATAAACCACTTGCTGAGCAAAGCCATACAACATGAGAACTGCCCAAGATCGTACACCTTTCGGCGATGGATGACGGTATAGGTATTAGCCAATAGTGTGTTCACAGGATTCTTGATGATGAAGAGCCGGATGGCTTCCTCACTGATGAATTCGTCACAACATGGGAAAAGATACAAACCATGGATTAAGAATGCTAGGATTTCCTCAAAGATTCCTAGATTTCTATTATCATAATGAAACTCGGCCATTTCCATGAATGGTCTCGCTTCCATCCCGGAGAAACCACTTCTTGTTACCAATTCAGCAGGCAGCTCTGTTGGCCTGATGTGTAGTGCTTTGGCAAGGTCTCTTCTTCTTGGTTTCCCATAAGAAGCTTTGAAGGTCAAAGGAATCCTTAAGTAAGTAGAGTACTCCTCTATTGTCGGGAGTAACTCGAAGTCTTGGAAGATAAAACATTGATATACTAGATCGTAGAACTCGACGAGTGCTTGCAGCATGTCCTCGTTGACTCGAGTGTTGAGTAGTGGTAGGAGATCTTCGTACTTGGAAATGAAAGCATCGGTGTTCCTGACAAGGCCTGCCAGGATTCTGAGGTTACCTAGTCTTAGGCTTGGAAATGGAAACCCGCTTCGTCGTTCCATATCAATGTTTGCAAAAGAACTTTTTTGAATTTCCTTGAATGGTTAGTAAAATGCAAATATGCAAATGCAAATGCAACTGGTTTTACAAAACTCTGGAGATCAATCGTGCCAAACCATCATTTCATTCATTATTGGAAAAAGTTACAACTTTTGAAACACAATACATGGAGCCTAAGTTACATCAAGAAACTAGGTTTTGTGGTCTAAACTAATAACTTCATACGCGAGGCCTCTTCAATTTCTTCATTATTGTATTTTCCATTACCAACTTATCCACTATTCCTTTCCAGGCTTCAGAGGTTAGAGGGACGTTTGAATATTCATGAACGCTTTAAGTGGGCTTGATACTAGAGAAAAACAAATTCTCCTTTGTTGCTTCCCCATCAATCACTCGTTGTTCGAGCCAATTTATCAATTCATCTTTTTCTCGTACTTCTCTGATGAGCCTTGTTGTTTTAGATGAAAGCGCATGATACTTTCCTTTCCAAGTGACCCTCTCAAGTTGAGCTCTTGCAAGCAACTCTTGGTATTCTTCCATCTTTTCAATGGGAATGGCAGAGGAAGACGACGCGATGACAATCTGCGCGTTCTTTTTAGGGAGGTATGGCCTTTTCAAATCCCTTGCTCTAGACTGGACTCATTGAGTAAATGGTTCAAAACCTACACAGTTTCTTTTCCCTAAGCCAGCTTTCTTCTTTTTCTGGATGTCCTCCCAAGCATGAACTTTGTTGTTTCTCATACTTTTCGTTGCTTCGATGTTGAGATAAAAGAAACCTAATAAGAGCACATTGGTGGGTTTGTCTTTCATTGGAAAACCGAACTGATGTTTGGCCAAGGCTTGGTTATAGTTGATCCCTCCTCTTACTCCAATAAGTGGTATATTTGGGAAGCTTTCGTATCTATCAAAATAGACTCCTCTGTCAAAGGCGGGATTGTACCAATGAATATCAGCTTGTGTTAATGATATTATCTTTTGAGACCATCTCCATCCATTGAGATTTTCTTTGAAAGCGTCAGTTCTCGGCAAATGGTTGACAAACCATTTGTACAGCAGAGGTGCACAACAAAGAATACTTCCTAACAAGGTAGGCACAGGGTTGCCACTTAAAAATATGGTAATAGAAGAGAAATTGACAAATTCCTCAACTTCTGGAAACAATACTAATCCATAGATCAATAGAGCTAATATTGCTTCAAATGCATCCATGCTACCTTCTTTGGCAAGATGGGCAGCCTTCTTGAATAAGAATTCTGAATGGAAACCTTTGACTCCGCCTTTGGTGGCACAATTAGCTTTAATTTCAGATACTTCATGGTGAAGAGCATCTGCTATTTCTTTTGGTGAAGGTAAGCTTTCCAATCCTCTGTAGGGTTTCTGATCCTTCACAGGGACTCCCATATAGCAAGCGTACTCTTTCAAGGTCGGCATCAACTGATAGTCGGGAAAGGTAAATCAATGATACAATGAATCATAGAACTGAACCAAAGTGTTGAGGATTCCTTCTTCTATCCTTGTCCTGACTAGGCTCAAAATCTTTCCATATCTTTTTCCAAACTCTTCTGACACCATGGTTCCTAGTTTTCTCAACTCGGACGTACCAGGCTTCTTGAAACTGTATTTCTTGGTGTTCCTTGTTCCAATATCCATGATATATCTAGAATTTTTCACAAAGAGATCAACTGAGTTTTACAAAACCAGTTGCAACATGAAATGCCATGATGAGATGATGAGACGCACATGCACACACAAGGCTTTCCTAAGCTCAAGGTCAAAGCATGGAGTCAAAAGGTCTACCCATTTGCAAGGATTTGTACTATGACTTAATTTGTACCTGCCAAACGGGTTCTATCAAAGTTCCCAAAGTCATAGTAAATCCTTCGAATATTATCAACCAACACAACTACTTATGTGAGTCGATAATATTCTCAAGATAAACTCGTCTGAGTGTAGCATCGCGGAACAAGGCTTTCCTAAGCTCAAGGTCTAAGCATGGAGTCAAAAGGTCTATCCATCTGCAAGGATTTGTTCTATGAGTTAATTTGTACCTGTCAAATGGGTTCTATCAAAGTTCCCAGAGTCATAGTAAATCCTTCAGATATTATCAACCAACACAACTACTTATGTGAGTTGATAATATTCTCAAGATAAACTCGTCTGAGTGTAGCATCACGTAACAACCGTTTCGGGACTACTCCCTAATAGTTTCTGCACTACATCCTAAAAAGGTTAAGTGGGGTAAAAGTGTTACTAAAGGTCCTCAGCTTCGCGGACTCTTAGGTTGAAATAATTAAAGAATGCATGACAACTCATACATCATCAATTATCTCAAGGAGGTCTCCACTGAGCGTGATTGCATCATATGTCAAACTTGCTAGGACTACTCCCAACAGTCAACTATTGATCATATCACATCCTAACATATGTGTCACTCAAGTCCGGGCTAGGACTTTATCTCACCACTCATGATACCCAATGTACACAACATATAGAAAAATATATTCACAAATATACATGTAAGCAAATATTTACAAATATAGCATACAATCAAACAAAATAGGCTAAACCCTCAAGTTTAAGCTATCCCCAGTGAAGTCGCCATTTCTATTGCGGTGAGAAACGTGATACCAAGCTATTGATTAACTTTAATCTTAATTCATTAAATTCACAACCGGACTTTGATTTATCCAAAGGAAAGGTTAAAGAAAGAAAGACCTTTTTGCGCGATGTAACAACAACGCTAAGAGATTCGAGAATCGGGGGTTGGTTATGCCTAGGGTAGGTATTTCACATCCTAAACATTTGTAGTACTCTATAGGAACCTTTTGTATGTTTGTATGCTAAGTTGCTAAATGTTTGGTATGGCTTGGGATAGGGTATAAGGTAAAGGTAAAGACCTAAAGATAGTTTCTAAGTTTGCTCACAAAGATATCACATCCTCTGCCTACGTATCCTAACTAGGATAGAATCAGAGCAATCATAGTTCACCTCACTAGGGATAGATGAACAATTGATTATGATCAAAGTTCAAAGGGGAACAAACATAAAATGCTTATATAGAGTTTAACAAAACTCTCTAATCTAAGTTGTACACTCAAAGGATATTGACTTTTATAAAAGACAAAGAGGAGTAAGTAATTATCACCATAATTCTTACATAGAGTTAACAAACTCTATTTTAAAGTTTTATTTGAAATATATTCAACATCTTTCATCTTCAACGGCAGGTGTCGGAGAGAAAGTTTGGTTGGGTTTCTTTAAAGCAAGGGAGAAAGCTGTTCAAACCCTTCTTCGAATCTATCCAAACATTTAAGAAGAGATTCTACGTGACCGAACCGGTGTCGGAAAGGGCTACCTATTCAACTTTTGTATGGGAGGTTTCCACTGACGAGAATGAGGAGGACCTGATAGATGATGAGGGCACAATATTTACCCGGAGGTTGTTTACTTTTCCTATCTGCTAGAGCGGGGCTCACTGTACCCGCTTAACTGATGAGTACGTAGTTGCTCCTCATTATCTGGCGGAGGATGATTAGGCCAGGTATGCCAAGTTGGTGGCCTTTGTAGACGACTTTCTTCCTGCTCAGTGTGTGACTCGCGCCAGGCAGGTTCTATACGAGGAAGACGGTGGGATGCAGGTGGAAGCCCGATATATTAACACCAAAGAGCTCCTCGAGTACAACACTCGCGAGGAGGCTCTTGAACTTTTAGGTAGTTCTTGCTTTCTCTTACTCCGCCCGAGATTTTTCTTTCCCCGTGCTTATGTGTTTGTTATTTTTGCAGGTAAAATTCCTTCAGCGCAGGAAAGGATGATGAAACATGCCCAAGGGAAACTGATGAGTGGAGTTGCTCTAGGGAAGAGCCGCCTTGGTCAGAAAACGGTCCCCCTTCAGACAGGGTCGAGGAATTCATCCTCAACTCCTCCATCCACTCAGACGTCGCCTCTACCCGTGAGTTCAAGGCCCAAGCGTGCCTGCCCAAACGAAGTCGTTGACCTCAGCCGGAAGTCTACCAAAAGCAAGTTCGAGCTGCCCCCTGCTTTCACAATAGGAAGTTCTTCGAGGGGTCCTCTTTGTCCATTCCTCGGGCAGAATCTCTAAAGCTCGAGGAAATGGATCGTCCCAACAAACGGGTCATTCTTGCCCATGATGCCTCTGCTTTAAAGAGGGTCCTAGAGATGGCTGTGGTATATACCGAGGACGGTTCTCTATTGGAACTTGAACTAAAGAGGTCCTAAGCTGCGGTGAAGGCCCTGGAGAAGAAGGTCGAGAAACTCCAGGAGGAGAGGGAGAAGGAGCTCGAGGATGCTTCCCGCAAAGGTCGCGAAGAGGTGGCTATGGAAAGGGACGTTGCGGCTGCTAAGTTGAAGGCTGTCGAGGATCTGGTGGAGAAGTTGCAGACTGCACTTGCCCTTGATATGGACAAACCCGAAGAGACGAAGAAGTTGATGACACTGTCAGAGCTGGTCGCTCAGTTTGTTCAGGCTGCCGACGACCTAGTGACTATTGGCGAGGAGGCCTTCCAGAATGCAGTGAACCAAATAAAGCTGGTGAACCCTGGGGTCGAACTGACTACGGAGGGCACAGGGTTCCTCTACACGGTAAAAATCGGCCAGATAATCGTTCTAGAATTCCTCCGGTTTGTCGAGGGCAGGGATGACCAGGGGCAGTCATCACAGGAGGAAGTTCAACAGGAGTAGTTTTATTCTTTGGCATGCGTACTATTTGATTATTTGTATTTTATTGTAATTTTATTATGTGGGGCTTGGTCCTTTTTTATTGTACCATACACAATTGCGGTCCTTTGTGGCCGTGTTATATTATATGTACAAGTATGTAGTATGTTTGTATGTTTGTATTTCGCTGAATATTCGCTAAGTGTTCTGCACCGTCCAATGCGGTAGTCAGAGGTACTGAGTAATTTTCTATGTTCCGGGTATGCTCGATGGATGATTTTCGACAGTGCGGGGAACTGATCCAAAGGCCTGAGTTGTTTCCGGGCAAGGCGAAGCTTAGCTCACGATCGTGGCCTGAGTTCGCGGTGTGAACTTCCCATTGCGAGCTGATGGTTCTGTCGTTCATGGTACTGTGATGGCGGAGGTCTCGATCAAGGAAACGTCGTCGAGCATGGGTAGGTATCTTCATCAGACCCTTGCTTAGATCCTTTTGGTGGTGCATCGCTTGTACCTGGGCGTGCACCCATGGTCAGTTAACGCGCCTGCCGCCTGGGCGAGACATGTCGACAGTGGGGGCCTTAGCTATAATATTGTTTCAACTTTTCGGTGTTCCATAGTCGAGCTAATTCTTCCCCGGTTATGTATTCTAGGTAGTAGGCCTTGTTCCCCGTCTTTGCTCTAACGTGGTAGAGTCCTTCCCAGTTTGTGGCGAGCTTGCCCTCTCAAGAATCTTTGTGGTTCCTTCTTAGGACGAGGCCACCTACTTGGAGTTCTCGTCGAATGACCTTGTCTGCCTACTTGGAGTTCTCGTCGGATGAGTGAGGCTTCGCAGAGGGCTTCCCATGTTCGAACCTCTTCGACGAGGTCGAGTTCTTCCCTCAGGGCCTCGCTGTTTGTTTCTTCGTCCAAAGGTACCTCGGTTCGTCTGGTCGGCACGTGGGTTGCAAATGGGATAACACATTTTGGAAAAAAATGAAAAAAATTATTTCATTGATATCTATTGATTTTTGTAAAGAAATGGGTAATTGAGTTCCTTGAAACCAATTTTTTTTTCATGAATGTATGTTGATGTAATGCACACAAACAAGGTTACACATAGGTTTTTGGGTAAAATACGAGCATGGAGCGAAGTTTAACTCTCCCACAAGGATATGTATTATGGTTTTATTATACATGTACAACGAGTTCTATAAAGTTCCCAGAGTCCTCGATTCATCTTTCAGATATTATCGGCTTACACGACTACTCATGCGGGCTAATAATATTCTCAAGATAAACTCGTCTAAGTGTACTATCGCATGCCAACTATCTTAGGTCTACACCTGGATAATCACTGCACTACGTCCTAAAAAGGCCAAAAGGGGTGAAGGGATCCTAAGGTCCTCAGCTTTACGGACTCCCAGGTCGAAAAAGTAATGTGAATACCATTACTCGCATGACAACAGTAATCCCAAAGGGGCCTCCATTGAGCGTGATTATATCATATGTTAATCATGTTAGGACTACTCTAAAAAGTTAACTTTCCGATTATACCACAATCCTATCTTATATATGTATACTCAAGTCCGGGTTAGGACTTACCTCACCATACAAAGGTTACCATCCTGAAAAACAGAAGAAAAAAAACCAAACAATACAAGCAAGCAAAAAATAATAACACAAATAAGAACAAGATAGGTTTAACCCTCTTGAGTAGTCATAAGTGGAGTCGCCATTTCTGTTGCAGCGAGAATCAGATATCAAGCTATTATATTAACTTGAATCACAAAACACTAAATGTTCACCACAGAACTTTAATTTATCCAAAGAAAAGGAAAAAGATTGAATAAAACCCTAATTGTACAATGTAACAACAATACAAAGAATTCTAAAGTTTTGGGGTTTGGTTATACTAAAGGAAGGTATTAGCACCATAAGTATCTATAATACTCTATAGGAACCTCTTGAAAGTATTTGTGTTATGGTAATTTGCTTGATAATGTTTGGAAAATTTCTATTTTTTGGGTTTTATGATATAGAGAACCTAAGGAGGTTTATTGGTAGTGTGCTCGCCAAGACTTCGCAGTCTTATGCCTATGTATCCTAACAAGGATGGAATCAGAGCAATCCAAGTTCACCTTACTACGGGTTAAGAACACTTGATAGTGATCAAGGTTCCAAAGGGGAAGGTAAGTGTTTATAACAATAAAAATTACCATGACTTAAGAAAGTAAAAAAGGGTAGTTGAGGTAAGGCTAAGCTACCTATGACATAAAGTCAACAAGAGAAATCTTTCTTTTGAATTTAGGCCACAAAAGAAAAGAGAAGAAAGAGGAGGGCTAAAAAGCTAACACTATAGGGGATGACTTGACAAAGTCAAAATAAGCATGAGTATATGAATGAGATGAACAAGAATGATATTCAAACATGATATCAAAGTAAACATGACCAAAGGCTGAAGG
Organism: Lathyrus sativus; assembly: GCA_963859935.3. Taxonomy (NCBI): domain Eukaryota; kingdom Viridiplantae; phylum Streptophyta; class Magnoliopsida; order Fabales; family Fabaceae; genus Lathyrus; species Lathyrus sativus. The sequence goes on along the minus strand of OZ012739.1, from coordinate 169,145,273 downwards.
ATGACATTCAAACATGATATCACTAAAGGATAAAGAGTGATAAAGATGATATTCAAACATGACATCGATCAAGATAAAGTCAAATGAACATGATAATAACCAAATATATGAAGGTAGATGTGGCAACATCTAATACAAGACTTTACCAAAGTCACAAATGATCATGGTAACAACAATAAACAAAGATATAACAACATTAAAGTCAAGTCTTAACAAAGTCATAAACAAGACATGGTAACAACAAAGGTATTATACAAACATGAGTGATACATAATCAAAACATACATGAGATTAGGTTCTAACAAGACCAAAGTGACAACATAAGTAGCATATCAAGGCATGTTCATATCAATAACATGTGAGCTTAAGTGAATGCAAAAATATCAACATCATCATGAAGGATATAACAATATCAAACAAGGTTTCAAATCAACATGGATATAACAACATCAAACAAGGATTCAAATCAACATGGATATAACAATATCAAACAAGTATTCAAATCAACATGGATATAAAAATATCAAAAAAAGATTCAAATCAACATGAGTATAACAATTTCATGACCATGGATATAACAATATCAACATATGAATCATGGATGAAAAGTTCAAGTATACATCTAGGGTAAGCATGAACTAAGGTCAATGTTGGGACATGGATTAGGGTTTACTAACATCACTTAATCATTAATACAATTTAAGAATTCAAACAATCATGGAAAGTTATAACAACACTCAATCATGAATACAATTTAAGAGACAAAACAATCATGAACAAGTTATAACAACAATTAATCAAGAATACAATTTAAGAAATGGTTCAAGATATCAAGGTAACAACGAAAGGTTCATGTCAAAGGTTCAATATGATTACAATCAAGTCTAAATATTTCAAAAAGGTCTAAATATAATGAACATGAAGTTTAAGATCCAAACAAAGTCATGATATCAGAATTAATGCGAAGCATGGACATGTGATCAGAGATGATTCAAACATAAAGCAATCATAACTTCAAGGTTCAAAATGGTATAAATATCATGCCAAAGTCAAAGGAAAAGTTGCGTAAACAAACATGAAGAAACAAGATATGTATACTTGAAAAAATGTGCATTAAAGTATATTAAACTTAGGCAAAAAATCAAAGAATCATGTCATCTACATCACACAAAGCTCACACAACATGTATGACATTCACAAACATCAATATGATCAAGAGAAATCAAAGAAACATTCAAAAGGAACCATTTAAAGACCTAAAAACACCAAGTTAGCCACTAGGCCACTTGCTTGGCCCAGTTACAAAATGTGTGCAGTGTATTATATGTGAAAACAACACGAGAAACCTAAAATTAAAAAGCAAGTAAAAGGACTGGGGCGAGGGGGATTCGAACCCCTATCCTTGTATAAGCCAAACACTCCAAACCAACACACAAACCATAGTTGCGCAATGCCAATTCATGAAATAAATGAAACCATAAAAATAAATATTAACCAACTTACCAAACTGAACTATGGCGCCATCATCTTCATCCCTTCCAAACTCCATTTTTGAAAAATCTCAAATTATGAACTTCCTCGTCTCTCAATATTTTTTAATCATGCAAAAATGTAACTTGCCTATTTTTTCATGAGGATTCTAATGGTATCAACCAATTTGACTAAAACTCAACACACAACAAAAATAATGACCGAACACAATAAGAACCCTAACTGCTCAGAAAGACCAAACATCTCATACACACATGATTTAATGCAATTAACTTAGGGGATACATTCTATACATTAAAGGCTACATTTTTGCTTTAGAAATCAAACCCTAAGAAGGCTTGTATGTGTGAGTTCAAAAATGAGAAACCTTACCTATTGGAGCAAGGTTCAATGCCTCTTCAAAACTTGTCACAAAATTTATTTCTTGATTAAGAAAGCTTCAATGACCTCCCTTGGTGCTTTTAGAATGCTTAGATGATTTGGACCATCTTCAAACCTTCTACATTATCCCTCTTGCAAAAATAAAGAAAGTGTGAACTTGATTTTAAGGTAAATGCAGTTACAGTTGAGAGATGATGTTATGGACAACTTAGGACATATTTATGGAGCGTGTTGAAAGGATCAAAAGGATTGGAAAGGGTTAGAATGTAGAATTGGGTGGCTTTCTGCAGAAAGTCAACAGTTTTGGTGTTGAGAGTTGACTTTTTGCTTCTGCAGGTTTTGGATGAAGAAGATGGTTTGGATAGCTTGGTTAGGGGTTTTTTGATGTGTTTGGATGGTTAAATTGATGAATTTGTGGATGGAATAGGTTTTGGAGGTGTTTGTGCAAATGGAGGATTTTTGACACAAGTGCGGTTTGACGTGCAAATTTTGGTTTGAGGGATGTTTCTGATGCTTTATAGTGTGTTTGTTGTGTGTTTATGAATGAGGAGAGACCCTCTATTTATAAGGAAATATTTTAGATTGAGGGAGGAACAAAAATATCATTTGTGGAGTTTTTGTTATGTTAGGATCCAAGTGATAGTTCCATGAGTTTCTTGAAGTTCCAACGCAAGGGACAAGTGTAACACCCCACTTTCCCAAATTAAAATAAGATAGGATTAAATCAAATAAATATCAGAGTTTCCCTTCAATAGTGGGATATCACATTCACAAAATTCAACAAAACACTTCATTAGATGGTTTTCAAAATAAACAACGGAAATCATCATTAGTACATCATTCTCGGCCATCCGCCAATTTACATAAAACATTCATTAAGAGGGTTCACCAAAATAAGATACACCACAGGAATACAACAAATCCAATCACAATAAAAGTAAACACACAAGTCCCATGTTATGTATCAGAGCATCCTAGGACTCGACTCGCACACCACTATCCAAGCTAGCTATGTACCTGCAGTATCTGTACTTCCGAAGAAGCACAGACCACAACAACAACAAAGGGGTGAGAAAACATGATCAAAATTATCGGTAATAAAATACATGAAATAAAGGTAGCAATTATACAAATCATCACCCCACCAACATCAAACACGACCTACTGTCCAATCATCAACACAAAATACAATAATGTAAGAATGCAACTCAACACCATGCATGTGGTACCGACTCATTGGTTCATTCAATCGAACCCCGGATAGATCACTTATGCTCCTCCTGAGACATGATTTATCCCCACCATTCTCCACAAGGGAGTACGGGTGAATCACTTACGCTCCTCCTGAGACATGATTCAACCCCAGCATTCTCCACAACGGAGTACGGGTGAATCACTTACGCTCCTCCTGAGACAAGATTCAACCCCACCATTCTCCACAAGGGAGTACGGATGAATCACTTACGCTCCTCCTGAGACATGATTCAACCCCACAATTCTCCACAAGGGAGTACGGGTGAATCACTTACGCTCCTCCTGAGACATGATTCAACCCCACCATTCTCCACAAGCGAATACAGATGAATCACTTACGCTCCTCCTGAGACATGATTCAACCCCACCATTCTCCACAAGGGAGTACGAATGAATCACTTACGCTCCTCCTGAGACATGATTCATCCCACCAAAACACCATGATATGCACGACACCAAATGCACAACACACAAACTCAAGCACACTAAGTGCACACGATCCTCCTGATCACATCACCATACATCATATATATATATATATATATATATATATATATATATATATATATATATATATATATATATATATATATATATATATATATATATATATATATATATATATATATATATATATATATATATATATATATATATATATATATATATATATATATATATATATATATATATATATACACACACACACACACACACCAATCAATTATGTCAATTAAAATGAATAATAGGGAAATCACAATCGAATACCAAATATACGCTCTTCACCATTCACACCATTCCTATACTCACCATGGCCAAAAGGGGCCCTACGGATTGAAAGAACAAATCAAAACAACACAAAATCACAATTTGCTGTCATGCTCGCTGGCCCACTCGCTTAGCGAAGCCTCAGCGAGCGCTCGCTGCCTCACTCGCCTAGCGAACACGCTAGCGAAGGCAGATAGTGGCTACTGGAAGTGTTCGCTACCCAACTCTCCTAGCGAATTCCTAGTGAATGCTCGCTACTAGCTCGCCTAGCGAACGTGCCGGTGAACGTCTGCAATTTCACAAAACCCTCACTATCTAGAAATTCTTCAGAAGCTCCAAAATCATCTGATTCTAACCAACCCAGTCCCTGTAGTCTTAGCCTAACATGCTACGACTAAACTACACGACTTATTCCAGATTTTACCCGTTAAAATATCAACTCTACCGATCAATTCATTTTCGACCCAAAATGGTAACCTTCACAAAACACCCAAACTATCCAAACAATCCCTATACTACCATATGCAAGAAGTTCACCATGACAACACTGATCAAAAACACAACAACATATTAATCATAATCATCAAATCCCAATGGGGTTAAGGAATCCCCTCTACCCAATTCATGCAATTACCAATCCCAATCAATTTCTCCCCCCTTACCTCGATTAATTGCTTCGATTGATGAAGAACCCCCAAGAATCCGACAACCTTAGCCTTCTTCCTCTTCCTCTTGTTCTTCCTCCTCAATCTTTCTCCCACTTGATCGTGTTCTCTCTTCTTCTTTCCAAAACTCCTTAATACCCCTCTTATAACTCTTATTCCTTATTTATTCATTTAACCTCAATTATAATACAAATAATAATAATAATATTAATATTAATTATCAAATTATTATCATTATCAATTATATTATATTAATATTAAAGTCTATAGTTTCTTAAATAATCACCACAAAAGACACGCTGAAATAAAATAACACCAGAAAGACTAAATAATTAAAATGGGTGTTACAACTCTCCCCCACTTTAATTATTTTCGTCCTCGAAAATTACCTGATGGAAACAATTCCAGATACGCTTCCCGCATCCTGCTTTCCAATTTCCAAGTCACACTGCCTCATGCAGCACCTCCCCAAGCCACTTTCACCAAAGATATCTACTTCCCTCGGAGTTCTTTCATCTTACGATCCTCGATCCTCAATGGCATTATCTCCACAGTAAGATTCTCCCTGACTTGAACTTCATCTCTCTGAATCACATGAGATGGATCCGAGACATACCTTCGAAGTTGCGACACATGAAACACGTCATGTAAATTCGACAGTTCAGGCGGCAACGCCACCCTATAAGCTACACCACCAACTCTCTGCAAAATCTGATACGACCCAATAAACTTAGGATCCAACTTCTTGGACTTCAACGCACGACCCACACCAGTCACTGGGTTAACTCTCAGGAAAACGTGGTCACCTTCACTAAATTCCAGCTCTTTTCTTCGGTTATCATGATAACTTTTCTTCCTACTCTGAGACGCTTTCATTTTCTCACGAATCATCTGAATTGTCTCAGTAGTCTTCTGCACGATTTCTGGTCCCAATACCACATTCTCACCCGTCTCATACCAACACAGAGGAGTTCTACATCTTCTACCATATAAAGCCTCAAACGGTGCCATTCCGATACTAGAATGGTAAATGTTGTTGTACGTGAACTCGATTAACGTTAAATGAGTATCCCACGCACCACCCTTTTCTAACACACAAGCCCTTAGCAAATCCTCCAGCGACTGAATAGTCCTCTCTGACTGACCATCGGTTTGCGGATGGTAAGCTGAACTCAGGTTCAACTTAGTACCCAAAGCTTCCTGTAAACTCCTCCAAAAGTCTGAAGTAAACCTCGGATCACTATACGACACGATACTCGACGAAACACCATGTAGCTTCACTATTACTCGAATATAAATCTTTGCTAGCTTCTCCAACGGGAAACTGATATTGATCGGCAAAAATATGCAGACTTCGTAAGTCGATCCACAATTACCTAAATAACATCAAATCCTCTCGCCATATTCGGCAAACCCGTAACAAAACCCATAGTTATACAATCCCATTTCCAAACTGGAACTTCCAATGGTTGCATCATTCCAGAGGGTCTCTGATGTTCCACCTTTGATTTCTGACATACCAAACAAGCGTAAACAAATTGATCTATATCTCTTTTCACATCGGACCACCAAAATATCTTCCTTAAATCGTGGTACGTCTTCGTAGCTCCCAGATGGATACTCAAACTACTACAATGTCCCTCATTCAGAATTGACTTCTTCAGCTCGTCATTATCCGGCACACAAATCCTGCCTCTGAATCTCAACACACTTGTACTATCCAACTTAAAATCACTATCGGAGTCACTTCCTACTCCAGGCATCAAATCCACTAACTTCACATCTAGCTTTTGGTTCTCCCTAATCATATCCAAGAAATCATTGTTCACTTGCAACTTGCCCAACATCACACCACCTGCCATAATTTCACAAACCATGCTCAAATCTCTGAACTGCTCAATTAGCTCTATTTCTTTTACCATCGAAGCCGACATATGAATTGGTTTTCTACTCAAAGCATCGGCTACTACATTCGCCTTTCCTGGATGATAACTCAAACTGAAATCATAATCCTTCAAGAATTCCAACCATCTTCTCTGTCTCATATTTAGCTCCTTCTGATCAAACAGATATTTCAGACTCTTATGGTCACTAAACACCTCAAATCTCGAACCATACAAATAATGCCTCCAGATCTTTAACACGAAAACCACCACAGCCAATTCAAGGTCATGGGTAGGGTAATTCTTTCATGCGCCCTCAGTTATCACGAAGCATACGCCACTACCTTACCATTCTGGATAAGAACCCCGTCTAATCCCATCTTAGACGCATCACAGTACACCACGAAAGGTTCACTCGGATTTGGAAATATTAATGTAACACCCTTCTAACCCCACACAAAAATACATAATTAATCAGAGTAAATTAACATGCTTTCACAAAAGGGCGTCACACAATTTACAAATCTCAACATTCACCTGTCATACTCATGTTACATTGAAATAGATAGTCATGCTATTAAATTTTCATCTTGCATGTAGCAGCGGATTCAATTTATTTACATAAATCCCTTCACAGAATATTCATGTTCCTCACATAATCATCAACACTTAGGTACAGAGGCCATTATCACATATTTCAAATACATTTAAAACACAACTTAGAATACATAATATATCTCTAAGGCATAAACCCAACAATCCCAGTGTTACATAACCAGAGCATGACTCGACCCAACATAATTAAAATATTAAACGACTGCACCAGCAGAGACCTCGCAACTACTAGCAGTACAACTCCAAGATACCTGCACGATGTCATAAAGGACATCATTCCAGCAGAAGAGTGAGAAACATTACCATAATAATCAATGCATATAATCATATATAAATGCACAAGTACAGAATATATATATTCCACCTTTTCTCACCACAATGCATATTAACACAATAACAAAGCATATAATATATTTCTATAACATAGAATATCCATATTATACTTCTTACCATAATACATCACCACTCACTAACACACTTTACAATGTATACATATTTATATATAACCAAGCATCACATCATGCATACATTCATGATTCACTCATATACATCGCTATTTACATATAAACAAATATGGATAACCATCAACCATATTTATCATGTGTACATCCATAATCCCAATCGATCCATATAAACATACAAAATCTGTTCATTTCATCACCAAATCACATAAACATCTACATTCATGTTTATTTCACCATACATCATATAAAGATGACAACATGCGACTCATAGAGACCGACACACGACTCTATGCAGATGCAAATACGGTACCGACTCATTTCAGTAGGTTCAATTGAAGAACCAAAAATAACCATCGCTCACACCCCACATGGGCACACGAGGTTCTGCAGATTCTACGCGGAATCAAATATAACCATCGCAACATACGAGGTTCTGCAAATCCACCGAGGGATCAATAAATAACCATCCCTCACACCCCACAAGGGCACACGAGGTTCTGCAGATTCACCGAGGAATCAATAAATAACCATCGCTCACACCCCACAAGGGCACACGAGGTTCTGCAGATTCACCGAGGAATCAATAAATAACCATCGCTCACACCCCACAAGGGCACACGAGGTTCTGCAGATTCACCGAGGAATCAATCAACACAAGAATGCATACCATGATGCTTCACATGCAATATGACTCATGACACTCTTGAAATGCACACATGTTTACAAACATACTCATGCATTCGTCACATTCATCACATATATTCATTATGCACTCACAATATATACATATCGCAATATATACATATATTCATCATTTCATTCACACTATTCAAACAAGGTTCACATTTACAATCATCATACATCACATACCAGCACGTATATTCAATATGCATTCACAATAGATATATATATCACAATGCATATATACATATGTTCATCATTCATCTCATATCGCTTCATTCTAGATTCACATTTATAACTCACAATATAACAATTCATACACATCAGCATCCTTCATACAACAATGATATTTATGCCATATGGCTCATATAAAACTCATCAATTAACACCAATCCCTTTTTAGGAGTATGGGTACATCACTTATACCCTACCAGGAACAACATCTCAGTTATTCTACCCCGGTAATTATTCCACCAGGAACGACATCTTAGTCATTCTACCCCGGTGTATACAACCACGACATAATACCTCACTAGGAATAACATCCTGTTATTCTACCCCAGTGATTACTCCACTAGGAACGACATCTTACCATTCTACCCCAGTGAGTACGACTCAACACATATACACATTTCCACACCATTCTTACATTACCAAACAACGCACATGTACTCGCCATATATATTCTCATGCATTCTTCACCCACCATCGCATACAAGCAATATACACTTACAAATATCGTGCCAAACGGCAACAAACTCAATCACATTCATCATTAATTTCAATCAATTTAAACAATGTATCACATATGCCAAAAGGCCACATATTCATAATCGATTCATAATCTAGGATTCACGCCATACGGCTACCCACAGCACATCATATAACAGCGCACAAGCTATATGCTACATAATTATATCAAATATCAACATTGGATGGAACCAACCAAAATAAAACAAATGCTGTCACATTCGCTGACCTTTGCCTGGCGAAGCCTCTGGCGAACCTTCGCTACTTCGTTCGCCTGGCGAACTTGCCAGCGAAGACCACTGGGAGTTATTCTGGAATTACTCGCTAGCACTCGCTAGCACACTCGCCTGGGGAACCTTCGCCACACTCATTCGCCTGGCGAACTTGCCAGCGAAGACAGGGTGTTTGTTACTGAGTTGGTTCGCTGCTACTCGCTAGGCTTCGCCTGGCGAAGCTTCGCTGCCATTCGCCTGGCGAACCTGCAAACTCAGAACTCTCATGGCTGTCCAAAAGCCCAAACCTCACAAACCGACCGATTTAATCCAAATCAGTTCCAGTAGCACGGACCACTCATCACCCGACTATACTACACCGTCTATTCCAAATTCTAACCGATAAAACTCAGTTTCTACCGATTAAACTCATTTCGACCTAAAATGGAAAATATAGGAAACACCCAACAAATCCAAACACACACATACATAATCATACACATTGATTAAGATAGTAAGATTTCATACCCTTACCTCGACTAATCGGAAGCTATAGGATGTTCTTGATGATTCTCCAAGTTTCCTCTTTTTCTCCTCCTTTTCTCTTCTTCCTCTTTCTTTCCCTTTCTTTTCTCTTCCTTCTTTCTTTTTCTTTTCTTTTTCTTTTCCACTTCCTCATATATATATCTTTCCCTTTATTTCTTTCCAATATATTCCCTCTCTCAAAACATCTATCAATCCATTTAAACAATCATCTAATTATTCAAATAATTAGAATAATCCAAATAAACCAATTAATTAACACAAATAATTAATTATTGAAAATTGGGATGTTACAATTAACACCAGTGTCGTAGTCAATTTCTTTTTCAATTCCTCAAAGCTTTCTTCACAAGCAGCATCCCATACAAAAACTTGATCCTTCCTCGTCAAATGGGTCAATGGCAACGCCAAACTAGAAAACCCCTCAATAAACCTTCGGTAATATCCTGCCAAACCTAAAAAGCTTCTAATCTCCGTTGCTGTCTTCGGCGGTTCCCACTGCAACACTACACTCACTTTCGATGGGTCCACCGCTACACCGTCACCAGATATCACATGCCCCAAGAAACTCATAGTCTTCATCCAGAACTCACACTTTGATAGTTTAGTAAACAACTTATTATCTTCCAGCACTTGCAAAGCAATTCTCAAATGTCATGCATGCTCTTCCTCAGACTTAGAATAAATCAGTATATCATCAATAAACACAACAATAAATTGATCCCGATAAGAATGGAATATTCGGTTCATATACTCCATAAACACTCCTGGCGCATTAGACACTCCAAGAGGCATTACTGTGTACTCGTAATGTCTATAACGGGTTCTAAATGTTGTCTTCTGAATATCACCTTCTTTCACCCTGATCTGATGGTAACCCGACCTCAAGTCAATTTTACTGAACACCCGAGCTTCCACCAACTGATCCATCAAATCATCAATCCTTGGAAGAGGATACTTATTCTTAATGGTCACTTTATTCAACTGACGGTAGTCGATGCAAAGGCATATACTACCATCCTTCTTCATTACTAACAGCACTGGAGCTCCCCACAATGACACACTCGGTCTGATAAACTTCCTATCTAACAATTCTCCAATCTGAGATTTCAATTCAGCCAATTCCACTGCTGACATCCTGTACGGCGCCATAGATATAGGTCTTGTACCAGGAACAAGATCAATGCTAAATTCAACTTCTCTCGTCAGAGGTAATTTTGTAATATCATCAGGGAACACTTCGGGAAATTCGTTCACCACCACCAACTCCTTCATTGACGTTTTGCTGTCAACAGATAATGATGCAAATAAAGCAAACATTTTAGCTTCGTCCTCTAACAAGGTCCTCAATTCCTTATTAGACATGGAATCCGCCAATGCTTCCTCTTCTGGAGTAAGGAACAACAACACCTTCCGAAAACAATCGATGTAGACTCGGTTGAACTCCAACCAGTTCATACCCAGAATAACATCCAGGTTACTAAGTGGTAGACAAATCAGATCCACTCCAAAATCCCTACCGAAAATAGTCAGTGGACACTTCAAACACACCAAAGAAGTAGTCACTGAACCAATAGAGGGAGTTTCAATAGTCACCCGTTGCTTAAGAGTAGACGGCACCAATCCTAATCTCTTCACACAATCAACAGAAATGAACGAGTGGGTTGCACTCATATCAATCATAGCAGTTAAAGGAATATTATTGATAAAACAAGTACCTTTGATAGAATGCTCCTCACTGGAAGATTGAGTCCCTACCACCGCAAACACTTTACCACTGGTCTGAGACGCTGGAGACTTCTTCGACTTCTCGCAATGTGTACTAATATAACCTTTCTCACCACAGTTATAACAAGTAGGCATAGTAGCCCAGCAATCCGCCATCACATTGGAAACATTTCACACCAGCAGATGCTTTCCCTTCTCTGGGCTTCTTATCAGCAGCAGCCTTATGTTTTCCCTTATCAGCAGGAACATTGTAGGGAGTACCAGCAAATCTCTGCTTACCCTTACGATCATTCACAGCCTTATAGTGTGAAATCCTAGCCCGGTTGTCATTATCATAAATTCTGCTTCTGCTTACCAGCTCAGGATAATTCTTGATCTTCTGACAAGCGATCCCCATCTTAATCTCCGGACGCAGCCCGTTTTCAAACTTCAAACACTTGGAAGTCATCACCGCTTCAGTATTGTAATGAGGACAATACTGTACCAGACCTTCAAATTTAGCAGCATACTCTGCTACAGTCAGATTACCCTGCTTCAGCTCCAGAAACTCTATCTCCTTTGCACTTCGTATATCCTCCGGAAAATACTTTTCCAGAAAACCAGTTCGAACCACATCCCAAGTAACTGCAGTTCCTGCAGTCTCTAATCTCTGGCGACTGTTGTCCCACCAAGCCTCAACTTCACCTTCCAGCATGTGAGTATCAAACCTCACTTTTTGCTCATCACTACAACCCATTGTCCTGAAAATTTTCTCAACTGCCTTCAGCGTCAGGATCCAAAACTCCTCCTTCAAACGTTGGTGGCTTGTTACTCTGAAACTGTGCCAAATCTCTGAATTGCACACCCGCAGCTTGGTTCTGATTAGCAACCACTTGCGCCATCGCTTGCATAGCAGCAGCCAAAGCGGCATTATTCCTCCCTTCCATACTGCTCAACCAAAACAACACTAGGTTAAAAGGTACACAAACTCTATCCTACGGACAGACTCAACTACTACACTGGCCGGACGGACCGACCTGCTCTGATACCAACTGTAACACCCCACTTTCCCAAATTAAAATAAGATAGGATTAAATCAAATAAATATCAGAGTTTCTCTTCAATAGTGGGATATCACATTCACAAAATTCAACAAAACACTTCATTAGATGGTTTTCAAAATAAACAACGAAAATCATCATTAGTACATCATTCTCGGCCATCCGCCAATTTACATAAAACATTCATTAAGAGGGTTCACCAAAATAAGATACGTCACAGGAATACAACAAATCCAATCACAATAAAAGTAAACACTCAAGTCTCGTGCTACGTATCAGAGCATCCTAGGACTCGAATCACACACCACTATCCAAGCTAGCTATGTGCCTGGATTATCTGTACTTCTAAAGAAGCACAGACCACAACAACAACAAAGGGATGAGAAAATATGCTCAAAATTATCGTTAATAAAATACATGAAATAAAGGTAGCAATTATACAAATCATCACCCCACCAACATCAAACACGACCTACTATCTAATCATCAACACAACATACAATAATGCAAAAATGCAACTCAACACCATGAATGCGGTACCGAATCATTGGTTCATTCAATCGAACCCCGGATAGATCACATACACTTCTCCTGAGACATGATCTATCCCCACCATTCTCCATAAGAGAGTATGGGTGAATCACTTACGCTCTTCCTGAGACATGATTCAACCCCACCATTCTCCACAAGGCAGTACGGGTGAATCACTTACGCTCCTCTTGAGACATGATTCAACCCCACCATTCTCCACAAAGGAGTACGGATGAATCACTTACGCTCCTCCTGAGACATGATTCAACCCCACCATTCTCCACAAGGGAGTACGGGTGAATCACTTACGCTCCTTTTGAGACATGATTCAACCCCACTGATCAATGCATATTTATGCACATTCTCCTATATTTTTACTTAGGCATTTCTTTAATTTATTTTGATTATTTTTATGTTTTATTATGTTTTTACATTTTATTTTAATTTTGGTTTAATTTGATTTTCGCACTTTATTTTTCAGCTTCAGCATTACGTACGGAAACGATCATAACTGGAGTTCCGGGAATCCGTTTGAGGCGTTCTAAAAATCGCCGGAAAGCTAAGAGATAGACCTATAACTTTCGTGTTGGAGTCAAAGTCAGATTCGGAACACATTTTCCTAGAATATTCGTTGAAGTTGCAGCATTAGGATATTGTTTTAGTTTTGGGTAATGTTTTGGGTCTGGTTTATATTTTCGACCCAGTTGGATTTTGAACCAGATCCATTGTTTTCCTTTTTAAGGAGAACTCGTGTTACTGTTCACATGAGTCACTATTCACGAAAATATTGTTGAAGCTTGTACGATTGGAATGGAGAACTAATTCCTTAGAGTCAATATGCTATAATCGCGTTCCAACGCTTTGAGGTTTATACTTTATCAATTTAATTTGTTTCTCTTTCAACACTATTCTATGAATTTCATTTGCTTAGTCTGTTAGTTTATGCAATTGTTTTGATTAAATTTGTATGATTGCATCCTTAACTTTTATTCGCCGTTACGTCGCTTTGTCGTTAATTCGCGTTTATAATTTGTGTTTGCTTAATTCACGAAAACTTAATCCGTTTGCTTAATTCGGAATACAGGATTGTCAATCTAGTTTATATCTTTTGCGCTTGTCAATTGACATAGGAATCGAATAGAGATCGAAGCCGCTTAGGAAATTGGTAAGGTAGAAACCCGTGATAAGCCGGAACCAAAAACAGTAGATTGGCTTATTTTGATAATCACTTATTTTAACCGCTTAATTGCAATCTCTTGATTTAATTGATCATAACCAAAAAAAAACCCTTTTTATTCGATTAGTAATAATCAAGAATCTTTGAGAACGATATTCTGAGTACTGTCGCTATACTGCATTTTTACAAAAACACTTGTTTTGATCCGCGCGCGACAACAGATCAAATTGGCGTCGTTGTCGGGGACTCTTGTCGTTATTAATCATTATTAGAGTCATAGGTTTAGTGTTGTTGCGCTTAGGCTCTAGGTTCCCCACGTTTTTGGCCTTCTCGCGTCTAGAGTCGAAAAAATCGGTTTTTGGAAAAATTGTGTCCGACCGTAAAACTGTTTTGCCTACGAGAATCGCCAAGAAAACCCTTTTTTCTATTTTTAATGAATTTTTTTACTGTTTTTATAAAGTCGAAAAAAATCGAAAAAATTCTCATAAATGTTATTTTGCTTAATTAGCTTAATTCTGGTGTTATTTTATGTTTCTGAAATTTAATTAATAGTTTTCCATCATTGTGTTTGAGTCTGAGTCTGAGTCTGACTATCTGCATAACTTATTTGCTTTGGATAGTGAACTTGATTTTGAAATGGCTGATAATAGAACCTTAAGGCAATTGGCTGCCCTTGATGTTAATTATAATGACTTGTGTATTGAATATGATGATGTTGTTGTTCCTTTTGAATAAAAATCTAGTTTAATACACATTTTGCCAAGGTTTAATGGACTTGCAGGTGAGGATCTGAATAAACATATGAATGAATTTCAAATTGTGTGCTCTACACCTTCTGAACCTTCATTAGAGGACCTTGTCAAGCAAATGGCTATGAATGATCTCCAGTTCCAACAAAGAACCGATTCTAGCATTCAGACTTTGCAGACACAGATTGGACAACTTGCCACTATAGTAAATGCCATGCAACAAGCTCAAGTATCAAACCAACTACCCGCCTAAATAGTAGTGAATCCAAAAGAGTTATTGTCTGATTTAGTTGATGATATTTATCCTGAGTTATTATATGATTTTCCATCTTAATTAGATTATGATGATACTTACTCTTGCGATTTATGTACTGACACTAATGTTTGCTCTGTTTGTGCTGAGATTAATGCTGTCTTGCAGGGTGATTCTTTTAATGATGTCATTTATACAATCGAAACTCTTGATATCACGGCTGCCCCAACCAAATATTCTTTTGAACAACCATCTTCTGAACCACTTCCTGAGGATCTATATTATTCATCAAAGCTTCAATTTGAGCAGGAAGAAAAGTTATTGCAGGAACATAAGAAGGGAATTGGATGGACCTTGGTTGACACTCGTAATTTTAGCTCATCCATGAGTATGCGTAAGGTCTTAATTGAAGATGGAAGAAAAGCAGTGAGGCAGCCCCTTAATCCCTTGATTCTTGATGTTGTGGAAACGGAGACCACTTTCACATGCCCATTCGACACTCTTACTTATCGAAGATTCTTCTTTGATCCTGGAATAAAAGTCGAAGGCACTAATAAATATTTCAAGGTCAATGGATACTACCCAAAGTTACTTTATAACATCCCCACTTTGGGAGAGGAGCCTGTAAAAGATCTCTCTTTGGGAAAGGCTGCTTATATGATCACTTATCCACCTTGACTCATCGGGTGTGTTCTTTCCTTTCTCTCACTCTTATTTATATTTATGTTCTTTCATTGAGGACAGTGTATACTTTAAGTGTGGGGGAGGGAAACCTTTGTTTTATTTGCTTGTTTTACTATTTTGTTTTGGTTTGTTTTCAGTTATAATAATAAATAAAAAAAAATGCATCATTTTGAAAGTTCTGGACTATAGTCTAATTTGGGATTAGTTTGCGGAGACTTGGGAAAAATTCACAAGATCGGTATCGTCTTAACACCGTAAGTCTCCTGTATATGGAAATTGATTTGAATTCTTATTATGGTTTAGCCTTGAATTTTCATTCTCTGACAGCTCTTGAGTAGTTTATTTCAACAGTCAGCACCATCTCATACACACTCTACGGAGGGAAGCCGGTGAATATAAGTGAGTGATCAAATTGAAAAGAAAAAAAATAAAAAGAAGAAAAAAAGAAAAGAAAAGAAAAAGTTGAAAAAAAAGTTTATTACTCGTTAGTTGGTTCAGCGGTTTCTGGTGCTGAACTTGGTAGGGCGGATTACGGTCCGACCCCCCGCAACTACAATTGAGTCGGCAAAGGGTTATGCCATGTAAGTAGCAGAACCCCAAACAAAAAGGATCAGAGTCATTAGCCGGTTGTCTTGCTATGAGTGTGTGGAGATAACGAGCTTAATGTGATTGCGCCTGAATGAAAAAGAGCAAAAAGGAGGAAGAGTAAGTTAGGTTTCAGCATAATAACATGATTCGAGTTGATTTGTATATTCAGTAGGTTTATGACTGCACAATTATGGATTAGTGTTCCTACGATATCTTTAGTGTGTAAGATTAGTACCTATCGATGCAAACTTAACCGAAGAAGACTTGTAGCCTGGAATGAGTAACTGTTGATGTGTTTGTGCTTTCTTTGTTGTGTTTTATTTTAATTTTGCTCGGAGTACAAAAGTTCAAGTGTGGGGGAATTTGATTAGTGCATATTTATGCACATTCTCCTATATTTTTACTTAGGCATTTTTTTACTTTATTTTGATTATTTTTATGTTTTATTATGTTTTTACATTTTATTTTATTTTTGGTTTAATTTGATTTTCGCACTTTATTTTTCAGCTTTAGCAGTCTGCACGGAAACGATCATAACTGGAGTTCCAAGAATCCGTTTGAGGCGTTCTAAAAATCTCCGGAAAGCTAAGAGATAGAGCTACAACTTTCTTGTTGGAGTCAAAGTCAGATTCGGAACACATTTTCCCAGAATATTCGTTGAAGTTGCAGCATTAGGATATTGTTTTAGTTTTGTTTCATGTTTTGGGTCTGGTTTATATTTTCGACCCAGTTGGGTTTTGAACCGGATCCATTGTTTGCCTTTTTAAGGAGAAGTCGTGTTACTGTTCACATGAGTCACTATTCACGAAAGTATTGTTGAAGCTTGTACGATTGGAATGGAGAACTAATTCCTTAGAGTCAATCTGCTGTAATCGCGTTCCAACGCTTTGAGGTTTATACTTTATCAATTTAATTCGTTTCTCTTTCAACACTATTCTATGAATTGCATTTACTTAATCTGTTAGTTTATAGAATTGTTTTGATTAAATTTGTATGATTGCATCCTTAACTTTTATTTGTCGTTACGTCGCTTTGTCGTTAATTCACGTTTATAATTCGTGTTTGCTTAATTCAAGAAATCTTAATCTGTTTGCTTAATTCGGAATACAGGATTGTCAATCTAGTTTATATCTTTTGCGCTTGTCAATTGACATAGGAATCGAATAGAGATTGAAGTCGCTTAGGAAATTGGTAAGGTAGAAACCCGTGATACGCCTGAACCGAAAACAGTAGATTGGCTTATTTTGATAATCACTTATTTTAACCGCTGTTGCACCCTAAAATTTGACCAACCGGTTCTCCTATCTGGTTCATGGTTCAATTCGTATTCGCATATCAGATGCATGACATTTGTACACAGACAGAAGATGTCAGGGTTACAGTTAGGTTTTCACTTATAGGACGTCTCAGATCGGTTCGGGTAATCGGAGGTTATTTTGAGAAGTCGCGCGCTTCCTGGGTGTTTTCAGTTTATGCAGTGATTTTTGAGTTTCTTGGTGTCGGGATTTACTGTTTGCTTCGATCTGGTCTCGCGCTCTCTTTTATGTTGGTTATTTGCCTCTGTTTGCATTTTTAAGGATTTAATAGCCTTTTGTAGATTTTAAATAGGCTTTACAGATTTTTAGAATTTAAATAGATTTTTTAATATTTTTTAATAGTTTTAAATCTTCTTTAGATTTTTTTAAATTGTTTTTAAATAGATTTTAGAATAAAATTTTTTAGATATTAAGTCATTTGTAGATAATAGTTTAGTAGAACTTTTTTTTTATAAGTTTAAATAGAAATTAATATAGCTTTTTCTATAGATTAATAAGTAATATAGGTTTTATTAGGGATTTAATAGAAATTTAGTAAAATTGTAAATAGAGATGATTAGAGTTTTATTTTTTAGTTAATAGTTTTTAGGTTTAATAAAGATTAATTAGGATTTTAATCTTTTAATTAGAGTTTGTTAGAATTAATTAGATTAGATTAGCCTTAATTTTCGGATTAGTTAGTTGAGTATTAACTAGTTAATTAGGTTTAGTCTTTGATTAGTTTAATTGGGTTTAATCCATTTTTTAATTCTAATTTTTTGGTCCAATTAATATCATTTTCGTGGGCTCAGAGTGCTTTTTGGAGGCCCAGATCTATCAGTCCGTTTTTGTTCATTTTTTTGTCTAGAGAAAAACGCCATGTGTCAATATAAAAGCCAGGCCACGCGTTCAGCTTCAGGGGACGCCACCTCATAACTCCACTATCACCCACACTCTGCCACACAACACCACGTGGCCTTCATGCACTCTATCTCCCTGCCACTTGTCTTCACCTCCTTCTCGCCGGGACCCCCTACCGCCGGGCATGCAAACGCCCTAACCTCCCACCGCCGGCAGCCCTAACCGTCACCGGACCACCGCCAGACGCCGGAAACTGCAAATCCTCCGTTTTCTCCAGAAATTCATCTGATTTCCTCCAATCTTCTCCGTCCACCTTCATCTACTATTCGCCGGAAAACTCATATCACCACCGGAAACTTCAAGCAATCTCCAGATTGACGCATCAAGATCTCCAGGATCTTCATCGTTTCCTTCAAGATCCATCAACGTTTAACAGATCTTCGTCCACGCTTCGTGAATCTCATCAACGCTCGCCCAGATTTGTTCGTCAGCATCATCTGTTCATCAATATTTAGCAACGTTCCTCACGAGTTCATCAGCTGCGCTCATCGTGTTCATCCAGATTTTCCAGAAATCCACTTAATCTTCAACCATCCCCAGAAGATCTTTAAAGAACCTCAAGATCTTCTTCTCTCTCACAGCGATCTTCTTTGAAACCTCAAGACCTCCACGAGCTTGTTCTTGCTCCATATCCAGGTGCGTTCACTTGATTCCGTTCGTTTTCTTCTTTCTGTTTGCTAGAATCGCCTGGTGTTATCTTGATTCGAGTAGATCTAGTTTGAACTTAGGATTTTGAGGTGAAGAATTTGGTAAGGTCGTAGTGTAGTTGTTTTCGTTTCAGAGAGTGGAGTAGGTGAGATTGTTGTTTGATTTCGTGAACGATTAGGGTTTGAGAAAGTTCTTGAGAGGAGTTTCATAGAGGAATTTGGGAGATGAACGGCGCGCTAGGGTTTAAGGGTAATGAACAGTAGACGAGTCTTTTGGAGTGAGATTAGTTTTGTTAATTGGTACCTGGGTCAGGTTTTGGATTGGGTCAAAGCCCAGGTCTGAATTGCTGCGAGCTATCCCCGTTTTACTCGTTGCCCCCCCCCCCCTGAGTGTGAGAATGCTGGAATGTGGATTGGGCTTAGGCCCCAATTGCTGTGTGCACCCCCCCCCAGAATAGGCCCAAAGCTGAAACTGAATTGAATTAGTGCTATTCACACCCCCTTTTGTTTTATTTCTTTTTTTATTTTCTTTGTTTTATTCATATTAGAAAATATTTCATAAAAAATAGTAGAATGATCCAATTAATTCCCTTCTTTTTTCTGTAGATTCATAATTCAATTTAGAATTTTATAGTGTAAAAATATTGAATTGATCATGCATTTTCATTTTTATTTGCATTTTTGTATTTTAATTGGTATTGCATAATTGGTTTGTGATGTGTCTGCCTTGTTGATTTTATTTCTCTTGCCTGGTATTGAATTTTGCTTTAGTTTTTTAGTATGTTGTACTAGACTAATGCATGCTCCCCATAGGATTTTTGTGGATTTTTTAGAAATTGATTGATGTTGTTTTAGGATTAGAGAGTAGAGACCTCATAACTTGCTGGTTAACCCTTGACCATTCAATGTTAGGGATTGTTTAGTAGCCTTAGAAGTTGACTTAGGCTTTGAGATTTGATCTTGGGATCATAGAGGCATGTAGGTTTCCCCTAGATTTTTGGTGGATTTTTTAGAAGTTGTTTTGCTATTTTTGCTTGAGCTTGAGAATAAGAGAAGTCTTGAGGGCTTCTGACTTTGAAGTTCAACTGTGGTTGAACTTCAGAGATAGTTTCTTTTGGTTTGAGGGCATGTGGTTTCTTCTGGAAGATGGAGGCTGGATGAAGACTTGATGGAGCTTGCAAGGATGCATGGATTGAAGACCTAGTCTAGGAGTTTGCTCTCTTTCTGTGAGGTTTGAGACCCTGAAGTTTGAGGGAAATTCATGGTACTTTCCTGAGGAAGGTACTATGGATGTATTTCATCCTTTCTTCTCACCTCTTTCTCAAGTATCCAATGATGTTGGAGCCTTCATGTGAGTTTAGTTTCTCCTGAGGAGGAATGTAAACCGTTCACAGTTGTTGAGCCACATGGGATATGATTCCTAAGTGGAAGCCCCCTAGTACTTTCCTGAGGAAGGCACTATGGGTCTGTTCACTTAGTTCCCTTAGTTCATGTAGGATTTCTCAAGTATCCAATGATGTTGGAGCCTTCATGTGAGTTTAGTTTCTCCTGAGGAGGAATGTAAACCGTTCACAGTTGCTGAGCCACATGGGATATGATTCCTAAGTAGGAGCCTCCTAGTACTTTCCTGAGGAAGGCACTATGAGTCTGCCTACTTAGCTCCCTTTCTTTGGTAAGCTTGTCTTGAAGCTTGAAGACTGGGATTGATTTCTCTTGTGTAGGGCTTCTCTTAGAGATTTGATTAGGGTTTTGCATAGGGCTTTGCTCAGAGGTAGATTAGGGGTTTGTTTTAGGGTTATTCAGGGTCCTGCTCAGGGTTTTGGCTCAAGTTTTTGGATAGGAGTTTGCCAGGCTGGTTAGCCTTCTCTTTGTGTTGTTTGACTTGTGTGGTGCTGTGATGCATTAGACTTAGGGGTTCATCTAGATATTTCTGAGATAGGTGCATCTTAGAAGTAGGCTTTGTGTGCATGAGAAGTTGAGGTGGTCCTCCTTCTGCTTGATTGTTATTGAGTGGCTTTGCTTGCTGGTATTTGGTAGAGCTGAGCTCCCTTGCCTCTGTGGTGTGTGGCCCTTGTGCCTTGCTTGTTTGGTTGTTGCATTCATGCATATTTCCAGTATTTCTTTACTTTGCAGTATTTCCTGTTTGCTGTTTAGTTCTGTTGCCATGATCCCTTAGGAGCTCTAACTTCTCTGCTGTGGAGGAGTTATGATAGACATTAGGTTGGTTAACCAGGCATGATAACATTAGGTAGATTCCCCTTTCTTCAACCATAGTTTTAGGGTGTCTCTTTCCTTTCTCAAAACAACAGAAAAACACTTAATAAAGGATAAAACAAAAGTGAATTCATTTCTTCCGTCAAAAGATTTGAACAAACATCAAAACATTTTGTCCTCCTGGACTGTGAAAACCCTTGGTTAAGGTGCATTTTCCCATAAAACACTTGAACAGCTTGTGTCGTGCGTAGTCAAACTACGTTTGCTCTGATCTTCCATGCCGTGTGGAAGTACGTAGGCACAGGACGTGATGTCCTGGCGAGCAACCTTCCCCCCATCTAGACGTAGGTAGTCGAACTACGTTGACTCTGACTTTCCCATTGCACGAGGGAGTACGTAGGCCCAGAACACCGTATGTTCTGTCGAGTCGTGTCCTTTTCTTTCTTTTCAGACTGACCATTAGCATAGATAGATAAACACACCCTTTTCCTTATAAACACCAAGCGTGGATCCCGTCGAGTACGACGGACGTGAGGGGTGCTAATACCTTCCCCTTGCGTAACCGACTCCCGAACCCAGGTTTTGGTTGCGATGACCATACCTTTTCCCGTTTTTTGCGAGGTTTACTTCGAGCAATTCCTTTCCCTCCGTTGGGATAAATAACGCACGGTGGCGACTCTTCTGTCAGTCGGCGCCGATTTTTGCAGTAGCGACAGCTGGCGACTCTGCTGGGGATCTGCAAGCATCTAGGGACTTTTCCCATCCCTTATGCTGGGACCGTTTCCCATCCCCTATGCGAGTCAATCCTAGCGCTTGGGTGTTTATCTGTTGGGTGTTGTGCATGTGTGTTTTACCTTTCCACACTTCACTTTTCCGCACCTTTACCTTTCCGCATTTACTTTCAGCACTATATTATTATGATTATTGCTGTGGGAGAGGGAGGTTACTATGAGTGAGAGGCCGGACCTGGGCTTGAGTATGCACCTAGACATAGTTGCGGAGAGTAGTAGACGAACCTGTTTGCTGAGCAGGCACCGTTCCCTACGAAATCTGCGCTCAGACGAGGTTCTCTCCGAGGTGCTCCTTTCCGGTCCTGAGGATCTGAGGGGAGTCCAGACGTGAGGATTGTCGACTCTGGGGACTGATCATTTGGAAGTCAGCTAAGTGAGGCCTCTTCATGACTTGATGATGCCACTCCTTCTGGGAATCGTATCGTCACTCATGAAAGTCTGTGACGCTGATGACCGCATAGGATGTCGTACCTTTGTCCGTGGATTAGGTCCATACCTGTGAGGGGGATTGGGTTATTGCAGGAAAACTGGCCTTCAGAAACCATGATTCAGTATTTATCAGATAGTTTTCTTGGCTCGTTAACTGGTGTGTTGTTTGGATCAGATGGGTTTCTTGTTTGAGGTTGATACTATTATCAGATGGTTTTCTTGTCAGATACAGAGGTTCAGATGGATTTCTTACCAGGGGATTGGTATTTTGAGTGTCAGATGATAGTTAGTGTCATGAAGTTCTGGTGACTGTGGCGGTTTTCTGTTCTTGACATCACAGAGATGTTCCTCTTCGGGCTACAACATGGCCCCTGTGTTCACTGATTGCATCATTTATCATATTGAATTATTGCATTACCATTTGCATCCAACTAACGTGTGTGTATTGCAGGTACATATTTTCCCTCCCAGTTCCTGTGTTTGTTTCCTAGCCAGACATGGAAGCCATGAACAGAGTGTTACCCTACAGATTCCCGTCTCCAGATATCAGTCTTTTGTCAGAGTTAATTACTATATCTAGGAAGAAGGTGATGGGAGATTTCAGGAAGACATATGGGAGGATCCTGACTTATGTTTACCAGCCCTCGGCTTATGAGATCAGCGGCATTTACACCCTGTTGCAGTTTTATGATGCTGAGCTCAGGTGTTTCGTATTTCCTGACTTTGTCTTGGCTCCTACCCTGGAGGAGTATTATGCACTCTTGGATATACCGATTCGCGAGCAGATGCCTTTCTATCACACAGACGCTAAGCCTAATCTGGCTAAGCTTTCTGCTATTCTGTACTTAGGAGAGTTTGAGCTGACAGGGAAGATGATCAGAAAAGGAGATGCGTGGGGATTTCCGTTGGTTGTTTTAGTGGAGAAGGCTCAGGAGTATGCCAAGAAGGGTGGCTGGGTTGTTTTTGACGCCATCCTTGCTGTGTGTGTTTATGGCATTGTATTGTTCCCAAACCTTCCTGATTTTGTTGATGCAGATGCTTTCTATATTCTGGCTGCAAAGAACCCAGTTCCTACCTTGCCGGGAGATATCCACCATTCCACTCACTACCAAAATGAAAAGCGGCGAGGAAGGAATGTCTCTTGCTGTGTACCTCTACTGTGCAGGTGGTTTACTAGTCATATGCCGAAGTCAGGGCCTTTCGTCACTTCTATTGATTCTTTAGGATGGCCTGAGCGCTTGATGGGGTTGACTTCTGAGAATGTGGTGTGGGTTAATGAGGAGGTGTTAGGAGTTGAGGTCATATACAGATGCGAAGGATTCCCTAATGTTCCTTTGATAGGAAGGAGAGGGTGTGTCAATTACAACCCTTCCTTATTAATCAGGCAGTTTGGGTATGCACCTCAGGAAGCGCCGAAGCCCGAGGAGATACAGGAATCTCTGTATCTCACTGGGGCAATAGAGGAAGAGATGTTGATCAAGCTTGAGAAAGCATGGAAGAACCTGCATAAGAGAGAGAAGCCTTCATGTAGCAAAGGGGGTACTCGAGTTCTTGGTCCGTATGTGTAATGGATTCGTGAACGAGCTACGAAATTCCTTATGCCTTATCCTGCAGTTCAGCCACTGTATCCTTCTCCGGTGGAGGAGCCCACCACTATAGACATGCAGGTATACAAGCAGCTGATGGCGGAGAAAGAAGAGTTAGCAAAGGTTAAAGAAGCTTTAGAGAAAGAGAACGCCCAGCTTCTTCATGAAAAGATTGAAACAGGATATTTTTCCAAGCAACAGGCCGAAACTTTGAAACATCTGAAGACTACTTTATTGGAGTTGACTGAAACCAAGAAGCGTCTGGAGTTAGATGTAGACTCAGTTCGCAGTGTATTGGCTACTAAGAAACAAGAGCTGGAAAGGGCCTACACGAAGTTAGCTAAGTTCAGAGAGCATTGGGACCTCACTATGGCCAAACGCAGAGAACGGGAAGAAGAGCTAAAGATACAGGTTGCTCAGTTGGGAGAACAGGTTAAAGTGAAGACTGAAGAGCTTGAAGAAGAAGCATGCTGTCGATACGAGGCCGAACGCAAACTGATTGATGCCATGAAGAATCTGGAAGATTGTCAGCACAGAGCAGGCACCAAGAGGCCCAAACCTGAGGATGGTGCCCAGGATAAGGCTTGGGAAGATTTTGTCAGAGATATCCAAGGAACGGTCAGGAAAAGGGATCAGTTGATAGAAGGCATGATTTATCGACCGGATCCCCCAGAGACGAAGAAGCTGGTTGAGGATTTCTGCGACCGTAACCGCACTTGATTTCTTTCTTGTATTCTATGTGTCGAGATCACCACCAGGCATGTTGGTTGGGATCCTCGTTTATCATATCAGTTGTATGGAACATAGTTGTGTAACGCCCTGACGAGACTGTTATTCCAATAAATATATGAGGGTTTTTTCTAAATATTATCTTTATGGTTTCTCTTGTCTTGCTACCTTGACACTGGAATTGGAGGGGAAATATCCCCAATGCACACATGCACGTTAGCATTTTTTGTATTCTGTCTGCATAAATCATATTGCATAGCATTTCTCTAGCTGGCCAGAGCACTTATCCAGCCTTTGTTTTGATCCAGAGGGTGATTCTCGGGGATTGTTCGAGGCAAGTGTGGAGTGTTGAAGACGACCAAGGGGTTGAAGCAGATTTGAGCAGAATCAAGCAGTGAAGTCAGTTGACAGTTGTTGGTAGCTATGTCAGAGAGCAGCTTCCAGTTTGTTGATACCTTGTCAGGTTTCACTGTGATGTCCAATCCTTTGTATGGATCTACGCATGACGAAGAATTTCCGCAAGTGAACAACCTTACTGCAGCTCAGCTTGTACAGCCTTCTGTTGAAGATCGAGGTCTACGGGAGCAGTTTGTTGTCCGAGGTGAGCGTCCTCCTTCTGTTGATATCTCAGACTACCAGGGTTCTGCCTTCCCTGTGCCAAAATCCCGAAGAGAGACCCCGATAGCAAGGAATGAAGACCCATTAGCTCCCGTGTATGCTGAAAGGTTTCGTGCATTGGATGAAAGATTCAAAGCCTTGAAAGGTAAAGACGTTGCTAACCCTAGTGCTGCGGACATGTGTCTGGTTCCTGGCCTAGTGTTACCTCCGAAGTTCAGAATGCCGAGGTTTAAAAAGTACAAAGGAGACAGTTGCCCGAAGCAACATTTGGTGATGTTCTGCCGAAGAATGACTTCATTCGTACACAACGACAAGTTGATGATTCACTGCTTTCAGGATAGTCTGACTGGGGCATCTCTGAGTTGGTATATGCAGTTAGAGAGTAATCAGATTCGATCATGGGTGGATTTAGCCAGAGCTTTCCTGAAGCAGTATGACTACAATCTTGTTGAAGCTCCTAGTCGCATGCAACTGCAAGAATTGTCTCAAGGGAACAATGAACCTTTCAGAAAGTATGTTCAGAGATGGAGAGAGTTTGCTGCTAGAGTGCAACCACCGCTTCTAGACCAAGAGCTAAGAGGCATGTTTGTAAACTCCTTGCAGAGCCCGTACTTCGAAAGAATGCTTGGAGTCGCACCAAATTTCTCTGAATTGGTAAGGGCAGGAGAGCGCATTGAGTATGGTGTAAAGACTGGAAAAATCCAGAATGTTGCAGGCGGTCAGGCTAGTGAAACTGAATCTCTTTATGACTATCAGAAGCAAGGAGTTATGATCGATGCAGTCAGGCCAGATGTTGGGTATCCTCGAGATGAACCGGTGAAATCTGTTGGATCAGTATCTCCTGTGCCTCGTTATTCTGGACAGACCACTGTGCCTGGGGCACCATATCAGGAGTCTTATGTCGCTCAGCGAACTCGGGGCCAAGGTTATCAGACTCATCGTCAGAATCAGAGCAGATCTCGTAGCAATTTGGAACGAAGGAATGGTCCTTCCCACCCAGTTCCTGTGCCATACAGTCAGCTTTTGCCACAGTTGGCTCAGAACGCCTTGGTGGAGCCGAAAGCTCTCAAGCCTGTGCCAGAACCTTACCCTACTGGGTACAATCCCCAAGTTCAATGTGGTTACCATGGTGGCTCTCCAGGGCATGCAACTGAAGATTGTAAAGCGTTTCAGGCGAAGGTACAGCAGTTGATCGACCAGGATTGCATTTCTTTTCGAGAAGGATTTCTGTTTGTTCATACTAACTTCTCAGTTGTCTAAGCTCGTAGACTCGGAAAGTATTCCCCAGCAAAAGCCAGTGGTCCAGACAGGCAGGCGCCCTTAGCATTGGCAGTCCTCAGACTTTATATCATTTGCATTTTGTAGTTTCTTTTCTGTCAGTTACTACTTGGTGTAAACATTGTATGTTTCGAATGGTAATAATAATAAAGTGGCTATGCATTTTTCTGAATTAATCATGTCGTTGTCGCTCATTTACTGCATTGCACTGACACTTGCATTTTATTCACTCCACTTTATCACTGTGACTAGCAAAGATTGGAAGGAGGATGACGAAACTATACGCATACCGATGATCGTATGCTTTCAGATAAAACCTTGTCGATGACGTACGAGGCATTGTTTCAAATCCCTTAAACACTGGAGATATAAGGAGTTAGTCCCTTGTTAACCACTTCGAGCCAGGAAGTAGAAGTTTTTTCGGACTTTTAAACCCTCACATCTTAACCCGGGGCAGGGTAGTTGTCAGTTAGCTTGACCGAGCATTCAAGTCTTACAGAGGAGTGTTGTCTTTCGAGGACCAATTACAGTTTATGCCTCTCAAGAGGTCGTACCTCGTCAACCACAGTGGTTAAAACTTACCAATCTGGAGTGAGACAGTTACAATCCTTTCGGATCAATCAAGACAACCAGTGTCGCACGACTTTGTTCTAAAAGAAAGAAAAAGAAAGCCCGCTAAGTAAAAAGAAAGAAAAAGCTGGAAAGCTAATACTTAGGCAAAAATCAGGGCATCCCGCTGGACTTCAAAAAAAAAACGAAAAGAACTCAAAAGGAGTCAGTCCAGGCAAAAATTAGGGAATCAAAAAAATGAAAAGAAAGGATACCAATAGAAAAATCCCGTGAAGTCACAAAGTCGTGTACACAGACACCGAAAACGAAAAGGAGTAACTGTCACTCCGAAATTCTTGTGAGTTCCTTAACTGTGGTTCTTACCATCCAACATACCTCTCGAAGAGGCGAGCGCTTGTACCAGGTTAGCTGAACCTTAGGATCGGAGATCATCACATAGAAGGGGTGGGTACAAATCAAAATTTGAGCCAAATATCCTTTGTTTCACGAACCGTGAACCCGACCACGATACAACCCTTAAAAGACCTAATTGAGGTAGGGTTTATTCTGAAAGCTCATTACGATAAGGTTGAGTAACCTGACTCCTTCGTGACTTGCTAGTCACATCCTTGTTGTGTTTTTCACTGACCACGTAAGCACTACGTTTGAACTTTGGTTCATTCGTCACTCAATCATGACATGTAAATGAGTGACAGCACAAATTTTCAAAATCTGCATAAACATTGCATTAGAATTACCATTTGTGAACAGACGATTTTTACTTGCAGGTTAGTAGTTGACATGAAGGAGATTCCAACAGGGAATAATCGAGCAGGACCGAGTAATTCAGCAGCCTGAACCAGCATGGTGTATGTTGTGAAGCCCTATAAATCCGGGGCATTGACTTCCATTAAGTTCGGAATCAGTTAATCTGAGGACAAGTCACGAAGCTTCAGTTGATCAAGGGGCAGTATGCTTAAGAAGCAATTAATCAGAAGTGAGTCTTCTCAAGAGCCAATCAGGGGCAATTATACAGAACGTGGAGATTTGAAAGCAGATACTTCAGGTGGATAATCAGATCAGGTTAAGTCGCTAGAACACTCATTCAGGGGCAAGTCACCGCAGAGAGTGTTGAAACCAACTGGGTTGATCGGGGTTTAATGGAGATTGAATCTTTTTGTCGTATAGATACCGGGGCAAGTAATCTCGAGGTCGTCTCATAGCAAGCTGTTCAGAGCAAGTATTCCCAGGAGTTAGATAGGGGCAAGTTGAGTGCACTGGGGCAAGTTATTCAAGCCAGTCTGTTTATCCCCGCCAGAGTCCATGGCAGGTTAGTACCCTCTCCAGAGGATGAATGTTGTGTCTTTCCCCAGTGAAGTCGCCCCAGGAAAAATTGAATGTTGTCTCCCCAGGAGAGTTGAGATTGCGTCAAAGGCGAGGTCAGTGTATCTTCAGTAGTTCAGAATTGGCTTATCAAGCAGAGCAGAGTCCTCCCCAGCGAAGGTCGAGACGGATATGATTAACTTCCCCAAAGAGTTTCTTATGTAGTGTGAATCAGAGCACACCGGTCAACCCCCAGCTCAGTGATAGCAGGATGAATTATCCCCACAGGGCGTAATCAGAGTGTTGATACCTTTTGAAAGCAGTTTCCAGGATTGCTTTTCTCTTTCCCCGACAGGTTGATCCTTCCTCGTCAGGACGATCATTTTCAGCAGAGTTTGAAGTTATGAGTTTGTGAGCTACTTTCCCAGCAGGATGGTCATCCCCAGCGGAGTTAGTTCATCTTTCCAACATTTATTTTGTTGGAAGCGTATCGGTAGTATTCCGGTCATCCCCAGCGGATCCAGTTTGTCTTCAGCATTTATTTTGCTGAAGTAATTCCTTGCATAAGCATGCATCATAAGCACTTGCATTTTACACGAATACGTAGCATTTCCATGCAGTATGGAAGCATTACGGCATTGTCAAACATGTGCATTTGGAAATGTAAACAGGGTTGATTACCCGTCCAGCCTCAGGTTTTTTCTCTGTCGATAAGTGAGATCGTGATTCGCAGAGATGTGCATATGTTTTGTCTGTGGCACAAGACGCGCAGTGATCGTGTTTTCTCCTGTCAAGAGAGTTGTGGCGCAGGGCACGCAGTGATCGTGGTCATCGTTACGTTGTGGGGATTTGTGGTAGAGTACGCAGTGATCGTATTCGTCTTGTATGTTTTGTTTGTGGCACAAGACGCGCAGTGATCGTGTTTTCTCCTGTCAAGAGAGTTGTGGCGCAGGGCACACAGTGATCGTGGTCATCGTTATGTTATGGGGATTTGTGGTAGAGTACGCAGTGATCGTATTCGTCCTGTATGTTTTGTTTGTGGCACAAGACGCGCAGTGATCGTGTTTTCTCCTGTCAAGAGAGTTATGGCGCAGGGCACGCAGTGATCGTGGTCATCGTTATGTCGTGGGGATTTGTGGTAGAGTATGCAGTGATCGTATTCGTCCTGTATGTTTTGTTTGTGGCACAAGACGCGCAGTGATCGTGTTTTCTCCTGTCAAGAGAGTTGTGGCGCAGGGCACGCAGTGATCGTGGTCATCGTTATGTCGTGGGGATTTGTGGTAGAGTACGCAGTGATCGTATTCGTCCTGTATGTTTTGTCTGTGGCACAAGACGCGCAGTGATCGTGTTTTCTCCTGTCAAGAGAGTTGTGGCGCAGGGCACGCAGTGATTGTGGTCATCGTTATGTTATGGGGTTTTTGCGGAAGAGATACGCAGTGATCGTATTCGTCTCATATGTGGTTTTGTTTGCAACGCCAAGACGCACAGTGATCGTGTTTCCTCCTGTCAAGAGGTTTGTTGCGCCAGGCACGCAGTGATCGTGTTCGTCATGTCATATTCCCTTAACAGAGTTTGCTTGGTCAAGCACCCTTTTTCCCCCAGCTGAGTCTTTTTCAGGATGCTGTGGTGTCAGCATTGGAAGACGAGTAATGCAGATTTTTGGGTGGTTACCCGTAGTTTCCCCTGCAAAGTTATATTCCCCAGCAGGGTGTTACTTCAATGAGTTACTTGGTTAAGTTCTTCGTATTCCTCAGCAGGGTATTCGCCACGGAGTTGCTTGGTTAAGTTCCTCGTATCTTCCAACAAGGTTATTCCCGTCAAGGTGCTTGGGTAAGTTCCCAATTTCCCCAGCGGAGTGTTTTCAGGATACCTATTGCCAGAATAGGTATTTGACGGCTGTCTTCAGAATTGTCCTCTCAGAGTTGCTTGGTTAAGTTTCTCGTGTCCTCGCAGGGATGCTCGTTCAGGTGCAAACGAAAGGTTGGTAAGTGAAATCAACATTTTCTCGCTGTTTAGTGGATGCTCGTTCAGGTGCGAACGGAAGGTTGGTAAGTGAAATCAACATTTTCTCGCTGTTTAGTGGATGCTCGTTCAGGTGCGAACGGAAGGTTGGTAAGTGAAATCAACATTTTCTCGCTGTTTAGTGCATGCTCGTTCAGGTACGAACGGAAGGTTGGTAAGTGAAATCAACATTTTCTCGCTGTTTAGTGGATGCTCGTTCAGGTGCGAACGGAAGGTTGGTAAGTGAAATCAACATTTTCTCGCTGTTTAGTGGATGCTCGTTCAGGTGCGAACGGAAGGTTGGTAAGTGAAATCAACATTTTCTCGCTGTTTAGTGGATGCTCGTTCAGGTACGAACGGAAGGTTGGTAAGTGAAATCAACATTTTCTCGCTGTTTAGTGGATGCTCGTTCAGGTACGAACGGAAGGTTGGTAAGTGAAATCAACATTTTCTCGCGGTTTAGTGGATGCTCGTTCAGGTACGAACGAAAGGTTGGTAAGTGAAATCAACATTTTCTCGCGGTTTAGTGGATGCTCGTTCAGGTACGAACGAAAGGTTGGTAAGTGAAATCAACATTTTCTCGCTGTTTAGTGGATGCTCGTTCAGGTACGAACGAAAGGGTGATAAGTGGAATCAGCATTGTCTCGTTTGGTTAAGCGCTTGCTCGTTTCTTCAGGATACGAAAGGTTGGTAAGTGTAATCAACAATTTCTCACTGGTTAGTGTATGCTCACTTCTTCGGAATGGGATGGTCTATGGACAATATCAGATTATTTCATAAGCGGGTTGATGGATAGTGTTTTAGTTGCCGCTGTGGCAACGAAAATCAGTTCCCTGGTTAATTCTCCCCAAACAGTGGTGTGCGCAATTTATTTTTGCGATTGGCAAATTTCAGGGTTTATCGGTATTCAACCGTCTCGTACCTCGATTATCTGAAGGTCGTTCGCTCTTCATCCAGTCGGGTCCAAGCCGCTTGAATAGGGGCAGCTGTTGCACCCTAAAATTTGACCAACCGGTTCTCCTATCTGGTTCATGGTTCAATTCGTATTCGCATATCAGATGCATGACATTTGTACACAGACAGAAGATGTCAGGGTTACAGTTTGGTTTTCACTTATAGGATGTCTCAGACCGGTTCGGGTAATCGGAGGTTATTTTGAGAAGTCGCGCGCTTCTTGGGTGTTTTCAGTTTATGCAGTGATTTTTGAGTTTCTTGGTGTCGGGATTTACTGTTTGCTTCGATCTGGTCTCGCGCTCTCTTTTATGTTGGTTATTTGCCTCTGTTTGCATTTTTTAGGATTTAATAGCCTTTTGTAGATTTTAAATAGGCTTTACAGATTTTTAGAATTTAAATAGATTTTTTAATATTTTTTAATAGTTTTAAATCTTCTTTAGATTTTTTTAAATTGTTTTTAAATAGATTTTAGAATAAAAGTTTTTAGATATTAAGTCATTTGTAGATAATAGTTTAGTAGAACTTTTTTTTTATAAGTTTAAATAGAAATTAATATAGCTTTTTCTATAGATTAATAAGTAATATAGGTTTTATTAGGGATTTAATAGAAATTTAGTAAAATTGTAAATAGAGATGATTAGAGTTTTATTTTTTAGTTAATAGTTTTTAGGTTTAATAAAGATTAATTAGGATTTTAATCTTTTAATTAGAGTTTGTTAGAATTAATTAGATTAGATTAGCCTTAATTTTCGAATTAGTTAGTTGAGTATTAACTAGTTAATTAGGTTTAGTCTTTGATTAGTTTAATTGGGTTTAATCCATTTTTTAATTCAGATTTTTTGGTCCAATTAATATCATTTTCGTGGGCTCAGAGTGCTTTTTGGAGGCCCAGATCTATCAGTCCGTTTTTGTTCATTTTTTTGTCCATAGAAAAACGCCATGTGTCAATATAAAAGCCAGGCCACGCGTTCAGCTTCAGGGGACGCCACCTCATAACTCCACTATCACCCACACTCTGCCACACAACACCACGTGGCCTTCATGCACTCTATCTCCCTGCCACTTGTCTTCACCTCCTTCTCGCCGGGACCCCCTACCGCCGGGCATGCAAACGCCCTAACCTCCTGTTGCACCCTAAAATTTGCTCAACCTACTTCACTTAGTTTATGTTTCAATTGTATTGTCATTTGCATAGTAGATCATATACATAATTCATCTGCACAGCATAGCATAGCATAGCAAATCATCCAACAAGGGACCAAATGCAATTCTTATCCCTATGGGCATATCAAGAGGTTCTTATTCAAATTCAATCTTATCCAAATCATCAGAAAGAAATTGAAATCTGAGAAGTTAGTGGATCAAGCAGTGGATCTATCTCCTATCTTGAGGGTATTTGAAGATCATCAAAGAAGTTGTGAGCTGTGAACAGAGCATGGAGTGTATATAGACATCATGGAAGACATGGAGAGTCATTTTAAAGTGAGACAAGTCATTGATGTAATCACAAGAGTTGCAGTTGAAGACAGTCAACCAGGGTTTCATCTGGGTCAACCCTAGGTCAACCCTAGGTCAAATGATTGATTGAAAGGCATCAAGGTCTATTTGAGAGATGTGGGGTTCATTATTTGACATATAGATATGGATGTGGTGTTGTGCCAAGGAGAAATCAAGAGAAATCAAGAAGAAGAGGAGTTTCTAAATTAGGGTTTCTGTGTAAAATCCCCTGATTTAGGTCAAACTTCCAAGCAAGATGATTCAAAATTCAAGCTTCAAATGGATCCTTGGCCGACATGAAACTTGTATAGGATCTCAAGACCTTTAATTTGAGTGGTGGAAGACATCAAGGAGATTTATAGAACTCATGTTATGGTCCTTGCAAGTTACAGGTCATTTGAGGCATCTGAAATTTTGTCTGTGAAAGTTACTTGTCTTCCAAGCAACTTTTACCCCTCAAGGAGCTTTCAAATGGATTTCTGGTCAAAATGAGAGTTGTTCCTCATTGTCTTAGCTTTCTAGAAAGGTATGGTATGCCTTCATCTGATTTGTGGAACTCTACTTATGACCTTGGCAAGCAAAGGGTATTTTGGTCATTTGAGAATTACAGGTCATTTCAAGCCTATGCCCAAAACTCATACAAGGAAGCTTCAAATGAAAAACTTCACAATATCAAACTTGCTCCAAATGACATTTTGAGTCTATAAAAGTGATCATGAAAGTTTAGAAATGCTCATAGCTCAAGGTTCCAAATTTGGTCAATTAAAAGGTGAATTTAATGAATAAAAGTGACCTAAAAATGAGATTTTTCATAACATGGCCAAATGGGATGAAATTATAGGTCATTTTGATTGGAAATAATGTTTTGAGACCATTGGCAATAGTGGATTTTTAAGTTTAGTTCAAAGTTTGAGAGATATCATTGGTTGCTTATGTATGAAGTTACACATGCCAAAACACAAGGGATTTGTGCACAAGAAGTTTCTACCAAGTTCTAGATGGTTCCATGAGCACCTATATATTGAGTAGAGTGGATACAATCGTTGGTTGGTGATTCATTTTGGTTGAAACTCATAGTTTCATCTCATTCCTCAATTTTGCAAATTCATTCCAAACTCTATCAAATCTTCATCATTCTCCAAAATTCTTGATTCTATCATCATCTACATTCATCATAGAGCAAGTTTCCATCAAGATCTGGTTGAATTGAAGCAGAATTCGTGTGCTACCAAGTGTATCATCCAAATTGCAAAAAGAAGTGGTTATGGCAATCCAAGGTGTTTAAGCAAGGACAAGTGCATACAGAACCAAGATCCAAGTCCATTGATCAAGTCCTAAGCCTTGCTAGCTGTGAATCCAAGGATTTCTCCATCTGTTTTCAAGATTACACCAGGTTGATTTTTCTATCGAATTGGCTAGAAATAGATAGCATGATAGACAATCTTTAGGTTAGAATTGTTAGGAATAGGTAGATGAATAATTCTGGTGAGTTTAGGAGCATTTCATGGAGTTTGTTACATGAGCACCAAAACTGTTTTGACCTAGAACTAAGAGGATAGAGAGTGTTAATTCATGTGGATTAGTTTAGAATGATCAGTGATGTTTGGTGGTTGTGTTGATACCAAGAAATTGGAGAAAGGAGAAGTTGGAAGTTTGAGCATCCATGGATGTAGAGCTATCGGGTTTGGCTTTCTAGAGAGTGTTAGTGAGAATTAATGATGTATTATTATTCAGCATGAGAATTAGAGCAATTTTGCTTTTTACGGATCTGAATTTCATGGAGAAACGAAGGTGTATGAGGATGTTGAAACCTGGTTCGTGCAAGCTTGCTCATGGCATTAATGGTGGAAACCCTAGCTTCTCATTGGAGAAGAAACATGATGAGCGTTGGATGAAGTCTTCTGGGTTGACTGAAAAACGCATCCAATGGCCAGGATTTGAAGTTGAGAAAGAGAGGGAAGAGTGAAACGTGAAACGCACCATTTCACTTATGTCTTCAGACTGGGCTTAAGAAACCACTGCTAGCCACACCCCCAATATCCAGGCCCATGTGATTTGAACTGAGTTTCTTACTTTTCGCACCGTTTTTGTTTTTTTATTTTCTTTTGTGTTTTCTGAATTAACTGGGCCCAGACGCGCCTTGCTATGAGCACCCCCAGTCTGGGCCCATCATCCATGTTTCAATGCTTTTTCCTACTAACTGCACCCCTAACCTCATCTAATTCATTTTAATTTCATTCATTTTTTCTTAATTCTTTGAAAATTCCTAACAAATTGAAGATTCCATATTTTTAAGTGGTTGTTTTTGCATCTTTTTTATATTTCTGTTAAGAAAATTGTCATAAGATAAAATTATCATTTTATTTTATTTTTGCATTTTTAGTATATTTTTCTTTTAAATAGGTTTAAATGATGTTTAGTTTAATACTTGATCTTGTTGATTTTAGTTTAGCTAGACCCTTGTATATTTTGGACCCATTCTTTTTAGAGTACTTCACTTAGGACTTTAATTTTCATATGAGATTTAATTCATGATTTTAGGACTAAATTTTTAGATGGTTTGTTTAGGTGTGATTAGGGGAATCAAAATTAGGGTTTAGAGATAACATAGGTATAATAAATCATTTCTTTTAGGAGTTGTAGTTTGAATTTTGGGGTATGGGACTATAGGGGTGTTATGGGTAAATAATAGATCCCTTAGAAAATATTAGGCTTCCCCTATTCTACTATTACTATTAGTATATTTCCTGTATTTGCTTGTTTGTGTGGTGTGCCCTCTCTAGGGTTATTATTTTACTGTGTGGGGTATTGGGCCTGCTTGGGGTTTGGGGTTGAGCTGAAGACTTTGCTGATGAAGCCCCTTGAAGATTAAGGAATGAAGACTCAGTTCAGGAGTTGATGAAGAGTATCTCTTGCTGGCAGCTGTTGAAGGTTATAGGATCTAGGAGTTAGGCAGAGCTCTAGAGTGGAAAACTTGATTCACAAACATGGAAGGTCTTGGTTGCCTCCATCCCTCTCTATGATGCAGAGTCTCTCCAGGATACTCACCCCCTTCCTTTGGAAGGCTTGGTGATAGTGTCTAAGAGATAGAACTCTTGAGAGAAACATTCTATGTGTTGTTAGCAGTCTGTTTGCCACCTTTGGTGGTCAACTAATTGCTTAACACCCCAGTTAATTCTTTTGACTGTTTCTCATCTTGGAGAGTGAGACTTAAAGAAAAGCCATTGAAGGATTGAAGACAAAGACCTTGCTTGAAGGCTTGAAGATGAAGACTGATGCTTGCTTGAAGCTTGTAGATGTTTGAAGATGACTTGAAGACAGATGTTGATGAAGACTGCTTTTGCTGCTTTTTGCTGTTTATAATTTTTGATGTATTGTGTGAATTTCCCTGATTGTATTGCTTGTTGTTTAACCTGTTAGGTTGGAAGCGGATTTTGTTCGCTTTTGCCTGTTGTTTTCTAGGTTCGAGGTTGAGTGGGACTCCCTTGCCTCGCTTGTATTGCTGCATCCATGCATTTTACTGCTTTATTGTATATTTGCTATTATTTCTGTTTCCGTCTATTCCCTTAGGGTCTCTGTTTCTCTCTGTGCAAGAGAGGATCATGATAGACATTAGGTCTTAACCCATGCATGATAACATTAGGTTAGTTTGATTCCCTTTGCAACCATAGGTTAGAGTTCTGTCTCTTCTTTCTCAAAAAACAAACAGAAAAACACAATAAATATTTCAAACACAATAAAAGACACTTCTTCCGTAAAAGAATGTGAACTCATCAAAACGTCATTTTTGTCCGCTGGGACTGTTAATCAGAAAAACCCTTTTTCAGAAGGAATAAAAACAATCAAAACAGACTTGTGTCGTACGTGGCCCGAACTACGTTTGCTCTGATCTTTCATGCTGTATGGAAGTACGTAGGCATAGGATGCGATATCCTAGCGAGCAACCTTCCCCTCCTTTCCCGTAGGTAGGCGAACTACGTTGACTCTGATTTCTCGTTCCAGACGGGGATACGTAGGCATAAAGTGCGATACTTTGCCGAGTCATTTTCTTTTCTTTTAACCCCTTAACCTTTAGTTTAGATAGAAATAACAATCCGTACCAGAAAACAAGTGTGGATCCCGTCGAGTACGACGGACGTGAGGGGTGCTAATACCTTCCCCTTGCGTAACCGACTCTCGAATCCAGGATTTGGTTGCGATGACCATTCCTTTCCCGTTTTGTGTTAGGTTTACTCTGAGCGTTTCCTTTCCCTCCGTTGGGATAAATAATGCACGGTGGCGACTCTTCTGTTCAGCCGGCGCCGATTTTCGCAGTAGCGACACCTCCCACCGCCGACAGCCCTAACCGTCACCGGACCACCGCCAGACGCCGGAAACTGCAAATCCTCCGTTTTCTCCAGAAATTCATCCGATTTCCTCCAATCTTCTCCGTCCACCTTCATCTACTATTCGCCGGAAAACTCATATCACCACCGGAAACTTCAAGCAATCTCCATATCGACGCATCAAGATCTCCAGGATCTTCATCGTTTCCTTCAAGATCCATCAACGTTTAACAGATCTTCGTCCACGCTTCGTGAATCTCATCAACGCTCGCCCAGATTTGTTCGTCAGCATCATCTGTTCATCAATATTTAGCAACGTTCCTCACGAGTTCATCAGCTTCGCTCATCGTGTTCATCAAGATTTTCCAGAAATCCACTTATTCTTCAACCATCCCCAGAAGATCTTTAAAGAACCTCAAGATCTTCTTCTCTCTCGCAGCAATCTTCTTTGAATCCTCAAGACCTCCACGAGGTTGTTCTTGCTCCATATCCAGGTGCGTTCACTTGATTCCGTTCGTTTTCTTCTTTCTGTTTGCTAGGATCGCCTGGTGTTATCTTGATTCGAGTAGATCTAGTTTGAACTTAGGATTTTGAGGTGAAGAATTTGGTAAGGTCGTAGTGTAGTTGTTTTCGTTTCAAAGAGTGGAGTAGGTGAGATTGTTGTTTGATTTCGTGAACGATTAGGGTTTGAGAAAGTTCTTGAGAGGAGTTTCAGAGAGGAATTTAGGAGATGAACGGCGCGCTAGGGTTTGAGGGTAATGAACAGTAGACGAGTCTTTTGGAGTGAGATTAGTTTTGTTAATTGGTACCTGGGTCAGGTTTTGGATTGGGTCAAAGCCCAGGTCTGAATTGCTGCGAGCTATCCCCGTTTTACTCGTTGCCCCCCCCCCCCCCCCCCCCCCGAGTGTGAGAATGCTGGAATGTGGATTGGGCTTAGGCCCCAATTGCTGTGCGCACCCCCCCCAGAATAGGCCCAATGCTGAAACTGAATTGAATTAGTGCTATTCACACCCCCTTTTGTTTTATTTCTTTTTTTATTTTCTTTATTTTATTCATATTAGAAAATATTTCATAAAAAATAGTAGAATGATCCAATTAATTCCCTTCTTTTTTCTTTAGATTCATAATTCAATTTAGAATTTTATAGTGCAAAAATATTGAATTGATCATGCATTTTCATTTTTATTTGCATTTTTGTATTTTAATTGGTATTGCATAATTGGTTTGTGATGTGTCTGCCTTGTTGATTTTAGTTCTCTTGCCTGGTATTGAATTTTGATTTAGTTTTTTAGTATGTTGTAATAGACTAATGCATGCTCCCCATAGGATTTTTGTGGATTTTTTAGAAATTGATTGATGTTGTTTTAGGATTAGAGAGTAGAGACCTCATAACTTGCTGGTTAACCCTTGACCATTCAATGTTAGGGATTGTTTAGTAGCCTTAGAAGTTGACTTAGGCTTTGAGATTTGATCTTGGGATCATAGAGGCATGTAGGTTTCCCCTAGATTTTTGGTGGATTTTTTAGAAGTTGTTTTTCTATTTTTGCTTGAGCTTGAGAATAAGAGAAGTCTTGAGGGCTTCTGACTTTGAAGTTCAACTGTGGTTGAACTTCAGAGATAGTTTCTTTTGGTTTGAGGGCCTGTGGTTTCTTCTGGAAGATGGAGGCTGGATGAAGACTTGATGGAGCTTGCAAGGATGCATGGATTGAAGACCTAGTCTAGGAGTTTGCTCTCTTTCTGTGAGGTTTGAGACCCTGAAGTTTGAGGGAAATTCATGGTACTTTCCTGAGGAAGGTACTATGGATGTCTTTCATCCTTTCTTCTCACCTCTTTCTCAAGTATCCAATGATGTTGGAGCCTTCATGTGAGTTTAGTTTCTCCTGAGAAGGAATGTAAACCGTTCACAGTTGTTGAGCCACATGGGATATGATTCCTAAGTGGAAGCCCCCTAGTACTTTCCTGAGGAAGGCACTATGGGTCTGTTCACATAGTTCCCTTAGTTCATGTAGGATTTCTCAAGTATCCAATGATGTTGGAGCCTTCATGTGAGTTTAGTTTCTCCTGAGGAGGAATGTAAACCGTTCACAGTTGCTGAGCCACATGGGATATGATTCCTAAGTAGGAGCCTCCTAGTACTTTCCTGAGGAAGGCACTATGAGTCTGCCTACTTAGCTCCCTTTCTTTGGTAAGCTTGTCTTGAAGCTTGAAGACTGGGATTGATTTCTCTTGTGTAGGGCTTCTCTTAGAGATTTGATTAGGGTTTTGCATAGGGCTTTGCTCAGAGGTAGATTAGGGGTTTGTTTTAGGGTTGTTCAGGGTCCTGCTCAGGGTTTTGGCTCAAGTTTTTGGATAGGAGTTTGCCAGGATGGTTAGCCTTCTCTTTGTGTTGTTTGACTTGTGTGGTGTTGTGATGCATTAGACTTAGGGGTTCATCTAGATATTTCTGAGATAGGTGCATCTTAGAAGTAGGCTTTGTGTGCATGAGAAGTTGAGGTGGTCCTCCTTATGCTTGATTGTTATTGAGTGGCTTTGCTTGCTGGTATTTGGTAGAGCTGAGCTCCCTTGCCTCTGTGGTGTGTGGCCCTTGTGCCTTGCTTGTTTGGTTGTTGCATTCATGCATATTTCCAGTATTTCTTTACTTTGCAGTATTTCCTGTTTGCTGTTTAGTTCTGTTGCCATGATCCCTTAGGAGCTCTAACTTCTCTGCTGTGGAGGAGTTATGATAGATATTAGGTTGGTTAACCAGGCATGATAACATTAGGTAGATTCCCCTTTCTTCAACCATAGTTTTAGGGTGTCTCTTTCCTTTCTCAAAACAACAGAAAAACACTTAATAAAGGATAAAACAAAAGTGAATTCATTTCTTCTGTCAAAAGATTTGTGATAACACGAAATCGTATAGATATTTTCATGCATAATCCAACTAAAAGCTAACCGTTTTCGATCCGATTTCGGGTTATTTCCATGTATTTGTCTAATGTTTTTGCAGGTATTCAACGATCACGTCTAAACAAGGCAACATGAAGAAAAGAAGCAATCCCAGATGAAATATGGATGAAAAAGGAGTGAAAACACAATGAAAAGCGCAGCAGGCAGTTTTTGCTGATGTGACGACCGTCACAGAAGCATGACGACCGTCATACGGGTGACGACCGTCACACCTTGTGACGACCGTCATGCAGGCAAAAATGCCCCACTCAGATTACACGTCAAAAGAGCAGTTCCAATTCCCATTTCATGGTCCACTACTCCCTAAATTATCTGCCTCAAGGTCCATCATCCTCAGAGGTAACCGTTGGAATCCCACCTCTATAAAAAGGGAAGCAGGGGACTTCAAAAAGGGAGCTGCATTCATACCACGAAGTGCTGCCCAAATTTATTTTCAAGAGCAAATTTAATTTCCAGCCTTTTTATTATTTGTATTCATTTCTCCAGTTTCAATTGTATCCCTTTCCTTTATTTCCCTTTCCATTCTACTCATTCCCATTTCCGCTCTACTGTATTTGTTACTGCACTGTACGATCAAATTGGAACTAAAGACAGAATCCTGCCAACATCTGTGGAGGATCTGCCCAAAGGCCAATTGGCATTATTTACAGGTTTTCATTTTGATCGACTCTTATTTTATCATAATGCAATTTATTATTTATTATTATTATTTATGTTTTGCTTTTCTGAATTCCATGTCTAGCTAAACTTAGGTAATCGATATGTAGTAATAATTCGGATGGGATTTGATAACCTTTGTTTGAAAACTTTCTTTTCACAAAAATAACTTATGGTCTAAGTGTTTAAAAATTGATTTACGAAATAAACTTCGTCGCGAAAGCGAGAACTTGTTTTAAAGTAGTTTTGCCACGAAAGTGGGAAATTAATTAAGATACGAACCAACAAGCGAAAGCTGCGGTAAGGTCAGATAGTAAACACTAGGCATTCGTTTTAATAACAGCGAAAGCATTTTAAAACTAATTAGAACTTAGAGATTTCCAAAAAGTAGTTTTAACCCCGAATGGAACACGAAAGTGTACGTTAGGCCCTTAGGATTATGATTAGCGTCAATAACCATCGTGAGACGAGAATCTTCAAATCTCCACTTTCTGCTTAAGTAAACTGCGAAAACTATTTCATACACTAGTAACTTATCAAATCCCTGAAGAACATAACTACTACATATCGATTTAATTAATTAAAAATCCAAACAGTAATCTTAGTTCCCCTTTTAGTGACAACATTATTCCCTTAAAACATATTCTACCTAGCTAAACATAGTAACTCCCGAGAACACTAGTTTGATTACGAGTCCCTGTGGGATCGATATCTTTTATTACTACGCGATAGACTGTGCACTTGCAGTTAGAATTGTTAGACATAGAAAGTCGCGATCAAGTTTTTGGCGCTGTTGCCGGGGACCCGTTTAGTCAATAGTGTAACCTTCTGTTACGCCGTATAGACTAGGTAAACAATTTTCATTTTTCCTTTACTAGTGTTGTCGATTGTATGCCAAGTGATCGCCCACAAAGCGACATCTTGAAACCTTCAGTCGCAGAACTAGAGCGCTTCTTACACCTAAGAAGCCGAATCATTGAGTACCAACTCAAACATAACATTCCTGATCCTCTCACTCCAATTCCCAAATCCGAAGAAGAACCAACGATGGCTGAAGGACCTCCGAACAAACTGCTGAAGGCATACGCTACACCATCTCAGATGGAGCCTAGAAGTAGCATTGCTGCCCCAGCTATTACCCGAAATGATTTTGAGCTGAAACCATCATTGCTGTCGGCTGTACAACAAAACCAGTTCTCAGGAAACGCAACTGAGGATCCGAACGAACATCTAACGAAGTTTGTACAATACGCAGACACAGTGAAAGCAAATGGAGTAACTCCAGACGCGATAAGACTTCGTCTTTTCCCATTCTCTCTTAGAGACAGAGCGTGGACATGGTTACAATCGTTACCATCCAACTCCGTTACAACGTGGGAGCAATTGAAGAACGTCTTCTTAGCAAGATATTTTCCACCAAGCAAAACTGCTATGCTTAGAGCTCAAATCAACGGATTTCGACAGAAAGATACTGAATCTCTTTACGAAGCATGGGAAAGATTCAAAGATATGATGAGAACATGTCCTCACCACGGTCTAGAAGACTGGGTGACAATCCATACTTTCTATAATGGACTTCTATACAATACTAGATTAACTATAGACGCTGCCGCGGGCGGTGCACTTATGGATAAGCCATACGATGAAGCCTATCAATTAATAGAAAACATGTCACAAAACCATTGCCAATGGGGAGGTGAACGCACTCCAAATGAGAAAACCTCAGCGAAAGGTGGGATGTACGAAATCAGCAGCCTTGAAAAGTTCAATGCTAAAGTAGATGCTCTAGCGCAAAAGATTGATAGTCTGACCATTAACCCCACTGCAACTATCGCTGCAGTAACTCCAAATTGCGAGTTATGCGGAAGCACCACTCATAATGCACCTGAATGCCCATTGCTAGCTGGAATCCCGCAAGACCAGGTAAATTATGCTCAAGGAAATCCCTACGCAAATACATACAACCCAGGTTGGCGAAATCATCCAAACTTTTCTTACAAAAGCGAAAATGCATTGCAAATGCCTACTGCTCCGCAAGGATATCAAAAACCAGCTGCTCAGAATGCACCTAGGAAATCAAACCTCGAAATGATGATGGAAAAGTTCATAGCTACTCAAGCTCAGACGAACAAAGAGTTCCTGAATCAAAACATACACACTAGCGAGCAAATTAAACAGTTGACAGGAAAAGTAGACGCTTTAGCCACCCACAACAAAATGTTAGAAACTCAGATATCACAAGTGGCTCAACAGCAAGCATCTGCTGCCGCACCTGCTGGCACATTTCCTGGACAACCCGAACAGAATCCCAAAGGTCAAGAAAATGCTGTAATACTAAGAAGTGGAAAAGAATTGGACGAACCGATCGATCCGAGGACCGAAAACTCAGCCATGCAACAGAAACCGGCTGAACAAGAAGAAAAGGAATCTGAGTTAGAAAAGAAGGAAGACAACGAGAAGGAGGATACCGTGAGTGAAAAAGCTCAAGCACCTCCAGCTCCATATAAACCACCTATCCCTTATCCGCAAAGACTAATAAACTCTAAAACTTCAGGACAGTTTAAGAAATTTGTAGAGCTCCTTAAACAGCTGAATATTACTATTCCTTTTACAGAAGCAATAACTCAAATGCCGTCATACGCCAAATTTCTCAAAGAGATCCTGTCGAATAAGAGAAAGATCGAGGATAACGAAACAGTTACACTTACGGCAGAGTGTAGCGCTATTATTCAAAACCGCATGCCTCCTAAATTAAAAGACCCAGGTAGTTTCTCCATACCCTGCGTCATAGGAAAGTTCGTAATAGATAAAGCTCTATGCGATTTAGGAGCCAGTATCAGTGTTATGCCCTTATCTATATGCAAAAAGCTGAATATGGGAGACCTCAGGCCAACCAAAATGTCCGTACAATTAGCTGACAGATCAGTAAAATACCCAGTCGGAATACTGGAAAACGTTCCAGTACGCATAGGACAATTCTACATTCCAACCGACTTCATAATCATGGACATCAAGGAGGACACTATAACCCCAATTATCTTAGGAAGACCATTCCTAGCTACAGCCGGAGCGATTATAGACGTGAAGAAAGGAAGGCTAACATTCGAAGTAGGAGAAGAAAAGATAGAGTTCATTCTCACCAAGTTCCTACAAGCACCAGCAATAGACGATACCTGCTATTTAGTAGACGAAATTGACGAATGCATAAGAG
Organism: Lathyrus sativus; assembly: GCA_963859935.3. Taxonomy (NCBI): domain Eukaryota; kingdom Viridiplantae; phylum Streptophyta; class Magnoliopsida; order Fabales; family Fabaceae; genus Lathyrus; species Lathyrus sativus. The sequence goes on along the minus strand of OZ012739.1, from coordinate 169,100,842 downwards.
AACTTGAAAATGAGGAGACCACGTATTCAGAAATAATAAAGATTCAAATACCCGACATTTCTGAAGACGACAATTGGCGTAAACCGTATAAAGACGACAGCCTAAGCGAAAGCTTAGCACTGACACCAGATCATATGTCAGGTCCGAATAACCCATCTTTAGAGCTTAAAACACTACCCAAAAACCTCAGATATGAATTTCTAGACGATGAACTAAAAAGACCAGTGATAGTCAACGCCGACTTAGGACAACCAGAAACCGAAAAGTTATTAGAAGTCCTAAAGAAGTGCCCCACCGCGTTAGGCTATAACATAAGCGATTTAAAAGGTATAAGCCCTTCGATCTGTATGCATCGAATTACAATAGAGGAAGACTCTAAAACTTCTCGAGAGCATCAGAGACGACTAAACCCCATCCTGAGCACTGTAGTCAGAGATGAAGTGAAGAAATTACTTGATGCAGGAATCATCTATCTGATCTCCGATAGTGAATGGGTTAGCCCAGTTCATGTCGTACCAAAGAAAGGAGGAGTCACTGTAGTTAAAAACGAAAAAAGGCGAATCGATAACAAAAAGAGTCGTGACTGGAAGTAGGATGTGTATTGATTATAGGAAGCTTAACAAGGCTACGCGCAAAGATCACTTCCCACTACCCTTCATAGACCAAATGTTGGAAAGATTAGCCAAACATTCATATTTCTGCTATCTAGATGGTTACTCAGGATTCTTCCAAATTCCCATCCATCTTGATGACCAAGAAAAGACTACATTCACCTGTCCTTACGGTACTTTTGCTTACCGCCGAATGCCGTTCGGACTCTGTAACGCTCCAGCAACCTTCCAAAGATGCATGATGGCAATCTTCGCAGATTTCATAGACAACATTATGGAAGTGTTTATGGACGGTTTCTCGGTATGTGGACAAAGTTTCGAAGGATGCTTACAAAACTTAGAAATGGTACTAGAACGTTGCGTAAAAGTAAACCTCGTCCTAAATTGGGAGAAATGCCATTTTATGGTCCGACAAGGAATAGTTCTAGGACACGTCATATCAGATAGAGGGATTGAGGTAGACAAAGCTAAAATAGAGATTATAAAAGATCTCCAACCTCCAAAATCCGTACGAGAAATACGGAGTTTTCTAGGACATGCCGGTTTCTACAGAAGATTTATAAAAGATTTCTCGAAAATCACAATACCGCTAACCGGCCTGTTAATGAAAGATGCTGAGTTCGTCTTCGACGACGACTGTTTAAAAGCATTCGAAACATTGAAATCAGCCCTTATCACCGCACCAATCATGCAACCACCAGATTGGAAACTACCGTTTGAAATCATGTGCGACGCGAGTGATTACGCTGTAGGCGCAGTTCTAGGACAAAGGAAGGACAAGAAGCTCCATGCTATCTACTATGCCAGTAGAACCTTAGATCCTGCCCAAATGAACTACGCTACCACAGAAAAGGAACTTCTAGCAGTTATATTTGCGCTTGACAAATTCCGTTCTTACTTAGTAGGAGCAAAAATTATAATATACACAGACCACGCTGCCATAAGGTACCTCATAAGAAAAAAGGATGCCAAACCAAGACTATTGAGATGGATCCTGTTATTACAAGAGTTTGACTTAGAAATCAAAGATAAGAAAGGAACCGAGAACGTTGTTGCGGATCACTTATCCCGAATAGAAGGCATCAGACACGAACCAGTACCGATAAATGACGATTTCCCGTACGAACGTCTGATAGCCAAATTAGAAAGTGAAGTACCCAACTCAATCTCGGAAGATCCAGAATTCGAAAAAGCCGTAGAAGCCGTCTATGCCCAAGTCACATTACCTTGGTATGCTGACATCGTTAATTACCTCGCTGCGGGCGTGCTTCCACCAGATCTTACTTATCAGCAAAAGAAGAAATTCTTCCACGATCTGAAACACTATTATTGGGACGAACCCCTACTCTTCAAGAGAGGGGCCGACAACATATATCGTCGCTGTGTCCCAGAGGAAGAAATAGAAAATATTATTTCCCAATGCCACTCAGCATCATATGGTGGTCATGCTAGTACGTCCAAGACGTGCGCTAAGATTCTCCAAGCTGGCCTATTCTGGCCTAATCTCTGGAAAGACATTCACATCGCTGTGCAAAAGTGCGATAGATGCCAACGAACTGGCAACATCTCACGACACGATGAAATGCCTCAGAAAGGAATCTTAGAGGTAGAAATCTTCGACGTCTGGGGAATAGATTTCATGGGACCTTTCCCTCCTTCTTTTGGAAATAACTACATACTCGTCGCTGTCGATTACGTGTCTAAATGGATAGAAGCCATAGCTGCTCCAACAAATGACGCACGAGTAGTAATCAAACTCTTCAAGAACACCATCTTTCCTAGATTCGGTGTACCCAGACTCGTCATTAGTGACGGAGGATCTCACTTCATATCACGAATATTCGATAAACTTCTCTCTAGATATGGAGTCAAGCACCGAGTAGCTACACCTTATCATCCGCAAACTAGCGGACAAGTAGAGGTCTCGAACAGAGAAATAAAACAGATCTTGGAAAAGACTGTCGCTACCTCAAGGAGAGACTGGTCATCGAAGCTACAAGAAGCTTTATGGGCTTATAGGACCGCATTTAAGACACCCATAGGTACTACCCCCTATAAATTAGTTTACGGTAAATCCTGCCATCTCCCTGTAGAGTTAGAGCACAAGGCCTTCTGGGCCATTAAGACACTCAACTTCAACTACACCGAGGCAGGAGAAAAGCGAATCCTGAACCTACACGAGTTGGAAGAACTTCGATTAGACGCCTACGAAAATGCCCGTATCTACAAAGAACGAACTAAAAGGTGGCATGATAAACGTTCAATCAGGAAACAATTCAGTGTGGGAGACATTGTATTGCTTTTTAATTCACGATTAAAACTCTTCCCAGGAAAACTAAAATCTAGGTGGTCTGGACCCTATGAAGTGACTAAAGTACTTCAGAGTGGAGCTGTTGAAATTATCGACAAGACGAATGCACCGTTTATCGTAAACGGGCAACGTCTAAAACATTACAATAAGAACGACAACAGTCCTCAAGTTAGCAATATAACATTGCTCGTGCTTCCGGCTCAAACACCAGAATAGCTTCTCACCAAGCTATCGTCAGGCTTTAGACGTTAAAAACAGCGCTTATTGGGAGGCAACCCAAATTTCCCTCGTTATTGCATTTCATTTTTCTTTAAAATTCTACTTTGAAAAATCCAACAAAAATCCTAAAATTACTACTACTTTCTACTTTCGTTCATTTTCGTACTTTTGTTCTTATTTTATTTTTCCTCTTTTACCTTTTGTTTCTACCACTTTTCGTTTCTAAAAATCCTGACTTCAATTTCTTGTTTCAAACTTTTCAGGATTTTTAAAGTCTTCAAAACATTTCTTTTGTTTCTCCGAATTACCTGCGAATATGGCCGAGTACGATTTCACAAAGGCTCACTTCAAAGGACTCGCTCAGAAGGCAAGATTTGCAGCACTGACCGAAAGAGAATTCGCCTTAACGCTGTATTATGACAAGGCTACTATGGATAAACTTGGGATCACGGATAGCATTCAATACCTGTTCAATCAACTGGGTTGGGAGAACACTGCTCTGAAAACACGCTTTGCTACCTACAAGGATCTTACCTATGAATTCCTTAGCTCTTTCAGATACACACCCAACTATGGCTTTGGAACCAGCTCAGAGTTGATTACCTTCAGATTGTTTGGAATGGACCAAACTCATAGCCGGATGTCACTAGCTAACCTCCTAGGATTCCCTAGCGGACCGCATGTGTTCATCAATGCAGAAGATGACGATATTGATTTGCAACTCGAGCACTTCTGGGGTAAAATAACAGGCGACTATCACTCTGAATCAGACAGAAGGTACAATGATGACATTCATAACCCAGCCTTTAGATACTTCCATAAGATACTAGCTCACACCATGTTTGGAAAAGAAGAAAATATTACCACAGTGTCTAAGGAAGAGTTATTCATCATGTTCTGTGCTTCTCAGGGACGGACAGTAAATGCAGTGCCTTTCATGATGAGAGCCTTCAAACGCCTCACGCTGGAACCTCAGACACCTATTCTTATAGAAGGACTAGTAACAATCACGAGCTTGGCCTTAGATTCCATCTAAACGCCAGCACTCGTTTTGGTACCATCAGACCCATGAACATACAATTCTGCTTTAACAGGCGCATCTTAGGAAATATGGGACCTGGATCGTATGAGTACCTTATTAACGAAAAACTAGTACAGCTATTCACACTGCCTGATCATCTGATGACAAGCATCCACAACAAGGATAACTGGCTCTATGAACTGGATGAGCCTATGAGACCTCCTTCACCACAGTCAACACCCCAGAACTATATGTATGACAGTGACCACATTTCTGAGGCACACGATTACATGTACTTTGAGGACGCCGCCTCTGAAAATGAAGTAGACCCTATGACTCCTCCACACTGCAATACTTATCCTGAGCCTATCCCTGAGGAAACAACCGACAAAATGGATACCGTGTTACTCAGATTGGATGACATCGATAGAGCTCTGACGCATGTAAAAGCTGATATCACAAGCGTGCACAGTGACCTGGTAGGCTTCATGGATCTAGTCTGCGACCAACTCGACTACTATTCACGGAAATTTGATGAGTTGAAGGCACGGAAAGATTAGTTAATAGCTCGTAGCAGTAGTTTCAGTTTAGTCTAGTCTAGTTTAGTTTAATTTACTCATTTGAAATTTTCGCATTGTTTGTTTCATTATGTACTACATACAATTGTTTCCACTTTATGTTATTTCAATTCTAGTTTTGTTCAATTATTCTGGTTTCGCATTATTTATTGATTGTTGGCTGTTATATTACATCACCATAGCAATACCATGCTTTAAAATCACCCCGAATACGCCCTCAGAGCAAAATTCTGCTTTCTGCAGATTTTGCTGCTGTGACGACCGTCACAGTCCCATGACGAGCGTCACACGGGTGACGACCGTCACACCTTTGTGACGACCGTCGCGCAGCCCAGAACTGCAATCTGGTATAACAGAGGTCGTGTAACCTTCCACTCCCCCCATTATCACTTTCAAACTTCCAACATTCATATCCCACTACGATTTTCGTCATCTCCATCTAAACTATAAACCCCAACCTCCAAACCACCGTTCTGTCACATTTCCATCTCTGCCGAAAAACCCCAAAACCTCCGAAACCTCTCCATCTTCAACAATGGCCGGAAACGCCAACATCAACAACATTTCCTTCCCTGAGGGCGAGTTAGGCGAGAGACAACGAGCACAGTACAATGCATTTCATCAGAGGTCTCTCCAGCCAACTCACTACCCGCACCTTCCATCACTTACGGAGCTCGGACTCCTCGAAGGTGTCACCTGGATGCTTCAACGAGCAGGCATCTGGAACCTCTGCTCCAACCCCCAACCGACCTACAAACAGCTCACCCTGGAGTTCTTGAGTTCGTTCTCCTACATCACCAGCACCGGCGAACTCAACCAACACTCAGGCGTCGCTTGTTTCCGGATGTTTGGCGTTAACTATCAGCTGCACCAAAACCAAATTGCCGGCATCCTCCAGTTACCCCGCGGCGACAACGCTCATCGCCGCATCACTGACCAGTTCCAGCACGACGCCTTCGCGTTGTGGCATCAGTTGACCGGCCTAAATGCCGATGGCTGGGACTCCCTTCACGCCACTCACATCCATAACCCCGCCATCAGGTACTTTCACAGGGTGTTGAGCAACATCATCTTCGCCAGAGATAGCAACCACAAGGTGAACTCCAAGGAGCTCTTCTTTCTGCATTGCGTCTTCAACAACGAACCGGTCAACGTTGCCCCGTTCCTGCTGGCCCACATTCAGGCCAACTGCAACCGTGGCTCGAAGCCATTCTACTTTGGCGGGATTGTCACGGCGATTGCACTTGGGCTGAACCTTGGCGACCTCCTTCAGCACCTCCAGTCCATCCCCTCGGTGTTCCTTGACACCGACCACTGCAGGGCCTCCCATCTCATCCGCTCCCGAGCTGACGGGAAATATCATCCGGTTGTGCGTGGCAAGACCGTCAGAAGCATCATCCTTCCGTCCCGCATCCATCCTGAGGATCGTACCAACTGGTTGTTCGACCTCACTGCCCCTCCTGCTGCCGCTGTTCCTACTCAGGACCCCACACATGATTCCGAAGATGAAATCCAAGCTGAGTTGGACAGGTCCGAGCAGCCAGAGGCATCGCAGCCTCCTCCACCAGTAGGTACATCATCCCGCCGCCGCCGTCACCGTCCCGTGCCCGACTACACTGAAGAGGACATCCGTCGCTCCCTAGACCAGCAGGCACAGATACTCACGATGCTGCAGCAGCAGAACCAGCGAGCCGACCAGTTCGAAGCTTGGCACCGGACTCAAATGCAACAACTTCACACCGGCCAAGCTACGATCACTGAGAGTCTAGCGAATCTGACCCTGCATGTCGAAGGCCTCCGCGACACGGTCTACCACACTTGATCCATGAGCTATGAGGATAGAGTCGCCCTTGCTAGAGCCAGAGGACACCAGCGTGGACGTGACAGGCCCCGGGACTAGATTTTTATTTTTTTCCTTTATTGTTTACTATATTCCAGTATTCTGTATTTCCATTTTCAGTTGTATCTCCCTTTTGCATGCTTCAAGAATCAGTGAGGACACCGATCGAGATAGTGTGGGAGCGGAGCCTTATTTCCACTGTATTCAGAACTTCCCTTATTTACTGTATTTCCATTTCACTGCACTTTCGAATTTTAGTAAGTTCCATTTTTACACTTTCTATTTCTAGCAAATAAAGCTCGTCTATATAATTTTCACGTTACGCAAACAATCCCCACTTTTTTTTTAAACGAAAACAAAAACTTTCGTTTGTCCCTCAAAACCAAAAGCACCACGAGAATGCGCCTGAGTTCAAACCGAGCTTTGAAACTCCGAGGAAACGACAGTTCTAACAAAACCAGTATCGTCCAGACACCTTAGATCTCTAGTTTATGCGAGTCGGTTTCACCACCTACGTGTACCAAAGTCTCAAGTGTCTACGCAAACTCAACCCCAAGTAGTTTATACTAACAGTCAGCACCATCCTAAAAACACCTCTAAGTGAGCGACCGATGCAAATAAGTGTATGATCTCCAAAAAGATGAAAAATCATGAAAAGAGAGCTAAAAAGCCCAAGAATATAAGATACGTTTCCTTCTAAGTTAGGTGCTCCTCACCCGAGCATTTAGCCCAACGGCACGAAAAACTCATTGAAAAATCAATGACACCAAATTATGATCAATGAAGAAGATCAAAAACAAAAACGAGATCATATTCACTAACAGGTCGACTTGCCATGAGAGTGTGCGGACAACGGGCTTAATGTGATTGCGCTAGAACAAACAGGGTGAACTTGCCACGAGAACCTTGACACCAAGATACGGTAGCATGACTGAGACCGATTTGCATAAAAGGGAGACCTCCGGAGACTTGTAGTCCAGTGTCGTCGTGATACTCGTCTTGTTCCTACCAAGAATCCCGGTTTTTCCAAACTCTGCGGACGAAGAAGCAGCCTCGTGCTTGCCGACTTTTCCACGTTTTACTTGAGGACAAGCAAAGATTCAAGCTTAGGGGAGTTTGATAACACGAAATCGTATAGATATTTTCATGCATAATCCAACTAAAAGCTAACCGTTTTCGATCCGATTTCGGGTTATTTCCATGTATTTGTCTGATGTTTTTGCAGGTATTCAACGATCACGTCTAAACAAGGCAACATGAAGAAAAGAAGCAATCCCAGATGAAATATGGACGAAAAAGGAGTGAAAACACAATGAAAAGCGCAGCAGGCAGTTTTTGCTGATGTGACGACCGTCACAGAAGCATGACGACCGTCACACGGGTGACGACCGTCACACCTTGTGACGACCGTCATGTAGGCAAAAACGCCCCACTCAGATTACACGTCAAAAGAGCAGTTCCAATTCCCATTTCATGGTCCACTACTCCCTAAATTATCCGCCTCAAGGTCCATCATCCTCAGAGGTAACCGTTGGAATCCCACCTCTATAAAAAGGGAAGCAGGGGACTTCAAAAAGGGAGCTGCATTCATACCACGAAGTGCTGCCCAAATTTATTTTCAAGAGCAAATTTAATTTCCATCCTTTTTATTATTTGTATTCATTTCTCCAGTTTCAATTGTATCCCTTTCCTTTATTTCCCTTTCCATTCTACTCATTCCCATTTCCGCTCTACTGTATTTGTTACTGCACTGTACGATCAAATTGGAACTAAAGACAGAATCCTGCCAACATCTGTGGAGGATCTGCCCAAAGGCCAATTGGCATTATTTACAGGTTTTCATTTTGATCGACTCTTATTTTATCATAATGCAATTTATTATTTATTATTATTATTTATGTTTTGCTTTTCTGAATTCCATGTCTAGCTAAACTTAGGTAATCGATATGTAGTAATAATTCGGATGGGATTTGATAACCTTTGTTTGAAAACTTTCTTTTCACAAAAATAACTTATGGTCTAAGTGTTTAAAAATTGATTTACGAAATAAACTTCGTCGCGAAAGCGAGAACTTGTTTTAAAGTAGTTTTGCCACGAAAGTGGGAAATTAATTAAGATACGAACCAACAAGCGAAAGCTGCGGTAAGGTCAGATAGTAAACACTAGGCATTCGTTTTAATAACAGCGAAAGCATTTTAAAACTAATTAGAACTTAGAGATTTCCAAAAAGTAGTTTTAACCCCGAACGGAACACGAAAGTGTACGTTAGGCCCTTAGGATTATGATTAGCGTCAATAACCATCGTGAGACGAGAATCTTCAAATCTCCACTTTCTGCTTAAGTAAACTGCGAAAACTATTTCATACACTAGTAACTTATCAAATCCCTGAAGAACATAACTACTACATATCGATTTAATTAATTAAAAATCCAAACAGTAATCTTAGTTCCCCTTTTAGTGACAACATTATTCCCTTAAAACATATTCTACCTAGCTAAACATAGTAACTCCCGAGAACACTAGTTTGATTACGAGTCTCTGTGGGATCGATATCTTTTATTACTACGCGATAGACTGTGCACTTGCAGTTAGAATTGTTAGACATAGAAAGTCGTGATCAATTTGAACAAGCATCAAAACATTTTGTCCTCCTGGACTGTGAAAACCCTTGGTTAAGGTGCATTTTCCCATAAAACACTTGAACAACTTGTGTCGTGCGTAGTCGAACTACGTTTGCTCTGATCTTCCATGCCGTGTGGAAGTACGTAGGCACAGGACGTGATGTCCTGGCGAGCAACCTTCCCCCCATCTAGACGTAGGTAGTCGAACTACGTTGACTCTGACTTTCCCATTGCACGAGGGAGTACGTAGGCCCAGAACACCGTATGTTCTGTCGAGTCCTGTCCTTTTCTTTCTTTTCAGACTGACCATTAGCATAGATAGATAAACACACCCTTTTCCTTATAAACACCAAGCGTGGATCCCGTCGAGTACGACGGACGTGAGGGGTGCTAATACCTTCCCCTTGCGTAACCGACTCCCGAACCCAGGTTTTGGTTGCGATGACCATACCTTTTCCCGTTTTTTGCGAGGTTTACTTCGAGCGTTTCCTTTCCCTCCGTTGGGATAAATAACGCACGGTGGCGACTCTTCTGTCAGTCGGCGCCGATTTTCGCAGTAGCGACAACCGCTTAATTGCAATCTCTTTAGTTAATTGATCATAACCAAACAAACCCCCTTTTATTCGATTAGTAATAATCAAGAATCTTTGAGAACGATATTTCGAGTACTGTCGCTATACTGCATTTTTACAAAAACACTCGTTTTGATCCGCGCGCGACAGCAGATCAAATTACCATTCTCCACAAGGTAATACAGATGAATCACTTACGCTCCTCCTGAGACATGATTTAACCCCCACCATTCTCCACAAGGGAGTACGGATGAATCACTTACGCTCCTCCTGAGACATGATTCATCCCACCAAAACACCATGATATGCACGACACCAAATGCACAACACACAAACTCAAGCACACTAAGTGCACACGATCCTCCCGATCACATCACCATACATCATTTATATATATATATATATATATATATATATATATATATATATATATATATATATATATATATATATATATACGCACCAATAAATTATGTCAATTAAAATGAATAATAGGGAAATCACAATCAAATACCAAATATACGCTCTTCACCATTCACACCATTCCTATACTCACCATGGCCAAAAGGGGCCCTACGGAACGAAAGAACAAATCAAAACAGCACAAAATCACAATTTGATGTCATGCTCGCTGGCCCACTCGCCCAACGAAGCCTCAGCGAATACTTGTTGCCTCACTCGCCTAGCGAACTCGCTAGCGAAGGCAGACAGTGGCTACTGGAAGTGTTCGCTACCCAACTCCCCTAGCGAATTCCTAGCGAATGCTCGCTACTAGCTCGCCTAGCGAAGGTGCTGGCGAACGTCTGCGATTTCACAAAACCCTCACTGTCCAGAAATTCATCAGAAGCTCCTAAATCATCTGATTCTCACCAACCCAGTCCCTGTAGTCTTAGTCTAACATGCTACAACTAAACTACACGACTTATTCCAGATTTTATCCGTTAAAATATCAATTCTAACGATCAATTCATTTTCGACCCAAAATGGTAACCTTCACAAAACACCCAAACTATCCAAACAATCCATATACAACCACATGCAAGAAGTTCACCATGACAGCAATGATCAGAAACACAACAACATACTAATCATAATCATCAAATCCCTATGGGGTTAAGGAATCCCCTCTACCCAATTCATGCAATTACCAATCCCAATCAGTTTCTCCCCCTTACCTCGATTAATTGCTTCGATTGATGAAGAACCCCCAAGAATCCGACAGCCTTAGCCTTCTTCCTCTTCCTCTTGTTCTTCCTCCTCAATCTTTCTCCCACTTGATCCTGTTCTCTCTTCTTCTTTCCAAAACTCCTTAATACCCCTCTTATAACTCTTATTCCTTATTTATTCATTTAACCTCAATAATAATACAAATAATAATAATAATAATAATAATAATAATAATAATAATATTATTATTATTATTATTACTATTAATTATCAAATTATTATCATTATCAATTATATTATATTAATATTAAAGTCTATAGTTTCTTAAATAATCACCACAAAAGACACGCCGAAATAAAATAACACTAGAAAGACTAAATAATTAAAATGGGTGTTACAACAAGGCTTTCCTAGAGTTGTTGGAAGTTCAGATATATTGCTTCTATGCAAAAAAAAGGTTTATGCATAAGAAACAAATTGGAAGCTCAAGGAAAGTTGACTTCTTGATTAAAGGTGCTTTTTGAGAATGGCATTGTAATATTTTTGGCAAAACACTCCAAAAATGGTATGAACACTTGGATAATGCCTCAAGTCAATGTGTAACGCACCAAGGACTTGTGTAATTCTCTGATTAGGGGGATATTTACAAGTTACATAGGCTTCAAAACTAGATTGCATGACTTTTGCTAGGATTTGCGTCATGAATTTGCCAAGAACATGAATTAAAATTAAGCATGGAGGAGCCAACTTCCAATCTTCGAAACTCCTAATTTAAGTATGATAAAAATGAGTTCTTTTACTCTTTGGAAAGCTTGAAACATGCTCTAAAACTTTCATGTTTTGAGTTTTCCTTGAATCAAAATGGATCATGGTGGAAAATGGACTCGAAGTTGGCTCCAACACAAGGCAGATTTTGTTGAAAAATTTTCTGTGTCTAGGTTCAAGGGACAAAGAATCCTACAGTTAATGGCTTCATATCTCTCAATCTAGGCATTTTTTGGGAATTCATCCTCAAGGATAAAGTTGTAGTATCGAACAAGATCTTCCTTTTGGTCTTTGGAGCAAAGAAAATGGTTGCTTGGATTGGAAGTTATAGCCTTGAGAAGTTGGGCAAAAATCATGAACTTCCATAACTTAGAAAAAATTTAATTTCTTCATTGTTGCCCTTTTTGCAAGTAACCTCACTTTTCTTGATTTCTCTTGATCAATCATGACGCAAATCACACATTATCATCATTGTTGACTTGAGGAACCCATGTTTGACCAAAAAAGTCAAAATCAAACTTGGTTTAATCAGTGGTTGACTTTTGTATCAGATGACTTGAAATTTGTGATCTTCAATGAAATCAAACCCTTGGGATATTTGAACACTATGGATGGATCCAAAGGTGTCTTTAAATGTCTTGAATCATGCCACAAAACACTTGATTGTTGATGTAGGGAAACTCTTGATCATGAGAACTTGATATGTTGATGATCAATGCAAAACTTTGACTAATTAACCAAGAATCTTTTAGATGCAAACCCTAATTCGCAGATGAAACAAAGCAAGGAAATATATTGATAATTGAGGGTTAGCTATGTGTAATACCCCAAATTTTACCCTTTCTTTTTTATTTTTATTTTAAATTCTTATTAACCTAATAAATTAACCTTTTTTTTAGATCTTGTTTTTTAACTAATAATAATTTAATTAATTTTTTTTTATAACTTTACTAATGTTTTTTATTAACTTTTTTTCTTTTTTCTATTTAGTTTATTTATTTAAATCATTTTAAGCTCTTCTTACTAACTTTTACGATTTAAATTAAAATTAAAATTTTTTTTTTCTTCTTTTCTTCAAGAGTAAATTTTTTATAACCTTTTTTAATTAATTTCTAACACATTTTTTTAATCAAATTCTATTACCTTTTTAAAATTAAATCTTTTTTCTAACTTTTTTTAAAAGATAAATCTTTTTTCTAACTTTTTTAAAGTTAAATATTTTTTTCTAACTTCTTTTTAAAATTAAATCTTTTTTCTAACTCCTTTTTAAAGTTAAATTTTTTTTCTAACTTTTATAAAGTTAAATCTTTTTTTCTAACTTTTTTAAAAAAATTAAATCTTTTTTTTCTCTAACTTCTTTTTAAAGTTAAATCTTTTTTTCTAACTTTTTTAAAAAAATTAAATCTTTTTTTTCTCTAACTTCTTTTTAAAATTAAATCTTTTTTTCTCTAAATTCTTTTTAAAATTAAATCTTTTTTTCTAACTATTTTAAAAATTAAATCTAACCTTTTTTTTATAAATTAAATCTATCCTTTTTTTTTTTAAAATTAAATCTAAATCTTTTTGACACCATCCTTTTTCAAATTAAAATTCTAAATTCCTTTTAAAATTAAATTCTAATGCCATTTTATTTTCTTTTTTAAATTTAAGATCTAAATTCCTTTTAAAATTAAATTCTAACAGTTTTCAAAATAATTCTAACATTTTTTATAATCAACATTCAAATGTTTTTTATTTTAAAATTCTAACTCATTTTTTTTAAACTTAAAATTCTAATTTTTATTTAACTTGAAACTCTTATTTTCTTTGCTAACTTTTTAAATTTAAATCCAACACTTTTTTAATCAAATCCAATCCCAATGAATTCCAGATGGAGCAAAATCAAATCAATAAGATCATATCATCATCATAAGAAAATCAGATCTAAATATCAACATCACCATCATTGAATCAAATCTGAAATCATCATAAAAATTCATTCAAATCAAATCAGAGATTGAAAAAGATTGAGATATTCAAATCAAATCTGAGATTGAAAAAGATTTAAAAATCAAGTATAAAAGGACCCTCAGAAGCAACAAAACGGGGGGATCGACAAGCATCAAAAACTCTTACAGTCTTCATCAAAAGTAACTAACTCTTCTTTTTTTTAATTTCTAATCTTTTTTATATCTTTTTTTTCAAAATTTCTACCATTTTTTCTTAATTAAAATTCTAACATTCTAAATCTTTTTTTATTAAAATTCTAACCTTTTCTCTTTTATTTTCAAACTTTTATTTTTATTTTCTAACCTTTTTTTTAAAAACCAAATTTCGAAGTTCTAATTTTTTTGCTAACTTTTAATTCTAACTTTTAATCTATTTTCTTTTTCTTAATCACATTAAAAACTCTAACTTTTCCAAATCTCACAAAAAAAACCTAATTCCATTCTAACTCTTTTCTTATTACCTAAATTCTCATCATCTCAAAACATTCATCACTTAACTTCTAATTATTGTCAATTCCAATTTTCATCCTTCATTCCTAACAGTATTCTTGATTATCCATGAACCTGTTCACTAATATTTATTTATTTATTTTTGTATTTATTTTTATATTTGTACATAATCTGACATCATCGTTGCTATTTCATATTCCATTATCACTTGTATATTATCGCCATCTTCTTTGCATATTAATTTTCATTGTTTATTAATTTTTCGCTAACATCCTCATTTTTAAGATCCAAATTTCTAACTTTTTTTCTTGTTTCGTTAATTATAATTTTCTACTTAAATTCCTAACATTCCCGTCTAATTTTTTGTCTAACCCCGTATAATAACAGTCTCTGTTTGTTTTGGTTTTTGCAGTTGACTAAGTTCAATTGATTTTATTTTCAGTTTAAATATTCAATTATCATATTTGTAACTGCTTATGGGGTGTAATTTTGCGAGACAATTGTCGTATTTATCTTTCCGCACTTTATTTTCTGTCGTTGTATGTATATTTAATTTCATCGCATCTTTATAATTAATTTCACTCCTCCGAAGGAATTAGGTCTAGCCGTTTGACCGCCGTGTCAATAGTCCTCACCTTCAACCCTTACACCTTTTCAACCCTAAATTTTCATACATGCCTCGCCGCAGGCAAAATTACCATTTTACCCCTAGCATTAGGTCAAAGAGCCGCCGCGCTCATTTTAGGGTTTCCCGCCGTAGAATCCCTAACCTAACCCTAATTTCAACATAACATTTCAACGTAGAGATTTGGAGTTTCGACACTCCACGTAAGCGTGTCCTTAAGATGCGTTTATTCCCCCTCGAGACCTTGACCACAGTCAAGAAGTCTCTAACCTCCCTTTTGAGGGGAACTACGATTACTCTGATTCCATTCCCGTAAGGATACGTAGGCACAAGATGCGATGTCTTGCCGAGTAAACTTAGAATTAAACCCTAGGTCTTTTTTCTCACTTTTAATCCCTTGTACATATACCTTAAGCAAATGAATAAAGCAAATAGTAAGCATTGAACAAAAGGTTCCTGTAGAGTACTACAGAAGTTTAGGGTGCTAATACCTTCCGTAAATTTAACCAACCCCCGAACCCTAGATCTTTCCCCGCATTGTGTTTACGATGCAAAAATAGGTTTTCCCTCTTTTGACCTTTTCCTTCGGATAAATCAAAGAGCGGTTGTGAACTGAATTGTGATTCAAACTCATTAATAGTCTGTGATCCTATTTCCACCGCAACAGAAAATGGCGACTTCACTGGGGATGTCTTAACTTTTGAGGGTTATCCCTAATTTGTTCATATTTATTACTATTTGTTTTACTATCCATTTGCATGTATATATTGTACTTTGATTTTGGGACTGTACCTCGTGTTGTGAGATAAGTCCTATGCCCGGACTAGTGACATTATTATAGGATGGGGATATATTCGATGAGACTTATAGGGAGTGAGTCCCGACCAAGCTGATTCGAGAATCACCGCTCAGTTGAGACCTTTTCGAAAATGGTTCGGTTGAACGAGTAATCGTGAAAACTTTTTCCATGGTCGATTGGAGTCTGTGATATTGGGAACCGTAGTACCTTTACACCACCTCGGCCTTATTTAGGACGTAGTGCGGGAACTATGTGGGAGTAGTCCTACAATGGTTGCTACGCGATACTACACTCAAAAGAGGTTCTCTTGAGAATATTATTAACCCCCGAGTTAGTTGGAAGGTTGATAATATCCGAAAGATGGGCTGATGACTTTGGGCACTTTTTAGAACCTTGTTCTGCAGGTACAACTAACCTATAGTACACTCCTTTTGGGGATGGGTAGACCTTAACTCCGCTCACGTTCCTTTAACCTAGGACTTTGTGTGTTTTCATGCATTGCATTCATAAAACATCATATCGCATTAAGATTTCATGGAATTCAAACTCTATTTATGAACATTGCAGGAGACCATGGATCACTCTAGAAGGCATACTTTGAAATTTACTTTTAGGGGTTTTAATTTGGAAGTCCTAGAGAAGCTAAGGGATTTGGTTCAAGATCAAGAAAAGTTCCAAAACAGATATGGAAGGCTATTGTCTTTGTTGAAGATTCAAGTAAACGAAGGACTTCTTGCGACTTTACTACAGTTTTATGATCCAGATTATCACTGCTTCACCTTTCCAGATTATCAGCTTTTACCTACCTTAGAAGAGTACTCTCAGTTGGTGGGATTACCTATCTTGGATAAGTCTCCATTCCCTTTCTTGGAGGAAGACCCTAAAGAACGAGATATTGCTAAAGCCATTTGTCTAAGGATATCCGATGTCAAAAACAATATGATCACCAAAGGGGGGACCTCCGGTTTTCTCAGGGACTTCCTAATTAAGAAGGCCCAATTTTATGCCGATCATAAAGACATGTTTGCCTTTGAGACAATATTTGCTTTGCTCATTTATGGGTTGCTGCTTTTTCCTAGTTTTGAGGGGTTTGTGGACCTTAATGCAATCAAGACCTTCATGAGGAGAAATCCAGTTCCAACGCTATTGGGTAATACTTGTCATTCAGTACATCTCCGGAACTTTCATGGTGGAGGAATGATTACATGTTGTGTGCCATTACTATACAAGTGGTTTATTTCTCACTTACCCAAGTCCGGTCCGTTCTGGAAACCTAATCAAGAACGTTGGTCGCAAAAAGTTATGGCTTTAACTAACTCTGATATTGATTGGTATAATCGCATGTACGATGAGATACCGATCATTGATAGTTGTGGAAACTTCAACAATGTGCCTTTGCTCAGTTTCAATGGAGGAATTAGCTACAATCCAGTCTTAGCTCGCCGACAGTTGGGATACCCCTTGAAGGGACCGCCTAAAGGTATTCATGTGGAGAAAATCTTTTTCAAAGACGACAAAAAGCTTCGAGATCAGATTCTATCCTCTTGGAATCATCTGCATAGGAAAGACAAAGAAAGTTTGGGAAGACCTAATTGTGTGTCCATGGAACCATACCTCCAATGGGTCCGAGGAAGAGCTATTGAGTTGAAGTTGCCTTACTCTCGTCAAGATCCTTTACCTCAAAGAGAAGAACCTGTCCAGTATTTCATGACCGAAGCTGAAACTTTGAAGACTACTTTGAAGAGATCACAATGCGAAACCGAAGCATGGAAAAACAAATACCATGTGATGGCCAGCGAGTACGAAGAACTTCAAAAGCAAATTCAGTCGAAGAATGATGAGATACAATCCTACAAAAAGAGAAGGCTCTACGAATATTTATTTTCCTCCGGATCTCCGTCTGCTCACTGAAGTTGTGGAAGATGCTTCTCTAGGACTTTCTAGGCTTTTATTTAGCTATTTTGGTTGCAAGAATATTATTTGTAATTTGTCTTCAATGAATTAAAAGTTTCCCTGGTATTCCGCAATATTCGTAAATATTCGAATTCCATGAAATCTTCATTTGCATTCACATTTTAGCATCATACTTTTGCATTGCATGTGTCTCCCGATTTCTCATACTCGGTTCTCTCATCATTCCTTTTGTCACCCTAAGTTCTCTGCATCAATACGACCCTTCATAAGGATGGAAGATCAAAACCAAGAGATCAACCGTGTCAGCCGTGAACTCGAAGATCTTCGAGGAAGTGTAGGGCAGATTATGGAGATGCTACGAGCTCTTAGTGTGAAGGTGGATGCTCAGTCTACTGTTGTTTCTGAGACTACTAATACCGTTATGGAACCTCAACAAGCTGTTACTCTCGAGAATGTACCTCCTCACGGTCTTCAATCCGGTCTGGTGCCTCCTATTGCTCAACCAGTTCGACGAGCTACCCCTCCAAAGTGCAAAACTCCTAACTCCGACCATGGTAAAGGACCTGCACGTTCGAGGAACCGCAAAACAGCTACCCCTCAACCTTGGCAACATCAGCAGAATTATGTTCAAGGTTATCCATATGTCCAACAACCCTATGTAGCTACTGTTGCACCTCCTTTCGATCAGCAGTTTCCTACATACCAGCCTGCGCAGTCAGCTCCGGTATATCAGGCACCAGTTTATCAGCAACCTTCCGGTCATCCGCCCATGCAGGGTCCTGTCAACAGTCAACGAGTGCCCAATGCTCCTGTTCATCAGCAATCACAGGATCAGGTTCCTTACCTCCGTAAAAGTCAATATAAGCCTTGTCCTCCAATTCCGATGACTTTCACTGAGTTATACCCCCATTTGGTACAACAGGGTCTGATTACCACCCGTGCTTTGGGTCATCCGCCTAATCCGTTACCTGCAGGTTACAACGCTGCCACTCATTGTTTATTTCATGAGGGTGCGCCCGACCATGATCTAGAGAATTGCTATGCTCTTAAGAAAGTTGTCAGAAATTTGCTAGAAGCGAAGAAGTTGTCTTTTAGCGATGCTCAGCCGAAGATCGAGACTCCTCTCGGAGTTCCCCGCTTGTCAAGCTTAAATTCTGCAAAGTATGTTGTCCCCTCAGCAAATCAGTCGAATCCATGTAATTATTCAAAGGCCTAGCTCGTTTCATTTCGGTAACCCTCAAGATGATATGACCGGTATCAACAAAGAATCTGGGAAAGTTATTTTGAAGCAACGACTGAAAACTGTTGAAGATGTGACCAGCGTAACTGGGGCAAGCCATGACGACTCACAGTGATCGTAAACCGGACGTCCTTCCCATTGAGGCTCCGCCAAAGGAAACTGTTACTATTGAATGCAAGATTTCATAAACATTTAGAAGGATTTTTCCGACAGTTCATTTGTTTATTTATATGTATTTCTCTTTGATTAAGCATATTTAGCATGCTCGAACTTGTTTATCTTTGATTAATTAATGCAACGCATATGTTTGTCTTGAATAAATCCATTCGCTTCACTCATTCAAAAAACGTTTTCATAAATTATAGTGCCAACTTTACCCGATCTCTTGTGCTGATGGAGAATTGGGGGGAGGATGACGAACCAAAAACGTCAGATTTCTTGTCGTATGCTTTCAATTAAAACCTGCTGATGATGTAAGGCATTGTTTCAAATCCCAAACACTGGAGATATAAGGATGTTAATCCCTCGTTAACCTCTTTGAGCCTTGAAGTAGGAGTTTTCTTTTTTTAGAACCCTCATCCTAACCTGGGGCAGGGTAGGTTTCAGTTAAGCCGATCGAGCGCTTAGATCCTCAAAAAGGAAGAGCAAACCTTCGAGAATTTATCCTTAGCATCTTAAGAAGTCCAATACAATGACTATCCCTCGGTTACCTAAGGAGTGGGGCAGTCACGAGCCTTTCAAAATATTTACACGACTTGTGCATAAAAGAATATTCAAAAAAATAAGAGCCCGCTAAGTCAAAACCTATGAAGGGGACTTAGGCAAAACTGGGGCATCCCGCTGGACTCCAAAGGCAAATCAAAAGATGTTGTCCAGGAAAAAGTTAGGGAATAAGAACAACAAACCAGTAGTTTTTTTAGAACCCCAATAAAGAACAAAGTCGTGTGACCAATTGCCATTAGAAATAGGTGAGTGACTGCCATGTCCAAAGCCTTGATAAGTTCTCGACCATAGCAAATCCGCTTGAGATACGAGCGTTCGTATCCGATTAACTGAATTAGGATTGGAGAACATCACGAAGAAGGGGTGGGTACAAATATAACTTTGAGCCTTTATCCTTTGTTTCTTAAACCGTGAACCGAGCCACGATACAACCTTTAAAAGACCTAATTGAAGTAGGACTTCGGTTGAAGGCATACTCGACAAGATCACGTTTCCTGACTCCTACGAGCTATGCTCAAAAATTCATGTTGGCATTATAATTCAAACTTATATCCTAACCAGTGATCTCGGTCACGAGTTGTTGAGATATCTTTTTCAAAACAAAAAAACAAAAATTCAAGACAAATATATGTGTGCATTGACAAGCTCAGGATAGGCATTTCAGGCATGACGATTTTGCTTGATACCTTAGAGGGTTACATATGGATATAGCCCGTGAAACTTGAAGATCCTGCTAAACAGGGGCAGGCAGTTTCCCAATTTGCTTACCAACGCGAGGCCGACGTTCTTAAGAGCTATTTCTCAAAGACCTCATCGTGACACGATTAACTTGTGCCAATTACGTCAAGACCTGACAAATCTCTCAAAGAGTTTGAAAACAGTGGGGCAACCAGACTTCGTGTTCTCTATAAAATTCTCTTGGGATGACCATACCTCACAACGCAAGTATCCTGGGGCACCGTGTTTTTTAAAGAAACAAATGGCGACTACTATAAGGTCCTTCAAGATCAAAACTATGTGGTCACAACTTTTCTTCGTGCACCCGAGGGATTTTACTCACAGCGGCCTTCATTCCCCAGTAAACCTCAGTGTTGCAACAGGCTCCTAAACTATTGCCTCATCACAGTCCCCAGAGAGACTATAAGCTGACAACTTTTTCTTGGGTAACTCGAAAGTGTCCCTCAGGTTTTCTTCTCCCCATGAGAAGGCGTGATATTGTGCACCCAAGCAGATTACTTTCTCCCTCAGAGAATTCAGAACATTTAAAACCAGATTTGGTTCCACCATTGATCCTTCTCACCCATGATTGACGTATTGGTTGCAGAGAACGCAAGGTATCCCCGTCGAGATGTTTATTTCATCTCTCGTCCTGTCTCTAGTCTGTTTCGTCAGCATACGCAGGGGCATAAGCATCACATGCCTATTTCATTACATACTCATTACATATTCATTACATACTCATTACATATTCATTACATACTCATTACATACTCATGGCATACTCATTTCATAACATCTTGCATATTTAACTACATAAACATTAACATACATTCATATTAACATACGCAGTAACATATGCATTAGCGCTCACAGGTTCATTGTGTCTCTCCATCATTGGTTGTTACCGCCGAGTAACTGGGTTGGTCCATTCTCTCCAAATAGATTGTCAGCCGTAAGCATAAAATACATATGTGTTTCCAGTTTCCCCACAGAGCTCGATCCTCGTGGATGACGGTTACTTCAGCTATCTTTCCTCGCCAGGATAAGATATTTACCCTTCGGGATCATTCCCTCGATGAAGTCTTGATTACCAGTCTTCTTTCTAGCTCGATCCTAGATTGAATCTCAGTCTTGTCGGTCGCTGAGCCAGCCGGACGTGCATTTATTTTGCACCATCTAAAGATTTTCACCATACCATGACAGATGCGCGACTGTTCTCGCCCGAGAAATTTATCACTGTACCCGGACGTGCATTTATTTTGCACTATCTTTCAAGAAAATCAACTACAATCATTTACAGATACACGCCAGTTCACGCCTGGAAAATCTATCATTACAATCCTACATCTTACAACATCAGTATACGACATTTCTCACCTAAGAAGCCGATCCTATCTTCGTTATGACTCGCAGCAAATGGCCATCTCCCTTGAGAAGTTGGGCTTCCATTTACCTGTCGTCTTGAAGTATGGGGAGGTTTGAACCAAATCGTATTTAGGAGAGCACGATCTTGAAATACGGGGAGGTTTGAGCGGAATCATATTCAGGAGAGCACAATCTTGAAATATGAAGAAGTTCATTTACCCTTTAGTAAAAGAAGGAGCGGAATCATATTCAGGAGAGCACGATCTTGAAGTATGAAGAAGTTCATTTACCCTTTAGTAAAAGAAGGAGCGGAATCATCTTCAGGAGAGCACGATCTTGAAGTATGAAGAAGTTCATTTACCCTTTAGTAAAAGAAGGAGCGGAATCATATTCAGGAGAGCACGATCTTGAAGTATGAAGAAGTTCATTTACCCTTTAGTAAAAGAAGGAGCGGAATCATATTCAGGAGAGCACGATCTTGAAGCATGAGGAAGTTCAGTTCACCCTTTTCATATTCAGGAGAGCACGATCTTGAAGTATGAGGAAGTTCAGTTTACCCTTTAGTAAGAAGAATCAGAATCGTATTCCAGGCGCCGACCTTAAATATGAGAAAATTGATATATCAGATAAGCAGCAGCCTCTTTATTTGAGTGCTTATTCATTTTGGCACATAAGTCCCTTCCAACGATAAGTGACAGTTCTCCCTCGAGAAGCTTATCAGGGCATTTCCCATTAAAGTCCATTTATTTTGGCATACAGCCGGTCTTTACCCTGTATATTTGATACGGATTTCCGAAAAGTCCGTTCGATCCCATCACGAAGGATAGTTTATAGAAGCTTGGATGTTATTGTTTGCTCAATGCTCCAGCATTCTGTAATCGATCTTGCAATCGTGTAGGTCCAGTTTTATTATTAGACATTCCCTAGTGGAGGTCATCTCATAGGTGCCATCTCCATTTAAGGATCTTATTCCTAAAGTCCATTTATTTTGGCATACAGTCGGTTTTTACCCTGTATATTTGCTACGGATTCCCGAAAAGTCCGTTTGATCGTGTCACGAGAGATAGTTTACAGAAGCTTGGATGTTATTCTTTGCTCAATGCTCCATGCATTCTGTGATCGATTTTGCAATCGTACGTGATCCAGATTTACTTTTAGATTCCCAGTGGAGGCCGTCTCACAGGTGCCATCTCCATTTGAGAATCTCGTTCCCGTTCTAAAAATGACAATTGGTCGTGTTCACACCAGTTGACCATCATTTTAGAATTCCCCGGTGTTGTGCTGTGTCCCAGCGCGTCGTTTTCCCCAGTGTGTTCTACTCGTAGCGTCTGTCCCTGTGTCGTCGTATTCGTCAGCATTTTCGCATTCATCATTTCAACATACGCATCATATCATATTCATGGCATTGTCTGCATTAGTCTGTTCTTGTTTTGTCTATAACATTGCATATCGCCACATATAAGGGCAAAATTTTCGGTTATCTATATTTAAATCCCTCCACCATGATTCCTCGAGTCTCCGCCACTCAAATCATCCGGTGTAGTTATTTAAATAGGGGCAACTGTAATACCCCAAATTTTACCCTTTCTTTTTTATTTTAATTTTAAATTCTTATTAACCTAATAAATTAACCTTTTTTTTAGATCTTGTTTTTTAACTAATAATAATTTAATTAATTTTTTTTTATAACTTTACTAATGTTTTTTATTAACTTTTTTTCTTTTTTCTATTTAGTTTATTTATTTAAATCATTTTAAGCTCTTCTTACTAACTTTTACGATTTAAATTAAAATTAAATTTTTTTTTTTTCTTCTTTTCTTCAAGAGTAAATTTTTTATAACCTTTTTTAATTAATTTCTAACACATTTTTTTAATCAAATTCTATTACCTTTTTAAAATTAAATCTTTTTTCTAACTTTTTTTAAAAGATAAATCTTTTTTCTAACTTTTTTAAAGTTAAATATTTTTTTCTAACTTCTTTTTAAAATTAAATCTTTTTTTCTAACTCCTTTTTAAAGTTAAATTTTTTTTCTAACTTTTATAAAGTTAAATCTTTTTTTCTAACTTTTTTAAAAAAATTAAATCTTTTTTTTCTCTAACTTCTTTTTAAAGTTAAATCTTTTTTTCTAACTTTTTTTAAAAAATTAAATCTTTTTTTTCTCTAACTTCTTTTTAAAATTAAATCTTTTTTTCTCTAAATTCTTTTTAAAATTAAATCTTTTTTTCTAACTATTTTAAAAATTAAATCTAACCTTTTTTTTATAAATTAAATCTATCCTTTTTTTTTTTAAATTAAATCTAAATCTTTTTGACACCATCCTTTTTCAAATTAAAATTCTAAATTCCTTTTAAAATTAAATTCTAATGCCATTTTATTTTCTTTTTTAAATTTAAGATCTAAATTCCTTTTAAAATTAAATTCTAACAGTTTTCAAAATAATTCTAACATTTTTTATAATCAACATTCAAATGTTTTTTATTTTAAAATTCTAACTCATTTTTTTTAAACTTAAAATTCTAATTTTTATTTAACTTGAAACTCTTATTTTCTTTGCTAACTTTTTAAATTTAAATCCAACACTTTTTTAATCAAATCCAATCCCAATGAATTCCAGATGGAGCAAAATCAAATCAATAAGATCATATCATCATCATAAGAAAATCAGATCTAAATATCAACATCACCATCATTGAATCAAATCTGAAATCATCATAAAAATTCATTCAAATCAAATCAGAGATTGAAAAAGATTGAGATATTCAAATCAAATCTGAGATTGAAAAAGATTTAAAAATCAAGTATAAAAGGACCCTCAGAAGCAACAAAACGGGGGGATCGACAAGCATCAAAAACTCTTACAGTCTTCATCAAAAGTAACTAACTCTTCTTTTTTTTAATTTCTAATCTTTTTTATATCTTTTTTTTCAAAATTTCTACCATTTTTTCTTAATTAAAATTCTAACATTCTAAATCTTTTTTTATTAAAATTCTAACCTTTTCTCTTTTATTTTCAAACTTTTATTTTTATTTTCTAACCTTTTTTTTAAAAACCAAATTTCGAAGTTCTAATTTTTTTGCTAACTTTTAATTCTAACTTTTAATCTATTTTCTTTTTCTTAATCACATTAAAAACTCTAACTTTTCCAAATCTCACAAAAAAAACCTAATTCCATTCTAACTTTTTTCTTATTACCTAAATTCTCATCATCTCAAAACATTCATCACTTAACTTCTAATTATTGTCAATTCCAATTTTCATCCTTCATTCCTAACAGTATTCTTGATTATCCATGAACCTGTTCACTAATATTTATTTATTTATTTTTGTATTTATTTTTATATTTGTACATAATCTGACATCATCGTTGCTATTTCATATTCCATTATCACTTGTATATTATCGCCATCTTCTTTGCATATTAATTTTCATTGTTTATTAATTTTTCGCTAACATCCTCATTTTTAAGATCCAAATTTCTAACTTTTTTTCTTGTTTCGTTAATTATAATTTTCTACTTAAATTCCTAACATTCCCGTCTAATTTTTTGTCTAACCCCGTATAATAACAGTCTCTGTTTGTTTTGGTTTTTGCAGTTGACTAAGTTCAATTGATTTTATTTTCAGTTTAAATATTCAATTATCATATTTGTAACTGCTTATGGGGTGTAATTTTTCGAGACAATTGTCGCATTTATCTTTCCGCACTTTATTTTCTGTCGTTGTATGTATATTTAATTTCATCGCATCTTTATAATTAATTTCACTCCTCCGAAGGAATTAGGTCTAGCCGTTTGACCGCCGTGTCAATAGTCCTCACCTTCAACCCTTACACCTTTTCAACCCTAAATTTTCATACATGCCTCGCCGCAGGCAAAATTACCATTTTACCCCTAGCATTAGGTCAAAGAGCCACCGCGCTCATTTTAGGGTTTCCCACCGTAGAATCCCTAACCTAACCCTAATTTCAACATAACATTTCAACGTAGAGATTTGGAGTTTCGACACTCCACGTAAGCGTGTCCTTAAGATGCGTTTATTCCCCCTCGAGACCTTGACCACAGTCAAGAAGTCTCTAACCTCCCTTTTGAGGGGAACTACGATTACTCTGATTCCATTCCCGTAAGGATACGTAGGCACAAGATGCGATGTCTTGCCGAGTAAACTTAGAATTAAACCCTAGGTCTTTTTTCTCACTTTTAATCCCTTGTACATATACCTTAAGCAAATGAATAAAGCAAATAGTAAGCATTGAACAAAAGGTTCCTGTAGAGTACTACAGAAGTTTAGGGTGCTAATACCTTCCCTAAATTTAACCAACCCCCGAACCCTAGATCTTTCCCCGCATTGTGTTTACGATGCAAAAATAGGTTTTCCCTCTTTTGACCTTTTCCTTCGGATAAATCAAAGAGCGGTTGTGAACTGAATTGTGATTCAAACTCATTAATAGTTTGTGATCCTATTTCCACCGCAACACTATGCATGAATGACATACCTAAAATGTCAGATGCCATGCAAATGATGATGGAATCTAGGGGTAAAACTTGGAGTATGACAACTCTCTAGCAGTTTGATTGTCTTCTGTGGTATCCTTTTTCCCCACAGAGTCCTTTGCATTCATTTTCATATCATATCATGTGCATTTTGCAATGTCTTAGGGTCAAAAATTGTTTTTTTTGTTGTATTTAAGCATCTCCAATCCCTTCGAGAGGATATCATCCCCTTTTCTTTTTGTGTGGCATGCTTTAGGAAAATGATCTACATATAATTTCTCTAGCATGTATTAACACATAAATTATTATTGACCAGCCTCAGATAGTTGTGACTTCTACATAAGTCCAATTATGATTAATTAACATAGCGATAAATTTGTCCCGAACCGGAAACCAAGTCATTTTTGTAAGTGAGATTGTCAGCCTCCTATCCTCCATGGTATTGTGTGATAGATTGGATCTTTTGTTACCTAAGAGAGCTAATGGTATACTTGTTAATTTTTATCCAAGTTGGGGCCCTTGTCTTAGTAATGTATAAGACCATGTTTCAATGCTTATGGATGTTTAGTTGAGTGTTCTCCAAAAAAATGACAAATTGGCCTTTTATTTTGAATCATTAACAAGCTAACATATTATTGTACTAATATTTACTTTAATGTCATTTATCTTATGCTTTTTATTTCTTGCTTTTCACTTTGTCCATTCGGACTTTCTTTTTCTTTTTTAAGAGATTAATAAAGGCTTAAACATCTTAAAACTCTTAATGTGCTTCTTAGACTATCTTGGTGACTATCATTTTCTCATGGATGTGTCACACCCTAATTTTTAACCCTAAGATCTCACCTCATTTGCATCATTTTGGCATAACATCGATCATCTCAGGTGTGTGTGTTTTATGCATTTCTAACCCCACTAAGATTACGCAAGTACCTTCGTATGCCAAATTTCTCAAGGAGATCCTGTCAAATAAGAAATGACTTGAGGATAACGAAACTGTTGCGCTCACTGCCGAGTGTAGCGCTATAATCTAAAACCACATGCCCCCTAAGTTAAAATACCCAGGAAAATTTCTGATACCCTGTGTAATAGGAAAACACGTTATAAACAATGGTTTATGTGACTTGGGAATCAGTGTTAGTTTGATGTTGTTGCCCACATGCAAGAAACTTAATTTAGGTGAACTGAGACCAAAGAAGATGTC
Source organism: Lathyrus sativus (assembly GCA_963859935.3). NCBI lineage: Eukaryota > Viridiplantae > Streptophyta > Magnoliopsida > Fabales > Fabaceae > Lathyrus > Lathyrus sativus. The sequence goes on along the minus strand of OZ012739.1, from coordinate 169,073,620 downwards.
TCTTTAACTAGATGACCGCTCAGTCAAATATCCCATAGGTATGCTATAAAACGTCCTGGTTCACATAGGTCAATTCTACATTCCCATAGATTTTGTGATAATGGATATAAAAGAGGACTCCAATATACCCATTATTTTGGGAAGGTCATTTTTAGCCATAGCCGGAGCTATAATTGATGTTAAAAAGGGAAAGCTAACTTTCGAAGTTGGTGAAGAGAAAATAGAATTTATCTTAGCTTTGTTTCTAAGAGATCCAGCTATTAACGACACATGTTGCTTGTTAGATGTTATCGATGAATGTGTGAAAGAAATGGAGATGCAACCATCTGAATACCGAGATGCGCTTAAAATTCCAGCACCTCCTATATTCGAAGACGATGATTGGAAAACATCATTCGTAGATGAAAGTTTAAGAGAATGTCTTTCACTAAAACCCGATCCAATTCCAAAACCAGACAAACCTACTATAGAGCTTAAGAAATTACCCAAAAATCTAAGGTATGAATTCCTAGACACCAAGCTCGAGAGACCAGTGATAGTCAATGTTGACTTAGGACAGATAGAAACTGAAAAGTTGCTACATGTTTTAACAAAGTATCCAACAGCGTTGGGATACAATATCTAATATCATATCTAAACGGTATAAGCCCATTCCTATGCATGCACCGTATTATGTTGGAAGAAGACAGTAAAACCTCTAGAGAACACCAGAGAAGAATAAATCCCATCAAAAGTGATGCAGTCAAACAAGAAGAGAAAAAGCTATTGGAAGCAGGAATCATATACCCGATATCAGACATCAACTGGGTCAGCCCAGTACATGCCATACCTAAGAAGGGCGGTGTTACTGTAGTTAGTAAAGAGAAAGGTGAAACATTTGCAAAGCGAGTTCACACTAGATGGGGGATGTGCATAGAATATAGAAAGATGAATAAGAAAAGACCAAGAAAAGACTACTTTTACCTGTCCTTATGGTACATTCGCTTATCGACGCATGCCGTTTGGATTATGCAATGCGTCTGCAACCTTCCAGAGATGTAAGATGTCAATCTTTGCTGACTTTATAGATAATATAATGGAAGTATTTATGGACAAATTCTATGTATGTGGGAAATACTTTGAAGGGTGTTTGTCAAACCTGGAGTTAGTACTAGAGAGATGCGTTAAAGTTAATCTTGTACTGAACTAGGAAAAATGCAATTTCATGGTCCGAGAAGGAATTGTGTTAGGACATGTTGTATCCGATCGAGGAATCGAAGTTGACAAGTAAAAAATAAAAATCATAAAGAACCTTCAACCTCCAAAGACTGTTAGAGAAATTCAAAGTTTCTTAAACACGCCGGATTTTACCGACGGTTTATTAAAGATTTCTCTAAAATTACCAAACCGCTAACTGACCTGCTAATGAAAGATGTAGAATTCATATTCGATGAGGACTGTTTGAAAGCATTTAAACTTCTGAAAAATGCTATGATCACAACATCGATCATGCAATCGCCTGATTGAAATGAGCCATTTGAGATAATGTGTGATGCTAGCGATTTTTCTGTTGGCGCTGTCCTAGGACCGAGGAAAGATAGAAAGCTTCATGCTATTTATTATGCTAGTAGAACTTCAGATAGCGCGCAAATGAACTACGCAACCATAGAAAAGGAACTTTTAGTTGTTGTGTTGACAAATTTTGTTCCTATCTAGTAGGAGCAAAAATAATTGTCTATATTGACCATGTTGCGATTAGGTATCTTTTGAGCAAAAAGGACGCTAAACCAAGACTTCTGAGATGGATCCTACTTCTACAAGAGTTCGATTTGGAAATAAACATAAGAAAGGAACTGAAAATGTAGTAGCACACCACCTCTCTAGGATTGAAAACCATGAACCCGAACAAGTCCCCATAAATGATGACTTCCCTTATGATAGGTTGATAGCCCAGTTGGAGGATAGTAATGAAATACCGAAATAATTTTTCATACTTTTATGACGCAGATTCTAATGAAGCCGTAGAATCAATCTGTGCTGAAACCACGTTGCCTTGGTATGCTTACTTTGTCAACTACTTAGCCGCAGACGTGCTTCCACCAGACTTGACCTACCAACAAAAGAAGAAATTCTTCCATGATCTTAAACATTATTACTGGGATGAGCCCTTGCTTTTCAAGAGAGGCGCCGATGGTATTTTCCATCGTTGTGTCCCTGAATCGGAAATTAACGAAATTATATCTCATTGCCACGCTGCACCTTATGGAGGGCATGTAAGCACTTCGAAGACGTGTGCTAAAATCCTTCAGTCGGGTCTATTCTGGCCCAACTTGTGTAAAGATGTCCATATCGCTGTATTGAACTGTGACCGATGCCAACGCACTAGTAATATTTCGAGACGCGATGAGATGCCACAGACAGGCATCCTTGAAGTGGAAGTCTTTGAAGTGTAGGGTATAGATTTCATGGGCCCTTTTCCTTCTTCTTTTGGTAATAAGTACATACTTGTCGCAGTCGATTATGTGTCAAAATGGATTGAGGCAATAACTTCTCTCACTAACGATGCGCGAGTAGTTGTCAAGCTGTTCCAAAATATAATTTTCCCAGATTTGGTGTGCTGCGAATCGTAATAAGTAATGGAGGATCCCACTTTATCTCGAATGTCTTTGGGAAACTATTACCTAAATATGGAGTCAAACACCGAGTAGCAATGCCTTATCACCCTCAAACAAGCGGACAAGTTGAAGTCTCAAACAGAGAGATCAAACGGATACTTGAGAAAACCGTTGCAACGTCTAGGAAAGATTGGTTTGCCAAACTTCATGAAGCTCTATGGGCATACCGAACCGCGTACAAGACTCCTATTGGAACCACTCCATTCAAACTAGTTTATGGTAAATCTTATCATCTGCCTGTAGAATTAGAGCATAAAGCCTATTGGGCATTGAAACCCTAAATATGAACGACACAGCCGCAGGAGAGAAAAGAGTACTAGATATCCATGAATTGGAAGAACTTAGACTCGATGTCTATGAAAATGCCCTAATATACAAAGAAAGAACCAAAAAGTGGCATGACAAAAGAATCATGAGACGAGAGCTTAACGAGGGAGATATAGTTCTTCTTTTTAACTCCTGACTTAAATTGTTTCTTAGAAAACCACGTTCTCGATGGTCTAGACCCTTTGAAGTCATGAGTGTTTACCAAAGAGGAGCTGTCAAAATTAAAGGAAATTCGAATGAAACATTCGTAGTGAATGGAAAAATACTTAAGCATTATCATAATGTAGAGAACGGAGGTTTCTGCATAAGCTACAAGTTAGAGGAGTTGCCCGCTCTTCCACCTGGATAGCATGTCGAACCGTTGTCGAGCTCCCGACAATAAATGAAGCGCTATATGGGAGGCACCCCATAGTTAGTAGTTTAGATTCTTTTATATGTCTTGTTGCCTTTAACTCTTAGTTTATGTTTACCATAATGCATATCTTTTTAATTATTGTTATCATTACTATTTTTAATATTATTGTTGTCGTTACTATTGTTGTTTTCTTTATTACTACTTTAGCAATTTGTTTTTTAATTTCTAATAGAGTTATATTTGTTTTCTTTTTTATTTTAGGATAGCATAATTTAGGATTACCTTTTTTCTATTTTTAGGATATGAAGCCAACTGTTGACATGGAAGTTGTATTTAGAAACGAGGCACAGAGGCGCCGCTTTGATGCCTTAGCTCTCAGAGACATGACTCTTCCTATTTACCCTGATGGCCTAACTCTAACTGTTGTTGGACTCAGAGATTCTATTATGTATTTTCTCAATCAGCTGGGTTGGGACAATGTTTTCGTGGTAAGGAGATTTAGCCCATACCGTAGGCTCAAACTTGAGTTCCTCAGTTCATTTTACCATGATCCTCCTCGAGGGTATGGAACCGGGTGAGGTCTGGCTACATTTAGACTACATGGTAACAAATATCATTACACACATCATGAGATAGTTGAACTTCTAGGATTTCCTAGTGGACCTGATGCCTTCACCATCACACCCGACAATGCCTTTACCCAGATGGATCTTGACTATTTTTGGGGAACAATAGTAGGTGACTATCATTCAGAGCCCAATACCATATTTTCCAAGAGCACCCATAACCCCGCTCTCCGATACTTCCACAAAATTATGGCCGATACACTATTCACCAAGGAAGAAAACATCACAGTTGTATCCAAAGATGAGTTTTTCATAATGTATTATGCTACGCAGGGAAGACATGTGAACGCCGATGCATACATACTTACTAACTTAACCAAGATCAACTGACAACTTAACACCACTTTACTTTCAGGAGGCCTTGTGACCATGATAACAGATGCCATTGGACTTAGATACCACCTGAACCAAATCCGTCCTTTTGGATCCATCAGTCCCATGAGCATCACCTTCTGTTTTAACCGCAGAATCATTGCTAACCTTGGTCTGATTGAATTTGAGTACCTCATTAATAACAAAGTGGTTCGTAACTTCACACTACCTAATCATGAGAAAACAAATGTTCATAACCGATCCAACTGGCTCTATGACCTGGAAGAAGAGAACGAATCACCTATACCACCGGGCAGCCCACAATTGTTGCACCCCAAAATTTGCCCAACTTTTCTTCACCTAGCTTATGTTTCATTTCATTCACATTAGCATTATCATTTGCATTTCATTGACATGTGTGCAGGAGATAAAGAGGTATGATTACCAATTAAGAGCTACACAAGACTATGAAGCTAGCTAAGAAGGTTATTCAGATATTCAAGGGTTGATATCCTTGTCAGAGAAGTTAAAAGATCCTCAGAGAGAGTGATTGAAACCAAGAGTGTGTGTCTCCTAACTTGAGAGTTGTGGGAAGTCATCAGATGATTCTGAAGCCAGGAAGGGAGACTTGAGGTCTTGAGAGAGCTCATGAGAAGTTTTGAAGATCACTTTGAGGCCTAGACAGGTCATTGTGCAAGATTAAGAAGACTCAGCTATGAGTGGTGCAACTAGGGTTTGACTGGGTCAACCCTAAGTCAACTGATGATTTAAAGAAGGTTGAGACCTGATCCAAGAGCCATGTGACCATGGATTGATACATTGAGATGTTATAAGGATGATTCCAAGGTTAACTCATCATGATTGAAGAGTTTGAGAAGTTTCAAGCTAGGGTTCTAAGGCTTGACAGTGTAAAATCCCCTAGTTTGACCCCTATCTTCAAGGCAATTTAGCTCTAGATGTGATTGTCATCTCATCTTACCCCCAACACGATTGTTGTAGAGCATGATCTTAGCTTTAATTTGAGTGCTAGAAGTCCTGGATAGGATTTTTAGAACTCAAGTTATGGCTTTGACAAGTTACAAGTCATCTGAGGAATGTGAATTTGGAGCTTGAAAGTTACCCAACTTGCATGAAACTTTTGCCCTAGAAAGATGATTCCTATGAACTTTTGGTCAACATGAATGTTGTTCCTTGTCCTCTTAGATTTCTAGAGAGTACTAGAAGTCCTTGGTAGGATCTGTAGAACTCAAGTTATGGCTTTGACAAGTCAAGGGTATTTTGGACATTTGGTGATTATAGGTCATTTGTGATCATAGGCCATTTTCACCAACTTAGAGGCTTCAAATGAAGTTTTGTTCAACTAGAAAGTTGCTCAAAATGGGGTTTTAACCTTGACAATGCATCAAGGAGGCATTGAAATGGCTCAAGGAGAGACGTTCAAGAAATTTTGGAAAAAGGAAGAATTAAAAGGATTTAATGGTAAAAAATTCAAATAATTCATTTGGTGACCAAATGAGACAAACTTATAGGTCATTTTGATTGGAAAATAAATTTTAAAGACAATGGCAATGTTGGTTTTTTCATTTGAGGCCCAATTCAAAGATTTGCATTTAGTAGCTTATGATGTAAGTTACATATGCCAAACTATGCACAAGTGCAAGACCAATGTTCCAATCCATCCAAACACATTCAGAATCTCATTTAAGAAGAATTTGGATGAGAATGAGGTGCTGCAACAAGCCAAAGCAAAATTGTCATGGATGAGCATGAGATGAAAAATTCAAAAGCAAGAGATATTGGATATCTCATATAGATGGTTCTAGGAACTTCTAGATCATTCCTACTGGTTCTATATAAGCTTTAGAACTGGATCAAGGCCAAGGTTGGTGGAAATTGAGAGAGAATAGAGAGATTGCAAACTGAATTTTCTTCTTGCAAATCAAATTCAGTTACATGGTTTTGATCCATTTCAGTCCAAATTCTTGCTTTCAACATCTTCCTCTTGAGTGTATGAGTGATTCCAGATAGAATTCAAGCCAAGATCATTGCAAAATCGTGAGAAAGCACTTTGAGTTCATAGCTTGCAAGTCAAAATCGAATTCAAGGATTCAGAGAGTTTCAATGCAATTTGTTGCATACAGAAGTTTCCTTTGGTGTTAGTGAAGGTATCTGGAGATTCTTGGAGGTTGATTTGAAGGTTTCAGGGCTCTGTGCATTCAAAATTTGCAGGTATGTAATTCTCATCGTGTAGCATGATCCATGTAGTTTGGCTAGGTTTTGATAGGGAAAATTCATTGTAGATCATTGCTAGAAGCTTTCTGGATAATTAATTTGAAGATTAGTGACAATTTAGGGATGATGCCGTTTTCGGTTGAGATGGATATTTTTTGATCCTGGCGTTTTTAGCATGATTGGTTAGTATAGTTGGATTCCTGGTGAAATTTAGGACAAGATTCATGTAGAAATCGTGTGAAATGGTGGTCTGTAGAAGGAGTTAGGGTTGCTTGATGGTGATCCGAAAAGCCACCAGCGGTGACCTTCGCGCGCACAGGTTGAGAAGCTTCAGAAATTTGAATTGAGGAAGACGTAATCTAGGGCGTTCGTTCATGAAGAAGACTTTGACTCAGACCTGGATCCAAGGTTCCTTGTTGCGCCACATACCCCCTCCCCTTAAACGCCCCGTTTTGATAAATGAAAATCCCAAGTTTGTTTCTTCGCTGCATATGCCAAGGGTGCACGAGTTCAAGTCCTCGCGTATGCATTTTTATTTATTTATTTGTGAGATGAATTCAAGAGGAATCCAAGCGCCTGGGCCTTAGCATTGGTTGATATCAACACCCCCCCCCCCTTGGCCCAATCCAGAATTGAACTAGTTATTTTGCTATTTGCCGCGCTGATTTAATCAATTTCTTGAATTTCTTTTGATTTTCACCATTTCATGTGACTTAGTAAATAATTCATAAAAAATTGAAGACTAACTCAATTAATTCCATTATTTTTTCCCCTGATTCATGATTGAATCTATAATTTTGTAGTTGAAATATATTAATAATTCATGCATTTTTGATTTTATTTGAATTTGTTGAATATTAATTGATGTTAAACTAACCATGGTTGATACCTTGTTTTGATGAATTTGGTTTGAGCATTTGGTGATGATTCTTGCCTTAATTTTTTGTGTATAGCTAGCATAGATATGCATGTTCCCCTTATATGTTTCTAAAATTTTTGTGATTAATGTAGGTGGTAGTTTTAAGTTGAAACTTTAGATGCTCCATTTTTAGGGTTTATGGTTAGTACCTTATGATTTAGGTTTTATTTCTAGGACTTGGTGGATGATTCAACCTTTGAATTTTATATGGTAGATTCATGATGGAATTAGGGTCCATTAGGGATTTTTGTAGGAATTTATAATGTAGTTTACTATTTTAGTTTGATTTTAGTTTAGGTGCTAACTTTAGATGATTCTAATGCACTAATTTGACTAGATTAACTCCTTAGGTTCCCTTAGAGTAAGCTTGTGTTGCTTTTACCCTTGGTCGAGGATGAAGGCAAGTTGAAGATGCAATGGAATTCTTGAATAAGTTTGGATGTGAAGATTTTACCTTCTTTTGGTGTAGTGTTGATTAGGTGTTAAGATTAGGGTTTGTAGGCAGAGCTTCTAGATAGATTCTCTTCTTTCATAAACATGGAAGGTGTTGATCACTTCCATTCTTCCCTATGATGTAAGGTCCCCTTGTAAAGGCCTCATCCCTCCTTTGGTAGGATGTTTGGCTCTTCACAAGTTGGTAGAACCTTTGAGGGTCCCTTTCTCTGATGATAGGATGCTTAGTGGTGACCTTTGGTCTTCACTCTGCTACCAATCATCCAAACTTTGCTCTTGTTAGATGAATCTTTCTCCCTTGCTAGAGGATGGAGTTCCTTGCTTGAAGAAGATTGAAGGCTAGAAGTTGATACTTCTCTGTATTTGAAGACTGCCCTTGGAGCTGAAGCTTGAAGATCAAGGAGAACAAGTTGATACTTGTGTGAAGAAGATCAAATGAAGAGCTGAAGCTTGAAGTTGGAGAACAAGTTGATACTTGTGTTTGATGCATTGAAAGCTTGAAGAAGCAAGTTGATACTTGCTATTGAAGATGATAGACTTGAAGAGCAGTTGCAGGCTGAGGACTGAACTGCTGTCAGAAGATTGCTTTGCTGTAAAGCTGTGAAAGCTGTTGATCTGCTTTCTTTCCTGTCTGTTTGCTTTCTGTGCAACTGTATTGATGTGACTTGTTTGATTTGCTTGATGCATTAGAATAAGTTCATATTTAGACTGATTTAAGCTAGGAGCATGATTGCACTAGAGGTTGAGTTGCTTCCTCTGCTTGTATTTTTACTGTATGGCTTTGCTTGTGGGTATTCGGTAGAGCCCTGCTCCCTTGCCTATGTGGTTTGTGATTGGCTTGATAGCATGTTATTCTTCTGTATGATTACAGTTATTCATATTTGGCTTGAGGTTGAGATGACCTTGTGGAGGCTGATGCCCCACACAAATTTCCTCCCTCACTTGGATTGCATGCATTTTACAATCGTTTACTGTTTATTGTTTAAGCTGATGCTTTATCTGTTTCTGTTTATCATTGACATGATCCCCTAGGAATCTCACTTCCTTTAATAAGGAAGTGATGATTAGAACTTTAGGTTGAAACCTATGCATGATAACTTCTAGGAGTTCCCTGTTTCAAACTTCAACCATAGGATGAATCCTTGGCATGACAACATTAGGACTTGATAGTCTCCCCTAGTTGAGCCTGTTCTCTTCTCATCTCAAAACAAATTAAAATACAGTAATAAAGGTTAACTGATGTCGTACGTTACGAGCCTTAAGCTATCTGAGAAAGGATTGTTGAAGAGTTTCTTTTCAACAGTCTGGATGTTTAGTATGGCACCCCTTGGGTGACATGCGATGCATTCACTTTCAGGTCATAGTCTCTAGTACGATATTGGTTGCAAACATCCATAAAAAACAGTTCTTCCGTAAAAGACAGAAAACAAACTTCAAACCTTTTTGCCCCGTGGGACCATAATTCAAAGGAAGCTTTTCTGAAGAAAAGAGTGTCGTTAACTCCCAGTTCTACCGCAAACGGTAACGCATAAGTCTCCAAGGGTCGAGCTGCATGCACCAAGCTGCTGGAACTGTTTGTTAACCCTACTCGATAAAACAGATGAATCTGAATTGCCGTAATCCGTATTATCCCGAACTACGTAAGCTCTGATCTCTCATACCTGTTGAGAGTATGTAGGCACAGTACTGATGTATTGGCGAGCCACCTTCCCCGTAACCCGTAGTTAGCCGAACTACGTTGACTCTGATTTCTCATTCTCTGATGAGAATACGTAGGCATAAAGCGCGACGCTTTGCCGAGTCATTTTTATTTTCCTTTTCAGACCAGCCTTGATAGGTAGATAGTAAAACCAACCCGTCAGATAAACACAACAAGCGTGGATCCCATCGAGTACGATGGACGTGAGGGGTGCTAATACCTTCCCCTTGCATAACCGACTCCCGAACCCAGACAATGGTTGCGATGACCTTGTCTTATACCTTTTCGTCAGGTTTTTCCGATCGTTTCCTTTCCCGTTCTGAGGGATAAATAACGAAAGGTGGCGAATCTTCTGTTTTGCCGACACCTTATTTTCGCGGTAGCGACAGCTGGCGACTCTGCTGGGGACTTGACAGTTTCCTAGGGATCCAACGTCCCGTATGCGATTCAGTTTGGGGATCCAACGTCCCTGCGAGAGTCAATCCTAGCGCTTGTATGATTACTTGTTGGGTTGTGTTTATTTATCGCATTTTATTTCCCGCATTTTATTTTCTGTATGATATGATTATCTGTGCTGTTGTGGGAGGGGCATTCTGATGCATGAGAAGCCAGACCCAGGCTTGAGTGTACCTAGCATTAGTTGTGGAAATTAGTGGGCGTGTGCTTGCTTTGCAGGCACTAGTGTCTCATGAAATCCACACTCAGACGAGGTTCTCCCGGTTGACTTCTTTTCCGGCCCTTTGGGCCTGAGGGGTTGTTGGTTTAGAGGATTGTCGACTCTGGGGACCGATCACTTGGAATTCAGCTGAGTGAGGCCGCTTCAGGAGACGGTGATGCCACACCTTCTGGGTATCGTATCACCCCTCTTGAATGTTTGTGACGCTGATGACCGCATAGGATGCCAAACTTGTGTCAGTATAGGTCCATACCTGTCAGCAGGGTTGGGTTTGTTGCAGGAAACCTTAACCTTCAGACTACCTAGTTTTCTTGATAGTAAATCAGTTTTGTTGGTGTCAGAGGTTCTCATCATCAGATGTATGATTGTTCTTGACAGAGCAGAGTTATAGTCTAACATCAGGGGTTTCTTCTCATCATCAGATATATGTTTGTTCTTGACAGAACAGATTTATGGTCCTGTATCAGAGGTCCTTATTATCAGATGTGTGTTCGTTCTTGACAGAGCAGAATTTATAGTTCGATATCAGGGTTTTCTACTCATCAAAGATAGGGTTGTTCTTGACAGAGCAGTATTGTGAATCTTCACCTTCATCTCCTCAACAGCACAGTCGTCTTGATCTCCTGCTGCATGATTGCATTTTGCATTGTTTTGCATACTCATTCGCATTTCATTAACGTGTGTCTGTGTTGCAGGTAACGTTTCCCCCGATTCAGGTTTTCTTGCCTTCTATTGTGCTGTCATGGGTTCTCTGAGGAAGACTGTGGCCTACAAGCTCCCCACTCCTGATGTTGTTCAGTTGACTGGTTTGATTGCTTTGGCAGATGATTCTGTGAGAGGTGAATTCAGAAAGGCTAATGAGAAACTGCTTAACTTGGTTCGTAAACCTTCTGTGTTTGAGTTGAATGGGTTGCACGCCTTGTTGCAGTTCTACGATCCTCCTTTGAGATGCTTTACTTTCCCGGATTTTGTTCTCGCACCTACACTAGAGGAGTATGCTGATTTGTTAGGTGTGCCTATCAAGAGTCAGATGCCTTTTGTTCATATGGATGCTGAGCCTAATCTGGCTAGTCTAGCCCCTTCACTGCATCTGGATGCCTCCGAGTTGGTCTTGTCTAGTTGGAACAGGGTTCCCGGTTTCTCCTTGCAGTTCTTAGTGGGAAAAGCCCAGCAGTGCGCCAAAGATGGATGTTGGATCGTGTTCAACGCCATCCTTGCTCCGTGCATATATGGCATTATTTTGTTCCCCAATATGCCCGAATTTGTAGACTTCGACGCCTTTCACATCTTTGCATCAGGGAATCCAGTCCCTACCTTGATAGGAGATGTCTACCATTCCGTCCACTACAAAAACGAGAACAGAAGGGGTAAGAATGTCTCGTGTTGTGTGCCCTTGCTCTATAGATGGCTTGATAGTCACCTACCCAACAAGGGCCCCTTTGCTTCGTCTGTAGCCACAACTGAGTGGTCTGAGTGCTTGATGAGTCTGTCTGCGGAGGATATTGCCTGGTTTGATAGAGATAGGTTGGGTATTGAGATTATCTTCAGCTGCAGTGGGTTTCTGAACGTGCCTTTGATAGGCAGGAAGGGCTGTATCAATTATAATCCATCTCTGTTGGTCCGACAATTTGCTTATGCTTTGAGAGCCCCGCCGAAGGATGAAGAGGTGCAGGAATCTCTGTACCTCACTGGTCTTCTAGAAGGGGATCTGTTATCTAAGCTTCAGCACGCTTAGAATGGTATCTGTAAGCGGGGAAAGTCGTTGCTGAGGAAAAGTAATAGCCAAGCCTACGCTCCGTATGTGACTTGGATCAGAGCCAGAGCAGATATTATAAGGATGCCGTTTCCTCCTGCCAAGCCAAAAAACCCTTCAGTGATTGAAGAGCCTACCATCGTGCCTATTCAGCAGTACAATCAGGTGTTAGCTGAGAGAGATGAGCTGAAGAAGGCAAATGAAGAACTGGAGAAAGAATTGGCTCAACTCAGAAGTGAGAAAAGTGAAGCCTTCCATTCCTTTAAGAGGTAAACAGAGCTGGTGAACCAGTTAGGGACAGATTTGACTAAGCAGATAGCTGAGCGTGAACGTTTGGGTCGGGACTTCAAACCTGTCAATGACGTACTGGCCACTAAGAAGCAGCACTTGGATGAAGCGTACCGGAGGATATCCAAGTTTAATCAGCATTGAAAGGCCACCCTAGCCAACGACAAGGAACGAGAGGATAAGCTGAAGCAGCAGATCTCCAAGTTGAAAGCCCAGGTGAAGGCTAGTGAGAAGAGGTTTGATGAAGAAACCGCTCGCAGATATGCCGCTGAAGGCCTGCTGAATAAGGCTCTTGCTAATTGTTGCACCCCAAAATTTGCCCAACTTTTCTTTACCTAGCTTATGTTTCATTTCATTCACATTAGCATTATCATTTTCATCTCATTGACATGTATGCAGGAGATCAAGAGGTATGATTACCAATCAAGAGCTACACAAGACTTTGAAGCTAGTTAAGAAGGTTATTCAAGGGTTGATATCCTTGTCAGAGAAGGTAAAAGAGCCTCAGAGAGTGATTGAAACAAAGAGGGTGTGTCTCCTAACTTGAGAGTTGTGGGAAGCCATCAGATGATTCTGAAGCCATGAAGTTAGACTTGAGGTCTTGAGAGAGCTCATGAGAAGTGTTGAAGATCACTTTGAGGCCTAGACAGGTCATTGTGCAAGATTAAGAAGCCCCAACCATGATTGGTGCAGTTAGGGTTTGACTGGGTCAACCCTAAGTCAACTGAGGATTTGAAGAAGGTTGAGACCTAATTCAAGAGCCATGTGATCAGGGATTGATACATTGAGATTTTATAAGGATGATTCCAAGGTTAAATCATCATGATTGAATAGTTTGAGAAGTTTCAAGCTAGGGTTTCTAAGACTTGACAGTGTAAAATCCCCTAGTTTGACCCCTATCTTCAAGGCAATTTAGCTCAATATGTGATTGTCATCTCATCTTGCCCCAAACATGAATGTTGTAGAGCATGATCTTAGCTTTAATTTGAGTGCTAGAACGCCTTGATAGGATTTGTAGAACTCAAGTTATGACTTTGACAAGTTACAGGTCATCTGAGGTATGTGAATTTGGGGGCTTGAAAGTTGTCCAACTTGCATGAAACTTTTACCCTAGAAGGATGATTCCTATGAACTTCTGGTCAACATGAATGTTGTTCCTTATCCTCTTAGCTTTCCAGATAGTACTAGAAGTCCTTGATAGGATTTGTAGAACTCAAGTTATGGCTTTGACAAGTCAAGGGCATTTTGGTCATTTGGAGATTATAGGTCATTTCAACCATAAGGCCATAACTCCCATTTCCAAGCTTCAAATGGGAAAATGTTCAACATAAAACTTGTTCAAAATGATGTTTTAAGGCTAGTCAAGAGGTCATGAGATGTTGGAATTGTTTGATAATTCAAGAAGATTCAACTCTTTTCTTTGCATACAGAAGATTAATTGTGATTCAGTGAAGGATTCTGCAAGTTCTTGAAGGTTGATTTGAAGATTCAACCCTTATGTTTGCTCAAGTTTACCAGGTATGCAACTCTTGTGCTATGGCTTAAATTAGGTAGAATTAAGATGAATTGTTATGGTAGATGCATAGTAGAATGGTGTAGGAAGATTTCTGGATCATCAATTTGGAGATTAGTGACCAATTAGGGTTCATGGAATTTTCGGTTGAGATTGTTATTCTTGGATTCTTGAACTGTTAGCATGATTAAATGGCATAGGAAGATTCCTTGTGAAAATTGGAGTGAGTTTCATGTAGAGACCTCTTGGAATGGAGGCCTGTGGAGAGAGTTAGGGTTGGGGACGATGACCGGAGCACCACCGGCGACGGCCATGGCTGCGCGCGTGTTTCAGGATTTCAAATGAAGAAGATGACTTGATAGCCATCAGATTGGGGTTGAACTTTGACTGAGGGCATGATCCATTGGCCACGAACGTTTCTCATTTTGTGAAGGATTCTGAACTAATGTGAAACGCGGCGTTTCACTTAAGTTGTGTTTTGGGCTTAATGCATTAGCTGCTAACCACACCCCCTTTTTGGGCCCAACCCTAAATTGAATTGATTTTGTTTACTATCTGCACCGTGGGTTTGTCATTTTATTTTGATTTTCTTTATTTTTTCATTTTATTCATGGTTCTTGATAAAATCATAAAAAATGGAAAAATAGCTCAATTGATCTCATTCTTTTTGCATTGAATTCATGATAGAATCTAGTATTTTTTAGATAAAAAATATTTTTTTTTCATGCATTTTCTGATTTTATGGGAATTTTCACATTTTAATTGATATTAAAATAGTCATGTTTGATGCTTGACATTGGTGAATTTGGTTTGATCATGTGATGATGATTTTGATCTTGATTTTTTGTGAGTAGTTAGCATAGATATGCATGCTCCACATAGATTTTTCTCACATTTTTGTGATGAGCATAAGTGGTAGTTTAGGTTGAAACCTTTAGAAGCTCCATTTTTATGGTTTATGGTTAATACCTTTGGATTTAGGACTTAATTTTAGGACTTAATAGATGATTTAATCCCTGGTTTTTGTATGAGGCATTCTTAATTGAATTAGGATCCCTTAGGAATTTTTGTAGGAATTTATAAGATAGTTTACTATTTTTGATTGATTTTAGTTTAGGTGCTAGTTTTAGATGATTCTAATGCACTAATCCCACTAGATTAACTTCTTTAGTTCCCTTAGATTAGGGTTTTGTGTTGCTTGCTCTTGGATGATGATGAAGGCAAGTTGAATATGCATTAGATTGCTTGAAGAGGCTTGGATGTGAAGATCTTCCCTTCTTTTGGTTTAGTTTTGATTAGGTATTAAGATTAGTGTTTTGTGGGCAGAGCTTCTAGATAGATTCTCTTCTTTCATAAACATGGAATATGTTGATCAATTCCATTCTTCCCTATGATGTAAGGTCCCTTTGTAAAGGCCTCATCCCTCGTTTGGTAGGATGTGTGGCTCTTTGCAAATTGGTAGAACCTTTGAGGGTCCCTTTCTCTGATGACAGGATGCTCAGTGGTGACCTTTGGTCTTCACTCTGCTACCAATCATCCAAACTTTGTTCTGGATAGATGAATCTTTCTCCCTTGTTAGAGGATGGAGTTCCTTGCTTGAAGAGTTTGAAGGATGAAGTTGATACTTCCATGTGATTGAAGATTACCTTGAGAAGCTGAAGCTTGTAGATGGAGAGGAACTAGTTGATACTGGTAAAGAAGAGAGAGCTGAAGCTTGAAGGCCAAGAAGAACAAGTTGATACTTGTGAAGAAGATCCAATTGAGATTGAGTGAAGAGATGAGGCTTGAGGAATGAAGGATAAGTTGACACTTATGTTGATACACTGAGTCCCTGAAAGAACAAGTTGATACTTGCAGTTAGGAGTGAAGCCTGAAGGTGGAATTGACTGAAGAGCTTAGGCTTGGAGAAGAGGGAATAAGTTGATACTTATGTTTGATGTGTTAGAAGCTTGGAGAAGCAAGTTCATACTTGCTATTGAATATGATAGTCTTGAAGGGTAGTTGAAGTCTAAAGGCTGGACTGCTGTCAGAGGAGGGCTGTAGTGTGGAAGCTGTTGATCTGTTTTCTTTACTGTATTGCTGTGACTTGTTTGACTTGCTTGATGCATTAGAATAAGTCCATATCTAGACTGATGTAAGCTAGGAGCATGATTGCACTAGAGGTTGAGTTGCTCCCTCTGCTTGTATTTTTACTGTATGGCTTTGCTTGCGGGTATTCGGTAGAGCCCAGCTCCCTTGCCTATGTGGTTTGTATTTTGCTTGATAACATGTTATTTCTTCTGTATGATTGCAGTTACTCATTATCTTTCTTGATATCATGTTATTTCTTCTGTATGATTGCAGTTATTCATATCTGGCTTGAGGTTGAGATGAGCTTGTGGAGGCTGACACCCCACACACATTTCCTCCCTCACTTGTATTGCATGCATTTTACAGTCGTTTACTGTTTACTGTTTGAGCTGATGCTTTACCTGTTTCTGTATCTTTGACATGATCCCCTAGGAATCTCACTCCCTTTGATAAGGAAGTGATGATTAGAACTTTAGGTTGAAACCTATGCATGATAACTTCTATGAGTTCCCTGTTTCAAACCTCAACCATAGGATGAATCCTTGGCATGACAACATTAGGACTTGATTGTCTCCCCGTAGTTGTCCTCTCTCTTCTCATCTCAAAACAAATTAAAATACAGTAATAAAGGTTAACTGAAGTCGTACATTACGAGCCTTAAGCTATCTGAGAAAGGATTGTTGGAGAGTTTGTTTTCAACAGTCTGGATGTTTAGTATGGTACCCTTTGGGTGACATGCGACGCATTCACTCTCAGATCATAGTCTCTAGTGCGATACTATTTGCAAACAACCATAAAAAATAGTTCTTCCGTAAAAGACAGAAAACAAACTTCAAACCTTTTTGCCCCGTGGGCCCATAATTGAAAGGAAGCTTTTCTGAAGAAAAGAGTGTCGTTAACTCTCAGTTCTACCGCAAACGGTAACGCTTAAGTCTTCAAGAGTCGAGCTGCGTACATCTAACTGCTGGAACTGTTTGTTAACCCTACTCGATAAAACAGATGAATCTGAATTCCCGTAATCCGTATTATCACAAACTACGTAAGCTCTGATCTCTCATGCCTGTTGAGAGTACATAGGCACAATACTGATGTATTGGCGAACCACCTTCCCCATAACCCGTAGTTAGGCGAACTACGTTGACTCTGATTTCTCATTCTCTGATGAGAATACGTAGGCATAAAGTGCGACGCTTTACCGAGTCATTTTCTTTTCCTTTTCAGACCAGCCTTGATAGGAAGATAGATAAAACTGACCCGTTATGTAAACACAACAAGCGTGGATCCCATCGATTACGATGGACGTGAGGGGTGTTAATACCTTCCCCTTGCGTAACCGATTCCCGAACCCAAACAATGGTTGCGATGACCTTGTTTTATACCTTTTCGTCAGGTTTTTCCGATTGTTTCCTTTCCCGCTCTGAGGGATAAATAACGAAAGGTGGCGACTCTTCTGTTTTTCCGGCACCTTATTTTCACGGTAGCGACAGCTGGCGACTCTGCTGGGGACTTGATAGTTTCCTGGGATCCAACGTCCCGTATGCGAGTCAGTTTGGGGATCCAACGTCCCCTGCGAGAATCAATCCTAGCGCTTGTATGATTACTTGTTAGGTCGTGTTTATTTATCGCATTTTATTTTCCGCACTTTATTTTCAATATGATATGATTATCCGTGCTGTTGTGGAGGGGCATTCTGATGAGTGAGAAGCCAGACCCAGGCTTGAGTGAACCTAGCATTAGTTGTGGAAATTAGTGGGCGCGTGCTTGCTTGGCAGGCACTAGTGTCTCATGAAATCCACGCTCAGACGAGGTTCTCCTGGTTGACTTCTTTTTCAACACTTTGGGTTGAGGGGATTGTTGGTTTGGAGGATTGTCGACTCTGGGGACCGATCATTTGGGATTCAGCCGAGTGAGGCCGCTTCATGAGCCGGTGATGCCACACCTTCTGGGTATCGTATCACCCTTCTTGAATGTCTATGACGCTGATGACCGCATAGGATGCCGGACTTGTATCAGTTTAGGTCCACACCTGTGAGCAGGGTTGGGTTTGTTGCAGGAAACCTTAACCTTCAGACTTCCTGGTTTTCTTGATAGTGAATCAGTTTTGTTGGTATCAGAGGTTCTCATCATCAGATATATGATTGTGCTTGACAGAGCAGAGTTATGGTCCTGTATCAGAGGTCCTTATTTTCAGAGATATGTGTTCTTGATAGAGCAGAGTTATGGTCCTGTATCAGAGGACCTTATCTTCAGAGATGTGTGTAGTTGTTCTTGACAGAGCAGGTTTACGATTGGGATCAGAGGATCTCATCAGCAGATGTATGTTTGTTCTTGACAGAGCAGTGTTATGGTCCTGTATCAGAGGTCCTTATTTTCAGAGATGTTTGTTCTTGACAGAGCAGATTTATGGTCCTATATCAGAGGTCCTTATTTTCAGAGATGTTTGTTCTTGACAGAACAAATTTAGGGTCTTGTGACGGAGGTCCTTATTATCAGATGTGTGTCTGTTCTTGACAGAGTAGATTTATGGTCCGATATCAGGGTTTTCTTATTATCAGAGATAGGGTTGTTCTTGACAGAGCAGCATTGTGGTTTTGTTGATATAGAATCTTCACCTTCATCAGTTCAACAGCACAGTCGTCTTGATCTCCTGCTGCATGATTGCATTTTACATTGCTTTGCATACCCATTTGCATTTCATTAACGTGTATCTGTGTTGCAGGTACCGTTTCCCCCGATTCAGGATTTCTTGCCTTCTACTGTGCTATCATGGGTTCTCTGAGGAAGACCGTGGCCTACAAGCTCCCTGCTCCTGATGTTGTTCAGCTGACTGGTTTGATAGCTTCAGCAGATGATTCTGTGAGAAATGAATTCAGAAAGTCTTACGGTAAATTGCTCAATTTGGTTCGTAAACCCTCTGTGTGTGAGTTG
Source organism: Lathyrus sativus (assembly GCA_963859935.3). NCBI lineage: Eukaryota > Viridiplantae > Streptophyta > Magnoliopsida > Fabales > Fabaceae > Lathyrus > Lathyrus sativus. The sequence goes on along the minus strand of OZ012739.1, from coordinate 169,054,815 downwards.
AATGGGTTGCACGCTCTGCTGCAGTTCTACGACCCTTCGTTGAGATGCTTTACTTTCCAGGACTTTGTTCTTGCACCCACGCTAGAGGAGTATGTTGATTTGTTAGGTGTGCCTATCAAGAGTCAGATGCCTTTTGTTCATATGGATGCCGAGCCTGACCTGGCTAGTCTAGCTCCCTCACTTCATCTGAATGCCTTCGAGCTGGTTTTGTCTAGTTGGAACAAGGTTCCCGGTTTCTCCTTGCAGTTCTTAGCGGGAAAAGCTCAGCAGTGCGCCAAAGACGGATGTTGGGTCGTGTTCAATGCCATCCTCGCTCTATGCATATATGGCATCATTTTGTTCCCCAATATGCCCGACTTTGTAGACTTCGACGCCTTCCACATCTTTGCATCAAGGAATCCAGTCCCTACCTTGATAGGAGATGTCTACCATTCCATCCACTACAAAAACGAGAACAGAAGGGGTAAGAATGTCTCGTGCTGTGTGCCCTTGCTCTATAGATGGCTTGATAGTCATCTACCCAAGAGGGGTCCCTTTGCTTCGTCTGCAGCCACAGCTGAGTGGTCCGAGCGTTTGATGAGTCTATCAGCGGAGGATATTGACTGGTTTGACAGAGATAGATTGGGTACTGAGATCATCTTCAGTTGCAGCGGGTTTCCGAACGTGCCTTTGATAGGCAGGAAGGGCTGTATAAACTATAATCCGTCTCTGCTGGTCCGACAGTTTGCTTATGCTTTGAGAGCTCCGCCGAAGGATGAAGAGGTGCAGGAATCTCTGTACCTCACTGGTCTTCTCGAGGGAGATACGTTGTCCAAGCTTCAGCGCGCTTGGAATGGTATCAGTAAGAGGGGAAAACCATTGCTGGGGAAAAGTAATAGTCAAGCCTACGCCCCGTATGTGATGTGGATCAGAGCCAGAGCAGATGCTATAGGGATGTCGTTCCCTCCTGCCAAGCCAGAAAGCCCTCCAGTGATCGAAGAGCCTACCACCGTGCCTATTCAGCAGCATAATCAGGTGTTAGCTGAGAGAGATGAGCTGAAGAAGGCCAATGAAGAACTGGAGAAAGAATTGGCACAACTCAGAAGCCAGAGAAGCGAAGCCGTTCATTCCTTCAAGAGGCAGACCGAGCTGGTGAACCACCTGGGGACAGATTTGACTAAGCAGATAGCTGAGCGCGAGCGCATGGGTCGAGACTTCAAAGCTGTCAACGATGTGCTGGCCACGAAGAAGCAGCACTTGGACGAAGCGTATCGGAGGATATCCAAGTTTAACCAGCATTGGAAGGCCACCCTAGCCAACAGGAAAGAGCGGGAGGATAAGCTGATGCAACAGATCTTCAAGCTGAAAGCCCAGGTGAAGGCCAGTGAGAAAAGGTTTGATGAAGAAATCGCTCGCAGATATGCCGCTGAAGGCCAGCTCAACAAAGCTCTTGCTAACCTGAAGGAGCGCAAACTGATGTTTGAGTCCAAGAAGCGGAAGCTAGAAGATTGTTTCAGCGAAGGAGCATGGGAAGATTCGGTCGAAGGTCTCCAATACACCATTATGCAGAGGGAGTTACTCGTCGAAGGGTTACTCACTCGGCCTGATCATTTAGAAACGAAGGGGTTGTTAGAAGAGTTTCGCGCCCGTGGTCGTGCTTGACTATTTGTATTCCTTTTGTTGTGATCATTGTTGTATGCTGGCCATCACCAGGCTTGTTGGTCGAGGTCATGCTATTGATTCTGCTTGTACTCAGTGACGTTGTGTACTGCCTTGATGGGCTTTCTTTATATATGAGATGTTATTTCCATGACTGGACTCAGACTTCTTGTTATCAGCACTGGCACTCAGGCACTAGGATCGGGGGGAATCTCCCTAACGCACAGACACCCATTTGCATTTGCATGAAGCATTCGCATAACGAGCACTTTGTCATTTTTCCTAACCCTTTTGTAATTTTTCAGGTTGTTTCAGGTTGTTCCAGGATTGATCAAAGACCTATCCACCGCTATCCGACCAAAGCAAATCAAACCAGAATCATGGAGCAAGTGCAAACTGATGTTCAAGAACTCCGCGAAAGAATGGACCGCTTCATGGAGCTCATGCAAGCGGTCGCCAATGGCCAGGATCAGCTCAGAACCTTGGTTCAGCCTCTGATTTCAAGGGTCGATAGCAATGGCGTACTCCATGGCGGGACCGTGCCTACCCCTCCACCAGTTGAAACTCCTCAGAATGGCGTCCCCGTGACCGGGGGGAATGGCAGTGCCAACGGCAATGTGATAGCTAATATGGGACTCAACGGTAATACGACGGGCGTCGGTAATGGGAATTTTGAAGCTAACGTCAATGTTGGGCTGGGCAACGGCAACACAGGTGCTGGAAATCTGTATGGGCCTCAGCCGTGGTTAGAAGTCCGTCAAGACGATGTGTTCTCTCAGAGAGGTGCTGAAGGGGAGCTGACTGCTGAAGCACGGCTAAGGTTCAAGGCACTCGAGGACAAGATGAGGAACATCGAGAACCAGAACACCCTGGGTGTTGATATGTCCAAGTTGGGAATGATTGCTGATTTCAAGGTGCCTCCCAAGTTCAAGGTACCTGACTTTGAAAAGTACAAGGACACCACTTGCCCTCGCGTCCATTTGAGATCATATTACAGAAAAATGTCAGCTCATTCTGAGGACGAGAAGTTGCTGATGCACTTCTTTCAGGACTGTCTGTCTGGGCCCTCCCTCGAATGGTACATGAGTCTGGAACCCACCAGTGTGCGCACGTGGAAGGAACTTGTTGAAGCATTTGTGCACCACTACCAATATAACAGTGACTTGGCTCCGAACCGAGTCCAACTGCAGAATCTGTCGCAGAGGAACAATGAAGGGTTCAATGAATACGCCCATCGGTGGCGTGAATTGGCAGCCAGGGTTCAGCCGCCGATGGTTGAACGTGAGCTTGTGGAAATGTTCGTGGCTACCCTCCCAGGGGTTTATTATTAGAAATTGGTCAGCATTATTTCCGGAACCTTCTCAGATCTTATTATCACGGACGAGCACATCGAAAATGGGATCAAACTGGGGAAAATTCAAGGTGATTCATCCTCAGCTGGAGGAGGCAAGAAACCTTATGGTGGAAAAAGGAGGGAAGGGGAGACGAGCGCCGTGTCCAACGCTCGAAGGAAGGGTAAAGGCCCTCACCAACAGGTGGCCAGCATAACTATCCCAGCAGTTCAACCACCACAGCAGCAGCAGCAGCAGCAACCAAATCAACAAGGGTACATAAAGTATCAGAACAGGGCACCTTTGTCCAGTCGTCACCTCGAGACTCCGCCCATGTCTTACGCCCAACTATTGCAGACTTTGCTTCAGCTACAGTTGATCCAGAAGAGAACCCTGGCTCCCTTGACAGGGGCACCTCCGCCAGGTTATGATGCGAATGCAACTTGCGAATTTCACTCAGGGGCACCAGGCCACACAATAGAAAATTGCAAAGCCTTTAAGCACAAGGTGCAGGATATGGTGGACGCTAAGATCATCAACTTCTCAGATAATGTGCCAAACATCACGAAGAACCCTATGCCAAATCATAGGGGAGGTGGAGTAAATGCCATTATTGAAGACGAGAGTTTGGATTTGTTGACTGACGTCAGAGATCTGAAGATGCCGCTTAACTTCGTTAAAGCTAAGCTGATGAAAAGGGGTCTCTTTCCAGGTTGTGGAGAGCTGTGTATGGGCTGTGCGACAAGTCCTGATGGATGTGAACAGTTGATAGAGGGGATTCAAAGTCTGATGACCGAAGGAATCCTGCAATTTAGCCGAAGGGCCGAAAGCAGATCAGGAGAGGTAATGCTGAAGCAAGATGATGAGGTTGCCACCATCACCATCCCTCGCCAGACGATAACTATTTCTGCACCCAGGCCGCCCACAATTACTATCACCAAAGCTGGGCTGATACCTTTCGAAAGCACTAATGCGGTCCCATGGCATTACGGGGCAGAGGTCTACTGCAACGGACAGAAGTTGGAACTAGAACCATCTGGGTCGTCTGTGGAGAACCTAGTGGGCGTTAGCGGAGTTACTCGCAGCGGAAGAGTATTTGCACCACCTGAGGTCGTGGCGGACAAAGCGGATAGAGCTGATGCGACTGATAAAGGGAAGAGTAAAGTCGTTGAAGAGACCCCTCGTAGGGTAGAAAAAGACTTACTTGTTAAAGACGCTGAGAAATTTATGAGGTTGATTAAAAAGAGTGACTACAAGATCGTGGATCATCTCCATCAAACACCCTCGAAAATTTCCATCCTGAATTTGTTGTTGTGTTCTGAGGCACACCGCAACGCACTGCTGAAGGTGTTGAACGCCGCGTATATACCGCAGGAAATATCGGTAAACCAGTTAGAAGGGGTCGTGGCCCACGTGAATGCCAGAAATGGGTTAGGGTTCACTGACCTAGAGCTAACACCGAAGGGGAGGAACCACAATAGCGCCCTGCACATCTCGATAGAGTGTAGGGGAACGATTATGTCTCACATGTTGGTGGACACGGGGTCGTCGCTCAATGTTCTTCCGAAGAAGGCATTAATGAAGTTAGATACTCGCGGAGTGATTTGCACACCCAGTGATCTGGTTGTGAAAGCGTTCGATGGAACCAAACGCCATGTTTTCGGGGAGGTGACGTTGCCAATCCAAGTCAGGCCGGAAATATTCAACGCGGTCTTTTACATTATGGACATCATGCCCGCCTACAACTGTCTCTTGGGCCGGCCATGGATCCATTCTGCGGGTGTCGTGACCTCCACGTTGCACCAGAAGCTCAAGTATGCTGTCGGAGGTAGCATCGTGACTGTGTGTGGCGAGGAAAACATAATGGTGAGCCATTTGTCGTCCTTCAAGTATGTTGAGATGGATGGGGAAATCCACGAAACCCTATGTCAAGCGTTTGAAACTGTTAAAGTCAAGGACGTAGCTCCTGCAGTCACTGAAAAGCCAGAGATGACTCTCTCTTCCTTCAAGGAAGCCCGGGCAGTTGTCCAAGCCGGATCTACCCCAGGCTGGGGGAGAATTTTGGAGATACCTAAAAGGCAAGACAAGTTTGGGTTGGGATATTCTCCTGGAGCTGAAGCCTCCTCTTCTAGCAGTGCGTCGCGAGGTAAAGGGCCGATCCAGTTTACTAGCGGCGGGGTGATATTTGAAAGCGTCAACGCAGTGTCTGAAGACGGCGAAGACAACGACTGCGATCTAGACTCTTGGATCCAGCCAAGCAAGCCAGGCGAGAGCCTCAACAACTGGTCCATCAGGGATACCATCCAAGTGACAAGCAAAGAGTAATGATTTACTTTCTCCAATCATTGTACAACCCTATGTCCTACCCGGGGCATAGTGGTTTTATTGTCAGGGCCTCGTTTGATTATGTACATGCATTTTATCAATAAATCAAAAGGCGTTTTTCTTCGTATTCAAATGTTGTGATCTCTGTTATTCCTGTTTTATATTTATTTTGAAAAACAATAAAATGGCAATGGGGTTTGTGCTAACCTGCATATCCTTGTTTTAAGCTTAACCCTTGTTATTGCAGGACCCACATAGCAGATGACATCGGCTCTGGACCTTCTACGACTCACTTCGACTTTGATTACCCGATCTATCAAGCCGAAGAAGAGATTGATGAAGACGAAGACCTTCCCGAAGAGTTGGCCCGCTTGTTGAAACAAGAAGAGAAAGTTATTCTGCCTCACGAGGAGGAGATCGAGATTGTGAATCTGGGTTCTGAAGAACTAGTCAGGAATGTCAGGATAGGGGCTGCATTGCAGAGTGATGTCAAGCAGAGATTGGTCGAGATGCTAAGAGAGTATAGTGACGTCTTTGCTTGGTCATACGAGGATATGCCCGGACTTGATACTAACATCGTGGTCCACCACTTGCCGCTGCGAGAAGATTGTCCTCCCGTCAAGCAGAAGCTTAGGAGGACACGACCAGATATGGCCGTTAAGATCAAAGAAGAAGTGCAAAAGCAGCTTGATGCTGGTTTCTTAGCGGTCACTACTTACCCTCCGTGGGTCGCCAACATAGTGCCTGTACCGAAGAAGGACGGTAAGGTACGAATGTGCGTCGATTATCGAGATTTGAATAGGGCGAGCCCTAAAGATGATTTCCCGCTGCCTCATATTGACGTGTTGGTCGACAATACAGCTCAGTTCTCCGTGTTTTCGTTCATGGATGGCTTCTCCGATTACAATCAGATCAAGATGGCGCTGGAGGACATGGAGAAATCTACGTTTATCACACCTTGGGGAACATTTTGCTACAAGGTAATGCCTTTCGGTCTGAAGAACGCAGGGGCCACTTACCAACGAGCTATGGTTACTTTGTTTCATGATATGATTCATCATGAGATCGAAGTCTATGTTGATGACATGATTGCGAAGTCCCAAACGGAGGAGGGACATCTGGTTAATTTGCTGAAGCTTTTTGAGAGGCTTAGGAAGTTCAGGTTGAGGCTGAATCCTAACAAGTGTACTTTTGGAGTACGGTCCGGAAAACTACTGGGGTTTATCGTGAGTGAAAGAGGCATCGAGGTTGATCCTGCGAAGATAAAAGCGATACAAGAAATGCCAGCGCCAAAAACAGAAAAAGAAGTTCGTGGTTTCCTGGGCAGAATAAACTACATTGCAAGGTTTATCTCTCAGCTCACGGCCACGTGTTGTCGCTTGCGTGAAAATAAGGTGCCGGCACAACAGAAGAGTCGCCACCTTTCATTATTTATCCCTCAGAACGGGAAAGGAAACGATCGGAAAAACCTGACGAAAAAGGGTAAGACAAGGTCGTCGCAACCGTTGTCTGGGTTCAGGAGTCGGTTACGCAAGGGGAAGGTATTAGCACCCCTCACGTCCGTCGTACTCGACGGGATCCACTCTTGTTGGTTTGTGTTGCGGTGGAAATAGGATCACAAACTATTAATTAGTTTGAATCGCAATTCAATTCACAACCGCTCTTTGATTTATCCGAAGGAAAAGGTCAAAAGAGGGAAAACCTATTTTGCATCGTAAACACAATGCGGGGAAAGATCTAGGGTTCGGAGGTTGGTTAAATTTAGGGAAGGTATTAGCACCCTAAACTTCTGTAGTACTCTACAGGAACCTTTTGTTCAGATGTTTACTATTTGCTTTATTTATTTGCTTAAGGTATATGTACAAAGGATTAAAAGTGAGAAAAGAGACCTAAGGGGTTAATTCTAAGTTTACTCGGCAAGACATCGCATCTTGTGCCTACGTATCCTTACGGGAGTGGAATCAGAGTAATCGTAGTTCCCCTCAAAATGGAGGTTAGAGACTTCTTGACTGTGGTCAAGGTCTCAAGGGGAATAAACGCATCTTAAGGACACGCTTACGTGGAGTGTAGAAACTCCAAATCTCTACATTGAATTGTTAAGTTGTAATTAGGGTTAAATTAGGGATTCCACGGCGGGAAACCCTAAAATGAGCGCGGCGGCTCTTTGACCTAATGCTAGGGGTAAAATTGTAATTTTGCCTGCGGCGAGGCATTTGTGAAAATTAGGGTTTGTAGTTTGTAGTTTTGAGGATTTGAAATTGAATGTGTGAAGTTTTACGGACTATTGGCGCGGCGGCCAAACAGTTAGACCTAACCTTCGGATGTGTGCAATGTGACAGAAATAATGGTAAACGCGTGAGATAATTGAATCATGCAAACAGAGAGATAATGTCATAATTTAAACCATGCAAGCAGAAATTTAAAGGCAGAATTTAAAGAGCGATTGTTAAGTTCGCGAGGTTACATGAGAGGAGCAGATACAATATGATAATGAAATTTGAATTGAACAATAATAAAATAAAATAAATAACGGTTCTAGTTATTATTTTTAAAAAAAAGATTTTAGTTATTATTTTAAATTTATCTAAAAAAAGTTTTTCTTAAAAATAATAGGTTTTCATATTAATTTGGAAAAGATGTTAATGTTATTTATTTTAAAAAACATATTTTTATATTATAACAAGTTTTAATAAATTAATGATAACAATAATAATAATAATGGTAATAATAATGATAATAATGATAATAATAATAATAAATAATGATAATAATAATACTAATACTAATAATAATAATAATAATAATAATAAAGCAATAATGAATTTTAAATGTGCCAAATAACCCAACAATGTTGCTAACGCAGAAATGCGCTCATCGCAACCAGATCTAAATCGGACGAAACAAAATTTATCGCAAAGAAAAAGAAATTAAGCAAAAAATAGTATTATTGCTCACACAAAAATGGGATCATCGCAACCAGATCGAACTAACACAAATGTCACGCGTCATGCACACAAATGTGCAAACATCGTATCGACATAATTCGATCAAAAATTAATCTTATATATATAAACTCTAACAATTTAAAAATTATATATATATAAACGTAACAGTAATAGATAAAGAAAAAGAAATAACGGTAATAGATGAAGAAAAAGAAATAACGGTAAAAGATGAAGAAAAAGAAACAACAGTAATAGATGAAGGAAAAGAAATAACGGTAAACGATGAAGAAAAAGAAACAATAGTAATGGATGAAGAAGAAAACTAAATAACGGCAAACGGCACTCACTCCTCTTAGGTTTTTTTCATTCTCCCCCTTTTTCCAACAAGGCAACACATGTATATATAGGGAACAAATTAGGGTTAACACCAAATTGTCAATAATGTCCCTAAAGCCCATTTTAAAGCCCAAACTAAATAATTAGTTAAGAAAAAATAAAATTTAAATAATTTAAAATAATTAAAATAAACTTAAAATAAAAACTAATAATCCTATTGATTCCTAAAATCAAAAATATTATAAAAAGAACAAAATTTTTTTTTTCAATATTTTTTATTTTATGATTTTTTGGATATTTTTATGAATAATTTAGAAAAAAGTGAAAAAAATAATATTTTAAAAAATGATTTAATTAAAATACGAAAATAATAATTAAATAATAATAAAAAACTATTTTTGTTATTTTTTTAATGAAAGATAGAAAAATTTAGAGTAAAAATAATAAAAAACAAAAAAAGTGACAAAGGTGAGATTCGAACTCTCAACCTCTCACACTCATAACTCCTTACACATGTTCTCCTGCCAATTGTGCCATTTTTACTTTTTAGAAAAAAAAATGCATGCCATATGATATTTACCTGCAAAAAGTCAAACGACTACACAAATTTGTTAGTAATTGATTAAATGCAATAAAAATGCAATGAAATGCGACGACAAATCTTAGGGCAAAATTTGGGGTATTACAGTTGCCCCTATTTAAATAACTTCACCGGGTGATTCGAGTGGCGGAGACTCGAGGAATCATGGTGGAGGGATTTAAATATAGATAACCGAAAATTTTGCCCTTATATGTGGCGATATGCAATGTTATGGACCAAACAAGACTAATGCAGACAATGCCATGAATATGATATGATGTGTATGCTGGAATGATGAGTGCGAAAATGCTGACGAATACGACGACACAGGGACAGACGCTACGAGAAGAACACACTGGGGAAAACGACGCGCTGGGACACAGTACAACACTGGGGAATTCTAAAATGATGGTCAGCTGGTGCGAACACGACCAATTATCATTTTTAGACCGGGAACGAGATTCTCAAATGGAGATGGCACCTATGAGACGGCCTCCACTGGGGAATCTAAAAGTAAAATTGGATCATGTATGACTGCAAGATCGATTACAGAATGCTGGAGCATTGAGCAAAGAATAACATCCAAGCTTCTGTAAACTATCTCTCGTGACAGGATCAAACGGACTTTTCGGGAATCCGTAGCAAATATACAGGGTAAAAAAGAACCGGCTGTATGCCAAAATAAATGGACTTTTATAATAAGATCCTTAAATGGAGATGGCACCTATGAGATGACCTCCACTTGGGAATGTCTAATAATAATTGGACCTACACGATTGCAAGATCGATCACAGAATGCTGGAGCATTGAGCAAAGAATAACATCCAAGCTTCTATAACCTATCCCTCGTGGTGGGATCGAATGGATTTTCGGAAATCCGTATCAAATATACAGGGTAAAGACCGGCTGTATGCCAAAGTAAATGGACTTTAATGGGAAATGCCCCGATAAGCTTCTCGAGGGAGAACTGTCACTTATCGTTGGAAGGGACTTACATGCCAAAACGGATAAGCACTCAAATAAAGAGGCTGCTGCTTATCTGATATATAAATCTTCTCATATTTAAGGTCGGTGCCTGGAATACGATTCTGATTTTTCTTAAAGGGTAAACTGAACTTCCTCATACTTCAAGATCGTGCTCTCCTGAATATGATTCTGCTCCTTCTTTTACTAAAGGGTAAATGAACTTCCTCATACTTCAGGATCGTGCTCTCCTGAATATGATTCCGCTCCTTCTTTTACTAAAGGGTAAATGAACTTCTTCATACTTCAGGATCGTGCTCTCCTGAATATGATTCCGCTCCTTCTTTTACTAAAGGGTAAATGAACTTCTTCATACTTCAGGATCGTGCTCTCCTGAATATGATTCCGCTCCTTCTTTTACTAAAGGGTAAATGAACTTCCTCATACTTCAAGATCGTGCTCTCCTGAATATGATTCCGCTCCTTCTTTTACTAAAGGGTAAATGAACTTCCTCATACTTCAAGATCGTGCTCTCCTGAATATGATTCCGCTCCTTCTTTTACTAAAGGGTAAATGAACTTCTTCATACTTCAAGATCGTGCTCTCCTGAATATGATTCCGCTCAAACCTCCCCGTACTTCAAGATCGTGCTCTCCTGAATACGATTTGGTTCAAACCTTCCCATACTTCAAGACGACAGGTAAAATGGAAGCCCAACTGCTCAATGGAGATGGCCATTTGCTGCGAGTCATAACGAAGATAGGATTGGCTTCTCAGGTGAGAGATGTCGCTTATTTTGCAAGAGTAGCAATAATAAGCCTCTCATGTAAGAACTGCTTGTAGAGGTGATAACAGATGATGATAAGCTTCTCTGGTGAGAACAGGCGTGTATTGTGTTGTGTAAGGTTGTCATATCGATAGGTTTCTCAAGCGAGAAATGTATCATACCGATGCTGTAACAATGTAGGATTGTAAAGTGTTGTACTGATAGATTTTCCAGGCGTGAACTGGCGTGTATCTGTAAAGGATTAGTTGAAAGATAGTGCAAAATAAATGCACGTCCGGGTACAGTGATAAACTTCTCGGGCGAAAACAGTCGCGTATATGCCATGGTATGGTGAAAATCTTTAGATGGTGCAAAATAAATGCACGTCGGGTTGGCTCGACGACCGACAAAACTGAGATTCAATCTAGGATCGAGCTAGAAAGAAGACTGGTAATCAAGACTCCATCGAGGGAAACGATCTCGAAGGGTAAATATCTTATCTTGGTGAGGAAAGATAGCTGAAGTAACCGTCATCCACGAGGATCGAGCTCTGTGGGGAAACTGGAAACACATATGTATTTTATGCTTAGGGCTGACAATCTATTTTAGAGAGAATGGACAAACCCTAGTTACTCGGCGGTAACAACCAATGATGGTGAAACACAATGAACCTGTGAATGCTAACGTATGTGTTACTGCATATGTTAATGTCTATGTAGTTAAATATGCAAGATGTTATGAAATGAGTATGTAATGAGTACGTGAAATGAATATAGGCATGTGATGCTTATGCCCTTGCGTACGCTGACGAAACTGACTAGAGACGGGACGAGAGATGAAATAAACATCTCGACGGAGATACCCTGCGTTCTCTGCAACCAATACGTCAATCATGGGTAAGAAAGATCAATGGTAGAACCAAATCTGGTTTTAAAGTTCTGAATTCTCTGGGGAGAAAGTAATCTGCTTGGGTGCCCAGTATCACGTCTTCACATGGGGAGAAGAAAACCTGAGGGACACTTTCGAGTTACCCAAGAAAAAGTTGTCAGCTTATAGTCTCTCTGGGGACTGTGATGAGGCAATAGTTTAGGAGCCTGTTGCAACACTGAGGTTTATTGGGGAATGAAGGCCGCTGCGAGTAAAATCCATTGGGTGTATGAGGAAAAGTTGTGAAACCACATAGTTTTGATCTTGAAGGATCTTGTAGTAGTCGCCATTTGTTTCCTTTAAAAACATGGTGCCCCAGGATACTTGCGTTGCGAGGTAGGGTCATCTCAAGAGGATTTTATAGAGAACACCGAGTCCGGTTACCCCATTGTTCTCAAACTCTTTGAGAGATTTGTCAAGTCTCGACATAACTGGCACAACTTTGTCGTGTCACGACGAAATCTTCGAGAAATAGCTCTTAAGAACGTCAACCTCGCGTTGGTAAGCGAACTTGGAAACTGCCTGCCCCTGTTTAGCAGGATCTTCAAGTTCCACGGGTTATGTTCATATTTAAATCTCTAAGATATCAAGCAAAGTTGTCATGCCTGAAATGCCTATCCTGAGCTTGTCAATGTACACATATATTTGTCCTGAATTTTTGTTTTGAAAAAAGAAATCGTGATAACTAGTGATCGAAATCACTAGTCAGGATATAAGTTTTAATTATAATGCCAACATGAATTTTTTTCTGAGCATAGCTCGTAGGAGTCAGGAAACGTGATCTTGTCAAGTATGCTTTCAACCGAAGTCCTACTTCAATTAGGTCTTTTAAAGGTTGTATCGTGGCTCGGTTCACGGTTTAAGAAACAAAGGATAAAGGCTCAAAGTTATATTTGTACCCACCCATTCTTCGTGATGTTCTCCAATCCTAATTCAGTTAACCGGATACGAACGTTCATATCTCAAGCGGATTTGCTATGGTCGAGAACTTATCAAGGCTTTGGACATGGCAGTCACTCACCTATTTCTTTTGGCAATTGGTCACACGACCTTGTTCTTTATAGGGGTTTTAAAAACTACTGGTTTGTTATTCTTATTCCCTAACTTTTGCCTGGACAACGTCTTTTGATTTGACTTTGGAGTCCAGCGGGATGCCCCAGTTTTGCCTAAGTCTCCTTCATAGGTTTTGACTTAGCGGGCTTTTATTATTTTTTTGAATATTCTTTTATGCACAAGTCGTGTAAATCTTTCGAAAGGCTCGTGACTGCCCCACTCCTTAGGTAACCGAGGGATAGCCATTGTATTGGACTTCTTAAGATGCTAAGGATAAATTCTCGAAGGTTGGCTCTTCCTTTTTAAGAGTCTAAGCGCTCGATCGGTTTAACTGAAACCTACCCTGCCCCAGGTTAGGATGAAGGTTCTTAAAAAGAAAGAAAAACTCCTACTTCAAGGCTCAAAGGGTTGACTAGGGATTAACATCCTTATATCTCCAGTGTTTGGGATTTGAAACAATGCCTTACATCATCAGCGGGTTTCAATCGAAAGCATACGACAAGAAATCTGACGTTTTGGGTTCGTCATCCTCCCCCTAATTCTCCATCAGAACAAGAGATCGGGTAAAGTTGGCATTATGATTTATGAAAACGTTTTTTTTTGAATGAGTGAAACGAATGGATTTATTCAAGACAAACATATGCGTTGCATTAATTAATCGAAGATAAACAAGTTCGTACATGCTAAATATGCTTAATCAAAGAGAAATACATATAAATGAACTGTCGGAAAAATCCTTCTAAATGTTTATGAAATCTTGCATTCAAACGTAACAGTTTCCTTTGGCGGAGCCTCAATGGAAAGGACGTCTGGTTCATGATCACTGTGAGTCGTCATGGCTTGCCCCAGTTACGCTGGTCACATCTTCAACAGTTTTCAGTCGTTGCTTCAAAATAACTTTCCCGGATTCTTTGTTGATCCCGGTCATATCATCTTGAGGGTTACTGAAATGAAGCGAGCTAGGCCTTTGAATAATTACTGGATTCGGCTGATTCGTCACAGGAGTAGCATGCTTTGCAGAATTCGAACCCGACAAGTGAGGGACCCCGAGAGGAGTCTCGATCTTCATCTGAGCATCGCTAAAAGACAACTTCTTCGCTTCTAGCAAATTTCTGACAACTTCCTTAAGAGCATAGCAATTCTCTAGATTATGGCCGGGCGCACCCTCATGAAATAAACAATGAGCGGCAGCGTTGTAACCTGCAGGTAACGGATTAGGCGGAGGACCCAAAGCACGGGTGATAATCAGACCCTGTTGTACCAAATGGGGGTATAACTCAGTGAAGGTCATCGGAATTGGAGGACAAGGCTTATACTGACTCTTACGGAGATAAGGAACCTGATCCTGTGATTGTTGATGAACAGGAGCGTTGGGCACTCGTTGACTGTTGACAGGACCTTGCATGGGCGGATAACCGAAAGGTTGTTGATGAATCGGTGCTTGATATACCAGAGCTGACTGCATAGGCTGGTATGTAGGAGACTGCTGATCGCAAGGAGGTGCAACAGTAGCTACATAGGGTTGCTGAACATGTGGAAACGGATAACCTTGAACATAACTCTGCTGATGTTGCCAAGGTTGAGGAGTAGCCATTTTGCGGTTCCTCGAACGTGCAGGTTCATTACCATGGTCGGAGTTAGGAGTTTTGCACTTTGGAGGGGTAGCTCGTCGAACTGGTTGAGCACTAAGAGGCACTAAACCGGATTGAAGACCATGAGGAGGTACATTCTCGACAGTAACAGCTGGTTGAGATTCCATAACGGTATTAGTAGTCTCAGAAACAACAGTAGACTGAGCGTCCACCTTCACACTAAGAGCTCGTAGCATCTCCAAAATATGCCCTACACTTCCTCGAAGATCTTCGAGTTCATGGCTGACACGGTTGATCCCTTGGTTTTGATCTTCCATCCTTTTGAAGGGTCGTATTGATGCAGAGAACTCAGGGTGACAAAACTGGAAGGTGAGAGAACCGAGTATGAGAAACCGAGAGACACATGCAATGCAAAAGTATGATGCTAAAATGTGAATGCAAATGAAGATTTCATGGAATTCAAATATTTACGAATATTGCGGAATACCAAGGAAACTTTTAATTCATTGAAGACAGATTACAAATAATATTCTTGCAACCAAAATAGCTAAATAAAAGCCTGGAAAGTCCTAGAGAAAGCATCTCCCACAACCAGTGAGCAGACGGAGAGTCGGAGGAAAATAAGTATTCGTAGAGCCTTCTCTTCTTGTAGGATTGTATCTCATCATTCTTCGACTGAATCTGCTTTTGAAGTTCTTCGTACTTGCTGACCATCACATGGTATTTGTTCTTCCATGATTCTGTTTCGCGTTGTGATCTTTTCAAAGTAATCTTCAAAGTCTCAACTTCAGTCATGAAATACTGGACAGGTTCTTCTCTTTAAGGTAAAGGATCTTGGCGAGAGTAGGGCATCTTCAACTCAATAGCTCTTCCTCGGAACCATTGAAGGTATGGTTCCATGGATACACAATTAGGTCTTCCCAAACTTTCTTTTTCTTTCCTATGCAGATGATTCCAAGAAGATAGAATCTGATCTTGAAGCTTTTTGTCGTCTTTGAAAAATATTTTCTCCACATGAATACCTTTATGCGGTTCCTTCAAGGGGTATCCCAACTGTCGGCGAGCTCAGACTGGATTGTAGCTAATTCCTCCATTGAAACTGAGCAAAGGCACATTGTTGAATTTTCCACAACTATCAATGATCGATATCCCATCGTACATGCGATTATACCAATCAATATCAGAGTGAGTTAAAGCCATGACTTTTTGCGACCAACGTTCTTGATTAGGTCTCCAGAACGGATCGGACTTAGGTAAGTGAGAAATAAACCACTTGTATAGTAACGGCACACAACATGTAATCATTCCTCTACCATGAAAGTTTCGGAGATGTACTGAATGATAAGTATTACCCAACAGTGTTGGAACTGGATTTCTCCTCATGAAGGTCTTGATTGCATTAAGGTCCACAAACCCCTCAAAACTAGGAAAAAGCAGCAACCCATAAATAAGCAAAGCAAATATTGTCTCAAAGGCAAACATGTCTTTATGATCGGCATAAAATTGGGCTTTCTTAATTAGGAAGTCCCTGAGAAAACCGGAGGTCCCCCATTTGGTGATCATATTGTTTTTGACCTCGGATATCCTTAGACAAATGGCTTTAGCAATATCTCGTTCTTTAGGGTCTTCCTCCAAGAAAGGGAATGGAGACTTATCCAAGATAGGTAATCCCACCAACTGAGAGTACTCTTCTAAGGTAGGTAAAAGCTGATAATCTGGAAAGGTGAAGCAGTGATAATCTGGATCATAAAACTGTAGCAAAGTCGCAAGAAGTCCTTCGTTTACTTGAATCTTCAACAAAGACAATAGCCTTCCATATCTGTTTTGGAACTTTTCTTGATCTTGAACCAAATCCCTTAGCTTCTCTAGGACTTCCAAATTAAAACCCTTAAAAGTAAATTTCAAAGTATGCTTCCTAGAGTGATCCATGGTATCCTGCAATGTTCATAAATAGAGTTTGAATTCCATGAAGTCCTAATGTAATATGATGCTTTATGGATGCAATGCATGAAAACACACAAAGTTCTAGGTTAAAGGAACGTGAGTGGAGTTAAGGTCTACCCATCCCCAAAAGGAGTGTACTATAGGTTAATTGTACCTGCAGAACAAAGTTCTAAAAAGTGCCCAAAGTCATCAGCCCATCTTTCGGATATTATCAACCTTCCGATTGACTCGGGGGTTAATAATATTCTCAAGAGAACCTCTTTTGAGTGTAGTATCGCGTAGCAACCATTGTAGGATTACTCCCACATAGCTCCCGCACTACGTCCTAAATAAGGCCAAGGTGGTGTTAAGGTACTACGGTCCTCAATATCACAGACTCCAATCGACCATGGAAAAAGTTTTCACGATTACTCGTTCAACCGAACCATTTTCGAAAAGGTCTCAACTGAGCGGTGATTCTCGAATCAGCTTGGTCGGGATTCAACTCCCTATAAGCCTCATCGAATATATCCCCATCCTATAATAATGTCACTAGTCCGGGCGTAGGACTTATCTCACAACACAAGGAACCATCCCAAAATCAAAGTACAATATATACATGCAAATGGATAGTAAAACAAATAGTAATAAATATGAACAAATTAGGGATAACCCTCAAAAGTTTAAGAGTCCCCAGTGAAATCGCCATTTTCTGTTGCGGTGGAAATAGGATCACAAACTATTAATTAGTTTGAATCGCAATTCAATTCACAACCGCTCTTTGATTTATCCGAAGGAAAAGGTCAAAAGAGGGAAAACCTATTTTGCATCGTAAACACAATGCGGGGAAAGATCTAGGGTTCGGGGGTTGGTTAAATTTAGGGAAGGTATTAGCACCCTAAACTTCTGTAGTACTCTACAGGAACCTTTTGTTCAGATGTTTACTATTTGCTTTATTTATTTGCTTAAGGTATATGTACAAAGGATTAAAAGTGAGAAAAGAGACCTAAGGGGTTAATTCTAAGTTTACTCGGCAAGACATCGCATCTTGTGCCTACGTATCCTTACGGGAGTGGAATCAGAGTAATCGTAGTTCCCCTCAAAATGGAGGTTAGAGACTTCTTGACTGTGGTCAAGGTCTCAAGGGGAATAAACGCATCTTAAGGACACGCTTACGTGGAGTGTAGAAACTCCAAATCTCTACGTTGAATTGTTAAGTTGTAATTAGGGTTAAATTAGGGATTCCACGGCGGGAAACCCTAAAATGAGCGCGGCGGCTCTTTGACCTAATGCTAGGGGTAAAATTGTAATTTTGCCTGCGGCGAGGCATTTGTGAAAATTAGGGTTTGTAGTTTGTAGTTTTGAGGATTTGAAATTGAATGTGTGAAGTTTTACGGACTATTGGCGCGGCGGCCAAACAGTTAGACCTAACCTTCGGATGTGTGCAATGTGACAGAAATAATGGTAAACGCGTGAGATAATTGAATCATGCAAACAGAGAGATAATGTCATAATTTAAACCATGCAAGCAGAAATTTAAAGGCAGAATTTAAAGAGCGATTGTTAAGTTCGCGAGGTTACATGAGAGGAGCAGATACAATATGATAATGAAATTTGAATTGAACAATAATAAAATAAAATAAATAACGGTTCTAGTTATTATTTTTAAAAAAAAGATTTTAGTTATTATTTTAAATTTATCTAAAAAAAGTTTTTCTTAAAAATAATAGGTTTTCATATTAATTTGGAAAAGATGTTAATGTTATTTATTTTAAAAAACAGATTTTTATATTATAACAAGTTTTAATAAATTAATGATAACAATAATAATAATAATGGTAATAATAATGATAATAATGATAATAATAATAATAAATAATGATAATAATAATACTAATAATAATAATAATAATAATAATAATAATAATAATAATAATAATAATAATAATAATAATAAAGCAATAATGAATTTTAAATGTGCCAAATAACCCAACAATGTTGCTAACGCAGAAATGCGCTCATCGCAACCAGATCTAAATCGGACGAAACAAAATTTATCGCAAAGAAAAAGAAATTAAGCAAAAAATAGTATTATTGCTCACACAAAAATGGGATCATCGCAACCAGATCGAACTAACACAAATGTCACGCGTCATGCACACAAATGTGCAAACATCGTATCGACATAATTCGATCAAAAATTAATCTTATATATATAAACTCTAACAATTTAAAAATTATATATATATAAACGTAACAGTAATAGATAAAGAAAAAGAAATAACGGTAATAGATGAAGAAAAAGAAATAACGGTAAAAGATGAAGAAAAAGAAACAACAGTAATAGATGAAGGAAAAGAAATAACGGTAAACGATAAAGAAAAAGAAACAATAGTAATGGATGAAGAAGAAAACTAAATAACGACAAACGGCACTCACTCCTCTTAGGTTTTTTTCATTCTCCCCCTTTTTCCAACAATGCAACACATGTATATATAGGGAACAAATTAGGGTTAACACCAAATTGTCAATAATATCCCTAAAGCCCATTTTAAAGCCCAAACTAAATAATTAGTTAAGAAAAAATATAATTTAAATAATTTAAAATAATTAAAATAAACTTAAAATAAAAACTAATAATCCTATTGATTCCTAAAATCAAAAATATTATAAAAAGAACAAATTTTTTTTTTTTCAATATTTTTTATTTTATGATTTTTTGGATATTTTTATGAATAATTTAGAAAAAAGTGAAAAAAATAATATTTTAAAAAATGATTTAATTAAAATACGAAAATAATAATTAAATAATAATAAAAAACTATTTTTGTTATTTTTTTAATGAAAGATAGAAAAATTTAGAGTAAAAATAATAAAAAACAAAAAAAGTGACAAAGGTGAGATTCGAACTCTCAACCTCTCACACTCATAACTCCTTACACATGTCCTCCTGCCAATTGTGTCATTTTTACTTTTTAGAAAAAAAAATGCATGCCATATGATATTTACCTACAAAAAGTCAAACGACTACACAAATTTGTTAGTAATTGATTAAATGCAATAAAAATGCAATGAAATGCGACGACAAATCTTAGGGCAAAATTTGGGGTATTACAGTTTGTCTACGGGTGAAAAACAATCTATCTACGACTGCTAAATCTAAACGGAAAGAAACTGACTCGATAGAGCGTCGCACTCTATGCCTACGTATTCTCATCAGAAAATCAGAGTCAACGTAGTTCGGGAAACTACGGGTTAGTTGCTCGGCAAGACGTCGCGTCTTGGGCCTACGTATTCTCATCAGAGAAATCAGAGCATGACGTAGTTCAGGCTAACTACGGCTAGACGAGGGTGTTCTCGGTCACACGGAGGTGAGAGATTAAGTTGACGATACTAGCGTGCGCATTCTAGCAGTTAGGTAGACACTGCTCGACCATTGGAGACTTAGGCGTACCTGTTTGCGGTAGAACGGACGTAGTATGTCGGGTTTCGAGGTATGGGAACCTACGGGAACTAGAACTACGGTCTGGTCTCAAATGCACTCGGGCAAGAGAAAAGGATAACATCAGTCGTCAGCGGGAAAGTCTCGATCGCACAGCAGCGAGGAGAACAAAAGGTTAGTTGTTAATGTGCTCGCTAGAATATCGCATCCTATGCCTACTTATTCTCATCAGAGAAAATCAGAGCAGCTGTAGTTCGGCCTAACTACGGGTAGAACGGAGACCACATCACAAATCTCATTTTATTAATATTCTGAAAGGAATTACAATGATTGAGTACGGGAAAATAAACTCCTAAAAGCATATCCATCTAATATGGAAAATCTAATGAAAAATAGTCCCCTAACAAGTGGACATTTAAATCTACTTCTAAAAGTGTAAAAAATCCTAAAAGAAAATATATCCTAAAAAGAAAATATTAAAAACTATTATTTTTATATCACAATATTTTCCATCCTTTTCTATTTTTATATTACATATTCTTTTTCTTTTTAAAAATCTAAACAAAAGAAAATAAAAGAAAATAAAGAAAGAAAGAAAAACACAAGGGGGTGCAAAACTGCAGCAGGAGGTACAGCAGCAAAAAACAAAACAACATTGCAGAACTGGGCCCAGCCCAATAAGTAATTCAGAAAAACAAATAAAAAAAACTGGGAGGGTTGAGTGCAGCGGAGGGTGCAACCAACAATTTCGTTGGGCTTGGCCCATGTTCATCAAAGAACAAACAAAAAAGAAAAAAGAATGGAAACGGAGGGTGAATGTGAGAACGGGGGGGTACGGACGAAGAAGTCGATGGGCCCAAGGCCCAATCCAACACACAGACTCCTTTCACCTTGTTTCCTCTCAGAACCCTAACACTGTTCATGCGCCGTCCTCTCTCTTCTCCAACTCTCTCTCTCTCGTCCATCTTCAATCTTTCTCCCTCTCTCAGAT
This sequence comes from Lathyrus sativus, assembly GCA_963859935.3. Lineage (NCBI taxonomy): Eukaryota > Viridiplantae > Streptophyta > Magnoliopsida > Fabales > Fabaceae > Lathyrus > Lathyrus sativus. The sequence continues at coordinate 169,034,003 of OZ012739.1, read as the reverse complement.
ACTCAATCCCAAATTCAACCTCCCCAAATCAACTCCTTACAAACTTTTCACTTGACCACCACAATCACCTGCTAATCAAACAAAGAATCTGTGAACGCGAAATCTGGACATGAAGAAGATTGACGGAGTCTTCTTGAAGGCTTTGGACGAGATTCGTTTGAAGATCTTGAAACAACTCAAAGGAGATGAAGATTTGTTGAAGCAATTCTGAAGATCGTTGTTGAATGTAGATGCGCTTCTAGAGTTCAAAGTTGAACGTTCTTGAAGTTGAGCTGGATGTTGAAGATATAACGAAGATCTGGAAATTTGTTGATGAAACTGGTGGATACTTGATGGAAGGAGTTTGGATCGGAGACAAATCTACGGATCGGGAAGTTAGATGATGAAGATCTTGAATCCTGAAGATTATTGATAATGAACACATGTCGATTTCATTGAATCTTGGATGAATCTGGCTATAGCTTGGAGAATGATGAAGATTCGTACGAATCTTTGAAGGTTTTCTGGAAAACTGGACAAGATCTTCAAGGAGATGATGTGCGTCGTTGAAGATTGAACGAAGATTGTTGGTGATTTCTGGAGAAGATGATTATTGATGATGATTTCTGGAAATCGGTTGCAGGTTGCTGATGAAGATCGCCCTTCTGGAAAATTCAGACATGGAGATGGACGAAGGTTCTCGTTGAATGTCACAAACCTTGAACAGATCTCTGGAGAGTTTTGGATCTGGATGTTCTTGATGCAGTTTCCGGCGAGGAGTTGGTAGATCTTGGACGAATCTGGGCAGAGAAGGTGAGGAATTGATGAACACAGTGGATCTAGGAGATTCTTGATGCAGTTTCCGGCGAGTCGCGCCACTGTGTGATTTTGCCGATGGTGGAATCCGGCGTTTGCATGGCCGCAGGGGGAGAGAGGTCAGGGACGATACGCGTGTCAACACGCATGGCGAAGGGGAGAGAGCGGAGGCTACGTGGCTACATGCAGAACGTGTGGCTTGAGGGAGTTGCCACACGTGGAGGGTGAAGTGGTGAATGGAGGAGAGGAAACGTGGCGGCGGTGGGGTGAAACGTGGAAAGCTGAGAGCGTGGCAATTGGGAACGTGGCAATTGGAGAGAGCCTCTAAATGCACGCGTGGGCTCTTTATAGATTGACACATGGCTGATTGGATGCTGGGCCCCCAAAACGCTGACCAATGGCCCATGAAATTCAGACTTTGATTAATACTAATGAACACAATTAAAACTGCAATTAATACTGATTAAAAAGCTAATTAAGACTTAAAACTACCATTAAGACTAATCCGAAAATTAAAAACAGTAATTAAATTCTAAATGAAAATTAAACTAATCTAATCCTAATTAATTCTAACAAACTCTAATAAGACCCTAATTAATATCTAAACAAATGATTAAAGCCCTAATTAATCTACTTACTCTATTAATTCTAAACTAATAAAAATAGAAAACATTCTATTAAATCTATTAATCCTATTTAATGAAAACTCTATTAATCTCTAATAATTCCACTAATTTCTATAGAAAAAAAAACTATATTAATTTCTACTAAAAAAACCTATTAAAAGAATATTCTATTAAGCTATTTATTAAAATTCTATTTAATATCTAAAAATATATGATTTATTCTAAAAACCTATTATCTAAAATGATTAAAGAAATTCCTAAACTATTAAAAAAATCAATTAATATCTAAAAGCTATTTAAAAATCTATCTAATACCTAGAAAAATGAATTAAATCCCTAAAAAGTTCTAGAAAATAAGGAAAAAATCTAAAACTACCGAGGACGCCGATTAAACCGATTAGCGAACTATATCGAAATAAACGGTAAAAATTCGGACACCGAGAGGTCCTCAAAAACAACAGCGAGAGCTGAAAACACCGGGACGAGCACCGATTCTCAGAATACGTCCTCGTATTGGCCTGAAATGCTATCAGAGGGCTGTGATCTCGATAAACCAATTTGACTGGAAAAAATGCAATGTACGTGGTATGCAAATGCAAAATGAAATGAGTCGAAACATGAGCCAAGTTGTGATAAGTAGTTGGTCAAATTTTGGGGTACAACAGCTGCCCCTATTCAAACGGCTTGAACCTGAAGGGTTGAAGAGCGAACGGCTTTCAATCATTCAAAGGTAGAAGACGGTTGAATACCAAAGAACTCGGAAATTTGCCAACTACACAAGTACATGGTACTCTGATGGGAACAAATCTTCGAACACTGAAATAATAGCTGCACGACAACTGGCTGGAGACATACTAATCTGAACCTTGTCATCAGTTATCCACATTAAATTCCTCTGACATTGTCATCAGACACCGGACCTCGCCGTCAGGCATTCACGAAAATAAAGCGTCTGACCTCGCCGTCGGACGACCAAAACACCCAACATCGCTGCTGGCAAACTAAATCATCTGACATCGCCGCCAGAAACAAACATCCAACATTGCCGCTGGAAAGATAAAGAATCTGACATCGCCGCCAGCCAACTATAACTCTAAGAAACACCTAACATTGTCGTCAAGTACTCAACATAATCTGACTTCGTCGTCAACTCTCAAATATAGTCTTCTGACTTCGCTGTCGACCCTCACCATCGTCTGACCTCGCCGTCAGGGTGAAGAAATCCATTGGGAAAATATGATCTTGAAGAGTAGACTTTGTTGGAGAGAATGATAAGACGAACACGTGCCAATGATCTTGCTGGAGGTCTGGATACCACACACAGGTGAACGATACTCTGGTCGGTAGGAACATCTTCGACACTGAGCACAACAGTTGCACGGAAACCCTACTGGGGAATTGGTCACACGGTAACCGGGGAAAAGTCTGATTTCAAATCTCCGTCAGGATGATCATCTGATTTTGCTGCAAATATTCGTCCTTAATTCATCAAGGGGTCACTGGTCACTCGGTAACCGGCAATACAGGGTTGATTATGCCATCAGGTGTTCAAAGAACACTGTCGGGCATCAGCCGGACTTCAACCATCAGGTTGATCATGCCATCAGGTATTCAAAGAAAACTGTCGGGAGTCAGCCGGACTTCGTCAGCAAGTCGGGAATAGAATTCTTGGTCAATCATGAGCCAACTGGGAATATCTAAACCTCTGCCATCAGGCACTCCGCATCAGCTGAGAGAACTGCTTCATTAACACGGTCGGACTTCAATCATGGAGTCTTCAAGGGAGGTTTCAACTTCGCCGTTAGAAACCCGCTGGGGATAACGCTTCGCCGCTGGGGAATTCTGGAGAACTATCAAGTAACTCCGCTCTGGGGGCCTAGAAATCATTCTGGATGAATCAACTCTGCTGAGGACTTCAAGAATCATCTTGGACAAATAACTCCGTCGGGGACCTTCAAAAATCATCTTGAACCGATAACCATGCTGGAGCTTTCAGGAATCATCCTGAGCGACCACTCTGTTGGGGATTTCAGGAATCATCCTGGGCAACCTTTACTGGGGACTCTAAGTATCCACTTGAGCAACCAACTCTGGAGACTGCACTGCGGTCTTAAGAATCATCTTAAGCAAACGGCACTGCTGGGGAATTCAAGAATCATCTTGAACCAAACGACTTCGTTGGGGAGAATTCAAGAATCATCTTGATCAAACCATTCTGAGGAAGAACATCTGCAAAACAAGAACGATGGCGACTTGGCTCATGCCTCGTATGCACATGCTTTGACAATGACGTGATGCTCCACACAGTGGAAATGCTACGCGTTTTCTGAGTAAATGCTATGCAATCATGCAACATGCTATGGCCCCATCAGCAAAATAAATGCTGAAGGGAGAAGCCTCCTATCAAGGAGAAGAATTCACACCAATCTCAATTGGACTCTGCCTAGGGAAATGATCTTCAGCTAACTGATGCAGGGGAACGAAGCTCTACGAGAACCTGAACCTGCTCATCTGGGTATTCAAACCACAAACTGTTGAGGGAAACGATGTCAATCGCAGAAATAAACTGCACGGCCTTCGCGGCAACACTTTCCGGGAGAAAACGACTCCGATGGGGAAATACAGCAGCAGCTGTCCAACACTCTACTGGGGAAAACCAATCATGGTCTGAGTAGCTTCCAAGGATTCGGCTCTCTTGGGTATCTGCAAACTCGGCTGAGGAAGGAGAAATCATTCCGCTTCGCTGAAGAGAGTACGACTCTATGGGGGAATCTCAATTCCGCTGGGGAAGAAGGAATCATCCGACTTCGGGAGAGAGTACGACTCTGGTGGGGAATTTCAATTCTGCTGGAGACTTCAGTCTGGCACCATCAGTTGCTGCACACTTCAGTGAACGAATAGTTTCCTACGAAACCTGCACTTGTGACCCGGTGCTGGGGGATGAACACATGCTTCGGCGCTTGACTCAGCTGGGGAGATGGTGTTCCTTCAGGATACATCTGATTGGGGAGAGAATCTTCTCTGCTTGGGGATACATATCAATGCTCCTGATCTCGCGTTCAGACTCTGCGGGGAGAGACTGCTGAACTTTATCGGGGATATCAATCCTGATCTGCTGAGAGTAATCTTGCATACGCCTTACGGAGACTGAACCTTCTGGGTAACACCTGCTGGACTATCAAGTCTGAGGAGGAATACCTGTGTATCAACACTGCTGGGGATATCAATCCTTAGCTACTCATTGTACAACTCTATCAGCGATGTACTGATCCTATCAAGGAAACACCTCTGGCGTCTGCGGAAGATAACAATCGATTACTGAAATTGGATCTCACTTCACTAAGGAAAACAATCCTGAACGGTCTTTTTTAGAACACCCTAAGTCCTTATAGGGTACGCAGCAATCTGCTGAGAAATAACTCTTCTCTACCAATATCTACCCGTCTGGAGATTACTCAATGAGGGAATCAACGTCGACCTCTGCTTGAGGAATGAGTCAATGACTTGGACTCGGAGGGAAAGGAGTCAAACTCGGACTCTGTGGGGATACAACATTGCATCAGTCCCACTGCTGGGGAAATACACCCAAATCTGCCGGTCAGGGAAGGCTTCAGTCTCAACCCACTTAGGAAAGTAGCACATCAGGCTAATCAACGTTCGATGCTTGGGATGGCCATACTCTGCCGGGAATATCAATCTCGCCCTACTGAGGATAATCTTGATCCTACTCTGATAAGGGATAAATGCCATCTCAATTTGCTGCAGTCTCAAACTGCTCAGGGGAAACAATCTCAAACTGTACATCTCTGCTGAGAAAACAATCCTGACTCAACAACATCAACACAGGGAATACAGACTACCAATCATGGAGCTGGGATCAATCGAGCCTGGTGTTGGGAAATGTGACAACATACGGGTCACTAGGAATCATCGGGCCAGGTATTTAGGCTTTTTCTGGTTTAGGGATAGGTTTATGGTGATAGTGGATTTATTTCTGGTTACCAACAAAAGTGGATTTGGAAGGGAAATACTAGACGAGAACTAGCATTCAAGGGTAGACTACCAGGCGAGAACTGATGGCACAATATGTTAGGTTGTCAGACGAGAACTGACTTACGGGTTTGGATATCAGACGGGAATTGATTTCTGGTTTACCAGACGAGAACTGGGCTTTAAAACTGTGTTGGCCAGACGAGAACTGGTTGAACAATAGGTTAAAGAAAAGGTGATCAGACAGGGCTGGTTTCCGGTTTGGATTTCATACGAGATCTGATCTCTGGCTTGCCAGACGAGAACTGGACTTTAAAATGATCCGGCTACAAGGTTCCGCCGAGTAACAGGTTAGGCTGTAGGATAACAATCCAAGGACAGCAAGGCTTCTTCAGAAGGTTCAGGTTTTGGTAGGGTAATGATATGATTCCTCGACACTCAACTCTTGCTAGGGTGAACAAACTCATTTGAACAACTTGCCCCAGTGCAATTCAACTTGCCCCAATCCGACTCTTGGGAAAATTCATTCTGAACAGAAAGCAGCTGGCAACAAGACAATCTTCAGATGGCTTTGCCCCAACATCTGTACAACGGGAGGATTCATCCTCAACTAACCAACTCTCATCATGGTTGGTTCCGATACTTCTGAAGTAGCTTGCCCCTGAACGAGCGGTGAGCGACTCAACATGCCCTGATTGAACACTGGAGGGATCTGTCCTCAAATCACAAGAGTTCTGAATGACTGCCCCTGATTGGGTCTCGAGAAGATTCACTTCTGATCAACTGCTTCTTGAATAACCTGTCCCATAATCAACCGATGCTCCGGGACTTGTCCTCAGACAAATTGATTCCAAACTCTCTGGAAGTCAATGCCCCAGATTCACAGGGTTTCGCAGTATACCATTCTGATCCAAACTGCTACGATTCAGTCCTGATTGACTACTCTCTGTTGGAGTTCCTTCGTATCAACTACTGACCTGCAATTAAAATTGTTTATTCACGAATGGTAATTTTAATGCAGTGTTCATGGAGATTTTGAAAAAATGTACTGTCACTCATTTACGTGTCATGATAGTGAGTGACGAATGAACCAAAGAGTTCAAACGTAGTGCTGATTCAATCAGTGAAAAATACAACAAGGATATGATTAGCAAACCAGGTGGGAGTCAGGTTACTCGGCCTTATCATAATGCGCTTTCAGAATAAACTCTGCCTCAATTAGGTCTTTTAAGGGTTGTATCGTGGTCGGGTTCACGGTTCGTGAAACAAAGGATATTTGGCTCAAACTATGATTTGTACCCACCCCTTCTACGTGATGATCTCCGATCCTAACGTTCAGTTAACTTGGCTCGAGCGCTCGCCTCTTCGAGAGGTATGTTGAATATTGAGAACAGTGGTTAAAGAGTTCACAAGGTGTTTCAGAGTGACAGTTACTCCTCTTTCGTTTCGGTGCCTGTATCTACACGACTTTCTCCTTGTTTGAGGATTTTTCTTTTTATATCCTTTCTTTTTCATTCTTTTGATTCCCTAATTTTTTCCTGGACTGACTCTTCAGAGTTCTCTTCGATTTTCCTTTTGAAGTCCAGCGGGATGCCCTGATTTTTGCCTAAGTATTTGCTTTCCAGCTTTTCTCTTTTACTTAGCGGGCTTTCTTATTTCTCTTTTTTTTCGAAACAAGTCGTGCGACACTGGCTGTCTGGATTCATCCGAGAGGTTTATAACTGTCTCACTCCTTGTTGGTGAGGTTTAACCATTGTGGTTGACGAGGTACGACCTCTGGGGAGGAATACGATGTGATTGGTCCTCGAAAGACAACACTTCTCTATAAGACTTGAACGCTTGGTCAAGCTAACTGACAACTACCCTGCCCCGGGTTAAGATGCGAGGGTTTAAAAATCCGAAAAAACTCCTACTTCTCGGCTCGAAGTGGTTAACAAGGGATTCTCTTCCTTATCTCTCCGGTGTTTAGGGGATTTGAAACAATGCCTGTACATCATAGGCAAGGTTTTATCTGAAAGCACACGATCATCGGTTATGAGTATTCAGTTTCGTCATCCTCCCTCCAATCTTTGCTAATCATAGTGATAAAGTGGAGTGAAATAAAGTGCAAGTGTCAGTGCAATGCAGTAAATGAGTGACAAGGACATGATTAATTCAGAAAAATGCATAGTCACTTTATTAACATTACCATTCGAAACATACAATGTTTAACAGCAAGTAGTAAATAACAGAAAAGAAACTACAAATGCAAATGATAAAAAGTCTAAGGACTGCCAATGCTGAGGACGTCTGCCTGTCTGAACCACTGGCCTCTGTAAATAACCCTCTGAATCTGCAAGCTCAGACAGCTGAGAGGTTGTCATGCACAACCAAAACTCCATCTGGAAAGGAAATGCACCCTTTGTCGATCAACTGTTGCACTTTCGCCTGAAAAACTTTGCAATCTTCAGTTGAATGCCCTGGGGATCCACCATGGTAACCACACTGAGCATGGGGATTGTACCCAGGAGGGTAAGGCTCTGGTACGGGCTTAAGAGCTTTGGGTTCCACCAAATAATTCTGAATCAACTGTGGAAGAATCTGGCTATACGGCACAGGCACTGGATGAGAAGGAGCATTCCTTCGTTCCAAGTTGTTACGAGGTTGGTTCTGACTCTGACGCTGATTCTGATAACCTCGGCCACGGGCTCGTGGATTTGCAAGAGGAGCGACATAAGATTCCCGATATGGTGCCCTAGGCACAATTGTCTGTCGAGACACGGAAGATACTGACCGATGAGAAGACGGAGAACCAACAAATTTCACCGATTCGTCTTGAGGATACCCGACATCATTCATGATTGCATTGACCACAACTCCTTCTTCAGTTTGAAGGTTGTAGAGAGATTCAGTTTCACTAGCCTGATCGCCTGAAACATTCTGGATTCTTCCAGTCTTTACACCATACTCGATGCGTTCTCCTGTCCTTACCAATTCAGAGAAATTTGGTGCAACCCCAAGCATTCTTTCGAAGTACGGGCTCGGTAAGGAGTTTACGAACATGCCTTTCAACTCTCAGTCGAGAAGCGGTGGTTGCACTCTAGCAGCAAATTCTCTCCATCTCTGAACATACTTCCTGAAAGGTTCATTGTTCTCTTGAGACAATTCTTGCAGCTGCATGCGACTAGGAGCTTCATCAAGATTGTAGTCATACTGCTTCAGGAAAGCATTGGCTAAATCCACCCATGATCGGATCTGGTTACCCTCTAACTGCATATACCAACTCAGAGATGCCCCTGTCAGACTATCCTGAAAGCAGTGAATCATCAGCTTGTCGTTGTGCACAAACGAAGTCATTCTTCGGCAGAACATCACCAAATGTTGCTTCGGGCAACTATCTCCTTTGTACTTTTCAAACCTCGGCATTCTGAACTTCGGAGGTAACACTAGGCCAGGAACTAGACACATGTCTGCAGCACTAGGGTTAACAGCGTCTTTGACTTTCAAGGCTTTGAATCTTTCATCCAATGCACGAAACCTTTCAGCATACACGGGAGCTAATGGGTCTTCAGTCTTTGCTATCGGGACCTCTCTTCGGGACTTTGGCACAGGGAAGGCAAAACCCTGGTAGTCTGAGATATCAACAGAAGGAGAACGTTCACCTCGGACGACAAACTGCTCACGTAGACCTCGGTCTTCAACAGAAGGTTGTACAAGCTGAGCTGTAGTAAGGTTGTTTACTTGCGGAAAGTCTTCGTCATACGTAGATCCATACAAAGGATTGGACGTCACAGTGAAACCTGACAAGGTATCAACAAACTGGAAGCTGCTCTCTGACATAACTACCAACAACTATCAACTAGCTTCACTGCTTGGCTCTGATCAAATCTGCTTCAAATCTGCTTCAGCCCTTTAGTAGTCTTCAATACTCACCTTCAGAATCAAAACAACAGCTGGATAAGAGCTCTGACTAGCTGGCGAATGACATGTAATATGATGCAGGAATGCTTATGCAAATGCAATGCAAGATGCAGCAAACACGGGATCACAGCCCCCACAAAGCTCTGATTGCTGCTGCGCTGCTGACGGGATAAGTCTGCTCTGACGAGAGAAAACCAAGATAGCGGGTAGGCTGGAAGTCAAGTTTCCTGCAAAAACCCTCCCACTCACGGGTAATGGACCTATACTGACACAAGTTCGGCATCCTATGCGTTCATCAGCGTCACAGACTTTCAAGAGGGGTGATACGATACCCAGAAGGTATGGCATCACCAGCTCATGAAGCGGCCTCACTTAGCTGAATCACAAATGATCGGTCCCCAGAGTCAACAATCTACCAAACCAGCAACCGTCTCAACCCAAAGGGTTGAAAGAGAAGCCAACCGGATGAACCTCGTCTGAGCGTGGATTTCATGAGACACTAGTGCCTACAAAGCAAGCACGCGCCCACTAATTTCCACTCTAATTCTATGGTGCACTCAAGCCTGGGTCTGGCTTCTCACTCATCAGAACGCCCCTCCCACAACAGCACAGATAATCATATTATACTGAAAATAAAATGCAGGAAATAAAGTGCGAGAAGTAAACTGCGATAAATAACGCAACCCAACAAGTAAACATACAAGCGTTAGGATTGACTCTCGCATGGAACCATTGGAGTCCCCAACAGAGTCGCCAGCTGCTGGGGATGACCCAGACAGCTAGGAAGAAAAATCCAAGGCGAGACTCGCATAGGGAACCATCGCAATCCCCAGCAGAGTCGCCAGCTGTCGCTTGCGCGAAAATAAGGTGTCGGCACAACAGAAGAGTCGCCACCTTTCGTTATTTATCCCTCAGAACGGGAAAGGAAACGATCGGAAAAACCTGACGAAAGAGGGTAAGACAAGGTCGTCGCAACCGTTGTCTGGGTTCGGGAGTCGGTTACGCAAGGGGAAGGTATTAGCACCCCTCATGTCCGTCGTACTCGACGGGATCCTCGCTTGTTGGTTTGTCTACGGGTGAAAAACAATCTATCTACGGCTGCTAAATATAAACAGAAAGAAACTGACTCGATAGAGCGTCGCACTCTATGCCTACGTATTCTCATCAGAGAAAATCAGAGTCAACGTAGTTCGGGAAACTACGGGTTATTTGCTCGGCAAGACGTCGCGTCTTGGGCCTACGTATTCTCATCAGAGAAATCAGAGCATGACGTAGTTCAGGCTAACTACGGCTAGACGAGGGTGTTCTCGGTCACACGGAGGTGAGAGATTAAGTTGACAATACTAGCGTGCGCATTCTAGCAGTTAGGTAGATGCTGCTCGACCATTGGAGACTTAGGCGTACCTGTTTGCGGTAGAACGGACGTAGTAAGTCGGGTTTCGAGGTATGGGAACCTACGGGAACTAGAACTACGGTCTGGTCTCAAATGCACTCGGGCAAGAGAAAAGGATAACATCAGTCGTCAGCGGGAAAGTCTCGATCGCACAGCAGCGAGGAGAACAAAAGGTTAGTTGTTAATGTGCTCGCTAGGATATCGCATCCTATGCCTACATATTCTCATCAGAGAAAATCAGAGCAGCTGTAGTTCGGCCTAACTACGGGTAGAACGGAGACCACAGCACAAATCTCATTTTATTAATATTCTGAAAGAAATTACAATGATTGAGTACGGGAAAATAAACTCCTAAAAGCATATCCATCTAATATGGAAAATCTAATGAAAAATAGTCCCCTAACAAGTGGACATTTAAATCTACTTCTAAAAGTGTAAAAAATCCTAAAAGAAAATATATCCTAAAAAGAAAATATTAAAAACTATTATTTTTATATCACCATATTTTCCATCCTTTTCTATTTTTATATTACATATTCTTTTTATTTTTAAAAATATAAACAAAAGAAAATAAAAGAAAATAAAGAAAGAAAGAAAAACACAAGGGGGGTGCAAAACTGCAGCAGGAGGTACAGCAGCAAAAAACAGAACAACATTGCAGAACTGGGCCCAGCCCAATAAGTAATTCAAAAAAACAAATAAAAAAAACTGGGAGGGTTGAGTGCAGCGGAGGGTGCAACCAGCAATTTCGTTGGGCTTGGCCCATGTTTATCAAAGAACAAACAAAAAAGAAAAAAGAATGGAAACAGAGGCTGAATGTGAGAACGGGGGGGTACGGACGAAGAAGTCGATGGGCCCAAGGCCCAATCCAACACACGGACTCCTTTCACCTTATTTCCTCTCAGAACCCTAACATTGTTCATGCGCCGTCCTCTCTCTTCTCCAACTCTCTCTCTCGTCCATCTTCAATCTTTCTCCCTCTCTCAGATACTCAATCCCAGATTCAACCTCCCCAAATCAACTCCTTACAAACTTTTCACTTGACCACCACAATCACCTGCTAATCAAACAAAGAATCTGTGAACGCGAAATTTGGACATGAAGAAGATTGACGAAGTCTTCTTGAAGGCTTTTGACGAGATTCGTTTGAAGATCTTGAAACAACTCAAAGGAGATGAAGATTTGTTGAAGCAATTCTGAAGATCGTTGTTGAATGTAGATGCGCTTCTAGAGTTCAAAGTTGAACGTTCTTGAAGTTGAGCTGGATGTTGAAGATATAACGAAGATCTGGAAATTTGTTGATGAAACTGGTGGATACTTGATGGAAGGAGTTTGGATCGGAGACAAATCTACGGATCGGGAAGTTAGATGATGAAGATCTGATGAAGATCTTGAATCCTGAAGATTATTGATAATGAACACATGTCGATTTCATTGAATCTTGGATGAATCTGGCTGTAGCTTGGAGAACGATGAAGATTCGTACGAATCTTTGAAGGTTTTCTGGAAAACTGGACAAGATCTTCAAGGAGATGATGTGCGTCGTTGAAGATTGAATGAAGATTGTTGGTGATTTCTGGAGAAGATGATTATTGATGATGATTTCTGGAAATCGGTTGCAGGTTGCTGATGAAGATCGCCCTTCTGGAAAATTCAGACATGGAGATGGATGAAGGTTCTCGTTGAATGTCACAAACCTTGAACAGATCTCTGGAGAGTTTTGGATCTGGATGTTCTTGATGCAGTTTCCGGCGAGGAGTTGGTAGATCTTGGACGAATCTGGGCAGAGAAGGTGAGGAATTGATGAACACGGTGGATCTAGGAGATTCTTGATGCAGTTTTCGGCGAGTCGCGCCACCGTGTGATTTCGCCAATGGTGGAATCCGGCGTTTGCGTGGCCGGAGGGGGAGAGAGGTCAGGGACGATACGCGTGTCAACACGCATGGCGAAGGGGAGAGAGCGGAGGCCACGTGGCTACATGCAGAACGTGTGGCTTGAGGGAGTTGCCACATGTGGAGGGTGAAGTGGTGAATGGAGGAGAGGAAACGTGGCGGCGGTGGGGTGAAACGTGGAAAGCTAAGAGCGTGGAAATTGGGAACGTGGCAATTGGAGAGAGCCTCTGAATGCACGTGTGGGCTCTTTATAGATTGACACATGGCTGATTGGATGCTGGGCCTCCAAAACGCTGACCAATGGCCCATTAAATTCAGACTTTGATTAATACTAATGAACACAATTAAAACAGCAATTAATACTGATTAAAAAGCTAATTAAGACTTAAAACTACCATTAAGACTAATCCGAAAATTAAAAACAGTAATTAAATTCTAAATGAAAATTAAACTAATCTAATCCTAATTAATTCTAACAAACTCTAATAAGACCCTAATTAATATCTAAACAAATGATTAAAGCCCTAATTAATCTACTTACTCTATTAATTCTAAACTAATAAAAATAGAAAACATTCTATTAAATCTATTAATCCTATTTAATGAAAACTCTATTAATCTCTAATAATTCCACTAATTTCTATAGGAAAAAAAACTATATTAATTTCTACTAAAAAAACCTATTAAAAGAATATTCTATTAAGCTATTTATTAAAATTCTATTTAATATCTAAAAATATATGATTTATTCTAAAAACCTATTATCTAAAATGATTAAAGAAATTCTTAAACTATTAAAAAAAATCAATTAATATCTAAAAGCTATTTAAAAATCTATCTAATACCTAAAAAATGAATTAAATCCCTAAAAAATTCTAGAAAATAAGGAAAAAATCTAAAACTACTGAGGACGCCGATTAAACCGATTAGCGAACTATATCGAAATAAACGGTAAAAATTCGGACACCGAGAGGTCCTCAAAAACAACAGCGAGAGCTGAAAACACTGGGACGAGCACCGATTCTCAGAATACGTCCTCGTATTGGCCTGAAATGCAATCAGAGGGCTGTGATCCCGATAAACCAATTTGACTGGAAAAAATGCAATGTACGTGGTATGCAAATGCAAAATGAAATGAGTCGAAACATGAGCCAAGTTGCGATAAGTAGTTGGTCAAATTTTTGGGTACAACACGTGTGAACCGATGTTCAAACTACTAAAGAAAGATCAGGCGATTATCTGGAACGAGGATTGCCAGAAGGCATTTGATAAGATAAAACAGTATCTACAGGAACCTCCAATCTTGATACCCCCAGTGGCCGGACGACCCTTAATCATCTACTTGACAGTTCTTGAGAATAGTATGGGGTGTGTTCTCGGTCAGCATGACGAGACGGGCAGAAAGGAGCATGCCATTTATTACTTGAGTAAAAAGTTCACAGACTGTGAATCTCGTTACTCAATGCTGGAGAAAACGTGTTGTGCACTAGCCTGGGCTGCCAAACGTTTATGATAGTACATGCTCAATCACACAACCATGTTAATTTCGAAGATGGATCCGATCAAGTACGTCTTCGAAAAGCAAGCGCTTTCGGGCAGGATTGCCAGATGGCAAATGGTGTTGACGGAATATGACATTCAGTACGTTTCCCAGAAGGCCATCAAGGGAAGCGTATTGTCTGAATACCTTGCCGAACAGTCGATCGAAGATTATCAGCCGATGAAATTTGAATTCCCTGACGAGGATATCATGTTTCTTAAAGCGAAAGATTGCGATGAACCGTTGCCCGACGAGGGTCCAGATAGGAAATCCCAATAGAAATTGATATTTGACGGGGCGGTTAATTCTTATGGAAGTGGCATTAGGGCGATCATCACAACTCCCCATGGATCCCACATCATGTTCACTGCGAGACTGACATTTCCGGTCACCAATAATGAAGCGGAGTACGAAGCATGCATCATGGGTCTAGAAGAAGCAATTGATTTGAGAATCAAGAACCTAGATGTATATGGAGACTCGGCACTTGTGATCAACCAGATTAAAGGGGAGTGGGAGACTCGTCAATCTAATTTGGTGTCGTACATGAACTATGCCAGAAGGCTGCTTCCGTTCTTTGATCGAGTGGAACTCCATCATGTGCCCAGAGCTGAAAATCAGATGGCTGATGCCTTAGCCACGTTGGCTTCAATGTATAAAGTCAATTTTTGGAATGAAGCTCCGAGAATTGTCCTTTCTCGTCTTGATAGACCTGCATTCGTCTTTGCAATCGAGGAAGCCTCCGACGGCAAACCATGGTTCCATGATATCCAGACCTTCCTAATGACTAAGGAGTATCCTGCGGGAGCGTCAACCCAGGATAAGAAGACTCTAAGGAGGCTATCTGGAAATTTTTATCTCAATCCTGATGGGGTTTTCTATAAAAGAAACCACGATCTCGTGCTACTCAGATGTGTAGATGAGAAAGAGGCGAGTATGCTCATGGAAGAAGTCCATGAAGGCACATTTGGTACGCACGTCGGCGGGCATGCTATGACGAGAAAGATCCTGAGAGCAGGATACTACTGGCTGACAATGGAATCAGATTGCTTTAAATTACCGAAGAGATGTCATAAATGCCAAATTTATGCTGATAAGATTCATGTACCGTCGTGCCCGTTAAATGTCATGTCCTCCCCGTGGTCGTTCTCCATGTGGTGTAACACCCTTCTAAACCCCGCAAATAATATATGCATAATCAGAGTAAAAGTTAACATGCATCCATAAAAGGGCATCACACAAAACTTGCACCACATTAAAACAATCTGTCATGCTCATAAACACCTTTCCATTTAGCAGCGGATTCATTAATGAAAATCCTTTAAAAGAAACATTTACTTTCATCATATAAAATCAACATCTCTAGGCACTAAGGCCAACATCTCATTATCTCAATTATTCCAAATATGAAAATATAACTTAGGTTACATAATGTAATCCTAAAACATAAGCAATCGATCCCCGTGTTACACGACCAGAGCATGACTCAACCCATAAATAACTACTAAACCGCTACACACGTAGCAACCTCGAACTACAAGCAGAACTTCATAAAGGCCTCCAGCAACCTAATCTGCAATGCCTCATAGAGCATTATAAAACAGCAGAAGGGTGAGAAATATTACCATAATAATCAAAGCATAAAATCTTGTATACATAGGTATCATATAATTAACTCCCTATTTCTCACCACAATTCAACTCATAGTCATTTACATCGTCACTTATATATATATATATATATACAACATGAATATTCACCAAGCATTTTACATCATGCATACATCCACAATTCCACAATCTTAACATTCACACGTAAGCATCTCTTCATGCACGCTTCATAAGTATTCAACAAACATGTCATTCACATGCATACTCTCACAATTTCACAATCTCATCATTCACACATAAGCATCTCTTCATGCATGTGTCATATATTAATGTGACTCAACAACTCAATGCAACTCATGCAATGCGGTACCGACTCTCGTTATCTTTTTTCGGTTTTTACATTAAACCGGGTCCACACTTCTAGACCGATAACCCGTTATCTTTTTTCGGTTTTTACATTAAACCGGGTCCACACTTCTAGACCGATAACCACAAAGGCCTGTCCTCTAAGCCTTCAAACCCACTCTTCTAGGTTTGGGACAAGCCAATAGTTTCCACGAAACTAACAGACATTGCCTCTTGACTAAATGATGCATGTACAATCAGCCACAACAAATGCACTTAAGACCGACATCTTAATCTCATGCATTCAAATAATTCATCTCTTCAAGAATTACATTATGATTGCACACACAACATATTCACATAACATTCATCAATGTATTCATAATTCAACACTATCACCATATTATCACTCACAATGCACACATATCCACGATATGTTCTCATGCATTCTTCACAGTTATCAAACAATGCACACATATCCAAGATATGTTCTCATGCATTATTCACATTTTATCACATACATACAATATGCATTTACAACATCTATCAAGCAATGCACACATATCCATGACATGTTCTCATGCATTCTATTCATACCACCATATACCAACAATATACATTCACAATTCAATATCATCACCGCATTATCAACAATACACACATATCCACAATATGTTCTCATGCATTCTCAAGTAATTCATCATACAAGAATTACATCATGCTTACACGCATAACACATTTACCACGCAATGTACATATATTCACGATATATTCTCACGCATTGTTCATACATAATCGCATCCAATCAATACAAACATCATATTTATCAAACGATGCACGCATATCCATCAATATGCTCTCATGCATTCTTCATGTATCTTAACATACAACCGCATATAAACAATATACATCCACAATACATTTTTGTATTATGTTTATTATTCATCTCATGCCATTTCATACAAGGTATACATGTCACAGTACCAATAATACAATTATAAGCTATGCACACATATATCCACAATGTTCTCATGCATACTTATTACCTAATTGTACACTACATCAAACCTTCACAAACTCATCAAATAATACGCACATTACCATTATTAAATAATACACACATAATCATTATCATGTTCTCATGTATTTATAATCGATCTAATTAATACTCATACCACAAGTCTAGGATTCACGCCCAAAGGCTACCCACAACACATATCATCACCATGGGTCACATACTTATTCATATCATAGAGGTATTAACCTATGTGAATCAACCAAACAATCACCACATGAACAACACAATAAAAAAAGAATGCTGTCTGATTCGCCTTCATTCGCCTGGCGAACCCTCGCAGCGAACCTTCGCCTGGCGAACTCTCTCAGCGAACACTCGCTAGGCTTCGCCTGGCGAGACTTCCCAGCGAGCCCAAGTCAGTAGCTACTGACTTCATTCGCCACCATTCGCCAGCACCTTCGCTGGGCGAACCTTCGCTATCCAACTTCGCCTGGCGAACTCGCCAGCGAAGTCCACTGGAACTTAAACTTAATTATTCGCCAGCATTCGCTGGGCTTCGCCTGGCGAGAGCCAGCGAACCTGCGCAGAACAGAACCCCATTCTGTCTTCTCCCTTTATCCCACCATCAACCAACCACTTAATCATCAAAATCAGCTCAAACAACATACCCTCATGTTACCCGACTATTCTACGGCATTATTTCCAAGTTTCAACCGATTAAATCATCATTCTACCGATTAATCCAACTTTCCCTAAAATTGGAAAGTGATGAAAAACATCCACAAACCCAAACCCAACATACATAATAGCATACAATGATTAAATAGCAATGTTTCTCACCCTTACCTCGATTAATCGGAGCTTCGAAATTGGTTCTTGAAGATTCTCCAAGCTTTTTCCCTTTTTCCTCTTCATTTCTCCTCTTCTTCTTTCTTTCTCTTTTCTTTCTTTCTTTCTATCTTTCTCTTTCTCTCCAATCCCCTTTTTATATCCTTTTATTTCTTTTCTTTTTTCCTTCCTCTCTATTATTTTCTTTCCATTCCAATTTCCTTTCAATTCTCTATTAATTCCAATTAATAAAAATTAATTCCAATATTAACATAAAATCCCACTAAATCAATTAATTACTACAATTAATTATTTAATGAAATTTGGGCTGTTACAACCCTCCCCCACTTAGGAATTTTCGTCCTCGAAAATGTTATCTGATCCAAACAACTCTGGATACGACTCTCGCATTCCAATTCTTCCAAATCCAATTCTCCCATAACTACTTCCACCAAAGGAATCTCTATACTTCGAAGTTGTTTCTTATCAACAACTAGAACTAGCCACGCCTCCGAAGTCAAATTCTCTCTCACTTGTACACCATCCACCCGAATCAATGTACCTCTTCAACTTAGACATATGAACACCTCATGCAATCCTCTCAAGCGACAGCGGTAAAACAGTCTAACATGTTATCGGCCTCACGCTTCCGCTGCGCTACTCTGATACAGATCAACAAAACACAGGGTGCTCACGAGACTTCAAGCTCGACCAACACCAATTACTACCATAACTCTCAAAACACGGCCTTACTTGGATTCTTTGATTGTTTCCATCGTCTCTTGCACGGTCTTTGATCCGAGTACAACACTCCCGTTGGACATGCAACAACACAAAGGAGTCATACTTCCTCAAATTCATCAGAAAACCCGGCACAAAGCCCATGGGAATACTATCCCATCCCACTCGAAATACTCAACAGTTGTATCAGATCCAACCATCTCTAATGTCCATACTTCAATTCCCAGCAAGTCTAATCAACATATACAAACTCAATCAATTCCTTCTCCATCTATGGCTATCCAAAACTATTTCTCAAATTCGGTCGCATCTTCCTAGTACCTGCACGGATACTCCATCTTTCTCGATGTACTTCTCCATGAGTACTCTTATCCAACTCACACTATTCAGAATACACACTTCATCACGACATCTCACAATACCATTTCCCTTAATCCGAAAATAAGCCCTCTGACTTTTATCCATTAAATTCAATTAATCTATCAACTCAACTCAGAATTCCGATTTCCTCGAACCTCATCAGAATACCAAAAGTCAATCTCAACATCCAAGGCTCAACTCCATAAGAAGTCTCTTCATAGGCCGAACTCATATCTGAATTTGCTTAATCAGTTCTAACTTCCTTACCATCTTCACTAGTGTATACCAAAATTCCCGATTAGATATCTTAGCTACCACTTGGTCTCATCCGAATGGTAATTTAACCAAAACCATACTCCTTCAGGAGTTCCAATTACTTCTCTGTCTCATATTTGGCTCTCTCTCAAATAAAACAAATACCTTAAGGTCAGTAACCATCTCAAATCTCAACTAAATAATTGAGGCTTCCAAACTCCGGTACAAACACACAACAGCAACCCACTCCAAATTACTTGTCAGATAATCCCTCTCTGTACTTTATATTGCCTTCAAGCATAACCAAAACTCATTAATGTTGTACTTAACACATACCTTAATCATATCAACAAAGTATCTCAAAACACAACGACAATCCTGTCGGACTTGGCAAAACCAATACACGAACTGTTGACAGCTTTCTCAAAACTCTTTGAACTTTCTTCACAGTAGTACATCATTGCCTCTTCCCCAATACTAATAACTCAAGTTCCCGATGCTCAACATGAACCCCTATACTCTCCTAACATATCCAAACACCAACGGTTACATAACCATTGACTCTCTCAATCAAGTGTGGAAAATCATCATATCAAACGGACACTCAGCTGTGAACTTATGGTGATAACACAAACCGCACTCTCCACGCTTACCATAACATCCAAACATTTTTCGCCAATAAATACTTAATTCCATGTCACTACTTTCCCATCACATAGAGCACTGTAATATCTTCCAATGCTTCTAATCTTGCGTCATTCCGAATTACGGTTTTCCGTTACGACAAAATCACGGAAACAACCCTTCCACACTTAAAGGTCATCAAATACCTCTCCAACTCTTGAAATGCTTAAGGGTCCAATTATACCAACCATGTATTCCACATCTCATTTCCTTTAGTAATCACTAGAAGTCATTATCCACCCTTATACTCAACTCCACAATCTGTTGCCGTAGCACACACACCAGACATAATTCTCAACACTACTCAATCAATTTAATTCTTCGACTGTCCAAACAGATATAATTAGTCGGCAAAACCTCCATCTTCCCACTTTCATTAGCACCCCGAATTCCCATCAAAATTAACCATCTCCTCACTGTCTCGTGCTGACTCATCAACACACTTCTTAAGCACCTGGCTTAGCTCCAAACAATTCTCTGCTCACGCCACCTAAGCTTGCAAGACACGTCCATCCCATCCAACAGAACTCCAACTACTATCAACAAGAGATTAAGGGTGATCAGTTCCTCAATTTGTCAATAGGTAGCTGAAAATCATGATGGAGTATAGACTATCTTTACCAAACCACAAGAGTGTTAACCACCCACTGAGCTACAACTCCTACACCTGCAGCATCTTGGAGAAGCACAACTTCTCCCCCACTTAGATCATTCCCACTTCTCCAGACAAGGTTAAGCAACAACATGTATCGACAATGTTTTCACACACATGTCGCATACAAGGGAACAAATAACATTAGACAACTTGGCCGGATGGACCGACCTGCTCTGATACCACTAATGTAACACCCTTATAAACCCCGCAAATAATATATGCATAATCAGAGTAAAAGTTAACATGCATCCATAAAAGGGCATCACACAAAACTTGCACCACATTAAAACAATCTGTCATGCTCATAAACACCTTTCCATTTAGCAGCGGATTCATTAATGAAAATCCTTTAAAAGAAACATTTACTTTCATCATATAAAATCAACATCTCTAGGCACTAAGGCCAACATCTCATTATCTCAATTATTCCAAATATGAAAACATAACTTAGGTTACATAATGTAATCCTAAAACATAAGCAATCGATCCTCGTGTTACACGACCAGAGCATGACTCAACCCATAAATAATTACTAAACCGCTACATACGTAGCAACCTCGAACTACAAGCAGAACTTCATAAAGGCCTCCAGCAACCTAATCTGCAATGCCTCATAGAGCATTATAAAACAGCAGAAGGGTGAGAAATATTACCATAATAATCAAAGCATAAAATCATGTATACATAGGTATCATATAATTAACTCCCTATTTCTCACCACAATTCAACTCATAGTCATTTACATCGTCACTTATATATATATATATACAACATGAATATTCACCAAGCATTTTACATCATGCATACATCCACAATTCCACAATCTTAACATTCACATGTAACCATCTCTTCATGCACGCTTCATAAGTATTCAACAAACATCTCATTCACATGCATACTCTCACAATTTCACAATCTCATCATTCACACATAAGCATCTCTTCATGCATATGTCATATATTAATGTGACTCAACAAC
Organism: Lathyrus sativus; assembly: GCA_963859935.3. Lineage (NCBI taxonomy): Eukaryota > Viridiplantae > Streptophyta > Magnoliopsida > Fabales > Fabaceae > Lathyrus > Lathyrus sativus. The sequence continues at coordinate 169,012,393 of OZ012739.1, read as the reverse complement.
TCAATGCAACTCATGCAATGCGGTACCGACTCTCGTTATCTTTTTTCGGTTTTTACATTAAACCGGGTCCACACTTCTAGACCGATAACCCGTTATCTTTTTTCGGTTTTTACATTAAACCGGGTCCACACTTCTAGACCGATAACCACAAAGGCCCGTCCTCTAAGCCTTCAAACCCACTCTTCTAGGTTTGGGACAAGCCACTAGTTTCCACGAAACTAACAGACATTGCCTCTTGACTAAATGATGCATGTACAATCAGCCACAACAAATGCACTTAAGACCGACATCTTAATCTCATGCATTCAAATAATTCATCTCTTCAAGAATTACGTTATGATTGCACACACAACATATTCACATAACATTCATCAATGTATTCATAATTCAACACTATCACCATATTATCACTCACAATGCACACATATCCACGATATGTTCTCATGCATTCTTCACAGTTATCAAACAATGCACACATATCCACGATATGTTCTCATGCATTATTCACATTTAATCACATACATACAATATGCATTTACAACATCTATCAAGCAATGCACACATATCCATGACATGTTCTCATGCATTCTATTCATACCACCATATACCAACAATATACATTCACAATTCAATATCATCACTGCATTATCAACAATACACACATATCCACAATATGTTCTCATGCATTCTCAAGTAATTCATCATACAAGTATTACATCATGCTTACACGCATAACACATTTACCACGCAATGTACATATATTCACGATATATTCTCACGCATTGTTCATACATAATCGCATCCAATCAATACAAACATCATATTTATCAAACGATGCACGCATATCCATCAATATGCTCTCATGCATTCTTCATGTATCTTAACATACAACCGCATATAAACAATATACATCCACAATACATTTTTGTATTATGTTTATTATTCATCTCATGCCATTTCATACAAGGTATACATGTCACAGTACCAATAATACAATTATAAGCTATGCACACATATATCCACAATGTTCTCATGCATACTTATTACCTAATTGTACACTACATCAAACCTTCACAAACTCATCAAATAATACGCACATTACCATTATTAAATAATACACACATAATCATTATCATGTTGTTGCACCCCAAAATTTGACCAACAATTATTTATCCATTGAGTGTTTGAAAGTGGATACCTTTATCAGAAAGTTCAAGAGATCCTCAGAGGAATGGGTTGAAACCAGGGTTGTATGCTTCATAGCTTGAGAGTTGTGGGTGCCCCTCAGATGATTCTGAGACTTTGAGAATGAACTTGATGTTTTGAGAAAGCCTATGAGATGTCTTGATAGCCATCATGAAGTCCAGAGAAGTCATTGTGCAAGAGTTCAGAAGATTCAACCATGAATGGTAGAATTAGGGTTTTGATTGGGTCAACCCTAGGATAACTGAAAATTTGGAGAAGGTTGAGACCTAATCCAAGGACCATGAGATCATGGAATGATGCATAGAGATGTTATAAATATTATCCCTAGACCAACTCATCATGATTGAGGAGTTTGAGAAGTTTCAAGTTAGGGTTTCCAAGGATTGTCAGTGAGAAAACCCTAGTTTGATCCCTATTTTCCAGGCAGTTTTAGCTCTAGATGTGATTGATATCTCATCTTCCCCACAACATGAATGTTGTAGAGCTTGTTCTTAGCTTTAATTTGAGTGGTGGAAGTCCTTGATAGGAGTTACAAAGCTCAAGTTATGGTTTTGACAAATTACAGGTCAGCAGAGGTATGTGAATCTGGGTCCTTGAAAGTCACCCAACTTACAGACAACTTTTGCCCTAGTAGGAGGATTCCTATGGTTTCTTGGTCAACATGAATGTTGAAGAGCATCTTCTTAGCTTTAATTTGAGTGGTAGAAGTCCTTGATTGGATTTGTGGAACTCAACTTATGGTTTGAACAAGACAGGGGTATTTTGGTCATTTGTCAGTTATAGGTCATTTTAGCCAATGCCTAAAACTCCTATTTCCAAGCTTCAAATGGAAAAACTCAAAACATGAAAGTTGCTCAAAATGTGATTTTAAGTCTATAAAGAAGGTCACAAATTGTTGGAAAAGCTCATGGCACAAGATTACATGATTGGTCAAAAATGAACTAAAAATGGCTTATAAACTTGAAAAGTTGAAATTGAAAAGTGATTTGGAAGATCCACAAATCCAAAATAGGTCATCCAATATATCATTTTGATTGGAAAAACCATTTTAAGAACTTTGGTTTAAATAGATTTTTCATTTGAGGCTCCAAAAATGGACTTCCTTTGGAAATTTATTACTTGCATAAGAAGGCAACTTTGCAAAACCCTACATAAGTGAAATGCAAGGGTTGCTTTCATTCATTAACATTCAATATCTCATATTAAGACAATTTGGCATGATATTACAAGGGATAAGGCAAGGGAAATGATATTTTCAACTTCTCATTTAAGGAGAAGTTCATGACTTTTCTAGATCCTTCTAGATGATTCCACAAGCTTCCATCAATTGCTATTTAAAGAGTGCCATGCAGAGAGATTGAAGGTTGGTGAAACTTGGTGATAGAGAGTCAAGTCAGAGGAGGGAAAGAGAGAGATAGCCATTAAAGCTCTTGCTTCAAGTTCAAGCCATCCAAGATATCTTGCACTACAAGCCATCTCCTTCACAACCATTGCAAACAGAAGACTGGTGATCATCCAAGGATCATCTAGAAGCAATTCCAAGGCTTGAATCGTGCTCTACATCACTCCACCATAACCCCTTGACAGGTTTCTTCTTCACCTTCTATCTCCTAAATTATTGAGTTTTAGTTAGTTTCATAGGCATAGAAATGATGCACTAGGGTAGATGACTCTTTCCCATGAATTAGGGCGCGATCCATGAGGTTCCATGGCAGGTGAGTGATTCTTGAATCTTCAAGAATTAGTTGTTTAGGGCGTTTTAGTTAATATGAGTTAGGTCAGATTGATGAGCATAGCATATAGAACATCTGTAGATCATTAGAGTTAGGGTTAATGAAGATTGATATCAGCTGAATGTGGTTGTACCAAGACATTGCAAGCCTCTATTAGAACAACCTAGGTAGAATTAAGAAAAACTACTCGTACCATTTTATTCCTCTCATTTAGTAGAGCAACTTTCGTTTTTGAATCGTGTCGAACCATGGCCTGAGCAGAGAGATAGAGGAGCTCGAATCCTGGTGCATGGAGGTGGGGGTTCTGAAAACCCTAAGTTTTGGTGGGGACGATGAAGGAGAGCCTTTGATTTGGTCCCAAAGCTTGACTTGTTAATTAGATCCAGCGGTCATGGTTTAGTCTGAGAATTGGAGGGAAGATTTTAAATAATTGAAACGCAGTCGTTTCACTTAAACCGCTCATGGGCTCAGCTTGCTATTCGCCCCCCCCCCCCTTTTGGCTGGCCCAATTATTTTAACTGGCGCGTGTTTCTATTTGTACCCCCCCTCCCTTTAATTAATTTTAATTCTTTTATTTTCTTCTTTTATTTTTTCTGTTTTGTTTAATTCATTAAAAATTGATAAAAAATGATTTTTGACTTCTTCTTTTTTCTATGATTAGATGAAAATGTGTAGAAAATTATAAAAATAAAAATGGGATTTTATTTTTTAGTTTGGTATTTTTAATAGATTTTCCTTTTAAATAGCTTTTAAATAGTCTTAATTTGGTATTTGATTTTGTAGGAATTGTTTTAGGACCTTCCCTTAGGTTTTTCTATCCATTCTTTTTTGTGCAATTAGATGATGAATCATAGTTCCCCATAGGATTTTTTCTAGATTTTTAGAATTAAATTTTGATTAGTTTAATTAGGGTAGATTTAGGGTATCCTAATTAGGGTTTAAATTGTGTTTAGGTGAAGAATCCCTTTCTTTGATTGAGTTTTGTCTTGATTTTTAGGTAGAGGCCTATGTAGATGTTATGAGTAGGTGTTGAGGACCCTTGTGAATAATTGTTAGATTTTTCCCCATTAGTTTAGTATTTTTAGGTATTTTCTGAAGTTGCCTATTGATTTTGTCTCCCTTGTGGTTATCTGTTCATCTTTGGGATTCATTGTGAGGAATTTGTTGTGAGGCTTGTGTTGTCTTGAAGAGCTTGTTGGAGAGCATGATGAAGTGAAGATTGTAGATCAAGACTCAGAGACCCAGAGCTTGGCTTGTCCCCTGTCTGTGAGGTTTGAGATCCTGAAGTTTGAAGGAAGTTCATGGTACTTTCCTGAGGAAGGCACTATGAATGACTTTCATTCTTTCTTCTCACCTCTTTCTTAAGTATCCAATGATGTTGGAGCCAACTTGTGAGTTTAATTTCTCCTGAGGAGGAATGTAAACTGATCACATGTTGTTGAGCCACATGGGATACAACTCCTAAGTGAAAGCCTCCTAGTACTTTCCTGAGGAAGGTCCTATGAGTCTATTCACTTAGTTCCCTTAGTTTATCTAGGATTTCTCAAGTATCCAATGATGTTGGAGCCAACTTGTGAGTTTAATTTCTCCTGAGGAGGAATGTAAACTGATCACATGTTGTTGAGCCACATGGGATACAACTCCTAAGTGGAAGCCTCCTAGTACTTTCCTGAGGAAGGTCCTATGGGTCTATTCACTTAGTTCCACTAGTTCAGATAGGATTTCCTAAATATCCAGTGATGTTGGAGCCTGCTTGTGAGTTTAATTTCTCCTGAGGAGGAATGTAAACTGATCACAGTGGTTGAGCCACATAGGATATGATTCCTGAGTATACACCTCTTGGTGCTTTCCTGAGGAAGACACTATGAGTCTGCTTACTTAGCTCCCTGTCTTTGGTAAGTTTGTTCTAAAGCTTGAAGGCTGGGATTGATTTCTCTTGTTTAGGGTTTTGATTTAGTGCTTAGATTTGATTTAGATTCTGTGTTAGGGTTAGGATTAGAGAGTGGATGATTCTTTCTCAAGCATGTGTGTTTTGTTTGCCTGTTGGCACTTCATTTCCGTTATCTGTTCATTGCTTGATAGCATGTTGATTATCTTCGGTATGATTACTGTTATTTCATGACTGGCTTGAGGTTGAGATGAGCTTGTGGAGGCTGAAGCCCCACACACATTTCCTCCCTCACTTGCATTGCATGCATTTTACTGTTAAAGCTGATGTTTTTGTCTGTTTCTGTGTATCATTGGCATGATCCCTTAGGACTCTCATTTCCTCTGATGAGGATTTGATGATAGACTTTTAGGTTGAAACCTATGCATGACAACATCTAGGAGTTCCCTGTTCAAACCTCAACCATAGGATGAATCCATGGCATGATAACAATAGGACTTGATAGTCTCCCTCCTAGTTGAGCCATTTTTCCTGTAGTTTCCCGAACTACGTTTGCTCTGATCTTTCATACCAGATGAAAGTACGTAGGCATAGGATGCGATATCCTAGCGAGCAACCTTCCCAACCTTTCCCCCGTAGTTAGCCGAACTACGTTGACTCTGATTTCTCATTCTCTGATGGGAATACGTAGGCATAAAGTGCGACGCTTTGCCGAGTCATTTTTCTTTTCTTTTTTCAGCCAGCCTTGATAGGTAGATAGATTATAACCAACTCGTCCAAGTAAACAAACAAGCGAGGATCCCGTCGAGTACGACGGACGTGAGGGGTGCTAATACCTTCCCCTTGCGTAACCGACTCCCGAACCCAGACAATGGTTGCGATGACCTTGTCTTACCCTTTTTCGTCAGGTTTTTCCGATCGTTTCCTTTCCCGCTCTGAGGGATAAATAACGAAAGGTGGCGACTCTTCTGTCATGCCGGCACCTTATTTTCGCGCAAGCGACAGCTGGCGACTCTGCTGGGGACTCATGGCATCTAGGGACTTTTCCCATCCCTTATGCTGGGACCGTTTCCCATCCCCTACGCGAGTCAATCCTATCGTTTGTGTGTTTGCTTGTTGGGTTGCGTTTATTTATCGCATTCTTTACTTCCCGCACTTTATTTCCCGCATTTTATTTCCAGTTTGATATGATTATCTGTGCTGCTGTGGGAGAGGGATGTTACTGTGAGTGAAAAGCCGGACCTGGGCTTGAGTACACACCTAGATATAGTTGCGGAGAAGTAGTAGACGAACCTGTCTGTTGAGCAGGCACAGTTCCCTACGAAAATCTGCGCTCAGACGAGATTCTTGCAGAGGTGCTCCTTTCCGGTCCTGAGGATCTGAGGGGAGTCCAGACGTGAGGATTGTCGACTCTGGGGACCGATCATTTGGGAAGTCAGCTAAGAGAGGCCTCTTCATGACTTGACGATGCCACTCCTTCTGGGAATCGTATTGTCACTCGTGAAAGTCTGTGACGCTGACGACCGCATAGGATGCCGTACCTTTGTTCGTGGATTAGGTCCATCATACCTGTGAGTGGGGTTGGGATATTGCAGGAAACTTTGACCTCCAGACTACCTGGTTTTCTTGACAGTGAATCAGTTATGTTGGGTTCTCAGTTGCAGAGATGTTCTTGATAGAGCAAGGATTTGATCAGAGGATTTTATCATCGGGTGTTCGTCTGTTCCTGATAGAGCAGGTTCCGATCAGAGTATTGTTATCAGAGGTTTGTTCTGGATGGAGCAGATTTTTTGGGTGGGGTCTGAAGATCTCATTGGCAGTTGTTGTTTGTTCTTGATAGGGCAGATTTTTGATTGGGGTTTGAAGATCTCATCAGCAGCCGTATTTTTGTTCTTGATAGGACAGATTTTTGATTTGGGGTCTGAAGACTTCATCAACAGATATTCCTTGATCTTGCATCCGGGGTCTTTATTATCAGGCCTTCGTGCTTGTCAGAACAGAATTTTGATCTCGATCCTACCAGATGGTTGTTCTCAGCAGATCAGATCAGTGGTTTACACCGGGGTTTCCTTCTCATCAGTGACTGTTGATACCGAATCTCCGCAGTAGCCACCTGGATATATCATTGCATGCCTGCATTTTGCATTAGTTTGCATAGCCATTTTTGCATCCCATTAGCATGTGTCTGTGCTGCAGGCGCGTTTCGTACCCTGATCTTGGTGTCCCGAGCAATATAAGATATTTTCTTCCATGAATGGATCCAGTCTTATCACTGCATTGACACTATGTTGGCACCTTGACACCAGAATCAGGGGTGATCTCCTGAACGTACAGACACCCATAATTCATCTTGCATGGCAGAAGCCGGGACTTGTCTTCTAACCCTTGTGTTTGCAGGTTTGACTCAGAATCGAGCAACTCGGACCAATGGAGCAGGTACAAGCTGAACTGAGGAAAGTCCAAAGCCAGCTGGGGCAGGTCATGAATGACATACAGGCAGTGCGTCTGGACCAGCAAGTACTCAGAGAGGAGAATCAGCAGCTGCAGAACCAGTTGAGCTTTCTCATGGGAGTGGTGAGAAGTGTGCTAAATAAGGAAAGTGGTCAAGCACCCAAGGAGGAGACCAGAGTGCTTCCTCCGTTACCGTCAGTGCCGCCTGTGCTGAAGCCAAGTGGACCTCATGGACCCTCTACACAGCATGAAGCTCGAGGCATGTCTCGTCATCAGCCGCGCCGAGCATCTCAGAATAACCCTGAAGGTTATGGTCAAAAGAAGAAGCTACTTGATAGAGCTGTGGACCCACTACCTGTGAGTTATGCCCAGCTGCTGCCGCTGTTGGTTCAGAACCGTGTTCTCAAGCTTCGGACCTCAAATCCACCAGATGACGTGTCACCAGACGTTGATCTAAGCATGCGTTGTGATTTCCACTCAGGAGCACCAGGGCACCATGTTGAAACATGCAAGGCTCTCAGGAATAAGATTCAGGACCTTATTGACTCAAGGGCGATTAGGCTTGTGCCGGGCGGCATGAGAGCATCGGGAAAGTTCATCCCGTACCCTGCAAAAGGAGCGAATGATTTCACTCCTTTGCCTGAAGCTGAGAAAGATCTTGAATATGTCCCGCGACCTTTGGTGACTGAATCGCCTCGCTCGCAGTTTCTACCTGGATCAAGCTCAGGGACGCAAGCGCCTAAGCAAGGGACCATTGCCATTCAGAAACGACGACTTCTTGGGCGGAAAGAATACCAGCCCCAGGATCACAAGAGACCTCGCAACCACGTGGAACAAAGGAATGCTTCTTTCCATCCAGTGCCTGTGCCTTATAGCCAGATTCTTCCACTGCTGATTCAGAATTCCTTGGTGGAACCGAAAGCTCTCAAGCCCGTGCCTGAGCCTTACCCTCCAGGGTATGATCCTCATGCTCAATGTGGCTACCATGGTGGATCTCCGGGGCATTCAACTGAAGATTGCAAGGCTTTCCAGGAGAAAGTGCAACAATTGATCGACCAAGGGTGTATCTCCTTTCCAGATGGAGTCTTGGTTGTGCGTGACAACCTCTCAGCTGTTTGAGCTCGTAGATTCAGAGGGTTGTTTCCAGAAGCCAGTGGTCCAGACAGGCAGACGTCCTCAGCATTGGCAGTCCTCGGACTTTTTACCATTTGCATTTGTAGTTTCTTTTCTGTTAGTTACTACTTGCTATTAAACATTGTATGTTTCGAATGGTAATGATAATAAAGTGACTATGCATTTTTTCTGAATTAGTTATGTCGTTGTCACTCATTTACTGCATTACACTGACACTTGCATTTTATTTACTCCGATTTCTTACTATGATTAGCAATGAGCGGAGGGAGGATGACGAAACTGAATACTCATAGCCAATGATCGTATTGCTTTCAGATAAAACTTTGCCGATGACGTACAAGGCATTGTTTCAAATCCCTAAACACCGGAGAGATAAGGAAGAGAATCCCTTGTTAACCACTTCGAGCCGAGGAGTAGGAGTTTCTTTCGGACTTTTTAACCCTCACATCTTAACCCGGGGCAGGGTAGTTGTCAGTTAGCTTGATCGAGCGTTCAAGTCTTATAAAGGAGTGTTGTCCTTCGAGGACCAATCACATCATATTCCTCTCCAGAGGTCGTACCTCATCAACCACAATGGTTAAACCTCACTAATCAGGAGTGAGACAAGTTATAATCCTTTCGGAGCAATCAAGACAACCAGTGTCGCACGACTTGTTCCAAGAAAAAAAGAGAAATAAGAAAGCCCGCTAAGTAAAAAAGAAAAGCTAGAAAGCAAATACTTAGGCAAAAATCAGGGCATCCCGCTGGACTTCAAAAGAAAAAATCGAAAAGAACTCAAAAGGAGTCAGTCCAGGCAAAAGTTAGGGAATCAAAAGAATGAAAAGAAAGGATATAAAAAAGAAAAATCCTCGAACAAGGGCGAAGTCGTGTAGATGCAGACACCGAAAACGAAAAGGAGTAACTGTCACTCCGAAACACCTTAAGAATTCTTTAACCAGTTGTTCCCAATGTTCAACATACCTCTCGAAGAGGAGAGCGCTCGAGCTAAGTTAACTGAACTTTAGGATCGGAGAATATCACGTAGAAGGGGTGGGTACAAATCATAATTTGAGCCAAATATCCTTTGTTTCACGAACCGTGAACCCGACCACGATACAACCCTTAAAAGACCTAATTGAGGCAGGGTTTATTCTGAAAGCGCATTACGATAAGGCTGAGTAACCTGACTCCTTTATGATTCGCTAATCATATCCTTATTGCATTTTTCACTGATTATATCAGCACTACGTTTGAACTCTTTGGTTCATTCGTCACTCACTAGCATGACACGTAAATGAGTGACATCACAACATTTTTCGAAATTTGCATGAACACTGCATTAAAATTACCATTCGTGAATAAACAATTTTAGTTGCAGGTTAGTAGCTGATACGAAGGAACTTCAGCAAGGAATAGTCAATCAGGACTGAATCGCCAGAGGTCTGGATCAGAATGGTGTGCTTTAAAACCCTGTGAATCTGGGGCAATGATTTCCTGTGAATTTGGAACCAGTTTGTCTGAGGACAAGTCCCGGAGCATCAGTTGATTATGGGGCGGTTTATGCAAGAAGCAGTTGATCGGAAGTGAGTCTTCTCGGGACCCAATCAGGGGCAGTTATCCAGAATTCTTGCGATTTGAGCGCAGATCCCTCCAGCATTCGATCAGAGCATGTTGAGTCGCTCATCGCTCGTTCAGGGGCAAACTACTTCAGAGATATTGAAGCCGACCATGCTGAGAGTTGATTAGTTGAGGATGAATCCTCCCGTTGTGCAGATGCTGGGGCAAGCCCTCTGAAGATTGTCTTGTTGCCAGTTTGTTTTCGGCTCAGAACGAATTATTCCCAAAGGTCGGATTGGGGCAAGTTGAATTGCGCTGGGGCAGGTTGTTCAAATGAGTTTGTTCACCCTAGCAAGAATTGAGTATCGGGGAATCGTGTCATTACCCCGCCAAAACCTGAACCTTCTGAAGAAGCCTTGCGGTCATTGGATTGCTATCCTACAGCATAACCTGTTACTTGACTCCATGATTGGTAGCCTGTATTCCCTGTGTTGGCGTTGTTGAATCAGGATTGTTTCTCCGCAGAGATGTACGGTTCGAGGTTGTTCCCCCGTACAGTTGGAGACTGCAGCAGATTGAGATGGCGTTTATCCCTCATCAGATTAGGGTCAAGATTGCCCTCAGTAGACCAGGATTGATATCCCCGAAGCGGAGCGAGTCCTCCTTCTCCAGCAGAGTTCAATAGTCTCTCCTCCGCAGAATCAGAATCAGAATAGTGAGCATTGATATGTCTCCCCCAGGTAGAGGTAATTCTCTTCCCCAAGCAGACGCATCCTGAAGGAATGTCACCTCATCAGCTGAGTCAAGCACCGAAGAATGATGTCGTCTCTCCCCAGCACCGGGTCACAAGTGCAGAGTTCATAGAAATGTTTGGGTACCGGAGCTCGTGTGTTCCCCAGTAAAGTCGTCGAAGCAGGATTTCCCCCGCACCGGGTCACAAGTGCAGGAAGCTAGTCGTATACCGAAGTATGCAGTAACTGATGATGCCAGACTGAAGTCTCCAGCGGAATTGAGATTCCTCACCAGAGTCAGGCTCTCTCCTGAAGTTCGATGATTCCTTCTTCCCCAGTAGAGTGTTGGAACAGCTGATGTTGTATTCCCTTGCAGAGTTGTACTCTCCCCCGAAGTCAGATGATTCTTTCTTCCCCAGCGGAATTGAAATTCCCCACCAGAGTTGCACTCTCCAGTGAAGTAGAATGATTTCCCTCCCCGGCTGAGTCCGCAGAAAAGCCGAATCCTTGGAAGTTGATCAGATCATGATCAATTTTCCCCAGCAGAGCGTAGAACAGCCGATGTTGTATTTCCCCCTGAGTCGCACTCTCTCCAGCAAAGCAGAATGATTTCTCCTTCCTCAGCCGAGTTTGCAGATATCCAAGGGATCCGAATCCTTGGAAGTTGATCAGATCATGATTGGTTTTTCCCCAGTGGAGTGTTAAGCAGCTGAAGTTGGTTCCCCCACAGAGTGGTCATCCCCAGAAGAGTAGCCGAGACGGCCGCGCAATTCATTCTCGCGATTGATATCAGCAGATCCGAGTTCTCGTAGAGCTTCGTCCCCTGCAGTAATCAACTGAAGTTGTTTTCCTTGCAGCAGTTCGCGGAAGATCAATTCCCCAGACAGAGCCTGATTGATATTGGCGTGTTCACATTCTCCTCAGCAGGATGACTCCTCTACCTGAGTGGTTCTTTCTCCTTGACGGGAGGATTTCCCCTTCGGCATTTATTTTGCTGACGGGATCGCATCATTGTGCATGATTGCATAGCATTGTGCATGATTGCATAGCATTGTGCATGATCGCATGGCATTTAGCATAAATACATATCATTCCCACCATGTGGGGCATAGTGCAGAAGCATACGCATCATAAGCATGATCTAGGTCATTATCATCCTTGTTGAACAGGTGTATCCCCAAAAGACCGGTTGCTCAAGACGATTCTTGATGTTCTCCCCAGCAAGACCGCTTGCGAGATGATTCTTAAAGACCCCGGTGTGATCCCCGCGGTCGCTCGCTCAAGATGATTTTTGAGATCCCCAGCGAAGTCTTCAGTTCGAGATGATTCTCAAGTCCCTCAGCAGGGCCGTTTTCTTAAGACGATTCTTAAGACCTCAGTGCAGCTTCCCGAGTTGTTTGCCTAGTATGATACTTGAGCTCCCCAATAGCGCCTCCAGCAAGGTTTGCCCAGGAAGATTCCAGGGACACCCAACAGAATGTTTGCTCCAGAAAGGTTATCGGTTCAGGACGATTCTTGAAGATGCCCGACGGATCTGTTTGTTCAAGATGATTCTTGAAGTCCTGAGCAGCATGATATGTCCGCTCCAACAACGATGTCTAATCTGAAGATGGATTTCGTGAGCGCCCGATGGCGATATCAGAAGGTTCCGGTGAGTCCAGATTTCCGCGTTGAAGAGTCAACAGGTAGCTGAAGACAAGGTTCCAGGGTTGTAGATACAACAGAGTGATTCGTGTGAGTCTGAAGACCAAGTCAGTTGTCCTGAAGAGATGATTGATTGCGATCAAGTGAATAGTGTTTCTTCTGACTGAAGTCAAAGATGTTTCTCCAGCTGAAGCGGAGTTTTGCCTGAAGGCAAAGTGTTCGAATCCCCGTAGAGTCATGAATGGCTCAGGACACCATTTCTCTGACTGAAGTCACAGATTTCCTAAGCTGAAGCGAAGGTGCCTAAGGGCAAGGTTATCCCCCAAGGTCATGAATGACCTAGGATTCATTTTTCCGGACTGAAGGCCGAGGTATATCCCTGACTGAAGTCACGGATACTATATAGCAGAGGTGGAGTTGCCTGAAGGCAGATCCATGTATCCTTGAAGGCCAAGGATCATTTTCTTCAGACTGAAGTCAAAGATACCTCCTGCAGAGTTGCCATCCTTGAAGGCCAAGGATGCTTATCTTCAGAAGTACTTGAAGGTCTTCTCTAGCTGAAGCTGGAGGTGGCCAGGGGCCAGGGTTTCATATATCTTTAATGTTGAAGTTCTACGGCAGGCAGTGTGCAGCAGTATTCCGACGTTCGTTATGGTTCTGAGGGTGAACCCCAGATCAGGGTGTGCTCGGTTAAGTCTCTCATCCCCAGCGGAGTAGTTCCGAATATGCAAGTGTACCTTTTGCTCCATTTACCAGGGTGAACCCCAGGTCGGAGTTGTTCAGGGTTGCATTTTTGTCCGGCGGCGAGGTCAGATTATGTTTGTTCGACAGCGAGGTTGGATATTTGTTCGACGGCGATGTTGAATGTGGTTGACGGCGAGGTCAGGCTCTTTAAATCCCCAGTAGAGATGATGTTTGTCCGACGGTGATGTCAGATTTAGTTCTCCAGCGGTGATGCAGGGTATTTCGATTGTCCGACGGTGATGTCAGATTTAGTTCTCCAGCGGTGATGTTGGGTATTTTGATTGTCCGGCGGTGATGTCAGGTCGATATTTCTCCAGCTAGTTGTTGAGCAGCTAGTGTTGCAGTATTCAAAGATTTGTTCCCCGCATAGCATCGTGTGCTCGTGCAGTTGGCAAATTTTCGGGTTTACCGATATTCAACCGTCTCGTACCTTGATTGGTTGAGAGTCGTTCGCTTCTCACCCAGTCAGGTTCAAGCCGTTTGAATAGGGGCAGCTGTTGCACCCCAAAATTTGACCAACAATTATTTATCCATTGAGTGTTTGAAAGTGGATACCTTCATCAGAAAGTTCAAGAGATCCTCAGAGGAATGGGTTGAAACCAGGGTTGTATGCTTCATAGCTTGAGAGTTGTGGGTGCCCCTCAGATGATTCTGAGACTTTGAGAATGAACTTGATGTTTTGAGAAAGCCTATGAGATGTCTTGATAGCCATCATGAAGTCCAGAGAAGTCATTGTGCAAGAGTTCAGAAGATTCAACCATGAATGGTAGAATTAGGGTTTTGATTGGGTCAACCCTAGGATAACTGAAAATTTGGAGAAGGTTGAGACCTAATCCAAGGGCCATGAGATCATGGAATGATGCATAGAGATGTTATAAAGATGATCCCTAGACCAACTCATCATGATTGAGGAGTTTGAGAAGTTTCAAGTTAGGGTTTCCAAGGATTGTCAGTGAGAAAACCCTAGTTTGATCCCTATTTTCCAGGCAGTTTTAGCTCTAGATGTGATTGATATCTCATCTTCCCCACAACATGAATGTTGTAGAGCTTGTTCTTAGCTTTAATTTGAGTGGTGGAAGTCCTTGATAGGAGTTACAGAGCTCAAGTTATGGTTTTGACAAATTACAGGTCAGCAGAGGTATGTGAATCTGGGTCCTTGAAAGTCACCCAACTTACAGACAACTTTTGCCCTAGTAGGAGGATTCCTATGGTTTCTTGGTCAACATGAATGTTGAAGAGCATCTTCTTAGCTTTAATTTGAGTGGTAGAATTCCTTGATTGGATTTGTGGAACTCAACTTATGGTTTGAACAAGACAGGGGTATTTTGGTCATTTGTCAGTTATAGGTCATTTTAGCCAATGCCTAAAACTCCTATTTCCAAGCTTCAAATGGAAAAACTCAAAACATGAAAGTTGCTCAAAATGTGATTTTAAGTCTAGAAAGAAGGTCACAAATTGTTGGAAAAGCTCATGGCACAAGATTACATGATTGGTCAAAAATGAACTAAAAATGGCTTATAAACTTGAAAAGTTGAAATTGAAAAGTGATTTGGAAGATCCACAAATCCAAAATAGGTCATCCAATATATCATTTTGATTGGAAAAACCATTTTAAGAACTTTGGTTTAAATAGATTTTTCATTTGAGGCTCCAAAAATGGACTTCCTTTGGAAATTTATTACTTGCATAAGAAGGCAACTTTGCAAAACCCTACATAAGTGAAATGCAAGGGTTGCTTTCATTCATTAACATTCAATATCTCATATTAAGACAATTTGGCATGAGATTACAAGGGATAAGGCAAGGGAAATGATATTTTCAACTTCTCATTTAAGGAGAAGTTCATGACTTTTCTAGATCCTTCTAGATGATTCCACAAGCTTCCATCAATTGCTATTTAAAGAGTGCCATGCAGAGAGATTGAAGGTTGGTGAAACTTGGTGATAGAGAGTCAAGTCAGAGGAGGGAAAGAGAGAGATAGCCATTAAAGCTCTTGCTTCAAGTTCAAGCCATCCAAGATATCTTGCACTACAAGCCATCTCCTTCACAACCATTGCAAACAGAAGACTGGTGATCATCCAAGGATCATCTAGAAGCAATTCCAAGGCTTGAATCATGCTCTACATCACTCCACCATAACCCCTTGACAGGTTTCTTCTTCACCTTCTATCTCCTAAATTATTGAGTTTTAGTTAGTTTCATAGGCATAGAAATGATGCACTAGGGTAGATGACTCTTTCCCATGAATTAGGGCGCGATCCATGAGGTTCCATGGAAGGTGAGTGATTCTTGAATCTTCAAGAATTAGTTGTTTAGGGCGTTTTAGTTAATATGAGTTAGGTCAGATTGATGAGCATAGCATATAGAACATCTGTAGATCATTAGAGTTAGGGTTAATGAAGATTGATATCAGCTGAATGTGGTTGTACCAAGACATTGCAAGCCTCTGTTAGAACAACCTAGGTAGAATTAAGAAAAACTACTCGTACCATTTTATTCCTCTCATTTAGTAGAGCAACTTTCGTTTTTGAATCGTGTCGAACCATGGCCTGAGCAGAGAGATAGAGGAGCTCGAATCCTGGTGCATGGAGGTGGGGGTTCTGAAAACCCTAAGTTTTGGTGGGGACGATGAAGGAGAGCCTTTGATTTGGTCCCAAAGCTTGACTTGTTAATTAGATCCAGCGGTCATGGTTTAGTCTGAGAATTGGAGGGAAGATTTCAAATAATTGAAACGCAGTCGTTTCACTTAAACCGCTCATGGGCTCAGCTTGCTATTCGCCCCCCCCCCCCTTTTGGCTGGCCCAATTATTTTAACTGGCGCGTGTTTCTATTTGTACCCCCCCCTCCCTTTAATTAATTTTAATTCTTTTATTTTCTTCTTTTATTTTTTCTGTTTTGTTTAATTCATTAAAAATTGATAAAAAATGATTTTTGACTTCTTCTTTTTTCTATGATTAGATGAAAATGTGTAGAAAATTATAAAAATAAAAATGGGATTTTATTTTTTAGTTTGGTATTTTTAATAGATTTTCCTTTTAAATAGCTTTTAAATAGTCTTAATTTGGTATTTGATTTTGTAGGAATTGTTTTAGGACCTTCCCTTAGGTTTTTCTATCCATTCTTTTTTGTGCAATTAGATGATGAATCATAGTTCCCCATAGGATTTTTTCTAGATTTTTAGAATTAAATTTTGATTAGTTTAATTAGGGTAGATTTAGGGTATCCTAATTAGGGTTTAAATTGTGTTTAGGTGAAGAATCCCTTTCTTTGATTGAGTTTTGTCTTGATTTTTAGGTAGAGGCCTATGTAGATGTTATGAGTAGGTGTTGAGGACCCTTGTGAATAATTGTTAGATTTTTCCCCATTAGTTTAGTATTTTTAGGTATTTTCTGAAGTTGCCTATTGATTTTGTCTCCCTTGTGGTTATCTGTTCATCTTTGGGATTCATTGTGAGGAATTTGTTGTGAGGCTTGTGTTGTCTTGAAGAGCTTGTCGGAGAGCATGATGAAGTGAATATTGTAGATCAAGACTCAGAGACCCAGAGCTTGGCTTGTCCCCTGTCTGTGAGGTTTGAGATCCTGAAGTTTGAAGGAAGTTCATGGTACTTTCCTGAGGAAGGCACTATGAATGACTTTCATTCTTTCTTCTCACCTCTTTCTTAAGTATCCAATGATGTTGGAGCCAACTTGTGAGTTTAATTTCTCCTGAGGAGGAATGTAAACTGATCACATGTTGTTGAGCCACATGGGATACAACTCCTAAGTGAAAGCCTCCTAGTACTTTCCTGAGGAAGGTCCTATGAGTCTATTCACTTAGTTCCCTTAGTTTATCTAGGATTTCTCAAGTATCCAATGATGTTGGAGCCAACTTGTGAGTTTAATTTCTCCTGAGGAGGAATGTAAACTGATCACATGTTGTTGAGCCACATGGGATACAACTCCTAAGTGGAAGCCTCCTAGTACTTTCCTGAGGAAGGTCCTATGGGTCTATTCACTTAGTTCCACTAGTTCAGATAGGATTTCCTAAATATCCAGTGATGTTGGAGCCTGCTTGTGAGTTTAATTTCTCCTGAGGAGGAATGTAAACTGATCACAGTGGTTGAGCCACATAGGATATGATTCCTGAGTATACACCTCCTGGTGCTTTCCTGAGGAAGACACTATGAGTCTGCTTACTTAGCTCCCTGTCTTTGGTAAGTTTGTTCTGAAGCTTGAAGGCTGGGATTGATTTCTCTTGTTTAGGGTTTTGCTTTAGTGCTTAGATTTGATTTAGATTCTGTGTTAGGGTTAGGATTAGAGAGTGGATGATTCTTTCTCAAGCATGTGTGTTTTGTTTGCCTGTTGGCACTTCATTTCCGTTATCTGTTCATTGCTTGATAGCATGTTGATTATCTTCGGTATGATTACTGTTATTTCATGACTGGCTTGAGGTTGAGATGAGCTTGTGGAGGCTGAAGCCCCACACACATTTCCTCCCTCACTTGCATTGCATGCATTTTACTGTTAAAGCTGATGTTTTTGTCTGTTTCTGTGTATCATTGGCATGATCCCTTAGGACTCTCATTTCCTCTGATGAGGATTTGATGATAGACTTTTAGGTTGAAACCTATGCATGACAACATCTAGGAGTTCCCTGTTCAAACCTCAACCATAGGATGAATCCATGGCATGATAACAATAGGACTTGATAGTCTCCCTCCTAGTTGAGCCATTTTTCCTGTAGTTTCCCGAACTACGTTTGCTCTGATCTTTCATACCAGATGAAAGTACGTAGGCATAGGATGCGATATCCTAGCGAGCAACCTTCCCAACCTTTCCCCCGTAGTTAGCCGAACTACGTTGACTCTGATTTCTCATTCTCTGATGGGAATACGTAGGCATAAAGTGCGACGCTTTGCCGAGTCATTTTTCTTTTCTTTTTTCAGCCAGCCTTGATAGGTAGATAGATTATAACCAACCCGTCCAAGTAAACAAACAAGCGAGGATCCCGTCGAGTACGACGGACGTGAGGGGTGCTAATACCTTCCCCTTGCGTAACCGACTCCCGAACCCAGACAATGGTTGCGATGACCTTGTCTTACCCTTTTTCGTCAGGTTTTTCCGATCGTTTCCTTTCCCGCTCTGAGGGATAAATAACGAAAGGTGGCGACTCTTCTGTCATGCCGGCACCTTATTTTCGCGCAAGCGACACATGTTCTCATGTATTTATAATCGATCTGATTAATACTCATACCACAAGTCTAGGATTCACGCCCAAAGGCTACCCACAACACATATCATCACCATGGGTCACATACTTATTCATATCATAGAGGTATTAACCTATGTGAATCAACCAAACAATCACCACATGAACAACACAATAAAAAAAGAATGCTGTCTGATTCGCCTTCATTCGCCTGGCGAACCCTCGCAGCGAACCTTCGCCTGGCGAACTCTCTCAGCGAACACTCGCTAGGCTTCGCCTGGCGAGACTTCTCAGCGAGTCCAAGTCAGTAGCTACTGACTTCATTTGCCACCATTCGCCAGCACCTTCGCTGGGCGAACCTTCGCTATCCAACTTCGCCTAGCGAACTCGCCAGCGAAGTCCACTGGAACTTAAACTTAATTATTCGCCAGCATTCGCTGGGCTTCGCCTGGCGAAGCTTCGCCTTCGCTCGCTTGGTGAGAGCCAGCGAACCTGCGCATAACAAAACCCCATTCTGTCTTCTCCCTTTATCCCACCATCAACCAACCACTTAATCATCAAAATCAGCTCAAACAACATACCCTCATGTTACCCGACTATTCTACGGCATTATTTCCAAGTTTCAACCGATTAAATCATCATTCTACCGATTAATCCAACTTGCCCTAAAATTGGAAAGTGATGAAAAACATCCACAAACCCAAACCCAACATACATAATAGCATACAATGATTAAATAGCAATGTTTCTCACCCTTACCTCGATTAATCGGAGCTTCGAAATTGGTTCTTGAAGATTCTCCAAGCTTTTTCCCTTTTTCCTCTTCATTTCTCCTCTTCTTCTTTCTTTCTCTTTTCTTTCTTTCTTTCTATCTTTCTCTTTCTCTCCAATCCCCTTTTTATGTCCTTTTATTTCTTTTCTTTTTTCCTTCCTCTATTATTTTCTTTCCATTCCAATTTCCTTTCAATTCTCTATTAATTCCAATTAATAAAAATTAATTCCAATATTAACATAAAATCCCACTAAATCAATTAATTACTACAATTAATTATTTAATGAAATTTGGGTTGTTACAACCCTCCCCCACTTAGGAATTTTCGTCCTCGAAAATGTTATCTGATCCAAACAACTCTGGATACGACTCTCGCATTCCAATTCTTCCAAATCCAATTCTCCCATAACTACTTCCACCAAAGGAATCTCTATACTTCGAAGTTGTTTCTTATCAACAACTAGAACTAGCCACGCCTCCGAAGTCAAATTCTCTCTCACTTGTACACCATCCACCCGAATCAATGTACCTCTTCAACTTAGACATATGAACACCTCATGCAATCCTCTCAAGCGACAGCGGTAAAACAGTCTAACATGTTATCCGCCTCACGCTTCCGCTGCGCTACTCTGATACAGATCAACAAAACACAGGGTGCTCACGAGACTTCAAGCTCGACCAACACCAATTACTACCATAACTCTCAAAACACGGCCTTACTTGGATTCTTTGATCGTTTCCATCGTCTCTTGCACGGTCTTTGATCCGAGTACAACACTCCCGTTGGACATGCAACAACACAAAGGAGTCATACTTCCTCAAATTCATCAGAAAACCCGGCACAAAGCCCATGGGAATACTATCCCATCCCACTCGAAATACTCAACAGTTGTATCAGATCCAACCATCTCTAATGTCCATACTTCAATTCCCAGCAAGTCTAATCAACATATACAAACTCAATCAATTCCTTCTCCATCTATGGCTATCCAAAACTATTTCTCAAATTCGGTCGCATCTTCCTAGTACCTGCACGGATACTCCATCTTTCTCGATGTACTTCTCCATGAGTACTCTTATCCAACTCACACTATTCAGAATACACACTTCATCACGACATCTCACAATACCATTTCCCTTAATCCGAAAATAAGCCCTCTGACTTTTATCCATTAAATTCAATTAATCTATCAACTCAACTCAGAATTCTGATTTCCTCGAACCTCATCAGAATACCAAAAGTCAATCTCAACATCCAAGGCTCAACTCCATAAGAAGTCTCTTCATAGGCCGAACTCATATCTGAATTTGCTTAATCAGTTCTAACTTCCTTACCATCTTCACTAGTGTATACCAAAATTCCCGATTCGATATCTTAGCTACCACTTGGTCTCATCCGAATGGTAATTTAACCAAAACCATACTCCTTCAGGAGTTCCAATTACTTCTCTGTCTCATATTTGACTCTCTCTCAAGTAAAACAAATACCTTAAGGTCAGTAACCATCTCAAATCTCAACTAAACAATTGAGGCTTCCAAACTCCGGTACAAACACACAACAGCAACCCACTCCAAATTACTTTTCAGATAATCCCTCTCTGTACTTTATATTGCCTTCAAGCATAACCAAAACTCATTAATTTTGGAATTAACACATCTCTTAATCATATCAACAAAGTATCTCAAAACACAACGACAATCCTGTCGGACTTGGCAAAACCAATACACGAACTGTTGACAGCTTTCTCAAAACTCTTTGAACTTTCTTCACAGTAGTACATCACTGCCTCTTCCCCAATACTAATAACTCAAGTTCCCGACGCTCAACATGAACCCCTATACTCTCCGAACATATCCAAACACCATCGGTTACATAACCATTGACTCTCTCAATCAAGTGTGGAAAATCATCATATCAAACGGACACTCAGCTGTGAACTTATGGTGATAACACAAACCGCACTCTCCGCTCTTACCATAACATCCAAACATTTTTCGCCAATAAATACTTAATTCCATGTCACTACTTTCCTATCACATAGAGCACTGTAATATCTTCCAACGCTTCTAATCTTGCGTCATTCCGAATTACGGTTTTCCGTTACGACAAAATCACGGAAACAACCCTTCCACACTTAAAGGTCATCCAATACCTCTCCAACTCTTGAAATGCTTAAGGGTCCAATTATACCAACCATGTATTCCACATCTCATTTCCTTTACTAATCACTAGAAGTCATTATCCACCCTTATACTCAACTCCATAATCTGTTGCCGTAGCACACACACCAGACATAATTCTCAACACTACTTAATCAATTTAATTCTTCGACTGTCCAAACAGATATAATTAGTCGGCAAAACCGCCATCTTCCCACTTTCATTAGCACCCCGAATTCCCATCAAAATTAACCATCTCCTCACTGTCTCGTGCCGACTCATCAACACACTTCTTAAGCACCTGGCTTAGCTCCAAACAGTTCTCTGCTCACGCCACCTAAGCTTGCAAGACACGTCCATCCCATCCAACAGAACTCCAACTACTATCAACAAGAGATTAAGGGTGATCAGTTCCTCAATTTGTCAATAGGCAGCTGAAAATCATGATGGAGTATAGACTATCTTTACCAAACCACAAGAGTGTTAACCACCCACTGAGCTACAACTCCTACACCTGCAGCATCTTGGAGAAGCACAACTTCTCTCCCACTTAGATCATTCCCACTTCTCCAGACAAGGTTAAGCAACAACATATATCGACAGTGTTTTCACACACATGTCGCATACAAGGGAACAAATAACATTAGACAACTTAGCCGGACGGACCGACCTGCTCTGATACCACTAATGTAACACCCTTCTAAACCCCGCAAATAATATATGCATAATCAGAGTAAAAGTTAACATGCATCCATAAAAGGGCATCACACAAAACTTGCACCACATTAAAACAATCTGTCATGCTCATAAACACCTTTCCATTTAGCAGCGGATTCATTAATGAAAATCCTTTAAAAGAAACATTTACTTTCATCATATAAAATCAACATCTCTAGGCACTAAGGCCAACATCTCATTATCTCAATTATTCCAAATATGAAAACATAACTTAGGTTACATAATGTAATCCTAAAACATAAGCAATCGATCCCCGTGTTACACGACCAGAGCATGACTCAACCCATAAATAATTACTAAACCGCTACACACGTAGCAACCTCGAACTACAAGCAGAACTTCATAAAGGCCTCCAGCAACCTAATCTTCAATGCCTCATAGAGCATTATAAAACAGCAGAAGGGTGAGAAATATTACCATAATAATCAAAGCATAAAATCATGTATACATAGGTATCATATAATTAACTCCCTATTTCTCACCACAATTCAACTCATAGTCATTTACATCGTCACTTATATATATATATATATACAACATGAATATTCACCAAGCATTTTACATCATGCATACATCCACAATTCCACAATCTTAACATTCACATGTAAGCATCTCTTCATGCACGCTTCATAAGTATTCAACAAACATCTCATTCACATGCATACTCTCACAATTTCACAATCTCATCATTCACACATAAGCATCTCTTCATGCATATGTCATATATTAATGTGACTCAACAACTCAATGCAACTCATGCAATGCGGTACCGACTCTCGTTATCTTTTTTCGGTTTTTACATTAAACCGGGTCCACAATTCTAGACCGATAACCCGTTATCTTTTTTCGATTTTTACTTTAAACCGGGTCCACACTTCTAGACCGATAACCACAAAGGCCCGTCCTCTAAGCCTTCAAACCCACTCTTCTAGGTTTGGGACAAGCCACTAGTTTCCACGAAACTAACAGACATTGCCTCTTGACTAAATGATGCATGTACAATCAGCCACAACAAATGCACTTAAGACCGACATCTTAATCTCATGCATTCAAATAATTCATCTCTTCAAGAATTACATTATGATTGCACACACAACATATTCACATAACATTCATCAATGTATTCATAATTCAACACTATCACCATATTATCACTCACAATGCACACATATCCACGATATGTTCTCATGCATTATTCACATTTAATCACATACATACAATATGCATTTACAACATCTATCAAGCAATGCACATATATCCATGACATGTTCTCATGCATTCTATTCATACCACCATATACCAACAATATACATTCACAATTCAATATCATCACCGCATTATCAACAATACACACATATCCACAATATGTTCTCATGCATTCTCAAGTAATTCATCATACAAGAATTACATCATGCTTACACGCATAACACATTTACCACGCAATGTACATATATTCACGATATATTCTCATGCATTGTTCATACATAATCGCATCCAATCAATACAAACATCATATTTATCAAACGATGCACGCATATCCATCAATATGCTCTCATGCATTCTTCGTGTATCTTAACATACAACCGCATATAAACAATATACATCCACAATACATTTTTGTATTATGTTTATTATTCATCTCATGCCATTTCATACAAGGTATACATGTCACAGTACCAATAATACAATTATAAGCTATGCACACATATATCCACAATGTTCTCATGCATACTTATTACCTAATTGTACACTACATCAAACCTTCACAAACTCATCAAATAATACGCACATTACCATTATTAAATAATACACACATAATCATTATCATGTTCTCATGTATTTATAATCGATCTGATTAATACTCATACCACAAGTCTAGGATTCACGCTGAAAGGCTACCCACAACATATATCATCACCATGGGTCACATACTTATTCATATCATAGAGGTATTAACCTATGTGAATCAACCAAACAATCAACCCATTAACAACACAATAAAAAAGAATGCTGTCTGATTCGCCTTCATTCGCCTGGCGAACCTTCGTAGCGAACCTTCGCCTGGCGAACTCTCTCAGCGAACACTCGCTAGGCTTCGCCTGGCGAGACTTCCCAGCGAGCCCAAGTCAGTAGCTACTGACTTCATTCGCCACCATTCGCCAGCACCTTCGCTGGGCGAACCTTCGCTATCCAACTTCGCCTGGCGAACTCGCCAGCAAAGTCCACTGGAACTTAAACTTAATTATTCGTCAGCATTCGCTGGGCTTCGCCTGGCGAGAGCCAGTGAACCTGCGCAGAACAGAACCCCATTCTGTCTTCTCCCTTTATCCCACCATCAACCAACCACTTAATCATCAAAATCAGCTCAAACAACATACCCTCATGTTACCCGACTATTCTACAGCATTATTTCCAAGTTTCAACCGATTAAATCATCATTCTACCGATTAATCCAACTTGCCCTAAAATTGGAAAGTGATGAAAAACATCCACAAACCCAAACCCAACATACATAATAGCATACAATGATTAAATAGCAATGTTTCTCACCCTTACCTCGATTAATCGGAGCCTCAAAATTGGTTCTTGAAGATTCTCCAAGCTTTTTCCCTTTTTCCTCTTCATTTCTCCTCTTCTTCTTTCTTTCTCTTTTCTTTCTTTCTTTCTATCTTTCTCTTTCTCTCCAATCCCCTTTTTATATCCTTTTATTTCTTTTCTTTTTTCCTTCCTCTCTATTATTTTCTTTCCATTCCAATTTCCTTTCAATTCTCTATTAATTCCAATTAATAAAAATTAATTCCAATATTAACATAAAATCCCACTAAATCAATTAATTACTACAATTAATTATTTAATGAAATTTGGGTTGTTACATGTGGGGCATCGACATGATAGGCAAGATCGAGCCCACTGCATCTAACGGTCATCGCTTCATTCTAGTAGCTATCGACTACTTCACCAAGTGGGTGGAGGCAGCCTCATATGCTAATGTGACCAAGCAGGTGGTGGCTAAATTCATAAAGAGGGACATCATCTGTCGTTACGGAATTCCCGAGCGGATCATTACTGATAATGGTTCGAATTTGAATAACAAGATGATGAAGGAGCTGTGCCAGAGTTTCAAGATTGAACACCACAACTCATCTCCTTACCGGCCAAAGATGAATGGCGCCGTTGAAGCGGCCAATAAGAAAATTAAGAAGATTTTACAGAAGATGGTTGTGACCTATAAAGATTGGCACGAGATGTTGCCATTTGCACTCCACGGTTATCGTACAACGGTACGTACATCAACCGGGGCAACTCCTTTCTCACTAGTGTACGGTATGGAAGTTGTCCTGCCGTTAGAAGTTGAGATTCCTTCTTTGCGAGTTTTGGTTAACGTGAAACTCGATGAGGCAGAATGGATTAAGAACCGACTAAACCAACTCAGCCTGATGGACGAGAAGAGATTAGCATCGATTGCATACGGTCGTCTGTACCAAAGCCGAATGAAGAAAGCTTATGATAAGAGGGTGCGTCCTGGAAGCTTTCAAACGGGTGATCTCGTCCTGAAGAAGATTATTCCTCCACACTCCGATCACCGGGGCAAGTGGACTCCCAATTACGAAGGTCCATACATCGTCAGCAAGGTCTTCTCGGGAGGAGCCTTGTTGTTATCCACGATGAATGGTGAAGATTTTGCATCCCCGGTGAACGCGGACGCAGTTAAAAAATACTTTGCTTAAAAATGACCCGCTGGAAAGAAAAAGAATATCCAGGCAAAAATGGGGCATCCCGGCGAGCCATAAAAAAGGAAAAAGGTTCGGGAAAAAATTAGGGATATAAAGAAAAGAATGTACACCTGCAAAGTTGAAAACCCGGATGGGCGACTTTGGCAAAAAAGGGTATCCCGGTGAATCGAAAACTCGAAAGGGCGATTCAGACAAAAGTTAGGGATTCGAAAAAGCAAATGACTGCGTTCCGCGTGTGGACTGCATTTGTTTAGTGGTTTGGAGGACCTGAGGGCCGTTTATCTGAATCAATCTCTTCTGAAGCTGAAGCATCGGAGAGGTATCGAAGTCGAGTGGGTCATAGAGGGATCAACTCATGGTGTTCGTCTATGCCTCATTGCCGACATTTGTGTATATACTGATGTATATTTATGTTTTATATTTGCGCAGCTTCCTCATTCCAGGAGCTTGCATCTGTTGTAAAACATTTTTGCCCATTCAGGGGTTCGTTATCAATAAAATATATACCATTCAGCAATTATGTTTGTCTGTTTAGCATTTACCTGTTTTATTTGCGAAAAAGAACGCCGATGTTTTTAATAAAATGCGCATACATAAACTTACTGGCCTAGGCCACTGGTTGTTGAAACAATGAATTACTTGAACATTGTCACAAGATGATAACCTTGATAGGTCCCTTTGAGAAGGGTATCTTGTCTGTTCGTTTGGGTTGTTGCAGGTATAGCATACTCCAGGCAGCACGTCGTATGCGCCCCCAGGCAGGATGACTCCTTCCTCTCCAGCAAGTTCAGCAGCCTCTTCCCACGGAGTCTGCACATGAGATCGTAAGCATTGATATGTCTCCCCAAGCAGAGAAGATTCCCTCCCCAATCAGATGCATCCCGAAGGGTCGTCATCTCCCCAGATGAGTCACATACTGAAGTGTGCAGCAATTGATAGTTCAAGACTGAAGCCTCCAGCGGAATTGAGATTCCCCCACAGAGTCGTATTCTCCCCAGTAAGCAGGACGTTTCCTTCTTCCCCAGCCGAGTTTGCAGATCCCCAAGGGAGCCGAGTCCTTGGAAGCCGTTCAGGCCATGATTGGTTTTTTCCCCAGTAGAGTGTTGAAAGCTGATGCTGTATTTCCCCACCGGAGTCGTTATCTCCAGGAAAGTTTTGCTGCGAATGTCGTGCAGTTTATTTCTGCGATTGGCATCGCTTTCCTCAGCAGGTTCAGGTTCTCGTAGAGCATTATTCCCCTGCAGCAGTCAACTGAAGATCATTTCCCCCAGGCGGAGTCCAATAGAGATTGGCGTGACTTCTTCTCCTTGGCAGGATGAGTCCTTCCTCCACCAGAGTGGTTCTTTCTCCTTTACAGGAGGTTTCTCCCTTCAGCATTTATTTTGCTGACGGGGTCGTAGCATTTTGCATGATTGCATAGCATTTACCCAAAAAACGCGTAGCATTTCCACCGTGTGGAGCATTGCGCCATTGTCAAAGTATATGCATACTAAACATGAGCTAGGTCGTTACTGTGCTTGTTTTGCAGGTGTTCATCCGCAGAGTCGCTTGCTCAAGATGATTCCAGAATCCCCCAGCAAAAGTCGTTTGCCCAAGATGATTCTTGAATTCTCCAGCGAAGTGGTTTGCTTAAGATGATCCTTAAGATCCCCAGTGAAGTCACC
The DNA here is from genome assembly GCA_963859935.3 of Lathyrus sativus. Classification (NCBI taxonomy): domain Eukaryota; kingdom Viridiplantae; phylum Streptophyta; class Magnoliopsida; order Fabales; family Fabaceae; genus Lathyrus; species Lathyrus sativus. Next base: position 168,985,071 of record OZ012739.1, on the reverse strand, counting down.
AGAGAGGGTTACTCAAGTTGATGCTTAGAGTCCCCGGCAGAGTGGTTGCTCAGGATGATTCCTAAAATCTACCGCGGAGTTATTGCCTCAGGATGATTCTTGAAGTCCCTGGCGGAGTCACTTGTCCAAGATGAGTCTTGCAGTCCTCAGCAGAGTCGATTCACCCAGAATGATTTCTGAAGCCCCGAAGCAGAGTTACTTGATAGTTCTCCAGAATCCCCAGCGGAGATGTGTCATCCCCAGCAGGTTTCTGAACAGCGTAGTCGAAACTTCCCTTGAAGACTTGATGATTGAAGTCCAACCGTATTAACGAAGCAGTTCTCTCAACTGATGCGGAGTGCCTGATGGCAGAAGTTTGGATATCCCCAATTGGTTCATGATTGACTGAGAATTCTATCCCCGACTTAGTGATGAAATACGGCTGATGCCCGAAAATTTCTTTGAATGCCCGATGGCATGATTAACTTGATTGTTGATCTAATAAGTCCCGAGGAATCCTGATGCCTGACGGCATGATCGACCATGTATCACCGGTTACCGTGTGACCAATTCCCCAGCTAGTTGCCGTGCAGCTAATATTTCATTTTCCGAAGATTTGTCCCCATCAGAGTACTGTATACTTGTGCAGTTGGCAAATTTCCGGGTTTGTTGGTATTCAACCGCCTTTTACCTTGATTGTTTGAGAGTCGTTCGCTTCTCACCCAGTCAGGTTCAAGCCGCTTGAATAGGGGCAGTTGTTGCACCCCAAAATTTGCCCAACTTTTCTTTACCTAGCTTATGTTTCATTTCATTCACATTAGCATTATCATTTGCATCTCATTGACATGTATGCAGGAGATCAAGAGGTATGATTACCAATCAAGAGCTACACAAGACTTTGAAGCTAGTTAAGAAGGTTATTCAAGGACTGATATCCTTGTTTAGAGAAGGTAAAAGAGCCTTAGAGAGAGTGATTGAAACCAAGAGGGTGTGTCTCCTAACTTGAGAGTTGTGGGAAGCCATCAGATGATTCTGAAGCCATGAAGTTAGACTTGAGGTCTTGAGAGAGCTCATGAGAAGTATTGAAGATCACTTTGAGGCCTAGACAGGTCATTGTGCAAGATTAAGAAGCCCCAGCCATGATTGGTGCAGTTAGGGTTTGACTGGGTCAACCCTAAGTCAAATGAGGATTTGAAGAAGGTTGAGACCTAACTCAAGAGCCATGTGATCAGGGATTGATACATTGAGATGTTATAAGGATGATTCCAAGGTTAAATCATCATGATTGAAGAGTTTTAGAAGTTTCAAGCTAGGGTTTCTAAGACTTGACAGTGTAAAATCCCCTAGTTTGACCCCTATCTTCAAGGCAATTTAGCTCAAGATGTGATTGTCATCTCATCTTACCCCCAACATGATTGTTGTAGATCATGATCTTAGCTTTAATTTTAGTTCTAGAAGTCCTTGATAGGATTTGTAGAACTCAAGTTATGGCTTTGACAAGTTACAAGTCATCTGAGGAATGTGAATTTGGAGCTTGAAAGTTACCCAACTTGCATGAAACGTTTGGCCTAGAAGGATGATTCCTATGAACTTCTGGTCAACATGAATGTTGTTGCTTATCCTCTTAGATTTCTAGAGAGTACTAGAAGTCCTTGATAGGATTTGTAGAACTCAAGTTATGGCTTTGACAAGTCAAGGGCATTTTGGTCATTTGGAGATTATAGGTCATTTCAACCATAAGGCCATAACTCCCATTTCCAAGCTTCAAATGGGAAAATGTTCAACATAAAACTTGTTCAAAATGATGTTTTAAGGCTAGTTAAGAGGTCATGAGATGTTGGAATTTCTTGTAGCTCAAAGTTGCAAAAATGACCTAAAATGAGGGTATAAGTTAAATGTACCAAGGTTGGAAATTGATACTTTTGATCTACATATCCAAACCAAGGAATGTAATAGGTCATTTTGACTCTAAAAGACATTTTAAGAACATTGGTTTAGCCACATTTTTGAATTGGAGTGTAATTTGTGGACTTGCTTTGAAAAGTAGTTACTTACATCTTAAGTAACATTTGCAAAACCTAGAATCAAGGCATAACCAAGGCCCCTTGCAAGCCAAACACTTCCAAAATGTCATGAGGGGAGAAATTGGAAGGAATTGGGATTGATTTCAGGATGTTAACAGAATTATGCACACCATGGCATGTGATTGAAATTCTCATGACATGAGAGATTGAACTTCTCATTAGAAGGATCTAGAGGCTTCTAGATCATCCACACATGGTCTATATATTGAGTAGAGGTGATCCAAGGCAAGGTTTGGTGATGATTGAGAGAGAAAACTGAGCTTGCACTTTGAACTTCCTCATTGCAAATCAAAGTCGGTTACAAGGTTAGAGGCCATTTCAGTCCAAGAAATTGATCTCAATAGCTTGCTCTGAGGTTGGTGATCAATTTCAGATCAAATTCAAGGCACTGTGGTGGAAGAATCGTGAAGTAGCCATTGGAGAGTGAAGCGTGCAACTCAGAATCGAATTTGATAATTCAAGAAGATTCAACTCTTTTCTTTGCATACAGAAGATTAATTGTGACTCAGTGAAGGATTCTGCAAGTTCTTGAAGGCTGATTTGAAGATTCAAACCTTCTGTTTGCTCAAGTTTACCAGGTATGCAACTCTTGTGCTATGGCTTAAATTAGGTAAAATTAAGATGAATTGTTATGGTAGATGCATAGTAGAATGATGTAGGAAGATTTCTGGATCATCAATTTGGAGATTAGTGACCAATTAGGGTTCATGGAATTTTCGGTTGAGATTGTTATTCTTGGATTCTTGAACTGTTAGCATGATTAAATGGCATAGGAAGATTCCTTGTGAAAATTGGAGTGAGTTTCATGTAGAGACCTCTTGGAATGGAGGCCTGTGGAGAGAGTTAGGGTTGGGGACGATGACCGGAGCACCACCGGCGACGGCCATGGTTGCGCGTGTGTTTCAGGATTTCAAATGAAGAAGATGACTTGATAGCCATCAGATTGGGGTTGAACTTTGACTGAGGGCATGATCCAATGGCCACGAACGTGTCTCATTTTGTGAAGGATTCTGAACTAATGTGAAACGCGGCGTTTCACTTAAGTTGTGTTTTGGGCTTAATGCATTAGCTGCTAACCACACCCCCTTTTTGGGCCCAACCCTGAATTGAATTGATTTTGTTTACTATCTGCACCGTGGGTTTGTCATTTTATTTTGATTTTCTTTATTTTTTCATTTTATTCATAGTTCTTGATAAAATCATAAAAAATGGAAAAATAGCTCAATTGATCCCATTCTTTTTGCATTGAATTCATGATAGAATCTAGTATTTTTTAGATAAAAAATATTTTTATTTCATGCATTTTCTGATTTTATGGGAATTTTAACATTTTAATTGATATTAAAATAGTCATGTTTGATGCTTGACATTGGTGAATTTGGTTTGATCATGTGATGATGATTTTGATCTTGATTTTTTGTGAGTAGTTAGAATATATATGCATGCTCCCCATAGATTTTTCTCACATTTTTGTGATGAGCATAAGTGGTATTTTAGGTTGAAACCTTTAGAAGCTCCATTTTTAGGGTTTATGGTTGATACCTTTGGATTTAGGACTTAATTTTAGGACTTAATAGATGATTTAGTCCCTGGTTTTTGTATGAGGAATTCTTAATTGAATTAGGATCCCTTAGGAATTTTTGTAGGAATTTATAAGATAGTTTACTATTTTTTATTGATTTTAGTTTAGGTGCTAGTTTTAGATGATTCTAATGCACTAATCCCACTAGATTAACTTCTTTAGTTCCCTTAGATTAGGGTTTTGTGTTGCTTGCTCTTGGATGATGATGAAGGCAAGTTGAAGATGCATTGGATTGATTGAAGAGGCTTGGATGTGAAGATCTTCCCTTCTTTTGGTGTAGTTTTGATTAGGTATTAAGATTAGGGTTTTGTGGGCAGAGCTTCTAGATAGATTCTCTTCTTTCATAAACATGGAATATGTTGATCAATTCCATTATTCCCTATGATGTAAGGTCCCTTTGTAAAGGCCTCATCCCTCCTTTGGTAGGATGTGTGGCTCTTTGCAAATTGGTAGAACCTTTGAGGGTCCCTTTCTCTGATGACAGGATGCTCAGTGGTGACCTTTGGTCTTCACTCTGCTACCAATCATCCAAACTTTGTTCTGGATAGATGAATATTTCTCCCTTGTTAGAGGATGGAGTTCCTTGCTTGAAGAGTTTGAAGGATGAAGTTGATACTTCCATGTGATTGAAGATTACCTTGAGAAGCTGAAGCTTGTAGATGGAGAGGAACTAGTTGATACTGGTAAAGAAGAGAGAGCTGAAGCTTGAAGGCCAAGAAGAACAAGTTGATACTTATGAAGAAGATCCAATTGAGATTGAGTGAAGAGCTGAGGCTTGAGGAATGAAGGATAAGTTGACACTTATGTTGATACACTGAGTCCCTGAAAGAACAAGTTGATACTTGCAGTTAGGAGTGAAGCCTGAAGGTGGAATTGACTGAAGAGCTTAGGCTTGGAGAAGAGGGAATAAGTTGATACTTATGTTTGATGTGTTAGAAGCTTGGAGAAGCAAGTTGATACTTGCTATTGAAGATGATAGTCTTGAAGGGTAGTTGAAGTCTGAAGGCTGGACTGCTGTCAGAGGAGGGCTGTAGTGTGGAAGCTGTTGATCTGTTTTATTTACTGTATTGTTGTGACTTGTTTGACTTGCTTGATGCATTAGAATAAGTCCATATCTAGACTGATGTAAGCTAGGAGCATGATTGCACTAGAGGTTGAGTTGCTCCCTCTGCTTGTATTTTTACTGTATGGCTTTGCTTGCGGGTATTCGGTAGAGCCCAGCTCCCTTGCCTATGTGGTTTGTATTTTGCTTGATAGCATGTTATTTCTTCTGTATGATTGCAGTTACTCATTATCTTGCTTGATAGCATGTTATTTCTTCTGTATGATTGCAATTATTCATATTTGTTTTGAGGTTGAGATGAGCTTGTGGAGGCTGACACCCCACACACATTTCCTCCCTCACTTGCATTGCATGCATTTTACAGTCGTTTACTGTTTACTGTTTGAGCTGATGCTTTATCTGTTTCTGTATCTTTGACATGATCCCCTAGGAATCTCACTCCCTTTGATAAGGAAGTGATGATTAGAACTTTCGGTTGAAACCTATGCATGATAACTTCTAGGAGTTCCCTGTTTCAAACCTCAACCATAGGATGAATCCTTGGCATGACAACATTAGGACTTGATAGTCTCCCCGTAGTTGTCCTCTCTCTTCTCATCTCAAAACAAATTAAAATACAGTAATAAAGGTTAACTGAAGTCGTACGTTACGAGCCTTAAGCTATCTGAGAAAGGATTGTTGGAGAGTTTCTTTTCAACAGTCTGGATGTTTAGTATGGTACCCTTTGGGTGACATGCGACGCATTCACTCTCAGATCATAGTCTCTAGTGCGATACTAGTTGCAAACAACCATAAAAAACAGTTCTTCCGTAAAAGACAGAAAACAAACTTCAAACCTTTTTGCCCCGTGGGCCCATAATTCAAAGGAAGCTTTTCTGAAGAAAAGAGTGTCGTTAACTCTCAGTTCTACCGCAAATGGTAATGCTTAAGTCTCCAAGGGTCGAGTTGCGTACATCCAACTGTTGGAACTGTTTGTTAACCCTACTCGATAAAACAGATGAATCTGAATTCCCGTAATCCGTATTATCCCGAACTACGTAAGATCTGATCTCTCATGCCTGTTGAGAGTACGTAGGCACAATACTGATGTATTGGCGAGCCACCTTCCCCGTAACCCGTAGTTAGGCGAACTACGTTGACTCTGATTTCTCATTCTCTGATGAGAATACGTAGGCATAAAGTGCGACACTTTGCCGAGTCATTTTCTTTTCCTTTTCAGACCAACCTTAATAGGTAGATAGATAAAACCGACCCGTCATGTAAACACAACAAGCGTGGATCCCATCGAGTACGATGGACGTGAGGGGTGCTAATACCTTCCCCTTACGTAACCGACTCCCGAACCCAGACAATGGTTGCGATGACCTTGTCTTATACCTTTTCGTCAGGTTTTTCTGATTGTTTCCTTTCCCGCTCTGAGGGATAAATAACGAAAGGTGGCGGCTCTTCTATTTTGTCGGCACCTTATTTTCGCGGTAGCGACATTAACCTGAAGGAGCACAAACTGACGTTTGAATTCAAGAAGAGGAAGTTAGAAGATTGTTTCGGCGAAGGAGCATGGGAAGACTCAGTTGAAGGTCTTCAATACACTATTATGCGGAGGGAATTACTCGTCGAAGGGTTGCTCACTTGGCCTGATCATCCAGAAACGAGGGATCTGTTACAAGAGTTTCGAGCCCGTGGCCGTACTTGACTATGTTTGTAATCCTTTTGTTTTAATCATTGCTATATGCTGGCCATCACCAAGCTTGTTGGTCGAGGTCATGCTATTGATTCTGCTTGTACTCAGTGACATTGTATACCGCCTTGGGGGGCTTTCTTCGTATATATATGAGATGTTATTTCCATGATTGGACTCGGACTTCTTATTATCATCATTGGCACTCAGGCACTAGGATCGGGGGGATACCTCCCTAACGCACAGACACACGTTTGCATTTGCATGAAGCATCTGCATAACGAGCACTTTGTCGTTTTTCTAACCCTTTTAAATTTGCAGATTGTTTCAGGTTATTCCAGGATTGAGCAAAGACCAATCCACCGTTATCCGACCAGAGAAAATCGAGCTAGAGCAATGGAGCAAGTGCAGACTGATGTTCAGGAACTCCGAGAGAGGATGGACCGCTTCATGGAGCTCATGCAAGTGGTTGCCAACGGCCAAGACCAGCTCAGAACATTGGTCCAGCCTCTGATCTCAAGGGTTGACAGCAATGGTGTACTCCACGGTGGGAATGTTCCAACCCTTCCACCTGTGGAAACTCCTCAGAACGGCATCCCCGTGACCGGGGGGAATGGCAGTGGTAACGGCAACGTGATCGCCAACATGGGGCTCAACGGTAACACGACTGGCGTCGGTAATGGAAATTTTGAAGCTAATGTCAATGTTGGACTGGGCAATGGCAACACAGGTACTGGAAATCTGTACGGGCCTCAGCCATGGTTAGAAGACCGTCAAGAAGATTTGTTCTCATAGAAAGGTGCTGAAGGAGAGCTAACTGCTGAAGCACGTCTGAGATTTAAGGCACTCGAAGACAAGATGAGGAATTTCGAAAACCTGAACACTATGGGTGTCGACATGTCCAAGTTGGGACTGATTGCTGATTTCAAGGTGCCTCCCAAGTTCAAGGTACCCGACTTTGAAAAGTACAAGGGCACCACCTGCCCTCGCGTCCACCTGAGATCATACTATCGGAAGATGTCCGCTCACTCTGAAGACGAGAAGCTGCTGATGCACTTCTTTCAGGATAGCTTGTCCGGGCCATCTTTGGAATGGTACATGAGTTTGGAACCTACCAGTGTGCGCACGTGGAAGGAACTTGCTGAAGCCTTTGTGCACCATTACCAGTATAACAGTGACTTGGCGCCGAACCGGGTCCAACTACAGAATTTGTCACAGAGGAACAACGAAGGGTTCAAAGAATACGCCCAGCGGTGGCGTGAATTGGCAGCCAGGGTTCAGCCGCCGATGGTTGAATGGGAGCTTGTTGAAATGTTTGTAGCCACCCTCCTAGGGGTTTATTACGAGAAATTGGTCAGCAGTATGTCTAGAAGCTTCTCAGATCTCATCATCACGGGCGAGCACGTTGTAAATGGGATCAAACTGGGGAAAATTTAAGGTGATCTATCCTCAGCTGGAGGAGGAAAGAAACCGTATGGTTGCAAAAGGCGGGAAGGAGAGACGAGCGCCGTGTCTAACGCTTGAAGGAAAGGCAAGGGCCAGCACCAGCAGGTGGCTAGCATAACCATCCCCGCGGTCCAACAGCCACAGCAGCAGTAGCAGCCGAATCAGCAAGGGTATAGAAAGTATCAGAACATGGCACCTCTATCAAGTCGTCACCTCGAGACCCCGCCCATGTCTTATGCTCAGCTGTTACAGACTCTGCTTCAGTTACAGTTAATCCAGAAGAGATCCCTGGCTCCCTTGACAAAGGCACCTCCGCCAGGTTATGATGCGAATGCAACATGTGAGTTTCACTCAGGGGCACCAGGCCACACGATAGAAAACTGTAAAGCCTTCAAGCACAAGGTGCAAGACATGGTGGATGCTAAGATCATCAATTTCTCAGATAATGTGCCAAACGTCACGAAGAACCCTATGCCGAATCATAGGGGAGGTGGAGTAAATGCCATTATTGAAGACGAGAGCTTGGATTTGTTGACTGACGTCAAGGATCTGAAGACACCGCTTAGCTTCGTTAAAGCCAAGCTGATGAAGAGAGGTTTCTTCCCAGGATGTGGAGAACTGTGTATGGGCTGTGCGACTAATCTTGATGGATGTGAACAGTTGATAGAGGGGATCCAGAGTCTGATGACCGAAGGAATCTTGCAGTTTAGCCGAAGGGCCGAATGTGGATCTGTAGAGGTAATGCTGAAGCAAGATGATGAGGTTGCTACCATCACCATCCCTCGCCGGACGATAACCATTTCTGCACCCAGACCGCCCATGATTACCATCACCAAGGCTGGGCCGATACCTTTTGAAAGCACCAACGATGTCCCGTGGCATTATGGGGCAGACGTTTATTGTAATAGACAGAAGTTAGAATTAGAACCCTCAGGGCAGTGTGTGGATAACCTAGTGGGAATGGGCGGAATCACTCGCAGTGGAAGAGTGTTTGCTCCACCTGAGATTGTGGCGGACAAAGCGGACAAAGCTGAAATAATCGATAAGGGAAAGAGTAAAGTCGTTGAGGAAACCCCTCGTGGGGTAGAGAAAGACTTACTTGTTAAGGACGCTGAAGAGTTTATGAGGTTGATTAAGAAGAGTGACTACAAGATCGTGGATCACCTCCATCAAACACCCTCGAAAATTTCCATTCTGAATTTGTTGATGTGTTCTGAGGCACATCGCAACGCGCTGTTAAAGGTTTTGAATACCACGTATGTACCGCAGGAAATATCGGTCAACTAGTTGGAAGGGGTCGTAGCCCACGTGAATGCTGGAAACGGGTTAGGGTTCACTGACTTGGAGCTGACACCGAAGGGAAGAAACCACAACAGTGCCATGCACATCTCGATAGAGTGTAGGGGAACGATTATGTCTCACGTGTTGGTGGACACGGGGTCGTCACTCAATGTTCTTCCGAAGAAAGCATTGATGAAGTTAGATACTCGAGGATTGATTTGCACACCCAGTGATCTGGTTGTGAAAGCGTTCGATGGAACCAAACGTCATGTTTTCGGGGAGGTGACGCTACCAATCCAAGTTGGGCCAGAAACATTCGACGCGGTCTTCTACATCATGGACATCATGCCTGCCTACAGCTGTCTCTTAGGCCGGCCATGGATCCATTATGCTGGAGCTGTGACCTCCACGTTGCACCAGAAACTCAAGTATGTCGTCGGAGGCAGCGTCGTGACTGTATGTGGCGAGGAAGACACAATGGTGAGCCATTTATCGTCCTTCAAGTATGTTGAAATGGATGGGGAAATCCACGAAACCCTATGTCAGGCATTCGAAGCCGTTAAGGTCAAGAACGTGGCTCCTGTAATGACAGAGAAACCAGAGATGACTCTCTCTTCCTTCAAGGAAGCCCGGGCCGTTGTTCAGGCCGGATCTACCCCAGGTTGGGGGAGAATTCTAGAAATACCTAACAAACAAGACAAATTTGGGTTAGGATACTCTCCGGCGGCTGAAGCCTCATCTTCTCACAGTGCGTCACGCAGTAAAGGGCCGATCCAGTTTACTAGTGGCGGGATGATATTTGAAAGTGTCAATGTAGTGTCTGAAGACGGCGAAGACAGTGATTGCGACCTAGACTCTTGGATCCAGCCAAGCAAACCAGGCGAGAGCCTCAACAACTGGTCCATCAGGGATATCATCCAAGTGACAGGCAAAGAGTAATGATTTACTTTCTCCAATCATTGTACAACCCTATGTCCTACCCGGGGCATAGTGGTTTTATTGTCAGTACCTTGTTTGATTATGTACATGTGTAATACCCCAAATTTTGCCCTAAGATTTGTCGTCGCATTTCATTGCATTTTTATTGCATTTAATCAATTACTTACAAATTTGTGTAGTCGTTTGACTTTTTGCAGGTAAATATCATATGACATGTATTTTTTTTCTAAAAAGGTAAAAATGACACAATTGGCAAGAGGACATGTGTAAGGAGTTGTGAGTGTGAGAGGTTGAGAGTTCAAATCTCACCTTTGTCACTTTTTTGTTTTTATTATTTTTACTCTAAATTTTTCTATCTTTCATTAAAAAATAACAAAAATAGTTTTTTTATTATTATTTAATTATTATTTTCGTATTTTAATTAAATCATTTTTTAAAATATTATTTTTTTCACTTTTTTCTAAATTATTCATAAAAATATCCAAAAAATCATAAAATAAAAAATATTGAAAAAACTTTTATTCTTTTTATAATATTTTTGATTTTAGGAATCAATAGGATTATTAGTTTTTATTTTAAATTTATTTTAATTATTTTAAATTATTTAAATTTTATTTTTTTTCTTAACTAATTATTTAGTTTGGGCTTTAAAATGGGCTTTAGGGACATTATTGACAATTTGGTGTTAACCCTAATTTGTTCCCTATATATACATGTGTTGCTTTGTTGAAAAAGGGAGAACGAAAAAAACCTAAGAGGAGTGAGTGCCGTTTACCGTTATTTCTTTTTCTTCATCTTTTACCGTTATTTCTTTTTCTTCATCTATTACCGTTATTTCTTTTCCTTCATCTATTACTGTTGTTTCTTTTTCTTCATCTTTTACCGTTATTTCTTTTTCTTCATCTATTACCGTTATTTCTTTTTCTTCATCTATTACTGTTACGTTTATATATATATATATATATATATATATATATATATATATATATATATATATATATATATATATATATATATATATATATATATATATATATATATATATATATATATATATATATATATATATATATATATATATATATATATATATATATATATATATATATATATATATATATATATATATATATATATATATATATATATATATATATATATATATATATATATATATATATATATATATATATATATATATATATATATATATATATATATATATATATATATATATATATATATATATATATATATATATATATATATATATATATATATATATATATATATATATATATATATATATATGTAATTTTTAAATTGTTAGAGTTTATATATATATATAAGATTAATTTTTGATCGAATTATGTCGATACGATGTTTGCACATTTGTGTGCACGACGCGTGACATTTGTGTTAGTTCGATCTGATTGCGATGATCACATTTTTGTGTGAGCAATAATACTGTTTTTTGCTTAATTTCTTTTTCTTTGCGATAAATTTTTTTTCGTCCGATTTAGATCTGGTTGCGATGAGCGCATTTCTGCGTTAGCAACATTGTTGGGTTATTTGGTACATTTAAAATTCATTATTGCTTTATTATTATTATTATTTATTATTATTATCATTATTATTACCATTATTATTATTATTATTGTTATCATTAATTTATTAAAACTTGTTATAATATAAAAATCTGTTTTTTAAAATAAATAACATTAACATCTTTTCCAAATTAATATGAAAACCTATTATTTTTAAGAAAAACTTTTTTTTTTAGATAAATTTAAAATAATAACTAAAATCTTTTTTTTAAAATAATAACTAGAACCGTTATTTATTTTATTTTATTATTGTTCAATTCAAATTTCATTATCATATTGTATCTGCTCCTCTCATGTAACCTCGCGAACAATCGCTCTTTAAATTCTGCCTTTAAATTTCTGCTTGCATGGTTTAAATTATGACATTATCTCTCTGTTTGCATGATTCAATTATCTCACGCGTTTACCATTATTTCTGTCACATTGCACACATCCGAAGGTTAGGTCTAACTGTTTGGCCGCCGCGCCAATAGTCCGTAAAACTTCACACATTCAATTTCAAATCCTCAAAACTACAAACTACAAACCCTAATTTTCACAAATGCCTCGTCGTAGGCCAAATTACAATTTTACCCCTAGCATTAGGTCAAAGAGCCGCCGCGCTCATTTTAGGGTTTCCCGCCGCGGAATCCCTAACCTAACCCTAATTCACTTAACAATTCAACGTAGAGATTTGGAGTTTCTACACTCCACGTAAGCGTGTCCTTAAGATGCGTTTATTCCCCTTGAGACCTTGACCACAGTCAAGAAGTCTCTAACCTCCCTTTTGAGGGGAACTACAGTTACTCTGATTCCATTCCCGTAAGGATATGTAGGCACAAGATGCGATGTCTTGCCGAGTAAACTTAGAATTAACCCCTAGGTCTTTTTTAATTTTCAATCCTTTGTATATACCCTAAAGCAAAATAATTAATGAAATAAATAAAAAAAATAAACAAAAGGTTCCCGTAGAGTACTACGGAAGTTTAGGGTGCTAATACCTTCCCTAAATTTAACCAACCCCCGAACCTTAGATCTCTCCCTTTTAGGTTTTTCCTTTCTTTAACCTTTCCTTCGGATAAATCAAAGACCGGTTGTAAATGAATTAAGATTCAAGTTAATCAATAGCTTGACATCCAAATTTCACCGCAACAACGTGCATTTTACCAATAAATCAAAAGGCGTTTTTCTTCGTATTCAAATATTGTGATCTCTGTTATTCCTGTTTTATATTTGTTTTGAAAAACAATAAAATGGCAATGGGGTTTGTGCTAACCTGCATATCCTTGTTTTAAGCTTAACCCTTGTTATTGCAGGATCCACATAGCAGATGACATCGACTCTGGACCTTCTACGACTCACTTCGACTTTGATTTCCCGATCTATCAAGCCGAAGAAGAGATTGATGAAGACGAAGACCTTCCCGAAGAGTTGGCCTGCTTGTTGAAACAAGAAGAGAAAGTTATTCTGCCTCACGAAGAAGAGATTGAGATTGTGAATCTGGGTTCTGAGGAACTGGTCAGGAATGTCAGGATAGGAGCTGCACTGCAGAGCGATGTCAAGCAGAGATTGGTCGAGATGCTAAGAGAGTATAGTGACGTCTTTGCTTGGTCATACGAAGATATGCCCGGACTGGATACTGATATCGTGGTCCATCACTTGCCACTGCGAGAAGATTGTCCTCCCGTTAAGCAGAAGCTTAGAAGGACGCGACCAGATATGGCCGTTAAGATCAAAGAAGAAGTGCAGAAACAGCTTGATGCCGGCTTCTTAGCGGTCACTACTTACCCTCCGTGGGTCGCCAACATAGTGCCTGTACCGAAGAAGGACGGTAAGGTACGAATGTGCGTCGATTATCGGGATTTGAACAGGGCGAGCCCTAAAGATAATTTCCCGCTCCCTCATATTGATGTGTTGGTCGACAATACAGCTCAATTCTCCATATTTTCGTTCATGGATGGCTTCTCCGGTTACAATCAGATCAAGATGGCGCCGGAGGACATGGAGAAAACTACGTTTATCACATCCTGGGGAACATTTTGCTACAAGGTAATGCCTTTCGGTCTGAAGAATGCAGGGGCCACTTACCAACGAGCAATGGTTACTTTGTTTCATGATATGATTCATCATGAGATTGAAGTCTATGTTGATGACATGATTGCGAAGTCCCAAACGGAGGAGGGACATCTGGTCAATTTGCTGAAGCTTTTTGAGAGGCTTAGGAAGTTCAGGTTGAGGTTGAATCCTAACAAGTGTACTTTCGGAGTACGGTCTTGAAAACTACTGGGGTTTATCATGAGTGAAAGAGGCATTGAGGTTGATCCTGCGAAGATAAAAGCAATACAAGAAATGCCAACGCCAAAAACCGAAAAAGAAGTTTGTGGTTTCCTGGGCAGAATAAACTACATTGCAAGGTTCATTTCTCAGCTCACAGCCACGTGTGAACCGATGTTCAAACTACTAAAGAAAGATCAGGCGATTATCTGGAATGAGGATTGCTAGAAGGCATTTGATAAGATAAAACGGTATCTGCAGGAACCTCCGATCTTGATATCCCCAGTGGCCGGAAGACCCTTAATCATGTACTTGACAGTTCTTGAGAATAGTATGGGGTGTGTTCTCGGTCAGCATGACGAGACGGGCAGAAAGGAGCATGCCATCTATTATTTGAGTAAAAAGTTCACAGACTGTGAATCTCGTTACTCGATGTTGGAGAAAACGTGTTGCGCACTAGCCTGGGCTGCCAAACGTTTACGACAGTACATGCTCAATCACACGACCATGCTAATTTCAAAGATGGATCCGATCAAGTACGTCTTCGAGAAACAAGCGCTTTCGGGCAGGATCGCCAGATGGAAAATGGTGTTGACGGAATATGACATTCACTACGTTTCCCAAAAGGCCATCAAGGGAAGCGTATTGTTTGAGTACCTTTCCGAACAGCCGATCGAAGATTACCAGCCGGTGAAATTTGAATTCCCTGATGAGGATATCATGTTTCTCAAGGTGAAAGATTGTGATGAACCGTTGCCCGACGAAGGTCCAGACAGGAAATCCCAATGGAAATTGATATTTGACAGGGCGGTTAATTCTTACGGAAGTGGCATCGGGGCGATCATCACAACTCCCCACGGATCCCATATCTCGTTCACTGCGAGACTGACGTTTCCGGTCACCAATAACGAAGCGGAGTACGAAGCATGCATCATGGGTCTAGAAGAAGCAATTGATTTGAGAATCAAGAACCTAGATGTATATGGTGACTCGGCACTTGTGATTACCCAGATTAAAGGGGAGTGGGAGACTCGTCAATCAAATTTGGTGTCGTACATGAACTATGCCAGAAGGCTGCTTCCGTTCTTTGATCGAGTGGAACTCCATCATGTGCCCAGGGCCGAGAATCAAATGGATGATGCCTTAGCCACGTTGGCTTTGATGTATAAAGTTAATTTTTGGAATGAAGCTCCAAGAATTGTCATTTCTCGTCTTGATAGACCTGCATTCGTCTTTGCAATCGAGGAAGCCGCCGATGGCAAGCCATGGTTCCATAACATCCAGACTTTCCTTATGACTAAGGAGTATCCTACGGGGGCGTCAACCCAGGATAAGAAGACTCTGAGGAGGCTGTCTGGAAATTTTTATCTCAATCCTGATGGAGTTTTGTATAAGAGAAACCACAATCTTGTGCTACTCATATGTGTAGATGAGAAAGAAGCGAGTATGCTCATGGAAGAAGTCCATGAAGGCACATTTGATACGCACGCTGGCAGGCATGCTATGACAAGAAAGATCCTGAGAGCGGGATATTACTGGCTGACGATGGAGTCAGATTGCTTTAAATTCGCGAAGAGATGTCATAAATGCCAGATTTATGCTGATAAGATTCATGTGTCTCCGTGCCCGTTAAATGTCATGTCCTCCCCGTGGCTGTTCTCCATGTGGGGCATCGATATGATAGGCAAGATCGAGCCCACTGCATCTAACGGTCATCGCTTCATTCTAGTAGCTATCGACTACTTCACCAAGTGGGTGGAGGCAGCCTCATATGCTAATGTGACTAAGCAGGTGGTGGCTAAATTCATAAAGAGGGACATCATCTGTCGATACGGAATTCTCGAGCGGATCATTACTGATAATTGTTCGAGTCTGAATAACAAGATGATGAAGGAGCTGTGCCAGAGTTTCAAGATTGAACACCACAACTCATCCCCTTATCGGCCGAAGATGAATGGCGCCGTTGAAGCGGCCGAAGATGAATGGCGCCGTTGAAGTGTCGGAGAAGTATCGAAGTCGAGTGGGTCATAGAGGGATCAACTCATGGTGTTCGTCTACGCCTCGTTGCCGACATTTGTGTATATACTGATGTATATTTATGTTTTTATGTTTGTGCAGCTTCCTCATTCCAGGAGCTTGCATCTGTTGTAAAACATTTTTGTCCATTCAGGGGTTCGTTATCAATAAAATGTATACTATTCAACAATTCTGTTTGTTTGTTCAACATTTATCTGTTTTGTTTGCGAAAAAGAACGCCGATGTTTTTGATAAAATGCGCATACATAAACTTACTGGCCTAGGCCACTGATTGTTGAAACAATGAATTACTTGAACATTGTCACAAGATGATAACCTTGATAGGTCCCTTTGAGAAGGGTATCTTGTCTGTTTGTTTGTGTTGTCACAGGTATAGCATATTCCAAGCAGTACGACGTATGTTTCCCAAGCAGGATGATTCCTTCTTCTCCAGCAAGTTCAGCAGCACCTCCCAGGGAGTCTGAACATGAGATCGAAAGCATTGATATGTTTCCCCAAGCAGAGAATATTCTCTCCCCAGTTAGATGTATCCTGAAGGATCGTCGTCTCCCCGGCTGAGTCATATACTGAAGTGTGCAGTACTCAATAGTGCAGACGGAAGTCTTCAGCGGAATTGAAATTCCCCACAGAGTTGTACTCTCCCTACTAAGCAGGATGATTCCTTCTTCCCCAGCCGAGTTTGCAAATGCCCAAGAGAGCCGAGTCCTTGGAAGCCGTTTGGGCCATGATTGGTTTTCCCCAGTAGAGCACTGAATAGCCGATGCTGTATTTCCCAAGCGGAGTCGGTACCTCCAGGAAGGTTTAGCCGCAAAAGTTGTGCAGTTTATTTCTGCGATTGACATCGTTTTTTTTCCTCAGCAGGATGATTCCTTCCTCCACCAGAGTGGCTCTTTCTCCTTGACAGGAGGCTTTTCCCTTCAGCATTTATTTTGCTGATGGGGTCGTAGCATTTAGCATGATTGCATAGCATTTACCCTAAAAACGCGTAGGATTTCCACCGTGTGGAGCATTACGCCATTGTCGATCATATGCATATGAAACATGAGCTAGGTTTTTACCGTTCTTGTTTTGCAGGTGTCCCCGGCAGGGTGTTTGCCCAGGATGATTCCTGAAGTCTCAGAAGAGTTGTTTGGTTCAAGATGATTCTTGAGTTCCCCAGTGAAGTGGTTTGCTTAAGATGATTCTTAAAATCCCCGGTGAGGTCACCAGAGAGGGCTTCTCAAGTTGATGCTTAGAGTCCCCGACAGAGTGTTTGCTCAGGACGATTCCTGAAATCTCCAGCAGAGTTATTGGTTCAGGATGATTCTTGAAGTTCCCGATGGGTTTATTTGTCCAAGATGATTCTTGAAGTCCTCAGCAGAGTTGATTCATCCAGAATGATTTCTGAAGCCCCGAAGCAGAGTTACTTGATAGTTCTCCAGAATCCCCAGCGGAGATGTGTCATCCCCAGCAGGTTTTAAAAAGAGAAGTTGAAATTTCCTTGAAGACTTGATGATTGAAGTCTGGCAGCGGTGCCGAAACCCCAGACTTACTGATGGAGTCCAGCTGCGATGTCGAAGCAGTTTGCCTAGCTGACGCAGGGTGCCTGATGGCAAAAGATTGTGTATCCTTAGTGGTTCCTGATTGATTAAGGATTCCATTTGAAGACTCACTGACGAAGTCCAACGATGATGTCGAAGCAGTTCTCTCAGCTGATGCGGAGTGTCTGATGGCAGAAGTTTGGATACCCCGATGGGTTCATGATTGACCGAGGATTTTATTCCCGACTTACTGACGAAGTCCGGGTGACGCTCGAGATGTTCTTTGAATGCCCGACGGCATAATTAACTTGATTTTTAAAAGATCCTAATGACCTGATGAGTTCCGAGGAATTCTTCTGCCACAATGCCGCAGAACGCCTGACGGCGATATCAGCTATGTATCACCGGTTACTGTGTAACCAGTGATCCCATGATGACTTGAGGATGAAGATCTACGGCAAAGTTAGATAATTATCCTGACGGAGATTAGACCTTTCACCGTTTACCTTGTGACCAATTCCCCAGCAGAGTTGCCGTGCAACTGTCAGGCTCAGTTTTTGAAGATGTTCCCACCAATCGGAGTTTCGTTTACCTATGCGGTTGGCAAATCACCAGTTACCGTGTAAGCGGTGATCCCTTGATGATTGGAGGACGCAATGATATCAGATAAATCGGAGAATCATCCTGACAGAGGTTCAGATCAGTATTTCTCCAGCTAGTTGACGTGCAACTATTATTTCAGTGTCCGAAGATTTGTCCCCATCAGAGTATCGTGTACTTGTGCAGTTGGAAAATTTCCGGGTTTGTTGGTATTCAACCGTCTTTCACCTTGATTGTTTGAGAGCCGTTCGCTTCTCACCCAGTCAGGTCCAAGCCGTTTGAATAGGGGCAGCTGTTGCACCCCAAAATTTGCCCAACTTTTCTTCGCCTAGCTTATGTTTCATTTCATTCACATTAGCATTATCATTTGCATTTCATTGACATGTGTGCAGGAGATCAAGAGGTATGATTACCAATTAGGAGCTACACAAGACTATGAAGCTAGCTAAGAAGGTTATTCAGATATTCAAGGGTTGATATCCTTGTCAGAGAAGTTAAAAGATCCTCAGAAAGAGTGATTGAAACCAAGAGTGTGTGTCTCCTAACTTGAGAGTTGTGGGAAGTCATCAGATGATTCTGAAGCCAGCAAGGGAGACTTGAGGTCTTGAGAGAGCTCATGAGAAGTGTTGAAGATCACTTTGAGGCCTAGACAGGTCATTGTGCAAGATTAAGAAGACTCATCTATGAGTGGTGCAACTAGGGTTTGACTGGGTCAACCCTAAGTCAACTGATGATTTAAATAAGGTTGAGACCTAATCCAAGAGCCATGTGACCATGGATTGATACATTGAGATGTTATAAGGATGATTCCAAGGTTAACTTATCATGATTGAAGAATTTGAGAAGTTTCAAGCTAGGGTTCTAAGGCTTGACAGTGTAAAATCCCCTAGTTTGACCCCTATCTTCAAGGCAATTTAGCTCAAGATGTGATTGTCATCTCATCTTACCCCCAACATGATTGTTGTAGAGCATGATCTTAGCTTTAATTTGAGTTCTAGAAGTCCTTGATAGGATTTGTAGAACTCAAGTTATGGCTTTGACAAGTTACAAGTCATCTGAGGAATGTGAATTTGGAGCTTGAAAGTTACCCAACTTGCATGAAACGTTTGCCCTAGAAGGATGGTTCCTATGAACTTTTGGTCAACATGAATGTTGTTCCTTATCCTCTTAGATTTCTAGAGAGTACTAGAAGTCCTTGATAGGATTTGTAGAACTCAAGTTATGGCTTTGACAAGTCAAGGGTATTTTGGACATTTGGTGATTATAGGTCATTTGTGATCATAGGCCATTTTCACCAACTTAGAGGGTTCAAATGAAGTTTTGTTCAACTAGAAAGTTGCTCAAGTGGGGTTTTAACCTTGACCATGCATCAAGGAGGAATTGAAATGGCTCAAGGAGAGACTTGGTTCAAGAAATTTTGGAAAAAGGAAGAATTAAAAGGATTTAATGGTCAAAAATTCAAATAATTCATTTGGTGACCAAATGAGACAAACTTATAGGTCATTTTGATTGGAAAATACATTTTAAAGACAATGGCAATGTTGGTTTTTTCATTTAAGGCCCAATTCAAAGATTTGCATTTAGTAGCTTATGATGTAAGTTACGTATGCCAAACTATGCACAAGTGCAAGACCAATGTGCCAATCCATCCAAACACATTCAGAATCTCATTTGAGGAGAATTTGGATGAGAATGAGGTGCTGCAACAAGCCAAAGCAGAATTGTCATGGATGAGCATGAGATGAAAAATTCAAAAGCAAGAGATATTGGATATCTCATATAGATGGTTCTAGGAACTTCTAGATCATTCCTACTGGTTCTATATAAGCTTTAGAACTGGATCAAGGCCAAGGTTCGTGGAAATTGAGAGAGAATAGAGAGATTGCAAACTGAATTTTCTTCTTGCAAATCAAATTCAGTTACATGGTTTTGATCCATTTCAGTCCAAATTCTTGCTTTCAACATCTTCCTCTTGAGTGTATGAGTGATTCCAGATAGAATTCAAGCCAAGATCATTGCAAAATCGTGAGAAATCACTTTGAGTTCATAGCTTGCAAGTCAAAATCGAATTCAAGGATTCAGAGAGTTTCAATCCAATTTGTTGCATACTGAAGTCTCCTTTGGTGTTAGTGAAGGTATCTGGAGATTCTTGGAGGTTGATTTGAAGGTTTCAGTGCTCTGTGCATTCAAAATTTGCAGGTATGTAATTCTCATCGTGTAGCATGATCCATGTAGTTTGGCTAGGTTTTGATAGGGCAGATTCATTGTAGATCATTGCTAGAAGCTTTCTGGATAATTAATTTGAAGATTAGTGACAATTTAGGGATGATGCCATTTTCGGTTGAGATGGATATTTTTTGATCCTGGCGTTTTTAGCATGGTTGGTTAGTATAGTTGGATTCTTGGTGAAATTTAGGACAAGATTCATGTAGAAATCGTGTGAAATGGTGGTCTGTAGAAGGAGTTAGGGTTGCTTGATGGTGATCGGAAAAGCCACCGGCGGTGACCTTCGTGCGCGCAGGTTGAGAAGCTTCAGAAATTTGAATTGAGGAAGACGTAATCTAGGGCGTTCGTTCATGAAGAAGACTTTGACTCAGACCTGGATCCAAGGTTCCTCATTGCGCCACATACCCCCTCCCCTTAAACGCCCCGTTTTGATAAATGAAAATCCCAGGTTTGTTTCTTCGCTGCATATGCCAAGGGTGCACGAGTTCAAGTCCTCGCGTATGCATTTTATTTATTTATTTGTGAGCTGAATTCAAGAGGAATCCAAGCGCCTGGGCCTTAGCATTGGTTGATATCAACACCCCCCCCCCCCCCTTGGCCTAATCCAGAATTGAACTAGTTATTTTTACTATTTGCCACGCTGATTTAATCAATTTCTTGAATTTCTTTTGATTTTCACCATTTCATGTGACTTAGTAAATAATTCATAAAAAATTGAAGACTAACTCAATTAATTCCATTCTTTTTTTCCCTGATTCATGATTGAATCTAGAATTTTGTAGATAAAAAATATTAATAATTCATGCATTTCTTATTTTATTTGCATTTGTTGAATATTAATTGATGTTAAAATAACCATGGTTGATACCTTGTTTTGATGAATTTTGTTTGAGCATTTGGTGATGATTCTTGCCTTGATTTTTTGTGTATAGCTATAATAGATATGCATGTTCCCCTTAGATTTTTCTTACATTTTTGTGATGAATGTAGGTGGTTGTTTTAAGTTGAAACGTTAGGTGCTCCATTTTTAGGGTTTATGGTTAGTACCTTATGATTTAGGTTTTATTTCTAGGACTTGGTGGATGATTCAACCTCTGAATTTTATAGGGTAAATTCATGATGGAATTAGGGTCCATTAGGGATTTTTGTAGGAATTTATAATGTAGTTTACTATTTTAGTTTGATTTTAGTTTAGGTGCTAACTTTAGATGATTCTAATGCACTAATTTGACTAGATTAACCCCTTAGGTTCCCTTAGAGTAAGCTTGTGTTTCTTTTACCCTTGGTTGAGGATGAAGGCAAGTTGAAGATGCAATGGAATGCTTGAAGAAGTTTGGATGTGAAGATCTTCCCTTCTTTTGGTGTAGTGTTGATTAGGTGTTAAGATTAGGGTTTGTAGGCAGAGCTTCTAGATAGATTCTCTTCTTTCATAAACATGGAAGGTGTTGATTACTTCCATTCCTCCCTATGATGTAAGGTCCCCTTGTAAAGGCCTCATCCCTCCTTTGGTAGGATGTGTGGCTCTTCACAAGTTGGTAGAACCTTTGAGGGTCCCTTTCTCTGATGATAGGATGCTTAGTGGTGACCTTTGGTCTTCACTCTGCTACCAATCATCCAAACTTTGCTCTTGTTAGATGAATCTTTCTCCCTTGCTAGAGGATGGAGTTCCTTGCTTGAAGAAGATTGAAGGCTAGAATTTGATACTTCTCTGTATTTGAAGACTGCCCTTGGAGGTGAAGCTTGAAGATCAAGGAGAACAAGTTGATACTTGTGTGAAGAAGATCAAATGAAGAGCTGAAGCTTGAAGTTGGAGAACAAGTTGATACTTGTGTTTGATGCATTAAAAGCTTGAAGAAGCAAGTTGATACTTGCTATTGAAGATGATAGACTTGAAGAGCAGTTGCAGGCTGAGGACTGAACTGCTGTCAGAAGATTGCTTTGCTGTAAAGCTGTGAAAGCTGTTGATCTGCTTTCTTTCCTGTCTGTTTGCTTTCTGTGCAACTGTATTGATGTGACTTGTTTGATTTGCTTGATGCATTAGAATAAGTTCATATTTAGACTGATTTAATCTAGGAGCATGATTGCACTAGAAGTTGAGTTGCTTCCTCTGCTTGTATTTTTACTGTATGGCTTTGCTTGCGGGTATTCGGTAGGGCCCTACTCCCTTGCCTATGTGGTTTGTGATTGGCTTGATAGCATGTTATTCTTCTGTATGATTACAGTTATTCATATTTGGCTTGAGGTTGAGATGAGCTTGTGGAGGCTGATGCCCCACACACATTTCCTCCCTCACTTGCATTGCATGCATTTTACAGTCGTTTACTGTTTACTGTTTAAGCTGATGCTTTATCTGTTTCTGTTTATTATTGACATGATCCCCTAGGAATCTCACTTCCTTTGATAAGGAAGTGATGATTAGAACTTTAGGTTGAAACCTATGCATGATAACTTCTAGGAGTTCCCTGTTTCAAACTTCAACCATAGGATGAATCCTTGGCATGACAACATTAGGACTTGATAGTCTCCCCTAGTTGAGCCTGTTCTCTTCTCATCTCAAAACAAATTAAAATACAGTAATAAAGGTTAACTGATGTCGTACGTTACGAGCCTTAAGCTATCTGAGAAAGGATTGTTGAAGAGTTTCTTTTCAATAGTCTGGATGTTTAGTATGGCACCCCTTGGGTGACATGCGACACATTCACTCTCAGGTCATAGTCTCTAGTACGATATTGGTTGCAAACATCCATAAAAAACAGTTCTTCCGTAAAAGACAGAAAACAAACTTCAAACCTTTTTGCGCTGTGGGCCCATAATTCAAAGGAAGCTTTTCTGAAGAAAAGAGTGTCGTTAACTCCCAGTTCTACCGCAAATTGTAACGCATAAGTTTCCAAGGGTCGAGTTGCATGCACCAAGCTGCTGGAACTGTTTGTTAACCCTACTCGATAAAACAGATGAATCTGAATTGCCGTAATCCGTATTATCCCAAACTACATAAGCTCTGATCTCTCATACCTGTTGAGAGTACGTAGGCACAGTACTGATGTATTGGCGAGCCACCTTCCCCGTAACCCGTAGTTAGCCGAACTACATTGACTCTGATTTCTCATTCTCTGATGAGAATACGTAGGCATAAAGCGCGACGCTTTGCCAAGTCATTTTTCTTTTCCTATTCAGACCAGCCTTGATAGGTAGATAGTAAAACCAACCCGTCAAATAAACACAACAAGCGTGGATCCCATCGAGTACGATGGACGTGAGGGGTGCTAATACCTTCCCCTTGCGTAACCGACTCCCGAACCCAGACAATGGTTGCGATGACCTTGTCTTATACCTTTTCGTCAGGTTTTTCTGATCGTTTCCTTTCCCGTTCTGAGGGATAAATAACGAAAGGTGGTGACTCTTCTGTTTTTCCGGCACCTTATTTTCGCGGTAGCGACAATAACCATATGATAACTATACTAATCCAGTCCTTGATGCCACATCTTGTGTTGCTGAACCATTACCCTTTCACCCTCCAGCAGACCTTGCTTCAAGCATCCTTGCTGTCTAGAATGAAGTTGACTTCCTCAAAGGTGAAATCACTTCACTGCGAGGCGACCTTCATGATTTCATGGACATTGTCAACGAGTAGTTCGACCAGCTTTTTAAGAAAGTATTCTCGCTGAAATGTCACTGTCGCTACCGCGAAAATAAGGTGTCGGCAAAACAGAAGAGTCGCCACCTTTCGTTAATTATCCCACAGAAAGGGAAAGGAAACGATCGGAAAAACCTGACGAAAAGGTATAAGACAAGGTCATCGCAACCATGTCGGGGTTCGGGAGTCGGTTACGCAAGGGGAAGGTATTAGCACCCCTCACGTCCGTTGTACTCAACGGGATCCATGCTTGTTGTGTTTATCTGAAGGGTTGTTTTACTATCTACCTATCAAGGCTGGTCTGAAAAGAAAAGAAAATGACTCGGAAAAGCGTCGCGCTTTATGCCTAGGTATTCTCATCAGAGAACGAGAAATCAGAGTCAACGTAGTTCGGCTAACTACGGGATACGGGGAAGGTGGATCGCCAATACATCAGTATTGTGCCTACGTACTCTTAACAGATATGAGAGATCAGAGCTTATGTAGTTCGGGATAATACGGATTACGGGGGTTCAGATTCATCTGTTTTTCGAGTAGGGTTAACAAACAGTTCCAGCAGTTTGGTGTATGCAGCTTGCTTGTCAGAGACTCGTGCATTACCATTTACGGCAGAACTGGGAGTTAACGACACTCTTTTCTTCAGAAAAGTTTTCCTTGAGTTATGGGCCCACGGGGCAAAAAGAAGGTTTGAAGTTTGTTTTCTGTCTTTTACGGAAGAAGTGTTTTTTATGGTTGTCTGTAGTTTGTACAGCACTAGAGGCTAGGACTTAGGAGTGAATGCGTCGCATATCGTCCAAAGGACATATACTAAACACTCTAGATGATTACGAGGAGACCGCTCAATTATCATTTCCCAAGTAACTTAAGGCTCATAACGCGCTTGTACTAACTTGCCTTTATTACGTTTTTTACTGTTGTTTTTAGAGAGAGAAGAGAACGAACTCTACGGGGAAACTGTCAAGCCCTAATGTTGTCATGCCAAGGATTCATCCTATGGTTGAGTTTTGAAACAGGGAACTCCTAGACGTTGTCATGCATAAGTTTCAACCAAAAGTTCTATCATCACTTCCTTATAAAAGGAAGTGAGAGTCCTAGGGGATCATGTTAAGGGAAACAGAAAACAGACAAAGTGTAACACCCTTCTAAACCCCGCAAATAATATATGCATAATCAGAGTAAAAGTTAACATGCATCCATAAAAGGGCATCACACAAAACTTGCACCACATTAAAACAATTTGTCATGCTCATAAACACCTTTCCATTTAACAGCGGATTCATTAATGAAAATCTTTTAAAAGAAACATTTACTTTCATCATATAAAATCAACATCTCTAGGCACTAAGGCCAACATATCATCATCTCAATTATTCCAAATATGAAAACATAACTTAGGTTACATAATGTAATCCTAAAACATAAGCAATCGATCTTCGTGTTACACGACCAGAGCATGACTCGACCCATAAATAATTACTAAACCGCTACACACGTAGCGACCTCGAACTACAAGCAGAACTTCATAAAGGCCTCCAGCAACCTAATCTGCAATGCCTCATAGAGCATTATAAAACAGTAGAAGGGTGAGAAATATTACCATAATAATCAAAGCATAAAATCATGTATATATAGGTATCATATAATTAACTCCCTATTTCTCACCACAATTCAACTCATAGTCATTTACATCGTCACTTATATATATATACAACATGAATATTCACCAAACATTTCACATCATGCATACATCCACAATTCCACAATCTTAACATTCACACGTAAGCATCTCTTCATGCACGCTTCATAAGTATTCAACAAACATGTCATTCACATGCATACTCTCACAATTTCGCAATCTCATCATTCACACATAAGCATCTCTTCATGCATATGTCATATATTAATGTGACTCAACAACTCAATGCAACTCATGCAATGCGGTACCGACTCTCGTTATCTTTTTTCGGTTTTTACATTAAACCGGGTCCACACTTCTAGACCGATAACCCGTTATCTTTTTTCGGTTTTTTTTACATTAAACCGGGTCCACACTTCTAGACCGATAACCACAAAGGCCCGTCCTCTAAGCCTTCAAACCCACACTTCTAGGTTTGGGACAAGCCACTAGTTTCCACGAAACTAACAGACATTGCCTCTTGACTAAATGATGCATGTACAATCAACCACAACAAATGCACTTAAGACCGACATCTGAATCTCATGCATTCGAATAATTCATCACTTCAAGAATTACATTATGATTGCACACACAACATATTCACATAACATTCATCGATGTATTCATAATTCAACACTATCACCACATTATCACTCACAATGCACACATATCCACGATATGTTCTCATGCATTCTTCACAGTTATCAAACAATGCACACATATCCACGATATGTTCTCATGCATCATTCACATTTAATCACATACATACAATATGCATTTACAACATCTATCAAGCAATGCACACATGTCCACGACATGTTCTCATGCATTCCATTCATACCACCGTATACAAACAATATACATTCAAAATTCAATATCATCACCATATTATCAACAATGCACGCATATCCACAATATGTTCTCATGCATTTTCAAGTAATTCATCATACAAGAATTTCATCATGCTTACACGCATAGCACATTTTCCACACTGTGCACATATATTCATAATACATTCTCATGCATTATTCTCTTACAATCACAATCCAATACAACATCATATTTATCAAACGATGCACGCATATCCATCAATATGCTCTCATGCATTCCTCATGTATCTTAACATACAATCGCATATAAACAATATGCATCCACAACACATTTTTCATAGTATGTTTATTCTTTATCTCATGCCATCTCATACAAGGTATACACATCACAATACCATTTATACAATTATAAGTCATGCACACATATCCACAATGTTCTCATGCATACTTATTACATAATTGTACACAACAATCAAACATTCACAAACTCATCAATTAATACACACATAATCATCATTATGTTCTCATGTATTTTAACCGATTACAATTAATCATTCATATCACAACTCTAGGATTCACGCCCGAAGGCTACCCACAGCACATGTTATCATAATAGTTCACATACTCATTCATAACATAGAAGTATTAACCTATGCGAATCAACCAAACAACCACCACATGAGCAACACAACAAAAGAAAAATGTTGTCACATTCGCCTTCATTCGCCTGGCGAACCCTCGCAGCGAACCTTCGCCTGGCCTTCGCCTGGCGAACTCTCTC
The DNA here is from genome assembly GCA_963859935.3 of Lathyrus sativus. Lineage (NCBI taxonomy): Eukaryota > Viridiplantae > Streptophyta > Magnoliopsida > Fabales > Fabaceae > Lathyrus > Lathyrus sativus. Next base: position 168,957,853 of record OZ012739.1, on the reverse strand, counting down.
AGCGAACACTCGCTAGGCTTCGCCTGGCGAGACTTCCCAGCGAGCCCAAGTCAGTAGCTACTGACTTCATTCGCCACCATTTGCCAGCACCTTCGCCGGGCGAACCTTCGCTATCCACCTTCGCTTGGCGAACTCGCCATCGAAGTCCACTGGAACTTAAACTTAATTACTCGCCAGCATTCGCTAGGCTTCGCCTAGCGAAGCTTCGCCTTCGCTCGCCTGGCGAGAGCCAGCGAACCTGCGCAGAACAGAATCCATTTTGTCTCTCCTTCATCAATCCATCATCAACCAAACCTCAAACACCCAAATCAGTACAAATAGCATCAATACATGTTACTCGACTATTCTACGGTGTTATTACTCAGTTCCAACCGATTAAATCATCAATCTACCGATTAATCCAACATTTGCCCTAATTGGAAAGTGATGAAAAACTCTACCAAAACCCCAACCCAACATACATAACATCATACAATGATCAAATAGAAACATTTCTCACCCTTACCTCGATTAATCGGAGCTTCGAAATCGGTTCTTGAAGATTCTCCAAGCTTTTCCCTTTTCCTCTTCTTCTTCCTTTCTCTTCTTTTTCTTTTCTATCTTTCTCTTTCTCTCCAATTCCCTTTTTATATTCTTCTATTTCTTTTCCTTCCTCTCTATTATTCTCTTTCCATTCTATTTCCTTCTCAATTCTCTACTACAAATCCCAATTAATAAAAATTAATTCCAACATTAATAAAAATCCCACTAAATCAATTAATTACCATAATTAACTAATTAATTAATGAAATTTGGGCTGTTACAACTCTCCCTCACTTAGAAATTTTCGTCCTCGAAAATGTTACCTGATCCAAACAACTCTGGATACGACTCTCGCATTCCAATTCTTCCAAATCCAATTCTCCCATAACTACTTCCACCAAAGGAATCTCTATACTTCGAAGTTGTTTCTTATCAACAACTAGAACTAGCCACGCCTCCGAAGTCAAGTCCTCTCTCACTTGTACACTATCCACCTGAATCAATGTACCTCTTCAACTTAGACATATGAACACCTCATGCAATCCTCTCAAGCGACAGCGGTAAAACAGTTTAACATGATATCCGCCTCACGCTCCCGCTGCGCTACTCTGATACAGATCAACAAAACACAGGGTGCTCACGAGACTTCAAGCTCGACCAACACCAATTACTACCATAACTCTCAAAACATGACCTTACTTGGATTCTTTGATCGTTTCCATCGTCCCTTGCACGGTCTTTGATCCGAGTACAACACTCCCGTTGGACATGCAACAACACCAAGGAGTCATACCCTCTTACCCAACGAACTTCATACGATGTTGTTTCCGATACGAAATGGCAACAGTTATTGTAGGCAACTCCATCAACGACAATTAACTACCCTTAGATCCATCTTGGTCGAACACACAAGCTCTCAACGATTCCTCTTCATACTGGATAGTTTTCTTCGTTTGTCCATGCCATTCACAGACGCTAATCAGAGTTCATCTTCAACATGGCACCCAACCGCTTTCGCAATCTTTCCCATAATCTTAACGAAAAACTTGAGTTCCCATCTAACAGAATGATTCATCTTCACTGGTAGGCAACGAGTTACTCTTGTTAATCCATCCTTAACTGCCCAAATCGGATCATACTTCTTCAAATTCATCAGAAAACTCGGCACAAATCCCATGGGAATACTATCCCATCCCACTCGAAATACTCAACAGTTGTATCAGATCCAACCATCTCTAATGTCCACACTTCAATTCCCAGCAAGTCTAATCAACATATACAAACTCAATCAATTCCTTCTCCATCTATGGCTATCCAAAACTATTTCTCAAATTCGGTCGCATCTTCCTAGTACCTGCACGGATACTCCATCTTTCTCGATGTACTTCTCCCTGAGTACTCTTATCCAACTCACACTATTCAGAATACACACTTCATCACGACATCTCACAATACCATTTCCCTTAATCCGAAAGTAAGCCCTCTGACTTTTATCCATTAAATTCAATTAATCTATCAACTCAACTCAGAATTCCGATTTCCTCGAACCTCATCAGAATACCAAAAGTCAATCTCAACATCCAAGGCTCAACTCCATAAGAAGTCTCTTCACAGGCCGAACTCATATCTGAATTTGCTTAATCAGTTCTAACTTCCTTACCATCTTCATTAGTGTATACCAAAATTCCCGATTCGATATCTTAGCTACCACTTGGTCTCATCCGAATGGTAATTTAACCAAAACCATACCCCTTCAGGAGTTCCAATTACTTCTCTTTCTCATATTTGACTCTCTTTCAAATAAAATAAATACCTTAAGGTCAGTAACCATCTCAAATCTCAACTAAACAATTGAGGCTTCCAAACTCCGGTACAAACACACAACAGCAACCCACTCCAAATTACTTGTCAGATAATCCCTCTCTGTACTTTATATTGCCTTCAAGCATAACCAACACTCATTAATGTTGTACTTAACACATCTCTTAATCATATCAACAAAGTATCTCAAAACACAACGACAATCCTGTCGGACTTGGCAAAACCAATACACGAACTGTTGACAGCTTTCTCGAAACTCTTTGAACTTTCTTCACAGTAGTACATCACTGCCTCTTCCCCAATACTAATAACTCAAGTTCCCGACGCTCAACATGAACCCCTATACTCTCCGAACATATCCAACACCATCGGTTACATAACCATTGACTCTCTCAATCAAGTGTGGAAAAATCATTATATCAAACAGACACTCAGCTGTGAACTTACGGTGATAACACAAACCGCACTCTCCGCGCTTACCATAACATCCAAACATTTTTTGCCAATAAATACTTAATTCCATGTCACTACTTTCCCATCACATAGAGCACTGTAATATCTTCCAACGCTTCTAATCTTGCGTCATTCCGAATTACGGTTTTCCGTTACGACAAAATCACGGAAACAACCCTTCCACACTTAAAGGTCATCCAATACCTCTCCAACTCTTGAAATGCTTAAGGGTCCAATTATACCAACCATGTATTCCACATCTCATTTCCTTTAGTAATCACTAGAAGTCATTATTCACCCTTATACTCAACTCCACAATTTGTTGTCGTAGCACACACACCAGACATAATTCTCGACACTACTCAATCAATTTAATTCTTCGACTGTCCAAACAGATATAATTAGTCGACAAAACCGTCATCTTCCCACTTTCATTAGCACCCCGAATTCCCATCAAAATTAACCATCTCCTCACTGTCTCGTGCCGACTCCTCAACACACTTCTTAAGCACCTGGCTTAGCTCCAAACAATTCTCTGCTCACGCCACCTAAGCTTGCAAGACACGTCCATCCCATCCAACAGAACTCCAACTACTATCAACAAGAGATTAAGGGTGATCAGTTCCTCAATTTGTCAATAGGCAGCTGAAAATCATGATGGAGTATAGACTATCTTTACCAAACCACAAGAGTGTTAACCACCCACTGAGCTACAACTTCTACCCCTGCAGCATCTTGGAGAAGCACAATTTCTCCCCCACTTAAATCATTCCCACTTCTCCAGACAAGGTTAAGCAACAACATGTATCGACAGTGTTTTCACACACATGTCGCATACAAGGGAACAAATAACATTAGATAACTTGGCCGGACGGACCGACCTGCTCTGATACCACTAATGTAACACCCTTCTAAACCCCGCAAATAATATATGCATAATCAGAGTAAAAGTTAACATGCATCCATAAAAGGGCATCACACAAAACTTGCACCACATTAAAACAATTTGTCATGCTCATAAACACCTTTCCATTTAACAGCGGATTCATTAATGAAAATCTTTTAAAAGAAACATTTACTTTCATCATATAAAATCAACATCTCTAGGCACTAAGGCCAACATATCATCATCTCAATTATTCCAAATATGAAAACATAACTTAGGTTACATAATGTAATCCTAAAACATAAGCAATCGATCCCCGTGTTACACGACCAGAGCATGACTCGACCCATAAATAATTACTAAACCGCTACACGCGTAGCGACCTCGAACTACAAGCAGAACTTCATAAAGGCCTCCAGCAACCTAATCTGCAATGCCTCATAGAGCATTATAAAACAGCAGAAGGGTGAGAAATATTACCATAATAATCAAAGCATAAAATCATGTATATATAGGTATCATATAATTAACTCCCTATTTCTCACCACAATTCAACTCATAGTCATTTACATCGTCACTTATATATATATACAACATGAATATTCACCAAACATTTCACATCATGCATACATCCACAATTCCACAATCTTAACATTCACACGTAAGCATCTCTTCATGCACGCTTTATAAGTATTCAACAAACATCTCATCATTCACACATAAGCATCTCTTCATGCATATGTCATATATTAATGTGACTCAACAACTCAATGCAACTCATGCAATGCGGTACCGACTCTCGTTATCTTTTTTCGGTTTTTACATTAAACCGGGTCCACACTTCTAGACCGATAACCCGTTATCTTTTTTCGGTTTTTTTTACATTAAACCGGGTCCACACTTCTAGACCGATAACCACAAAGGCCCGTCCTCTAAGCCTTCAAACCCACACTTCTAGGTTTGGGACAAGCCACTAGTTTCCACGAAACTAACAGACATTGCCTCTTGACTAAATGATGCATGTACAATCAACCACAACAAATGCACTTAAGACCAACATCTTAATCTCATGCATTCGAATAATTCATCACTTCAAGAATTACATTATGATTGCACACACAACATATTCACATAACATTCATCGATGTATTCATAATTCAACACTATCACCACATTATCACTCACAATGCACACATATCCACGATATGTTCTCATGCATTCTTCACAGTTATCAAATAATGCACACATATCCACGATATGTTCTCATGCATCATTCACATTTAATCACATACATACAATATGCATTTACAACATCTATCAAGCAATGCACACATGTCCACGACATGTTCTCATGCATTCCATTCATACCACCGTATACAAACAATATACATTCAAAATTCAATATCATCACCATATTATCAACAATGCACGCATATCCACAATATGTTCTCATGCATTTTCAAGTAATTCATCATACAAGAATTTCATCATGCTTACACGCATAGCACATTTTCCACACTGTGCACATATATTCATAATACATTCTCATGCATTATTCTCTTACAATCACAATCCAATACAACATCATATTTATCAAACGATGCACGCATATCCATCAATATGCTCTCATGCATTCCTCATGTATCTTAACATACAATCGCATATAAACAATATGCATCCACAACACATTTTTCATAGTATGTTTATTCTTTATCTCATGCCATCTCATACAAGGTATACACATCACAATACCATTTATACAATTATAAGTCATGCACACATATCCACAATGTTCTCATGCATACTTATTACATAATTGTACACAACAATCAAACATTCACAAACTCATCAATTAATACACACATAATCATCATTATGTTCTCATGTATTTTAACCGATTACAATTAATCATTCATATCACAACTCTAGGATTCACGCCCGAAGGCTACCCACAGCACATGTTATCATAATAGTTCACATACTCATTCATAACATAGAAGTATTAACCTATGCGAATCAACCAAACAATCACCACATGAGCAACACAGCAAAAGAAAAATGCTGTCACATTCGCCTTCATTCGCCTGGCGAACCCTCGCAGCGAACCTTCGCCTGGCCTTCGCCTGGCGAACTCTCTCAGCGAACACTCGCTAGGCTTCGCCTGGCGAGACTTCCCAGCGAGCCCAAGTCAGTAGCTACTGACTTCATTCGCCACCATTTGCCAGCACCTTCGCCGGGAGAACCTTCGCTATCCACCTTCGCTTGGCGAACTCGCCAGCGAAGTCCACTGGAACTTAAACTTAATTACTCGCCAGCATTCGCTAGGCTTCGCCTGGCGAAGCTTCGCCTTCGCTCGCCTGGCGAGAGCCAGCGAACCTGCGCAGAACAGAATCCATTCTGTCTCTCCTTCATCAATCCATCATCAACCAAACCTCAAACACCCAAATCAGTACAAATAGCATCAATACATGTTACCCGACTATTCTACGGTGTTATTACTCAGTTCCAATCGATTAAATCATCAATCTACCGATTAATCCAACATTTGCCCTAATTGGAAAGTGATGAAAAACTCTACCAAAACCCCAACCCAACATACATAACATCATACAATGATCAAATAGAAACATTTCTCACCCTTACCTCGATTAATCGGAGCTTCGAAATCGGTTCTTGAAGATTCTCCAAGCTTTTCCCTTTTCCTCTTCTTCTTCCTTTCTCTTCTTTTTCTTTTCTATCTTTCTCTTTCTCTCCAATTCCCTTTTTATATTCTTCAATTTCTTTTCCTTCCTCTCTATTATTTTCTTTCCATTCTATTTCCTTCTCAATTCTCTACTACAAATCCCAATTAATAAAAATTAATTCCAACATTAATAAAAATCCCACTAAATCAATTAATTACCATAATTAATTAATTAATTAATGAAATTTGGGCTGTTACACAAAGCATCAGCTAAACATCAGTAAAACAGATAAACAGGAGAAAACAGTAAAGATCCACATACAATGCAGCAATACAAGCAGAGGGAGACTCACTCAACCTCTAAGCAATCAAGCAAAGAAAACAGGCAACAGCAGACAAGCAAAGGGAGCTCAGCTCAACCTTTATATGCAAATACGTCAATTAGAAAAAAGAAAAACAACACACAATCAAGGGGAGGATCACCTCAACCCTTAAGGCAAACAAGCAGAGGGAGACTCACTCAACCTCTTAATGCAGTCATGCATCTACCCTTAAACTATACTAACATGAACTATCCTAATGTAACACACCACTCAATCATGAATGAAGGCAAGGATTTATGGCAAATAAGGAATTCATTCCACAAGTAAACAAACAAGGTTTCTATCCTAAGGAAAGGAATTGAATGTTGGGAAGCAAGGGTAAGGTCCACAGGAACTTATCCTAGGCTCTCAACCAACTAAAAGAGATTTGGGAGAATCCTAGAGGTTTGGCTCCTTCAGGAGATGTGCAAAATTCCCCCCACAGGAGGGACTATGCTACCCCAAGAAGGTTCCTAAAATGATTGGATAAGAGAAGATTAGGAGAATGAAGATTGGAAGCAAGGTAAGGTCCACATGAACTTACCACAAGCACTCAACCAACTCCATTTCCTTAGACAACTTGCATAGATTCAACTCCTTTATGATAATGCAAGGAATTCCTCCACAGAAGGAAACATGCTCACAAGGAGGATCCTAATTAAGCAAGGAAAATTTTGAGGGAAACTAACCCTACAGGAAGAATCATCCACCTAATTTGAATTTCTAAAGAACCTCAATGATTACCTTCTAAGGATCACCTACACTAAGGATTCAAGGGCTCTAAAGAGGTATCTACCTAAATACTATTCTATCAAGAAAGGATATGAAACTTAGAATCATCTAATGCTCACTTAAAAGACTAATCTATGAACTTAACCTAGTTAGGGTCACCTAAACTATAACCAACTTGGAAAATGGGGGAATAATAGAAAATCAATTCTAAAAATCTTAAGGAAAATCCTACATTATCCTACATGTGTTAGGAATCTATGGTACAAAAACCAGGGGTCAAACCTAATCCTAAAGGTCCTAATAAAATCTAAATTCAAAGGGTGTACTAGAGGGGATCCATCAAGGAATGCTCCTAAAGATCTATCTCAAACTCCTACTTAGAATCATCTAAAAATTACAACAAAAATCACCCAAACCTATCAAGGAGTCTATAACAAGCATGCAAAATTTCATCCTCAAATTCCAAATCATGACCTAATAATAAAATCAGCAAGCAAACTAATCATATTATGCATTTTTAATCATGTATTAAAAATAGAAAAATGGACATTAAATTGAAAACAACACCAAAATAAAATCCAAAAGCATGGAAAAATCAGGAATTAAACAAGGATCACCCACATATTTTTCCATAATTTTCTGATAATTACTCTAATTAATATGAATTAAAATCAATCAAAACAATTAAAGAAAATAGAAAATCAATTAAAGAAATTAAAAGAAACCAGAAAATATCAAAGCCACTAGATCTATTGACCGGTCCAATGATCTAAAAGCCAAGTGTGTGCCAACTCAATTAGTAAAACAGTTCGTTTTGCTCAGCAATCTCATGCATTTGGTTGACTTCAGCCCATGCTATGTTATAATCACACACGCCCATTCCAAAAGTAATCAGACCCTACAGCCTATGTGATGCCATGCATGCTAGACCTAGTCAACTAACCTGAGGCTTAATCTCACACGTGAGATATAATTACAAAGTCTTCCTAGTCAAGCTCATCTAACGGTGGGAGACTCATCTTCTTTGTTTGAACACTGAAAGGGGAGGGAAATTATTCACGGCGGCCAGAGAAGAGCTCCACCGTCTTCTCTGGCGAGAGCAACAATGCTCTGGATCCAAACTCAACCAAACTCACTAAAAATTACACGAAATCACTCGTCTCCTCACCCTGAGCATGAATCTCTCATCAAAACTCACTGATTCTCCATGCATCTCTAAACCCGATGATAAACAAAAAACTCATCAATTCCATAAATGTCATCAAACTTCAAATTCTCTCTATAGAACTCTTCCTCACCTCTCAAGGATCATAAATCACTATCCAATTCACCCTAACTCTCAAGAATCAAGCAAACACGAGTCCAAACAGAATTTGCATCCAATCCTAAATCATCACTAAACTTCACCATTCCAATACTAAAACGATCTATGTTGTCTCTACAACCTAACCACATGCCAAATTCATTCTAAACATGCTTAAATCAAGAGGAATTGTGAGAAGTAAAAACCTGTTCTGAAGCTTGAAATTGGAGGTGTTCGCGTGCAAACCTTGATGCCAAAACGTGCAGATTTCTTCACTGAAGCTTGCTGAATGATTCTTGATACTCAGAAGCTCTTGATTCTTCCTCAAACTCCAAAACCGTTTCTTGCTTGGAAGCTCTCCAACTGCAATAACTGTTTTCTCTCCAAATGCTATCCAAAAAAATGATCTGAACATGATCCTGAACTTAAATAGAAGCTATTTGGATCATAACTTAGCACAATTATGGCACAATTTGATTAATCCAAAATTTCAATTTTCTTCAATGAACAACCATGGTAATCGTGTATTCTGGCTCCGTTCCAGCTCACTCTTCACTCAAATGACTTTCATAACATCCCTTGAATGTGAATGGATCAGATTGAAAGCTTGAATTGATCCTATGGTCAATCTTTGATGTGTAACTTCAATTCTAAGTAATCCAAACAAAGTCCATGAAGCAAGCCTCAAATCAAACTTCTACCAATGTCATTGTCTTCAAAATGACATTTGCAATCAAAATATGTACCAATTTGTGAAGTTTTGCACAAAAATGAATTAAAATGGAATTTTCACTTTTTATGCCTTTTAATTATCCTTTTTTCAAATTTTCTTCATACCATATTCAATCCATATCAATGGATCTTTGGGTCATGGTTGGACCAAAAACACCATTTTGAACAACTTTCAAGTTGATCAAAAGTCCATTTGAGATGTTTAAGTTAATGAAATTGACCCATAACCAAAAATGACCTGTAATTCCAAATTCTCAAAATACCCTCATCTTGTAAAGCTCATAACTTGAGTTCTACAAATCCAATCATGGACTTCTAGTACTTTCTAGAAAGCTAAGAAGATAAGGAACAACATTCATGTTGGCCAAAAGTTCATGAGAATCTTCCTTCTAGGGAAAAAGTGTCATGCAAGTTGGTTGACTTTCAAGCTCCAATTTCACATCCCACTAATGACCTGTAACTTGTCTGGCTCATAACTTGAGTTCTATAAACCCTATCAAGGACTTCTAGTACTAAAATTAAATCTATAATCATGCTCTACAACAATCATGTTGGGGTCAAGGTAAGATGAAAACCTCATCTTGAGTTATGTGGTCTTGAAGTCAGGCACCTAACTAGGGGATTTTACACTGTCAAGCATAGCAACCCTAGCCTAGGAACTCCTCACACTCTTGATTCATGATAATTTGACCTTGGAATCATCCCTTAGGCATCTTAATACATCAATCCCTGATCACATGGCTTTGGAATAGGTCTCAACATTCCTCAAATCATCAGTTGACCCAGGGTTGACCAGATGAAACCCTAGTTGCACCAATCCTGGTGGTAGCTTCTTATCCTTTGCATAATGACCTGTTCAGGCTTCAAAATGATCTTTAACACTTCTCATGAGCTCTCTCAAGGCTCTAGGTCCAACTCCATGGATTCAACATCATCAGATGACTTCCCACAACTCTCAAGTTAGGGGATATACACACCTGGCTTCAACCACTCTCTTTGAGGATCTTAGACTTTTCTGGTGAGGATATCAACCCTTGGACACTTGGATAACCCTCTTAGCTAGCTTCATAGTCTTGTGTAGCCCTTGATTGGTAGTCATACCTCTTGGTTTCCTATACACATGTCAATGCAATGCAGATGATAATGCTAATATGAATGCAATGAAACACAAGCTAGGTAAAGAAAGGTTAGGCAAATTTTGGGGTGTAACAACTGCCCCTATTCAAACGGCTTGGACCTGACTGGGTGAGAAGCGAACGGCTCTCAGACAATCAAGGTAAAAGACGGTTGAATACCAACAAACCCATAAATTTTCCAACCGCCCAAGTAAACGATACTCTGATGGGTAGACAAATCTTTGGAAACTGAAATGATAGTTGCATGACAACTAGCTGGAGAATTACTGATCTGACGTATCTGATATCACTGCGTCCTCAAATCATCGAGGGATCACCGGTTACACGGTAACTGGTGAAGGATTAACTAATATTGATTGTTGCACGACAACTGGCTGGTGAATGCTTAACCTCAGATCCCCGTTGTTGCACCCCAAAATTTGACCAACATTTATTTATCCATCCAGTGTTTGAAAGTTGATACCTTCATCAGAAAGTTCAAGAGATCCTCAGAGGAATTGGTTGAAACCAGAGTTGTGTGCTTCATAGCTTGAGAGTTGTGGGAGCTCCTCAGATGATTCTGAGACTTTGAGAATGAACTTGAAGCTTTGAGAAAGTCCATGAGATGTCTTGAAAGCCATCATGAAGCCCAGAGAGGTCATTGTGCAAGAATTCAGAAGATTCAGCCATGAGTGGTGAGATTAGGGTTTTGACTGGGTCAACCCTAAGTCAACTGAAGATTTGGAGAAGGTTGAGACCTAATCCAAGGGCCATGAGATCATGGAATGATGCATGGAGATGTTATAAAGATGATTCCTAGACCAACTCATCATGATTGAGGAGTTTGAGAAGTTTCAAGTTAGGGTTTCCAAGGATTGTCAGTGAAAAAACCCTAATTTGATCCCTATCTTCCAGGCAGTTTTAGCTCAAGATGTGATTGATATCTCATCTTCCCCATAACATGAATGTTGTAGATCTTGTTCTTAGCTTTAATTTGAGTGGTAGAAGTCCTTGATAGGAGTTGCAGAGCTCAAGTTATGGTTTTGACAAATTACAGGTCAGCTGAGGTGTGTGAATCTGGGTCCTTGAAAGTCACCCAACTTGCAGACAAATTTTGCCCTAGTAGGATGATTCCTATGATTTCTTGGTCAACATGAATGTTAAATATCATCTTCTTAGCTTTCTAGAGAGTACTAGAAGTCCTTGATAGGATTTGTAGAACTCAACTTATGGTTTGAACAAGACAGGGGTATTTTGGTCATTTGGTGGTTATAGGTCATTTTAAGCAAAGGCCATATCTCCTATTTCCAAGCCTCAAATGAAAAAACTCAAAACATCAAAGTTGTTCAAAATGGGATTTTAAGGCTATAAAAGAGGGTGTTAAAGTTTGGAAAAGCTTAGAGCATGGATTTTTAAAAGTGGTGCAAATGGCTTGTAAATGGCTTATAAGTAAAAAAGTTGAAATGGAATTTTGGTTTGAGAGATCTACAAATCCAAAATAGGTCATCCAATATGTCATTTTGAATCCAAACATCATTTTAAAAACAATGGTTCAAGTAGAATTTTGATTTGAGGTCTTAAAATGAGGGCTACTTTGTAAAGTTCATGCTTGCATATTAAGGAACCTTTGAGAAACTTGGCATAAGGCAAGGTTTAGCTTGTTTTTTCACTCATTCAATACCAATTACTCATTTAAGGAGATATTAAATGGAAATGCATGGCTTATCATGAGATTGCATGAGATTTACTCAATATGGAAAATTCAAATTCTCATTGCATGATACATTCTAGAGACTTCTTGGAAGGTTCTCAAAGCTTCCACACATTTCCATTGACACCTATATATGCCCTAGAGGTGATCCATGCCCTGGTTGGTGACTGATTGTGCTTGCATACCATAGTTTGATTCCATAACTCCATATTGCATTTTGCTTTCAAACTCCATTGAAACTCCATCAATCATCATAATTCTTGTTATCATCATCATCTACCATCATCATAGAGCAATTGGCAAGCAAGAGTGATTGAAATCAGTGGCTATTTTGTGTGACCCAAGTCTTCACTCCAAGTTGCATGAAGAAGTGGATAAGGTGATTCAAGAAGTTTTAACAAGAACTAGTGCAAACAGAAGAATCTACAGCCATTGGAGATCATTTGAAGCAAACATCAAGGCTTGGATTGAAGAGAAACCACCATAGCCATCATCACTTGCAAGGTAAGCAACTTCATTCGAATCCCCTTAATTATTCAGTTTTAGATCATGTTGTTAGGATATATGTGATTAGAGACTCTTAGGGATGAATTGTGATGAGTTTGAAAGCATTACATGAAGGTTGGTTCCATGGTAGTTTCTGTTTTAGGATCAAGAACTCGTGTATTAGTGTACTATAATCTTGGTTCTCTAGTTTAGTATGAGCCCCATAACATGTAGAGTATCCCAGGTTAGTTTCAGCAAGAATGGTGATCATGCATATCAGAGTTAATTCAAGGTGCCCTAGGATTACATCGTTCGGGTTTGTTTCTTGGAGGAGTTTCAGGAAAAACTAAATGCAGGGTGTTGAAGAGGGCAATTAGTAGGTCACTTTTGGTTTTTGTGGCGTGGCATTTGGTGGAAGGACGAGGGAGTATGCGAGGCTGGAAGGTTCGCGCATGGAGGAAGGGTTTTCTGAAAACCCTAGGTTGAGTGGGGAAGATGAGTTTTTATCCGTTGGATCTTTCTTTTATTTTGACTTTGTAACATCATCTAACGGTCCGTATTTGAACTCAGAAACGGAGGGAAAGACTAGCATCAAAACGCTGCCGTTTAATTTAGTGAATGATTCTGGGCTCAATGAACTTGTGCTATTCACACCCCTCGCACGGCCCAATCCTTTTTTTTAACTAAAATGTATTGCTATTCGTACCGTGGCATTTCCAATTTCCGTTTAATTTTCTTTTTGTTTTTCTGATGGCAATTGGGCCCAAGCGTGCCATGCTAGGCGCACCCCCCCTTCCTGGGCCCATCATATAATACAACTAAGCGTGTTTACTGTTAACACCCCCCATCCCCTTTAATTCTTTTTTAATTTTTTTAATTTCTTTTATTGTTTGCATATTAAAAAAATTCATAGAAAATAGAAAAATTAGTATTTTTTTAATGCTTGTTTTTTTCACCTGTTCATAAACCTGTCTAGAAAATATAAATAAATAAAATTCCATTTTATTTTTCTTTTAATATTTTAGCATATTTTCCATTTAGATAGCCTTTTTAATTGATTTTAGTTGATACTCAATTTTGTAGGATTTGTTTTAGGACTTTCCCTTAGGATTTTTGAGCCATTATTTTTGGCATAGTTAGATATTGAATCATAGTTCATATAGGATTTAATTCATGATTTTTAGGTTAAAATTTGATTAGTTTGTTAAGCATAGTCTTAGTATAACAAAATTAGGGTTTTAGGTTGCATAAGTAGATTTGAACAATTTTGTTTTGGGTTTTATAGGCCATATTAGTGTATGGGGAATATATGGGTTAAGGGTAAGTATGTATAGAATCCCCTAGAATTTTCCTAGAATATTATATAGTATTTTGGTATTTTTAATTGATTTTTGAATGTATGGATAGTATGTGTGTTGCTTAAGGGCATAGTTTGTATTGTTTTGCTTTCTTTTCTTTTCCTTTGAGTGTGTGAGCCTTGAAGATTGAGTTGAAGACCTTGTGGATCATCATTGAAGGCTTTGAAGACCTTGAAGAGGAGCTTAGTTGTAGCTTTTGTTTGTTCAGTTTATAGGATATAGGAGTTAGGCAGAGCTCTAGAGTAGCCAACTTGATTCTCAAACAGGAAGGTCTTGATTGCCTCCATTCTTCTCTGTGATACAGAGTCTCTCTAAGATACTCACCCCTTTCCTTTGGAAGGCTTGGTGCTAATGTCTGAGAGATAAAACTCTTGAGAGAAATATTCCTTGTGTTGATAGCAGTACGTTTGCCACCCTTGGTGGTCAATTAATTGCTTAACACCCAGTTTATTCTTGTGATTGATTCCTCAGCTTTGAGATTAGGACTTGAAGAAAAGCCATTGGAGATAGAAGCTGAAGCTTTGAAGAGGATGATTCCTTGGAGATTGTTGAAGTCTGAAGACTTTGCGAAGATCAAGTTGATACTTGAAGATCCCCGAAGATAGTGAAGCCTGAAGGTGGAGCTGATCAAAGAAGCTGAAGCTTAAGGGAGAAGATGAGTTGATACTCATGGTGCATGGTTGATACCAGGAGAGCAGTTGATGATTGAAGTCTGAAAACTGAGTTGCTGCTGGAGGAGCTGAAGCTTTCTTCTGTTTTCTTTTCTGTATTGTGTGTTTTGCTTGATTTGTCTGTTGCATTAGATTAAGTCCATCTAGAATAAGTTCAGTCTAGGAGCATGATTGCATTAGAGGTTGAGTTGCTCCCTCTGCTTGTATTGTTATTGCGTGGCTTTGCTTGCGGGTATTCGGTAGAGCCCAGCTCCCTTGCCCATGTGTTTATTTTGCTTGATAGCATGTTTTCTTTTATCTGTATGATTGCAGTTTACTGTTTAGTGCTTGATAGCATGTTGTTTATATTTCAGTATCATTACTGTTATTTCATGACTGGCTTGAGGTCGAGACGAGCTTGTGGAGGCTGAAGCCCCACACACATTTCCTCCCTCACTTGCATTGCATGCATTTTACTGTTAAGCTGATGCTTTGTCTGTTTTGGTGCATCATTGACATGATCCCTTAGGACTCTCATTTCCTTTGATAAGGATTTGATGATAGACTTTTAGGTTGAAACCTATGCATGACAACTTCTAGGAGTTCCCTGTTCAAACCTCAACCATAGGATGAATCCATGGCATGATAACAGTAGGACTTGAATGTCTCCCTCCTAGTTGGGCCTGTTCTCTTCTCATCTCATAACAGTTTAAAATACAGTAATCATGAATGATTTCTTTCGTACGTTACGAGCCTTAAGCTATCTGAGACATGCGACGCATTCACTCTCAGGTCATAGTCTCTAGTGCGGTTGAAATCGCAAACACAATAAAAAACACTTCTTTCAGGAAATAACCCGTAGTTTCCCGAACTACGTTCGCTCTGATCTTCCATACAGTGTGGAAGTACGTAGGCATAGGATGCGATGTCCTAGCGAGCAACCTTTCCCCCGTAACCCTTCGTAGGCCGAACTACGTTGACTCTGATTTCTCATTCTCTGATGAGAATACGTAGGCATAAAGTTCGACGCTTTGCCGAGTCATTTTTCTTTTCTTTTTCAGCCAGCCTTGATAGGTAGATAGATTATAACCAACCCGTCCAAGTAAACAAACAAGCGAGGATCCCGTCGAGTACGACGGACGTGAGGAGTGCTAATACCTTCCCCTTGCGTAACCGACTCCCGAACCCAGACAATGGTTGCGATGACCTTGTCTTACCCTTATTCGTCAGGTTTTTCTGATTGTTTCCTTTCCCGCTCTGAGGGATAAATAACGAAAGGTGGCGACTCTTCTGTTTTGCCGGCACCTTATTTTCGCGCAAGCGACAGCTGGAGACTCTGCTGGGGACATGATAGTTTCCTAGGGATCCAACGTCCCGAAAGCGAGTCAGTTTGGGGATCCAACGTCCCCTACGAGAGTCAATCCTAGCGCTTGTATGTCTGCTTTTTGGGTTGCGTTTATTTATCGTTTTTTATTTCTCGCACTTTATTTCCCGCATTTTATTTTCAGTATAATATGATTATTTGTGCTGTTGTGGGATGGGAGTTCTATTTAGTGAGAAGCCGGACCTGGGCTTGAGTGCACCTTAGACTTAGAGTAGAGATTAGTTGGCGCCCGCTTGCTTTGCTTGCCTTGGTGTCCCGCGAAATCTACACTCAGACGAGGTTCCTCTGGTTGGCCTCCTGCCCCTTCCTTTGGTTGGCGTGGGTTGCTGGTTAGTTGAATTGTCGACTCTGGGGACCGATCATTTGTGACTCAGCTAAGTGAGGCCTCTTCAAGACTTGATGATGCCACTCCTTCTGGGAATCGTATCGTCAGTTTTGAAAGTCTGTGACGCTGATGAACGCATAGGATGTCGTACCTTGAGTCAGTTTAGGTCCATACCTGTGAGAGGGGTTGGGTTTATTGCAGGAAACTTTGACCTTCAGACTACCTGGTTTTCTTGACAGTGAATCAGTTATGCTGGTACCAGGGTTTCTCAGATGCAGATTTGTCTGTTCTTGATAGGGCAGGTTTTGATCAGAGTATTGTCATCAGTGGTTTGTTCTGGATAGAGCAGATTTTTGGGGTCTGAAGATCTCATCAGCAGATGTTGTTTGTTCTTGATAGGGCAGATTTTGAGTGGGGTCTGAAGATCTCATCAGCAACTGTATGTTTGTTCTTGATAGGGCAGATCTTTGATTTGGGGTCTGAAGACTTCATCAGCAGATATTTCTTGATCATACATCCGGGGTCCTTATTGTCAGACATTTGTTCTCGACAGAGCAGAATTTTGATCTTATATGGTCCTACCAGAAGGTCGTTCTTAGCAGATCAAATTAGTGGTCTTACACCGGGGTTTTCTTCTCATCAGTGATTGTCGATACAGAATCTCCACAGCAGCTACCTGGATATATTATTGCATGCCTGCATTCTGCATTAGTTTTCATGTTCATTTGCATTCCATTAACGTGTGTCTGTGACAGGTGTCGTTTCCCCGATCCAGGACCTCTCGCCTCCTATGGTACTGTTATAGCCTCTCTCAGGAAGACTGTTGCGTATGAGTTCTCGGTCCTTGATGTGTCGAAGTTGACTATTGCTGATGCTATGCACGAGATTGATGTTTCCATGATTAGGCTCAGATTTCTTCCTCTTCTCATGTCAGCATTGGTACCAAGGCGCTAGGATCGGGGGGAAACCTCTCAAGCACACAAACACACACATACATCTGCATGAAGCATTTCGCATGACATACATTTTGTGGCTTTTCCTAACCTTTAATGTTGACAGGTTTTTCAGGTTCACAAGTTCCGAGCTGCTTCCAGTCTCCAGGATTGATCAGAGACTCATTCACCGTTACTCAACTCGCGCTAATCAGACTAGGATCATGGATCAGGTGCAGTCAGATGTTCAAGAGCTCCGTGAACGGATGGATCGTTTTATGGAACTGATGCAGGTAGTCGCTAATGGTCAGGACCAGCTTCGTACTTTGGTCCAACCTCTGATCTCCAGGGTTGATAGTAATGGCATACTTCACGGCGGGGCCGTGCCTACTCCTCCTCCAGTGGATGCTCCACAGAATGTTGTTCCTGTTGTCGGGGGCAACGGCAGTGCTAACGGCAATCTGATGACTAATCTCGGACTCAATGCGGCGGGCGTCAACAATGGTAGTCTGGGAGCCAATGTTAACATAGGGCCGGCCAACGGCAATGCTGGTGTCAGAAATCTGTTGGTGCCTCAACCGTGGCTGGAGGATCATCAGGATGACGTATTCTCTCAGAGAGGTGTAGAAGCAGAGTTGAACGCTGAAGCCAGGCTCAGGTTCAAAGCGCTGGAAGACAAAATGAGAGACATTGAAAATCAGAACACATTGGGCGTTGATATGTCCAAGCTCGGGTTGATTGCTGATTTCAAGGTGCCTCATAAGTTTAAGGTGCCCGTCTTTGAGAAGTATAAGGGTACTACTTGCCCCCGTGTCCACCTTCGATCTTATTACAGAAAGATGTCCGCCTATTCTGACGATGAGAAGTTGCTGATGCACTTCTTCCAAGATAGTCTTTCTGGTCCATCACTCGAATGGTATATGGGCTTGGAGCCCGCTACTGTGAGCACCTGGAAGGACCTCGCTGAAGCGTTTGTCCTCCACTATCAATACAATAGCGAATTGGCCCCCAACCGAGTCCAGCTTCAGAATCTCTCACAACGGAATAATGAAAGCTTTAAAGAGTACGCCCAACGGTGGCGTGAATTGGCTGCTCGGGTTCAACCGCCGATGGTTGAGCGCGAGCTAGTGCAAATGTTCGTGGCTACCCTCCCTGGAATCTACTATGAAAAGCTGGTCAGTGGCATGTCTGGGACTTTCTCGGCTCTCATCACTATGGGCGAGCATGTCGAGAACGGTATAAAGATTGGAAAAATTCAAGGCGAATCATCCTCAGCTGGAGGAGGTAGCAGGAAACCTTATGCTGGCAAGCGTCGAGAGGGGGATGCAAGTGCTGTCACCAATGCTCGGAGAAAGGGCAAGGGCCC
This sequence comes from Lathyrus sativus, assembly GCA_963859935.3. Lineage (NCBI taxonomy): Eukaryota > Viridiplantae > Streptophyta > Magnoliopsida > Fabales > Fabaceae > Lathyrus > Lathyrus sativus. The sequence continues at coordinate 168,939,032 of OZ012739.1, read as the reverse complement.
TCAGCAACAGATTGCTAGCATAAATATCCCAGCTGCTCCGCCGCAGCAGCAGCAGCCTCAGCAGCAGAATCAGCAGGGGTATAGGAAATATCAGAACCGGGCTCCTCTGGCAAGCCTTCATTTTGAAACTCCACCTATGTCGTATGCGCAGCTTTTGCAAACCTTGTTGCAGCTTCAGCTAGTTCAAAAGAGGACGTTGGCTCCCTTGACAGGGGCACCGCCGCCGGGGTATGACGCCAATGCTACTTGTGATTTCCATACTGGGGCACCAGGCCACACGATTGAGAACTGTAAAGCTTTTAAGCACAAAGTGCAGGACTTGGTGGACGCCAAGGTTATTAACTTTTCTGACAGTGTGCCCAATGTTACCAAAAACCCTATGCCTCATCATAGGGGAGGCGGAGTGAACGCCGTTATCACAGAGGAGAGTGCAGACTTGCTGACTGATGTCAAAGACTTGAGAACGCCGCTTAGTTTTGTCAAGGCTAAGTTGCTGAAGAAGGGCTTCTTCCCTGGATGCGGAGAGTTATGTATGGCTTGCGCTACACTTCCTGATGGGTGTGAGCAGCTGGTAGAAGGTATCCAAAGTCTGATGTCTGAGGGTATTTTGCAGTTCAGCCGGGGCATTGAGAGTGTATCAGGGGAGGTCGTGCTGAAGCAGGCAGATGAAGTCGCCACCATTACTATTCCTCGTCACCCTATTACTATTTCTGCGCCCCGACCGCCTACAATCACTATTACCAGGGTCGGGCCAATCCCATTCGAAAGCACTAACGCCGTTCCATGGCATTATGGCGCCGAAGTCTATTGCAATGGTCAGAAGTTAGAGCTTGAGCCGTACGGATCGACTGTGCAGAATCTCGCCGGAGTCAGTGGCATTACGCGAAGCGGTAGAGTGTTTGCGCCAACAGAGGTTGTGGCAGAGAAAGTGGTCAGAGCTGACGCTGCTGATAAGGGTAAAGGCAAAGCCGCCGAAGAGGTCCCTTGTGGGGCAGAAAAGGATTTGCTAGTTAAAGATGCTGAAGAATTCATGCGGTTAATCAAGAAGAGTGACTACAAGATTGTAGATCATCTTCATCAGACTCCGTCAAAGATCTCTATTCTTAACTTGTTGTTGTGTTCTGAGGCGCACCGCAACGCATTACTGAAGGTATTGAACGTTGCCTACGTGCCGCAGGAGATATCAGTAAATCAGCTAGAGGAGGTGGTAGCCCATGTTAATGCCGGTAATGGGCTGGGATTTACAGATCTAGAGCTGACTCCTAAAGGGAGAGATCACAACAGCGCCTTGCACGTCTCAATAGAGTGCAGAGGCACTATCATGTCGCATGTCCTGGTGGATACGGGTCCGTCGCTCAATGTGCTTCCGAAGAAGGCACTGATGAAATTGGACACTCGTGGATTGCTTTGCACGCCCAGTAACCTGGTGGTGAAAGCCTTTGATGGAACTAAGCGCCACGTTTTCGGAGAGTTGACCCTACCGATTCAGGTTGGTCCGGAGACGTTCGATACGGTTTTTTATATCATGGATATCATGCCTGCCTACAGTTGCCATTTAGGTCGGCTATGGATCCATGCTGCTGGTGCCGTGACGTCCACGCTGCATCAAAAGCTTAAATATGCTGTCGGGGGCAGCATAGTAACCGTCTGTGGTGAGGAGGACATTATGGTGAGCCACTTGTCATCCTTTAAATATGTTGAAATGGATGGCGAAATCCATGAAACTCTCTGCCAAGCATTTGAAACCGTCAAGGTGAAAGAGGTAGCTCCTGTCGTCGCAGAGAAGCAAGAGATGAATCTCTCCTCATTCAAAGAAGCTCGGGCCGTCGTCGAAGCCGGTTCCACCCCAGGCTGGGGGCATGTTTTGGATATACCAATCAAGCAGGATAAGTTTGGATTGGGGTATTCTCCTGAAGCTGAAGCTTCATCTTCTTCGTCTAGCAGCTCGGCTCGTGGGAGGGGGCCGATCCTATTCACCAAGGGCGGAGTGATTTTCGAAAGCATCAACGCAGCGTCTGAGGACAGCGGGGATAGCGATTGTGATCTTGACGCCTGGATTCAGCCAAGCAAGCCGGGCGAGCGCCTCAACAATTGGACCATCAAGGAGATTATCCAGCTGACAAGTGAAGAGTAATGATTTGCTTTTTACAATCTTTGTACAACCCTATGTCCTGCCCGGGGCATAGTGGTTTTATTGTCAGGGCCTTGTTGGATTATGTACATGCATTTTGTTAATAAATAAAAGGCGTTTTCTTCGTACTCAAATATTGTGTTCTCTGTTATTCCTGTTTTGTGTTTATTTCGAAAAAACAGCAAAATGGCAATGAGGTTTGTGCTAACCTGCATATTCTTGCTTTAAACTTAACCCTTGTTATTGCAGGATCCACATAACAGATGACATCGACTCTGGACCCTCTATGGCTCACTACGACTTCGATTGCCCGATCTATCAAGCCGAGGATGAGATTGATGAAGACGAAGACCTTCCGGAAGAGTTGGCCCGCTTGTTGAGACAAGAAGAAAAGGTTATTCTGCCTCATGAGGAGGATATTGAGATTGTAAATCTGGGTTCTGAGGAGCTCGTCAGAAATGTCAGAGTGGGGGCTGCGCTGCAGAATGATGTCAAGCATAGACTGGTCGAGATGCTTCGAAAGTATAGTGACGTCTTTGCTTGGTCATACAAGGATATGCCCGGAATCGACACTGACATCGTGGTTCATCGCTTGCCGTTGCGAGAAGATTGCCCTCCAGTCAAGCAGAAGCTTAGGAGGACGAGACCAGATATGGCTGTAAAAATCAAAGAAGAAGTCCAGAAGCAGTTGGACGCAGGATTTCTAGCCGTTACCACTTACCCTCCGTGGGTCGCCAACATAGTGCCTGTACCGAAGAAGGACGGTAAGGTACGCATGTGCGTCGATTATCGGGATTTGAATAGGGCGAGCCCTAAGGATGATTTCCCGTTGCCTCATATCGATGTGTTGGTCGACAACACAGCCCAGTTTTCCGTGTTTTCGTTCATGGATGGCTTCTCCGGTTACAATCAGATTAAGATGGCACCGGAGGACATGGAGAAAACGACGTTCATCACCCCCTGGGGAACATTTTGCTATAAGGTAATGCCCTTCGGTCTGAAGAACGTAGGGGCCACTTACCAGCGAGCAATGGTAACTTTGTTTCATGATATGATTCATCATGAGATCGAGGTCTATGTTGATGACATGATTGCAAAGTCCCAAACGGAGGAAGAGCATCTGGTCTACTTATTGAAACTGTTTGAGAGGCTTAGGAAGTTCAGGCTGAGGCTGAATCCTAACAAATGCACTTTCGGAGTGCGGTCCGGAAAGTTATTGGGGTTTATCGTTAGTGAACGAGGTATTGAAGTTGATCCTGCGAAAATAAAAGCTATTCAAGAAATGCCAGCGCCGAAAACAGAAAAAGAAGTCCGTGGTTTCTTGGGCCGAATAAACTACATTGCAAGGTTTATCTCTCAGCTCACGGCCACTTGTGAACCGATGTTCAAGCTTTTAAAGAAAGATCAGGCGATTACTTGGAATGAGGATTGCCAGAAGGCATTCGACAAAATAAAGCAGTATCTTCAAGAACCTCCAATCTTGATACCCCCAGTGGCTGGACGGCCATTAATCATGTACCTGACGGTTCTGGAGAATAGTATGGGGTGTGTTCTCGGTCAGCACGACGAGACGGGCAGAAAGGAGCATGCCATTTATTATTTGAGTAAAAAGTTCACTGAGTGTGAATCTCGATACTCGATGCTGGATAAGACGTGTTGTGCATTAGCTTGGGCTGCCAAACGTCTACGACAGTATATGCTCAATCACACCACTATGCTAATTTCGAAGATGGATCCGATCAAGTACGTCTTCGAGAAGCAGGCTCTTTCGGGCAGGATTGCCAGATGGCAAATGGTGTTAACGGAATATGATATTCAGTATGTCTCTCAAAAAGCCATTAAGGGAAGCTTATTGTCTGATTACCTTTCCGAACAACCGATCGAAGACTACCAGCCGATGAAGTTTGAATTCCCTGACGAGGATATTATGTTTCTCAAAGCGAAGGATTGCGATGAGCCATTGCCCGATGAAGGGCCAGATAGGAAGTCTCAGTGGAAGTTGATATTCGACGGAGCGGTTAATTCCTATGGAAGTGGTATCGGGGCTATCATCACGACTCCTCACGGATCCCACATCCCGTTTACTGCGAGACTGACGTTTCCAGTTACCAACAATGAAGCAGAGTATGAAGCTTGTATTATGGGTCTAGAAGAGGCAATTGATTTGAGAATCAAGAATCTAGACGTATATGGTGACTCAGCGCTTGTAATCAATCAGATTAAAGGGGAGTGGGAAACTCGTCAAGCGAATTTAGTGCCGTACATGAATTATGCCAGGAGGCTGCTTCCGTTCTTCGATCGAGTGGAACTCCATCATGTACCCAGGGCTGAAAATCAGATGGCTGATGCCTTAGCCACGTTGGCTTCAATGTATAAGGTCAATTTTTGGAATGAGGCTCCAAGAATTGTGCTTTCGCGTCTTGATAGGCCAGCATTTGTCTTTGCAATCGAGGATGCCTCCGACGGCAAGCCATGGTTCCAAGACATCCAGACCTTCCTTATGACTAAGGAGTATCCCGCGGGTGCGTCAACCCAGGATAAGAAGACTCTGAGGAGGCTGTCCGGAAACTTTTATCTCAATCCTGATGGAGTGCTGTATAAGAGAAACCACGATCTCGTGCTACTCAGATGTGTAGATGAGAAAGAGGCGAGTATGCTCATGGAAGAAGTCCATGAGGGCACATTTGGTACGCACGCCGGCGGGCATGCCATGACAAGAAAGATCCTGAGAGCAGGGTATTACTGGCTGACGATGGAGTCGGATTGCTTCAGATTCGCGAAGAAATGTCATAGATGCCAGATTTATGCTGATAAAGTTCATGTGCCGCCGTGCCCATTGAATGTCATGTCCTCCCCTTGGCCGTTCTCCATGTGGGGCATCGACATGATAGGCAAGATCGAGCCCACTGCATCCAATGGTCATCGTTTCATTCTGGTAGCCATCGACTACTTCACCAAATGGGTGGAGGCAGCCTCGTACGCTAATGTGACCAAGCAGGTGGTAGCTAAATTCATAAAGAGGGACATCATCTGTCGTTACGGAATTCCCGAGCAGATCATTACTGATAATGGTTCGAATTTGAATAACAAGATGATGAAGGAGCTGTGCCAGAGCTTCAAGATTGAACACCACAACTCGTCTCCTTACCGGCCAAAGATGAATGGCGCTGTTGAGGCGGCCAACAAGAATATAAAGAAGATTGTTCAGAAGATGGTTGTGACATACAAAGATTGGCACGAGATGTTGCCGTTCGCCTTGCACGGTTACGTACGATGGTGCGTACGTCGACCGGGGCAACTCCTTTCTCCTTGGTGTACGGTATGGAAGCTGTCCTACCGTTAGAAGTGGAGATTCCTTCTTTGCGAGTTTTGGTTGATGTGAAACTCGACGAGGCAGAATGGATTACGAATCGTTTGAACCAACTCAGCCTGATGGACGAGAAGAGGTTAGCATCGATTGCATTTGGTCGCCTGTACCAAAGCCGAATGAAGAAAGCTTATGATAAGAAGGTGCGCCCAAGAAGCTTTCAGACGGGTGATCTCGTCCTGAAGAAAATTCTTCCGCCACACTCCGATCACCGGGGCAAGTGGACTCCGAATTAGGAAGGGCCGTATGTCGTCAGCAAGGTCTTCTCAGGAGGAGCTTTGTTGTTATCCACGATGGATGGTGAAGATTTTGCATCCCCGGTGAACGCGGACGCAGTTAAAAAATACTTTGCTTAAAAGAGACCCGCTGGACAAAAAAGAAAGAGTCCAGGCAAAAAAGGGGCATCCCGGCGAACCAAAAACAGAATAAAAGGTTCGGGCAAAAATTAGGGATATATTGAAAAAATGTACACCCGCGAAGTCGAAAACCTACACTGGGCGGCTTCGGCAAAAAAGGGTATCCCGGTGAGCTGAAAACCCGTAAAGGGCGGTTCACGCAAAAGTTAGGGATTTGAATAAGCAAATGACTGCGTCCCGCGTGGACTTTCATTGTTTAGTGGTTTGGAGGACCTGAGGGCCGTTTATCTGAATCTCTTCCGAAGCTGAAGCGTCGGAAAAGTATCGAAGTCGAGTGGGTCTTAGAGGGATCAACTCATGGTGTTCGTCTACGCCTCGTTGCCGACATTTGTATATACTGATGTATATTTATGTTTTATTTTTGCGCAGCTTCCTCATTCCAGGAGCTTGCCTCTGTTGTAAAACATTTTTTGCCCATTCAGGGGTTCACCATCAATAAAATGCATATTATTCAGCAATTCTGCTTGCCCATTTAGCATTTATCTGTTTTGTTTGCGAATGAAAACGCCGATGTTTTTGATAAAATGCGCATACATAAACTTACGGGCTTAGGCCCATTGATTGTTGAAACAATTAATTACTTGCGTGTTGTCACGAGATAATAACCTTGATAGGCCCCTTTGAGGAGGGTATCTTGTCTGTTTGTTTGTGTGTTATTGCAGGTATAGCGCCTTCTAGAAGATGTTTCGTGCGCATCCCCGAAGCAGGGCGAGCCCTCCTTCTCCAGCAATGTTCAGTAGTCTCTCCTCCGCAGAATCTGAACACAAGAAAGCGGGCATTGATATGTCTCCCCAGGCAGAGATGATTCTCTTCCCCAAGCAGACGCACCCTGAAGGAACGTCATTTTCTCAGCTGAGTCGCACGCTGGAGCTCGTATTCTCCCCCAACACCGGGTCACAAGTGCAGGCTTCATAGAAATGTTTGGGTACCGAAGCTCGTGTTTTCCCCAGTAAAGTCGCCGAAGCGGGATTCCTCCCCCAGCACCGGGTCACAAGTGCAGGTGTCGTAGGAAATTGTTCGTACGCCGAAATATGCAGCAACTGATGGTGCCAGACTGAAGTCTCCGGCTGAATTGAGATTCCCCATCAGAGCCGTATGCTCTCCTGAAGTTGGATGATTCCCTCTCCCCCAGTAGAGTGTTGGAACAGCTGATGTTGTATTCCCCTGCAGAGTTGTACTCTCCCCCGAAGTCAGATGATTCTTTCTTCCCCAGCGAAATTGAAATTCCTCATCAGAGTCGTACTCTCTAGTGAAGTAGAATGATTTCTCTCCCCGGCTGAGTCCGCAGAAGAGCCGAATCCTTGGAAGCAGTTGGGACCATGAGTGGATTTTCCCTAGCAGAGTATTGAACAGCCGATGCGGTATTTCCCCAGAATCGTACTCTCTCCAGCGAAGCAGAATGACTTCTCCTTCCTCAGCCGAGTTTACGGATATCCAAGAGAGCCGAGTCCTTGGAAGTTGATCAGATCATGATTGGTTTTTCCCCAGTGGAGTGTTGAGCGGCTGAAGTTGTTTCCCCACAGAGTGGTTATCCCCAGAAGATTAGCCGAGACGGCCGCACAGTTCATTCTCGCGATTGATATCAGCAGGTCCAGGTTCTCGTAGAGCTTCGTTCCCCTGCAGCAGTCAGCTGAAGTTGTTTTCCCTGCAGCAGTCAACAGAAGATCAATTCCCCAAGCGGAGTCCAATTGATATTGGCATGCAGTTTTCTCCTCAGCAGGATGATTCCTCTATCTGAGTAGTTCTTTCTCCTTGACAGGAGGATCTCCCCTCGGCATTTATTTTGCTAATGGGATCGCATCATATTGCATGATTGCATGTCATTTAGCATAAACGCATAGCATTTCCACCGTGTGGGGCATGGCGCCGAAGTATAGGCATCATACGCATGATCTAGGTTATTATCATTCTTGTTTACAGGTGTACCACCGAAGGATCCGTTACTCAGGATGATTCCTGATATTCTCCCCAACAAGGTCGCTTTCTTAAGATGATTCTTAAGACCCCGGTGTAATCCCCACAGTCGCTCGTTCAAGATGATTTTTGAGATACCCAGCGAAGTCTTCGGTTCAAGACGACTCTTGAATTTCTCAGCAGGGCCGTTTGCTTAAGATGATTCTTAAGACCTCAGCGCAGTTTCCCGAGTTGGTTGCTTAGGATGATTCTTGAGCTCCCCAGTAGCGTATCCAGCGAGAGTTGCCCAGGGAGATTCCTGGAATCCCTAGCAGAATGAAGTCGCCAGAAAGGTTATCAGTTCAGGATGATTCTTGAAGGTGCCCGATGGAGTTGTTGGTTCAAGATGATTCTTGAAGTCTCTAGCAGCGTGATATGCTTGCTCCAACAGGGACGTCTAATCTGAAGATTGACTCCGTAAACGCCTGAAGGTGATATCAGAATGTTCCTGTGGATTCAGATTTCCTTGTTGATGAATCAACGTGTGTCTGAAGACAGAGTTCAGAAGTTGGTAGGTCCAATTTTTGTATGCAAGATGATCCGTGTTGGCCTGAAGACCAAGTCAGTTGTCTTGAGGTGATGATTGATCGCGATCCAGTGAATAGTGTTTCTTTTGACTGAAGTCGAAGATGTTTCTCCAGCTGAAGCGGAGTTTGCCTGAAGGCAAAGTGTTTGAATCCCCGTAGAGTCATGAATGGCTCAGGATACCATTTCTCTGACTGAAGTCACAGATTTCCCAAGCTGAAGCGAAGGTGCCTGAAGGCAAGGTTATCCCCAGGGTCATGAATGACCTAGGATTCATTTTTTCGGACTGAAGGCCGAAGTATATCCCTGACTGAAGTCACGGATACTCTATAGCAGAGGAGGAGTTGCCTGAAGGCAGATCCATGTATCCTTGAAGGCCAAGGACCATCTCTTTAGACTGAGGTCGAAGATACCTTCTGCAGAGTTGCCATCCTCGAAGGCCAAGGATGCTTATCTTCAGAAGTACTTGAAGATCTTTTCTAGCTGAAGCTGGAAGTGGCCAGGGGCCAGGGTTTCATATAGCTTTGATGTTGAAGTTCTACGGTGGGCTCAATATGCAGTATTATTCGGATGTTCGTTATGATTCTAAGGGAGAACCCCAGATCAGAGCGTGCTTGGTCGAGTCTCTCATCCCCAGCGGAGTAGTTTCAAATACGCAAGTCTACCTTTTGTTCCATTTACCAGGGGTGAACCCCAGGTCGGAGTTGTTCAGTGTTTGTGTTCGACGGCGAGGTTGAATGTTTGCTTTGACGGCGAGGTCAGATTATGTTTGGTTCCGGCGGCGAGGTTGGATGTTTGTTTTGGCGGCAATGTCAGACTCTTTAAATCCCAACAGAGATGATGTTTGTACGACGGCGATGTCGAGTGTCTCTCAAAGTGATGTTTGTTTCCGACGGCGACGTCAGATGGTTCAGTCTTCCAGCGGCGAGGTTGGGTGTTGTGGTTGTTTGAAGGCAATATCATAAGAAGGTAATGTGGATAACTGACGGCGATGTCAGATCGATATTTCTCCAGCTAGTTGTTGAGCAGCTAGTATTGCAGTATTCAGAGATTTGTACCCCGCACAGTATCTTGTGCTCGAGCAGTTGGCAAATTTTCGGGTTTACCGGTATTCAACCGTCTCGCACCTTGATTGGTTGAGAGCCGTTCGCTTCTCACCCAGTCAGGTTCAAGCCGTTTGAATAGGGGCAGCTGTTGCACCCCAAAATTTGACCAACATTTATTTATCCATCCAGTGTTTGAAAGTTGATACCTTCATCAGAAAGTTCAAGAGATCCTCAGAGGAATTGGTTGAAACCAGAGTTGTGTGCTTCATAGCTTGAGAGTTGTGGGAGCTCCTCAGATGATTCTGAGACTTTGAGAATGAACTTGAAGCTTTGAGAAAGTCTATGAGATGTCTTGAAAGCCATCATGAAGCCCATAGAGGTCATTGTGCAAGAATTCAGAAGATTCAGCCATGAGTGGTGAGATTAGGGTTTTGACTGGGTCAACCCTAAGTCAACTGAAGATTTGGAGAAGGTTGAGACCTAATCCAAGGGCCATGAGATCATGGAATGATGCATGGAGATGTTATAAAGATGATTCCTAGACCAACTCATCATGATTGAGGAGTTTGAGAAGTTTCAAGTTAGGGTTTCCAAGGATTGTCAGTGAAAAAACCCTAATTTGATCCCTATCTTCCAGGCAGTTTTAGCTCAAGATGTGATTGATATCTCATCTTCCCCACAACATGAATGTTGTAGAGCTTGTTCTTAGCTTTAATTTGAGTGGTAGAAGTCCTTGATAGGAGTTGCAGAGCTCAAGTTATGGTTTTGACAAATTACAGGCCAGCTGAGGTGTGTGAATCTGGGTCCTTGAAAGTCACCCAACTTGCAGACAACTTTTGCCCTAGTAGGATGATTCCTATGATTTCTTGGTCAACATTAATGTTGAAGATCATCTTCTTATATTTCTATAGAGTACTAGAAGTCCTTGATAGGATTTGTAGAACTCAACTTATGGTTTGAACAAGACAGGGGTATTTTGGTCATTTGGTGGTTATAGGTCATTTTAAGCAAAGGCCATATCTCCTATTTCCAAGCCTCAAATGAAAAAACTCAAAACATCAAAGTTGTTCAAAATGGGATTTTAAGGCTAGAAAAGAGTGTGTGAAAGTTTGGAAAAGCTTAGAGCATGGATTTTTAAAAGTGGTGCAAATGGCTTGTAAATGGCTTATAAGTAAAAAAGTTGAAATGGAATTTTGGTTTGAGAGATCTACAAATCCAAAATAGGTCATCCAATATGTCATTTTGAATCCAAACATCATTTTAAAAACAATGGTTCAAGTAGAATTTTGATTTGAGGTCTTAAAATGAGGGCTACTTTGTAAAGTTCATGCTTGCATATTAAGGAACCTTTGAGAAACTTGGCATAAGGCAAGGTTTAGCTTGTTTTTTCACTCATTCAATACCAATTACTCATTTAAGGAGATATTAAATGGAAATGCATGGCTTATCATGAGATTGCATGAGATTTACTCAATATGGAAAATTCAAATTCTCATTGCATGATACATTCTAGAGACTTCTTGGAAGGTTCTCAAAGCTTCCACACATTTCCATTGACACCTATATATGCCCTAGAGGTGATCCATGCCCTGGTTGGTGACTGATTGTACTTGCATATCATAGTTTGATTCCATAACTCCATATTGCATTTTGCTTTCAAACTCCATTGAAACTCCATCAATCATCATAATTCTTGTTATCATCATCATCTACCATCATCATAGAGCAATTGGCAAGCAAGAGTGATTGAAATCAGTGGCTATTTTGTGTGACCCAAGTCTTCACTCCAAGTTGCATGAAGAAGTGGATAAGGTGATTCAAGAAGTTTTAACAAGAACTAGTGCAAACAGAAGAATCTACAGCCATTGGAGATCATTTGAAGCAAACATCAAGGCTTGGATTGAAGAGAAACCACCATAGCCATCATCACTTGCAAGGTAAGCAACTTCATTCGAATCCCCTTAATTATTCAGTTTTAGATCATGTTGTTAGGATATATGTGATTAGAGACTCTTAGGGATGAATTGTGATGAGTTTGAAAGCATTACATGAAGGTTGGTTCCATGGTAGTTTCTGTTTTAGGATCAAAAACTCGTGTATTAGTGTACTATAATCTTGGTTCTCTAGTTTAGTATGAGCCCCATAACATGTAGAGTATCCCAGGTTAGTTTCAGCAAGAATGGTGATCATGCATATCAGAGTTAATTCAAGGTGCCCTAGGATTACATCATTCGGGTTTGTTTCTTGGAGGAGTTTCAGGAAAAAGTAAATGCAGGGTGTTGAAGAGGGCAATTAGTAGGTCACTTTTGGTTTTTGTGGCGTGGCATTTGGTGGAAGGACGAGGGAGTATGCGAGGCTGGAAGGTTCGCGCATGGAGGAAGGGTTTTCTGAAAACCCTAGGTTGAGTGGGGAAGATGAGTTTTTATCCGTTGGATCTTTCTTTTATTTTGACTTTGTAACATCATCTAACGGTCCGTATTTGAACTCAGAAACGGAGGGAAAGACTAGCATCAAAACGCTGCCGTTTAATTTAGTGAATGATTCTGGGATCAATGAACTTGTGCTATTCACACCCCTCGCACGGCCCAATCCTTTTTTTTTAACTAAAATGTATTGCTATTCGTACCGTGGCATTTCCAATTTCCGTTTAATTTTCTTTTTGTTTTTCTGATGGCAATTGGGCCCAGGCGCGCCATGCTAGGCGCACCCCCCTTCCTGGGCCCATCATATAATACAACTAAGCGTGTTTACTGTTAACACCCCCCATCCCCTTTAATTCTTTTTTAATTTTTTTAATTTCTTTTATTGTTTGCATATTAAAAAAATTCATAGAAAATAGAAAAATTAGTATTTTTTAATGCTTGTTTTTTTCACCTGTTCATAAACCTGTCTAGAAAATATAAATAAATAAAATTCCATTTTATTTTTCTTTTAATATTTTAGCATATTTTCCATTAGATAGCCTTTTTAATTGATTTTAGTTGATACTCAATTTTGTAGGATTTGTTTTAGGACTTTCCCTTAGGATTTTTGAGCCATTCTTTTTGGCATAGTTAGATATTGAATCATAGTTCATATAGGATTTAATTCATGATTTTTAGGTTAAAATTTGATTAGTTTGTTAAGCATAGTCTTAGTATAACAAAATTAGGGTTTTAGGTTGCATAAGTAGATTTGAACAATTTTGTTTTGGGTTTTATAGGCCATATTAGTGTATGGGGAATATATGGGTTAAGGGTAAGTATGTATAGAATCCCCTAAAATTTTCCTAGAATATTATATAGTATTTTGGTATTTTTAATTGATTTTTGAATGTATGGATAGTATGTGTGTTGCTTAAGGGCATAATTTGTATTGTTTTGCTTTCTTTTCTTCTCCTTTGAGTGTGTGAGCCTTGAAGATTGAGTTGAAGACCTTGTGGATCATCATTGAAGGCTTTGAAGACCTTGAAGAGGAGCTTAGTTGTAGCTTTTGTTTGTTCAGTTTATAGGATATAGGAGTTAGGCAGAGCTCTAGAGTAGCCAACTTGATTCTCAAACATGGAAGGTCTTGATTGCCTCCATTCTTCTCTGTGATACAGAGTCTCTCTAAGACACTCACCCCCTTACTTTGGAAGGCTTGGTGCTAATGTCTGAGAGATAGAACTCTTGAGAGAAATATTCCTTGTGTTGATAGCAGTACGTTTGCCACCCTTGGTGGTCAACTAATTGCTTAACACCCAGTTTATTCTTGTGATTGATTCCTCAACTTGGAGATTAGGACTTGAAGAAAAGCCATTGGAGATAGAAGCTGAAGCTTTGAAGAGGATGATTCCTTGGAGATTGTTGAAGTCTGAAGACTTTGCGAAGATCAAGTTGATACTTGAAGATCCCCGAAGATAGTGAAGCCTGAAGGTGGAGCTGATCAAAGAAGCTGAAGCTTAAGGGAGAAGATGAGTTGATACTCATGGTGCATGGTTGATACCAGGAGAGCAGTTGATGATTGAAGTCTGAAGACTGAGTTGCTGCTGGAGGAGCTGAAGCTTTCTTCTGTTTTCTTTTCTGTATTGTGTGTTTTGCTTGATTTGTCTGTTGCATTAGATTAAGTCCATCTAGAATAAGTTCAGTCTAGGAGCATGATTGCATTAGAGGTTGAGTTGCTCCCTCTGCTTGTATTGTTATCGCGTGGCTTTGCTTGCGGGTATTCGGTAGAGCCCAGCTCCCTTGCCCATGTGTTTATTTTGCTTGATAGCATGTTTTCTTTTATCTGTATGATTGCAGTTTACTGTTTAGTGCTTGATAGCATGTTGTTTATATTTCAGTATGATTACTGTTATTTCATGACTGGCTTGAGGTCGAGACGAGCTTGTGGAGGCTGAAGCCCCACACACATTTCCTCCCTCACTTGCATTGCATGCATTTTACTGTTAAGCTGATGCTTTGTCTGTTTTGGTGCATCATTGACATGATCCCTTAGGACTCTCATTTCCTTTGATAAGGATTTGATGATAGACTTTTAGGTTGAAACCTATGCATGACAACTTCTAGGAGTTCCCTGTTCAAACCTCAACCATAGGATGAATCCATGGCATGATAACAGTAGGACTTGAATGTCTCCCTCCTAGTTGGGCCTGTTCTCTTCTCATCTCATAACAGTTTAAAATACAGTAATCATGAATGATTTCTTTCGTACGTTACGAGCCTTAAGCTATCTGAGACATGCGACGCATTCACTCTCAGGTCATAGTCTCTAGTGCGGTTGAAATCGCAAACACAATAAAAAACACTTCTTTCAGGAAATAACCCGTAGTTTCCCGAACTACGTTCGCTCTGATCTTCCATACAGTGTGGAAGTACGTAGGCATAGGATGCGATGTCCTAGCGAGCAACCTTTCCCCCGTAACCCTTCGTAGGCCGAACTACGTTGACTCTGATTTCTCATTCTCTGATGAGAATACGTAGGCATAAAGTGCGACGCTTTGCCGAGTCATTTTTCTTTTCTTTTTCAGCCAGCCTTGATAGGTAGATAGATTATAACCAACCCGTCCAAGTAAACAAACAAGCGAGGATCCCGTCGAGTACGACGGACGTGAGGGGTGCTAATACCTTCCCCTTGCGTAACCGACTCCCAAACCCAGACAATGGTTGCGATGACCTTGTCTTACCCTTATTCGTCAGGTTTTTCCGATTGTTTCCTTTCCCGCTCTGAGGGATAAATAACGAAAGGTGGCGACTCTTCTGTTTTGCCGGCACCTTATTTTCGCGCAAGCGACACCCGTCAGGATGATCATGTATGTCCTCAAGTCATCAAGGGATCACCGGTTACACGGTAACTGGTGATTTGCCAACCGCACAGGTAAACGATAATCTGATTGGTAGGAACATCTTCGAAATCGGAAATGACAGTTGCACGGCAACTTGCTGGGGAATTGATTACACGGTAACCAGGAATTTGTCAACCGCACAAGTAAACGATACTCTGATTGGTAGGACAATCTTTGAAGTCTGAAATGACAGTTGCACGACAACTGGCCCAAATCTCCATCAGGATGATCATCAGATTTCACTGCAGCTTCTTCCTCAAGTCATCAAGGGATCATCGGTTACACGGTAACTGGTGATACATAGCTGATATTGTCGTCAGGCATTCTGCGGCACGGCGGCAGAAGAATTCCTTGGGACTCATCAGGTCATTAGGAACTTTTGACAATCTCTATAATTATGTCGTCGGGCATTCAAAGAAACTTTCGAGCGTCAGCCGGACTTCGTCAGTAAGTCAGAAATAGAATCCTCAGTCAATCATGAACCAACAAGGATATACAATCTTTTGCCGTCAGGCACTCCGCGTCAGCTAGGAGAACTGCTTCGACATAGCAGTCGGACTTCATCAGTAAGTCTTCAAGGGAAATTTCAACTTCTCTGCTCGGAACCTGCTGGGGATGACACATCTCCGCTGGGGATCCCGGAGAACTATCAAGTAATTCTGCTTTGGGGATTCCAGAAATCATTCTAGATGAATGAACTCTGTTGAGGAATTCAAGAATCATCCTGAACAAACAACCCCGCCGGGGACTCTAAGAATCATCTTGAGCAAACATCTGGCGACTTCACTAGGGATTTTAAGAATCATCTTAAGCAAACAACTTTTCTGAGGAACGCCTACAAAACAAGAACGGTAACGACCTAGCTCGTGTTTCACATGCATATGTTTGCAAATGGCGTAATGCTCCATACGGTGGAAATGCTACGCATTTCAGGGTAAATGCTATGCAATCATGCAAAATGTTACGAACCTATCAGCAAAATAAATGTTGAAGGGAAAATCCTCCTGTCAAGGAGAAAGAACCACTCTGGTGGAGGGAAGGAGTCATCCTGCCGAGGAGAAGAAGTCACACCAATCTCAATTGGACTTAACCTGGGGAAACGGACTCCAGACGACTTTCTGCAGAGGAATAAAGTTCTACGAGAACCTGTACTTGTTCAACTAGGTACACGAACCACAAACTGTTGAGGGAACTATGTCAATCACGAAAATAAACTACGCGGCCTTCACCGATAGAATCCTCCGAGAGATACGGACTCCGATGGGGAAGTATAGCATCAGCTATTCAGCATTCTCTGCTGGGGAAAACCAATAACGCCCTGAACGACTTCCAAGGATTTGGCTCTCTTGGGAACTGCAAACTCGGCTGAGGATAGGCAACCAGATGCTGGAATAAATCCTACCCGCCAGGGAGAATATAACTCGGTGGGGAACTTCAATTCTGCCAGAGACTTCAGCCTGAACTATCGAATATGCATACTTACGGGTAGCCTTCTATGAGAAAACTGCACATTGACCCAGTGTTGGGAATGAACATATGCTTCTGCGTATGACTCAACTGGGGAGATGATGATCCTTCCTAGGATGCATCAGATTGGGGAGAATCTATCTCTGCTTGGGGGGATACATCAATGCTCACGGTCCCATGCTCAGACTCCGTGGGGAAACACTACTGAACTTGCTGGGGAAGAAGGAATCATCCTGCTTGGAAAACATCTGGCGTACTGCCCGAAGGGTTACGTCCCTGCAACAACATGAACAAACAGACAAGATACCCTTCACAAAGGGACCTATCAAGGTTATCATCCTGTGACAATGTTCAGGTAATTCAATGTTTCAACAATTATCGGCCTAGGCCAACAAGTTTATGTATGCGTATTTTATCAAAAACATCGGGCAATCTTTTTCGCAAACAAAACAAATAAAAGCTAAACAAACCAACAAAATACTAAATAGTATACGTTTATTGATAATGAGCCCCTGAATGGGCAAAATGTTTTACAACAGATGCAAGCTCCTGAAATGAGGAAGCTGCGCAAGCATAATAACATAAATATACATCAGTATACATAAATGTTGGAAATGTGGCGTAGACGAACACCATGAGTTGATCCCTCTATGACCCACTCGAATTCGACACTTCTCTGACGCTTCAGCTTCAAAAGAGATTGATTCGGATAAACGACCCTCAGGTCTTCCCAACCACTAAACAATGAAAGTTCACACGTGGAACGCAGTCATTTGCTTTTTCAAATCCCTAACTTTTGCCTGAACCGCCCTTTCGGGTTTTCGATTCACCGGGATACCCTTTTTTGCCAAAGCCGCCCTTTCAGGTTTTCGACTTTGCGAGTGTACATTTTTTCATTTATATCCCTAATTTTTCCCCGAACCTTTTTTCTTTTTTATGGTTCGCCGGGATGCCCCCTTTTTGCCTGGATATTCTTTTTTCTTTCCAGCGGGTCATTTTTAAGCAAAGTATTTTTTAACTGCGTCCGCGTTCACGGGAGATGCAAAATCTTCGCCATCCATCGTGGATAACAACAAGGCTCCTCCTGAGAAGACCTTGCTGACGGCATACGGACCTTCGTAGTTAGGAGTCCACTTGCCCCTGTGATCGGAATATGGTGGAAGAATCTTCTTCAGGACGAGATCACCCGTCTGAAAGCTTCTAGGACGCACCTTCTTATCATAAGCTTTATTCATTCGGCTTTGGTACAAACGACCATATGAAATCGATGTTAATCTCTTCTCATCCATCAGACTGAGTTGATTCAATCGGTTCTTAATCCATTCTGCCTCATCGAGTTTCACGTCAACCAAAACTCGTAAAGAAGGAATCTCAACTTCCAACGGTAGGACAGCCTCCATACCGTACACTAGTGAGAAAGGAGTTGCCCTGGTTGATGTGCATACCGTCGTACGATAACCGTGCAATGTAAATGGCAACATCTCATGCCAATCTTTGTAGGTCACAACCATCTTTTGTACTATCTTTTTAATGTTCTTGTTGGCCGCTTCAACCGCACCATTCATCTTCGGTTGGTAAGGCGATGAGTTGTGATGTTCAATCTTGAAGCTATGGCATAACTCCTTCATCATCTTATTATTCAGATTCAAACCATTGTCAGTAATGATCTGCTCGGGAACTCCGTATTGAGAGATGATGTCCTTCTTTATGAATCTAGCCACCACTTGCTTGGTCACGTTGGCGTACGAGGCTTCCTCCCCCCACTTGGTGAAGTAGTCGATGGCTACCAAAATGAAGCAGTAACCGTTAGATGCAGTGGGCTCGATCTTGCCTATCATATCAATGCCCCACATGGAGAACGGCCACGGGGATGACATGACATTCAACGGGCATGGCGGCACATGAATTTTGTCAGCATAAATTTGGCATTTATGACATCTCTTCGCGAATTTGAAACAATCTGACTCCATCGTCAGCCAGTAATATCCTGCTCGTAGGATTTTTCTCGTCATAGCATGTCCGCCGGCGTGCATACCAAATGTGCCTTCATGGACCTCTTCCATAAGCAGACAACTTCTTTTTCGTCCACACGTCTGAGTAGCACGAGATCGTGATTTCTCTTATACAGAACTCCATCAGGATTGAGATAGAAATTTCCAGACAGCCTCCTCAGAGTCTTCTTATCTTGGGTTGACGCTCCCGCAGGATACTCCTTAGTCATAAGGAAGTTCTAGATATCATGGAACCATGGCTTGCCATCGGAGGTTTCCTCAATTGCAAAAACGAATGTAGGTCTATCAAGACGGGAAATGACAATTCTTGGGGCTTCATTCCAAAAATTGACTTTGTACATCAAAGCCAACGTGGCTAAGGCATCAGCCATCTGATTTTCAGCCCTACTCACATGATGGAGTTCCACTCGATCAAAGAACGGAAGCAGCCTTCTGGCATAATTCATGTACGAAACCAAATTCGACTGACGAGTCTCCCACTCCCCTTTAATTTGGTTAACAACGAGTGTCGAGTCACCGTATACATCCAGGTTTTTGATTCTCAAATCAATAGCTTCTTCTAAACCCATGATGCATGCCTCGTATTCTGCTTCACTATTGGTGACCGGAAAAGTCAATCTGGCAGTGAACGGGATGTGGAACCCTTGGGGAGTCGTAATGATTGCCCCAATACCACTTATGTACAAATTAACCCCCCATCAAATATCAATTTCCACTGGGACTTCCTAGCTGGCCCCTCGTCGGGCAACGGTTCGTCACAATCTTTCACTTTGAGAAACATGATATCCTCATCAGGGAATTCAAATTTCATCGGCTGATAATCTTTGATAGGTTGTTCGGCAAGGTACTCCGACAACACACTTCCCTTGATGGCCTTCAGGGAAACATACTGAATGTCATACTCCGTCAACACCATTTGCCATCTGGCAATCCTGCCCGAAAGCGCTTGCTTCACAAAGACGTACTTGATCGGATCTATCTTCGAAATCAGCATGGTCGTGTGATTGAGCATATATTGTCGTAAACGTTTGGCAGCCCATGCGAGTGCGCAACACGTTTTTTCCAACATTGAGTAACGGGACTCACAATCTGTGAACTTTTTACTCAAGTAATAAATGGCATGCTCCTTTCTGCCAGTCTCGTCGTGCTGGCCGAGAACGCAACCCATGCTATTCTCAAGAACTGTCAAGTACATGATTAAGGGTCTTCCGGCCACTGGGGGTATCAAAATTGGAGGTTCCTGCAGATACTGTTTTATCTTGTCAAATGCCTTCTGGCAATCCTCGTTCCAGATAATCGCCTGATCTTTTTTCAATAATTTGAACATCGGTTCACACGTGGCCGTGAGCTGAGATATAAACCTTGCAATGTAGTTTATTCTCCCCAGGAAACCATGAACTTCTTTCTCAGTCTTTGGCGTTGGCATATCTTGTATTGCTTTTATCTTAGCAGGATCAACTTCAATGCCTCTTTTGCTCACGATAAACCCTAGTAGTTTTCCAGACCGTACTCTAAAAGTACATTTGTTAGGATTCAGCCTCAACCTGAACTTCCTAAGCCTCTCAAAAAGCTTCAGCAAATTGACCAGATGTCCCTCCTCCGTTTGGGACTTCGCAATCATATCATCAACATAGACTTCAATCTCATGGTGAATCATGTCATGAAACAAAGTGACCATCGCTCGCTGGTAAATGGCCCCTACGTTCTTCAGACCGAAAGGCATTACCTTGTAGCAAAACGTCCCCCAAGGGGTAATAAACGTGGTTTTCTCCATGTCTTCCGGCGCCATCTTGATTTGATTATAACCGGAGAAGCCATCCATGAACGAAAACACGGAAAATTGAGTTGTATTGTCGACCAACACATCAACATGAGGGACCGGGAAATCATCCTTAGGGATCGCCTTATTCAAATCCCGATAATCAATGCACATCCGCACCTTACCGTCCTTCTTCGGTACAGGTACTATGTTGGCGACCCACGGAGGGTAAGTAGTGACTGCTAAAAAGCCATCATCCAGCTACTTTTGCACTTCTTCTTTGATCTTAACGGCCATATCTGGTCGTGTCCTTCTAAGCTTCTGCTTAACGGGAGGACAATCTTCTCGCTGTGGTAGATGATGGACCACTATGTCAGTGTCGAGTCCGGGCATACCTTCGTATGACCAAGCAAAGATGTCACTATACTCTCGAAGCATCTCGACCAATCTTCGCTTAACATCGCTCTGTAATGCAGCCCCTATCCTGACATTTCTGACAAGTTCCTCATAACCCAGATTAACAATCTCAATCTCTTCCTCGTGAGGCAGAATGATCTTATCTTCTTGTTTCAACAAACGGGCCAACTCTTCGGGAAGGTCTTCATCTTCACCAATCTCTTATTCGGCTTGATATATCGGGCAATCAAAGTCGAAGTGAGTCATAGAAGGTTCAGAGTCGATGTCATTTGTAGTGTGAATCATGCAATAACAAGGGTTAAGCTTAAGCAGAGGATATGCAGGTAAGCACAAACCGTATTGCCATTTTATTGTTTTTCAAAACAAAAAATAAAAACAGGAATAACAGAGATCACAAAATTTGAATGCGAAGAAGACGCCCTTTGATTTATTGATAATATGTACATGCATAAGCTAT
This sequence comes from Lathyrus sativus, assembly GCA_963859935.3. Lineage (NCBI taxonomy): Eukaryota > Viridiplantae > Streptophyta > Magnoliopsida > Fabales > Fabaceae > Lathyrus > Lathyrus sativus. Next base: position 168,918,180 of record OZ012739.1, on the reverse strand, counting down.
CAAGGCCCTGACAATAAAACTGTTATGCCCCGGGTAGAGCATAAGGTTGTACAATAATTGGAAAAGACAAAACACTACTCTTTGCGCGTCACTTGGATGACATTCTGGACGGACCAGTTGTTGAGGCTCTGGCCTAGTTTGCACGGCTGAATCCAGGAGTCCAGGTTGCAATCACTATCTTCGTTGTCTTCAGACACGGCGTTGATGTTCTGAAATATCACCCCACCTTTTGTGAACTGAATCGGCCCTTTGACGTACGGCGCACTGCGAGAGGAGGAAGCATCAGCAGAAGGAGAATACCCTAACCCAAACTTATCCTGCTTGTTAGGGATTTCCAGAACTTGCCCCCAGCCTGGGGCAGAGCCAGCTTGAACAACAACTTGAGCTTCCTTGAAGGAAGAGAGATTCATCTCAGGTTTCTCGAGCATCACCGGAATCGCATCCTTGACTTTAACAACTTCAAACGCCTGGCACAAAGTTTCGTGGATCTCGCCATCCACCTCAACATATTTAAAAGATGACAAATGGATCACCATTATGTCCTCTTCACCACAGACGGTCAGGATGCTGCCCCCCACAACATATTTCAGCTTCTGGTGCAATGTGGAAGTCACCGCACCCGCAGAATGGATCCATGGTCGGCCCAACAGGCAGCTATAGGCTGGCATGATATCCATGATATAGAAAACCGCGTCAAAGGTTTCTGGACCAACTTGAATGGGTAGGGTTACCTCTCCAAAGACGTGGTGCTTAGTTCCGTCAAAAGCTTTCACAACCAAATCACTGGGTGTACATATCAGCCCTCTCGTATCCAACCTCATCAGAGCTTTCTTAGGGAGAATGTTCAGAGATGATCCAGTGTCCACCAACACATGGGACATTACCGTTCCTCGACATTCTATCGAGATATGCAAGGCGCTATTGTGGTTCCTTCCCTTCGGCGTCAGCTCTAGGTCAGTAAACCCTAATCCATTCCCAGCATTCACATGAGCAACTACTCCCTCTATCTGGTTGACAGAGATCTCTTGCGATACATACGCTACATTTAGAACCTTCAGCAGAGCGTTGCGGTGTACCTCGGAGCACAACAACAGATTCAGAATGGAGATCTTAGATGGCGTTTGATGAAGATGATCAACGATCTTATAATCACTTTTCTTGATTAGTCTCATAAATTCTTCGGCGTCTTTCACAAGCAGGTCCTTTCCTACCTCGCGGGAGGTTTCTTCGACGACCTTACTTTTACCTCTGTCAGCCTTGTCAGCTTTGTCCGCCATAATCTCTGGTGGAGCGAACACTCTTCCACCACGCGTTATTCCCCCAGTTCCAACTAGGTTGTCCACAGATGGCCCAGATGGCTCCAACTCCAATTTTTGTCCATCACAGTAGACATATGCCCCATAGTGCCATGGAACAGCCTTAGTGATCTCGAATGGTATAGGCCCAACCTTCGTGATGGTGATCATAGGTGGCCTTGATGCAGAAATGGTGATTGTTTTACGAGGTATGGTGATATTGGCAACCTCATCTTCCTGCTTCAGCATTACTTCCCCTGATCTGTTCTCAGCCCTCCGACCAAACTGCAGAATTCCTTCGGTCATCAAACTCTGAATCCCTGCTACTAACTGATCACAGCCGTCTGAATGATTCTCACAATCCATACACAACTTTCCACAGCCCGGGAAAATACCTTTCTTCATCAACTTGGCTTTAACGAAACCAAGTGGTGTTTCCAGGTCTTTGACATCAGTCAATAAATCCGAATCTTCCTCTTCGATGATGGCACTAACCCCATCTCCCCCATGGTTAGGCATAGGGTTCTTTGTAACATTCAGAACATTATCAGAAAAGTTGATTATCTTGGCGTCAACCATATCTTGTACTTTGTGCTTGAATGCCTTACATTTGTCAATCGAGTGGCCAGGTGCCCCTGAATGAAACTCACATCTCGCATTCGCATCGTAGCCCGGTGGAGGTGTCCCTGTCAAGGGAGCCAACGTTCTCTTCTGAACTAGTTGTAACTGAAGCAAAGTTTGCAAAAGCTGAACATACGACATAGGTGGGGTTTCAAGATGACGATTTGACAAAGGAGCTTTGTTCTGGTACCTCCGGTACCCTTGCTGGTTCTGCTGCTGCTGCTGAGGTTGCTGGACAGCAGGAATAGTAATGCTAGCGACCTGCTGGCGCTGGCCTTTCCCTTTTCCCCGAGCGCTAGATACTGAGCTCGCCTCGCCTTCACGTCTCTTACCACTATAAAGTTTCTTCCCCCCTCCAGCTGAGGATACATCTACACCCTGAATCTTTCCGAGTTTGATGCCATTCTCCACATGTTCTCCAGTAATTATGAGGTCGGAGAAACTTCTCGACATACCACTGACCAGTTTCTCATAATAAACTCTTGGAAGAGTAGCCACGAACATCTCAACAAGTTCCCGCTCAACCATCGGTGGCTGAACTCTTGCTGCCAGTTCACGCCACCTCTGGGCGTACTCTTTAAATCCTTCATTGTTCTTATGAGACAAATTTTGTAGCTGAACCTGGTTGGGAGCCATATCGCTGTTATACTGATAGTGGCGTACGAATGCTTCAGCAAGGTCTTTCTATGTACGTACACTGGTGGGTTCCAAACCCATATACCACTCCAACGAGGGGCCGGACAGGCTGTCCTGGAAGAAGTGCATCAACAACTTCTCCTCTTCAGAATGTGCGGACATCTTTCGGTAGTACGACCTCAGATGGACACGGGGGAAAGTGGTGCCGTTATACTTCTCAAAGTTGGGTACCTTAAACTTGGGAGGCACCTTGAAGTCTGAGATCAGTCCCAACTTGGTCATGTCAACACCCATAGTATTCAAGTTCTCAAAACGCTTCATCTTGTCTTCGAGGGCTTTGAACCTTAAACGGGCTTCAGAATTCAATTCGCCCTCAGCTCCTTTCATCGAGAATAAGTCCTCTTGACGGTCCTCTTGCCACGGCTGATGGCCATTGCCCTGAGCAAACCCAGCAGCATCAAGACCATAGATATTACCAGCGCCAGCGTTCCTCGCATTACCAGTTCCTCCAGTATTGCCATGGCCTATTCCAGCATTACCATTGGCCTCAAAGTTACCATTTCCGACTCCAGTCGTATTCCCATTAGCTCCAATGTTAGTAACAACATTTCCATTGCCACTTCCATTCCCTCCAGTCACATGGATGCCAGCATGAGGAGTCTCAACAAGCGGGGGGTTCACCACATTCCCACCATGTAGCATGTTGTTGCTGTCGACGCGTGCAATCAGAGGTTGCACCAGATTTCTGAGCTGGTCCTGGCCGTTAGCGACCAGTTGGATGAGATCCATGAAGCGATCCATCCTCTCTCTGAGCTCTTGAATGTCAGTCTGAACCTGTTCCATTGCTCTGGCTTGACTCGCTCTGGTAGAGTATCGGTGAATCTATCTTTGTTCAATCCTGAAATAACCTGCAAGCACAAAGGGTTAGGAAAACGGCTCAAGGCACCTGTTATGTAGATGATTCATGCAAATGCAAACACGTATCTATGCATTAGGAGGAACCCCCCTCGATTCTAGCTCCAAGACAAATAAAGTCTACCATCCATCCATGGAAAGAAACCCTCATATATATTTGAAAAACCCACGTGGGCAGCGTACAACAGTAACTGAATACAGCTGAAGCAACAAGCGTGACTCTAACCAACAAGCCTGGTGGTGATCAGCATATCAATGCATAAAAAGTAAAAAGAAATACAAAGATCAAGTGCGGCTACGGGCACGAAAATCCTCTAGTAACTTCTTCGTAGTGGGATGATCAGGCTGGGTGAGCAGACCCCGGATTAGCAAATCCCTCTGCCTGATGGTACCCTGGAGATCTTCGGCAATGTCCCCACAAACACCTTCTTCAGAACGGTTTTCCACCCTACTCCTCTTGGCATCAGCTCGGAGTTGACAATCCATTAGGTTTGCCTTGGTCTCAACCAACCTATATTGGACGTCTTGTCGAAGTGAGGCTTCAGCCTCTATCTTCTTGTCTTTGACCTCAATCTGAGCCTTCAACTGGGCTATCTGTTGCTTCAGATTTTCTTCCCGCTCTTTGTGGCTAGTCAAAGTGTTGTTCCACAATTTCTCGTACTTGGACAACTTCAGGTATGCCCTATCCAGATCCTGCTTCTTGGTGGTCAACACACCGTGCACTGCCTTCAGGTCCAACCCAAGACGTTCCCTAGAATCAGTCTCCTTGGTCAAATTAGCGCCCAAGTGGTTTGATCAATTTCGTCTGCTTCTTGCAGGTGTGCACGGCTTCGTTCTTTTCTCTTCGGAGTTGGGCGATCTCTTTTTCCAGCTCTTCATTGGCTTTGATCAGCTCTTCATTCTTAGCTTGAAGCTTATTATACTTCTGGATTTCAATCATGGTAGGCTCTGAATGGCAGTCCTTCTTGATGGGAGGAAAGGGCAACATCACCTTTTCTGCTCTGCTATGAATCCAGTCCACATAAGGAGCATAAGCCTGACTATTGCTCTTCCCCAATGAGGTCTTTCCTTTTTGGTGAACGTTATTCCAGACATGTTCAAATCTGGCCAAGTCATCCCCTTCCAATGCGCCAGTGAGGTACAGAGATTCATATACCTCCTCGTCCTTAGGAGGGCCCCTCAAGGCATACCCGAACTGTCTGATAGTGATAGACGGATTGTAATTGATGCAGCCTTTCCTACCCATCAGAGGGATATTAGGAAAGTTCCCACAGCTGTAAATCATTTCACTCCCCAGGCGATCTCTGTCAAACCAACCAATGTCTTCGGCAGACAAACTCATCAGGCGCTCAGACCACTCCTTCGTCTCTGCAGTCTTTATAAAAGAACCAGCCTTAGGTAAATGAGTGACAAACCATCTGTAAAACAGCGAAGCACGGCAGGACTCACTCTTGCCTCTTCTATTCTCGTTCTTATAGTGCACCGAATGATACACGTCTCCGAGCAAGGTAGGGATGGGATTCCTTGAAACGAAAATACGAAGAGTGTCCACATCCACAAAGTCTAGGATATTGGAGAATAACATGATACCATATATGCATAATGCCAAAATAGATTTGAATGCCACCCAGCATTCCTTCTTGGCGAAGTGTCGGGCTTTCTCAGCCAGAAAAGGTAATGGGAATCCATAAGCTCCGTTTCTCCTGGCTGTTCTTCCTTTCAACTCAGAAACCTCCATATGCAAAGCTGTAGCAATACTAGCCAGATCTGGCTCCTGGTCAATAGTACAAAAGGGTACCTGAGCAAGAATTGGTACTTCCAATATGGCAGAAAACTCTTCCAAAGTAGGGGCCAACACATAACTCGGGAACGTGAAGCAACGCAACTAAGGATCATAAAACTGAAGCAGAGTCTGAAGTCCGTTCAATTCATACACATATGGCTTGCATACAAAACTTAGCAGCTTCCCATAGGTTTCCCTGAAGTCCTTCATCACTTCCTTACCAGCCAAAGAAATCAAACCCCTCAAAGTAGTAATATCTGGAGTAGGAAACTTGTAAGCCAAAGTTCTTCTCAAGTTGGGTTCCATGTTGGACAAAGAAGGAACAAGATTGCTAGAATCGAGAAGGAACTGCACACCTACAACATAGATACGTGTTAAATGTAATGTAACATGAAAATGTAAATGCAAATGCAAAATGCAGCAGGAGATCAAGAGTGTTGTGCTGTGAAGTGGCAAGTCATAATTCTGCTTCGGCGAGAATATAACACAACTCTGATAATAAGGGCCTAATGATACCAACAATACTGATTCACTATCAAGAAAACCAGGTTGTCTGAAGGTTAAAGTTTCCTGCAATAACCCGACCCCGCTCACAGGTATGGACCTATTCACTGACAAAGGCACGACATCCTATGCGTTCATCAGCGTCACAGACTTTCAGGAAATGATGATACGTTCACCATTTCTGGTTTGGCATCATTCTCTCCTAAAGAGGCCTCACTCAGCTGAATCACAAATGATCGGTCCCCAGAGTCGACAATCCTTAGATCTGAAATCCTTTCAACGGCCCACTGGGCTGGAAATGGAAATCGTCTCAAAGAATCTCGTCTGAGCGCAGATTTCGTGGGAACTAGTGCATGCCTAACATACAGGTTCACCACTAATCTGCTTCTAATGCCATGTACATACTCAAGCCTGGGTCTAGCTTATCACTCATCAGAGCCCCCCTCCCGCAACAGAACAAATAATCATATTATACTGAAAATAAAATGCAGAAAAGTAAAATGCGATAAATAAATGCAAACCCAACAGATAAACATGCAAGCGCTAGGATTCACTCGCATAGGGGACGCCGAATTCCCCAGCTGTCGCTACCGCGAAAATAAGGTGCCGGTAAAACAGAAGAGTCGCCACCTTTCATTATTTATCCCACAGAAAGGGAAAGGAAACAATCGGAAAAACCTGACGAAAAGGTATAAGACAAGGTCATCACAACCATGTCGGGGTTCGGGAGTCGGTTACACAAGGGGAAGGTATTAGCACCCCTCACGTCCGTTGTACTTAATGGGATCCATGCTTGTTGTGTTTATCTGACGGGTTGTTTTACTATCTACCTATCAAGGCTGGTCTGAAAAGAAAAGAAAATGACTCGGCAAAGCGTCGCGCTTTATGCCTACGTATTCTGATCAGAGAACGAGAAATCAGAGTCAACGTAGTTCGGCTAACTACGGGATATGGGGAAGGTGGCTCGCCAATACGTCAGTATTATGCCTACGTACTCTCAATAGATATGAGAGATCATAGCTTACGTAGTTCGGGATAATACGAATTACGGGGGTTCAGATTCATCTGTTTTTTTAGTAGGGTTAACAAACAGTTCCAGCAGTTTGGTGTATGCAGCTTGCTCGTCAGAGACTCGTGCGTTACCATTTGCGGTAGAACTGGGAGTTAACGACACTCTTTTTTTTAGAAAAGTTTTCCTTGAGTTATGGGCCTACGGGGCAAAAAGAAGGTTTGAAGTTTGTTTTTTGTCTTTTACGGAAGAAGTGTTTTTTATGGTTGTCTGTAGTTTGTACAGCACTAGAGACTAGGACTTAGGAGCGAATGCGTCGCATATCGTCCAAAGAACATATACTAAACACTCTAGATGATTGAGAGGAGACCGCTCAATTATCATTTCCCAAGTAGCTTAAGGCTCGTAACGCGCTTGTACTAACTTGCCTTTATTATGTTTTTTACTGTTGTTTTTAGAGAGAGAAGAGAACGAACTCTACGGGGAAACTGTCAAGCCCTAATGTTGTCATGCCAAGGATTCATCCTATGGTTGAGTTTTGAAACAGGGAACTCCTAGACGTTATCATGCATAGGTTTCAACCTAAAGTTCTATCATCACTTCCTTATCAAAGGAAGTGAGAGTCCTAGGGGATCATGTCAAGGGAAACAGAAAACAGACAAAGCATCAGCTAAACATCAGTAAAACAGATAAACAGGAGAAAACAGTAAAGATGCACATGCAATGCAACAATACAAGCAGAGGGAGACTCACTCAACCTCTAAGCAATCAAGCAAAGAAAACAGGCAACAACAAACAAGCAAAGGGAGCTCAGCTCAACCTTTATATGCAAATACGTCAATTAGAAAAAAGAAAAACAACACATAAGCAAGGGGAGGATCACCTCAACCCTTAAGGCAAACAAGCAGAGGGAGACTCACTCAACCTCTTAATGCAGTCATGCATCTACCCTTAAACTATCCTAAACATGAACTATCCTAATGCAACACACCACTCAATCATGAATGAAGGCAAGGATTTATGGCAAATAAGGAATTCATTCCACAAGTAAACAAACAAGGGTTCTATCCTAAGGAAAAGAATTGAATGTTGGGAAGCAAGGGTAAGGTCCACAGAAACTTATCCCAGGCTCTTAACCAACTATAAGAGATTTGGGAGAATCCTAGAGGTTTGGCTCCTTCAGGAGATGTGCAAAATTCCCCCCACAGGAGGGACTATGCTACCCCAAGAAGGTTCCTAAAATGATTGGATAAGAGAAGATTAGGAGAATGAAGATCGGAAGCAAGGTAAGGTCCACAGGAACTTACCACAGGTACTCAACCAACTCCATTTCCTTAGAGAGCTTGCATAGATTCAACTCCTTTATGATAATGCAATGAATTCCTCCACAGAAGGAAACATGCTCACAAGGAGGATCCTAATTAAGCAAGGAAAATTTTGAGGGAAACTAACCCTATAGGAAGAATCATCCACCTAATTTGAATTTCTAAAGAACCTCAATGATTACCTTCTAAGGATCACCTACACTAAGGATTCAAGGGCTTTAAAGAGGTATCTACCTAAATACTATTCTATCAAGAAAGGATATGAAACTTAGAATCATCTAATGCTCACTTAAAAGACTAATCTATGAACTTAACCTAGTTAGGGTCACCTAAACTATAACCAACTTGGAAAATGGGGAATAATAGAAAATTAATTCTAAAAATCTTGAGGAAAATCCTACATTATCCTACATGTGTTAAGAATCTATGGTACAAAAACCAGGGGTCAAACCTAATCCTAAAGGTCCTAATAAAATCTAAATCCAAAGGGTGTGCTAGAGGGGATCCATCAAGGAATGCTCCTAAAGATCTATCTCAAACTCCTACTTAGAATTATCTAAAAATTACAAAAAAATCACCCAAACCTATCAAAGAGTCTATAATAAGCATGCAAAATTTCATCATCAAATTCCAAATCATGACCTAATAATAAAATCAGCAAGCAAACTACTCATATTATGCATTTTTAATCATGTATTAAAAATAGAAAAATGGACATTAAATTGAAAACAACACCAAAATAAAATCCAAAAGCATGGAAAAATCAGGATTTAAACAAGGATCACCCACATATTTTTTCCATAATTTTCTGATCATTAATCTAATTAATATGAATTAAAATCAATCAAAACAATTAACGAAAATAGAAAATCAATTAAAGAAATTAAAAGAAACCAGAAAATATCAGAGCCATTAGATCTATTGACCGGTCCAATGATCTAAAAGCCAAGTTCACGCCAACTCAATTAGTAAACGGTTCGTTTTGCTCAGGGATCTCATGCATTTGGTTGACTTCAGCCCATTCTATGTTCTAATCACACACGCCCATTCCAAAATTAATCAGATCCTACAGCCTGTATAATGTCACGCATGCTAGACCTAGTCAACTAACCTGAGGCTTAATCTCATACGTGAGATCTGATTACAAAGTCTTCCTAGTCAAGCTCATCTAACGGTGGGAGACTCATCTTCTTTGTTTGAACACTGAAAGGGGAGGGAAATTATTCACGGCGGCCGGAGAAGAGCTCCACCGTTTTCTCCAGCGAGAGCAACAACGCTCTGGATCCAAACTCAACCAAACTCACTAAAAATTACACGAAATCACTTGTCTCCTCACCCTGAGCATGAATCTCTCATCAAAACTCACTGATTCTCCATGCATCTCTAAACCCGATGATAAAAAGAAAACTCATCAATTCCATAAATGTCATCAAACTTCAAATTCTCTCCATAGAACTCTTCCTCACCTCTCAAGGATTACAAATCACTATCCAATTCACCCTAACTCTCAAGAATCAAGCAAACACGAGTCCAAACAGAATATGCATCCAATCCTAAATCATCACTAAACTTCACCATTCCAATACTAAAATGATCTATGTTGTCTCTACAACCTAACCACATGCCAAATTCATTATAAACACGCTTAAATCAAGAGGAATTGTGAGAAGTAAAAACCTGTTCTAAAGCTTGAAATTGGAGGTGTTCGCGTGCAAATCTTGATGCCAAAACGTGCAGATTTCTTCACTGAAGCTTGCTGAATGATTCTTAATACTCAGAAGCTCTTGATTCTTCCTCAAACTCCAAAAACACCATTTTGAACAACTTTCAAGTTGATAAAAAGTCCATTTGAGATGTCTAAGTTGATGAAATGGACCCATAACCAAAAATGACCTGTAATTCCAAATTCCCAAAATACCCTCATCTTGTAAAGCTCATAACTTGAGTTCTACAAATCCAATCATGGACTTCTAGTACTTTCTAGAAAGATAAGAAGATACGAAACAACATTCATGTTAGCCAAAAGTTCATGAGAATCATCCTTCTAGGGTAAAAGTGTCATGCAAGTTGGTTGACTTTCAAGCTCCAATTTCACATCCCACTGATGATCTGTAACTTGTCTGACTCATAACTTGAGTTCTATAAACCCTATCAAGGACTTCTAGTACTCAAATTAAAGTTATAATCATGCTCTACAACAATCATGTTGGGGGCAAGGTGAGATGAAAACCTCATCTTGGGTTATGTGGTCTTGAAGTCAGGCACCAAACCAGGGGATTTTACATTGTCAAGCATAGCAACCCTAGCCTAGGAACTCCTCACACTCTTGATTCATGATAAGTTGACCTTGGAATCATACCTTAGGCATATTAATACATCAATCCCTGATCACATAGCTTTGGAATAGGTCTCAACCTTCCTCAAATCATCAGTTGACCCAGGGTTGACCAGATGAAACCCTAGTTACACCAATCCTGGTTGTAGCTTCTTATCCTTTGCATAATGACCTGTCTAGGCTTCAAAATTATCTTTAACACTTCTCATGAGCTCTCTCAAGGCTCTAGGTCCAACTCCATGGATTCAACATCATCAGATGACTTCCCACAACTCTCAAGTTAAGGGATATACACACCTGGCTTCAACCACTCTCTCTGAGGATCTTAGACTTCTCTGGTGAGGATATCAACCCTTGGACACTTGGATAAACCTCTTAGCTAGCTTTATAGTCTTGTGTAGCCCTTGATTGGTAGTCATACCTCTTGATCTCCTGCACACATGTCAATGCAATGCAGATGATAATGCTAATATGAATGCAATGAAACACAAGCTAGGTAAAGAAAGGTTAGGCAAATTTTGGGGTGCAACAGTCATAGGGATTGATGTCATCCTTCTTTGATGTTTTTGTTTTGTTTCTTTCGCATTTTGTAATTCTCATTCAGTATTTTACTTCTTGTAATTTTTCAATTCCGTAACACTCTATGTATCGTCGGCATGTCGACAAGGAAGATCTTTGTTACTGTTCTTTTCCATTAATGAAATTTCTATTCAGTATTTGGAATTTTATTTCTTTTATATTTGTGCATATTATTTTCTTTCACTACCTTTTATCTACACTACCTAAAACAAACAAGAAAAATACAAAAATAAAGCTTTCATAACCTAAAAAAGCGTTCAGACCTTTGGAAATATGAATTTTTGCGAATTTTAGCCTAATGGCGCTCGCCATTATGTTGATGGCATTCACCATTGTTGTTTCTTTTGCAATATTTATGTTTTCAAGGAATAGTGTTCGCCATATGCCTCATGGTGCTCACCATTAGGTTAAAACGAACAAAATTTTGTCAATTTTAGAATTTGCACGCTTTTTCAAAGCTTTTCCATTCCTCCTGCCTAAGAAACCTTCCAACCATCCAAACTAATCATCATTAACCCTATCTAACCACCACCCATCGAAATTCCTAATCATTCACTTTAAATACCCTCAAAACCATCATTCTAAACTCACCAAAACCTTTAACACTCTCTCTTGCCTTTCTACAAAATCATCCAAATCCATATTTTTACTCCTTTCTTTTCCAAGAGCCACCACAATGCCTCCACGAGTCGCTAGAGGTATTGACTACATGGGTATCGAGTTTCCAGAGGGCGTTGTTGGCCAAAACCAGTGTGCGAATTACCATAAGTTTTGTAAGAGGCAGGTCCTTGCTACAAGGTACCCAGATTCTGATACTGTAAGAGCTCTAGGCCTCTACGATAGCATCGACTGGATGCTCATGAATCTTGGTATGTCTCATTTTTTTCCATTAGCAATGCTACATCCGTTAGACTTACTTATGAATTTTTGAGTTCTTTTCGGCACTACACTAATTATTCGCGCACCACGGGGTCGGCTGATTTTAGGATTTTCAATGTTGACTATTCCCTCACTCGTGAACAAATAGGTTCTATTTTAGGTTTTCCTAGTGGAGAAGAATATTCCACACAGGCACCCCTTGACAGTGAGTGGGAAGTCGATGCTTATAATTTTTTGTATCAAATCACTAACAACCACACCACCACTTGGGAAAGCCTGAAGGCCACAACCATACACAACCCTGTTATCTATTACCTTCACTGTATTTTAGCCTCGACCATCTTCATAAGGGAGAACACTAGAAATGTGAGTTCCAAAAACTTATTTTTTATTCACTGTGCTCTCTCGCAAACAAAAGTTAAGCCAACCCCCTTTTTGCTTGCACATCTTGCATCTCCCTGTGGTAGAACCGGTGGTCCCATTTGTATTGGTGGCATCATTACCATCATAGCCCTTCATTTAGGTTTGTATGTTGAGTTGTAGGCTATTGAGAGGATACCTCCTCTTTTTGCTAATTTAGATTACTGCCATTTTATGCGGCTCGTTAAGTCTTTGCTGAAAAGCAAGTATCGCCTGGTCATTCATAGTCGTGAGATTATGGGACTTACTCTGCCTTACTCTGAGTGCATTAACGTGCACATTAGCACTAATTGGATTTTTGATGTTAATGCACCTGATCTAGAGCAATAGAGACTCAATGGGCATTACCGCTCTATTATGGGACATCCTGAGCCTCCCACTGAGACTCGTCCCCGTGCTTCTGACGCACTCAGGCCTAGTACCCGTACACACACTGCACTTTTTCTTGATGATTTTGCAGGTACATGTCAGTTCCAGCAAGAGTATGACTACACAGCTATACGGAGCACATTAAACGACATCCTGTTCGAGATACGACACAAGAACGATATGGAAGCTGACCGTGACCACATGTTGCAGACTTTACTTAGACATCAAAAGGAGTTGAGAGAGACTATTGATCATATGAGACAACATCAGACCGACTATCTGGAGAGAACTCAACACGACATAGGTGATCTCACCACACAGATGGAAGGCCTGGAAGTGCAGATTCAGAGCTTGCGAGAGAGTATATTCAGCATGTTCCAGTGGCACACCCTGCTTTCAGGAGAGATCCTCAGTACCACAAAGGTCGTGGCCGCCACCATTGACCACCACCACATGTTTACCGCTTCTTCTTTCACCTTGTACAGAAACATTGGGGACAATGTTTAGTTCAAGTGTGAGGCAGGATTTTTATTGCTTTATTTTACCGCTTTATGTCTTGTTTATTTCTATAGTACTTTTATGTTTTTAGTTAATTTCTTTTAGTTTTCTTTTATCATGTTTTACTTGTTTTCCTTTTTACTTATGTACTTATCTGCTTATTTACCGCTTTATCGAGTCATATGCGCAATGAGCCCATTTTTGCCTTACATTATCCTTTTGTTAGAAAATCCCCGTAATTTTGACCCCCAACCAAAAAAAAATTTCTTTCGCTTTGACTCAAAGGAATGACACCGAATATAGGTTGTTGCACTTCTTGTTTTAGGCTATGCTAGATAGACTTGGCAAAGTTTCATTACTATCGGTATCTTTCTTACACCTTAGAGTCCCTAAGTATGTGATGTTGATTTAGATAGACACTATGCCGAGACCTTAATTCTGAGTTCTTAGAAGTAGTCTCTTAATTAGTTTATACTAGCAGTCAACACCATCCTTGTGTACGAACTAAGTAATGAAACGATACAAATATATGTTGATCTCAAATGCTGTGATTTGTTGATTATTTTGTAGGAAAATCGAACCAAGGACATGTTCCCGCTAAGTTAGGTGGTCGTCACCCGACCATTTAGCCTAAAGGTTCAGACTCCTAAAATTCGAATAAAAAAGGCATAATACTAAGAAAAAGAGAACAAAATGATAATAATTGAATATTGAGATCAAAACGCTAACAGGTTCAATTACCATGCAAGTACGAGGGATAACGGGCTTAATGTGATTGCGCGAGAACGAAAGGGAGTCTCCATCCGTTTTTGCGGATCTGTGTCAGTACAATGTCCTTATTTGCACTTTTTAGTACCTATCTGTTTAGCGATAGCCTAGCAACCTTGAGCTTTGAATGTTTTCGTGCCTGCAAGTTGAGCGCTGCAATTTTTCTGTTTGCTTCTGTTGGGAGTTTTGCTTGAGGGAAAGCAAAGGTCTTAGTGTAGGGGAGTTTGATAACTCGATTTAGTATCGCAATTTTTGGCTCATTATGTGTATTTTTGTCCATGTTTTATCGAGTCTTTATTGTTACTCTATCACACATTTACTTCGTTTTTGTTATTTTCAAGAATCGGTGAAAGTTGTGGAAGAATCAGGAAATCAATGCCTTTAGAGAAGATCTGCATAGAAAAGTAGCAGATTTTAGTGATTCTGCCGAGATGGCATTCTCCATCCCTTGATGGTGTTCGACATCACTTATTTGGTTGCCTTCAGCATTGAAGCAAGCATGGCGTAGCACCAGTTTCTAATTCTGAAGCAGTTTTACAGTCGTAAATTCTCACCATGGCCCTTACGGCGATCGTTGTACAGTCGTAGCACCAGTTTCTAATTCTGAAACAGTTTTAGAGCAGTTATCAGCAGTTCTACTTTCCTCCACTACTTCATTCTAAATTCCTCTTTGTTGTAACTGATTGTTGTCATACCAAATTTGTCCTACATGTATATACATTTCATCTGTACATCTTTCCGCCAACCATTATTCAAAATCCAAAAAATATATGTTGCTTTTGCTAGTTGTCTAAACTCAGGAGAGTGCAAGGTTGAACTGCATTAAATCAGGGTGCATTTGAGGATTCATTCTAAAGGTTTATGTGCCAATGCAAGTTGTCTGTTTGTAGATCAGAATACCAAGTTGTGGTGAATATTAAATGTTTTATGATGGAGAATCATGTGGAGCCTGTTCGTTTTCAATCAAGGTTTTTGGCACAGTGATTCATGGCCAATTTTATTTCTCAAGGTTAATTCAGGTTGCATTTACTTCAAATCAAGAATTTTGGAATTTGGTTCTAATGGAACTTCAAGTAATAGTGTCATTATTTAAAAATTAAGAATTTCAAGTTCAACTATCATGATCTAGTGATGATTTCCAAAATTTTGTTCAAGAGTGAGGTGCGAATAAGAAGTTCATTGTCCAAGTCTTCAAAGACCATTTCATTTACAAAATTACAAACAACAAGGGACAAGTTTCTACATGTGGCTTCACAAAGTCTATTACTCATTACCATAACAATAATTATAAGGAAATATGAGGTAAAGGCCATGCTTTACAAACAATTGCCAAAAAATATAACAATGAAGTTAAGCTCAAGAGGTAATACGCAACCATGAGGTATTTTTTTTCAAGTTACTAAAATTCACCATGCCCCACAATTACCACCATATTCATGTTGCAACCTTTCCACCAAATTCACCATGCCTTTAGCCAGCCACCACATACCATAACTGACAATAACTAACCTGCTGCGCAAGAGTTTTGTACCTCATCCTTCAACAACAAAGCCACGCGAATCGTGCAACGACCCCACGTCATTTCTCGAGCCATCTTACAAACCTTGACGCACATTATCAACCAATTGCCACGCAACACACAAGGCCTGATGAAACGAAACCAAATAATAAACGAAACCTGCACCAAAGTAAGCCACAAAATAGCTATATCAGCTGCTTCAAAACCATCACGTGAGATACCACAAACAAGTCCCAAACACGCACAATGGTCCGAATGGCCCACCCATTTTATAACAAAAATTACGCAAGCCTTCAAATTTTCTTGATTCAAACCTTACACTCGAGATACAATCATCAGTAAAAACTTGCAGCAAATTTATGTACCCTTGCTATACCCACAACAGACAAAACCAGATGTAAAGAAAAGGTTGCGAAATGAAAAAAGACGGACATTATGCATCAAGCCCTCAAAACCAATCCACTATGCACCATACGATTACGTCACTGCCTAGATGTAATGTGAAAGAAACAAAATTCCAGCTAGCAGGCTGAGGCTTCGTACAAGGCGCATCACAATCACCGGCCAAAATTCCTCAGCACAACCGACTCTTTTCCTTTCTTAAGAAGACAATTCTTGATCCTTAAGGGAGGGAAAAAAGAAGAGGATACAAAAGGCGATTCTCCCCGCGTCTTCATCAATAGTAACAAGACGACAAAAACAAAAGATTCCTTCAACCCTTAACACCCACATAACTCACAACAGAGAAGGGGATCAAAAACTCCTAACCGCCATATCCTCCTGCAACAAACAACCCAAGAGCCCAATTTTCTAAAAAACCAAATCTCCAAGGATCTTCAGAACCGTTCTTCTTTCTTCAAACTCACCTCCCCTCGTAACCTTCTTCTATTCCTCAACACCCTTTTCCAACCTCAGTCAAGACAAACCATTTTAATCCCTTCAAAATCAACCCATACCATTAATTTCAAAAAAAACTAGACTCAACAACTACTCCTTTCAAACTCAGAACCCAAGAACCATTTTAAAACTAAATCTAAAAACGGAAAGAGAATCGAAGGCGTGAATTTGAGTCAAAGAAAAATCCAAACAAAACAAAACGGATCATCGCGGATTGGAAGATAAGGTTGGAGATAACACGATTTCGTTAAGATCTTCGCTTTCGTCTCTTTGCATGGCGTTTTTTATCGCGATAAAAATACTAATTCACAGCATGTAGCGTTTCATTTTTTTTAGTCATTAATCGAATTTTAATCGTGTTTCAAGTTTAAGAGGATTTGCTTTTCTGTTTTTGACTGTGTTGTTGGAGAATCGCGTAAGGGTATTAGCTGGAGAACACAAAAGCGACATGCATAATGATTTTTTTTCAATATGCCACAGCATGAAAATATATTGACCAAAATGGCACAAGTTGAAAAAAAAATTTAAAACTGCCACTCTTGTAGTAAGGGTTCCTATAAAAGCCAATCTCGTCCAACATGGCTTCGGCCATTCATTGGCCGACTCTTAAGTAGCGGTTTTTTTTTTTTTTAAATTTCTAAAATAATTATATATTTTAAAATGTTTTTTATATATTAAAATTATTTAAATGATATTTTAAATTAATAAATAAATAATATAATTATTTTAAATAATTTTTTAATTTTAATAAATATTTTTTACATTATCTAATTAATTGTTTTTTATATATTAAAATTAGTTAAATGATATTTTATATTAATAAATAAATAATTTAATTATTTCAAATTATTTTTTAATATTACTAAACATTTTTTTACATTATCTAATTAATTGTTAAACTAAATAATTATATAAAAAACATATCATTAAATCATAAAAAAGAAAATATTATTAATATTTAAGAGTGAAAAAAATACATCATTTTTAGACGGGCCGATTTGATGGGCCTGCAACGTTCGGACATTTTCTCCGCATATGACCGATTTCTCGACAAATTTCACATCTTTTTTCTTTCTCAAAATCGTCCATCTCAGTTGTAATTCATGTGCTATTTGGACACTCTTTCTTATTTCTTCGCATTGTCTCGTCATGGCAAAGAGTGAATCCTTCATATGTTGGCCAATTTTGTTGGTGTGGTAGTCCAAGGAAGCTTTGGCTGTATACTTTGAATACACTTAGAACCTTGAAAACATCTGGTATGTGCATGTTATGGTCCTGCCGTATACTGGCACACGCTGCGATTACATGAGAGCAAGGTAAATGAAATGCCTGAAATCTCCCACAATCGCACCACCATTTCCTGAGATCAACGCTAAAAGTACCTAATGGTCGGCCATCGCGTTGATTAATGCTTTCGACAACCATAAAACAGAATCTCTCGCGATCAAATTGAATGACATTATGGCTGCTAGATTTAATCGCCTCGTCGGCCATTCCCTTGTTATAGTTTTTCGTGAAAGTTTGACCGGATGCCAATAGTTTTGTCCAATCGTGTCCTCGTTTTCCAAAAAGCGATCCCAGACGATAGTACGTTGACTTGACCAATGCTGTAATAGGAAGGTTTCGGGTAGCCTTAAGTACAGAGTTCATAGCCTCGGCCAAATTTGTGGTCATGTGTCCCCACCGTTGTCCTCCGTCAAACGCTCTCGGCCACTTCTCTCTGGGAATATTGTCTATCCACTCCAAAGCTGCTCTATCTGTTCTTCGTAATTCGCCCCTATAGTAGTTAAATGTTGTCTCTGTTAGTGCATATCCTGTAGATGAAAATATTTAAATAAAATGATCAGTAAAACAAAAGGTTAAAAAAATGATCAGTAAAACTTGTGAAGATGTAGACATACCCATGTTGACAACTATTTTCCGTAGTGCTTTGTTTCTGAACTCACGCATGAAATTTTGCGCAATGTGTCTAATACAGTAAACATGTGAAGATGGAGGAAACTGCCACCCATTTTCAGGATCATCGTAAGCACTCTTGATTGATGGATGCCGGTCGGATATTAGACAAAGATTGGCCTGAGGGGTCACATGCATTCTCAAATTCCTGAGAAAGAAACTCCAATCATCCTTTGTCTCTCCTTCAACTAATGTGAATGCTATTGGGAAAATGTTACCATTTCCATCTTGTGCCACAACCATCAACAAAGTCCCTTTGTACTTTCCGTACAACTAGGTTCTGTCAATTTGCACGATTGGTTTACAGTGACTAAAACCACGGATACACGGTTCAAATGCCCAAAAAAGTCGGTGAAATTTCTGATTGTTTGTTCAATATTTCAATATTTCAATTCTTCATCAAGTTTGTATTTATTTGTTTTTATATTTGAAACAGTCCGATAGCGAGAGATTTATACTACATTCTCATGTTATCGATGCACCAAGCAATTCAATTAAACCGTTTTTGGAACGAGCGAGTTTCGCAAGAGTTGCAGAAATCTCCTCAATCAAAGTTGATTCAAAGCTTGTAATCGCTATGTTGGAGAGGTGGAGACCAGAAACACATACTTTCCATCTACCAACAGGTGAATGTACCATCACTTTGAAGGATGTGAGTATGTTATTAGGTCTTCGCGTGAATGGCAAGGCCGTGAATGGTCCTACTCAGGTAGGAGGTGATGTATATATGAAACATTTAGGCATCGAACCTACAACATCCGATAAACATAAAGGGTTCGTTAAAATTGTTTGGCTACAAAGTACATTAGCACGATTACGACAAAAAGCAACACCATCCAATGAGGAAAATATTTTACATGCAAAAATATATATTTTATTACTCATAGCTAAAGTATTAATGCCAGACAAGAGGCATAACTATTTACATTCTTCTTGGATACCCCTAGTAGGAGATTTAGATAAATGCAATAGATATAGTTGGGGTTCTGCTTGTTTGGCTACATTATATAGGCATATGTGTAAAGCATGTATGGTAGGGGTCAAAAGTATTGGTGGGTGTGTTCTACTACTAAGTATTTGGACATATTGGCGTATACCACTAATAGCTCCAGAGTCTCCCGTCAATGCACACCATCCTTATGCAACAAGGTAAATTTTGTTTACATTTTCTTTATAATTTATTTTCTTTTTTTTTTCATCCTTAAATTATTTTTATTTTTTTTAACATTGCAAGATTTGTTCGAAGAGGCATGGCTTATCAAAATAATCCTCGGCACTACGTCCGCGGATTTAGATTTGCACTAGACAGATTAAGGGCTAACGATGTAAGTTTGTTAGCGCTACATTCTCTAAATAGGTGCCACCATATGTATTAAAACTCTAACAATTATATTTTCTGTAACAGTTTATTTGGAGGCCATACCCAAGCTACCTAGAATGCGTCCTTGAAGATAGCCAGATTTGGAGCGCTACAACTTCAATTATCAGTTTCCATATCGTTGAAATGCATCAGGCTGATAGGGTCAAATTGCAGTTTAGATTTCAACAAGATATCCCTCCTCAGCCTAGATGTCTACGTGAACAACATGAGACCAATATGCCTAATACATGGGGAGATCATTGGCGCAATATAAATAAAGAAGAAAATAACGAGTGGAGAAACAAAAAAAAATTGACCCTACGAGGTAACATGGTTAACGGTAACTATGTTCATAGCGCTACATATATGCAATGGTTTTTATCCATTCCATTTATGCACGCTTCTCAAGGTCAGTTCCTAGAGGACCCCCGTCAGTATGCAACGTCTTCATCACAACAAAGTACCTCTTCGCCCATGCCTCAAGAAATGCCTCAGGTGAACCCTTCACAATTTCAAACACATACATCTTCATTCACCCAACCAACATTCTTTGCCACCTCCTCTCAACAACCAACACAACCACAACCCCAACCAACATATCAACGCACTCATACCACATTCTTTGCCACCTCCTCTCAAAAACCAACACCGTACACCCCAACCCCACAAACAAACTACTACTACCAACAACAATATCAGGAACAAGCCACATTTCGACCTTCTTTTCAATTCACTCCGATCCCTCAGCCTAATTTTGATTTCTCTTACCCCCAACCACAACACCAAACATTTAACCCTTCAATGTCTCAACCAAGTTCATCCGGCCACACTGACAATGTTTATTACCCTCCCATCCAACAAAGTCCTCCAACCACCTTCACCCAACCATTCCAGTCAGCCCCTAACTTTACCCTAACTGATGATCAACTCATGGAATGGTCAGATTTTTCGGTTACTGATGTGGACATGCTTGATACATCACATCAACCTGAAAACGAAGAGTTGACTTCCGACTCTACCCCATCACCTCCAAGACGGCAAACTCAAGAGTTAGGCAGGGGGAAACGTGTGAAAAAGAGTACATTGTGTGGAACTGGCGGTCATTTGCGTAGATAAAAATGATGTATTTTCTCCACTCATCAATATTAATAAAATATCCTTTATTTATGATTTAATTTTTTATTTTATACAATTTTTTATTTTATATAATTATTTATCATTTCATATTTTAAATAATATTAAAAAATAATTTAAAATAATTAAATAATTATTAAAATATTTTAAATTATTTAATGTAAAAAATATTTATTAAAATTAAAAAATTATTTAAAATTATTTTATTATTTATTTATTAATTTAAAATATAATTTAAATAATTTTAATATATAAAAAACATTTTAAAACATTTTAAAATATATAATTATTTCAGAAATTAAAAAAAAAACAGCTACTTAAGGGTCGGCCAATGGATGGCCGAACCCATGCTGGACGAGTTTGATCTTTTATAAGGTCGTCCTTCCAATGGACTAACCCTTACTACAAAAGTGACATTTTTGCATTTTTTTTCAACTTGTGGCATTTTGGTCAATATATTTTCATACTGTGGCATATTGGAAAAAAAATCGCATAACGTTGTATTGCCAGGTGTTTTTTTGGAAAAAAAAAAGCAAGTTGCTAAATGCTACGGGTCATGTGGGTCTCGGCCCGTTAGATGCTGGATTATTCAACTTTGTTTTGTCCGTTTGGGGAAGGAGATGATGGGCTTTAGGGCCCAAATGATTCTCCTTTAGTTTCCTGTCCCCTTAAATCTCCATGCACCCCCCATTTCTATTAATTTTTCCCTTTTCTTTTAAAGTTTTGTCTTTTGTTATTTTATATATATATATATATATATATATATATATATATATATATATATATATATATATATATATATATATATATATATATATATATATATATATATATATATATATATATATATATATATATATATATATATATATATATATATATATATATATATATATATATATATATATATATATATATATATATATATATATATATATATATATATATATATATATATATATATATATATATATATATATATATATATATATATATATATATATATAAAAGAGGGAAGTTTTACATAATTCATTCGAAAAGAGGTTCTTTTCAAAGATAAAATATTTCTTGTTATTTTAACCTTTTGTCCTCTTTTCACTCAATTAGTTCATTCTAATGTTCCTTTTAAAATTTCAATTTGACTTCTTTCAATTATGTTTTCATCCTATTTCGGTCGATGACGAGACCTCTAAAATCATTATCAGTCAAATTATTGGTAGATAATGATGAGTCCGATACCACTTTCTTTTCACCTTGCAATTTCTTCTTCATTTTTCGATCTTATTTTATTTTTTGAACCGATGAAGTCTCTGATTCACAAGCGTTAGCTTTCGAGGTTGTCAAAACTTTCATTATTTCAAATATATGGAAAATGACCATTTGGGTCATTTTCTCTACTTTGAGGTCGTGAGAGGTTCCCTTCGATTAGTTAATATGAAGTTTGCAATTAAGACGAGATTTAACTCTATTTTCAGATCTCATTTCGGTCTTATCCCTTTTTTTGTCGGTCAATGAAGTCTTTATATTCGTAAATGTCGACTTATTGAAGTCGCTAATCTTCATTATTTCAAATCTGTAGAAAATAATCATTCGAATTATCTCTTTATACTTTGGGATCGTGAAATATTACCTTCGATTTAATCGATGTAAGTTTATGATTAAGACGAGATCCCACTCTTTTTGACCTTTTTTATTTCACTAATTATTAACCTTCGACTTAAATTTTGATAATATCTCGTTGTTTTATATTCCCGCACATATTTTTCTGTTTACATTTTCTATTGATATTATCTTGTCTATTATCTTGTTCATATTATCATCATTGTGCATATTTTATCCTATCATATTATACATACTTTCATCTAACCCTTCCTTTGTTTATGTCATTCAAAATACCAAAAACATGATAAAACTATCGAAACCCTAAAAACCTTGAGTTGGTGGACTGTTGATCATTATCTTAGGCTTTGGAGTTTAGACTCTGTACACAAACCCTAGTTTGGATACTCTTGTCCGAACTTTACTCTGTTGCTTAGTTTAGGACACCGCACGCACACACGACTTTCTCTTGGGCTACCTGAAAAAGAGACCATTTATTTCTTGCAATTCCCTGTATTTTGTATGTATCCCTCTCCCGTACAGTGTAATAGTTTAGTTCTTTTCGTATTTGCTTGCTACTCGTTAAGAGAGATAAAAATGAACTAGGCTAGAACATGTTTTCAAAACAAAGATCAAATGAGACTCGATCCAACGTCGAGTCATTTTCAAATTCATTTCAAAATGAACCACCTTAGGGTTTCATCTCTCTCCCACCATATTATTGAACCTTGTATGTATTCAACCCTCGTAAGTCGATTGCCTCGCGCATCACCATCCACCTAACTTCTTTTACAACTTTTCTCCCAAAACCTTAGTCTCATACCATGTGCATTTTCAAACTCTTTTCTCAATAAAACTTGAATGGTCGTGGAGTGGTTAGGCATAGGCCTTCTCCTATCCCGAGTGCTTGACATTACCTTTAGGGTTCACTGTCGCAAAGTACTTACCAATCAAGATCAAAAACATCTTTAAATAAAAGAATGAAGTTCTCTTTGTATTGAACTAAAGAGAGAGGATTGAGTGCAGACTTCTTCCTCTCTGAGTGTTGTCGCTACTGCGAAAATCGGCGCCGACTATGACAGAAGAGTCGCCACCGTGCGTTATTTATCCCAAAAGAGGGAAAGGAAACGCTCAGAGAAAACCTAATGCAAAGAGGGAAAGGAATGGTCATCGCAACCAAATCCTGGATTCGGGAGTCGGTTACGCAAGGGGAAGGTATTAGCACCCCTCACGTCCGTCGTACTCGACGGGATCCACGCTTGTTTTCTATCTAAGGGTGTGTTTATCTATCTACTCTAAAGGTCTGGTCTAAAAAGAAAAGAAAATGACTCGGTAAAGTATCGCACTTTATGCCTACGTATTCCCGTCTGGAACGAGAAATCAGAGTCAACATAGTTCGCCTAACTACGGGTTGTAGGGGAAGGTTGCTCGCCGAGATGTCGCATCTCGTGCCTACTAACTTTCATACGGCATGAAAGATCAGAGCAAACGTAGTTCGGGCTACGAAAGACACAAGTTTGTCTGACAATTTTTTATCTCCTTATGAAAGGGTTTTCCAGATTAAAGGTCCAAGAGGACAAAAACAGAGTTTGAATGTTTGTTTGAGTCTTTTACAAGAGAAATGTTTTTTAGGATGTTTGCAATCTCAGTCGCACTAGAGACTATGACCTAGGAGTGAACGCTTTATATGTCACCCAAAGGGTACCACACTAACATCCAGATCACTGGAGAGAGACCCTCCACCAACCTTTTCCCAGATAGCTTAAGGCTCGTAATGTACGACTTCGATTAACCTTATTACTGTATTTTTGAATTGTTTTGAGATGAGAAGAGAATGACGCCCTAAAACTATGGTTGAAAGGGAATTTACCTACAGTTATCATGCATGGTTTAAAAACCTAATGTCTGTCATAATTCCCTCTTGCACAGAGGAAATCAGAGATCCTAGGGGAAAACAGCAAAAGAAAGCAAGCAGTAAACAATAAACAGTAAAATGCATGCTATGCAACAGTACAAGCGAGGCAAGGGAGTCTGGCTCAACCTCAAACCTAAGAAAACAACAGGAAAGGGAAGACAAGCTCCACCTCAAAACTAAAGGTAGGAAACACAAGCAAACAGATAATACAACAAAAGAAAAACAGAGGAAACAACCCAAGCAGCAGCAACAATCTCCTACAGACAACAACTTCAATCTTCAACAGCAGCTCTGGTCAGCAAAATTGAATTGACAGCAAAGAATCTTCATCTTCAAGCTAGCTCCTATCTTCAAACTTCTTCAATTCTTCATATTCAAACTCTAGCAAGCTCCACAAGAAGAGAAATCATCATTGAGATCAAGTTACAATGTTAGGAAACCTGATGAAAACCAAAGGAATTCATCAAGAGCCAACATGAGAAGAAAGTGCATCCTCAAAAGTTCTACTCATTAAGGCATGCCACTCATCCCTCCAAAGGAGAGATGGAGCTTCCTTAAGAGGACTTTGCATCATAGGATAGGATAGAAGCAAACAATGCATTCTATGTTTGATGAAAGAAGAAAGACTAGCTCTAATGGCTCTTCCTAAAACCCTAATCCTATAGGCTCCTACAAAAAGCTCCTAAAAGAGGAAGAAAACTTCAACTCCAAGCTCCAAAAGCCAAGCCACAACAGCTACAAGATGTCCAAAAGCTCCTCCAAAAAGGAATCCAAGCTCCAAAGCCACCAACAAGACCAAACAAAGCAAGGTACCAAAGATGGAACACCAAAAGCAACACATACTTGCAAATTCTACCTAAAATAGAAAACTAAGTTGTAAAATTCTAATAAATTTCCTAGGGGAACATGCATGTTTTAACATTCTAAGGTTCATATATCAAAGCCTAAATCAACTTCTAGGTCCACTAAACAATTCCTAAGTTGAGATATGTCAAGGTAAACCACAAGTTTGGGAAGGCTCTAAACATCTCACCTAAAACAGAACCTATAATTGTTGAAAAAATCTAATAAAAATTCTAAGGTAGCATGCACATCTAACCTATAACATACTCAAAAATCACAGCCAGATTCAATACCAAAAGGTCACACCAAAATCAACAAGGCAAATGAACAATTATGCAAAAATTAAAGAAATAAACAAAATGAGAAAAATCAAATAAAATTGAAAAATGCATGAAAATGCAATTTATTGATCCCAGAAAATCAAAAATTTAATCAGGAGCATGGAGATATTTTTAAAATATTTTTTGGATCAAAAATAGATTTATTGTGATTTTTAGAGTCAATTTGCATTTAAAATAATACAAAACCAAATAAAAGAAATAAAAAGAAAATAAAAAACCAGAATAAAATGTGGTGCGTTGGATGCAGTGACCAGTCAAGGGATCTAGCGCTCAGGAGCTTGCCAGCACATTAATGAAACTCTGTATTTCACTAGGTCAAAAGTCAGCAAAAAGAAACAAGTCACAGCCGTGGGATGAGAGGAATAAGTCCATCTTAAAACGAGATCCAACGTCTCTGAGGTTATCTTCTCCAATTCAAATGTCAAACGGAGGGAGCTCAAGTGTGGTGGCCGGAGAAGACCTCTGGTCATCTTCTCTGGCGAGCAGGTACTCACAGGCAACCAAAATTCATCAAACTTTACATCAAACTCATCAGAAACTCACAAGGATCTCAAATATCCTATCCAAATTCTCTAGATCATGCTAGGTTTTAAAATCCGATTCAAGTTTCAGAAATCACATTCCAATTGATCATCACCAAATCAAAATCTAAAACCATAGGATTGATCCTCATGCTTCATACATCACTCTGATCTATCCAAATCGTGCTCTAGTCTTAAGATCAGGTCAAACAGTGCTCAAATACAAATCACATACCACCTAAGTTTGTCTCTAATTGTCCAAAATTCTGTCCAGAAACGATCTACTCCTTAACTAGATCCTAACCACATATGCAAATTGATCTACATCTCCCTAGAATTATGAGAAATTTGAAGTTTACATACCTGGTGTAGATCTATGCACAGATGTAGTTAGAGCACGAATCAAGCTTCAAAACTCTCTAGAATCACTCAAGGATGCAAAAGAAAGATGTTGAAACCTTCAATTTGATTTGAATTGGCTTGGAACTCAAAACCCAATCTGCACTTGCTTGCTTGAAAATGAACTTGCTATCTCTGCTTCAGCCACGAAAATTGCACCAAAATGATTATGAAATCATCAAAGGACTTAAATAGAACATGTCTATGGGCTTTGTGAGTCCAATTGGAGCCCAATCTAACCATTTCAATTTTCTGTTTTCCTCTTCAAAATTTCACATGAAAGTCACGAATTGGCCATGGAAATTGTTCTAGAAACTTCCCTTTCAATTGCAAAATGCCTTGTGAATGCATTCAGACCAAAAGGAGCACTTGAATTGCCTTGGTGAAGGATTTGGATATGTAACTTGCACATGAAGAAACATCATTGTAACTTGTGAAAATTGGCCTAAACTCAAAAATCCACCAATGTCATTGTGATTGAAATGAAATTTACAATCAAAATGAGCACTTATTTGACATGCTTTGGTCACTTAACCAATTATTTGAATTTTTTAACTTTGGATCCTTTGAAAATCTTCTTTTTCAAGCCATTTCAAACCAAGTCTTGCTATGAGCCCAATAAATCCATCATGACTTCTTGGTTAGCCTAAAAACCACATTTGAACAAGTTTCATGTTGAACAAAAATCTATTTGACAAGTGCAAGTTGGAGATTTTGACCTAAGATTGAAAATGGCCTATAATCTCACTTTCCCAAAATACCCCTGAATTGTAAACCTTATAACTTGAGTTCTACAAATAAGATGGAAGACTTCTAGTACAATTTAGAAAGCTAAGATCATGAGGAACAACTTTTATGTTGGCCAAAAGTTCAAGTGAAACCTCCTTCAAGGTCAAAAATAGCTTGGAAGTCAGATGATTTTCACAGACAAATTTCAGAGGCATCTGAGGACTTGTAACTTGTTTGGACCATAACTTGAGTTCTATAGATCCACTTGAGGACTTATAGTACTCAAATTAAAGGTATTGAGATGCTCTACAAGTTTCATGTTGGCCAAGGATCCATTTGAAACTTGCATTTTGACGTATGTGGTCCTGAAGTTAGGCATTAAATAGGGGATTTTACACTGAAACCCTAATTTAGCAACTTCCCACACTCTTGACTCTTCTTGACTTGATCTTTGAACAACACCACAAATGTCTCATCATATCATTTCATGAACTCCATGACCTAAAAGTAGGCTTTGATACTCTTCAATTGCACAGTTGACCTAGGATTGGCCCAGATGAAACCCTAATTGCTTGCCCCTCAACTGTGGCTCTTGCATTTGACACAATGACTTGATTGAGCTCTCCCCTGGCCCTCTAGGCATTCTATGAGATCCATACACATCCTCTTCTCATATTCAACACTTCACATCCCTCTGATGGTCTTCAATTGATCCTCAAGTTAGGAGAAAATCTTCATGCAAGCATCTAAACTCTTAGGCACTCAAATTACCTCCTGATGACTTTGATAACTTCTCAATCTTGAACAAGACCTCTTGCTAGGCTTCTCTTGATAAAAATCACACTTGATCCCCTTCTATATGAATGATATTATGATATGCAAATGATATAACTATGCAAATGTTAATGTAATGAAACATAAACCAAGTAAGGAAAGGTTGAGCAAATTTTGGGGTGCAACAGCTGCCCCTATTCAAACGGCTTGGACCCGACTGGGTGAAGAGCGAACGACTTTCAAACAATCGAGGTAGAAGACGGTTGAATACCAAGAAACCCGGAAATTTGCCAACCACAGAAATAAGTTGCGAAAACTGCTTGGGGACAACATTCATTACACTGAGCCCAGTTGTTACGACAACAACTGATCAATCATCTGATAAAACTTTAGATTTCAACATCAACCCCCTGTGTGACGCCATAGGCATCGAATTAACTTTGCAAGGAACAAGTCCGTCCATAACTGGACTAAACTTCGTCAACCCGAGGAGAGACTCCATCACCATGGGTACAACTCCGTCCATAACTAGAATAACGATCTCTGTCAATCACAGGTCATGACTCCGTCAACACGGATAATAATCACTGGCGACTTCACTGGGGACAACTCCGTCAACCATGGGTAATGATTCCATCAACATGGGTAACAATCACTGTCAACACAGGTACAATTCTGTCAACACGGATAATAATCACCGTCAACACGGGTAACAATTCCGTCAACACGGATAACAATCTCTGTCAACACAGGTAACCATTCCGTCAACACGGATAACAATCTCTGTCAATCACAGGTAACAATTCTGTCAACACGGATAACAATCTCTGTCAACACAGATAACCATTCCGTCAACACGGATAACAATCTCTGTCAATCACAGATAACAATTCCGTCAACACGTATAACAATCTCTGTCAATCACAGGTAACAATTCCGTCAACACGGATAACAATCTCTGTCAATCACAGGTAACAATTCCGTCAACACGGATAACAATCTCTGTCAATCACAAGTAACAATTCCGTCAACACGGATAACAATTTTTGTCAATCACAGGTAACAATTCCGTCAACACAGATCCGTTTGAAGAATACTTTGCTGAGGAATACGAGAAACCTAACCAAACAACTCTGTGGGGGAAAAAACTCTACTGGGGAAGTCACGCGCAACAACTCCGAAAGTTTAAACCATGAAATCTGTTAATGCTGAGTAACAGCGACCTGAGAAGAATCTTGCTGGGGACGAAGAGAAACTTAACCAAGCAACTCTGTTAGGGGACGAACGTTATCATCACCTATCTCACGCTGAGAATTTGAATATCTAGAAATCCTTCTGAGCAAGAATCTCACTCCTCTGTAGGGAATAACACCTGAAAACAAAAAGGTAACCAACCTGGCTTATGTTTCAAAATGCGTATATTTGACAATGGCGTAATGCTCCATACGGCATGGAAATGCTACGCGTTTGGGTAGATGCAAATATGATGATATATGCAAAATGCAAAGATGCCAAGAGGCGCTTCAGCAAAATAAATGCTGAAGACAAGGCCCAATCCGCTGGGGATGAACGGGTACCACAGACATATTCCAGCAAAATAAATGCTGGACAGGTGAAACCAACTCCGCTGGGGATAACCATCCTGTTGGGGAATGGCTCACAAGCTTGAAATTATGAGCTCTGCTGATGATGTTCATCCTGTCGGAGGAAAAACAACCTGCTGGGGAGAAGGAAAAATAGTCCCGCGCTGGGGATAATCCTTCTGAACCAAAGAAGACTTGGTTATATTCTGCGGGAGTTACCCATGCTGGGGATTGATTGTGTACATACTCATTGTTGGGAATGCACCTTCTATTGGGGACATCAATATCCACTAAGGATACTCTCTTGGCAGCTTTTCTGGGGAATACTCTTCTAGGGAAGACAAACCCCACATCCAGTAAGGATAATTACCATCTCAAATCTCTCTGGGATAAGATGTGACTTCTGCTGAGGAGTGATACAATCACTATGTCACGGGACTCTGGTTGGGGAAACACAAATTCCTTGACCGTTTGCTTCAAAGGTGAGAACCCTGCAAAACACAAACGAGACAGAACAAATCTATACAACAAGATCTATCCCGGTTAGTATCCGTGACATTTGTTCAGTCAATTAGAAGTTTTAGCAATTATTGGCAAGGGCCAGCAAGTTTATGTACATGCAAGTTTATCAAAAACATCGGCGTTTTTCACAAACAAAACAGTAAAGAACAAGCATCAAATACTGAATAACATTCTTTATTGACAACAGGCCTGTAAATAGGCAAAATTTTGTACACTGGATGCAACTCCTGAAAAGAGGAAGTTACGCACAAGCAAATACAAATATCACAGAAGCACAAAGAAAATTTGTATACATGTCGACAACGTGGTACAGACGAACACCATGAGCTGATCCTCCTATGACTCGCCTGACTCTGACCCCGATACTCGATCTTCGGAAGAGATTATTTTGGATATACGACCCTCAGGTACTCCCAAACCACTAAGCAACGTAATATCAAACTCGGACCGCAGTCATTTGCTTTTTCAAATCCCTAACTTTTGCGTGGACCGCCCTGTGCGGGTTTTCAATTCACCGGGATACCCTTTTTTGCCGAAGTCGCCCTTTTCAGGTTTTCAACTTCGCGGGTGTACATTTTTTCAATTTTATCCCTAACTTTTGCTCGAACCTTTTATTCTTTTTTATGGTTCGCCGGGATGCCCCATTTTTTCTTGGATATTCTTTTTCTTTCCAGCGGGTCATTTTAAGCAAAGTATTTTTTAACTGCGTCCGAGTTCACAGGGGATGTAAAATCCTCACCATCCATGGTGGATAACAATAAGGCTCATCCAGAGAAAACCTTTCTAATGACATATGGACCTTCATAGTTGGGAGTCCATTTGCCCCTGTGATCTGATTGTGGTGGGAGAATCTTTTTCAGCACAAGATCGCCCGTTTGAAAGCTTCGAGGACACACCTTTTTATCATAAGCTTTCTTCATCCGGCTCTGATACATCCGACCATATGCTAGAGAAGTCAATCTCTTCTCATCCATTAAACTGAGCTGATTCAGTCTATCTTTCACCCATTCTGCCTCATCAAGTTGGACATCACGCAAAACCCTCAAAGAAGGAATCTCAACCTCCAATGCTAGGACAACCTACATACCATATACCAATGAAAAAGGAATGGCCCCGGTTGATGCGCGTACCATCGTACGATAACCATGCAAAGAAAAAGGCAACATCTCATGCCAACCCTTGTAGGTCACAACCATCTTCTGAACGATCTTCTTTATATTTTTATTGGCCGCTTCAACAACGCCATTCATCTTGGGCCGATAAGGAGAAGAGTTGTGATGTTCAATCTTGAAATTCTTGCACAATTCCTTCATCATCTTGTTATTCAAATTCGAACCGTTGTCAGTGATAATCCGCTCTGGGATTCCATATCTGCAGATAATATCTTCCTTGATAAATCTGGCTACCACCTGCTTGGTAACATTAGCATACGATGCCGCTTCGACCTATTTGGTGAAGTAATCAATAGCTACCAAGATAAAACGATGTCCGTTGGATGCCGTGGGCTCAATTTTTTCAATCACATCAATTCCCCACATGGAAAAAGGCCAAGGTGATGACATAACGTTCAGAGGGCTCGGAGGCACATGAATCTTGTCCGCATAAATCTGGCATTTATGACACTTCTTTGCGAACTTGAAACAATTTGTTTCCATTGTCAGCCAGTAATATCCTGCTCGTAATAACTTTCTCGTCATTGCATGTCCATCGGTATGCGTGCCAAATGTACCCTCGTGGATCTCTTTCATGAGCAAATTAGCCTCTTTCTCATCAACACACCGCAACAACACCAAGTCGTGGTTTCTCTTGTACAAGACACCGTTCGGATTCAAATAGAAATTGACAGCCAATCTCCTAAGAGTCTTCTGATCACGACTGGATGCCCCAGCCGGATACTCTTAGTTCTTCAGGAAATTCTGGATATCATAATACCACGGTTTACCATCGGAAGCTTCCTCAATGGCGAATATGAAAGCGGGCCTATCAAGACGAGAGATAACTATCCTGGGAGCCTCATTCCGGAAGTTAACTTTATACATTAAAGACAACGTCGCGAGAGCGTCTGCCATCCGATTTTCTGCCTGTGGTATATGGTGCAACTCCACCTTGTCAAAGAAAGGTAACAACCTCCTTGCATAATTCATATAGGGTATCAGATTGGGCTGACGAGTCTCCCAGTCTCCCTTGATTTGGTTCACAACTAAAGCAGAGTCTCCGTACACATCAAGATTTTTAATTCTCAGATCAATAGCTTCTTCGAGCCCCATAATGCACGCTTCATATTCGACCTCATTGTTGGTAACTGGAGAGGTCAATCTGGCAGTGAATGGGATGTGCGACCCATGGGGAGTAGTAATGATTGCCCCTATTCCACTTCCGTATGAATTAACGGCACCGTCAAATATCAATTGCCATTTGGAACCCAGCTCTGGACCTTCATCAGGCAACGACTTTTCACAGTCCTTCATTTTTAAGTACATGATATCCTCGTCAGGAAAATCAAACCTCATCGACTGGTAATCATCAATTGGCTGCTCAGCTAGGTACTCTGACAGAACGGTACCTTTAATAGCCTTTTGAGAGACATACTGAATATCATATTCTATCAATACCATCTGCCATCGGGCAATTCTTCCGGAAAGTTTTTGCTTTTCAAACACGTATTTAATTGGATCCATCTTTGAAATTAGCATGGTTGTATAATTTAGCATGTATTGCCTCAAACGTTTGGCATCCCAGGCTAGCGCACAACACGTCTTTTCGAGCATTGAGTAACGAGACTCACAATCTGTGAACTTTCTACTCAAGTAGTAAATCACATGCTCTTTACGTCCAGTCTCGTCATGTTGACCGAGAACACAACCCATACTTTTCTCAAGAACCGTCAAATACATAATCAATGGTCTCCCGGCTACTGGGGGTATCAATATTGGAGGTTCCTGCAAATATTCTTTTATTTTTTCAAACTCCTTTTGACAATCTTCATTCCAGGTTACAACCTGATCTTTTTTCAATAACTTGAATAATGGCTCGCACGTGGACGTTAGATGAGATATGAACCGAGCAATGTAATTCAATCTCCCTAAAAAACCACGAACCTCTTTTTCTGTTTTCGGTGTTGGTATTTCTTGTATTGCTTTTATCTTAGCAGGATCAACCTCAATTCCTTTTTCGCTCACAATAAACCCCAATAGCTTACCAGATCTCACCCCGAAGGTGCACTTGTTAGGATTCAGCCTCAGCCTGAATTTCCTAAGCCTCTTGAACAATTTCAGAAGATTGACCAGATGCTCTTCCTCCATCTGGGATTTGACAATCATATCGTCAACATAGACTTCGATCTCTTTATGCATCATGTCATGAAAGAGTGTTGTCATAGCTCGCTGATATGTTGCCCCGACGTTCTTCAAACCAAAAGGCATCACTTTGCAGCAGAACGTTCCCCACGGGGTAATAAAAGTCGTTTTCTCCATATCCTCCGGCGCCATCTTTATCTGATTATAGCCCGAAAAGCCGTCCATGAAGGAAAATACGGAGAATTGAGCAGTGTTGTCGACCAACACATCAATATGAGGAAGCGGAAAGTCGTCTTTTGGGCTCGCCCTATTCAAATCTCGATAGTCCACGCATATCCGCACCTTACCGTCTTTCTTTGGTATAGGTACTATATTGGCGACCCATGAGGGATAAGTTGTAACAGCCAGAAAACCAGCGTCCCACTGTTTCTGAACTTCCTCTTTAATTTTCACGGCCATATCTAGTCTAGTTCTTCTGAGTTTTTGCTTAATTGGCGGGCATTCCTCACGCAATGGCAAACGGTGAACCACCATATCAGTATCCAAACCAGGCATGTCTTTGTAAGACCAAGCAAAAATATCACTGTACTCTCGAAGCATTTCGATCAAACTTTGCTTGATATCACTTTGTAGTGCGGACCCTATCCGGATATTCCTGACAACCTCTTCGGACCCCACGTTGATAATTTCAATTTCCTCCTGATGAGGCAGAATGATTCTCTCTTCTTGTTTTAAAAGTCGAGTCAGCTCTTCTGATAAGTCATTATCCTCAACAATCTCTTCTTCTGCTTGAAATATCGGGTGCTCGAAGTCGAAGCGAGTCATAGGAAGTTCGTGATCGATGTCGTCTGAAATATGAATCCTGCAATGAGAATGGTTAAATGTTTCAAATAATGCAAACAAAGCACATAACCACGTTTCCATTTTATTGTTAAAGCAAAAACAGGAAAAACAAGGATCACAAAATTTGCATGAGAAAAACGCCTTTATTAATGATTAAACAAAGTACACACATAAGCAAGTAGCCCTAAAAACAAAATCACTATGCCCCGGGTAGGACACAGGATTATACAATAATCGAGAAAACAAATCATTATTGTTTTGTAGTCACTTGGACAAGTTCCTGGATAGACCAGTTGCATAGGCTCTGTCCTGGCACGCCGGGCTTGATCCACGAGTCCATATCGCAATCACTATCTCCGTCTTCGGCATCGGAAACAATATTAATCGTTTCATAACAGACCCCACCTGGAGTGATCACCACTGGCCCTTTGAACTTTGGCACGCCTGATGCGGAAGATGACGACGTCGGGCGATACCTGTCGCTACTCCAAAAATACGCGCAACGACGGGGAAGGCGAAAAGGAAAAGGACAGAAGAGTCGCCATCGAACTTTGTTTATCCCGTGAGGGGAAAGGAAAATATCGAGAAAACCTTAAAAAAAGAACGGATAAGATGGTCTCGCAACCATGAATGGGTTCAGAAGCCGGTTATGCGAGGGGAAGGTATTAGCACCTCTCGCATCCATCGTACTCGATGGGAACCATTTGTTTGTCGAATGTGTGAATTTATTTGCTTTAAATATTATGCTATAAAAGTGTTTTCTAAAGGGTAAAGAAAGAGGGTTTAGGAACTAAGAAAGAGAGGTAACTGGGGGAAGAAGGGAAAGAACGGACTCGGTAGGACTTCGCGGTCCTAGGCCTACGTATTCTCAACGGATATGAGAAAGTCAGAGTCGACGTAGTTCGGGAAACTACTGATATGAGGGATTGTGCTCGCCAAGAATTGTGGCCCTTGTGCCTACGTATCTTTACTTGAAAAAGTAAAGAATCAGAGCAGCCGTAGTTCGGCCTACGATTTGTTGATGACTTTATGGATGATGCTATCGTACGCATTCTAGCAGTTAGGTGTATTATTGCTCGCTCGTTGGAGACTTAGGCATTACCTGTTTGCGGTAGAACGGACGTATCATATCCTTTTTGAAAGATTAGTTTTCGCCATGCGAGGCAAGATGTCACATTTGATTTGTTGAATTGTTTTTTTAGGGGCGAGATAGGTCCTCGGATAGTAACCCCTACGGGTAGTACCCAATTCTTTATCTCAAAGTTTTTGTTCTGAAAGGGTGTGGCGAACATAGCGTCTTCGTATTGAAAGACGAGTATCAAAATCACACACGCTACAGTGAGCATCTCGACACTCAGAGAGGAAGAAGTCTACACTTAATCCTTTCTCTTTAGTTCAATACAAAGAGAACTTCATTCTCTTATTAAAGTGTTTTTGGTTTTGAATGGTAAGTGCTTTCGCGACGGAGAACCCTACGGTAAACGTCAGCACTCGAGATAGGAGAAGGCCTACGCCTAACCACTCCACGACCGTTCAAGTTTTGTTACGAAAATAAGTTTGAAAATGCGCTCGGTGTGGGACCGAGATTTTAGGTGGGGAAAGTTGTGGAAGGAAGTTGTAGAAGGAGATAGGTGGCGGATAGAGTCACGTCTTCGTATTGAAAGATGAGTATCGAGACCACCCACACTACAGTAAATATCCCAACACTCGGAGAGGAAGAAGTCTACACTCAATCCCCTCTCTTTATTTCAATACAAAGTGAAATTTATCCTTTTATTAAATATGGTGAGTTGGTTTAACCATTATTTGAGAAAATCCGCTTGATGTTGGGTCAAGGGTTTTAGTTGCTTAAAAAGGTTTGAGGTGAAACGAGCAAGGTCGATGGCGACGCGCAAGGCAATCGGCTTACAAGGTCAAAAATGGCTCGATGAGAATCGAGAGTTTGTTCTCTTGAAAATAGTTTTTAGAACCAAAGGTAAAAAATGACCAACAATAAACATGCATAAAAACCGTACCAACACAACGGGTTAATCGACTTAAAAAAAACAAAACACAAAAAAAACGGCGAACTCCTTGAGAAAAATTTTTTGAGGTAAAAAAGGCGAAAAAAACGTGAAAAACAGGGGTCTGACACGGGCGGCCGTGTCTTGTGACACGGGCGGCCGTGTCTTGTGACACGGCCCGTGTCACAGTTCCAGAGAAATCAGGTTTTTGAGGCAAACAACGGCGTGACACGACCCGTGTCACAAAATCTGGGGAAAAAATGCAAGAAAAACTAAACAGAGGTGTGACACGGCCGCCCGTGTTGCATGACACGGCCCGTGTCACAAGGTATGGGGAGAAAATGCAAGAAAAAAACAAAACAACGGTGTGACACGGCCGCCCGTGTTGTGTGACACGGCCCGTGTCACAAGTCCTGGGCATTTACACGTTAAAACCTCAAACAGAGGTGCAACACGGGTGGCCGTGTTGTGTGACACGGCCCGTGTTAGGGGACTCAGGGAAAATACGCCATGTAAACTCAAGCAGAGATGTGACACGGGTGGCTGTGTCGTGTGACACGGCCCGTGTCAGGCTACCAGGGTGAAAAACCAAACTTTTCTCTTGTTTTTTGCTTCTTTTTGTGGTTCTTAAAATTGGTTTCTTGGTCCCTTTTGGGATCTCACACAATATACACAACACCAAATAACTTAACAAAGATGAATAAATGACAAGTGCAAGGTATAAAAAGGGAAAAGTTTGAAGGAATGGATACCAAAGATATTCTCCTTCTTTGTTAAGCCTCTTCTGATTTTGGTTGGATGTACTTCACTCTCCACTCTATGTTGTGAAGATTATGCTCTTCAAGGATGCTCTTGTGTTTCTATGTCACCCTCCTTTTTTATGTTTTTTTAGGGTTTGTTCTTTTCTCTATTTTTTCTGGTTTTTCTTACTCTTTTTGCTCTCAATCTCTATCTCAAAATGTTATGAATGATAGTGAATGATAGTTTGTTTGCAGCTCCTTCCCTCCTTATCTCACTTTTTCTGCTGTACCAAAACCACAACTCTTGCACACTTCTCCATTTTCAGAATTTCCATTCTTGGCAATATCTTTTACCACCTTTTGGTGCAGCCCCACTTTCCTTCCATTTCTAGTATATTTTTTGCTGTATTTTCTTCTGCAGCACTCTACCTTTCTATTCATCCTTGTACCCATTGGTTGGTTGATTTGTTTGGACATACTCATGTAACCAATAACACTACCTTTTGGACATCATTTTCAAATTCTGATTTTTGATGTGTAGATGTATCAACATAAGCTTATAGCCTTGGTTTTGTGACATAAAATGATTTTGTAATATGATACACATTGCCACTTCTTGCATGGGGCTGTTTTGGACCACATTCAAATTGTCCATGGTTGAACATGCATGGTATTGATCTTGAAATATTCCAACATTGAATTAGCTCTTAAATATTTTCCTTGCATGTTTGTAAGTACAAAGAGGGTCATGTGGACTTGATGGAGCATGGGGGATACCATGGCATGAAGTTATTTTTAGAAACTTGAATTAAGATTAGAAATAGCTTAATTTCCTAAGCATTACCAAGAGTTTGGATTTTGTAACAAATGTGACATTCTTGCAAATGTCATGAAATTTCTCTTTGTAATATTCTTGAATCTAGCCTTGAATTCATGAACCTTGAATTTGGAATGATGGTCCTCCCTTATGACATTCAATTTGAAAGAAATGAAGAAATGAGTCAAGCCTTGAAAGAGGGCAAATTTTGGGGTGCAACAATACCCCAACCCAAACTTGTCCATCTTGACAGGAATTTCTAAGACTTGGCCCCATCCTTTGGTTGCTCCAGCCTGAACCACTGCCTGAGCATCTTTGTACGAAGACATGGCCACCTCTGGCCCTTTGCTGGTAACATGAGACTCGTCCTTGATCTGCAACCCTTCAAAGGCTTGGCATGGCGTC
This sequence comes from Lathyrus sativus, assembly GCA_963859935.3. NCBI lineage: Eukaryota > Viridiplantae > Streptophyta > Magnoliopsida > Fabales > Fabaceae > Lathyrus > Lathyrus sativus. The sequence continues at coordinate 168,880,048 of OZ012739.1, read as the reverse complement.
TCATGGATCTCCCTATCCACTTCGACGTACTTGAATGACGAAAGATGACTAACCAGAATGTCCTCCTCTCCGCAAATAGTAACAACACTGTCACCAACCATGAATTTAAGCTTCTGATGCAGCGTGGACGTCACAGCCCCTGCATAATGTATCCATGGTCGCCCAAGTAAACAACTGTAAGCTGGATGTATGTCCATGATGTAGAACACGGTGTCAAACACTTCTGGCCCGACCTGAAGTGGCAACGTTATAGACCTAAACACCGACCTTCTGGTCCCATCAAAGCCCTCACGACCAAGTCACTTGGCGTGCATATGATTCCTCGGACATCTAGCTTCATCATAGCCTTCTTAGGCAACACATTCAAATATGATCCGGTGTCTACAAGAACGTGCGACATAACAATGCCCCGGCATTCCACTGAAATGTGCAAAGCCATATTATGATCCCGACCTCTAGGCGTCAAATCAAAGTCAGTAAATCCCAGGCTGTGTCCAGCGTTCACATGCGCCAGCACCCCCTCAAGCTGATTAACAGTTACTTCCTGAGGTACAAAAGATGTGTCCAAGATTCTCAACAAGGTATTCCGATGAGCCTCGGAACAAAGCAACAAGGATAGGATTGAAATTTTGGAGGCGTCTGCTGCAAGTGCTCCACAATCTTATAGTCGCTTTTGCGAATCAACCTCATAAACTCTTCTACATCCTTGATCGATGTTTCTTTATCTTTTACCTGGGAAGGTCCTCCTTCATTCACTTTGGCTTTGCCTTTAGCAATCCTCTCAGCCTCGATTTCAGGTGAAGTGAAAATTCTACCACTGCGGGTCATGCCTCCCGCTCCAACAAGATTACCCACTGCCCCTGCCGGCTAGCTATCCACCTTAATCTTTTCCCCGTTGCAAAAAGCTTCCAACCCATAATTCCATGGAATGGATTTCGTACTTTCATAAGGAATGGCCCCTGCTTTCATTATCGTGATAGTTGGCCGCTTGGCGGGCGCTAATATCGTAATAGTCTTTCGTGGAATCATAATTGTTGCGACCTCATCCTGCTTTTCAAATCTTACCTCAACAGGTTTCTCAACAGCAGTGCAGTCAAATTGTAAAGTTCCCTCATCAATCATGGCCTGAACACCTCTCTTCAAATCAATACAACCCTCTGGTCGGGTCCAACAATCCAAACAGTACTCATCACATCCGGGGAAGACCCCTCCTTTCAACAATCTGCTTTTAACATAGCTTAAAGGCGTCTTCAGATCATTTACGTCCATAACCAAATCCAAATCTTCTTCTGTCAGAATAGCATTCGCTCCATGATTCGGCATTGGTTGCTGTATAATATTGGGACCATCATGACTGAAGTTAATGACTTTACTATCAATCAAATCTTGGACTTTGTGTTTAAAAGCATGACAACTCTCGATATCATGTCCAGGTGCCCCAGCATGAAATTCACAATGCTTACTAGTATCATAACCGTAAGGAAGCGCTCCTGTGGGCGGGTCCAACATTCTCTTTTCAACCAGATTCAAACTTAACAGCGTCTGAAGCAGTTCTGCATACGTTGACGGAGGTGTATCAAATACCCTTTTTGGCTTCCTATTCTGAATCCTTCTGTGAGCAGGATTATGCCTTCGTTGTTGTTGCTGTTGTTGTTGTGGTTGTTGTTGTTGTTGAGGTATAGGGATCGTCACACTAGCAACCTGTTGTTGAATATACTGATTTCTACCTCTACCTCGTCCTCGACCACCATACACTACGCTGGCGTCTCCTTGTCTTTTACCGCCAAAGACCTTTTTTGCACCTCCTGCTGAGGGATTCACCGGCTTGAATCTTACCAATTTTAATGCCATTTTCAATCCGTTCTCCCATGAGTATCATGTCAGAGAAACTACCCATCGAGCAATTGAGCAATTTATCATAATACATCCGAGAGAATGTTCCAACAAAAATATCAATCAATTCCCTTTCAACCATAGGTGGGTGTACCCTTGCCGCCAGATCACGCCAACGCTGGGCATACTCCTTGAAACTCTCCCCATTCTTCTGTGAAAGACTTTGAAGCTGGACCCTATTTGGCGCAAGGTCACTGTTGTATTGGTAATGTCTGACGAAAGCATCAGCCAATTCCTTCCAACTCCCGATCTGCGCAAGCTCTAGTCCCATGTAGCATTCCAGCGATGGTCCTGACAAACTATCCTGGAAAAAATGCATAAGCATCTTCTCATCATCAGAGTAAGCAGACATCCTCCGGTAATATGAACGCACATGAACCCATGGGCATGTATCCCCTTTATATTTATCGAAAGTGGGAGCTTTGAACTTCAATGGCACCCTCAGCCCAGGAACCAGCCCCATGGTGGCCATGTCCAAACCTGCAGAGTTTTGATTGGCTATACCTCTTATCTGTTCCTCCAGCATTTTAATCCTCTGATCATTATCAGTGGGACCCTCAAAACCCATGCCTTGCCAAAAAAGGCATCTTCCTGATGATCTCTGTCCCAGTACGGACCCTCATTACCATACCCGTCATAAGCAGCATTACGACCATGACCATGACCACTTTGGAAGAACCTGGGGTCATACCTCAGATTGCCAAGCTCTTGATTAATAGCCGCTGTCCCAAAGTCAGTATTGAAAGGACCCATCCCAGCACCGTTGGTATTCACATTGCCGAATCCAGCATTACCGTAGCCATTATTACCATAACCTTGATTGTTATCACCAAACCCTCCGTTGCCGAAGCCCTGATTATTAAAGCCATCATTGCCATCCCGATTGCCAAAGCTAAAACCCTGATTGTTGTCACCGAAACCAGTATTGATACCAACATTCCAATTGGTTTCCATGTTCCCATTACCATTATCAGCATTTCTGTTACCAGCGTTGCCATTGTCGTTGCCAGTACCAGTCTCATCAGCATTTGGTATCACTTCCTCCCTGCGAGGGGTCTAAACACGAGTAGAGTTATATTCAGTATTACCAGCCGCTCGCGCCAGCAGCGGTTGCACCAGAGTTTGAAGATGTTCCTGGACTTTGGCCACAGCCTCCATAGTCTGCATGAATTGGGCCAACCTATCCCGGATCTCCTGCATCTCAGACTGTACCTGATCCATGATCTTCTTACTGTTGCTTCTTGTAGCGTACCGGTGAGTTCTCTATTCATCAATCTTGAAACAACTTGAAAGACGCAGGAGATAAGATTCGAGCTCAAAAAAGGTACCTGCCATGCAATATGAAGATGCAAATTCACACATGTAAATATGCAATAGGTTAATTCCCCCCCCCCCCCCCCCCCGATCCTAGTTCCGGAGAAGAAGCCATAACGACAATGGAGTCCCAAGTAAGCAAACGCAGAATCAGAAACCTCATACATAAACAGATGCCAAGAAGCAGAGTACAAAGGTACAACTGAATACAACTGAAAAGACCTCGGCCAACAAGCCTGGCGATGGTCAAAATACAAGCACGAAAAACATACTGCAAGAGAAAAGCAAAGATAAATCAAGACGGATGGCGTGCCCAGACATCTCCCAATAGCCTCAACGTCTCCGGATGACCTGGTCTGGAGATCAGTTCCTGTATCAGTAATGCGTGTCGCCTAACAATGAATCTCAGCTTTTTGGCGTCCTCTGCACAGGCTCCCTTGCCAAAACACTCATCAAGCCTGCATCTCTTGAAGCCAGCCTTCAGTTCACAACCCCTCATTTCTTTGACCATGTTGCTCACTCTAAACTCGGCGTCACGTCTAAGAGACGCCTCTTCAGAAATCTTCGCATCCTTAGCGCTGAGCTTCTCCTCTAACCGGGAAATCTGCAACTTCAACTTATCTTCACGCTTCTTTCGGCTAGTAAGCGTGGCATTCCACAAAAATTCCCATTTGGAAAGTCGAGAATCAGCCTTATTCAGAAGCTCTTTCTTAGTAGCAAGCACACTACTAACACCATTCAGGGCTACTCCCACCTTCTCTCTCCTGCTGGTTTCTTTAGTCAAATCTGAACCCAACCTATTAATCATCTCAGTCTGCTTTTTCAAAGTGAAGGTTGCCTCACTCTTCTCATGGTGAAGCTGGAAAATCTCTTTCTCTAACTCTTCATTTGCTCTTTGCAACTCTTCCTTTTCAGCCAGCAGCTTGTTATACTTCTTAATCTCTACTGAAGTAGGTTCCTCAATCACCGGAGGATATAAAGATTCTACAGCAGGAAATGGTATCAAAGACTTTTCAACTCTTTCATGGATCCAGAGCCGATAAGGATTATAAGCTCGACTGTCACTCTTACCAAGAAATGTCTTTCCTCTTCTGTGAATATTACCCCAAGCGTTCCTCAATCTGACCAAAACATCTCCATCTAATAAACCCGTGAGATACAGAGATTCCTATATCTCGTCTTCAACCGGAGAGTCCCTCAAAGCATAGCCAAACTGTCTCACAAGCAGAGAAGGGTTATAGTTAATACAACCTTTCCGTCCAATCAAAGGAACGTTCGGAAATCCACTGCAACTATATATAATATTCACTCCGAGCAGGTTCGGATCAAACCAAACAATGTTCTCAGCACACAATCCCATCAATCTGGAAGACCAATATAAAGTACCAGCAATATCAACAAAAGGTCCCATCTTAGGAAGATGTCCCTGAAACCACCTATATAGAAGAGGTACACAACAAGAAACATTCTTTCCCCGACGCTTCTCGTTCTTATAGTGAATAGAATGATAAACGTCACCCAAGAGAGTAGGCACCGAATTCTTCGAGGCAAGAATAAAGAAAGCATCTGAGTCAACAAAATTAGGCAAATTAGGGAACAATACAATCCTATAAATGCAAACATCCAAAATAGCATTGAAGACAATCCAACATCCATCCTTCGCACACTGCGTAGCCTTCTCAACCAAACAAGAAAGATGAAAACCATAAAATCCATTCAGCTTGACCAAACCTCCGGGGAACTCAGAAGCATCTAAACTGACAATCTCAGCAGGCTTAGCCAACTCAGGCTCAGTATCCTCGTGAATAAAAGGCATCTGATCTAACACAGGAACTCCTAGCATATCAGAATATTCCTCCAAAGTAGGGGCCAAAATAAAATCAGGGAACAAGAAGCATCTCAACTGAGGCTCATAAAACTGCATCAAGGTATACAATCCAGTCATCTCAAACACAGAAGGTCTGCACACCAAACTGAGTAGTTTCCCATAAGACTCTCTAAACTCAGCCCTCACTCTCTGATCTGCTAGAGCAACCAACCGCAACAAGGAACTGATATCTGGAGAAGGCAACCTGTAAGCAATTGTTCTCTTCATAGACTCCATGTCTGGCAAGAAGAACACTAGAATCTGAGGGGAAAAACACACCTGCAACATAAATACACGTTAATGAAATGCAAACATGAAAATGCAAATGCATATGCAAACAGGGGATCAAGTGCAGTGCTGAAGAACTGTGTTGTGCTGTACTGCAGCTTGAAAACCATCAGATCTTCTCCTCAAACCAAACCAACCACAAAAGAACCCTCATGACCAATTCTCATTGACAGAGACAAACCAGGTGTTCTGAGGCCAGAGTTTTCCTGCAAAAGACCCACCTACCCCTCACAGGTATGTACTTAACTCGCAGACGAGGTACGATATCCTATGCAGTCATCAGCATCACAGACTTTCAAGATCGATGATATGATACCCAGAAGGTGTGGCATCATCATCCCTTGAAGAGGCCTCACTTAGCCGAATCCCAAATGATAGGTTCCCAGAGTCGACAACCCTCAAATCCAACAACCTGTCGAGCCAAAAGGGCCAGGCAAGATGCCATCAAAGAGAATCTCGTCTGAGTGCAGATTTCGTAGCTAGATGGTGCGAGCAAAGCAAGCAGGCTAACCACTACTCTCTACTTCTAAGTCTATGTGCACTCAAGCCCCGGTCTGGCTTATCTCTCAAACTAACCCTCTACCCACAACATAATAACAATAATATACAATACTGAAAGTAAAGACAGAAAGATAAATACATACAAAACCCCAGACGGGAAAACAAGCGTTAGGATTGACTCGCATAGGGAACCGTTGGAGTCCCCAGCAGAGTCGCCAGCTGTCGCTACTGCAAAAATCGGCGCCGACTATGACAGAAGAGTTGCCATCGTGCATTATTTATCCCAAAATAGGGAAAGGAAACGCTCAGAGAAAACCTAACGCAAAGAGGGAAAGGAATGGTCATCGCAACCAAATCCTGGACTCGGGAGTCGGTTACGCAAGGGGAAGGTATTAGCACCCCTCACGTCCGTCGTACTCGACGGAATCCACGCTTGTTTTCTATCTAAGGGTGTGTTTATCTATCTACTCTAAAGGTCTGGTCTAAAAAGAAAAGAAAATGACTCGGCAAAGTATCGCACTTTATGCCTACGTATTCCCGTCTGGAATGAGAAATCAGAGTCAACGTAGTTCGCCTAACTACGGGTTGTAGGGGAAGGTTGCTCACCGAGATGTCGCATCTCGTGCCTACGTACTTTCATACGGCATAAAAGATCAGAGCAAACGTAGTTCGGGCTACGGAAGACACAAGTTTGTCTGACAGTTTTTTATCTCCTTATGAAAGGGTTTTCCAGATTAAAGGTCCAAGAGGACAAAAACAGAGTTTGAATGTTTGTTTGAATCTTTTACAAGAGAAATGTTTTTTAGGATGTTTGCAATCTCAGTCGCACTAGAGACTATGACCCAGGAGTGAACGCTTTGTATGTCACCCAAAGGGTACCACACTAGCATCCAGATCACTGGAGAGAGACCCTCCACCAACCTTTTCCCAGATAGCTTAAGGCTCGTAACGTACGACTTCGATTAACCTTATTACTGTATTTTTGAATTGTTTTGAGATGAGAAGAGAAAGACGCCCTAAAACTATGGTTGAAAGGGAATCTACCTAAAGTTATCATGCATGGTTTAAAAACCTAATATCTGTCATAATTCCCTCTTGCACAGAGGAAATCAGAGATCCTAGGGGAAAACAGCAAAAGAAAGCAAGTAGTAAACAATAAACAGTAAAATGCATGCTATGCAACAGTACAAGCGAGGCAAGGGAGTCCGGCTCAACCTCAAGCCTAAGAAAACAACAGGCAAGGGAAGACAAGATCCACCTCAAACCTAAAGGTAGGCAACATAAGCAAACAAACAATACAACAAAAGAAAAACAGAGGAAACAACCCATGCAGCAGCAACAATCTCCTACAGACAGCAACTTCAATCTTCAACAGCAGCTCTGATCAGCAAAATTGAATTGACAGCAAAGAATCTTCATCTTCAAGCTAGCTCCTATCTTCAAACTTCTTCAATTCTTCATCTTCAAACTCTAGCAAGCTCCACAAGAATAGAAATCATCATTGAGATCAAGTTACAATGTTAGGAAACTTGATGAAAACCAAAGGAATTCATCAGGAACCAACATGAGAAGAAAGTGCATCCTCAAAAGTTCTACTCATTAAGGCATGCCACTCATCCCTCCAAAGGAGATATGGAGCTTCCTTAAGAGGACTTTGCATCATATGATAGGATAGAAGCAAACAATGCATTCTATGTTTGATGAAAGAAGAAAGACTAGCTCTAATGGCTCTTCCTAAAACCCTAATCCTATAAGCTCCTACAAAAAGCTCCTAAAAGAGGAAGAAAACTTCAACTCCAAGCTCCATAAGCCAATCCACAATAGATACAAGATGTCCAGAAGCTCCTCCAAAAAGGAATCCAAGCAATCCAAGCTCAAAAGCCACCAACAAGACCAAACAAAGCAAGGTACCAAAGATGGAACACCAAAAGCAACACATACTTGCAAATTCTACCTAAAATAGAAAACTAAGTTGTAAAATTCTAATAAATTTCCTAGGGGAACATGCATGTTTTAACATTCTAAGGTTCAAATATCAAAGCCTAAATCAACTTCTAGGTCCACTAAACAATTCCTAAGTTGAGATATGTCAAGGTAAACCACAAGTTTGGGAAGGCTCTAAACATCTCACCTAAAACAGAACCTATAATTGTTGAAAAAATCTAATAAAAATCCTAAGGGAGCATGCACATCTAACCTATAACATACTCAAAAATCACAGCCAGATTCAATACCAAAAGGTCACACCAAAATCAAAAAGGAAGATGAACAATTATGCAAAAATTAAAGAAATAAACAAAATGAGAAAAATCAAATAAAATTGAAAAATGCATGAAAATGCAATTTATTGATCCCAGAAAATCACAAATTTAATCAGGAGCATGGAGATATTTTTAAAATATTTTTTGGATCAAAAATCGATTTATTGTGATTTTTAGAGTCAATTTGCATTTAAAATAATACAAAACCAAATAAAAGAAATAAAAAGAAAATAAAAAACCAGAATAAAATGTGGCGCGTTGGATGCAGTGACCAGTCAAGGGATCTAGCGCTCAGGAGCTTGCCAGCACATTAATGAAACTCTGCGTTTCACTAGGTCAAAAGTCAGCAAAAAGAAACAAGTCACAACCATGGGATGAGAGGAATAAGTCCATCTTGAAACGAGATCCAACGTCTCTGAGGTTATCTTCTCCAATTCAAATGTCAAATGGAGGGAGCTCAAGTGTGGTGGCCGGAGAAGACCTCCGGTCATCTTATCCAGCGAGCAGGTACTCACAGGCAACTAAAATTCATCAAACTCATCAGAAACTCACAAGGATCTCAGATATCCTATCCAAATTCTCTAGATCATGCTAGGTTTTAAAATCCGATTCAAGTTTCAGAAATCACATTCCAATTGATCATCACCAAATCAAAATCTAAAACCATAGGATTGATCTTCATGCTTCATACATCACTCTGATCTATCCAAATCATGCTCTAGTCTTAAGATCAGGTCAAACAGTGCTCAAATACAAATCACATACCACCTAAGTTTGTCTCTAATTGTCCAAAATTCTGTCCAGAAACGATCTACTCCTTAACTAGATCCTAACCACATATGCAAATTGATCTACATCTCCCTAGAATTATGAGAAATTTGAAGTTTACATACCTGGTGTAGATTTATGCACAGATGTAGTTAGAGCACGAATCAAGCTTCAAAACTCTCCAGAATCACTCAAGGATGCAAGAGAAAGATGTTGAAACCTTCAATTTGATTTGAATTGGCTTGGAACTCAAAACCCGATCTGCACTTGCTTGCTTGAAAATGAACTTGCTATCTCTGCTTCAGCCACGAAAATTGCACCAAAATGATTCTGAAATCATCAAAGGACTTAAATAGAACATGTCTATGGGCTTTGTGAGCCCAATTGGAGCCCAATCCAACCATTTCAATTTTCTGTTTTCCTCTTCAAAATTTCACATGAAAGTCACAAATTGGCCATGGAAATTGTTCTAGAAACTTCCCTTTCAATTGCAAAATGCCTTGTGAATGCATTCAGACCAAAAGGAGCACTTGAATTGCCTTGGTGAAGGATTTGGATATGTAACTTGCACATGAAGAAACACCATTGTAAATTGTGAAAATTGGCCTAAACTCAAAACTCCACCAATGCCATTGTGCTTGAAATGAAATTTACAATCAAAATGAGCACTTATTTGACATGCTTTGGTCACTTAACCAATTATTTGAAATTTTCAACTTTGGATCCTTTGAAAATCTTCTTTTTCAAGCCATTTCAAACCAATTCTTGCTATGATCCCAATCAATCCATCATGACTTCTTGTGTAGCCTAAAAACCACATTTTGAACAAGTTTCATGTTGAACAAAAATCCATTTGACAAGTGCAAGTTGGAGATTTTGACCTATGATTGAAAATGGCCTATAATCTAACTTTCCCAAAATACCCCTGACTTGTAAACCTCATAACTTGAGTTCTACAAATAAGATGGAAGACTTCTAGTACAATTTAGAAAGCTAAGATCATGAGGAACAACTTTTATGTTGGCCAAACGTTCAAGTGAAACCTCCTTCTAAGTCAAAAATAGCATGGAAGTCATATGATTTTCATAGACAAATTTAAGAGGCATCTGAGGACTTGTAACTTGTCTGGACCATAACTTGAGTTCTATAGATCCACTTGAGGACTTATAGTACTCAAATTAAAGGTATTGAGATTCTATACAAGTTTCATGTTGGCCAAGGATCCATTTGAAACATGCATCTTAACTTATGTGGTCCTGAAGTTAGGCACTAAACAGGGGATTTTACACTAAAACCCGAATTTAGCAACTTCCCACACTCTTGACTCTTCTTGACTTGATCTTGGCACAACACCACAAATGTCTCATCATATCATTTCATGAACTCCATGACCTAAAAGTAGGCTTTGATACTCTTTAATTGCACAATTGACCTAGGATTGGCCCAAATGAAACCCTAATTGCTTGCCCCTCAACTGTGGCTCTTGCATTTGACACAATGACTTGATTGAGCTCTCCCCTACCCATCTAGGCATTCTATGAGCTCCATACACATCCTCGTATCATATTCAACACTTCAAATCCCTCTGATGGTCTTCAATTGATCCTCAAGTTAGGAGAAAATCTTCATGCAAGCATCTAAACTCTTAGGCACTCAAATTACCTCCTGATGACTTTGATAACTTCTCAATCTTGAACAAGACCTCTTGCTAGGCTTCTCTTGATAAAAATCACACTTGATCCCCTTCTATATGAATGATATCATGATATGCAAATGATATAACTATGCAAATGTTAATGTAATGAAACATAAACCAAGTAAGGAAAGGTTGAGCAAATTTTGGGGTGCAACAGCTGCCCATATTCAAACGGCTTGGACCCGACTGGGTGAAAAGCGAACGACTTTCAAACAATCGAGGTAGAAGACGGTTGAATACCAAGAAACCCGGAAATTTGCCAACCACAGAAATAAGTTGCGAAAACTGGTTGGGGACAACATTCATTACACTGAGCCCAGTTGTTACGGCAACAACTGATCAATCATCTGATAAAACTTTGGATTTCAACATCAACCCCCTGTGTGACGCCACAGGCATCGAATTAAATTTGCAAGGAACAACTCCGTCCATAATTGGACTAAACTTCATCAACCCGAGGAGAGACTCCATCACCATGGGTACAACTCCGTCCATAACTAGAATAACGATCTCTGTCAATCACCAGTCATGACTCCGTCAACACGGATAATAATCACTGGCGACTTCACTAGGGACAACTCCGTCAATCACGGGTAACGATTCCGTCAACACGGGTAAGAATCACTGTCAACACAGGTACAATTCTGTCAACACGGATAACAATCACCGTCAACACGGGTAACAATTCCGTCAACACGGATAACAATCTTTGTCAACACAGGTAACCATTCCGTCAACACTGATAACAATCTCTGTCAATCACAGGTAACAATTCCGTCAACACGGATAAAAATCTCTGTCAACACAGGTAACCATTCCATCAACACGGATAAGAATCTCTGTCAATCACAGGTAACAATTCCGTCAACACGTATAACAATCTCTATCCATCACAGGTAACAATTCCGTTAACACGGATAACAATCTCTGTCAATCACAGGTAACAATTCCGTCAACACGGATAACAATCTCTATCAATTATAGGTAACAATTCCGTCAACACGGATAACAATCTCTGTCAATCACAGGTAACAATTCCGTCAACACGGATCCATTTGAAGAATACTTTGCTGAGGAATACGAGAAACCTAACCAAACAACTCTGTGGGGGAAAAAACTCTACTGGGGAAGTCACGCGCAACAACTCCGAAAGTTTAAACCATGAAATCTTTTAATGCTGACGTAACAGCGACCTGAGAAGAATCCCGTTGGGGATGAAGAGAAACTTAACCAAGCAACTCTGTTAGGGGACGAATGTTATCATCACCTATCTCACTCTGAGAATTTGAATATCTAGAAATCCTTCTGAGCAAGAATCTCACTCCTCTGCAGGGAATAACACGTGAAAACAAAAAGGTAACCAACCTGGCTTATGTTTCAAAATGCGTATATTTGACAATGGCGTAATGCTCCATACGGCATGGAAATGCTACGCATTTGGGTAGATGCAAATATGATGGTATATGCAAAATGCAAAGATGCCAAGAGGCGTTTCAGCAAAATAAATGCTGAAGACAAGGCCCAATCCGCTGGGGATGAACGGGTACCACAGACATATTCCAGCAAAATAAATGTTGGACAGGTGAAACCAACTCCGCTGGGGATAACCATCCTGTTGGGGAATGGCTCACAAGCTTGAAATTACGAGCTCTGCTGATGATGTTCATCCTGTCGGAGGAAAAACAACCTGCTGGGGAGAAGGAAAAGCAGTCCCACGCTGGGGATAATCCTTCTGAACCAAAGACGACTTGGTTATATTCTGCGGGAGTTACCCATGCTGGGGATTGATTGTGTACATACTCATTGCTGGGAATGCACCTTCTATTGGGGACATCAAGATCCACTGAGGATACTCTTTTGGCAACTTTTCTAGGGAATACTCTTCTGGGGAAGACAAACCCCACATCCAGTAAGGATAATTACCATCTCAAATCTCTCTGGGATAAGATGTGACTTCTGCTGAGGAGTGATACAATCACTATGTCACGGGACTCTGGTTGGGGAAACACAAATTCCTTGATCGTTTGCTTCAAAGGTGAGAACCCTGCAAAACACAAACGAGACAGAACAAATCTATACAACAAGATCTATCCCGGTTAGTATCCGTGACATTTGTTCAGTCAATTCGAAGTTTTAGCAATTATTGGCAAGGGCCAGCAAGTTTATGTACATGCAAGTTTATCAAAAACATCGGCGTTTTTCACAAACAAAACAGTAAAGAACAAGCATCAAATACTGAATAACATTCTTTATTGACAACGAGCCTGTAAATAGGCAAAATTTTGTACACTAGATGCAACTCCTGAAAATAGGAAGTTAAGCACAAGCAAATACAAATATCACAAAAGCACAAAGAAAATTTGTATTCATGTCGGTAACGTGGTACAGACGAATACCATGAGCTGATCCTCCTATGACTCGCCTGACTCTAACGCTTTCTCGATACTCGATCTTCGGAAGAGATTGTTTTGGATATACGACCCTCAGGTACTCCCAAACCACTAAGCAACGCAATATCAAACTCGGACCGCAGTCATTTGCTTTTTCAAATCCCTAACTTTTGCGTGAACCGCCCTGTGCGGGTTTTCAATTCACCGGGATACCCTTTTTTGCCGAAGTCGCCCTTTTCAGGTTTTCAACTTCGCGGGTGTACATTTTTTCAATTTTATCCCTAACTTTTGCCCGAACCTTTTATTCTTTTTTATGGTTCGCCGGGATGCCCCATTTTTGCCTGGATATTCTTTTTCTTTCCAGCGGGTCATTTTAAGCAAAGTATTTTTTAACTGCGTCCGAGTTCACAGGAGATGTAAAATCCTCACCATCCATGGTGGATAACAATAAGGCTCCTCCAGAGAAAACCTTTCGAACGACATATGGACCTTCATAGTTGGGAGTCCATTTGCCCCTGTGATCTGATTGTGGTGGGAGAATCTTTTTCAGCACAAGATCGCCCGTCTGAAAGCTTCGAGGACACACCTTTTTATCATAAGCTTTCTTCATCCAGCTCTGATACAGCCGACCATATGCTAGAGAAGCCAATCTCTTCTCATCCATTAAACTGAGCTGATTCAGTCTATCTTTCACCCATTCTGCCTCATCAAGTTGGACATCACGCAAAACCCTCAAAGAAGGAATCTCAACCTCCAATGGTAGGACAACCTCCATACCATATACCAATGAAAAAGGAGTTGCCCCGGTTGATATGCATACCGTCGTACGATAACCGTGCAAAGCAAAAGGCAACATCTCATGCCAGTCCTTGTAGGTCACAACCATTTTCTGAACGATCTTATTTATATTTTTATTGGCCGCTTCAACAGCGCCATTCATCTTGGGCCGATAAGGAGAAGAGTTGTGATGTTCAATCTTGAAATTCTGGAACAATTCCTTCATCATCTTGTTATTCAAATTCGAACCGTTGTCAGTGATAATCCGCTCCGGGATTCCCTATCTGCAGATAATATCTTTCTTGATAAATCTGGCTACCACCTTCTTGGTAACATTAGCATACGATGCCGCTTCGACCCATTTGGTGAAGTAATCAATAGCTACCAAGATAAAACGATGTCCGTTGGATGCCGTGGGCTCAATTTTTCCAATCACATCAATTCCCCACATGGAAAAAGGCCAAGGTGATGACATAACGTTCAGAGGGCTCGGAGGTACATGAATCTTGTCCGCATAAATCTGGCATTTATGACACTTCTTTGCGAACTTGAAACAATCTGTTTCCATTGTCAGCCAGTAATATCCTGCTCGTAATAACTTTCTCGTCATTGCATGTCCATCGGTATGCGTGCCAAATGTACCCTCGTGGATCTCTTCCATGAGCAAATTAGCCTCTTTCTCATCCACACACCGCAACAACACCAAGTCGTGGTTTCTCTTGTACAAGACACCGTCTTGATTCAAATAGAAATTGACAGCCAATCTGCTAAGAGTCTTCTGATCACGACTGGATGCCCCAGCCGGATACTCTTTGTTCTTCAGGAAATTCTGGATATCATAATACCACGTTTTACCATCGGAAGCTTCCTCAATGGCGAATATGAAAGAGGGCCTATCAAGGCGAGAGATAACTATCCTGGGAGCCTCATTCCAGAAGTTAACTTTATACATTGAAGACAACGTCGCGAGAGTGTCTGCCATCTGATTTTTTGCCCGTGGTACATGGTGCAATTCCACCTTGTCAAAGAAAGGTAACAACCTCCTTGCATAATTCATATAGGGTATCAGATTGGGCTGACGAGTCTCCCGCTCTCCCTTGATTTGGTTCACAACTAGAGCAGAGTCTCCGTACACATCAGGATTTTTAATTCTCAGATCAATAGCTTCTTCGAGCCCCATAATGCATGCTTCATATTCGGCCTCATTGTTGGTAACTGGAAAGGTCAATCTGGCAGTGAATGGGATGTGCGATCCATGGGGAGTAGTAATGATTGCCCCTATTCCACTTCCGTATGAATTAACGGCACCGTCAAATATCAATTTCCATTTGGAACCCAGCTCTGGACCTTCATCAGGCAACGACTCTTCACAATCCTTCATTTTTAAGTACATGATATCCCCGTCAGGAAAATCAAACCTCATCGGCTGGTAATCATCAATTGGCTGCTCAACTAGGTACTCTGACAGAACGCTACCTTTAATAGCCTTTTGAGAGACATACTGAATATCGTATTCTGTCAATACCATCTGCCATCGGGCAATTCTTCCGGAAAGTGCTTGCTTTTCAAACACGTATTTGATTGGATCAATCTTTGAAATTAGCATGGTTGTATGATTTAGCATGTATTGCCTCAAACGTTTGGCAGCCCCTGCTAGCGCACAACACGTCTTTTCGAGCATTGACTAACGGGACTCACAATCTGTGAACTTTCTACTCAAGTAGTAAATCGCATGCTCTTTACGTCCAGTCTCGTCATGTTGACCGAGAACACAACCCATACTTTTCTCAAGAACCGTCAAATACATAATCAATGGTCTCCCGGCTACTAGGGGTATCAATATTGGAGGTTCCTGCAAATATTCTTTTATTTTTTCAAACGCCTTTTGACAATCTTCATTCCAGGTCACAGCCTGATCTTTTTTCAATAACTTGAATAATGGCTCGCACGTGGCCGTTAGATGAGATATGAACCGAGTAATGTAATTCAATCTCCCTAAAAAACCATGAACCTCTTTTTCTGTTTTCGGCGTTGGCATTTCTTGTATTGCTTTTATCTTAGCAGGATCAACCTCAATTCCTTGTTCGCTCACAATAAACCCCAATAGCTTACCAGATCTCACCCCGAAGGTGCACTTGTTAGGATTCAGCCTCAGCCTGAATTTCCTAAGCCTCTTGAACAATTTCAGAAGATTTACCAGATGCTCTTCCTCCGTCTGGGATTTGGCAATCATATCATCAACATAGACTTCGATCTCTTTATGCATCATGTCATGAAAGAGTGTTGTCATATCTCGCTGATATGTTGCCCCGGCGTTCTTCAAACCAAAGGGCATCACTTTGTAGCAGAACGTTCCCCACGGGGTAATAAAAGTCGTTTTCTCCATATCCTCCGGCGCCATCTTTATCTGATTATAGCCCGAAAAGTCGTCCATGAAGGAAAACATGGAGAATTGAGCGGTGTTGTCGACCAGCACATCAATATGAGGAAGCGGAAAGTCGTCTTTTGGGCTCGCCCTATTCAAATCTCGATAGTCCACGCACATCCGCACCTTACTGTCTTTCTTTGGTACATGTACTATATTGGCGACCCATGAGGGATAAGTTGTAACAGCCAGAAAACCAGCGTCCCACTGTGTCTGAACTTCCTCTTTAATTTTCACGGCCATATCTGGTCTAGTTCTTCTGAGTTTTTGCTTAATTGGTGGACATTCCTCACGCAATGGCAAACGGTGAACCACCATATCAGTATCCAAACCAGGCATGTCTTCGTAAGACCAAGCAAAAATATCACTGTACTCTCGAAGCATTTCGATCAAACTTTGCTTGATATCACTTTGCAGTGCGGCCCCTATCCGGATATTCCTGACAACCTCTTCGGACCCCACGTTGATAATTTCAATTTCCTCCTGATGAGGCAGAATGATTCTCTCTTCTTGTTTCAAAAGTCGAGTCAGCTCTTCTGATAAGTCATTATCCTCAACAATCTCTTCTTCTGCTTGAAATATCGGGTGCTCAAAGTCGAAGCGAGTCATAGGAAGTTCGTGATCGGTGTCGTCTGAAATATGAATCCTGCAATGAGAATGGTTAAATGTTTCAAATAATGCAAACAAAGCACATAACCATGTTGCCATTTTATTGTTAAAGCAAAAACAGGAAAAACAAGGATCACAAAATTTGCATGAGAAAAACGCCTTTATTAATGATTAAACAAAGTACACACATAAGCAAGTAGCCCTAAAAACAAAATCACTATGCCCCGAGTAGGACACAGGATTATACAATAATCGAGAAAACAAATCATTACTGTTTTGTAGTCACTTGCACAAGTTCTTGGATAGACCAGTTGCATAGGCTCTGTCCTGACACGTCGGGCTTGATCCACGAGTTCATATCGCAGTCACTATCTCCGTCTTCGGCATCCGAAACAACATTAATCGTTTCATAACAGACCCCACCTGGAGTGATCACCATTGGTCCTTTGAACTTTGGCACGCCTGATGCGGAAAATAACGACGTCGGGAGATACCCCAACCCAAACTTGTCCATCTTGACAGGAATTTCTAAGACTTGGCCCCATCCTTTGGTTGCTCCAGCCTTAACCACTGCCTTAGCGTCTTTGTACGAAGACATGGCCACCTCTGGCCCTTTGCTGGTAACATGAGACTCGTCCTTGATCTACAAACCTTCAAAGGAACAACTTTTATGTTGGCCAAAAGTTCAAGTGAAACCTCCTTCTAGGTCAAAAATAGCTTGGAAGTCAGATGATTTTCACAGACAAATTTCAGAGGCATCTGAGGACTTGTAACTTGTCTGGACCATAACTTGAGTTCTATAGATCCACTTGAGGACTTCTAGTACTCAAATTAAAGGTATTGAGATGCTCTACAAGTTTCATATTGGCCAAGGATCCATTTGAAACTTGCATCTTGACTTATGTGGTCCTGAAGTTAGGCACTAAACAGGGGATTTTACACTGAAACCCTAATTTAGCAACTTCCCACACTCTTGACTCTTCTTGACTTGATCTTGGCACAACACCACAAATGTCTCATCATATCATTTCATGAACTCCATGACATAAAAGTAGACTTTGATACTCTTCAATTGCACAGTTGACCTAGGATTGGCCCAGATGAAACCCTAATTGTTTGCCCCTCAACTGTGGCTCTTGCATTTAACACAATGACTTGATTGAGCTCTCCCCTGGCCCTCTAGGCATTCTATGAGCTCCATACACATCCTCTTCTCATATTCAACACTTCACATCCCTCTGATGGTCTTCAATTGATCCTCAAGTTAGGAGAAAATCTTCGTGCAAGCATCTAAACTCTTAGGCACTCAAATTACCTCCTGATGACTTTGATAACTTCTCAATCTTGAACAAGACCTCTTGCTAGGCTTCTCTTAATAAAAATCACACTTGATCCCCTTCTATATGAATGATATCAAGATATGCAAATGATATAACTATGCAAATGTTAATGCAATGAAACATAAACCAAGTAAGGAAAGGTTGAGCAAATTTTGAGGTGCAACAAGTGTCAGCATACTCACTTTAGCATGTTTGGTCTCAATACTTATCTTTCAATACGAGACATACTTGTATTCGCCACACCATTTTCACAATAATTCTTTAAGATAAAGAATTGGATACTACCCGTAAGGGGTTACTATCCGAGGACATATTTCACCCCTAAAATAAACTCACAAATCAAACGTGACATCTTGCCTCGATGGCAAAAACTGTCTTTTCAAAAAGGATATGCTACGTCCGTTCTACCGCAAACAGGTAACGCCTAAGACTCCACGAGCGAGCTGCAATACACCTAATTGCTAGAATATGCACACTAACATCATCCACCAAAAACACTAGTTAACCATAGGCTGAACTACAACTGCTCTGATTTTTTACTTCTTTTAAGTGAAGATACGTAGGCACAAGGGCCACAATCCTTGTCGAGCACTTTCCATCTTTTTACCCATAGTTTCCCGAACTACATTGACTATGAATTTCTCTTACCCGTTGAGAATACGTAGGCATAGGACTGCGAGGTCCTACCGAGTTTTTTCTTCCCCTCTATCACCTTTTTCCCTGTTTCTAGCCTTTCTCTTTATCCCTTGGAGCACTCTTAGAAAGCAATATCCATTATCAGATACTTTACACATAGACAAATAAATGGTTCCCATCGAGTACGATGGATACGAGGGGTGCTAATACCTTCCCTTCACATAATCGGCTTCCAAACCCGTTCTTTTTGTTGCGAGACCATCTTATCTATTTATCTTTAGGTTTTTCTCGATGTTTCCCCTTCCTCTCATGGGATAAATAAAGTTCGATGGCGACTCTTCTCTCATCCATTCTCGCCTCTCCGTCGTTGCAATTTTTCGAGTAGTGATAGCTTGGCGAGTCTGCTGGGGAATACGAAAATAACCTTGCAAGCCAAACCTAATTTGTTTGTCGCATTTGTGTTTGATTTATTTGCTTTCATTTGTTTATTATGTTGTGTTCCTCTTACCTCTTGGGTTTATTGGGGATGGTTTGTGAGGACAAAGGCTTTCTACTTGAGCTTTCTAGCATACACTAAGATTATGAGGTGGATTCTTTCTGATTTACGAGACTTAGTACTCGTTGAGTTGGCTTGAATCCTACCGCTCAGTTGAGGCCCCTTTGGCATGATTATGTCTTACGTGTAGTCGCAATGGCGTCTATATTTTCGACCTGAGAGTTTGTGATTCTGAGGACCTTTGTTAGAACCCTATTTCAAAAGTAACTAAAACATAACTTTGTATTCATCCTTTGAAGGGATTACCGTCTTACAAATCGTTGTTATGATGGAAAACTTTTGAGGGTTAGTGCATGGGACTTTGTTTGAAAAACTCTTGGAATTCCCTGTTACAAACCAATAGATTACCCACCCAAGGTGAGGGACATCTTGTTGCGCTACCTTACAGGACCTGTGACCTTGACCTTGCTGTTATTCTGTTATCATATGCATTCATAAAGAATTGCATTGCATAACATTATTACATATCAAGGGACTTAAGAGACTGTGATTATCTCAAGTATTGGTGAACAAAATGACTGATCAAAGAAAAAGAAGCACAAATTCCTTGAAATTAAGAGAACCAAAGTTGGCATTGATCCAAGATCTTTTGATTGACGTGCCGAAGACGATAAAAATCAACTTTCAAGGGAAGCATGGGAAACTACTTGATCTTCTCTATTATAGAGTAGACACTTGGGCTTTGTTCGCTATGGCTAAATTTTATGATGCTCCGCTCAGATGCTTTACCTTCCAAAATTATCAGTTGGCTCCTAATATTGAAGAATATTCTCACTTGTTGAATATCAAGATTAAAGATCAACCTATCTTCATCGGCCTAGAAGAAGAACCGAAGCCTCTTACCATTGCTCTTGCTCTCCATATGACTAAAGAAGAAGTTGAAGATGGTCTAGCCAGTAAGGGAGGTACTCAAGGATTTCCTTTGAAGTTTCTACTCGACAAAGCCGTCCAATGCAAGACTATTGAGGATTGGGAAAAGTTTGGTGGTGCTGTTGCTTTGATGATCTATGGGATTGTTTTCTTCCCAAACATAGAAAATTTCATAGACATCACTGCCATTACTCTCTTTATGCAGAAGAATCCCATTCATACTCTCCTTACTGATACTTACCACTCTATTTATTGGAGGAGTGAAAAGAAGACAGGAATGGTCCAGTGCTACTCTCATTTACTGTTCAAATGGTATGCCTCCCATCTGCCGAAGGAAGGGCCATTTGTAGAAAATAAGGAGGAGCTGAAATGGTCTCGACGCATTATGTCTCTAGTAGCCGATGATATTGCTTGGTATTCCCATGAATACTACGATGTGGAGATCATTTTTAGCTGTGGAGAGTTTGGTAATGTGCCTCTGATTAATAGAGCTAAAGCATGGACCAAAGTCCATACAAAGGGGAGGAGAGAGGTGAAAGCAAAGAACTATGTGGCTAAAGAGCCATACAACAGATGGTTGCTAGCTAGAGTGGTTGAAAAGTTGTTTCCATTTCCTTCAGAACCATCCATGTAAGAAGAGCCTCCTGCTCCCACTCACGTATCTATAGAAGAGTATGAGAAGCTGAAGCTAGTAGTAGAGAGGCTGACCAAAGAAAACCAAGACCTTCAAGCTAAAATTCACCAAGCAGGTGTGGAGAATGGCCAGTACAAGAAGAAAATGGAGTTTGAACAAGACCAAGTGGCTGAGAGCAGTAAGAAACTGAAACTAGAAATGGATATGAGGGTCATATATTAGAATGGATTCGAAGGGGCTGACGCATCAGTGAAAACTCTCCGACAATGCCTAAAGGAAGCTAAGGACTCTTGCAATAGAGCGTGACATTTCTTTGAACTAGCTTCTACTGAAAAGAAGAAGACGAGGGAGAAGTTTGAAGCTGACATTGATGATCTCGAGGAGCAGTTGAGAAATGCTTTGACCCTAGCCGAAGATGAACGAAAACTCAAGGAAGAAGTGTTAAGAGCTTCATATGTCACTCCTAGCATGTGGAATAACAAATGCTTAGAGTTGGAGACCGCTCAGGAAACAGCCACTCTGTGGAAGGATCATTTTGATGCTCTGAAAAGGGACAGTTCAAATTGGCTCAAGAAAGAAGCTCAGCTCAACAAGTTGTTAGATACACACGTGGATTCCCTCCTGTATTATCAGCCGACTCTAGACATATGTCGTGCTAAGTACAATGATCTAGTGGAGCACTGTAACCTTATGATCCGTGATATCCCATGGAGGTCGGAAAGTGCGATTCAAGACTTGGAAGGGAATGATTTCCCTCCTTCTGTCCATTAGTTTATCCAGCTCTGTGATCAGATGGTTAGCAGATTCATGTTCGAGCCGAAGAAACTTAAAGAGCGTCTCAGAAAGAAGTCTTTTTAGTTATTCATTTATTTATCTTGTTACATGAACTATTGTAGTCATCTTATTGAGTAATCACTTGTATTAGATCATCTCTCACATTAATGAAAATTGCTTTTTGGTTTCAATTGTGTATTCTTTACTATTTATTCGTAGTTCTATAATACCGATGATAATCATAAGTTTCGAAAGTCTCTTGAACATTGCATATAACTATGCATCATTTTTGCATTCCCTAAAACCCGACCTTACACGCCGCTTGCCCTTTTGCAGTAAAGCAAGCTGACTTCCCGACATCCGTACAACACAAGAAATAATCAGAAGAGAGTCATGGATCAGCTAGTGCAAAACCAAGCTACTATGAGGGAAGAAATGCAAAGTATGAAGACGCAGATGAACCAACTCATGGAGGTGATCCAGAACATGGCCATAAATCAAGAGGAAATGAGGCTAGCAGCAGAGAGGAACACTAAACAGACCCTAGCTGGCGTGGTTCCAAATGCACGTGGCGCAGTTCCTACCCCTGCCGGTGCTATTCCAACCCCTGTTGGTGCAATTCCTACTTCCGCAGGCGCAATACCTATTAGCACAGTCTATCCACCGGCTAGTGCAGTCCATCCTCCTAGTACTACGATTCCACCACCAGTCCACTACGAAGATCATGAAGGCTTATACGAAGATTCAACTGACACGTGTGCACTACAGAACACTGAATTAGAGAAGAAGTTTAATGCTCTACAAGAAGCAGTGAGGGCAATGCAAGGCCCCGACGTTTTGGGATTAGATGCTGCAAAAATATGTCTGGTACCAAGGGTTAAGATACCTCCGAAATTTACTATCCCGACTTTCGAGAAATACAAGGGCAACAGCTGTCCCAAGACCCATATAAGGTCTTACTGCAGGAAGATGGCCGCATATTTTGACGATGAAAAGCTATTAATCAATTTCTTTTAGGATAGTTTGACCGAGGCTTCTCTAGAATGGTACATGCAGCTTGAGCGCTCTAATGTGAAAAGTTGGAAAGAGCTAGCAGACGCTTTTGTGAAACGTTATCAGTATAACACTGATATGGCTGCGAATCGATTGCAACTCCAAATTCTGACCCAGAAACCAAACGAGTCTTTCAAAGACTCTGCTCAGAGATGGAGAGGACTAGCTACGAGAGTACAACCTCTGTTGTTGGAAAGAGAGCTAACGAATATCTTCATGGGTACATTGCAAGGACCGATCCTTGAGCGTTTGGCATCTACTACTTCTGCCATGTTTTCTGAACTTGTCATGGCTGGAAAAAGGCTAGAGAGCTTAATGAAAGCCAAAAAGATTCAAAATGCTAACGGGTCCTCGAGTGGGGTCAAGAAGCCATATCAGAGATTCATCAGGAAGAGAGAAAGTGAAGCTAGTGTTGTGTCCACACACAGAGGGAAAGCCCATCAAGGTTATCATCATGTTGCTGTCGTTGCTCCACAACAACCACTTTTCATTCCAGCAAGCCAACCTGCAGCTCAGCAGAATCGACAACAAAAATCGTACCAACCGAGGCAAAATCAATACCAGGGTCAGCAAAGACCGAGGAGGCCAGAAAGAAGGTTCGATCCAATCCCGTCAACGTATGCTAGACTACTTCCGTTCTTTTTGAAAGGAGATCTTGTGCAACTGAGGGAAATGAGGGACCCTCCGGTTGTTCTTCCTCTCGGTTATGATGTCAATGCAAGATGTGAATTCCGTTATGACGCCCCAGGCCATAACATTGAGAGTTGCAAGACTTTGAAATACATTGTGCAAGATCTTATTGATTCAAAGGCAATAAACTTCACCCAAAATACCCCGAATATCAAGACTAACCTGATGCCATCTCATCACTCAGCAAACATGATAGAAAGCTCTAGAGGGATCCGATTAATTTCAGATATTGATAAACTGATGACACCCCTTTACATTGTTAAAGAGAAGTTTTTTTAAAGAGTATTTATCCTGGCTGTCTAGCCAACTGTCACGTTTGTTTGAGCAAATCTCAAGAATGCGTTGAATTGAAGAAAGGCATTCAAAGCCTGATTTATCAAGGCGTGTTAGTAGCGGAACAACTTTCGAAGACCGAAGAAGTTGATACTCTTGACATTCTGTTTGAGACGTTGGAGATACCATATGATGATGAAAGTGGGTTATGGAATCCTTCCAGTAGTTTGAATCGCATTCCGTTAACTATACAGTGCGATGAAGAAGAATGGGACAACGTGTATGGACAGGCTTCTATCCCTCTGCAGATCCCTTACAATGAAACATATATGATTCCTTACTGCCAAGGTGGAAGATCTTTAAACATACCTTACGATCCGGTTGAGATACCTATGTCTCCACCATCAATTAATCAACTTGTCATTTCAGCACCAACTCCATTCCCTTACGGGAGCACTAATGTTGTACCTTGGCTATACGACGAGACTGTTTTTCTCAACAGATAGAAGGTGAGAGAAAAGGATATCTTGGAGGAAAAGAAGTCTGTAGAGAATATTGTGGGAAGTGGTGGCGTCACTAAGAGTGGTCGGATCTTTGCACCAACTACGTCACCCATCAACAACAGTGGCAATACAAAGAAAGATACTGTTAAACCAAGCACCATTGAACAGGGGAAGTCTTCCAAATAGAAGGATGTCCCTAATAATGAAGCAGAGGAGTTTTTGAGAGTCATTCAGAAAAGCGATTACAAGGTGATTGACCAGCTCAATCAGACTCCTTCGAAGATCTACCATGATGACGAAGACTGCAAGGAAGATTGTGATCTCCCAGAAGAGCTGGCTAGTTTGTTAAAGCAAGAGTCAAAGGTCACTCAGCCGTACCAAGAAAGGGTTAAAGTCGTCAACATAGGAACCGAAGAGGACACCAAGGAGATCAAGATAGGTGCTGCCTTGGAGTCAGAGATTAAGACAAAGTTGGTCACATTGCTTCGAGAGTATGTTGACATGTTTTCTTGGTCCTACAAGGACATGCTCGGTCTAGATGAAGATATTGTGGTGCACAAGCTACCCCTCAAAGAAGATTGCTCGTCGGTGAAGAAAAACTTGAGGAGAACGAAGCCTGAGATGTCTTTCAAGATTAAAGAAGAAGTTCAGAAGCAACTAGACGCTAGTTTCCTGGCAGTATCCAGCTATCCACAATGGGTAGCGAATATTGTCCCAGTACCGAAGAAGGATGGGAAGGTGCAAATGTGTGTTGATTACATGGACCTCAACAAAGAAAGTCCAAAAGATGATTTCCCCCTGCCACATATTGACGTGTTAGTAGACAATACAACTCAGTTCTATGTCTTCTCATTCATGGATGGGTTTTCTGGATATAATCAGATCAAGATGGCGCTAGAAGATATGGAAAAGAAGACTTTCATCACTCTGTGGGGAACTTTCTGTTACAAGGTCATGCCGTTCGGACTCAAGAACGTAGGCGCGACATATCAACGAGCTATGGTCACTCTCTTTCATGATATGATACATAAAGAGTTTGAATGCTATGTAGACGATATGATTGCCAAATCCCAGACCAAGGAAGAACACCTCATCCACTTAGAAAAACTCTTTGCTAGGCTGAGGAAATTCAAGGTGAGATTAAATCCCAACAAATTCACATTTGGTGTAAGATCTGGTAAATTGCTAGGTTTTATTGTGAGCCAAAAGGGGATTGAAGTCGACCCAGATAATGTCAACGCTATCCAAGAGATTCCTGCACCCAAAACCGAAAAGGAAGTCCAAGGGTTCCTTGGGAGATTGAATTACATCGTCAGATTCATATCTCATTTAACGGCCACCTATGAGCCCATCTTCAAACTGCTTCGAAAAGACCAAGTTGTGGTATGGAACGCTAATTATCAGAAAGCTTTTGAGAAAATAAAGGAATATCTACAAGAACCACTAATCTTGATGCCTCCAGTACCCGAACGACCTCTGATCATGTACTTAACTGTGCTAGAAGGATCCATGGGATGTATGTTAGGTCAACATGATGAAACCGGTAGGAAGGAGCATGAAATCTACTACCTCAGCAAGAAGTTTAACGACTATGAATCAAGATACTCAATGCTCGAGAAGACATGTTGTGCATTAGCTTGGGAAGCAAAACGCTTGAGGCAATACATGCTCACCCATACAATAAGGGTATTAGCTGGAGAACACAAAAGAGACATGCATAGCGTTGTATTGCCAGTTTTTTTTGGAAAAAAAGCAAGTTGCTGAATGCTATGGGTCATGTGGGTCTTGGCACGTTAGATGCTGGATTATTCAACCTTGTTTTGTCTGTTTGGGGAAGGAGATGATGGGCTTTCGGGCCTAAATGATTCTCCTTTAATTTTCTGACCCCTTAAATCTCCATGCACCCCCCATTTCTATTAATCTTTCCCTTTTCTTTTAAATTTTTGTCTTTTGTTATTTTATATATAAAGAAATAGAGGGAAGTTTTACATAATTCATTTGAAAAGAGGTTCTTTTCAAAGATAAAATATTTCTTAGTATTTTAATCTTTTGTCCT
Source organism: Lathyrus sativus (assembly GCA_963859935.3). NCBI lineage: Eukaryota > Viridiplantae > Streptophyta > Magnoliopsida > Fabales > Fabaceae > Lathyrus > Lathyrus sativus. The sequence continues at coordinate 168,853,874 of OZ012739.1, read as the reverse complement.
CTTGTCACTCAATTAGTTCATTCTAATGTTCCTTTTAAAATTTCAATTTTACTTCTTTCGATTATGTTTTCATCCTATTTGGGTCGATGACGAGACCTCTAAAATCATTATCAGTCAAATTATTGGTAGATAATGATGAGTTTGAGACCACTTTCTTTTCACCTTGCAATTTCTTCTTCATTTTTCGATCTTATTTTATTTTTTGAACCGATGAAGTCTCCGATTCACAAACGTTAGCTTTCGAGGTTGTCAAAACCTTCATTATTTCAAATCTAAGGAAAATGACCATTTGGGTCATTTTCTCTACTTTGAGGTCGTGAGAGGTTCCCTTCGATTAGTTAACATGAAGTTTGCGATTAAGACGAGGTTTAACTCTATTTTCAAATCTCATTTCGGTCTTATCCTTTTTTTTCCGGTCATTGAAGTCTTTATATTCGTAAATGTCGACTTATTAAAGTCGCTAATCTTCATTATTTCAAATCTGTAGACAATAATCATTCAGATTATCTCTCTATACTTTGGGATCATGAGAGGTTACCTTCGATTTAATCGACGCAATTTTATGATTAAGATGAGATCCCACTCCTTTTCACCTTTTTCATTTCACTAATTATTAACCTCCGACTTAAATTCTGTTAATATCTCATTGTTTTATATTCCCGCACATATTTTTCTATTTACATTTTATGTTGATATTATCTTGTCTATTATCTTGTTCATATTATCATCATTGTGCATATTTTATCCTATCATATTATACATACTGTCATTTAACCCTTCCCTTGTTTATGTCATTCAAAATACCAAAAACATGATAAAACTATCGAAACCCTAAACACCTTGAGTTGGTGGATTGTTGATCATTATCTTAGGCTTTGGAGTTTAGACTCTATGCACAGACTCTAGTTTGGATACTCTTGTCTGAACTTTTCTCTGTTGCTTAGTTTAGGACACCGCGCACACACACGACTTTCTCGATCCAACGTTGAGTCATTTTCAAATTTATTTCAAAATGAACCACCTTAGGGTTTCACCTCTCTTCCACCACATCATTGAACCTTGTACGTATTCAACCCTCGTAAGTCGATTGCCTCGCGCATCGCCATCAAACTAACTTCTTTTCAAAACTTCTTTTACAACTTTTCTCCCAAAACCTTAGTCTCATATCAAGTGCATTTTCAAACTCTTTTCTCAATAAAACTTGAATGGTCGTGGAGTGGTTAGGCGTAGGCCTTCTCCTATTCCGAGTGCTTGCCATTACCTTTAGGGTTCAATGTCGCAAAACACTTACCATTCAAGATCAAAAACATATTTAAATAAAAGAATGAATTTCTCTTTGTATTGAACTAAAGAGAGAGGATTGAGTGCGGACTTCTTCCTCTCTGAGTGTCAGGATACTCACTGTAGAGTGTGTGGTCTCGATACTTGTCTTTGAATATGAAGACATACTTGTATTCGCCACACCATTTTCACAATAATTCTTTGAGATAAAGAATTGGGTACTACCCGCAATGGGTTATTATCCGAGGACCTATTTCACCCCTAAAATAAACTCACAAATCAAACGTGACATCTTGCCTCAATGGTGAAAACTCTCTTTTCAAAAAGGATATGCTACGTCCGTTCTACCGTAAACATGTAACACCTAAGACTCCACGAGCGAGCTGCAATACATCTAACTGCTAGAGTGAGCACACTAACATCATCCACCAAAAACACTAGTAAACCGTAGGCCGAACTACGACTGCTCTGATTCTTCACTTCTTTTATGTGAAGATATGTAGGCACAAGAGCCATAATCCTTGTCAAGCACTTTCCCATCTTTTTACCCATAGTTTCCCGAACTACGTTGACTCTGAATTTATCTTATCCATTGAGAATACGTAGGCATAGGACTGCGAGGTGCTACCGAGTCTTTTCTTCCCCTTTATCACCCTTTTCCCTGTTTTTAACCTTTCTCTTTATCCCTTGGGCCATTCTTAGAAAGAAATATCCGTTATCAGATACTTTACACATAGACAAAAAAATGGTTTCCATCGAGTACGATGGATGTGAGGGGTGCTAATACCTTCCCTTTGCATAACCGGCTTTCGAACCCATTCTTTTGGTTTGGGGACCATCTTATCTGTTTCCCTTTAGGGGTTTTCTCGATGTTTCCCCTTCCCCTCATGGGATATATAAAGTTCGATTGCGACTCTTCTGTCATCCGTTCTCGCCTCTCCGGCGTTGCAATTTTTCGAGTAGCGACAATTGTTGGCCTATAAATATAAGGTCTTTAGGTAGTTTTTAGAGAGAATACGACTGCGGAAGCGCTGGTGTTTTTCAGTTTGAATTCTAGGAATTCTTAAACAATTTTAAAAACAGTAATTACTCACATCGAGGAATTACTGCAATTATATATTTTCCATTTTGTACCAAATATTTTGAAGTTAATTGAAGCTTGCTGCTATTTTCTTTCAATTGTCAGTTTCTACAGTTTTTTATTTTATATTTTACTTCGAATTGCACTGTTATTACTAATTCTTCCTTAAATTGTTTTTGTATTTTAGTAGATCTAAATGCATGTTTTATTATCTTAAAAGTAATGATAATTATGTTTGGCTAATTCCTGTTGAGTCTGTCGTTGAGGACCGCGGTTACCGGCGGGACTCGGTAGTGAACTTAGTGCAAAATTGTGGTTTTTAAGCCGTTTCGGTTGTAGTTTCTAGCCGTAACTTATATAGCTTTTCCGCGAGAGTGAGAAGTTGATTACCATTTCTTTGTCACGAGAGTGAGAAGCATATTGAGCTTTGAGCCGAGATCCGCGAGAGCGTGAGGAGCGAGCCAAATAGTATAAACTAAGCATCCAGTCTAAAAACAGCGAGAGCGCTTTAGACGTTGTTTAGGATATTTTAGACTTCCAAAAAATGTTCTTAATTACAGGGCGATCGAGAGCAAAATCTTGGGGTTAACCAACGCGACTTTTGTCGAAACCGCGAGAGTGTGAGGAGGAGCCTCTGAGTCAGTGTATCCTACGAAATAGGCATCTGACCGTAATTATTACCTATTTCCTATGTAACACCCCAAATTTTAATTGCAATATTTATTTTATTTATTTAAATAAGAATAGTCGCATTTTTGGTGATTTTTGGTGGTTGTTGTGGATTATTGAGAATTATGGATTTTGGTTATTTATTTAAATAATAGTATATAATATAAATATATTAGTATTATTATTAATTTAAATAAATGTAAGTTAACTAAGGGCAAATTGGATAATTGAGGAGGAGTTAGTGAGGGTAATATTGGAAAAGCCCAAATTATAGGCCCAAGGTTAGGTTTAACAAAAAGGGAATTGTGATGGAATTAGGATTCATTTTGTTATACCATGAGAAGAATTGAGGCCAGAGCTCTGAGAAGGAAGAATTGAGGCAAAAGTTTCGAAAGGTTTTCTGAAAGATTTGAGAAGGCTTAGAGTCGAAAATTAAGATTTGAAAAGCTTCGAAAACCTGTTGTTTACGGAGCCTTGACCTATTTTTGATTTAATTGGGAAATATACGTCCTTTGAGGTGATTTTTATTGAGTTTAATCTTTTACTTTGATATATGTGATTATTTTGCCATTTAATTGTGGGGTAGAAAAAAGGTGTTACACCCTACAAGTCCCTTAGGTGCACGGAAATCTCCTGTCGGACTCGTTTTATTATTTAGTTCAGTTTCTAGTAATTCAACCCCGTTTCTAATTTCGATCTGTTGTTAACCATTAGCCTTAGCTTTGCACAGTAACCATAGATCGCAATAATTTGATTATCTGTCCCTATGGGTTCGACAACCTTTTTAAGACTACACGATCAACTGTATGCTTGCAGATTAATCCGTCAAGTATCGGACGGTCGCTATCATGTGGCTATAGTATGCTTTAGTGACTTACATCATGTTTAGTTGTCCTTTTCTTTGAAAAAAAGCCTTGATTAAATAGTTTGTTTAAGTGGTACTTTTAGGGTTTAATCTTGCTTGATCATTTCAAACCTCTTGATATATGATTAGGACTTCCACTTGATTTAGGTCTCTTTAAACTTTGATTGAATCATGTCTTAATGTCTTATTCATTGTGCTTACTTTTTTAATTGTTGACATGTTTTCAAGTATTTCCTTCATAAACTCCTAAATGTGAAGCATGCTTATAGCTTGTTAGGGTTTAGGGTTTGAGTTATTTTCAACATGTTCTTACTTCTCATTCATAATTTGTGTGTGTAATGATCCTCTTTAGGATATTACTTCATCTTTACCTTGTTGGCTAGATCCAAGGAATGGGCTTTTTGTTGACATCTTTGTCATTTGCATTTGTATCCTTACATTCTTGTACATACATCTCTTAACTTGTAATCCTATAACTTGTTATTCCTTAGGAAGTCTCCCTTAGGATTACCTTCAACTTAGACATTCAATTAGGGTTTCCCCTTTACAAACTCAAAACCACGTTCAATAAAAACCATGACATTAGCTCATTGATCTTTTCAAATCTTTTCTTAACAAATGCTTTGAGACATCTTAAGCATATTCAAACTCCTTCACAAGACATAAAAAACACAAACTTTAATTCAAACCTTTTGCCACTTTGGCTTTTCAATTTAAAACCTTTTCAAAATAGATTAGACATTAGTCATCCTTAGTTGAGATATAAATCTCCTATCCCATAACATTATGAGAAAGATGATTGATTATTTTCTACTTGAGAGAGGTATGTGGCATACTTCTTGATACATAAAGTTGGAGCCCTTCTCCTAATGTGAATCAAAGATCACTCTTCCACATGTTTGTGGTGGTTTAGATGAGTATTCTCCTTAAGATGACAACTTGTCTCTTCTTCAATAAAATCTACCATAACAAACCCTTTTTTTCTTTCTATTTTTACCTCGATCTATGAGTTTTTGATCCTTTATTGGTACGTAGGCATAAGACTTTGTGTCTTGATAAACACAAAAATAATAAAAAAAGACATTTCTCTTCTCATCCCCCATATAAATCCCAAATAGAAAATAACCAAATAATAAACACAAATAGTGCAAGAGGTTCCTATAAGATACTATAGATACTTTGGGTGCTAATACCTTCCCTTAGTATAACCAACCCCCAAACCTTAGATCTATTTATTTTCTTGTCTTTGCATTGGATGTTTATGGGTTATTCTTTCTTTTCCATTCCCTTGGATAAATTAAAGATTAGTGGTGATATCTTAAGATTTGTGAAGCCTAATAACTATGATCTTCGGTTCTGACCGCGACAGGATGATGGACTTAGAATTAGGATCCTTGACCAATTCTTTGGAGTATTATCTTGAGACTTTGGATCTTATTTTGAGACTTTGACCTTGAGAGACCCTCTTTGAGGACTTGGCACAAATCTTTAGCTTTCATTTAATGCTTGGTTATCTCTTTGCTTGGCTATCTCTCTGCTTGGTTATTATTTTCTTATCTTATTACTTTAGTCCAAAGGATGGGAGTTTTGGATTTTTATGTCAGAGGCTTGTATCTTGGTTAGATATTTCCTTCCTTATCTTTTATTGTATGCTTTACGATAGTCTTTCCATCTCCTTCTCATTCCTCAATTTTTAAAATCTTCTCCCTCTTTTCAAAAATTTCTTATTTCAAACTAAAACCTCTTTCATAATAAACCTTGATTTTTTCAAGTGCATTTTAAAACTTCATTTTCTTAATAAAGTGCTAATCAAGTTTAAGCATACTTTGACCATTTTCAAAAGACTTAAAAACACTTAACCCGTTCAAATCATTTTGTGCCTTTGTGCACTATTCCTTTTAAACTTTTCATAAAGCTTAATCATGAGTAATTTAAAGTTGAGATGTGATCATACTATCCCCACGGTTTTGTTTGAAATAGGTAGAAACGTTTCCACATTTGAGAGTTAGTGGCATGCTTTTTGATTTTATCCAAGTTAGAGTCCTTCTCATCGTGATGAAAACGTCCATTTTCACATACTTGTGGGTGATTAGTTGAAGTTTTCTCCTTAAAATGACAAGTTTTGGTTATTTTTACCATGAACTACGAGGTTTTGATCCTCCATTGCACTTTGTGGGTATGTAGGCACGAGACTCAGGAAGTCTTGTCAAACATAAAATTATTAAAAAAAAACTTCTCTTCTCACCTCCATCATCTTTTGCAAACAACAATTTTTATAAGCCAAACGCTAGATTTACAAAGAGGTACCTATGGAGTACTATAGACGTTTTGGATGCTAACACCTTCATTTTGCGTGACCAACCCCCTTACCCTGTCTCTTTTTTTTTCTTTTTCTTGTTTTAGAACTTATTTAGGTTTTGTTCTCTCATTTCCCTTTCCTTTGGATAAAATAAAATTGTGATGGCGACTCTTGTTATGAGAGTTAAGTTAATTAATAGCTTATCTCAAATTTTCCCGCTACAATTAGGGTACAAGCAAGGAAGTCTCAACCCAATATGCTTTAGCCAGTAAGTCTCTTGCTATGTGCTTAAGCTGTGAAAGTCTTAATCAAGTGGATTAATTGAGCAGAACTCTTGTCTCTTTGGGATACAAGCAAGGAAGTCTCGAGCCAAGATGCTTGAGCCACATAAGTCTCTTGTTATGTACTTGAGCAGTGAAAGTCTTAATCAAGTAGATTGATTGAGACGAAAGTCTTGAGCCACTGTAGCTTGAGCAGGATAGCTCAGTTCATAAAATTTGGAGCAGTAAGTCTTGGCCTGGGAGGTGCAAGCGGATGCTCATTTAATGGAACTTGGATCAGAAGTATTGAGCCTGAGAGGCTTATGCAAGAATTCTCAGTACATGGAATTGGAGCAGTAAGTATTTACCAGGGAGGTGAAAGCAGATGCTTATTTCATGGGACTTAGAGCAGAAGTCTTGGGCTGAGGGCCTGAGCAAGAAAGTCTTGGGTTCATGGAACCTGAGCAAGAAGTCTCAAGTGAAGAGCTTGAGGAGAAGTATTGGACCTAGGGTCTTAGCAAGTGTAAAAGTCTTATGTAGAATGCATAAGCGATTGTAATCATGTTTTGATTATAATGAAAATCTCTTGTGAAGAAATGGGACTAGACTACACTCAGTTAGGGGAGAAACTAGTATAAATATTTGTGTCTTATGTTATTATTTATTTTCTTTTGTTAACATTCCACTGCTAAGAATTAACTAGAATTTGAACACCAGTTTAGATTCTGAACTCTAATCAAATGCAAACTAAGAAAACATAAAACACAATTCGACCCCCCTTTCTTGTGTTCTTTTCTCACCTTCAATTGGTATCAGAGCATGGTCTGTGCATAACACTTAACAGTGGTGTAGATAATGATCCAATAAGAAAATTATGTATGTCAAAGACTTTCCTTCAAGAAGGAATCAAGTGCCACATGAAAAATATTATACTGCATTTCCTACCATATCCAAAGGGTGTTTCCAATGAATTTAAATGATGGAAAATTAAAACATATTTTTAACTCATTGATCTTGATAAAAAGGGTTTCTGAAGGTCTATAGAATATCCTTGAAAAAGGTATTACTATAGAAGTTGATAGTGTCGAGAAATCTATTTGAAAGTCTCTATCACCAGCTCAGACGAAGCTTATTGAATATCTTCAGAGGTAGTTACATTCTAGTAGGTGCTCCATCTCACTTTTGAGTATGTCAAAATCGTTGATATGTCTGATGCTCAGACTATCTTTGAATCCTTGTGCTCAGATTTGTGGGAGTTAGTTTTGAAGCTTGTCTAGTTACACTTCATCTGATCTTTCAAGCAATTTCTGAGAAGATTGGTTTACATTCAAACCTGAGGTCACAATTATTCAAGAATTATATGACTTGAATTTATTGTGGTTTGTTGGTTTTCCTTGCAAATCTTTGAAGAAAATAAATTGAATTAGATGATGAAAAGGTATCTAATAGATCACTTTTCCTAAGATTGGTCCTTTAAAGTGTCTAATGATAAGGGACTTATATTTCTTATTAGAGTAATATCTGTTGATAAAAGAGTAACTTTAGAAGCTTCTGAAATACTTCTTTTTCAACTGATTTCATAGATCTATAAAAAATGAGAAACACTACCAAAACCTAATGTCAGTTAATCTTTATTGTATATTCTTTTGAATATGACATTAAAGGAGGTTTCACATGAAAATGTATCTTGCTTAAATATTTGATAATAAGGAGTCTACTCTTTAAGGTGATATCATAAGAGACTCCATTGCTCCTTGATTGAGGGTCATCATGGAATTTGTATTAAAGGACAAGTCTATGAGAAACCTTCAACTTTTCTTTGTGCTCTGCAGCTATAGTACCCCAAAATTTGCCTCATTGTTTCTTGGATTACTAGCTTATGTGCAGCTATAGTACCCCAAAATTTGCCTCATTGTTTCTTGGATTACTAGCTTATGTTTCTTTTCATTTTGCATTTCTGCTTATCATAGCATTGATTCTTGAGACATGGGATCAAGGTATTTATGTGGCTCAGGGTTCCCTTTCATTACAAGAGTTTAAACATTGAGCATCAGAGGCTCCGACATATATTTTGCTCAGCGATCGAGCAGTCAATTTTACTTTATTCAGTAAGTTATTTTTAGCTCAGGAGATGGTGTACAGGCTATCTCAGGCATTCTTACAGTGATAATATCAAAGGGCGTGTTACAGAGGCTTAACGGAGCTTAGAACAGGTGGCAGCGGGTGATTATACAGGATTCCCTCCATTTGGCACCATTTTTGGAAATTTTGAATGTGGTACCAGTTACCACATATGGGTAATCGGTTACCCTGGGCGAAATTTGCCAAAAATTTGAATTATCTGCATTGCAAGTTTTCACTCATTTTCAACCATTAATTTAACATGATCATCATGAGAAGGATCTAGAATTGTTTCAATTTTCATTATTTCCCTCCAAATTTCAAACACTCCATTCCTAATTCCACTCCTAATTTCCATTCCAAATGCTAATCCACATTCGAAACCATATTTTGATTCCTAATCTAGAGCTTATTTAAGTGAATTTTCTCCAAACCTCACTCATACACACCATTTCACTCTCATTTTTCATCTCAATTTCAGAATTTGATCCCAAATTCTCTCAACTTTCGCTCAACTTTTTCAGTCCCAAAACCTCCATTAAAGCTCTTTCCATTTGAGTTCATTGATTCTTCATTGGAATCCTTGAATTCTAGAGCTAAACCTCCATCATTCATATCCATTATCTTCAATCCATCACTTAATTTTCGTTTGGATTTGGATCTGAATATGGAAGCTAGATTTGAAGTGCTTTTGGATCAATCTTGGCTTAATTTTTCTTGTTCTTCACTTCTACTATAAGGAAGCTCTTGAATCTTGAAGATTCTCTGGGTTTCTAGATTAGATATGTTAGTTTCAAGTAAATCCACTTACCAAAGCAAATCTCAACTTTGAAGGTTGGTGAATTCTAGATCCAATTCTGTTTTGAGCTTATTTGCATAATCACAACGTAGATCCATCGATTTTGATGCATTTTGATCCATTTTGATGATTTTGATCTTTGTGATCTCAATGTTTCATTGTGTTTACATGATGTTTGATCACTCAATATTGATGATAAATTCGTGCTTAATTGATTACATGTTAATGTGAGTGATTGGATAAGTTGTTTGGTGTTGAAAACTGATTTTGGAAGTTGTTTTTCTGTTTATGTCTCAGTGGTAACCGATTACCACTAGCAGGTAACCGTTTACCCTGCACAAATTTCATGTTTCTAAGAATTTTTTCAACAGGTAACCAGTTACCTGATTTTGGTAATCGATTACCACTAAGGCAGAATGTGTGTTTCTTGCATTTGCTTGCTTGTTTGAGCTCCTTTTCACATATGAACTTCATGGATTGATGTAATGCATTTATGTGGATTGTTTTTGACATGTTTCATCATTCTTGAATGTTTGATCTCAATTCCCTGACACGTAATGTTTGGTTTTCGTTTGAATGCTTGGCTTGCTCATGTTGCTTAATGGATGCAATGATCATTTGACTTGTTTGCTTATAGCATGATCAATTGATTATCATTGTTGATTGTCTTGCTGGATGTTTGATGCATGTTTGCATTTATTTCCGATTTCACTTTGTTGCATGCTTGTTTGATCGTTCGATAGTTCAATTTGAATTGAAAAACATGATGATCTTGTTGATTCTTAATGATGCAATGTTGTTGATCAATTATGTTTGATTATTGAGGCATGTTCATACTTGCATGATGTTTGTTCATGATTGGTGCTTGCTCTTGATTAATTGCATTTGCACATGCTTGCTGCCCTGCTTTCCACAACTTTGGTTGTTTTGGATGTTCCATGCTATCTTTGCCTTGCTTGTTTGTTGCCCGCCTTTTTACACCTACTTTTGTGTTGAAACATGTGCTGTTATAGGTTGTCTTGCTTGTGTGCTGGATTTTATTGCTGTCTTTTGCAGGAGGCGCTGTTGTAGTTGCTATTTTTGCCTTGTTTTCTTGCTTTTTGCCTTGCCTTTGTATGTTCCCTTAGGTTTCTTATTCCAATTTAATTTTCAATTAAATTTTCGATTAAATTTGGAGTAAGATAGACAATAGGAGTGAAATCCAAGTATGATAATAAGTAGTCTAGTCCCTTTTAACCTCAACCTTAGGGCCATGTTTTGCATGCTAACATTATGATAGAATCTCCTTTTGCATCCCGACTTTAGGACCATTTTGCATGACAACATTAGTGTCGAGTTTCCCTTAGACCTTCCGTGCGTCTTTCTTCTCATCTCAAAACACCTTCTAACTCATTTAATAAATACAATGAACGTTATATGCTACGAGTCTTAAGGACATGGGAAATGATGAGTGAGGGGTTTCTCCTCACTTGTCTAGAGTGTTTAGTGTATGCCCTTTGGGAAATATGCGACGCATTTGCTCCTATGTCATAGTCTTTAGTGCAACGTGAATCACAAAAGAAACTGATTCACTTTACTAAAAATCACAAACAAACTTCAAACCTTTTTATCTTTCGGGATTTCTGTTTCAAAATCATTTTAAAAAAAAAGTACGTTACTTTTCCGTTCTATCACAAATAGGCTTCGACCCTAACTTCTGGAATGGGAACTTAACATCAGTTATAAGAAACACTTAACCAACCTGTGGTTTAGTTGCCCGAACTACATTTACTCTGATTTATGATACCAAATAAGGATACGTAGGCACAAGACGACGATGTCTTAGCGAGCAACCTTTCCCCCATCACCCATAGTTTTTCGAACTACGTTGACTCTGACTTTCCCATTGCACGAGGGAACATGTAGGCATAAGGTAGTGATGTCCTATCGATTCTCTTTCTTTTTTCTTTTGTTCTCGTTTCCATTTAGCAGTAGCTTATAGATAAACACACCCTTTGATTAGACAACAAGCATGGGTCTCGTTGAGTACAACGAACACGAGTGGTGCTCATACCTTCCCCTTGCGTAACTGACTCCTGAACCCAAGATTTGGTTGCGATGACCTTGTCATTTCCCATTCTTCAGGGTTTTGTTTGATCGTTTCCTTTCCCTCTCTTTGGGATAAATAATGTTTGATGGCGACTCTTCTGTTTTTCCGCCGTGTGTTTTTCACAGTTGCGGCAACTGGCGACTCTGCTGGGGACTACAGTTCCCTATGCGAGTCAATCCTAGCGCTTGTCTGTTTTGTGTCTTTAGGTGGTTACTTTTATGTAGTTATTTACTTTTATGTACATTACCTGTTGTATATTATTGCATTTGCATTTTATTGTTATCATATTATGCCACTGTTGGGTGGGTTGTTCCATGAGAGGTAAAACCCAATACTCAGGCTTGAGTACACGCTATGATTAGTGCGGAGAGTAGTGTGGACTTGTGTGGTATCTTGCCATGTAAGAGTCTGCATGAAATTTGTGCCCAGACGAGGTTTTCTTTGAAGACATCTTATCCTGTGCGTCTTGGACAGTTGAGGGGGTGTTGGATCTGAAAGCTAATGACTCTGGAGACCGTTCATCGGGAAGTCAGTTGAGACCTCCTCGATTGACCATGATTCCAAACCAGAAATGGTGAACGTATCATCATTTCTCGACCTAAGAGTCCTTGATACTGACGACTTGCATAGTATGTCGTACCTTTCAAGACTAGAACCTACCTGTGAGAGGGCTGGGTTTTGCAGGAAACTTTGACCTCCAACCAACCTGGTTTTCTGGTTTTCTTGTCAGAGCGGACCTTTGACCTTGGATACTATGGCTTTCTGTCAGAAGTTTCTGGGTTTTCTTATTAGAGTGGAGCTCTGGTTAACAACACAACATTGGATACCTTGATCCCATGTTTGCATTTGCATAATCATCCTGGATCTTTACATTTGCATGTATGTATATTCTCAAGTTCTCGTCTCCCTTTTGATTCTAGTGATCTGATTGGCTATTGAGATGGAAGCTAAAATGAAAAAGACCATCATATACAAATTTCCATTACCAGATCTTGGACCTTTATTTGGTCTAATTTTTATGGTTGATCCTGGCATTCTTGAAGATTTCATAAGAGATTATAGGAGGATTATAAGCCTTGTCCGCAAAGTTACAAACTACGAGCAAGGGGCTATCCATGCTTTGTTGCAGTTCTATGACCCGCCATTATGCTGCTTCACCCTTCCGAATTATGTCTTAGTTCCTACTTTGGAAAAGTTCGCTTTCATTTTGGGAGTTCCGGTCTTAGAGGAAATGCCATTCTATCATTCAGAGGAAGAGCCTGACCTTGAGAAAATTTCTAATGCTCTTTATTTGAGTAAGTCTGACTTAGTGGATGACATAGTTCACATAAATGGAGCTTCTGGCTTCATCTTGTCTTTCTTGGTAGGTAAGGCTCAGAAGTATGCCAAAGAAGGTTGTTGGGTGGTTTTCAACGCTGTTTTGGCTCTATGCATATATGGAATTATTTTGTTTCCCAACATACCAGACTTTATTGACATGGACGCTTTTGGCATCTTCATTTTAAAAAATTGTGTACCCACTCTCCTAGGAGATTTGTATCATTCAATATACTACAAAAATGAAAAGAGGAGAGGAAAACCAGTTTCTTGTAGTACACCGCTTTTTCACAAGTGGTTTGTAGATCACCTTCCTCGCGTTGGAGCTTTTGTTGATACCAGAGTTTCATCTGAATGGTCAAAGAGGCTTATGGGTTTAACAACTAAGGATATTATTTGGTTCAACCGAGATCTGTTTGGAATTGAGATTATCTTTGGTTGTGGGAGCTTTCCCAATGTACCATTGATAGGAAGAAAAGGGGGAATAAATCGCAACCCTTCTCTTGCTATTAGACAGTTTGGTTATTCTTTGAGGGGACCCCCGAAAGAGGAGGAAGTGTAGGAATCTTTGTACTTCACAGGTGCAACTGCTTGTGATATTCTAGCCAGAGTAGAAAAGCCATGGAGAAGATTTAATGACAAGGGAAAGCTTTCTTTGGGCAAAGGTGATTGCAGAGCTTATGACCCTTACCTAGAATGGGTTCAGAAAAGAGTTGAAATGGTATTATTGTTGTTTCCTGTTGAAGAACCATTGTATCCTCTGATGGTTGAAGAGCCTACAACAATTGACATCCTGAGATACAACAAGCTTTGGGCAGAGAAGGAATAGTTGTGCAAAGAGAATGAGGAGTTGAAACAGGAGATCAGTCAGCTGAAGCACGAAAAAGGTGAAGTTGTTTACTTGGCCAAGACGATGCCAGAGTCATTGACCAAGCTGGAGAAAGAGCTAGCTGAATAGATCAGGATGCGAGAGCAGATCAGTCAGGATCTAAAGAGCACCTGGAACATTTTGAAGTATAGGAAGGAGGATTTAGATAGAGCGTATCTAGAGATATCCAAATTCAATGATCAATGGAATGCTACGGTAACTGCCAACAAGAATAGGGAAGACCAGCTTCACGCACAGGATGATAAGCTGAAGGCGCTACTCAAGCTCAAAGAGAAAGAAGTAATGGTAGAATCATCCCGCAGATACACGATTGAGCAGAAATCCCATGAGACTTTATCAATGCTGAAAGAGCTCAAGATCCGAGCAGATGTGAAGAAACCTAGGCTTGAAGATGCCTTCGACGAGGATGCTTGGGAAAACTATTGTCATTGTCTCTAGAATGTGATACATATATGGGACATCCTCATCAGAGAATTGGTTGCCAGACCAGACCATCCAGATACGAAGACGATGCTTAAGGAGGCTCAGACCTGGAGCAAATACCATGATTGTTGGGGAGGATTATCTTCTAATATGTCACAGTAGTTTCTTTTCTTTTGTATCTTGATCATTACCAAATCTGTTGGATGAGATCAATACCTTTTTGTATTCAGATCTTTCTCATTTATTGTTATGTATTGTCTCAGCTTTACTTGGTATATGAAAAGATTATTATGGTGTTCTTATCCATCTCTGCTGTTCTTGTTTTTTTAAACTAGAATCAAGGGGGAGATCTCCCTGAAACACATATACATGTTTGCATTTTGCATCTTACACTTTCATTTGCATCGCAGGTATTCTTAGTGGCCTTTTGTTCTTATCTCTGATTGGTTCTCTTCGGTAACAGGATTGAGGTATTCAGTTTCCACAGATATCCAACTCGAGGGAATTAGCAAAAAGTAATGGATTAGGATCAGGCTGAATTACAGGAAGTTAGAGCTTGCATGGCCCAGTTTATGGAGCTGATGCAGAATGTTGCCAGTGGGCAGGAACAATTGAGAATTGTGGTTCAGCCGTTGATAGCATGGGTCGACAAAGAGGGCATTTTGCATGGAGGATCTGGTGTTATTCTTTCACCAGTTGGTAGGTCTATTACACAAGGTATTCCTACTATTGTCATAACTCCGGGTGGAGGTGCTATGAATGAAATGGTAATACTGCTAGTGGAAGTGTGTGCGTTGTGCACAGGGTTGCTGGCCCTCATTGGGAAGATCACCAAGATGACATCTTTTTCGTGAAAGATATGGAGTGTGGCTTGCCAATCGAAGCTGACAGAAGGTTTAAATTGATCGAGGAGAAAATGAAGTCTTATGAGAATCAGAACTCTCTAGGTCTCGATATGTCAGATCTTGGTCTAGTTCATGGGGTCAGGATTCCCCCCAAGTTTAAGTTACCTGATTTTGACAAGTACAAAGGGACGAACATTCCTAGAGTACACATCCGAGCGTATTTTAGAAAAAATGTTTGTATACTCTGATGATGAAAAGTTGTTAATGCATTTTTCAAAGACAGTTTGGCAGGATCATCTTTGGAATGGTATATGGGGTTGGAGAGAACCCATATCTACAGCTAGATAGAATTGGCTGAGGCCTTTGTTCGCCACTATCAGTATAATAATGATATGGCACCGAACAGGGTACAATTGCAGAGTCTATCACAGAGGAACAATGAGAGCTTTAAGGAGTATGCCCAGAGATAGCGAGATTTAGCAGCAAGGGTGCAACCTTCTATGGTGGAAAGAGAATTGATCAATATGTTCATGGATTCATTACCTGGCGTGTATTTTGAGAAGTTGATAGGGTGTATGTCTCTGGGATTTTCTGATCTGGTAATGCCTGGTGAAAGAGTCGAAAGTGGGATTAAGTATGGGAAGATTCCAAATGGTGGTGGATTCTCTTCGGGAGGAACGAAGAAACCATATTCAGCAAACCCTAAGAGGAGGGAAGGGGATACTAATGCTATTTCTCACAAAGGTAAAGGTAGAGGGTAATCTCGTTATCATGAACAAGTTGCTATTATGGCTATTCTGGCTCCTCTGATGCCATATTCTCAGTTGTTACAACATTTTTTGCAGTTGCAATTGGTTCAGAAGAGGACTTTGGCACCTCTCACTGGTACACTGCCTCCTGGTTATGATGCGAATTCCAGATGCGATTTTCGTTCAGGTGCCCCGGGCCATAATATTGACAACTGCAAAGCCTTCAAGCACCAAGTTTAAGACTTGCTTGACTCAAAGGCTATCAACTTCACCAACGAGGGGTCTAATTTGAATCAAAACCCGATGCCAAATCATGGGGTGGCGAGAGCTAATGCTGTTATTGAGGGAGAAAGGTTGAATTTGATAACTGATGTTGGGGTTTTGAAGACTCCGTTGAGTTTTGTGAAGGACAATTTGTTGAAGAAGGGAGTGTTTCCAGGGTGTTCTACTGACTGCTCAGAATGTGAAGCACAACCTGATGGCTGTGATCTTTTGAAGAAAGGTATCCTGAGAATGATTAATGACGGTTGTCTGCAATTTGACAAGGTTGTAAGAGAAGACGTTGAGGAAAAAATGAGTAATTATGGAAGCGAAGTTGCTACAATCTCTATTCCATACTGAACAATTAATGTTTCAGCACCTGCTAGGCCAGCGTCGGTTATCATTACTGTTCCTGGACCTGTACCATACGAGAGCCCTAAAGCCATCCTATGGAACTATGTGGCAGAGGTGTTTTGTAATGGGTAGAGACAAGAATTGACAGGATCCTCATATGGGGGTTCTTCGGTTGAGAATATAGTTGGTGTTGGCGATATCACTAGAAGTGGCAGGATCTTTTCCTCACCGGAGGTTAATACTTATAGGAATGACAAAGGGAAGGGTAAGACAGTGATTAAGGAGAACATCCAACAACAGGTTAGTAATGATGATTTTTCGAAAGATGCGGAGGAATTTATGAGACTCATTCGAAAAAGTAACTACAAGATTGTGGATCACTTAAATCAGACTCCTTCAAAGATTTCCATTTTGTCATTATTGTTGTGTTCGGAGGCACACCACAATGCTTTACTGAAAATCTTGAATTCAACATATGTACCCCAGAAATTTCTCTTAATCAGTTAGAGGGGGTAGTAGCTCATGTAAATGCTGGTAATAGTTTGAGTTTTAATGATTTGGATTTGACTCCTGCTCGGAGGAATCACAGCCATGCCTTGCACATATCTAAGGAGTGTAAAGGGTCCCTGCTGTCGCATGTCCTGGTTGATACAGGATCGTCCCTCAATGTACTACGAAGAAGGCATTGATGAAATTAGATACTCAAGATTTGATATGCACGCCAAGTGATTTGGTTGTGATGGCATTTGATGGATCTAAGAGATTAGTGTTTGGGGAGATCACCATGCCTATTCAGGTTGGGCCAGAGATTTTTGATGCAACTTTTTACATTATAGATATCCAACCAGCATACAGTTGTTTGCTTGGCCGACCTTGGATACATGTTGCGGGAGTAGTTACTTCAACATTGCATCAGAAGCCAAAATATATGATGGAACAGAAAGTTGTTACAGTATGCGGTGAAGAGGATATCATGGTTAGCCATTTTTCATCCTTCAAGTATATGGAAGTGGATGGGGAGATCCACAAAACATTCTGCTAGGCGTTTGAAACAGTTAAGATTTAGGAGAACTTTCTCGTAGAATTCAACAGCCCAGAGGTATCCATGTCATCGTTCAAGGAAGCCCGTGGTATCGTAGAATCTAGTTTATCTTATAAGTGGGGTCAAGTTCATAATGTTCTCGTCAAGCAGGACAAGTTTGGCCTGGGGTACAAACCTTCCAGTTCTTCTCAAGACACTCCGAGATACAGGGACCTGTTCAATTCACCAGCGCTGGTGTGATATTTGACAGGATTAATGTCATTGAAGATGACGAAGGAGACAATAATTGTGATATGGATGCATGGATTCGTCCATGTACTCCTGGCCAGAAGCTGTGCAACTGGACTACTAAAGAAATCATTCATGTTACTACTGCAAAGTAATGTTCATTATTTTGATTATGTTCAGTCCTACGTTCTGCCCAAGGCGTAGTGACCCAATCTGTGGGGCCCTTTTGTTATTTGCACTTTATCATAAATAAAGGACGTTTTTCGCATTCAAATATTGTGACCCCTGTTTTTCCTTTTTCTTGTTTTTTGCATTATATTAAACAGAAAAATGGCAATGTGTTTTATTTGTTGCATCACATAATAAACATAAACATCATCATGCAGGTCTTTTTTATTAGATACCATCGATTCAAATTTAGCTATGGCTTTGTATGACTTTGATAATCACATTTATCAAGCCGAAAAGAGATTGATGAAGACTATGAACTATCCGAAGAGTTAGCCAGACTTCTCAAGCAGGAGGAAAGAGTCATTGTGCCTCATCAAGAGGATATTGAAGTTATCAATCTGGGTACCGAAGACGACAGGAAAGAGGGTTAGAATTTGGGCTACATTGGAAGACAGTGTCAAGGGAAGATTGGTTGAAATGCTCCGTGAGTATAAAGATATCTTCGCTTGGTCTTACAAAGACATGCCTGGACTAGATACAGATATTGTGGTACACCGGTTCCCTCTCCGAGAAGAATGTCCTCCAATCAAGCAGAAGTTGAGAAGGATGAGACCTGACATGGCAGTCAAAATCAAAGAAGAAGTGCAGAAGAAGTTAAATGTTGGTTTTCTTGCTATCATGAATTACCCTCTGTGGGTCGCTAACACTGTTCCTGTGCCTAAGGAAGATGGAAAGACCAGGATGTGCATTGACTACAGATATTTGAATAGAGCGAGCCTGAAAGACGATTTCCCGCTCCCCCACATTGATGTGTTGGTTGATAACACCGCTCAATATTCTGTGTTTTACTTCATGGATGGCTTCTCTGGGTAAAACTAAATCAAGATGGCCCCAGAGGACATGGAGAAAACTACTTTTATTACACCATGGGGGACTTTTTGCTATAAGGTGATGCCCTTTGGATTGAAGAATGCTGGGGCAACTTATCAGCGGGAGATGGTGACTCTCTTTCATGATATGATTCATCATGAGATCGAGGTATATATGGATGACATGATTGTAAAGTCAAATGGAGGAAGGGCATCTGGTCAATCTTTTGAAATTGTTTGAAAGGTTAAGGAAGTTCAAGCTAAGGCTGAATCCTAAGAAGTGCACCTTCGAGGTGAGATCTGGAAAGCTACTGGGGTTCATTGTCAGTGAAAGGGGTATTGAGGTAGATCCTGCCAAAATAAAAGCTATAGAAGAAATGCCTGAGCCGAGGATGGAAAAATAGGTTTGTGGTTTCCTAGGGAGATTGAACTATATTGCAAGGTTCGTATCTCATCTTACAGCCACTTGTGAACCAATACTCAAATTGTTAAGAAAAGATTAAACAGTTAGGTGGAATGAAAATTTCCATAAGGCATTTGAAAGAATAAAAGAGTATCCGATCAAGCACGTCTTTAAAAAGCAAGCACTCTCCGGAAGGATTGCCCGAAGGCAAGTGGTTTTAACAGAGTATGATATTCAATATGTTTTCCAGAAAGCCATTAAGGGAAGCGTTCTGTCGGAATATCTTGCTGAACAACCGATTGAGGATTATCAGTCGATGAAGTTTGAGCTTCCAAATGAAGACGTCATGTTTTTGAAGATGAAAGATTGTGATGAGGCTTTACTTGACGAGGGTCCTGAGATTGGATCTCAGTGGAAACTGGTTTTTGACGGTGTCGTTAATTCATATGGTAATGGAATTGGGGAAATTATTACAACTCCTCACGGTTCTCACATACTGTTCACTGCCCGATGGACATTCACTTGCACCAATAATAAAGCCAAGTACGAAGCGTGCATTATGTGTTTAGAAGAGGCCACTGATCTGAGGATCAAAAATCTTGATGTATATGGCGATTCAGTGCTGGTGGTTAATCAGATTAAAGGAGAACGGGAAACTTGTTAGGCCAACCTGGTGTCTTACAAGAATTATGCAAGGAGACTGTTGCCATTCTTTGATAGGGCTGAGTTCCATCATGTGCCTAGGGTTGAAAATCAGATGGCAAACTCCTTGGCCACGTTATCATCAAGGTACAAATTAAATTTCTGGAATGAAGCTCCAGCTATCACCATCACGCGTCTTGATAGACCTGCCTTTGTGTTTGCAATTCAGAAGGCATCATATGGAAAGCCTTGGTATTTTTATATCAAGCATTTTCTCAAGACTCAAGAGTACCCATTCGGGGCATCCAGGAAAGATAGAAAGACTCTGAGGAAGTTAGCCGGTAACTTCTATCTGAACAAAAATGATGTTATATATAGGAGAAACTTTGACATGGTCTTGCTGCGTTGTATGGATGAACATGAAGCAAGCCTATTGATGGATGAAGTCCACGGGGGTTCTTTTGGTACTCATGCCGGTGGACATGCCATGGCCAGAAAATTGTTGAGAGCTGGGTATTATTAAATGAATATGGAATCCGATTGCTTCAAATACGCCAGAAAATGCTATAAATGCCAAATTTATGCTGATAAGGTGCATGTGCCACCGACCCCTCTGAATGTGTTAACATCTCCTTGGCCTTTTTCTATGGGGGGCATCGATATGATTGAAAAGATTGAGTCGACTGCTTCCAATGGGCATCACTTTATTTTTTTGGCCATTGATTACTTCACAAAATGGGTAGAAGCAGCCTCTTTTGCCATTATCACGAAACAGGTGGTAGCCCAATTCATAAAGAAGGACATCATTTGTCGTTATGGAATTTCGGAGAGAATCATTATTGATAATGGTTCAAATTTCAATAACAAGATGATGAAGGAACTGTGCCAGAGTTTCAAGATTAAGCATCACAACTCTTCTCCATATCGTCCGAAGATGAATGGCGCTGTTGAGAAAGCTAACATGAATATCAAGAAGATTGTGCAGAAGATGGTGGTAACTTATAAGGATTGACACGAGATGTTGTCATTTTCTCTTCATCATTATCGTACTTCGGTGAGTACCTCAACCGGGGAAACTCCTTTCTGACTGGTGTATGGTACGGAGGAAGTCCTACCATTAGAAATTGAGATTCCTTCTTTGAGAATATTGACTGATGTTAAGCTTGACGAAGCTGAGTGGGTGCAACCAGATTGAATCAGTTGAGCCTGATTAACAAGAAGAGATTGGCAGCATTTGCTCATGGCCGATTATACCAGAGTAGGATGAAGAAAGCCTTTGATTAGAAAGTGTGTCCTTGGTGCTTCCAGACAGGTGATTTGGTGTTGAAAAGGATCCTTCCTCCTCAGATAGATCATAGGGGCAAATGGACTCCAAACTATGAAGGTCCATATGTGAACACATATGTGGTTAAAAAATACTTTGTTTAAAAGAGACCCACTAGACAAAAAAAAAAAAAGTCTAGGAAAAAATGGGGCATCCTGGCGAACCATAAAAAAAAAGGTTCGGGCAAAAATTAGGGATAAAAGAAAAAAAGAATGAACCAGCAAGGTTAAAAACCTAAAAAGGCGACCTTGGCAAAAATGGGTATCCCGGTGGATTGAAAACTCGAAAGGGCGATCCAGACAAAAGTTAGGGATTTGAAAGCAAATGACCGCGGTCTGCATTCGGTCTGTGAACTTATTCAATATGTGGTTATCCCGAGGGAAATGAATCAGTCCAATCATTCTTTTCAAAAGGGAAAACATTGGGGAACATCGAAGACATACAAGTCATAGCTGAATCGACACATGGTGGTTGTCTGTTTCCATATTTCCGACATTTGTGTACAATCTTTTTGCTTTTTGCGCAATTACCTCTTTTCAGGAATTGCATTCAAATTATAAATTGCCTATATACAGGCCTTTCATCAATAACGTATTCATTTCGGTCAAAGAGCTTTTCATTTTTTTTGTTTTTACTTTTACTATTTTGTTTGCAAAAACATCCGATATTTTTTATGAACATTACAGATGAAAACATAAGGCTTTACGGAGCATAATGAAAGCAATGGATTTGCTTGAACGATAAGTGTCATGAATGGTAACCTAGGTAGCCATTGCACACATGGGGCATCCTATTGTTTCTTGTTTATTGCAGGACGACATGATCTCTCCCCAGTAGAGCTTTTCTCCCCGACGGTGAAGTTCTAACAGTAATGCATGGTGAATTATTCCTCCCCTAGCAGGATTTCAGGGTTATATTTCCCAGCCAAAGTGGACTCGTACTACCCGGTGAGTGTTTGAAGGTTGACTACTTCAGATAGAATGCAGTCAGGCGTTTGTTCAACAAAGATTTTTGTTTCCCCACAACAGAGATTTTATCTTCCCCACAGAATCCTGTTATAGAATTCGAAGTGATGTCACCAGCAGAGGCGTATATCTTATATCCAACAGAGCAGATCAATCTCCCCACAGAGGCTAATCTCCAATAGGGTGGATTTATTCTCAGCATATTCCCAACAGAGTAAGGTTAAAGGATATTCCCTCAACGGCAGGGTGGATTTCAACTCGGTATTGCTTTCCAACAGAGTCGACATTCTGGAAGTCTCTCCCTAGCAAGATCAGTATTCATGAACTTCTTCCCCGAGCAGATTTTATTGTTGATTCCTTAGACAGGTACATCAACGACATATTGGTATCTCCAACAAAGTCCAATGGTCATTGGCATCTTTTAGGGTCAGCTTTCGGGACGAACTCCCAGTGGATGGTATTCTCATTTTCCTCAAGGAAGATGTTTAAGCAAAGCTCGTTTATTCCCTAGTAGAGTGGAGTTCTCTTTAGATGTTCATTACATTCCCTATGGAGGGGAATCATTAATAGATGTTACTTTCATCTCTTTTTCAGGATGGAATCTTCAGTAGAAGTCTCTGATATCCCCAATAGGGAGGATTGTTACTTGTATGGCCCCAGTAGGGCGGATTATTATTCTTGTATTCCAAGCAGAGTGGAACCTTCAGCAGGAGCTTAGTATCCCCACCAAGTTAGATTTTTCAATGCTATTCTTGATTCCCCACTAAGTGGAGTTTTGGTGTTTTCCCTAGCAGAGTGAAGTTTTTAGGAGAGCCATCCAGGGCGTATTCCCCAGCAGGGTGAATTTTTTCAAGAAGGCCATCCAGGGTGTATTCCTCAACAGGGTTAGTTTGTTGGTCTTCTCAACACTTCTCTGAGTTTTTTTCCTTTACATTTGCATTTTGGCATAGCATCCTCTCAGATGCGTAGTGTTTCCATTTCGTATGGAGCATTATGCCATTTTCAAACATATGCATCTGAAACATAAGCCAGTTTTGATACTTTTGGGGCCAGTAGTCTCTTCGACAGATGATGGGTTTATTCAAGAGATTTTCTTGTTATCCCCATCAGGGTGGATCTTTTAGTTGTTCATCTTATTTGGGTTCTTCCTGACTGAGTCGTTTATTTAATCTTCTCTTTCCTCAGCTGAGTCGTTTGTTTAAACGTATTTTTTCTCGGCTGAGTCGTTTGCTTAAAATTCTCTTTCCTTGATAGAGTTGTTATCCCAACTTTTAGTTGGTAATCCGTTGCTTGTTGGATGTTATTCTAACTCTTGGTTGGTAATCTTCATTTACTGGGAGTTATCCTAACTTTTGGTTGGTAGCCTTTTCTTCGTCCTAACTTTTGGTTGGTAGTTCATTGGTAGTCCTTTTCTATTCCCTGATAGAGTTGTTATCCCAACTTTTGGTTTGTAGCCTTTGCTTGATTCCAACTTCTAGTTGGTAAAGTTTGTTGACGTTATTCCAACTTTTGGTTGGTAAAGTTTGTTGACGTTATCCCAACTTTTGGTTGGTAGTCTTTGGTTTCCCCTACGGAGTCGTTATCCCAACTTTTGGTTTGTATTCTTCGTTGTGGTGAGTTCACTTTCGTTTGGTGTTCCGATAATCCCAACTTTTGGTTGGTAGCCCTTGATTGATTCCAACTTTTGGTTGGTAAAGTTTTGTTGACGTCATTCCAGTTTTTGATTGGTAGTCTTCCTTTGTTGGCTCAACTATTGGGGTTGGTATCTTTCTCCATCAGAGTTCGCCTTCGGTCGGAGTTCTGGTGATTCTAACTTTTGGTTAATAGCCTTATTCTTCAGCGTTTGGGCTGGATGTTATCCCTTGTAGATTTGAAGTGATTCCAACTTTTGGTTGGTAGCTTGTGTTCGGTGTTGTTTCATCCAGCGATTTCAACTTTTGGTTGGTAGCTTGTGTTCAACTTTGTTCGGCGTTCGGGTGACTCCAACTTTTGGTTGGTAGCTTGTGTTTATTACCTTTCGTTGTATTCCAGCTTTTGGTTAGTGTACTCCACGGTGAGGTCGATGTTTTCAGGATGTTATTCCCCATCAGTTCGCCTTTGATCGGTGTTACGGTGATTCCAACTTTTGGTTGGTAGTGTTGCACCCCAAAATTTGATCAACCACTTCTCGCAGTTTGCCTTATGTTTCGACTCATTTTGCATGTTGCATTTGCATACCACATACATTGCATTTTCGCAGTCAGATTGATTTTATCGGGATTACAGCCCTCTCCTGGCGTTTCAAACATTTCATACCAGTTCGAATAAACGGGTTTTGTGGCGAAATTGGTGCTCGTCCCAGTGTTTTCAGCTCTTGCTGTTGTTTTTGAGGACATTTCGGTGTCCGGTTTTTACCGTTTATTTCGCTATATTCTCGCATCTTTTTCTATTCGATTTAATTAGCTTTATTGCATTTTTAGATTTTTTTCCCTTATTTTCTAGAATTTTTAATAGGTATTAAATAGATTTTAATTCCTTTTCTAAATTTTAAATAGTTTTTAAATAGATTTTAAATTCTTCTCCTTTTAGAATTTATTAGATGTTAATTGTTGCATTTTAGATATTAATAGAATATTTGATAGATTTAAATCTCTTGTTAGATATTAATTGAGTTGGTTTAGATACAATAGATTTAAATAGGTTAATAGATTTTTGCTATTTTAATAGGTTTAGAATTTAGTAGATTTAAATTTCTTGTTAGATATTAATTGGTTGGCTTAGAAAATTAATAGATAATTTTTCTAGATTTAATTTCTCCTTTTTAGATTTAATTGATTTGTTTAGAGATTTATAGATATTAATTCTTTTAGATATTAATAGGATTAATCCTCCTTTTAAGATTTAATTTGAGGTTAAATTCTCTAGAATATTATTAGGTGTTAATTAGGATTAACTGTTTTTTAATTAGAATATTAATTTGAGTCCAGAGTTAATCCATTTTCATTTGGTATTAATTGAATTTTAATCATCTTAATCATCATTAAATGAGTTAATTGGAGTCCGTTAACTAATTTTCTTTAAGTCTGAGTGGTTTTAGTCATTAATCAGGTTTCGATGGGCCACTTGGCCAATTTTGGAGGCCCATTAGTCCAAAGTCTGCCACTTGGCAGCATATAAGAGAGCCCACGTTCCACGTTCTCTCTCCGCCAACACACACTCTGCATGCACTCTCTCCACGCGTCCCACACTCACTCTACCACCACATCACACACGTGGCCACCTCAGTCCTTCCCTCTCTGCATGACCTCCACGTTTCACTCACGCTCTCCCACAACATGCCACGCGTCCCAGCCTATCCCCTCGCCGCCGCCCATGCAAACACCGGCGACCTTCGCCGGAGAAATCAAGGCAATCAAAACCCACCGTAACAACTCGCCGGAACTTTAACTGTCGCCGGAATCATCATCTGTTCATCAACAACCTTCGTCAACATAGATTTTTTCCAGGAAACTTCTTCAAACCTTCATCATTCTCCACCAATGTTCATCGTCCATCATCATTATCATCAAGATCTCCATTAGTTCTTCAAGCATTTTCCAGAAATCTTTACCAGATCTTCAAGATCTCCATGATCGTCACCTCAACCGTTTTCCAGGTTCAGTTCATTTCGCTCCAGAAACTTCACCGGAAATTCATCCATCAAGAACATGCACCAGTTCGTCAGCAAACTTTTCCAGATCTTCTTCAAACGCCTTCATCCCGTTCGAGACGCTTTCCAGAAACGATCCATAGATCTTCATCAAGCTTTAGCAGGTCCATCAACCTTCAACTTGTTCATCCGAGTTTGTCTAGATCTTCAATGCCATGTCCAGAAACCATCCACAACTTCGAGAACTCCATCGCGGGTCATCCATCCGTTTCTTCTGTCTTCAAGAACCTTCAACGAACTTCTTCATATGTTCAAGTTTTTTTTGCCAGAGAATATCATGAGCTTTTATCAGGATTCGTTCGAATCTCCATTAGTATCCTCCAAGCGATCTACCAGATTGCAACAACGCTCAGCAATTTCCCTACGTACTTCAAGCTCTCAATAGATTTGTTAGATCCCTATGTATGTTCATCGCCGATCTTTAAGATTCGATGCTTTTCCGAAGAAGGTGAACGCAGAAGATTGAAAGTAGTAAGGTGAAGATTTTGGGGAAACAGAGACAGGTGCGAAGATGGGAGGTTGACGAGGGAGGTTAGGGAGAAGTTTCAGACGGCGGCGCATTTTTGAGGAGAGGAAAGTCTTAGGGTTTCTGTGAAGTTTGGGGAGAAGGAGGAAGACGGGAATTGGATGGGTTGGGATTCATTAGCCTTGTGGCCCAATCAGTTATGGACTCACACCTGCGCTTGGCCACTACACCCCCTCCCCTGGTTTTTTTTCTTTCTTTATTTTTGCTGAAGGATCCTTTTGAGTGGGCCTGGGCCCAACATTGCTTTTTTCTGCACTACACCCTCCAAATTTCCTTACGCTCCCCCCTCTACTAGAATTGTTTTCTGATGGTAGTGGGCCTGGGCCCAACAATGCTTTTTGCTGACCTTACACTCAGTTTTCAAGCACACCCCCCCCCCCCCCCCCCTTGAGTTTTTTTTATTTTGCTGGATGTATTGTGGGATGGGCCCAGTTCTGTTTTTTGCTGCTTCACCCCAGTTTTCAGGCTGTACCCCCTCCCTTTTATTTCAATTTTTAATTTCTTTTGTATTGGATGGTTGATTGTAATAATTGTAGTTTTTATTTTTCTATTTTCTTTTAGGGATTATATTTATAGTTTAGAATATTATGCATATTATACCTATAGATTTTAATATAGAATTTATATTCTATTTTTCTTATAGGATATTATAGATTTCTTAGCATAGAATTTATATTCCTTTTTTCTTTTAGGAAATTATAGAAAATTATAGAATATTGTGCATAAGTTGGAATTTCCATTATATTTTCTGTATGCCTTTCCTTATATTTCTTTAGAATATTTTCTAGTGGAAATTAATTGCCGTATTTTAGGAGTAGCATATTATTTCCATTTAGTGTTGGATTTCTCTCCTCTTTTCTTTTCTCATCTGATTCTACTCTGATTTTATTCTTGGCTGGCCGTGTGACATGATTCAATTGGAGAATGATTTTCGATATCATTTCTCTATCTTGTCTTTGACACAGATATCAATACGCTACCTTTGAGAGTTTGATTTATCGTATAGGTCAAATCATGACGGTCTAAGCGTTACATTGGTTCTGATTTGAACGTCCTCATCAAGGATCCAGAGAGGAGAAGATTGGAATGGAGCTTGCGCACATGTCAAGAGCCAACGAAGCCGCTTCGGTCAACACCATCTTTCTGATTCAAGTCTTCGTGCAACCGTCGAGTGTTGTGAGCCGTAGCGTTAGATACGTGGGAAATGACAATCGAGCGTTCTCCCCTTGATCGTTTAGGGTGTTTAGTATATGTCCCTTGGGTGATATACGATGCACTCGCTCCTACGTATTAGGTTCTTGCGTGTGTGTCCCGAGTTCCTTCCCGTTTAGGCGTTGAGCCTGCTTCCTCTTTGTTGTCGCCCCCGTGCGATCGAAACCCTTTCTTCTCGCATTCAGGCGATTAAGACCCCTTCTCTTGCCCCTGTGCAATTGACACTTGATTTCCTGTAGCGTCGAACTACGTTTGCTCTGATCTCTCGTACCAGACGAGAGTACATAGGCATAGGATGTGATATCCTAGCGAGCTCCCTTTTCCCTTTGCTGTAGTTGGCTGAACTACAGCTGCTCTGATTTCTCGTACCTGACGAGGATATGTAGGCATAAGATGCGATATCCTAGCGAGCACACTAACAACTAACTTCTCTATTCTCTCGCTGCTGTGCGATCGAGACTTTCCGGCTGACGAATGATCTTCCCTTCCTCTTGCCCTAGCGCAATTGAGGCCAGACCATAGTTCTAAGTCCCGTAGGTTCCCATACCTTTAAACCCCGACATACTACGTCCGTTCTACTGCAAACAGGTAAGGCCTAAGTCTCTGTCGAGCGAGCAACATACACCTAACTGCTAGAATGCGTACGCTAGTATCGTCAATCCTTTCTCTCACTCCTGTGTGAGCGAGCAGCATACATCTGATTTCTCATGCCAGATGAGAATACGTAGGCACAAGACGCGACGTCTTGGCAAGCAATCTCCCCCCGTAGTTTCCCGAACTACGTTGACTCTGACTTTCCCATTGCACGAGGGGATACGTAGGCATGGAGCGCGGCGCTTTATCGAGTCAGTTTCTTTCCGTTTAGCTTTAGCAGCCGTAGATAGATTATTTTTCACCCGTAGACAAACCAACAAGCGTGGATCCCATCGAGTACGATGGACGTGAGGGGTGCTAATACCTTCCCCTTGTGTAACCGACTCCCGAACCCAGACTTGGTTCCGATGACCTTGTCTTATACCTTTTCGCTAGGTTTGTTCTGATCATTTCCTTTCCCTTCCTGTGGGATAAATAACGAAAGGTGGCGACTCTTCTGTTTTGCCGGCACCTCGTTTTTCGCGGTAGAGACAGCTGGCGACTCTGCTGGGAACTGCGATAGTTTCCTAGGGATCCAACGTCCCTATGTGAGTCAATCGGGGGATCCAACGTCCCTGCGCGAGAGTCAATCCTAGCGCTTGTTTGCTTATCAGTGGGTGTTTAGTTTTGTGTTGTATGTTGTATATTACTGTATTTACATTTCCCGCACTATTTTATTATCTGTTGCTACTGTGCTGTTGTGGGAGGGGCTTTGATGAGTGTTAAGCCAGACCCAGGCTTGAGTGTACCTAGCATTAGAAGCCGATTTATGGTGAACCTGTATGTTAGGCATACACTAGTTTCCACGAAATATGCACTCAGATGAGATTCTTTGAGATGATTTCCATTTCCAGCCCTGTAGGCCGTTGAAAGGATTTCAGATCTAAGGGTTGTCGACTCTGGGAACCGATCACTTGTGATTCAGCTAAGTGAGGCCGCTTCAAGAGATGATGATGCCACACCTTCTAGGTATCATATCATTGTTCTTGAAAGTCTGTGACGCTGATGACCGCATAGGATGTCGAACCTGTGTTAGTTTAGGTCCATACCCATGTGTGGGAGGGTTTTTGCAGGAAACTTGACTTCCAGCCTACCCGGTATTTTAGGTTTTCTCTCGTCAGAGCGAACTTATCCCGTTAGCAGCGCAGCATTATTCAAAGCTTAGTGGGGGCTGTGATCCCGTGTTTGTTGCGTTTTGCATTGCATTTCATGTGCATCTCATACTTGCATGTCCATCCTCGACCGGAACAGAAAGCTTACCCGTCTTTTATCCAACTCGCAGTTGACTTCCCGACATTCGTATTAGACTTGAATTAGTTGCTATAAGGATCATGAACTCAGCATAGCAGAATCAGTTTGTTACCAGGGCAGAGTTTGAATTGTTGAAGAACCAGTTGAGTTAGTTTATAGAGGCCATAACAGCTATGACTAAAGGAGAAGGCAATGTTCAGAGGACTCTAGTGAATAATGTTGCCCAAACCCAGCCTGTGCGGATTCCTGTCAGAGACGAAGATGCATCTTCTCTTTATGACACAGATTATCAGCGTTTCACTTTCCCTGTGCCAGATCGTCAGAAGGCCGCTCCGAGGGTTAATGCTAAAGACCCGAGGGTTGTTGAGGATATGAGAAGATTCCAACTGTTGGAAGATCAGATTGCTACCCTGATGAATAAGAACACTCTTAATCTGAATGCTTCGAGTATGTGCTTAGTGCCAGGTCTTGTGTTGCCTCCAAAGTTCAAGACGCCCAATTTGGAGAAATACAAAGGGGATAGTTGTCCGAAGCTACATTCGGTTATGTTCTGCAGAAGAAGGACTTCACATGTTACCAATGACAAGCTTATGATTCACTATTTCCAAGATAGTTTTCTCGGAGCATCTTTGGATTGGTACATGCAGTTGAAGAGTGACAGCATCAAATCATGATCGGCTTTAGCCAATGCCTTCGTGAAGCAGTACGACTACAACCTGAATATGACTCCTAGTCGCGTGCATTTGCAAGAATTATCTCAGGCGGAGAACGAATCCTTTATAGGGTATGTGCAGAGATGGAGAGAATTGGCTGCTCGTGTTCAACCACCGCTTGTGGAGAGAGAAATGGTTGACCTCTTCTTGGGTACTTTGAAGGGCCGTTATTATGACATAGTGTTTAGTGGTGAAATGACAAGCTTTGCGGACTTGATAAGAGTCGGAGAACATGTTGAGAACGGAATCAAGAGCGGAAAAATTCGAGACATTCCTTATACTTCAGCTTATGAAAGTAAATCAGTTGCCAGTTCTCAAGAAGAATGGGAGAGAGAAAGTGATGTTATCCCGGAGTCTCCCGTACCTCAGATTCAGTGTTCAGACACTTCGAGTATTCAGAGTCAGCAACCTGTTGGGTCTGTACGTCAGATGTATGTTACCCGCCAGAATCAACATCCGTATCATCGTCAGCCGCGTCAGCACGCCCGACGAAGACCAAGGAAACCTGAAAGGTAGTTTACTCCGCTATCGGTGTCGTATAGTCAATTGTTGCTGGATTTGGTCAAAAGTGGGCTGATAGTGCCGAAAGAGACTAATCCGATGATCCCGCCATACCCTCCAGGTTTCGATGCCGATGCCCGCTGTGAGTACCATGTTGGGGCACAGGGGCATTCAACAGATGATTGTAAGGTGCTTCGAAGCCAAATTCAAACTTTGTCAGACTCTAACAGGATATCTATCATACCTCAGGGTTTTGTTCAGATTAACGACCTTCCTTCATCCAGCCAAGTGGGTGTATCAGTTCAGGTTATGGGAGAGTTCAATGATAGCAGATGTTCAGAAGAGTATCTGGATGACTCCGACGAGCAATTCTGAAGATGGCTGGCTCAGCAGCAAATCAAGTTCGAAAAGCCCGGTTCCCAGAAACTGGCAATCTGTGTTTTATCATGTCTTTTCTTTGAATTTGTAGTTTCTTTTCTGTTAAAGCGCAAATTGCATTCGTAAAACTTGTATTGTTTTCAATTGATATGGATAATGAAATGAATATGCATGTTTTGATTTAATCCATTTGTGTTCACTAATATTGTTTTTACAGATATCCGACGCTTGGTTAAGCGGAATCCGGGGAGGATGACGAAGTTTAAAGACGCACAAGCTTCTGATTGTATGCTTTTGAAAATAAAACCTGCTGATGATGTACAGGCATTGTTTCAAATCCCTAAACACCGGAGTTATAAGGAAGATAATCCCTTGTCAACCCCTTTGAGCCTAGTAGTAGGAGTTTCTTTCGGAACCCAAAAAAACCCTCAATCTTAACCCGGGGCAGGGTAGGTGTTAGCTAATTTGACTGAGCGTCCAAATTGCAGAAAGGAGTGTCCGTTCGAGGATCAATTACACCTCTAGAAGTCGTGCCTAAAAGACCACAGTGGTTAGGCGTCTAGAGTGAAACAGTCACATTATTCCCCAAAGAGTCAGACAACCAGTGTCACACGACTTGTTTAAAAAAAAAGAGAGGAAAAAGAATCAAAAGCCCGCTAAGTTGAAAACAAATGACTTAGGCAAAAATGAGGGCATCCCGCTGGACTTTAAAATCGAAGAAGCTCAAAAGAGTCAGTCCAGGCAAAAATTAGGGAGAGCGAAAAACTAAAAAAATGAAAAGGATTACAAAAGACAAATCCTCAAACGAAATACAAGTCGTGTGACCCCAAGTGGCAGAGACGAAAAGTGAGTGGCTGTCACTCCAAAAAATCATGGTTTCTCGAATTATCACTCCTATCTATCAACCTCTGAGAAGAGGGCGCTAAGGTCGAATTAGCTAAACGTAGGATTGGAGAACATCAAGGTGAACAGGTGGGTTAAAATAAATTTCGAGCCTTTATCCTTTCCTTCAAAACCGTGAACCTAACCACGTTACAACCGGAAAAAGTCCTAATTGAAGCAGGTTTGTTTCGAAGGCATACTTCGGTAAAGATCGCGTCGAAACTGACTCCTAAACGGGTTCTTCTTACCA
Source organism: Lathyrus sativus (assembly GCA_963859935.3). NCBI lineage: Eukaryota > Viridiplantae > Streptophyta > Magnoliopsida > Fabales > Fabaceae > Lathyrus > Lathyrus sativus. The sequence goes on along the minus strand of OZ012739.1, from coordinate 168,821,894 downwards.
TGTTGGTACTGATGTTGATATTCTGATATAGGATTTGTTCATTATATGCCATAAACTGTTATTTCCTTTTCCTGTGAACATATTGGATGTCAAAACTGTCATATGCATTGCATTAATATATCTTTTATGCAGAACAACTTGTTTTACTTGCGAGTAAGCGCTTGACAACAGGAAAGTTTCCTACAGTGGAAAGTCTGATCAGGATAGAATGCGGAACACCCAAATACTCCGTGGACCGGGGCAAGCTATATCAAGTGATCCCTAGTGATGTCAGTCATCCAAAGCCAGTTATTCTGAAGCAGTCAGGTCGAGATTTGATGAATCTCTCGAGGACAACTAGTGTATCTCCCTGCAGATTAGCCAATCAGGGGCAAAGTCGTTGCAGACAGGGGCAGGCCACTCTAAGAAAAGTGCAGAAGTTGTTTCTTGCCCGAGGGGCATTTGATCCAAAGCATCTCTCCGAGGTTCAGAGTGCTGGGGTAGTTCATGTCAGACCATCAGGGTACAGATTTTTAGATTTCCTTTTGAGGAATTTCCCCATAGATCAGCCAATCCGAGGCAAAGTCATTGCAGACAGGGGCAGGACACTTTAAGAAAAGCGCAGAAGTTGTTCCTTGCCTGAGGGGCATTTGATCCGAAGCATCTCTCCGAGGTTCAGAGTGCTGGGGCAGTTCTTGTCAGACCATCAGGGTACAAATTTTCAGATTTCCATTCGAGGAATATCCCCCAGAGATCCTACAGACTGGGGCATATCAGAAGCGAAGGAAATATTCCCCTCCGTGTCATCAGAGCTACTCAAGCAGGTTCAGCAAATTTTCAAGTGTGAGACGAATGTCGGGAAGTCGTGCTATTATCCCTTGGCCCTTCAACAAGAGACCGTGAATTCAGGCAGAGTATTTTCCAGCATCAATTGTACCTGACCCATCATGGACATCCTAAAAGCCCAATTCCTATTGGCAATTGTCAAGAAGCCTAATCCTTATTGGCGCGCCATTCCTAAAGCCCAATCCATATTGGCAATCACCGTGAGGCTCAATCCGTGTTGGCGCATCAGCCTCAAAATCCAATCTTCATTGATACGTAGGAAGACTCCGTCAGTTTTCCCCAACGGAAGTCCAATTGTCAGCGGCACGTGTAAGCTATCCCCAGGGAAGTCCAATCAGACTCAGCACATTTGGTTATCCCCAGTGGAGTCGGTTCACCTTTCCAGCATTTATTTTGCTGGAATAATTCTATGATACCCGGTTATCCCCAGCGGAGTTGGCTTTGCCTTCAGCATTTATTTTGCTGAAGCGGTTCCGTATCCAATTTCTCCAGCAGCGGAGTTGGCTTCACCTTTCCAGCATTTATTTTGCTGGAATGGTCCTTCTGTGTACAGCTTTTCTCCAGCATCCCGAGCCTGCATTTGCATCTTGCATATATCATCATATTTGCATCATATTTGCATTTCATTGTCAAATGCGTAGCAGTCCATCTTATATGGAGCATTACGCCATAGAGAAATTCAAACATACGCATATGCATCCGAAGCATAAGCCAGTTTTCTATCAGCCTTCTGTGACAAGGTGAATCACTCGGCAATCAGTTCAGGGGCATTTACCCAGCAGCTTTGTTCAGACAGCTCTTTGGGTTATTTGATTTTCAGATCATACGACGGTTATGCTTTGTCAATCAATCATCTGATGACGATAGACTTTTCTTTCCGTCAATCCCTATTGACGACGTGTACCTCCGAGCAGGTTTTTTTTGCCCGTCAGTTCCAATTGACGATGTGTTTTTCCCTGCAGGAGATTGGAATTCTTGTTCAGGATGGTCTCCGAATATTCAAATTTTGTGGCATGAGATATGTGATGATAACGTTCGTCCTGCCATGTGTTCCCTTATCAGAGGTGCTTGATTAATTTCTCTTTTTCCCCCGTGGAGTGTTCCTTACACGGCTTCATAATTGGACTTTGGAGTTGTTGTCAAAAATTCCCCAGCGGAGTTTTCCCTCAGGGTTGCTGTCACGTCAGCATTTCAAAAGAGAAAAATTTCAGAGATTAGACATCTGAAGTCATTACTCGACATCAAGGTGAATGTCTGGCAGTTGTCGTCAGAATTTCCCCGGCAGAGTTCCCCTCGGATTGCTGTTATGGCATCATAATTAGACTTTGAAGTTTGTTATATCAGCATTACACGGCTTCATAATTAGACTTTGAAGTTGTTACCATCATGACATGGCTTCATAATTTGACTTTGGAGTTATTGTCAGGCTTCATAATTTGACTTTGAAGTTGCTTTCAGCATTCAACGGCTTCATGATTTGACCTTGAAGTTGTTGTCAGGATTTTAAAAGGAAGATTTCAGCGATTGGACAGTTGAAGTCATTACTTGTTGTCACGGCTTCATAATTTGACTTTGAAGTTCGCCAGCATGGGATGCTCCATAATTAGACTTTGGAGATGTTATCACTATTACAATGGCTTCATAATTAGACTTTGAAGTTGTTGTTAGAATTTCCTCGGAAGGAGTCTAGAGGGCTTCATAATTCGACTTTGGAGTTCGATAGAGTTTTCCTTGAATTGTTGTTACGTCAGCATTGCACGGCTTCATAATTAGACTTTGAAGTTCGTTACATCAGCGCTATAAGGCTTCATGATTTGACTTTGAAGTTGTTGCTGGCATTTTTAAAGGGAGATTTCAACGATTAGACGGTTGAAATCGTTACTTGTTGTCACGGCTTCATAATTAGACTTTGAAGTTATTAGCAGCAGTGGACGGCTTCATAATTTGACCTTGGAGTTCGTCAGCGTTAAATGGCTTCATAATTAGACCTTGAAGTTGTTGTCAGAAATTCCTCAGAAAAGTTCAGAGACTTCATAATTTGACTTTGAAGTTCGGAAGGATTTTCCTCGAATATCTGTTACGTCAGCATTGCAGACTTCATGATTTGAATTTGGAGATCGGCATAGTTTTCCTCGAGCGGTCGTTGCGTCAGTGTTACACAGCTTCATAATTAGACTTTGGAGTCGTCGTTAGCAATTCCCTATCAGAGTTTCCTTTAATTGCTGTTACGTCAGCATTACAACAGCTTCATGATTAGAATTTGGAGTTTGTTGTCAGAAAGTTTCGCCAGCATCAAAAGGCTTCATAATTAGAATTTCGAGTTGTTGCCATATTTTCCCGCAGGGTTGCTTGTTCAAGTCTTTGGAGGGATTTCTCGCTTTTATTTAGCGTGTGCCCATTTCCGAGGAAATGGAAGGTCAGTGATATTGACATTTCTCGCTTTATTTAGCGTGTGCCCATTTCTGAGGAAATGGAAGGTCAGTGATATTGACATTGCTCGCTTTTATTTAGCGTTTGCCCATTTCCGAGGAAATGGAAGGTCAGAGATATTGACAGTTCTCGCTTTTATTTAGCGTTTGCCCATTTTCCGAGGAAATGGAAGGTCAGTGATATGGACAGTTCTCGCTTTCTTTTAGCGTGTGCCCATTTCCGAGGAAATGGAAGGTCAGAGATATTGACAGTTCTCGCTTTTATTTAGCGTATGCCCATTTCCGAGGAAATGGAAGCTCAATGATATTGTCGGGATTCACTTTTATGTAGAGTATGCCTGTTTCTGCGGAAATGGAGGATCAAGGATATTAATATCATGCTTTACGTAGTGCCCGCTTATCGTAGCGTTTGTCATTGACTCAACACCTATGGCGTCACGCAGGTTGTTGATATTGAAATCAGGTTCTTTATCGGATGATTGATCAGTTGTTGCTGTGACGACCGGATTCAATTTTTTGGATATTTGTTCCCCAAGCAGTTTGTGCAGTTTATTTCTGCAGGTTGGCAAATTTTTGGGTTTCTTTTCTATTCAACCGTCTTCTACCTTTGAATGTTTGAAAGCCGTTCGCTCTCAACCCTTCAGGTCCAATCCGTTTGAATAGGAGCAGCTGTTGCACCCCAAAATTTGACCAACCACTTCTCGCAGTTTGGCTTATGTTTTGACTCATTTTGCATGTTGCATTTGCATACCGCATACATTGCATTTTTGCAGTCAGATTGATTTTATCGGGATTACATCCCTCTCCTGGCGTTTCAGGCATTTCATACCAGTTCAAATAAACGGGTTTTGTGGCGAAAATGGTGCTCGTCCCGGTGTTTTCAGCTCTTGCTGTTGTTTTTTAGGACATTTCGGTGTCCGGTTTTTACCGTTTATTTCGCTATATTCTCGCATCTTTTTTCTATTCGATTTAATTGGCTTTATTGCCTTTTTAGATTTTTTCCCTTATTTCCTAGAATTTTTAATAGGTATTAAATAGATTTTAATTCCTTTTCTAAATTTTAAATAGTTTTTAAATAGATTTTAAATTCTTCTCCTTTTAGAATTTATTAGATGTTAATTGTTGCATTTTAGAAATTAATAGGATATTTGATTGATTTAAATCTCTTGTTAGATATTAATTGAGTTGGTTTAGATACAACAGATTTAAATAGGTTAATAGATTTTTGCTATTTTTAATAGGTTTAGAATTTAGTAGATTTAAATTTCTTGTTAGATATTAATTGGTTGCTTTAGAAAATTAATAGATAATTTTTCTAGATTTAATTTCTCCTTTTTAGATTTAATTGATTTGTTTAGAGATTTATAGATATTAATTCTTTTAGATATTAATAGGACTAATCCTCCTTTTAAGATTTAATTTGATGTTAAATTCTCTAGAATATTATTAGGTGTTAATTAGGATTAACTGTTTTTTAATTAGAATATTAATTTAAGTCCAGAGTTAATCCATTTTCATTTGGTATTAATTGAATTTTAATCATCTTAATCATCGTTAAATGAGTTAATTGGAGTCCGTTAACTAATTTTCTTTAAGTCTGAGTGGTGTTAGTCATTAATCAGGTTTTGGTGGGCCACTTGGCCAATTTTGGAGGCCCATTAGTCCAAAGTCTGCCACTTGGTAGCATATAAGAGAGCCCACGTTCCACGTTCTCTCTCCGCCAACACACACTCTGCATGCACTCTCTCCATGCGTCCCACACTCACTCTACCACCACATCACACATGTGGACACCTCACTCTTTCCCTCTCTGCATGGCCTCCACATTTCACTCACCCTCTCCCACAGCATGCCACGCGTCCCAACCTATCCGCTCGCCGCCGGCCATGCAAACACCGGCGACCTTCGCCGGAGAAATCAAGGCAATCAAAACCCGCCGTAATAACTCGCCAGAACTCTAACTGTCGCCGGAATCATCATCTGTTCATCAACAACCTTCGTCAACACAGATTTTTTCCAGGAAACTTATTCAAACCTTCATCATTCTCCACCAATGTTCATCGTCCATCATCATTATCATCAAGATCTCCATCAGTTCTTCAAGCATTTTCCATAAATCTTTACCAGATCTTCAAGATCTCCATGATCGTCACCTCAACCATTTTCCAGGTTCAGTTCATTTCGCTCCAGAAACTTCACTAAAAATTCATCCATCAAGAACATGCATCAGTTCGTCAGCAAACTTTTCCAGATCTTCTTCAAACGCCTTCATCCCGTTTGAGACGTTTTCCAGAAACGATCCTTAGATCTTCATCGAGATTTAGCAGGTTCATCAACCTTCAACTTGTTCATCCGAGTTTGTCTAGATCTTCAACGCCATGTCCAGAAACCATCCACAACTTCGAGAACTCCATCGCGAGTCATCCATCCGTTTCTTCTGTCTTCAATAACCTTCAACGAACTTCTTCATATGTTCAAGTTTTTTTGCCAGAGAATATCATGAGCTTTTATCAGGATTCGTTCGAATCTCCATTAGCATCCTCCAAGCGATCTACCAGATTGCAACAACGCTCAGCAATTTCCCTGTGTACTTCAAGCTCTCAATAGATTTGTCAGATCCCTATGTATGTTCATCGTCGATCGTTAAGATCCGATACTTTTCTGGAGAAGGTGAACGCAGAAGATTGAAAGTAGTAAGGTGAAGATTTTGGGGAAACGGAGACAGGTGCAAAGATGGGAGGTTGACGAGGGAGGTTAGGGAGAAGTTTCAGACGGCGGCGCATTTTTGAGAAGAGGAAAGTCTTAGGGTTTCTGTGAAGTTTGGGGAGAAGGAGGAAGACGGGAATTGGACAGGTTGGGAATCATTGGACTTGTGGCCCAATCGGTTTTGGACTCACACCTGCGCTTGGCCACTACACCCCCTGCCCCTGGTTTTTTTTTCTTTCTTTATTTTTGCTGAAGGATCCTTTTGAGTGGGCCTGGGCCCAACAATGCTTTTTTCTGCACTACACCCTCCAAATTTCCTTACGCTCCCCCCTCTGCTGAAATTGTTTTCTGATGGTAGTGGGCCTGGGCCCAACAATGCTTTTTGCTGACCTTACACTCAGTTTTCAAGCACACCCCCATTTCCCTTGAGTTTTTTTATTTTGCTGGATGTATTGTGGGCTGGGCCCAGTTCTGTTTTTTGCTGCTTCACCCCAGTTTTCAGGCTGTACCCCCTCCCCTTTATTTCAATTTTTAATTTCTTTTGTATTGGATGGTTGATTGTAATAATTGTAGTTTTTATTTTTCTATTTTCTTTTAGGGATTATTTTTATAGTTTAGAATATTATGCATATTTTTACTATAGATTTTAATATAGAATTTATATTCTATTTTTCTTATAAGATATTATAGATTTCTTAGCATAGAATTTATATTCCTTTTTTCTTTTAGGAAATTATAGAAAATTATAGAATATTGTGCATAGGTTGGAATTTCCATTATATTTTCTGTATGCATTTCCTTATATTTCTTTAGAATATTTTCTAGTGGAAATTAATTGCCATATTTTAGGAGTAGCATATTATTTCCATTTAGTGTTGGATTTCTCTCCTCTTTTCTTTTCTCATCTGATTTTACTCTGATTTTATTCTTGGCTGGCCGTGTGACATGATTCAATTGGAGAATGATTTTCGATATCATTTATCTATCTTGTCTTTGACACGGATATCAATATGCTACCCCTGAAAGTTTGATTTATCGTATAGGTCAAATCATGACGGTCTAAGCGTTACATTGGTTCTGATTCGAACGTCCTCATCAAGGATCCAGAGAGGAGAAGATTGGAATGGAGCTTGCGCACATGTCAAGAGGCAACAGAGCCGCTTCGTTCAACACCATCTTTCTGATTCAAGTCTTCGTGCAACCGTCAAGTGTTGTGAGCCGTAGCGTTAGATACGTGGGAAATGACAATCGAGCGGTCTCCCCTCGATCGTTTAGGGTGTTTAGTATATGTCCCTTGGGTGATATACGACGCACTCGCTCCTACGTATTAGGTTCTTGCGTGTGTGTCCCGAGTTCCTTCCCGTTTAGGCGTTGAGCCTGCTTCCTCTTTGTTCTCGACCCGTGCGATCGAAACCCTTTCTTCTCGCATTCAGGCGACTGAGACCCCTTCTCTTGCCCCTGTGCAATCGAGACTTGCTTTCCTGTAGCGTCGAACTACGTTTGCTCTGATCTCTCGTATCAGACGAGAGTACATAGGCATAGGATACGATATCCTAGCGACCTCCCTTTTCCCTTTGCTGTAGTTGGATGAACTACAGCTGCTCTGATTTCTCGTACCTGACGAGGATATGTAGGCATAGAATGCGATATCCTAGCGAGCACACTAACAACTAACTTCTCTGTTCTCTCGCTGCTGTGCGTTCGAGACTTTCCCGCTGACGACTAATCTTCCCTTCCTCTTGCCCTAGCGCAATTGAGGCCAGACTGTAGTTCTAAGTCCCGTAGGTTCCCATACCTTTAAACCCCGACATACTACGTCCGTTCTACCGCAAACAGGTAACGCCTAAGTCTCCGTCGAGCGAGCATCATACACCTAACTGCTAGAATGCGTACGCTAGTATCGTCAATCCTTTCTAAAACTCCTGTGTGATCGAGAACACCCTTGGTTACCCGTAGTTAGCTTGAACTATATTTTGCTCTGATTTCTCATGCCAGATGGGAATACGTAGGCACAAGACGCGACGTCTTGGCGAGCAATCTCCTCCCATAGTTTCCCGAACTACGTTGACTCTGACTTTCCCATTGCACGAGGGGATACGTAGGTATGGAGCACGATGCTCTATCGAGTCATTTTCTTTTCGTTTAGCTTTAGCAGCCGTAGATAGATTGTTTTTCACCCGTAGACAAACCAACAAGCGTGGATCCCATCAAGTACGATGGACGTGAGGGGTGCTAATACCTTCCCCTTGTGTAACCGACTCCCGAACCCAGACTTGGTTGCGATGACCTTGTCTTATACCTTTTCCCTAGGTTTGTTCTGATCGTTTCCTTTCCCTTCCTGTGGGATAAATAACGAAAGGTGGCGACTCTTCTGTTTTACTGGCACCTCGTTTTTCGCAGTAGCGACAGGTAGCCTTTGTTATTCCAACCCTTGGTTAGTAGTGTTTGGTTTTTATCCCCAGGGAGTAACCTTTATCCCAACTTTTGGTTGGTATCCATTGGTTATTAACTTCTGATAGATATCTTTCCCCACAGAGTTGTCTGGTTAGGCTTCTCTTTTTCCCCAGTGGAGTTATCTTTTTTTCCCCAGGTTGTAGGTCTGTTGATTGTACTTCCTGCAGGTTCTTGATTTGACTTTTGCCCCCAGAAGGTCACATTTGGTCGGCATTCTCGTTATCCTAACTCTTGGTCGGTATTCTTTGGTTATTATCCCAACTCTTGGTTGATATCCTATAAATGTCATCCCAACTCTTGGTTGATATCCTTTGGTTGTTTATCCCAACTCTTGGTTGGTATCTTTTGATTGTTATCCTAACTCTCGGTTGGTATCCTTTGATTGTTATCCCAACTCTTGGTTGGTATTCTTTGGCTGTTTATCCTAACTCTTGGTTGGTATCTTTCGCTTCATTCCAACTTTTGGTTTGTATCCAGCAGTTTCGTTCCAACTTTTGGTTGATGTTTTGTTCATATTGGATTGTTATCATCAGCGTGTCGCATCCCAACTTTTGGTTGGTATTCGCTATTTTGCATCCCCGCATGTTTCAAATTACTAGGTTCTTTTGGTATTCAATCTCCATGCACCTTGAATATTTGAAAGCCGTTGCTATCATCCCTTCAGGTTCAAGTCGATTGAATAGGGGCAGTTGTAGCACCCAAAAATTTGCCTCATTGTTTCTTGGTTTACTGGCTTATGTTTCTTTGCATTTTTCATTTCTGCATATCATAACATTGGTTCTTGAGACATGGGGTCAAGGTATTTCTGTGGCTCAGGGTTCCCTTTCGTTGCAAGAGTTTAAATAGCGAGCATCAGAGGCTCCGACATATATATTGCCCAGTGATCGAGCGGTCAATTTTATTTTATTCAGTAGGTTATTTTCAGCTCAGGAGACGGTGTACAGGCTATCTCAGGCATTCTCACAATTATAATATCCAATGGCATGTTTCAGAGGCTTAACAGAACTTAGAACAAGTGGCAGCGGATGATTATACAGGATTCCCTCCATTTGGCGCCATTTTTGGAAATTTTAAATCTGGTAATCGGTTACCGCATATGGGTAATCGGTTACCCTGGGCAAAACTTGCCAAGGAATTTGAATTTTTAGCATTGTAAGTTTTCACTCATTTTCAACCATTGATTTCACATGATCATCATTGGAAGGATCTAAAATTGTTTCAATTTTCATTATTTTCCTCCAAATTTCAAACACTCCATTCCTAATTCCACTCCTAATATCCATTCCAAATGCTAATCCACATTCCTAACCATATTTGATTCGCAACCTAGAGCTTATTTAAGTGAATTTGCTCTAAACCACACTCATACACACAATTTCACTCTTATTTTTCATCTCAATTTCAGAATTTGATCCCAAATTCTCTCAACTTTTTCACTCCCAAAACCTCCATTAAAGCTCTTTCCATTTGAGTTCATTGATTCTTCATTGTAATCCTTAAATTCTAGAGCTAAACCTCCATCATTCATCTCCATTATCTTCAATTCATCACTCAATTTTTGTTTAGATTTGGATCTGAATTTGGAAGCTAGATTTGAAGTGCTTTTTCATTAATCTTGGCTTGATTTTGCTTGTTCTTTACTTCTACTATAAGGAAGCTCTTGGATCTTCAAGATTATCTGGTTTCTAGCTTGGATCTGTTAGTTTCAAGTAAATCAACACTTACCAAAGCAAATCTCAGCTTTGAAGGTTGGTAAATCAACACTTACTAAAGCAAATCTTAGCTTTACCTTGCTTGCCGCTTGCCTGCCTTTTTACACCTACTTTTATGCTGAAACATGTGTTGTTATAGGATGTCTTACTTGTGTGCTAGATTTTATTGTTGTCTTGTGCAGGAGGCGCTGTTGTAGCTGCTATTGTTGCCTTGTTTTCTTGCTTTTTGCCTTGCCTTTGCATGTTCCCTTAGGAGTGCAATCTAAGTATGATAACAAGTAGGCTAGTCCCTTTAAACCTCAACCTTAGGTCCATCTTTTGCATGCTAACATTAGGATAGAGTCTTCTTTTACATCCCGCCTTTAGGACCATTTGCATGACAACGTTTGGGTCGCGTTTCCCTTAGACCTTCTGTGTGTCTCTCTTCTCATCTCAAAACACCTTCTAACTCATTTAATATGTACGATGAATGTTGTATGCTACGAGCCTTAAGCACATGGGAAATGATGAGTGAGGGGTTTATCCTCACTTGTCTAGAGTGTTTAGTGTATGCCCTCTGGGCGATATGTGATGCATTCACTCCTATGTCATAGTCTTTAGTGATACGTGACTCACAAAACAAACTAATTCACTTCACTAAAACTCACAAACAAACTTCAAACCTTTTTATCCTTTGGGATTTGTGTTTCAAAATTATTTTCAGAAAAGAGTACGTTACTTTTCTGTTCTATCACAAATAGGCATCAACCCTAACTGTTGGAATGGGAACTTAACATCACCCATAAAAAAAACTTAACCCACATGTGTTGTAGTTGCCCGAACTACATTTGCTCTGATTTCTCATACCAGATGAGGATACGTAGGCACAAGACGACGATGTCTTGGCGAGCAACCTTCCCCCCATCACCCGTAGTTTTCCGAACTACGTTGACTCTGACTTTCCCATTGCACGAGAGAATACGTAGGCATAGGGCGGCGATGCCCTATCGAGTCTCTTTCTTTTTCTTTTGTTCTTGCTTCCGTTTAGCAGTAGCTTATAGATAAACACACCCTTTGATTAGACAACAAGCATGGATCCCGTTGAGTACAACGAACGTGAGGGGTGCTCATACCTTCCCCTTGCGTAACCGAATCCCGAACCCAAGATTTGGTTGCGATGAACTTATCTTTTCCCGTTCTTCAGGTTTTCTTTGATCGTTTCCTTTCCCTCTCTTTGGGATAAATAACGTTCAGTGGCGATTCTTCTATTTTTCCGTCGGGTGTTTTCCGCAGTTGCGACAACATGCAATTAAATGATGGTGATTTATTTTTTTATGCCATTCTCTAATAGGTAACATCATCTGGTTCTTTTCTTATCAAAGATCTCATAGAAATATGATTGTCATGATTTAAATTTATTTGATGTAGATATATCAAAGAAAGGAGCAGAGACATCTTCCATGGAATTTATCAAAGTTTGTTTACAACATTTGATGGAAGAAGAGACCACAACCCAGACTCAAGTGGTAGAGGTACTGAGTTTTGGGAGGGTAATGAAGTCATCAGTTTAATGGCCATTGAATCTAAATCCACTCAAAACAGTGTTCAAAATCTATGGTCAAGTATGAATCGTGATACATGTCTGATCGAGAAAGTAACAAAAAAATGGTATGCTTGTTCTTTTCTGGCTTATCTTTTGATTCAATGAGATATTTGAAGGTAGGAAAAACACTTAGAATGGGGGGTTGAATAAGGGTTTCAAATAACAACGATGACAATAGTAAAAATAACAAGGAATTTTTATCCTGATTCGTTTGAACTCAAACTAATCCAGTCCACCCTACCAAGGTGATTTGCCTTTCTCAACAAGGACTTAATCCACTAAATCAAACTGATTACAGTGTTAACCCCTAAGACAAACAGTCTTAGTCTTCTCAAGAAATCTGACCACAACTTGGTCTCTTAAGGAACCTTTTACAAATAACTAAAATACAATGTGTGTTTAAGAGTTGCTTCTAAAAAGCTATATCACAACTGTGATTTTACACAAATGAAGAACGAATAAAACTTAGTGTTTTATGTAGAAAGTTGTTTGAATGTTTTCTTTGATTGCTTCTTTGAATTCTTTCTTTAAAAAATGTTGTAGCAAAATTGTTGTAGTTGTTTTGGTTGAAGTGTTGATGAAGACTTCTTTATATACACCACTTTCTCAATAGTGTGTAGAGGAAAGTACTGTAGGATGTAGACAGGAAGGACAAATACTTTTCGTCTTGATTTGACATTCCCTTTTTGCCTAAAATCATGTGTCATGCACAAATGAGAAATAGTACCGTTGGTAGACCTTGGGTTTAGCAACGTCTCTTTCTTGAACACTTCTTTTTTCATTGAACATATATGAAAAGTATTCTTGCATCAGATCCTCTGATGTTGTTCCCTGTTCTTCTTATCAGAGTCACTCTTTCAGAGTCTTGCAGCAAAGTGCTTAGCGTGAATTATGATTAGAGTTGACTTGATTCAGAGCCTTTGTACTTGCAGCGTTAAGTTCTCAGAGTCTTCTGAATATTCTGAGTCTTTATACTCTATGCTCAAAGTCTTCTGTAGGTAGCGCTCCAGAGTCTTCTGCTTCAGAGTTTTCTTCAGCAAGTGCTTCAGAGTTTTCTTCAACAAGCGCTTCAGAGTTTTCTTCAGCTTCGCTCAGAGTCTCTTTCAGGCAGCGTTCAGAGTCTTCTGATTCTTAACTTTCAGAGGAGGTTTTACTTCCAGAGGAATATTAATTTTAATATCTGAAACAAAAACACTTGAATACGATTAGAGTATATATTTACTTCATACAAAATTTCATTAATGTTATCATCAAAACATAGAGATATATTAAGAACCAATCTGTGTTCTAACAATCTCCCCCTTTTTGATGATGACAAAAACTTATGGGAAATTTTGTTCAGAGCATTTAAAAAAATATCTCTCCCCATGAGATTATGAATCTCCCCCTGAATTGAATACTGATAGAAAAAATAATTACTTCCCTTTCAACACAAGTATTCTTTCCAGAGTCAGAGCAAACATTGGAGACTCTCAGAGTTTGTTCAGAGTTACTCTAATCAATTTATCTAATGAAAAATTTGAGCTCTGAAAAACTGAATTCAAAGTTAGTTAAATTTAAACATGTCTGAGTTCCATTTTAGTAACTGTTTATGTGAACAATCAGAATTTCCATTTTCTCCCCCTTTTTGTCATATAAAAAAGAAAAAAAATTTTGAAGACATGAAACTATAACAGAGGAAAAACATAAAGGATATCATATAATCAGATGGAAAAACCAAATAGTCACAGATGCATTGATAAGTCATTCAGAAGATAAACAAGATAAGCAAAACAACACAAAAGTTCACAATTAACAAAACAACTAAGAAGAAGAACGAGAAGCCAAAATCTTCAGAAGATTCGTTATCTTAGAGGTTGACTCTTCTTGCTTCGCCATCCAAGTCTTGATATCAGTTGTCGATTCCTCTTGCTTAGCCATCTAGTCTTTTATTTCATCTGTTGTTTTCTCTTGTTTATTCATCCATGTTTTAAACTCAGCTTTTTCAGCTTCTTGCTTTTCAACCTTAATCTTCAGATCCACAACTTCTTCTGTCTTCAACTTAGAAGATTCTGGAACACTCACAGAAGCAGATTCATTGTCAATAATCATTGCAGATTCGTTCTCTATTTCCATAGGAGAAGGTTGAGCAGATGTAGAAACATCTTCAGAAATGGAAGCTTCTGTGATGACTTTCTCAGTCTGAGAAACCTTATTCATCTGAAGTGTAGCAGCTTCTTCTTCATAAGAACATACAACCTCTGGAGGTGTATTTTCCAGAAGTAGAGTTGGAGTTCTGCTAACTCTTAGAAGAGTGAGTCTGATAGCTTCAACAAATCTCACCTTCGCATCATCAGAGCAAATATCTTGAAGGTTTGAAGCCACAGAGTTGAATCTAGTTTTGAATCTTGTCCAGATGGCTTCAGAATCAGCAGGGTTTATGCTTGTGAGGCACTCCTTCTTAACAAAAGATAACCATATATTCATCTCTTTTTCAAAACCAGAAAACAGTGCACCAACATCTAGCCTAGGTTTGGGTTTCAGGTAGGCTTCTAAAGGTGATGTTTTAATGGGAGCAGAGGTTGAAGGTATAGAAAAAGTAGGAATAATGATTACAGGAGGATATGGTAACGATGGAATACAGACAGATGAGGTAGAAACAACCTTAGGTTCAGAGGGAATATCTAGTTGGGTTGTTTCAGGGATATCAGAAGAATGGATTAGGGAGTTATGAAGTGGTGAGGTAGCTTCTGATGAGTCATAGTCAAATGAGTCTGAGGAATCAGATGAGCTAAGTGATCCAGATGATATGGGGTGTACGGTCATCAGAGGTTGAATGTCAAGTATCTCTGGTTCAGGGTCAGAGGGTGAGGTTTTGAATAGTTTGATTCAGAGGGGTTTGGTTCATCTGGTTGAGGAATAGAGGATGGGGTTTTAGCAGAGGTTGTTTGCTGATGGATGTTGAAGGAAGGTGTGGATGGTACAGATGTGGTGTGTTCAGATGATTGTGCTTGTTGTGGTTCAGAAGGTTGATGTTGTTGAGGTTCAGAGTGTAGTGGTTGAGATTTTTGTGGTTCAGATGAATGATGTTCAGATGGTTGGTTTATAGAAGGGTTTGGTTCAGATGATTTTTGAGGTTCAGGTTCAGAAGAAATGTATTCAGAGGTGTGAGGAGGAGAAGGAGTGGGAATTGGGTCATAAGGAGGAGGAGGTGCAGATGTTGGTGGTTCTGTTACTTGTTCCAAAATAGTAGATAAATTTACAGAAGGGTTACCTTTCTTCTTTAAGCGTTTGGGCTTTACAGAAGATGCTTCTCTAGAAGCTTTCCTCTTAGGCTTTGTAGATCCTTCCTCTGAAACCTTTCATGTATTTCTCTTGTTCTCCATAAAGTAATCTGGTCCGGGTTCATTTGCTCTTTTTATCAAGTCTGGTGGCATGGGGGTTCCATCTGCTATGCATTCAGCAATGTAGCTCAGAAGAATTTCCCTTGGTTCTTCAGCAGTGAAGAGAGGAAAATCGTCCACAGGAATTCTTCTTCTGTGTACAACATCAGAGTCCATCTTGACCGACTCTGATTGAAGTTCCTCTACAAGTCTCATCCTCAGTAGACTTTTCCCATTCAGAGGCTTTCCTAGAATTGGAACCAATTCTTCTGTCTGACCTGGCTCTGTCAAATGAGCAACTAAACCATTTTCTGTCAGAATATCAGAAATCAATCTGCCCATTGGGATCCAGTTTCTGATCTTCTGATGCTTTGTTCTAATTTCCTCTCTTGACTGTGTTACATGGCTCCATAGATGAGCAAATAACAAGTGTGGCAGATCCACCTTGATGTTATTTCCCAAGCAGTATAGAAAGTATAGTTGTTCTGTGTTGATGTAATCAGGAGAGTTGGTTGACTTCCTATGGTGAATACATCCCAGAAAGATCTTCGCCCAGATCTTGTAGTGCACTTTCAGATCTTTGATTTTTCTTGAGGCCAGCCCAGATGTAAAAACTTCTCTATAGACATCATCCACGTCTATACGTCCTGCAGAGAGATTATGAACACCATCCACTTCTTCATATCCAATCAATTTGGGAATCAAGTCTTCAGTTATGATTATTTCTTTACCCAACACATACAAAACAATGAATTATGGGTATACCTTTGCATGAATCCAAAATTCTTTCACCAAAAGAGGGAAGACTGGACCAAATAGTCTATCAAAGTACTTAGTCCATCCTTGTGCAGAAACAATTTTTCGCAAATCAAACCCATTCTTTGCAATGCAGTCAAAATCAACCATGAATTCGCAAAGAACTTCCAAATCTTTAACAGGAGTGAGAAGGGTTCTTTTAGGTTCTTTGTAGGTGACGTTACCCATTTCAGATGTAGATCCAACCATTGTAGATGCAAGCTTTTGAGTTGATGATGATGAGGTTACCATTGAAGAACGAGACAGATAACTTGATCTTCTTGAAGATTTTGGTTTGTAGAGATGAAGACAATGAAGCAAGAAAAAACACATAAAGGTGTGAACGAGAGTGAAAAATGTGAGAAGTGTTGTGTTGTGGAATATATAGGGACAAAGAATTAGGGCACAAAATCACACGTTCAGCATTTACTCACAATTAATTAAAACATTAAATCACATCAAAAAGAATAATGATTAAAAAGCATTTAATGATTCTGACAAGCGTGGGGAGGAAAACGAGAAAATTAATTGTTCAAACAGTACCTCTAAACGGCGTCTCATTATTTACACTCCACCTTTTCATATTCTGTGTGACACGTGTTTAATGTTTGGGTGTCTCTGAAACTTCTTAAGGAAATAAAACGTTAGCAGCGTTCAGATCCTCTGAAGGTTGTTAGTTCAAAGTTTCAAAAGAAATAACGTAACAAAATGAAATACAAATGAAAATACTCCAGAGTATAGACATTAATCAATTTTCATCTGAGTAAATTTGCTTCTGAATAATAATGTTATTCTGGACAAAATTCCATACTAATATTCTTCATAATAAATTTAAACCTATCTTCAGCAAGGGGTTTTGTAAAAATGTCAGCCCGTTGATGGTATGTATCAACAAAGTTTAAACTTATAATTCCCTTTTGAACATAGTCTCTGATGAAATGATGCTTAACTTCTATATGCTTTGCCTTAGAATGTAAAATGGGATTCTTAGATAGGAAAATAGCAGAAGTATTATCACAGAAAATAGAAATGTTACTCTCATATATCTGATAATCTTCTAGCTGACTCTTCATCCAGAGCATCTGTGTACTACAACCAGCAACAACAATATATTCTGCTGTTGTTGTTGAGAGTGCTATTGTGGGTTGCTTCTTGCTGAACCATGAGATCAGATGACTTCCCAAAAACTGAAAGCGTCCAGAAGTACTTATGCGTTCTACTCTGTCTCCAGCATAATCAGCATCACAAAATCCTACTAGTTTGTATTTATCAGATCTTCTGTAACACAAACCCATGTTATTAGTACCTTTCAGATACCTCAGAATCCTCTTAACAGCTGTTAAGTGAGATTCTCTAGGATCTGATTGGAATCTAGCACACAGACAAACACTAAAAAGAATATCAGGTCTAAAAGCAGTCAAATACAGAAGAGATCCAATCATACCTCTGTAGAGCTTTTGATCTACCTTCTTACTTACCTCTTATTTTCCAAGAGTGCTTATTGGATGCATTGGAGTTTTAGCCAACTTACTTTCTGTCATGTTAAACTTCTTTAGAAGCTCCTTCACATACTTTGTCTGATGTATGTAGGTGTCTTCTAGAGTTTGATTGACTTGAATTCCCAGAAAGAATCTGAGTTCTCCCATCATGCTCATTTCAAATTCTGCCTGCATAGATTGAGCAAACTCTTTTCTAAGCGTAATATTTCTTGTACCAAAAATAATGTCATCTACATAAATCTGACAGATTAAAATGTCTTTCTTAATTTATTTATGAAATAGATTTGTATTCACATTTCCTCTAATAAAATTGTTTTCCAGAAGGAAATTACTCAGCCTCTCATACCAAGCTCTGAGAGCTTGTTTTAGACCATATAGTGATTTCTTTAATTTAAAAACATGTTCTGGAAATTTTTCATTTTCAAAACCAGGAGGTTGATGAACATAAACTGCTTCTTCAATTAAACAATTTAAGAAAGCACTTTTAACATCCATCTGATATAGAGTGATGTTATTCTGTGCAGCAAAAGAAATTAATAAACGAATAGATTCTAACCTTGCCACAGGAGCATATGTCTCTGTGGAATCAATTCCTTCTTGCTGACTGTATCCTTGAGCAACCAGTCTTGCTTTGTTTCTGACAACTTCTCCTTGCTCATTCAACTTGTTTATGAAAACCCACTTAGTTCCAATAATATTGAATCCTTTTGGTCTTGGAACTAGATCCCAAACATCATTCCTTGTGAATTGGTTAAGCTCCTCTTGCATAGCAAGTATCCAATCATTATCTTGCAGAGCTTCATCCACAAAGGTAGGTTCAATGATTGATATCAAACCAAACAATGACGTTCCAGATGATCTGAGAAAGGATCTTGTTCTGATAGGGTCATCCTTCTTTCCTATTATCATTTCCTCTGGATGAGAGGCTTTGATTCTAGATGATCCTTTAACAGTTGGTTCTTCAGAAATGGTCAAGTTGTCCATCTGAGCAGTCAAAGGAGTATTATCTGATGTTGCTTCTAGTGCTTTTACTTGAGCTTTGTCTGCCTCTGAATCTTCAGAATCTGTGAGAAGCACTTCTCTATCTGCAGAAATTTCAAGCTGCTTTGGCTTTTGATTGCCAAGATTATCATCAAATCTAACATGAATTGATTCCTATACAATCTGTGTCTCAGTATTTTATACTCTGTAGCCTTTAGAGCGTTCAGAATATCCAAGCATGAAACACTTATGTGCTTTAGAATCAAAATTGTTTAGATTGTCTTTAGTATTCAAAATAAAACAAACACATCCAAAAGGATGGAAATAAGAAATGCTGGGCTTTCTATTCCTCCATAATTCATAAGGAGTCTTCTCCAGAAGAGGTCTTATAGACACTCTGTTCTGAATATAACATGTTGTATTGATTGCCTCTGCCCAAAAATGTTTTGCCATGTTTGTCTCGTTGATCATGGTTCTAGCCATTTCTTGCAATGTTCTATTTTTCCTTTCTACAACTCCATTCTGTTGAGGAGTTCTAGGTCAAGAAAAATCATGTGCAATGCCATTTTCTTTAAAATATTTTTCAATATATTTATTTTCAAATTCTCCACCATGATTACTTTTGACTTTAACAATTTTAAATTCTTTTTTGTTTTGGACTTGTTTGCAGAAGTCAAAGAATACAAAATGTGACTCATCCTTGTGTTTCAGAAATTTTACCCATGTCCATCTGCTGTAGTCATCAACTATGACTAATCCATACTTCTTGCCTCTGATAGATGCAGTTTTCACTGGTCCAAACAGATCAATGTGAAGTAGCTCTAATGGTCTAGAGGTAGAAACAACATTTTTAGCTTTGAAAGAATATTTTGAAAATTTTCCTTTCTGACATGCTTCACAAAAAGCATCTGAGTTGATCTTCAACTGAGGAAGTCCTATGACCAGATTGAGCTTATTAATCTGAGATATGCGTCTCATACTAATATGACCCAATCTTCTATGCCAAACCCATTGCTCATCGTTAACAGACATAAGGCATTTTACATTTTGAACTTTTAGTTCTGAAAGATTAATTTTGTAAATGTTGTTCTTCCTTTTTCCGTTAAAGAAGATTGAACCATCTTTTTGACTCACATCTTTACAAAATTTTTGATTGAAGATTATATCATAACCATTGTCACTTAATTGACTTATGGACAATAGATTATGTGTTAATACTTCAACAAGTAAAACATTAGATATGGAAGGGAGGTTACCATTACCAATAGTTCCAGAGCCAATGATTTTGCCCTTCTGGTTCCCTCCAAACTTCACATCACCTCCAGATCTAAGTTCCAAGCTTTGGAACATAGACTTTCTTCCCGTCATATGTCGTGAGCAGCCAGAGTCCAGGTACCATGATTGGTGTCTCAACTTTTTTGCTAAGGACATCTGCAACAAAGATTATTTTATCTTTAGGTACCCATATTTTCTTGGGTCCTCTGGGGTTAGTAGGTTTGAAGTTCTGTCTGCATTTCTTTCCCTTAAAAGCATCTTTGTTCTGAAGAAATTTGGGTTTAACAAAAGCTTTAGAGTTCCGATATGTACGTGTGTGATTTATATCATTCAGGTGACCATATTTAAAATGGGTGTACAGGGGAGAATACTTGATGATCAACTTATCAGCAGGTTTTGGATTTAAATCCTTCCCAGAGGGTGATTCATATCCAATTCTTTTTCTATTGTTTCTGCTTACGCCATAGATCATAGAAGCCATTTTGCTTCTATCTAGGCCTCTGGACAGAAACCTCTGAAAACTATAATCATACTCTTCTAAAATGTTTTTAGAGCATGACCTAGTATCTGAGTTAGACATTTGTTGAGCTTTTTCTAAATCAGTTTTTATTTTAAGATTATTTGCTTTTAGCTCAGTAACTTTTGATCTCAGCAGATCAATCTCAGATGCAAGATAGCTCTGAAGCTTCTTGTATTTGAGTTTGATCCTACTGTAGTTTTCAAGTACTTCAGATAAACTTTCACTAAGTTCAGCTCTGGAAAGTTTAAAAAATACCTCTTCTGAATCTGATTCTGATCCAGATTCAGATGTTTCTTCGTGGTCCTCCACGTCAGCCATCAGTGCCATGTTTGCACATTCATCCCATGTGGCCATCAGAACTTCCTTCTTCTTTTCAAACTTCTTTCTGGGTTTGTCTTTCTGAAGTTTGGGACATTCATTTTTATAATGAATTGGCTCCTTGCATTCATAACATAAAACTTTTTTCTTGCCAGATCTTTTATGTCCAGAAGATTCTCCATGTTGATCAGATCTCTTGATGTTTCTGAACTTTTTTTGTTTATGCTTCCAGAGTTGATTTATCCTTCTGGACAGCAAAGACAGTTCATCTTCTTCTGAGGAAGATTCTTCAGAACTTTCTTCAATTACCTGCAAAGCTTTAGCAGATTTGTTAGATTTTAACGCAACAGACTTACCTTTCTTCTGAGGCTCTTCTTCTTCCAGCTCAATCTTGTGACTTCTTAAGGAACTGATAAGTTCCTCCAGAGTGATCTTATTCAGATCCTTGGACAGCTCCAACACTATAACCATTGGTCTTCACCTTGATGGTAAGCTTCTGATTATTTTCTTGACATGGTCAGAAGTAGAGTAACATTTATCCAGAACCTTCAAACCAGCATTTAGGATCTGGAATCTTGAGAACATAGTTTCCACAGATTCAGACTCCTCCGTTTTGAAAGCTTCGTACTTCTGGATGAGCGCCAAGGCCTTTGTCTCCTTTACTTGTGAGTTTCCTTCATGTGTCATTTTTAATGACTCAAACATGTCAAATGATGTTTCTCTATTTGTAATTTTCTCATACTCAGTATGAGATATAGCATTTAACAGAATGGTTCTAGCTTTATGATGATTTTTGAAATCCTTCTTCTGTTGGTCAGTCATTGACTTTCTGTCAACCTTTTTGCCCTCACCATCAGTGGGGTGAATGTAACCATCAGTGACCAAATCCCATAGATCAGTATCATATCCTAGAAAGAAACTTTCTATTCTATCTTTCCAATAGTCAAATTTCTCTCCATCAAACATGGGAGGTTTGGTGTTGATTCTGTCTCTATCATCATATTTGCTGTTGTATGAATTTAAAGTTTCAGCCATGATAAATCAAGAATAATAACTCAAGAGTTTTTCCCAACTGGATCTTTCTCTTTCACTATTAAGTGATAGCACTATAGAGCCGGAGCTCTGATACCAACTGAAGGTAGGAAAAACACTTAGAAGGGGGGGTTGAATAAGGGCTTCAAATAACAACTATGGCAATAGTAAAAATAACAAGGTATTTTTATCCTGGTTCGTTTGAACTCAAACTAATCCAGTCCACACTACCAAGGTGATTTGCCTTTCTCAACAAGGACTTAATCCACTAAATCAAACTGATTACAGTGTTAACCACTAAGACAAACAGTCTTAGTCTTCTCAAGAAATCTGACCACAACTTGGTCTCTTAAGGAACCTTTTACAAATAAGTAAAATAGAATGTGTGTTTAAGAGTTGCTTCTAAAAAGCTATATCACAACTGTGATTTTACACAAATGAAGAACGAATAAAACTTAGTGTTTTATGTAGAAAGTTGTTTGAATTTTTTCTTTGATTGCTTCTTTGAATTCTTTCTTTTAAAAATGTTGTAGCAAAATTGTTGTAATTGTTGTGGTTGAAGTGTTGATGAAGACTTCTTTATATACACCACTTTCTCAATAGTGTGTAGAGGAAAGTACTATAGGATGTAGACAGGAAGGACAAATACTTTTCGTCTTGATTTGACATTCCCTTTTTGCCTGAAATCTTGTGTCATGCACGAGTGAAGAATAGTATCGTTGGTAGACCTTGGGTTTAGCAACGTCTCTTTCTTGAACACTTCCTTTTTCATTGAACATATATGAAAAATATTCTTGCATCAGATCCTCTGATGTTGTTCCTTGTTCTTCTTATCATGGTCACTCTTTCAGAGTCTTGCAGCAAAGTGCTTAGCATGAATAATGATCAGAGTTGACTTGATTCAGAGCTTCTGTACTTGCAGTGTTAAGTTCTCGGAGTCTTCTGAATATTCTGAGTCTTTATACTCTGTGTTCAGAGTCTTCTGTAGGTAGCGCTCCAGAGTCTTCTGCTTCAGAGTTTTCTTCAGCAAGTGCTTCATAGTTTTCTTCAGCAAGCGCTTCAGATTTTTCTTCAGCTTCACTCAGAGTCTTCTGCAGCTTCGCTCAGAGTCTTCTGCAACTTCTCTCAGAGTCTCTTTCAGGCAGCGTTCAGAGTCTTCTAATTCTTAACTTTCAGAGGATTTTTTGCTTCAAGAGGAATATTAATTTTAATATCTGAAACAAAAACACTTGAATACGATTAGAGTATATATTTACTTCATACAAAATTTCATTAATGTTATCATCAAAACATAGAGATATATTAAGAACCAATCTGTGTTCTAACAATATTTGTGTAAATGTTAATACAAAGTTTCTGTTAGATTTCTAGAGAAGCTCCTTTGAAAGGATATTCAGAAATGTTTAAGAAGAAACTCTGTTGTATTTACCTATACTGAATATTTCATTAAGCTAGATAATTATCATAATGGAAACAATTTCCTCACATTTTGTGATGTTACTGCAGTTTGTTAGCTGTCAAATGAAACAATTAAATGTTTATCTATCACTCATGACTCTTGTTTGAAGAGGAAGTGTTAGTTATGAATAGAATCTTGGAGACTTATGACTGACAAAATATATTTCTCTTTCTCAGTTTGGTTCTACTAGACTCTGATGGGTGATAGCTTTTGAAAGTTGGCAGATACGGAGATTCAAAAGAAGATTATTTACTTCTGATAAAGCAGTTTATTTAAAAGGTTTTTCAAAGACTTTTATAGTATTTAAATTTTCATAAAGATGAAATTCATCTAGTGGATTCAAGAAATCTGCTGGATAAGAACCTTTGGGTAGTGATGTTCTCTTTTGGATACTTATTGTCACTATCCTCTGTCTTGTGAAACATCATTTTTTCCTTCTTCTGACTAGATTCTTATTCTTTTAGGAATGTTATTCAGTTCTTTTTCTTTTTATTTTCTCTGTGGTTGTTTGCTTATCAAGCCAAACTTGAGATGACTTTCCTAGTCAATTCTTCTTTGAATCAACTGAAAAGTTTGTGGATTTTGATGAGTTGCTTAAGTTAGACTTTAACTTCTAGAAGACTGTGTACGAACAAGGATGGAATGGATACTTTAAGATGCTATGTGGTTTCACTTATCCAGATCTTGTCAAAGAGTTTTGGATTGTAAGTTCTCTTGATTGGCTGCATTTTGTGGAAAAATATGAGTACATATATGAATGTCATGTTTGATGTTATTACATTCATAATATGGACTGTGTAGGGTAAGCTAACTAAGCTAACTATAAGTTAAGTTGGATGTCATACTCAATGTTATGACATAGGCCGTATGACATCAAGCGGAAGTTTGTTATTCTGGTAGCTATAACTCAGGAAACAACTCAGAAGCTCAAGCTGGAATGCAGGAGACATTTTAGACGCCCTACAGGAACTAATATGTACCTGATTAAAGAGGCAAACATGCAGAATACAAAAGAGAGGTTTTATGATGGATAAAACCTAATGTATGCGCCCAGGCCCAAGGACTGATCTGCTGCTACAAATACCAGGAGAAGCAATCTTAGAAGGCAGCTGTTGAAGATAGATAAACAGAGAACTCACCATAGTGGTTTAGAAATGAAGAAGTTGTCCTTCACGATTGTATCTTAGAAATACTTGTAATCTAAGCAACTGGTGTTTGCATTGGTTAGATAGTTTCTAGGTTGTGTATCACTCGAAGCTGTTAAGTAAGAGTGTGTGTCACTTGATCAAAGCTTTGAAGCAAGATCAAGGTGTGTGTGTAGTTGAAGTGTCTCTTCAGTATACTAGTTAATTTGTAACTGTTTGATATCACTGGTGTGTGATTGTAGGGAGTGAGTGGGTATACTCAGGTCTAGAGTATCTCTAGGTTAAATTGTCACTGGGTAGTGATTAAGTGAGGAGTGCAAACTGGAGGTTTGACTCTGAATTGATACTGCTGATAGTGAAATTTCTCCCTGGCTTGGTAGCCCCCAGATGTAAGTGTGTTGCACTGAATTGGATCAACAACTAACTGTGTTATTTACTGCGTTATTATTACTGCATAATAGTAGGTTTGTAGTGGATGTAATAACTTCTGTTAAAACATCCATCATGGGCTGGCCAGAATTTTCAATTGGCATCAGAGCAGGCACCCTGCCTGTTTATTACTGGGTGAGATCTAGGGAAACAAAATTCTGGTACTATGGATAAAGATATTGGATTTACCAATAGACCTCCAATTCTGGATGGTTCAAATTATGACTATTGGAAGCCTAGGATGATTGTCTTCCTAAGGTCCTTAGACAGCAAGGCTTGGAGAGCTGCAAATTTATGCTGGGAACATCCTGTGAAGACTGACAAGGATGGAGTATCTGTGCAAATTCCTGAAGAGGAATGGACCAAAGAGCAAGAGGCATTGGCTCTTGGAAACTCTAAAGCATTGAATGCACTCTTCAATGGTATAGACAAAATCATCTTTAGACTGGTCCACCACTGTGAACTAGCAAAGGATGTTTGGGACACTCTCAGAACCACTCATGAAGGAACTTCCAAGGTTAAAATGTCCAGACTTCAAATGCTGACCACAAAATTTGAAAGTCTAATAATGAAGGAAGATGAGAACATTCATGACTTTTACATGAATGTTCTTGAACTAGCTAACACCTCAGGAGCTTTGGGAGAAAAGATGGCTGAAGAAAAGATTGTAAGGAAGATACTAAGGTCACTACCTAAAAGGTTTGCAATGAAGGTAACATCCATTGAAGAAGCTCAAGACATATGCCACATGAAAGTGGATGAACTCATTGGATCTCTTCAAACTTTTGAGATGGGGATGTATGATCAAGCTGTGGAGAAAAAGAGCAAAAGTACAACCCTTGTCACAAACTCTGCAGAGGAGTTAGATGAGGAAGAAGTGGAGAATCTATCAGAGGTAATAGCCCTACTTGGGAGACAGTTCAACAAACTGGTCAAAAGGATAAATGCCAAGTCTAAACTTTATTCCAAAAGCCTGGCTGCTGACATAGAAAAAGCTGAGGAAAACGTCAGTACCGTTCAGTGCCATGAATGTGAAGGGTATGGTCATATCAGAAAGGAATGTCCAACATACCTCAAGAAAAGTGGAAGAGGCCTGACTGTCACATGGACTGATTCTGACAGTGAATCAGAAGAAGAAATAGCCAAACATGTCACTACTCCCTCCAGGGTGTACTTATCTGATGGTGATTCAAGTGAAGAGGAATTGAGTTTTGAAGACCCTACAACCTCATATCAGAAGCTTCACATCAGAAGTGTAGAACTGTACCAACAAGGAGAGCTTCAGAAGGAAATTATCAAGGTCTTAGAAGCTGAAAGGAAAGAGCACCTAGCCATGATACACTCCCTCAGAGGTGAGGTAAATGATCTGAAAAATGAGAAGGATCAAATGGTAAATTCATAAGGATGCTCAACTCTGGGACTGAAACCCTAGAGGAGATCCTTCAGAGTGGGCATACAGTAGGAAATAGATCTGGTATGGGATTTATTGAGAAACAAACATCTGACTTGAACCTCAAGAGGTTGCAGCCTGAGTCTCAAATGTTAAACAGGATGTCACGACCAATGACATTACATTCACCACACAGAAACTGGAAACAAATCAAGAGAAAATTCCAAGGGCATAGATGCTACTATTGTGGAAAACTTGGGCACATTAAAGCTATGTGCTTCTGGCTGAATGGCTTCCCCAGCCAAAGAAAAACCAAACAGGGTATGCATGGCAACAGGCATCAGCATGCCAAACCAATGAGGGAAGTGCCTAACAGGCAAAGAAAATGGGTAGCCAAGACGGTTGCACACATAGCTCATACTTCTCTAAGAGTATAAGCCAAAGAAGACTGGTATTTTGACAGTGGCTGCTCTAAGCACATGACTGGCATAAAGAGTCTGTTGATAGATATCAAACCATACTCCACCAGTTATGTGACTTTTGGTGATGGAGCAAAAAGAAAGATCAAAGGTGTTGGAAAATTGGAATTCCCTGGAGTCCCTACTCTAGACAATGTGTTGTTGGTAAAAGGGCTAACTCCCAACTTGATCAGCATCAGCCAACTCTATGATCAAGGACTAAGTGTGAAGTTCTCTAAGGAAGAGTGTGTGGTCACTAATGATGGAAATAAAGAAGTCATGAAAGGACATAGATCCAAGGATGACTGATATCTATGGCGACCTCAAGACACGAGTAAATCCATAATGTGTGCTATGGCAAGAGAGGAAAAGGAAGTAAAATTGTGGCATCAAAAACTTGGACATCTTCATTTAAGGGGAATGAAGAAGATCATCTCCAAGGAGGCTGTGAGAGGGATACCTAAACTGACTATTGATGAGGGAAAAGTGTGCGGGGAATGTCAAGTGGGCAAAAAAACCAAGACTTCTCATCCTAGAGTTAGACATCTAACCACCTCCAGAAGTCTGGAACTACTGCACATGGATCTGATGGGACCAATGCAAATAGAAAGCCTTGGTGGGAAAAGATATGCATATGTGGTGGTTGATGATTACTCCAGATTCACCTGGATAAGATTTATCAGAGAAAAGTCTGATGTGTTTGAAGTCTTCCAAGAATTGTGTATCAAACTCCAAAGAGAAAAAGAGAGTGTGGTTATCAGGATCAGAAGTGATCATGGTAAGGAGTTTGAAAACTCTAAGTTTGCTGACTTCTGTGCAGCTGAAGGCATAAGCCATGAATTTTCATCGCCCATCACCCCTCAGCAAAATGGAGTAGTTGAAAGGAAGAACAGAACCATTCAAGAATCTGCTAGAGCCATGATCCATGCAAAGAAGCTGCCTATGCACTTCTGGGCTGAAGCTATGAATACAACATGCTATGTAAACAACAGGGTAACTCTAAGAAAGGGAACATCCTCCACTCTGTATGAATTGTGGAAAGGAAGAAAGCCTAATGTGAAGTATTTTCACGTGTTTGGTAGCAAATGCTACATCTTGGCAGATCGTGAACAAAGAAGGAAAATGGATCCCAAAAGTGATGAAGGAATATTCTTGGGATATTCTACAAACAGCAGAGCCTACAGAGTATATAACTCCAGAACTAAAGTATTAATGGAATCCATAAATGTTGTCATTGATGATCAGGTTGATGAAGTCAATGTCATAGAGGATGTGGAAACATTGGTTGAGACTCCACCTGAGGAGACTGAAGATTCCCAAGCAAGCCCAAGTACTGAAGCAGATACAGCCACCAAGGAACCTTCTATTAGGCTTCTGAAAGATCATCCCAAAGACCTGATCATTAGAGATCTCAACAATGGAGTGAGGACCAGAACAAGAGATCTCATCTCAAACTCTTGTTTTGTGTCCAAGGTTGAACCCAAAAATGTAAAGGAAGCCCTCTTTGATGAATACTGGATCAAGGCAATGCAAGATGAATTGGAACAGTTTAATAGGAATGAGGTATGGAAACTGGTGCCTAGACCTGAAGGGACCAATATCATTGGAACAAAGTGGATCTACAAGAACAAGTCAGATGAAGAAGGAATCATAGTCAGAAACAAAGCTAGACTAGTGGCACAGGAATACACTCAAGTTGAAGGAATTGATTTTGATGAAACCTTTGCACCAGTTGCAAGGCTTGAGTCTATCAGGCTGATGTTAGGAATTGCCTGCATCCTGAAATTCAAACTCTTTCAAATGGATATGAAGAGTGGTTTTTGAATGGATATCTAAGTGAGGAAGTATATGTGGCACAACCCAAGGGATTTGAGGACCCTAACCTGACAGACCATGTCTACAAGCTAAGGAAGGCTCTGTATGGATTGAAACAGGCACCTAGAGCATGGTATGAAAGGCTCACTGAATTTCTCACCACCAATGGATACAGAAAAGGGGGAATTGACAAAACTCTGTTTGTGAAAAATGAAGGTGGAGAAATTATGATAGCACAAATCTATGTAGATGACATAGTGTTTGGGGGAGTATTAGAAAGGATGGTGAAGCATTTTGTCAGTCACATGCAGTTTGAATTTGAAATGAGCATGTGTGGAGAATTGACATATTTTCTTAGGCTACAAGTCAAACAAATGGAAGACTCCATCTTCCTCTCTCAAAGCAAATACACCAAAAATATAGTCAAAAAGTTTGGAATGGACAATGCCAGTCACAAGAGAACACCTGCGCCCACTCATCTAAAGTTAACCAGAGATGAAAATGGTACTAGTGTGGATCAAAGGTTATACAAAAGTATGATTGGAAGCCTACTATACCTAACAGCCAGCAGACCAGACATTGCATTTACTGTTGGAGTGTGTGCCAGATATCAAGCTGATCCTAAAGTCAGTCACATGAACCAAGTGAAAAGGATTCTCAAATATGTGAATGGAACATGTGACTATGGCATACTCTAGTCTCATGGGTGTACTCATATTTTGTCTGGTTATTGTGATGCTGATTGGGCTGGCAGTGCGGATGATAGAAAAAGCACATCTGGTGGATGCTTCTTCTTAGGCAACAACCTAATATCCTGGTTCAGCAAGAAGCAAAATTGTGTTTCACTATCCACTGCGAAGGCTAAATACATTGCAGCTGGCAGCATCTATTCCCAGTTGGTCTAGATGAAGCAAATGCTAACTGAATACAATATCACTCAGGATTTCATGACATTGTACTGTGACAATCTTAGTGCTATTAACATTTCCAAGAACCCTATCCAGCATAGCTGAACCAAGCACATTGATATAAGGCATCACTGCATAAGAGACCTTGTGGAAGACAAAGTCATTTCCTTGGAGCGTGTGTCCACTGAGCTACAACTAGCTGACATTTTTACAAAAGCTTTAGATGCTGCCCAATTTGAAAATCTTAGAGGGAAGTTGGGTATTTGCATGTATGAGGTTGAATAGCAATTAATGTCACAAGAGAGTTTTAGGATATCAATGCAGTCAAAGTCTTTAACCAACAAAACTCTCCATCCCACACAAACGTGCCTCTCTGCCCCTAGTATCGTTCATCATATCTTCCAGACCCAAAGGCTAGACAAAAACATGGCCTCGCATCATGAAGGATCATCGTCAAAATCCCCTCCCAAATTCACCAAAGATCCACCTCCCTCGACTGAGAAACCAAACCGCAAGTATCCCCCTCCCACTGAAGAAGAAATGAGGAGCATTCTAAATAGGGAAGGCACAACCTACGTAAATCAATCCATGGGGGAAATTGCTGACAACATTATCAGGGAAGGATTGCTTGTTAAGGGCTTCACCGTGCCCCTGGCTCGCCGAAGTCCAGATGAGGATCTTCCAGAAGAAGACTCGTATGATGGAAACCAAGACATCTCCCTCTCAAACTTGGATAGTAGTGACTCCAGCTCTTCCTCTGACAAAGAATAGTGAGAATTGGGTATGTACCTCAGACTGCTGCTGGTGCTGAAGTGTGCGGCTGATCAATTTTTATTTGCTCTTGCATGAATAATTGGTAAAGCTCTCTATGAGCAGTTTTGTAATGTAACCCCATGCGTATGCATTGGTACAATTTGTGGTATATACTATGTGTTGGTTGGATCTGAATTTGTGGCTAAAAAGGGGGAGAGTGTGATAGATAATAGCAGGTAACAGCAGGTACAACAGATGCAGGTGGAAGAACAAGACTGCCATGAGCAGTGGTTGTGATTGAGCATATGCACCATAGTGCTTATGATATTAGTGTGCAGGTGATGCTAATGAGATTTGTGTGTGATAACAGCTGTTTGGGCTGTTACTGATATGATATGTATGCCATGTATGTTAGAACTAGGACTGACATGCTGTAGGTACTAACATGGGTGAACCTAACAAGATGCTTAGGAATTCTATGCAAGGAGCAGAATGCATCCCTGAAGGGGGAGTAGCACAAATGTGTGACATTAGAAGGTCATGCTGAATGTTATAGCATCCAGTTCAGACTGGATATTGCCCAGCTGATAAGTGCATCGGTTGAGGGGGAGTAACTCTGTTACTCAAACAAGCAAAGGGTGACATCTGTAGTAGAAGTCTACAGAGAGTTAACAAAGTGAGTGTTAACAGGGCTGAAAGCCAACTGTAAGGATTCTGAGAGCTTGAGCAGCAAGTGACTTACCTGCATGATATGACCATTGTTAAGTCTTCTGCTGTGTAGGAAATCTCTAATGTAAGTACAGAGTGTTTTAGCCAAAATTTTGCCAAAGGAGGAGTTTGTAAGTGCTCTTGATTGGCTGCATTTTATGGCAAAATATGAGTACATGTATGAATGTCATGTTTGATGTTATTACATTCATAATATGGACTGTGCAGGGTAAGTTAACTAAGCTAACTATAAGTTAAGCTGGATGTCATACTCAATGTTATGACATAAGTCGTATGACATCAAGCGGAAGTTTGTTATTCTGGTAGCTATAACTCAGGAAACAACTCAGAAGCTCAAGCTGGAATGCATGAGACATTTTAGACGCCCTAGGGGAACTAATATGTACGTGCTTAAAGAGGCAAACGTGCAAAATACAAAAGAGAGGTTTTATGATGGATAAAACCTAATGTATGCGCCCAGGCCCAAGGACTGGTCTGCTGCTACAAATACCAGGAGAAGCAATCCTAGAAGGCAGCTGTTAAAGATAGAGAAACAGAGAAATCACCATAGTGGTTTAGAAGTGAAGAAGTTGTTCTTCAGGACTGTATCTTAGAAATACTTGTAATCCAAGCAACTGGTGTTTGCATTGGTTAGGTAGTTTCTAGGTTGTGTATCATTTGAAGCTGTTAAGTAAGAGTGTGTGTCACTTGATCAAAGCTTTGAAGCAAGATCAAGGTGTGTGTGTAGTTGAAGTGTCTCTTCAGTCTACTGGTTAATTTGTAACTGCTTGATATCACTGGTGTGTGATTGTAGGGAGTGAGTGGGTATACTCAGGTCTAGAGTGTCTCTAGGTTAAATTGTCATTGGGTAGTGATTAAGTGAGGAGTGCAAACTGGAGGTTTGACTCTAAATTGATACTGCTGATAGTGAAATTTCTCCCTGGATTGGTAGCCCCCAGATGTAAGTGCGTTGCACTGAACTGGGTCAACAACTAACTGTGTTATTTACTGCGTTGTTATTACTGCATAATAGTAGGTCTATAGTGAATGTCACAGTGGATGTTATAACTTCTATTAGAACATCCATCGTGGGCTGGCCAGAATTTTCATGGATTAATGCTTTCATTGCTGAGCTGAATTCTGAGTATGTTATTATTTCTAAAGTAATTGGTGTTTCTATATTGCTAATGTGATCAATTGTGAGGAAATTGGATAAATCCCAAGAACTCTGGTTTAGGAACATTATCTTCCTACTTGGCGTATCTTTATAGATCCATTTAATACTTCAGTGGTCTCAAATCTTCGTCCTGATGTTGTTGTTTGGAATCGGATTTTGAACTCAAACTTACTTCCTAATGAAAAGGATTTAGACCTTGTGGATCCTATTGAAAAATATCTGCTTCTACTTCTCAACTCAGACTTGCAGATTGATCTTCCTCAAGGTATGTTTGATTATTTAAAGAAGAGTCTTTCTTCCTTTCACAAGTGAAACATTTTCTTCATTCCTTTTGGAAGAGTTCTTTCAGGATTACTTGTCTAAAATCTGAATAGACAAGTTTGAAGCTATCTATGAAAGATTTTGATGTTAGATTTCTGCATTGTTATGCCTTGTAATTGTTAGAACCTTTGTATTAAGTTATTTTATTATTAATTCAAATTTTGTTCATGTTGTTTTTCATTTGATTGTTGATTATATTTATTTATGGTTGTTCAAAAGAATTAAAAGTAATGGGAGTAAGAACTTAATGCTTGCAACTTTTATCATTAAAGGAAGGGAATACAACTTATTTAGACATTTTAGTCTGTTGGATTGGCCCTAAGGTATTCCCTAGGATCATCTAACATGTCTAGATTATCTAAGTACTCATGCCATTCTTCCTTGGCAAATACCAAAGCCTCCTTTCTCGTTTTATTTTTGCGTATGGACCCAAAAGATCTTCTTCTTCTGCGTGTCTTCACAAAGGATGCTGAAGAGGTGAGAGCTTCTAAAGTCATATGCTTATTAGTTGATCCTTCAGCTGCTGCTTTGCTTTCACTTGCCTGAGTTGTGCATTTAGTATGACTGTCTTTCTAAAATCTCTCATTGGAACCCATATTTACTTTTGTTTGTACATCTTGGTGTTTTGAGGATTAAGTGATTATGAAAGTAAGCACGCTATAAAGCTGAAGTTCTCCAAAATGCAGAAAGCAAGTTGTATTGTCAAATCGGTTTGTCAGCTAGAGTATAAAGATTCCAAGGCTTAAGAAAAGTTGATAGGGACACACGTTAACATGGACTAATTCCCTACAAAGACTACGCAAGGAGGTTGTTACCTTTTGTCGCAACTACGAAAAAAAGGGTCGGCAAACAGACAGAAGAGTCACCACCGAACGTTATTTATCCCAAAGAGAGGGAAAGGAAATGATCAAAGAAAACCTAAAAAAAAGGGAAAGACAAGGTCATCACAACCAAATCTTGGGTTCGGGAGTCGGTTACGCAAGGGGAAGGTATGAGCACCCCTCACGTCCGTTGTACTCAATAGGATCCATGCTTGTTGTCTAATCTATGGGTGAAAACTATCTAATTCTACTGCTAAACAAGGGTGAATGGAAAGAACAGACTCGATAAGACATCGCCGCCCTATACCTACGTATTCCCTCGTGCAATGGGAAAGTCATAATCAATTTAGTTCGGAAACTACGGGTGACGGGGGGAAGGTTTCTCGCCAAGACATCGTCGTCTTGTGCTTACGTATCCTCATTTGGTATGAGAAATCAGAGCAAGTGTAGTTCGGGAAAACTAGACCACTGATTGGTTCAAGTGTTTTATGAGCAATGTTAAATCTTCATTCTAGCAGTTAGGGACGATGCTTGTTTGCGGTAGAACAGAAACGTAACATACTCTTTCTAAAAATGAGGTTTGAAGACAACCCCGAAGGATGAAAAATTTTGAATTTGGTTTGTGTTTTTTAGGAGAAGTGAATTGAGTTGGTTTGAAACTCATGTTGCACTAAAGATTATGGCATAAGGGCGAATGCATCGCTTATCGCCCAAAGGACATACGGAAAACACTCTAGATAATGTGAAGAGAGACCTTACCACTTATCATTCCTCATGTACATAAAGCGCGTAGGGTACAGCACTTGTTATCCTTTATTAGGTGTCTTAAAAGAGTTTAGAGATGAGAAGAGAAGACACAAGGACTCTAAAGGGAACTAAGAAACCCTAATGTTATCATGCAAAGTGGTCCTAAATTTGGGATTGAAGGGAACTACCTAATGTTATCATGCAAAGGATTGAAAGCCTAATGTCTCTCCTACTCCCATCTTAAACAGAGGGACTAGGAATCCTAAGGGATCATGTGAGCAAGCACAAGTAAACACAATGCATAATCAATCACAAATGAAAAATAAAAGAAGGACTTAAACAAGTCTATGCAATATGAAAAGAAATATGAAAAAGCAAATAAAATATGCAAACATGAAGCATTTATTAAGGACAAACACAAGTCACATTCAAATCAACAAGAAACAAGACTTAAACAAGTTAAGAAGGATGAGAGGAAATGAGAGAAGCAATCTCCTACAATCAAATGCCATCAATCATCAAAAGAATAAAGGTGCTAAACAAAGAAGTGAGTGGAGAGGTAGAGTGGGGCAGCAACCACATGATGAACATCTCAATCCCACATTCACTCATGATCAAATAAAAGAAAAGCAACCAAACAACTCAAAAGAAGTCCAATTGTTCATAACATACTCAAACTGAACCCAATATCACCAAAGCATCATGAGCAAGTACATCACCATCAAGTCAGAAGTGAACTCAAGTGATAAACCTCAAATTCAAAATCAAGATATCAAGCAAACACAAGAATGATCACACTCAAGTTGAATGACCAAAATCCATACAACAATCTCACACTTCAAACTTAAGTGGAAAGACATGATCAAATGAAACTTGTGGCACAAGGTACATATTCAAATGACCTACAATCAAGCAAGGCAGCACCTCAAGGATGTCAACAATAGGTAACAAGACTCATGAGGTCCTCAAGGGATCACACAAGATCATGTCCCAAAACTACGTCAAGGATTGTATGAATACACATGGTTAAAACACCTTGAATTTGAGGCATCCACTAAAAATAGAAACAAGCTCAAATAAAATCCAAATATATTGGAAAATCCAAGTTAAGTCAAACAAAAATTAGTGTGCAAAAGAGCATGGCAAGAATCAACTCAAAGCACCACCAATTAGGTCAATCAAGACAAGGTGTTCCATTTATCGAGCAAACAACGAGCATCCAATAAAAGTCAATGAAAAACAACTAAAGAATGATCATCAAGACCTCAAACAAACGCTAAAATATACCTCAACCAAACACCTAAGTGTGAGAGGAAAATTACTCAAAATGAAAGTTCAATTGAAGTCAAAGACCAAACTTAAAATCAAGGTATCAACCATAAAACCTCTTAACAAATTAAATCAATTAAAAATAGTAAAATAATTGAAAAATAAAATAAAAATATTGGAAAATACCCTAACATCCTAAAAAGTCAGAAATATATTTTTAGGGATTTTCGTAAAGCTCAAAAATATTTTAAAATGATTTAAAATGAACAAGTAAAAAAAGAAAGTAAAAAGAAAAAAGAAATGAAAAGACGGGTGCAGAAGTAATTCTGGTTTAAACTAGCCTCAAGTTATACACGCTTGGGCTTCACAAAATGGAGGTGTGGTTATCAAAAACCAAGGCCTAAGACCAAAATCA
Source organism: Lathyrus sativus (assembly GCA_963859935.3). Classification (NCBI taxonomy): domain Eukaryota; kingdom Viridiplantae; phylum Streptophyta; class Magnoliopsida; order Fabales; family Fabaceae; genus Lathyrus; species Lathyrus sativus. The sequence goes on along the minus strand of OZ012739.1, from coordinate 168,786,589 downwards.
GACTCAACTTGAATGAAACGCGCCGTTTCATTAAACTGAGTGGCAAGCCAACTCAGATTCAACGTGCCACACACGTGAGTCAACACCCAATCACATAAACACCTCAGCAATCCACCTCAGACACTAGAGCCCTAGCTCCGGTCGTCTTCCCCGGTGAGCTTCACCGGCGTAGACTGAAAACCACCATAAAAATTAAAACTCGTGGTACCATTTTAAATCTCTTTTCATGTAGATTCCAAAAATGACCATGGTTTTTGAAAAAGGTTCCTAGAACTAGGTGAAAAAAGGCCACGAAAGTTTGATGCTCAAACTGAAAATCATTCAAACAGCCACAAAAATGATCCAAACATGGCATACGCGTGGTAGGGCTTCAGATGCACCAATCATGAACCTAAATGCAAGCCTAAAATGAGAGATTTAAAGAGTGAAAGGTTACCTAACGGAGCTGCTCCGTTGGCTCTTCAAACACAGTGTAAGCTTCACTTTGAAGCTTCCAATCTCTTCCTTGGTCTTGTATCATGACGAAATAAGCAAGAGTTGAGAGGAAAACTCAGTGTGAAAGGCAATTCCAAGAGAGACAAATTTGTGTGATTTTTTGATGGAACTTGCTATTCTGCTCAGCTCCTCCAATCCTGAGGCATTATGGTTTATTCTCCACTTAAATATGAGGGCTTTGGAATGTCCATGCTGGCCCATGTTGTATGATTCACTTGATTTCCAAAACATACCAAAAAAGCTTATTTTCATGTGCACACGGGTATGGCATGATGTACAATCCTCTTTGGTCAGCAAATAAGGCAAATGAGGGGTGAGAAAAAGAATGTTAGTGATTTGGATTATTGGAAATGCCTTGGAATGTGGTTTTGGAGAATTACTTCTTATGGTGCAAAGTTTGAAAAATGGCTTGAAAGGTGTATTTGTGTTGGCTCAAATTGGGTAAGTTTTAGCATGACCATTATATGATGATGATATGGTGTGAAAGAAACAAAAACTAACTCATTTGGTAACTTGAAATGGAAGGAACTCATTCTAATTCCTAAAATCAAGTTTTCATGCTCATCATGGCTTATGTAATCTCATAATTCATCAAATGTCATGAAATTTGAGGTCAAGATGATGTTAAGGAAATGTGGCACAACTTTCATGTGGCATGAATTTGGATTAGAGGTCTTGAAATGGATGAAAATGGTCTTTGAAGTGAATGACCCAAAACATGGTTTCCAAAAATACCCCTGACTTGAGAAAGCCATAACTTGAGCTCCACATATGAGAATGATGAGTTCCATCACTTTTTGGAAAGCTAAGACAACGAGGAACAACTCTCATGTTTGATAGAAAATGAGGAAGAGCTTGGTTCCTTGTGAAAAATGCCTTGGTAGTGAACTATCTTTGAGTACCTCTAAATTCTCTTCATCTGGTGACACCATAACTTGAGATGTATAAATCCAATGGATGAGTTCTTGTACTCAAAATAAATATTTAAATATGATGAACAAGTCTCATGTTTGATAAATAATGAGGCAAGACTTGTATCATACTGAAACTTGTCATTGCAGTTAGAGACTAAAAGAGGGGATTTTACACTTTGAATCATCTGAAACTCTAATTTAGTAACCTCTTGAACATTTGAATCATCTTATCCTAGACTTAACATGTCATTTGAGATGATTTAGGATGATTTCTCATGGCTTCCAAGATCAAGACCCAAGCCTTGAACCCTCTCAAGTCCACAGTTGACATTTTGTTGACAAGATGAAACCCTAACACTTTCTCCATTGAGTGAGGCTCTTGCAGATGATTTGTGTGATCATACCAATCCATAAAGAACCCTCAAGATGCAGATTAAACTCTTGAACCATGTCTCTTCTAAGGAAATGACCTCATGTATCTCTAATCATCCTCAAGATAGGAGGTGATGCCTAAACACATACTTTCTCCTCCCAAGAAGCTTTGAGACCTATCCTGATGGCACTGAGGAGTTGTTGACTTGAACACATGCCCTTGCCTGAGCCTTGAACATGAAAATTCTCTCTTGAGTGAGGAAAACAATCTTGATCCCCTGTCTAGAACCAATGCTATACACAAATGCAAATGCAAAATGTTAAATGCTATGAAACATAAGCCAAGATAAAAGAAAAAGGTTTGGCAAATTTTGGGGTGCAACAGCTGCCTCTATTCAAATGACTTGGACCTGAAGTTATGAAAAGCAACTGCTTTCAAACATTCAAGGTAAAAGGTGATTGAATACAAAAAAAACCCGAAATTTTCCAACTGCGGGATAGTAAACTGTAGGATTTGTCCACCAAAGGGGAATCACCGGAGAAATGTATTTGAAATTTATGAGAAAAGGGCTACTAACCGCAAGTTAGAAAGCCTCGACACGTAGTCGGAAAAAGAAACTGTTAAACACAAGTTAGACAGCCCAAATACAAAATTGGGAGAAGAATTGTTAAACAAATAGGCTCGACGCAAACTCGGAAAAGACACCTGCTAACCAGCAGGCTCGACACTCGATCGGAAAAGACATCTGCTAACCAGCAGGCTCGACACTCAGTCGGAAAAGACATCTGCTAAACAGCAGGCTCGACAATAAGTCGGAAAAGACATCTACTTAACAGCAGGCTCGACGCTAAGTCAGAAAACAACTGCTAACACAAGTTACACAATCTCAACACAAAGTTGGAACAACTGTTAAACAACAGGCTCGAAGCTTAGTCGGAAAAGACATATGCTAACCTGCAGGCTCGACACTCAGGCGGAAAAGACGATTGCTAAACAGTAGGCTCGACGCTCGGTCAGAAAGAAACAAACATATGCTAACCAGTAAGCTCAACACTCGGTCGGATAGAAACAGACATCTACTAACCAGCAGGCTCGACACTCGGTCGGAAAGAAACAAACATCTGCTAACTAGCAGGCTCGACACTCGGTCGGAAAGAAACAACTGCTAACCAGTAGGATCGACACTCAATCAGAAAACACAACTACTAACACAAGTTAGACAGCCTCAACACAAGGTTGGAAGTAGAATCAACCGATCCACAATCTGACAAAGAGAATTCTGCTGGGGAAAGAGGAGCTTAAACAAGCAAACTCTGTTGGGGAGATGAAGATAAGGTGACAACATCTATCAATGATTTTTCTGGGGTCTGGATACCACACAGGCTCATGAAATACACCATTATCTGCTGGAGAGATGTTTGGCAACAAAAGTAACAACGTGGCTTATGCTTCATATGCATATGTTTGAATATGGCGTAATGCTCCATACGAAATGGAAATGCTACGCGTTTGGGAGGATGCTATGCAAAATGCAAATGCAAAGGAGCACCATCGAGAAAAGGTGCTGAAATAAACGGCAAACAAACTCTGCTGAGGAAAACGCCCTGAACGGCCTCCTGGAAATAGAACTCTCCTGGGGAAATACCCTGAATGGCCTTCCAGAATAAAACTCTTCTAGGGAAAATGCCCTGAATGAATTTCCAGAATAAAACTCTTCTGGGGGAAAATTTCTGATCTACTGGAGATAACACCCCTCTGCTGGGAATAATTCCACTCTGATGGGAATAAATCCACTCTACTGGGGATTGAGAAGCACTTATTGGGAAGTTATCCCAAAATCTAGCTCTGAAGAATAACCATTAATCACTGGATTCTCCTGCAGACGGCGACTTCACTAGGGAATACTCATCAAGGGAATTAGCATCAACCTCTGCTTGGGGAAATGAGTCAACGACATATACTCTGCGGGGAACTGCACTTAACTTGCTCCGCTGCTGGAGAATAATCCCAAATCTTAACCTGCTGGGGATAAGGGCACACCACAATCTCAACCTGCTGGGGAGATACTTCTGATCTGATATCATCACCCTGTGGGGGTAGAGGCATGTTACTATTGGTGAGACACTTCTGAAACAATTCTCAATAGTGAGAGCTCTGTAAATGACAAACAAACAACGTGTCCTGCATGTAACAAAGGCTATTTCGGTCATCGTCCATGACATCATTCAAATAAATCATGTTTCAATTATGATTAGCAAAGCCTCAAGAGTTTATGTATGCAAAGTTTTATCAAAAACATCAGGCGCCTTTTTGCAAACAAAACAGTAAAAGCAAAAACATGAAAAGAAAGCTTTATGTGGAAAATACTTCATTGATTGAAACAGACAACCACCATGTGTCTATTCGACTATGACTCGCATGACTTCGATGCTTCATCGATACTTCGCTGTCTGAAAAGACTGATAGATCAACCCTCAGATCCTCCAAGATTCCAACTGTTCTCACAGGTCAGACGCAGACCGTAGTCGTTTGCTTTTTTAAATCCCTAACTTTTGCCTGAATCGCCCTTGCGGGTTTTCAATTCACCGGGATACCCATTTTTGCCAAAGTCGCCTTTTCAGGTTTTCAACTTCGTGGGTTTTTTCTTTTTTTCTTCTTTTTATCCCTAATTTTTTTCCCAAACCTAATCTTTTTATGGTTCACCGGGAAGCCCCATTTTTTTCCTGGATCTTCTTTTTCTATCCAACGGGTCTATTTTAAGCAAAGTATTTTTTGACTGTGTCTGCGTTCACAGGGGATGTAAAATCTTCATATTCCATAGTTGACAATAGTAAGGCTCCTCCGGAGAAGACTTTCCTTACCACATATGGACCTTCATAGTTGGGAGTCCATTTGCCCCTGTGATCCGTTTGTGGAGGGAGGATCCTCTTCAGCACTAAATCACCTGCCTAAAATCATCGAGGGCGCACTTTTTGATCGAAGGCCTTCTTCGTTCTGCTCTGATATAAACGGTCGTGGGCGATAGCTACCAACCTCTTTTCATCAATCAGACTAAGTTGATTCAACCTAGCCTTCACCCATTCTTCCTCATCAAGCTTCCCATCAACCAACACCCTCAAGGAAGGAATCTCGACCTCTAATGGTAGGACAACTTCCATACCATACACCAGCGAGAAAGGAGTTTCCCCTGTCGATGTACGCACCGAAGTAGGATAGCCATGTAAAGTAAAGGGAAATATCTCGTGCCAATCCTTGTAGGTTACCACCATCTTCTGTACAATCTTCTTGATATTCTTATTGGCTGCCTCAACAACAACATTCATCTTTGGGCGGTACGGAGAAGAGTTATGGTGTTCGATCTTGAATTCTGGCACAATTCCTTCATCATCTTGTTGTTCAAATTCGAACCATTATCAGTAATGATTCGTTCTAGCACTCCATAACGGCAGATGATGTCCTTCTTGATAAAGCGAGCCACTACCTATCTGGTTACATTGGCGAAAGAAGTTGCTTCTACCCACTTAATAAAATAATCAATTGCCACCAAGATAAAGCGATGCCCATTGGAAGCAGTCGGTTCAATCCTACCAATCATGTCAATTCCCCACATAGCAAAGGGCCAAGGAGATGCCAAGACATTCAGAGGACTTGGCGGCACATGCACTTTATCAGCATAAATCTGGAATTTATGGCACTTTCTGGCGTACTTGAAACAATCAGATTCCGTAGTCATCCAGTAGTAACCTGCTATTAACAATTTCCTAGACATTGCATGTCCGCCAGCATGTGTTCCGAAAGAACCTTCGTGGACTTCTTCCATTAGCAAACTTGCTTCATTTTCGTCCACACACCGCAACAATACCAAGTCGAAGTTTCTTCTGTACACCACACCGTCCTTGTTCAGGTAGAATTTTCCCACCAACCTTCTCAAAGTCTTCTTATCCCGGCTCGATGCCCCAGGCGGATACTCTTGATTTTTGAGAAATGTTTTGATATCAATATACCAAGGTTTCCCATCTAATGCTTCCTCTACTACAAATATGAAGGATGGCCTATCATGGTGCATGATAGTGATCATTTGAGTCTCATTCCAATAATTCACTTTATACATTGATGATAAGGTTGCCAAAGCATCTGCCATCTAGTTCTCGGCCCTCGGCACATGATAAAACTCCACCCTGTCAAAGAAAGACAACAATCTTCTGGCATAATTCATGTAAGGAACCGGATTGTGCTGACGAGTTTTCCACTCTCCTTTAATATGGTTGACGACTAAACCTGAATCACCATATACATCAAGGTTCTTGATTCTCAAATCAATGGCTTCTTCTATACCTATGATGCACGCTTCATATTCAGCTTCATTATTGGTGCAGGCAAACGTTAACCGGGCGGTGAACGGTATATGGGAACCGTGGGGAGTTGTAATGATTGCCCCAATTTTGTTGCCATATGAGTTAACAGCACCGTCGAAAACCATCTTCCACTGAGAGCCTATTTCAGGACCTTCATTTGGTAGAGGCTCATCACAATCCTTCATCTTTAAAAACATTATGTCCTCATCAGGAAACTCAAACTTCATCGGTTGATAATCCTCAATTGGCTGCTCTACAAGATATTCTGACAAAATACTTCCCTTAGTGTCTTTTTGGGAAACATATTGAATATCATATTCTGTCAGAACCATCTGCCACCTGGTCATTCTTCCGGAAAGCGCCTGCTTTTCAAACACATACTTGATTGGATCCATCTTCGAAATCAACATGGTTGTGTGATTTAGCATATATTGCCTTAGGCGTTTAGCTGCCCAAGCAAGTGCATAACATGTTTTTTCTAGCATTGACTATCTGGACTCACATTCTGTGAACTTCTTACTCAAGTAATAGATAGCATGCTCTTTTCTGTCTGTCTCGTCGTGTTCACCGAGTACACAACCCATTGAGTTCTCAAGAATTGTCAAGTACATGATCAAAGGTCTCCCTGCCACTGGAGACATCAGTATCGAAGGCTCTTGCAAGTATTCTTATCCTTTCAAATGCCCTTTGACAATTTTCGCTCCAAACGACTGCTTGATCTTTCTTTAACAATTTGAATATTGGTTCACAGGTGCTTGTTAGGTGAGATATAAACCTTGCAATGTAGTTCAATCTCCCTAGAAAACCATGACCTTATTTTTCTGTTTTTGGCTCAGGCATTTCTTGTATTGCTTTTAGTTTTGTAGGATCTACCTCGATTCCTCTTTCACTAACAATGAACCCCTAATAGCTTCCCTGACCTTACTCCGAAAGTGCACTTGTTTGGATTCAACCTCAATCTGAATTTCCTCAACCTTTCGAACCACTTCAAAAGATTAACCAGATGTTCTTCCTCCATCTGTGACTTTGCGATCATGTCATCAACATAAACCTTGATCTCATGATGAATCATACCATGAAAGAGAGTCACCATCACCCGCTGGTAAGTTGCCCCTGCATTTTTCAATCCAAAAGGCATAACTTTATAGCAAAAAGTCCCCCACGACGTGATAAAGATGGTTTTATCCATGTCTTCTAGGGCCATTTTGATTTGGTTGTACCCAGAGAAACCATCCATGAAGGAAAACACTTAATGTTGAGCCGTATTATCAGCTAACACATCAATTTGGGGGAGCGGGAAATCGTCTTTCGGGCTCGCTATATTCAGATCTCTGTAATCGACGCACATCCTGACCTTTCCATCCTTGTTAGGCATAGGAACAATGTTAGCGACCCACATCGGATAATTTGTAATAGCAAGAAAATCGGAATCCAATTGCTTCTAGACCTCTTCCTTAATCTTGACTGCCATATCAGGCCTATTTCTTCTCAGCTTTTGTTTTACTGGTGGACATTCTTATCGAAGAGGTAGATGGTGTACTAGTATGTCTGTATCCAAACCGGGCATATCTTCATACGACCAGGAAAAGACGTCTCTGTACTCTCGGAGCATTTCTACTAGTCTTCTTTTAACGCCATCTTCCAACGCGGCCCCAATTTTGTCCTCTTCGGTGCCCAGATTGACAACTTCAATTTCTTCTTGATGAGGCAGAATGACTTTCTCTTCTTGTCTCAACAGTCTGGCAAGCTCTTCAGGCAGGTCATCTTCTTCCTCAGTCTCTTCTTCAGCTTGAAAAATGGAACTGTCAAAATCATATCGAGTCATAGCCGAATCTGAATTGGCGGCATTTGAGATGTGAAACCTGCATGATTGATGTTTTATGCTTAAAATGATATGCAAACAAGCACAAACACATTTCCATTTTATTGCCAAAAATAAAAAGAAGAAAAATAGGTATCAAAATATTTGAATGCAAAAAAATGCCTTCCATTAATGATAAAAAAGGAGTTTAAACATAAACAAAAAGGGACCTACAAAGGAAATCCACTACGTCCAGGGCGGAACGTAGGACCACACATAATCAAAACAAAAAAATTACTCTTCAAAGGTAACTTGAACAACTTCTTCCATCGTCCAATTGCAAAAGCACTGACCAGGGACACACGGCTGAATCCAAGCGTCCATATCCCAGTCACTATCTCCTTCGTCATCTCCCACAACATTGATTCTGTCAAAGATGACCCCACCGCTGGTAAACTGCACCAGTCCTCTGTACCTCGGAGCGCTCTGAGAAGATGATGGGATGTATCCTAAACCAAATTTGTCTTGCTTATTGGGAATGCTGAGGACTTGACCCCATCTTTGTGAAGAACCAGACTCCACGACAGTACGAGCTTCATTGAAAGAAGACATTGAAATCTCTGGAGCATTACTTCCAACAGGAGACTTTTCCTTAATCTGTGTAACACCCCCTTCTAAAGCCCTAAGAAATCAAATAAATCATTTAAGCACATATTAAAATTTCATCAGAGTAAAATTAAAACATGGTATAAAAGAGGTATGTCACATCATACACGAAATTGAAACATATAACACTTGCTTTATAGAAGACATGCAACAATGGGGTAGCCTTCAACCTAGGAACTGAGTCCTTACACCCACATCTCAATATTTAGAATTAAAAGCGGAAAGTATAAACATTGAATCACTTTAAACATGTAATCATATAAATACATATCATCCAATTTGATTCACCACATCATTCATGTTTACATAAACATTTGTCAGCAGATACATATACAAATGTATCACAAAAGAATGCTATACAATCCTAGCTACCCGGCGCTACATATCAGAGATAACCGACCAAAAGAATGAAGTTACACTTCACAAAAGACCTCCAGCAATCCTAATCTGCAATGCCTCATAGAGCATTATAAAACAGCAGAAGGGTGAGAAATATTATCATAATAATCAATGCACATAATTTATATATGAATAAACATAAAATACACATTCTCACACTTCAATCCTCATCATTTACTATCATTCACAATTATACACATGCATACTCTCATTACAACAATCACATCTATGCCATGTGACTCACAAAAAACTCATCAATTTTCATCAGTGCCCATTTAGAATTATGAATACATCACTTATACCCCACCAGGAACAACATCTCGGTCGTTCTACGCCAGCGATTACTCCACTAAGAACAACATCTTGTCATTCTAGCCCATTGATTACTCCACTAGGAACAACATCTTGTCATTCTACCCCAGTGATTACTCCACTAGGAACAACATCTTGTCATTCTACCCCAGTGATTACTCCACTAGGAACAACATCTTGTCATTCTACCCCAGTGAGTACGAGTTTTGCACATACACATATTTTCATAAAACAATCATATGCACTTGAGACTGTTCTTGCATCTTAATCTCATACATACTCAAATAATTCATCACACAAGAATTATAACATGACTGCACACACAACACATCTCATAATAATCAAAGTGTTCATACTTTCATTCATCAGCACTACATTTATCAAGCAATGCACACATATTCACTAATACGTTCCCATGCATTCTTCACATACAGTCACATACCATCAATATGCATTCACAATATCGTGCCAATGGCAACGAACTCAATCACATTCATTATGCACTTTTAATTAATTTAAAAAATTCATATATTGGTCAAAAGACCGTATTCCACAATCGATTCCACAATCTAGGATTCACGCCATACGGATATCCACAGCATATCAGATCACAACATACAACTATGCATTAAAGGAAAGGGTTAATCACATTCGAATCGAAGAATCGACATTGGATGGAAATAGTAAGAAAATCAAACATTGTCACGCTCACATGACTACTCGCCTAGCGAGGTCACAGCGAACACTCGTTGCTGGTTCGCCTAGCGAACAAGCTCGCGAAGACAAATAGAAGCTACTGGAAGGGTTCGCTACTGGCTCGCTACAGCCTCGCCTAGCGAACAACTCGCTACAATACCCGCTACTAGCGAAGAGGGTTATTCCCATTCTGCCCAAGTCTGGGACCATTCGCTACTTGCTCGCTACAGCTCGCTTAGTGTACACTCGCTATCCTGCTCGCCTAGCGAACGCCTACGTACTCTAAAACCCCAACTGTCCAAAACTTTCCGAAACTTCCAAAATCACCCGATTTCCACCAAACCAGTTCCAATAGTCTTAGTCTAACATTTCTCGACTAAACTACACCATCAATCTAGGATTCCAACCTTTAAATCATCCATTCCTACCGATTAAACTCATTTCGACCTAAAATGGAAAAAGATTGAAAACACCCAAACAATCCAAACACACACATACATAATCATATAAATTGGTAAGATAATAAGATTTCACACCCTTACCTTGATTAAATTGATTCCTAAGAGTTGATCTTGAAGAATCCAAGCTTTCCTCTCTTTTCCTTCTCTTTTCTCTTCTTCATCTTTCTTTCTCTACTCTTTCCATTATGTTTCTATTCTTCCCTTTTCTTTCCACTCTTCCTTATATGTCTTTCTATTTCCTTCCATCATATTTCTTCTCTCAAAATATCTACCAATAATTTCAATAATTAAAATCATCCAAATAACTCAATTAATTAATATGAATAATTAATTAATTAAAATTGGGTTGTTACAACCCTCCCCCACTTTAGGAATTTTCGTCCTCGAAAATGTTACCTGATTCAAACAACTCTGGATACGACTCCTTCATCTGACTCTCAAGTTTCCAAGTCACACTTCCACCAGCCGGTCCTCCCCAAGCGACCTTCATCAAAGCAATCTCTTTACCTCGAAGTTGCTTCAGCTCCCGATCCTCTATCCGCATAGGTGATGTCTCCACAGTTAGGTTTTCTCTCACCTTCACATCATCTACTTGGACTACACGAGACAGATTCACAATGTATTTCCTCAACTAAGATACATGGAACACGTCATGGAGATTAGCAAGCGACAGCGGTAAAGCAACCCGATAGGCTACCTCTCCTATCTTCTGCAAAATCTGATAAGGACCGATGGAATGCGGCGTCAACTTACGCGACTTCAACGCTCTACCAACACCAGTCATCGGAGTAACCCGAAGAAACACGTGATCTCCCTCCTGAAATTCAAGTTTTTTACTCCTCTTGTCATGATAACTCTTTTGACGACTCTGAGAAATCTTCATCTTCTCTTGAACCATCTTAATCTTATCGGTAGTCTGCTGGACTATCTCGGGTCCAACCACAGAACTCTCTCTCGACTCATACCAACACAATGGCGTCCTACACCGTCTACCGTACAATGCCTCAAACAGTGCCATACCAATACTCGAATGAAAACTGTTGTTGTAAGTAAATTCAATCAAAGGTAAGTAGTTATCCCAAGCTCCTCCCTTCTCCAATACACAAGCTCTCAAAAGATCCTCAAGTGACTGAATCGTCCTCTCAGTCTGACCATCGGTCTGCGGATGATAAGCTGAACTCAAACGCAACTTCGTACCCAAAGCACTTTGCAAAATCTCCCAAAATCACGAAGTAAACCTTGGATCTCTATTTGGCACAATGCTAGACGGAATACCGTGCACACTGACAATCCTTTCAATGTACAACTTTGCCAATTTCTCTAACGGGTAATCCATTCGCATAGGAGTAAAGTGAGCATATTTGGTCAATCTATCCATAATAACTCAAATGACTTCAAAGTTAGTCGGCGTCCTAGGTAAACCAGACACAAAATCCATAGATATACTATCCCATTTCCACTCCGGAATAAACAACGGTTGCATCAAGCCTGACGGTTTCTGATGCTCAATCTTTGACTTTTGACAAGTCAAACAAGAATACACAAACTCGACAATATCCTTCTTCATACGAGGCCACCAAACTACTTTCCTCAAATCTTGATACATCTTAGTAGCACCCGGATGAATACTCAATCCACTACGATGCCCTTCTTCAAGAATAATCTTCTTCAGCTCAACGATATCAGGAACACAAACCCTATCACGACATCTCATGATACCATTTTCATCAATCCGAAAATCACCACCTTGACCTTGATTGATCAAAGTCATCCGATCAACTAAACTCAAATCAGATTTCTGTCTTTCTCGAATATCGTCAAGAATACCACTAGTAAGCTTTAACATACCAAGCTTAACTCTGTAAGAAGTCCTCTCACACACTAAGCTCAAATCGCGAAATTGCTCAATCATTTCCAACTCTCTCACCATCATCATCGACATATGCAACGATTTCCTACTCAATGCATCAGCTACCACATTTGCTTTACCCGGATGGTAATTCAAACCAAAATCATAATCCTTCAGAAGTTCCAACCATCTCCCCTGCCTTGCATTCAATTCTTTATGATCGAAGAGATACTTCAAACTCTTATGATCACTAAATACCTCAAATCTCGAACCAAACAAATAATGCCTCCAAAGCTTCAGCACAAATACAACGGCGATCAACTCTAAGTCATGCGTCGGATAATTCCTCTCATGCACTTTGAGTTTCCTCGAAGCATAAGCTACAACTTGTTTATTTTGCATCAACACACCTTCTAAGCCCATCAAAGAAGCATCACAATACATGACAATCAGTTCTGCCAGATTCGGCAAAATCAAAACAGGAGCTCTCGTTAATCTTCTCTTAAGCTCTTGAAAACTTCCTTCACACTTTGCATCCCAAACAAAAGCTTGACCCTTCTTAGTCAACTGCGTTAACGAAAATGATAACTTAGCAAATCCCTCAATGAATTTCCAATAATATCCTGCCAAACCAAGAAAACTTCTAATCTAAAAAACCGATTTCGGAGTCTCCCATTGTGATACCGCTTCAACCTTCGACGGATCAACTGCAATACCTCTACTCGAAATCACATGACCATGGAAACTCACTTCCCTTAACCAAAATTCACACTTAGAAAGTTTAGCATACAACTGCTTCTCTTTCAACACAGATAGCACAATCCTCAGATGCTCGACATGTTCTTCTTCACTCTTCAAATAAATCAAAATATCATCAATGAACACAACCACAAACTTGTCCAAATAAGGATGAAAAATCATGTTCATGTACTCCATAAATACACTTGGTGCATTAGTCACACTAAATGGCATCACATAATACTCATAATGTCCATACTTCGTTCTAAAAGCAGTCTTCTGAATATCCTCAGCCTTCACACGGATCTGATGATACCCAGATCTCAGATCTATCTTACTGAACACACGTGCACCAACTAACTGATCCATCAAATCATCAATCCTCGGAAGTGGATACTTATTCTTGATAGTCACCTTGTTCAATTGTCTGTAGTCCACACCGAGTCTCATAGAACCTTCTTTCTTCTTAACCAACAAAACTAGTGCACCCCACGGTGACACACTTGGACGAATAAACCTCTTCTCAAGTAGATCTTCAAGTTGACTCTTCAACTCTTTCAATTCTGATGCGGACATACGATATGGAGTCATTGATATCGGACTAGTTCCAAGAATTAAGTCGATCGTAAACTCCACTTCTCGTTCCGGCGGTAAATCTCTTATCTCATCAGGAAAAACTTCCAGAAAATCACGGACAATTGGTAAAGCATCACTTGCTCCATTTTCACCACTGTTTAAAGTTTCCATCAACATAAATACCTTCGCACCATCTTGCATTGATTCCTTCACTTGCTTAGCAGTCATAAACAAATCTCCTTCATCATCAGGTTCAGGAAAAATAACCGTTTTGTCAAAACAGTTAATAGAGACACGATTAAATTCCAACCAATTTATCCCAAGAATAACATCAAGTTGATCTAAGTGAAGACACACTAAATCAACTCCAAAGTCTTTACCAAAAATACTCAAACGGCAATTCAAACACACATACGGGGTAGTTACCGAACCCATAGCAGGAGTATCAATAACCATACCTCCACTCATAACAAACAACTCAAGATTTAACCTCTTAGCACAATCAAAGGAAATAAAAGAATGTGTAGCTCTAGTATCAATTATAGCGACCAAAGGTATACCATTAATGAAGCACGTACTTCGGATCAATCGATCTTCACTAGCAGTCTCCGATCCTGATAGAGCAAACACTTTCCCATTCCCTTGAGTCTTCTTTGGCTTGTCACACTTGGTACTATTGTGCCCTTACTCACCACAGTTGTAGCAAGTCACATTCTCACCACTTTTGCACTCAAAAGCCTTGTGGCCTAGCTTCCCACACTTGAAACACTTCTGCTCAACACTCGTGCACTCAGGAGCACGATGTCCTTCAACACCACATTTAAAACACTTCACTGGAGTGGAAGCTCCTCCCCCACTCGGCTTCTTGTCGTAACCAGCTTTCTGTTTCCCCTTATCAGCAAGAGTCACATACGGCTTTCCTCTGACTAGACCGAGCCCTAGTATCTTCATCATAAATTCTACTCTTGCTCACCAACTCAGAAAATCGCCTAATTTCCTGATAACCTACGGGTTGCTTGATTTCGGGCCTCAAACCATTTACAAACTTGAGACACTTGGATCTCTCAGCATTGGTAGTGTTGTAATGGGGGCAAAACTTAATCAATTCGTCAAACCTTGCCGCATACTCGGCTATAGTTGAGTTACCCTGCTTCAGCTCAAGGAATTCAATTTCCTTCTTACCACGCACATCTTCTGGAAAATACTTCTCCAGAAACGTCTCTCTAAAAACATCCCAAGTAACCACAACCCCATCTTCTTCAAACCTTTTGGCGAGTATTACCCCACCAGTCCTCAGCTTCCTCTTCAAGCATATGAGTGCCAAACTGCACCCTCTGCGCATCTGAATAGTTCATGACTCGAAAGATCTTCTCGATCGCTTTCTGCCATACCTGTGCTTTGTCAGGTTCATGGGTTCCCTTAAAGATTGGCGGATTGTTCCTTTGAAACCTTCCCAAAGCACGAAACTCATCATCAGCGTTGTTTCCAGCATTCACAGTGGCTTGAGGATTCTGTCCAATCGCCCCAGCCAACCTCGTCAAAGCCTCAGCAATCTCTTCATCATTCCTACCGGCGACCATCGTTCTGAATCCCAATAACAGAACTTCATAAGATCAGACAATATCGATAGTGTCATACACACAATCAGATATATATAGGGAATAAACACATTAACAACTTGGCCAACTGGCCGACCTGCTCTGATACCACTTAATGTAAAACCCCATTCTAAACCCCCAAGAAATCAAATAAATCATTTAAGCACATATTAAAATTTCATCAAAGTAAAATTAAAACATGGTATAAAAGAGGTATGTCACATCATACACGAAATTGAAACATATAACACCTGCTCTATAGAAGACATGCAACAGTAGGGTAGCCTTCAACCTAGGAACTGAGTCCTTACACCCACATCTCAATATTTAGAATTAAAAGCGAAAAATCTAAACATTGAATCACTTTAAACATGTAATCATATAAATACATATCATTCAGTTTGATTCACCAAATCATTCATGTTTACATAAACATTTGTCAGCAGATACATATACAAATGTATCACAAAAAAATGCTATACAATCCTAGCTACCCGATGCTACATATCAGAGCTAACCGACCAAAAGAATGAAGTTAGACTTCACAAAAGACCTCCAGCAATCCTAATCTGCAATGCCTCATAGAGCATTATAAAACAGCAGAAGGGTGAGAAATATTATCATAATAATCAATGCACATAATTTATATATGTATAAACATAAAATACACATTCTCACACTTCAATCCTCATCATTTACTATCATTCACAATTATACACATGCATACTCTCATTACAAAAATCACATCTATGCCATGTGACTCACAAAAAACTCATCAATTTTCATCAGTGCCCATTTAGAATTATGAATACATCACTTATACCCCACCAGGAACAACATCTCGGTCGTTCTACCCCGACGATTACTCCACTAGGAACAACATCTCGGTCGTTCTACCCCAGCGATTACTCCACTAGGAACAACATCTTGTCATTCTACCCCAGTGATTACTCCACTAGGAACAACATCTTGTCATTCTACCCCAGTGATTACTCCACTAGGAACCACATCTTGTCATTCTACCCCAGTGAGTACGAGTTTTGCACATACACATATTTTCATAAAACAATCATATGCACTTAAGACCGTTCTCGCATCATAATCTCATACACACTCAAATAATTCATCACACAAGAATTATAACATGACTACACACACAACACATCTCATAATAATTAAAGTGTTCATACTTTCATTCATCAACACTACATTTATCAAGCAATGCACACATATAAACCAATATGTTCCCATGCATTCTTCACATACAGTCACATACCATCAATATGCATTCACAATATCGTGCCAACGACAACGTACTCAATCACATTCATCATGCACTTTTAATTAATTTAAACAATGCATATATTGGTCAAAAGATCGCATTCCACAATCGATTCCACAATCTAGGATTCACACCATACGGCTACCCACAGCATATCAGATCACAACATACAACTATGCATTAAAGGAAAGGGTTAATCACATTCGAATCGAAGAATCGACATTGGATGGAAACAACAAGAAAATCAAACACTGACACGCTCGCTGGACCACTCGCCTAGCGAGGTCACAACAAACACTCACTGCTGGTTCGCCTAGCGAAAAAGCTCGCGAAGACAAAAAGAAGCTACTGGAAGGGTTCGCTACTGGCTCGCTTCAGCCTCGCCTAGCGAACAACTCGCTACAATACTTACTACTAGCGAAGAGCGTTATTTCCATTCTTCCCAAGTCTGGTACCATTCACTAATTGCTCGCTACAACTCTCTTAGCGAACACTCGCTATCCTGCTCACCTAGCAAACATGCTAGCGAATGTTGCGTACTCCAAAACCCCAACTGTCCAAAACTCTCCGAAACTTCCAAAATCACCCGATTTCCACCAAACCAGTTCCAATAGTCTTAGTCTAACATTCCTCGACTAAACTACACCATCAATTCCGGATTCCAACCGTTAAATCATCGATTCCTACCCATTAACTCATTTCGACCTAAAATGGGAAAAGATGGAAAACACCCAACCAATCCAAACACACATATACATAATCATATACATTGGTAAGATAATAAGATTTCACACCCTTACCTTGATTAAATCGATTCCTAAGAGTTGATCTTGAAGAATCCAAGCTTTCCTTTCTTTTCCTTCTCTTTTCTCTTCTTCCTCTTTCTTTCTCTACTCTTTCCCTTATGTTTCTATTCTTCCCTTTTCTTTCCACTCTTCCTTATATGTCTTTCTATTTCCTTCCATCATATTTCTTATCTCAAAATACCTACCAATAATTTTAATAATTAAAATCATCCAAATAAGTCAATTAATTAATATGAATAATTAATTAATTAAAATTGGGCTGCTACAATCTGCACTGCTTCGAACGCCTGACACAGTGTTTCGTGGATCTCTCCATCCACCTCTACATGTTTGAAGGACGATGAGTGACTAACCATGATGTCTTCTTCACCAAACACCGTTACAATCTGCCCGAGCATAATGTATCCATGGTCGACCAAGTAAGCAGCTGTAGGCTGGCTGTATATCCATGATGTAGAAAACAGTGTCAAAGATCTTCAGGCCCACCTGAATTGGTAAAGTAACCTCACCAAACACTAATCTTCTAGTCCCATCAAACGCTCTCACCACCAGATCGCTGGGAGTACAAATCACACTCTAGGTGTCCGATTTCATTAAAGCTTTCTTGGGAAACACATTGAGTGAAGACCCTGTATCAACCAATACATGCGACAGAACAACCCCCTTACACTCAATGGAGATGTGTAGGGCATGATTTTGATTTCTCACAGCAGGAGTTGGATATAGATCTGTGAAACCCAAGCCATTGCCAGGATTAACATGGGCTACTACCCCCTCAAGCTAATTGACATAAATTTCCTGCGGTACATAGGCAGTATTCATAATTCTCAACAAGGTGTTCCTATGTGCCTCAGAGCACAACAACAAAGACAAGATGGAGATCTTGGAAGGCGTTTTCTGTAAGTGATCTACAATTTTATAGTCACTCTCCAATGATACCAAATTAGTATCTCTGACATAACTTGAGATTCTTTGGGTGATCGAAGCACTACCTTGTCCAACAAGGATCTTCGATGATACCAAAGCAGTATCTCGAACACAACTTGAGATTCTTCAGGTGATCAAAGTAGTACCTTGTCCAACAAGGTTCTTCGATGATACCAAAGCAGTATCTCGAACATAAATTGAGATTCTTCAGGTGATCAAAGCAGTACCTTATCCAACAAGATTCTCCGGTGATACCAAAGTAGTATCTCGAACAAAACTTGAGATTCTTCATGTGGTTGAAGCAGTACCTTATCCAATAAGGTTCTTCGATGATACAAAAGTAGTATCTCAAACAAAAAAGGAGATAGTTCGGGTGATCAAAGTAGTACCTTGACCAACAAGGTTCTTCGATGATACCAAAGTATCGCAACTGCGAAAAAGGCCGGCGGAAAAAAAGAAGAGTCGCCACCGTTCGTTATTTATCCCAAAGAGAGGGAAAGGAAACAATCATAGAAAACCTGAAGAACGAGAAAAGACAAGGTCATCGCAACCAAATCTAGGGTTCGGGAGTCAGTTATGCAAGGGGAAGGTATGAGCACCCATCAAGTCCGTTGTACTCAACGGGATCCATGCTTGTTGTCTAATCAAAGGTTGTGTTTATCTATCTAAGTTGGCTCACATGGAAAAAAGAAAAGAAAAGACACTCGATAGAGCACTGCCGCTTTGTGCCTACGTATTCCCTAGTACAATGGGAAAGTCAGAGTCAACGTCGTTCCGAAAACTACGGGTGAAGGTGGGGGAGGTTGCTCGCCAAAACATCGTCGTCTTGTGCCTACGTAACCTCATATGGTATCAGAAATCAGAGCAAACGTAGTTTGGGCTGACACGACCATAGACCGATTAAGTATTTTAACTGAGTAGGGTTAAACCTTCGTTCTAGCAGTTAGGGACGATGCCTGTTTGCGGTAGAACCAAAGCTTAACCCACTCTTTCTGAAAATGGTTTTCAGTTAATCCCGAAGGATAAAAAGGTTTGAGGTTTTGTTTGTGAGTTTTAGTGAAGTGAATTAGTTTGATTTGTGATTCACGTTGCACTAAAGACTATGACATAGGAACGAATGTGTCGCATATCGCCCCCAGACGGGACGTACACTAAACACTCTAGACAAGCGAGAGGAGACCCCTCACTCATCATTTACTATGTACTTAAGGCTCGTATCATACAACATTCATCGTATTTATTATATGAGTTAAAATGCATTTTGAGATGAGAAGAGAGACGCACGGAAGGTCTAAGGGAAACTCGGCCCTAACGTTGTCATGCAAAATGGACCTAAATTTGGGATTGAAAGGGAAATCTACCCTAATGTTAGCATGCTTGGATTGAACACCTAATGCATCTCCTACTCCCATCCTAAATGGAGGGACTAGGAATCCTAAGGGATCATGGTAAAAGACCAAGAAAACACAAGATAAATCAATCACAAAATGAAGGGCAAGAAGGAATGCAAACATGAAGTGCAAACACAAAAAGATGCAAGGAGGATGAGATGAAATGGGAGAAGCAAGCTCCTACAATCATTACCCTCAATCATTAAAGAAAAGTGGGAGGAAAAAAGTGTGGGACAGCATCCACCACAAGCACATCTCAACCAAGCAATGCAAGCAAAGGAAACATGCACTCATCATTTGAACAACATCCACAAAGTATGCATTCAAGTGGAAACCGAACAACGCGTGTCGAAGAATCAAGATTAAATAATCAAGAACAATGACACATACCCAAAGCATCTCACTTAAATGCATTATATTGATCCATGAAGATTCCAAGTGAGAAGCAACCAAAACATGCTTGAAAATAAGCAAAAGTAGCATTTTGGTTCAGTGTTAATCGATTAACGCTATTGGTTAACCGATTAACCATTAAAAAATTTCTGAAATTCGCACTGGTTAATCGAATAACCAGTTTGTACTACAACTGGTTAACCGATTAACACTGTACCAGAAGCAGAAAAACAGCAGCTCAAAGGCACTTTCAGCAATTAATCACTTATGCAATAATCCAAATGATCTTGTAATCAATTATGCACAAATTTAACACCAGAATTCAGTGATCCATCAACATGTAAACACATTCAAACATCAAGTTCACAATTCACATAAATCAAAGTCCATAAAATCAACCGAAAACGAAGATCGACATGATGATTATGCAAATAAGCTCAAAAACAGAATCGGATCTAGAATTTCCATCCTACAAAGTGGAGATTTGCTTTGGTAAATGTTGATTCAACTTTAATTGAGCAGATCCAAGCAAGAAACCCAGAGACTCTTCAAGATTCAAGTGTTTTCTTGTTGTAGAAGTGGATATCAAGCAAAATTAAGCAAAACCGATCCAAATAAGCTCTTCCAAATCAGCTTCGAAGTTCAGATCCACACTAGCACGAAAATTGAATGGAGAATTGGAGATGATAAGGATGAAGGATGAAGGTTTAGCTCTAGAATTCAATGATTCCAATGGAGAATCAAAGAATTCAAGCAAATAGAGCTTTAATGGAGTTTTGGAGTGAAAAAGTTGAGAGAAAATTGAGATAATGAGAGTGAATTCTGAAAATGAAATGAGATTATGAGGATTGATTGTGTGAGGTTTGGAGCAAATTACTTAAATATGCTCTAGGTTAGGAGTAGAGTGGTGGTTTGGAGTGTGGTTATGAAAATTGGAATGGGATTAGGAATGGGAAATTGGAGGGAATTTGAATTAATTTTGAAAATTAACCAAAATTCAAAGTGGTTCTAGATCCTTCTTCTGGTGTAAAATCAAATTCACAAGTGATCAAAATGGACCCAAAAGTGGCTGCCTTTGAAAATTCACGTGCAAAGGCAAAATTTGCCTTGGTTAATCGGTTAACCATTTGGGTTAATCGATTAACACCTTTAAAAATTCAAATTTGACCTTATTTTGCCTTGGTTAACCGGTTAACCATATTGGTTAATCGGTTAACACCTTAAAAATTTGAATTTTGGCGCCTTTTGGAGGGAAAAGTGCACATTTGTCTGTTTTCTTCCATTTTGAGCTCTGTTAAGCCTTTGAAACTTGCTTTCGAATATCAAAACTGTGAGAATGCCTGAGATAGCTTGAATGTTACCTCCTGAGCTACAAATTATCCTGCAAAATAAAAATAAAATCGGTCGCTCGATCGTCGAGCAAAATAAATGTCGGAGCCTCTGATGCTCGCTGTTTAGTCTCTTGCACTAAAAAAGAAACCTGAGCCACAAAAATGCCTAGATCCCATACCTCAAGAACAAATGCTATGATATGCAAAAATGCAAAATGCAGAGAAACAAAATCCAGTTAAGGTTAAAACAAAAAGGCAAATTTTGGGGTGCTACAGCTGCCCCTATTCAAACAAGTTGGACCTGAAGGGGAAAAGCATCAGCTTTCAAACATTCAAGTTAAAAGGTGATTGAATACTAAAAGAACCCAGAAATTTGAAACTTGCGAGGATGCAAAACAGCGAATACCAACCAACAGTTGGAATGCGACACACTGAGGATACAATCCAATATGAAACATCAAATACCAACCAAAAGTTGGGATAACAACCAAAGGATACCAACCAAAAGTTGGAATAACAAACACCGAATACCAACCATGAGTTGGGATAACAAACACCGGATACCAACCAATAGTTGGGATAAAACGAGAATGCCGACCAAAGGTAACCTCCTGGGGACAAAACTCAAACCAAGAACCTGCAGGACGTACAATCAACAAACTTACGACCTGAGGAAAAGACAAAGTCCGCTGGGAAAATAAAAGAGAAGCTTATCCAAGCAGCCCTGTGGGGACCAAGCGTCTACCAAATAACAATCAAATGAAACTATACAAAAGATGGGATGACCAGGAAATGAGTACCAACCAAGAGTTGGGATAAAAGTCAAAGAGGACCCACCAAACTGTGCTAGAAGTAACTCACCACCTTTACAACCCGAAGAGGACTTTACTGAGGAAAGAGTAGACTAACCAGACAACTCTTCACAGGGTAAACATCCACCAAAAGATAATAACCAAAGCGTACCATCCAAAAGATGGGATAATGGCTACTCTCCAGGGATAAAACCCAAATACTACCAACCAAAAGTTGAAAATTACCAATAAAAATTGGAATCATCCACCCAAAACAAACACTACTAACCAAAAGTTGGAATCGTCAACCGGGAAACGAAGATTACTAACCAAGAGTTAGAATAACGTCAACAAGATGACTAAATTGGATATTACCAAACAAAAGCTGGGATCAGACTCCACAAAAGAAACTAAAGACTACAAACCAAAAGTTGGAATAAAGCAAAGCTACCAACCAAAAGTTGTAATACCAATATGCCGGAAACACAGTACCAAAGGATTACCAATCAAAAGTTGGGATAACTCCCATAAACCGAAGATCACCAATCCAAAGTTGGAATAAAATTAACAAAACCTCACCAATCAAAAGTTGGAACCGGGCAAAACTGTCAAGTCACAAATTACCAACCAAAAGTCGGGATACGACTCCATCGGGGAATAAAGGAGGACTACCAACTAAAAAGTTGGGATAAACATACCACCACCAAAGGATTACCAACCAAGAGTTGGAATAACAAAATTCAGGAAAGGAAGACTACCAACCAAAAGTTGGAATAACGTCAACAAAGCTTTGGACCCAGTTGGGAATTACCAACCAAAAGTTGGGATGACGTCCAACAAGCGACAGACTACCAACCAAAAGTTAGGATAACGACTACAGGGGATAACATCCAACCAAAAGTTGGGACACAAGCTACTAACCAAAAGTTAGGATCGCCAAAAAAGATTATCATCGACCAAAAGTCGGAACACAAGCTACTAACCAAAAGTTAGAATCGCTGGGGACGCTAAACGAAGCTGACTCCACCACAGAAGACTACTAACCAAAAGTTGGGATGATCATCCAGGATTACCAACCAAAAGTCGGAATAAAAGGCTACTAACAAAAAGTTAGGATCGCCGGAAACGCTAATCGAGAGAGAACTGACCACAATAAAGGTTACCAACCAAAAGTTGGAATATCCGACTTTGCTGAAAAATCGAGGATTACCAACAAAAAGTTAGAATAACCTCCAAACGCCAATAGGTCACCAACCAAAAGTTAGAATGAAGCAAAGATTACCAACCAAAAGTTGGAATAAATACTCTGCGAGGGGGAACCAGAGATTACCAACCGAAAGTTAGGATAAACCACCCTAGAATTACCAACCAAAAGTTGGAATACCAAACACAATAATTCAAACTACGCTGGAGAGTACCAAACAAGAGTTGGGATAACGCACCCAAAATAGGCAAGCAACAGAATCAACCAACTCACAACTTGCAAGGAAAGCTATAATAGGAAAAGAGAGGTTCAAACACACAACTCTGTCAAGGAACATCAGTTCACCAAACAACTCTGTCGGGAAAAAGAAACGTCTAAACAAAAGGCTCGACCAGGGGAGAAGGCGCTCACAAGCGACTCACCTGGGGAGAACGAAGACGTTTAACCAAACGACTCAGCTGAAGAAAGAAGACGTTTAACCAAACGACTAGCTGGGAAGAATCCGATAAAATGACCAACCCAAAGATCCACACCAACAACGATAACACGAAAATCTCCTGAATCAAACAGCCTTTGGCATCAAACCTGGCTTATGCTTCAGATGCATATGTTTTAAAATGGCGTAATGCTCCATACAAAATGGAAATGCTACACATTTAGGAGGATGCTATGCAAAAATGAAAATGCAAAGGAACCACTCCAGCAAAATAAATGCTGGAGAGAAGCGACCAACTCTGCTAGGGAAGAAATCAATTTCCGCTAAGGGAAACATCCTTGATGACCCAACAAAATAAACTCTTCTGGGGAACAAAATACTCGGTTGGGGAAATGCTCTGGATGGCCTTTCTTGAAAAACTTCACCCTACTGGGAAAACACCAATCAACCCCCTCGGTGAGGAATCAAGAACCACGCTGAAAGATCCACTCTGCTTGGAAAGAAATTCCACCCTGCTGGGGACGCACCGGTAACAACCCGCCCTACTGAGGAATATCAGAGACCTCTATTGGGGATCCCACTCTACTGAGGAATGGGTTATGCTTCTAGTTGAACACTTGTCCTGTCGAGGGAATTAGCACTAAATTCTTCTCGAGGAAGAAAATCCTGAATACTGATATTACTGGAAAGACACCAAAACGTCGACTCCGTTGGGGAAAGGGCGTCAAAGACGTTGCCTCTGCTGGAGAATAATACTGGATTGCAATCTACCATGCCGCCAAGGGAATATCCTTCCGCCTTACTCTGCTGGGAACATGCTAAGAACAAATCCACCCTACTGGGGATTATTGTAGGAAGACAAAACTTTGTTCTGCAGGAGACACACCACACTTTCGCTGGCGACATCTAACTTCATAACGAGATTCTGTGAGGAAACAAAATCTTCGTTGAACAAAATGCCTAACTACATTCCACCTGAAGGAACCCTTCAAAAACTTGCTGGGGTGTACGAACCCGCTTACGCTGGGAAACAAAACTCTGAACTCCCATTATCAGAAAAGTGAATAATCCTGTATTGCCGTTAAAATCCCATCATTGGGGAGAATCTACCGGGGAGAAGACCCTGCCATTAGGGTTGGCAATGAACCAAACCAACTCGAACATAGTTCGAAATTCGATTCGATAACTAAATCGTTGAACTTGGTTCATGAACCAAATGAGCTGAATATGAGCAAAAAATTAAGTTCGTTAATTAAATGAGTTGACCTTGAACTATGTATAGTTCGACTCGTTAGGTTCATGAGTAAACTCGATTATATATATATATATATATATATATATATATATATATATATATATATATATATATATATATATATATATATATATATATATATATATATATATATATATATATATATATATATATATATATATATATATATATATATATATATATATATATATATATATATATATATATATATATATTTTAAATTATATATCTTAATAGTATCATTTAAAAAAATTAATGCATAGATTTTAACCTTTTAAGTTATCAAATTAAATATTTAAAAAAATTCTTCTAACTTATAAAAAGAAACATATACACGTGAATTTTAAAACTCGTTAAAAAAACATTTGTTAAATATTATAGCATTTACCATATCTTTTAATTTATATCCTTTTGTATTCTCTTTTGATTTTATTATTATTAAATATTTTTAAAATTTTAAATAAGCATATTTATTAGGATTACATTTACCAAAAACAAACCTTTAATCTCCTTTTTAGGTGTAAAAGTATTTCATATATATATATATATATATATATATATATATATATATATATATATATATATATATATATATATATATATATATATATATATATATATATATATATATATATATATATATATATATATATATATATATATATATATATATATATATATATATATATATATATATATATATATATATATATATATATATATATATATATATATATATATATATATATATATATATATATATATATATATATATATATATATATATATATATATATATATATATATATATATATATATATATATATATATATATATATATATATATATATATATATATATATATATATATATATATATATATATATATATATATATATATATATATATATATATATATAATGTTTTTAAATTATATATCTTAATAGTATCATTTAAAAAAATTAATGCATAGATTTTAACCTTTTAACTTATCAAATTAAATATTTAAAAAAATACTTCTATCTTTTTTTTAACTTCAAATCAAATTAACTTCTTTTACCTAAAAAAATACTTCTAACTTTTTTCTTACCAAAAAAAATACTTCTAACTTTTTTTTTACCCAAAAAGTTCTTCTAACTTTAAATATTATAGCATTTACCATATATTTTAATTTATATCATTTTGTATTCTTTTTTGACTCTATTATTATTAACTATTTTTAAGATTTTAAATAAGCACATTTATTAGGATTGCATTTACCAAAAACAAAACCTTTAATCTCCTTTTTAGGTTTAAGAGAATTTCATTCATCTTTCGTTCTCTTCAGAGTTTGTTTTCTTCAGGGTTTGTAACTTTATTTGTTTTTCCATTATAGAGATTAGATGTCATATAGTACCTCACTTGAATTATTGGGAGGTTCACCACCAGAAGTTGGAGAATAATGCTTAAATGTATTGAATCCAATCATTGATTTAGATGCAAATACAAATGAAGAGCCACTAACAAATGAATCAACGCCAGCAAACGAAGTTGTGAATGAAGAAAATGTTGAGAGCAGTGACATTGTTATTCAAATATTTTTAAATATTTTTAAAATTTTAAATAAGCATATTTATTAGGATTACATTTACCAAAAACAAACCTTTAATCTCCTTTTTAGGTGTAAAAGTATTTCATATATATATATATATATATATATATATATATATATATATATATATATATATATATATATATATATATATATATATATATATATATATATATATATATATATATATATATATATATATATATATATATATATATATATATATATATATATATATATATATATATATATATATATATATATA
This sequence comes from Lathyrus sativus, assembly GCA_963859935.3. Classification (NCBI taxonomy): domain Eukaryota; kingdom Viridiplantae; phylum Streptophyta; class Magnoliopsida; order Fabales; family Fabaceae; genus Lathyrus; species Lathyrus sativus. Next base: position 168,759,663 of record OZ012739.1, on the reverse strand, counting down.
TATATATATATATATATATATATATATATATATATATATATATATATATATATATATATATATATATATATATATATATATATATATATATATATATAATGTTTTTAAATTATATATCTTAATAGTATCATTTAAAAAAATTAATGCATAGATTTTAACCTTTTAACTTATCAAATTAAATATTTAAAAAAATACTTCTATCTTTTTTTTAACTTCAAATCAAATTAACTTCTTTTACCTAAAAAAATACTTCTAACTTTTTTCTTACCAAAAAAAATACTTCTAACTTTTTTTTTACCCAAAAAGTTCTTCTAACTTTAAATATTATAGCATTTACCATATATTTTAATTTATATCCTTTTGTATTCTTTTTTGACTCTATTATTATTAACTATTTTTAAGATTTTAAATAAGCACATTTATTAGGATTGCATTTACCAAAAACAAAACCTTTAATCTCCTTTTTAGGTTTAAGAGAATTTCATTCATCTTTCGTTCTCTTCAGAGTTTGTTTTCTTCAGGGTTTGTAACTTTATTTGTTTTTCCATTATAGAGATTAGATGTCATATAGTACCTCACTTGAATTATTGGGAGGTTCACCACCAGAAGTTGGAGAATAATGCTTAAATGTATTGAATCCAATCATTGATTTAGATGCAAATACAAATGAAGAGCCACTAACAAATGAATCAACGCCAGCAAACGAAGTTGTGAATGAAGAAAATGTTGAGAGCAGTGACATTGTTATTCAAAAGTCCAAGAGGAAGAAAACTTCTCTAGTTTAGGATCACTTCAAAAAAGTGGATCTAAAGAATGAAAAAAATGGCAATGTGTACACTGTAAAAAGAATTATGTTGTTGTTTCTAGTGGATCAATCAGTCATTTGATGAGGCATTTAAAAGATATATTTCATGTTTACAAGAAGCTAGTAGCATAACAAAAAAGTTTAAACTTTCAGCCTGCAAAAAGCATGATTGATGAGAAGCTTTCTGGTAGTTTTTTATGTTGAAGATCTTTGGAGACAAAGTTAAATTATAATTTGATAAATTTTATATTAATTCAGTATTAATTTAAAATGTCAAAATGAAAAAAATAGATTTTAAAAAATGACTTTTAAGTTCGTGAAACATACGAGCTGAACCTAATTAGATGAACCTAACGATCTGAACCTAATGAGATGAACCTAACGAGCTGAATCGAGTTGTTCGTGAACTTTGAACGAGTCGAGTTTGAGTTAAAATAAAATTCGTGTCGAACTCGAGTCGAGTTTCGAGCTGAACATATTCTTATCGAGTCGAGTCGAGCTAAGACAAGTTCGACTCGACTCATTTCCAGCCCTACCTGCCATCCTGCAACAAACAAAAGCATGCCTTACATGCAAAATGGTTACTTTGGTTACCATTCATGATACCTGTCGCTCAAGCAAAATCATTGCTTCCGTTATGCTCTGTAAAGCCTCATGTTTTCACCTGCAACATTTACCAAAATAACGTATGTTTTTTGCAAACAAAATAATAACAATAAAAGCAAGGAACGGAAAATTCTTCGAATAAAGTGAATACTTTATTGACAAGAAGCTTGCAAATAGGAGAATTACAATTCAGATGCAATTCCTGAAAAGAGGTAATTGCGTAAAAGCAAAAGAATATATACAAATATTGGCAATGTGAAAATAGACAACCACCATGTGTCGATTAAGCTATGACTTGTATGTCTTCGATGTTCCCCATGTTTCGCCTTCTGAAAAGACACTGATTCCTTTCCTTCAAGATAACCGCTCACATGCTTACAGATCAAACGCATACCGTAGTCGTTTGCTTTCCAATCCCTAACTTTTGCCTGGATCGCCCTTTCGGGTTTTCAATCCATCGGGATACCCATTTTTGCCAAAGTCGCCTTTCCAGGTTTTCAACTTTGCGGGTTTACATTTTTATTTTTATCCCTATTTTTTCCCGAACCTTTTCATTTTCTGGTTCCCCGGGATGCCCTATTTTTTCCTGGACTTTTCTTTTTCTATCCAGCGGGTCTCTTTTAAGCAAAGTATTTTTTAATTGCGTATGCATTCACAGGGGATGAAAAATCTTCACCATCCATGGTAGATAGTAATAAGGCTCCACCAGAGAAAAACTTTCTTACCACATATGGAATTTCATAATTAGGAGTCCATTTCCCCCTGTGATCTGTGTGAGGAGGAAGGATTCTTTTCAACACCAAATTACCTGTCTGAAAGCTCCGACGACGCACTTTCTGATCAAAGGCTTTCTTCATCCTACTCTGGTACAACCGGCCATGAGCAATGGCTACCAATCTCTTCTCGTCAATCAAGCTCAGCTGATTCAACCTGGTCTGCACCCATTCAGCTTCGTCAAGCTTCACATCCGATAGTACCCTTAATGAAGGAATCTCAACTTCTAATGGTAGGTCCGCTTCCGTACCATACACCAGTGAGAAAGGAGTTGCCCCAGTTGACGTACGTACTGTGGTATGATAACCTTGAAGAGCGAAGGGCAACATCTCATGCCAATCCTTATAAGTTACAAGCATCTTCTGCACAATCTTCTTGATATTCTTGTTAGCTGCCTCAACAACGTCATTCATCTTCGGACGATATGGAAAAGAGTTGTGATGCTCAATCTTGAAACTCTGGCACGGTTCCTTCATTATTTTGTTATTCAAATTTGAACCATTATCAGTAATGATTCTCTCTAGAATTCCATAACGACAAATGATGTCCTTTATGAATCGGGCTACCACCTGCTTCGTGACATTGGCGAAGGAAGCTGCTTCTACCCACTATGTAAAGTAATCAATCGCAACCAGAATGAAGCGATGTCCATTAGAATCAGTCAGCTCAATCTTATCGATCATATTGATTCCCCATATAGAAAAAGGCCACAGAGACGTTAACACATTCAAAGGAGTCGGTGGCACATGCACCTTATCAACATAAATCTGGCATTTATGGTATTTTTTGGCGTATTTGAAGCAATCGGGTTCCATGGTCATCCAATAATACCCAGCTCTCAACGATTTTCTAGCCATTGCATGTCCACCAGCATGAGTACCGAAAGAACCCTTGTGGACTTCCTCCATCAACACAATGCAACAAGACCATGTCAAAGTTTCTTCTGTAGAGCACATCATCTTTGTTTAGATAAAAATTACTGGCTAACCTCCTCAAAGTCTTCTTATCTTTGTTGGATGCCCCAGATGGGTATTCTTGAGTCTTGAGAAAATGCTTGATATCAAAATACCAAGGCTTTCCATTTGATACCTTCTCAATCACAAACACAAAAGCGGGTCTATCAAGATGCATGATGGTGATAGCTGGAGCTTCATTCCAGTTATTCACTTTGTACATTGAGGATAGCATGGCCAAGGCATCTGCCATCTGATTCTCAGCTCTTTTGCACATGATGGAACTCAATTCTATCGAAGAAAGGCAACAGTTTCCTTGCATAGCCCTTGTAAGGCACCAGTTTGGCCTGATGAGTTTCCCACTCTCCTTTGATTTGATTGACGACTAGCGCTGAATCACCGTACACATCTAGATTCTTGATCCTCATCCTAATGGACTCTTCTAAACCCACAATACAAGCTTCATACTCGACTTTATTATTGGTGTATGTGAAAGTCAATCAAGCAGTGAATGGTATGTGGGAACCGTGAGGAGTTGTAATGATCGCACCAATTCCATTACCATATGAACTAACCGCTCAGTCGAAAACCAGTTTCCACTGAGATCCAATCTCAGGACCATCGTTAGGTAAAGGCTCATCACAACCTTTCATCTTTAAAAACATGACATCTTTATCTGGAAAATCAAACTTCATCGGCTGATAATCCTCAATCGGCTGTTCAGCAAGATATTCCGACAGAACGCTTCCCTTAATGGCTTTTTGGAAAACATACTGAATATCATACTCCATTAAAACCATTTGCCATCGGGAAATCCTTCCAGAGAGTGCTTGTTTTTCAAAGACGTACTTGATCGGATCCATCTTCGAAATCAACAAGGTTGTGTGGTTTAACATGTACTATCTCAAACGCTTAGCAGCCCAAGCGAGTGCATAACATGTTTTTTCCAACATTGAGTATCTCGACTCATAGTTAGTGAATTTCTTACTCAGGTAGTAGATGGCATGCTCTTTTCTACCTGAATCTTCCTATTGGCCGAGCACACATCCCATTGAATTCTCAAGAACCGTGAGATACATGATTAGAGTTCTCCCTGCAACTAGAGGCATGAGTATTGGAGGTTCCTGTAGATATTCTTTTATTCTTTCAAATGCCTTCTGGAAATTTTCATTCCACCTGACCGTTTGATCTTTTCTTAGCAATTTAAATATTGGTTCACAAGTGGCTGTAAGATGAGATATGAACCTTGCAATGTAGTTCAATCTCCCCAGGAAACCACAAACCTCTTTTTCCGGTCTCGGCTCAGGAATTTCTTGTATAGCTTTTATTTTGGCAGGATCTACCTCAATACCCTTCTCAATGACAATGAAACCCAGTAACCTTCCAGATCTCACCCCGAAGGTGCACTTGTTAGGATTCTTTCTTAACCTTTCAAACAATTTCAAAAGATCGACCAGATGTCCTTCCTCCGTTTGTGACTTTGCAATCATGTTATCAACATATACTTCAATCTCATGATGAATCGTATCATGAAAGAGAGTCACCATTGCCCGCTGATAAGTTTCCCCTGCATTTTTCAATCCAAAAGGCATCACCTTATAGCAAAAAGTCCCCCACAGTATGATGAAATTAGTTTTCTCCATGTCTTCTGGGGCCATCTTGATTTGGTTATACCCAGAGAAACCATCCATGAAGGAAAACACAGAATATTGAGCGGTGTTATCGACCAACACATCTATATGGGGGAGCGGGAAATCTTCTTTCGGGGTCGCTTTATTCAGATCTCTGTAATCGACAGACATCCTGACCTTTCCATCTTTCTTAGGTACAGGAACAATATTAGCGACCCACGGAGGGTAATTCGTGACAGCAAAAAAACTAGCGTTCAACTGCTTCTGAACCTCTTCTTTTATCTTGACTGCCATGTCAGGCCTTGTCCATCACAACTTCTGCTTGAATGGAAAACATTCTTCTCTGAGAGGTAACTGGTGTACCACAAAATATGTATCTAGCCCAGGCATGTCTTGGCAAGACCAAGCGAAGATATCCTTATACTCACAGAGCATTTCAACCAATCTTCTCTTGATACTGTCTTCCAATGCAGCCCCCCACTTTTACCTCTTTCTTGTCATCTTTGGTACCCAGATTGATAACTTCAATATCCTTCTGATGAGGCATAATGACCCTTTCCTCTTGCTTAAGAAGTCTGGCTAACTCTTCGGGTAGTTCACAGTCTTCGTTAGTCTCTTCTTCAGCTTGATAAATGGGATTATCAAAGTCATACGAAGTCATAGCTGAACTTGAATCGATGGTATCTGATAGAAAAGACCTGCATGAGGATGTTCATGTTTATTATGCGATGCAACAAACAAAACACATTGCCATTTTTCTGTTTAATATAAAAGCAAAAGAAAAAACAAGAAAAACAGGGATCACAATATGCGAAAAACGTCCTTTATTTATGATAAAGTGCAAATAACAAGAGGACCCCACAAATTGGGTCACTACGTCTTGGGCAGAACGTAGGACTGAACATAATCAAAACAATGAACATTACTCTGCAGTAGTAACATGAATGACTTCTTCTGTAGTCCAATTGCACAACTTTTGGCCAGGAGTACATGGACGAATCAAGGCATCCATATCGCAATCGCTGTCACCTTCGTCATTTTCAACGACATTAACTCTATCAAATATCACACCGCTGCTGGTGAATTGAACGGGTCCCCTGTAACTCGGAAGGTTTTAAGAAGAACTGGAAGGTTTGTATCCCAGACCGAACTTGTCCTGCTTGATGGGAACATTAAGAACTTGGCCCCACTTCTGAGATGCACCGGATTCTATGATAGTACAAGCTTCCTTGAGCGATGACATCGAAACCTCTGGGCTCTTGGCTTCCACAGGAGACTTCTCCTGAAGCTGAACTATTTCAAACGCCTGGCAAAGTGTTTCGTGGATCTCCCCATCCACTTCCACATACTTAAAGGACGACAAATGGCTGACCATAATGTCCACTTCACCGTATACCGTGACAATTTTCCCTTCCATTATATATTTCAGCTTTTGATGCAACGTTGAAGTGACTGCTCCTACAGCATGTATCCAAGGTCGGCCAAGCAAACAACTGTATGCTGGCTGGGTATCCATGATGTAAAAAGTTGTATCAAAGATCTCTGGTCCTATCTGAATAGGCATCGTAATTTCCCTAAACACCGATCTTTTAGACCCATCGAAAGCCCTCACAACCAAATCACTTAGCGTGCATATCAAACCTTGAGTATCTAACTTCATCAACGCCTTCTTTGGAAGCACATTATGGGATGACCCTGTGTCCAACAAGACATGCAACAGCAGGGACCCTCTACATTCCATGGATATGTGTAAAGCACAGTTATGGTTTCTCCGGGCAGGAGTCAAATCCAGATCAGTAAAACCAAGACCATTACCGGCGTTTACATGAGCTACTACCCCATCTAGTTGATCGACAGAAATCTCCTAGGGTACATATGTTGCATTCAAAATTCTCACTAAAGCATTGCGGTGGGCCTCTGAACACAACAATAATGACAGAATGGAAATCTTCGAAGGAGTCTGATTTGAGTGATCCACAATCTTGTAGTCACTTTTCTGAATGAGTCTCATAAATTCCTCCGCGTCCTTCGAAAAAACATCAGTACCGACCTGTGGTTGGATATTTTCCTCAATCACGACCTTACCTTTTCCTTTGTCTTTCCTACCATCATTATCCTCTGGTGGAGAAAATATCCTACCGCTTCTAGTGATACCTCTGGCACCAACTATATTCTCAACCGACAAACTTCCCCCCGTAGACCCTATCCATTCTTGTCTCTTCCCATTACAAAACACCTCTCCCCCATAATTCCATGGGATGGCTTTAGTGCTCTCGTATGGCACAGGTCCAGGTACAGTAATAATAACCGGAGCTGGCCTAGCAGGCGCTGAAATATTGATTGTCCGATATGGAATAGAGATCGTAGCAACTTCGCTTCCATCATTACTCACCTTATCCTCAACATCGTCTTTTACAACCTTGTCAAATTGTAAACGGTCCTCATCAATCATTCTCTGAATACCCTTCCTCAAAATATCACAACCTTCAGGCTGCACTTCACATTCTGAGCAGTCAGTGGAACATCTAGGAAACACCCCCATTTCCAACAACCTAGCCTTCACAAAACTCAACGGGGTGTTCAAATCCCCATCATCAGTTATCAGATTTAACTGTTCTCCCTCAATAACAACATTAACCCCTACCACCCCATGATTTGGCATCGGGTTTTGATTCACATTAGGCCCATCGTTGGTGAAGTTGATCGCCTTGGAGTCAAGCAAATCCTGAACTTCATGATTGAAGGCCTTGCGATTGTCAATATTATGTCCCGGGGCCCCAGAATGGAAATTGCACCTGGCATTCGCATCGTAACCAGGAGGTGGTGTACCGGTGAGAGGAGCCAAAGTCCTCTTCTGAACCAGTTTTAACTACAATAGATGTTGTAACAACTGATAATACGACATCGGAGGATTCTCGATCTGTCTATCAGTCATTTTGTATCTAACATTATAAGGTCGTGGAACATTAACTCGTTGCTGAGTTGTGGCCGGGATATCTACAGTAGCAACCTATTGATTATAACGGGACTGAGCTCTACCTTTACCCTTGTGAGAAATAGCATTTGCATCCCCTTCCCTCCTCTTAGAGGTTGCTGAATATGGTTTCTTTGTTCCTCCTGAAGAGGATTCAGCCCCATTTGGAATCTTTCCAGACTTAATCCCACTTTCGACTCTCTCGCCAGCCATTACCAGATCAGAAAACCCTGTAGACATGTATCCTATCAACTTCTTAAAATGCACACCGGGAAGCGAAGCCATGAACATGTCTATCAGCTCCCTTTCAACCATAGGAGGTTGCACTCTTGCAGCTAGATCCCGCCATCTATGGGCGTATTCCTCGAAGCTCTCAGTATTTTTCTGTGACAAACTCTGCAATTGTACCCTGTTCGGTGCCAGATCACTATTATACTGATAGTGACGCAAAAAAGCGTCGACCAATTCTCTCCAGCTGCGGATATGAGTTCACTCAAGTCTCATATACCATTCCAAAGACGCCCCTACCATACTATCTTGGAAAAATGCATTAGCAGTTTTTCATCATCGGAGTATGAAGACATTCATCTGAAATATGCCCGAATGTGCACTCTTGGACAGGTCGTCCCTTTATATTTGTCGAAATCTGGTACCTTGAACTTGGGAGGAATCCTGACCTTAGGAACTAGACCAAGATCTGAGATATCAAGACCCAAAGAGTTCTGATTCTCAAAAGACTTCATCTTCTCCTCGATCAATTTAAACCTTTGGTTAGCTTCAGTTCGCAAACCACCCTCCATATCTCTCACAGAAAAGACATCATCCTGGTGATCTTCCCAATGGGGGCCAGCAGCCCCGTGCACAACGCACACACTTCCATTACCATTCTCATTCGTTTCACCTCCACCCGAAGGTATAACAACAGCAGGAATGCTTTGTGGAACGGATCCACCAATCGGTGGAGGAATAACACCAGTTCCTCCGTGAAAAATGCCCTCTTCGTTGACTCGTGCTATCAACGGCTGAACCATAGTTCTTAATTGTTCCTGCCCACTAGCAACATTCTGCATTAGCTCCATGAAATAGGCCATGCGAGCCCTGACTTCCTACAATTCAGCTTGAACCTGATTCATTACTCTTTGCTGATTCCCTCGAGTTAAATATCTGTGGAAACTGAACTCCTCAATCCTGTTACTGAAGAAAACCAAGCAGAGATAAGAACAAAAGGCCATCGAGAACACCTGCGATGCAAATGAAAATGCAAATGCAAAATGCAGACATGTCTATGTTTACAGGGATATCTCCCCTTTGATTCTAGTTTCCATGAACAAGAACATCAGAGATGGACAAGAACACCACGAAACTCTTCTCATATTAAGTAAAGTTGAGCCAATACAACAACCAATGAGAGATATCCACATACAAAGGGTATTGATCTCATCCAACATATTTGGTGATGATCAAGATACATAAGCAAAGAAACTACAAAAGATAAACCTCCCTAGTAGTCATGCTCTTTGCCCCAGGCCTGAGCCTCCCTAAGAATCACCTTTGTGTCGGGATGATATGGTCTATCAACCAACTCTCTGATGAGGATATCCCTTTTGCGTATCACATCCCAAAGATAATGACAATGATCCTCCCAAGCATCTTCGTCGAAGACATCTTCAAGCCTGGGTTTCTTCACCTCTGTGCGAATCTTGAGCTCTTCAAGTGCTGATAAAGTTTCCTGGTATTTCTGCTCAATCGTGCATATGCGGAATAATTCTACCAATACCTCTTTCTCCTTAGCCTTGAGTTGCGCCTTCAACTTATCAACCTGAGTACGAAGTTGATCCTCTCTACTCTTGTTGGCGATCAAAGTAGCATTCCACTACTCATAGAACTTGGATATCTTCAGATATGCTCTATCTAAATCCTCCTTCTTGCGCTTTAGAATGCTGTAGGTGCTTTTTAAATCATGACCAACCCGCTCTCGTACTTGTACCTGATCAGCAAGTCCTTTCTCTAACTTGATCAATGACTCTGACTTCGTCTTGGCCAAATAAACAACTTCACCTTCATCATGCTTCAGCTGACCGATCTCTTGTTTCAACTCTTCATTCTCTTCGTGCAACTTTTCCTTCTCTACCCAAAGCTCGTTATACCTCAGGATGTAGATCATTGTAGGTGGCTCAATGACTAAAGGATACAATGGTTCTTCGATAAGAAATGAAATAGAACCCTCCCAAATCTCTTCCGAATCCACTCCAAGTAAGGTTCATAGGCTTTACAATCGCCTTTGCCCAAAGAAAGCTTTCCCTTCTTGTGAATTTTACCCCACGCGTCCATGAATTTGGCCAAAATACAAGGATCCGCTACACCAATGAAGTACAGAGATTCCTGCACTTCTTCTTCTTTCGGAGGTCCTCTCAGAGCATAACCAAACTGTCTCATAGCAAGAGAAGGATTATAGTTGATGTCGCCTTTCCTCCCCATCAAAGGCGCATTAGGAAAGCCACCACAGCTAAAGATGAGCTCGCGACCAAGCAGGCCTCGGTTGAACCAGGAAATATCCTTTTCTGTTAAACCCATAAGCCTCTTTGACCATTCAGACGAGTTCGCTAAATCCACAAAAGCTCCAGAGCGATGAAGATGATCAACAAACCACTTGTGCAAAAGTGGTGCACAACAAGAAACCATTTTCCCTCTTCTTTTCTCATTCTTATAGTGTATTGAATGATACAAATCCCACATAAGAGTAGGTACAGGATTCCCGGAAGCGAAGATATGAAAAGCATCAAGATCCACAAAATCCAGTACATTAGGGAACAATACAATGCCATAGACGCACAAAGCCAAGATGGCACTGAAAACCACCCAACAACCCTCTTTAGCATACTTTCAGGCTTTATCCACCAACAAAGATAAAGTAAAGCCAAAAAATCTGTTTCTGCTGACAACATGGTCTACCAACTCAGAGGCGCTCAAATAAAGAGCGACAGATAACTTCTCCAGCTTGGGTTCTTCTTTGGAACTGAAGAAGGTACCTTATCTTGAATCGGAACACCTAAGATGAAAGCGAACTCCTCCAAAGTCGGAACCAACACATAGTCCAGGAATGTGAAACATTGCAGTGGTGGATCATAAAATTGTAATAGGGTATGGATAGCTCCATGCTCATAACTCGTGATCTTACAGACAAAATTCAAAATTCTCCCAAAACCTTCCCTGAAGGTTTCCAGGACACCAGGATTAGCTAGGGAAATTAGACCAAATAAAGGTCCCAACTCAGGTGCAGGAAACTTGTATACCACAATCCTCTTTCTGCCAACTTCCATCTCTACAGAAGACCAGTACCAAAATCAAAGGAGAGACGAGAACCTGTAACACACACAGACATGCAATGTTAAATGCAGGATGATTATGCAGATGCAAACATGGGATCTAGGTATCCAATGCTCAAACTTGTTGTTGTGTCGTTGAATGAATTCAACCATAGCCCCGCGCTAATTAGAACACTGAAATAATAGAAAATCGGAGTACTCAGGATCAAAAAATCCGCACTGACAAGAAAACTGAGTTGGTTGAAGGTCAATTTTCCTGCAAAACCCATCCCCTCTCACATGTGGGTTCTAGTCTTGAAAGGTACGACATCCTATGCAGGTCATCAGCGTCACAGACTTTCGAGAAACGATTATATGTTCACCAATTCTGGTTTGGCATCATGGTCTAACGAAGCGGCCTCACTTAGCTGACTTCCCAATGAACAATCTCCAGAGTCGTTAGTCTTTCTAAGTCGATAATCCCTCAACTGCATCAATAGCGCAGGATAGAATATCTCCAAAGAAAAACCTCTTCTGGACGTGAATTTCACACGAGCTATTGCATGGCCAAATGCCACATAAGCTCCCGCTACTCTCCACATTAATCCTGTGTGTATACTCAAGCCTGGGTATTGGGCTTATCTTTCAATGGAACAACCCACCCCACAACATAGCAGTAGCATAATATGATTAAAAAAATGAAAATGCAATAATATACAACAGATAATGTACATAAAGCAAATAAATGCGCAAAAGTAAACACCCAAAGACAAACAAGCGCTAGGATTGACTCGCATAGGGGATGGGAGAAGTCTCCAGCTGTCGCAACTACGAAAAAGGCCCGCGAAAAAACAGAAGAGTCGCCACTGTTCGTTATTTATCCCAAAGAGAGGGAAAGGAAACGATCAGAGAAAACCTGAAGAACGGGAAAAGACAAATTCATCGCAACCAAATCTTGGGTTCGGGAGTCGGTTACGCAAGGGGAAGGTATGAGCACCCCTCACATCTGTTGTACTCAACGGGATCCACGCTTGTTGTCTAATCAAAGGGTGTGTTGATCTATCTAAGCTAGCTCACAAGGACAAAAGAAAAGAAAAGAGACTCGATAGAGCATCGATGCTCTATGCCTACGTATTCCCTCGTGCAATGGGAAAGTCAGAGTCAACGTAGTTCGGAAAACTACGAGCGAAGGTGGGGGAGGTTGCTCGCCAAAACATAGCCGTCTTGTGCCTATGTATCCTCATCTGGTATGAGAAATCAGAGCAAACGTAGTTCGGTCTGACACGACCACAGAACGGTTAAGTGTTTTAACTGAGTAGGGTTAAACCTTCGTTCTAGTAGTTAGGGACGATGCCTGTTTACGGTAGAGCCAAATCTTAACACACTCTTTCTGAAAATGGTTTTCAATTAATCCAGAAGGATAAAAAGGTTTGAGATTTTGTTTGTGAGTTTTAGTGAAGTGAGTTAGTTTGATTTGTGATTCACGTTGCACTAAAGACTATGACATAGGAATGAATGCGTCGCATATCGCCCCCAGACGAGACGTAAACTAAACACTCTAGACAAGCGAGAGGAGACCCCTCACTCATTATTTCCCATGTACTTAAGGCTCGTATCATACAACATTCATCATATTTATTAGATGAGTTAAAATGTGTTTTGAGATGAGAAGAGAGACGCACAGAAGGTCTAAGGGAAACTCGGCCCTAATGTTGTCATGCAAAATGGACCTAAAGTTGGGATTGAAAGGGAAATCTACCCTAATGTTACCATGCTTGGATTGAACACCTAATGTCTCTCCTACTCCCATTATAAACAAAGGGACTAGGAATCCAAAGGGATCATGGCAAAAGACCAAGAAAACACAAGATAAATCAATCACAAAATGAAGGACAAGAAGGAATGCAAACATGAAGTGCAAACACAAAAAGATGCAAGGAGGATGAGATGAAATGGGAGAAGTAAGCTCCTACAACCACTACCCTCAATCATCAAAGAAAAGTGGGAGGAAAAAAGTGTGGGACAGCAGCCACCACAAGCACATCTCAACCAAGCAATGCAAGTAAAGGAAATATGCACTCATCATTTGAACAACATCCACAAAGTATGCCTTCAAGTGGAAACCGAACAACGTGTGTCGAAGAATCAAGATTAAACAATCAAGAACAGTGACACATATCTAAAGCATCTCACTTAAATGCGTCATATTGATCCATGAAGATTCCAAGTGAGAAGCAACCAAAACATGCTTGAAAATAAGCAAAAGTGGCATTCTGGTTCAGTGTTAATCGGTTAACACTATTGGTTAACCGATTAACCATTAAAAAAATTTTGAAATTTGCATTGGTTAATCGATTAACCAGTTTGTACTGCAACTGGTTAACTGATTAACATTGTACCAGAAGCAGAAAAACAGCAGCTCAAAGGCACTTTCAACAATTAATCACTTATGCAATAATCCAAATGATCTTGTAATCAATTATGCACGAAATTTAACCTCATAATTTAGTGATCCAACAACATGTAAACAAATTCAAACATCAAGATCACAATTCACATAAATCAAAGTCCATAAAATCAACTGAAAATGAAGATCGACATGATGATTATGCAAATAAGCTCAAAAACAGAATCGGATCTAGAATTTCCAACCTACAAAGCAAAGATTTGCTTTGGTAAATGTTGATTCAACTTCATTTGAGAAGATCCAAGCAAGAAACCCAGAGATTCTTCAAGATCCAAGTGTTTTCTTGTTGTAGAAGTCGATATCAAGAAAAATTAAGCAATACCGATCCAAATCAGCTTCCAAGTTCAGATCCACACTAACACGAAAATTGAATGGAGAATTGGAGATGATAAGGATAAATGATGAAGGTTTAGCTCTAGAACTCAATGATTCTAATGGAGAATCAAAGAATTCAAGAAAAGAGAGCTTTAATGGAGTAGTTCAGTCTTCTTGATTCTTCTGATGATTCGTCTGACGAGTAGTTCAGAACTACTTTGGTATGAAAGCTTCAGCATCAGAGTTGTTAACTCAAGCACATGTTTATCAGATTGAACAGCAGCAGCTTATATGATGTAACATTCTTCATCTGGATGAATCTTCTTCTGACACAATCTTCCACTTCAGAATCCAGTCTTCAGCATTCCAAGAACTAAGTTTCCTCTTAAACAATCTTGAGAGTCTTCATGACTAATTCTTCAGATATCATGTCTTCAGAATCTTCAGAGCTTTGACCTTCATAACACGTCTTCAGAGTCTTGACCTTCAGAACCCGTCTTCAGAGTCTTGACCTTCAGAACATGTCTTCATAGTCTTCAGAGCTTTGTTCTTCAGAGGACTCACTCTTCAGAGACGCTCGTTAGCTTCCAAATCATATGCACAACTCAGAGCAGAATCCACAGGAGCATTGCAACAACAATATCCAGCATCCTTGGATCTTTACTAAACATGATCAGATACAGAAACAAACTTGCTTCTCCTTTAAGCTTAGTTTGCTTTCAGATCAGATTCACTTCTTTAGAGCATAATCCACAGGAACATTGCAACAACAATATCCAGCATCCTTGGTTCTTTACTGAACGTGATCAGATACATAAGCAAACTAGCTTCTCCACTAAGCGCTTCATGACATCACACATAGTAACTCCATATGTACTAGCTGCACACGTTACTTTTGTTTGTTTGATCTTATATATTTAATTTAACATGACCGACACATAACAAACATTAAACCATAAAATGGTTCTTTCACAAATACTTAATTGTTATCATCAAAACATAGAGATAATCCTGTAGAGACAAATCTTGCTCTTACAATCTCCCCCTTTTTGATGATGACAAAAACATGTATTTTGATAGAACATTTTATACAGGGTAATCACCAAGCATTAACATATTCAGAGTTCTAAGCAACTGCTCCCCCTGAATGTGTTAACCTTTTAAAAACATTTTTATGATTGTTCAGAGACATAATCTGATCCCAAGACTTACAAAATATAAATTAGATAAAACACAATCAAATAGAATAGAAGGAATACTTCCCTACGATATAAGAGAGCATAAGTCTTCAGCATCTGGACTAGTTCAGCAGAACTTCCATCTTCAGATCTTTAGAACTTGTTTTCTCTAAACATCGTATCAGAGTCATATAATTTCAGAGTCTTCTTGAAGCATTTTCTTTTGTTCTTCAGAACTCGTCTGTTTCTTCTTCAGATGAGAAACTCCCCCTGAGTTTCGGACTGGGTGAAAATCAAATATCCTGACTTGTGAACCTTCCTGGGAGAACTCCCCCTGATTACAATATGTCAGATGTTTGGATCTTCTAAACTTGATACAATCTTGATTCTTGCTTTCTTCTCATATTCTTGGTCTTTATCAGAGCTCAATGCATTGATCAGATTTGATTCTTGAGCTCTTGAAGCATAGTCTGATACCAATAGAATGTTTACTTCTGAATCTGATACCAATATTGATTCTGAGTCTGATACCAACTCAAGATACTCATGATTTTGAGTCTGAATCCAATTCTTGCTTCTATGAAGATTTCTGATTCTTATGCTCTAATTATCATATTCACAGACAGTTTACATCTTCTAAACATTCTGATTCCAGATGACTTTAACTTTTAGATCTCTGAACAGTATTGGGTCCATCTGATTCTGAACCTATGTTCACGAAGTGTATAACTTCTATTATATGAACACCAGTTCATTTGAACTCAGAGTTCTTTCATTTTTCCTATTTAGAATGCCTAGTGAACTTGTTCAGAGTTCCTCGGAAAAACATCAAACACACATTTAGTAGTAAACGCAGTTTATATCAGAGTTGATGTTTTGCATTCTCTTTCTGGTTATATCAAAGTTATATTCTATTTCTCAAAATCATTTTCCATTTCTCTATTATATCAAAATCATCTTCCATTTCTCCCCCCTTTTGACATCATCAAAAAGGTGAGTTTTTCATTAAAAACAGATTAAAAAAAATTATTTCTCCCTCTTTAATGTCAGACTTTTGAAAAGATAATAGTCAAGAGAAAACACCTGAGAACCTAATTCTTATAGGTTGATACCAATTGAGGTAGGTTGATATCTTTTCCATATTGCATCTTCTATAGGGTGACAACTTTTCATATTTTGTAGAAGCATGCTCTAACGAGGGTTGTTGACAAGTTTCTGTCCAGCATATCTTTCTCTGACAACTTGTTGTACATCCTTCATAGCTTGTTGATCTCCTCTAAACTCACTAATGTCATGTTCTTGACGTACAAAAGTAGTTTCATAAGAAAAACCAACTACGACATTTTGCTTAGTCTTCTTAGCATCTTCAGCTTCTTGTACCAATCTGGAAGTTTCTTTTCTGGAATCTTTCTCTACCGATTTAAACAAGAAGGTTGAAATTTCTTCTCCCTTCTAGCTTGATCTTGATACCAATTATTCCAGTACTTAGAACAACTTGAAATACATCCAATTTCAGAGTCTAATCACTTATGGAAAAAAATATCTCAAGAAGTATCAAGTTCCAGAGTTGAAGTGCTTGTTTTGGCCTTTGCTTTGATTCTTAGAACTGAAGGTGAGAAATTCAGAGGTTTGTGGCCTTTGTTTTGGCCCAGAACCTTCTGTATCTTCACTCAAAATCTTCTGAAGTTTCGCTCAAAGTTATTTGTAGCTAGATATGTTATGTGGCTTCAGTAGCTTTCCTTCTGACGCTTTTGAAACTCCGCGCAGAGTCATCTGACGCTTTGCTTCTGGTTGGACGTCAGAGACATGATAATAATATAAGAAGTAAGATGATGAAACCATTTCAACTTGTTTCTTCAACATCAAAACACTATACTTCAGAAGTATCCACATTTGATTTGACAGGCCATCTTCTAATCGAATCTTCTATCCAGATCTCCAAATAATCCAAATCTTTTGATGGTCTACAACTTCAGATTTGCTCAGATCTTTAGATAATCATATGATATCAATTGAAGGTGATGTGCCAACATTGTGCATTCTGATCCTTCAATTTTATGTGTATAAAAGTCCTTCATTTGACTCTTCATCCAGAGCATCTGATACTTCAATCAGCATCAGCAGTATTTTGCTTCTGTAGGGGAGAGTGCTAACTAGAGGTACTTTTGCATATAGCTTTGTCTTCAGTAACATCAGCATAACAGAAACCTACTAAAAATAGTTATCTCTTTCTTTCACAGAGTGTATGTTGAATGCATTAGAGTCTTAGCTGGCTACTCTCTGACAGATTATTCTTTTGTCTGCTACATTCTTCATCAGATTCTTCCTTTGGTCTTCATCATCCAATTTGATATCAATGAACACGCCTCTTTATCTTCCAGATGACTTGTTTCCAGATGAACACTATTTCTTCTTGCACCAAGAATTGATCCTTTGAGTAGAAACAATTTATCATCACAAACTGTCATCAAACCAAGATGGATTCCTTGAAACAATTTGAGTGACAATCTTATTCTTATCAATCTATATCTGAGGGTGACTTCTTCTGCTAGAATCTTCGTACCAACTAAAGGTGTAGGATCTTCTGCTAAATCACCTTAGGTTTCTCCACCTTTGGTTTCTGATTACAAGCTTGTTATCAAATCAATCATGACTTGAATCTTAGCAACAGTTCTTCATTAGAGAATACATGATACGAATTGAGACTTCCAAAAAAAAAAACAATATGCCTTATGATAGATACGAATTGCATCTTGTACTGAGCAATCATTCTGACTGTAGTATTGAATACTTTCATCAAACATGATTACCAACATTTCCTTTAACGATTGTTCTTCCTTCAAAGTCTGAACTTGATTGTGAAAAAATAGAGCGTTAGAAACATCTTTCCATCAGATCAACTTCATACATCCACTAGATCTTCATTCTTCAGGTGTCCTTGTTATCCAGAAGTGAGCTATGTTGCTGACGTTTCAGAGCCATGCATAATTTGATCCTCAGAGCTTCTGACAAATTACTTTATACTCTTCGCCCAGAGTTTTCTGAACCATTACTTTCAACCAACTGCTCAGAGTCTTCTGTAGAGTTACTTCTCATCAACCTTTTAGAATCTCCTGTAGCGTTGCTTCATCGGATTCTTCTGTATCTTGCCTCTGTTGCTTATGTAGCTTGCCTCTGTAGCTTTGCTTTAGAATCACCAATAATTAAAGGAGTAGATGTCTTGATTGACAGAGCCTCTATGAAATCAGTGTTACAAAATTTTCTGTATAGTTTCTGATCTGCCTTCACTAGCCTCTTCTTTTCCCAGAGTGCTAGTTTCAGCTACTGCTTCCATACACTCAGCAAACTCCTTTCCAAGTGAAGTATATGTTTCCAAAGAAAATATCATCAACATAAATCTGACAAATTTTAAAATATCTTCTTTAATGATTCATGGAAAAGAGTAGTATCAACATTTCTTCTGATAAAATAAGTTTCCAGAAAATTACTCAGCCTCTTAAACCAATGCTCAGGGAGCTTGTATTAGGCTAAGAATAATTTCTTTAAAAATATATAACAATTTTTTTTTTGGAATTTTTCATTTTCAAAACTAGAAGTTGATGAAGACATACTTCCTCTTCAATAAAACCATTTTAAAAAATATTTTTAATATTCATCTGATTTAGATTGATGTTATTTTGACCAATAAAGGAAATTGACAAGAGTATGAATTCTAACCTTGCCACAGAAGCAAATATCTTCTGTATAGTCAAAAACCTCTTGCTGACAAGCTTTGAGAAGACAAAATCTTGTTCTTCTAGAATCATCCTTCTTTCCAATGAACGTCTCTTCTGGAAGAGAAGATTTGATTTTGGAGGATCTTCTCAGAGTTGATTCTTCAGAGGCATCTAATGGAATAGCATCTGGGGTAGCTTCTAATTCTTCAGCTGGAACACATTCTGCTTTTGATTCTCCAACATCTTGTGAGACAAACCAGTAACAGCATCTAAAGTAGAATCTTCTGAATAACTCTTCTTGATCTGATCTCAAATCCTATAGTTGCATTCTGCAACATCTTCATCAACATATCAACATCCATCTGATTCCTGAGACATCCTCAGAGTACAGATATTCTGATATTCATAAGTAGAGAGCATCTAGCTTCCATCAGGCTTCATCTTCTGAATTTGTTTGCTTGAAACAAATACAGATCCATTCTAGATACAATTATCCTCAAACTTAGATGCATCAAAAGACACAGTCTGACTAACAAATTTGATCTTACAATGGTGAGCTAAATTGTAAAAAGTTAGTTCATCAGAGTTGACTGACAAATTTGAACATTTATTCTGATCTTGAACTTTTCTGCAGACTACATTTTGGCGTTTTGATGAATCCTATTCATTAGCCAACAATATATCTTTTCTTACTTAAGATAAATCCCAATGAGTTTTCATGAGAAAGTCAAGTGTGGACTAATCTGGTTCTTGAAAACATCTCATACTCATGAGAATTAATCTTTAGCAATCAAGATTTCTTGCTTGCTGTTGATTTAATCTTTGAGCGAATACGTTGTAAATCCAATCGTGTTTTAAGATCAACATTCAATAGATATATCTTCTTATCTGATGAATCTATCTTGTCAGTTGATTCTTCATTCTTCTTTCAGAATCTAATGGAGGAGATTTGTTGTTGAAAGCTTCAACACTTCAAACTTCAAACTTCACAGAACCAGTGACTAGCTCAAGGTATCCAGATGGATTACAATTTTAGTACTCATTATCCTCAAAAACTGATATGAGACGGAAATCGTAAGAACGATGAAAAATCCCCAAAAGTATTTCTTCACACAGCCTATAGATCTTTATCTAACACTGTTAGGTGTTTGATATCCATCAATAACAGAACCAGGCTCTAATACCAATTGAAGGTGTGAAATAAACACAAGAAAGGGGGGATTGAATTGGGTTTATGCCTTAATAAAAACTTTTTCCTTTTCTTATCTTCTTCTTCACTTGTTGCTTTATGTACTCATATCAAATGCATTGCGGAAGCATAATAATAAAGCATACTATAAGTAAAGAACACCGCATATATCCTGGTTCACTTGAGCAACTCTCAAGCTAATCCAGTCCACTCTTCCAAGGTGATTTCGCCTCACTCAAGCAAGGACTTAATCCACAATAACCAAACTGATTATAGATATGCACAAGCTAACCGCAAGTGACTAACAACTGATCAATGACACGTTCAGGGATTCCCAAGGATATAACGTTCATTGACACCTTAATAGAATACGATCACTAAAGATCTCCTATTAAGATTTCCACAAATGACTACTGTCACTTGTCATCTCAAGTATACTGATCTTCACAAGATCACTTGAGGAACCCACTAATTCTAAAATAGAATGTTGTGTTGCCGGAGGTTACATGAGTGCTTCTTATCAAGCGTATTACTCCTAATTAAGCACATAGCAAGTATTGAGCAACAACTCCTTGCTTCCTAATACAGAAACTAATCTAATGTTGAATCTCTAAGAGATCATAAGAACATAGTTTCCATATTGCTTAAAAGCTTTTCTGTGTGTGAGCACTAAGACTTCTTTTCATTTAAGCTTTTCTTCTTTCTTTCTTTCTTCACTTCATGCTTACTAGCATGGTAACATTTGAATGAATCAAATGTTATTTCTTATAGTGCAACTTAACAGCAACAACGTTTCTTGACTCAACAACCCAACAACGTTTTATTGATCAAATGATTCTTCTTTTTATATTGCAGCCAATAGAGTTGTTGTGAGGATATAGTTGTCCTTTCTCATTCCAACGGTCATATCCCAACGGATAGAATAAGCTCACATGCTGGAACAATGACCTTAACTTGTAGCTTCAATATATTTAATCCTTGGAAACCACGCTTGAACAGTACCAACGTCTTTACCCCATTTGAATAATTGCATACGCTGTACTTCAGTCTTCTTGATTCTTCTGATGATTCGTCTGATGAGTAGTTCAGAACTACTTTGGTATGAAAGCTTCAGCATCAGAGTTGTTAACTCAAGCACATGTTTATCAGATTGAACAGCAGCAGCTTATCTGATGTAACATGTCTTCATCTGGATGAATCTTCTTCTGACACAATCTTCCACTTCAGAATCCAGTCTTCAGCATTCCAAGAACTAAGTTTCCTCTGAAACAATCTTGAGAGTCTTCATGAATAATTCTTTAGATATCATGTCTTCAGAATCTTCAGAGCCTTGACCTTCAAAACACGTCTTTAGAGTCTTGACTTTCAGAACCCGTCTTCAGAGTCTTGACCTTCAGAACATGTCTTCAGAGTCTTCATAGCTTTGTTCTTCAGAGGACTCACTCTTCAGAGACGCTCGTTAGCTTCCAAATCAGATGCATAACTCAGAGCAAAATCCACAGGAGCATTGCAACAGCAATATCCAACATCCTTGGATCTTTACTAAACATGATCAGATACAGAAACAAACTTGCTTCTCCTTTAAGCTTCGTTTGCTTTCAGATCAGATTCACTTCTTTAGAGCAGAATCCACAGGAGCATTGCAACAGCAATATCTAGCATCCTTGGTTCTTTACTGAACGTGATCAGATACATAAGCAAACTAGCTTCTCCACTAAGCGCTTCATGACGTCACACATAGTAACTCCATATATACTAGCTGCTAACGTTGCTTTTGTTTGTTTAATCTTATATATTTAATTTTACATGAGCTGCACATAACAAACATTAAACCATAAAATGGTTCTTTCACAAATACTCAATTGTTATCATCAAAACATAGAGATAATCCTGTAGAGACAAATCTTGCTCTTACATTAGGAATGGGAAATTGGAGGGAATTTGAATTAATTTTGAAAATTAACCAAAATTCAAAGTGGTTCTAGATCCTTCTTCTGGTGTAAAATCAAATTCACAAGTGATCAAAATGGACCCCAAAGTGGCTGCCTTTGAAAATTCACGTGCAGAGGCAAAATTTGCCTTTGTTAATCGGTTAACCATTTGGGTTATTCGATTAACACCTTTAAAAATTCAAATTTGACTTGATTTTTCCTTGGTTAACCGGTTAACCATATTGGTTAATCGGTTAACACCTTAAAAATTTGAATTTTGGCGCCTTTTGGAGGGAAAAGTGCACATTTGATCGTTTTCTTCCGTTCTGAGCTCTGTTAAGCCTTTGAAACTTGATTTCGAATATCAAAACTGTGAGAATGCCTGAGATAGCTTGAATGTTGCCTCCGGAGCTACATATTATCCTGCAAAATAAAAATAAAATCGGTCGCTCGATCGCCGGGCAAAATAAATGTCAGAGCCTCTCATGCTCGTTATTTAGTCTCTTGCAGTAAAAAGGAAACATAAGCCACAGAAATGCCTAGATCCCATACCTTAAGAACAAATGCTATGATATGCAAAAATGCAAAATGCAGAGAAACAAAATCCAGTTAAGGTTAAAACAAAAAGGCAAATTTTGGGGTGCTACACAAAGTAGTATCTCGAACACAACTTGAGATTATTTGGGTGATCAAGCAGTACCTTGTCCAACAAGGTTATCCGATGATACCAAAGCAATATCCTAAATAAAACTAAAGATTCTTCAGATAGTCGAAGCAATAAGTTATCCAAAAAGGTTCTCCGATGATACCAAAGCAGTATCTCAAACAAAAAAGGAGATTCTTCAGGTGATCGAAGCAGTACCTTGTCCAACAAGGTTCTCCGATGATATCAAAGAAGTATCTCGAACACAACTTGAGATTCTTCGGGTGATCAAAGCAGTACCTTGTCCAACAAGGTTCTTCGATGATACCAAAGCAGTATCTGGAACACAACTTGAGATTCTTCGGGTGATCGAAGCAGTACCTTGTCTAACATGGTTCCCTAATGATACCAAAGCAGTATCTCGAACACAACTTGGGATTCTTCAGGTGGTCGAATCACTACCTTTCCCAACAAGGTTTTCTGATGATACCAAAGCATTATCTCGAACAAAACTAGAGATTCTTCGGGCGGTCAAAGTAGTATCTTATTCAACAAGGTTCTCCGATGATACCAAAGTAGTATCTCAAACAAAATAGGAGATTCTTCATATGATTGAAGCCCTACGTTATCCCAACAAGGTTCTCCGATGATACCAAATCAGTATCTCGAACACAACGTGAGATTCTTTGGGTGATCAAAGCACTACCATGTCCAACAAGGTTTTTCGATGATACCAGAGCAGTATCTCGAACACAACTTGAGATTCTTCGGGTGATCAAAGTAGTACCTTGTGCAACAAGGTTCTTCGATGATACTAAGGCAGTATCTCAAACATAACTTGAGATTCTTCAGGTGGTCGAAGCAGTACCTTGTCCACAAGGTTCTCTGATGATACCAAAGCAGTATGTCGAACAAAACATGAGATTCTTCGGGTGGTCAAAGCAGTACCTTATCCAACAAGCTTCTTCGATGACACAAAAGCAGTATCTCGAACAAAACGGGAGATTCTTCGGGTCACCAAAGTAGTACATTGTCAACCAAGGTTCTTCGATGATACCAAAGCAGTATCTCGAACGAAACTTGAGATTCTATTAGTGATCAAAGCAGTACATTATCCAACAAGGTTCTCCGATGATACCAAAGTAGTATTTCGAACAAAACTTAAGATTCTTCGGGTGGTCGAAGCAGTGCCTTATTCAACAAGGTTCTCCGATAATACCAATGCAGTATCTCGAACGAAACTTGAGATTCTTCGGGTGGTCGAAGTAGTACCTTGTTCAAAAAGGTTCTCCAATGATACCAATGCAGTATCTAAAACACAACTTGAGATTCTTCGAATGGTCGAAGCAGTACCTTATTCAACAAGGTTCTCCAATGATACCAAAGCAGTATCTCGAACAAAACAGAAGATTCTTCGAGTACTAGAAGCAATATGTTATCCTAACAAGGTTCTCTATTAATACCAAATTAGTATCTCGAACACAACTTGATATTCTTTTCGGGTGATCAAAGCATTACCTTGTTCAACAACTTTATTCGATCATACTAAAGCAGTATCTCGAACACAAATTGAGATTCTTCGGGAGATTAAAGCAATAACTTATCCACCAAGGTTCTCTAATGATACCGAAGTAGTATCCCAAACAAAACTTGAGATTCTTCGGGTGGTCGAAGCAGTACCTTATCCATCAAGGTTCTCCGATGTTACTAATGCAGTATCTCAAACAAAATAGGAGATTCTTCGGGTGAAAGAAGCAGTACCTTGTCCAACAAGGTTCTTCGATGATACCAAAGCAGTATCTCGAACACAACTTGAGATTCTTCGTGTGATAAAAGTAGTACCTTGTCCAACAAGGTTCTTCGATGATACTAGAGCAGTATCTCGAACATAACTAGAGATTCTTCGGGTGATCAAAGCAGTACCTCGTCCAACAAGGTTCTCCGATGATACCAAGGCAGTATCTCGAACAAAACTTGAGATTCTTCAGGTGGTTGAAGCAGCACCCTATCCAACAAGGTTCTTCGGTGATACCAAAGCAGTATCTCGAACAAAACAGGATATTCTTCGGGTGATAAAAGCAGTACCTTGACCAACTCGGTTATCTTATGATACCAAAGCAGTATCTCGAACACAACTTGAGATTTCTTGGGAGATCAAAGTAGTACCTTGTCCAACAAGGTTCTTCGATGATACCAAAGCAGTATCTCAAACGAAACTTGAGATTCTTCGGGTGGTCGAAGCAGTACCTTGTTCAACAAGGTTCTCGATGATACCAACGCAGTATCTCGAACAAAACATGAGATTCTTTGGGTGATCGAAGCACTACCTTGCCCAACAACTTTCTTTGATCATACTAAAGCAGTATCTCGAACACAAATTGAGATTCTTCGGGAGATTAAAGCAGTATCTTATCCACCAAGATTCTCTAATGATACCGAAGTAGTATCCCGAACAAAACTTGAGATTCTTCGGGTGGTCGAAGCAGTACCTTATCCAACAAGGTTCTGCGATGTTACTAATGCAGTATCTCAAACAAAATAGGAGATTCTTCGGGTGACAGAAGCAGTACCTTGTCCAACAAGGTTCTTCGATGAAACCAAAGCAGTCTCTTGAACACAACTTGAGATTCTTCGGGTGATCAAAGTAGTACCTTGTCCAACAAGGTTCTTCGATGATACCAAAGCAATATCTTGAACATAACTTGAGATTCGTCGGGTGATCAAAGCAGTACCTCGTCCAACAAGGTTCTCCAATGATACTAAGGCAGTATCTCGAACAAAACTCGAGATTCTTCAGGTGGTTGAAGCAGCACCTTATCCAACAAGGTTCTTTGGTGATACCAAAGCAGTATCTCGAACAAAACAAGATATTCTTTGGGTGATAAAAGTTGTACCTTGACCAACTAGGTTATCTGATGATACCAAAGCAGTATCTCAAACACAACTTGAGATTTTTTGGGTGATCAAAGTAGTACGTTGTCCAACAAGGTTCTCCAATGGTACCAAACTAGTATCTCGAACGAACTTTGAGATTCGTCAGGTGGTCAAAGCAGTACATTATTCAAAAGGATTTTTCGATGATACCAAAGCAGTATCTCAAACAGAATAGGAGATTCTTCGAGTGACCGAAGCAGTACCTGGTCCAACAAGGTTCTTCGATGATACCAAAGCAGTATCTCGAACACAACTTGAGATTCTTCGGGTGATCGAAGAAGTACCTTGTCTAACAAGGTTCTTCGATGATAACAAAGCATTATCTCGAACACAACTTAAGATTCTTTGGGTGATCAAAGCACTACCTTGTCCAACAAGGTTCTGTGATGATACCAAAGCAGTATCTCAAATAAAACTTCAGATTCTTCGAGTGGTCAAAGCAGTACCTTATTCAACAAGGTTCTCCAATTATACCAAAGCAGTATCTCGAACAAAATAGGAGATTCTTCATACGATCGAAGCAATACGTTATCCCAACAAGGTTCTCCGATGAAACCAAATTAGTATCTTTGACATCACTTGAGATTCTTTGGGTGATCAAAGCACTACTTTTTCCAACAAGGTTCTTCGAAGATACCAAAGCAGTATCTTGAACACAAATTGAGTTTCTTCGGGTGATCAAAGTAGTACCTTGTCCAACAAGGTTCTTTGATGGTACCAAAGAAGTATCTCGAACATAACTTGAGATTCTTCAGTTGATCAAAGCAGTACCTTGTCCAACAAGGTTCTCCGATGATACCAAAGCAGTATATCGAATAAAACTTGAGATTCTTCACTTTGTCAAAGCAGTACCTTATCCAAAAAGGTTCTCCGGTGACACCATAGCAGTATCTAAAACAAAATAGGAGATTCTTCGGGTGATCAAAGCAGTACCTTGTCCAACAAGCTTCTCCAATGATACCAAAGAAGTATCTCAAACACAACTTGAGATTCTTCGGGTGATCAAAGAAGTACCTTGTCCAACAAGGTTCTCCGATGATACCAACGCAGTATCTCGAACAAAACTTGAGATTCTTCGGGTGGTCGAAGTAGTACCTTGTTCAACAAGGTTCTCCGATGATACCAATGCAGTATCTCGAACACAACTTGAGATTTTTTGGATGATCGAAGCAGTACCTTATCCAACAAGGTTCTCTGATGATACCAAAGCAGTATCTCAAACACAACTTGAGATTCTTCAGATGGTCGAAGCAGTACCTTATCCAACAAGGTTCTCCAATGATACCGAAGTAGTATCCCGAACAAAACTTGAGATTCTTCGGTTGGTCAAAGCAGTACCTTATCCAACAAGTTTCTCCGATGTTACAAAAGCAGCATCTCAAACAAAATAGGAGATTCTTCGGGTGACAGAAGCATTACCTTATCCAACAAGGTTCTTCAATGATACCAAAGCAGTATCTCGAACACAACTTGAGATTGTTCGGGTGAACAAAGTAGTACCTTGTCCAAAAAGGTTCTTCGATGATACCAGAGCAATATCTCGAATATAACTTGAGATTCTTCGGGTGATCAAAGCAGTACCTCGTCCAACAAGGTTCTCCGATGATACTAAGGCAGTATCTCGAAAAAAACTTGAGATTCTTCAGGTGGTCAAAGCAGCACCTTATCCAACAAGGTTCTTCGGTGATACCAAAGCAGTATCTCGAACAAAACAGGAGATTCTTCAGGTGATAAAAGCAGTACTTTGACCAACTAGGTTATCTGATGATACCAAAGCAGTATCTCGAACACATCTTGAGATTTTTTGGGTGATCAAAGCAGTACCTTATCCGACAAGGTTCTTCGATGATACCAAAGCAGTCTCTCGAACGAAACTTGAGATTCTTCAGGTGGTCGAAGCAGTACCTTGTTCAACAAGGTTCTCCGATGATACCAACACAGTATCTCGAATAAAACTTGAGATTCTTCGGGTGGTCGAAGCAGTACCTTATTCAACAAGGTTCTCCAATGATACCAATGTAGTATCTCGAATAAAATAGGAGATTCTTCATATGATCGAAGAAATATGTTATCCCAACAGGGTTCTTCGATGATACCAAATTAGTTTCTTTTACATAACTTGAGATTCTTTGGGTGATCGAAGCAATACCTTTCCAAACAAGGTTCTTCGATGATACCTAAGCAGTATCTCGAACATAAGTTGAGATCCTTTGGGTGATCAAAGCAGTACCTTGTCCAACAAGGTTCTCCGATGATACCAAAGCAATATCTCGAACAAAACATGAGATTCTTCAGGTGGTCAAAGCAGTGACTTATCCAAGAAGGTTCTTCGATGATACAAAAGCAGTATCTCGAACAAAACAAGAGATTCTTAGGGTGATCAAAGTAGTACCTTGACCAACAAGGTTCTCCATTGATACCAAAGCAATATCTCGGACACAACTTGAGATTCTATGGGTGATCAAAGCAGTACATTGTCCAACAAGGTTCTCCGATGATACCAAAGTTGTATCTCGAACAAAACTTAAGATTCTTCTGGTGGTCGAAGTAGTACCTTATCCAAAAAGATTCTCCGATGAAACCATAACAGTATCTCAAACATAATAGGAGATTCTTTGGGTGATAGAAGCAGTACCTTGGCCAACAAGGTTCTCCGATGATACCAAAGAAGTATCTCGAACACAACTTGAGATTCTTCGGGTGATCAAAGCAGTGCCTTGTTGTCGCAACTGCGAAAAACAACCGGCGGAAAAAATAGAAGAGTCGCCACCTTCGTTATTTATCCCAAAGAGAGGGAAAGGAAACGATCAGAAAAACCTAAAGAAAAAGGGAAAGACAAGGTCATCGCAACCACGTCTGGATTCGGGAGTCGGTTACGCAAGGGGAAGGTATTAACACCCCTCACGTCTGTCGTACTCGACGGGATCCACGCATTCTTGTCTATCTAAAAGGGTGTATTGAAACTATTTAGCTAAAGGCTCAGGGACAGAAGAAAAAGAAAAGAGAAGTGACTCGGCAGAGCATCGCCGCTCTATGCCTACGTATTCGGTCGTGCAATGTGAAAGTCAGAGTCAACGTAGTTCGACTAACTACAGGTGAAGGAGGGAAGGTTGCTTGCCAAGACATCGCGTCTTATGCCTACGTACTTTCATCTGGTATGAAAGATCAGAGCGAACGTAGTTTGGGCTAAAAAGACCACAGGTTGGTTCAAAAGTTTTTAGGCCTGGGTAGGGTTAACAAATAGTTCTAGTAGTTAGTGTATGCAGCTCGACCATTGGAGACTTAGGTGTTACCGTTTGCGGTAGAACTAAGAGTTAACGATGATTAAGATCCCGAAGGATGAAAAAGGTTTGAAATTTTTTTTTAGAGAAGAAGTGTTTTGAACTTGATTTGTAACTCATGTTGCACTAAAGACTATGATCTAGGAGCAAACGCGTCGTATATCGTCCAAAGGACATATGCTAACATTCTAGACAATTGAGAGGCAACCATCCAATCATCATTTCCCAAATAGCTTAAGGCTTGTAGCGTACAACACTTGTCATCCTTTATTAAGTGTTTTATGAATGTTTGAAGACGAGAAGAGAAGAAGGAACACTAATGGGAGACTAATTAATCCTAAAAGTTATCATGCAAAGTACACCTAAAGTTGGGATTCAAAAGGGAACTACCTAATGTTATCATGCATGGTTAGGAACCTTATATCTATCATAACCTCAAGAGGTTAGAGAACTTATGGGGATCATGGAAAAGAAAAGAAAAAGAAGAAGAAGAAGAAGAAGAAAAATGCATATGCAAATGAAGATGCAAACATAAGATGCACAAATAGAATGAAAGTGGGAGGAAAATAGTGTGGGGCAGTATCCTCCACAAGCTCATCTCAACCAAGCATGCATATGGAAATGCAAGAAAAGATAAGAAAAAGAAGAGCACAAGAAAAAATCAAACAAACAAGATCAAACTACACAAAGATACACCAAAAGTGGGATGAAATGACCTAAGTCAAACAACATCAACCACACCACAAAATTAAACCAAAATGAAAGGTAAGATGAAACTCAAAGCCAAGTGAGGATGGGAGACCAAATTAGGGCAGCAAGGGCCTCATAATAGGTACTCAACCATAAGCATCACAAGCCAAGTGCAAAGGAAGCACAAAAGAGTCCTCAAGTATCCATCATTTTAGGTATACTTCAAGTACCTCCTCAAGAGGGACTAAGATGCCTTAAATGAGGTTCCAAAGTCATTGGACAGAAGAGATAAATAGAAGAAAGCTCAAAAGAAATATTAAAAAAAATCAAGAAGAAATGCAAGTAAGAGCACAAAGGAAGAAAACATGCATCACATAGGAGTTCAAGTTGAAAGCTTAAAAAGAAACACACAAATGAACAAGGAAGAAACAATATCATGACCTAAAATTGAACCAACATCATCCTTAACATGTTAGTAACATGAATCAAAAGGCATTGAGGGTTCAAAGGATCAAAAAATGTCATATCCAAACCAAACTAGGTCAAGGTACATGTGTGAACCTCCCTTGGAGATAACTTGACTTGCAAGTTACCTCAAAAATAGGAAAATGGTTCAAAAATAATCAAATAAAATGCACAAAGTAGCTAAACATGTTGGCAAACAGAGGACAAAAGCTCAAAGAAAATATCCCCTCAAAGCACCATCAAAAGAAAATAATATTCAAGATGTACCACCTTGAAATGGGAGAATCGAGGGTCAAAAGAAAAGCACCAAAAGTCAACCCTAAAGTCAACCAACCAGGGGCAAAATGGTCCTAAAAAATTGTTCAACTCATCATGGATGTGAGGATCAAATTTCATTCATTGGACCCAAAGGAAATGGAAGAAACAAATAAAAGAACAAACAATGCACAATTTAATTCAATTAAAAACACCTCCAATATTTAATTGTATTTAAAAATGAAAAATAATCTGAAAAATAAAATAAAAAATGTCTAAAAATAATAGACATCTCAAGGTTTGTAAAAATAGTTTTTGTGGAAACTTTGGAGTATTGGAGCTATTTTTAATTAATTAAATTCAAACAAGAATAAAAAGGAAAAAACAAAAGAAATAAAAGAAAATAAATAAAAAAAGGAAAAACACACAGCCACAGGATTGGGTTACTAGTCAAGGGATCTGAGGGAGGAAAGCGCGCCACGTATGCCTGAAGGGGATTAAATGAAACAATGCGTTTCATTGGGGTTTACGTGGTTCTCAATTGACTAACCCTACCATACTCTCTAATCTTCACCATCAATTCAGAAAGTATTCTGATCCAACAATCCAAGCCTTGCCACGTCATAAAAACCCTAGTCAACCTCCTGAGAGTGAACCACAAGCATTGGATGAGCTTACCTAGTCAAGGGAGTCAAACAGATCTAATGGCTGGGGAGTCATCTTCCTCGTTCAAACCTGCAAATGGAGGGAATGCCTCAGGTGGTGGCCGGAGAAGACTCCGGTCGTCTTCTCCGGCGAGAGCAACAGTGCTCTGGTCAAAACCTCATCAATTCCAACAAATCTTACATGAAAAATCATCTACAACTCACAAGGATCATGAATTCAAGGTCAATTTCCATTAATTCCTCACCATAAGCTCAAATCGAAGACAAACAGAATTGTGCACCAAAATCAAAATCTCACCAAACTCACTCAAATTGTCCAGAAATCATCTAGAGGTCATGGAGATTACAGATCAAGCAACAATTATTCAAAACAACACAAGAACAAGCCATATCAGATCCAAACATTTTTGAGCATCCACCAACAATCATTACAAATGCCAGTTCGTTTTATATATTAATGATCTACATGTTGTCTAGGTCTCAAATATGTAAAAATGGCAGTGAATCAATGCATATTCAGAGTGTAAGGTTGAATTGTAAATACCTAGTGGAGAACTTCCACTGAGCCTTCAATTGATGCTTAAGCTTGCAGAAAAATGTCCAGAATCACTCCACAAACTTCAATAAAGCTTTTGCAATTCACAATTTGGCTTGAAACTTATTAATTCTCAGAATTTGAATTTTGAATTTTCACCACTTTTTCAAAATGCTCTAGCTCCAATTCTCCTCCAATTTCGTGTTCCGAGCACTTGTTCATGATGGAAAGCTTTTATGTGATGGATTTGAAAAGAAATTGACCCCAATTTCAACCTCTAAGAGCCCAATTGAAATCCATGGAATTTGAGTTTTTTCTACTTGTCATATGCACGAATTCCTCACCAATTTGGCTCCAAAATGATGCATTTTGCTTGCTGGTAACATGAGGAATGTGAAGGGCTGGGATTTGGTCCTTGTTTGATCTCAATGGTTGATGTTTGTTGTGTAACTTCATGATTAAGTAAACTTGGAAATGGCTCACCAAAACACATCAAACTCAAATTCTAAAATTTCCAATGTGCTTAAAACATGTTTTACACTAAAAAAATGTACCTATTTGCACAAAAATGATCAAAAATGAATTAATTCCAATTTTTCCCTTTTAAAACTTTCTTCCATGAAAATTCACACATCAATTCCTCAAACCAAGCCAAATCCATGACTTCTTGATGTATGGTTGAACAAATGACACCATTTGGAGTACATTTGATGTTGGAAGAATCTTCATTTGAAGTGTGCAGGTTGGTGAAATGGACCTATAATTTTATGACCTATAATCTCAATTTCCCAAAATACCCTTGACTTGAAAGTCTCATAACTTGAGTTCTACAAATCATATGAAAGACTTCTAGTACTTTTTGGAAATCTAAGACCAAGATCTACAACTTTCATGTTGGCTAAAAGTTGAGGAGAAACATCCTTCTAGGTCAAAAATGGCTTGGAAGTTGGTTGACTTTTGTTGACCAAAATCACATTCATCTGATGACCTGTAACTTGTCTGCATCATAACTTAAGTTCTATAAATCCAATCAAGGACTTATAGTACTCAAAAGAAAGCTAAAAGCATTCTCTACAGGTTTCATGTTGGCCAAAAGTTGATATGAAACTTGTATCTTGAGATGGGTGGTCTTGAAGTTAGGCACTAAATAGGGGATTTTACCCTGAGAACCCTAATTTAGTAACTCCTCACACTCTTGATTCTGGATGACTTGATCTTGAAATGATGTCTCACATATCTTAACACAACATCCCATGACCATAGAGACTTTGAATTGAGTTTTAATCTCCTTCAATTTCACAGTTGACTGAGGATTTACCAGATGAAAACCTTAGATGCAAAATTCTTGACTGTGGCTTCTTTCACATCACACAACAACTTGAATAAACTCCAAATGGCTCTCAAAGCACTCAATGAGCTCTCTCAACATCCCATATCCATAATTATGAATTCACAATCCTCTGATGATCTTGAATTGGCCTCCAAGTTAGGAGCTGACCCACATACATCCATCAATCCTTTCACAAGACTATTGCCCACTTCTAGATGACTTGATGACCATTGAAACTTGAGTAACACCCATTGCTTAGGCTCAAACCTCTTAGTAGACTCCTCTTTCTATGCGCCACCTCTTGATCCCCTGTTCAATGCAAAAATGCTATGCAATGCAAATGATAGAAAGAAATGAAATGAAACATAAACCAAGTTAAAAAAAAGGTTGGGCGAATTTTTGGGTGCAACAGCTGCCCCTATTCAAACGACTTGGACCTGAATGAGTGAGGAGTGAACGACTTTCACACAATCAAGGTAGAAGACGGTTGAATACCAAAGAACCCGGAAATTTGCCAATCGCCGAAAATAAATCTGCAAACAAGAATCTATGGAGATAACTGCTCTGATTACAAACACATTCTGATGGGGAAAAGAGAAACTTAACGAGTAGCTCTGCTTGGGAAAACCCTAAAATAGGGGAACACTTCAAATTTCCATAATCTAGATATTCAACGAACAAAATGAATCAATGGAATTTTCCAGAGCCTGACCACTCAACGTAAGATTGACCGGAGCCTGAACGCTCAACGAACAAAAGAATATATCATAAACTGGAATCTTATCGGAGCCTGGATACTCAACGAAATTGAAATCACGAAATAATTGTCGGAGTCTGGATACTCAACGTACAAGAGAAGTTACCACATATTGGAACTCGGCCGAAGTCTGGATACTCAACGTAATAGATCGGAGCCTGAACGCTCAACGAAAATAAACCAGAGCCTGGATGCTCGACGAAATACACCGGAGCCTGAACGCTCAACGAAAGTGACCGGAGCCTGGATACTCAACGGACAAAGGATCATCACCATATGAAAATTACTGGAGTCTGGATACTCGATGGAAAATTGACCGAAACCTGGACACTCAATGGACAAAACTAAATACCACAAGTCAAAAATTCACCAGAATCTTGATATTCAATGGAGAAGGAATACTATCACAAAACTTACCAAGGTCTGGATACCTTACTGACTTTACCGGAGTCTGGATACTCAACGGAAAAACAATGCTTCACAAACGCAACATCCACCAGAGTCTGAATACTCGATGGAGAAGCCAAAGCCTGGACGCTCAACAAAAATTGACCGGATCCTGGAAACTCAACAGACGAGTGGAAAATATCACAAATATACTCATCAAAACCTGAACACCACATTGTCTTTACCGGAGTCTGGAACCTCGACGGAAAAAACACAATAATATCAATCACCATGGTCTGGATACCACAACCGTCTTTACCGGAGCCTAGACACTCGACGGAAAAAACACAATAATATCAATCACCATGGTCTGGATACCACAACCGTCTTTACCGGAGCCTGGACACTCAACAGAAAAAAGAAAACCCTATCAACTGGGAATGGACCGGAGTCTGGATACTCGACGAAACATAAATCCCTATCATATTCCTCTAAGATCCGAAGATACAGCTGGGTAATAACATGAGCCGGGGTCTGGATACCACGCAGGCTAAGAGAAATCACATGGTCTGGATACTGAGGGAAACGATCAAACCTCCGAAGATACACCTGAAACAAAAAGATAACAACCTGGCTTATGTTTCACATGCATATGTTTGAAAATGGAGTAATGTTCGACATGAAATGGAAATGCTATGCATTTGGGTAGATGCTATGCACGCATGCAGATGCAACGAAACTGAATCAGCAAAATAAATGCTGAAGATACAGAAAACACCTTGTCGGGGCAAGAAAATAACCCTGTCGAAAGAATCAACGATTTGCCAAGGATAGAGCATAGACTTGCTCATGCCAATAACAATTGAACTCATGCCGAGAAACAGATCCTTGCTGGCTTCCTGCAAAAAAAATACTGACGTGACAACATTCTTTCATCCTGCTAGGGAAGAGAGAACAACACTGCTGGGGGGAACCACCCCTTTCAATTTGCTGGGGATTGCTCTGCCAGGGAACGAACCTAACCAGGCTGCAAATTACTCTGTGGGGAGAAAATCCAATCACAACTTGCTGGGGAGCACATACAAGCATGCACCTTGCGGGGATTAAATGTGCAACAACTTCCGAAGGAATGCGTGCATGCTACCTGCTCGCTCAAACCACACACAAACTCTACTGGGGATAGAGATGCGAACTTCACTGATAGATTCAGGCTAGGGATAGGACGAACTTCATTCATACATTTTTGCCCCAAGGGTGACGACCCTGCAAAACTGAACAAACAGACAATATATCCTACACAATCGGAACCATCTTAGTCATCATTCATGATGTTGTTCAATTAATTCAAAGTTGCAACTCTTGAAAAGAGGAAGCTGCGCAAAACAAATACAGATATGTACATGAAATATACAAAAGGTGTACAGAAATGTCGGCAACGTGGCACAAACAAACACCATGAGCTGATCCCTTTATGAATCGCTTGACTCTGACGCTTTCCCGACGCTTCATCTTTAAAAGAGATTGATTCAGATAAAAACAACCCTCATGTTCTCCCAATCCACTAAGCAATGAAGTTCCAACGTAGACCGCAGTCATTTGCTTTTTCAATCCCTAACTTTTTCCTGAACCGCCCTTTCGGGTTTTCAATTCACCAGGATACCCCTTTTTTGACAAAGTCGCCTTTTCAGGTTTTCAGCTTTGCGGGTTTACATCTTTTCATTTTTATCCCTAATTTTTTCCCGAACCTATTTTCCTTTTTTATGGTTCGCCGGGATGCCCCTTTTTTGCCTGGACTTTTCTTTTTGTGTCCAACGGGTCTCTTTTAAGCAAAGTATTTTCTAACTGCGTCTGCATTCACAGGGGATGAGAAATCTTCACCATCCATGGTGGCTAACAACAAGGCTCCTCCGGAGAAGACCTTTCGTACAACATATGGACCTTTATAGTTGGGTGTCCATTTGCCCCTGTGATCTGATTGTGGTGGGAGAATCTTTTTCAGCACAAGATCGCCCGTCTGAAAGCTTCAAGGGCGCACCTTCTTATCGTAAGCTTTCTTCATCCGACTCTGATACAACCGGCCATATGCAATTGATGCTAGCCTCTTCTCATCCATCAAGCTAAGTTGATTCAATCTATTATTTATCCACTCTGCCTCATCAAGCTTGACGTCAACCAAAACTCTTAAAGAAGGAATCTCGACCTCTAATGGTAGGACAACTTCCATACCATATACCAGCGAGAAAGGAGTTGCCCCGGTTGATGTACGTCCTGTCGTACGATAACCGTGAAGAGCAAAGGGCAACATCTCATGCCAATCTTTGTAAGTAACAACCATCTTTTGCACTATCTTCTTAATATTCTTGTTGGCCGCTTCAACAACGCCATTCATCTTCGGCCGATAGGGCGATGAGTTGTGATGCTCGATCCTGAAGTTCTGGCATAACTCCTTCATCATTTTGTTGTTCAGATTCGAACCATTGTCAGTAATAATTCGCTCCGGAATTTTATATCTGCAAATGATGTCCTTCTTTATGAATCTGGCTACGACTTGCTTGGTCACATTGGCGTACGAAGTGGCTTCAACCCACTTGGTAAAGTAATTGATGGCTACCAAGATGAAACGGTGACCGTTGGATGCGGTGGCCTCAATATTACCAATCATATCAATGCCCCACATGGAGAAGGGCCATTGGGATGCCATAACATTTAATGGGCACGGCGGTACATGTATCTTATCTGCATAAATTTGGCACTTATGGCATTTCTTTGTAAATTTGAAACAATCTGACTCCATAGTCAGCCAATAATACTCTGCTCGTAGTATTTTTTGAGACATGGCATGTCCGCTGGCATTTGTACCGAAAGTACCCTCGTGGACTTCTTCCATAAGCAACGTTGCTTCTTTTTCATCCACACATCTCAACAACACCAAATCGTGGTTCCTTCTGTAAAGAACACCATCTGGGTTTAGGTAAAAGTTTCCAGATAACCTCCTCAACATCTTCTTATCCTGAGCCGAAGCCCCTGGTGGATACTCGTGCTTCTTGAGGAAGTTCTGTATATCGTAAAACCGTGGCTTGCCATCAGCAACCTCTTCAATGGAGAATACGAAAGCAGGTCTGTCCAAGCGAGAAATGACTATTCTGGGAGCATCATTCCAAAAATTCACTTTGTACATCGAAGATAGCATCGCCAAAGCATCAGCCATCTGATTCTCTGCTCGTGGTACATGGTGAAAATCTACCCGATCGAAGAAAGGTAACAACCTCCTTGCATAATCTTTGTAAGGGATTAGATTCGGCTGGCGAGTTTCCCATTCTCCTATAATTTGATTAATCGCTAACGCTGAATCGCCATATAAATCCAAATTCTTGATTCTCAAATCAATAGCCTCTTCCAGACCCATGATACATGCTTCGTACTCAGCTTCATTGTTGGTGATTGGAAATGTCAATCTGGCAGTGAACAGGATATGAGTACCATGAGGAGTTGTAATGATTGCCCCAATTCCACTACCATAGGAGTTGACAGCACCATCGAATATCATCTGCCACTGAGAATCCTTCTCTGGACCTTCACCGTGTAATGGTTCTTCATAATCTTTCGCTTTGAGGAACATGATATCCTCGTCAGGAAATTCAAACTTCATCGATTGATAATCTTCGATTGGCTGCTCAGCAAGGTATTCTAACATAACACTTCCTTTGATGGCTTTCTGAGAAACATATTGTATATCGTATTCTGTCAGTACCATCTGCCATCTGGCAATCCTTCCAGAAAGCGCTTGCTTCTCGAAGACATACTTAATCGGAACCATCTTCGAAATTAGCATGGTTGTATGATTGAGCATATACTGTCTCAAACGTTTGGCAGCCCAAGCAAGTGCACAACATGTATTCTCGAGCATTGAGTAACGGGACTCACAATCTGTGAACTTTTTACTCAAATAATAAATCGCATGCTCCTTTCTTCCAGTCTCATCATGTTGACCGAGAACACAACCCATACTATTCTCCAGAATCGTTAAGTACATGATTAATGGCCTTCCAGCTACTGGGGGTATCACTATCGGAGGCTCCTGCAAATACTCTTTTATTTTATCAAATGCTTTTTGACAATTCTCATTCCAGACGACTGCCTGATCTTTCTTTAACAATTTAAACATTGGTTCACACGTGGCTGTGAGATGAGATATGAACCGAGCAATGTAGTTGAATCTCCTCAGGAAACCACAGACTTCTTTTTCTGTTTTCGGCGCTGGCATGTCTTGTATGGCTTTTATCTTTGTAGGATCGACCTTGATTCCTTTTTCACTGACAATAAACTCCAATAGCTTTCCAGATCGAACTCCAAAAGTGCACTTATTTGGATTCAACCTTAATATGAACTTTCTAAGCCTCTCAAACAACTTCAACAAGTTAATCAGGTGCTCCTCCTCCGTTTAAGACTTAGCAATCATATCGTCAACATAAACCTCAATCTCTTTATGCATCATGTCATGAAAGAGCGTTGTCATAGCGCGCTGATATGTTGCTCCGGCGTTCTTCAAGCCAAAAGGCATCACCTTGTAGCAAAACATTCCCCACGGTGTAATAAAGGTTGTTTTCTCCATGTCCTCCAGTGCCATCTTTATCTGATTATAACCTGAGAAACCATCCATGAAGGAAAACACCGAAAATTGAGTCGTATTGTCGACCAATACGTCAATGTGAGGGAGTGGGAAATCATCCTTAGGGCTCGCCTTGTTCAAATCCCGATAATCAACACACATCCGCACCTTACCGTCTTTCTTAGGTACAGGTACGATGTTGGCGACCCACGGAGGGTAAGTGGTTACGGCTAAAAATCCAGCATCCCATTGCTTTTGGACCTCTTCTTTGATTTTTACTGCCATATCTGGTCTTGTCCTTCTAAGCTTTTGCTTGATCGGCGGACATTCCTCGCGCAACGGTAAGCGATGAACCACTATGTCGGTATCAAGCCCAGGCATATCCTCATACGACCAAGCAAAGATGTCACTATCCTCTCGAAGCATCTCGATCAGTCTTTGCTTGACGTCGCTCTGTAGAGCGTCCCCTATCCGAACATTTCTGACAACTTCTTCAGAACCCAGATTAATGACCTCAATTTCCTCCTGATGAAGCAGAATGATTTTCTCTTCTTGTTTCAAAAGTATGGCTAACTCTTCAGGCAGGTCTTCATCCTTATCAATCTCTTCTTGAGCTTGATATATCAGTTGATCAAAGTCGAAGCGAGTCATAGGAGGTTTTGAATCGGTGTCATCTGCAATAGGAAACCTGCAATGAAAATGGTTAAATGTTTCAAACAATTTGCAAACAGATGTAAACCACATTGTCGTTTTATTGTGAAAAATAAAATAAGAAAAATAGAGATCACAAAATTTGTATGAGAAAACACCCTTTGATTAATTGATAAACAATGTTCATACATAAACAAGTAAGGCCCTGAAATAAAATACCACTATGCCCCGGGTAGGACATAGGGTAGTATAATAATTGGAAAAACAAAGCATTATTGTTCTGTCGTCACTTGAATGACTTCTTCAATTGACCAGTTGCGTAGGCTCTATCCCGACATACACGGCTTGATCCAGGCGTCCATATCACAGTCACTGTCTTCAGCTTCATCATCAGAAATGGCATTAATCTGCTCAAAGAAGACACCTCCGCTAGTAAACTTGATCGACCCCTTGAACTCCGGCGTGCTTTGTGAAGATGATGGGCGGTACCCCAGACCGAATGTGTCTTGCTTCTGCGGTATATCAATCACCTGCCCCCAGCCTTGGGTTGAACCAGCTTGCACCACAGCCTGCGCTTTTTTAAAGGAAGACATAGCCACCTCAGGCTCCTTACTCACAACAGGAGACTTGTCTTTGATCTTCACTGCTTCGAAGGCTTGGCAGAGAGTTTGATGGATCTCTCCATCCACTTCAACATACTTAAAGGATGATAAATGGCTAACCATGATATCATCCTCTCCGCATACCGTAACAACGCTACCACCAACCATGTATTTCAGCTTCTGATGCAGAGTTGATGTAACAGCCCCAGCTGAATGAATCCAAGGGCGACCTAGTAAACAACTGTAGGTCGGCTGGATATCCATGATGTAAAACACTGCATCAAAGACTTCAGATCCAACCTGAATCGGCAAAGTTACCTCCCCAAACACAGATCTTCGGGTTCCATCAAACGCACGCACCACCAAATCACTTAGCGTGCAAATCAACCCCTTCATATCTAACTTCACTAGGGCCTTCTTCAGAAGCACGTTTAAGGACGATCTCGTATCCACAAGCACGTGAGAGATGACAGCCCCTCGGCATTCTAAAGATATGTGTAGCGCACAATTGTGATTTCTGCCTCTGGGTGTCAAATCCAGGTCCGTAAAGCCTAAGCCATTTCCTGCGTTTACGTGTGCCACCACTCCCTCAAGTTGATTGAATGAAATTTCCCGTGGCACGTAAGCAGTGTTTAATATTCTCATCAATGCATTCCTATGCGCCTCAGAGAAAAGGAGTAACGACAGGATAGATATTTTGGAAGGAGTTTGCTACAAGTGATCGACTATCTTGTAGTCGCTTTTCCGAATCAGCCTCATGAATTCCTCCGCGTATTTCAACAAAGATTCTCTCTCCCCAAATTGAGAAGTCTCCTCCACTACCGGTCTTTTCCCCTTGTCCACCTTATCAGCAATCACCTCAGGCGACAAAAAGACACGGCCACTACGAATAATACCTCTTGCTCCCACGAGATTGTCAACTGAACTTGCAGGGGGATCATTCAAGTTTATCTTCTGCTCATTATAGTACACTTCGGCTCCGTAGTTCCACGGAACAACCTTAGTGCTCTCAAATAGAAAAGGACCCACTTTTGTGATAGTTATCGTTGGCGGCTTTGAAGCATAGATAGTAACAGTCTTATACGGGATGGAGATTGTCGCAATCTCATCCTTTTCTTCGGCCACTAAATCCTCAGAATCTCTTCCAACAGAACGATCAAATTGTAAAACCCCGTTATCAATCATCTCCTGAATACAGCTTCTCAACAATCCACATCCTCTCTCAGGATCAACCGAACATTCAACACAGTCCTCATCACAACCCGGGAAAACACCCCCCTTTAGCAATCTGGCTTTCACAAAGCTTAAGGGTGTCTTCAATTCATCAACATCTGTCACCAAATTCAACACCTCCTCCTTGAGAATTGCATTAACCCCAACCTGCCCATGATTCGACATGGGATTCTGCACCATATTGGGAACATCATTAGAAAAATTGATTGCCTTACTGTCAATCATATCTTGCATTTTATGTTTGAAAGCTTTACAATTATCAATATTATGTCCTCGAGTACCCGAATGAAATTCACAACGAGCATTTGCATCGTACCCAGGTGGAGGAGGTCTGGTCAAAGGAGCCAAAG
This sequence comes from Lathyrus sativus, assembly GCA_963859935.3. NCBI lineage: Eukaryota > Viridiplantae > Streptophyta > Magnoliopsida > Fabales > Fabaceae > Lathyrus > Lathyrus sativus. Next base: position 168,718,432 of record OZ012739.1, on the reverse strand, counting down.
TTCTTTTCTAAATCAATTGCAGCTGTAGCAAAGCCTGCAATAACTAAGAGTAAGGCATAGGAGGCGCATCAAAAAGCCTATTTGTTGCCCGGCCTCTATCTTGGTATCTTCCGTACCCCTGTTGATTTTGTTGCGGTCGTTGTTGCTGTTGTTGCTAGCGTTGTTGTTGTTGTGGCTGTTGAACTGCTGGAATAATGATGCTGGAAATCTGTTGATGTTGCCGGTTCGGACCTCTATTTCTTCCCCTTGAACTTGATACAACGTTAGTATCTCCCTCTCGTCTTTTGTTTCCGAACACTTTCTTGTTTCCTCCTCCAGCTGAGGGCATATCACTAACATTGATCTTTCCTAACTTAATTCCATTCTCAACCCTCTCCCCAGTGATTATTAAGTATGAAAAACTTCCCGACGTACTGCTTATAAGCTTTTCGTAGTACACTCCCGGTAAAGTAGCAACAAACATGTCCACAAGCTCCCGTTCTACCATTGGTTGTTGTACCCTAGCAGCAAGCTCTCGTCACCTCTGGGCATATTCTTTAAAGCATTCATTGCTCTTCTGAGAAAGATTCTGCAGCTGAACTCTATTTGGAGCAAGTTCAGTGTTGTACTGATAGTGCCTTACAAAAGCTTCGGCTAAGTCTCTCAAGCTACGGACATTAGTGGGCTCTAAGCTCATATACCATTCCAGCGAGGGACCGGATAGACTATCCTGGAAAAAGTGCATAAGTAGTTTCTCATCATCGGAATGTGCAGACATCTTGCGATAATAAGACCTCAAATGAACCCTAGGGCAAATGGTGCCATTGTACTTATCAAAATTCGGTACCTTAAACTTTGGTGGTACCCTCAAGCCTGGGATCAGCCCCAGATTAGACATATCCAGCCTTATAGAGTTTTGGCATTCAAGAGACCTCATCTTCTCTTCGATCATCTTAATCCTTCTATCACCCTTAGAAGGTACTTCAGCAGTTACAATCCTTGGAGAAAACACATCCTCCTGCCTATCCTCATTCCAAGTATGGTCCGTGCTACCATGTATGGCACACGTAGTATCGAGACCATAGCCGTTTCTGTTACCATTACCACCATTAGCAAAACCAGCATGATTAAAACCTGCCACATTTCCAGCACCAGCAGTATGACCACCCCCTCCAGCAGTAGGGATGACTAAAGTTGGCATAGAATTGTCTACCCGAGGAGTTTCAATGTGAGGAAGGTTAGAAGCAATCCCACCACGTAACACACCATCATTATCAACTCGCGCAATCAGAGGTTGCACCAAAGTCTGAAGTTGCGCCTGACCATTAGCAACCCCTTGCATGACCTCCATCAGTTGTGCCATCCGATCTCTCATCTCTTGCATTTGTACCTGCATCTGATCCATCAGTCTCTTCTGGTTTCTTCTGGTACCTTACCGGTGAGTTGTCATGTCAGCAATCCTAAAACACTAGTAAAACACAGGAGAAATAAGGATAACAGTTCCAGTGCACCTGCAAATGCGAGAGAAATGCTAAAATGCAGACATGTATTTATGCAAACAGGGACATTTCCCCCTCGATTCTAGTTTCAAGGAAAAACATAACAATGGAGAACCCTGCGGCTAAGCATAGAATACCAACTCCTCATATATAGATCAAAAAGCCATCAGGTAGTGTACAAACTACAACTGAGTACAAATAAGGAAAAGACCTCAGCCAACACGCCTGGCGATGGTCAATACAACAAATAAGCAGCAAAAACTACAACAAAAATAAACAGAACAGGTCAAGCAGGATGACGTGATTGGAAATCCTCTAACAACCTCAACGTCTCCGGATGATCCGGTCTAGAAAGTAACCCCTGGATAAGCAAATCTTACTGGATAACAGTATGTTGTAGATCATCAACGTGATCCTCCAAAGCATCTTCCCCGAAACATGCCTCAAGCCTGAGTCTCTTGGAGTCAGCCCTCAACCTGAGATCCTTCAAATTCACGATTGCTTCATTCAACCTATACTCGTTGTCTCGTCTAAGTGATGCTTCTGCTGTAATTTCCCCATCTTTGGCATTAAGCTGAGCCTTCAGCTTACTGATCTGAAGTTTTAACCTGTCTTCACGCTCCTTGTTGTTAGTGAGCGTGGCATTCCATATTGACTCAAACTTGGAGATCCTCAAGTAAGCCTTATCTAACTCTTCTTTCTTAGTAACAAGAACACTGTGGATGACATTCAAGTCTCGGCTTGTGCGCTCTCTGTCATTACTCTTTCCCAAGGCAAACTTTCCTCTCCTGTGGACATTACTCCAAGCATGTTCAACTCTAGCTAAGGTGTCTCCCTCCAACAAACCAGTGAGATACAGAGATTCCTGTATCTCTTCATCCTTCGGAGGACCTCTCAGCGCATACCAAAATTGTCTAATAGAAATGGACGGGCTATAGTTTATGCAACCTTTCCTTCCGACCAGCAGGACGTTAGGAAAGCTTCCACAACTATAAAAATCTCAATGACCAATACATCCCTATCAAACCAAACAATGTCTTCGGCAGAAAATCTCATCAAGCGCTCAGACCATTCCGATGTACCTGCAGTAACAGAGAACTGACCAGTCTTGGGAAGGTGGCTCATGAACCAAATATAGAGTAAAGGTGCATAGCAAGATACACTTTTCCCTCTCCTGTTCTCGTTCTTGTAATGTACGGAATGATAAACATCACCCAACAGAGTAGGTATGGGATTCTTCGAAGCAAAGATACGGAATGCATCCACATCTACAAAATCTGGGATATTCGGGAATAAAATAATGCCATAAATGCATAGGGCCAATATAGCACTAAATACCACCCAGCTACCCTTCTTAGCAAACTGTCGAGCCTTATCCACAAGAAACGGTAACGGAAACCCAAACATGCCATTCCTACTAGCTAACTTCCCTTTCAACTCAAAGGCATCCACATGTAAGGCTTTAGCAAGTTCAGTCAAATCCGGTTCTCCCTCAACATGATAGAATGGTATCTGGTTCAGAATAGGTACCCCCAACATATCAGAATACTCTTCCAATGTAGGCGCTAAAAAAAACTCTTAAAAATGAAGCCTCGCAACTGAGGATCATAGAATTGCAGCAACGTCTGAAGGCCATTCAATTCATCCAAAGAAGGTTTGCAAACAATACTCAAAAGTCTCCCATAAGACTCTCTGAAATCCTCCATAATCTTCTTATCAACTAGAGAAATCAAACTTCGCCGAGTTCTAATATCAGGCATAGGAAACTTGTAGGCCAAGGTCCTTCTCAAGGGCTCCATGTCAGCAATAAGAGAACAAGATCACCAGAATCGAAGAGGAAATATACTCCTGCAACATAAACACATGTTAATGAAATGCAAATGAGAATGCAAATGCAAATGCAAACAGGGGATCAAGACTGTTGTGCTGTTGGTCGAGAAGAAACAGCGCTTCGCCTTAGTAAGAACAAAGTACCGATAACAAGACCCACTGATAAACAGATTCACCCTGTAAAGAACCGGGTATTTTAAAAGCCAAGCTTTCCTGCATAACCCAATCCCTCTCACAGGTATGGACTTATCTACAGACAAAGGTTCAGCATCCTATGCGTTCATCAGCGTCACAGACTTTCGAAAAATGATGTTACATTTACCATTTCTGGTTTGGCATCATCATCTCGCGAAGAGGCCTCACTTAGCTGAATCACAGATGATCGGTCCCTAGAGTCGACAACCCTCAAATCTGAAATCCTCTCAACGACCCACTGGGCTGGAAATAAAGTCATCAAAGAGAATCTCGTCTGAGCACAAATTTCATAGGAACTAGTGCATGCCTAACATACAGGTTCACCACTACTTTTCGCTTCTAATACTATGTTTGTACTCATGTCCAGGTCCGGCTTATCACTCAGTGGAACTTCCCTCCCCACAGCACAACAGTAATGATATATGATGCGGAAAATAAACGCGGGAAAGTAAATAAAGATAAATCACATATATACAACACCCAAAGAATAAACAGACAAGCGCTAGGATTGACTTGCATAGGGAACCAGATTCCCCAGCAGAGTCGCTAGCTGTCGCAACTGCGAAAAACAACCGGCGGAAAAAACAAAAGAGTCGCCACTTTCATTATTTATCCCAAAGAGAGGGAAATGAAATGATCGGAAAAACCTAAAGAAAAGGGGAAAGACAAGGTTATCGCAACCATGTCTGGATTCGGGAGTCGGTTACCCAAGGGGAAGGTATTAGCACCCCTCACATCCGTCGTACTCGACGGGATCCACGCATTGTTGTCTATCTAAAAGGGTGTATTGAAACTATCTAGCTAAAGGCTCAGGGACAAAAGAAAAAGAAAAGAGAAGTGACTCGGCAGAGCATCGCCGCTCTGTGCCTACGTATTCCCTCGTGCAATGGGAAAGTTAGAGTCAATGTAGTTCGACTAACTACGGGTGAAGGGGGGAAGGTTGCTCGCCAAGACATCGCGTCTTATGCCTACGTACTTTCATCTGGTATGAAAGATCAGAGCGAATGTAGTTCGGGCTAAAAGGACTACAGGTTGGTTCAAAATTTTTTAGGCCCGGGTAGGGTTAACAAATAGTTCTAGGAGTTGGTGAATGCAGCTCGACCATTGGAGACTTAGGCTTTACCGTTTGCGGTAGAACTAAGAGTTAACGACACTCTTTTATCTTAAAAGATTTTCCTGATTAAGATCCCGAAGGATGAAAAAGGTTTGAAATGTTTTTGTGTTTTTTAGAGAAGAAGTGTTTTAAACTTGATTTGTAACTCATGTTGCACTAAAGACTATGATCTAGGAGCGAATGCGTCGTATATCGTCCAAAGGACATATACTAACATTCTAGACAATTGAGAGGCAACCACCCAATCATCATTTCCCAAATATCTTAAGGCTTGTAGCATACAACACTTGTCATCCTTTATTAAGTGTTTTATGAAAGTTTGAAGACGAGAAGAGAAGAAGGAACACTAATGGGAGACTAATCAATCCTAAAAGTTATCATGCAAAGCACACCTAATGTTGGGATTCAAAAGGGAACTACCTAATGTTATCATGCATGGTTAGGCACCTAATGTCTATCATAACCTCAAGAGGTTAGAGAACTTACGGGGAGCATGACAAAGAAAAGCAAAAGAAGAAGAAGAAGAAGAAGAAGAAGAAAAATGCATATAAAAATGAAGATGCAAACATAAGATGCACAAATAGAATGAAAGTGGGAGGAAAATAGTGTGGGGCAGTAGCCTCCATAAGCTCATCTCAACCAAGCATGCATATGGAAATGCAAGAAAAGAGAAGAAGAAGAAGATCACAAGAAGAAATCAAACAAACAAGATCAAACTACACAAAGATACACCAAAAGTGGGATGAAATGACCTAAGACAAACAACATCAACCACAACACAAAATTAAACCAAAATGAAAGGTAAGATGAAACCCAAAGCCAAGTGAGGATGGGAGACCAAATGAGGGCAGCAAGGGCCTCATAATAGGTACTCAACCATAAGCATCACAAGCCAAGTGCAAAGGAAGCATAAAAGAGTCCTCAAGGATCCATCATTTTAGGTATACATCAAGTACCTCCTCAGGAGGGACTAAGATGCCTTAAATGAGGTTCCAAAGTCATTGGACAGAAGAGAGATGAAGAGAAGAAAGCTGAAAAGCAATATTAAAACAAATCAAGAAGAAATGCAAGTAAGAGCACAAAGGAAGCAAACATGCATCACATAGGAGTTTAAGTTGAAAGCTTAAAAAGAAACACACAAATGAACAAGGAAGAAACAATATCATGACCTAAAATTGAACCAACATCATCCTTAACATGTTAGTAACAGGAATAAAAAGGCATTGACGGTTCAAAGTGTTAGAACACAGATTGGTTCTTAGTTATATCTCTATGTTTTGATGATAACACTTACGAAATTTTGTATTAAGAAATTATATACTCTAAAATTTGTTCAAGTATTTTTGCTGCAGATATTAAAGTTAATATTCTTCTGAAAGAAAATTAGATCTGAACATTGAAATATGCAAGGCTCTGAAGTGTTAGAAGCATCTCTTAGAAGAATCTGAGTGCTGCCTACAAAAGACTCTGAGCGCTGCCTACAGAAGGATCTGAAGCAGAAGCATCTGAAGCATAGACTGAAGACTTTGTATGAAGAGTTTTAAGCATAGCCTTTCAGAAGACTCTGATAGTACTGTACGCTGCAAGTACTGAGAATCTGATCCCTAAATTATGCTCTGATTTATTACACGCTGAAGCACACTTGCTGAAATGCTCTGATACAGCAAACTCTGATGAACATCAAAGACTCTGATCACTCAAGTCTCTGATGTTAATTGTTGTGCATTAGAAACTTGTTGAAGAAGAATTCAAAGTTATGTCTGTTGGTTATGCCAAACGACTTTGTCCTCATTTATGCTAGACACAAGAACTCAGGCAAAAAGGATTTCTTTGAACATTCTTCGTCTAGGAAAGGTTAAGTGATGTGAAGACAAAAAGGTTACAGCTACTTTGCAGACACGGTCTTCAAAGCATGCAACGTCTTAGATTTATAAGCCTATAAAAGCAAGTCTCCAACATTCTTCTTCAGTTGACGATTATTGAAATAAATTCATTGAAAAGCTCTCATACAAATTATTCTCTTTGCTGAATTTATTTCATAAAGTTCTTAAACTTAAGTGTAAATCACAGTTGTGATATAAATTTCTTAGAAGCATTCAAACACTTGTTTAGTTTTACATTTGATTATAAAAGTTCCTTGAGAAGACCAAGTCGTGGTCAGTAGTTCTTGAGAAGACTAAGAACAGTTGTTCTTAGCGGGTGCTATTGTAATCAGTTTGATTAATAGTGGATTAAGTCCTTGTGGAGAAAGGCAAATCACTCTTGATAGGGTGGACTGAAGTAGTTGAGTTCAACGAACCAGGATAAAAATCTTTGTGTTTTTATTGCCATAATTTATTCTATATACTTATTCAACCCCCCCCCCCCCCCCTTCTAAGTATTTTCTCACCTTCAGTTGGCATCAGAGCTCTGGTTTTGTGTGTGTTATCACTGCACTGTGACAGAAAAGATCCAGTGAGAAAAATACTCTTGATATTCTTTGGTTGTTATTATGGCTGAAGCTTCAACATCTAACAACAACAACAGATATGAAGAAAGGGATAGAATCAGCACAAAACCCCCTATGTTTGATGGGGAGAAGTTTGATTATTGGAAGGACAGAATAGATAGTTTCTTCCTTGGTTATGATGCTGATCTATGGGACTTAGTCATTGATGGGTATGTTCACCCCACTGATGGGGATGGCAAGAAAATTGATAGAAAATCTATGATTGAAGCCCAAAAGAAGGAGTTCAGAAATCATCACAAAGCTAGAACAATCTTATTAAATGCAATATCTCATACTGAGTATGAGAAGATCACCAACAGAGAAACTGCATTTGATTTGTTTGAGTCTTTGAGGATGACACACGAAGGGAACTCACAAGTTAAAGAGACCAAGGCTCTGGCACTGATCCAGAAGTATGAAGCGCTTAAAATGGAAGAATATGAATCTATAGAAACTATGTTCTCTAGATTCCAGATCCTCACAACTAGATTAAAAGTGTTGGACAAAGGTTACTCAACTGGTGATCATGTGAAGAAGATCATCAGAAGCTTGCCTATCAGATGGAGACCTATGGTCACTGCTCTGAAGCTAGCTAAGGATCTGAACAAGATCACATTGGAGGAACTAATCAGCTCTCTGAGGAGCCATGCAATTGAACTTGAAGAAGACGAGCCTCAAAAGAAAGTTAAGTCAATTGCTTTAAAGTCTAACAAACCTGTGAAAGCTTTGCAGTTGTTAAAAGAAAGTTCTGAAGAGTCTTCTTCTGAAGAAGAAGATGAATTATCCTTGTTGTCCAGAAGAATCAACAGACTCTGGAAGCACAAACAGAGGAAGTTCAAGAACTTCAAGAAGTCAGATCAATGCAACGAGTCCTCTGGACACAAAAGATCTGGAAAGAAGGAGGTTGTTTGCTTTGAATGCAAAGAACCTGGCCATTACAAGAATGAATGTCCAAAGCTTCTAAAAGAAAAGCCAAAAAGGAAGTTTGATAAAAAGAAGAAGGTTCTAATGGCAACCTGGGATGATTCTGATGATTCTGAATCTTCATCAGAATCTGAAGAAGAATGCGCCAACATGGCTTTGATAGAAGGCGTGGAAGATAAGGATGAGGGATCATCTGGATCTGAATCTGATTTTGAATCTGACTCAGAAGAGGTACTTTCTGATCTCTCTAGGGAAGAACTTATTAAAGTTTTATCAGAAGTCCTGAAAAACTATAACCAGATTAAGCTCAAATGCAAGAAGCTTAAATGCAATCTTGAATCTGAGAATAATCTGTTAAAGTCAGAAGTTGCTGAGCTCAAAGAAAACAATTTGAAAATGAAAAACAATTTTGAAAAAGCTAAACAAGACTCTGAATCTGAAACTAAGTCAAAATGCAAAAATATTTTAGAAGAATATGACTTTAGCTTTCAGAAGTTTCTGGCTAAAAGCATAGATATAAGCAAGATGGCTTCAATGATCTATGGAGTTAGCAGAAACAACAGGAAAGGAATTGGATATGAATCTTCCTCTAGAAAGGATTTAAATCCAATGCCTGTTGATAAAATTATCATTAAGAAGACTCCCTTATATTCTCATTTTAAGTTTGGTCATCTGAATGATATTAAACACACACGTTCTGATTAGAACATTCCTGTGTTTAAACCAAAAGTGAGTCAGAACAAAACTGTTGTAAAAAGACAGAAGTTCAGACAAACTTTTAAGGCAACTAACCCAAAAGGACCCAAAAATATCTGGGTACCTAAGGATAAGATAATCCCTGTTGCAGATGTATTTAGCAGCAAAGTCAAGACGCCAGTCATGGGACCTGGACTCTGGCTGCTCACGTCACATGACGGGAGAAAGGTTTATGTTCCAAAGCCTGGAGCTTAAATCTGGAGGAGACGTCCAATTTGGAAGGAATCAAAAGGGCAAGATTATTGGCTCTGGTACTATTGGCAATGGTAACCTTCCCTCTATATCTAATGTTTTACTTCTATAAGGATTAAAGCATAATCTATTGTCCATAAGTCAATTAAGTGACAATGGTTATGATATAATCTTTAATAAAAAATGTTGCAAGGCTGTTAGTCAGAAGGATAGCTCAATCCTATTTAATGGAAAAAGGAAGAACAACATTTACAAAATCAATCTTTCAGAACTTAAGGTTCAAAATGTAAAATGCCTTATGTCTGTTAATGATGAGCAATGGGTCTGGCACAGAAGATTGGGGCATTTTAATATGAGACGTATATCTCAGATTAATAAACTCAATCTGGTCAGAGGACTTCCTAAGTTGAAGTTCAACTCAGATGCTCTTTTTGAAGCATGTCAAAAAGGTAAATTTTCAAATTCTTCTTTTAAAACTAAAAATGTTGTTTCAACTTCAAGACCATTAGAGTTACTTCACATTGATCTGTTTGGACCAGTGAAAACTGCATCCATCAGAGGCAAGAAGTATGGATCAGTCATTGTTGATGACTATAGCAGATGGACATGGGTGAAATTCCTAAAACATAAGGATGAGTCACATTCTGTGTTCTTTGACTTCTGCAAACAAGTCCAGAATGAAAAAGATTTTAAAATTGTTAAAGTCAGAAGTGATCATGGTGGCAAATTTGAAAACAAATATTTTGAAAAATATTTTAATGAAAATGGCATTGCTCATGATTTTTCCTGCCCTAGAACTCCACAACAGAATGGAGTTGTAGAGAGGAAAAATAGAGCTCTGCAAGAAATGGCCAAAACCATGATCAACGAGACTAATCTGGCAAAGCATTTTTGGGCAAAAGCAATAAACACACCCTGTTATATTCAGAACAGAGTGTCTGTAAGACCTCTTCTGGAAAAGACTCCCTATGAATTGTGGAGGAACAGAAAGCCCAACATTTCTTATTTTCATCCTTTTGGATGTATATGTTATATGTTGAACACTAAAGAGAATCTAAAAAAGTTTGATTCTAAAGCACAAAAGTGTTTCATGCTTGGCTATTCTGAACTCTCTAAAGGCTACAGAGTATACAATACTGAAACACAGATTGTGGAAGAATCTATACATGTTAGATTTGATGATAAGCTTGGCATTCAAAAGCCAAAGCAGTTTGAAAGTTATGCAGATAGAGAAGTAATTCTCACAGACTCTGAAGGCTTAGAGGCAGAAAAAGTTCAAGTGAAGGAACCAGAAGCAACGCCAGATGCAATTCCTTTAGCTTCTCAAATGAACAACTTGAATATTTCTGAAAAATCAAATGTTAGAGGATCATCTTCCAGAATCAAGGCCTCTCACCCCGAGGATGTGATCATTGGAAAGAAGGATGACCCCATAAGAACAAGATCCTACCTCAGATCATCTGAAGCGTCATTATTTGGGTTGGTGTCAGTTACTGAACCAACTTCTATGGATGAAGCTCTGCAAGACAATGAATGGATAATTGCCATGCAAGAAGAGCTCAATCAGTTCACAAGAAATGATGTTTGGGATTTGGTTCCAAGACCAAAAGGATTCAACATAATTGGAACTAAATGGGTCTTCAAAAATAAGTTGAATGAAAAAGGAGAAGTTGAAAGAAACAAAGCAAGGCTTATTGCTCAGGGTTATAGCCAGCAAGAAGGAATTGATTATACAGAGACTTATGCTCCTGTAGCCAGGCTAGAGTCTATTCGTTTACTCATTTCTTTTGCTGCCCAAAATAACATCACTCTATATCAGATGGATGTTAAGGGTGCCTTCTTAAATGGAATTATAGAAGAAGAAGTTTATGTTCACCAACCTCCTGGTTTTGAAAGTGAAAAATTTCCAGAACAAGTTTTTAAACTAAAGAAATCTCTTTATGGTTTAAAACAAGCTCCCAAAGCTTGGTATGAGAGATTAAGCAATTTTCTTCTGGAGAAAATCTTTATCAGAGGCAAAGTGGACACAACACTCTTTTGTAAAACATTTAAGAAAGATCTGTTAATTTGTCAAATATATGTGGATGATATTATTTTTGGATCTACAAATGTCTGCGAAAGGAGTTTGCTCAAGTATGCAGGCTGAATTTGAGATGAGCGTGATGGGAGAATTGAGATTCTTTCTGGGAATTCTAGTCAACCAGACTCCAGATCGCACTTACATTCATCAGACCAAATATGTAAAAGAGCTTCTGAAGAAGTTCAACATGACTGATAGTAAGATGGCAAAGACTCATATGCATCCAACAAGCACTCTTGGTAAGGAAGAGGTAAGTAAGAAAGTAGATCAGAAACTCTACAGAGGTATGATAGGATCTCTTCTCTACTTAACTGCTTTAGACCTGACATTTTATTCAGTGTATGCTTGTGTGCAAGATTCCAATCATATCCTAGAGAATCACACTTAACAGTTATTAAGAGGATTCTAAGGTATCTGAAAGGTACTTCTAATGTGGGTTTGTGTTACAGAAGTTCTAATGAATTTAAACTAGTTGGATTCTGTGACGCTGATTACGCTGGAGACAACGTGGAAAGAAAAAGTACTTCTGGAAGTTGCCAATTTCTAGGAATAAATTTAATCTCTTGGTACTGCAAGAAATAACCTACAACTGCACTATCAACTACAGAGGCAGAATATATTGCTGCTGCTGGATGTAGCACACAGATGCTCTAGATGAAAAGTCAGCTAGAAGACTATCAGATCTTTGAGAGTAATATTTCTATATTTTGTGATAATATTTCTGCTATATGCTTATCTAAAAATTCAATTTTACACTCTAAAGCTAAGCACATAGAAATTAAACATCACTTCATCAGAGACTATGTTCAGAAGGGTATTATAAAATTAGACTTTGTTGATACAGATCATCAATGGGCTGATATTTTCACAAAACCCCTTGCTGAAGATAGGTTCAAGTTTATTCTGAAAAATATTGGTATGGAATTTTGCCTAGAATAATATTTATCAGAAGCAAATTTCTCAGATGAAAAATGTTTAAAACTCTGAAGTATTTCATCTGTCATTTATTTAATTTCTTGAATTATTATTTCTGTGTGTATCTGAACTAACCAATCTCAGAGGATCTGAACGTTGGCTAACGTTATTTCTCAAAGAAAATTCAGAAGCACATGCAAGCAAACATGTGTCACTCAGAATTTGAAAACATGTATCGTTTGAATAGTTGAAATTCTTGGTTTCCCCCCAAATTGTCAGAATCAATTAATGCTTTGAAATGATTACTATTCTTTTCATTAAATGCCATTAATTGCTAATTGAGAACGTGTTGAATGTGTTTTTGTTTGTGTGCCCTAATTTCTCTCTATATATACCACAAAATCTCACCATTTCACACTTTTCACTCTCACAAACACGTATATGCATTTCTGTTTGCTCTTTAGTCTTCATCTAAACCTTAAACCTTCATCTTCTTCAATAATGGCCACTTTATCTTCAACCTCAGCTCAGTTCCAATCGTCAATGGTTGCTGTTTCTTCGTCAAATATGGGTGCTACTCCCTTTAAGAATCCTGAGAGAACTTTGTTAACCCCAGTTGATAAGCTTGAAGTGTTATGTGAATCAATGGTGGAATTTGATTCCTTGGCTGAAAATGGTTTTAATTTACGTCCTATCGTAGATGCTCAAGGCTGGGTAAAGTACTTTGATAGATTATTTGGACCAGTTTATCCTCACTTACTGAAATAATTCTGGATTCACGCATCTGTCTACCCAAAGTTCATAATCTCTTATGTTCTGGGAAAAGAGATTATAATCACTGAAGATTTAATCAGAAAACTCATTGGGTATGAGGAAACTGATGGAGTTTCTCATCTGCTAGCTGGGCATGTTGAAATGGAAGAAGTTTATGCTGAAGTGATTTCATCTAGTCAAGCCTCCAACAAGTTCAAGGATTTGAAACCTGATTATAAGATCCGGGCAAAGATTTTTCTGGGCTGCATCAACCATAGAAAATCCACAAACTCTCCAGATTATGTGAACAATGAACAGATTTATTTTATGTACTACTTAACTCAGAGTACTAAAGTGGATCTGCCACACATTCTCTTCATGCATCTGTGGAATCACATTAATGCATCCAGAGAATCTATCAAGACTAAGGGTCAGAAGATCAGAACATGGATACCTTTTGGAAGATTAATCTCAAACATTCTAACGGAGAATGGTCTGGTAGTTGCTCTACATGAAGTTGGAGTGAAAGAAGAACTTGATTCAATAGTTGGAAAACCTTTGAATGGAAAGAGTCTCCAAAGGCTAAGAGTTGTGGATGAACTCACAAATGCTCCTAAAAAGCTGAATATTGCTGAAGTCAGTCAGAGAAGGATTCTTGTTAAAGACTTTCCTATCTTTGGTGCTGAGGAACCTAGAGATATTATTCTTAGGTACATTGACTTGTGCAAGGCAGATGGAACACCTGTACCTGCTGATATTCTGATACGTGCAAGAGAACCAATTCCAAATGTTTATGAGGAGAATATGAAGAAAAGAAGACAGCTAGAGGTAGAAGAAGCTGCTGCTCAGAAGAAACAGAAAGTTGCTGAAAAACCACAGAAGCAGATAAAGAGAAAAGCTTCTGGAGAAGCTCCTTCTGTTCCTACCAAACGCATCAAGATAAGAGGTACTAAAACATCTTTACCTTCTATTTCTGAAATTGCAGTAGATTTATCAACTATTAGCTCTGTTCCTGAACCCCCTCCTTCTAAAACTCAAACTACTTCTTGTCCATCTCAAACCTCTGAACCACCTACAACATTTGATCCTCTTCCCACAACACCACTACAATCATCTGACATTCCTCAATCAGAACCACAAACAACAAAACCAGCAGAACCAACTCCAACACCTCAACAACCTAAAATTCACCAAACTTATGTACCTAAATCAATACCATCTGAACCCGTTGTATCTGAACGTAATCCTCAATCAGAACAACCCAAACCTACTGAATCAAACATACCTGATTCTGAGGTTATGGACGTCCAACCCCTCAAAATCATGTTTGACATATCTTTCATATCCTGTCACTCAACCACCTCATCTGATTCATCTGAATCTGATGTTCATCCAGATGTTAGCTCACCCCCTCTCTCAGAGAATATGAATCAAACCAACCAGATCCAACTACTTCATCTGATGTTATCATTCCTGAACCAACGCCAACACCTAAACCAAACCCATCAGCATTTATTCCTTATTTTGATAATCCAAAAGCTGTCATCCCATCCTGTTGCGGTGGAAATAGGATCACAAACTATTAATCAGTTTGAATCACAATTCTTAATTCACAACCGCTCTTTGATTTATCCGAAGGAAAAGGTTAAAAGAGGGAAAACCTATTTTGCATTGTAAACACAATGCGGGGAAAGATCTAGGGTTCGGGGGTTGGTTAAATTTAGGGAAGGTATTAGCACCCTAAACTTCTGTAGTACTCTACAGGAACCTTTTGTTCAAATGTTTACTATTTGCTTTATTTATTTGCTTAAGGTATATGTACAAAGGGATTAAAAGTGAGAAAAGAGACCTAAGGGGTTAATTCTAAGTTTACTCGGCAAGACATCGCATCTTGTGCCTACGTATCCTTACGGGAATGGAATCAGAGTAATCGTAGTTCCCCTCAAAAGGGAGGTTAGAGACTTCTTGACTGTGGTCAAGGCCTCAAGGGGAATAAACGCATCTTAAGGACACGCTTACGCGGAGTGTAGAAACTCCAAATCTCTATGTTGAATTGTTAAGTTGCAATTAGGGTTAAATTAGGTTAGGGATTCCACGGCGGGAAACCCTAAACTGAGCGCGGCGGCTCTTTGACCTAATGCTAGGGGTAAAATTGTAATCTTGCCTGCGGCGAGGCATTTGTGAAATTTAGGGTTTGTGAGGTTGTAAGGGTTTGAAGTTGAGGACTATTGACACGGCGGTCAAATGCTAGACCTAATTCATTCGGATGTGTGTAGTGTGACTGGAATATTAATGAAGATGTGAGATGATTGAGTTATGCAAGCGGAAAATAAAGACAGCAGTTAAAGCCATACAAATAGAAATTTAAAGGCAGAAACTTAAAGCGCGATTATTGGTTCGCGAGGTTACATATGTGAAGCAGTTACAATATAGTAATGAAATAAAATGAGATAAGTAACGGTAGATGTAATGAGCTGCAAAATGAACAAATGGCGTTAGTGGGCAGAGTTAGGCGGCGATGAGTTACGAGAAGATGTAGATTGAGACTTTACTATTGTTTTATTTAAAAAATCTTACTAATTTAATGTTAGCTTGCAAAAGAAAATTTTAAAAAAAAAGGTTTTTATTTTTATATTTTTAAAAAAGTCTTTCTTATTTTATTTAAAAAAAGGTTTTTATTATCCTTAATATTTATATTTTAAAAAAAGATTTTTTTTATAACTACAAAATTAAAATGTTATATTTTTTTTTTATAAAGATTTTTTTAAATTATAAAATTAAATTGTTAAAAAAATGGGTTTTTTTTTTTAAAAACATAAAACAAGTTAAATTAAAAAACAAAACATAAAATAAAATAAAATAAAAAGGGGGGGGTTGGGCCGGTTATCACACCCGGACCCAACCCATTTGTTAGTCATGAGGGAACACTTTAGGGTTTCACCCCAGAGTACGTTCGCGGCGCCGTTTCACTCTTCTTCTCCTCTCTCTCGCTTCTCTTCTCTCTCGCTTCTCTTCTCTCTCGCTCATATCCTGAAATCAGACAGAAATTGGGTGAGGCAAAAATCTCATAGCTTACTTTTAGAGTGAAACGACCGGTGATGTGCAGAACTGAGGCCCAAAGGTTGATTGCCCGCCGTTTTTTAACGAACGGTGAAGGTGGTCTTCCTTCGTTCGGTGGCGCGGTTGTTGATGTTGGTTCGTCGGAGACGATGATGAGGGTGCTGGTCCCTCTGAGTCTCGCGATTCTCGTTCGTTAGGGTTTCTGCGTTTGGAGTGTTCTTCGTTCTCTCTCCCTCACGCGGCTACCTTCCTCCCTTTTGATGGTGAGATCGTTCCCCTCTTATACTCTTCTGACCCTCTCCTTTTTGGGCTTTTGATGTTGGATTTGCATTATTGCCTCAGGATTTCGTGGTGATTCGATTTGATTTGATTTTCGTAACCAGCATACTTTTGATTTGATTGAAAGTTTGATATGATTTTGTTTGGTTTTTTTCAGATAACGATTGAACCATGTTCCCTCTTTTAGGGTTCGATTGGGATTTCGGTGAGATTGGATTTCATTTGTTTCTGATATATTTGATCTCATCTGATTTGTGATTCGCTTTTACTTTGATCTTATCTGATTGAATCTTATTTCCCTTCTTAAGATTTGATTGGGATTTCTTTTGTCATGATTCTGGGCTCGTGATTTGTGAACTTGGTGCTTTGGCTCGTTTTGATTCACTTGATACGATTTAATCTTCCCTGATTTGGAATTGATATCAATATCAAAATTGTTTTCTGTTATTTTTCTGATACAATTTGCCTTGCACCTTCAGGGTGGATACGGTTATGATCTGTCATGGACTTGGTCTGCTTTCCAGATGTTGATTGGATTCATACAGATTCTGTTTGACACAACTGGATTTGTTTCGAAATGTTTTCATTCGGATTTGTTTTGGTTAACTGGATTATTTATTCTGATTCCATTTGAACTGCTTCGTGATAAACTGAATCATTCTTCTCTGATTTACTCGAACTCAATTCTTCTGATAGGGACCGTTTTGATACTATGGGCATCTTTTTTTACTGATGTGGTTCTTTTGATGCAGATTTTCAGTAAACTAACTTTGGTTATTCAATTTTCGATGTCGCTGTGGGTTTATTGGTTTTGGTCCTAATTTGATATCACTGAGTTTCGAATCTGGCGTAGACTGATACGGCCATAGGGTTGGATCCTTTTGATGTCGATCAGATTTGTCTGGGGATTCATTGATGAACTGGGCGGTTTTTATACTTTATGAATTGAATTGTCCATTCAAGTTTATGCAGCTCGTGACTCGTTTTTGGCTTTGAGTTCTGTTATGAACTTTGGGGAATGTTGATGTTGTTTGATCTTTGATGCTTGTGTTAAACTTCCGGCGGGGGACTCATAACCTGACTGATACACTTACTTGCCTGGGCAGTGATGTTCGAACTGAGCCCAGGCCTGTGCCTTTCGATCCTCTGCAATGAGCTTGCTCATTTGGTTCAAAAGGTGTTGCACTATTATGACATTCAGATTTATGAACTGGTTTTCTCTGATATGGATTCGGCTGGTTTTGTTTGGTTTTGAGACAACCTTTATGATGTTATTTGATTGTTGTTTTCAGACCTTGACCCGTGGGGATCTTATTTGAGGCGAGTTTCAACTGATCAAATTTGGGATTCTTTGTTTGATTGTTCTTGCGCTGAGCTTGTCTTGAACCGAACTTATTCTTTTGATTTACTGCCTTGTTGCTGTTGTTTCAGATATTAGTATTGGCTCTGATTCGTTTTCTGATACAAGTTCACTGACTCTTCTTTTTCTTCTTTCAGAGGGCAACTGATGGTGTGGTTATTGCCAGGTCAAAGCCATCGAGAAGGGTTACCCGGTGATGATGACCTTAGGGTCTGAACCATTTGGAACAGGATACTATAACCCTGACTTGTATTTTATATTTTTGCTTCTGATTAAATTGGTGATGAGCCCTGTGTTTGTGCACTTGTTTGTTTCATGAACTGAGTATAGTTTCGCTATGATCTTGTGCTGGCGCTCACTTATGTGTTGCTTGCCATTGAAACTGGTTTGAATGGGGACTTGCCTTTAACTGATGTTGCTGAATCTTGTGATACCTTGTCCTATGTTATTTTGCCGCAGCTTGTTGTGTCTCATTTTTCTGTACATGGTTCAGAACTGATGCTGCTCCTGAACTATTTAGGTTTTGAGTTCCAAATTCTGAATCTTGACATTGATGCGTTTGTGGCTTTTCAGGTGTTGGAAGTTTTGAAACCAAGGTGACTCAGACCTGCCGGCATCCGGGTTTGAGTCAAAACTTGCCTATGTTGCCTTATTCTCGTATCAGTTTGGAAATCCAATCGCGGCAAAACGAATCAGCCCCACTTCTTTTATTTTTTCTATCTCTCGGATGTCCCGCAACGATTAAGAACAGGTGTTACCTGATCTGACGCCTACGGCGCGGATTGGTAACGGGGGTAGGTCGCAGCTTCGGTTGTGCCACTCCCGGCACTCGATGATGACATCGTTCTGAGAGTGTCAAAAGCATCTTCTAACCTTTTTCTATATTGTTTGTTTTGCTTTGATGTGCAGGTTAGTCGAGATTTGCGGCGAAGCTTAAAGACAGCATGAAGACCCTTAGGAACTTTTAGGATTTAGGATAGATGCTTATTGACTTAATGTAATTCCTTGTGAAACAATTCAAATTCACTTATCAATTTGTAAATTATAAATATTGATGAAATGAAATTCAACAAATATTCATATTTACTTTCTCACTTGTAAATTCAAAGTATCCATGAATACTAAATTCCTTCTTGAGTTGCAGCTTATAAGTACTTATGAACACAAAGTTCAAACTTACTTCTCTTTTGCCTTTTATAAATGATATCCCGCCATATAGTTATATCCAAACAAATTCAAATTAAAATCTCGTTGATCACATCACTTCTCAAAATAACCATAACAGTGCCCACTTCTTTTTCAAACCAACTTCATCTTATTAAGAGGAAACAAAGCTGCTTTAGAAATGTTTCAACATCAAACAAGACGCGGCCCCGAGTCCAATCATATTTCTGACAAAACATACCGGCACCTTGACCCAATTGGCAAATAAATGCCTGTAATAACAGCCCGTTTTCAAGGAATTAGCAGAAGTTGTGTAAAATGACCAAAATACCCCTGGAACCAAATCTGCAAAACAAAAACCTCCATAACTGGTTAGCGGTTAGCAATGTACATATGAGATGATATGCGAAATGACTGGCTAAATATAAGGGTAAAATTTGGGGTATTACAGTTGCCCCTATTTAAATAGCTACACCGGACGATTTGAGTGACAGAGACTCGAGGAATCGTGGTGGAGAGATTTAAATATAGATAACCGAAAATTTTGCCCTTATATGCGACGATATGCAATGCTATGGACAAAACGGGAACAGCTTAATGCAGATGATGCCATGAATATGATATGATGCGTATGCTGGAATAATGAATGCGAAAATGCTGACGAACATGACGACACCGGGGCAGACGCCACGAGAAGAACTCACTGGGGAAAATGACGCGCTGAGACACAGTACAACACTGGGGAAATCTAAAACGATGGTCAACTGGTGCGAATGACCAATTGTCACTTTAGGGACGAGATTCGCAAATGGAAATGACATCTGTGAGACGGCCTCCACTTGGGAATGCTTAATAATAACAGGATCTACACGGTTGCAAGATCGATTACAGACTGCTGGAGCATTGAGCAAAGAATAACATCCAAGCTCCTGTAAACTATCCTTCGTGATGGGATCGGATGGACTTTTCAGAAATCCATATCGTATATACAGGGTAAAGACTGGCTGTATGCCAAAATAAATGGACTTTAATGGGAAATGCCCTGATAAGCTTCTCGAGAGAGAGCTGCCACTTATCATTGGAAGGGACTTATGTGCCAAAATGGATAAGCACTCAAATAAAGAGGCTGCTGCTTATCTGATAAATAAATCTTCTCGCATTTAAGGTCGGCGCCTGGAATACGATTCTGATTCTTCTCTTACTGAAGGATAAATAAACTTCTTCATGCCTCAAGATTATGTTCTCCTGAACGTGAAAAGGGTAAATTGAATTTCCTCATACTTCAGAATCGTGCTCTCCTGAATATGATTCGGATAAAGGGTAAATGAAAATCTTCATACTTCAGAATCGTGCTCTCCTGAATATGAAACTGGCTGACTGGATTTACTCATACTTCAGAATCGTGCTCTCCTGAATATGAAACTGGATGACTGAATATACTCATACTTCAGAATCGTGCTCTCCTGAATATGAAACTGGATGACTGAATATACTCATACTTCAGAATCGTGCTCTCCTGAATATGAAACTGGATAATCGAACTTCCTCATAACTCAGAATCGTGCTCTCCTGAATATGATTCGGCTCCTGAAATTTCTTCATTCTTCAGAATCGTGCTCTCCTGAAAAACGGCCAACTGAACTTCCTCATAACTCAGAATCGTGCTCTCCTGAATATGATTCCGCTCCTTCTTTTACTAAAGGATAAATGAACTTCTTCATAACTTCAGAATCGTGCTCTCCTGAATATGAAACTGCTCAAACCTCCCCGTAACTCAAGATCATGCTCTCCTGAATACGATTTGGTTCAAACCTCAAGACGGCAGGTAAATGGAAGCCCAACTGCTCCATGGAGATGGCCATTTGCTGCGAGTCATAACGAGGATATGATCGACTTCTTAGGTGAGAAATGTCGTGTGTTTGTCATGGTATGGTGAAAACCTTCAGAAGGTGCAAAATAAATGCACGTCCGGTTGGGCTTGATGACCGACAAGACTGAGATTCAATCTAGGATCGAGCTAGAAAGAAGACTGGTAATCAAAACTCCATCGAGGGAATGATCTCGGAGGGTAAATATCTTATCCTGGTGAGGAAAGATAGCTGAAGTAACCGTCATCCATGAGGATCGAGCTCTGTAGGGAAACTGGAAACACATATGTATTTTATGCTTAGGGCTGACAATCTATTTGGAGAGAATGGACAAACCCCAGTTACTCGGCGGTAACGACCAATGATGGAGACACAATGAACCTGTGAATGCTAATGCATATGTTACTGCGTATGTTAATATGAATGTATGTTGATGTCTATGTATGTAAGATGTTATGAAATGAGTATGTAATGAGTATGTAATGAATATGCAATGAATATGTAATGAAATAGGCATGTGATGCTTATGCCCTTGCGTATGCTGACGAAACAGACTAGAGACGGGACGAGAGACGAAATAAACATCTCGACGGAAATACCCTGCGTTCTCTGCAACCAATACGTCAATCATGGGTAAGAAAGATCAATGGTAGAACCAAGTCTGGTTTTAAAGTTCTGAATTCTCTGGGGAGAAGGTAATCTGCTTGGGTGCACAGTATCACGTCTTCACATGGGGAGAAGAAAACCTGAGGGACACTTTTGAGTTACCCAAGAAAAAGTTGTCAGCTTATAGTCTCTCTGGGGACTATCACTGGGCAATGGTTTGAAAGTGTTTCTGCAATAATGATATTTCCGGGGAATGAAGAGATCCTGTCGGAATTTCCACTAGTCAAAGTAATTTATTACATTTCAAATTTGTTTGTTTTTGAAAAACAATTCTGAAAAATCTACACTGCACCTTTCATTTTCAAATTTTAGGAATAAAAGCATTTTGCATAACAATAGAAAATAAAGAGCAATGCACCAAGGAATGTAAGTAACGAGATGGTATCTTTTATTAAAGGGTGGCTGCTTGCTGAAGGCATAGCTCCACAGATGATTATATTTTGAAATTGGCAACATGGGAAAAAGGTTACATCGAATCCAACGACACCTACTGACACTAATAACTAAGACTAATCCAGAATCTTGCTTTGGGCGAGGATGAAGGAACTGAAACATGGCTCTCATGAGATAATCAGTGTCTTCTGATGCAATGAAATGCCTCTGTCCCTAACTTTTGCCTGGACCGCCCTTTCGGGTTTTCAATCCACCGGGACGCTCTTTTTTGCCTAAGCCGCCCTTTCGGGTTTTCAACTTAGCGAGCTTTTTATTATTATTTCTTTTTTCTTTTTCCAACCCTTACTTTTGCCTAAGTCGCCTTTTGCAAGTTTTCGACTTAGCGGGTTTTTAGGCATAATATTTTCGGAATGCATCAGAATTCACGGGATGCGTTAGTTCTTCACCGTCCATTGTCGTAAGTATTAGAGACCCTCCGGAGAAGACAGTCTTTACAACGAATGGGCCTTCATAATTGGGCATCCACTTTCCACGCATATCTTTGTGTACTGGCAAGATCTTTTTGAGTACGAGCTCTCCTTGACGGAACTCACGGATACGAATCTTCCTATCAAACGCTCTTTTCATCCGTTTCTGATATAATTGCCCATGGCACATGGCTGTCAAGCGCTTCTCGTCAATGAGATTCAACTGATCCAATCTGTCCTGAACCCACTCAGCTTCCTCAAGTTCAGCTTCCATTAACACTCTTAAAGAAGGTATCTCTACTTCGATGGGGAGCACGACGTCCATTCCATACACTAATGAGAAAGGTGTTGCCCCTGTCGAAGTTCTTACTGAGGTTCTGTATCCATGCAAAGCAAACGGTAACATCTCATGCCAATCTTTGTAAGTCACAACCATCTTTTGCAGGATCTTCTTGATATTCTTATTCGCAGCTTCAACGGCCCCATTCATCTTAGGGCGGTACGGAGAAGAATTGTGGTGAGTGATCTTGAAGCTATCACACAGCTCTTTCATAGTCTTGTTGTTCAGATTGGTGCCATTGTCAGTTATTATCCGGCTTGGGACTCCATAACGGCAGATGATTTCTTTCCTGATGAAGCGGGCAACCACTTGCTTGGTCACGTTGGTGTAGGAGGCAGCCTCTACCCACTTGGTGAAATAATCTATAGCAACGAGGATAAAACGATGACCATTAGAAGCCTTCGGCTCAATTGCCCCAATCATGTCAATGCCCCACATAGAGAACGGCCATGGTGAAGACAAAACATTCAACGGTGACGGAGGTACGTGCATTTTATCAGCATAGATTTGGCACTTATGGCATTTCCTAGCGTATTGGATGCAGTCGGCTTCCATGGTTAACCAGTAATACCCAGCCCTTAACATCTTCTTGGACATAGCATAACCATTGGCATGGGTTCCGAAGGTCCCCTCATGAATTTCCTGCAGTAACATGTCCGCTTCCCGTTTATCAACGCATCTGAGCAGGACCATGTCGTGATTCCTCTTGTATAGCACACCATTACTGATAAAGAATTTGGACGCCAGTCTTCTCAATGTTTTCTTGTCCAGACCAGTAGCACCCTCGGGATACTCTTGCTTGACGAGATAGTCCTTGATATCGTGAAACCAAGGCTTTTCATCCACCTCAACTTCTTCGACCAACTGACAATAAGCGGGCTCAACTTTGCGCTCAATATGGATAAGAGGTGCTTCATTAACGAACTTAACTTTCCACATGGATGCTAACATGGCTAATGCATCAGCTACGTGATTCTCGGATCTAGGAACATGCTCGAACTCTATCTCGTCGAAATACTTGATCAGCTCAATAATATAGTCCTTATAAGGGATCAGCTTCTCATTCTTCGTTTCCCATTTGCCTTGTACTTGGTAAATAACCAATGCTGAGTCACCACTTACTTTAAGAAGTTTGATTCGGAGGTGAATCGCTGCTTCGAGGCCGAGGATACACGCTTCATACTCTGCGACGTTATCAGTACACTCAAAGTCCAATCTTGCTGTAAATGGAGTGAATCCGCCTTTTGGGTTCATCAAAACGGCGCCTATACCATGCCCATTGACATTCGAGGAACCATCAAACATCATCTTCCACCAAAGACCTGGTTCTGGACCTTCGCTCGGATCTGGCTCTTCACAATCTCTTTTAATCAACAAAATATCCTCATCGGGAAAATCGAGCTTAAGAGGTTCATAATCTTCAACTGGCTGGTCTGCAAGGTAATCAGATAAGATACTACCCTTAATCGCCTTCTGGGGTACATACTGGATGTCATATTCGGATAACAACATGTGCCAACGGGCTAGCCTCCCGGTTTGAGCAGGTTTTTCAAAAATATACTTGATCGGATCCATTTTAGAAATCAATAACGTGGTATGACAGACCATATACTGCCGAAGGCGCTTAGCGGCCCATGCCAATGCACAACAAGTTTTCTCTAATGGTGAGTATCTGTTTTCACAATCGGTAAACTTCTTGCTCAGGTAATAAATTGCATGTTCCTTTTTCCCAGTCTCATCATGTTGTCCAAGCACACAACCCATAGACTTCTCGAGAACAGTAAGGTACATAAACAACGGTCTTCCAGGTACGGGCGGGATCAGAATAGGGGGATCTTGCAAATAACCCTTAATCTTCTCAAACGCTTTCTGACAATCAGGGTTCCACTCAACTGTCTGCCCCTTGCAAAGCAACTTGAATATCGGCTCACAAGTAGCGGTCATATTAAAGATAAACCTGGAAATGTAATTCAGACGTCCCAGAAAACCCCTAACTTGCGTCTCGGTTCGCGGAGCCGGCATATCTTGAATGGCTCGGACTTTGTCAGGATCTACCTCAATCCCTCGCTGGCTAACAATGAAACCAAGCAATTTTCCGGATCTGACACCGAAGGTACATTTTGCAGGATTCAATTTCAACTGATATTTCCTGAGTCGTTCAAACAGCTTCACCAAATGGTCTAAATGCTCCTCTTCACTTTGAGATTTGGCTATCATATCGTCCACATACACCTCAATTTCCTTGTGCATCATATCATGAAAAAGAGTGGTCATAGCACGTTGGTAAGTTGCCCCTGCATTCTTTAAACCGAAGGGCATGACTTTGTAGCAGAAGGTTCCCCAAGGAGTAATGAAAGTAGTCTTCTCTCGATCATCGGGATCCATCTTGATCTGATTATAGCCAGAGAAACCATCCATAAATGAAAACAACGCAAAACTGGCTGTATTGTCTACAAGTGTATCAATATGTGGCAGTGGGAAGTCGTCCTTTGGACTTGCTTTGTTCAGATCCCTGTAGTCTACACACATCCTAACCTTACCGTCCTTCTTGGGCACTGGCACAATGTTGGCAACCCAATCTGGATATTTCGCGACTGCCAAGAAACCTGCATCCAACTGCTTTTTAACCTCATCTCGAATCTTCAAAGCCATGTCGGGTCTCGTTCTTCGAAGCTTTTGTTTGATAGGCGGACAATCTGGCTTAAGCGGCAACTTGTGAACAACAATATCCGTGTCTAGGCCCGGCATATCTTGATACGACCACGCAAACACATCAATATACTCTTTTAACAACTCAATCAACCTCGGCCTAATCTCCGTCCCAAGCATTGCACCAATCTTGACCTCTTTCTTGCTCTCATCTGTACCGAGATTAATTAGGTCCACCTGCTCTTTATGCGGTTGAAGCTCTGTGTACTCGTACTCAATCAATCTTGTCAGTTTCGCGGGTACTTCAAAATCTTCTTCACCCTCGTCCTCAGCTTGATTGATGGGTGCATCCCAGTCAGGAGTGTCAGTAAAGTCATTGGATCCAACAAGGTTTACAATATCTCTGCATGATGGAAGGCTTACTTAATTAAAATGCTCGAAGACATGTAAGAATGAAATGCTGTTTTTTTTTATTATTATTTTTTTGGAAGAAAGGTTGCCAATTTCATTTTTAAAGGTGAAAACGAAAAACGCAAATGAACCAAAGTGGAATTGAACAAAATGCTTTTATTAATATCTTTTTAGAAATGAAAGGTGGCCCGACAAAACAACCCTATAGCCTTGGGCAGAGCTACAGATTTTTATTTGAAAATGTAAATGAAACTTTTTAAAAAACAATTACTTTGACAAGGGAAAGATAACAGGGATCTCTACGGCCTCCCAGTTGTTCAAAACTGCATCACCCTTAAACACCAGGTTGCTCAGCTCTTCATTTTTCACACATTCACTGATGGCATTGACTTGGAAGCCTCCGCTGACACATACCTCTTGGATAACCTTCGAACGCCCTTCGACGGTTGTGGCAGCTCCATTCTGAGTTGGTTTGTAACCCAACCCAGAGCGATCAGTCTTGTCTTGACATCAATTACCTCTCCC
This sequence comes from Lathyrus sativus, assembly GCA_963859935.3. Classification (NCBI taxonomy): domain Eukaryota; kingdom Viridiplantae; phylum Streptophyta; class Magnoliopsida; order Fabales; family Fabaceae; genus Lathyrus; species Lathyrus sativus. The sequence continues at coordinate 168,692,525 of OZ012739.1, read as the reverse complement.
CAGCCTTCAGGAATGCCCCTGTCAATTGTTGCTTTGGCACTCTTCAGAGATGCAAAAGATGGATTACCCTGACCCACTGTCTCTTCGACCTCCAGCAGAACAGCATTGGCGATCTCAAGTGCTTGAAAGGAAATGTCTAAAGCATTCTCATCGGCCTCGATGTAACGGAAAGAAGATAGGTTACTGACCATCAGATCTTCCTCACCGTGTATAATAACCAACTTTCCATCGATCACGAATTTCATCTTTTGATGTAACGTTGAGGTCACTGCCCCAGCGGCATGAATCCACGGCCTTCCGAGTAAACAACTGTAGTTGGGATTAATGTCCATGACTTGAAACGTGATATTAAAAACTTGCGGACCAATCAGGATAGGAAGCTCAACCTCCCCCATTACCGACCGGCGAGAACCATCGAAAGCCTTGACGACCAAAGGAGTAGGTTTCAACACAGTCTCTTTACAAGCCAACTTATCAAGAACCCTCTTGGGTAGAACATTCAGAGAAGACCCGGTGTCCACTAGCACTCTCGCTAAATTGTCCTCCTGACATTTCACCGATATATGTAAAGCACGATTATGGTTCGGACCCTCTTTCGGTAACTCTTCATTGCTGAAACTGAGGGTGTTACAGGCGGTCAAATTGGCAATCACACTATCAAACCGACTGGTGCTGATATCTTGATCCACATGTGCTTGAGTCAAAACCTTCTGCAAGGCCATCCTATGAGCGGGTGAATTCATCAACAGAGATAAAATCGAAATCTTGGAAGGAGTCTGATGAAGTTGGTCAATAACTTTATAGTCACTTTTCTTGATGATCCTTAAAAATTCAGCATCTTCATCATTCGTAACGGCTCCCTTACCTTTGTCTTTGGCAGGCACTGGGATATTAGTGGTCTCCTTAGGTGGAACCTCATTAGAACGGGGAGTATACACACGGCCACTGCGGGTCATCCTGCTTACCTCTGCGATATTGGTCACAGTATCCTTACCCTCTTCCTTTGGAATAACCTTCCCAGACTCCTTGTCAATCATAGTCACGTCATATTTCCAAGGCACAGCTTTAGGATCACTGAAAGGAAACGGACTCGGTCTTCGAATAACTATAGGCTTAGGTTGATTCACTTCAGGGATATACGACCTTGGTATATCGAACACGAGATTGGCGGAGCCTGCCCCTGATAGATTAAACACTGGCACCTTACCCTTTGATTCAGGCTGATGGAATACGGGCTCAACCACAGCGACTACATCCTTCTTGGCTTGGCTTGTCACTTGTAAAACACCCTCATTAATCAGCCTCTGAACATCATTCTGAACCAACACACAACCTTTAGTACTGGCTTCACAACTTACACATGCAACGTGGGAAGTATCTACCAAACCAGCTTCAAACAGTTTCGAGTGGAACATCTTGAGAGGAGTCTTAATCTGTTCAACGTCAAGGGCATAACCTTCCCCCGCATCCACGCTAACGGCATTGACACTATCATGGTTAGGAAAAGGGTTCTTCTTAACATTTGGTTGAGGATCTTCAAATGACAAAATCTTCTTTTCCAATAAATCCCTGACAATGTTTTTGAGAGCATAACAATTCTCCAGATCATGGCCAGGCGCACCCTCATGAAATAAACAGTGAGCGGCGGCGTTGTAATTGGCGGGCAGAGGATTAGGAGGCGGACCCAAAGCCCGAGTAGTGATTAGACCTTGCTTGACCAAAGAGGGATACAACTCGGTGAAGGTCATCGGAATCGGCGGACAAGGCTTATACGTTCTTCTGTTCGGAACATTCTGGCGAGGAGCCGGACTCTTTGGCTGTTGAGGAGCAGGAGCGTTGGGCGCCTGTAGATAGTTGACAGGAGGCGGATAAACAGGAGGTTGTTGCATAGGTTGATACATAGGAACCTGTTGATTGAAAGAAGGTGTAATAGCTGCCACATAGGGTTGTTGAGCATATTGGACTGGGTACCCTTGAGGTTGAGCATAACCTTGCGGATGCCGATAAAAGCGTTCCTTTGGTCTACCAGAGGATATAGCATTAGTCTCACTCTCCTTCTTTTTCTGGGAGCTATACGGAGGTTTCTTCGGCTGATCCTTAGAAGCGCCATGATTATTTGTCATTTTACCACTCTTCATACCCAATTCAATCTTGACACCCACAACAACGATGTCGGAGAAATTTGAAGTCACACTACCCACCATTCTCTCGTAAAATTCTGGACGGACCGTGTCGACAAACCAATCAGCTAACTCTTTCTCGGTCAAAGGAGGTTCTACCTGCGAAGCAGTCTCTCTCCACCTTTGAGCATACTCTTTGAATGACTCAGAATTCTTTTGTGACATACTCAGCAACTGTCTTCTGTCAGGAGCCAGATCCATATTGTACTTGTAGTGTTTGATGAAAGCGTCAGATAAATCTTGAAAACTCTTAATGCGAGACTGGTCTAAAGTTAAATACCACTTGGAGGAAGCACCCTTCAAGCTATCTTGGAAGCAATGAATCATCAGTTTATCATTCTCAACATGGGCAGCCATTTTGCGATAATACATGATCAAATGACTCTTAGGACAGGTGGCACCTTCATAACGATCGAAGTTCGGAGTTTTGAACTTCGGGGGAATAACCAAACCTGAGACCAAACAAACATCCCTTGCAGCAGTCCCAAAAATTTGATCACCCTCTACCTTTTTCAATCTCTGGACGATGGTGTTCACTTCCTCACGAAGCTTATCATGCTTCTCATAACCCTCAACATTCTCGTCAAGATTATCAAAAGCTGTCTCATTGAAGTACGGTTGCGCACGAGTGTGTACAACAGGTGGTGCAAAGATAGGAGCCCCCCTAGAAACTTCAGAAAACAAGGGCACGGCCTGCTGAACAGGTGGATTAATCGGAACAGTGGCTTGAGGAGGCACAAAACCGGGAGCAAGACCATAAGGTGGGTCCCTTGCTACGGTCACACTTGGTGGAGGGTCCACAGTAACGCCGGTAATCTCAGAAACAACAGTGGGCTGGGTATCCATCTTAGCATTCATGACATGTAACAATTCCATCATACGCCCCATACCCCCTCGAAGGTCTTCAAGTTCATTGCTAAGGCGATCAATCTCTTTTGCCTGATCCTCCATTCTTTTCCGAGTTTGAGCTCTGGTGTTGTATTGGTGCCGAGAACTCAGGGTGACGAAACTGGAAGGTGAGAGAACCGAGTGTGAGAAATCGGGAGACACATGCAATGCAAAAAAGTAAATGATGCTAAAATGTGAATGTAAATGAAGATTTCATGGAATTCAAAACATTTACTAATGTCGTGGGGTACCAAGGAAATCTTTTTCTTGTTTTTTCATTTTATATTTTTTTTTATTTATGGTATCCCGCGATATCCATTAATGATGTTTGAACTCCATGAAATACAATGCGATGAGATGCTTTATGGATGCAATGCATGAAAACACACAAAGTCCTAGGTTAAAGGCTTGCATGAGGTTCAAAGGCAAGTACCCTCCCCTGAAGTTAGATGGTTCATCCTGTCCTACAAAAGTAACCAGGTTCTAAGGGATCTCAATATCATTGATCCTTCACAAGGGTGGTTGTTCAGAAGGCAACTTACTTGCCAACCAAAACCCTCCAAGTTTAAGATCTCAATGAGCGTAGTATCGAGTGTCAACCAACTTCAGTCTGCACCAAAGCCGGTTACCTCACTACTTTCTAAAGGCCAAGATGAGTTAACTAGGGTTCTAAAAGTCAGTTAGTGCATTGACAACATATGGCAGCCTCAATATTATCCTCAACTTGACTTAAGGAATATAAGCACCAACCAAGAAGTCGCACTAACTATGGCCACCAGATCAACCGTATCGATATACGTCGTACAGTTTCCTTGGTCTATTGCCATTTACCTAAGGTACACTAGATCCGGGTGTAGGACTCATCTCACAGCACAAGGAACAGTCCCACAATCAAAGCACAAATATATACATGCAAATGAATAATAACACAGATAGTAATAAATATGAACAAGTTAGGGATAACCCTCAAAAGTTAGGAATCCCCAGTGAAGTCGCCATTTTCTGTTGCGGTGGAAATAGGATCACAAACTATTAATCAGTTTGAATCACAATTCTTAATTCACAACCGCTCTTTGATTTATCCGAAGGAAAAGGTCAAAAGAGGGAAAACCTATTTTGCATTGTAAACACAATGCGGGGAAAGATCTAGGGTTCGGGGGTTGGTTAAATTTAGGGAAGGTATTAGCACCCTAAACTTCTGTAGTACTCTACAGGAACCTTTTGTTCAAATGTTTACTATTTGCTTTATTTATTTGCTTAAGGTATATGTACAAAGGGATTAAAAGTGAGAAAAGAGACCTAAGGGGTTAATTCTAAGTTTACTCGGCAAGACATCGCATCTTGTGCCTACGTATCCTTACGGGAATGGAATCAGAGTAATCGTAGTTCCCCTCAAAAGGGAGGTTAGAGACTTCTTGACTGTGGTCAAGGCCTCAAGGGGAATAAACGCATCTTAAGGACACGCTTACGCGGAGTGTAGAAACTCCAAATCTCTATGTTGAATTGTTAAGTTGCAATTAGGGTTAAATTAGGTTAGGGATTCCACGGCGGGAAACCCTAAACTGAGCGCGGCGGCTCTTTGACCTAATGCTAGGGGTAAAATTGTAATCTTGCCTGCAGCGAGGCATTTGTGAAATTTAGGGTTTGTGAGGTTGTAAGGGTTTGAAGTTGAGGACTATTGACACGGCGGTCAAATGCTAGACCTAATTCCTTCGGATGTGTGTAGTGTGACTGGAATATTAATGAAGATGTGAGATGATTGAGTTATGCAAGCGGAAAATAAAGACAGCAGTTAAAGCCATACAAATAGAAATTTAAAGGCAGAAACTTAAAGCGCGATTATTGGTTCGCGAGGTTACATATGTGAAGCAGTTACAATATAGTAATGAAATAAAATGAGATAAGTAACGGTAGATGTAATGAGCTGCAAAATGAACAAATGGCGTTAGTGGGCAGAGTTAGGCGGCGATGAGTTACGAGAAGATGTAGATTGAGACTTTACTATTGTTTTATTTAAAAAATCTTACTAATTTAATGTTAGCTTGCAAAAGAAAATTTTAAAAAAAAAAGGTTTTTATTTTTATATTTTTAAAAAAGTCTTTCTTATTTTATTTAAAAAAAGGTTTTTATTATCCTTAATATTTATATTTTAAAAAAAGATTTTTTTTATAACTACAAAATTAAAATGTTATATTTTTTTTTATAAAGATTTTTTTAAATTATAAAATTAAAATGTTAAAAAAATGGGTTTTTTTTTTAAAAACATAAAACAAGTTAAATTAAAAAACAAAACATAAAATAAAATAAAAAAAAAAGGGGGGGGGGTTGGGCCGGTCATCACACCCGGACCCAACCCATTTGTTAGTCATGAGGGAACACTTTAGGGTTTCACCCCAGAGTACGTTCGCGGCGCCGTTTCACTCTTCTTCTCCTCTCTCTCGCTTCTCTTCTCTCTCGCTTCTCTTCTCTCTCGCTCATATCCTGAAATCAGACAGAAATTGGGTGAGGCAAAAATCTCATAGCTTACTTTTAGAGTGAAACGGCCGGTGATGTGCAGAACTGAGGCCCAAAGGTTGATTGCCCGCCGTTTTTTAACGAACGGCGAAGGTGGTCTTCCTTCGTTCGGTGGCGCGGTTGTTGATGTTGGTTCGTCGGAGACGATGATGAGGGTGCTGGTCCCTCTGAGTCTCGCGATTCTCGTTCGTTAGGGTTTCTGCGTTTGGAGTGTTCTTCGTTCTCTCTCCCTCACGCGGCTACCTTCCTCCCTTTTGATGGTGAGATCGTTCCCCTCTTATACTCTTCTGACCCTCTCCTTTTTGGGCTTTTGATGTTGGATTTGCATTATTGCCTCAGGATTTCGTGGTGATTCGATTTGATTTGATTTTCGTAACCAGCATACTTTTGATTTGATTGAAAGTTTGATATGATTTTGTTTGGTTTTTTTCAGATAACGATTGAACCATGTTCCCTCTTTTAGGGTTCGATTGGGATTTCGGTGAGATTGGATTTCATTTGTTTCTGATATATTTGATCTCATCTGATTTGTGATTCGCTTTTACTTTGATCTTATCTGATTGAATCTTATTTCCCTTCTTAAGATTTGATTGGGATTTCTTTTGTCATGATTCTGGGCTCGTGATTTGTGAACTTGGTGCTTTGGCTCGTTTTGATTCACTTGATACGATTTAATCTTCCCTGATTTGGAATTGATATCAATATCAAAATTGTTTTCTGTTATTTTTCTGATACAATTTGCCTTGCACCTTCAGGGTGGATACGGTTATGATCTGTCATGGACTTGGTCTGCTTTCCAGATGTTGATTGGATTCATACAGATTCTGTTTGACACAACTGGATTTGTTTCGAAATGTTTTCATTCGGATTTGTTTTGGTTAACTGGATTATTTATTCTGATTCCATTTGAACTGCTTCGTGATAAACTGAATCATTCTTCTCTGATTTACTCGAACTCAATTCTTCTGATAGGGACCGTTTTGATACTATGGGCATCTTTTTTTACTGATGTGGTTCTTTTGATGCAGATTTTCAGTAAACTAACTTTGGTTATTCAATTTTCGATGTCGCTGTGGGTTTATTGGTTTTGGTCCTAATTTGATATCACTGAGTTTCGAATCTGGCGTAGACTGATACGGCCATAGGGTTGGATCCTTTTGATGTCGATCAGATTTGTCTGGGGATTCATTGATGAACTGGGCGGTTTTTATACTTTATGAATTGAATTGTCCATTCAAGTTTATGCAGCTCGTGACTCGTTTTTGGCTTTGAGTTCTGTTATGAACTTTGGGGAATGTTGATGTTGTTTGATCTTTGATGCTTGTGTTAAACTTCCGGCGGGGGACTCATAACCTGACTGATACACTTACTTGCCTGGGCAGTGATGTTCGAACTGAGCCCAGGCCTGTGCCTTTCGATCCTCTGCAATGAGCTTGCTCATTTGGTTCAAAAGGTGTTGCACTATTATGACATTCAGATTTATGAACTGGTTTTCTCTGATATGGATTCGGCTGGTTTTGTTTGGTTTTGAGACAACCTTTATGATGTTATTTGATTGTTGTTTTCAGACCTTGACCCGTGGGGATCTTATTTGAGGCGAGTTTCAACTGATCAAATTTGGGATTCTTTGTTTGATTGTTCTTGCGCTGAGCTTGTCTTGAACCGAACTTATTCTTTTGATTTACTGCCTTGTTGCTGTTGTTTCAGATATTAGTATTGGCTCTGATTCGTTTTCTGATACAAGTTCACTGACTCTTCTTTTTCTTCTTTCAGAGGGCAACTGATGGTGTGGTTATTGCCAGGTCAAAGCCATCGAGAAGGGTTACCCGGTGATGATGACCTTAGGGTCTGAACCATTTGGAACAGGATACTATAACCCTGACTTGTGTTTTATATTTTTGCTTCTGATTAAATTGGTGATGAGCCCTGTGTTTGTGCACTTGTTTGTTTCATGAACTGAGTATGGTTTCGCTATGATCTTGTGCTGGCGCTCACTTATGTGTTGCTTGCCATTGAAACTGGTTTGAATGGGGACTTGCCTTTAACTGATGTTGCTGAATCTTGTGATACCTTGTCCTATGTTATTTTGCCGCAGCTTGTTGTGTCTCATTTTTCTGTACATGGTTCAGAACTGATGCTGCTCCTGAACTATTTAGGTTTTGAGTTCCAAATTCTGAATCTTGACATTGATGCGTTTGTGGCTTTTCAGGTGTTGGAAGTTTTGAAACCAAGGTGACTCAGACCTGCCGGCATCCGGGTTTGAGTCAAAACTTGCCTATGTTGCCTTATTCTCGTATCAGTTTGGAAATCCAATCGCGGCAAAACGAATCAGCCCCACTTCTTTTATTTTTTCTATCTCTCGGATGTCCCGCAACGATTAAGAACAGGTGTTACCTGATCTGACGCCTACGGCGCGGATTGGTAACGGGGGTAGGTCGCAGCTTCGGTTGTGCCACTCCCGGCACTCGATGATGACATCGTTCTGAGAGTGTCAAAAGCATCTTCTAACCTTTTTTCTATATTGTTTGTTTTGCTTTGATGTGCAGGTTAGTCGAGATTTGCGGCGAAGCTTAAAGACAGCATGAAGACCCTTAGGAACTTTTAGGATTTAGGATAGATGCTTATTGACTTAATGTAATTCCTTGTGAAACAATTCAAATTCACTTATCAATTTGTAAATTATAAATATTGATGAAATGAAATTCAACAAATATTCATATTTACTTTCTCACTTGTAAATTCAAAGTATCCATGAATACTAAATTCCTTCTTGAGTTGCAGCTTATAAGTACTTATGAACACAAAGTTCAAACTTACTTCTCTTTTGCCTTTTATAAATGATATCCCGCCATATAGTTATATCCAAACAAATTCAAATTAAAATCTCGTTGATCACATCACTTCTCAAAATAACCATAACAGTGCCCACTTCTTTTTCAAACCAACTTCATCTTATTAAGAGGAAACAAAGCTGCTTTAGAAATGTTTCAACATCAAACAAGACGCGGCCCCGAGTCCAATCATATTTCTGACAAAACATACCGGCACCTTGACCCAATTGGCAAATAAATGCCTGTAATAACAGCCCGTTTTCAAGGAATTAGCAGAAGTTGTGTAAAATGACCAAAATACCCCTGGAACCAAATCTGCAAAACAAAAACCTCCATAACTGGTTAGCGGTTAGCAATGTACATATGAGATGATATGCGAAATGACTGGCTAAATATAAGGGTAAAATTTGGGGTATTACACATCCATTCGCAGAATCAAACCGTTCTTTCACATTATGCCTACTCAAAAGAAACCAGCCTATCCTCGCCCTCTAATCATCATTCCAAAATTTACCATACCATCTCCACCAGTTCAATCCAAGTCATTCACTTTGGAAACCCTTCTTAAACCAAAAACTAGGTTAAACATTGATAATTTATTTGTAAATTTTATGAAAGAAATAAAGATGAATTTAGGCTCTGTGAAGAAAAGATGCTTGTCAACCATGAACTCAGCTGAATCTGATGCTATCTGGAATAGCTTCATCTCCAGATTCAATACAGTTGCTTCAAATCTGAAGAATGTCTGTTCTGATGATGCGAAGATCAGATTTGCTGAGACTGCCAGAACCATGGTATGGAACATGAAAAGATCTGCAACTTTGCTTCTTGAGGATGTACCTTCATCTTCTGGAGTATCTGCTACAGAAACTATTGCAGAATCTGCTTCTGAAAAAAACCCATTGGCTCTGACAATTATGGACAAACCCTCTGCATCTGTGGCTCCAGACTCTGCATCTCCAATGAAAATTGACTCTGCTCCTACTCCTGCATCAGGATCTGCTCCATCTACTTCTACTGATATCAAGAAAGAGAACCCAGACTTAGAAGATAAAATTGTTGTGCTGGAAGATGGACAATCTGAGATTAAGTCATGGATGGCTAAGCAAGATCAGAAAACTGAAAACATTGAGAAGTGGATGTCAAAGCAAGAAGAATCTTCATCTGAGATCACCCAACTTCTGAAGATGATTCTTTCCAAACAAACCTAGTTTTATGTTTTCTGTATCTGATGTTTGCGCACCTGTGCTTGAATTTCGTATATGATGTTTTGTCTGCTCTGTCTAAGTACTTATTTGAATGAATGAATGACTCTGATGTTTTCTCTATATGAATGTATCTTTTCTCTCCGTTTCCTTTTATTTGTTTTTAAATTTTTTTTCTTTTTGATTATGACAAAAAGGGGGAGAAAATGAAATTCTGACTGTTCAAATAAGCGTTACCTGAACGGAATTCAGATATATCAAATTATAAATAACGTGAATTTTTAGTATTTCAGAACTAATGATAAATCTGACAAAATTCTTTAAAGTAACTCTGAGATCCCCATATCAAGTTTTAACCAATCAGGCTCTGATTCTGAAACACTTCATCCAAGTCAAGCTCTATTTTTTTTGGAACAATCAGGCTCTGATTCTGAAAAGAAGAGTCTTGCAAAAAGGGAAGTTTCTATTCTTTCTAAGTATTCAATTCAGGGGGAGATTCATAATATCAGGGGGAGTTATAATTATATCTTTACTGAACAAAATTTCTTATGTTTTTGTCATCATCAAAAAGGGGGAGATTGTTAGAACACAGATTGGTTCTTAGTTATATCTCTATGTTTTGATGATAACACTTACGAAATTTTGTATTAAGAAATTATATACTCTAAAATTTGTTTAAGTATTTTTGCTGCAGATATTAAAGTTAATATTCTTCTGAAAGCAAATTAGATCTGAACGTTGAACTATGCAAGGCTCTGAAGTGTTAGAAGCATCTCTTAGAAGAATCTGAGTGCTGCCTACAGAAGACTCTGAGTGCTGCCTACAGAAGGATCTGAAGTAGAAGCATCTGAAGCATAGACTGAAGACTTTGTATGAAGAGTTTTAAGCACAGCCTTTCAGAAGACTCTGATAGTACTGTACGCTGCAAGTACTGAGAATCTGATCCCAAAATTATGCTCTGATTTATTACACGCTGAAGCACACTTGCTGAAATGCTCTGATACAGCAAACTCTGATGAACATCAAAGACTCTGATCACTCAAGGCTCTTATGTTAATTAATGTGAATTAGAAACTTGTTGAAGAAGAATTCAAAGTTATGTCTGTTGGTTATACCAAACGACTCTTTCCTTATTTATGCTAGACACAAGAACTTAGGAAAAAAGGATTTCTCTGAATGTTCTTCTTCTAGGAAAGGTCAAGTGATGTGAAGACAAAACGTTTACAGCTACTTTGCAGACACGGTCTTCAAAGCATGCAACGTCTTGGATTTCTAAGCCTATAAAAGCAAGTCTCCAACATTCTTCTTCAGTTGACGATTATTGAAATAAATTCATTGAAAAGCTCTCATACAAATTATTCTCTTTGCTGAATTTATTTCATAAAGTTCTTAAACTTAAGTGTAAATCACAGTTGTGATATAGCTTTCTTAGAAGCATTCAAACACTTGTTTAGTTTTACATTTGATTGTAAAAGTTCCTTGAGAAGACCAAGTTGTGGTCAGTAGTTCTTGAGAAGACTAAGAACAGTTGTTCTTAGTGGTTGCTATCGTAATCAGTTTGATTAATAGTGGACTAAGTCCTTGTGGAGAAAGGCAAATCACTCTTGATAGGGTGGACTGGAGTAGTTGAGTTCAACAAACCAGGATAAAAATCTTTGTGTTTTTATTGCCATAATTTATTCTATATACTTATTCAACCCCCCCCCCCCCCTTCTAAGTATTTTCTCACCTTCACAAAGGATCCAAAAATGTCATATCCAAACCAAACTAGGTCAAGGTACATGTGTGAACCTCCCTTGAAGATAACTTGACTTGCAAGTTACCTCAAAAATAGGAAAATGGTTCAAAAATAATCAAATAAAATGCACAAGGTAGCTAAACATGTTGGCAAACAGAGGCCAAAAGCTCAAAGCAAATATCCCCTCAAAGTACCATCAAAAGAAAATAATATTCAAGATGTACCACCTTGAAATGGGAGAATCGAGGATCAAAAGAAAAGCACCAAAAGTCAACCCTAAAGCCAACCAACCAGGGGAAAAATGGTCCTAAAAAATTGTTCAACTCATCATGGATGTGAGGATCAATTTTCATTCATTGGACCCAAAGGAAATGGAAGAAACAAATAAAAGAACAAACAATGCACAATTTAATTCAATTAAAAACACCTCCAATATTTAATTGTATTTAAAAATGAAAAATAATCTGAAAAATAAAATAAAAAATGTCTAAAAATAATAGACACCTCAAGGTTTGTAAAAATAGTTTTGTGGAATTTTTAGAGTATTGAAGCTATTTTTAATTAGTTAAATTCAAACAACAATAAAAAGAAAAAAAAAATAAAAGAAAATAAAAAACAAGGAAAAACACACATCCACAGGATTGGGTTACTAGGCAAGGGATCTGAGGGAGGAAAGCGCGCCACGTATATGCTGAAGGGGATTAAATGAAACGGTGCGTTTCATTGTGGTTTACGTGGTTCTCAGTTGACTAACCCTACCATACTCTCTAATCTTCACCATCAATTCAGAAAGTATTTTGATCCAACAATCCAATCCTTGCCACGTCATAAAAACCCTAGTCAACCACCTGAGAGTGAACCACAAGCATTGGATGAGCTTACCTAGTCAAGGGAGTCAAACAGATCTAATGACTAGGGAGTCATCTTCCTCGTTCAAACTTGCAAATGGAGGGAATGCCTCAGGTGGTGGTCGGAGAAGACTCTGGTCGTCTTCTCCGGTGAGAGCAACAGTGCTCTGGTCTAACCCTCATCAATTCCAACAAATCTTACATGAAAAATCATCTACAACTCACAAGGATCATGAATTCAAGGTCAATTTCCATTAATTCCTCACCATAAGCTCAAATCAAAGACAAACAGAATTGTGCACCAAAATCAAAATCTCACCAAACTCACTCAAATTGTCCAACAATCATCTAGAGGTCATGGGGGTTACCGATCAAGCAACAATTAATCAAAACAACACAAGAACAAGCCATATCAGATCCAAACATTTTTGAGCATCCACCAACAATCATCACAAATGCCAATTCGTTTTATATATTAATGATCTACATGTTGTCTAGGTCTCAAATATGTAAAAATGGCAGTGAATCAATGCATATTCAAAGTGTAAGGTTGAATTGTAAATACCTAGTGGAGAACTTCCACTGAGCCTTCAATTGATGCTTAAGCTTGCAGAAAAATGTCCAGAATCACTCCACAAACTTCAATAAAGCTTTTGCAATTCACAATTTGGCTTGAAACTTCCTAATTCTCAGAATTCGAATTTTGAATTTTCACCACTTTTTCAAAATGCTCTAGCTCCAATTCTCCTCCAATTTCATGTTCTGAGCACTTGTTCATGATGGAAAGTTTTTATGTGATGGATTTGAAAAGAAATTGAGCCCAATTTCAGCCTCTAAGAGCCTAATTGAAATCCATGGAATTTGAGTTTTTTCTACTTATCATGTGCACGAATTCCTCACCAATTTGGCTCCAAAATGATTAATTTTGCTTGCTGGTAACATGAGGAATGTGAAAGGCTGGGATTTGGTCCTTGTTTAATCTCAATGGTTGATGTTTGTTGTGTAACTTCAAGATGAAGTAAACTTGGAAATGGATCACCAAAACACATCAAACTCAAATTCTAAAATTTCCAATGTGCTTAAAACATGTTTTACACTCAAAATATGTACCTATTTGCACAAAAATGATCAAAAATGAATTAATTCCAAATTTTCCCTTTTAAAACTTTCTTCCATGAAAATTCACACATCAATTCCTCAAACCAAGCCAAATCCATGACTTCTTGATGTTTGGTTGAACAAATGACACCATTTGGAGTACATTTGATGTTAGAAGAATCTTCATTTGAAGTGTGCAAGTTGGTGAAATGGACCTATAATTTTATGACCTATAATCTCACTTTCCCAAAATACCCTTGACTTGCAAGTCTCATAACTTGAGTTCTACAAATCAGATGAAAGACTTCTAGTACTTTTTGGAAAGCTAAGACCAATATCTACAACTTTAATGTTGGCCAAAGGTTAAGGAGAAACATCCTTCTAGGTCAAAAATAACTTGGAAGTTGGTTGACTTTTGTTGACCAAAATCACATTCATCTGATGACCTGTAACTTGTCTGCATCATAACTTGAGTTCTATAAATCCAATCAAGGACTTCTAGTACTCAAAAGAAAGCTAAGAACATGCTATACAAGTTTCATGTTGGCCAAAAGTTGAGATGAAACTTGTATCTTGAGATGGGTGGTCTTGAAGTTAGGCACTAAATAGGGGATTTTACCTTGAGAACCCTAATTTAGTAACTCCTCACACTCTTGATTCTTGATGACTTGATCTTGAAATGATGTCTCACATATCTTAACACAACATCCCATGACCATAGAGACTTTGAATTGAGTTTTAATCTCCTTCAATTTCACAGTTGATTGAGGATTTACCAGATGAAAACCCTAGATGAAAAATTCTTGATTGTGGCTTCTTTCACATCACACAACAACTTGAATAAGCTCCAAATGGCTCTCAAAGCACTCAATGAGCTCTCTCAACATCCCATATCCATAATCATGAATTCAAAATCCTCTGATGATCTTGAACTGGCCTCCAAGTTAGGAGTTGACCCACATACATCCATCAATCCTTTCATAAGACTATTGCCCACTTCTAGATGACGTGATGACCATTCAAACTTGAGTAAAACCCCTAGATTAGGATCAAACCTCTGAGTAGACTCCTATTGCTATGCACCACCTCTTGATCCCCTGTTCAATGCAAAAAAGCTATGCAATGCAAATTCTAGAAAGAAATGAAATGAAACATAAACAAAGTTAAGAAAAGGTTGGGCAAATTTTGGGGTGCAACACTTGTCCAGCAAGGTTCTTCGATGATACCAAAGCAGTATCTCCAAAATAACAAGAGATTCTTCGGGTAATCGAAGGAGTACCTTGTCCAACAAGGTTCTCTGATGATACCAAAGATGTATCTCGAACACAATACGAGATTCTTCGGATGGTCGAAGCAGTACCTTATCCAACAAGATTCTCTGATGATACCAAAGAAATATCTTGAACAAAATAGAAGATTATATGGGTGGTCGAAGCAATATGTTATCTTAACAATGTTCTCTATTGATACCAAATGAGTATCTCGAACACAACTTGAGATTTGTTGGGTGATCAAAGCACTACCTTGTCCAACAAGGTTCTTCGATGATACCAAAGCAGTATCTCAAACACAACTTGAGATTATTCGGGTGATCAAAGTAGTACCTTATCCAACAAGGTTCTCTAATCATACTGAAGTGGTATCTCGAACAAAACTTGAGATTCTTCGGGTGGTCGAAGCATTACCTTATCCAACAAGGTTCTGCGATGATACCAAAGCAGTATCTCAAACAAAATAGGTGATTCTTCGGGTGATCGAAGCAGTACCTTGTCCAACAAGGTTCTTCGATGATACCAAAGCAGTATCTCGAACACAACTTGAGATTTTCGGGTGATCAAAGTAGTACCTTGCCCAACAAGGTTCTCTGATGATACCGAGGAAGTATCTCGAACAGAACTTGAGATTCTTCAGGTGGTCGAAGTCGTACCTTATCCAACAAGGTTCTTCGATGAAACAAAAGCATTATCTCGAACAAAACAGGAGATTCTTCGGGTGCTCAAAGTAGTACCTTGACCAACTAGGTTATCCTATGATACCAAAGCAGTATCTCAAACACAACTTGAGGTTTTTTGGGTGATCAAAGTAGTACGTTGTCCAACAAGGTTCTCCAATGATATCAAAGCAGTATCTCGAACGAAACTTGAGATTCTTCGAGTGGTTGAAGCAGTACGTTATTCAAAAAGGTTTTCCGATGATACCAAAGCATTATCTCAAACAAAATAGGAGATTCTTCGGGTGATCGAAGCAGTACCGTGTAGAACAAGGTTCTTCGATGATGCCAAAGTAGTATCTCGAACACAACTTGAGATTCTTCGGGTGATCGAAGAAGTACCTTGTCCAACAAGGTTCTTTGGTGATACCAAAGCAGTATCTCGAACACAACTTAAGATTATTTGGGTGATCAAAGCACTACCTTGTCCAACAAGGTTCTCTGATGATACCAGAGCAGTATCTCAAATAAAACATGAGATTCTTTGAGTGGTCAAAGTAGTACCTTATTCAAAAAGGTTCTCCGATGATACCAAAGCGGTATCTCGAACAAAAAAGGAGATTCTTCATATGATCGAAGAAATACGTTATCCCAGCATGGTTCTCCGATGAAACCAAATTAGTATCTTTGACATAACCTGAGATTCTTTGGGTGATCAAAGCACTACTTTTTCGAACAAGGTTCTTCGATGATACCAAAGCAGTATCTCAAACACAAATTGAGATTCTTCGGGTGATCAAAATAGTACCTTGTCCAACAAGGTTCTTCGATGGTACCAAAGCAATATCTCGAACACAACTTGAGATTCTTCGGGTTTTCAAAGCAGTACCTTGTCCAACAAGGTTCTCCGATGATACCAAAGCAGTATCTCAAACAAAACATGAGATTCTTCGGTTGGTTAAAGCAGTAACTTATCCAAAAAGGTTCTCTGGTGATACCAAAGCAGTATCTCAAAAAAAGGGAGATTCTTCGGGTGATTGAAGCAGTACCTTGTCCAACAAGTTTCCCTGATGATACCAAAGAAGTATCTCAAACACAACTTGAGATTCTTCGGGTGATCAAAGAAGTACCTTGTCCAACAAGGTTCTTCGATGATACCAAAGCAGTATCTCGAACACAACTTGAGATTTTTTAGGTGATCGAAGCAGTACCTTGTCTAACAAGGTTCTCCGATGATACCAAGGCAGTATCTCGAACAAAACTTGAGATTCTTCGGTTGGTCGAATCATTACCTTATCCAATAAGGTTCCCCGATGATACCAAAGCAGTATCTCAAACAAAATAGGAGATTTTTCAGGTGATCGAAGCAGTACCTTGTCCAACAAGGTTCTTCAATGATGCCAAAGCAGTATCTCGAACACAACTTGAGATTCTTCGGGTGATGAAAGTAGTACCTTGTCCAACAAGGTACTTCGATGAAACAAAAGCAGTATCTCGAACACAACTTAAGATTCTTTGGGTGATCAAAGCACTACCTTATCCAACAAGGTTCTCTGATGATACCAAAGCAGTATCTCAAATATAACTTGAGATTCTTTGGATGGTCAAAGCAGTACCTTAATCAACAAGGTTCTCCGATAATACCAAAGCAGTATCTCGAACAAAATAGGAGATTCTTCATATGATTGAAGCAATACCTTATCCCAGCAACGTTTTCCGATGAAATCAAATAAGTATCTTTTACATAACTTGAGATTCTTTGGGTGATCAAAGCACTACCTTTTCCAACAAGGTTCTTCGATTATACCAAAGCAGTGTCTCAAACACAACTTCAGATTCTTCGGGTGATCAAAGTAATACCTTGTCCAACAAGGTTCTTCGATGGTACCAGAGCAGTATCTCGAAAAAAACATGAGATTCTTTAGGTGGTCAAAGCAGTACCATATCCAACAAGGTTCTTCTATGATACAAAAGCAGTATCTCGAATAAAACGAGAGATTTTTCGGGTGATCAAAGCTGTACCTTGACTAACAAGGTTCTTCGGTGGTTCCAAAGTAATATCTCCACCACAACTTGAGATTTATTGGGTGATCAAAGCAGTACCTTGTCCAACAAGGTTCTCTGATGATACCAAAGCAGTATCATGAACAAAAATATAGATTCTTCGGTTGGTCGTAGCAGTACCTTATCCAAAAAGGTTCTCCGGTCGTACCAAAGTAGTATCTCAAACAAAATAGGAGATTCTTCGGGTGATCGAAGCAGTACCTTGTCCAACAAGTTTCTTCGATGATACCAAAGAAGTATCTCAAAAACAACTTGAGATTCTTCTGGTAATCAAAGAAGTACCTTGTCCAACAAGGTTCTCCGATGATACCAAAGCAGCATCTCGAACACAACATGAGATTTTTTGGGTGATCGAAGCAGTACCTTGTCCAACAAGGTTCTTCGATGATACCAAAGCAGTATCTCGAACAAAACTTGAGATTCTTCGGGTGGTTGAAGCATTACCTTATCCAACAAGGTTCTCCGATGATACCAAAGCAGTATCTCAAACAAAATAGTAAATTCTTCGGGTGATCGAAGCAGTATCTTGTTCAACAAGGTTCTTCGATGATACCAAAGCAGTATCTCAAACACAACTTGAGATTCTTCGGGTGATCAAAGAAGTACCTTGTCCAACAATGTTCATCGATGATACCAAAGCAGTATCTCGAACACAAATTAAGATTCTTTGGCTTATCAAAGCATTACCTTGTCCAACAAGGTTCTCTGATGATACCAAAGCAGTATCTTAAATAAAACTTGAGATTCTTCGGGTGGTCAAAGCAGTACCTTATTCAAGAAGGTTCTCCGATGATACCAAAGCAGTATCTCAAACAAAATAGGAGATTCTTCATATGATCGAAGCAATACGTTATCCCAGCAAAGTTTTCCGATGAAACCAAATTAGTATCTTTGACATAACTAGAGATTCTTTGGGTGATAAAAGCACTATCTTTTCCAACAAGGTTCTTCGATGATACCAAAGCAGTATCTCGAACACAACTTGAGATTCTTCGGGTGATCAAAGCAGTACCTTGTCCAACAAGGTTCTCCGATGATACCAAAGCAGTATCTCAAACAAAACATGAGATTCTTTAGGTGGTCAAAGCAGTACCATATCCAACAAGGTTCTTCTATGATACAAAAGCAGTATCTCGAATAAAACGGGATATTTTTTGGGTGATCAAAGCAGTACCTTGACCAACAAGGTTCTCCGATGATTCCAAAGCAATATCTCGACCACAACTTGAGATTCATTAGGTGATCAAAGCAGTACCTTGTCCAACAAGGTTCTACAATGATACCAAAGCAGTATCTCGAACAAAACTTGAGATTCTTTGGTTGGTCGAAGCAATACCTTATCCAAAAAGGTTCTCCGGAGGTACCAAAGCAGTATCTCAATTAAAATAGGAGATTCTTCGGGTGATCGAAGCAGTACCTTGTCCAACAAGGTTCTCCGATGATACCAAAGCAGTATCTCGAACAAAACTTAAGATTCTTCGGTTGGTCGAAGCAGTACCTTATCCAAAAAGGTTCTCTGGTGGTACCAAAGCAGTATCTCAAACAAAATAGGAGATTCTTCGGGTGATCGAAGTAGTACCTTGTCCAACAAGTTTCTCCGATGATACCAAAGAAGTATCTCAAACACAACTTGAGATTCTTCGGGTGATCAAAGAATTACCTTGTCCAACAAGGTTCTTCGATGATACAAAAGACGTATCTCGAACAAAATAAGAGATTCTTCGAGTCATCGAAGCAGTACCTTGTCCAACAAGGTTTTTCGATGATGCCAAAGCAGTAGCTCGAACACAACTTGAGATTCTTCGGTTGATCAAAGTAGTGCCTTGTCCAACAAGGTTCTTCGATGATACCAGAGCAGTATCTCGAACATAACTTGATATTCTTCGGGTGATCAAAGCAATACCTTTTCCAATAAGGTTCTCGGATGATTCCAAGGCAGTATCTCAAACAAAACTTCAGATTCTTCAGGTGGTCGAAGCAGTACCTTATCCAACATGGTTCTTCGATGATACAAAAGTAGTATCTCGAACAAAATATGAGATTCTTCGGGTGATCAAAGTAATACCTTGACCAACTAGGTTCTCCAATGATACCAAAGTAGTATCTCGAACACAACTTTATATGTTTAGGGTGATCAAAGCAGTACGTTGTCCAACAACGTTCTCCGATGATACCAAAGTAGTATCTTGAATGAAACCTGAAATTCTTCAGGTGGTCGAAGCAGTACGTTATTCAAAAAGGTTCTCCCATGATACCCAAGCAATATCTCAAATAAAATAGGAGATTCTTCAGGTGATCAAAGCAGTACCTTGTCCAACAAGGTTCTTCGGTGATACCAAAGCAGTATCTCGAACACAACTTGAGATTCTTCGGGTTATCAAAGAAGTACCTTGTCCAACAAGGTTCTTCAAAGATACCAAAACAATATCTCAAACACAACTTAAGATTCTTTGGGTTATCAAAGCACTACCTTGTCGAACAAGGTTCTCTGATGATACCAAAGCAGTATCTCAAACAAAACATGAGATTGGTGTTTCTTATATCTCTATGTTTTGATTATAACTCTTACGGAATTTTGTATTAAGAAAATATATACTCTAAAAATTGTTCAAGTATTATTGTTTCAGGTATTAAATTAAAAACTCTTAAAGAAGCAAAACACACAAGTACAAGAAACTATGCAAGGCTATGAACATCTCAATCATTTTAGCTCTGATCATCTTAAAGTATTTCATTCCTTTAAGCTTGCTACAAGTTCTGAAGTGCAGATTATGAAGACTTCATCCTGAAGGAAGCTTGTTGAAGAAGCTGTGAACTTGATTGGACGTGGTGCTACTTCCAAAGTAACCAACGACTATTTTGTCCAAAGAAGTGACGTGGTGCAAATCCCAAGGCTTCTACAACCATACTTTTCCTGCAGAAAGCATATCTCTGCCCATACTTTTTGGTAATGAAAAGTCTTATATTCTAATATAATATTCAACTGCATATCTGCGAGCAGTTTTTTCATCAAACCTCTTCTCACCAGCCTTCACCCGAGCCTTCAGTTTGGAGATCTGTTGTTTCAGTTTATCCTCCAGTTCCTTGCCGTTGGCTAGAGTGGCGTTCCAGTGTTGATTAAACTTGGATATTCTTCTGTACGCTTCCTCCAAGTACTGCTTCTTAGTGGCTAGTACGTCATTGACAGATTTGAAGTCCATACCCAAGCGTTCATGCTCAGCTATCTGTTTGGTCAAGTTTGTACCCAACTTGTTCACCAGCTCGGTCTGCCTCTTGATGGAAGGAACAACTTCATTTCTCTCGCTTTTGAGCTGAGCCAATTCTTTCTCCAATTCTTCATTGGCCCTCTTCAACTCTTCATTCTCGGTCACTACCTGTTCATGCTTCAGGATGTCCACAGTAGTTGGCTTCTCATTCATGAGGGGAGCTGGAGGAGCCACTGGAGGAAATGGCATCAAAGACTGTTGTGCTCTATTCTGAACCCAACTCACATAAGGCTCATAAGCCTGGTTGTTGCTCTTACCCAACAACGTCTTTCCTCGTCTATGGATGTTAGCCCAAGCATGCTCTAGCTTGGTCAGCGTGTCCCTATCAAGCGACCCGTTGAGGTACAAAGATTCCTGCACCTCCTCATCTTTCGGCGGACCTCTCAAGGCATACCCGAACTATCTGACCAGTAGTGAGGGATTATAGTTGATGCATCCTTTTCTTCCAATCAATGGAACGTTAGGAAAACCGCTACAGTTGTGGATGACTTCAGTACCCAGCATATCCCGGTCGAACCAAACGATACTCTCTGCAGATAAACCCATCAGGCGCTCAGACCACTCAGTTGTGGCTGCAGAAGAAACAAAGGGACCCCTCTTGGGCATGTGGCTATCAAACCACCGGTACAACAGAGGAGCACAACAGGACACCATTTTCCCTCTCCTGTTTTCATTCTTGTAGTGGGTAGAATGATACAGGTCACCAAGCAATGTGGGCACTGCATTCCCTGAGGCGAGCAGGTAGAAATCGTCAGCATCTACGAAGTCAGGAAGATTCGGGAACAACACAATCTCGTATATGCACACAGCTAGAGTAGCACTGAACACATCCCAACGATCCTTCTTGGCAAATTTTTGAGCCAGATCCACCATAAACGACATAGGGAAGCCAAACACTTTGTCTCTCCGAGTGAAACCTTTGCTCAATTCAGACTCATCCAAATGCAAGATAACTGCTAGGTCAACCAGCTTAGGTTCAGTGTCAACATGATGAAAAGGCATTTGATCCTTAACAGGAATGCCTATCAAGTCAGCATACTCCTCTAGAGTGGGGGCCAAAACATAGTCGGGAAACAGAAAGCATCTCAGCGGGGCCTCGTAAAACTGTAGCAACGTGTACAGACCACTGATCTCGTGGGCGGAGGGCTTGTAGACATACTTCAGCAATCTCCCATACGTCTGCCTGAATTTTGCCAGAACTGTCTCATCAACCAGGGTCTTCAAACTCAGGATGGCACTGACATCTGGTGTAGGGAATCTGTAGGCAATGGTTCTCTTCAGAGTCTCCATGATGGCCGGGGAAGCTAGATCACTAGAATCAGGGATGAAGTATTCACCTGCAACACAGGCACAAGTTAATGATATGCCAATGAAAATGCAAAAAATGCAAGATGCAAGATGCAGGAATGCTAGGATGCTGCAGAAGATCAAGGCTGCTGTCGAGGAGACCAAGGCTCTGTTTCAACATAACCACTACCCTGATAACAAAACTCTGAAGGGGACCAAAAATCTGCTCTGTCAAGAACAAACCCATCTCGGATGATAAGAACCACTGATACCAAACCATAAATCTGCTCTGTCAAGAACAAACATATATCTGATGATGAAAACCTCTGATACCAACAAAACTGATTCACTGTCAAGAAAACCAGGTTGTATGAAGGTTAAGGTTTCCTGCAATAACCCGACCCTGCTCACAAGTACGGACCTAATCACGGACAAGGTTCGGCATCCTATGTGTTCATCAGTGTCACAGACTTTCAAGAGCGATGATACGATACCCAGAAGGTGTGGCATCATCATCTCCTGAAGCGGCCTCACTTAGCTGAATCCCAAATGATCGGTCCCCAGAGTCGACAACCCTCAGATCCCACCTCACGTCGAGCCCTAAGGGCCAGAAGAGAAGTCATCAAAGAGGATCTCATCTGAGTGTGAATTTCGTGGGGACTGGTGCATGCTAAGCATAAAGGTTCGTCACTAATCTCCACTCTAATGCTAGGTATATGCTCTCAAGCCTGGGTTTTGGCTCATCACTCATCAGAATGCCCCTCCCCACAACAGCACAGATAATCATATCATACTGAAAATAAAATGCGGGAAATGAAAATGCAATAAATAAACACAACCCAACAGGTAAACATACACGCGCTAGGATTGACTCTCGCACAGGGGACGTTGGATCCCCAAACTGACTCGCTTAGGGGACGTTGGATCCCCAGGAAACTATCAGTTCCCCAATAGAGTCGCCAGTTGTCGCTACCGCGAAAATAAGGTGCCCGCAAAACAGAAGAGTCGCCACCTTTCGTTATTTATCCCTCAGAACGGGAAGGGAAACGATCGGAAAAACCTGACGAAAAGGTATAAGACAAGGTCATCGCAACCATTGTCTGGGTTCTGGAGTTGGTTACGCAAGGGGAAGGTATTAGCACCCCTCACGTCCATCGTACTCGATGGGATCCATACTTGTTGTGTTTATCTGACGGGTTTATTTACTATCTACTTATCAAGGCTGGTCCGAAAAGAAAAGAAAATGACTCGGCAAAGCATCGCACTTTATGCCTACGTATTCTCATCAGAGAATGAGAAATCAGAGTCAACGTAGTTCACCTAACTACGGGTGATGGGGGAAGGTGGCTCGCCAATACGTCAGTATTGTGCCTACGTACTCTCAACAGGTATGAGATATCAGAGCTTACGTAGTTCGGGATAATACGGATTACGGGGGTTCAGATTCATCTGTTTTTTCGAGTAGGGTTAACAAACAGTTCCAGCAGTTTGGCGTACGCAGCTCGACCCTTGGAGACTTAGGCGTTACCGTTTGCGGTAGTACTGGGAGTTAACGACACTCTTTTCTTCAGAAAAGCTTCCTTTGAATTATGGGCCCACGGGGCAAAAAGGTTTGAAGTTTGTTTTCTGTCTTTTACGGAAGAAGTGTTTTTTACGGATCTTTGCAACTAATATCGCACTAGAGACTATGACCTGAGAATGAATGCGTCGCATGTCACCCTAAGGGTACCATACTAAACATCCAGACTGTTGAAGAGTGACCCTTCAACAACCCTTTCTCAAATAGCTTAAGGCTCGTAACGTACGACATCAGTTAACCTTTATTACTGTATTTTGATTTGTTTCGAGATGAGAAGAGAGAACAGGCTCAACTACGGGGAGACTATCAAGTCCTAATGTTGTCATGCCATGGATTCATCCTATGGTTGAGGTTTGAAACAGGGATCTCCTAGATGTTATCATGCATAGGTTTCAAACTAAAATTCTAATCATCACTTCCTTATCAAAGGAAAGGAGATTCTTAGGGGATCATGTCAATGATAAACAGAAACAGATAAAGCATCAGCTTAAACTGTAAACAGTAAACACTACAGGAAACAACTGTAAAATGCATGCAATGCAAGTGAGGGAGGAAATGTGTGTGGGGCAGGAGCCTCCACAAGCTCATCTCAACCTAAAGCCAAGTATGAATAACTGAAAACGTAAAGGAAAATAAAATGCCATCAAGCAAGTCACAAACCACACAGGCAAGGGAGCAGAGCTCTACCGAATACCAGCAAGCAAAGCCATACAGTAAAAATACAAGCAGAGGGAGAAACTCAACCTCTAATGCAATACAAGCAAGGGGAGAAACTCAACCCTTAGGATGCCCTTAGGCTTATTCTACTACATGACCTAATCTAAATGCATCACACCAATCAAGTCACATCAATACAGTTGCACAGAAAAGAAAACAGACAGACAGGGAAACTGATCAACAGCTTCACAGCAAAGCAATCCTCTGACAGTAGTCCAGTCCACAGTCTGTAACTGTTCTTCAAGTCCTTCATTTTCAGGGGAATGAAAGGTACTCCATCTTCAAGCTTCAATCTTCAATAGGCTCCACCAAGAATGAAGAGAATCAATAAGATGATTATTTGATAATGGGAAGCAGACAGGAAACCAAAGGAATCCCATCTGACACTCAACCAGTTATCAGAGAAAGGCATCCTCAAAAGTTCTACTCATTGTAAATGTCACACATCCCTCCTAAGGAGAGATGAGACTTTTACATGAGGACTTTGAATCATAGGATGGGAATGGAAGGTGAATGAAACCAACCATTATTTGAAGAAAAATCTATTTCTAAAGCTCTCTCCTAAAACCCTAATCTCCTAAGCTACTCAAAGCTAACAAAAGAAAAGAAAAAGCTCCAATCCAAGCTCCACCAGCCACTTCACACAAGCTTCATCATGTCCATGATATCTTCCAATGAGATCCAGAATCCCACTATGCAAGGAAGCCCAACTTTGAGTCCATTCCAAATCAATCATCAACATTGAAACACCAAATGAATAACCAACTAGAATACTCTATCAAAAATACCAAAACACATTTTAAAAATATGATTATTTTTTTATGGGAACATGCATGTACTAATAACCTATAGTTAAAAAATCAGGACCTAATTCATTCCCTAAGTCCTCCAATAAAATCCTAAACCTCAAGGTATCACAACTACACCCTAAAGGGGAACTCCTAAAGTTCTAGTCCTAAAACAGCACCTAAATTCATCACAAAAATGTGAGAAAAAATCTACCGGAGCATGCATATATAAACTAATCACAAGCCAAAAATCCAGCCAAGAAACTATAGCAATTGCTCAAACAAAATTCAAGAAACATATGAAGCAAACAATACAATTTTATTGTCAAATAAAATGTGAAAAATCCTAATAAAATGAAAATAAATGCTAATCATGATTTTTTTGTTCCTACAATTTCTAAACTCATTCATGAATCAGGGATAAAATCTCAGGATTTATTGACTAATTTTCCTATTTTTAATGGATTAAAACTAAACTAGTATGAAATGCACAAAAATAATAAAAAGAAAAGAAATTAATTAAAGGCGCGTGGTGAATAGCAATTCTGGCTAGTTCAAATCTTGGGATGGGCCCAGAGGGGGGTGTGAGTAGCAATCTGATCACTAAGCCCAAACAGTTCACTTAATCAAACGCAGCGCTTTGGATTGGGGTTATGTGGCAATGTTCTTATCACACGATGGGATTACCAGTAAATGGATCCAAGGTCTTCACGTGATGCCAACTCAATTAATGAGGGCGACATCGTTTTGGCTCAAGTCAAAGTCATAATTTCAAATCCAATTTTGGCCGTGTATGATGATTACCCAGTTAAGTCTCTAGCAAGATCCAACGCCTCATGTGTTTCTTCTTCATTTGAAACTCAGTTTGGGGGGAAAACACAGACGGTGGCCCAGACGGTGGCGCCACCGTCTTCTCCGGCAGGCCATCTTACACAGGTCAAGAAAAACTAACAAACCATACATCATTCTCCTCAGAATTTAATGTTGATCATGAATATCTCATTAGAATCATCTAACTCCTTCTAAATTCCAAAACCCGATAGCACTTTCAAAAATGCACCTCAATCTTGATTCTCACCAAAGTCTAAATTAATGGCACGAATGTACTCATCACCTCACACTGATCATCTTACACTATCTCAACAACATTAACACTCCAAGAATCACTTAATCCAAGGCTCAACAGAAATTGATCATCAACCTATTTTGTCTCTAATTCACCATTTTTTGATCTATAATCCAACTACATATCACTAGGATCCTAACCACCTATGAAATGCTATCTAACACTACATAAATTAAGCACAATCGTGAAATTCACCAACTTGTGTTTTGGTTCTCAACAGAAGCAGTTCTTGCACTCTTCAGCCTCCAAGAAAGTGCAGATACACTCCAAATCACTTGATGAACACAATGAAATCCTCAATTGATATTGATTTGCTCTTGAACTCAGAATCTGATTCTCACTTGCACCTCTGAAATTTCAACTTCAATTTCTACTTCAGGCTTCAAACTTCACCAAAAAAAATGAACTGAATGCACTCATAGACTTATATAGGATGTAACTGAATGATCTAGATCCTTCTCAAAGGTTCAGAATGAGAAATTCAAATTTCAATTTCTCTCCAAAATATCATCCATGGCAGTCATGATATCTCCTCTATTTTTCCTTCAGGAAACTTCCATTGCACTCCTTGTGAGTTACTGAACTTGAATTGTGGGGATTCATCCCTTGTTTTCATCCTATGGCTTGGATTTGAGATGTAACTTCCTCATGAAGTAACAAAGCAAAAGGCCATGAAAATTAACTCAAACCTAAATTCTAATGATTTCATTGTTTCCAAAATGCAATTTCCATTCAAAAAATGCTATTACTTTGCCTTATTTGCACACATAACATTTATTTTGAATTTTTGATCTTTAATGCCCTTTAATTCTTCCTTTTTCAAAATTCCTTGAATCAAGTCTCTCCTTGAGCCATTTCAATGCCTCCTTGATTCATGGTCAAATTTAAAATCCCATCTTGAGCAACGTTCAAGTTGAAAAAAACTTCATTTGAGATGTCTAAGTTGGTGAAAATGACCCATAACCAAAAATGACCCATAATTACAACTTCCCAAAATACCCTTGACTTGTCAAAGCCATAACTTGAGTTCTACACATCCAATCATGGACTTCTAGTACTCTATGGAAAGCTAAGAGAATGAGGAACAACATTCATGTTGACCAAAAATTCATAGGAATCATCCTTCTAGGGAAAAAGTGTCATGCAAATTGGGTAACTTTCAAGCTCCAAATTCACATGCCTCAGATGACCTGTAACTTGTCTGGCTCATAACCCGAGTTCTATAAACCCTATCAAGGACTTCTAGTACTCAAATTAAAGCTAAGATCATGCCCTACAACAATCATGTTAGGGTCAATATGATATGACAATCATATATTGAGTTAAATGGCCTGGAAGTCAGGGGTCAAACTAGGGGATTTTACACTGTCAAGTCTTAGAAACCCTAGCCTGAAACTTCTCAAACTCTTCAATCATGATGAGTTAACCTTGGAATCATCCTTATAACATCTCAATGTATCAATCCATGATCACATGGCTCTTGAATTAGGTCTCAACCTTCCTCAAATCATCAGTTGACTTAGGGTTGACCCAGTCAAACCCTAATTGCACCACTCATGGCTGAGTCTTCTTAATCTTGCCTAATGACCTGTCTAGGCCTCAAAGTGATCTTCAAAATTTCTCATGAGCTCTTTCAAGACCTCAAGTCCATCTTCATGGCCTTATAATTATCTGATGGTCTTCCCCATAACTCTCAAGTTAAGAGACCCACATACTTGGTTTCAACCACTCTCTCTGAGGATCTTTTAACCTCTCTGACAAGGATATCAACCCTTGAACATCCGAATAACCTTCTTAGCTAGCCTCACAGTCTTGTGTAGCTCTTAATTGGTAATTATACCTCTTGATCTCCTGCATATATGTCAATGAAATGCAAATGATAATGCTAATGTGAATGAAATGAAACATAAGCTAGGTAGAGAAATGTTGGGCAAATTTTGGGGTGCAACAGGGAAGACTAATATCAGACATTCTAACAGAGAATGGTCTTGTGAAGCATCTGACTGATGCTGGAGTGACAGATGATCTATCTTATATTGTAGGATTTGTCATCAATGGGAACACTCTGAAAAGGATGAAGGTCATTTCAGAACTTGCTGGCAAACCCAAGAAGTTTAACTCTGAAGAAGTCAGCAGAAGGAAAATTCCTTTAGCAGATTTTCCTATGTTCAGTGCTGATGAACCTAGGAACATCATTCTGACATTCATTGCTGATTGATTGAAGAATGGTATCCCTCTTCCTGCTAACATAGTTCAAAAGGAAGGAGAAGTTTTACCAAATCTTTTGAGAGAAAGGCGCAAGAAGAGAAAAGCAGAGGAAGGATCTGTTGCACAGCCTAAGAGGAAAGCCTCTGATGCTGCTGACAAGCCTGAGAAGGACAAGAAGCAGAAGGAAAATCCTCCAGAAGCTAGCTTGGAGGAAATAAGAGAAACAATTCAACAAGTATTAACATCTGATCCAAAACCTTCTGCCCCTTCACCCTCACCTTCACCTCCACCATCTCCTCCTCAACCATCTGAACCTCATTCATCTGAACCCATTTCATCTCCTCATACACATTCTCAACCATCTTTTGTTCAACAACCATCTGAACCCCCTCAACAAAAATCTTCTGAACAACAACCCCCTTAACAAACACACTCTGAACCACAACACCAACCATCTTCTGAACCACAAAAATAATCTAAACCACTCTCTTCTACTCAACAACCAGAAGAACCAACCATCCCAAATCCCGAACCCTCTATCCCACAACAATTTGAAGACATTCTGGATGTGCAACCCATTTCAACCATGTATGTCTTATCTTCCACTTCATGTCATTCAACTGAATCATCTGATTCTGATGAATCTGAAGTTCCCTCACCTACCTGTTTACAAATTTCTGATCCTTATAAACCACTACCATCTGACCTACCTGCTTCTGAACACCACCTTCATCACCTTGCTCTTTGCTCCAAATTTAACCTCACATATTTTTTACCATCCTCATCTGATGTTGTTACATCAACACCATCTGACGGTGACACCTCTACTCCTCAACTCACCATACCACAAACATCCATACCACAACTATCTGTACCACAACCATCTGAACCACAACCATCTGAACAACCACCATCTGAACAACCATCATCTGATCACCCACCTCCTGAACAAAACTAAACACCTTCTGAACCATCACAAAAAGTCACCATAGAAGACTTTCTGAACCCTAAACCCAGATCAGATGTTTCTACTCTGTTCAAGAATTTCAAGAAGGAAATGCGTATGGGAATTGCTTCTGTAGAGAAAGAGTGCATGGCTAGTATGGATCCTACTGAATCTGAAGCTTCTTGGAACAAATTCATCTTAAAGTTCAACTCTGCTGCATCTGATCTCAGAACAATCTGTGCTGATGATGCAAAGGCAAAGTTTGCTGAAATGGTCAGACAGACTCTGCTAAGCATTCTCACAACACCAGTGCTTCTTCTGGAAGATGCTCCTGCTGAAGATACTGCAGTGATAGAAGATACTCCTGCATCTGACATGGAGATTGATCATCCTATGGCAACTGCATCTGCTTCTGCACCCTCTGCATCTGATATGAAGACTGGGACTCTAGATGTTATTCAAGAAGTTAAGGAAATCAGATCATGGATGATAAAACAGGAACAAACTAATGAAGAGATCAAGACTTGGATGGCCAAGCAAGAAGAGTCCACTGCAAAGATTACTGATCTTCTGACCCTGATTGCTTCTCGCCAGCCCTAGTTTTCTTTTCCATGTTTTTTGCATTCTTGTTTTGCACTTGTTTTCTGTTGTTCTATTTTCTATCATTTGTTGTATGATCATCTTATCTTTTTGTTCTGTTTGAATCTGAATGAATCTGGCTGTTATGTTTTTCATTTATGTGTTGTGTTTTATCTTCTTCTGTTATCTTTTCTGTCTTTTAAATTCTTTTTGATTATGACAAAAAGGGGGAGAACGAGAATCTGATTGTTCAATCCATAAGCAATACTAAAATGAAATTCAGACATAGTATTAATCTAACATTGAATCTTAAGACTTTCAGATCTTATTATTTCATCTGACAAAAATTATCTGAAGTTTCCCTGAGAATTACCCAACCAGGCTCTGATCCTTGAAGCAAATTTGACTCTGATTCTGGAAGATATACCAGACTCTTTATTTGAAAGAAATCATCAGACTCTGATTCTGGAAAGCATCCAAGCTCTAATTCTTTCTCTTAACAAGGATTTTTACCAGGTTCTGAAAGTTACTCAAGCAAAAAGGGAAGTGTTCTCTTCTATTAGAGTATTCATTTCAGGGGGAGATTCTTAATCTCAGGGGGAGTTTTTTTTTTATTATTTCTCTTTATTGAGCAAAATTTCCTATGTTTCGTCATCATCAAAAAGGGGGAGATTGTTAGAACACATATTGGTGTTTCTTATATCTCTATGTTTTGATGATAACTCTTATGGAATTTTGTATTAAGAAAATATATACTCTAAAATTTGTTCAAGTATTATTGTTTCAGGTATTAAATTAAAAACTCTTAAAGAAGAAAAATACATAAGTACAAGAAACTATGCAAGGCTCTGAAGCATCAGATGCAAGACTATCAGAAGATTCTGAAGCGATGCCAGAAGGATCTGAAGTAGAAGCTACAGAATGATCTGAAGTGTTAATGAAAGAAGTGTACAAAGAGTTGAAATCTTTGATCTAATCAGACTCTTATCATTAATATTCACGCTCAAGCACATACTGCTGCATACTCTGATGAAGACTCTGATCAAGATTGAGACTCTGATATATTAAGATCTGATCATCTATCAAGGCTCTGAACATCTCAATCATTTTAGCTCTGATCATCTTAAAGTATTTCATTCCTTTAAGCTTGCTACAAGTTCTGAAGTGCAGATTATGAAGACTTCATCCTGAAGGAAGCTTGTTGAAGAAGCTATAAACTTGATTGGACGTGGTGCTACTTCCAAAGTAACCAACGACTATTTTGTCCAAAGAAGTGACGTGGTGCAAATCCCAAGGCTTCTACAACCATACTTTTCCTGCAGAAAGCATATCTTTGCCCATACTTTTTGGTAATGAAAAGTCTTATATTCTAATATAATATTCAGCTGCACATGACTCAAAGAAAATTGGAAAAGCTATAAAAGGAGAACTTCTACAACATTTAGACGCTGCTAATTTCCTGCTCATCACTTTCTCATTGCTAGTTCACCCAGAAAGAAATATACATACACGCTTGATTCATCAAAGTGAAAATCTCACAAAGATCTTATTCATTTGTTCTTTCATAAAACTGTAAAGTTTTATTTGTACTTAATCTTAAGTGTAAATATCACAGTTGTGATACATCTTATTAGAAGTAATCAAACACTTGTTAGTTTACATTAATTTGTAAGAAGTTCTTTAAGAAGACCAAGGTGTGGTCAGTAGTTCTTGAGAAGACTAAGACAGTTGTTCTTAGTGCTTACTATTGTAATCAGTTGATTAATAGTGGATTAAGTCCTTGTGGAGAAAGGCAAATCATCTTTGATAAGGTGGACTGGAGTAGTTGAGTTCAACGAACCAGAATAAAAATCTTGAGTTGTTTTATTGCCACATTTCTTAAAACTCTTATTCAACCCCCCCCCCCTTCTAAGTGTTTTTCTCACCTTCAGTACCTTATCCAAAAAGGTTCTCCGGTGATACCAAAGAAGTATCTCAAACAAAATATGAGATTCTTTGGGTGATCGAAGCAATACCTTGTTCAACAAGGTTCTTCGATGATACCAAAGCAGTATCTCAAACACAACTTGAGATTCTTCGGGTGATCAAAAAAGTACCTTGTCCAACAAGGTTCTTCGGTGATACCAAAGAAATATCTCGAACACAACATAAGATTCTTTGGGTGATCAAAGCACTACCTTGTCCAACAAGGTTCTCTGATGATACCAAAGCAGTATCTCAAATAAAACATGAGATTCTTCGTGTGGTCAAAGCAGTACCTTATTCAACAAGGTTCTCCGATGATACCAAAGCAGTATCTCGAACAAAATAGGAGATTCTTCATATGATCGAAGCAATACGTTATCCCAGCAAGGTTTTCCAATGAAACCAAATTAGTATCTTTGACATAACTTGAGATTCTTTGGGTGACCAAAGCACTACCTTTTCCAACATGGTTCTTCGATGATACCAAAGCAGTATCTCGAACATAACTTGAGATTCTTCGGGTGATCAAAGTAGTACCTTGTCCAACAAGGTTCTTCGATGGTACCAAAGCAGTATCTCGAACATCACATGAGATTCTTCAGGTGATCAAAGCAGTACCTTGTCCAACAAGGTTCTCCGATGATACCAAAGCAGTATCTCGAACAAAACATGAGATTCTTTAGGTGGTCAAAGCAGTACCATATCCAACAAGGTTCTTCTATGATACAAAAGCAGTATCTGGAATAAAACGGGAGATTTTTCGAGTGATCAAAGCAGTACCTTGACCAACAAGGTTCTCCGATGATTCCAAAGCAATATCTCGACCACAACTTGAGATTCATTGGGTGATCAAAGCAGTACCTTGTCCAACAAGGTTCTCCGATGATACCAAAGAAGTATCTTGAACAAAACTTGAGATTCTTCGGTTGGTCGAAGTAGTACCTTATCCAAAAAGGTTCTCCGGTGGTATCAAAGCAGTATCTCGAACAAAATAGGAGATTCTTCGGGTGATCCAAGTAGTACCTTGTCCAACAAGGTTCTCCGATGATACCAAAGCAGTATCTCGAACAAAACTTTAGATTCTTCGGTTGGTCGAAGCAGTACCTTATCCAAAAAGGTTCTCTGGTGGTACGTAAGCAGTATCTCAAACAAAATAGGAGATTCTTCGGGTGATCAAAGCAGTACCTTGTCTAACAAGTTTCTCCGATGATAGCAAAGACGTATCTCAAACACAACTTGAGATTCTTCGGGTGATAAAAGAAGTACCTAGTCCAACAAAGTTCTTCAATGATACAAACGACGTATCTCGAACAAAATATGAGATTCTTCGATTCATTGAATCAGTACCTTGTCCAACAAGGTTCTTCGATGATGCCAAAGCAGTAGCTCAAACACAACTTGAGATTCTTCGGGTGATCAAAGTAGTACCTTGTCCAACAAGGTTCTTCGATGATACCAGAGCATTATCTTGAACATAACTTGATATTCTTCGGGTGATCAAAGCAGTACCTTGTCCAACAAGGTTCTCTGATGATACCAAGGTTGTATCTCGAAAAAAAATATTTCCGGAAGTATTTCCGATGATATTCTTCCAGTGGTGCGTGACTTCCCAAAAGTATTTCCGGAAGGTGTTGAGGATGTACCGCCGAAGAGAGGAGTTGGATTGAATTCCGTTGATTTGATTGTGAATGAAAATGAAGATTTTAAGATGATGATGTTGGATGAAAGTTTGTATCCGAGATTCAAGCTCATTGGGATAGAATGACTAGTATGTCATTCCTGATGAGGTATAAGTGTTAGGGTTGTGTTCGCTAGGGTAGAATGACTATGTGTCGTTCCTAGTGAAGAGATCGCCGGGGTAGAACAACCGTGATGTTGTTCCTGGTGGAGGGTATGCGGTGTGCCTGTAACCTCCAATGGAGATTGACGTGGATTGACGATCTTATTTGAGTCATGCGGTATGACTATGATTGTGGTATGGAAGTATGCGTGTAAGAGATCATGTGTAACTTGGAAAATGGAGAGAGGGCGTGAAAGTCGTGTCCGGTATGGTTTGAACCAGGTGATATTTTCGAGGACGAAAATTCCTAAGTGGGGGAGAGTTGTAACGCCCCGATTTCGACTATTCCTTTTTCGTTGAGTCCTTTTTGGTTTAATTGGGCGAATATTATTTGAATGTGGAAATTGTGTGGAAATATGTTAAGTTTGCATATTATTCTATTTTAACCGATTTTGGGAGTTTTCGGAGAAAATAGTTTGGAGGGTATTTTGGATATTTCCAATTTAATGTTAAGTGAGATATTTTATGAGATATGGAATTAGTTGATGTTTTGGAAAATAATAGGAAGATATTAAAGAGAAAATAAAAGAGAAAGAAAAATAGTAAGAAAGAAAGGAAAAACAAGAGAAAGAAAAGAGGAGAAGAGAAAGAGAAGAGAAAGTGGAGAGGAAAACCTAGAATCATCAAGGGATCATCACCAAAGCTTGCAATTGATCGGT
This sequence comes from Lathyrus sativus, assembly GCA_963859935.3. Classification (NCBI taxonomy): domain Eukaryota; kingdom Viridiplantae; phylum Streptophyta; class Magnoliopsida; order Fabales; family Fabaceae; genus Lathyrus; species Lathyrus sativus. The sequence goes on along the minus strand of OZ012739.1, from coordinate 168,658,269 downwards.
AAGGGTGTGAAACTCCATCATCTCTTTAATGTATATGATTGCATGTGTATGTGTTTGGATTTTGTAGAGTTTCTACTCTTTTTCCACTTAGGTTAGAAGTTGGTTTGATGAGTAGAATGAGGTTTTAATCGGTTAGAACTCGGATTAGACGATGTAGTTTAGTCGGGTGATGGTAGGGTTGTGCCACTGAGACTGGTTCGGATTTAATCGGTTGGTTGTGTGGAGTTTGGGCTTTGGAACAGCCATGGAAGTTCTGTCTTCGCAGGCTCGCCAGGCGAATGGTAGCGAAGCTTCGCCAGGCGAAGCCCAGCGAGCTGCAGCGAAGCAAGTCAGAAGCAACACCCTGTCTTCGCTGGCAAGTTCGCCAGGCGAATGAGAGTGGCGAAGGTTTGCCAGGCGAGTATGCTAGCGAGTGCTAGCGAGTAATTCCAGAATAAATCCCAGTGGTCTTCGCTGGCAAGTTCGCCAGGCGAACGAAGTAGCGAAGGTTCGCCAGAGGCTTCGCCAGGCGAAGGTTAGCGAACACAGCAGCATATGTTTCTTTCTTGTGTTTTCCATTCGTGGATTGGTTGTGTGGTTTGGTTGCGATCATTCCTTGTTTGAGATGATTAATTATATGTTGTTATGTGTGTTGTGGGTAGCCGTATGGCGTGAATCCTAGTTTATGAATTGTGAAGTGTGGAATGTGGCCGTTTGGTATTTTGGTGCATTACTTGAATGTAATAGAAATGCATGATGAGATTATATGATGAATGTATGTATGTATTGTGATATGTATATATAATGGATGCATAATGAATATATGCAATGAATGTGAAGAATGCATGAGCATGTTCGCAAACGTGGTTGCATTTCAAGAAGTGTATGAAGTACATTCTTGTGCTGTTGACTCTTAGGAGAGTCTGATGAGTGGTGTGACTCTTAGGAGAGTCTGATGAATGAAGTGATTCCTAGGAGAATCTGATGAACGAATTGATTCCTCGGAGAATCTGATGAAAGATGCGATTCCTCGGAGAATCTGCTAAATGACTTGATTCCTCGGAGAATCTGATGAACGGTGTGATTCCTCGGAGAATCTGATGAACAGTGTGATTCCTTAGAGAATATGATGAATGGTGTGATTCCTCGGAGAATCTGATGAACAGTGTGATTCCTTGGAGAATCTGATGAACGGTGTGATTCCTCGGAGAATCTGATGAACAGTGTGATTCCTCGGAGAATCTGATGAACGGTGTGATTCCTCGGAGAATCTGATGAACAGTGTGATTCCTTGGAGAATCTGATGAACGGTGTGATTCCTCGGAGAATCTGATGAACAGTGTGATTCCTTGGAGAATCTGATGAACGGTGTGATTCCTCGGAGAATCTGATGAACAGTGTGATTCCTCGGAGAATCTGATGAACGGTGTGATTCCTCGGAGAATCTGATGAACAGTGTGATTCCTCGGAGAATCTGATGAATGGTGTGATTCCTAGGAGAGTCTGATGAGTGATGTGATTTCTAGGAAGATCTAATGAGTTATAGGATACCCATGAGGGGTGGGAGTGAATTGATTCTTAGGAGAATCTGACGGACGATTAAGTCAATAATGTGTTGCATTCGCGTAGAGTAGCGAGTTGGCCTCCATGACTTGCGTGTTGACATCTGTGCATGATGTATGGCGAAATAAGCATGTTGTGTATGTTTATTAGAATAATGTGAAAGGTGTGAATGACATAATGAAATGCTTGAAGATATATATATGTATATATATGTATGAATGAATATATGTATATATGTATATGTGTGTAACATGTATGAATGTTCCTGAATGGATATAAACCTTAATGATGCATATTGTTTATGCTTGATGTTCTATTTGTAAATAGACTTTAGTGGATACATTGCGATGTACGATGTGAGTCGTGGTGAGAAAGCGTAAGATGCATGATTGTGGATATGATATATATATATATATATATATATATATATATATATATATATATATATATATATATATATATATATATATATATATATATATATATATATATATATATATATATATATATATATATATATATATATATATATATATATATATATATATATATATATATATATATATATATATATATATATATATATATATATATATATATATATATATATATATATATATATATATATATATATATATATATATATATATATATATATATATATATATATATATATATATATATGTATATATGCCTTTATGCATTATTTGTTATGATATTGTTTCTCACCCTTCTGCTGTTTTATAATGCTCTATGAGGCATTGCAGATTAGATTACTGGAGATCTTTTGTGAGGCGTGGCTTCATCCTTTAGTTGGTCGGCTCTGATATGTAGCACCGGGTAGCTAGGAGTTATTTTGTTTCTTTTGTGATGCATGTGTATATGTATCTGCTGATGTAAGTTATGTAACTATGTTGGTTGATGATTTGTATATATGAATACATGTGTTAGAGAATTATGAAATATTTGGATGTTCCGCCTTTGTTCTAGATATTTTCTCGTGGGTGTTACCCCGTTGTTGCATATCATTATATATGAGCAGGTGTTTTATATGTGTGATTTTTGGATAATGTGGCATGTCCCTTTTATACCGTTTTATAAACTTACTCTGATGAAATTTTGAATTTGTGCCTAAATAATTAATTGTATTATTTGGGGGTATAGAAAGGGGGTGTTACATTAAGTGGTATCAGAGCCAGTGTTGAGTCAGTTGTGTCTGTCTCGTTGTTTTGATTGGTTAACGGTTATTTAACCTTGTGGTTATTTTATGAGTAATCAGAATATGGCAGGTCGTAATGACAATGCTATGGCTGCGGCATTGGAGGCGATGGCTAGAGCGGTGCAGGGTGCGCCGAATGTGAACGCTAATGATGAGTTTAGAAAGAACCAGCCGCCAGTATTCAAAGGAAGGTTTGACCTGGACGGTGCCCAGATTTGGTTGAAGGAGATCGACAGGATCTTTAGAGTTATGAACTCTGCTGAAGGCAATAAGGTGAGACTTGGATCTCACATGTTACGGGAAGAAGCTGATGACTGGTGGATCGGTATGAGACAAGTGCTTGAAGTAGATGACGAGGATATAACTTGGGATTTATTTCGTTCTGAATTTTTGAGGAAGTATTATCCTGAGAGTGTGAAGGGAAGGAAAGAAATGGAATTCCTTGAGTTGAATCAAGGCAATATGTCCGTGGTGGATTACACGGCTAAGTTTATGGAGTTAGTAAAATTTCATCCTCACTATGACGGGGTGACGGCGGAATTTTCTAAGTGTGTTAAGTACGAGAACGACTTGCGTCCTGAGATCAAGCAAGCGGTGGGCTACCAGAGGATTAGAAGATTTTCGGACTTGACCGAATGTTGTCAAATTTTTGAAGAAGACCGTAAAGCTCGTTCTACTCACTACAAGAGTTTGAAGGAGGAGAAAGAAAAGCGACAAGTAAGGAGTGAACCTTATGTGACGCTAGCTGATAAGGGCAAGCATAGAGAAAACTTTGTTAAGAGATCTGGAGGAGAGGGTTCTGGATCCATTAAATGCTACAAGTGTGGCGAGATGGGTCATAAGTCTTTCATGTGTGGAAAACCCAAGATCAAGTGCTCTAACTGTGGAGTTCTTGGGCATGATGCTAAGGATTGTAGAATGGATGTAGTGAAATGCTACAATTGTGGAGAAGTAGGTCACATCAGTGCTAAGTGTCCTAAACCGAAGCAAGCTTCAGTAAATGGGAAAGTATTTGCGTTGGCGAAGTCAGACACTACCAAAGCGAATCGTTGATTTAAGGTACGTGCTTTATTGACAATATTCTTTGAGTACGTTAAGTGTTTGAGATTTTTCTACATTTACTTGTGATGGTAATATGGTTATTGAGACTCCCGCTTCACGGTCGGTAACTATGTCTTTGGTATGATTAAGTTGTCTCTTGACTATGTATGGTAAGGACTTTGTTATGGAACTAGAGTAGATTGTTACCCCCTGTTGGAGAGGATGAGAGTTTCTTGCCCATGGAAGAGTTGGAGAAACTTCTAGTGGACGGGACTCGAATGTTTAATTTGGCTGCATCAGTGTCAGCAGAGGGTAAGGTTGAACTGGACGTGTTTCCAGTGGTGCGTGACTTCACAAAAGTATTTCCGGAAGGTGTTGAGGATGTACCGCCGAAGAGAGGAGTTGGATTGAATTCCGTTGATTTGATGGTGAATGAAAATGAAGATTTTAAGATGATGATGTTGGATGAAAGTTTGTATCCGAGATTCAAGCTCATTGGGATAGAATGACTAGTATGTCATTCCTGATGAGGTATAAGTGTTAGGGTTGTGTTCGCTAGGGTAGAATGACTATGTGTCGTTCCTAGTGAAGAGATCGCCGGGGTAGAACAACCGTGATGTTGTTCCTGGTGGAGGGTATGCGGTGTGCCTGTAACCTCCAATGGAGATTGACGTGGATTGACGATCTTATTTGAGTCATGCGGTATGACTATGATTGTGGTATGGAAGTATGCGTGTAAGAGATCATGTGTAACTTGGAAAATGGAGAGAGGGCGTGAAAGTCGTGTCCGGTATGGTTTAAACCAGGTGATATTTTCGAGGACGAAAATTCCTAAGTGGGGGAGAGTTGTAACGCCCCGATTTCGACTATTCCTTTTTCGTTGAGTCCTTTTTGGTTTAATTGGGCGAATATTATTTGAATGTGGAAATTGTGTGGAAATATGTTAAGTTTGCATATTATTCTATTTTAACCGATTTTGGGAGTTTTCGGAGAAAATAGTTTGGAGGGTATTTTGGATATTTCCTATTTAATGTTAAGTGAGATATTTTATGAGATATGGAATTAGTTGATGTTTTGGAAAATAATAGGAAGATATTAAAGAGGAAATAAAAGAGAAAGAAAAATAGTAAGAAAGAAAGGAAAAACAAGAGAAAGAAAAGAGGAGAAGAGAAAGAGAAGAGAAAGTGGAGAGGAAAACCTAGAATCATCAAGGGATCATCACCAAAGCTTGCAATCGATCGGTAAGGGTGTGAAACTCCATCATCTCTTTAATGTATATGATTGCATGTGTATGTGTTTGGATTTTGTAGAGTTTCTACTCTTTTTCCACTTAGGTTAGAAGTTGGTTTGATGAGTAGAATGAGGTTTTAATCGGTTAGAACTCGGATTAGACGATGTAGTTTAGTCGGGTGATGGTAGGGTTGTGCCACTGAGACTGGTTCGGATTTAATCGATTGGTTGTGTGGAGTTTGGGCTTTGGAATAGCCATGGAAGTTCTGTCTTCGCAGGCTCGCCAGGCGAATGGTAGCGAAGCTTCGCCAGGCGAAGCCCAGCGAGCTGCAGCGAAGCAAGTCAGAAGCAACACCCTGTCTTCGCTGGCAAGTTCGCCAGGCGAATGAGAGTGGCGAAGGTTTGCCAGGCGAGTATGCTAGCGAGTGCTAGCGAGTAATTCCAGAATAAATCCCAGTGGTCTTCGCTGGCAAGTTCGCCAGGCGAACGAAGTAGCGAAGGTTCGCTAGAGGCTTCGCCAGGCGAAGGTTAGCGAACACAGCAGCATATTTTTCTTTCTTGTGTTTTCCATTCGTGGATTGGTTGTGTGGTTTGGTTGCGATCATTCCTTGTTTGAGATGATTAATTATATGTTGTTATGTGTGTTGTGGGTAGCCGTATGGCGTGAATCCTAGTTTATGAATTGTGAAGTGTGGAATGTGGCCGTTTGGTATTTTGGTGCATTACTTGAATGTAATAGAAATGCATGATGAGATTATATGATGACTGTATGTATGTATTGTGATATGTATATATAATGGATGCATAATGAATATATGCAATGAATGTGAAGAATGCATGAGCATGTTCGCAAACGTGGTTGCATTTCAAGAAGTGTATGAAGTACATTCTTGTGCTGTTGACTCTTAGGAGAGTCTGATGAGTGGTGTGACTCTTAGGAGAGTCTGATGAATGAAGTGATTCCTAGGAGAATCTGATGAACGAATTGATTCCTCGGAGAATCTGATGAAAGATGCGATTCCTCGGAGAATCTGCTAAATGACTTGATTCCTCGGAGAATCTGATGAACGGTGTGATTCCTCGGAGAATCTGATGAACAGTGTGATTCCTTGGAGAATCTGATGAACGGTGTGATTCCTCGGAGAATCTGATGAACAGTGTGATTCCTTGGAGAATCTGATGAACGGTGTGATTCCTCGGAGAATCTGATGAACAGTGTGATTCCTCGGAGAATCTGATGAACGGTGTGATTCCTCGGAGAATCTGATGAACAGTGTGATTCCTTGGAGAATCTGATGAACGGTGTGATTCCTCGGAGAATCTGATGAACAGTGTGATTCCTCGGAGAATCTGATGAACGGTGTGATTCCTCGGAGAATCTGATGAACAGTGTGATTCCTCGAAGAATCTGATGAATGGTGTGATTCCTAGGAGAGTCTGATGAGTGATGTGATTTCTAGGAAGATCTAATGAGTTATAGGATACCCATGAGGGGTGGGAGTGAATTGATTCTTAGGAGAATCTGACAGACGATTAAGTCGATAATATGTTGCATTCGCGTAGAGTAGCGAGTTGGCCTCCATGACTTGCGTGTTGACATTTGTGCATGATGTATGGCGAAATAAGCATGTTGTGTATGTTTATTAGAATAATGTGAAAGGTGTGAATGACATAATGAAATGCTTGAAGATATATATATGTATATATATGTATGAATGAATATATGTATATATGTATATGTGTGTAACATGTATGAATGTTCCTGAATGGATATAAACCTTAATGATGCATATTGTTTATGCTTGATGTTCTATTTGTAAATAGACTTTAGTGGATACATTGTGATGTACGATGTGAGTCGTGGTGAGAAAGCGTAAGATGCATGATTGTGGATATGATATATATATATATATATATATATATATATATATATATATATATATATATATATATATATATATATATATATATATATATATATATATATATATATATATATATATATATATATATATATATATATATATATATATATATATATATATATATATATATATATATATATATATATATATATATATATATATATATATATATATATATATATATATATATGTATATATGCCTTTATGCATTATTTGTTATGATATTGTTTCTCACCCTTCTGCTGTTTTATAATGCTCTATGAGGCATTGCAGATTAGATTACTGGAGATCTTTTGTGAGGCGTGGCTTCATCCTTTAGTTGGTCGGCTCTGATATGTAGCACCGGGTAGCTAGGAGTTATTTTGTTTCTTTTGTGATGCATGTGTATATGTATCTGCTGATGTAAGTTATGTAACTATGTTGGTTGATGATTTGTATATATGAATACATGTGTTAGAGAATTATGAAATATTTGGATGTTCCGCCTTTGTTCTAGATATTTTCTCGTGGGTGTTACCCCGTTGTTGCATATCATTATATATGAGCAGGTGTTTTATATGTGTGATTTTTGGATAATGTGGCATGTCCCTTTTATACCGTTTTATAAACTTACTCTGATGAAATTTTGAATTTATGCCTAAATAATTAATTGTATTATTTGGGGGTATAGAAAGGGGATGTTACAACCGCTGATGGAAAACTATGAAGTTGGGGTTTGCACGATTTTGTCTGGCCATTTTCGTGAGGGAAGTGCAGAGGTTGAGAATAGGAAGTTTATGTGGATGGTGAGGTATGAGAGTGCAGAGGTTAATATATAATAGTGAATTGGAAGATGAAATGGGGGATTCGGAGGGTTTTTAGTGGGGTTTAAATGTGGGAAAGTGGGGAATTTGAAGAGTGAAGGTGGAGAGGTGCGTAACATCTGTTTTGACAGAATTGGGGTTTTATTCGCGTGATGACCGTCAGGGGTGTGTGACGGTCATAACACGCGTGATGACTGTCAGGGGAGTGTGACGACCGTCACATCAGCAAATTCTGCAAAAATGCAGAAATTCGCTTGTGGGGCGTTTTAACAGTGAAAAATATGATTTTTGAAGACTTTTGCACTATGATAGACTGATTACAAAATAGAAAATAACATGAAACATAATTAAGGGAGATACCGGAATGAAATTAAAATGACATTGAATCAAAAACGAGTTTAAAGTAATACAATATCCAAAAAGAAACAATTGCAAAATTAAGTAATGTGAAACAATGTGAAATGCAGTAAACTAAAATTAAAGAGAAAACTAAAATATCACTCCTTTGATTTCTTCAAGTTGTTGACCTGCTGAATAACATCATCAAATTGGTCGCTAACTACCTCCATGTATGTAACGAAATCCATGTGAAGTTGCGTTAATTCCTCTTTTATAGTTGTTACTTCCAGCTTGAGGTCGTCCATAGTTCTCAGAACAGTGTCCAACTTGTCTGTGTTTTGTTCAGGAGTGGGGTCAGGAAAGTTATGGTAGTTAGGAGGGGTCTCAGGATCTATCTCCACTTCGGACTCATAATCTTGATAGTACAAATATTCATGTGCTTCTGATATTTGATCACTGTCATACATGTAAGCCTGGGGTGTGGAATGAGGTGATGGAGGTCCCATAGGCTCGTCCAATTCATAAAGCCAATTGTTCTTATTGTGGATACTTGTTAGCTCGTGGTTGGGCAATGTGAAAAGGTGGACAGGTTGATCAGCTATGAGGTATTCGTAGGCTCTTGGTCCTAAGGTACCTAAGATACGTCTGTTGAAGCAGAACTGGATGTCCATTGATCTGAGGTTGCCGAAACGAATGGCTTTGTTCAGGTAATACCTCAGGCCAATTTCGTGGGCAATCATGGTGACTAAGCCTCCTATTAAAATGGGTGAGTGTGGTTCCTGATTAAGGCGTGTGAATGCCCTCATCATAAAAGGGACAGCATTTGCAGGGCGGCCTTGTGAAGCACAGAGAAGGATGAACAACTCTTCCTTTGAGACTGTTGTAACGTTTTCCTCCTTCCCAAAGAGGGTATGGGCTAAAGTCCTATGGAAATAGCGGAAGGCTGGATTGTGTATCTCGTTGTTGTGCATGTCATTCGGTTCAGGGTGATAGTTACCGGTGATGGTACCCTAGAATTGTTCTAACTCGAGATCAATATCCTCTTCAGTGGTGGTAAACACAAAAGGTCCGCTAGGGAAGCCTAGGATGTTAGCTAACGATGTACGATTGTGTGTTTGGTCCATTCCAAACATTCTAAAGGTTATCAGCTCTTTAGTGGATCCATAGCCATGTTCGAGTAGGTAACTTAAGGAGCTAAGGAATTCGAACGTGAGTTCGCGGTAGGTAGCAAATCGGGTCTTTAGAGCAGTTTGCTCCCAGCCTAATTGGTTAAATAAATACTGAATGCTATCCTGGATTTCTAGCTTGTCCATGGTGGGTCTATCATAGTACAGAGTCGAAGCAAAGCTTCTCTGAGTCAGAGCCTCAAATCTGGCCTTATGAGCTAGTCCTCTAAACGCAACAGTCGTAACGTCGATGTCAGCCATACTCGGAGGTTAGTCGGATGAAAATGGGAGAAAAGTAGAACAACTTTAAAATCCTGGAAAAATTAAAATTACATTCACTCAGATCATATTTTTAAGAAGCAAAGGGTGATAAAAGAAATAAAAATAAAATAAAATAAATAGTAGAAAATAAGAAAATAGAAATTTATAGAAATTATAAGTTAAAGGGAAAACATAGTTTTAATAAATTTAGAAGGGAAAAAATGGGAAAAATTGGGTTGCCTCCCAATCAGCGCTGTCTTTAACGTTAGAAGCTTGACGATAGCTTGGCTATAAGCTATTTGGGAAGCTCGATCAATTTCATATTGCTCACGTGGTCGCTGTGTTCATTTTGATTATAATGCTTCAAACGTTGTCCGTTTACTATAAACGGTGTGTTGATCTGATTTCTGATTTCAACAGCTCCACTCTTAAGGACTTTGGTGACCTCAAAGGGTCCAGACCATCTAGATTTTAATTTTCCAGGGAAAAGTTTTAATCTGGAGTTGAATAGGAGCACGATGTCTCCCACACTGAATTGTTTCCGGATCGAACGTTTATCATGTCATTTCTTGGTTCTTTCTTTGTAGATACGTGCATTCTCGTATGCGTCCAATCTGAGCTCTTCCAATTCATGAAGGTTCAAAATCCGTTTCTCTCCTGCTGCAATGTAGCTGAAGTTCAGCGTCTTAATAGCCCAGAAGGCTTTATGCTCTAATTCTACCGGCAGGTGACATGATTTTCCGTAAATGGTGTGGTACCTATTGGTGTCTTAAAGGCGGTCCTATAAGCCCATAAAGCTTCGTTCAGCTCTGATGACCAATCTTTCCTGGAGGTTGCGACAGTCTTTTCCAAAATTTGCTTTATTTCTCTGTTCGAAACCTCCACCTGTCCACTAGTTTGTGGATGATGCGGTGTGGCTACGCGGTGTTTGACTACATATTTGGAGAGGAGTTTGTCAAAGATTCGCAATATGAAGTGCGAACCACCATCACTAATGATGAGTCTGGGCACACCGAATCTATGAAAGATTGTGTTTTTAAAGAGTTTGACGACTACTCGCGTGTCATTTGTTGGAGCGACAACGACCTCTATCCATTTAGATACATAGTCGACAGCGACGAGTATATATTTGTTTCCAAAAGAAGAAGGGAAAGGACTCATGAAGTCTATTCCCCAGACGTCAAAGATTTCTACTTCTAAAATTCGTTTCTGAGGCATTTCATCGCGTCGTGAGATGTTGCCAGTGCGTTGGCACCGGTCGCATTTTTGTACAGCGACATGGACATCCTTCCAGAGGCTGGGCCAAAATAGGCCAGATTGTAGAATTTTAGCGCACGTCTTTGAAGTACTAGCATGACCACCATAAGGTGCTGAATGGCATTGGGAAATGATGTCTTCTATTTCTTCCTCTGGGACACAGCGACAGTATAAGTTGTCGGCGCCTCGTTTGAAGAGTAGAGGTTCGTCCCAGTAGTAATGCTTTAAGTCGTGGAAGAATTTCTTCTTTTGTTGATAAGTTAGGTCCGGTGGAAGCACGCCTGCGGCCAAGTAATTAACGATGTCGGCAAACCACGACAAAGTGGCTTGGGCATAGACAACTTCCACGGCTTTTTCCAGTTCTGGTTCATCCGAGGTTGAGTTGGACATATCGCTTTCCAATTTGGCTATCAGACGTTCGTAGGGAAAATCGTCATTGATAGGCACTGATTCTTGTTTAATGCCCTCTATACGGGATAAGTGATCTGCAACTACGTTCTCGGTCCCCTTCTTATCTTTAATTTCTAAGTCGAACTCTTGTAATAATAGGATCCATATCAATAATCTTGGTTTGGCATCCTTTTTGCTTATTAGGTACCTAATCGCAGCGTGATCTGTGTATATGATTATTTTGGCTCCTACCAAGTAGGAACGGAATTTGTCAAGAGCAAACATGACTGCTAGAAGTTCCTTTTCCGTTGTGGCGTAGTTCATTTGGGTAGGGTCTAAAGTTCTACTGGCGTAGTAGATAGCGTGAAGCTTCTTGTCTTTCCTTTGTCCTAGAACTGCGCCTACAGCGTAATCACTCGCATCGCACATGATTTCGAATGGTAGTCGCCAATCTGGGGGTTGCATGATTGGTGCGGTGATAAGTGCTGACTTTAGAGTTTCGAATGCTTCTAAGAATTCTCTGTCAAAGATGAACTCGACAACTTTCATTAACAAACCTGTAAGAGGTTTTGTGATTTTCGAGAAATCCTTTATGAATCTTCGGTAGAATCCAGCGTGTCCTAAGAAGCTTCGTATTTCTCGTACAGTTTTCGGAGGTTGAAGATCCTTTATGATCTCTATTTTAGCTTTGTCAACTTCAATCCCTTTTTCAGATATGACGTGTCTTAAAACGATGCCTTGTCGGACCATGAAATGACATTTCTCCCAATTAAGGACAAGATTCACTTTAGCGCATCTTTTGAGTACCATTTCCAAATTTGACAGACAGCTTTCAAAACTTTTTCCGCATACAGAGAAGTCATCCATGAACACTTCCATGATGTCGTCTATGTAATCCGCAAAGATTGCCATCATGCATCTTTGGAAGGTTGCTGGAGCATTGCACAGTCCGAACGGCATTCGGCGATAAGCAAAAGTACCATAGGGACAGGTGAATGTCGTCTTTTCTTGGTCATCGGGGTGAATAGGAATTTGAAAGAATCCCGAATAACCATCTAGATAGCAGAAGTATGAATGTTTTGCTAGTCTTTCCAACATCTGGTCTATGAAAGGTAAGGGGAAGTGATCTTTCCGAGTTGCCTTGTTCAGTTTTCTGTAAACGATACACATCCTGTTTCCGGTCACAACTCTTTGGGTTATCGATTCGCCTTTTGCATTCTTCACTACAGTAACGCCTCCTTTCTTTGGTACTACATGTACTGGGCTGACCCATTGGCTGTCGGAGATCGGGTATATGATTCCTGCGTCTAGTAACTTTTTCACCTCGTCTTTGACTACAGTGCTTAGGATCGGGTTTATCCTTCTCTGATGTTCTCTTGAAGTTTTGCAGTCTTCCTCTAGCATGATACGATGCATACAGATGGAAGGACTTATGCCTTTTAGATCGCTTATATTATAGCCTAACGCAGTTGGGTATTTCCTTAGGACTTCTAGTAATTTCTCAGTTTCTGATTGTCCTAAATTAGCGTTGACTATTACTGGTCTTTTGAATTCTGTATCTAGGAATTCGTACCTGAGGGTTTTAGGTAGTTCTTTAAGTTCTAAAGCTGAGTTTTTCGGACCTGGCATGTGATTTGGAGTTAGTGCTAAGATCTCGCTCAGTCTATCATCTTTGTATGGTGCACGCCAGTTGTCGTCTTCATGAATAGCAGGGATCTCGATTTTCATGATTTCAGAATATGTAGTTTCTTACTTCTCTAATTCTCGTATGCATTCGTCAATGACATCTACTATATAGCATGTGTCATCTATAGTTGGTGCCTTCAAGAACTTAGTAAGGATGAACTCTATCTTTTCTTCTCCTACTTCGAATGTTAGCCTTCCTTTCTTTACGTTTATGATAGCTCCGACTATAGCTAGGAACGGTCTTCCTAGGATAATTGGGGTAACAGCGTCCTCTTTGATGTCCATGATTATGAAGTCAGTTGGGATATAGAATTGGCCTATGCGTATTGGAACGTTTTCCAGCACACCGACGGGATATTTCACTGATCGGTCAGCCAATTGCACGGACATTTTGGTTGGTCTTAGTTCTCCCATATTCAGCTTTTTGCATATAGATAAAGGCATTACACTTATACTGACTCCTAGATCGCATAGAGCTTTGTCTATAACGAACTTTCCTATGACGCAAGGTATGGAGAAACTACCTGGGTCTTTTAGTTTAGGAGGCATGTTGTTTTGAATGATTGCGCTACATTCGGCAGTGAGTGTCACTGTCTCGTTATCCTCTATTTTCCTTTTATTAGACAAGATTTCTTTAAGAAACTTAGCGTATGATGGCATTTGAGTTATCGCTTATGTGAAAGGAATATTGATGTTTAATTGTTTCAGAAGTTCAACAAATTTCTTAAATTGTCCTGAAGTTTTGGAGTTTATTAATCTTTGAGGATAAGGGATAGGTGGTTTATATGGCGCTGGAAGCACATATGAGTTTTCATCTTTGGCGGCTTTTTGCTCGTCACATTCCTTCTTTTCTGTTTCAGACTCCTTTTCTGTTGGTTTATCAGATTTCGGATGCATTACTAAATCTTCATTCCTAGGATCTGTTGGGCCTTCCAATTCTTTTCCACTTCTCAATATAACAGCGTTTGCGTGGCCTTTCGGATTAGGTTCTGGCTGGCCTGGAAATGTTCCAGTTGGGGCAGCTGCAGAGGCTTGTTGTTGAGCCACTTGTGATATTTGTGTTTCGAGCATCTTATTGTGGGTGGCTAAAGCGTCTACTTTTTCGGTCAGCTGTTTAATTTGCTCGCTAGTGTGTATGTTTTGATTCAGGAATTCTTTATTTGTTTGAGCTTGAGCAGCTATGAGTTTTTCCATCATCACTTCGAGGTTTGATTTCCTAGGGCAAGTCTGGGCAGCAGCGGCTGGTTTCTGATATCCTGGCGGAGCAGCGGGTTCTTGCAAGGCATTATTGTTCTTGTAGGAAAAGTTTGGGTGGTTCCTCCATCCTGGGTTGTAAGTATTTGCGTAAGGATTTCCTTGAGCGTAGTTTACTTGATCTGGTGGGATTCCTGCCAATAATGGGCACTCGGGCGTATTATGAGTGGCGATTCCACATAACTCGCAGTTTGGAGTTACAGCAGCTACGGTTGCAGTTGGGGTAACGGTCAGACTGTCGATTTTTTACGCTAGAGCATCTACCTTAGCGTTGAACTTTTCAAGACTGTTGATCTCGTACATCCCACCTTTCACTGCGGGTTTCTCTGTTGGAGTTCGTTCACCTCCCTACTGGCAGTGGTTCTGAGACATGTTTTCGATAAGTTGATAGGCTTCGCCGTATGGCTTATCCATAAGTGCACCGCCCGCGGCGGCGTCTACCGTTAATCTGGTGTTATACAGAAGCCCATTGTAGAAAGTATGGTCGTCACCCAGTCTTCTAAACCGTGGTGAGGACATGCTCTCATCATATCTTTGAACCTTTCCCACGCTTCGTAGAGAGATTCATTATCTTTTTGTCGAAATCCGTTGATTTGAGCTCTAAGCATAGCAGTTTTGCTTGGCAGAAAGTATCTCGCTAAGAAAACGTTCTTCAACTGTTCCCACGTCGTAACGGAGTTGGATGGTAAGGATTATAACCATGTCCAAGCTCTATCTCTAAGAGAGAAAGGAAAAAGACGAAGTCTTATTGCGTCTGGAGTTACTCCATTTTCCTTCACTGTGTCTGCGTATTGCACAAACTTCGTTAAGTGTTCATTCGGGTCCTCAGTTGCATTTCCTGAGAATTGATTTTGTTGTACAGCTGACAGCAATGACGGTTTTAGTTCGAAATCGGTTCGATTGATAGCTGGGGCAACAATGCTACTTCGAGGTTCCAACTGAGAGGGTGTAGCGTAGTCCTTCAGCGGTTTGTTCTGAGGTCCGTCAGCCATCTTTGCTTCTTCAACAAGAGGGTGAGCTAGAAGATCAGGAATATTGTGTTTTCGTTGATATTCGATGATGCGCCTTCTTAAATGTAAGAAGCGCTCTAGTTCGGCGATTGTTGGTTATAAGATGTCACCTTGTGAGCGAGTACTTGGCATACAATCGAAGAACGAGTAGAGGGAGAGAGAATAGTTAACCTAGTCTATACTATGTAACAAAAGATTACACTATTGACTAAACGGGTCCCCGACAACGACGCCAAAAACTTGATCGCGACTTTCTATGTCTAACTCAATTAACTGCAAGTGCACAGTCTATCACGTAGTAATAATAGATATCGATCCCACAGGGACTCGTAATCAAACTAGTATTTTCGGGTGTTACTGTGTTTAGCTAGGTTGGTAATGTTTTAGGGGAAATAAAAACAAAATAAGTGCGTAAACTAAAGGGAACTAAAGCTTTTAATTAAGGTATAAATGCTTGAATCGGTATGTAATATGTTGGTTCTTCAGGGATTCTACAGGTCACCGGTGTCTTTAGGTTTTCAAAAATAGTTTAAGAAGAAAATGATGGTTTAAAGACCTTTGTCTCATGATGGTTGTTGACGCTAGTCACAACTCTAAGGCGGAACGTATGTTGTCGCTATCCCATTCGGGGTTAAAGTTACTTTTTGAAAACTATTAAGTTCTAATTCCTTTTAAAGCGTTGTCGCTGTTTTTAAAATGAATGCTTAGTTTTTACTATCCGAACTTAACCTCAGTTGTCGCTTGTTGGTTCGTACCTTTATGAATTTCCCACTGTCGTGGCAAAACTACTGTAAATAATTTCTCGCTGTCGCGACGAAGGTTTATTTAGAAAAATCGATTTAAAAACTGAAGCCATAAATAAGTTTTGAAAAGGTAGGTATACACCGGTTAATTATCGAATCCATCAGATTATTTATTACATACCGATTACTTAAGATTTAGCCAGACATGGAATATAAATTAACAACACGTAAATAATGGCAGAAAATAATCACATGCATTATAATGGGAAATAGAAATCAATTAACGATTAAAATAAAAACCTGTAAACAATTCGATTGGATTTTGGGAAATCCTCCAAAATGGCGGCAGGATTTAGTCTTTATGCCAATTACTCATAAAGAATAGAAATGGGAAAGTAAAACAACAATTGCAAGGAAAGAAAGAAAAGGAAACAAAATAACGATAACAAAATGGGAAACTGTAAATTGCTCTGAAAGTAAATTGGCAGCACTTCGTCTCTTCAATGCGGCCCCCTTTTCTTGGTACCAGCTCCCTCTCTTTTATAGATGAAATTGGCAACGGTTAATTTCCTTAGGGAGTGGGATTTATCTCAAAAAATATAGGAGTTAGTGGTCCACTCCTTTTTGGCATTTTGAAAGCATTTCACAGCACGTGCAGAAAATCTGCATTTTAACTCCATGACGATCGTCATGGACCTGTGATGGTCGTTACACGTATGACGGTCGTCACACCCTTGTGACGGTCGTCATATCAGCAGAACTCATTTTTGCTGCTTTTTGGCCTGATTTACACCTGGTTTTCACCTGTAAATGCTTGTTTTCTTCATCTTGCTCCATTTGAGCATGGACTTTGAATACCTGCAAAATACTGGACAAATAGTATGGAAATATCCGAAATCGGAGTGAAAACTGTCGCTGATTAGTAGAAAAGTACGTCATTATATATATACGATTTCGCGTTATCAAACTCCCCTAAAATTGAATCTTTGCTTGTCCTCAAGTAAGGGTAGGAAAAATTTAAAGTTCGGCAAGCACGCGGCACGCTCTTCCTTTGATAAGATTTTTCGAACGCCAAGTTAGGAAAAACCGAGGGTCCAATAGAAACAAAGCGTATACGGCAACGACACTGGATTGTAAATCTTCGAAGGCCTCTCTTGTATGCAAGCCAGTCCCAATCATGTTACTGCAGCTCGGCTTCAAGTTTCTTGCAACAAATTTTACCCGGCTTCACTCTGGCGCAATCACATTAAGCCCGTTGTCCCTACACGTTCATGGCAAGAAAACCTGTTGGTGACTATGATCTCTTTGCTAATTTGATTTTTTCTTTGCACATATGCTCATTCTGCTATAAATCTGCAAGAGTTTTGTACCGTTGGGCTAAATGCTCGGGCGAGGAGCACCTAACCTAGAAGGGACATATCTCTATATTCAGGCTATATGGCTTTTCTTTTCTTTCAAGATTATTGAATTCTTACTAGAGATCATACACTTATTTGCATCGGTTTCTTGCTTAGAAGTGTTTAGGATGGTGCAGACTGCTCGTATAAACTATTGGGGGCTCCGTTTGAGTCGAAACTTGAGGCTTTGGTACGAGTAAGTAGTGAGACTGACTCGCATAAACCAGAGGTCTAAGGTATCAAGGCGTAGAAGCTTTGTTAGAATTTTATTCTCAGAGATTCCAAACTTGGTAAGGTTTAGGCGTGTCACGTGATGCTTTGGAGAGGATAAAGGTTTCTTTGTATATGTCAGATAAAGCGCGGGGAGTTCATGTAACGGAGATATATATATATATATATATATATATATATATATATATATATATATATATATATATATATATATATATATATATATATATATATATATATATATATATATATAAGAGCTTATTTGCCGAAATTAAACTTGCTTTAAATTGAAAATTTGAAAGAAAAAGTACAATCGGAAATGGGAAATAACAGGGAAAAGGGAAATAACGGTCCGCTCCCACACTATCTCAATCAGTGTCCTCACTGATTTGAAAGAATTCGGAAGGGAAAAATACAAAGGAAAGAAAAAAAACAAAAATGACAAGAAATGAAAAAAAATACAACTAGTCCCTTACTCTTCCTCGATCTCTACCTCAACCTTTGGCTGTGTCGTCGCGTGCCGCGAGGTTCAAAGCTCCGGTGTGGAAGATGTAATCGCGGAGGCCTTCGAATCGAACAGTGAGGTGTGTGATCTCATCGGCCATGCCGGAATGGACATCCTGGATCTGCTGCAAAGATTGCCTCATGTGACCGGTTTGTTCTCTCTGTCACGCTTCGAATTCTTCAGCCCTTCGGTTCTACTGTTCCATCATAAGCATCATCTGATTCTACTGTTCGATGCAGCGGAGGAGGGCCTCGGATGTGTCATCAGTGGCGGGACAGTGGCGGCGGCGCGCGGAAGGGCCTTCGGCAGCAGGTGCTTGTGATGGCTCAGGCTGTTCAGCTCTGTCTAACTCCTCTTGAACTTCATCCCTGGGCTCTTGGGCATTATCCTGAGTTGGGGCAGCAGAGGCAGTGGTATCGAAGAGCCAGTTGGCTCTGTCCTGCGGATGCATTCGGGTGCGTGAAGGCATGATGATGCTCTGGATAGTGCGGCCTCGCACTACCGGATGGTATCTCCCATTTACGCGGGATCTAATGAGGTGGGAGGCACGGCAGTGGTCGGTGTCTAGGAAGACAGGGGGCATCTGGCGGAGGGTCTGGAGGCGTTCGCCAAGGCCGAGGCCTATGGCAATGGATGTGATGATGCCACCAAAATAGAAAGGTTTTGAGCCGCGGTTACAATTGGCTTGAATGTGAGCCAAGAGGAACGGGGCGGCGTTAACAGGTTCCGAAGCGAACACGCAACGGAGGAAAAATAGCTCCTTCGAGTTGACCTTGTGGTTACTGTCACGAGCGAATATGGTGTTGCTCAACACGCGGTGAAAGTACCGGATTGTTGGGTTGTGGATATGAGTAGCGTTCAGAGTGTCCCAACTTTCTAGAGTGGTGTCGGTCAGTCGGTTCCATAGAGGGACAACTTCCTGGTAGAACTGATCGGATAGGCGGCGATGAGCATCGTCGCTGTGAGGGAACTGTAGAATGACGGCGATGCGGTCCTGGGGGTCGAAGAAGTACCTTATCCAACAAGGTTCTCCGATGATACCAAAGCAGTATCTCGAACCAATTAGGAGATTCTTCGGGAGATCATAGCAGTACCTTGTCCAACAAGGTTCTCCGATGATACCAAAGTAGTATCTCGAACACAACTTGAGATTCTTCGGGTGATCAAAGCAGTACCTTGTCCGACAAGGTTCTTTGATGATGCCAAAGCAGTATCTCAAACACAACTTGAGATTCATCGGGTGGTCTAAGTAATATATTATCCTAACAAAGTTCCCCAATAATGCCAAATTTGTATCTCGAACACAACTTTAGATTCTTCGGGTGATCGCAGCACTACCTTTTCCAACAAGGTTCTTCGATGATACCAAAGCAGTATCTAGAATACAACTTGAGATTCTTCGGGTGATCAAAGTAGTACCTTGTCCAACAAGGTTCTTCGATGATGCCATAGTAGTATCTCTAACATAACTTGAGATTCTTCGGGTGATCAAAGTAGTATCTTCTCCGATAAGGTTCTCCGATGATACCAAAGCAGTATCTCGAACAAAACTTGAGATTCTTCGGGTGGTCGAAGAAGTACCTTATCCAACAAGGTTCTTTGACGGTACAAAAGTAGTATCTAAAAAAAATAGGAGATTTTTCGGGTGATCAAAGCAGTACCTTATCCAACAAGGTTCTCCGATGATACCAATGCAGTATCTCGAACACAACTTGAGATTCTCGGGGTGATCAAAGCAGTACATTGTCCAACAATGTTCTCCGATGATACCAAAGTAGTATCTCAAATGCAACTTGAGATTCTTCTGGTGATCGAAGCAATACCTTTTCCAACAAGGTTCTTCGATGATACTAAAGTAGTATCTCGAACACAATTTGAGATTCTTCGGGTGATGAAAGTTATACCCTGTCCAACAAGGTTCTCCGATAATACAAAAGCAATATCTCGAATAAAACTTAAGATTCTTTGGGTGGTCGAAGAAGTACCTTATCTAACAAGGTTCTCCGATGATACCAAAGCAATATCTCGAACCAAACAGGAGATTCTTCGGGTGGTCGAAGCAGTACCTTGTCCAACAAGTTTCTCCGATGATATCAAAGCAGTATCTCAAACACAACTTGAGATTCTTCGGGTGATCAAAGCAGTACCTTGTCCAACAAGGTTCTTCGATGATACCAAAGCAGTATCTCAAACACAACTTGAGATTCTTCGGGTGGTCGAAGCAATATGTTATCCCAACAAGGTTCCCCAATGATTCCAAATTAGTATCTCGAACACAACTTTAGATTCTTCAGGTGATCGAAGCATTATCCTTTCCAACAAGTTTCTTCGATGATACCAAAGCAGTATCTAGAACACAACTTGAGATTCTTCGGGTGATCAAAGTAGTACCTTGTCCAACAAGGTTCTTCGATGATACCATAGTAGTATCTCTAACATAACTTGAGATTCTTCGGGTGATCAAAGTAGTATCTTCTCCAATAAGGTTCTCCGATGATACCAAACCCGTATCTCGAACAACACTTGAGATTCTTCAGGTGGTCAAAGAAGTACCTTATCCAACAAGGTTCTTAGACGATACAAATTAGTATATAAAAAAAATAGGAGATTCTTTGGGTGATCGAAGCGGTACCTTATCCAACAAGGTTCTCCGATGATACCAATGCAGTATCTCGAATACAACTTGAGGTTCTTGGGGTGATCAAAGCAGTACTTTGTCGAACAAGGTTCTCCAATGATACCAAAGTAGTATCTCAAATGCAACTTGAGATTATTCTGGTGATCGAAGTAGTACCTTGTCCAACAAGGTTCTTTGATGATACTAAAGTAGTTTCTCGAACACAATTTAAGATTCTTCGGGTAATCAAAGTTGTACCTTGTCCAACAAGGTTCTCTGATAATACCAAAGCAGTATCTCGAATAAAACTTGAGATCCTTTGGGTGGTCGAAGAAGTACCTTATCCAACAAGGTTCTCCGATGATACCAAAGCAGTATCTCGAACCAAATAGGAAATTCTTCAGGTGATCGAAGCAGCACCTTGTCCAACAAGTTTCTTCGATGATACCAAAGCAGTATCTCGAACACAACTTGAGATTCTTCGGGTGATCAAAGCAGTACCTTGTCCAACAAGGTTCTTCGATGATACCAAAGCAGTATCTCAAACACAACTTGAGATTCTTCGGGTGGTCGAAGCAATATGTTATCCCAACAAGGTTCCCCAATTAAGCCAAATTAGTATCTCGAACACAACTTTAGATTCTTCGGGTGATCGAAGAACTACCTTTTCCAACGAGGTTCTTCGATGATACCAAAGCAGTATCATGAACATAACTTGAGATTCTTCGGGTGATCAAAGTAGTACCTTGTCCAACAAGGTTCTTCGATGATACCACAGTAGTAACTCTAACATAATTTGAGATTCTTCAGGTGATAAATGTAATATCTTCTCCAATAAGGTTCTTCGATGATACAAAAGAAGTATTTTAAACAACACTTGAGATTCTTCGGGTGATCGAAGAAGTGCCTTATCCAACAAGGTTCTTCGACGATACAAAAGTAGTATCTAAAAAAAACAGGAGATTCTTCGGGTGATCAAACCAGTACCTTATCCAACAAGGTTCTCCGATGATACCAAAGCAGTGTCTCGAACACAACTTGAGATTCTTGGGGTGATCAAAGCAGTACCTTGTCCAACAAGGTTCCCCGATGATAGCAAAGCAGTATCTAGAACAAAACATGAGATTCTTCTGGTGGTCGAAGCAGTATCTTATCTAACAAGGTTCTCTGATGATACCAAAGCATTATCTCAAATAAAATACGAGATTCTTCAGGTGGTCGAAGCAGTATCTTCAGATGATACGAAATTAGTATCTCGAACACAACTTGAGATTCTTTGGGTGATCAAAGCAGTTCCTTGTCCTGGAAGGTTCTCTAATGATACCAAACCAGTATCTCGAACACATTTTGAGATTCTTCGGGTGATCAAGGAAATTCCTTGTCCAACAAGGTTCTTCGATGATACCTAAGCAGTATCTCAAAAGCAACTTGAGATTCTTCGAGTGATCGAAGTAGTACCTTGTCCAACAAGGTTCTTCGATGATACTAAAGGAGTATGTCGAACACAACTTGAGATTCTTCGTGTGATCAAAGCAGTACCTTGTCCAAGAAGGTTCTTCGATGATACCAAAGTAGTATCTAAAATAAAACTTGAGATTTTTTGGGTGGTTTAAGCAGTACCTTATCCAACAAGGTTCTCTGATGATACCAAAGCATTGTCTCGAACAAAATAGGAGATTCTTTGGGTGATTGAAGCAGTACCTTATCCCTCATGGTTCTCCGATGATACCAAAGCAATATGTCAAACATAATTTGAGATTCTTCGGGTGATCGAAGCAGTACCTTGTCCAACAAGGTTCTTCAATGATACCAAAGCAGTATCTCGAACACAACTTGAGATTCTTCGGGTAATCGAGGCAGTACCTTGTCCAACAAGGTTCTTCGATGATACCAAAGTAGTGTCTCAAACACAGCTGCTGGGGAGAATAACTGAGCAAGGTTCCTATCGGAGGAAAAGCGTTGTCCAAACTCTGCAGGGGGAAAGATTTTAAGAAACTTTTAAAGATAACCTCTGCTTAAGGTGTAGCAAGATAAACAGTTGATGGGAACTATCATTATCAACTGCATGGTTGAGGAATGACTTACTAGGGAATAGGATTTCATGAGTACGTGTGGGGTATCAACTCTTTTCAGAGAGATATTGCCGACTTTGAAGGAAGACTGGCCAAGATGATTGCAAATTGATCCTGGATCTTGTTATGCTATGTCGTTGGGAAAGAAAATGCCATGCATTATGATGCACAGATATGCAACTAAGATGCAACTGCTAGATAATCTAATGCACGTGCGAATGCACAAGATATGCAAATGCATGATATGATTATGATATCTTTCTATATGTCATGCTTATGATAATGCAACAGACCAGCTATGCTGGGGATAGGTTTCCTTTTGGAGGTATCACCAGGGACTAGATCTGACGGGTACCAAATGGAATGGACTTTGGCTACTGTATTTGCCAAATAAGATTGGACTTTTTAAGGTAAATTTGAGAGATAGTGAAAGGGTCTGACTACTCGACATCCCAAATTTAGGGACCCAATACGCGACTAGAGGAACTGATTTCCCCTAGTAAACTTTGGGTACAATGCTGAGGAACCATGCTACACAGATCCCTGAGGAAAAACATTGTTTTATGGTGAAGAGCCTGGGTGACTAACAACTGATTTGATGTTGTCCCATGGTGAAATTTCCTTGGAGACCATTTAATATCCTCCAATATCTTTGAACACTAAAACAAGTTTTATTGTTTGTCAAAGGTTATTATCATTATTTTTAATGGAAGTTTCAAAGCATAAATTATCACAAATGAAATTAATTTGCAAACAAAAAGATAAAGTAAAAAGTGAGCATGATTTAGTGAGAAATCCCTCTTTATATTGATTTGACCCTTAAATGGGTAAGTATATATAAGGATGCAATTCCTTAATGAGGTAATTGCGGTGCAAGAAAAACATAATGGCAATACAAATTATAGAAGTTTCATTGTGTTCCAACACTGCTATAGTCCCTATGACTTAGAAGACCTCAACACCTTGCTTTGTGGGAAGATGACTGGATAGATTCCTCTCTTTGATGACGTATCAAGATTAAGTGAACGTGCACTTTGGATACTTTGCCTTGGAATTTTCCACTAACTTTTTCCTGGATCGCCCTTTCGGGTTTTCAATCCACCGGGACGCCCTTTTTTGCCTGAGCCGCCCTTTTGGGTTTTCAACTCAGCGGGCCTATTTTTTTTATTTCATCCCTAACTTTTGCCTGAACTTCCCTTTCGAGTTTTCAGTCCAACGGGATAACCATTTTTCCCTAAGTCTCCCTTTTAGGTTTTCGACTTAGCGGCTTTATTATTCCACTTTTTTAGGCAAAGTATCGTTTGACGGAATCTGCATTTACCGGGCAGGGTAATTCATCACCATCCATAGTTGCGAGTTTTAAAGAACCGCCAGAGAATGCCTCTATTACAACATATGGGCCTTCATAATTCGGCGTCCACTTGCCCCTAGATTTGTTGTACATAGTCATGATCCTCTTGAGCACTAAGTCACCTTCCCTGAATATTCTAGGATGCACTCTCTTGTCGAAAGCTCTCTTCATGTGTCTCTAATAAAGCTGACCATGACATATAGCTGCCAAGCGTTTTTCCTCAATAAGATTGAGCTCATTAAATCTTGTCTTCACCCACTCTGCTTCGTCAAGCTGAGCTTCTATTAACACTCTCAAAGAGAGGATTTCAACCTCTATCAGGAGAACTGCTTCCATGCCATAAACCAATTAGTAGTAGGGAATTGCCCTTGTCGAAGTTCACACTAAAGTACGATATTCGTGCAGTGCAAAAGGAAACATTTCATGCCAATCTTTATACGTGACCACCATTTTCTGGATGATCTTCTTGATATTTTTGTTGGTTGCCTCGAAGCTCCATTCATCTTGGGTCTGTATGGTGTTGAGTTGTAGTGTTCTATCTTAAAACTGGCGCACAATTCATCCATCATTTTGTTGTTGAGATTCGACCCATTATCAGTGATGATACGATTAGGCACTTCATATCTGCATATAATGTTATTGTGCTTCAAGAAGCGGACGATCGCTTGTTTGGTAACATTGGTGTACGATGCAACTTCAACCCATTTGGTGAAATAGTCTACGACCACTAGTATGAAGCGATGTCCATTCGAGGCTTTCGGCTCAATCATCCCAATCATGTCTATTCCCCACATGGAAAAGGGCCATGTTCAAAGGAGTGGGAGGCACATGGATCTTGTCAGAATATATCTGGCCCTTGTGACAAGTTTGGGCATGGTGGTAACAATCAACCTCCATGGTGAGCCAATAATAACTTGCTCTCAATATCTTTTTTTCCATCGTATGTCCATTCACATGGGTTCCAAAATAACCCTCATGTATGTTCTTCATAATTTGTTAAGCCTCATGCTTTTCCACGCATCTTAGTAGAACAGTGTCATGATTGTGTTTGTATAGCACATTCCCGTTGAGGAAGATATTGGACGCCAATCTACGTAAAGTTCTCTAGTCAACACCCAAGGATCCCTCAGGATACTCTTGCTTCTCCAGATATCGCTTTATGTCATAGAACCATGGCTTCTCAGCTGATCCTTCATCAACAGTCAAGAAATGTGCAAGCTCTTCAAAGCGTTGTAAATCAATAGACGGTCTATGATTGGGCCGTGTCAACTTATACATGGATGCCAGAGCTTCCAAAGCATCCTCCATTTGATTTTCTTCTCTGGGCACGTTGTCGCTACATGAAAAATGACACAGAGTCGCCACCGGATTTTATTTATCCCAAGGAGGGAAAGGGAAATAGCGATAAAACCTTTGGGAGAAGAGCATGGTCATCGCAACCAATTCTTAGGGTTTGGGAGTCGGTTATGCGAGGGGAAGGTGTTAGCACCCCCTCGCATCCATCGTACTCGATGGGAACCTCCTAGGCTATTTCACGTGAATGGGTGTTTTTATTAAGAGTTTGCTTGCTTAAGGAAAGGAGGGGTTGGTTTATTTATTTTAATGCTCGCCAAGGATTGTGACCCTTGTGCCTACGTATCCTCACTTAAAAAAAGTGAAGAATCAGAGCTCCGTAGTTCGGAGGCTTATGAAATAGTTGTTTGTTGGTTGATTTTATACCTTGAAAAAGGGTTTTCGGATTGATGCCTTAAGGCGAAAAATAGTTTGATGAGTTGATGTTATTTTTAGGTTTTTCTTAGGGAAGAAAAATGGGTCTTGATTAGTATTATACAAAAGACTTTGGATAGAGATGAATGTCTCGAATAACCAAGTCGAGCGTCTTGTATTCAAAACATTTGGAATGAGTGTAGGAGGACTCCATTCTCATTCCTTCTCCACCACTTTAAACTTCATGGTGCATAATTCTAATCATATATTTTATTGTGTTTTGGGTTGTTTATAAGAAAAAGGATCACTTGATGTTGGATCAAGGTTTATTGTTTGTAAAAGTATTTGAGGTGACACGAACGAGGTCGATGGCGGATGCACAAGGAGGCCGACTTACAAGGTTGAAAATGGCTCGATTAAATCGAGAGTTTGTTTTTAAAAATGGTTTTGGAATCAAGAGTCAACAAGGACAATAGCAATATTCACACACTAAAATCATACAAACATATGGGGTTAGTTGGCTAAAAAAAATCGAGACATGCAAAAAAAAACAGCACAAAGGGTGTTCGCGCCGCGAACAGGGAAACTGATCAGTTCGCGCCGCGAAGGGTGTTCGCGCCGCAAACTGAGAAAAGTGAACATTCTGATTTTTGCATGTTCGCGCCGCGAACTGGGAAAGTTTTCATTCTGATTTTGGCATGTTCGCGCCGCGACCTGAAGCGAAAAATGTAATATTTGCTGTTTTTTGCTGTCTTTTATGGTTTTCTTTCCTTTCTATTGGTTCTCAAAAATGGTTTTTGGTCCCCTTAGAACCTTACATGATATACTCAGTACAACCACACATAAAAGAAGAAGTAAAATGAATATAAAAGCAAAAAGTAAAGAGAGAAAGGTTTGAAATGGATACCCAAGAGCTTTCTATCTTTCTTGCAAGTCCTCCACTGATTTTTGTTGGAGGTGCTCTCCACTCTTCACTCTATGTTGTGAAGGTTTTTCTTCTCAATGGTCCTCTTGTGCTTCTACGTCACTCTCTTTTTTCTGGTTTTTCTTCCTTTCTATTTTTCTGGTTTTCAAGGTTTCTCTTGCTCTCTCTATTTTCTGGTTTTTCTATGTGTGTAGAATGTGTGAAGAGTGTATGGATTTGTTTACAGCCCCCTCCTTCTTATCTCCCCCACTCTAGGGTTTTCTCTTCTCCCCACATATCAGAATTTTTCATGGGATGATGTCTCTTACCACCTTTTCTTATATCACTCTCTTTCTTTCCATTTCCATGCAATGTGCTATGCTGCATTTTTGCTGTTGCACTTTGCCTATGCTGTTTTTTCTGCAGCACTTTGTGCCTTGCACCCATTTTGTTGGCTTGTGCTTGGATAGCTCCTCTTGGTCAAAGCTACTACTTCTTGACAGCATTTTCAAAATCTGATATTTAGATGTATTATCACATGCTATTCCCTTGATTTTGTGACATGTAAATTTTGTGATATGAGATAATTTGCCACCTCTTGCATGGGGTTGTTTTGCCCATGATTAAACATGCATATTCTTGGTCTTAAAACATTCCAATGTTGATTTAATTCTTGCACATTTCTTGGATGTTTGTAAACACAATGTGGACTTGGTGTGGCATTACCATAATATGAATTTGATTAGAGACTTGAATGAAGATTAGAAATAAATTAATTTCTAAACATTACTTAGAGTTGGAAATCTTGCAACAAATGACATTCTTGTAATGTCATAAAATTTCTCTTTATAATATTCTTGCCTCTAATTCATGAATTCATGATGGATTTCCCTAGAACCATTAAACTTGAAATGGATGAAGTCTTGAATTATGGACTTGTGATCTTGACTCGTGCTTTGCAAATTTGAACTCCACTTGACCAAGAATTTGAAACAAAATTGGATGAAGCAATCTTGAATTTAGGCCTTGAATTTCATGTTCATTAGGAATATATCTTGAATATCCTAATATGTTTTAAGTAACTTCTCCTTGAAGAAATCTACATGAGTAGACTTTCCAACTTAGATCAAGCCTTAGGTGATGAACCTTTTCCTTCATGTAGTCCAAGATAGACAAGTTATCTCATTTAAAATGGAAAGTGACAAATCGACCCAATATATACCTTATGAACCCACATGCTCGATATGCAATAGAACGATGTATGATATGGCGAATGTATGGTATAAAGGCTAAAGGTGAAAATGAGGGTGTGACACACGTGATCACTGCCCCAATTCCATGTCCATGAGAATTTGAAGCACCGTCAAACATGAGAGTCCATTGCTCCCCTAGTTCCGGTCCTTCTTCTGGTTTTGGCTCTTCGTAGTCTCTTGCCATCATGATATCCTCATCTGGGAAGTCGAACTTCAAAGGTTGATAACCATCCACTAGTTGGTGGGCTAGATGGTCTGCTAACACGTTGCCCTTAATAGCCTTTTGGGTAACATATTGGATGTCATATTCGGACAGAAGCATTTTCCATCGGGCTGCCCTACCTGTGAGAGCGGGTTTTTCAAAGATATATTTGATAGGATTCATCTTAGAGATCAAATATGTGGTGTGTGCTAGCATATACTGCCTGAGACACCTGGCCGCCCATGTAAGCGCACAACAAGTCTTCTCAAGTAAGGAGTATCTTGTCTCGCATTCATTGAACTTATTGCTAAGATAATATATGGCATGCTCCTTCTTACCAGTGTCGTCTTGTTGCCCCAACATGCAACCCATGGATTCATCAAGCATAATCATGTACATAATAAGTGGCCTTTTAGGAACAGGTGTTATCAGGATTGGTGGTTCTTGCAAATATTCTTTGATCTTATCAAATGCCCCTTGGAATTCATCATCCCATACAATCGACTAATCTTTCCTGAGCAACTTAAAGATTGGTTTGCAAGTGGCGGTGAGATGTGAAATAAATCTGGCGATATAGTTCAACCTCCCTAGAAAGCCACAAACCTCTTTCTTAGTTCGAGGTGCAGGCATACTCTGAATTTCCCTTACCTTATCAGGATCCACTTCAATCCCTTTCTGGCTTACAATAAAGCCCAACAGCTTTCCAGATCATACCTCCAACGTACGCTTATTGGGATTAAGCTTTAGTCTGAACTTTCTCAATCGGGCAAACACCTTTTTCAAATTGATCAAGTGCTCTTCTTCAGTTTGAGACTTGGCAATCATATTGTCAATGTACACTTCAATCTCCTTATGAATCATATCATGAAAGGGCGTTACCATCGTGTGTTGATATGTTGCCCCATCATTTTTCAGTCCGAACGGCATCACCTTATAACAGAAGGTGCCCCATGGTGTGATAAAAGTGGTCTTCTCCATGTCATCTGGATCCATTTTGATCTGATTGTAACTGGAAAATTCGTCCACGAAAGAGAAAATAGAGAACTGAGTCGTGTTATCCACCAATACGTCAATGTGAGGTAATGGGAAGTCATCTTTAGGACTGGCTCTGTTTAAGTCACGGTAATCCACACACACACACGGACCTTTTTGTCCTTCTTCAGTACCAATATAATGTTGGCAACCCATTGTGGATACTTGGCTACTGCCAGAAACCTAGCATCGAACTTCTTTCAGACTTCTTCAAGAATCTTAAGAGCCATATCAGGATGGGTCCTCCTCAACTTATGCTTGACAGCATGGCATTCTTCCTTGAGCGGTAACTTGTGTACAATGATGTACATATTCAATCCCGGCATGTCTTGGTAAGACCAGGCGAACACATCAGCATACTCTTGGAGAAGCTTTATCAACTTGGTTTTAACTGTATCTTGAAGAGACACTCTAACCATCACCTCCCTTCTATCCTCCTCAGTGCCTAGGTTGATAATTTTGACACCCTCTTTATGTGGTAGGATAACCTTTTCTTCTTGTTGTAGCAGCCTTGCCAACTCATCGGGGAGTTTACAATCTTCCTCGCCTTCTCCTTCAGCTAGGTAGGTTGGGCAATCAAAATCATATAGGCCTATAGCAACATCATTGTCAAGGACCTCAGTAGTTTCTCTGCATGTTATGATTTATGTAGTTTATTTAGGAAAATGAGTGCATAAAATAAATGTCAATTATTGTAAAAAGTAAAAAGAAAAGAAAGTGAGCGAAAATTGAATACAAACTTATATTTATTAATGATAACTATGTTTCAAAACATCAGGTGGCCCAATACAATGATCCACTATGCCTTGGGCAAAGCATAGGTTTTTTTTGACAAACAATGAAAATTACTTTTGGTGTGGGAAGAACTGATGGATTTTAATAGTCTTCTAATTCTGGAGTTCTTCACCAGGCTTGGCTTGATGAATCCAAATTTTAGAGATCTCTTTATCATCAACTTTATCTTCAATTACCATATCCCCCACAGCAGTGACCTCCTTTTTGTTATATGCAATCGCTGCTGTACTAGAAGAAGGATAATATCCAAGCCCAAATTTATCAAATTTTCCAGCAACCTCAACTACTTTGCCCCATCCTTGGGAATTTCCTTCATCAAAAACTGCTTTAACCTCTTCATACGAAGCCATCGACAATTTGGTTTCTTGATTATCTAGAACCCGTTGTACTGCCAAAGTACTCACTACCTCAAAAGAATAGAAAGGTGTCTCTAGCATTTCCCCTTCAACCTCAATGTACTGGAAGGATAATAAGTGACTCACCAGAATGTCTTCCTATCCTACAATTAGGACCACCTTATAATTGCTAACAAACTTCAGCTTTTGGTGAAGAGTAGACGTAACAGCCCTTGCTAAATGAATCCAGGGTATTCCTAGAAGCAACTGTATCCTGGGTAAATGTCCATTACTTGATAGGTAATGGCGAAGACAGTTGGCCCAATATTTATTGGTAGATCCACCTCACCTATCACAACTCGTCTGGAACTGTCAAATTCTTTAACTATCAAGGCACTTGGTTTCATACTGATTCCCCTTACAAGCATCTTCTCCAAAGTGATCTTGGGGAACACGTTCAAAGAAGAACCTATGTCCACCAAGACTCGAGATATCAAAGTGTCCTGACACCGGATGGAGATATGGAGGGCTTTGTTATGATTCCTTTTTTCTGAAGTTAAATCACCGTTGTTGAACCCAAGGAAATTTCCAGTAGTTACACTGGCTATCACATCATCAGATTGAGCTACACTGATGTCTTTAGTGATATGCACAGCACGCACCACTTTCATCAACAAAAGCCTATATGAATCTGAGCTGAGTAGTAGTGCAAGCATAGAAATCTTAGCAGGAGTTTGGTTCAATTGGTCGACTACTTTATAGTCGCTCTTCTTGATAATTTTCAAAAACTCCTCAGCTTCTTTCTGTGTAACTGTTGATTTTGGAGACGACACTTCTGTTGGTGGCTCAACACTTGGAAACTCAACTGTCATGTCAACAGCCTTCCCTTTATCTCTAGCAGGTGCTTCTACTGGTTTGGTAGCAAATAATCGACCACTATGGGTCATTCCATTCGGTCCAACCATAACATCTCATTTGGCTGCATCATACTCAATCACTAATTTCTCTAGCCATTGTTTACAAACTTTAGGCTTAGGTACATCGACAGGGTATTCAATCACTAATGGAGTTGGCCGTGTTGGTCTTTGTCTGTTAATATCAGCTTCATCATATTGCATAACCACAGGTGCTGGACGGACAGGTCTTTGTTGAAAGGCCTCTGATGCATCATATTGTATAACTACCGGAGCTAGACGAGCCCTCCTTGGTGGATAAGCTTTTGTTTCATCATATTGAATTTCAATGGCAGCCACCCTCGGATCCCGGTGTTCTATCTGTATTATCCCCTACTCTAGGAACCTCTGCAAATGTTCCTTAACAACTTCATCAGTCAAATTCTCCACTTCTTCTTGCGATATCATCCCACTTTTCTTCAGTTATTCTCCAATGACAGCCATTGGAGTGCGAGCATCTTCAACATTCGTAATTAACCTTAAACCACTACTCTCCTCCACGACATTAACAGAAGAACTTCCATGTGTAGGTAATGGATTATTCTTAACGTTGGCACCTCTAGGTGTGAAAGTAAGATCTTTAGATTCCACCAATCTTGCACCCTATTCTGGAACGCATAGCAGTTATCTATGGAATATCCAGGGTCCCCCTTGTGAAATTCACAATGAGCGTTGGCATCATACCCGATAGGGTATGGAAAAGTTGTCGGGCGCAAGTGTTGCAGTGTTAAATGCCCGCTCTGGTTTAGCTGAGAAAAGATCTTCCCATATGACATTAGTACCAGATCAATGTGCCTTATTGGAAGCCTTGGCCTTTGCTGCCTCTGGGCTGGGGCGTTTTGGTATTGTGGAGGAGGAACTCTTTGGTATTTAGATCGTTGTTGAACCTGCTATTGAGTAGGTTGTTGATACGAAGTTTGGGCAACTGCAGCTACTTGTTGGTATTGAATTTCCACCGGAGCTCTGTCTCTTCGCCCCCTTATTATGGCATTAGTTTCCTCTTCCCTCTTCTTCACAAAGGGATTTCTACCTCCGTTCGTAGCAACAACTGCAACTTTGTTCTTTTTCAACTGGCTTTCAATCCTTTCACCCACTGACACTACTTCAACAAAGTTAGGGAAACCGATCCTAGTATACGATCCAAGTATTGAGGTTGTAGTGTTCCCATAAACATATCTGTTAATTCTTTAGTCAACAGTGGTGGTTGGACACGAGCTTCCAGCTCTCTCCATCTTTGTGAGTGTTCTTTAAGTGACTCATTATTATGTTGAGTCATATCCTACAGCTAGGTGTGATTCGGTGCTAAATCAGTATTGTACTGATAATGCTTGGAAAACGCATCTGCAAGATCCCTCCATGTGCTAACTTGACACTTCTCTAGTTGCATGTACCATTCAAAAGACGCCCCGCTGAGGCTATCTTAGAAATAATGTATCAAGAGCAAGTCATTGTCAATATCAGCAACCATCTTGCGACAATATACTCTCAAATGAGTCCTTGGACAACTGATCCCCTTATATTTGTCAATGTCTAGGACTTTGAACTTCTTCAGTATCACTAGTCTGGGAACTAGATACATATCAACATCATCCAAACCTGGAGTTATTTAGACTTCCAAGGACTTTAACTTCTCTTACAAAGTGCGTAGTCTATCCGCGAAAGGGTCAGCTACAACCCCCACATTGTGCTAAGGAGGAGGAGGATGAGATTGGAAAAAAGCGTTGTACTGCTCGTCCATTCCAATTTAAGAGCCATGATGGGCAGATGCAAAATGTTCAACCAGATCCACATGGACAGGAGGAGGAGGAGTTGTTTTAATGACTCTAGAAGTTCCTACTTTGTCAGCAATCTTCCTGGCATCAGCTATGGTTTCAACGTTGTTTTCCTTATGGGACAATGTCATCATGATTTCCAGTAGTTGGTCCATCTTTGCTTTGAGGGCATCAATATCACCCCTCATTGTGTTCTGGATCTCCTCGATCTGTTCAAGCATCATTTGGAAGTTGTGACGAGTCTCATAGTGGTGTCGAGTAGTCAGCTTTAAACTCTGAAGGTACGAAGGTAAAGTTTTTGAGTTGTATACTGGGTGAAGATGCACAATGCTCATGTTTATGCTTTATGCTTTATGCTTTATTTTTAAGGAAGCATTTATAATAATGGTTATTAACAATCATCCAAACAACACGAGAATAAAGAAATTAAAAGAAGGTTGGACTTTCATTCATTCAAATTCATATGTTACATCGTGCCAAATTAACAAGAGTACAAGCCACATAAAAATATGAGTTTTTTTTAACAAAGCGACAAAAGAAATAAGACAAGGAAATCTTCAAGCTTTATTCCTTCGTGCTTCATGCTCCCTGAGCTCTTCTTCAAACCTCTTTAACATTGCTTTTCAGAGACATAGGAACTCACAACTAGCTGGAGCAGTGGAATCATCCATAACCTCCATAGCATCCCTATGTCTTCACACCATATCTTTGGCTAACCAATTGCAAAACTCCGCCAACCCATTCAGCTTGTTGCGGTATATGTCTCGGTTATTTCTCATGATGTCAATGGATTTCTCATATGTCGCAACATCCTAAGACACCTTATCTCTCGCAGCAGACCGTATAGCTTTTTCTTCCAGAATAGCTCCCATCTGGTTCTTTTGATATTCAATGAATCCCCTTGATATCATCCACTTCCTCACATACGTTTTTCCAATCAGCTGGCCTAACCCAAGAAGACCTTAGGGCCTCCTCTTTGAGTTGACGCTCTCTATCTTCACCAACTCTGGAAAGGTGTAGAGCAGAACTAAGTTCCTTAATCTCAGTTCCCAATGCCTCTCTAAGCTCTTTATTTCGCTTAGTAGCAAGAATGTACCAATGTTCGTTCTCTCGCCGTTTTCTTCGAGCATGATCCAATTGTTCTTTAAGGGAACCTAACTGGATGTCAGCTTGGTTAATGCACACTTTGGTCCTTTTCCTCTTACCCCCCTCCTTGTTAAATTTGCTTTCTATTTGTCCAAGCTGATTATTCTTTCTCACAATCTCATACTTCATGTTGTTTTTCTCATTAGTCACATCCTGAAGTCTTACTTGTAAATCTTCATTTTCCTTTCCTAACTGAGCTATTCTGGCTCTCAACTCCTCCACCTCTTCAACTGATATGGGAAAAGGCTATGGAGTGGTAGGTCTAGAAGCAGCCTCAATGGAGAAGGGGAGATTAACTATTTTTACTCTTTCTATAAACCATGGTTGATAAGGTATCCTAGCCACAACATCCCTTTTCCTCAATTCAGGTCCCTTGGTATGAATTTTCTGCCAAGATCATACAATCTTGCAGAGAAGTGAAGGATCCTTAGTATCCCTTTCGTGAAGAACCATTTCCTCCAACTCTTTATCTTTAGGTTTTCCTAACATTGGGTATTCAAATTGTCATATAGCTAATATGGGATTATAGCTTATACAACCTTTGGACCCAATTAATGGTACATTACAAAATATTCCACAACTCATAATAATTTCATCCACTTCCAACCTATTGGGATACCAAGTGATGTCCCTTTCAGAAAGAGATACTAGCAGCTGAGCCCACTCCCCACTGTTCAAATCAGGGACGATAGTGTGGCACTTGAATATGTTAGAAGTAAGTCATTTATAGAGAATAGGGAGACAGAACGGCAATACCGAACCCTTTCTTTCATGGCGAAGATGCAAATTATAGAAGATATTAGCCAAGAGATGGTGTATTGGACTTTGTCTTTTCTTCCAAATTGCCCAAAAGATACTGACGGCTGCAGAGTCAATAAACTCTTCAAAAGTGGGGAAACGTACTGGCCCATATATGAGGAGAGCTAATACATTTACCAAAGTGTCCTATTGTTTATTCTCCAATAGCTTTATTGCTTCTTTTTCTAGCATAATGCTTCTAAAGCCAAAGAAATCCTCCCTTTTCTTCAAACTAGCTTTTGCTACTGAAATAGAGATTTGAAGAGTGTTAGCCAATTCTTCCACCTCTAGAGTCTGGCCAATCATAGTATAGGGTGCCCTACCCTTCACTAGGAAACCTAAGAACCCTTCAAACTCTTCAATAGTAGGAGTCAAGTAGAAATCTTAAAACAGAAAGCTCCTCATTTATGGATCATAGAATTGTGCCAAGGTTGTGATGGCAGGGATTTGTACTTCAACTGTCATGAGATTAATAACTTGGACAAACCTTCCCACTAAAGTCTTCTTGAAGATAGGAGACACTTCTATGAAAGCTTTTGTAAGTTATGATGTATACGTAAATGATTATGAATGTAGAGATGTTGGATCCAGGTCATCATAAGTATCTCCCGATCCTCCTAACAAAGAAAATTAGGATAGTTCTAGATTCTTTACCCAAAATAGCCCACTCACAGGATAGTTTCTATGTTGACGAATAGGGTTCTCAAGGTCATAGACACCAATAGCATCACCATCACGCAAATGGCTAGCTGCATTATGACAGTGATACAAAAGCGTCTCTCCTGAGAAGAGTCTTCATGCTAGGCCCAAGAGGAGCGAGTCCTCGGAGACTAACACTACACGACCACCAATACAGAAACTGATTATAAGAGGGGTTCCCAGAGTCACGGACCCTTCATGAATCAAATTTTGCAACAGGCTAGCTGCTTTACAACAAGATCTACGAATAGGTCTCCTACAGGGGAAGCTTTCATGCTAGGGACACAAGAAGTGAATCCTTGGGGACTAACACTAATTACTTAAAAAATCTAAACTATGTGTTCTCTTTTCTTTTTCCAAGACTCGGGTATAGAGCCTTACTAGTGATATCATCCCAAGATCCAACAAACAGATATAATAAGCAACATATAATACAAGAGAAACAAATAAAGCAAATACAATAAGCCATAGGAAAAAGCACAATAAGAAAACAACCACGCAAAGTTAGTACTCTCGAATCGAGTCAAGTTAGGCTTGATTCTCTCTAGCATAGGGCAATGTAAGAAGTCCCCAGCAGAGTCTCCATCTGTCGTACCTCAAAAAATACGATCCTCGCAATGGACGTAGAAAAAAATGTTTGAATAGAGTCACCACTGAACTTTATTCATTCCATGGAAGGAATAGGAAAATATCGATAAAACCTTTAAAGAGATAAGAACATGGTCATTGCAACCAAATTCTAGGTTCGAGAGTCAATTACGCAAAGGGAATGTATTAGCACCCTCTACGTCCATTATACTCAACAGGAACCTCTTGATTCGATTCGAGAGAAAAACTATCTAGGTTGGTTGTTTTCTTCTAAGGGGAAATGGGTGGTTATTGTTAGAACACAGATTGGTTCTTAATATATCTCAATGTTTTGATGATAACATTAATGAAGTTTTGTATAAAGAAAATATATACTCTAATTTTGTTCAAGTGTTTTTTCAGATATCAAATAAATATTCATCTGAAGACAAAAAGAATTCCTCTAAACATTATATAACGCAAAGCTCTGAGCATAGAAAGCGCAGCACAGAAGACTCTGAGCAAAGCTACAAAAGACTCTGAAGCACTACCTACAGAAGACTCTGAGCATAGAGTATAAAGATTCAGTATATTCAGAAGACTCTGTGAGAACTCAACGTTGCAACCTACAGAGGCTCTAAGAATCAAGTTAACTCTGATCATTCATTCACGCTAAGCACTTTGCTGCATAACTCTGGATAGAGTGACTCTGATAAAGAAGAACATGGAACATCATCAGAGGATCTGATGCAAGATCATTTTTCATATCTGTTCATTTAAAAATATATTGTTCAAGAAAGATTTGTTTCTAAAACTAATGTCTACCAACGGCACTATTCCTCATTCGTGTATGTCATAGGAATTTAGACAAAAAGGATATGTCTGAACATTCCTCTTCTGTGAAGGAAAAGTCAAAGAAGACAAAAGGCAACAGCTGCACGTTCTTTGAGAAACGGATGTGAAGTATATTTAAGCATGTATTCAACATCATTTCAAGATCGACGGAATACAAAACAATCAAAGAACATATTCAAACAACTTTCTTTAACAAACATACTTGTTTAATTTGTTCTTCATTTTGTGTAAAAATCACAGTTGTGATAATAGCTTTTTAGAAGCACTTAAACACATTGTATTTCATCCTTGTAAAAGTTCCTTGAGAGACCAAGTTGTGGTCAGGATTCTTGAGAAGACTAAAACAGTTTGTCTTAGTGATATCATTGTAATTAGGTTTTGATTTAGTGGATTAAGTCCTTGTTTGAGAAAGGCAAAATCACCTTGGCCGGGTGGACTGGAGTAGTTTGAGTTCAAATGAACCAGGATAAAATAACTTTTCATTTTCTATTATCATAGTTGTTTTTGAAACCCTTATTCAACCCCCCCCCCCCCTTCTAAGTGTTTTTCCTACCTTCAGTTGATATTAGAGCTCCGGCTCTGAAGTGCTATCACTTAACAGTGACAGAGAAAGATCCAGTTGGGAAAACTCTTGATTTATTATCCTTGATACATTATGGCTGAACAGTCAAACAAAAAATATGATGATAAAGATAGAATCAGCACCAAGCCTCCCATGTTTGATGGAGAGAAATTTGATTATTGGAAGGATATAATAGAAAGTTTCTTTCTAGGCTATGATGCTGATCTATGGGATTTAGTCATTGATGGATACATTCACCCCACGGATGGTGAGGGTAAAAAGATTGACAGAAAGTCAATGATTGACCACAGAAGAGAGATTTCAGAAATCATCACAAAGCTAGAACTATTCTGTTAAACGCTATATCTCATACTGAGTATGAGAAAATCACAAATAGAGAAACAACATTTGACATGTTTGAGTCATTAAAGATGACACATGAAGGAAAATCTCAGGTGAAGGAGACAAAGGCTCTTGCGCTTATTCAGAAGTATAAAGCCTTCAAGATGGAGGAAGAAGAATCTGTGGAAACCATGCTTTCAAGATTCCAGATTCTGACAGCTGGTTTGAAGGTCCTTGACAAAGGATACTCCACTTCTGATCATGTGAAGAAGATCATCAGAAGTCTACCAAAGAAGTGGAGACCCATGGTCACAGCGCTGAAGCTATCAAAGGATCTTAACAAGATCACTCTGGAGGAACTCATCAGTTTCTTAAGAAGTCATGAAATAGACTTGGAAGAAGATGAGCCTCAGAAGAAAGGTAAGTCTATTGCTTTGAAATCAAATAAAAAATCTGACAATAAAGCTTTTCAAGTACTTGAGGAAAGCTTTGGAGAATCTTCCTCAGATGAGGATGAACTGTCTTTACTTTCCAGAAGGATAAATCAACTCGGAAGCATAAACAAAAGAAGTTCAGAAACTTCAAAAGACTAGAACAACGTAGAGAATCATCTGGACACAAAATATCTGGCAAGAAAGAAGTTATGTGCTTTAAATACAAGGAGCCAAGACACTACAAAAATGAATGTCCCGAACTTCACAAGGAGAAACCCAGAAAGAAGTTTGAGAAAAAGAAGAAAGTCCTGATGGCCACGTGGGATGACTCAGATGCTTCTGAAGCCTCATCAGAGTCAGAGGACGAATGTGCAAATATGGCACTAATGGCTTACATGGAGGAGCACGAGGAAACATCTGAATCTGGATCTGAATTAGATTCAGAAGAGTTATTTTCTGATCTTACCAGAGCTAAGCTAATTGAAAGCTTATCTGAGATGCTTGAAAACTATAGTAAGATTAGACTCAGATACAAGAAGCTTCAGAGCTATCTTGTATCTGAGACTGATTAGATGAAATCAGAAATTACTGAGCTAAAAGCAAATAATTTTCAAATAAAAACAGATTTAGAAAAAGCTCAACAAAAGTCTGATTCAGATACTATGTCTTGCTCCAAAAATATTTTAGAAGAGTACGACTATAGTTTTCAGAGGTTCCTGTCCAGAGGCCTAAACAGAAGCAAAATGGCTTCCATGATCATGGTGTTAGTAGGAATAACAGAAAAGGAGTTGGATATGAATCACCCTCTGGAAAGGATTTAAATCCAAAACCTGTTGATAAGCTGATCATCAATTATACTCCTCTGTACACTCATTTTAAATATGGTCACCTAAATGACATAAAGCACACACATACAGATCAGAACACAAAAAGTTTTATTAAACCAAAACCTCGTCAGAACATAAAAGTTTTTAAGGGACAGAAGTTCAGGCAGAACTTCAGACCAACTAACCCCAGAGGACCCAAAAAGATATGGGTACCTAAGGATAAAATAATTTCTGTTGCAGATGTCCTTAGCAGCAAAGTTAAGACACCAGTCATGGTACCCGGACTCTGGCTGCTCACGACATATGACGGGAAGAAAGTCTATGTTCCAAAGCCTGGAACTTAGATCTGGAGGAGACGTGAAGTTTGGAGGAAACCAAAAGGGCAAAATCATTGGCTTTGGAACAATTGGTAATGGTAACCTCCCTTCTATCTCTAATGTTCTGCTTGTTGAAGGATTAACACATAACTTACTGTCCATAAGTTAATTAAGTGACAATGGTTATGATATAATCTTTAATAAAAAATGTTGTAAAGCTGTTAGTCAGAAAGATGGTTCCATCCTCTTTAATGGGAAAAGGAAGAACAACATTTATAAGATAAATCTTTCAGAACTGAAAAATCAAAATGTTAAATGCCTTATGTCTGTTAATGATGAGCAATGGGTCTGGCATAGAAGATTGAGTCATGTTATCATGAGATGTATATCTCAGATTAACAAGCTC
This sequence comes from Lathyrus sativus, assembly GCA_963859935.3. Lineage (NCBI taxonomy): Eukaryota > Viridiplantae > Streptophyta > Magnoliopsida > Fabales > Fabaceae > Lathyrus > Lathyrus sativus. Next base: position 168,618,324 of record OZ012739.1, on the reverse strand, counting down.
AATCTGGTCAGGGGACTTCCTAAGTTGAAGTTCAACTCAGATGCTCTTTGTGAAGCATGTTAGAAAGGAAAATTTTCAAAATCTTCTTTCAAATCTAAAAATGTTGTTTCTACCTCTAGACCATTAGAGCTACTTCATGTTGATCTGTTTGGACCAGTGAAAACTTCATCCATCAGAGGCAAGAAGTATGGACTAGTCATCGTTGATGACTACAATAGATGGACATGGGTAAAATTCCTAAAACACAAGGATGAGTCTCATTCTGTATTCTTTGACTTCTGCAATCAAATTCAAAATGAAAAGAATTTTAATATTGTCAAGGTCAGAAGTGATCATGGTGGTGAATTTGAAAATAAATATTTTTAAAAATATTTTAAATAAATGGCATTGCACATGATTTCTCTTGTCCTGGAACTCCTCAACAGAATGGAGTTGTAGAACGAAAGAATAAAACATTGCAAGAAATGGCCAGAACCATGATCAATGAGACTAATATGGCTAAACATTTTTGGGCAGAAGCAATAAATACAGCATGTTATATTCAGAATAGAGTGTCTGTAAGACCTCTTCTGGAGAAGACTCCTTATGAATTGTGGAGGAATAGAAAGCCCAACATTTCTTATTTCCATCCTTTTGGATGTGTTTGTTTTATTCTGAATACTAAGGATAATCTAAACAAGTTTGACTCTAAAGCACATAAGTGTTTTATGATTGGATATTCTAAACGTTCTAAAGGCTATAGAGTATACAATACTGAGACACAGATTATGGAAAAATCAATTCGTGTCAGATTTGATGATAAGCTTGGCAATCAAAAGCCAAAGCAGTCTGAAATTTCTGCAGATAGAGAAGTTCTTCTCACAGAGTCTAAAGAATCAGAGGCAGACAAAGTTCAAGCAAAAGAACAAGAAGCAACGCCAGATGCTACTCTATTGGCTGCTCATCTGCAAAGCTTAACTATTTCTGAAGAACCAACTGTTAAAGGATCCTTCAAAACCAAATCTTCTCATCCAGAGGAAATGATTATTGGAAAGAAGGATGACCCCATAAGAACAAGATCCTTTCTCAAATCATCTTGGACATCATTGTTTGTTTTGGTGTCAATTATTGAACCTACCTCTGTGGATGAAGCTCTGAAAGACAATGATTGGATACTTGCTATGCAAGAGGAGCTAAATCAATTCACAAGGAATGATGTCTGGGATCTAGTTCCAAGACCAAAAGGATTTAATGTTATTGGAACGAAATGGGTTTACAGAAAGAAGCTAAATGGGTAAGGAGAAGTCATCAGAAACAAGGCTAGATTGGTTGCTCAAGGCTACAGTCAGCAAGAAGGTATTGATTACACAGAGACATTTGCTCATGTGGCAAGGTTAGAATCTATATGTTTGCTTATTTCTTTTGCTGCACAGAATAACATCACTCTTTATCAGATGGATGTTAAAAGTGCTTTCTTAAATGGCTTAATAGAAGAAGAAGTTTATGTTCATCAACCTCCTAGATTTGAAAATGAAAAATTTCCAGAACATGTTTTTAAATTAAAGAAATCACTCTATGGCTTAAAACAAGCTCCCAGAGCTTGGTATGAGAGGCTGAGTAATTTTCTTCTGGAAAATAATTTTATCAGAGGGAAGGTTGATACTACTCTTTTCTGTAAATCAATTAAGAAAGACATTTTAATCTATCAAGTTTATGTAAATGATATTATTTTTGGAACAACATATATTACACTTGGAAAGGAGTTTGTTGAGTCTATGCAAGCAAAATTTGAAATGAGCATGATGGGAGAACTCAGATTCTTTCTGGGAGTTCAAGTCAATCAAACACCAGAAGGCACCTACATAAATCAGACAAAGTATGTGAAGGAGCTTCTGAAGAAGTTCAACATGACAGAGAGTAGGTTAGCTAAGACTCCAATGCATCCAACTAACACTCTAGGAAAAGAAGAGGTAAGTAAAAAGGTAGATCAGAAGCTGTATAGAGGTATGATTGGCTCTCTTCTATATTTGACTGCTTCTAGGCCTGATATTCTTTTCAGTGTTGGTCTATGTGCTAGATTTCAATCAGATCCTAGAGAATCTCATTTAACATCTGTTAAGAGAATTCTGAGGTATCTGAAAGGTACTACTAATGTGGGTTTGTGTTACAGAAGATCTGATGAATTTAAATTAGTTGGCGTGTGTGATGCTGATTATGCTGGAGACAAAGTTGAACGTAAAAGTACTTCTGGAAGCTGTCAGTTTCTAGGAGGTAATTTGATCTCATGGTACAACAAGAAGCAACCCACAGAAGCAGAATATATTGATGTTGCTGGTTGTATTACTCAAATGCTCTGCATGAAAAGTCAGTTGGAAAACTATCAGATATATGAGAGTAACATCTCTATCTTTTGTGATAATGCTTCTGCTATTTGCCTCTCTAAAAATCCTATTTTACATTCTAAGGCAAATCATATAGAAATTAAACATCATTTCATCAGAGACTATATTCAGAAGGGAATTTTAAGTTGAAATTTTGTTGATACAGACCATCAATGGGCTGATATTTTTATAAAACCCCTTGCTGAAGATAGATTTAAATTTATTCTGCAGAATATTAGTATGGATTTTTGTCCAGAATAAAATTATTATTCAGAAGCAAATTTATTCAGATGAAAAATGATTATTGTCTATACTCTGAAGTGTTGCATTTGTAATTTCTTTTGTTACCTTATTTATTTTGTGAAACTCTGAACTAACAAGCTTCAGAGGATCTGAACGCTAGCTAACGTTTCATTTTCTAAAGAGTTTCAGAGACACTTAAATATCAAACATGTGTCACATGAAATCTGCAAAGGTGGAGTGTACAAAGTGAGGCACTGTTTGAATTATTGCAATTCTCGTTTTCCCCCCACTTTTGTCAAATCTCATTAAATGCTTGAAATCATTATTTTTATTTTTTTAATTAATGTGATTAAATGCTAAGTGTTGTTTGCGTTTTTGTGCCCTAATTTTATCTCTATATATTCCACGATCTCACACTTCTCAAACTTTCACTCTCTCTCAAACACTATATGCATTTTGGCCTTCTCCATTGTTTTCTCTTCTCTTCTAAACCTAAAAGAAGATCAACTCATCTTACAAGTTCTGCTATGGAAACTTTATCATCTTCGTCTCAAAAGTTAGCATCAACAATGGTTGGGGTATCATCATCAGAAATGGGTATTGTTTCATACAAAGAACCAGAGAGAACTCTTCTTACACCAATTAAGAAATTAGAAGTTATTTGCGAGTTTATGGTGGATTTTGAATGTATTGTGAATAACGGCTTTGATCTTCGTCCAACTGTATCTTCTCAAGGATGGGTTAAGTATTTTGATTGGTCCAGTTTTTCCTCATTTGGTTAAGGAATTCTGAATTCACGCAAAGGTTTACCCTAAGTTCATCTCGTCGTCTGTTTTGGGAAAAGACATCATAATCACTGAGGATATGATTCATAAATTGATAGGGTATGAAGAAGTAGATGGTGTTACTCATCTTCCTGTAGGACGCGTAGACATGGATGAAGTCTACAGAGAAGTTTTCACTTCTGGGTTGTCTTCAAGCAAGATCAAAGATATGAAGATGCACTACAAGATTTGGGAAAATATCTTTCTGGGCTGCATTCACCACAGAAAAGCATCTAATTCTCCAGACTACATCAATATAGAGCAACTGTATTTTATGTATTGTTTGGGAAATAACATCAAGGTGGATCTGCCACATTTTTTGTTTGCTCATCTGTGGAGCCACGTGAAAATGTCCAGAGAAGCAATTCGTAACAAACATCAGAAGATCAGGGATTGGATCCCCATGGGAAGATTGATCTATGATGTACTCACTGAGAATGGCTTGGTAGCTCATCTGACTGAGGTTGGTCTGACAAAAGAATTAGTTCCAATACTTGGGAAGCCTCTGGATGGCAAAAGCCTTCAAAGGATGAAGTTGGTGGAACGACTTTCTTCTGATCCAGTTAAGGTAAACTCAGCTAAAGTACGCAGAAGAAGAGTCCCAGTGGATGACTTTCCATTGTTTACTGCAGAGGAGCGTAAGGAAGCTCTGCTTAATTACATTGCTTCTTGTCTGGCAGATGGCACTCATATGCCACCTGATCTGGTAAAACGTGCATCTGAACCTGCTCCAGAAGTAATTGAGAAGAAGAGACGAAAGAAGAGAAAGGTCTCTGAAGAAGGTCCTTCTGAGAAAACTTCTACACGCTCTAAGAGGAAAGCCTCTGAAGAAGACTCTTCTGTGAAGGCTAAACGTTTCAAGAAGTCAGGTAACCCTTCTACTGGTTTATCTCCATTTCTGGAAACAGTAACAAAAATTCCAACATTTCAACCTCCTCCTCCCTATGACCCTATTCCTACTCCCTCTCCTCAACACACCACTTTTGAACACATTTCATCTGAAAATGTTCATGACTTTGTTCCCTCTCCTCAACCACAACCACAAACATCTCAACACCTATCACGACCCTCTGAATCACAACCCTCTGAACCTCAACCATCTGAACCTCAACCATCTGAACCTGAACCCTCTGAACCACAACCCTCTGAACCTAATCCTTCTGAACCTCACCCATCTGACCCTAAACCTAAAATCCTTGATATCCAACCTCTTATGACCGTTCACCCAATTCCATCTGGATCATCTTAATCATCTGATTCTTTTTTAAGTCTTTCAGATGCCACATCACCCACTCATAACTCTCCTAACCATCCTCAGAAAATTCCCTCTCCTACTTCCATTCCATCTCACCCACAAGCTAAATCTTCATTTTCTGCTGAACCTTCTTTCTCATACACCCTTAGGAAATCGTTTGTAAAGGCCTATCTAAAACCAAAACCTAAATCTAGACCAGATGTTGGAACTATGTTATCCAGTTTTGAAATAGAGATACAGTTATGGTTCGCTAATGTTAGGGAGAAGTGCCTCCACAACATGAATCCTAATGTTTCTGAAGAACTTTGGGATGCATTCAGAAGAAGATTCAATTTAGTGACTCTGAATCTTAAGGAAGCGTGCTCTGAAGATGCACAAGAAAGATTTTCTGAAGCCTTGAAGCTTACTCTGCTAAGTGTCAGAAGAACCCATATTCTGTGTTTGGAAAACACACCTGCTGAAGTTGTGTGTTCTTCTCCTGAAAAATCGGATGCCCTTCAGTCTGGTGAAGGTCCTCTGACTGAAGAAGTTACTCCAGAAGCTCTGGTTACTGAAGAAACTCTTGTCTCTAATCAGTCTTCTGTTATGAGTTTAGAAAATGAATCTGATTTAGTAGTCTTAGAGAATGCTCCTGCTTCTATGGTTATTCCAGATTCAACAAAATTGAAGAAAGAATCTGAAGACGTGAAAGAAAAGTTTGCTCAGCAAGAGGCTGCCACTAGTGAAATTAAGGCCTGGATGGTAAAGAAAGAACAGACAACAGAAGAAATCAAGGACTGGATGGCTAAGCAAGAAGAATCAACATCTGAGATCAAGACTTGGATGGCAAAGCAAGAAAAGTCAACTTCTGAAATAACTGATCTTCTGAAGATTTTAGCATCTCGTTCCACTTAATTGTCTTGTTTGTGCACTTCTGTGATAATTGTTTGTTTTTGGCTATTTTATGAGCTTATCCATATATATGTGATTGTTCCTTCTGTTTTATATCTTATATTTGTTTTCTTACTCTGAAATTTTTGTCTTAAATGATTTTTTTTAAATCACTTTTTGATATGACAAAAAGGAGGAGAAGATTGAAATTTTGATAGTTCACATAAACAGATACTAAATGGCAACTCAGATATTTTAAAATATATCTAATCATATATTCAGTGTTTCAGAGCTATAACTATTCATCTGACAAATTTCATAGAAGTAGCTCTGAACAATCTCCGAAAGTCTACAAGCTTGATCTGACTATGAAAAGAATACAAGTGCTGAAAGGGAAGTATTTATTTTTTTCTAGCAGTATTCATTTCAGGGGGAGATTCATAATCTTAGGGGGAGATATATATTTTTTCTTGTTTTGAACAAAATTTCGTATAGTTTTTTCCATCATCAAAAAGGGGGAGATTGTTAGAACACAGATTGGTTCTTAATATATCTTAATGTTTTGATGATAAAATTAATGAAATTTTGTATAAAGAAAATATATACTCTAATTTTGTTCAAGTGTTTTTTCAGATATCAAATAAATATTCATCTGAAGACAAAAAGAATTCCTCTGAACATTATATAACGCAAAGCTCTGAGCGTAGAAAGCGCAACATAGAAGACTCTGAGCAAAGCTACAGAAAACTCTAAAGTGCTACCTACAGAAGAATCTGAGCGCAGAGTATAAAGATTCAGTATATTCATAAGACTCTGTGAGAACTCAACGCTGCAACCTATAGAGGCTCTGAGAATCAAGTCAACTCTGGTCATTCATTCACGCTAAGCACTTTGCTGCATAACTCTGGATAGAGTGACTCTGATAAAGAAGAACATGGAACACCATTAGAGGATCTGATACAAGATCATTTTTCATATCTGTTCATTTGAAAAGATATTGTTCAAGAAAGATTCGTTGCTAAACCCAATGTCTACCAACGACACTATTCCTCATTCGTGTATGGCACAGGAATTTAGACAAAAAGGATATGTCTGAACATTCCTCTTCTGTGAAGGAAAAGTCAAAGAAGACAAAAGGCAACAACTGCACGTTCTTTGAGAAATGGATGTGAAGTCTATTTAAGCAAGTTTTCAACATCAATTCAAGATCGACGGAATACAAAACAATCAAAGAATATATTCAAACAACTTTCTTCAACAAACATACTTATTTTATTTGTTCTTCATTTTGTGTATAAATCACAATTGGGATAATAGCTTTTTAGAAGCACTTAAACACATTGTATTTCATCCTTGTAAAATTTCCTTGAGAGACCAGGTTGTGGTCAGGATTCCTGAGAAGACTAAGACAGTTTGTCTTAGTGATATCACTGTAATCAGGTTTTGATTTAGTGGATTAAGTCCTTGTTTGCGAAAGGCAAAATCACCTTGGCCGGGTGGACTGGAGTAGTTTGAGTTCAAACGAACCAGGATAAAATAACTTGTCATTTTCTATTATCATAGTTGTTTTTGAAACCCTTATTAAATCCCCCATCTAAGTGTTTTTCCTACCTTCAGTTTTTATTAGGCTGCTCGCCAAGGATTGGGACCCTTGTACCTACATACTCCCCCGTGCAATAGGAAAGTCAAAGCATTGTAGTTTGTGGGACTACGGTAAAAGGTTTGGAGTAAACTCAAAATGGAGGGAAGGTAGCTCGCTAGGATCTCGCAATCTTATGCCTACATATTCTCATTGACAAATGAGAAATCAGAGCGTCTTGAGTTCGGAATACTACGGTTGGTTGGTTTGTGTTTTTTTATAGACGAGAGTTTAGGCCATATTCTAACTGCTAAACATTGGCTTGTCTGCTCGCTAGGGGAGGCTGAAGAACTAGTTCATATGCGCGGAAGAAGGGACTAAACAATATTCTTTGGTAGAGATGTTTGAGTTGTGGATCGCACGAGGGCGAGGAATTAGTATTTGAGAAGTTTCAATCGCACGGGGGCGAAAAATGAAGTTATGTTGGTTAAGTATTTTGAGGGAGAATGATGACTATTCGATAAACGAGACGTCAGCCTCGCAACCAATTAATCGGGGCATTATTGGAATGCTAGATCCCAACGACACCATTTTCATTCAATTAATTATGAAATGTGTGAATGGCCAATGAAAGTACCATATGGAATGCTAGACTCCAATGGCATTTCATTGTCCAAATAATTAAGGAAATTATTTTAAGGAAGAAAGGTTGAGTAACCCACAACCCAAGGCATGCACCTCAAGAGCGGTCACTTCAAGAATTCAAGGAATGCGAGACTCCAAGAACTCAATTATTTTGCAATTTAATTAAGAAAAGACTTTACATTTGATTAGCGTGCATTAGGGTTTTAGATTGAGAAAAGAGTTTGATTTGCGTAGGTTTTTGGAGTTTCGATAGCACGAGAAAACGAGGTTTTATTAGTCAAGTATTTTAAGGGATAATGACGATTTCTCGATAAACGAGACGTCGACCTCACAACCAATTAATCGGGGCATTATTGGAATGTTAGATCTCAACGACACCTTTTTCATTCCATTAATTATGAATTTGTGTTTGTGGGACAGTGAAGGTCTTTATCCATATAACTAACGCAAGTGTTTTGGTAACGAAAGTTCGAGCAACCCACAACTCAAGACGTGCACCCCAGGAGTGGTCACTCAAGAATCCAAGGAGTGCGAGACTCCAAGAACTCAATTCTTTCGCAATTTAATTAGGAAAATGATTTGACTTTTATGTGTTAGGTATTTTAGAAATGAAAGATCAAAATGATCACAACCCAAGGTGTACGCCCCAAGAGTGATCTTTCGATAACTCAAGAAGTGCTAGACCTCAAAAATTCAACATCTCCAATATTAATTAGGAAATATATTTTTGAGAAAGTTAGGTTAAATGTATGGCTTGAATTAGGGCTTGCATACTTTAAATGTTTTGAACAAAATTAAGTATTTTATAAATGAAAGATCCAAGGCGTGCGCCCCAAGAGTGATCATTCAAGGATCCAAGGAGTGCTAGACCCAAAGAACTCACTACTTTCATTAATTAATTAAGAAAGACTTAGGAGAAATTCAAGTCAAAGTATCGGGCTCGAGGTATGCATCAAGATAAAGTGTTATCAAGAAAACAAGTCACAAATGTCATCAAGAATTAATCGAAATCTAATTAAAGCTAAAGTCACCAACTAGTCACAATCACAATCTAATCACAGTTAGCGTCACAACAAAAATCAAAACTAAAATTAAAGTTAAAGTTAATCAATAATTAAAATCGAGATTAATGTTAAAAAGTCAATCAACAATTAAGACTAAGATTAAAAGTTAATTGACAAATCAAATCAAGATTGATTTCTAAAAACAAATCAAAATCCACTCCTAATTAAAAAGAATTTAATTAAAATCCAAAATGTCAATATTAGGATTATAGATTAATCAAGATTAAAACTAAAATCAAAATGCTAAAGCAACCATTAATTTCTAATTAAAACATAATCAAAACAAAAGTTAAACTCAAACTACAATTAAAACTAAATATTAAAGGTTAACACAAAATTAAAATTAAGTGTTAATTAAAATAACCAGGATTAAAATCTAATCTAAAATTAAAAACAAAAAACAAAAAACTAAACAACATGTGTGTATGTGGGGGGCGCAACAGTATTATTGGTAGTGAAGGAGAAGTTCAGGCAAATTCGCTTTGTTTGAGCCCATTAACATCTGTTAAAGGATCCGAGGGGTGAATAAGTAGTTTTAGGGCGTGGGTAATGAATTCTACATGGGCCTTGAAGCCCAATCCACATACCATGAAAACACGATTTTAGAAAAAACAGGGGACCCTCGTACGCAGAACATCCCCACTTTCATTCTCTAATTCCTCTCTCTGTCTTTCTGCTACAAATGAAAGACGCTCTCTTCATCTCCCTCTTCTAACGGAAACCTCAAATTACTTGTAAATCAAAATGCAATTTATTCAAACCAAACATGAAAATTAATGAATATTCAAATCGCAAACCATAAGCAACCAAACAAGACAACAAAAAATCTAGATCTACACAAATCAACAGAAATCCTAACCATCCAAGGTCGACAAGATCACTAACAATTTAGTGACATGGAAATGAATGAGGTTTATGAATCATACACACAACGAAGAACATATGGAGTAAGGAAATTTTACCCCATACCCCTACAATTATACCTATACCCCTACACTAAAAATTTTTGGACCAAAATATCCTCGTATAAAAATTTATAATTTTTTTCATTTGTTCACCGGAAGACTTTTTGCAAGTCTTCCGGTTTATATTTTTTTCATTTGTTCACCGGAAGACTTTTTGGAAGTCTTCCGGTTCACATTTTTTTTCGTTTGTTCACCGGAAGACTTTTTGCAAGTCTTCCGGTTCATATTTTTTCGTTTGTTCACCCGAAGACTTTTTGGAAGTCTTCCGGTTCATGTTTAAGGTTTATTAATTTCATATAAACACCATTTTAGTAAATTTTTATCTATTATGCTTAATATATAAAAATTCTATAAATAGATAAATGTTTTTAGAAATATTTTCTATTTGCTATAATTATCATAATATTATCACATTAGTATTATATATTTAGAATTCGCAAACAAATCTTACTAAACTTGCAAATTTACCGTATTCAATATATTTAATCAAATGAAAACATATGTGATAAATCAATAATGTATTTTAATTTAAAATGATCACAATAATATAACTTGCAAAAAACAAAAACTAAATCGAACTTTCAATTAAATAAATCAACCAAATTAAAATATAAGTAATAATTTCACTTTATTTAATATTTTTAATAAAATAAAAATATAAGATATAAATAAATAATATATTTTATTTAAAGCAAGCATAGTATAGAACATGCAAAAAAGTTATAAATAAAAAAATATCAAAAAAAAATGAAAAACAAATAATAAATTTATATTCTTAATTTTTTTTAATTAAATAAAAATATGGGTAATAAAACAATATTGTTTTATATTTATAATTATGTGAGTTCTAAAGTATAGATTAAATACTATATTCATAGTAGTATTCAAAATTAAATAATCAATAAAACTATATCAATCCTATAAATAAAACACATTATTTGCGTGTTCTATTATTGTGATTATTTTAAATAAAATATATTATTAATTTATTACTTATATTATTTTGCAAGTTAACTTATTGTGATCATTTTAAGTTAAAATACATTATTGATTTATCACATATGTTTTCATTTGATTAAATATATTGAATAATGTAAACTTATATCATATATTTAAATTTATTTTATTTATTAATTTTCAAGATTAATAAGATATTTGAGAAAATTCTAGGATTATGATCATTTAAAATAAATGATTTTAATCTCATAGTATTATAATAATTATAGCAAATAGAAAATATTATGAAAATGATTCTCTATTTATAGAATTTTTATATATTAAGTATAATAGACAAAAATTCACTAAATTGGTCTTTATATAAAATTAATAAATCTTAAATATTAATTAAAAATTAAAAAAAAATGAACAGGAAGACTTTCAAAAAGTCTTCCGGTGAAAAAAAAATATAAATCGGAAGACTTGCAAAAAGTCTTCCGGTGAACAAACGAAAAAAAATGTGAACCGAAAGACTTCCAAAAAGTCTTCCGGTGAACAAACGAAAAAAATATGAACCGGAAGACTTGCAAAAAGTCTTCCGGTGAACAAATGAAAAAAATTATAAATTTTTATACGAGAATATTTTGGTCCAAAAAATTTTAGTGTAGGGGTATGGGTATAATTTTAAGGGTATGGGGTAAAACTTTCAAGCAACAAGGGACCCCAACCTAAAACATTTCCTCTAAAATAAAAATCTGAAACGAAAATAGGGAACTGCACCATGAAACAAAAAATCACTTTGAAAGCTACAACGTCAAATCGGCCCTTCTACGTGATCCCGTCTGAATCGCGTTTTCACCCTCTTCGTCGTCCTAAGCTCACTCTCCCTCTACTTAGATTTGAAACTCACTCACCTCCTGTTGGAAAGGAAATTTAGGGGAAATCTATTTCTTCTGGAAATTTTGAGGGAGGGGATTGAAGGTTTGAGGTTCGCCGAAAAATAATGGGGAAAAGTTTTTTTAGCAGTTCGATTTGGAGAAGGTGATTTGAGAGTGTCGATTGTGGGTCGAAAGGAAGATATTTCGAGGTTACAGCTTTGTTGATGGTTGGAGGAAGAAGATGAAGGTTAAGGTTTTTTGGATATTGTAGTCATTTCAAGAATATGGAGGAGGTGAAGTGGCCTTTGTTATCAGAATGAAGTTTTTTTGCATCCGTATCTTTTATCAGGTTTGTTTTTTCTTCTCTGTGTGTTGTGTATATTATTTCTCTTGTCGTGCGTAATGCGTGTGAGGTTGTGGGAATGATGAGTTTTGCAGTGAGTTTCCAGTGAGAGATTGGTGAATGATATGTGAGGATGGTTACTAGGATTCTTAGTCTTGTGTTCTGTTGTACTAAGAGTGATGGACTAAGGAAAGGCTTAGAACTTTTAGAGTGAAATTGATATTATGTGAATTAATTATTTTGGTTTTGGAATGGTTTAATGTGAATTGGTTAATCATGAATGATATTGGTTTTGAAATTGGAATGGTATATGATGGTGTGAATTGAATTTTGACTTAAAGTGTGATTTTTGAGATTGATTACATTTTTGAATTTTTGTTGTGTAGGAATATAATACATGACTTGTGGTGAAAGAAGGACACGAATACAAATTGGAATTGGCAAGGAAAATAACAAGAAATTTGTTTTAGGGAGGATTGGATTATTATTAGACTTGTAACCTTGAATTGAATTCGAAATGGAATTTGTAACCTTTGTGACATTATGTCCATCTTGTAATCTTTTGAATTTTGGTATGAATTTAATTCGGAAATGACCATCCTTGATCTTATAAGTCAATAAATCCTTGTGATGATCTTTGAATTCTCCTTGCCACACCTCTTAGAAAGAGTTCTTTGAATTTGTGTTATATTCAAACTTGCTTTGTCACTTTGAATCCAACTTGGCCTTGTATTATTTCTCTTGAATGCAACCTTGGTTTCCTACTTGAAAAAAGGCTAGAAAATAATCTTGACTTGAAAAATTCTCATGGTTTGAAAATATGGCATTTTCGTTTGTACATTTGCGAGGAATGGGCCTTTGAGAATTTCAAGAGTTATTACATTTTTTAGAACCTTTTTGTAATGAATTATCTTTGAATTTTTGGGATTGGAAAATGCACCTCTACGTTTGAATCATCCTTTTTAACCTTGTTACTGTCTTGAATAAAGGTCACGTGCATCGAATCTTGCAATTCCAACTAGAACCATTTTTAAATATTCTTGACTTTTCCACTTGAAATGAATTAAAACTTATATCCATTCTTGAAACAATACATGGGCTCGTCACTAAGTCAATCCCTGAACTTCGTTACTTACATTGATAACGAATATTCCACTCTAAACCGAATGAGCAACAAATGTATTGTAACGCCATGTCACATGGATCTCCATACATTGCATAATGCCTTAATTCAAATGAACCAGTCATTGAGGGAATACTTGTCATTTCATATTCTGATAGCCCGATCCACACATAAATGTTATGAATTGTCATACTAACCCTGACTGTGACTTCAAACATTCTCCTGCCAGATAAGTCTTAGACCCTGGCCTTGAATACATTCTCATTTAATAAAAACTAGGACCCACCAAATGCACTTTAGCCCGCAGCGCTCACACATTTGACTGGATATCTCAAATGAACCACAGTTCAATCTAATTTGACCTTGTGATGTCTTGAATTTAGACAACAAGCATAAGCGACACTCTTTTTTTCTTATTTTTTGAATAATAGCTAGTGAATGAAAGCACAGATGAAAGCTATACAAGGGTAGGAAAATTTTGGAGTATGACAGATGCCCCAATTTGACTGGCTTAGACCGAGTAAGATGAATAGCTACAGTGTTCACTCTTTTAAGGTAGAAGATGATTAGATATGAGGAAAACTCTGAATTTGTCTGAGAAGAAGGAAAGTGTTTGGGAAGTGAAATAACGGATCAAGGTCAACCCTCGAGTAAACACTGAGTAAACTGCAAAGGTTGTTATCACCAAAAGAATGATAACAGAGACAATCTAACACCAAAAGGATGACAGACCTATCACTAAAAGAATGATAGTAAGCACACGCACACAGCCCTGACACCACAATGATGCAGGGGTCAATTACCAAAAGGATAATGGAGGACATTCGCATAACCTGGCACCAAAAGGATGACAAATCCGTCCCCAAAAGGATGGCGGAGTGAACTCACACCGGCTACTACCACCGAAAGGATGATAGAGCAACACTCGCACAATCTGGCACCAAAAGAATAAGAAACTTCCCAATCTTGGAGGCAACCAAGACCAAAAGGATGCAGGCTAAGTTGAACTGACGAGGTTCGGCTATCACCAAAAGAATGATAGCAAGGCAATTGATAAAACGTCAAGCTTGCTGGAGAAAACTCACTGGGGAACACCCAAGAGGAAGATTGGATTGAAATAAATCAACGGGGAACACCCACTGACTCGTTTAGGGATCATATCTTTGACAATAAAAGGTTGAAATAACCTTCATGAGGAAGGCCCATGAATTTTGAAGATGCCCCCGAACATGCTGAGTTTTACTTTAAAACTCTTGATTTTGGTCAACAAAAGGTTAAACTACTTCGTGAGGAACGCTCACGATTTCAAAGGAGGTACCCCTGGTTGGGCTGAACGTCGCTTTTCAATTCTTGAATTTTCCAAACAAAAGGTTGAACTACTTCGTGGGGAACACCCACGGTCTTGCAGAAGATGCCCCTGACCGGGCTGATGGTTGCTTTGAAGCTCTCGAGTTTGTTCAACAAAAGGTTGAAAAACTTCATGGAGAACGCCTATGGTCTTGTGGAGGATGCCCCTGACTGGGATGAATATCATCTTGATAACTGATCGACCCTTGGGCTAAAACAACTTCGTGGGGAACGCCCATGACTTTGAAGAAAATGCCCCTAACTGGGCTGAACCTTGTTTTGATATCTTATCAACCACAAGGTTGAAACAACTTAGTGGGGGAACGCCCACAGTCTTGAAGAAGATGCCCCTAACTGGGCAGTAGATCGTCTTGGAATTCTGATCAAGCATAAAGTCGAAATAACATCATGGGAGATGCCCATGGTCTTGAAAAAGGTGCCCCTGGCTAGGCTGAACCTTGCTTTGATATCCTCGAATTTTGTGAGGGGAAACCCACGGTATTGCAAAATATGTCCTTGAATATGTTGAATATCATCTTGGAAATCTTTGAGATTGACCTTGGACCTTGACTTACGTATGCTAATGCTTGATGATAATGATGTTCCATCACGAATGGAAATGCAAATGTGAATGTCGGCGCCCGGAGATGCAAGAGCTAGGGAAGTATACTATGGTTCTGGTATGCATATGATGCAGGTGATGCTTAATGCTGGGGATATGAGTGGGTCCGGAAAGACGATTGTTCCAAGCGTGGTTGGGCTTGCTGGGTGACTGGAGATATGTAAGGTGAAAGGTACTAGTCAAAGATGGTTTTTCAAAGAAGTATCAGCCAAAAGTGGCTTCAAAGCAAAAAGGTGCCATATATGATTGGGCTTTGGACCGGGAGGGGGAACAAGCTCGACTTCCCGACATCATTTCTTCATGATGCAATCAAATCTTAGAAATGATATGAATCTCAATTTAGGGCCGGTTTCTTCTGGGCTAGATGATTTGTCTCGACCAAGTCACCTCAGGATTTCAAACGATGTTCCTGAAGGTTTCTCGAAGTCGTGATCACTCCTTAGTTATCCTAAGAGAGTAAGTAATCCCTTAATTCATTTCCACCCCAATGCTAATTATGTGCAATACTTATCACCAATAAAACAAATCTTGCAAACATACAATAGGAAAATATAAAAGAAACTTTTTAATCAAAGTAATTTTTATTGATGAAGACCCATAAACGGGAAAAATTACAAAAGGAGGCAATTCCTAAAAGAGGTAATTGCTTTGCAAGAGAAATAAAAATACAATGGCAATATTGAAATCGGTTTCTATCGAGTTTCAATTCTGCTATGAACCATATATCTCTGAATACCTTTATGCCTTGCTTCTGAGCGCAACAATTGAAATGATCTCTTCAAGTCAGAGCTCAATAATCGTGGAGGAAGGTTCGTGCGTCTTTTCAGGATGCAGTTTAGCCTTTTGAATCCCTAACTTTTGCCTAGGCCGCCCTTTCGGGTTTTCATCCTACCGGGATATATATATATATATATATATATATATATATATATATATATATATATATATATATATATATATATATATATATATATATATATATATATATATATATATATATATATATATATATATATATATATATATATATATATATATATATATATATATATATATATATATATTTATTTTAGTTTTTAATCTTTGCCTGAACCCTTTTTTTTGGTCCACCAAGACGCCCATTTTTTCGTGGATTTTCTTTTTGGTCCACTGGGTCTATCTTTTAGGCATAATATTTTTTAACTGCATCTGAATTCACAGGGGATGGAAGATCGTCACCGTCCATGGTTGAGAGAATCAAGGCTCCTCCAGAGAAAACCTTTTTCACTACATATGGACCCTCATAGTTCGGTGTCCATTTGCCCCTTAGGTCAACATGAGTCCGCTGAATTTTCCTCAACACCAAATCTCCTGCTTTGACGTATCGTGGGCAAACTTTCTTGTCAAAGGCCCTCTTCAACCGCTTTTGGTATAGTTGACCATGGCAGATGGCCGTCATGCGCTTCTCGTCAATGAGGTTAAGTTGGTCGAGTCTTGCTTGTATCCACTAAGCTTCATCTAGCTTGACGTCTGCTAAAGTCCTCAAGGAGGGAATCTCTACTTTAATAGGCAGCATTGCTTCCATGCCATACACGAGAGAAAATGGGGTTTTCCCAATGGAAGTGCGTACTGAAGTGCGGTAGCCATGCAGGGCAAATGGCAACATCTCGTGCCAGTCTTTATAGGTTTTTACCATCTTCTGGACGATCTTCTTGATGTTTTTATTCGCCGCCTCCACAACTCCATTAATTTTGGGACAATATGGTGTGGAGTTATGGTGCTCAATCTTGAAGCTTTCACACAACTCCTTCATCATTTTATTGTTGAGATTTGAACCGTTATCAATAATGATCTTATTTGGAACTCCATATTGGCAAATGACTTCCTTCTTGATGAAGCGAGTCACCACTTTCTTAGTGACATTGGCATAAGATACGGCTTCCACCCATTTGGTGAAGTAGTCAATGACCACTAAGATGAAACGGTGTCCGTTGGAGGCGGTTGGCTCGATACGTCCGATTACATCTATACCCCACATGGTGAAAGGCCAAGGCGAAGTCAACACGTTCAAAGGAAGTGGTGAAGCATGAACTTTGTCTGCGTAAATCTGGAACTTGTGACATGTTTGGACATGGCGATAATAGTCTGTTTCCATTGTCATCGAGTAGTATCCTTCCCTCAAGATCTTCTTAACCATAGTGTGGCCACTGGCGTGTGTCCCAAAAGACCCTTCGTGCACTTCGTTTATGACGCACTTTGCTTCATGTCTATCCGCGCATTTGAGCAGAACCGAATCATAATTCAGTTTGTATAACACATCACTGCTGAGGAAGAACTTAGACGAGTGTTTCCTGAGATATTTCTTGTCAGTGATAGTAATACCCTCTGGATATTCTTGTGTTTCTAGATACCGTTTGATATCATAGAACCAAGGATGATCATCAATTTTAGGCTCTGCAACATCGGTTTCTAGGCAATAAGCAGGTTCGTCAAGGCATTCTAGACGAATGGACGGTGCCTCATTCTTCCACTTGACTTGAAACATGGATGCTAATGCTGCTAGAGCATCTGCCAATTAGTTTTCTGCTCTGGGAATGTGATGAAAATTAATCTCATCAAAGTATGGGATTAGCTTCAAGACATGATCTTTGTAAGGAATCAACTTGACATCCAATGTTTCGTATTCCCTTTTATTTGGAATATGACAAACGCATAATCTCCATAGACTTCTAGAATCTTGACCCTATTGTCAATAGCAGCTTCAATTCCGAAGATACAGGCTTCGTACTCAGTCATATTATTAGTACATTTGGAGCACAATCTGGCAGTGAATGGTAGATGAAATCAGTTGGGGAAGTAATGATTGCCCCAATTCCACAGTCTTTAGCATTTACGGCACCACCGAACACGAGCGTCCATCGCGATCCTGGTTCGGGTCCATTGTTTGGGCCTAGTGTCGTATAGTCTCTGGCAAACATGACGTCTTCATTAGGAAAATCAAAGTGCATAGATTGGTAGTCGTCCACAGGTTGGTGGGCAAGATAGTCAGAGAGCATACTTCCTTTGATAGCCTTCTACGTGACATACTGGATATCGTACTCTGTCAGTACCATTTGCCAACGAGCCACTCGTCCGATGAGAGCAGGCTTCTCGAATATATATTTTCCAGGATCCATCTTGGAGATCAGCATAGTTGTATGGGTGAGCATATATTGCCTGAGGCGCTTTGCTGCCCAAGCTAATGCATAACATGTCTTCTCGAGCATTGAGTATCTCGATTCACAGTCATTAAATTTCTTGATGAGGTAGTAGATTATGTGCTCCTTCCTACCGGTTTTATCATGCTGACCCAACACACATCCCATGGATCCTTCTAACATAGTTAAGCACATGATCAGAGGTCGTTATGGTACTGGAGGCATCAATATCAGTGGTTCTTGCAGATAGTCCTTTATTTTCTCAAAGGCTTTCTAACAATTGTCTTTCCACACAACAACTTGATCTTTTCTGAGCAGTTTGAAAATGGGTTCACAAGTGGCCGTTAGATGAGATATGAATCTGGAAATATAATTCAATTTCCCAAGGAAACCTCGGACTTCCTTTTCAGTTTTAGGCACTGGCATGTCTTGAATAGCTTTGACTTTATATGGGTCGACTTCAATCCCCTTTTGGCTTACAATAAAACCTAATAGTTTACCAGATCTTACACCAAAAGTGCATTTGTGGGGATTTAATCTCAGTTTGAATCTTTTCAGTCTTGCAAAAAGCTTTTCCAAGTGAATGAGGTGCTCTTCCCCAGTCTGGGATTTTGCGATCATATCGTCTACATAGCATTCAATCTCTTTATGTATCATATCATGAAAAAGAGTGACCATAGCCCGTTGATATGTCGCGCCTGCGTTCTTAAGTCCAAACGGCATGACCTTGTAACAGAAAGTTCCCCATGGGGTGATAAAAGTTGTCTTTTCCATATCTTCTGGTGCCATTTTGATTTGATTATAGCCAGAAAACCCATCCATGAACGAGAAGACGAGAACTAGGCTGTATTGTCCACTAGCACGTCAATGTGCGACAGAGGAAAATCATCTTTTGGGCTTGCTTTGTTGAGGTCTCTGTAATCAACAAACATTTGCATCTTCCCATCCTTCTTCTGTACTGGGATAATATTCGCTACCCATTGTTGATAGTTGGATACTGCCAAGAAACCAGCGTCTAGTTGCTTCTGAACTTCCTCTTTGATCTTCAAGGACATCTCTGGCTTCGTTCTCCTCAACTTTTGCTTCACCGGCGGGCAATCTTCTTTGAGGGGTAACTTGTGTACCACAATGTTTTCATCCAGACCGGGCATGTCTTTGTAGGACCAAGCAAACACATCAACATACTCTCGAAGCAATGTGACCAACTTTGTCTTAATCTCTGCTTCCAAGGCGACCCCTATCTTGATCTCCTTGGCATCCTCTTCGGTTCCCATGTTGATGACTTCAACTTCTTCTTGGTACGGTTGAATGACCTTTGACTCTTGTTTTAACAGTCTAGCCAGCTCTTCTGGGAGATCACAATCTTCCTCGCAGTCTTCGTCAGCGTGGTAAATTGGGTTATCAAAGTCATATTGGACCATAGCAGGACCGTTATCGACAGGAACAGGGGAAGATCTGCACGATGAATGATTGCATGCTTTTATTTTTTTTAAAGAAAAATGAAGAAGAAGAAAATAAAAATATTGCCTTTCAAAAATATTTTTATGTGCAAAAAGTAAAAAAAAAATTAAAGAAAGAGAGCGTAATTGGATGCAAAAGTCATTTATTGATGATAAGTTTATGCTTTAAAAGCAAAATCCCTACAACATGATCCATATGCCTTGGGCAGAGCATAGGATTTTTTAGGTAAGAATAAAAAATAGGGAATTACTCGCTACTAGAGTAACTTCGGGAATTTCAACGATTCTCCAGTTGTTCAATGTCTGGTTGGGTGCCCTAGGATACACCATGCACAGTTCTTCATGACCACCGTCTTCAGTTTCCAGAAATGTGACTTGACCATCGACGAGATGCCCCCCACTAGTAAAGACTAATGGAGTTGCAAGCCCTTTACCCTTATTAGAGGTGTTCTTCTCTTGTATTTTCTGCTTATAACCCAGACCAACTCAATTCTTATTAACAAGCAGTTCTAACACCCTACCCCATCCTCGAGGGTGATCTTCTTCTATCACTGTCTTCGTATCTTTCTAAGTTACAATTGAAGACACCGACTTCTCATGAATCATCTCAATGTTGATCACTTCAAAGGCCTGGAATAGAGTCTCATGCACTTCGTCTCCTACCTCAACATAGCAGAAAGAAGCAAGATGACCCACAAGAACATATTCTTCACCTTCACTGATAACCATCTGATTGTTAATCATGAACTTGAGTCTCTGATGAAGAGTTAATGTTACGACACCAGCTGAATGAATCCACGGGCGACCCAGAAGAGAATTGTAGGCAGGATATATGTCCAATACATAAAATCTAATGATAAAAGTATGAGGCCCAATCTTAATCGGGAGATTAACCTCACCAATTACAGTTCTCATGGCTCCATCAAAAGCCTTCATGATAGTCTGACTTGGCTTCATCACAAGCCCTTCAATCGATAGTTTACACAAAGAGCTTTTTGGTAGTACGTTCAGCGACGACCCAGTATCGACTAGCACTCGAGAAAACACAACATCTACACCTTCCACAGAAATGTGCAAGGCCTTGTTATGATTTTTACCCTCAGGGGGGTAACTCATTATCATTGAAGCTCAGAATGTGACCTGAAGCTATGTTCCCAACCACCTCTTCAAATTGTACCACCGATATTTCTTGAGGCACGTGAGCGGCCTTTAAGAATTTTAATAGTGCCTTCCGATGAGCCTTTGAACACATCAACAATGACAACACGGAGATTTTTGAAGGAGTTTGATTGAGCTGGTCAATCACTTTGTAGTCATTTTTTTGTATGATCCTTAAAAATTCCTCTGCTTCATTATTAGGGACAACCTTCTGTTTGGAGGACTGCCCTTGTTCAATGGTACCTTGTTTCCCAATATCTTTGTTTGCATTGCCACTATTGTTGATGGGTAATGTTGTTGGTGCAAAGATCCTATCGCTTCTGGTGACACCACCAGTTCCCACGATATTCTCCACGGTCTTCTTTTCCTCTAAGATGTCCTCTTCTCTAACCTTTTTCCCGTTGATAAAAACAACCTCGTCATATAACCAAGGTACAACATCCGTGCTCTTGTAAGGAAAACAGAGCTGGAGCTGAGATGACGAGTTGATTTAATGATGGTGGAGACATAGGTATCTCAATTGAATCATAAGGTATACTTAGATATTTTCCATCTTGACCACAAGGAAGCACATGTGATTCATCATAAGGGATCTGCAGACGAATATGAGCTTGTCCATACACATTGTCCTAATCTTCTTCATCGCACGGTATTGTTAACGGAATACGAGTCAAATTATTGGAAGGGTTCCACGATTCACCTTAATCATCATATGGTATTTCTAATGCTTCAAACAGAATATCAAGAGTAGCAACTTCTTCAACCTTCGAAAGTTGTTCTGCTACCAATACGCCCTGATCAATCAGGCATTGAATGTCTTTCTTCAATTCAGTGCATTCTTGAGATTTGCTCACACAAACATGACAATCGGCTAGGCAACCAGGATAAATATTTTTTAGCAGGAGCTGGTCTTTAACAATGGAGAGGGGTGTCTTCAGTTTGTCAATATCTGAAATTAATTGAATCCCTCTAGAGCTCTCGATCATATTTGTGGAGTGATGATGGGACGACATTGGATTGGTCTTGATATTCGAAGTGTTTCTGGTGAAATTTATTGCTTTTGAATCAATAAGGTCTTGGACGACGTATTTCAAGGTCTTGCAGTTCTCAATGCTATGGACTGGGGTGCCAAAATGGAATTCACATCTTGCATTAACATCATAACCGGGGGGAAGGACAGATGGAGGTCCCTCATTTCCCTCAATTTCACTAAGCCTCCTTTCAATAAGTATGGGAGTAGTCTGGCATATGTTGATGGGATTGGATCAAATATTCTCTCGGGCCTTCTTTGTCTTTGTTGGCCCTGATACTGGTTTTGTTGCGATTGGTACGATTGTTATTGTCAGTTTTGTTGTTGAGACATAGGATGGCTTGCGGGAATAGAAAGTGATTATTGTGGAGCGACAACAACAACATGATGATAACCCTGATGAGCTTTCTCTCTGTTTGTGGAAACGACACTAGCTTCACCTTCTATCTTCTTAATAAATCCTTGATATGGCTTTTTGCGCCCACTCGAGGATCCACCAGTATTTTGAATCTTTCCGGCCTTCATCAAGCTCTCTAATCTTTCTCCAGCCATGATAAGTTCGGAGAATACCGTGGAAGTAGTATACGCTAGACATTCAAGAATCGGACCTTGCAGCATCCCTATAAAGATATCCGTCAGCTCTCTTTCCAACAATGGAGGTTGTACTCTCGCAGCTAGTCCTCTCCACCTCTGTGCAAAGTCTTTGAAAGACTCGTTTAACTTCTAGGTCAGACTTTGGAGTTGCGTTCGATTCATAGCCATATCAGTGTTGTACTGATAATGCTTTACGAAAGCATCTGCTAACTCTTTCCAGATTTTAACATTAGAGTGCTCGAACTGCATGTACCATTCCAGAGAAGCCGCGGTCAGAATATCCTGGAAGAAATGGATTATGAGCTTCTCATCGTCAGAGTAAGCGGCCATTTTCCTGCAGTAAGACCTTATGTGGGTCTTTCGACAACTATTACCTTTGTATTTATCAAAAGTCGAAATAGTGAATTTTTGAGGTATCTTAACTCTTGGTACAAGGCATATTTCCGCAGCGTCCAATCCAAAAACGTCAGGACCCTGCATCGCTCTCACCGTCTCTTGCAGAGCATTGAATCTTCATAGAAACCCTCATGATCGTCATAATGAACCGGAGGTGGAAGCGTACCGCCGGGAGAATGGACTGCACTAGCTGGTGGATGAAATGTTCCAACAGGGATAGGTAATGCACCAACGGGAGTAGGGATTGCACCAACAGGGTTGGAACCGCGCCATCAGGGGTTGGAACTGCACCATCTGCGTTTGGGATTGCGCCAACAGGGGTGTTGCACCCCAAAATTTGCTCAACCTTTTCTTACCTGGTTTATGTTTCATTGCATTAGCATTTGCATAGTTATATCATTTGCATATCATGGTATCATTCATATATTAGGGGATCAAGTGTGATTCTTTTCAAGAGAACCCTAGCAAGAGGTTTCATTCAAGATTGAGAAGTTATCAAAGTCATCAGAATGTGGTTTGAGTGCATAAGGGTTTAGATGTTTGAGTGTGAATCTTCTCCTAACTTGAGGATCAATTGAAGACCACCAGAGGGTTGTGAAGTGTTGAATAGGGCCATGGGAGAGTTTAATCAAGTCATTGTGTCAAGTGCAAGAGCCACAGTTGAGGTGCAAGCAATTAGGGTTTCATCTGGGTTAGTCCTAAATCAATTGAGCAATTGAAGAGTATCAAAGCCTACTTTTAGGTTATGGAGTTCATGAAATGATGTGATAAGACATTTGTGGTGTTGTGCCAAGATCAAATCAAGAAGAATCAAGAGTGTGGGAGGTTGCTAAGTTAGGGTTTCAATGTAAAATTCCCATGTTTAGTGCCTAACTTCAAGACCACATAAGTCAAGATACAAGTTTCAAATGGATCTTTGGCCAACATGAAATTTGTAGATAATCTCAATACCTATAATTTGAGTACTAGAAGTCCTCAAGGGGATTTATAGAACTCAAGTTATGGTCCAGACAAGTTACAAGTCCTCAGATGCCACTGAAATTTGTTTGTGAAAATCATATGACTTCAAAGCTATTTTTGACCTAGAAGGAAGTTTCACCTGAACTTTTGGCCAACATGAAAGTTGTTCCTCATGATCATATCTTTCTAAATTGTACTAGAAGTCTTCCATCTGATTTGTAGAACTCAAGTTATGAGGTTTACAAGTCAGGGGTATTTTGGGAAAGTGAGATTATAGGCCATTTTCAATCATAGGTCAAAATCTCCAACTTGCACTCTTTAAATGGAGATTTGTTTAACATGGAACTTGCTCAAAACATGATTTTAAGTGCAACCAAGTGGTCATGTGGGATTGGTTTGGCTTATAGCAAAAAGTCACATAAAATGTCCTAAAAAGGGAATTTTTCAAATGGATTAAGGAGGGAAAATTGACTTTTTGAGTTAGAGGACCAAAACATGTCATGTGAGTACATTTTTTGAATGGAAATCACATTCTAAGCACATTGGCATTGGCAGAATTTTGAGCATAGGCCAAGTTTTGGGAGTTGTCATTTAGATTACTTCACCATGACGTTACATAATAAAAAATAGCCATTGGATCAGATACAAGGATCAAATCCCAGCCGTTCACACTACACATGCTGTTATTAGTTGAATTGAATCATTTTGGAGCCAAAACATTGCCATTTTCGTGTACACTCAAGAGCAAAAAGTGGTGAAATTTTGAAAATTCATTTTGGGCCTAGAGGCAAGGATTGGGCTTTCTCTTGATCAATATCCGTTGTATATAACATTTCTAACCTTCACAAATCATCAGTTTTCGAAATTGGAGCAGAATTGATCAAGAACAAGCTTGAAAAACTGAAAAAAAAACTCAAAAAGTGAATTCTAAGATCTAGATCGTTTCAAGCCAAATTGTGAATTGAGAAAGCTTTATTGAAGATCATTGAACGATTCTGGAGAGTTTTGTGAAGCTTCGTCAAGGATTAAAGGCTCAGTGGAAGTTCTCCACTAGGCACTTGAATTTCAACATATCTCTCTTAATACTTGATGATTCTTTGCCATTTTTGTTTCTTTGCACTCCTTGAAGCATGTAGATCATTTCTGGATGATAATTGTTGATGTTTATGATGTTCGAAATTTGGAGCTCCAAGCTTGTGAGATTTTGTATGGACTGTTTTGGCATGATTTTGCTTAGTTTTTGCTTGATCTATAACCTCCATGACATAAGGTTGAGTTTAAAATTAATTTGGAGAGATTTTGATGAATTTGAGTTTTTGGTACCAAACTTTGTTTGCTTCGTTTCTCTTTGATCTTACATTATTAATGATTTTTATTGATGGATTTGGAATCCTCGCGAGAAGTAGTTGAATTTCGACATAAATTTCATGCGAAACAGTTGAGTTTGGTGGAAGTTGTTGTTGTTGTTGGAGGTCCGGCGAACATGACGGAGGAGAGGCCGGTCAGAACTGTTCCGGCGAGTCCAAGGAAGAAGACGAGTTTTGCACCGTCCGATCGCCACTCGTGTGTTGACATTTTCCGCGCATCGAGCGGCTTTGCGCGCGCCACATATGCAAGTCCAATACGGCGTCGTTTTGGCTTGCTAAGGGGACCGAGTGCTCCCCTGTTCGTCCCTGGCAGCCACACATTTAATTGTTTCATTTATTCACCTTATTTTACTTTCCTTATTTTCTCTTTTTTTTTTCTATTTTCATGGCTGTTTGGATTAATTGCTTTAAAAATAGTAAAATTGATCAAAAAATTACGAAATTGTTTATCATGATTCTTGAATGTCTTAAGAAATTTTAGGCATTGATTTTACATTTTTAGGATTTAATTTGAATTAGTTACGATATATCTTTTGTGCTAATGTCCATTGTTTTGCATATTTGACCATCTGTTTTGTTGAATTTTTTTCTTCCAATTGGTGATGAATTTGGCTTTGATTTTTTAGTATATTTTAGGGTAGATATTCGTGTTGAGATTAGAGCCTTTCCAAACTTGTGGATCAATTTGATACCCTTCAATCTAGAAATTATTTGGGTGACTTAGAAGTTGAATTAGGCTTTAATATTTTAACCCTAGGCTTTTCAAACATGTATGTTCCCCTAGGAATTTAATTAGAATTTTACAACCTTTTTTCCTATTTTTGTTGAATTTTACTAGTTGCTTGTGTTTGTGTTGTTCTCTGTTGAGTGTCTTTGCTTGTTTGGCTTGGTTGGTGACCTTGGAGCTTGAAGTGCTTGGATTCCTTTTTGGGAGGTCTTATAAACTTTGTGTAGCTGCTGTGGCTTGAAGATTGGGGCTTGGAGTTGAAGTTTCCTTTTCTTTTAGGAGTTGTTTTAGGAGCTTAGGAAATTAGGGTTTTAAGAAGAGCCATTAGAGCTAGTTTTGATTTCTTCATCAAACATAGAATGCATTGTGTGCTTCTATTCCATTCAATGACATGAAGTCCTCCTAGGGAAACTCCATCTCTCCTTTGGAGGGATGTGTGGTATACCCATAGTTGAGTAAAACTTTGAGGATACCTTTCCATTTCAATGTTGCTACTTGATGATTTCCTTTGGTTTTCATTAAGTTTTCAACATTTCAACCTTGATCTTGGTGATTGTTACTCTGCTTGGAGTGTGCTTGCTAGAACTTGAAGATGAAGTTTGATAGAGCTTGAAGATAGAAGCTAGCTTGAAGATGAAGTCTTGTTGTCAACTTTGTTGTCATTTCAACTGTGCTATTTAGAGCTTGTTGTTGCTGTCTGCTGTAGGAGTTTGTTGCTGCTGCTTGGGTTGCCTCCTATGTATCTTTTATCTTTCTCTGTATTGTCTTTTTGCTTGTGTTGATTATCCTTAGGTTTGAGGTGGAGCTTGTCTCCTTTTGCCTGGTGTTTTCTCCCTTGCCTCTCTTATACTATTGCATAGCATGCATTTTACTGTTTACTGTTTACTGCTTGCTTTCTTTTGTTGTTTCCCCTAGGACCTCTGATTTCCTCCGTGCAAGAGGGAATTATGACAGACATTAGGTTTTGACCCATGCATGATAACTGTAGGTAGATTCCCCTTTCAACCATAGTTTTAGGGTGTCTCTCTCCTCCTCTCAAAACAAATTCAAAAACACAGTAATAAGGTTAATTGAAGTCGTGCGTTACGAGCCTTAAGCTATCTGGGAAAAGGTTGGTGGAGGGTCTCTCTCCAGTAATCTGGATGTTAGTGTGGTACCCTTTGGGTGACATACGAAGCGTTCACTCCTGGGTCATAGTCTCTAGTGCGACTGAGATTGCAAATATCCTAAAAAACAGTTCTTTCATAAAAAACTCAAACAAACATTCAAACTCTGTTTTCGTCCTCTTGGACCTTTAATCAGGAAAACCCTTTTCAGAAGGAGATAAAAAACTGTCAGACAAGCTTGTGTCTTCCATAGCCCGAACTACATTTGCTCTGATCTTTCATGCCGTATGAAAGTATGTAGGCACGAGACGCGACATCTCGGCGAGCAACCTTCCCCCCCATTTTACCCGTAGTTAGGCAAACTACGTTGTCTCTGATTTCTCGTTCCAGACGGGAATACGTAGGCATAAAGTGCGATACTTTGCCGAGTCATTTTATTTTCTTTTAACCCAGACCTATAGAGTAGATAGAATAACATACCCTTAGATAGAAAACAAGCCTGGATCCCATCGAGTACGACGGACGTGAGGGGTGCTAATACCTTCCCCTTGCGTAACCGACTCCTGAATCCAGGATTTGGTTGCAATGAACATTCCTTTCCCTCTTTGTGTTAGGTTTACTATGAGTGTTTCCTTTCCCTCTTGTGGGATAAATAACGCGCGGTGGAGACTCTTCTGTTATAGTCGGCGCCGATTTTTGCAGTAGCGACAGCTGGCGACTCTGCTGGGAACGTTTTGGTTCCCTATGCGAGTCAATCCTAGCGCTTGTTTTCCCGTCTGGGGTTTTGTATATATTTATCTTTCCGTCTTTACTTTCAGTACTGTATATTATTGTTATTGAGATGTGGGTAGAGGGTTAGTTTGAGAGATAAGTCGGACCTGGGCTTGAGTGCACATAGACTTAGAAGTAGAGAGTAGTGGTTAGCCTGCTTGCTTTGCTTGCACCAGCTAGCTATGAAATTTACGCTCAGACGAGATTCTCTTTGATGGCATCATGCCTGGCCCTTTGGGCTCGACAGGTTGTTGGATTTGAGGGTTGTCGACTCTAGGGACCTATCATTTGGGATTCAGCTAAGTGAGGCCTCTTCAAGGGATGATGATGCCACACCTTCTGGGTATCGTATCATCGCTCTTGAAAGTCTGTGACGTTGATGACCGCATAGGATGCCGTACCTCTTCTGCGAGTTAAGTACATACCTGTCAGAGGGTAGGTGGGTCTTTTTGTAGGAAAACTCTGGCCTCAGAATACCTGGTTTGTCTCTATCAGTGAGAATTGGTTGTGAGGGTTCTTTTAGGGTTGGTTTTGTTTGAGGAGAAGATCTGATGGTTTTCAAGTTGTAGTACAGCACGGCACAGTTCTTCAACATTGCACTTGATCCCCTGTCTGCATATGCATTTGCATTTTCATGTTTGCATTTCATTAACGTGTATTTATGTTGCAGGTGTGCTTTTTCCCCTCAAATTCTAGTGTTCTTCTTGCCAGACATGGAGTCCATGAAGAGAACAGTCGCTTACAGGTTGCCTTCTCCAGATATCAGTTCCTTATTGCAGTTGGTTGCTCTAGCAGATCAGAGAGTGAGGGCTGAGTTTAGAGAGTCTTATGGGAAACTGCTCAGTCTGGTATGTAGACCTTCTGTGTTTGAGATGACTGGATTGTATACCTTGATGCAGTTTTACGAGCCTCAGTTGAGATGCTTCTTGTTCCCTGATTTTATTTTGGCTCCTACTTTGGAGAAATATTCTGATATGCTGGGAATTCCTGTGTTAGATCAGATGCCTTTTGTTCAAGAGGATACTGAGCCTGAGTTGGCTAAGCTCGTTGAGATTGTCAGTTTAGATGCTTCTGAGTTCCCCGGAGGTTTGGTCAAGTTGAATGGAGCTTACGGTTTTCATCTTTCTTGCTTGGTTGAGAAGGCTACGCAGTGTGCGAAGGATGGATGTTGGATTGTCTTCAATGCTATTCTGGCTGTTTGCATTTATGGGATTGTATGTTCCCTAACTTGCCTGATTTTGTTGACTCAGATGCTTTCTTTATTCTTGCCTCAAAGAATCTGGTGCCTACTCTCTTGGGTGACGTTTATCATTCTATTCACTATAAGAATGAGAAGGTCAGGGAAAGAATGTTTCTTACTGTGTACCTCTTCTATACAGGTGGTTTCAGGGACATCTTCCTAAGAAGGGACCTTTTGTTGATACTATTGGTACTTTGGATTGGTCTTCCAGATTGATGGGATTGTGTGTTGAGAACATTGTTTGGTTTGATCGGAACTTGCTCAGAGTGGATATTATATATAGTTGCAGTGGCTTTCCGAACGTTCCTTTGATTGGACGGAAAGGTTGTATTAACTATAACCCTTCTCTGCTTGTGAGACAATTTGGCTATGCTTTGAGGGACTCTCCGGTTCAAGATGAGATACAGGAATCTCTGTATCTCACGGGTTTATTAGACGGAGATGTTTTGGTCAGATTGAGGCGTGCTTGGGGTAATATTCACAAAAGAGGAAAGGCATCGCTTGGTAAGAGTGACAGTCGAGCTTATAATCCTTATCGGCTCTGGATCCATGAGAGAGTTAGGACTTCTTTGATGTCGTATCCTGCTGTAGAGCCTTTGTATCTTCCGGTGATTGAGGAACCTACTTCAGTAGAGATTGAGAAGTATAAAAAGCTGCTGGCTGAGAAGGAAGAGTTGCAACGGGCGAATGAAGAGCTAGAGAAAGAGATTTTCCAGCTTCGGCATGAGAAGAATGAGGCAACTTTCACTTTGAAGAAGCAGACTGAGATGATTAATAGGTTGGGTTCAGATTTGACTAAAGAAACCAGCAAGAGAGAGAAAGTAGGGGTAGCCCTGAATGGTGTTAGTAGTGTACTTGCTACTAAGAAATAACTTCTGAACAAGGCTTATTCTCGACTTTCCAAATGGGAGTCTTTGTGGAATGCCATGCTTACTAGCCAGAAGGAGCGCGAAGATGAGTTGAAGCTTCAGATTTCCCAGTTAGAGGAGCAGCTCAGTGCTAAGGATGCGAAGATTGCTGAAGAGGTATCTCTTAGACGTGACACTGAGTCTAGAGTGAGCAACATGGTTCAAGAGACTAGGGGTGGTGAATTGAAGGCTGGCTCCAAGAGGTGCAGGGTTGATGAGTGTTCTGGCAGGGGAGCCTGTGAAGAGGGCGCCAAAAATCTGAGATCCACTACTGAGCGGCATGCATTACTGATACAGGAACTAATCTCCAGACTAGGTCATTCGGAGACGTTGAGGATATTGGAAGATGTCAGGGCACACCATTCGGCCTGATTTATCTTTGCTTTGCTCTTGTTATTTGTACTTGTATTTTGACCATCGCCAGGCTTGTTGGTCGAGGTTTGTTCAGTTGTATTCAGTTGTACCTTTGTACTCTGCCTCTTGGCATTTGTTTATGTATGAGGTTTCTGATTCTGCGCTTGCTTATTTGGGACTCCATTGTCGTTATGGCTTCTTCTCCGGAACTAGAATGGGGGGGGGAATTAACCTGTTGCATATTTACACGTGTGCATTTGTATATTCATATTGCATGGCAGGTACTTTTTTTTGAGCTCGAATCTTATCTCCTGCATCTTACAGGTAGTTTCAAGATTGACGAACAGAGAATTCACCGGTACGCTACAAGAAGCACCAGTAAGAAGATCATGGATCAAGTACAGTCTGAGATGCAGGAGATCCGAGATAGGTTGGCCCAATTCATGCAGACTATGGAAGCTGTGGCTAAAGGCCAGGAACATCTTCAAACTTTGGTGCAACTGCTACTGGCGCGAGCGGCTGGTAATACTGAATACAACTCTGCTCATGTTGAGATTCCTCGCAGGGAGGAGGTGATACCGAATGCTGGTGAAACTGGTACTGACAACGACAACGGCAACGCTGGTAACAGAAATGCTGATAATGTTAATGGGAACGTGGAAATCAACAGGAATATTGGTATCAACACTGGTTTCGGTGACAACAATCAAGGTCTTGGCTTTGGCAATCGGGATGGCAATGATGGTTTCAATAATCAGGGCTTCGGCAACGGAGGGTTTGGTGATAACAATCAAGGTTATGGTAATAATGGCTATGGCAATGCTGGTTTTGGCAATGTGAATACCAACGGTGCTTGGATGGGTCCTTTCAATACTGGTTTTGGGACAGTGGCTGCTAATCAAGAGCTTGGCAATCAGAGGTATGATCCCAGGTTCTTCCAAAGTGGTCATGGTCATGGTCGTAATGCTGCTTATGATGGATATGGTAATGAGGGTCCGTACTGGAATAGAGATTGTCAGGAAGATGCCTTTTCTGGGCAAGGCATGGGTTTTGAGGGTC
Source organism: Lathyrus sativus (assembly GCA_963859935.3). Lineage (NCBI taxonomy): Eukaryota > Viridiplantae > Streptophyta > Magnoliopsida > Fabales > Fabaceae > Lathyrus > Lathyrus sativus. The sequence continues at coordinate 168,586,964 of OZ012739.1, read as the reverse complement.
CCACTGATAGTGATCGAAGGATTAAAATGCTGGAGGAACAGATGAGAGGTATAGCCAATCAAAATTCTGCAGGGTTGGACATGGCTACCATGGGGCTGGTTCCTGGACTGAGAGTGTCATTAAAGTTCAAAGCTCCCACTTTCGATAAATATAAAGGGGATACATGCCCACGGGTTCATGTGCGTTCATACTACCGGAGGATGTCTGCGTACTCTGATGATGAGAAGATGCTTATGCATTTTTCCAAGATAGTTTGTTAGGACCATCGCTGGAATGGTACATGGGACTAGAGCCTGCACAGGTCGGAAGTTGGAAAGAATTGGCTGATGCTTTCGTCAAACATTACCAATACAATAGTGACCTTGCACCAAATAGGGTTCAGCTTCAAAGCCTTTCACAGAAAAATGGGGAAAGTTTTAAGGAGTATGCTCAGCGCTGGCGGGATCTGGCGGCAAGAGTCCAACCACCTATGGTTGAAAGGGAATTGATTGATATTTTTGTTGGAACATTCTCTGGGATATATTATGATAAATTGCTCAATTGCTCGATGTGTAGTTTCTCTGACATGATACTCATGGGGGAACGGATTGAAAATGGCATCAAAATTGGTAAGATTCAAGCCAGTGAATCAACCTCAGCTGGAGGTGCGAAAAAGGTCTTTGGTGGTAAAAGGCAAGGAGACGCCAGCTCAGTGTATGGTGGTCGAGGACGAGGTAGAGGTAGGAATCAGTATCTTCAACAACAGGTTGCTAGTGTGACGATCCCTATACCACAACAACGACAACAACATCAGCAGCAACAACAACAAAGGTATAATCCTGCTCAGAGAAGGATCTAGAATGGGAAGCCGAAGAGGGTATTTGATACACCTCCGTCAATGTATGCAGAACTGCTTCAGACGCTGTTAAATTTAAATCTGGTTGAGAAGAGAATGTTGGACCTACCCACAGGAGCGCTTCCTTACGGATATGATACTAGTAAGTAGTGTGAATTTCATTCTGGGGCACCCGGACATGATATCGAGAGTTGTCATGCTTTTAAACACAAAGTCCAACATTTGATTGATAGTAAAGTCATCAACTTCAGTAATGATGGTCCCAATATTGTTCAGAAACCAATGTCGAATCATGGAGCGAATGCTGTTTTGACAGAGGAGGATTTGGATTTGGTTATGGACATAAATGATCTGAAGACACCTTTGAGCTATGTTAAAAGCAGATTGTTGAAAGGAGGGGTCTTCCCCGGATGTTATGAGTACTGTTTAGATTGTTGGATCCGACCAGAGGGCTGTATTGATTTGAAGAGAGGCATTCAGGCCATGATTGATGAGGGAACTTTGCAGTTTGACCGTACTGCTGTTGAGAAACCTGATGAGGTAACATGTGAAAAGCAGGGTGAGGTCGCAACAATTACAATTCCACGAAAGACTATTACGATATCAGCGCCCACCAAGCGGCCAACTATCACGATAACGAAAGCAGGACCTGTTCCTTATGAGAGTATGAAAGCCATTCCATGGAATTATGGGTTGGAAGCTTTTTGCAACGGGGAAAAGATTAATGTGGATATCCAGCCGGCAGGGGCAGTGGGTAGTCTTGTTGAAGCAGGAGGTATGACCCGAAGTGGTAGAACCTTCACTTCACCTGAAATTGAGGCTGAGAGGATTGCCAGAGGCAAAGCCAAAGTGAATGAAAGAGGACCTTCCCAGTCAAAAGAGAAAGAAACATCTGTCAAGGATGTAGAAGAGTTTATGAGATTGATTCGCAAAAGTGACTATAAGATTGTGGAGCACTTGCAGCAGACGCCCTCTAAAATTTCAATACTATCTTTGTTGCTTTGTTCCGAGGCCCATCGGAATGCCTTGTTGAAAATCTTGGACACGTCTTTTGTACCTCAGGAAGTAACTGTTAATCAGCTTGAGGGAGTACTGGCGCATGTGAATGCTGGCCACAGCTTGGGATTTACTGACTTTGATTTGACGCCTAGAGGTCGGGACCATAATATGGCCTTGCACATTTCAGTGGAGTGTCGGGGCACTGTTATGTCGCACGTTCTTGTAGACACCGGATCATCTTTGAATGTGTTGCCAAAGAAAGCTATGATGAAGCTAGATGTCCGAGGAATCATATGCACACCAAGTGATTTGGTCGTGAGGGCTTTTGATGGGACCAGAAGGTCGGTGTTTGGGTCCATAACCTTGCCGCTCCAAGTCGGACCGGAAGTGTTTGACACTGTGTTCTATATTATGGATATACATCCAGCTTACAGTTGTTTACTTGGGCGACCATGGATACATTCTGCAGGGGCTGTGACGTCCACGCTGCATCAGAAGCTCAAATACATGGTCGGTGACAGTGTTGTTACTATTTGCGGAGAGGAGGACATTCTGGTTAGTCATCTCTCGTCATTCAAGTACGTCGAAGTGGATGGGGAGATCCATGAGACGCCATGCCAAGCCTTCGAGGGGTTGCAGATCAAGGACAACTCTCATGTTCCTAGCAAAGGGCCAGAGGTGGCCATGTCTTCGTACAAAGACGCTCAGGCAGTGGTTCAGGCTGGAGCAACCAAAGGATGGGGCCAAGTCTTGGAAATTCCTGTCAAGATGGACAAGTTTGGATTGGGGTATCGTCCGACATCGTCATCCTCCGCATCAGGCGTGCCAAAGTTCAAAGGACCAGTGGTGATCACTCTAGGTGGGGTCTGTTATAAAACGATCAATGCTGTTTCCGATGCTGAAGACGGAGATAGTGACTGCGATATGGACTCGTGGATCAAGCCCGGCGTGCCAGGACAGAATCTGTGCAACTGGTCTATCCAGGAACTTGTCCCAGTGACTACAAAACAGTAATGATTTGTTTTCTCAATTATTGTATAATCCTGTGTCCTACCCGGGGCATAGTGATTTTGTTTTTAGGACTACCTGCTTATATGTGTACTTTGCTTAATCATTAATAAAGGCGTTTTTCGCATGCAAATTTTGTGATCTTTGTTTTTCCTGTTTTTGTTTAATAATAAAATGGCAACGTGGTTATGTGATTTGTTTGCATTATTTGAAACATTTAACCATTCTCATTGCAGGATTCATATTTCAGACGACACCGATCACGACACCGATCACAAACTTCCTATGACTCGCTTCGACTTCGAGCACCCGATATTTCAAGCAGAAGAAGAGATTGTTGAGGATATTGACTTATTAGAAGAGCTGACTCGACTTTTGAAACAAGAAGAGAGAATCATTCTGCCTCATCAGGAGGAAATTGAAATCATCAACGTGGGATTTGAAGTGGTTGTCAGGAACATCCGGATAGGGGCTGCACTGCAGAGTGATATCAAGCAAAGGCTCATTGAGATGCTGCGGGAGTACAGTGATATCTTTGCTTGGTCTTACGAAGACATGCCTGGGTTGGATACTGATATGGTGGTTCACCGTATGCCATTGTGCGAAGAATGTCTGCTGGTTAAACAAAAACTTAGAAGAACTCGACCAGATATGGCTGTGAAAATTAAGGAGGAAGTTCAGAAACAATGGGATGCTGGTTTCCTAGTTGTCACAACTTATCCTCATGGGTCGCCAATATAGTACCTGTACCAAAGAAGGATGGTAAGGTGCAGATGTGCGTGGACTATCGAGATTTGAATAAGGCGAGCCCAAAGGACAACTTTCCGCTTCCTCATATTGATGTGTTGGTCGACAACACCGCTCAATTCTCCGTGTTTTCCTTCATGGACGGCTTTTCGGGCTATAATCAGATAAAGATGGCGCTGGAGGATATGGAGAAAACAACTTTTATTACTCCATGGGGAACGTTCTGCTACAAAGTGATGCCCTTTGGTTTGAAGAACGTCGGGGCAACATATCAGCGAGCTATGACGACACTCTTTCATGACATGATGCATAAAGAGATCAAAGTCTACATTAATGATATGATTGCCAAATCCCAAACGGAGGAAGAGCATTTGGTCAATCTTCTGAAATTGTTCAAGAGGCTTGGGAAATTCAGGCTGAGACTGAAACCTAACAAGTGCACCTTCGGGGTGAGATCTGGTAAGCTACTGGGGTTTATTGTGAGCGAAAAAGGAATTGAGGTTGATCCTGCTAAGATAAAAGCAATACAAGAAATGCCAACGCCGAAAACAGAAAAAGAGATTTGTGGCTTTTTAGGGATGTTGAACTACATTGGCCGGTTCATATCTCATCTAACGGCCACGTGCGAGCCGTTATTCAAGTTATTGAAAAAAGATCAGGCTGTGACCTGGAATGAAGATTGTCAAAGGGCGTTTGAAAAAATAAAAGAATATTTGCAGGAACCTCCAATATTGATACCCCCAGTAGCCGGGAGACCATTGATTATGTATTTGACGGTTCTTGAGAAAAGTATGGGTTGTGTTCTCGGTCAACATGACGAGACTGGACGTAAAGAGCATGCAATTTACTACTTGAGTAAAAAGTTCACACACTATGAGTCCCGTTACTCAATGCTCGAAAAAACGTGTTGTGCGCTAGCCTGGGCTGCCAAACGTTTGAGGCAATACATGCTAAACCATACAACCATGCTAATTTCAAAGATGGATCCGATCAAATACGTGTTTGAAAAGCAAGCACTTTCCGGAAGGATTGCCCGATGGCAGATGGTATTAATAGAATACGATATTCAGTACGTTTCTCAAAAGGCTATTAAAGGTAGTGTTCTGTCAGAATACCTAGCTGAGCAGCCAATTGATGATTACTAGTCGATGAGTTTTGATTTTCCTGACAAGGATATCATGTACTTAAAAATGAAGGACTGCGAGGAACCGTTGCCGGATGAAGGTCTAGAGTTGGGTTCCAAATGGCAATTGATATTTGACGGTGCCGTTAATTCATACGGGAGTGGAATAGGGGCAATCATTACTACTCCCCATGGGTCGCACATCCCATTCACTGCTAGATTGACCTTTCCAGTTACCAACAATGAGGCGGAATATGAAGCGTGCATTATGGGGTTCGAAGAAGCTATTGATCTGAGAATTAAAAATCTTGATGTATACGGAGACTCTGCTCTAGTTGTGAACCAGATCAAGGGAGAGTGGGAGACTCGTCAGCCCAATCTGATACCTTATATGAATTATGCAAGGAGGTTGTTACCTTTCTTTGACAAGGTGGAATTGCACCATGTACCACGAGTAGAAAATCAGATGGCAGACGCTCTCACGACTTTGTCTTCGATGTATAAGGTTAACTTCTGGAATGAGGCTCCCATGATAGTTATCTCTCTCCTTGATAGGCCCGCCTTCATATTCGCCATTGAGGACGCTTCCGATGGTAAACCGTGGTACTATGATATCCAGAATTTCCTAAAGACCCAAGAGTATCCGGCTGGGGCATCCAGTCGTGATCAGAAGACTCTTAGGAGATTGGCTGGCAATTTCTATCTAAATCCGGATGGGGTTTTGTACAAAAAAAACCATGACTTGGTGTTGTTGCGGTGTGTGGATGAGAAAGAGGCTAAGTTGCTCATGGAAGAAATCCACCAGGGTACATTTGGCACGCATGCCGGCGGACATGCGATGACGAGAAAGCTATTAAGAGCAGGGTATTACTGGCTAACAATAGAAACAGATTATTTCAAGTTTGCAAAGAAGTGTCATAAATGCCAGATTTATGCGGACAAGATTCATGTACCTCCGAGCCCTCTGAACGTTATGTCGTCGCCTTGGCCTTTTTCCATGTGGGGAATTGATGTGATTGGAAAGATTGAACCCACGGCATCCAACGGACATCGTTTTATCTTGGTAGCTATTGATTACTTCACCAAATAGGTTGAAGCGGCGTCATATGCTAATGTTACCAAGCAGGTGGTAGCCAGATTTATCAAGAAAGATATTATCTGCAGATATGGAATCCCGGAGCGGATTATCATTGACAACGGTTCAAATTTGAATAACAAGATGATGAAGGAATTGTGCCAGAATTTCAAGATTGAACATCACAACTCTTCTCCTTATCGGCCCAAGATGAATGGCGCTGTTGAAGCGGCCAATAAAAACATAAAGAAGATCGTTCAGAAGATGGTTGTGACCTATAAGGACTAGCATGAGATGTTGCCTTTTGCTTTGCACGGTTATCGTACGACGGTACGCACATCAATCGGGGCAACTCCTTTTTCACTTGTGTATGGTATGAAGGTTGTCCTACCATTGAAGGTTGAGATTCCTTCTCTGAGGGTTTTGCGTGATGTCCAATTAGATGAGGCAGAATGGGTGAAAGATAGATTGAATTAGCTCAGTTTAATGGATGAGAAGAGATTGGCTTCTCTAGCATATGGTCAGCTGTATCAGAGCCGGATGAAGAAAGCTTATGATAAGAAGGTGTGCCCTCGAAGCTTTCAGACGGGCGATCTTGTGCTGAAAAAGATTCTCCCACCACAATCAGATCACAGGGGCAAATGGACTCCCAATTATGAAGGTCCGTATGTCGTTAGAAAGGTTTTCTCTGGAGGAGCCTTATTGTTGTCCACCATGGATGGTGAGGATTTCACATCCCCTGTGAACTCAGACGCAGTTAAAAAATACTTTGCTTAAAGAGACCCGCTGGACAAAAAAAAAAGTCCAGGCAAAAATGGGGCATCCCAGCGAACCATAAAAAAGGAATAAAAGGTTCGGGCAAAAGTTAGGGATAAAATTGAAAAATGTACACCCGCGAAGTTGAAAACCTGAAAAAGGGCAACTTCGGCAAAAAAGGGTATCCCAGTGAATTGAAAACCCGCAAAGGGCGGTTCACGCAAAAGTTAGGGATTTGAAAAAGCAAATGACTGCGGTCCGAGTTTGATGCTGCATTGCTTAGTGGTTTGGGAGTACCTGAGGGTCGTATATCCGAAACAATCTCTTCCGAAGATCGAGTATCGGGAAAGCGTCAGAGTCAGGCGAGTCAAAGGAGGATCAGCTCATGGTGTTCGTTTGTACCACGTTGCCGACATGTATACAAATTTTCTTTGTATTTCTGTAATTTTTGTATTTTGTTTGTGCGTAACTTCCTCTTTTCAAGAGTTGCATCCAGTGTACAAAATTTTGCCTATTTACAGGCCCGTTATCAATAAAGCATGTTATTCAGTACTTGACGCTTGTTCTTTACTGTTTTGTTTGTGAAAAACGCCGATGATTTTGATGAACTTGCATGTGCATAAACTTGCTGGCCCTTGCCAATAATTGCTAAAACTTCGAATTGACTGAACGAACGTCACAGATACTAATCAGAATAGATCTTGTTGTATAGATTTGTTTTTGTCTCGTGTGTGTTTTGCAGGGTTCTCACCTTTGGAGCAAACAGGCATGGAACATTGTGTTCCCCAACCGGAGTCCTGTGACCTAGTGATTGTATCACTTCTCAGCAGATGGAGGTCACATCTTATCTCAAAAGATTTGAGATAGCACTTACCCCTATTGGATGTGGGTGGTTCTCCCCAGAAAAGTATCCCCAGGAAAGCTGCCAAGAGAGTATCCTCAATGGATTTTATTTTCCCCAACAGAGAGTGCATTCCCAGCAGTGAGTATGTGCACAATCGATTCCCAGTATGGGTAATTCCCGCATGGTGTAACCAAGTCGTCTTTGGCTCCAAAGGATTATCCCCACGCAGGATTGTTTTTCTCCTCAGCAGTTTGTTTTTCCTCCGACAGGATGAACATCCTCATCAGAGTTCGTAATCTCAAGCTTGTGAGCCATTCCCCGATAGGATGGTTATCCCCAGCGGAGTTGGTTGCATCATTCCAACATTTATTTTGTTGGAATGCTTTGTGATATTTGGTTATCCCCAGCGGATTGGGTCTTGTCTTCAGCATTTATTTTACTGAAGCGCCTTTTGGCATCTTTGCATTTTGCATATATCATCATATTTGCATCTACCTAAACGCTTAGCATTTCCATGCCGTATGGAGCATTACGCCATTGTCAAACATATGCATTCTGAAACATGAGCCAGGTTGGTTACCTCTTTGGTTTCGGGTGTTATCCCTTGCAGAGGAGTGAGATTCTTGTTCAGAAGGATTTCTAGATATTCAAATTCTCGGCGTAAGATAGGTGATGATAATGTTCGTCCCCTAATAGAGTTGCTTGGTTAAGTTTCTCTTTGTCCCCGGTGGGATTATTCTCAGGTTGCTGTTACGCCAGCATCGAAAGATTTCAGGCCTTAAACCTTCGGAGGTGTCACTAGTGATTTCCCCACAGAGTGGTGTGATTAAGTTTCTCGTATTTCCCAACAAGTATTCTTCAAATGAACCTGTGTTGACAGTGATTATTACCTGTGATGGACAGAGATCGTACCTGCATTAATAGAGTTTGGTATCCGTGTTGACAGAATTGTACCCGTGCTGACGGTGATTGTTGTCCGTGTTGACGGAATTTTTCCCGTGCTGACGGTGATTGTTGTCCGTGTTGACGGAATGTTTCCCCGTGCTGACGGTGATTGTTGTCCGTGTTGACGGAATTCTTCCCTGTGTTGACAGTGATGTTTCCCCGTGCTGACGGTGATTGTTATCCGTGTTGACGGAATGGTACCTGTGTTGACAGTGATCGTTGTCCGTGTTGACGGAATTCTTCCCTGTGTTGACAGAGATTGTTACCTGTGGTTGACAGAGATTGTTACCTGTGATTGACAGAGATTGTACCTGTGATTGACAGAGATTGCACCTGTGATTGACAGAGATTGCGCCTGTGTTGACAGTGATTGCTACCTGTGCTGACGGTGATTATTATCCGTGTTGACGGAATTATTACCTGTAATGGACAGAGATTGCGCCTGTGTTGACAGAGATTGTTACCTGTGATGGACAGAGTTTGTTCTCCATATTGACGAAATTGTACCCGTGCGCCGGAGATTGTTATTTGTGTTGACGGAATTGTTACCTGTGGGTGACAGAGATTGTACCTGTGTTGACAGTGATTGTTACCCGTATGGACGGAGTCGTTACTCGTGATTGACGGAGTTGTCCCAGTGAAACCGCTGAAGATTGTTATCCGTGTTGACGGATTTGTTACCTGTGTTGACAGTGATTGTTGTCCGTGTTGACGAAAGTGTTACCTGTGTTGACAGTGATTGTTACCCGTATGGATGGAGTTATTACCCGTGGTCGACGGAGTTGTCCCTAGTAAAGTTAACAATGATTGTTATCCATGTTGATGGAGTCATTACCTGTGACTGACAGAGATCGTTATTCCAGTTATGGACAGAATTATACCCATGGTGAATGGAGTCTCTCCTCATGTTGACGAAACTTAGTTCAGTTGTGGACAGAGTTGTTTCTTGCAAAGTTAATTTGATGCCTGTGGCGTCACACAGGTAAATAATGTTGAAATCAAAAGTTTTATTAGATGATTGATCAGTTATTGTCGTAACAACTGGTTTCAACACAACGGATGTTGTTCCCTAAGCAGTTTTTGTTGTGTATTTCTGCGGTTGGAAAATTTCCGGGTTTCTTGGTATTCAACCGTCTTCTACCTCGATTGTTTGAAGGCCGTTCGCTCTTCACCCAGTCGGGTCCAAGCCGTTTGAATAGGGGCAGCTGTTGAACCCCAAAATTTGCTCAACCTTTTCTTACCTGGTTTATGTTTCATTGCATTAGCATTTGCATAGTTATATCATTTTCATATCATAGTATCATTCATATATTAGGGGATCAAGTGTGATTCTTTTCAAGAGAAGCCTAGCAAGAGGTCTCATTCAAGATTGAGAAGTTATCAAAGTCATCAGAAGGTGGTTTGAGTGCCTAAGGGTTTACATGTTTGAGTGTGAATCTTGTCCTAACTTGAGGATCAATTGAAGACCATCAGAGGGTTGTGAAGTGTTGAATAGGGCCATGGGAGAGTTTAATCAAGTCATTGTGTTAAGTGCAAGAGCCATAGTTGAGGTGCAAGCAATTAGGGTTTCATCTGGGTTAATCCTAAATCAATTGAGCAATTGAAGAATATCAAAGCCTACTTTTAGGTTATGGAGTTCATGAAATGATGTGATAAGACATTTTTGGTGTTGTGCCAAGATCAAATCAAGAAGAATCAAGAGTGTGGGAGGTTGCTAAGTTAGGGTTTCAGTGTAAAATCCCCTGTTTAGTGCCTAACTTCAAGACAACATAAGTCAAAATACAAGTTCCAAATGGATCTTTGGCCAACATGAAATTTGTAGAGAATCTCAATACCTTTAATTTGAGTACTAGAAGTCCTCAAGGGGATTTATAGAACTCAAGTTATGGTCCAGACAAGTTACAAGTCCTCAGATGCCACTGAAATTTGTCTGTGAAAATCATATGACTTCAAAGCTATTTTTGACCTAAAAGGAAGTTTCACCTGAACTTTTGGCCAACATGAAAGTTGTTCCTCATGATCTTAGCTTTCTAAATTGTACTAGAAGTATTCCATCTGATTTGTATAACTCAAGTTATGAGGTTTACAAGTCAGGGGTATTTTGGGAAAGTGAGATTATAGGCCATTTTCAATCATAGGTCAAAATCTCCAACTTTCACTCTTCAAATGGAGATTTGTTCAACATGGAACTTGCTCAAAACATGATTTTAAGTGAGGTCAAGTGGTCATGTGGGATTGGTTTGGCTTGTAGCAAAAAGTCACTTAAAATGGCCTAAAAAAGAGAATTTTTCAAATGGATTAAGGAGGGAAAATTGACTTTTTGAGTTAGAGGACCAAAACATGTCATGTGAGTACATTTTTTGAATGGAAATCACATTCTAAGCACATTGGCATTCGCAGAATTTTGAGCATAGGCCAAGTTTTGGGAGTTGTCATTTAGATTACTTCACCATGAAGTTACATAATCAAAAATAGCCATTGGACCAGATACAAGGATCAAATCCCAGCCATTCACACTCCACATGCTGTTATTAGTTGAATTGAATCATTTTGGAGCCAAAACATTGCCATTTTCGTGTACACTCAAGAGCAAAAAGTGGTGAAATTTTGAAAATTCATTTTGGGCCTAGAGGCAAGGATTGGGCTTTCTCTTGATCAATATCCATTGTATATAACATTTCTAACCTTCACAAATCATCAGTTTTCGAAATTGGAGCAGAATTGATCAAGAACAAGCTTGAAAAAGTGAAGAAAACTCAAAAAGTGAATTCTAAGATCTAGATCGTTTCAAGCCAAATTGTGAATTGAGAAAGCTTTATTGAAGATCATTGAACGATTTTGGAGAGTTTTGCGAAGCTTCGTTAAGGATTAAAGGCTCGGTAGAAGTTCTCCACTAGGTACTTGAATTTCAACATATCTCTCTTAATACTTGACGATTCTTTGCCATTTTTGTTTCTTTGCACTCCTTGAAGCATGTAGATCATTTCTGGATAATAATTGTTGATGTTTATGACGTTCGAAATTTGGAGCTCCAAACTTGTGAGATTTTGTATGGACTGTTTTGGCATGATTTTGCTTAGTTTTTGCTTGATCTATAACCTCCATGACATAAGGTTGAGTTTAAAATTAATTTGGAGAGGTTTTGATGAATTTGAGTTTTTGGTACCAAACTTTGTTTGCTTCGTTTCTCTTTGATCTTGCATTATTAATGATTTTTGTTGATGGATTTGAAATCCTCGCGAGAAGTAGTTGAATTTCGATGTAAAATTCATGCGAAACGGTTGAGTTTGGTGGAAGTTGTTGTTGTTGTTGGAGGTCCGACGAACATGACGGAGGAGAGGCCGGCCAGAACTGTTCCGACGAGTCCAAGGAAGAAGACGAGTTTTGCACCGTCCGATCGCCACTCGTGTGTTGACATTTTCCGCGCATCGAGCGGCTGTGCGCGCGCCACATGTGCAAGTCCAATACGGCGTCGTTTTGTCTTGCTAAGGGGACCAAGTACTCCCCTGTTCGATCCCTGGCAGCCACACATTTAATTGTTTCATTTATTCACCTTATTTTACTTTCCTTATTTTCTCTTTTTATTTCTGTTTTCATGGCTGTTTGGATTAATTGCTTTAAAAATAGTAAAATTGATCAAAAAATTACGAAATTATTTCTCATGATTCCCGAATGTCTTAAGAAATTTTAGGCGTTGATTTTACATTTTTAGGATTTAATTTGAATTAGTTACGATATATCTTTTGTGCTAATGTCCATTGTTTTGCATATTTGACCATCTGCTTTGTTGAATTTTGTTCTTCCAATTGGTGATAAATTTGGCTTTGATTTTTTAGTATGTTTTAAGGTAGATATTCGTGTTCCCTTAGGATTTTTATTAGAATTTTAGAACAACTTTAGGCTCTGTTTTAGGTGTTGTGATTAGAGCCTTCCCAAACTTGTGGATCACTTTGATACCCTTCAATCTAGAAATTATTTGGGTGACTTAGATGTTGAATTAGGCTTTAATATTTTAACCCTAGACTTTTCAAACATGTATGTTCCCCTAGGAATTTAATTAGAATTTTAAAACTTTGTTTCCTTTTTTTTTTTTGAATTTTGCAAGTTGCTTGTGTTTGTGTTGTTCTCTCTTGAGTGCCTTTGCTTGTTTGGCATGGCTGGTGACCTTGGAGCTTGAAGTGCTTGGATTCCTTTTTGGGAGGTCTTCTAGACTTGGTGTAGCTGCTGTGGCTTGAAGATTGGGCCTTGGAGTTGAAGTTTCCTTTTCTTTTAGGAGTTGTTTTAGGAGCTTAGGAAATTAGGGTTTTAAGAAGAGCCATTAGAGCTAGTTTTGATTTCTTCATCAAACATAGAATGCATTGTGTGCTTCTATTCCATCCAATGACATGAAGTCCTCCTAGGGAAACTCCATCTCTCCTTTGGAGGGATGTGTGGTATTCCCATAGTTGAGTAGAACTTTGAGGATACCTTTCCATTTCAATGTTGGTACTTGATGATTTCCTTTGGTTTTCATTAAGTTTTCAACATTTCAACCTTGATCTTGGTGATTGTTCCTCTGCTTGGAGTGTGCTTGCTAGAGCTTGAAGATGAAGCTTGCTAGAGCTTGAAGATGAATTTTTATAGAGCTTGAAGATAGAAGCTAGCTTGAAGATGAGGTCTTGCTGTCAACTTTGCTGTCATTTCAACTGTGCTGTTTAGAGCTTGTTGTTGATGTCTGCTGTAGGAGTTTGTTGCTGCTGCTTGGGTTGCCTCCTCTGTATCTTTTATCTTTCTCTGTATTGTCTTTTTGCTTGTGTTGATTATCCTTAGGTTTGAGGTGGAGCTTGTCTCCTTTTGCCTGGTGTTTTCTCCCTTGCCTCTCTTATACTATTGCATAGCATGCGTTTTACTGTTTACTATTTACTGCTTGGTTTCTTTTGTTGTTTCCCCTAGGATCTCTGATTTCCTCCGTGCAAGAGGGAATTATGACAGACATTAGGTTTTGACCCATGCATGATAACTGTAGGTAGATTCCCTTTTCAACCATAGTTTTAGGGTGTCTCTCTCCTCCTCTCAAAACAAATTCAAAAACACAGTAATAACGTTAATTGAAGTCGTGCGTTACGAGCCTTAAGCTATCTGGGAAAAGGTTGGTGGAAGGTCTCTCTCCAATAATCTGGATGTTAGTATGGTACCCTTTGGGTGACATACGAAGCGTTCACTCTTGGGTCATAGTCTCTAGTGCGACTGAGATTGCAAACATCCTAAAAAACAGTTCTTTCGTAAAAAACTCAAACAAACATTCAAACTCTGTTTTCGTCCTCTTGGACCTTTAATCAGGAAAACCCTTTTCAGAAGGAGATAAAAAACTGTCAGACAAGCTTGTATCTTTCGTAGCCCGAACTACGTTTGCTCTGATCTTTCATGCCGTATGAAAGTACGTAGGGACGAGACGCGACATCTCGGCGAGCAACCTTCCCCCTTTTTACCCGTAGTTAGGCGAACTACGTTGACTCTGATTTCTCGTTCCAGACGGGAATACGTAGGCATAAAGTGCGATACTTTGCCGAGTCATTTTATTTTCTTTTAACCCAGACCTGTAGAGTAGATAGAATAACATACCCTTAGATAGAAAACAAGCGTGGATCCCGTCGAGTACGACAGACGTGAGGGGTGCTAATACCTTCCCCTTGCGTAACCGACTCCCGAATCCAGGATTTGGTTGCGATGACCATTCCTTTCCCTCTTTGCGTTAAGTTTACTCTGAGCGTTTCCTTTCCCTCTTGTGGGATAAATAACGCACGGTGGCGACTCTTCTGTCATAGCCGGCGCCGATTTTTGCAGTAGCGACAAGGGGTATGATTAGCATTCCTTTCTGCTGCTAGCCTCATCTCTTGACTTCTGGCCATGTTTTGAATCACCTCCATGAGCTATTTCATCTGCGTCTTCATGCTTTGCATTTCTTCCCTCATAGCAGCTTGATTTTTTCTAGCTGATCCATGATTCTCCTTTGATTACTTCTTGTATTTTATGGATGTCAAGAAGTCAGCTTGCCCTACTGCAGAAAGGGAAAGTTGTGTGAGGTCGGGTTTCAGGGAATGCAAAAATGATACGCAAGCATATGCAATGTTCAAATGATGTTCAAGAGACTTTCGAGACCTTGTGATTATCATTGGTATTATAGAACTGTGAATGAACAGTAAAATGCACAATTGAGACCAAAAAGCAACTTTTCATTAATTTCAGGGAAAGATCCAATACAAATGATTGCTCAAAAAGCTTAATACAACAGTTTATGCAACAAGAGAGAGAACTGAACAACTAAAAGTTCTTCTTTCAGATGCGCTCTTCAAGCTTCTTCAACTCAAACATGAATCTGCTAGCCATCTGATCACAAAGCTGGATGACGTGATGGACTGAAGGAGGGACATTGTTCCCTTCCAAGTCTTGAATTGCCCTTCCCAACCTCCACGGGATATCACAGATCATGAGGTTGCAATGCTCCACTAGATCATTATACTTAGCACGGAATATGTATAAAGTCGGTTGATAATACCATAGGGAATCCACATGTGTGTCCAACAATTTGTTGAGCTGAGCTTCTTTCTTGAGCCACTGTGAACTATCCCTTTTCAGAGCGTCGAAACGATCCTTCCACAGAGTGGCTGTTTTCTGAGCGGTCTCCAACTCTAAGAATTTTTTGTTCCACATGCTATGAGTAACATATGAAGCTCTTAATGCTTCTTCCTTGAGTTGTCGTTCATCTTTAGCTAGGGTCAAGGAACTTCTTAATCGCTCTTCGTGATCATCAATGTCAGCCTCAAGTTTTTCCCTTGTCTTCTTCTTTTCAGCAGAAGCTAGCTCACAAAAATGCCGCGCTCTATCCCAAGAGTCCTTAGCTTCTGTCAAGCGTTGGCTGAGAGTTTTTACTGATGCATCAGCCCCTTCAAAGCCATTTTGATACATGACTTTCATATTTGTCTCTAGCTTTAGTTTCTTGCTTCTTTCAGCTACTTGGTCTTGCTCAACCTCCATTTTTCTCTTGAATTAGCCATTCTCCACACTTGCTTGGTGGATTTCAGCCTGAAAGTCTTGGTTTTCTTTGGTCAACCATTCTACCACTAGCTTCAGCTTCTCATACTCTTCTATGGATACGTGGTGGGAGCATGAGGTTTTCTTGCATGGATGGTTCTGGAGGAAATGGTAGTAACTTTTCAGCCACTCTAGCTAACAACCATATGTTGTATGGCTCTTTAGCCACACAGTTCTTTGCGGTCAGCTCTTTCCTCCACTTCATATGGATATTGGTCCATGCCCTAGCAATTTTCCTGACAAATCCAGGATCTTCTGTTTTGGTGAGCAAGAAAAAGCTTTGTATTTTCTCTGCTTCGGGCTCGTCTTCCATATCATAACCCAATTGACGCAATGCCATGACTGGGTTGTAATTAATGCAGCCAACTCTCCCAATCAGAGGCACGTTACCAAATTCTCCACAATTAAAAATAATCTCCACGTCATAGTATTCATGGGAATACCAAGCAATGTCATTGGCTACCAAAGACATAATGCGTCTAGACCATTTCGGCTTCTCTTTGTTCTCTATAAACGGTCCTTCCTTTGGCAGATGAGAGGCATACCATTTGAATAAAAGATGAGAACAACATTGGAACATTCTTGTCTTCTTCTCATTCCTCCAATGAATGGAGTGGTAAGTATCAGCAAGGAGGGTAGGAAGAGGATTCTTCTGCATAAAGAGGGTGAAGGCAGTGATATCTATGAAGTTGTATATGTTTGGAAAGAGAGCAATCCCATAGATCATCAAAGCAACAACAACACCAAATCTTTCCCAATCCTCATTACTCTTGTACTAGACGACTTTGTCAAGTAGAAACTTCAAAGGAAATCCCTGAGTACCTCCCTTATTGGCTAGACTAGCCTCAACTTCTTCCTTAGTCATATGGAGAGCAGGAGCAATGGCAAGAGGCTTCGGTTCTTCTTCCAGACCGGTGTAAATGGGTTGGTCCTTAATCTTGATATTCAATAGGTGAGAATATTCTTCAAGAGTAGGGGCCAACTGATAATTTTGGAAGGTGAAGCATCTAAGCAGAGCATCATAGAATTGAGCCATAACAAACAAAGCTCAAGTGTCTACTCCAGAATAGAGGAGATCAAGTAGTTTCCCATGCTTCCCTTGAAAGGTGATTTTGACAGCCTTCGGTACGTCAATAGGAGATCTTGGATGATTCCCAATTTTGGTTCTCTGAACTTCAAGGATTTTGTGCTTCTTTTTCTTTGATCAGTCATTGTTCAACAATACATGAGATAATCACAGTCTCTTAAGTCCCTTAATATGTAATAATGCTATGCAATGCAATGCTTTATGAATGCATATGAGAACAGCAGCACAAGGATCAAGGTCACAGTTCTTGCAAGGTAACGCAACGAGATATCCCTCACCTCAGGTGGGCAATCTATTGGTTTATAACAAGGAATTCCAAGAGTTTCCAAACAAGGTCCCATGCACTAACCCTCAAACATTTTCCATCATAACGACGATTCGTAAGACGGTAATCCCTTCAAAGGATTAGCACAGAGTTATGTTTTAGTAACCTTTGGAATATGGTTCTAAAGAGGTCCTCAGAATCATGGACTCCCAGGTCGAAAATAAAGACGCCATTACGACTACTCATAAGACATAATCATCCCAGAGGGGCCTCATCTGAGCGTGGAATTCAAACCAACTCAACGAGTCCTAAGTCTCACAAATCAGAAAGAAACCACCTCCTAACTTAGTGTATACTAGAAAGCTCTGGTAGAAAGCTTTTATTCTTACAAACCATCCCAATAAACCCAACAGATAAGAGGAACACAACATAATAAAACAATGAAAACAAATAAAACACACATACAACAAACAAACTAGGTTTGACTTGCTATGTAGTCCCCAACAGAGTTGCCAAGTTGTTGCTACTCGAAAATGCAACGACAGAGAGGCGAAAATTGAAGGACAGAAGAGTCGTCATCGAACTTTATTTATCCCGTAAGGGGAAGGGAAAACATCGGGAAAACCATAAGAAAGGAACGAATAAGATGGTCTCGCAACCAAGAGAAAGGGTTCGGAAGCCGGTTATGCGAAGGGAAGGTATTAGCACCCCTCGCATCCATTGTAATCGATGGGAACCATTTGTTTCTATATGTGTGAAGGTATTTTCTAAAAGATATTGCTATAAAGAGTGTTCCAAAGTGAGAAAGAAAGGTTGGGAATGGGGAAAAGAGACTCGGTCGGACCTCGCGGTCCTATGCCTACGTATTCTCAACAGGTATGAGAATGTCAGATTCAACGTAGTTCGTAGGACTACGGATAAAAGACGAGAAAGTGTGCTCGAAAAGGATTGGGGCCCTCTTGCCTACGTATCTTCAGTTAAAAGAAGTGAAGAATCAGAGTTTCCGTAGTTTGACACACGGTTAACTGGTGTTTTTGTGGATGATGCTAACGTGCATATTCTAGCAGTTAGGTGTATTGAAGCTCGCTTGTAGAGTCTTAGGAGTTACCTGTTTGCGGTAGAACGGACGTAACATATTCTTTTAAAAAGAGATAATTTTTGCCATCAAGGCAATATGTCACATTTGATTTGTGAAAGTTATTTTTAGGGATGAAATAGGTCCTTGGATAGTAACCCCTTGCGGGTAATACCCAATTCTTTATCTCAAAGATTTATTGTGAAAATGGTATGGCGAATATAGTCTCGTCTTCATATTGAAAGACGAGTATCGAGATCGTACACTCTAAAGTGAGTATCCTGACACTCAGAGACAAAGAAGTCTGCACTCAATCCTCTCTCTTTAGTTCAATACAAAGAGAACTTCATTCTCTTATTAAAGATGTTTTGACCTCGAATGGTAAGTGTTTTATGGCAGTGAACCCTAAAGGTAATGTCAAGCACTCGGGATAGCAGAAGGCCTTTGCCTAACCACTCCACAACCAATCAAGTTTATTAGGAGAAGAGTTTTGAAAATGCACTTGGTGTAAGACCAAGGTTTTTAGACTCAAGGAGACAAAAAGAAATGTAGAAAAGTTTCAAAAAGAAAGGGTGGTGAATAGAGCATTGTAGGTTGATGGCGATGCGTGAAGCAATCGACTTACAAGGGTTGAATGCATACAAGGTTAGTAGTTTGATGGAAGGGATGTGAAAATAGAAGGAGAAACCCTAAGGTAGTCCAAATTAAATGAGTTTGAAAATGACTTGACGTTGGATCAAGCCTCTGTTGTTCTTTATTTTGAAAACATGTTATAGCCTAATTCATTTTTATCTTTCTTAACAATTAGTAATCAAGCATGAGAAGAACTAAACTATTACATTGTAGCGGGAGAGGGATACATATAAAATACAGGGAATTGCAAGAAATAAAATGGTCCAATTGTCAGGTAGCCCAAGAGAAAGGCGTGTGTGTGTAGGGTGTCCTACACTAAACGACGAACAAGAACTTGGACAAAAGCATCCGAACAAGGGTTTATGTACAAGGTTTAAACTTCAATACCCAAGATAATGATCAACAGTTCTCCAATTTAGAATTTTTAGGGTTTCAATAGTTTCATCGTGTTTTTGGTATTTTTGAATGAGATAAAATAAATATAAAAAATGGGTTAGATAATAGCATATGTAATTTGACAAGATGAAATATGAACAATGATAATAAAACGAGCAAGATAATAAACAAGACAATATCAACAATAATATAATCAAAGAATATGTGAAAGAATATATAAACAATGATATATTAACAAAAATAAATCAAGGGTATATTTGACTGAAAAGTAAAGCAATTGTATATTGAACAAAAATTAAAGTCAGAGGTTAATGATTAATTGAATGAAATGGGTCAAAAGGAGTGGGATCTCGTCTTAATCATAAACTTGTGTCGATTAATCAAAGGTAATCTCTCATGATCCCAAAGTATAGGAAAATAATCCAAATGATCAGTTTTTACAGATTTGAAATAATGAAGATTATCGACTTCGATAAGTCGACATTTACGAATGTAAAGACTTCATTGATCGATAAAATAAAATAAAATTGAGATGCAGTTGAAAGTAAGGTTAAATATCGTCTTAATCGCAAATTATATGTTAATTAATCGAGGTTAACCTTTCACGATCTCAAAATATAGAAAAATGATCCAAATGATCATTTTCTACATATTTGAAATAATGGAGGTTTAACAACCTCGAAAACTAACGTTTGTGAATCAAAGACTTCATTGATTCAAAAAATGTAATAAAAATCGAGAATGAGAAAGAAAATGAGAAGTGAAAATGTGGGTGGTCTTGGACTAATTACTATCTATCAATAATTTGACTGATAATAATTTTTTAGGTCTCTTCATCGACCAGAAAAATGAAGATGAAAATCAAAATCATCATAAAACCAAAGCATGAAAGATGTATAAACTTAAATAAAAATAAAATTTCTATCAAGTTAAAAAAACAGTTGAAAAATCAATAGAAACTAAAAGATTCTCAAGTAAATAATATCAAAACTTAGAAATCAAAAATAAAATCCCAAATAAAATAATGAAAAAAAAGGGATCATTTGATATTTACAAAGCCCATCACCCCTTCTTAAACGTGGCTTAAACAAAGGGGGAGGGGGATCATAATGATGAGGCGTTCTAGAGAAAAAACTCACGGACTCATCATGAGCCACTTGGCCCACACATCCACCATCAAAAACGATGCGCATAAACAAACACAGCTTACCCACGCTTAAGCGAAAAAGCAACAAGGGACCTCAACCTAAAACATTTCCTCTAAAATAAAAATCTGAAACGAGAATAGGGAACTGCACCATGAAACAAGAAATCACTTTGAAAGCTACAACGTCAAATCGCATTCCTCAACCTTTCTACGTGATCCCGTCTCAATCGTGTTTTCTCCCTCTTCGTCGTCCTAAGCACACTCTCCCTCTACTTAGATTCGAAAGACACTCACCTCCTATTGGAAAGGAATTTTGGGGGAAATTTGTTTCTTCTGGAAATTTTGAGGGAGTGGATTTAAGGTTTGAGGTTCGCCGGAAAATAATGGGGAAAAGTTTTTTTAGCAGTCCGATTTGGAGAAGGTGATTTGAGAGTGTCGATTGTGGGTCGAAAGGAAGAGATTTCGAGGTTACGGCTTTGTTGATGGTTGGAGGAAGAAGATGAAGGTTAAGGTTGTTTGGATATTGTAGTCATTTCAAGAAGATGGAGGAGGTGAGGCAGCCTTTATTATCGGAATGATATTTTTTTGCCTCCGTATCTTTTATTAGGTTTGTTTTTTCTTCTCTGTGTGTTGTGTATATTCTTTCTCTTATCGTGCCTGATGCGTGTGAGGTTGTGGGAATGATGATTTTTGCAGTGAGTTTCTAGTGAGAGATTGGTGAATGATATGTGAAGATGTCTACTAGGATTCTTAGTCTTGTGTTCTGTTATAGTAAGAGCGATGGACTAAGGAAAGGCTTAGAACTTTTAGGTTTTGATGCTCTCCGAATCTTTGTATGGCGGCTGAGTTCTTTTACCTTGCCTTTTTGAATGATGGTTTATATAGTTTGGGATTAGGGTTTTGGTGTGTTTGAATTGCTGCAACATCCTCCATTCTTGCAATGTCTATGGTTTCTTTCTTAGATGCTTAAAAATGCCTTGCCAATTTAGTGAATATCTTGTCTGTACTTATTGTCCCTGTTCTGAGCTTAATATTTTGTTTGTTTGTAAGAGCTGAATTTGGTTGTCCCACATGTGTACCTTCCCTTTAGATATGCTATTTGAAATTTTGAGTTATCTTGTAGCTTACTTGAAATGGTTTGAACTTGATTGAAATTTTGAAACTTGTTGTGATATGATGATGTGATGAATTGTAAATGGTTGTGGTACTATTTTGAATTGGATCTTAGATGGTTTGAATTTGAATTTTGAGTGTGGTTTTCGAATGGTTTATGAATTAATTTATTGTGAATGTGTTTGAAGCTATTTTGGTATGAATTAATCATGATGAGATGGATCGAGTTATGAATGTTTGAATGATGAAGATATTGGGGCTGTTTTGGATGAATTCGAAATTGGTTTGAAATTGATATTATGTGAATTAACTATTTTGGTTTTGGAATGGTTTAATGTGAATTGGTTGATCATGAATGATCTTAGTTTTGAAATTGGAATTGTATATGATGGTGTGAATTGAATTTTGAGTTAAAGTGTGATTTTTGAGATTGATTAAATTTTTGAATTTTTGTTGTGTTAGGAAAACAAAACTTGACTTGGGATGAAAGAAGGACATGAATACAAATTGGAATTGGCAAGGAAAATAACAAGAAATTTGGTGTAGGGGCGATTGGATTATTATTAGACTTGTAACCTTGAATTGAATTCAAAATGGAATTTGTAACCTTTGTGACATTATGTCCATCTTGTAATGTTTTGAATTTTGGTATGAATTTATCGGAAATGGCCATCCTTGATCTTATAAGTCAATAAATCCTTGTGATGATCTTTGAATTCTCCTTGCCGCACCTCTTAGAAAGAGATCTTTAAATTTGTGTTATATTCAAACTTGCCTTGTCACTTTTAATCCAACTTGGCCTTGTACTATTTCTCTTGAATGCAACCTTGGTTTCCTACTTAAAAAAGGCTAGAAAACAATCTTGACTTGAAAAATTCTCATGGTTTGAAAATATGGCATTTTCGTTTGTACATTTGCGAGGAACGGGCCTTTGAGAATTTCAAGAGCTATTACATTTTTTTAGAACCTTTTTGTAATGAATTATCTTTGAATTTTTGGGATTGGAAATTGCACCTCTACGATTGAATCGTCCTTTTTAACCTTGTTACTGTCTTGAATAAAAGTCACGTGAATCGAATCTTGCAATTCCAACTAGAACCACTTTTAAATATTCTCGACTTTTCCACGTGAAATGAATTAAAACTTAAATCCATTCTTGAAACAATACACGTGCTCGTCACCAAGTCAATCCCTGAACTTCGTTACTTGCATTGATAACGAATCTTTCACCCTAAACTGAATGAGCAACAGATGTATTGTAACGCCATGTCACATGGATCTCCATACATTGCATAATGCCTTAATTCATATGAACTAGTCATTGATGGAATACTTGTCATGTCATATTCTGATAGCTCGACCCATACATAAATGTTATGAATTGTCATACTAACCTTGATTATGACTTCAAACGTTCGCCTGTCAGATAAGTCTTAGACCCTGGCCTTGAATACATTCTCGTCTAATCAAAACTAGGGCCCACCAAATGAACTTTAGCCCGCAACGCTCACACATTTTACTGAATATCTCAAATAAACCACAATTCAATCTAATTTGACCTTGTGATGTCTTGAATTTAGATAACAAGCATAAGCGGCACTCTTTTTTTCTTATTTTCTGAATAATAGCTTGTGAATGAAAGCACATAGGAAAGCTATACAAGGGTAGGACAAATTTGGGGTCTGATAGCTCCTATATCATAGACTTTGGTGCAACGTGAATCTCAGATCAAATAAATTCACTTTATTAAAAATCACAAACAAATGGCAAACCATTTTATCCTTCAGGATTGTTTGTCAAACTCATTTTCGGAAAATAGCACATGATTTTCGTTCTACCACAAACAGGCATCGACCCTAACTGCTGAAACGTGAACTTATAATTGCTTATAAAAAAACACTTAAAAATTTGTGGATCGAACTACGGCTGCTCTAATTTCTCATTATCGTTGAGAATAAATAGGCACCATACGATGAAGTCTTGGCGAGCACTCTTCCCACCTTTCTTTCATGGTCTTAAGCACAAACTATGGATGCTTTGATTTCTCGTACCAAATGAGGATACATAGGCACAAGACGGTGATGTCTTGGCGAGAAACCTTCCCTCTTTCACCCGTAGTCTTCCGAACTATGTTGACTCTGACTTTCCCATTGTACGAGGGAATAAATAGGCATAGGACAGGACAATTTGCTTTCCCCAGCCAAGTTTTGTTTGTTATTCCCTAACGAGTGTTCAGAGGTTGGCTACCCCGGACAGTACAATGATGGTTTGCGTATTCTTTCTGAGCATGTTTGCATTCCCGACACTAGTGTTCCCTTTAGCCCCAGCAGGTAAGGTTAAAAGTCATTTCTCCAACAGCATGACATGCTCAATGGTATTTCCCAACTGAGTTGGTACCATTGATTTCTCTTCCTAAGCAGAGTTCGGTATTGATAAATCAACGTCAGTTGATATAACTGGCAGGTTCCAAGCCCCATCATTATTGGTGCTTTTCTATATCAGACTCTTAGGATGATATCCTAGAATTTTCCACTCATAAGTCCCAGCAGATTGAAGTTCATTATAGGTTTCGCTTCAGTAGAGGTTATAATCAAGAGGGTAGTTCGGTTTGTCTTCCTCAATAGATTTGTTTCAGGTTGTTTCAACACGTCTCCTGGTGGAGTGTCTTTTGCATAAGCATTTTTGCATTGCATCCTATAAATGAGTAGCATTTCCATTTTGTATGGAGCATTACTCCATTTTCAAACATATGCGTTCGAGGCATAAGCCAGGTTTGATTTCCTTTCGCCAACTTTTTCCCAGCAGAAATTGTCATATTGTTTCACTTCATTCCCCAAGCCATGGATTTGTTCATCCTATTAGTGTTTCATTCTAGAGGAATTATCTTGTGTACCCTAAAGAGTTGTCTGTCTAGACTTGTTTTTCTCTAGCGGAGTCATCTTCTCTTCAGGTCGTAAGTCTGTTGATTCTACTTCTTGGTTGTTTCCCAACTTTTGGTTGATATCCTTTGGTTGTTTCCCAACTTTTAGTTGGTATCCTTTGGTTGTTTCCCAACTTTTGGTTGGTATCCATTGGTTGTTTACCAACTTTTCGTTTGTATCCTTTGGTTGTTTCCCAACTTTTGATTGGTATCCTTTGGTTACCCTAACCTTTGGTTAGTACCTGGTTGTTTTCCAACTTTTGGTTGGTATCCCTTGTTGTTTCCCCAATTTTGGTTGGTATCCTCCGTTTTATCCTAACTTTTGGTTAGTACCTGGTTGTTTTCCACTTTTTGGTTGGTATCCCTTGTTGTTTCCCAACTTTTGGTTGGTATCCTCCATTTTATCCTAACGTTTGGTTGGTATATTCCGTTTTATCCTAACTTTTGGTTAGTACATGGTTGTTTCACAACTTTTGGTTGGTATCCTTTGTTGTATCCCAACATTTGATTGGTATCCTCTGGTTTATCCTAACTTTTGGTTAGTATCCTATCTTTTTATACCAACTCTTGGTTGGTACCCCCTGTTTGAATCCCAACTTTTGGTTGGTATGTTTTAGTGTGGTTTCGCCTTTGGTCGACATTCTTCTTGTGTTGTATCCTAACTTTTGGTTAGTACCTTGTTATATCTCAACTTTTGGTTGGTATCCGCTGTTTTATCCTAACTCTTAGTTAGTATCTTGTTATTCCAACTCTCGGCTATTATCTTTTGATGTGATTTCTTCTTCGGTCGGTGTTCTTCCCTTGTTAAATCCTAACTTTTGGTTAGTATCCTTCATTCCAACTTTTAGTTGGCATCTTACCTTTGTTACTCCCCATAGTGTACAAATTTCTGGGTTCTCTTTATACAATCACCTTCTACCTCGAACGTGTGAAAGCTGATGCTATCATCCCTTCATGGTGTAAGTTGATTGAATAGGGGCAGCTATAGTACCCCAAGATTTTCCCTTTCTTTTTAGTTGTAACTGGCTTATGGTTTATTCACTTTTGCATCGTCATTGTGCATATCATGGCATTGGCTCTTGAGATATGGGATCAAAGTGTTTCTATGGATCAAGGATTTCTTTTATTCCATATTTGTAAGCAACAAGCATCAGAGGCTTCACCAGTTACTTTGTTCAGCAATCGGATACCGGGTTATATTTTTCAGAAGGTTATTTTGGGTGCACGAGACAATTCACATGTTATTTCAGGAATTTTACAGGTGCAATATGAAAAGACAAGTTTCAGATGCCTAACGTGGCTCAGAACAGGTGGAAACAAGTGATTTTCCAATATTCCCTCCAAAAGGCGCCAAAATCCAAAAATTCCTTGTGTTAATCGATTAACGCATTTGAATTGTCAAATGGTTAATCAATTAACCAAGGAATTTTTTTCCAAAATGCTTCAATTTTCAGCACTGCAGAATTTTCAATCAGTTTCCACCACTTGATTTCACATGTGCATCATTGGAAGTATCTAGAATGGGTTCATTTTAATTCATTTTCATAATCTAATTTCACCCAAAATTCAAATTCCCATTCCTAATTCCATTCTTGTCACTAACCCACACTCCAAACCAAATTTAATCCCTAACCTAGGGGTTATTTAACCAAATTTACTCTAAACCTCATTCATACACTTTCATTTTCACCCTCATTTTCTAAATTTGCTCTCAATTCTCTCCCATTTTTTCATTCTCCATCTTCATCTTCAACCTTTCACAAAAGCTTCATATTCATAGATTCATAAATTCTGCATTACAATTTGTGAGTTCTTTAGCTAAACCTCCACTACATCATCATTCTTGGTTCAAATCTGCATTTGAAGTTTGTTTGGATCTAGATTCAAGTTTTGGAAGCCATTCTTTAAGAAGTTTTGAAGCAAGTTCATCACATTGCTTGGATCTTAAGGTTTCTTGCAAGGTATCCTTTGGATCTTGGATTTCTTGTGCTAGATCTGTCCATTTTCGTTTGCAACACTCACCAAAGAAATGCTCTGCTTTGTAGCTTAATTTCAAATTATGCAATGTAGATCCATGGTTTTTGGTACGATTTGATCCATTTGCTTGAATTTGATTGTTGATGTTTGATTACTATGATTGAACATAATTTTCGTGCATATTTGATTGCATAATCATTTGGATGCTTGAACAAGTGTTTTGCTGGTTAATTAATTAACCAGTTATAGTGCAAAACTGGTTTATCAATTAACCAGTGTAATTTTGCTGATTTTGATGATGTTAATCGATTAACCAATTTTGAATTGTAAATGGTCAATCGATTAACACTAATGCAAAATGTGATTTTTTTTTTGCATTTTCAAGCTTGTTTTGATTCCTTTCCACTTCTAATCTTCATGGATTGATATGACGCATATATGTGGACTGTTTTTGATCTATTTCATCGTTCTTGATGGCATGCTTGAGTTTCTTTGAAGCGTGACTTTTGGTTTTCCGGAGTTGAACATTTGTGATTGTTGTATTGCTTTCTTGATGTGATGACCATGTTGCATACTCATTTGTATAATGTCAATTATTGTTTATTGATGTTTAGCTTGTTGGACTTGTGTTGCAAGCTTGTTGTTTGCTTTTAATTCCGTAGTTGCATAATCGTTTGAATTGATTAATCGATGTGATATGCATGATATTCTTGGTGAATGATCCGTTGTGCAATCTTGTTGAACACTTCCGCTTAATTGCTAATGCATGTTAGTCATTTGAATTTGCTTGATGCATGTTCGTCTATGATCATTGCTTGCTTGATGTCATATGCTTTCGTTGCATTATTGATGTATGTTATGCTGCTTAGCCTTTTACACCTGCTGTTCTGAATTTTCACATGCTGTTAAATGTGTACCTATTCTGCCTGCTATTTTTTACACCTGTTATATGCTAAATCATGAGCTATTAAATGTTGTTGTGCTTACTTGATGAATTTTTTATAGTTGTTCTGAAGCTAAAGTGTTGTTGTAGCTGTTGTTTTTGTTTTGGTTTGTTCTTGCATGCTCCCTTAAGGCCTCCTAGTCCAACTTAATTTTTTATTAATCTTGGAGTAGGATAGAAATTAGGAGTTTAATCCATGCATGATAACATTAGATTAGTCCCTTTTAACCTCAACCTTAGGTCCATCTTTTGTATGCTAACATTAAGATAGAATTTCCTCTCGCATCTCGACCTTAGGGCTATTTTGCATGACAACATTAGGACCAAGTTTTCCCTTAGACCTTCCATGCATATCTCTTCTTCTTTCTCAAAACAACATTAAAACATGTAAAAATACGATGAACATTGTACGCCACGAGCCTTAAGTATATGGGAATGATGAGTAAGGGGTCTCTCCTTGCTTCGTCTAGAGTGTTTAGCGTACGTCTCATCTAGGGGCGATCATGTGATGCATCCGCTCCTATATCATAAACTTTAGTGCAATGTGAATCTCAAACCAATTCAATTCACTTCTTTAAAACTCATAAACAAACTTAAATCATTATCATCCTTCGGGATCGTTTGTCAAACTCATTTTCAGAAAGAGTACGTTACTTTTCCATTCTACCGCAAAAAAAGCATCGACCTTAACTGCTGGAATGAGAACTTAACGTCGCTCATGAAAAACACTAAGCAACCCGTGGTGAGCCGAACTATGGCTGCTATAATTTCTCATTCCATATGAGGATACGTAGGCACAAAACGGAGATGTCTTGGTGAGCAACCTTCTCCCTTTTTTCACATGTAGTTTTTCGAACTACGTTGACTCTAACTTTCACATTGGACGAAGAAATACGTAGGCATAGGACGACGATGTCCTATCGAGTCTCTTTTTATTTTTTTTCCTTTTTGTTTCTGTTTAGCAATAGAGCTTTAGATAACACACCCTTTGATTAGAAACCAAGCGTGGATCCCGTTGAGTACAATGAACGCGAGGGGGTGCTAATACCTTCCTCTCGCGTAATCAACTCCTGAACCCTGGATTTGGTTGCGATGACCATGTCTTCTCCCTTCTTTGAGGTTTCCTTTTATCGTTTCCTTTCCTTGCGTTGGGATAAATAATGTTCAATGGCGACTCTTATGTTTTTTTCGCAAGGTTTTTTCCCCAGGTTTTTTTCACAGTTGCGACATACTTCTTCAACCCTCTTCTGAATCCACTCCAAGTAAGGAGCATAGGCTCTGTAATCACCCTTGCCTAAAGAAGACTTTACCTTCCTATGTATCTCCCCTCATGTGTCCACAGCTTTATTTAGTAGTTCAGGACCAGTTTCCCCGGTAAAGAATAAAGATTCTTGAACATCCTAATCTTTTGGTGGCTTCCTCATGGCGTATCCAAATTGTCTAACAACAAGAGAAGGGATATAATTAGTACCCCCTTTTCTCCCTACCAGAGGCACATTTGGGAAGTCTCCGCAGCTAAAGATAATCTCCTTTCCTAACAAGCCTTGATTGAATCAGACTATATCCTTTGCCATCAAACTTATCAATATTTTAGACCACTCTAAAGATTTCCTAGTGTCAACAAATGCTCCAGTGCGAGGAAGATGATCCATATGGAAATTAGCCCTCATATTCTCTTATCATTCTTATAGTGCAATAAATTATATATGTCACCCAAGAGAGTAGGCACAAGGTTCTTCATAACAAAGATACGAACGACATTCATATCAACAAAGTCAGCCATATTGGGGAATAAGACGATGCATAGACACACAAGGCCAAAATAGGATTGAAAACCACCCAACTACCAGCTTCAACATACTTATGAGCTTCACTCACCAAGAAACACAGATGAAACCCAGAAAATCCTCCCTTGCTAGCATTATTAGTCACCAATACAAAATTTCACAAATAAATAGCATCGGCAACGTCTTCCAAATCAGGGTCCTCTCTGGAATATTAGAAATGTGCCTTATCCCTAATAGGAACACCCAAGATGAAAGCATACTCCTCTAGCGTTGGAACCAACTGATAATCTAGAAAAGTGAAATATCACAACAGAGGATCATAGAACTGCAAAAGAGTGTAGATGGCCTGATACTCATACTCAGTAATGGTATGTAGAAAAATCGAAATTATCCCATAAACCTTCCTGAAGTCTTCGAGAACGTTAGAATCTACCAGAGCAACTAAACCAAAAAGTGAAATCAGATCGGGAGCTGGGAACTTGTACACAATGATCTTCTTCCTACCAGTGTCCATCTCTACAAACCTCTGACGACAGGAATTAAGGATTAGATGCAAACCCTAAAAATGAACAAACATGAATGTTAGTGTCGCTACCGCGAAAATAAGGTGCCAGCAAAACAGAAGAGTCGCCACCTTTCGTTATTTATCCCACAGAAAGGGAAAGGAAACAATCGGAAAAAACCTGACGAAAAGTT
Organism: Lathyrus sativus; assembly: GCA_963859935.3. Classification (NCBI taxonomy): domain Eukaryota; kingdom Viridiplantae; phylum Streptophyta; class Magnoliopsida; order Fabales; family Fabaceae; genus Lathyrus; species Lathyrus sativus. The sequence goes on along the minus strand of OZ012739.1, from coordinate 168,557,522 downwards.
ATAAGACAAGGTCATCGCAACATGCCTGGGTTCGGGAGTGGGTTACGCAAGGGGAAGGTATTAGCACCCCTCACGTCTATTGTACTCAACGGGATCCATGCTTGTTGTGTTTATCTGACGGGTTGGTTTTACTATCTACCTATCAAGGCTAGTCTGAAAAAGAAAAGAAAATGACTCGGCAAAGCGTCGCGCTTCATGCCTACCTATTCTCGTCAGAGAACGAGAAATCAGAGTCAACGTAGTTCGACTAACTACGGGTAAAAGGATGGGGAAAGGTGGCTCGCCAATACGTCAGTATTGTGCCTACGTACTCTCAACAGATATGAGAGATCAGAGCTTACGTAGTTCGGGATACTACGGGTAGACAGGGTGTTCTCGATCACACAGGGGTGAGAGATAGGATTGACGATACTAGTGCACACATTCTAGCAGTTAGGTGTATGCTGCTCGACCATTGGAGACTTAGGCGTTACCTGTTTGCGGTAGAACGAACGTAGTATGTCGGGTTTTGAGGTATGGGAACATACGGGAACTAGAACTACAGTCTGGTCTAAATTGCGCTAGGGCAAGAGAAAGGGAAATATTAGTCGTTAGCGGGAAAGTCTCGATCGCACGGCAGCAAGAGAACAGAGAAGTTAGTGGTTAATGTGCTCGCTAGGATATCGCATCCTATGCCTACATATTCTCGTCTGGTACGAGAAATCAGAGCAGCTGTAGTTCAGCTAACTACAGGAAAGGGGGAAAAAGTGAGCTCGCTAGGATTATCGCAATCCTATGCCTACGTACTCTCGTCTGGTACGAGAGATCAGAGCAAACGTAGTTCGGCGTATGGGAAAACAAGTCTTGATTGCACAGGGGCAAGAGAAGGGATCTCAATCGCCTGAATGCGGGAGAAAAGGGTTTCGATCGCGCGGGGGCGAGAACAAAGAGGAAGCAGGCCTAGCACGCCTAAACGGGAAGGAACTCGGGACGCACACGCAAGAACCTAAGGCATAGGAGCGAATGCGTCGTATATCACCCAAAGGGTGCTACACTAAACACTCTAGACGATTGAGGGGAGACCGCTCAATTGTCATTTCCCACGTATCTAACGCTACAACTCACACCACTCGACGGTTGCATAAAGACTTGATTAAGAAATATGTTATCAAACGAAGCGGTTCCGTTGGCCCTCGACATTATGCGCAAGCTCCCTTCCAATCTTCTCCTCTCTGGATCCTTGATGATGACGTTTCGAATCAGAAGCAATGTAACGCTAAACCGTCATGGTTCAATTTATGTGAGAAATCAAACTCTAAGAGGTAGCGTATTGATATCCGTGTCAAAGACAAGATAGATAAATGATATTGAGAATCATTCTCCAATTGAATCATGTCACACGGCCAGCACAGAATAAAATCAAAGTAAAATCAGATGGCTGAAGAGAAATGAAGAGAGAAATCCAATAACAAATGGAAATAATATTCTACTCCTAAAATAGGCAATAAACTCCTAATAGAAAACTCTAAAGAAATTACAAGGAAATTACATATAGAAAATAAAAGGAAAATTCTATATAAAACTCTATATATCCTAAAAGAAAAATAGAATATAAAACTAGAATATAAAATATATACCCATAATATTCTAAGAAAAGAAAATATTATAATTCCTAACCAAAGTATCTACATACAAAAATACCATACATGATGTAAATGTATTTGAAAAAATAAAATACAACAGGGGGGGTATAATACAGAACATGGGGTTTAGGCTGAAAAACAGCAATTGGGCTTAGCCCAACACCTATCTTCAGCAACAAAAAAAATAAACAACACAGGGGAGAAGTTTAATGGAAATGGGGTGTATAGTCCGGAAAAAGAGGTTGGGCTTGGCCCACCAACCTCTCACAAAAATCTAAAAAAAAACACAGAGAGGGGATGGGGGGGGGGGGGGGGTTAACGCGGAAACGGGGGTGTAAGCCTCAGCAAAAATCATTGGGCCAAACAAAGCCCACTAAACAACATCTGAGGAGTCCACGAAAGCCTCTCCTCTCCTTCACTCTACCTGCGTTGAACCCTAGCCGTCGTTTGTGCAGCTCCTCTCAAACTTTCTCCGTCAACCTTCCTCCGCCGCCTCTGTCTCCGTCTCTCATTCTCAATCCCCCTACTTCTCTCCGTCTCGCTTCGTCTCCATCTCAATATTCCTCACACGAAACCTCATCAATCTTGCTCATCTCATTCGTTTAATTTAGACACCACATAACCTGTAAACCTTGAAATTAACCCAAACGAACTCGAAACACAGATGTTGATTACAGTTACAGTTTTGAAGATGGCTGAGTTTAGATCTGCGTTTGGCGCGTGACCTCCGATGAAGAATCTGATGACTATGCTTGAAGGTTGTCGAAGCTTCGTTCATGAAGAACTGCTGAAGTTGGTTGAGGGCTGGTGGATCCGGAGATCTGAAGTTGCATGTTGAACTTGTTGGGGATGAAGCTTCGGATCTGAGGGATCTGTTGTTGTTTCGTGAGATTGGAAGGTCTTGGATGTTATTTGGGATGTTTCCGGAGAAAGGTTGGAGATCTTGACGAACAAGACGAAAGTCGGAGATCTTGAAGAACACTGTTGGATGAAGATCGAGGAGATTATCTGGGAAACGTGATGAAGATTTAAAAAAAAAGATGAAGGTCTTGAAACGGTTACAAACGTGATGAAGATTGTTGATGAACACATGAACCCGAAAAAGGTATGAAGATAGATGAATTTCGTCTGAAGGTTTTGAAGAAGTTTCTCTGATGAAGAACACTATGAACTTCTGTTGAATTTCTAGGGAGATCTTGATCAATGTGGCGCCGAGGATCTTGAAGGTTAGAGTTTTGATCTGGAGAATGTTTATGAGTTCTTGAAGATCTGGATGAAGATGGTTATGGAGTTCTATGAAGATTCAACAAAGGTGATGAATCTTGAAGCTTGAGGATTTCTGGAAACGGTTAGGGTTGTATGTTGTTGAAGAAAAAAAAACTGGAAAAACGGATGAATCTTGATGAACAGATGATGAAGGTTCTTGATCGGTTTCTGGACAAATTGATGGATGAAGGTTGTTGAATCTCGTATGAAGATGATGAAGTTTCTGGAAACAGATCAACAAGATGAAGTTACCGGCAAGAAGTTTGAAGTTTCCAGAGAAATCTTGGTCGTGGGGAGCACCGTGAGATTTCTCTGGCGTGCCTCCCGGCGTGTTTGCATGGCCGGCGGTGAGGAGGCGAAGTGGGACGCGTGGCCAGGTGGGAAGACGAAACGTGGCATGCTGCATGACCGTGTGAGGATGTGTCGCGCATGCAAGTGCAGGTGGTGTGTGAGTGGAGGACAGGTGGAAGACAGAGAAGGAGAAACGTGGAGATGCTTATATAGCGACAAGTGTCGCAGAACTGGATCATGGGCTTGATTAATTGGACACCTAGCCCACGAAAATGGACTTAACCTGATTAAAATTTGACTCAATTAATTTAATTAATGATGATTAAACAGATGATTAAAGCTAATTAATACCAAACGAAAACTAAGACTAATATTAGTTATTGGAAAAGAAACCATTAAAGTCTTGATTAAAAAAACTGATTATTAACTAAACTATAACTAATGATATTCTAATCAAATCCTATTTATCTAGATTAATAAAATCTAATAATACCTAAAGAATTAAACCTAAAAAGAATTTAAAATCTATTAATTTCTAAAACAAATCAATTATTCTAAAAATAATTAAAATCTATTAATTTCTAAGAAGAATTAAATCTAGAAAATAAAACCTATTATATTCTAAACAAATCAAATAATTTCTAGAAACCATTTAAAATCTATATTAAATTTCTAGAAAACAAAAACTCCATTAAACTCTAGAAAATAGAAAATGATATTTAATATATTAAACTCTAATAATAGAAAATAACTTCTAAAAAAAATCTATAGAAAAGAAAAAAACTATTAATATTGTAGGAAACTACAATATTCTCAAAATAGAAAATTAAACTTAAAATCCTATTTAAAATCTAATTTCTATGCTAAAAATAGGAGATAAAAATCTAGAAAACTGATAATAATTCCATGAGGAAAAAAATAATGAACATCAATTAAATCGGCGAACAAAACTGCGAGAACGCAACGAAATAACCGATAAAAATACAGACACTGAAATATCCTAAAAAACAACAGCAAAAGCTGAAAACACCGGGAGGAGCACCACTCCCAAAATAAATCTCCGTACTCGAAATGGTTTGAACAGTCTGAAGCGCGATAAGAGGGCTGTAATCCCGATAGAATCAGACTGGCTAACAAAATGCACAGAATGCGATATGCGGATGCAAAAATGCAAAAATGAGTCGAAACATAAGCCAAATTGCGAGAAATGGTTGGTCAAATTTTGGGGTGCAACAGCTGCCCCTATTCAAACGGCTTGGACCTGAAGGGTTGAGAAGCGAACGACTTTCAAACATTCGAAGGTAGAAGACGGTTAAATACCAAAGAACCCCAAAATTTGCCAACCGTAGAAATAAACTGCAACTCTGATTGGGAAACAATATCCGGAAGACTGAATACAGACAGTGGCACGGCAACACTGACTGCTCATCTGATGCAGAACACCTGACCTCATCGTCAGTCATCTGTGTAACGCCACAAACACTGAACCCACTGGCCGAATCTACATGCACTTGATCCTTCCCATTGTCTAAAGCTGGATCAACATGAACTTGATCCTTTCATTTCGTCAGAAATAGAAACAATACTCACGTCGTCTAAAAGAAGACGGAAAGTCACCATACGTTCACATCGTCTAAGGATAGACAGAAAGAAAGCCACCAGGCTCATATCATCTGAGGGTTGGCATCCAATACTCACGTCGTCTAAGGAAAGACGGAAAGAAGGCCACCACGCTCACATCATCTGAGGGTAAACAGGAACAAATCTGATACTCACATCGTCTAAAGAAAGACGGGAAGACTCCAATACTCACATCGTCTAAGAAAGACAGGAAGAAGAACTTGTCCGAAGAACCACATCGTCAATAGGAATCGACGGAAAGAAAGATCACATCAATGATTACATCAACGAACTTCGCAACTATTCAGCAAACTTCTGAATCCTTTCGTCCATAAGAATTAATGAGAAGGAAATATATTCAAAGGGCGACATCGTCAATAAGAATCGACAGAAAGAGAATCATCTTCAAATAGTCATATTGTCAATAGGAATCGACAGAAAGAGAATCATCTTCAAATAGTCATATTGTCAATAGGAATCGACAGAAAGAGAATCATCTTCAAATAGCCATATTGTCAATAGGAATCGACAGAAAGAGAATCATCTTCAAATAGTCATATTGTCAATAGGAATCCACAACCAGGAAATCAAACATTCTTTAGAGAGCCACGACATCAATAGGAATTGACAGCACGAAAACCTTCTTAGAACAACATCTCATCCAATAAACTGAAGGAAAACCATATCCGACACTCACATCGTCTAAGGATAGATAGAGAGTAAACCATATCTGAAGTTCGTCTTGAAATCTCGCATCGTACAAGGATAGACGGAGAGAAAATAATATCCAAAATCCAAATCATCGAATGCTGATCAAACACAGAAGATCGTATTCATAACTCACGTCGTCTAAGGATAGACGATAAGAAGACTTGCTGGGGAGACACATCGTTAATAGAGATTAACGGAAAGAGAATCTGCTCGGAGATACACATCGTTAATAGAGATTAATGATAAAAGAATCGGTCGACATCAGGGGACTGATGGACAAAGCAACTCTGCTTGGGGATGTCATCCTCAGAGGACTCATGAACAAAACATAAACGTTGTATGATTTGAAACCTGAGAGAAAGTAAGCTAATGAGCTGCCTGAACACAACCGCTGGATAAATGCCCCTGTATTGATCGCAGGGTGATTCACATTGCCACGAAAGGCTGATAACAAACTAGCTTATGCTTCGTATGCATATGCGTATTTTTGAATGGTGTAATGCTCCATACGATGGAAATGCTACGCATTTGAGGATGAAATGCAAATATGATGATATACGCAAAGATGCAAATGCAAGCTCGGGCTGCCGGAGAAAAGTCGTACACAAAAGGACCATTCTAGCAAAATAAATGCTGGAAAGGTGAAGCCAACTCCGCTGGGGATAACCGGGTATCATAGAATTGCTCTAGCAAAATAAATGCTGGAAAGGTGAAACCGACTCCGCTGGGGATTCGGGAGAACTATCAAGTAACTCTGCTCTGGGGATTCAAGAATCATCCTGGACGGATAAACCCTGCTGAGGAATTCAGGAATCATCCTGAACAAACAACTTCGCTGAGGACTTTAAGAATCATCTTGGGCAAACAACTCTGCCGGAGACTTCAGTTTAGACTATCGAGAGCTAAGCACTTGCAGATAGTCTTCTACGAGAAAACTTCCTGTTGACCCACTGTTGGGAACGAGTATACACCTCTGTGCATGACTCAGCTGAGGATATGATGATCCTTCCTAGGATAAATCTGGTTGGGGAGAATCTATCTCCGTTCGGGGAGACACATCAATGCTCACAGCCCCCTGTTCATACTCTGTGGGGAAACACAACTGAACCTGCTGGGGAAGAAGGAATCATCCTGCTTGGAAAAACATGCCATGAAACGAACTCACGATGGCTTGCCCCAGAATCCTAACAACTTCTGACAAACTCTGCAAATATGGAGAGGAACAATTCCTTCGCTTTCAGCTTTTGCCCTAGCCTGTGGGATCTCTGTGGGGATGTTCCTTGAAAGGAAATTTGCAATCTCTGCACCCGGATCTGCCTCAGCATCTTGAACCTCGAAGAGGTGCTTCATATTAATTGCCCCACGGGCAAGAAATAACTTCTTTGCTCTTAGGGTGGCCTGCCCCTGTCTTGAAACGCCTTTGCCCTTGATTGGCTAATTTGTGGGGAAATACCCTGGTTGTCCTCGAGAGATTCACGGAATCTCGACCTGGTGCTTCAGATTAACTGACTTCTGGATGGCTGACTCCCCTACTGTGATCATTTGACATAGCTTGCCCCGGTTCACCGGAATATTCTGGCATTCGGCCTTCTATCCTGATCAAATCTTTCCATCGTGGAAACTTTCCTGCTTTCAAGCGCTTACTCGCTAGTAAAACAAACTATTTATTTTGCATAAAAGACATATCAAATGCAATGCATATGGCAGTTTTCAAAATCCATTCCTGTTCACTGGAAAAAATTTTGCGACATAAAGTGTATGAAATCATTCGTCAACATGTCAATGTCAATACAATGCTGTAAGGGGAATCCTTTCTATGAGTCAGCTTCGATGCGATCTTTACCGAAGTATGCTTTCGAAATAAACCTATTTCAATTAGGACTTTTAACGGTTGTAACGTGGTCAAGTTCACGGTTTAAGAAGGAAAGGATAAATGCTCAAAATTCATTTTAACCCACCCATTCTCCGTGATATTCTCCAATCCTACGTTGAGCTAATTCGACCTTAAGTTTCACCTTTCAAAGGTTATATGATAGTTCAAGCAATCATGCTTTTTCGAAGTGACAGTCACTCGCTTTTCGTCTTTTGGCGTCCGGAGCCATACGATTTCGTTCTTGTTTGAGGAATTTTCTTTTGTAATCTTTTTTCGCTTTTCGTTTTTTTTTTCGTTTTTTCATTCCCTGATATTTGCCTGGACTAGCTCTTTTGAGTTTCTTCGATTTTGAAGTCCAGCGGGATGCCCTAATTTTTTCCTAAGTCGCTTGTTCGCAAGATTCGACTTAGCGGGCTTTTTCTTTCGATTCTTTTTTTCTTTCTCCTCTTTTTTTTTGAACAAATCGTATGACATCGGCTCGTATGACTTGTTAAAGAGATTGTGACTGTTTCACTCCTAATCGGCCAGGTTTAACCATCATGGTTTTTTAGGTACGACCTATAGCGGTGTGATTGATCCTCGGACGAACACTCCTTTTGTAATTTGAACGCCTGGTCAAATTAACTGACACCTACCTTGCCCCGGGTGTAACACCCCCTTTCTATACCCCCAAATAAACACAATTAATCATTTAGGCACGTAATCAATATATCATCAGAGTATAATTACAATCACGGTATAAAAGAGGCATGCCACATTATATAAAAATTCAACACGTACTACACCTGCTCAACAAATATGCAACAACGGGGCAACACCCACCAGGAAAAATATTTAGAACATAGGCGGAAACATCTAAATATTTCATAACCTCCAAAACATGTAATCACATACATATACATCATTCAAGTTGATTTACAACATCATCGATATAAACAATATTCATCCAGCATGTTTCATCAACATTCATCAGCAGATACAAACATAGATGTATCACAAAAGAATCAAAAGAATCCCTAGCTACCCGGTGCTACATATCAGAGCCGACCGACCAAAACGAATGAAGCCACGCTTCACAAAAACTCTAGCAATCTAATCTGCAATGCATCATAGAGCATTATAAAACAACAGAAGGGTGAGAAACGATATCATAATACATAATGCATATAAACATATATATATATATATATATATATATATATATATATATATATATATATATATATATATATATATATATATATATATATATATATATATATATATATATATATATATATATATATATATATATATATACACACACACACACACACACACACACACACACACACACACACACACACACACACACACACACACACACACACACACACACACACATAACGTCCAATAACGTCTTCCGCGTTCTCACCGCAACTCATCTCACTACCCCGTACATCGCAATGTATTCACAATAAATTATTTACAAATAGAACACCAAGCATATACAATATGCATCAACAATGTTTATATCAATTCATAAACATACACACATATACATATATATTCACACATAAATGTATCTTCAAGCCTTCCATTCATGCCAATTATCAACAATTTACACAAACATCTACATTCATGTTTATTCACCATACATCATGCACAGATGTCAACATGCAACTCATAGAGACCGACACACGACTCTATGCAGATGCAAATGCGGTACCGACTCATTTCAGCAGGTTCAATTGAAGAACCAAAAATAACCATCGCTCACACCCCACATGGGCACACGAGGTTCTGCAGATTCACCGAGGAATCAATAAATAACCATCGCTCACACCCCACAAGGGCACACGAGGTTCTGCAGATTCACCGAGGAATCAATCAACACCAGAATGCATACCATGATGCTCCACATGCAACATGACTCATGACACTCTTGAAATGCACACATGTTTACAAACATACTCATGCATTCATCACATTCGTCGCATATATTCATTATGCATTCAAAATATATGTATCACAAAGCATATATATAGTCATCATCCATTCAAACCAATTTCATACATGGTTCACATTCACAATCAATCTCGCCATGCATTTCTATTCAATTCAAGTAAATGCACAAAATTGCCAAACGGACACATTTCACACTTCACAAATCACAAACTAGGATTCACGCCATACGGCTACCCACAGCACACATAACAACATATAATTAGTCATCTCAGATAAGGGATGATCGCAATCAAACCACACAACCAACCCACGGATAGGAAACACAAGAAGGAAAACATGCTGTCAAGTTCGCTAACCTTCGCCTGGCGAAGCCCTCCAGCGAAGGCTCGCTGCCATTCGCCTGGCGAACTCGCTGGCGAAGCCAAGCAGAAGCTACTGCCATAGGTTCGCTGCCACGTTCCCTGAGATTCGCCTGGCGAACCCCTTTGCTACCACCCAGCGAAGACTAATCTTGGCCACTGCCATAGGTTCGCTGCCCACTCGCTAGGCTTCGCTTGGGGAAGCTTCGCTGCCACTCGCCTGGCGAACCTGCGAAACCAGAAAATCCCAACTATCCCAAAATCACCAAAACCACAAAAATCGACCGATTAAATCCAAACCAGTTCCAGTAGCATAGCCCACTCACCACCCGACTAAACTACACCATCTATTCGAGATTCTAACCGATAAAACTCAATTTCTACCGATTAAACCAATTTCCGACCTAGAAATGGAAACATAGAAAACAATCCAACAAATCCAATCTAGCACATACATGATTACATACATTATCAAGATGATAAAACTTCTCACCCTTACATGATTAATCGCAAGCTAACGTTGATTCTTGATGATTCTAGGTTTTCCTCTTCTTTTCTCTTCTCTTTCCCTTCTCCTCTTTTCTTTCTCTTGTTTTTCCTTCTTCTTAATGTTTCTATCTTTCTCTTTTCTCTCTATATCACATATTCTATTTTCTTTCCTCTCAAATTCTTTCCACACACTTATCAATTAATTCTCACAAAATATCCACTTAATATTATCACTAATGCACAAAATACCCTCCAACCTATTTTTACCCGAAACTCTCAAAGTCAGCAAAAATAGCTCAATATGTAAACATAACATATTATCACACAAATTCCACATAAATAAAATAATTACTTAAATAAATCAAATAAGGACTCAATAAAGAATGGGAATTCAGAATCGGGGCGTTACAACTCTCCCCCACTTTAGAAATATTCGTCCTAGAAAATATTACCTGATTCAAACAGCTCTGGATGTGACTCACGCATCTTACTCTCCAATTCCCAAGTCATATTGCCTTCCGCAACACCTACCTATGCTAATTTCACAAGCGCGATATCCTTGCCTCTGAGCCTCTTAACCTCACAGTCCAAAATCCTAATCGGTAAAACCTCAACTGTAAGATTATCCCTTACCTCAACCTCATCCATAGGAATAACATGCGACGGATCCGAAATATACTTCCGAAGTTGCGAAACATGGAACACATCGTGCAAATTCAAAAGGTTCGGAGGCAACGCCACACGATAAGCCACAACACCAACTCGTGCAATAATCTGATACGGACCAATGAAACGAGAAGTCAACTTCTTCGACTTCAAAGCACGACCCACACCCGTAACCGGTGTAACCCTCAAAAACACATGGTCGCCTTCTTGAAACTCAAGATCCTTTCTTCTCTTATCATGATAACTCTTTTGCCTACTCTGAGAAACTCTCATCCTTTCCCCAATAAACTTCACTTTCTCCATCGTTTGTTGTACCATCTCCGGTCCAACTACCGACTTCTCTCCGGTCTCATGCCAACACAAAGGTGTTCGACATCTCCGCCCATACAAAGCCTCAAATGGTGCCATACCAATACTTGAGTGAAAACTATTGTTGTAGGTGAATTCAATCAATGCCAAATAACCATCCCAAGCACCACCGTGCTCGAGCACACAAGCACGAAACAAATCTTCCAATGATTGAATCGTCCTCTCGATTTGACCATCCGTCTGCGGATGATAAGCCGAACTCAATCTCAACTTAGAACCCAAAGCCTTTTGCAAACCTTCCCAAAATCTCGAAGTGAATTTAGGATCCCTATCCGACACAATACTCTTAGGAACCCCATGTAACTTCACAATCACACCAACATAAATCTCGGCTAACTTCTCCAAAGGATAACTAATATCAATCGGAATAAAGTGAGCAGATTTAGTAAGCCTATCAACAATCACCCAAATAGCATTGTGACCTCTTTGCGTATTAGGCAATCCCGTAACAAAATCCATCGATATACTATCCCATTTCCACTCTGGAATGTCCAACGGTTGCATCAAACCACTAGGCTTCTGATGTTCCACTTTAGACTTCTGACAAGTCAAGCACGAATACACAAACTGAGCTACATCCCTCTTCAATCCGGACCACCAAAAGATTTTCTTCAAATCTTGATACATCTTATTCGCCCCCGGGTGAATACTTAAGTTACTCCGGTGTCCTTCCTCCAATATCATCTTTTTCAACTCTACATCATCGGGAATACAAATACGACCACGAAATCTCAAAACTCCAAAATTATCAACCTTGAAGTCCTCATTCTCATTCATCATCAAATCAACAAACTTCAAATCCAACTTTTGCTTTTCGCACACGGTAGCAAGAAAATCATTCGTAACATACAACATACCAAGTTTCACACTACTCGGCGTCATCTCACAAACCAAACTCAAATCTCTAAAACTCTCCAACAATTCCCATTCTCTTACCATCAATGTTGACATATGAACCAACTTTTGACTTAAAGCATCAGATACAACGTTTGCCTTACCCGGATGGTAATTCAAACCAAAATCATAATCCTTCAAAAACTTTAACCATCTCCTCTGCCTCATGTTCAATTCCTTCTGACCAAATAAATATTTCAAACTCTTGTGATCACTAAAAACTTCAAATCTCGCACCATAAAGATAATTTCTCCAAATTTTCAAAACAAACACCACGGCCGCTAACTCTAAATCATGCGTAGGGTAGTTCTTCTCATGCACTCTCAATTGTCTCAAAGCATAAGCCACAACTTTCCCATCTTGCATTAAAACACCACCTAAATCGGACAAGGAAGCATCATAATAAACCACAAACGATTCCGTCGGATTTGGCAAAATCAAAACCGGCGCCGTTGTCAACCTTCTCTTTAGCTCAATGAAACTCTTATCACAATCAATATCCCAAACAAAAGCCTTTCCCTTACAAGTCAATTGAGTCAACGAAAGTGCCAACTTCGAAAATCCTTCAATAAACCTCCGATAATAACCGGCTAAGCCCAAAAAGCTTCGAATCTCCGTAACTAACTTAGGAGCTTCCTACTGCATTACCGCATCAATCTTGGACGGATCAACACTAATACCATTACCAAAAATAACATGCCCAAGAAAACTCACTTCCGATAACCAAAACTCACACTTCGACAACTTAGCATATAATTGCTTCTCTTTCAAAATCTGCAATACAACTCTCAAATGCTCTACATGCTCTTCCTGGGACTTAGAATAAATCAAAATGTTGTCGATGAACACAACCACAAAATGATCCAACTGATCATGAAAAATACGATTCATGTATTCCATAAACACACCTGGCGCATTAGAAACTCCGAATGGCATCACCGAAAATTCATAATGACCATACCGTGCCCTAAAAGCCGTCTTTTGAATATCCTCCTCTTTAACACGAATCTGGTGATAACCTGATCTCAAATCAATCTTACTAAAAACACGGGCACCAACCAATTGGTCCATCAAATCATCAATTCTAGGAAGCGGATACTTGTTCTTAATAGTTACCTTGTTCAACTGCCGATAATTAATACACAACCATATACTCCCATCTTTCTTCTTTACTAACAATATCGGCGCACCCCAAGGAGAAACACTCGGCCTGAAAAACCTCTTCTCCAACAAATCATTCAACTGTTTCTTCAACTCTACCAACTCCGATGCCGACATACGATACGGTGCCATCGAAATCGGTCTAGTACCCGGAACTAGATCAATCGAAAACTCAACTTCCCTCTCCGACGGTACATCCGTAATGTCCTCCGGAAATACTTCTGGAAATTCGCACACCACTGGAACCATATCCAGTTCAACCTTACTCTCTACCGACAACGATGCAAACAAACATAACACTTGAGCTTCATCCGCCAAAAGTTTCTTCAACTCTTTAGTAGATAGAAAACTCTCTTCCTCATCCTCCTCCAAAGAAGGAAACCTCACCAACTTGTGATAACAATCAATACGGACTCTATTATACTGCAACCAATTCATACCCAAGATCACATCTAATCCTTCTAACGGGAAACACACCAAGTCCATAATGAAGTCTTTACCATACATGGTCAAGGAACAACTTAGACATACCAAAGATGTAGTTACTGACCTTGAAGCGGGTGTCTCAATAACCATATCACCACCACAAGAAGACAAACACAAATCCAAACGCTTAGCGCACTCAAAAGAAATGAACGAATGAGTCGCTCCGGTGTCAATAATAACAACTAAAGGCATATTATTAATAAAGCATGTACCTTTAATCAACTGATCTGCATTAATAGTGTCTGCACCGGCTAATGCAAATACCTTCCCACTTGTTGGAGCCTACTTTGGCTTAGTACACTTTGTACTAATATGACCAATTTCCCTACAGTTGTAACACTTCACCAAGTTCCTTCTACAATCAGTTGTAGCATGGCCGATACTTCCACAGTTAGCACACTTCGCTCCATCCTTCTTATACTCAAAAGATTTGTGCCCCACTTCACCGCACCTATAGCACTTAATGGGACCAGAACTTCCACCTTCGGACCTCTTAACAAAGTGTTCCCTATGCTTGCCTTTATTAGCAGGCGTCACATAAGGTCCACTCCTTACCGGTTGCTTCCCTCTCTTCTCATTCAAACTCTTATAGTGAGTAGAACGAGCTTTACTATCCTCTTCAAAAATTCTACAGCATTCGGTCAAGTTCGAAAATCTCCTTATCCTCTGATAGCCAACCGCTTGCTTAATCTCAGGACGCAATCCGTTCTCATACTTAACACACTTGGAAAATTCCGCTAACACACTTGGAAAATTCCGCCGTTACCGCATCATAGTGAGGATGAAACTTCACCAACTCTGTGAACTTAGCCGTGTAGTCTATCACGGACATATTGCCTTGTTTCAATTCCAGGAACTCCATTTCCTTCTTTCCCTTCACACTCTCAGGATAATACTTTCTCAAAAATTCGGTGCAAAATAAATCCCAAGTGATTTCCTCATCGTCTACTTCAAGAACTCGTCTCATACCGACCCACCATTTGTTGGCTTCTTCTCTCAGCATGTGAGCCCCAAGTCTCACCTTGTTCCCTTCAGCACAATTCATAACTCTAAAGATCCTCTCGATCTCCTTTAACCAAATTTGAGCACCGTCCAGATCAAACCTTCCCTTGAATACCGGCGGCTGATTCTTTTTAAACTCATCATTAGCGTTCACATTCGGCGCACCCTGCACCGCTCTAGCCATAGCCTCCAATGCAGCAACCATCGCATTGTCATTACGACCAGCCATATTCTGATTATTCCCAAAATAACAACAAGGTTAAACAACCGTTCAACCAACAAAACAACGAAATAGACACAACTGACTCAACACTGGCTCTGATACCACTTAATGTAACACCCCCTTTCTATACCCCCAAATAAACACAATTAATCATTTAGGCACGTAATCAATATATCATCAGAGTATAATTACAATCACAGTATAAAAGAGGCATGCCACATTATACAAAAATTCAACACGTACAACACCTGCTCAACAGATATGCAACAACGGGGCAACACCCACAAAGAAAAATATTTAGAACATAGGCGGAAACATCTAAATATTTCATAACCTCCAAAACATGTAATCACATACATATACATCATTCAAGTTGATTTACAACATCATCGATATAAACAATATTCATCCAGCATGTTACATCAACATTCATCAGCAGATACAAAAATAGATGTATCACAAAAGAATCAAAATAATCCCTAGCTACCCTGTGCTACATATCAGAGCCGACCGACCAAAACGAATGAAGCCACGCTTCACAAAAACTCCAGCAATCTAATCTGCAATGCCTCATAGAGCATTATAAAACAGCATAAGGGTGAGAAACGATATCATAATACATAATGCATATAAAGATATATATATATATATATATATATATATATATATATATATATATATATATATATATATATATATATATATATATATATATATATATATATATATATATATATATATATATATATATATATATATATATATATATATATATATATATATATATATATATATATATATATATATATATATATATATATATATATATATATATATATATATATATATATATATATATATATATATATATATATATATATATATATATATATATATATATATATATATATATATATATATATATATATATATATATATATATACACACACACACACAAAACGTCCAATAACGTCTTCCACGTTCTCACCGCAACTCATCTCACTACCCCGTACATCGCAATGTATTCACAATAAATTATTTACAAATAGAGCACCAAGCATATACAATATGCATCAACAATGTTTATATCAATTCATAAACATACACACATATACATATATATTCACACATACATGTATCTTCAAGCCTTCCATTCATGCCAATTATCAACAATTTACACAAACATCTACATTCATGTTTATTCACCATACATCATGCACATATGTCAATATGCAACTCATAGAGACCGACACACGACTCTATGCAGATGCAAATGCGGTACCGACTCATTTCAGCAGGTTCAATTGAAGAACCAAAAATAACCATCGCTCACACCCCACATGGGAACACGAGGTTCTGCAGATTCTACGCGGAATCAAATATAACCATCGCAACATACGAGGTTCTGCAAATCCACCGAGGGATCAATAAATAACCATCGCTCACACCCCACAAGGGCACACGAGGTTCTGCAGATTCACCGAGGAATCAATAAATAACCTTCGCTCACGCCCCACAAGGGCACACGAGGTTCTGCAGATTCACCGAGGAATCAATCAACACCAGAATGCATACCATGATGCTCCACATGCAACATGACTCATGACACTCTTGAAATGCACACATGTTTATAAACATACTCATGCATTCATCACATTCGTCGCATATATTCATTATGCATTCAAAATATATGTATCACAAAGCATATATATATTCATCATCCATTCAAACCAATTTCATACATGGTTCACATTTACAATCAATATCGCCATGCATTTCTATTCAATTCAAGTAAATGCACAAAATTGCCAAACGACCACATTTCACACTTCACAAATCACAAACTAGGATTCACGCCATACGGCTCCCACAACACACATAACAACATATAATTAGTCATCTCATATAAGGAATGATCGCAATCAAACCACACAACCAACCCACGGATAGGAAACACAAGAAGGAAAACATGGTGTCAAGTTCACTAACCTTCGCCTGGCGAAGCCCTCCAGCGAAGGCTCGCTGCCATTCGCCTAGCGAACTCGCTGGCGAAGCCAAACAGAAGCTACTGCCATAGGTTCGCTGCCACGTTCGCTGAGATTCGCCTGGCGAACCCCTTTGCTACCACCTTCGCATGGAGAAAATGCCAGCGAAGACTGATCTTGGCCACTGCCAAGGTTCGCTACCCACTCGCTGGGCTTCGTCTGGCGAAGGTTCGCTGCGACTCGCATGGCGAACCTATGAAACCAGAAAATCCCAACTGTCCCAAAATCACCAAAACTTCAAAAATCGACCGATTAAACCCAAACCAGTTCCAGTAGCATAACCCACTCATCACCCGACTAAACTACACCATCTATTCCAGATTCTAACCGATAAAACTCAATTTCTACCGATTAAACCAACTTCCGACCTAGAAATGGAAACATAGAAAACAATCCACCAAATCCAATCTAGCACATACATGATTACATACATTATCAAGATGATAAAACTTCTCACCCTTACCTGATTAATCGCAAGCTAAGGTTGATTCTTGATGATTCTAGGTTTTCCTCTTCTTTTCTCTTCTCTTTCCCTTCTCCTCTTTTCTTTCTCTTGTTTTTCCTTCTTCTTAATGTTTCTCTCTTTCTCTTTTCTCTCTATATCACATATTCTATTTTCTTTCCTCCCAAATTCTTTCCACACACTTATCAATTAATTCTCACAAAATATCCACTTAAATTATCACTAATGCCCAAAATACCCTCCAACCTATTTTTACCCGAAACTCTCAAAGTCGGCAAAAATAGCTCAATATGTAAACATAACATATTATCACACAAATTCCACATAAATAAAATAATTACTTAAATAAATCAAATAAGGACTCAATAAAAAATGGGAATTCAGAATCGGGGCGTTACACCGGGTTAAGATTGAGGGTTTTTCATTTTCAGAAAGAAACTCCTACAACTAAGCTCAAAGGGGTTAACAAGGGATTATCTTCCTTATATCTCCGGTGTTTGTGGATTGAAACAATGCCTGTACATCATCAACAGGTTTTATTCAAAAGCATAGCATCGGAAGCTTGCACATCTTTCAATTTCGTCATCCTCCCCGGATTCCACTTAAACAAGCGTTTGACATCAGTTAAAACATTGAGTGAACACGAATGGATTAAATCAAAACATGCATATTCATTTCATTATCAATATCAATTGAAAACAATACAAGTTTTACGAATGCAATTTGCGCTTTAACAGAAAAGAAACTACGAATGCAAAGAAATGACATGATAAAACACATGTTGCCGGCTTCTAGGAACCGGGTTTTTCGAACTTGATTCGCTGCTAAGCCAGCCATCTTCAGAATTTCTCTTCGAAGTCATCCTGATACTCTTCTGAACATCTGCTCTCAGCGAACTCTCCCATAACATGAACTGATGCACCCACTTGGTTGGATGAAGGAAAGTCGTTAATCTGAACACCTTGAGGCGTGATTGAGATCCTGCTGGAATCCAGCAGAGTCTGAACTTGGCTCCTCAGCACCTTACAGTCTTCAGTTGAGTGCCCCTGTGCCCCAGCATGGTACTCATAGCGGGCGTTGATATCAAAACCTGGAGGATACGGTGGAATCACAGGATTAATATTCTTCGGAACTACCAACCCACCTTTGATCAAATCTGGCAATAACTGACTGTACGATACCGGTAGCTGAGAAAAATGCCTCTCTGGCTTCCTTGGCCTATGTCTGGCGTGTTGACGCGGTTGACGACGGTACGAATGTCGACTATGGAGGGGAACAAATATCTGATATACAGACCCAACAGATTGCTGACTCTGAACACTCAAAGTATCTGAACACTGAATCTGAGGTACGGGAGATTCCGGGATAACATCACTTCCTTTCTCCCATTCTTCTTGTGAACTGAAAACTGATTCACCTTCATAAACTGAGATGTCTCGAATTTTTCCGCTCTTGATTCCGCTCTCAACACGTTCTCCTGTTATCACTAAGTCAGCAAAGTTCGACAATCTACCACTGATCAACTTGTCAAAGTAATGGCCTTTCAAGGTACCCAAGAATATGTCAACCAACTCTCTGTCCAGAAGCGGGGGTTGAACACGAGTAGCGAATTCTCTCCATCTTCGTGCATATCCTCTAAAGGACTCATTATCCGCCTGAGATAATTCTTACAACTGCGTGCGGCTAGGAGCCATGTCGAGGTTGTAGTCGTACTGCTTCACGAAATCATTGGCTAAATCTGACCATGATCTGATGCAACTGCTTTCCAATTGCATATACCAATTCAACGATGCTCCACTCAATTTGTCCTGAAAGCAGTGAATCATAAGCTGATCATTGGCGACATACGAAGTCATTTTTCTGCAGAACATTATCAAATGTAGCTTCGGCCAACTATCCCCTTTGTACTTCTCAAAATTTTGCATTTTGAATTTCGGAGGCATCACAAGACCGGGCACCAAACACATGCTCGCAACATTCAAATCAAGAGTATTCTGACTCATTAGAGCATCAAGCTTTTCCTCCAACAGCTGACATTTTCTCATAAACTCAACACTCTGTGGGTTCGCAGCATTAACCTTTAGAGCAACCCTCTGAGGATCTGGCACAGGGAAAATGAAATTCTAATAGTTCGTGTCGTGGAGAGAAGATGCATCTTTATCTCTGACAGGAATTTGCACATTCTGGGCTTGAGCAACATTGTTCACCGAGATCCTCTGATCATTGGCCTCTCCTCTAGTCATAGCAGTCATGGCTTCCATGAGTTGACTCAACTGATCCTTCAATAATTCAAACTCGGCCCTCGTAACAACCTGATTCTGCTCTTCTGAGTTCATGATCCTTCCAGAAACTAACTCAAGTCCAAAGCGAATGTCGGGAACTCAACTGCGAGTTGGACAAAAGACGGGTAAGCTTTCTGTTCCGGCCGAGGATGGACATGCAAGCATGAGATGCACATGAAATGCAATGCAAAATGCTGATGCAGCAAACACGGGATCACAACCCCCACAAAGCTCTGAATACTGCAGCGCTACTGACGGGATAAGTTTGCTCTGACGAGAGAAAACCAAAATACCGGGTTGGCTGGAAGTCAAGTTTCCTGCAAAACCCTCCCACTCACAGGAATGGACCTAAACTGACAAAGGTTCGGCATCCTATGCGTTTCCCAGTGTCACAGACTTTCACGAAATGATGAAACATTCACCATTTTTGGTTTGGCATCATCACTCCCTGAAGAGGCCTCACTCAACTGAGTCACAAATGATCGGTCCCCAGAGTCGACAACTCTCTGGACCAACAACCCCTCAAGCCCAAAGGGCTGGAAAAGAAGTCAACCAAGAGAATCTCGTCTGAGCATGGATTTTGCAAGACACTAGTACATGCAAAGTATGCACGCGCCCACTACTTTCCACAACTAATGCTAGGTATACACTCAAGCATAGGTCTGGCTTATCACTCATCAGAGCCCCTCTCCCACAACAGCACAACAAATAATCATATTATACTGAAAGTAAAGTGCGGAAAGTAAAGTGCGATAAATAAACGCAAACCCAACAGATAAACATGCAAGCGTTAGGATTGACTCGCCTAGGGGACGTTGGATCCCCAGCAAAGTCGCCAGCTGCTGGGGATGACCCAGACAGCTAGGAGGAAAATCCAAGACGAGACTCGCATAGGGAACTATTGGAGTCCCCAGCAGAGTCGCCAGCTACTGGGGATGACCCAGACAGCTAGGAGGAAAATCCAAGGCGAGACTCGCATAGGGAACCATCGCAGTCCCCAACAGAGTCGCCAGCTGTCGCTACCGCGAAAATAAGGTTCCAGAAAAACAGAAGAGTCGCCACCTTTTGTTATTTATCCCACAGAAAGGGAAAGGAAACGATCGGAAAAAACCTGACGGAAAGGTATAAGACAAGGTCATCGCAACCATGTCTGGGTTCGGGAGTCGGTTACGCAAGGGGAAGGTATTAGCACCCCTCACGTCCATTGTACTCAACGGGATCCATGCTTGTTGTGTTTATCTGACGGGTTGGTTTTACTATCTACCTATCAAGGCTGGTCTGAAAAACAAAATAAAATGACTCGATAAAGCGTCGCAATTCATGCCTACGTATTCTCGTCAGAGAACGAGAAATCAGAGTCAACGTAGTTCAGCTAACTACGGGTAAAAGGATGGGGGAAGGTGGCTCGCCAATACGTCAGTATTGTGCCTACGTACTCTCAACAGATATGAGAGATTAGAGCTTACGTAGTTTGGGATACTACGGGTAGCAGGGTGTTCTCGATCACACAGGGGTGAGAGAAAGGATTGACGATACTAGCGTATGCATTCTAGCAGTTAGGTGTATGCTGCTCGACCATTGGAGACTTAGGCGTTACCTATTTGCAGTAGAACAGACGTAGTATGACGGGTTTTGAGGTATGGGAACCTACGGGAACTAGAACTACAGTCTGGTCTCAATTACGCTAGGGCAAGAGAAAGGGAAAGATTAGTCGTTAGCGGGAAAGTCTCGATCGCACGACAGCGAGAGAACAGAGAAGTTAGTGGTTAATATGCTCGCTAGGATATCGCATCCTATGCCTACATACTCTCGTCTGGTACGAGAAATCAGAGCAGCTGTAGTTCAGCTAACTACAGGAAAGGGGGAAAAAGTAAGCTTACTAGGATTATCGCAATCCTATGCCTACGTACTCTCGTCTGGTACGAGAGATTAGAGCAAACGTAGTTCGGCGCATGCGGAAAACAAGTCTCGATTGCACAGGGGCAAGAGAAGGGATCTCTATCGCCTGAATGCGAGAGAAAAGGGTTTCGATCACGCGGGGGCGAGAACAAAGAGGAAGCAGGCCTACCACTCCTAAACGGGAAGGAACTCGGGACGCACACGCAAGAACCTAAGGCGTAGGAGCGAATGCATCGTATATCACCTAAAGTGTGCTACACTAAACACTCTAGACGATTGAGGGGAAACCGTTCAATTGTCATTTCCCACGTATCTAATGCTACAGCTCACACCACTCGACGGTTGCATAAAGACTTGATTAAGAAAGATGTTATCGAACGAAGCGGTTTCGTTGGCCCTCGACATTGTGCGCAAGCTCCATTCCAATCTTCTGCTCTCTGGATCCTTGATGCTGGTGTTTCGAATCAGAACCAATGTAACGCTAAACCGTCATGGTTCAATTTATGAGAGAAATCAAACTCTAAGAGGTAGCGTATTGATATCTGTGTCAAAGACAAGATAAAGAAATGATATTGAAAATCATTCTCCAATTGAATCATGTCACACGGCCAGCACAGAATAAAATCAAAGTAAAATCAGATGGCAGAAGAGAAATGAGGAGAGAAATCCAATAACAAATGGAAATAATATTCTACTCCTAAAATAGGCAATAAACTCCTAATAGAAAACTCTAAAGAAATTACAAGGAAATTGCATATAGAAAATAAGATGAAAATTCTATATAAAACTCTATATATCCTAAAAGAAAAATAGAATATAAAACTAGAATATAAAATCTATGCCCATAATATTCTAAGAAAAGAAAATATTATAATTCCTAAAACCAAAGTATCTACACACAAAAATACCATACATGATGTAAATGTATTTGCAAAAATAAAATACAACAGGGGGGTATAATACAGAACATGGGGTTTAGGCTGAAAAACAACATTTGGGCTTAGCCACACACCTATCTTCAGCAACAACAAAAACAAACAACACAGGGGAGAAGTTTAATGGAAACGGGGTGTATAGTCCGGAAAAAGAGGTTGGGCTTGGCCCACCAACCTCTCACAAAAAACTAAAAAAAAACACAGAAGGGAGGGGGTTAACGCGGAAACGGGGGTGTAAGCCTCAGCAAAATTCATTGGGCCAAACAAAGCCCACTAAACACCATCTGAGGAGTCCACGAAAGACTCTCCTCTCCCTCACTCTACCTGCGTTGAACCCTAGCCGCCGTTTGTGCAGCTCCTCTCAAACTTTCTCCGTCAACCTTCCTCCGCCGCCTCTGTCTCCGTCTCCCATTCTCAATCCCCCTACTTCTCTCTGTCTCGCTTCCCCTCCATCTCAATATTCCTCACACGAAACCTCATCAATCTTGCTCATCTCCTTCGTTCAATTTAGACACCACACAACCTGTAAACCTTGAAATTAACCCAAACAAACTCGAAACACAGATGTTGATTACGGTTATGATTTTGAAGATGGCTGAGTTTAGATCTGCGTTTGGCGCGTGACCTCCGATGAAGAATCTGATGACTATGCTTGAAGGTTGTCGAAGCTTCGTTCACGAAGAACTGCTGAAGTTGGTTGAGGGCTGGTGGATTCGAAGATCTGAAGTTGCATGTTGAACTTGTTGGGGATGAAGCTTCAGATCTGAGGGATCCGTTGTTGTTTCGTGAGATTGGAAGGTCTTGGATGTTATTTGGGATGTTTTCGGAGAAAGGTTGGAGATCTTGACGAACAAGATGAAAGTCGGAGATCTTGAAGAACACTGTTGGATAAAGATCGAGGAGATTATCTGGGAAACGTGATGAAGATCTAAAAAAGAAGATGAAGGTCTTGAAACGGTTACAAACGTGATGAAAATTGTTGATGAACACATGAACCCGAAAAAGGTATGAAGATAGATGAATTTCGTCTGATGGTTTTGAAGAAGTTTCTCTGATGAAGAACACTATGAACTTCTGTTGGATTTCTAAGGAGATCTTGATGAATGTGGCGCCGAGGATCTTGAAGGTTAGAGTTTTGATCTGGAGAACATTTATGAGTTCTTGAAGATCTGGATGAAGATGGTTATGGAGTTCTATGAAGATTCAACAAAGGTGATTAATCTTGAAGCTTGAGGATTTTTGGAAACGGTTAGGGTTGTATGTTGTTGAAGAAAAGAAAACTAGAAAAACGGATGAATCTTGATGAACAGATGATGAAGGTTCTTGATCGGTTTCTGGACAAATTGATGGATGAAGGTTGTTGAATCTTCTATGAAGATGATGAAGTTTCTGGAAACAGATCAACAAGATGAAGTTACCGGTGAGAAGTTTGAAGTTTTCGGTGAAATCTTGGTCGTGGGGAGCGCCGTGAGATTTCTCTGGCGTGCCTCCTGGCGTGTTTGCATGGTCGGCGGTGAGGAGACGAAGTGGGACGCGTGGCCAGGTGGGAAGACGAAACGTGGCGTGCTGTATGGCCGTGTGGGGACGTGTCGTGCATACAAGCGCAGGTGGTGTGTGAGTGGAGGACAAGTGGAAGAGAGAGAAGGAGAAACGTGGAGATGCTTATATAGCGACAAGTATCGCAGAACTGGATCATGGGCTTGATTAATTGGACACCTGGCCCACGAAAATGGACTTAACCTGATTAAAATCTGACTCAATTAATTCAATTAATGATGATTAAAAAGATGATTAAAGCTAATTAATACCAAACGAAAACTAAGACTAATATTAGTTATTGGAAAAGACACCATTAAAGTCTTGATTAAAAAAATTGATTATTAACTAAACTAAAACTAATGATATTCTAATCAAATCCTATTTATCTAGATTAATAAAATCTAATAATACCTAAAGAATTAAACCTAAAAAGAATTTAAAATCTATTAATTTCTAAAACAAATCAATTATTCTAAAAAGAATTAAAATCTATTAATTTCTAAGAAGAATTAAATCTAGAAAATAAATCCTATTATATTCTAAACAAATCAAGTAATTTCTAGAAACCAATTAAAATCTATATTAAATTTCTAGCAAAAAGATTCCATTAAACTCTAGAAAATAGAAAATGATATTTAATCTATTAAACTCTAATAATAGAAAATAACTTCTAAATAAAATCTATAGAAAAGAAAAAAAACTATTAATATTGTAGAAAACTACAATATTCTAAAAATATAAAATTAAACCTAAAATCCTATTTAAAATCTAATTTCTATGCTAAAAATAGGAGATAAAAATCTAGAAAACTGCTAATAATTCCATGAGGAAAAAAAACAATGAACATCGATTAAATCGGCGAACAAAATTGCGAGAACGCAACGAAATAACCGATAAAAATACAGACACCGAAATATCCTAAAAAACAACAGCAAAAGCTGAAAACACCGGGAGGAGCACCACTCCCAAAATAAATCTCCGTACTCGAAATGGTTTGAACAGTATGAAGCGCGATAAGAGGGCTGTAATCCCAATAGAATCAGACTGGCTAACGAAATGCGCAGAATGCGATATGCGGATGCAAAAATGCAAAAATGAGTCGAAACATAAGCCAAATTGCGAGAAATGGTTGGTCAAATTTTGGGGTGCAACAGTTAGGATGCAATAACTATGATATGAAAATGCAGACTTGGGATCAAGGTTTCCATATGCTCTGAATAACTATTGTACTGTCAACTGAGTATGGTCAAAGTTTAGCTCTGTCGAGAAAACCAGAGTAACCATAACACCGAGGTTCATAAGTCCACATCGATACAAAAAACCAAAAAACCAGGTAGGTTGAAATTCAAGGTTTCTTGCAACAACCCATTCCCTTTTACATGCGGGTTCTAGTCTTGGACAAGGCATCCTAGCAGGTCTTCAGTATCACAGACTCTTGGGTCGAGAACTGATGATACATTCACCATTGGTTTTGCATCATCATCATTCAAGGAGGCCTCAACTGATTTCCCATAAATGGTTTCCAGAGTCATAACTCTCTAAGTCAACACTCTATCATCTGCACCAGACGCGTAGGATAAAATATCTCCAAAGAAAACCTTGCTTGAATGTGGGTCTCGTGTCAACCAAACATAGACAGACACTACACATGCCACATGAATATCCATTCTAATCCTAGGTATGTACTCAAGCCTGGTTAATGGTCTTATCTCATGCGTAACCAACCCATCGAACAACACAGCAGTAGTAGCACAATATGATAGTGATAAACCAATGCAGTAATAAATGCAGTAGTATACAATAGATAATGCACATAACAGCATAAAAGTCAACACCCAATGACAAGAAATAGGCAAGCGATAAAATTGACTCACATAGGGAACCAGAGTCCCCAGCTGTCGCAACTGCGAAAAAATAATAGGCAGAAAAAAAACAGAAGAGTCGCCACCAAATGTTATTTATCCCGACGGGGGAAAGGAAACGATCGAAGAAAACCCCAAAAAGGGAGAATACATGGTCTCGCAATCAAATCCAGGGTTCGAGATTCAATTACGCGAGAGGAAGGTACTAGAACCCTCTCGCATCTGTTGTACTCAACAAGATCCATGCTTGTTGTTCTAATCAAAGGGTGTGTTTATCTAAGCCTACTGCTAACGAAAACCGGAAACAAAAAGGGAAAAAAGAAAAGGAGACTCGATCGGACTTTGTCGTCCTAGGCCTACGTATTCCCTCGTGCAATGGGAAAGTCAGAGTCAACGTAGTTCGAAGGACTACAGATGAAAGGGGAAAGGTTGCTCGCCAAGACATCATCGTCTTGTGCCTACGTATCCTCATCTGGTATGAGAAATAAGAGTAGTCGTAGTTTGGCACACGAATTGTTAAATGTTTTTCTTATGAGCGACATTAAGTTCACGTTCCAGCAGTTAGGGTCGATGTTTGTTTGCAGTAGAACAGAAATAATGTGCCCTTTCTGAAAATGATTTGACAAATGATTCCGAAGGATAAAAAGGTTTGAAATTTGTTTGTGAGTTTTAACAGAAGTGAATTGAATTGGTTTGAGATTCGTATTGCACTAAAGTCTATGACATAGGAGCAAATGCCTCGTAAGATCTCCCTTAGACGGGATGTATGCTAAACACTCTAGACCAAGTAAGGAGAGATTCCTCGCTCATTATTTCCCATGTATTTAAGGCTTTTGGAACACAATATTTATCATATTTATTAAGTGTTTTTATTTTATTTTGAGAAAGAGAAGGGAAATACGCATGGAAGATCTAAGGGGAAAACTCGGTCCCAACGTTGTCATGTAAAATGGCCCTAAGGCCGGGATGCGAGAGGAAACTCTATCCTAATGTTAGCATACAAAGGTTGACCTAAGGTTGAGGTTTAAAGGGACTAACTTAATGTTATCATGCATGGATCAACTCCTAATGTCTATCCTACTCCAAGATTAATCAAAAATTAAGTTGGACTAGGAGGCCTTAAGGGATGATGCAAGAACAAACCAAAACAAAGAAAATAAACTAAAAACAGTAGCTACAACAGCGCTCAAGCTTAGAACAACACTAAAATCCAGCTAATAAACAAAATAACATTCAACAACTCTTATTTCCAGAATAGAACAGGTGTAAAATGCAGCAAGACAAAACATTTACATTTAACAACATGTACTCAGCACAACTGCGGTGTATATAATAGCATGCAATGCGTTAAAACAAATGCTTATGAATAGGCACCAATCATAGACAATCATATAACAACTTAACATCAAGTATGCATCCAAGATTGATCAATCAAAAATGAACATGTTCACCATTCAAGCATAATCATGCATCGCAAGAAATAAACAAAAACATACTTTCACATTTAAATAAATGCACATGGATTACAAACATGAATGAACATCAAGCAAGAGCAATGGATACACATGTGTAAACAATTAAGCATAAGCAATTTTCAACAATAATGCACGACTAAACATTCCACAAGATCAACGTGAACATCCGTTAACAATTAATCGCTTAAATGAAACATGAATTCACAAAATCGGAAGCAAACTTGAACATGTATCATACATCCAACACAATAGTCATCAAGATTAAGTAAATAAGCATGAGTGAGCAAGAAATCATGAAGAATGTGTCAAGAATGCAAAATAATAGGTCATGAACATACCTCATAAAAATCAATGAGTCAAGCATGGAAGAATCACACACATGCTATTAAGTAGGGTGAAATAGCTCAAAAACAGTCCACAAATATGCATCATATCAACCCATGAAGTTTGAAAGTGAAAAGGGATCAAAACACACTTGAAAAAGCAAGAAAAAACATTCTGCAACAGTGCTAATCGGTTAACCTCCTGGTGTTAATCGATTAACACTGTGAAAAGTAGCAAAAGAATACGTAGAACAACAGTGTTAATCGATTAACATTGTACCAAAAGCAGAAAATCAGCATTTTAAAAGCACTTTCAGTAGCAAATCAATTATCCAATCATCCAAATGAATAGATACATAATTATACACGAAAATTACATCAAATAACATTAATCAAACACCAATTTAGTCCATCAAACATCAAGATCAATAATCAAAGCAATCAATGGACTAAATATCATCAATATCATATGGATTTACATTGTGAAATGTAAAATTAAGCCAAGTCAAAGCTAGATCTGAAAATGACTAACCTACAAAGCTGAAATTTGCTTTGGTGAGTGTTGATAAACTGAAATTGATGGATCAAAGAAATAAAACCTGAGATCTACAAAGCTTTAACAAGAAAATTTGAAGATCCAAGCAATAATCCAAGAATAAGAAAAAAGCTCTTTAAGAAGTGATTCCAAAACTTGATTAAGATCCAAATATGTTGCAACTTCAGAATTGAATAATGGATGATGATGTAGCGGAGGCTTAACTCAAGAATTCACAAATTACAATGTACAATTTGTGAAGCTTTTGGTTATGGAGCTTTTGTGAGGGTTTTGGAATTAGAGAAAAATGAGATAAAAGTTGAGAGAATTGGAATGAGAAGTGTAGTGAAATCAGAAAAATGAGTGAAGTCATGAGAGGTTCGAAGTAAATTAGCTTAAATAAGCTCTATGCTAGGAGTGTAAATAAGGTTTGGAGTGTGGGTTTTGAATTAGGAATGGGATTATGGGGGGAATTTGAATTAATTTTGAAAATGGACCAAATTTTGGAATCAATTCTAGATCCTTCCAACTGGTACAAAAATGTGCATTCAAGTGATCAAAATTGGATATCAAATGTTGCAAGGTTGAAAATTGCAGTTCCTAGGCAAAATCTGCACTGGTTAATCGATTAACCATTTTGTAGGAAATATGTGTTAATCGATTAACACAT
This sequence comes from Lathyrus sativus, assembly GCA_963859935.3. Classification (NCBI taxonomy): domain Eukaryota; kingdom Viridiplantae; phylum Streptophyta; class Magnoliopsida; order Fabales; family Fabaceae; genus Lathyrus; species Lathyrus sativus. The sequence continues at coordinate 168,528,514 of OZ012739.1, read as the reverse complement.
CAAAATTTTGAATTTTGGCGCCTTAAAGAGGGAAACTTGGAGAATCGACCGTTGCCACTTGTTTTGAGCATAGTTTGGCCTCTGAAACTTATGCTCTGATATTGCACCTGAATACTTCCTGAAATAAACTATGAATTATCTCTTGAACTCAAAACATCTGGCTGAAAAATATAACCCGATGCTCGACCGCTGAGCAAAATAAATGTTGAAGCCTCTGATGCTTACTGCTTAAAAACTTGGAATAAAAGAAAGTCTTGGGCCACAGGAACAACTTGATCCCATGTCTCAAACACTAATTTCATGGTATGGTTAATGATGATGCAAACAAATGAAGCATAAGCCAGTTAAGGTTGAACAAAGAGGGCAAAGTTTGGGGTGCTACTCCCACTTGTAGGAAGCCATTATCGATTTGATTCTGAATGTTCTTCTGAACCAACAAACATCCCTTAGGGCTGATATCAAAATATTCAACTTCTAAATGACAATCCTCAATCAAACCGGCCTTTACCAACTTTGCATGAAAGGCTTGAAGCGGGGTTTTAATTTCAACAACATCAAGGATCAAAGTCTCACCAGAGGCATCCTCCATAACATTAACTACCCCATGAGTGGGCAAAGGATTTTTTCTAATATTAGGCTGAGAATCACCAAAAGACAAAATATTCTTATCCACCAATTCCCTTACAATATGTTTTAAGGCAAAACAACCTTCCAAATCATGGTCTGACGCGCCTTCATAGAACACACAATGAGCATTAGGATTATAAGAAGGTGGAAGTGGATCGGGAGGTGGACCCAATGACCTTGTAGTTATTAATATTTGTTATACCAAAGAAGGATATAACTCTGTATATGTCATAGGAATGGGAGGAATCAGAGGCCTACCACCCTGTCTTCTATTTGGAGCATTCTGGCGAGAAGCTTGAGTTTGTTGTTGTTGATATGCAGGAGCAATGGGTGCTCGTTGATAGGTCAGTTGTTGGTGAACCGGCTGATGAGTATGGGAGTGACAACGACCATATATGGTTGCTGAGCATATTGAAATGGGTACACCAAATGTTGAACATAGCTCTATTGTAGATGTTGATGCTTCCAATGCTGATTTTTCTTCTTTCTGCTGGACATCACGAAATTGGTTTCCCCTTCTTTTTTCTTATGAAAATAGTTATAGGGTTTTTGGGCATTATTGCTTTAACTACAAGCTCCATTGGTCATCTTTCCAGTTTTCAAACTAAGCTCTACTTTAACTCCCACAACCACAATATTAGAGAAGTTAGTTGTCACACTACTAACCACTCTTTCATAGAACTTTGATCTCACAGTATCAACAAACCAATCAGCTAACTCCTTTTTAGTTAGGGGTGGCTCTACTTACAAAGTCGTTTCTCTCCAAGGTTTAGCGTATCCTTTAAACGACTCAGAGATCTTCTAGGACATACTAAAAAGTTGTCTTCTATCTGAAGCAAGATCCATATTAGACTTATAGTGCTTAATGAAGGCATCTGACAAGTCTTAGAAGTTGTGGGTACGAGACTGGTCCAAACTTAAGTACCATTTGACAGAGGCATCCTTTAGGCTATCTTGAAAACAATGAATCATTAGTTTGTCGTTGTTAACATAGGCAACCATCTTTCGGTAGTACATGATCAGATGGAAGGGGATGAGTGACATGTCTAAGTCTCGAAATTTTCTCTCAGCTTTTCATGGCACTCATCCCCTTCTTCAGACATGTCTGGGACATCTTAGAATTGATGTGCGTCATGGAAGTAAGGACGCACCTGTTTGCGCAGCAGACAGTGCTGAGGTAGGAACTAAAGGAACTTTAGAAGTCAGAGGAATAGTCTGTTGAGTAGTTTGCATTGTAAATGGTGGTGGTACAAAACCAAAAGAAGGACCATAAGGAGGTACGCTGGTGGTAGTAGTCATTACAAGTGGAGGATCCACTTCTCTATTGACGATCTCAAAAACCACAGTGGTTTGAGTGTCCATATTTGCACATATACCTTGCAGGATCTCCATAGTTGATCCTATGTTCCCATGTAGGTCTTCTAATTCTTCACTCACTCGTTTAATATCCACATTCTGCTCTGGCATCCTTCTGCGAGCTTGAGCTCTGATGTTGTAAGGGTGTAGAGAATTTAGTGTGAACAATCAAATGAAGCTTGTGTAGAAGAGACTCCAAACCTCTTCTTTGGCTCCTGGGGCCTTGCTTAAGGTTGTCTATCTTGGTTAATGAAATAATTTTGTGAGTCAACTAAGAGAAATAAGATGTCTGCAACTAAATCTCTAAGTTTCTTGAATTCATATTTTTGAAAGGGAATGCTTATGGATGCGTGAAGGTATGAATGAATGTATGCATAAACACATATATACAAATATTCACATATTTACACATATATACAGGCAAACAAACAAGGGCCTAGGTTTGAAGATCATGAGCATGGAACAATGGTCTACCCATCCCAAGAGGTGTATACTAAGGGTTTTTGTATCTGCAAAACAGGGTTCTAAAAGGTTCCCAAAGTCATCGACCCATCTTTCGGATATTATCGACACCACAACTACTTGAAAATCAATAATATTCTCAAGAGAGTCTCGTCTGAGTGTAGTATCACGTATCAACTACTTCGGGTATACACCCTAAGAGTCACCACACTACATCCTAAAAAAGCCAAAGTGGCGTAATAAGGTAACAAATGGCCCTCAGTCTCACGGGCTCCTAGGTCGAAAGTAATAGTGCAGTCACGATGGCTCGTTCAACAGTACTACTCCCAAGAGGGCCTCAACTGACCGGGGAATCTCAATTCAAATTTTTCGAGATTACTCTCTCAAAGCCTCCTTGACTATACTCACCATCCTATCATAAGTGCACTCAAGTCTAGGTATAAGACTTATCCTCATCACTCAAGGTAACAACAACCTTGCATACAGAAGAACCCAGGCACAACAAATACACACACACACACACACACACACAGATGTTTACAAATATACAAGTATAAATAACACAAATACAAACAAGACGAGTTTAACCCTCTTGTCGTTTATTCCCTAGTGAAGTTGTCATTTCTATTGCGGTGAGAATCGAATATCAAGCTATTGATTAACTTGAATAACAAATCTTTGAAATTCACCACCGAGCTTTGATTTATCCAAAGGAAAGGGTAACGATCGAAGAAAACCCTAAGTGTGCTATGTAACAACAAAGCTAAGAGAATCTAAGGTTCGGGGGTTGGTTATACCTAGGGAAGGTGATAGCATCCTAAGTATCTGTACTACTCTATAGGAACCTCTTATTTATATTTGTGTTATGGTAAAGTTTTTTTGCTAATGAAAAGGTGCTGAGGTAAAGACCTAGGCGTTTATTTCTAAGTATGCTCGCCAAGATATTGCATCTCGTGCCTACGTATCCTAACTAGGATGGAATCAGAGCATTCGTAGTTCACCTCACTAAGGGTGTGGAACTCTTTATTGTGGTTAAGGTTCCAAGGGGGAGTAAGTATTCATAACCATGATATTTACATGGAGTTAGACAACTCCAATTCTAAGGCTAGGATGAAAAGGGAAAGGTAAGTGTCAATTGCAAGACACTTACATAGAGTGCGGTGACTCTAAACGAGTAAGAAGGAGTAAGCTAGGCTAAGATATCCTAAACATGACATGACAGTCAACTGAGAATTTAACAATTTAGGTCAAAACAAAAGCACATGTCAAATATCAAGCACCATAAAAAAGAATATGTCAACCAAGAAACAAATGAACTAATAAAAAAAATTCAAAATAAATAGCTAAGCAAACCTAGAATAAAAGTCTTTTTGAAATTTTAAACATTTAAAAAAACATATACATTTTTGGATTTTTGTATAATGCTTAGGAAATAAACATATTTTTTTCGATTTTTATTTAATTGAAAATAAATATATAAACTAAATAAATAATTACTAAAACAAGAAAATATATTTCTAAATTAAAACATTTATTAAGATATTTTAACAAAAATCTAAAATTAAACCCTAAATGGTTAAATTCAAGAATTAATTCAAAAATTAACAAGAAAATATTTTTTGAGTTTCCATTATTTAAAAATAAAATAAAATTGAAAGTATATTCCTAAAATAAAAATACTTAATTAACATCATATCTAAAAAATTAAGAGTAACTAATTAATATAAATATTATAGATTAAAACAAAATAATATGGACAAAAAGATTGACAATATCAGTTAACAAAGTAATTGACAAGAATATTAACAAGAAATTTTTTAATAAAGTGATATTTTAACAAAAAGATATTAACAAAAACAATGGTCAAAATAATTAACAAAATTATAAAAGAGAGTATTTAACAAAATAAATAACAAAAATTATCAAAGCATAGTTAACAAAAAAACAATATTTACAAAATGATTACCCAAAAATAAACAACAGAATAAAATTAATAAAAAAATAGAAGGGCGGGTGCGCATGACTGAGGCAGTGATAAGAAATAAAGTGGGTGCATGTCTTGGTGAATCAGTTCATGGGCTTAGAAAAATATAGGTCGGACCACCTGGGGTCCAAACCCGGTTGAAATTCTAGTTTCAAATGAACCCTAGAAAACTAGCTCAGTGTAAACAAACCACTAACATAAGCCAATGCTCAGAAATTGGAATGGAAAAGAAACGACGAAGCACGAAGAAGAAGAAGAAAAAGCACCAAACGATAGCACCCTGAATCTGACACAAGCTTTGACCGCGCTTCCTCTCGCACTTTCTAATTTCTCTACTTCGATTTATTCTTCCTCACCATCTCGCTTTCGCGACTGTCACAACTGCAAAAAAGGGTCGGCGGAAACAAACATAAGAGTCGCCACCAAACGTTATTTATCCTAAAAGATAGGGAAAGGAAACGATCAAAGAAAACCTAAGAGAATGGGAAAGACAAGGTCATCGCAACCAAATCTTGGGTTCGGGAGTCGGTTACACAAGGGGAAGGTATGAGCACCCCTCACGTCCCTTGTACTCAACGAGATTCATGCTTATTGTCTAATCTATGGGTGAAAGCTATCTAAAATCTACTGCTAAATGGGGGTGAATGGAAAGAACATACTCGATAGGACATCGCCGCCCTATGCCTACGTATTCCCTCGTGCAATGGGAAAGTCAGAGTCAACGTATTTCGGGAAACTACGGGTGATGGGGGGAGGTTGCTCGCCAAGGCATCGCCATCTTGTGCCTACGTATTCTCATATGGTATGAGAAATCAGAGCAAACGTAGTTTGGGTAAATACTAGACAAGGTTAGTTAATTGTTTTTTATGAGTGACGTTAAATTTCCCTTCCAGCAGTTAGGGATGATGCCTGTTTGCGGTAGAACGAAAAAGTAACACACTCTTTCTGAAAATGAAGTTTGAAATAATCCCGAAGGATGAAAAGGTTTCAGTTTTGTTTGTGAGTTTTAGAAGAAGTGGATTGAATTGATTTGAGACTCATGTTGCACTAAAGACTATGACACAAGAGAGAATCGTCGCATATCTCCCAAAGGGCATACGCTAAACACTCTAGACAAGTGACGAGAGACCTTCCCACTTACCATTTCTCATGTACTTAAGGCTCGTAGTGTACAACACTTGTCATTCTTTATTAAGTGTCTTAGAGGAGTTTGAGATGAGAAGAGAAAACACAAGGACATTAAAGGGAACTGAGAACCCTAATGTTGTCATGCAAAGTGGTCTTAAAGTTGGGATGAAAGGGAAGTCTACCTACTGTTATCATACAAAGGATTGAAAGCCTAATGTCTCTCCTACTCCCATCTTAAACAGAGGAACTAGGAATCCTAAGGGATCATGTGAACAAACACAAGTAAACACATCACTAATCAATCACAAATGAAAATAGAAAGAAAGACTTAAACAATCATGAAAGATGAAAAGAAATGAGAGAAGCATACACACCAACAACAAGTATCATGTAAACATGAGACACACATTAATGACATATATCATAAACTCAAATCAACAAAGTGAAAGTGATAACACCAAAGCAAACAAGGCAATCACACAAGATCACATGCCTTAAACATCTTAAGAAGAATGATGTCAAACATTGAGCCACAAACAAAGAAATGAGGGGAGGAATAGAGTGGGGCTGAAACCACATCATGATCATCCAAGTCACACATTCATTCATGATCAATCAAGAGAAAACACCCAAACATTTCAAAACAAGTTCAAACATTCACATAATTCTCAAGGTAAAGCACATGCCACAAAAACATCAAGATCAAGTATCCACTCAACAAGATCAGAAGTAACTTCAAATGATATGCATCAAGTTCAAAACCGAAATATCATATAAGATTAAGAAGGACCATACTCAAGTTGAAACACCAAAGTCATGTAAATATCTCACAAGTCAACCACGAGTGGAAAACATGATCATACAAAGCAATATGAGATGAAACAAACATTCAATGGACCTCTAATCATGAAGATCAGAACCTCAAACATGTCAATAAGAGTACACAGGACTTATCAAGCACTCATGGGATCATACAAGATCACACCTCAAAACTAGGTCAAGACATGCACACTCACACACACACACACACAGTTAAAACAATGAGGTTTTGAGGCATCAACCAAAAATAGAAAAAAGTCTAAATAAAATCTAAATAAAATCTTAAACTCAAGTTAAGTTCATCCTAAATTAGTGTGTAAAAGATCATGGCAAGAATTTCACCAAGGCATCACCAATTGTGTCAATCAAGACAAGGTGTTCAACTTATCGAGCAAGCATCGAGGGACAAACAAAAACCAATGAAAAACAATCAAGGGATGATCATCAATACCTCAAACCAGCCCTCAAATATACCTTAATCAAACACCTAAGTGTGAGAGGAAAAATGGTCAAAGGGGGTATTCAATTGAGGTAAAAGATCACACCTAAAACCAATGTATAAACCATAAAACCACCTCACAAATTAAATTGATTAAAAATAATAAAAATAATTTAAAAAAAAAATAAAAATAAGGAAAAATATCTCAATATCCTAAAATGTCAGAAACATATTTTTGGAGATTTTTGTAATAATCAAAACTATTTTTAAATGAATTAAAATGAAAATGTAATAAAACTAAAATAAAATGGAAATCAAAAAACAAAAGGAGGTGTAGTAGTAATATGGGTTGAATTGAAATCATGTTTAGTGCATTTGGGCCCCTAAAGAGGGGGTGTGGAAAGCAAAAAATGCTAAGCCCAGTCCATCAGAACATCAGATTTAATGAAACGAATCGTTTCATTAATCCAGGTGGACACATACCTCAGATTCAACCCAGCCACGCACGCAGGTCAACGTACACTTCACCTTACACCTCAGCACACACCTCAGACACCGGAGCCCTAGCTTCGGTCGTCTTCCCCGGTGAGCCTCACCGGCGTTGGCTGAAAAACGTCATAAAAATGGAAACCCAAGGCATCATTTTGAAGGAATTTTCACGTAGATTCCAAAAATGCTATTAGTTTTTCATAAAGGTTCCTTAATAATGGAGAAATCAGGCCACAAAATTTTAACATTCAAACTGAAATTGATTCAAACAAGCATGAAAATTATCCAAATATTGGCTACACGAGGTAGGTCTTCAGATGCAACCAGAATGAGCTTAAATACAAGTCTAGAATGGAAGATTCAGTTCAAGGAAATTTACCTAACGGGGAAACTCCGTTGGCCCTTCAAACCTTGTGCAAGCTTCACTCTGAAGCTTCTAGTCTCTTCCTGACGCTTCAATGATTGAGAATGCAGCCAAAAATATGAGGAAAAGCCAGAGAGATGTATGATTCGAAGAGAGAGAGAGAGAGAGAGAGAGAGAGAGAGAGAGAGAGAGAGAGAGAGAGAGAGAGAGAGAGAGAGAGAGAGAGAGAGAGAGAGAGAGAGAGAGAGAGAGAGAGAGAGAGAGAGAGAGAGAGAGAGAGAGAGAGAGAGAGAGAGAGAGAGAGAAACTTTGAAACTTTTGATGGAATATGCTCTTTCATGCAGCTGCTCATGCTCTGATCATCTTAGGGTTTGATTATGTCTTATATATGAAGGATTTGACTCGCTTTTTGAAGGCCCATGTTGGATGATTTTCTTAATTTCAAGACTTGGCCAAAAATACCAAAAATGGAGTACACACGCGTTATGGCCTCTTTCCACTTCCCTTTGGTTGTCATTCAGCATCAAGGAGGGTGGTGAAAGGATATTTGGTGGTTTGGAAAGTTGAAAATGAATTGGTCATGTGTTTTAAGTGGTTACCTCATATGGTACAAAATTTGAAAATGCCTTGAAAATGAAGGTTTATGTTGGCTCATTTTAGTTAAAGATCTCATGTGGTCATGAAATGATGTTAGAATGGTATCAAAAGATCAAAATTAATCTCACTTAATGACTTGAAATGGAAGAAAGTCCAATTAGGTATAAAAACTCATGTTCTCATGCTTACCATGGCTCAATGGTCTCATAAATCATCAATGGTCATGGATTTTGAGGCCATGATGAATTTAAGATCATATGGCACAACTTTCATGTGGCAAGAAACTGGATTTGAGGTCTTGAAGTGGATGAAATTGGTCCTTGAAGTGAATGACCTAAAACTAGGTTTCCAAAATTGCCCTTGACTTGGGATGACCATAACTGGAGCTCCACACATGATAATGATGAGTTCTAGCACTTTTTGGAAAGCTAAGACAATTAGGAATAACTCTCATGTTTGTTGAAAAATGAGGAAGAGCTTGGTTCCATGTGAAAAATGCCTTGGAAGTGGACTATCTTTGAGTGCCTCTAAATTCTCTTCACATTGTGACACCAACTTGTAGACACCATAACTTGAGATGTATGAATCCAATGGATGAGTTATTGTAATAAAATGAAAGCTTGAATGATGAATAACAAATCTTATGTTTGATAGAAAATGAGATAAGACTTGTATCATAGTGAAATTTATCCTTGAAGTTAGGTACCAAAAGAGGGGATTTTACACTTAGAATCATCTAAAACCCTAATTTAGTAACCTCGTGAACTCTTGAATCTCCTTGACCTAGTCTCAACATGAAATTTGAGATGATCTAGGATGACTTCTCATGGCTTCAAAGACCAAGAACCAAGCCTTAAACCCTTTCAAACCCACAATTGACTTTTTGATGACCAGATGAAACCCTAACACTTTATCCACTGATTGAGACTCTTGCAAATGGTTTGTGTGATCATAGGACTCCTCTAGAGGACCCTCAGGATATACATTGAGCCGTTGAATCATGTTTCATCCAATTAGATAACTTCATGTGCCTCTAATCATCCTCAAGATAGGAGGTGATAACCAAACACCCACTTTCTCCCCTCGAGAAACTTTGAGACCCACTCTGATGATAATGAATACCTGTTGAATTGAAAATATAACCTTGCTTGAGCTTGAACATGAAACTTCTTCCTTGAGTAGCAAAAACAACATCTTGATCCCTTGTCTAGAACCAATGCTATGCATAAATGCAAATGCAAAATGCTATGAAACATAAGCCAAGATAAAAGAAAAGGTTGGGCAAATTTTGGGGTGCAACAGCGACACAAAAGGGTGGTGACTTTAATGGAGTTATGATTGGTGTTGATGTCGAAGAATCCCTCGGTGAGTATTATCTTTTTGGTTTTTAATCTTATTATCTCTCTTTTTTCTCCAAAAAAAAGTCCTCTTTTTCCTCTGTCTGTGTGCTATTTGCAGAATCCTCCCTCCTCTTTACTTGAAAGCCACAAGCTATTTTGGTACAATTTTCTCTGAGATTGCTATATTGAATCCCTTTCAGTGAAGGTTTGTTGTGTACAGGTTTTAGAGGCTTATTCCAGCGTGTTGTCGCTGTTGGTTTTGGCAGTTTGTGGGAGGGTAGTGAATTTCGTTGGTAATTGCAGCAGCAAGAGTAGTAGGTGATGCAGGTTGGCTTGGTTGGAGTATTACAGCCAGAAGTCATGATGGTAGGCCAGGCAGAGTTTTCCTTTTGGTTTTGTAACTTCAGGTCTGTGAAATCCTTTTTTAGTTTGACTCATAAACCTACTCACACGTTTTCATTTGGTGCAGCACAAATGTTTTTCCCTCCTTCCCACATAAACCTACTCACACGTTTTCATTTAGTGAGCTTGAGGTACACATACCTCAATATACATTGAAAGCTTTCAACTTATTTTCTCTGAATCTTCTATCAAAGCACTTTTTACTTTGTTCATTCTAGTATCATCAAACTTCTCTCAACAAGAATACAAACTCTTCATGTTCGTTTTTGCTTATTTTGCTATTCACCTCTTACCCACACAAAACATTATGTGATTCTTTGGGTTCATTTTTTGTTGTTTTAATGTTATTGATAATAAAAATGGAGTCCTATCATGCGTTTTTGTGGATCTGGTGATGTAGTTTTGCAAGTTTACATTGTTGTTTTACGTGTTTTTTCTTTGAAAATGACTATGTTTCTATTTATGTGTTATGTTTGGTTTCAATATGAGATATATTCTTATGCATGTACCAACTCATATTTATGTTGAATATTGTTGATATTCATACATTATATTCAAGTTCCAACTCAGAAATATGCATACTTTGTAAGTTCTTTGGTTTAAACTTGAGTATTAAGTATTAAATATGCAAGTTGTTTTCATGAGAAGATGTTTCCGTTAATATATTGTTTTTGGTTACACATAAATTATTTATGAAATTTTCAAGTTGTAAGGTTTATGAATAATTAGAAATGTTCATTAACCTGTGTAATTTACTTTGTGTTATATTTCTAAGCAACCATGTCAAGACCCCCAATACTCATCAAGGACTTGGTGAAAAGCAAAAAGGTTTGGAAAATGCTTATTAGAGTTGTTGGTCTTTGGATTGTGAAGGAGAAAAGTGGACTGCATCATTTCGAAATGGTCATTCAAGATTCAAAGGTAATCGTTACCTGCTCTGTTTGTATATTATTATTGTTCATGTCTTTGAATTTTTAGCCACTTTGTAGAGTGATCAAATCCATGTGACAACTCGGAACCGTGAGTTTAAAGACTGGTCTGAACAACTAACTGAACATGAGACTTATTTCCTTTACAATGGAGAGCCAATGCTTAATTATGGCACTTTCAAAGTTTGTCCCAACAAGTTGAAACTTGTCTTCAATGGAAGAACGACTGTTTCAAAATTGCCAATACCCGAAATACTGACACACCAATACAAGTTTAAGCCGATTGTCGACTTTCTCACTGGAAATTTCATCACTGATCTCTTATATGGTTAGATGTATTGATATTATACATATGGTGTACATGCTACTTGTCATACTAAATGCATAGTGATCTAACTACATATCGTACACATGACAACATTGTGACTTTTGCTCATTCTCATATATTACAAATGTCATCGGTGTTTTACAAGATGTTGTCAAGACGCAGATGGGTGGTGGTGGTAAGAAATCATGTGCCAACATCACTCTGTGAGATGAAGCTGGAAATGTTATTGAGGTTGCATTATGGGATGATTACGGTAAACAGTTCATGAGCTATAATAGCTCCAAAAGTCTCCCAGTCCAACACTCATTGTCTTAACACATGCATGGTGCACGCAAAATCAAGATAAAAAAGTTATTGTAATACACATCTTAGTTTATTACATTATAATCAGTTTCACAAAGTATTTGGTTGCTACTTTTGTAATTCACAAATGATTTTATTGTGTAAATTGCATTGCTTTGTAGTTATGAAAATGCATTATGATAGTTACATCTTTGTTTATTATTTTTAAAGTTATTTTAATGATATTTTTGTTCTTGAAACATCTGCCAGTTGCATTTTGTTGGTATGCATTGCAGTGTGCTATTTAGAAATTGACGAGTCTTGCAAGCTTAGATGTATTAATAGGACCTAACTAGAATACAAAGTGACATCTACATAAACTTTTGTTTTAACAGGAAAATGAGTTGAAAGAATACTGCAAGTTCATGAATATTCCCATGTCTTGAAGGCTCTTAATATGGAAGATGGTTATAATTTTATGGAACTTGTCTCAAATTATAATGACTCGGTTTCATTTATACAAATGCAACATGTACTTCCAAATTAAGATGCTACCATCTAATTCAAGTTCAGTTAGTAGTATCATACGTAGCAGCATGTCCATTTTAGTTTGGCACTAATGTATCATCAATCTTACCACTTTACCATTCTATGTTTTATGATTTTGGAACTACGTTCTTACATACGGTATCATAATATGTAGAATCATTAAGATTGTATGATGATTGTTAGTTATACTTTCCATTATGTAATATGCATGCTATGTTTCTCAATTAAATAACTAAAAGTATGAATTTTGTCAAGCAACATCTTGATTGCCTAGCCTATCCAATGCATGGAATGGATCGAGACTCCACATCAACTTGAAGCATCCCCAACTTCTCGATTTTAAAACCAAGTATGTGACTACATTTAACAGATAGGTAGTTGTCTATACTTTTATAGAACTCGTTTTACTTCAATTTGATTCGTTATCTTTGTGTCAACAACTTTTTTCCAGGCTAGGATCCACACTTTTAGTTGCTGCACCAACTTACTCTATAACCCAGACTTCCGAATCCTTTATGCAGTCTAGCAACAAAAGTTGGACAAACTCTAATAAAGTCAAGAGTATCTGTCACATATGTGAAATCAACAAGGTCTATTTTTAAATTTGCGTAACAACCTTAATTATTTCTTGAAATATCTACCAACACTTTGTGATGTCAAACTAGGATTCTTTTGCCACAACCATTGGCACTACCAAGAGATTTAAGGCGTCAAAGCGTGGCTGGTATTTCGAGGCTTGCCCTAGTTGCAAGACATCAAACAAGTCTAGTGGCCCCAAATTCATGTGTTTGTGGAGTCAAAGATGTTGAACTTGTGACAAAGTAATATTTCTATATCGTTTAGCAACATTCAATTCTTACTTTGAAATCTGTTTTACATACATGAACCACTATTGTTTAAATGGTATAGATACAAAACTAAAGTAGAAGTCGAGTTTGATAATCATGTTGGATGCTTTGTGTTTTGGGATAAAGATGCTATTCCATGTGTTACTATGACTGCTAGGGAATTGAGACAAGTAATGAAGGAGGTAAATACATTATTCATTTGATGCGTATGTTTTTCAAATTCATGGTCTTACTCACCTACTTTAAATTACTGATGTGATTATTGATCTAGGCTGGAGAGGATAACCCAAAAATTTATCCCATACACCTTGACAAACTTTTGGATCAAGAATTAGCATTTAGAATCAAGTATCAATCTTTTTTTTATCAATTCTCAATTGTTACTATCCTTAATGATCCTGGTGTTTACAAAACATTATTTGAAGCCCTTAAACCAAATGAGGTACAAACTGATTGTTAAAGTTCACTCATAATGAGTAAACTTTAAAATTTTCCATGTTTTGAACAAAACTAAGTGCTTTCAATTTGTGGTCTTATGTTTTGGTAGCATACCTCGAAGGCTGCATTATTGGAAACTAATACATAGCATGCCATGGATATTGAACATGAAGCAATTGTATGTCTTCTTTCTTAACATGTTGCCAAGCTTACAATATACTTTTCTATACTAGAGGCATAACATAGTGACCAATTATTTGTGTTTTATCTAGCCAACTCAACCGTCTGAGCAACACTACATTGCACTTCCATAAATTTCAGCCAACCAAACTTGCAATCCATCCACTTGCTCTAGAAATAGCTCGGCTAAGAGGGTCGTCATTCCTACTTTTCCTGATGATTTTTTGCAAGAGGATGTCCCGACTCTAAAGAATTCAACAACCAAGGTGAATCACCTCAAGAAGGAGTGATTCTTTAGTGAATGCCTCATTTTTGTAAGATTGAAATCTTTTGTTAAGATCATTTGTGTAAGGATTCATTCCAAATTTCTACACAATAATGACTAATACTATTGTTGAAATCAATCTTATGTACTCTTTTATGTACAAACCTATTTATTATGTAATATGCCTCAAACATGATTGCTTTGCAATCACTGATATGTTGAATTAGGTATCTTGAATTTTGGTATGAAACTTACACTGATGCCTGAATAATGACAGGTTGATTTGAAACACAAGACATATAGTTTTTGTTTGTTTGGAGATAAATCAGTTAAGTGAATCTCATGTTACTTACACTTTTGGTTTTTAAACCTTGATGATTGGGATGTTTTGACATGATTTTAATCACTAACAAAAGAAATGTGTCTGTGTATCATAACCAATTTGAACTTGTGGGACTTATAAGAATTTCTCTTAAATGACTTTCCTTAATCCATAAATTTTCAACTGTGATTTCTCATATATTTAATATATCTGGTTCTAAAAAGTCTGCCAACATATGTTATTTTTTCATGCAGCATCAACAAATACTATGGCTGAACATAGTATATTTGAGAATACTTTTCCTGAATTGATTTATTCTACCTACATCAGAATTCATTTATTCAACCTGCATCAACAACCTAGCAGCATCATTTCCTTAAATATAGTATGTTTGAGATTTCAACCTACATCAACTAATATTTTGGATGAGCTCATTTACTATACATTTGTAAGAGTTGCAAAGTTATTTTTTTTCATGTTTTAGACTTAATTTTTTTGAAAACAAACGAAGTTACATTATATACTTTTTGGGTTGAGTTATGTTCTTTAGTTTATCCTTAATGACACTCAATCAAATGAAACATTTTTTGATATGGATGTAATTCCCGATCCAATCTGCCACAACAAATCCTGCTGTACTTTTTGCTTGGTCTTTGTGAATAGTATTAACTTTGTTTTACAACCTGTTCACTTTATGATCAATAAAGATAACTAGCAAGCTTCCTTATTTTTCGGGGTAGCTTCATCAACTGGTCAACTCAACATTAAATTTCTACTGTATAGACTCCTACGACTTTAATTTTCTGCTGTGTGATGTTGCACGAAACATGGTATGACAACTTTATGCAGACCAGTATCCATCAATACCGAGGTTTCCATGTTTACTTTTCTGACATCTTTAGCAACCATTTATACTTTATTATGGTAGAGTCTATTTTGTTAATGATATAAATGTAAGGTTGAAATGGACACACAATGACATAGCAAAAACCAATGTTGTTGCTACTGCATATTAAACGTAATACTCACTTAATATTATAATAGTTTCTCAGCATCATATTAAAGCTTTTATTTTAACTGATTCCCTATAGCTAACATTCACAGCATGCTAGAGATGTAAATGATAGTTACTAACCAAATAATTCAGTTAAATATTCATTATACTATAACTAATAAAAGTAACTGAATAAATAGTTAACTAAAAAAGGTTTATGCATCAAAACATTTCATTTCCTAATGTAATTCGTTTTTGCAAAACAAACACAGAGACTTCTATGTTATTAAACCAAAATATTATATCACATTTCAGCCCTCTTACCAAATGTAAATCACACAAAAACATCCCACCATGAAATCAATTAACATTGTCCATGAATCATTTACTTGTATTTTCAGTATTTCAATTTTCTGCTCTTGCTGACAGACATGGAGGTTGACAGATTTTTCATATCAACAACTACATTACTCTTTCAATAAGGTGAGTATCTCATTTTAAATTATTTTCTTCATGTTTATATTCTTTCATATTTTGAGTTAGTTTCTTACTTGATGACAAAATCATGACAGATATAAGCATTCAGTTTGACATGATAAAATAAATCGCAAACTGATTTCAATGCATATAGGTAGTTACAAATGATTTACGGTAGATGATTTGACTAAACTTAGACTTCAATCTGAATACTTGAGACACTTAGTTTAACCTTGAACATAACAACCCAACCTCATTGTTGTTAGTACATTTTAAATGTAAAGAAATCTTACTCCCACAATGCCTTAGCACCATGATGTCTATGGGAGTTTCAGCTGCTATTTATACACGCGGTTCTTAGCGACCAACATTTATTCTCACCAACAACTTATCCATCACGATAAATGAAAATGTTCTGTCTATATGAATCGTATGTCAGAACTACCAATTAATATCTATTGTTATTCACTACAAACATTTATGACATTAACACAAATTCTAGGTTTGCTTTAGCAATTGTCTTATTGATGGAATTCTTGTGTAATTTGACTTTATTGTATGTATTCTATTATGCAGTATTTGGACATACATTTCTATTTTGATTCTAATGGAATATCCCTGCACAAATGAGCCAGCAAAAAAAGCAAGGGCACGAAGAACATATGTCATTAAACAAAAATGTTTGAAACGCTTACACAACACACAACATCTTGACCAGACATTTACTCAGTAGCTACATACCCCCAAATGTCATTACATCTAGAATGTCACTATCGAACATTACTCCTTCACAACTAAACCAAGAATCAGTTACAAGAGTTGTTGTAGACGGTAAGTTGTTGGAAGCTAGAATTCTAGGATCAGAACCTTCCTAAAGCAGAGATACCTTTCATCATACCAAGACTTTCTCTAAAACTAACAGTACAAGAACTAATTCGTTGGCCAAGTTCATAAATGCTGTAACATACTATGTAAATGAGAATAATTCACATCGTGATGTTGTCCCACCGTGCACAACTCAACTTGTCAGATGCAACTCCATGTTAAATGTGTGTGGGACTTCTATTCTAAAATAATAAGTCTTTTCATTGTAGACATTTATTATTTTAAGACTCTGTTAATGTTACTACTACAACACCATCAATTTATAGTTTCTTTATCATCTAGCAATACAATGTATCAAATCTATCCTAACTGTTTTAGCACACACTGATAGGTCTTCAAAATCCCCATTGTAACTTATGCATTGTATGCCTGCTAACATTCTGGTGTATATTTGCAAATTGTTTCATACTATGTTCATTAATAGTTATATATATATTAATTAAACATACTAGCCAGATTTTAATAACATATTGCCAGTTTTGGTACATAATAGTCCTGATATTATTAAATGACCAGGTTTTTATCAAATCTGTAATGTATGCGTTCGTTATTACGAGAGTACTTGATACATAATTGTGGTGAGAAATTAGAGCAGAATAAAAAGGTAAATAAAACCCATAAAAAGGAAAGAAAAAGCTAGAACACAAATGGAACCCCAAGAAAAAATCACCATAGGTCAAGGACCATCATAGGATCATGTATTAATTTCCTCACAATTTTAAAATGCCTAAAAACAACTTTAAACCAATTAAAAACAAGCAAATAATCCAAAAATACATGGAGAATAGCAAAACCACAAATAAAAATCAAATAAAATCACCATAGGTCCAAAACCATCATAGGATCATATAATAATTTTCTCATAATTTAAAAATATCTAAAAACAACTTTAAACTAATTAAAATTGGCTCAAACAAATTAAAATTCAAGAAAAATAGAAAACTGAAAAATAAAAATGCACAAAAATGAAAATCAGAAAGAGAAAAATAAAAAGAAATTTTAGAAAATATTTTGGTATTTTTCTGATTAAAAATGAATTTTCTATGAATTTCTGAAAAGAAAATAAAATTAAAAACAAATTAGAAAAAGAAAATAAGGCAGAAAAAAAGGTGGGTTGGATCTCATTTCATTAAATGACGTGGCTAACCCAAAGGTCAGAAAGCGCGCATCCACGGTGGATCTGAGTCAAACTCATCATATCTAGCCAACAAAGGTCAAACACGCAGGATCACAACATGTGGCATGATGGACGGTTAGATCATCATCTTCAACCTTCAGCCACTTGAAATATGCAGAGATTTGCAGAAAAACGTGGATCCTTCAAACCATAACCATTAGAGCTCATAGTGGTTTCATCTGATGAGTCATTTCAAGAAGATCTCAACTATATCATCGCGCAAAATTTATTTAAAACACAACTCACTCGATTTAGAAAAACCAGAAGAAAATTCAAACACGGATTTGAAAATAAACCAACAAAACTCAACCACAACTAAAATCTAAAAATCCTAACAGCATCAGCACCTCAAGGACTACATCTTAGCAACAAATTTGAGTCAAAATGGTTGAGAATTGTACCTGTTGAAGTTCAACTTTGAAGCTCTGAAAATGGAATCCTTAAGCTTGATTTAGGCCACGATTCTTCAAGTTTTTGAGCTGGTTAGCTTCACTGAATGGTGATGAAGCTAATTGAGTGATTAAGGTGTGGAAATGAAAATACGAAGTTCAAGCTTAAGAGTTCAAATGGGATCTCAGTAGGGTGATTCTGACTATCAAAGCTTATGGAAATGAGTGGAATGAGTCCGTTATTTATAGGAGAAGTGTTTCGAATGCAGAGAGAGGGTGAATGATGCAAATTGGAGCAAATTCGTGCACACTTGCATCATGAGAAAAGTGTGACTTGCAACTTATCAAAACTCATCAAAAACTTGTGTTTCAATGCTCTAATCAACCCAGACAAGTTTGTTAATCATGTTTAGATTGAATTCGTGCCTTAATTTTGTGATTAGAAGCCATTTTAATCAAATCAAAATCTGACTTGAAGTGAAATTTCAGCTTTGAAATTTAAACTTTGCCACCATGGTTCTCACAATGTAGAAGGCTTTATGAGGTGATTCTTCTTGCATGGATAGAGGGTGATACAATTTTTGCAATGTGAAAAGAAAGTATTGATTTGGAAAACTGAGTTGAGAGATATGATCCTTCAAAGTAGCTTGCATCAAAAGGTTCAAAATCAACAAAGCACTTAGAAAAATTTCAAGTCTTTTAGGGACCAAAAATGACCTATAATGTTTTGATAAAATCCAAGGCCTTCCCTAGGTTTTTTGCACTTGCACATTGAATCAAAGTTGTAGAGGACATCTTTAAGTTCATTTCAAATAAAGAATGGGCTCCGAATGATGAAAATTGACCAAGTTATGACCTTTTTAAGTTGACTAGAAAATCCTTCCAAAACTTTTGATGACCTTCCAAGCATAATTGGATCTTTTCGTGCAAACGGAACTTGTTGGGGTTGATGAGAAGAGTTCATTAGAAAAAGAACTACCTCAAGATGTTGAAAAATGAAGAAGTTATGCCCATTTGATCATAGCATCCCCAATTTTCTAAATTAGGTCAAACATCTTGGACCAACTTTGAATCTCTTGATTATTTCTTGCAAACTAAGATATGGTGAATCACATATGACCTTGAAATGATGTTGCCTTGAATCACACTTGATGATGAGAGACCTTTGGGGCTTGAAAATGCCACAAAGTCAAGAAGAAAACCTTGCTTGAGGTTGAAGAAACATATTCCTCCTTCTTGAGAAACAAGCCATGATACCTTGATCCCTTGTATATAACTATGCTATGCAAAAATGAAGATGAAAATTAAATGAAACATAAGCCAAACCACAAGAGGAGAGATGGGAAAACTTTTTGGTGCTACAATAACCTCCACTGGGAACTAGCAAGGACAAATCTCTGCATGGGTATCATCATCAAGGAGAGGTGGCTCTCAAACTGTTCAACTTCCTGACCATAACCTGACTGGATGAAGGAAACATACTCAGCTAGGGAAAATTTGAATCAAGACTTAGCTAGGGAAAATCTAACAACATCCATCTGGTTATCCATAGAAAAAAAACTCTACTGAGGAAATATCAACAAACTCTACTGGCGGAGAACATCAACAATGAAAAACTCAATTTGGGAGAATGTCGAGTACATAAGGACCTGAGATAATCTGCCCTAATATCTTCAAACTCTGAGAGATTCGTCGAATCTCAACATAACTTCACCATATTGACTATACTCGGCACATTCTTTGATTAATGAAGTATTCAAGCTTTGCCCCAGTGAAAGCATCAACTGGGAAAACAAACTTGCTTATGCTTACCAAAATCTTCAAGTAACATGCCCCTGGATATGGTCATTCTTGGAAATGATTTTTCAATTACTCATCAGAGTTTCAGGCTTCAAAAGATTAAACTCATCATTGATGCTCATATGTAAGCTTCTATGATGTCAACAAATGTATACAAGCAGAAAATGTTAATTCTGAAAATGATAATTCTAATGCAATTACATATTTCAGTCTTGAAGTTTTTTACTGAAAACATTTCGCAAAAACTTGTGAACGAATCACTAGTTAAGATGTGACATTGATTTTTGAATGCATATGCAATACCAACAAATATCTTTTAGCACAACTCGTGGGAGTCAGGAACGCTATCTCGTTAAAGTATGCTATAAACATTGCTTCAATTAGGTCTTTCGAGGGTTATAATGTGGTCTGGTTCATGGCTTTCAGAAGAAAAAAAAAGATTTTTCAGGCTCAATGTTCATATGTACCCACCCGTTCTCCATTATGTTCTTTAGTCCTACATTCAGCTAATTTGACACAAATGTTCATCTCTCAAAAAGATTTTGTGATGGTTGATGAACCAATGAAATTTATGGTTTGAGGCTCTTCAAGGAATGACAGTCACCCCTTTTTGTTTTTTGATGTTGTACTCACATAGATTTGTTCAGGATTTTTCTTCGTAATCCTTTTCTTTTCGCTTTTCATATCTTACATTTTTTTCTGGACCAATTCTTTTGAAATTTTGATGTCCAGCAGGATGCCCTAATTTTTGCCTAAGTCACTTGTTTTCACGTTTTTCGACTTAGCGGGATTTTTATTTATTTATTTTTTTGTTGAACAAATCATGTGACATTAGCTTATCTGACTTATTAAAAGGGTTGTGACTGTCTCTTTCCTTCGGAATGAGGGATAATCATTATGGTTGGTCCTTATATGCACACTCCTTTTGGAAATTTGAACGCTTGATCAAATTAACTGAAGACTACCCTGCCCCAGGTTAAAATGTAAGGGTTTTTTCATTTAGAAATGAAACTCCTACTTCAAGGCTCAAAGGGGTTAACAATGGATTATCTTTCTTATATCTTCGGTGTTTGGGAATTTGAAACAATGCCTTACATCATCAGCAGGGTCTTATTCAAAAGCATATAACCAGAAATTTAGCATTTTCACCTCATCATCCTCCCTCCAAGAGTTTGAACAAGAAGTTGGTATTGCAAATGTAGGAAAAAAAATTTATGAGCGAATGTGTATGGATTACCTCAAGATAAACATACTTATTGCGTTACAATTAACATTCAAAATCAAACAAGTTTATACGTGCAAACAAAGCATTAACAATCATAAAAGATTACAAATAAAATTGCAGTAATAAACTAATGATCTAAGAGACTATCTCAATATGAGCTTGAAAGAACATCTTTAACTTTATTTGGAGACACAGAAGTAAATGTATAACCGTTACGGGTCACTCCACTAACATCAAAAATATGAATTTCCTCGATTTTTTCTATTTATCAGCATAAAGATGTTCCATTCACAAATGGGCTTCCTCCCTTGAAGGTCAACATCTCATCGTCGATCATCTCTTGAACCTTTTCCTGGAAAACCTTGCACTCCTTAATCGGATGCCCCATTACCCCATCATGAAACTCTCAACTGGTATTTGGATTGTACCAATGAGGACGAGATTTCATGACTCTGGTCTTTCTGGGTGTCATTACCGAGTTTCGGGCAAAATAAGATCACAATTGACTGTAAGTCATCAGGATTGGATCAAACTAGCGAGTCTCTCCTTTTAGATTATTCAGAGGTTTATGTTGATTCTAGAACTGATTTTGATATTGGTAATAAGGCACCGGAACTGGATTTAGCTGAATATGTGGAGAATCCTGAATTACATTAACTTCAACATTTTCTTCTACTTGGGAATCACTAACAAATTTTTCTTCACTAGCTTGGTCATTTGAACCATCTTAGATTCTTCCACTTTTGAATGTGTTCTCGATGTTTACTCTGACTTCCACAATTTTGGAGAACTCTAGAGGCACAACGCCTATCATCCTGGCATGATAAGAGTCTGACAGCGTTCTTAGAAACATTTTGGCCAGTTATTTCTCTAAGAATGGTGGATGAACTTGGGCTGCCAATTCTTTCCATCGTTGTACATACTCTCTGAAGGATTCGCTATCTTTCTGACTCATACTCATCAATTGATTGCTGTCTGAAGCCATGTTCAAATTGTAATTGTACTGTTTCACAAAAGCGTCAGCTAGGTCTTCCCAAGACGGAATATGGTTCCTTTCTAGCTTCATATACCACATCAAGGATCCCCCATATAAACTTTCTTGAAAGAAGTGAATCATCAACTTATCGTTGTCGACATGAGCGGTCATCTTTCAACAGAACATCGTCAAATGGTGCCTTAGACAGCTAACACCCTTGTATATTTCAAAGATAAGCATTTTGAACTTTAGGGGAATAACCACGCCCGGAACCAGACACAAGTCATGAGCCTTAAGACCAGATGCATTGCATCCTTTAAATATCTTTAATTGTTCCTTGAGATCACAAACTTCTTCTTCAATTTCCATAACTCTAGGATCATTCATCTTTGTCACATAGTGGATATTATGAGGATTTGGCAAATACCTCAGAAATCAGGAATTTCTTTCATCGACTTGAATATCCAGGTTATTTTGCATAGTTTGAGATTGAGTAGGAACATCCATTTGTGGAGCATTATCGTCTGGAGGAAAACCGTACATCGGATTGGTCATCACTCTAAAGCCTGACATGGGATCCACATCCTCTGTTCGCTTCATTATTCATCAATAACTACTTCGAACTTAGTATGAATGCCAACAAATCAACTAATTTATCTTCTTTCTTTGATTATCCTGATTATTACAGTGATGCGAAAGCTTGTCTGAAAAAAGACCAAGAACAGGAAGCAAATAAGACACCCGTGAAAGGCAAGATCCAATGCAGAATGCTGCTTGATGTGCAAATGAAAATGAAAGTTTTCAAGGAACTATAAAGCAGTTTGCAAACATTACATTAAGATAATACGCTGGATATACCAAAAATCCCATTTCATTAACACTAAAAGAGTTATAGCTTTAAAGTACAGTTTCATCAATCTTACAACACAAGAGAAAATGAAAGCTAGTTCTAAGGGATCACGTCTGAAAATGACCCAACTCTGAGTTGATACTTCTTGCGAAGCCTCTTGATTTATCTTACATATCTAATCTTCATGGTGTCTTTCTCTTTCACGAGTCGATCCCCAATACCCTTCCAAGAATCGGAAGTAGGAAGATGAGCAGATGATGAAGTGCTAGAGGGAAATAAATCTTCTGGCTCCATTGATCTCTTCATGACACGTCGCTCAAGAAACTCAATAAAGATTGGCACACCCATAAGATAGGCATACTCCTCTAAGGTTGGCAATAAATGAAAATTTGGGAAAGTAAATCAACAATGCAACAGGTTGTAGAACTGGACCAAGGTATTAAGAATCCCCTTTTTCAACATTAGTCCTCAGAATAAACAAGAGTTTCCCAAACAGCCTTTGAAACCCACAGGACTAGATGCCAAAGATCCAAGCTTTCTTAACTCTTGTAAGTTAAAACTCGTGAAAGTGTACTTCTTAATGTTACTTCTTTCAATATCCATGATTCTAAAAAAGTTGCGATATTTGCAAAGAGAAAACTGTGAGTTCCTTGAAAACTGAGGAAAAATGCTCATGAATGCATGAATGCAAGTATGCAACAACCACAAATAAAATCACACAAGGTACACAGGTTCAAGGTTCTGAGTCACGAGCATGGAGCCAAAGGTACAAGAACCAACCCATAATGGTATGTACTAAGGTTATATCAGTACCTGTAGAACAAGGTTCTAAAAAATTTCCCAGAGTCATAATTCCATCTTTTGGATATTATCAGCTTAAACGACTACTCATCGGCCAACAATGTTCTCATGAGAAACTAGTCTGAGTCTGGTATCGCGTAATAAATACTTCAAGTCTACACCTGAATAGCCACCGCACCACGTCCTAGTAAGGCCAAGATGGGTTAAAGTGTTCTAAGGTCCTCAGATTCTTAGGCTCCCTGGTTGGAAAAAGTAATGCCAATTACGACTACTCGTAAGACATCAGTAATCCGAAAGGGGCCTCCACTAGGCGGGGGATCTCAAGTCAGCTTAGTAACGACTACTCCACGTAAGGAAACAAGACTATACCACCCTCCTATCATAAGTGCACTCAAGTCCGGGTATAGGACTTATCTCACCACACAGATCACCAGGCACCAAACAGAACAAACAATAATAAACAAATCAAACAAAAAGCGATAAATAAATCAAAGTAGGCAAAACCCACTAGGAACCGGATTATCCCCAGCAGAGTCGCCATTTTTCTGTAGCGGGAAAATTCGTGAGCGTAAGCAATTGATTAAATTAACTCAAAAAATGCAAGAGTCGCCACCGCACTTTTATTTTATCCAAAAAAGGAAAGGAAAAAGAGTGAACAAAACCTAAGAGTTCTAAAACAAGAACAAAAACAGAGATTTGGGTAAGGGGTTGGTTACGCAATGGGAAGGTATTAGCACCCAAAATGTCTATAGTACTCTATAGGAGACCTTTAAAATATCTACGTTTTTTGGCTTGAAAAAGGTTTGCTTGATAAGATATTGGGGAGATGAGAAGAGAATTATTTTTAAGATTTTTTTGTTTGGAGAGACTTATCGCCTCATGCCTACGTGCCCACAAAGTGCAATATAGGACGAAAACTTCGTAGTTCATGGTACAAATAACAAAAACTTGTTGGTTATAATTGATTTTAAAATGTAAAGACAAGTCATCATTTTAAGGAGAAAACTACGACTAGTCACCCACAAGTATAAGACAACATTTGCATCACCTAAAGATGGAGGACTTTGCTTGGATTAAAATCAACAAGTCTATCACTCAACAACTATGTGGAAAATGTCAACATCTTAATACTATGGGGAATAGGAGAATTATATCTCTACTATGGAAATTACTCATGTCTAAACTTTATGAAAAATTTTAAAATGAAAAGTGCGCAAAGGCACAAAAAGTTTGAATGAGGTTGATCTTTTTAAAATTCTTTTTGAAATTTGTTAAAGTATGATTAACATTGATTGAAATTTATTAAAGAAAAAAAAGTTTGAAAATCACTTGACAAAAGTCAAAGTTTTATTATGAAAGCGGTTTTATGTTTGAAAGCAAGAAAGTTTTGAAAAAGGGAGGAGATTTTGAAAATTTAAGAAGGGGAGAAGATGAAGTGACTACCCTAGAAAGCAAAATAAAAGCTAGAGATAAGAAGGATCTAATCAACTTGTAGCACACTCCATAGCAAGCCAAATAAGAATTCCATCCATCTTGAAGCATAAGTTAATAAGCAAGCCAAATAAAGGCAAATATCCATAATACTTCAAGCATAGGGAAAGAGTTTGAATTCTAATTCCAAGGGTCCAAGAATAGTCCAAGAAGTCCAAGGTCTAAGAATAGTTCAAGAGTATAACCACAAAGTTAAGAGCACTAAGTCTTTTATAAGTTTAATCCTTTATTAGTGTTTTAAACAAGATATGGTCCAAGTGGACAAAAGCAAAGAGCGGAAACATAAACATGTGTCCAATGGACAAAGGAAAAATAACAGAAGCATAAACAATAATATGATAATAATGGAGAATAAATATAAATGAGATATAAGGAGAAAGAAGGAAACATAAACAAAATTAGTACAATGATATTGTTAGTGAGTTAGTGATTAGTTATTAGAGAAAATGATTAATGATGGTTAACTCATGCACTTAAGCCAAAGTTGATGAAAACTTATTAGAGGATTGATAAAACCAAAGCCTCCTAACAAAAAGATTCATAGGTGATGGACCTAAGATAAATAGTCAACCATACTTGGACTTTCAAACATAAGTTTGAGCCACGAATGATCACTTTCCGATTAAGGGACAATTTAGCGCTATGTTAAGAAATCGTAATCGGGTTTATGTAAAAATCACGACTATCTGAGGCCGGGAAATAAAAATGTTAGTGCTAATACATGCTAGAGAAGTGATATGTAGATCACTCACGAAAAGAAAAGTGGTAACAATCTCATCTTCATTAAGAACATGAAATAAGTTCAAACAATATCAAAGATTTTCATCGATCAAAAGAAAAAAGAGAAGATGAGAGAGAATACCAAATTGAATTACAATTTCAAGGTTATTCCATCTTTAAATTCATCCACTCATCTTGGTGGATTAAAGCACTAAACATATCATTAACTCAAAGCACCTAAAAAGAATTGAACAATTCACTTTAAAGATAGATTTAAATTAGTGAATGTTTATCTAACTTCATCTACGCCCTAAGTCCAATGAATTTAAAGAAAATGGAACAAGAAGAAGAAAGAACCAAAACAGTCCCAAAACAAAGTCGAAAGCTCAAAATGGACACCGGGTAACCGATTACCACTAGGAGGTAATCGATTACCACTGCTAAAACAGCTGCAAATCAACTTTAAAAAGTGCAGAAACTTGATCAATCATTTCTTCAAACACCTCATGATCAAGGATGCAATTGAGCATGAAATTTCAAGTAAGATAACAACAATCAACACCAATAGAACACAATTCGCAAGATCCAAAGATCAAGCAAAAATAATCAACAATAGATCACATTGTGGAAGATGTATCAAGAACAACAGTGGTGGATCAAGAAGTTACCACTCCAAATATGAAAATTATTTAAATCAACTCCACAAACCACACTTCAAAGCCTTGACCTACTAGAATTGATGATGAGATAATGAATGGATGAAGGTTTAGCTCAAAGAGTAGTAAGTTCTAAAGATGAACTTACTAACTTTCAAAGGAAGAAAGAGCTTTGGTGAATTTGGTAATTGGAGAAAAATTTAGAGTCAAGAAAGAATTTGACAAGGTGAATTTGACTATCAAAAGCTTATGAAATGAGAGAAATGAGGCCTCTATTTATAAAATTTAGGCTTGGAAAATTTGGTGGATTGGAGTTTGGTTTGAAATCAAAATTAGGCTTGGAATTTGAATTTGGAGAGAAATTAAAGAACAAATGGTGATTAGTGAATGTGTATGGTGGGAATTAATTATGATAAGGTAGTGGAATTAAAATGAAGTGATCTAGAATATTCTCATGTTGCAAAATTTGAATTTGGTGCCAAAAATGTTGCAGAATTTGAAATTTCCCAATTTTTACAAAATTCGCACAGGGTAATCGATTACCCAATACTGATAATCTATTACTACAGTCAAAAATGGTGAAAAATTGCCTTTTTGATGTGTTGTCTTGGCTCTGGCTCTAGCTCGATTCTTTTGCTTGTCAAAGACGACATGGAAATAAACACATGAACCTTGGAGTATCTTGAATAAAAGTCAATCAAATCTTGGTAAACTCTTGATTAGATGATTTGAATTATTTGCATATCAACTTTGAATTTGTTCAGATAAAATTCATTCGAGCTGAGGGACCGATATTTGATATCTTTGCTCCAAAATCTTCTTGAAGAAGTTAGTAAAGGAAAAAACAACATTTTTTTGGATTTTAATCAATGGTTAGTAAACATAAACATAAACAAATATCAAACAAAAAAGAAAACAAAGGTGCCCAGTGATCTCTCAAGAACAAACCTGCAGAGGAAGGCAAGAGAACCAAATCTTGCAATCTTGTTTGTGGGATGAGATGAAAATGACATGTGAGATCTTAGGGGTAAAAATTAGGGTATTACACTTTGAAGGAACCAAACAAGGGTTCTGATAGAATTTATGTTATTATTCATTCTTCTAATTATATGTATGATGGTAAGAAGATGAGAGTTGATGAGATCAAGCAATATCTTGATTGTAGATACATTTCCCCAAGTGAGGCATATTGGAGGGTTTTATCTTATTTTTTACATGGTAGGAAACCGGCCATGGAAAGACTATTTTTTCACATGGAAGGTGAGAATTTTGTTTATTACAAATACTTTGAGCAAATTGGTAATGTTCTACTTAAACCAAGCGTTACAAAATCTATGTTTACTACATGGTTTGAGGCCAACAAAAAATATGATGAAGATAAGTTATTGAGATATAGTGACTGTGACAAAATTTGTTTACCAAAAGAAAACTAGGACTTGGAAGCCTAGGAAAAGAGGGTATACAATTGGTCGTCTTATTTGGGTTCCTCAAAGCACATGTGATTTATTTTATTTGCGGATGATGCTTACTGTCAAGAAAGGACCAATGAGTTATGAAGACAACAAAAAGGTCGATGGTTTCCAACATAAATCTTTTAGAAAAGCATGTTTTGCTATGGGATTTCTACAAGATGATAGAGAATTTATTGAGGCTTTAAAGGAGGCACATGTATGGGTTTCTGGTGTTTATTTATGAAAGTTATTTGTTACTATGTTGCTATCATCATCAATGAGTAGACCTGAGCATGTTTGGAGTAAAACATGGCACTACTTAGCTGATGGTATTCTTTGCGAAAAACGTGTCCTAACAAGAAATCCAGGTACACTCTATATGCATTTCACTTTAACATTTGTTTCACAAGTTAATTGTTTTATTTAAGTTGTTTTGGTTTATCTATGTTAGGATTAACACTTATAAATGAAGAATTAAAATAACTTACCCTGATTACAATAGAAACTCAAGTGCAAAAGAAAAATAGAAGTCTGAATGATTTCAAGTCAATGCCATATCCAAATGACTTTGTACTTTACTTTGTTGGAAACCGCCTGATTTATGAAGAGAGGCAATATGATTCAAATGCTCAAAAAATTCTTTTTAATACTTTGTTCTCATCTCTTATAGGTAAAGTGACCATTCTAAACTATACACTTTTGCAATTAATTTCATGTTTATAACTACTATATTGATAAATGCAATACTTATTGTTTATAGCTTATTCCCTTAATGCCATTAATTATAGTCAATACCTAATAATGCTTTAATATACTTTATCTTAGGTCATCAATGTTAATTTCAAACTTGTATTTCAAATTGGCATGTCTAAACATATTGCCACGTGATTTATTTTCATAGGTGAGCAGAAAGACATTTACTTTGAAGTTATGGATGTCGTAGACAGACAAAATGGTTGTGTTTTTTTTATATGACTATGGTGGAACAGGTAAGACATTTATGTGGAACACTCTGGCTGCTGCTATTCATTCTAAACGTGAAATTTTATTTCCTGTCGCATCAAGTGGGATTGCAAGTTTGTTGTTACCAGGTGGAAGAATAACTCATTATAGGTTTAAGATACAGGTCCTTACTTTGCATTCTTCGATTTATAACATTGATAAAAAAGATGAACTTGCTGAGCTTTTAAAGTTAATAGATCTTATTATATGGGATGAGGCTCCAATGGCTAATAGATTTTTCTTTGAGGCTCTTGATAAATCCTTGAAAGAAATTATGAGTAAAATTCCACAGGCTGCAAATAAATTATTTGGAGGCAAAGTAGTTATTTTTGGTGGTGATTTTAGATAAGTCCTTTCCGTTATACCAAGAGGTAGTAGATCTGATATTCTTCATTCAAATATCAATGTTTCTTATATTTGAGATCAGTGCAAAGTCCTCAGGCTTACAAAAAATATGCACCTACAAAGTGGGACAACTTCACAAGACATAGAGGAAGTTCGTATATTTTCAGAGTGGATTTTAGAGCTTAGAGATGGTACCATAGGTGAGGCTAATGATGGTTATGTAGAAATTTATATTCCTGAAGAGTTTCTAATTTCAAATTTTTCACATCCTATTAGGCTATTGTTGATAGTACCTATCCTGATCTCATTCATAACTACCATGATCTCAACTTTTTGCAAAGTCGTGCAATCTTGGCTTCAACAATTGAAGTTGCCGATGAGATTAATCAATATATCACAGATCTTCTTCTAGGTACTATACATGTTGTGAAGTTGTTTTCATGCTAATTTTATATTTTACTTCATATTTATATTGTTTTATCATTTGTATGTTTTTTTATTTTAGGAGAAGAAAGGGAATACTTTAGTAGTGATTATATTGATAGATCAACAATAACCGACTTTGATGCATTTGAGCACTTGACTGCTGAATTTCTGAATGCTCTTAAAACGTCTGGATTTCCTAATCATTCAATCAAGTTGAAGGTTGGTGTCACTATTATGTTGATGAGAAACTTAAATTAATCTGAAGGTTTATGTAATGGTACAAGGCTCACTGTTACAAGGTTGGATAATCATGTTATTGAAGCTAAGATCATTTTAGGAAAGAATGTAGGTAACATCATTTATATTCCAAGAATGTCTTTGTCCCCCTCTCAATCACCATGGTCATTTAAGTTAGTGAGAAGACAATTCCCCATTAGTGTTTGTTTCTCTATGACAATTAACAAATTACAAGGCCAATCATTAGACGTTGTTGGTTTATACCTACCAAAGGATGTATTTAGTCATGGTTAATTGTATGTGGCAATGTCTCGAGTTAAGACAAAACAAGGTCTTAAAATTTTGATTCATGATAAAGATAAGAATGCCACAACTACAACCACTAACATTGTATTCAAAGAAGTTTTTCATAATATTTAGTAGGTATACCATTCATACTCTTCTCTATCATTAATCTTTCCATAACAATAACTGATAAAATTGTTATCTATTTCTTTTTTTTATTTACAGCTGGATATTTTGATACCAACTTCAACGGACAAATTATTTTGCCACATATGTTGGATGACATTTTGTTGTTGCACTTCTCTTTTACTTTTTATTATTACTTTAGTCCTTTGTTGTCAACATTACCACAACATTATGTTAAATGAGTTGTTTCATATGCAATTCTAATGTTGCAACAATTCTATTGAATTCTTTCTTATTGCGTTCTCTTTCATTTCAGCATTATACAGGTATATCTATCAAAATTATGTATATACTTACAAACTTAATTTACCCGTGCGGGAGCACGGGTATTCTACTAGTTCCCTTTTGAAAATATCTGCATTGGCCTTGTTATTGACAGGTTTCTGTCTTGTTGGAAATTTGTGATCGATCGTCTATACTGACGGATAAATCTGCAAGTATACAGTTGATCGTGTAGTCTTAAAAAGGTTGTCGAACCCACAGGGAAAGATAATCAAACTAATGTTATCAACGGTTGTTGTGCAAAGCTAAGGCTTGAGTTAAACATGAGTAAACACTAATTACGGGGCTGAAATCTAAGATCTGAAAATAATACTAAAATGAGCCCGAAATATGATTTTCGTGCACCTAAGGGACCTTGTAGGTAAATGGTACTAATTATGTCTACACGCCTATTCTGTAGGATATACCGACTTAAAGGCTCCGCCTCATGCTCCCGCGGTCTTAATTAAGTCGTACTTCTTAATCCCAATATTTTGCTCTCGCTCGCCCGGTAACTAAGAATTACTCTTTGAAAGCCAATAATATCTTAATCAACATCTAAAGCGCTCTCGCTATATTTAGATGTCGATGTCTGATTTCCACTATCTAGTTCACTCCTCACGCTCCCGCGGATCTCGGCTTAAAACTTTATTTGCTTCTCACTCTCGTGGCGAAACAATGTTAAATAACCTCTCACTCTCGTGACAAAGCTACTTAAGTTAGACTTAGAAATTAAAACCAAAATGGCATGCATTACAATTTCGTACCTATAATAACTACGGAGTCCCGCCGGTCCTCATAAGACGGTCTTTAATTAATTTAGCCAAGCATAATGAATTCTAATCCTAACATGTTAACAATTATGAAAATTACAACATACATATTGAATTAATCTTAAGAAAATATTAGTTTTTGGTTTTTATGAAAATAAGTTTAGTGCAGACACGTAAAAATAAAATGCAGTAAAATAGAAAAATAAGAACCTGTAAATTGCAATTGAATAAACGGAAAACAAACTTTAATTATCCTTTGAACCAAGTATACAGCAGTGCAACGAACGAGTAAATACAATACTACAACAATTCCTCAGTGTGACCAATTGTTGCTTTGGAAAGGTAATATGCGGGTTAATGGTCTAAAAAGAGTTCGGCAGCGCTTCCACGCGGGTTAGTTCCTTTTTTGAGACATCCTAAAAGGATTCTATTTATATAGAAAAAGGTAGTTGAATAACTTCCAATTTGAATTCTGAACTTGGAGGGAAAAGATAACCGCCATCAACTGCTCAAAAACTAAATTCTACAGTTGAAACAACTCCTGCGAACTACACGACAATCACCATGGTGCCCATGGCGAGCGCCATGATCTCTAAGGGAAGATGGCGAACGCCATTTAGAGGTGGCGAGCGCCATATTAGTAAAGCTGGCAGATTCTTGCTGATTTTTGCTGGATTTTCTTCTCTTTCACTTCTTTTCTCAATTTCTTCTAGAATCTCGACGGGAACACCTGCCAACATAAAAACAAAGTAAGAACACATAAAAATTAAAAAGACTCGATAAAAACTCAGACCTAAAATTCACAAAGTGAGCCTAAAAATACGTTACAAAATCATGTTATCGAACTCCCCCACACTAAGACTTTTGCTTGTCCTCAAGAAAACTCCCAACAGAAATAAAACAGTAAATGCAACGCTTGACTCATAGGCATGACAAAAACAATCAAAGCACAAGGTTGTTAGGCTAATGCTAAACGAATAGGTACTAAATTGTGAAAACAAGGATGTCGTACCAACACAAATCCACCAAGGCAGACAAAGACTTCCTTCCTATGCAATACCATTTCAAATCATGACATTATAACTTGACCTATAGACTTTGTTCTTATTCACCTCTCTTTCATTCTCGCGCAATCACATTAAGCTCGTTATCCTTTTTACTTACATGGTAAATGAACCTGTTAGTGTTATATGATCTCTTATCCAAAATAAAAATTCTTTTTAGCACATTATGTTTTCTTTTGTTTACGAATTTCAAGAGTCCAAACCTGTAGGCTAAATGGCCGTGTCAGGGTCACCTAACTTAGCAGGAACATGTCTTTTATTCGCTTTTTCTGTAAAAATCACACAATTCCATTTTTGAGATCAACACATGTTTGCATCAGTTCATTACTTAGTTCGTACATAAGGATGGTGGTGACTGCTATTATAAACTAATTGAGAGGCTACTTCTAAAGAACTAGGAATAAGGTCTCGGTATAATGTCTATTTAAATCAATATCACATATTTAGGGAATCTAGGGTGTAGGAATGGTACCGATATTAACAAAACCTTCCCAAGTCCGACTAACATAGCCTAAAACAAATGTAAACTACCTATACTCACAGTGTCATGCCATTGAGTCAGAACAATTTTTTTTAAAGTTGGGGTCAAAGTGATGGAATTTCCAAACATATTGAAAATGTAAAGTATAAATGGACTCACGATGCATATGACTCGATAAACAAACAACAAAACAAATAAAGAAACAAACTAAATGGGAAGCATAAAAACATAAAGACATAAAGTGATAAAGCTCCTCCCCCACACTTGAACTAAACATTGTCCTTAATATTTTGGAACAAGGTGAAAGAAGGAGTGGATAAACCTGGTGTGAGATTAATGGTGGCGGCCTTGGCCGCGTTGTCGTCCACCACCTCTGTTGAAGGGGTTTGGAACATGATGCACGTAAGCACTCAAGTCTTGAACTTCTAAATGCAAACCACCAATCTCCTAGATCAAGTCACCAAGATCGTGCTGAGTCCTCTCAAGGTAGTCATGCTGCTGCTGGCTGATGTGGTCAACAATGACTCTTAGCTCCTCTTGTTGTATCTGTAAAGTCTGAAGCATCAGGTCACGATCAGCCTCCATGTAATTACTATGTGTTGCACCCCAAAATTTGCCTAAACTTTTTCTTACTTGGTTTATGTTTAATTGCATTAGCATACCATTGGTCTAGCATTATCATGAGAATTGCATTAGCATAGGATCAAGTGTGATATATATCAAGAGGATCCTATCTAGAGGTTTTATTCAAGCTTGAGAGGTCACCAAAGTCATCAGAAAGTGGGGTGTGTTCTTGAGAAGTTTGGATACTGGTATGTGGTTCATCTCCTAGTCTAAGGACCAATTGAAGACATTCAGTGGGTTGTGAGGCCTTAATTATGGATAGAGTGGGGATAGAGCTCATGGAGTGCCTTGAGGGTCATGGTGGAGCTCAGTCAAGTCATTATGCCAAGTGTGATGAGCCACAGTTGAGGGTGTCACAACTAGGGTTTTCATCTGAGCGACCCTAAGTCAACTGTGCAATTAAAGGAGATTAAGACTCAATTCTAAGTCTTTTTGATCATGGGATGTTGTGTTGAGGCACATGAGGTGTTATTCCAAGATCAATCAAAGAAGGATTCAAAGTGTGAGGAGTTGCTAAACTAGGGTTCTCAGGGTAAAATCCCCTATTTAGTGCCTGACTTCAAGACCCCGTATCTCAAGATACAAGTTTCATCTCAACTTTTGGCCAACATGGAACTTGTATATAATGTTCTTAGCTTTAATTTGAGTACTAGAAGTCCTTGATTGGATTTATAGAACTCAAGTTATGATCCAGACAAGTTACAGGTCACCGGATGAATGTGAAATTTGTCTGCAAAAGTCAACCAACTTCCAAGGAACTTTTGACCTAGAAAGATGTTTCTCCTCAACTTTTGGCCAACACGAAAGTTGTAGGTCTTGATCTTAACTTTTTAAATTGTACTATAAGTCTTTCATCGGATTTGTAGAACTCAAGTTATGAGGTTTACAAGTCAGGGGTATTTTGGGAAAATAAGATTACAGGTCATAAAATTACAGGTCAAGTTCACCACTTTGCATAACTCAAATGAACTTTTTTCCAACATGAAAGTTGCTCCAAATGGGGTCATTTGGTCAATTAAACCTCAAGTTATCAATGGGCTAGCTCATGGTTGAAGATTGGTGAAGGAGATTTTATGAAAGGCATGTGAAAAGCCAAGTTTGTGATCTTGCCAACATTAAATCAAATATGGTCATATTTGTGCTCATTTTGAAGGGAAATTATGTTTTAAGATCATTGGTGACACAATCAATTGCATTTGAGACATGCTTCATGGACTATTTCAAGCTTTCTTCATGTTTAAGCAACATAATGGATCCTAGCCATTAAGATCCAAACAAGGGGGAGATTATGAGCCTTTGATCTTGCTTACACTACAAGGAATATAATTGAGTCAAAAACAAGGGAAATCAACCATGAATTGAATGAGTTCCATGGGCCTCCAACTTCAAAATTTCTAAAATTCACTTGATCCATTCTCTCATTTTTGGGCCCCAATTTGCATCAAACATCTTCTATAAGTATTATGGAATGCATTCATCATTTTTTTGGATAATTTTGGTGTATGAGCAGAGTTATAGTAATTGAAAAAGTGAGCTCCAAGTGATTTTTGAGTTTTTTATTTTTCATCGATTCAAGCCTTCTCACCTATCCAAACACCTTCAACAACTATCATTGAGTGATTCTACACAATTTTCCAGAAGAATTCGTGTCCCATTGAAGCTCCACAACTCCATTTTCAGAGGTATCGGAAAATCAAGATTACTCATTAATTATCCATCTTTCTTGCACCATTTTTGCACCACTACATCACCCTTGGCATGAATCACGTTTCTGGTAATGTTTGGGGAAGTTTCATGAAGAAATTATGTTCTTGGTATTTCTTGAGAGGCACACGGGTTTGGAGATATAGAGGTTTATAGCTTGATTTATTATGATATTCTTGTTGCTCGTGAAAAATGCTTCAAGTTTGACTCAAGAATCATCAATTTTCATGCGTTTTTGAGAGAGATAGAAGTTGGGGAAGTTCGCCGGCGAAGCTCCGGCCACCATGTTCACGTGCTGCGTTTTTCCCCCCTTCAAATGTTCAAAATGGAGAAGATAAGCTACAACCATCAGATCGTGTGTGAATTGTGGACAAAGTACTCCAATCTGAGGCTCCAAAGTGCGCCACCTCACCATAACTTAAGTGACTCAGCTGGGCTTAAGTCAGTTCTTATTCGCACCCCTATTCTGCCAGGCCCAATGGATTACACTGAGTGTTTTTGCTATCCACCACACATGTTTGTTTAATTTCTTTGTTTTTCCTTATTTTTCTTATTTCTTGCTTGTTTTCTTTAATTGCATGAAAAATATAAATAATGTTCATAAATTCATAAGATTTTTACCTAATAATCTTTGACGTGATTAGAGATTCCAGAAATTGGAAAAACTGATTTTGGATTTATTTTCAATTTGTTTGTTTTTTTCTATTTTTAATAGTCATTAAAAATATGAAACTGTACCATCTTTCTTGTAGAATTTCATTGGGGTATCAAAACAAAATATTTTTGCCTAATATTTTGTAGGATCTTGGTAGACATCTTTAGGGATTTGAACATATTTTTTGCTGGATTTTATACTATCATTTGTATATATTTTGAATACCACCTTTGTACATGCTCTAGATAGCCTTGGTTTGAGATATCTTTGGAAGTTTACTCTCTGTTTGAACACTTCCTCTTGGATTCTTTTTCTACATTTTTAACCTCTGATTACTAACACATTGTAGGTGCTTGGAGAATTTATTTGGCATTTTTAGATGCACATTACTATTATTTCCTTATTTTGCAATTGGACTCATAATTTGGCTTTCCCACTTAGACATTTGTATTGTTTTGGCTCCAAAAGCCATATATCGCTTGCGTGATGGATATTATAATGCTTGCTTCATCTTGTGGACTCATTATAGGTCTTGTGGACCAATTGGTGGATGTTTATATTGTATATAGCTTGCCCATTTGATGTTATACTTTCATGGTTGTGCATTGTGATTCCATATAGTGGTTTATGTACTTTCATTGTGGGTTTCTCTTGATGCCTTACCATCTTCTCCTTGATATTATTTTGTGGCCTAGGTTGTATGTTTAGAATATGCCAATCTCTGTCCAATGACCTTGGTGTGCCACTTAAGGAAGTTTTAGGTATCTCCTTTGGAGGTCTCTAAGGCATGCCTAAAGTGGCGAATCCTTGAGGACTTCCTTTGTATGGCTTGATATGACTTGCTCTTGTTGCATTTCCTTCTTCTATTCTCTTGAATTATTTCATGATTGGCTTGAGGTTGAGATGGGCTTGTGGAGGCTCCTGCCCCACACATATTTCCTCCCTCACTTGCATTGCATCCTTACCTTTCAATACTTGCATTTCATGTATGCTCTCTTACCATCCCTTAGGATTTCCATTCTTTCTTGTTCAAGATAGAATGTGATAGACATTAGGCCTTTAACCATGCATGACAACAATAAGTAGTTCCCTCCTAACCTTGACTATAGGATGAACTTTGCATGACAACTATAGGATTGGACTAGTTTCCCCTTAGTTGTGTTCTTTCTCTTCTCATCTTCAAACATCTTTAAAACACTTAATAAAGGTTAATTGATGTCGTAAGCTACGAGCCTTAAGCTACTTGAGAAAGGGTTGTTGGAGAGTTTCTTTCCAACAGCCTGGATGTTTAGTATGGCACCCTTTGGGTGACATGCGACACATTCACTCTCAGGTCATAATCTCTAGTGCGATATCAGTTGCAAACATCCATAAAAGATACTTCTTCTAAAAGACACAAAAACAAACATCCAAACTCTTTTTGTCCTCTTGGACCTTTAATCCTTGGAAACCCTTTTCTTAAGGAGAGTTTTGTTAACTCTCGGTTCTACCACAAACGGTAAACGCCTAAGTCTCCAAAGGTCAAGCTGCATACACCAACTGCTGGAACCGTCTGGTAACCCTACTCGGATAAAAAAGACAAACCTGTGTCTCCTCTTAGCCCGAACTACGTTTGCTCTGATCATTCATTCCGTATGAAAGCACGTAGGAACGAGATGCGATATCTCGGCGAGCAACCTTCCCCCGTAACCCGTAGTTAGGCGAACTACGTTGACTCTGATTTCTCGTTCCAGACGGGAATACGTAGGCATAGAACTGTTGTGTTCTGCCGAGTCATTTTCTTTTCTTTTCAGACCAGACCTTTAGCGTAGATAGATAAATCAACCTGTCAGATAAACAATTAAGCATGGATCCCATCGAGTACGATGGACGTGAGGGGTGCTAATACCTTCCCCTTGCGTAACCGACTCCCGAACCCAGACAATGGTTGCGATGACCTTGTCTTATACCCTTCTCGTCAGGTTTTTTCCGATCGTTTCCTTTCATGTTCTAAGGGATAAATAACGAAAAGTGGCGACTCTTCTGTTTTGTCGGCACCTTATTTTCGCGGTAGCGACACTCTGCCTCATCTCTGACAAAATATCATCGAGGGCACTCCTCATAGCAACGTAATCATACTCTGGGGTGACTGATATGTACCTGTAAAATGGTCAGTAACAAAAGGTGGAGTGTGTGTGCGGGTACTAGGCCCGGGTGCACCAGAAGCACGGGGACAAGTCCCAGTCTATGGGGCAGTGCGTCCCATGATAGTGTGATAATGCCTATCATCTCTCTCCTGATCTAAATTGGGTGCGTAAAGATCAAATATCCAGTTAGTACTAACACACACATTAATGCCCTCAGAGTAGGGCAATGTGACACCTCTAGCCTCTCTGGTGCAAACCATCAGATGAAACTTGCTATTGGGCAAGTACTTTACAAGCCACATAGAACGGAAATAGTCTAAATCAGCAAAAAGGCAAGGCATACTCTCAACAGTCTCTAACTCAGTGTGTAAGTTTAGTGAGCAAGCTATGGCAGTTATAATTCCGCCGACACAAATATGCCACTGTTTCAATTTCCGACATAAAGCATATGTGCTAAGAGAAAGTGTGTCGGATTCACTTTAGCTTGGAAGAGGGCACAATGGATAAAGAATAAATCTTTGGAATTGACATTTTCGATGTTCTCTCGACCAAAGATGGTGGAAGATAGAAAATGGTGAAGGTATCGAATGGTTGGGTTATGGATGGTGGTAGTCTTCAGGCCTTTACAAGTGGTGGTGTGGGTGTTATTTATTTGATACCAAAAGTTAAAAGCACCAGCCTCCCACTCACTCTCTAGGGGTGCTTGAGTGAAGAACGCCTCACCGCTAGGAAATTCAAAAATATCACCTACTTACTCTTGGGTGAGGGAATAATCTACGTTAAACATCCTAAAATAAATGGTTCCAGAAATACGAGAATGGTCGGTAAGATAATGGAGTAAACTCAAAAACTCATATGTCAATCTAACAGATGTAGCATTAGTCATAGAGTAGAATTGATACATACCTAAGTTATTGAGCATCCACGTGATGCTATCAAAAAGGCCTAGAGCACACACAACCTCAGAATCGGGGTACCTCGTTGCTAGAAC
Organism: Lathyrus sativus; assembly: GCA_963859935.3. NCBI lineage: Eukaryota > Viridiplantae > Streptophyta > Magnoliopsida > Fabales > Fabaceae > Lathyrus > Lathyrus sativus. The sequence goes on along the minus strand of OZ012739.1, from coordinate 168,489,314 downwards.
GGGCCTCTTGCAGAGTCTGCGAAAGTCGGTTCATTGGGTTTCTCCGATACTTCCTTCAGGGAATACAATGCCCATGTAGTCAATCACAGAAGCGACTCTTGGAGGCATTGCTGCAATGGGTTGAAGATTCTGATTATGGAAGTTGATCGATTTAGATAGAAAGATGATATTATGGGGATGATGATATAAAATGTATTCTTTTTAAGGGTTTAAATAGATGAAATCAGGAGAATATAGATGGTTGGAGGTTAAGGTAAGTTAATGAGAAGTTATCAGGGTGGTTGGGATTCTAGGAAGTTGAAAAACGATCATTAAAGGAGGTCTTTTATGGGAAAAACGCGCAGGAAATTTGAATTCACGCGGGTTCTATCTTCAAAGCGTCATGGCGAACGCCATAAGGCACATGGCGGGCGCCATGTGCTTCAATGAGCGAAATCTTAAGTTTTAACCTTAGCGAACGCCATGAGGCAAAAAAACAAGAATTTTAACCAGTAGCTCAACAAGATCAATTTTTATGGAATTTTTTTTTCTTTTTCTTAAAAGAAAGCTATGGGAAATTTCTAAAGCATTAAAAGATAAAGAAACGCGTAATTAAAGGGAAATTTGCATTTAATCAAAGTATAGTACATGAAACAAATCATCGTCGGTATTCCGACGGTAAAGATTGAAATGAGAAATAACAGTACAAACAATACGGGAAAGGGAAACACTTATACAAATGAAGAAAAATATCTTAAGAAAGCAAAGGAAATTAAGTGCGGCTTCAGAATTATCCGTTGCGGCTCCTAACTGAGTAGATAATTTGGAACAGATGGTCCAGCTCCTCACGTATGTTAGAAAGTATGAGTCAGGAGTGTTTTATCGTATCCACATGGATTGATGAGAATATTTGATGCTTGTTGTTCAACATTTTAGTGATTTAAGAAGGGGTTTTTGAAATTGGTTTCTATTTTGTAACATGTGTTTGTAAGAAATAAAGCAAGGTAAAAGTTGGTTTTAGTTTGATAAAAAGCATGCCAAGATTAGGGTTCATTAATCCTTTTTAAATGTATCTAATCAATCGAATATTTGAACTTAGTTTCAATCAATATAATCGCGTATCCTCGCAAAATCATTCATCTCTAAAGCGATTTCGTGAATATTATTGTTTCGACCGTTAAATAATCTCTCTAAATAACACCCGAAACAATAATCATTAAGATCAATACAATGAGGATATCAACTTACAAATCTACGTCTGGAGTTTGTTAGTTGATAGATGAAGAAATTAGGTCAAGACTTGAAAAGTTCATGTCTAAAGAAATCCAAACCATAAATATAACAAATATAAAAAATAACTTCATCTATATTGATCAAAGCTTTGTTGGCATACAAAAGATTAAGAAGAATACAAAAATCAAAACTAGCTACCTCTAATCTTGACACAAGTGGGGGTTTAATAATATTCACGAAAAAGCATCAACAAGTTCGCACAACGAACTTGCTGAAGGTGAGAAAAACACTTAGAAGGGGGGGGGGGGGGGGGGGGTTAAATAAGGGTTTAGAAAAAAATATGGCAATGAATACAACACAAGATTTTTATCCTGGTTCGTTGAACTCAACTGATCCAGTCCACCCTATCAAGGTGATTTGCCTTTCTCCACAAGGACTTAATCCACTATATTAAAACAGATTACAGTGTCAACCACTAAGAACAACTGTCTTAGTCTTCTCAAGAAATTCTGACCACAACTTGGTCTTCTTAAGGAACCTTTTACAAATTAATGTAAACTAAACAAGTGTTTAAGATGCTTCTAAAAAGCTATATCACAAACTGTGATTTTTACACTTAGATTAAGAACGAATAAAAGACTATTCAGCTTGAGTAAGAAAGATTGTATGAGAGTTATTGAATAATTTGTTCAAGATTCGTTAAGCTTCGTTAACCTTGAAGAGATGTTGAAGACGTCCTTTTATAATGCTGAAAGTCCAATGCTTGAAGACTGTGCAAGTAGTGTAGCTGTAGCCTTTTGTCTTCACATGACCTTTCCTTTCTCAGAAGTAGAATGTTCAGAGAAATGCCTTTTGCCTGAATCCTTGTGTCTATCACAAATAAGGAATAGTTCCGTTGGAAAGGACGTTGAGAATAGTACCAAGTCTATTCACATGCTGACATCTTTTCAAACGTAAACAACATCAGATCCACTGATGTGCTTCTTGTTCTTCAGATCAGATTCAATGATATCAGAGTTGCAGCAACAGTGCTTTAGCGTGAGTGATCTGATCAGAGCATACTTATTTATCAGAGCCTCTGTAATTGCAGTGAAAAGTACATTCAGAGTCTTCTGAAACAATGCTTAAAACTCTTCATAAAAAATCTTCAACAACGCTTCAGATGCTTCTGTAGCTTCTGCTTCAGAGTCTTCTACAGCTTCTGCTTCAGAGTCTCTTCTGGCAGCTCTCAGAGTCTTCTAATGACTTGCTTCTGATGCTTCAGAGTTTTGCGTAACTTGCTTCTGATGCTTCAGATCTTTGCGTAGAGTAATGTTCAAATGCATTTTTGCTTCCATAAGAATATTTAATTCAATATCTGGAACATAAAACACTTGAATAAAATTAGAGTATATATTTTCTTAATACAAGATTTAATTAGTGTTATCATCAAAACATAAAGATATATAGAACATCAATCTGTGTTCTAAGAATCTCCCCCTTTTTGATGATGACAAAAACATAGGAAATTTTGTTCAATAAAAGGATAAATATATAACTCCCCCTGAGATAAAGAATCTCCCCCTGAAATGAATACTCTAATAGAAGAAAATACTTCCCTTTTTGCATGAGTAAACTTTTCAGATTAAGAGTCTGGTTAGACTCCTGGTTAGAATATACTTTCCAGAATCAGAGCATGGTTTACTTTTCAGGATCAGAGCCTGGTAATCAGAACCTGGTTTGAATTAAGATCTGGTTTGGGGATTCTCAGGGTAACTTCAATGAATTTTGTCAGATAAACTCATTAGTTCTGAAACACTAAAAATTCATGTTAAATATGATTTATCATGTCTGAATTTCATTTTAGTAACTGTTTATTTTTGAACAATCAGAATTTCTTTTTCTCCCCCTTTTTATCATATCAAATAGAAAACTTTTAAAGACAAATAAAAGGTTAACAGAAGAAAACAGTATAAAGCTTATCACATCAACAGATGTAAAACAAACAGACAAATTCATTTAGAGAAAGATGCATAGAAACATTCATATTCATTAATCAGAGATAATCAGAGGTCATCCAGAACAAAACATGGTTCAGAGAAAGCAGAAACAAAACAAAATAACACTTAAAGTGCACAAATATAAGAACTAAGATAAGCGTGATGCAAGAAGTTTAAGGATGTTGGTCATCTCAGAAGTAGATTCCTCTTGCTTAGCCATCCATTTCTGTATGTTGTCTGTTTTCTCATCTTGTTTTGCCATCCAAGATTTTATTTCAGATTGACCAGCTTCCAGCACAACAATCTTGTCTTCTAGGTCTGGATTCTCTTTCTTAACTTCAGAAGAAGTAGTAGGAGTAGATTCAGATGCAGGAGTAGGAGCAGAGTCAATGATCATTGCAGATGCAGATTCTGGAGGCACAGATTCAGATGGTTGGTCTATAATCATTAGAGCTAATGGATTGGTTTCCAGAGTGACTTCAGGAGTAGATTCTTCAATAGTCTCAGAAGTAGCAGTTACTCCAGAAGTTGAAGGTGCATCCTCAATAAGCAATGTTGGAGATTTGTTCACATTCCATAGCGTGTGTCTGACAACTTCAGCAAATCTGACCTTTGCGTCATCAGAGCAAATGGTCTTCAGATTAGAAGCCACAGAGTTGAATCTAGCAATGAACTTAATCCAGCATTCTTCATAAGCGTCTGGATTAGTGCTTGAGAGACATTCCTTCTTTACAGAGTCTAAACTCATCCATATTTCTTTCTTAAAATTAGCAAATAAAACATCAACATTTAGCCTAGATTTAGGTTTAAGGTAGGCTTCCAGAGGGGATGGTTTGGGTTGTTCTGGTGGGGGTGGTATGGTAAAGGTTGGGACAATAAACAAAGGACGAGGATAAGAAGGTAATGAAGGATGTTCAGAGGATGAAATGAAAGCTTTGGATCTGGATGAAGATGATTTGGGAAACATGAACTGTTTGAAATTGGATACAGAGGGAATGACATCAAATAGTGTAGAAGTATAGGGGATAAAAACAGAATTTTGAGAGTGCAGAGGTTCAGATGGAATGATTTCAGGTTGTTGATTTAGATAGACTTGAAGTACAGAGGGAAGGATAATTGAAGAAACAGGTTTATATGGAATGGTAGGTGCAGATGCTTCTATTCTGGTATAAAAGTTTTTGAGTTTTAGACCATATGGAAGGGGATCAGATGGAAATGGTTTGAATGAAGCAAAAGACACAAATTCAGAAGTACGTTTTGGTTTTGGTTTTGGAGAGGGTTGAGAAAGAATAGATGAGACTTCTAGTGGTAAGTCAGATTCAGTAGAATCACCTGAATCAGTGGTGTGACAAGAGGTAGAAGAAATGTCAAATAAAATTTTTAGGGGTGGGATGTCCAGAATATCTGAGTCAGAAATATTGGATTCAGATGGTTGGATAGGTTCTGGTTGAGGAATATCTGGTTGTGGATCAGACGTTAGAATTTCTTCTGGTTGTGTTTGTTCTTGTAGTACAGATTGTTGTGGTACAGATTCTATTTGTGTGGATTCTGAGAGAGTAGAAGGTACTGGTTCAGTGGGAACATAGTCAGTTTGAATTTGTGATTCAGAGACTTTTGGTTGTTCAGGTTGATTAGATGCAATGGGTTCAGATGATTTCAAAAGAGTGGTATCAAATGCAGTTTGTTCAGATGATGGAGGTGGTTGTACAGATGATTGAGAAGGTACATAAAAGGTTTGAGTTTGAGAAGAAGGGGGTTCAGGAATAGAGCTAACTGTTGATGATTCTATTGCAATTTCAGAAATAATAGGTAAGGATGAATTAGTACCTGTTTTCTTGACACGCTTTATTAAAATAGATGAAGCTTCTCCAGAAGCTTTTCTCTTCTTCTTCTTCTTCTTTTGTGGTTCTTCAGATGTTTTCTGCTTCTTCTGACTGGCAGATTCGTCTTCTGAAGCCTGTTTTCTCTTCCTCAGATTTTTCTCATAAAAATCTGGTACTGGTTCTTTTGCACGTAGCAGAATATCAGCAGGTACAGGTGTTCCATCTGCCTTACACATCTGAATGTACTAAAGAATTGCATCTCTAGGTTCTTCAGCACCAAAAATAGGAAAGTCATCTATTGGAATTCTTCTTTTACTGACTTCTTCAATATTCAACTTAGCAGGAGCAGTTGTGAGTTCATCCACAACTCTCATTCTTTGGAGACTCTTCCCATTTAAAGGTTTTCCTACAATAGAAGCAAGTTCATCTTTCAATCTAGCTTCATGCAGATGAGCCACCAGACCATTCTCAGTCAGAATGTCTGAGATTAATCTTCCAAACGGAATCCAAGTCCTGATCTTCTGACCCTTAGTCTTGACAAATTCTCTGGATGCATTAATGTGGTTCCACAGATGCATGAAGAGAAGATGTGGCAGATCCACTTTAGTACTCTGACTCAGGCAGAACATGAAGTAAATCTGTTCATTATTAACATAGTCAGGAGAGTTTGTGGATTTTCTGTGGTTTATACAGCCCAGAAAAATGTAGGCCCAAATCTTGTATTCAGGTTTCAGATCTTTGAATTTTTTTTAAGCTTGTCCAGTTGAAATGACTTCATCATAAACTTCATCCATATCAACACGCCCAGCTGGAAGATGAGAAACTCCATCAGTTTCTTCATATCCAACGAGCTTTCTGATCAAATCTTCAGTTATAATAATCTCTTTTCCCAGAACTGAAGAGACTATGAACTTGGGGTAGACAGATGCGTGAATCCATAATTCTTTCACCAAATATGGATAAACTGGTCCAAACAATCTATCAAAGTATTTCACCCAGCCTTGAGCATCAATGATAGGACGCAAATCAAACCCATTATCAGCCATGGAGTCAAATTCCACCATTGATTCATATAAGACTTCAAGCTTATCAATTGGTGTTAGAAGAGTTCTCACTAGTTCCTTAAAGGCAACAACACCCATGTTGGACGATGAAACAGCAACCATGGAAGATTGAAACTGAGCAGAAGTTGATGAAGAAGTAGCCATTGTTGTTCTTGAAGAATTAGGGTTACGAACGGTTTTGGGTTTGGGAGAGAGATGAAAACAACGGAGCAAATAGAAATGCATACAAGGGTGTTCGTGAGAGTGAAAAGTGTGAAATGTGTAAAGTTGTGGAATTTATAGAAGAAATTAGGGCACACAAAGAGTCACATGTTCAGCACGTTTACACTTAGCATTTAATGGCATTTAATAAAAAAGAAAAGAATCATTTCATGCATTTAATAATTCTGACAAATTGGGGGGAAAACGAGAAACCAAATATTCAAAACAGTACCTCAAACGTCTTTTCAGTATTGTGCACTCCACCTTTTCAGATTCAGAGTTACACGTGTTTGCTTGCATGTGCTTCTGAAAACTCTTTGAGACATGAAACGTTAGCCAACGTTCAGATCCTCTGAGGCTTGTTAGTTCATATTTGCACACAAGAAATGAAATAATAAATAATAAATAAATAGATGTAATACTTCAGAGTTAAAACATTTTCTATCTGAGAAAATTTTCTTCTGATAAACATTTTATTCTGGACAGAAATCCATACTTATATTTTTCAGAATAAATTTAAATCTATCTTCAGCAAGGGGTTTTGTAAAGATATCAACCCATTGATGATCTGTATCAACAAAGTTTAAACTGATAACTCCTTTCTGAACATAGTCTCTGATGAAGTGATGTTTTATCTCTATATGTTTTGCCTTAGAGTGTAAAATAGGATTTTTAGACAAACATATAGCAGAAGTATTATCACAAAAGATTGAAATGTTACTCTCATGGATCTGATAGTCTTCTAGTTGACTCTTCATCCAGAGCATCTGAGTGCTACAACCAGCAGCAGCAATGTATTCTGCTTCTGTTGTTGAAAGCATAATTGTGGGTTGCTTCTTGCTGAACCAAGAGATCAGATGACTTCCAAGAAACTGGCAGCTTCTAGAAGTACTTCTTTCTTTCAACTCTGTCTCCAGCATAGTCAGCATCACAAAATCCAACTAATTTATAGTCATCAGATCTTCTGTAACACAAACCCATATTAGTAGTACCTTTCAGATACCTTAGAATCCTCTTAACAGCTATTAAGTGTGATTCTCTAGGATCTGATTGGAATCTGGCACACAGACAAACACTGAATAAAATATCAGGTCTAGAAGCAGTCAAATATAGAAGAGATCCAATCATACCTCTGTAAAGCTTCTGGTCTACCTTTTTACTTACCTTTTCCTTTCCAAGAGTGCTTATGGGATGCATTGGAGTCTTTGCTGATTTGCTTTCAGTCATGTTAAACTTCTTCAGAAGCTCCTTCACATACTTAGTCTGATGTATGTAGGTGCATTCTGGAGTTTGATTGACTTGGATTCCCAGAAAGAATCTGAGTTCTCCCATCATGCTCATCTCAAATTCAGCCTGCATAGAAAGAGCAAACTCCTTCTATAATTACAGAAGAGAGTTGTGTCCACTTTGCCTCTGATAAAATTCTTTTCCAAAAGAAAATTACTCAGCCTCCCATACCAAGCTCTGGGAGTTTGTTTTAAGCCATAGAGTGATTTTTTAAGTTTGAAAACATGTTCTGGAAATTTATCATTTTCAAAGCCAGGAGGTTGATGAACATAAACTTCCTCTTCTATAATACCATTTAAGAAGGCACTCTTAACATCCATCTGATAAAGAGTGATGTTATTTTGTGCAGCAAAAGAAATGAGTAGGCGTATAGACTCTAACCTGGCCACAGGAGCATAAGTCTCTGTGTAGTCAATTCCTTCTTGCTGATTGTCGCGGTGAAAATTGGATACCAAACTATTGATTAGTTTGAATCTTTAATTCATTTTTGCAACCGAACTTTGATTTGTCCAAAGGAAGGGATAAAGATCGAAATTCCCACAATGCAATGCAAATGCAAGGTTTAGAGAGTTTAGGTTCGGGGGTTGGTTAAACTTAGGGAAGGTACTAACATCCTAAGTTTCTATAGTACTCTACAGGAACCTCTTGTTTTATGCTTGTTTATTGCTAAGTGTTATCTGCTTAAGGGATAAAAGACCTAGGGGTTTGTGTCTAAGTATACTCGATAAGATATCGCATCTTATGCCTACATATCCTTACGGGAGTGGAATCAGAGTATCTGTAGTTCCCCTAAAGGGTTAGAGGAGTTCTTTGATTGTAGTCAAAGTTCCTACGGGTTTAGGGTAGTTGATTGATTGATTTTAGGAGAAGAGATGTGTTGTCATTTTAAGGGAAATTTAACCGCCACAAATTGTAGGAATGTAGTTTTTGCATCATCTTAAGAGAAGAGCTCACGTACTCGAATAGGGATCGACGAGGTACGCCTCTATCTCTCTTAAGGCAAAGTTCCTACGAATTGACTGTATTGATGTGGGGTGGAGATTCTATCTCGCTTAAGATGATTAACATCTATTCTCTATTGTTTGAATATTGTTGATTTGAGTTGTTTGTATCGTGTTTATTTCTATGTTGTAAGATAAAGGTCCTTCCTATGGGGTAGGATCTAACTTAATCGATCAACTTGAATGGGATCAAGGATCGTGGGGAAAATTATGCAAATGTGAATGCATACGCACGATTGTTGGGATCATGCGCAGATTCTTCCTTTGGACGGAAGGCAAGGCAGAAATGTAAATTGCGATGATGTAAATTACTTCTAAAATAAGTTGCGGAAATAAAAGAAAGCAAATAAGTAAAGCATCCATGTACGCATGAAAGCGCTGAGGTGTGTGAGAGTGAATTGTGACTGTGAGTATGCATGATTAGGTTGTATTTTACGCTGCGAGTTGATTTTAACTGGTTAAATTGATTTTAGTTCGAATTAGAAAAAAAAGTTGATTTTGGTGAATTGGTTTTAGATGAGATTAAAACTCTAAGTTTTTTTAAGGTAAAATACTACGATGATTTACTTTATTATAAAAAGAAGTGATTATTTTATTACGGCTATTATTATGTTGATTATAGAATGGGAATAGTTTTATTTAGAAGTTAATTAAATATTTAGGATTTAAATAAATAAGTAGACAAGTTGGTATGATTTATAAAAGTTTTTTTTAGTGAACAATACTTATTTGATTAAAACGTTATTAAAATGGAAAAGCTTAAATTAATAAATTAGTAAAATATTAGCCATTGATTAAATTATTTAGAAAGAAAGAGGTTTTTTCTTTTTTTTTTTTAAAAGTGATAGGATAAGTTATATGTTTAATAGAATAAAAGGTTTTGTTATTAAAGTAAATTAATAATATTAATAAAGTTGAGAGAAATAAAATTATAAAATTGGTTTTAGTTGGATTTAATTATAAAAGATTAATTGATCAATTAGATAAAGTAAAAAAGGGTAGATTTATTATTTTAATAAAAACTAAAGTTAATTTAAGGATACTTATTTGATTAAAATGTTATTAAAATGGAAAAGGTTAAATTAATAAATTAGTAAAATATTAGCCATTGATTAAATTATTTAGAAAGAAAGAGGTTTTTTCTTTTTTTTTAAAAGTGATAGGATAAGTTATATGTTTAATATAATAAAAGGTTTTGTTATTAAAGTAAATTAATAATATTAATAAAGTTGAGAGAAATAAAATTATAAAATTGGTTTTAGTTGGATTCAATTATAAAAGATTAATTGATTAATTAGATAAAGTAAAAAAGGGTAGATTTATTATTTTAATAAAAACTAAAGTTAATTTAAGTATTAAAGTTTTAAAATTGTATTAAAACAAATTATTAGTTAAAAACGATTAATTAAAGTTGATAAAAAGGAAAAATGTTGGATACTGTATGCGAAGGTGTATCAGATTACTATGGGCATGCAATGTGATCCGTGTGATTAGGAGGTAATTGAGTTGTGTGGTGATGGTGATGAAGGACCATGGTACTACCATGGTCGTGCATACATTTAATTATGACAAATACAACACATCAGAATAATGAAAAAACGCATAAAAGCCAATCGACGAAACCCTAATCCCCAAAGATGTCCGCTCGATTCCCCCCCTCTCGTTCAATCTCCGTTTCAACCTCTGTTTCAATCTCTCATTATTCATCCTTTTCTTGTACTTCAAATAACATTCGGAGCGTTAATCGTTCAACAATTTTAATTCGAACAAAAATTTACCGAAGATTGGTGGGGCGGCGAGGATTCGTGCAGTGATATGGCGCTTTTGACTGTCTGATCCGCGGCGCCGGTGATGTTTCGCAGTGGTCAGAGATGGTTTCGCCAAATGAGATAAGTTTCCTGTACTCGAAGTTTCTGTTTGCACCTAGGGTTTTTTTCGTGTAGCTTCGGTTTTGTATGATATGGTTTTTCGTGTGTTTTTCTCCTTCTATCATCCTCCTTTTATAGGTCTCAGGGTGATAATGTCTTTGAATGAGTTTGATTGCTGATTTGAATGCTGATTTGGGATTTTCCAATTTGGGATGTATCCAATTTGAAAACTTCCCCTTTCTGTCTGAGCGTAATAACGTGTGTTGAATGAAAACCTTTATCCTGTGATATTAGTGTATCAATCTGATCAATACCTTGATTCAATGTTGGATTTGATTTGATACTTGAATCGAATCTTCTATCTTTTTTTTAGTGAATATTCTCCTATGACTTTGCTAACCCTGAGTTTGTGAATTGGAAGGTGTGGGTAGCAAAGGTTTTGGGCCGAGGGAGAATTAACAGCCCAGGAAAATAACTTGCACTCGATGCGTTGTAACGAGCATGACCTACGCTTGTGGTGAGCTGTAAACCCTTCTGACTTGCAGGGTATGTCGTTGATTACACCTTCAGCTTCAATTCCAAAATGGTGGTCTTTTACATATGTTGCTTTGATTTTTAAACAGGGCTTCCATTTTCTTCTGCCTTGGTCAAGTGTCTTCCATCAGGTTGGTGAGTGATAGTAAACTTCAAGATCTTTGAGCTACCGCCCTTACACTCGTTATCCCACTCGAGTTCTATTGTGCGCTTAGTTTGCGGATGCACTCTAAGAGGTGGTGAAGCATGTCATACAGGGAGTAAGTTGCTTTGAATTGATGGATACGTGACCGTACTAGCTTCAATTGAGAATTTTGTTTTCTCTAATGTTCAGGTGATCAGCGTGAGACAGCTTGCTGCAGGAGTATCCAAAACTCTCTTGCCATGAGTCAATAGCACTACGTCTCAACCTCGCGGTAATAGGGGCAAGAACAACCATTGTCCGGGAGCATGCAACAACGTCTTAAGTTGGAAATTGTGAGAGCACGTCCGTGAGGTACCGTTTACTTTGAACAATCCTGTCGATTTTCTAGCAATATGGACTTGTTTGTCTTAGTGGCAACAAATGTTTTCTAATAATAATATTACTTGGGAGTGTAGGATTTTGGCATGAGAGCTTGGGTAGTGCGACTGCTATGACCTGTTATGGTGGGAGTTTTGAGAAGCTTCGCTCAAGTTCACTCGAGTTCTTTGGTTCAGGGAGATAGTTTAGTGTAAGTGATTCTTTTATTGTCTTTGATATTCGTGACTTAATTCTCGTTCCTTCTGCAAGTGGTTAACGACTCCATAACGATACTGATTACGTAATCAGGGGTTGTCGGGTTTTGGACATAACGACTACATGGTTTGATTAGTTACGCGTCTATCGCCAACTTGACAGTTCCTTCTCAAACAAGTATGTATGGCTTTCTTGGTAATGTCTAAATCTCTTGACTTGATCGAATGTAACTCGAGACCTATGCTTTTTCATTACTTCTAGGCTTCCTGTCTTGGTTTCAGTTCAGGTAAAACAACGCTCTTCTCTGTCACTTTGTGTGTCAACCTGGGAGGCTTGATGTCTTATGCTGAAGGTCGCAACTACATGAGTAGGCGTTGGTAGCAGCTGGCATGGGCTTTACCTTGAACATAACTGGTGAGTGCCTTTTCTCTTCAATTTGGGCGTACTTTTGTTGGAGGATTATTATTGAATTGAATTGTTGTGTTGCTCTAATATCCTAACTTGTTCTAGCCAAGCTTAACATCTCCTCTATTTGGATTGTACAGCACGTGGATGTCGCAGATCACAACTTTACGAGGATCTATCAGGCTGGGGTCGGTTGTGATTTCTTTGTATTTGTTGGATCGCTTTCAAATTAGTCATGCTCATAATCTAATCGCTTGGCCTGTTTCTGTTGTGCAGAATACCTTTGAGCTCTGGCTTGATACGCCCGTATGCCTATCGATGAACATCATCTGTGGACAAAGTCAAGTGCAGAAAAACCTTTAGTTGCCAAGATACCAAATGCGCACTGGAGCCTATCTTCAAGGTGATTCACTACATCAAATCCTTCACTGTTCTCTACAGAAATGTGCTTGGCCACCAATTCCTCCATACGACATTGTGCTTATTCGCCAAATTCTTTAATGCAGAGCGTGGTTAAGGAACTTTGGTATAGCAGTTAAGAAAGAAATAAACAAAATGGCTTTCCATGTAGAGTCTCTCCTCTCTGGCTGTTGCGGAGGCATGTCTGCTAAATTAACTAGTGTTGTTAATGTATTAACTGTTGTTGCAGGTTCATGAGATTACTCTGTTGTTGCTGCAAACTCTGGGACTTAAGTGCGTCACCAACGTTGTTCCGTTGTATAAGCATCTGAGCATGTTGCCCATTCGGTTGAGGCCTTCCACATTGCCGCTGCTGCTGCGCAGGCGAGGATGATGTTTACAATTTGGCCACTCAAAGGAAAGGCTTGTGGCCAGCATTTCACTCCAACTAGCAGAGGGGCAGCTTCCAAACGGCACCTTGTTACGTATTTGCAAATATTTGTAATTGTGTAGTTGTTTAGTCATGGCCTTTGTAAAGTTAAGGGATAGTAAACAAAAGTCAAGTAGACTGAGAGTTGGAAAAAAAGGTGGTGGGCCCTGAATTATGTACTCATAGCATTTTTGGACGATGCAGAGAATTATCTTTATTTGGTCTTGTAGTTAAATAACAACTTGCTCCTTATCACAAAGTTGAATGAATTTTGGTTCGAATTCGGATACCTCCGACTCAAGATATTCACATAAACTTCTTGGTGTACTTAACTCTTGCCTCCAATAAATTGAATCGTTAAATTTTAAAAATACTTGAGATCAAACCTTGATGTCCATGAATTGAAAAAAAAACACATACATTTGGGACTTCGTCTTTTTCATTTATGGTTTATAACTTGCCCATCAACTCAAGCAAATTTATTTCCAAAATAAGCTCTTTTTCCCTGATGCACTAATGACTCAAGAGATAAGCGGGGACCCAAATCTAATTAATATGCTGAGGTAGTGGCGAAAACTTTAACCATGTACTCTAGAGTCCGGATCGGAACTGGGGCCAATATCAGGATCGACCGACCATGCTTTGAGATGCCATATTGGGAGGATGAATGCCCTCTCTATTTGAAATTGCCATACTTGCATAGACTTGTTAGTAAAAAAACATAATAATAGCAAAGAGGTGGGATCTCATGGTCAAAAATTAGGGCGTGACAGATGCCCCTATTTAAGTTACTTCTATCCAGAGATATGGAGATTGAAATCTTCGTCTTGACGAGATAGGAGGGACTTAAATATAAATATTGCACGAATTTTTGGCCTTTAAGATGCCACCGAAGGCAGATGATATGCAGTGATATGGAAATGCAGGACAGACGGTCCTGCGGAGTAAAAGATGCCACAGGGGGGAACATTAGACACGAGACACGGGAAGAATAGGCTCAACAAAAGGAGACTCCAAGGGGACAGGAAACAACAGGTGAGAAACTTGTAATCGAGGGATGGATTTACCACCATAATGTAGTGGTCAGTAATAGTATAAATGAATTTTCTTTGATCAAGTCGACAATTCGATTTTATTTCATATTCTTTTCTCTCTCCTTTTTTTTTATATCCTTTCTTTTTGAAATTCAACTGGGAATAGTAAAGTGTATAACCTCCCCGAGCATCATGATATGGGAATCATGAGCTGGTCTCAGTCTTTGATATATGACCTCCCCGAGCGTCATGATATGGGAATCATGAGCTTGTCTCAGTCTTTGATGTATGACCTCCCCGAGCGTCATGATATGGGAATCATGAGCTGGTCTCAGTCTTTACTGTATGACCTCCCCGAGCATCATGATATGGGAATCATGAGCTGGTCTCAGTCTTTATAGTATGACCTCCCCGAGCATCATGATATGGGAACCATGAGTTGGTCTCAGTCTTTACTGTATGACCTCCCCGAGCGTCATGATATGGGAATCATGAGCTGGTCTCAGTCTTTACTGTATGACCTCCCCGAGCGTCATGATATGGGAATCATGAGCTGGTCTCAGTCTTTACTTGAAATGTTGAAAAATTTGTAGATTGTAGAATCATTGTAATTTGTAGTAGTAGTTGTTGCAGATGTAATTGTAGTTTGTAATTGTCATTGTAGGCTGTAGATGTCGATGTAAGTTGTAAAACTCTGTAGATATAATTTGTAGATTGTATAATGTGGATGGGATTTGTCAATGTATATGTGATCATATAACTTCGGCTGTAAGCCATCATGTTATCGTAGATTATAGAATTTATTGGCTGTGAGCCATAAGGTACTATAGATTGTAAAACTTCAACGGGGATCTTCGGAGGAGATGTAGGCCGGTTGAATTGTAATGTATGTCCTCATGGATGAAGAGATTGATATGATAAACTTCTTCGACTTTTCTGGGGAGACGTCGCTTGATAAAATAAATTTGTGTGACGAACTCCCTGGAGAATGTATTCCTGGGGAGTACCTTTGTTGTAATTGTAAGATATTCTATGAGCCCTCAAATAAAGAGAGACGTCTTGTAACGTCTTCGGTAAACTTCTTTGATGAATTTATGAAGCGATGCCTTTTGATGAATTGATGATGTTGAAAGACCCACTGAGGATGAATGAACTGCCTTGTAGGAATTGTCTTTTGTCGTTTTGAATAGGATCCTGGTCAAAACGAGTTGCTCAAATAAAGAGATGTTTGCAGTCCAAATGTAGGTTGTTGAGAAAAGCCTGTGACATTGTTGGAGCAATATCTGTCTTCGTAGATATTCTTCGAAAATATTCTTCCTGGGGAATAAAGTGCAAAATAAATGCACACTTAGTCCATGTTCAAACATCAGAAATTATCCATGATGTGATTGCCGAAGGGTGAAGTTTAATTCGGGAAGTAGCCGAAGAGATACTGCCAAGCAAGACTCGACCATTGAGGCATGAACTCAAATGGGATTGTACTAAAATAACCATCTTCCATGAGGATTGAACTCCATGGGGGGAAATGAAACATCGTGCTTTTTCTACCTAGGGTCGACGAATCTAATTGGAGGGATAAGACGCACCCAAACACCCAGGGATAACTACAGCCAAAGCGATAGAATAAAACAAATACAAAGAAAAAATATGCACATGCCATGCTGTCTACTTATATGTCATGCGGATGCTGATGGACTGGGAGGAGTGAGGTGAGCGTCTCAGGCAGTGGGATACTCAAGCAAAATCTCCACAGCTCTCTTATCACCTGCAAAGAAAGTATCTTGAACGGAGATAGTCTTCATGTCTGGATAAAATAAATATCCTCTTCCTTTAGAGGAGCACGTAAAAAAAAAAGATTGTTCTTCCATGTATGAAATAAACGTCCATGGCCATCCTTTTGTTATTCATATATCAAGTAAGCACAAAGTTTTTTTTGATAAAAAAGTTTAAGTCAATCTGAATTTTGCCATCAAGAATAGACACTTTTGATAAATGGAAAACTTTTATTGAACGGTGGTCAGCAAGAAGGCGTGACCCCAATATTACAGCGTTGGAAAATAATAGCGATTACATAAAGGGGATAATGTCCTGCTTCTCCTAAATTTATGCGAACTCCTCAATTTTAAACAAAATATTTCTTGACTGCGTCCGTATTCACGGGACGAGTGATCTCTTCTCCATCCATTGTTGTTAACATCAAAGCGCCTCCTGACAAAACTTTCCTTACCACGTATGGTCCATCAAAGTTTGGGGCCCATTTTCCTCTGACGTCAGTGAGGAAAGACTGGATCTTCTTGAGCACAAGGTCACCTTCCTTGAACACACGGGGTCGAACCTTCTTGTCAAATGCCTTCTTCATCTTCTGCTGATATAACTGCCCGTGGCATAGCGCAACCATCCTCTTTTCTTCGATTAAGTTCAACTGATCGTATCTGTTCTGGCACCATTCAGCTTCTGATAATTTTGCATCCATCAAAATCCTCATAGAAGGGATCTCTACTTCTATCGGGAGCACGGCTTCCATACCGTAGACAAGTGAAAACGGAGTTGCCCCAGTCGATGTGTGTACCATTGTACGATATCCATGCAAGGCGAATGGGAGCATTTCGTGCCAATCTTTGTAAGTAATTACCATTATTCTGAATGATCTTCTTGATATTCTTATTGGCGGCTTCAACAGCCCCATTCATCTTTGGTCTATAAAGAGAAGAATTGTGATGCTCTATCTTGAATTCTTCGCATAGTTCTTTCATCATTCTATTGTTCAAATTGGATCTGTTATCTGTAATAATCCTGTTTGGCACACCATATCGATAGATAAGCTGGTTCTTGATAAATTTGACAACCACATGTCGAGTTACATTAGCGTAGGAAGCCGCCTCGACCCACTTGGTAAAATAATCAATGGCTACTAACATAAATCGGTGTCCATTAGATGCTTTCGGTTCTATCATACCAATCATGTCAATTCCCCACATGGAGAAGGGCCACGGGGACGAGATAACGTTCAACAAAGTCGGAGGCACATGAATCTTATCTGCGTAAATCTGACACTTGTGACATTTTCTAGCAAACTTGTAACAATCTAATTCCATCGTGATCCAATAATAGCCAGCCCTTAAAAGCTTCTTAGCCATAGCGTGTCCGTTGGCATGAGTGCCAAAAGATCCTTCGTGAATTTCCGTCATTAACATATCTGCTTCTTGTTTGTCAACACATCTCAGCAAGATCATGTCAAAATTCCGTTTATACAACACGTTGTTACTCAGAAGAAAATTTCCAGCCAACCTTCTCAGAGTTCTCTTATCTTTGTTGGAAGCTCCCAAAGGATATTCTTGAGTTCTGAGAAAACTTTGATGTCATGGTACCAGGGTTTGCCATCTTTGACTTCTTCAACGGCAAAGATGTAGGCAGGTCTATCGAGGCGCTTTACTTCAATCCGAGGACATTCATTCCAAAAGTTCACCACAATCATGGAGGCCAAAGTTGCCAACGCATCTGCCATTCTGTTCTCATCACGGGGAATATGATGAAATTCTACCCTATCAAAGAACGGTAACAGTCTTCTAGCATAATCTCTGTATGGGACCAAATTATCATGTCGGGTTATCCATTCTCCAGTGATTTGGTTGATTACCACTGCAGAATCACCAAACACATCTAAATTCTTAATTCTCAAATCGATTGCTTCTTCAAGACCCATAATGCATGCTTCATACTCAGCCTCATTATTAGTACACTAGAATGTTAATCAGGAAGTAAATGGGAAGTGAGTCCCTTGAGGAGTCACAATAACAACACCTATCCCTTTTCCATGAGCGTTGACAGCTCCATCAAAAACTATACCCCATTGAGAACCTGGTTGTGGCCCTTCACCATGTACGGGTTCTTCACAATATTTCATTTTTAAAAACATAACATCCTCATCTGGAAAATCATCGTTTGAGGGTTGATGATCCAAAATGGGCTGGTGAGCTAGATGATCAGCCAAAACACTTCCTCTAACAACTTTCTGAGTATGGTACTCGATATCATATTCAGACAAAAACATCTGCAATCTAGCAATTCTCCCAGTCAAAGCGGGCTTCTCAAAAATATACTCGATAGGATCCATCTTTGAAACTAACCAAGTAGTGTGATTCAACATATACTGGCGCAAACGCTTGGCGGCCCACGCCAAAGCACAACAAGTCTTCTCTAACATAGTGTACCTTGTTTCACAATCAATAAACTTCTTGCTCAAGTAATAAGTGACATGATCTTGTTTTCCTGTTTCATCTCGCTGACCGAGTACACAACCCATTGAATCTTCCAAAACAGTCAAATACATAATCAAAGGTCGACCTTCAACTGGTGGTATCAAGATAGGTGGCTCAAACAAATACTCTTTAATACTATCAAAAGCCTTTTGACAATCTTCAGTCCAAACATACCCTTGTTCTTTCCTCCGAAGCTTGAAAATAGGTTTACATGTACCGGTCATGTTGGATATAAACCTGGAGATATAGTTCAAACGTCCCAAGAATCCTCTGACTTATTTCTCGGTGGCGGGAGCTGGCATTTCCCGGATAGCTTTCACTTTGTCAGGGTCCACTTCAATCCCTCTTTGACTGACAATAAAACCTAATAGTTTCCCTGATCGTACTCCAAATGTACATTTATTGGGGTTTAGACAGAGCTTGTATTCTCTCAAACGACCAAACAGCTTAGACAAATTTTTAACATGGTCATCCTCGATCTTTGACTTGGCTATCATATCATCCACATAAACCTCGATCTCTTTGTGCATCATATCATGGAACAAAGTAGTCATAGCTCTCTGATATGTTGCCCCTGCATTCTTTAATCCAAATGGCATAACTTTGTAACAAAAGGTGCCCCAGGGTGTTATGAATGACGTCTTCTCTCTGTCCTCGGGAGCCATTCTAATCTGGTTGTAACCTGAAAAACCATCCATAAAGGAGAAAACCTCATATCTTGCGGTACTGTCAACCAAAATGTCAATGTGGGGTAATGGGAAATCATCTTTCGGGCTAGCTTTATTCAAATCTTTGTAGTCTACACACATGCGAACCTTACCATCCTTCTTCGGAACGGGTACAATGTTAGCTAACCATAGCGGATACCCGGCAGTAACAAGGAAACCTGCATCAATTTGTTTCTGTACCTCTTCCTTAATCTTTAGAGCCATGTCGGGTCGAGTCCTTCTGAGCTTCTGTTTTACCGGCGGGCACTCTGGTTTCAAAGGCAGACGGTGTTCAACTATAGCCGTGTCCAATCCAGGCATATCTTGATATGACCAAGCAAAAACATCAACAAACTCTCCAAGCAAATCAATCAGCTATTTCTTTACGTCGGGTTTGAGCAGAGCTCCAATTTTCACTTCTCTACGGATTTCTTCTGATCCCAAATTGATTACTTCCACCGGCTCTTGATGAGGTTGGATAGCTTTCTCTTCCTTCTCAAGTAGTCTGGAAATCTCTTCTGGGATACCATCTCCTTCGTCTTCAGCTTCGTACACAGGAAACTCGAAATTTGGAGGAGGTAGTGGATCATTATTCCCAGGTTGTAATTTATGTAGCAATCTGCGCAAGTGATGTGAATTTTAATAAGTTTTTGTAAAGTGGAAAGTGTGTGTACGCGAGATGCTATCTGTTATTTTCCAACGTCGTAAATAAATAAAAACACAAATGAAAATGAAAGTAATTTATTGATGATAGCAAAACCGAAGAGACACGCCCAACAAAGTCACCTTTGCCTTGGGCAGAGCAAAAGGGAAATATTAAAAGAGTAAGCCCTAATAAATGTGGCTTCGCCTTGGACAGAGCGAAAAATTAAAAAAATGCTTTACTTAGATATATGAATGACAGCAGGGGCTTCAACCGCACTCCAGTTTTTAACCAAGATGCCTGGGGTCACAAAGTCTGGAACATCCTCATCTGAATCTTCTTCAGTGACAGCATAAACTCTAAAGGTATAGTCAAATTCATCTGAAACATAGCCTGGATCTTCCAAATAAGGCTCATAGTCTTCGTAGGGAATGGAGGACCTTGCAGAACCATCTGATATGTAGCTTTCAAGTTCATTCTCTGACACAACATTAATCTGAGGATGATGGACGACCCCTCCACTACGGAACACTTCATTAATCAGTGGAAACCCTTGGTTTCTGGTAGTTTGTTGGACAGAACTGCTGGTGAAACCAAGACCTTCCTTATTTTTATTTTCTGGCAAAGACAAAACCTTCCCCCAAATTGTCTGATGACCACTGTTCACTACTCGCTGCACGTCTTTAAATGATGACATAGACGCTTGAGATTTCTGGACACCCTCGCCCACAATAGACAAAGCTTGAAATTGCGTGCCAACCTCTTCCTCAGCTTCGACATACGAGAATGATGACAAGTGACTTACCACCAAAGCTCTTTCTCCATAAACTGTAACTGTTTTTCCCTCAAAAGCATATTTTAACTTCTGATGCAGAGTGGACGTAACTGCCCCGGCTTCATGTATCCATGGCCTCCCTAGCAGACAACTATAAGCGGAACGAACGTCCATGACTTGAAACGTAATCATAAAAGTCTGCAACCCAATAGTCATTGGCAAATCCACCTCACCAATTATTGTTTTCTTTGACCCATCAAAGGCCTTGACGATAACATGACTTGGCCTCATCGGCAGTCCCTGATAAGACAGCTTGGATAGAGTAGTTCTAGGCATCACATTTAGAGAAGATCCAGTATCAACCAACACACTGGACAGAGAGTCATTTCCGCAGTTCACAGAAATATGTAAAGCCATGTTGTGTTTCCTTCCTTCTTCTGGGAGGTCATCTTCATTAAAACCCAGATTGTCGCATGAAGTAATACTGCCAATGATGTTGTCGAACTGTTCCATAGTCACATCTTGTTCAACATACGCTTGTTCTAATATTTTCTGGAGCGCTTCTCTATGAGCCTCAGAACTCATCAGTAGTTGCAACACAGAAATCTTAGATGGGGTTTGCAGGAGCTGATCTGCAACCTTATACTCACTCCTCTTGATCACTTTTAAACATTCATCTGAATTGGATAAATCAGATCCACCAGATTGCCCCACAATTGGATCTTTTGAGCCTGTCTGTTCTAATGAGACCTCTTTTTCTTTCGGTGGCACAGTCGGGTAGACTCGACCACTCCTTGTTACTCTGCTGACATCTGCAATATTAACTACTGAGGGTATAGTGGGTAAAGGCACTTCCTTTCCATTCTCCAACATCGTAGCGTTGTACCTGTAGGAGATAGCCTTACTGGAAGTATAAGGGACAGGTCCAGGCACATTGATTACCAACGGGGTAACAGCCGGTTTTCTGCTATTATACACAATTCCTATACGCTCCACTTCTTTAAAGTGAGGCACTATAACACAAACCTCTTCGGCCCTTTCAATCGAAGCTTTCTGATCCTCATTTGCCAAAATGTATTGAATCATGTTGACAGAGGGTGAACCATGTGGGGGTAACGGATTAACTTGTACATTAGGGTCGGAATCTTTGAAGGACAGGATTCCGCACTTTATGAGCCTCTGGACGTCTGCTTTCATACTGAAACAACTTTCAATATCGTGCCCTGGAGCACCTTGATGGTAGGGGCAAAACTTGTCAGCTCTATAGGAAGGAGGAGGATTTGCAGGAACCATAGGTGGAGCTTTCGTTTGAATATGACCCTTATGGACCAAAACTGGAAACAAGTCAGCATATTTCATAGGGATAGGCTCAAAGTTTATCCTTCTATACGCACGACCTTGATTGTTGAATGGCCGATTCTACTGATGATACTGCGGATTTTGCTGAGGTTGAGCACTGGGGGACTGAGGTTGTTGATATGGATGAGGATTTTGTTGAGGCTGATAAGCTGGAGCATTAAATACTGGTGATATGGCAGCAACTTGGTGTGATGGCGAATACCTTTTCCTAAATTGTCCCTTTTGAATGGCATTTACACCCTGCTCTTTTTTCTTCACAAAACTACTCCCATACGTTTTAGGAGCACTCTCTTCTTTGGCCAATCTTCCTTCGTGAATACCTTCTTCTAAGCGCATTCCCATATTGACCATTTCAGTAAAGTCACTGGGTGCACTGGCTACCATCTTATAAAAGAAAGGACCAAGAGTCTTCAGAAAAATCTTGGTCATCTCTTTTTCTTCTAATGGTGGTGTGACTTGCGCGGCCAACTCGTGCCAACGTTGAGCATATTCCTTGAAACTCTCTTTATCTTTTTGCGTCATAGCCCTCAACTGATCACGGTCAGGAGCCATGTCCACATTGTACTTATAATGCTTGACAAAGGCTCCTCCTAGATCATTGAAGGTTCGGATCTTCGTACTATCCAGCCCCATATACCATTTGAGTGCAGCACCTGTCAAACTGTCTTGGAAATAGTGAATGAGCAGTTGATCATTATCAGTTTGGGCAGACATCTTCCTGGCGTACATAATAAGATGACTCTGAGGGCAAGTACTCCCCTTGTACTTCTCAAAATCAGGGACCTTGAATTTCGGCGGGACCTTAACATTTGGAACCAGGCACAACTCAGAAGCGCTCTTTCCAAAAAAATCTTTCCCACGAAGGGCTCTCAGTTCTTTTTGCATCTCAGAAAATTGGTCTTGAAATCCATCCATCCTCTCTTCCAAACCCACGATTTCAGTTGGCGACCCATGTAAAATTGGTTCATCCAGAATATACAGAACAACGTTCACATGTGGAGATGCGGTAGTCATCACAGCAGAAACTACAGGAGTAGCTTGAACAGTGGTCACAGCAGGGATCTCGGACACAGACGTGCGGTAACCGGTTGAAAAGAAATTGGGTGACAACCCCCACGGGAAACCTTGAGGCATACTGTAGGATATTTCAGCAACAGAAGGCACCACTGGGATCGGTGTTGGCGTCACTTCAGAGATTACAGTTCTTGGAACTTCTTGGTTGTTGATCGAGGCTTGATTGGACAAAGCTTCCACTAGACCATTCAACCTCTCCAAACTTTCTTTCATAACTGCAACTTCATCACGGAGCACTCTGTTTTCTTGCTCTAGTTGATCCATCTTCTGGTGTTGACTAGCTCGAGTATTGTATCGGTGATTCAGCTTGTTCTGCGGAGATGAAGCAAGAGTGAGACCCTGGAATGCAAACGATGCTATGCTTATGCAAAATGCAAATGAGTATGAAACTTCAAGAAACTAAAATTGTTTCGGTATTGTAACGTTGGAGAAAAACATATTTTATTTTGATAATTGAAGCATTACAAAACAGAATACTCTTTTAAGAGTTTATTACATTGAACCAAAAGCAAATGAGAAACTCGGAGATCTACTCCTTATGCTCTTTCTGCGCGTGAAGCTCTTCTTCTAACTGACTGACACGTTCTTGTAACTCGGCCTTCTCACTGATGAGTCGATCGACACATTCCTTCCAGGCCATAGCTGCTGGGGGAGGATCATCACTGGTGACAGCTCTTGAAGAGGTGTGAGAGGAAAATAAATCCTCTCGCGCGTTCCTCTTCCTTGCAAGTTCTACTTCTGGCATCCTCTGGGATTTCTCTTTCTCTACCTTGAGTGTGAAAAACTTGTTCCTCCAAGCGGCCTTCAGTTTTCGAGCCTCATCCAAGGCAGCCTTCAACTGATCTACTTCGCTCACGTCAAACCAATCTGGATCGTGAAAAGCCAATACCATAGGTTCATGGAAAAGGAATGTCATCTTGAGGTCGATAGCTCTTTCTCGCACCCAATGTAGATATTCTTCAGAGGCAGCACAATTGGGGTATCCTAAAGCAGCTTTTCCTTCCTTATTGATGTATCTCCATGCATAAATTATGACGGTCTTCAAGTCTGGGTCTTCTCCTTCCTTGAGAAAGATCCCTTCTAACAGAGTCTGGTTAGGTACTTCCATCATGGGATGCCCAAATTGGAGACGAGTCAGAGCAGGGTTGTAACTTATGCATCCTTCTCTCCCGATGAGTGGTATGTTAGTAAATCCTCCGATGCTATAGATCATACATATAACTCCATAGGTAGGATCGTACCACACAATGTCAGAGTGAGTAAGGGCCATAACTATTTCGGACCAATGAGGTGACTCTTCCTCTTCCCAAATAGACGGGTGTCGAGTTAGGCGAGCAATGAACCATGAATACAACAGAGCGGTACAACAAACGATATGTCCCCCTCCCTCGGCATTCTTTGAATGGATTAGGTAATATGTGTCAGCTAACAAAGTAGGGACTGGATTCTTAAGTATGAATAGTTTAATCGCATCCATATCAACGAAATCATCGATCTTTGGGAACCAGAAAATCCCATAGACCAAGAGAGCAAAGGTGGCTTCCAAGATAAGGACTTCCTTCCTTTCAGCATGGTAGTAGACTTTTTCAATCAAGAAGTCAGCGGGGAATCCAAGGACTCCTTCCTTGGTGGTTAAGTGCGCCTGAACATCTGCCAAGCTGAGATGAGTAGCGTTGGCAATTTCTTGGTGACTGGGTGTGTCTTCTTGGCCGGTGAATATGGGACGGGCCGTTACGGGCATCCTCAGGAAATCAGAATACTCTTCCAGAGTCGACATCAACTGGTAATCCGAAAAAGTGAAACAGTGGTACAACAGATCATAAAATTGAACAAGGGTCTCCAACAACCCTCCTTTCATCTTGAGTTCGAGAAAACGGAAGACTTCCCCATATTCTGCTGCGAAGGCGTAATGATTCTTGATTAGATCTGCTAGTTCTCTCAAGCTTTCAATGTTAGGGCTCTGAAAAGTGTACTCCAATGCTTCTCTTTTCAAATCCATGGTTACAATACCTGAGAAATAAAATTGAGTTTCTTGAAATGAATAAAGAAAGAATGTAACGCGAGATGAGTAGGACTTCATGGGATCCCAACTATTTATAAACATTGTAGTAAAAGAAAACATTTTTATTAATTTTGAAACGGAATACAAATAATTGCTGTTAAAAGTCCCAAATAAAAAGCTAGATAAAAGCTAGTAAAGACACTAAAGAAGTTTCGGAT
This sequence comes from Lathyrus sativus, assembly GCA_963859935.3. Lineage (NCBI taxonomy): Eukaryota > Viridiplantae > Streptophyta > Magnoliopsida > Fabales > Fabaceae > Lathyrus > Lathyrus sativus. The sequence continues at coordinate 168,464,322 of OZ012739.1, read as the reverse complement.
TCTGCTGCTTGAGTTGCTCTTCTAATTGCGTCTTCTCATGGATAAGGTTGTCCACAATTAGTTTCCAAATAGTGCATTGTGGGTCGGAGAAAAATAAATCCTCCATGACTTTCCTCTTCTTGCAGGGGAGTAGCTCTTCATCCTTCAACTGTAGTTGTTTCTGAAGTTCATCTTTCTCCTTTTGAAGTTCAGCCTTTTGTTTCTGACATTCATCATTTTCTGCCACCACTACTTGGTACTTGTTCTTCCATGATTCTAACTCATGTTGCGACTTCCTTAAGGCAACCTCTAACTTCTCGGCTTCCGACATAAAGACATAAGTGGGCTCTCTCCTTGGAGCTATAGGATCTTGACGGGAATAGGGTATCTTTAGCTTGATTGCCCTCTCTCTGACCCACCGAAGGTAGGGTTCCAAAGACACACAATTAAGCTTCCCAAGGCTTTCTTTCCCTTTCTTGTGCAAGTGGTCCCATGCAACTAAAACCATGTCTAGGAATTCTTTGTCTTCCCTAAAGAAAATGTTCTCCACTTGGACACTCTTAGGCGGCTCTTTCAACGGAAATCCCAATTGTCGACGAGCTAAGACTGGATTGTAACTGATCCCTCCATTAAAACTGAGTAATGGTACATTAGCAAAGTCGCCACAATCATCAATAATTAAGGTTCCATCATATGCTCGGTTGTACCAAATAATGTCTGAGTGAGTCAACGCCATAAGTCTTGGAGGCCAAAGCCCTCTATCGAGATTTAAAAAAGAAGTAGACCTCGGCAAGTGCGAAATAAACCACTTGTAGAGTAAGGGCATACAACAGGTGATCATTCCTCCACCATAGAAGTTTCAGAGATGTATAGAATGGTAAGCATTACCCAATAGAGTTGGTACTGGATTGTTCTTCAAAAATATCTTAATTGCGTTGAGGTCGACGAACCCTTCAAAACTTGGGAACAAAAACACTCCATAAATAAGTAAGGCAAAGATTGCCTCGAATGAAGTCTTGTTCGTATAATCGGCATAAAACATTTCTTTACTGATTAAGAACTTCGTAGTTAAACCAAAAATACCGCCTTTACTAATCAGATTTCCCTTGACATCGGATACCTTTAGATAAAGGGCCTTAGCAATATCTCTTTCATTGGGGTCCTTTTCCAAGAAAGGGAAAGGAGACTCTTATAAGATAGGTAGACCAACCATAAAGGAGTATTCTTCCAATGTAGGTAGTAGTTGGAAGTCTGAAAACGTAAAACAGTGATACAGCGGATCATAGAACTGCAATAAAGTGGAAAGGAGTCCTTCGTCTACTTTCCGACTCAATAAGGATATCAGCTTCCCATACTTGTTCTTGAACTTCTCTTGGTCTTCAATCAAGGTCACCGACTTCTTTAGGTCATCCAACTTGGGACTTTTAAAAGTGTATTTCAAAGTGTGTCTTCTATTAGGATCCATAATACCCTACAATGTTCATAAACAAAAGTAAATCCCATGAAGTCCAATGTGGCATGATGCTTTATAAATGCAACAAACACAAGTAGGCACATAGAAACATAAGGATAAACAAACAAAGGGGGCCCTAGGTTTGCAACGAGCATGGAGCAAAGGTGTACCCATTCCCAAAGTATTTGGACCAAAGGTTGATTGTACCTGCCGAACAAGGTTCTAATAAGGTTCCCAAAGTCATTAGCCCATCTTTCAGATATTATCAACTTTCCAAGTACTCGGGGGTTAATAATATTCTTAAGAGAACTTCTTTTGAGCGTAGTATCGCGTAACACTATTTCGGGGGTACCCCCTCATAGCCCCGCACTACATCCTAATAAAGGTCAAAGTGGGGTTAAGGTAACTACGGTCCTCAATATCATAGGCTCCAACATCGAATATAGTGTATGTTTTCACGATTAAGGACTCGTTCAACAATCCATCTTTTGAGAGGGCCTCAATTGAGCGTGATTTTCAATTCAGCTTGGTCGAGATTCCATCCCCTATAAGCCTCTTTGAACATATTACTATCCTATCTTAAGTTCACTCAAATCCGGGTGTAGGACTTTGTCTCACCACTCAAAGGTATCAACCCAAAGGTAATAAGCAAACAAGTAAACAATCATACATATAACAAATACAAAGCAATAAACAAGTAGAAAAGATAGGGGAACCCCACTGAAGGATCCCCAGTGAAGTCGCCATTTCTGTCGCGGTGAAAATTGGATACCAAACTATTGATTAGTTTGAATCTTCAATTCATTTTTGCAACCGGACTTTGATTTGTCCAAAGGAAGGGATAAAGATCGAAATTCCCATAATGCAATGCAAATGCAAGGTTTAGAGAGTTTAGGTTCGGGGGTTGGTTACACTTAGGGAAGGTACTAGCATCCTAAGTTTCTGTAGTACTCTACAGGAACCTCTTGTTTTATGCTTGTTTATTGCTAAGTGTTATCTGCTTAAGGGATAAAAGACCTAGGGGTTTGTGTCTAAGTATACTCGATAAGATATCGCATCTTATGCCTACATATCCTTACGGGAGTGGAATCAGAGTATCTGTAGTTCCCTTAAAGGGTTAGAGAAGTTCTTTGACTGTAGTCAAAGTTCCTACGGGTTTAGGGTAGTTGATTGATTGATTTTAGGAGAAGAGATGTGTTGTCATTTTAAGGGAAATTTAACCGCCACAAATTGTAGGAATGTAGTTTTTGCATCATCTTAAGAGAAGAGCTCACGTACTCGGATAGGGATCGACGAGGTACGCCTCTATCTCTCTTAAGGCAAAGTTCCTACGAATTGACTGTATTGATGTGGGGTGGAGATTCTATCTCGCTTAAGATGATTAACATATATTCTCTATTGTTTGAATATTGTTGATTTGAGTTGTTTGTATCGTGTTTATTTCTATGTTGTAAGAGAAAGGTCCTTCCTATGGGGTAGGATCTAACTTAATCGATCAACCTGAATGGGATCAAGGATCGTGGGGAAAATGATGCAAATGTGAATGCATACGCATGGTTGTTGGGATCATGCGCAGATTCTTCCTTTGGACGGAAGGCAAGGCAGAAATATAAATTGCGATGATGTAAATTGCTTCTAAAATAAGTTGCGGAAATAAAAGAAAGCAAATAAGTAAAGCATCCATGTAGGCATGAAAGCGCTGAGGTGTGTGAGAGTGAATTGTGACTGTTAGTGTGCATGATTAGGTTGTATTTTACGCTGCGAGTTGATTTTAACTGGTTAAATTGATTTTAGTTCGAATTAGAAAAAAAAGTTGATTTTGGTGAATTGGTTTTAGATGAGATTAAAACTCTAAGTTTTTTTTTAAGGTAAAATACTACGATGGTTTACTTTATTATAAAAAGAAGTGATTATTTTATTACGGCTATTATTATGTTGATTATAGAATGGGAATAGTTTTATTTAGAAGTTAATTAAATATTCAGGATTTAAATAAATAAGTAGACAAGTTGGTATGATTTATAAAAGTTTTTTTAGTGAACGATACTTATTTGATTAAAATGTTATTAAAATGAAAAAGGTTAAACTAATAAATTAGTAAAATATTAGCCATTGATTAAATTATTTAGAAAGAAAGAGGTTTTTTCTTTTTTTTTAAAAGTGATAGGATAAGTTATATGTTTAATAGAATAAAAGGTTTTGTTATTAAAGTAAATTAATAATATTAATAAAGTTGAGAGAAATGAAATTATAAAATTGGTTTTAGTTGGATTTAATTATAAAAGATTAATTGATTAATTAGATAAAGTAAAAAAGGGTAGGTTTATTATTTTAATAAAAACTAAAGTTAATTTAAGGATTAAAGTTTTAAAATTGTATTAAAACAAATTATTAGTTAAAAAATGATTAATTAAAGTTGATAAAAAGGAAAAACGCTGTACTGTATGTGAAGGTGTATCGGATTATTGTGGGCATGCAATGTGAGTTGTGTGGTGATGGTGATGAAGGACCATGGTACTACCATGGTCGTGCATACATTTAATTATGACATATACAACACATCAGAATAATGAAAAAACGCAGAAAAGTCAATCGACGGAACCCTAATCCCCAAAGATGTCCGCTCGATTCCCCCCCTCTCGTTCAATCTCCGTTTCAACCTTTGTTTCAATCTCTCATTATTCATCCTTTTCTTGTACTTCAAACAACATTCGGAGCGTTAATCGTTCAGCAATTTTAATACGAACAAAAATTTACCGAAGATAGGTGGGGCGGCGAGGATTCGTGCGGTGATATGGCGGTTTTGACTGTCTGATCCGCGGCGCCGATGATGTTTCACAGTGGTTGGAGATGGTTTCGCCAATTGAGATAAGTTTCCTCTACTCGAAGTTTCTGTTTTCACCTACGTTTTTTTTCCGTGTAGCTTCGGTTTTGTATGATATGGTTTTCCGTGTGTTTTTCTCCTTCTATCATCCTCCTTTTATAGGTCTCAGGGTGATAATGTCTTTGAATGAGTTTGATTGCTGATTTGAATGCTGATTTGGGATTTTCCAATTTGGGATGTATCCAATTTGAAAACTTTCCCTTTCTGTCTGAGCGTAATAACGTGTGTTGAATGAAAATCTCTATCCCGTGATATTAGTGTATCAATCTGATCAATGCCTTGATTCAATGTTGGATTTGATTTGATACTTGAATCGAATCTTCTATCTTTTTTTTAGTGAATATTCTCCTATGACTTTGCTAACCCTGAGTTCGTGAATTGGCAGGTGTGGGTAGCAAAGGTTTTGGGCCGAGGGAGAATTAACAGCCCAGGAAAATAACTTGCACTCGATGCGTTGTAACGAGCATGACCTACGCTTGTGGTGAGCTGTAAACCCTTCTGACTTGCAGGGTATGTCGTTGATTATACCTTCAGATTCAATTCCAAAATGGTGGTCTTTTACATATGTTGCTTTGATTTTTAAACAGGGCTTCCATTTTCTTCTGCCTTGGTCAAGTGTCTTCCATCAGGTTGGTGAGTGATAGTAAACTTTAAGATCTTTGAGCTACCGCCCTTACACTCGTTATCCCACTCGAGTTCTATTGTGCGCTTAGTTTGCGGATGCACTCTAAGAGGTGGTGAAGCATGTCATACAGGGAGTAAGTTGCTTTGAATTGATGGATACGTAACCGTACTAGCTTCAATTGAGAATTTTGTTTTCTCTAATGTTCAGGTGATCAGCGTGAGACAGCCTGCTGCAGAAGTATCCGGAACTCTCTTGCCATGAGTCAATAGCACTACGTCTCAACCCCGCGGTAATAGGGGCAAGAACAACCATTGTCCGGGAGCACGCAGTAGCGTCTTAAGTTGGAAATTGTGAGAGCACATCCGTGAGGTACCATTTACTTTGAACAATCCTGTCGATTTTCTAGCAATATGGACTTGTTTGTCTTAGTGGCAACCAATGTTTTCTAATAATAATATTACTTGGGACTGTAGGATTTTGGCATGAGAGCTTGGGTAGTGCGACTGCTATGACCTGTTATGGTGGGAGTTTTGAGAAGCTTCGCTCAAGTTCACTCGAGTTCTTTGGTTCAGGGAGATAGTTTAGTGTAAGTGATTCTTTTATTATCTTTGATATTCGTGACTTAGTTCTCGTTCCTTCTGCAGCGTGGTTAATGACTCCATAACGATACTGATTAAGTAATCAGGGGTTGTCGGATTTGGGACGTAACGACAACATGGTGTGATTAGTTACGCGTCTATCGCCAACTTGACAGTTCCTTCTCAAACAAGTGTGTATGGCTTTCTTAGTAATGTCTAAATCTCTTGACTTGATCAAATGTAACTCGAGACCTATGTTTTTTCATCACTTCTAGGCTTCCTGTCTTAGTTTCAGTTCAGGTAAAACAACGCTCTTCTCTGTCACTTTGTGTGTCAACCTGGGAGGCTTGATGTCTTATGCTGAAGGTCACAACTACATGAGTAGGCGTTGGTAGCAGTTGGCATGGGCTTTACCTTGAACATAACTGGTGAGTGCCTTTTCTCTTCAATTTGGGCGTACTTTGGTTGGAGGATTATTATTGAATTGAATTCTTGTGTTGCTCTGATATCCTAACTTGTTCTATCCAAGTTTAACATCTCCTCTATTTGGATTGTACAGCACGTGGATGTCGCAGATCACAACTTTACGAGGACCTGTCAGGCTGGGGTCGGCTGTGATTTCTTTGTATTTGTTGGATCGCTTTCAAATTAGTCATGCTCATAATCTAATCGCTTGGCCTGTTTCTGTTGTGCATAATACCTTTGAGCTCTGGCTTGATACGCCCGTATGCCTGTCGATGAACATCATCTGTGGACAAAGTCAAGTGCAGAAAAACCTTTAGTTGCCAAGATACCAAATGCGCGCTGGAGCCTATCTTCAAGGTGATTCACTACATCAAATCCTTCGTTGTTCTCTACAGAAATGTGCTTGGCCACTAATTCCTCCATACGATATTGTGCTTATTCGCTAAATTCTTTAATGCAGAGCGTGGTTAAGGAACTTTGGTATAGCAGTTGAGAAAGAAATAAACAAAATGGTTTTCCATGTAGAGTCTCTCCTCTCTGGCTGTTGCGAAGGCATGTCTGCTAAATTAACTATTGTTGTTAATGTATTAACTATTGTTGCAGGTTCATGAGATTACTCTGTTGTTGCTGCAAACTCTGGGACTTAAGTGCGTCACCAACGTTGTTCCGTTGTATAAGCATCTGAGCGTGTTGCCCATTCGGTTGAGGCCTTCCACATTGTCGCTGCTGCTGCGCAGGCGAGGTTGATGTTTACAATTTGGCCACTCAAAGGAAAGGCTTGTGGCCAGCATTTCACTCCAGCTAGCAGAGGGGCAGCTTCCAAACGGCACCTTGTTACGTATTTGCAAATATTTGTAATTGTGTAGTTGTTTAGTCATGGCCTTTGTAAAGTTAAGGGATAGTAAACAAAAGTCAAGTAGACTCAGAGTTGGAAAAAAAGGTGGTGGGCCCTGAATTATGTACTCATAGCATTTTTGGACGATGCAGAGAATTATCTTTATTTGGTCTTGTAGTTAAATAACAACTTGCTCCTTATCACAAAGTTGAATGAATTTTTGTTTGAATTCGGATATCTCCGACTCAAGATATTCACATAAACTTCTTGGTGTACTTAACTCTTGCCTCCAATAAATTGAATCGTTAAATTTTAAAAATACTTGAGATCAAACCTTGATGTCCACGAACTGAAAAAAAACACATACATTTGCGACTTCGTCTTTTTCATTTATGGTTTATAACTTGCCCATCAACTCAAGCAAATTTATTTCCAAAATAAGCTCTTTTGCCCTGATGCACTAATGACTCAAGAGATAAGCAGGGACCCAAATCTAATTAATATGTTGAGGTAGTGGCGAAAACTTTAACCATGTACTCTAGAGTCCGGATCGGAACTGGGGCCAATATCAGGATCGACCGGCCATGCTTTGAGATGCCAGACTGGGAGGATGAATGCCCTCTCTATTTGAAACTGCCATACTTGCATAGACTTGTTAGTAAAAAAACATAATAATAGCAAAGAGGTGGGATCTCATGGTCAAAAATTAGGGCGTGACACTGACTATACCCTTGAGCAACTAGCCTTGCTTTGTTTCTTACAACTTCTCCATGCTCATTCAATTTGTTTTTGAAGACCCATTTAGTTCCAATAATATTGAATCCTTTTGGTCTTGGAACCAGATCCCAAACGTCATTTCTGGTGAATTGATTTAGCTCTTCTTGCATAGCAATTATCCACTCATTATCATTCAGAGCTTCATCAACAGAAGTTGGTTCAATGATAGACACCAACCCAAAAAGTGACGTTGCAGATGATCTGAGGAAAGACCTTGTTCTGATAGGGTCATCCTTCTTTCCAATTATCACATCCTTTGGATGAGAGGCCTTGATTCTGGAAGATGATCCCTTAACATTTGGTTCTTCAGAAATATTCAAATTGTTCATCTGAGCAGCCAATGGAGTTGCATCTGGCATTGCTTCTGGTTCTTTCACTTGAGCCTTTTCTGCCTCTGAGACTTTAGAGTCTGTGAGAATGACTTCTCTATCTGCAGAATTATCAAGCTGCTTTGGATTTTGATTGCCAAGCTTATCATCAAATCTAACATGTATTGATTCCTCCACAATCTGTGTCTCAGTATTGTATACTCTGTAGCCTTTAGAGCGTTCAGAATACCCAAGCATGAAACACTTATGTGCTTTAGAATCAAACTTGTTCAGATTCTCTTTAGTATTCAACATAAAACATACACATCCAAAAGGATGGAAATATGAAATGTTGGGCTTTCTATTCCTCCACAATTCATAGGGAGTCTTCTCTAGAAGAGGTCTTACAGACACTCTGTTCTGAATATAGCAAGCTGTATTTATTGCTTCTGCCAAAAATGTTTTGCCAGATTAGTCTCGTTGATCATGGTTCTGGCCATTTCTTGCAATGTTATATTTTCCCTCTCTATAACTCCATTCTGTTGTGGAGTTCTAGGGCAGGAGAAATCATGTGCAATGCCATTTTCTTTAAAATATTTTTCAAAATATTTGTTTTCAAATTCACCACCATGATCGCTTCTGACTTTAACAATTTTAAAATGTTTTTCATTCTGGACTTGTTTGCAGAAGTCAAAGAACACAGAATGTGACTCATCCTTGTCTTTTAGGAATTTAACCCATGTCCATCTGCTGTAGTCATCAACAATGACTAATCCATACTTCTTGCCTCTGATGGATGCAGTTTTCACTGGTCCAAACAGATCAATATGAAGTAACTCTAATGGTCTTGAGGTTGAAACAACATTTTTAGTTTTAAAAGAAGATTTTGAAAATTTTCCTTTTTGACATGCTTCACAAAGAGCATCTGAGTTGAACTTCAACTGAGGAAGTCCTCTGACCAGATTGAGTTTATTAATCTGAGATATACGTCTCATACTAATATGCCCCAATCTTCTGTGCCAGACCCATTGCTCATCATTAACAGTCAGAAGGAATTCTACATTCTGAACCTTAAGTTTTGACAGATTGATTTTATAAATGTTGTTTTTCCTCTTTCTATTAAATAGGATTGAGCCATCCTTTTGACTGACAGCCTTGCAACATTTTTGATTGAAGATTATGTCATAACCATTGTCACTTAATTGACTTATGGACAATAAGTTATATGTTAATTCTTCAACAAGTAAGACATTAGAAATGGAAGGAAGATTACCATTGCCAATAGTTCCAGAGCCAACTATCTTGCCCCTCTGGTGCCTTCCAAACTCGACGTCTCCTCCAGATCTAAGTTCTAGGCTTTGGAACATAGACCTTCTTCCCGTCATGTGACGCGAGCAGGCAGAGTCCAGGTACCAAGATTGGTGTTTTGACTTTGCTGCTAAAGATGTCTGCAACAGATATTATTTTGTCTTTAGGTACCCATATCTTTTTGGGTCCTTTAGGGTTAGTTGCCTTAAAGTTTTGTCTGAACTTCTGTCTTCTGACAGCAGGTTTGTTCTGACTAACTTTAAGTTTAAACACAGGAATGTTCTGACCAGAACTTGTGTGTTTAATATCATTAAGATGACCAAACTTAAAAGTAGAATACATAGGAGTATGCTTAATTATTAGTTTATCAACAGATGTTGGATTTAAATCTTTCTCAGAAGAAGATTCATATTCAATACCCTTCCTGTTATTTCTGCTTACACCATAGATCATTGAAGCCATCTTGCTTCTCTCTAGGCTTCTTGCCAGAAATCTCTGAAAACTATAGTCATATTCTTCTAAAATGTTTTTAGATTTTGACTTAGTTTCAACTTCAGAATCTTGTTGAGCTTTTTCTAATTCATTTTTAATTTTCAAATTGTTTGCTTTGAGCTCAACAACTTCTGATTTCAGAAGATCATTCTCAGATACAAGATTGCTTTCAAGCTTCTTGTACTTGAGCTTAATCTTACCATAGTTTTCTAACATTTCTAATAAACTCTCAATAAGCTCTGCTCTAGAAAGTTCAAAAAATACCTCCTCAAAATCTAATTCTGATCCAGATGTTTCTGCATGGTCTTCTACGTCAGCCATGAGTGCCATGTTTGCACATTCTTCATCTGAGTCTGATGAAGATTCAGATGCATCTGAATCATCCCAGGTTGCCATCAGAACTCTCTTTTTATGATTAGACTTCCTTCTTAGCTTCTCCTTCTGAAGCTTTGGGCATTCATTCTTGTAGTGCCCAGGTTCCTTGCATTCATAGCAGACAACCTCTTTCTTTCCAGATCTTCTGTGTCCAGAAGACTCTTTACGTTGATCTAGTTTCTTGAAGTTCTTGAACTTCTTCTGTTTATGCTTCCAGAGTTTGTTGATCCTTCTGGACAGCAGGGACAATTCATCTTCTTCTTCAGAAGAAGATTCTTCAGAACTTTCTTCTAAAACCTGCAAAGCTTTGGAAGATTTGTTAGACTTTAAAGCAACAGACTTACCTTTTTTCTGGGGTTCGTCTTCTTCTAATTCAATCTCATGACTCCTCAAAGAGCTGATCAGTTCCTCCAGCATGATCTTGTTCAGATCCTTTGCTAGCTTCAAAGCAGTGACCATTGGTCTCCATCTGATTGGTAAACTTCTGATGATCTTCTTAACATGATCTGCAGTAGACTAACCTTTGTCCAGAACTTTCAAGCCAGCTGTGAGAATCTGGAATCTAGAGAACATAACTTCTACAGATTCAGATTCCTCCATTTTGAAGGCTTCATATTTCTGGATCAGCGCCAAAGCCTTGGTCTCCTTGACTAGAGATTTCCCTTCATGAGTCATCTTCAAAGATTCAAACATACCAAATGTTGTTTCTCTGTTAGTAATTTTCTCATACTCAGTATATGATATAGCATTTAGTAGTATGGTTCTTGCTTTATGATGATTCCTGAATTCTTTCTTCTGAGCTTCAGTCATAGATTTTCTGTCTATCTTTTTGCCATCCCCATCAGTGGGGTGAACATAGCCATCAATGACTAAATCCCAAAGGTCAGCATCATATCCTAGAAAGAAGCTTTCAATCCTATCTTTCCAGTAGTCAAACTTCTCCCCATCAAACATAGGGGGTTTAATGCTGATTCTATCTCTGTCCTCATATCTGTTGTTGTTGGATGTTGAAGTTTCAGCCATAATGTATCGACCAAAAAAATATCAAGAGTTTCTCAACTGAATCTATTCTATTCGCGGTGAAGTGAGAGCACTAACAGAACCGGAGCTCTGATACCAACTGAAGGTGAGAAAAACACTTAGAAGGGAGGGGGTTGAATAAGGGTTTAGAAAAAAAATATGGCAATGAATACAACACAAGATTTTTATCCTGGTTCGTTGAACTCAACTAATCCAGTCCACCCTATCAAGGTGATTTTCCTTTCTCCATAAGGACTTAATCCACTATATTCAAACAGATTACAGTGTCAACCACTAAGAACAACTGTCTTAGTCTTCTCAAGAAATTTTGACCGCAACTTGGTCTTCTTATGGAACCTTTTACAAATTAATGTAAACTAAACAAGTGTTTAAGATGCTTCTAAAAAGCTATATCACAAACTGTGATTTTTACACTTAGATTAAGAACGAATAAAAAACTATTCAGCTTGAGTAAGAAAGATTGTATGAGAGTTGTTGAATAATTTGTTCAAGATTCGTTAAAGCTTCGTTAACCTTGAAGAGATGTTAAAGACGTCCTTTTATAGTGCTGAAAGTCCAATGCTTGAAGACTGTGCAAGTAGTGTAGCTGTAGCCTTTTTTCTTCACATGACTTTTCCTTTCTCAAAAGTAGAATGTTCAGAGAAATGCCTTTTTCCTGAATCCTTGTGTCTATCACAAATAAGGAATAGTTCTGTTGGAAAGGACATTGAGAATAGTACCAAGTCTATTCACGTGCTGACATCTTTTCAAACGTAAACAACATCAGATCCACTGATGTGCTTCTTATTCTTCAGATCAGATTCAATGATATCAGAGTTGCAGCAACAGTGCTTCAGCATGAGTGATCTGATCAGAGCATACTTGTTTATCAGAGCCTCTATACTTGCAGCGAAAAGTACATTCAGAGTCTTCTGAAACAATGCTTAAAAATCATCATACAAAATCTTCAACTACGCTTCAGATGCTTCTGTAGCTTCTGCTTCAGAGTCTCTTCTGGTAGCGCTCAGAGTCTTCTGATGACTAACTTCTGATGCTTCAGAGTTTTGCGTAACTCGCTTCTGATGCTTCAGATCTTTGCGTAGAGTAATGTTCAGATGCATTTTTTCTCCCATAAGAATATTTAATTCAATATCTGGAACATAAAGCACTTGAACAAAATTAGAGTATATATTTTCTTAATACAAGATTTAATTAGTGTTATCATCAAAACATAAAGATATATTGAACATCAATCTGTGTTCTAACACTTGCCAGCGAAGGCCCTTGGGAACCTGACATTGTTCATACATAGAGAAAAGACATCAAAACTCGTTGTGTGAAGGAGGTAACGAGTGGTTCGTAGAAGCGAAGACCTAGAGAATGGCCCTAGACCTGAGGCAGTAAGTATTTGGATGAGAATTCGTTGTGCGATGTTTCAAGCAAAGGCTTCGCAATGCGAAGGAATGTTCGCACAACGAATATGTGGAAATGTCTCAGGGGCGGTTTAGCTGTACACTGGCACTTTAAGTGCCACTTTTGGATGTTCGCTAGGCAAACATGAGCTTTGCAGTGCGAAGGTGACAGCACAACAACATGTCTATAAGTAATTGGTGCCACTTTTTGGGAAAAATATATAATCTTTTGTACTTTTTCATAACTTTGTATTTTTCAGCACAAAAACCCTAGTTTTCCCATTTTCATCATCTCTTAGCCATCTTTCACAAAAAGAAGGTGGATTCCCATCCAATCTTGATTATTTGACTCTTAGCCATCTTGTTGTGCGAACTTGTTGATGCTTCTACGAACCACTTGTTACCTCCTTCACACAACAAGTTTGATGTCTTTTCTCTCTCTATGAACAGTGTCAGGTTCCCAAGGGCCTTCGTTGACAAGTTCGCCGTGCGAACTTGTTGATGCTTTTTCTGGGAAAATTCGCTAGCAAGTTCGCAGTGCAAACTTGTTGATGTTTTGCTGCTGACTTGGTTTCCTTGTCAAAGTTCTTGTGTCTTACTCTTCTTATTTTGTGCCTAATTCCTGCACAATAGCAAACAAATCAAAGCAACCAAGCCATTTTCAAGCAATGAAGCATATCATCTAAAACGTGAGTGATTCAATTTAATTCATCTACAAAAAGAATGAAAGATGCCAACATTTGATAGAGCAAATAAGCAAAGTTTGGCATCTAACAACTCTCCCCAACTAGATTTTTGCTTGCCCTCAAGTAAATTATGCCTCTCATTTCAAACAAGAGGATTTGCTCAAGATTAAAATTCACCCAAGAATGGATAAAATGGCTCAAACACAAAGAATGCAAACAAGCAATGGTTTCAAATGTTGAGAATCAAACAATGCACAAGAACTAAATTCTTGAAGCAAATATTAAGCCATGCATCAATCAACAACGATGTTTTTCATGAATGAATCACTCTATCTCTCCTCTTCGAATAAGGATTGAAGAAATTACGCGTTTGCAACCGCGGGGACAATTTCACTCACCTAACAAACAATGTCAATAACAATTCAATTCATACAACATATAATAATCAAAAGTGAAAATATGGAAGCAAAAAGATCACTAAGGTCTTTAAGGTTGTAGCTTGGTCGGGTTCACAAACAAGGGACATTTCTAAGGCCATTGAAATGAAATTGCTGATGCAAAAGAGACATTCACTGTACACGTTATTTACACACCCCAACTTCATTCGATGTGTTTCTCAATTGCAAACCTTCACAAACCTTATTTCACAACTTATTCTTTCACTATTTTTCTTTTCCAAGCAAGCATTCTTTTTCTCTTTCTTTTTTTTACATTCATATTCACATAACAATTTTGTGAATGCTTGCTTGAATTTTTCAAAAGTTGTAGCAACCTACCATCTTCTTTTTCATTCTCCCCAACTTTCTTTTTACCCAATCCTCAAGTGAATGATCTTTGCTTTTTATAGAAAAGAGGACAATTAAAAAAAATTCAAGGGTTCAAATTTTTTTTTTAGAATCTCACAAAATTTAGAATGAGATTCACATTGTTTAGGCTCAAATAAGTTGCTAAAAGAATAAATTTCATTTGCATAAAGACTTAAGTTCTTGTGCATTCTAAAATTCTAAATAAAGGTAACCATGTACCTTGACAACATTCACTTGCTTAATACTATCATCACCATCCAAACTTGGACGAATCTTCATTGGATACTTCTTTATAGAGAGAAACTAATCTAGAAGTTCATTTAGAGCCCAACAACATGGTAAACATTAAATACCACCAAAAAATTATACACAAATTTACACTACTTAATAAAAATAATATTTTTAACATAAAAAGTAATTAACATTAATAATACTAAATAAAAATGTGCTTAGGTGTAAAAACACCTCAACATAGTACCTCAACATATTACATCAACATTATCCAAAACAAAGTACAATAATGATAATAAAAGCAATGATCTAAGAACTAGAAAACTTCACTTTGCAGACCAAAGGAAGTTGCTCAGGATCATCTCCACAAAACAGAAACAATACAAAATCAGTCCTCATCGGACTTTGTAGCCTCCACACTCTCTGAACCTTCATCTGAACCAGACTCATCACCATCATCGGATTCCTCAGCATTATCACCATCGCCTACACCAGCACCACCATCATCAGGGCTAGAAGTACACACCCTCTCTCAAAATTTAGGTCTGACCTCAGGCTAACTCGCATGGGCTAGGAATTGTTCCCTAGTCATCATGTTCTGCTCAACAGAGGGATCACGACATTGCAACTGGAGTACCTGTATAGAGTCATGAATGTCAATCATGGAGCACTGTGTGGCTGCCATCCAATCCCAATTATAGTTACATACAACCTGCTGGAACGGATCAAAACCCTGAGAGAAAGTAACCTCGGGGCCTTCAGTAGCCCCGGTATCAGAAGCAACTACTATAAAAGAACTTCATTTCACACCTTTGGGATGACAATACTTGTCCACATATCTATCATCAATAGCAGGCAAGATCGTCACCTGTCTACGCCAAAGTAGCTTAACCCTCGCATGTACATATAGAGCCATGATGAGACATGGGAAGGCAATCGGCAATTAACGCGAGCCCTGGCCTTCAGACCACTCTCCACCACATATCTCATTTCATCTGCGATGATCTTAGCTACATCAATCTGAACATTTGTAAGAATGCACTGAACCATGTGTGCCACTGAGATTGACACGAAAGAAGTGTGAGACTTTTGTTTTATTTTTGTCAAAACCAACAAAAGCACCAACTGAGGTAACAGTTTCATATCCTCACGGTGATAACGCCTTCGAACCCTAGATGGGTTCAATTCAATTGTCTTCCCTTCCAAAAGCAGAGCCTCGGAGATCAGGTCTGCATCTCTATGAAGCCTTAGGTCCCTATGATAGTCATTGATTTCATCTTCGCCTAGGTTCAATGGCCTTCCAAGAACTCTGTTAATGGTGTCTCGATCAAAGCTTACCTCTCTGCCCAACACTCTTGTTGTTCATGTGAATGGCTTATCATCATTTGGAAGAGCATTGGCATAAAATTCCCTCACAACTTCAATGTTGTGACTGTCCGTAAGTGTCACCAAAGCATCCCACCTCTTGCTATGAATGATGCCAGCCACAGTTCTGTAGGATCCTTCCAGATTGATGTTGAAACACTTTTCTGGCAAGATTCTTCTCTTTTCCAAAGCCACATACTGCGCGGCCTGCTTAGTGCCTACGAAACGCTCACTGTCGTATTGAATCGACTGAGGACGTAAGGTGCTTTCGTTCTTTCTTTTCTTGGACGCAACAATTTTTGGAGCCATCTGCACCAACAAAACAGACAAACAGAAACCAATACACAATAGATTAGTCAATAAAAACAAACAAGAAAGAATAGCAAGCCTCATGTATCAGCAAAATAACAAAGAAAAATATGTCATGTTTGCTGGAAGCTTCGCCGCGCGAAGGCCTGGCGAAAACTCGCCCCATGTTCGCAGTGCGAACTTCCCAGCGAATGTTTGCGAATTTCAGATTTAAACCCCTGTTTTATTTCAAAATCAAATTTACCCAATTTTTACATGTAATCAAATAAGATAAAGATATAGGTCACCATTTACACTACTAACAACAACATGCAAATCAACTTAATGTGAAGTTGTATCTCACAACCCTAACAACAATCCAAAACAAAATAAATTCAGATGAAAGAAATAATGAGCAAACCTGGAATGTTGAATGGTGAAGAGATTATCACAGAGAAACTCGGGTGCACTTGTTGTTGCCTGATAGTGGAAGTGTGAGAGTAAGAGCAAGTGAGAAACAAAATTTTGAAAGTGAGAGAGGGGGAAATGTTAACCCCTCAAGAGAAAGTTCAGAATAGTAAGTGGGTGGGCCCAAAAAGTTGGCCCAATAGCCAAAACATAACTGATGCGGCAGAAAATAATCCCCTGTTTCGCCTTACTCGCACTGTCAGTTTGCTGGCGAAGGAGTTCGCTTAGAGGTTCGCATAGCGATCTTGCTGCGAACATGACAGGTTTTCAAAAAAAAAATTTCTTCTTTCCAACTCTTTCTACCACATCCTTGCACACATACATTAAGTAAAAAAATAGTAAAACATAAATACTTATAATGTTGGGGTGCCTCCGAATAAGTGTTTTGTTTAACGTCGTTGGAGCTCGATGGTCTAATGCGATCAAAGATCGCATAGAGATACGGAGGTAGTGTTTCGCTCGAAATCACCACCCAAATATATCTTCAGTCTTTGGCCATTCAATGTCAAACTCTCTTTTGACTGCACATCTTCAATTATGATCGCTCCAAAGCTCATGATGTCTCGAATCTCGAACGGACCCGACCAATTTAATTTCATCTTTCCTGGAAACAATTTCAACCGAGAGTTGAAAAGCAACACCATTTTTCCCACTTCAAACTTCTTGGCCACGATTTCATTGTCATGATAACCCTTCACCCGGTCTTTGTAAACTTTGTTAGATTCATACACTTGCAAGCGCAATTCCTCCAATTCATGAAGTTGGATTTTTCTTTTTTCACTACTTAACCTTTGATCAAAATTCAACAATTTCAACGCCCAAAAGGCCTTGTGTTCTAACTCTACTGGAAAGTGACAGTTCTTACCATAGACAATCTTAAAATGAGTGAGACCAATTGGAGCCTTAAAAGCCGTCCGATAAGCCCACAAAGCATCGTCTGACTTGTTCGACCAATCTTTTCTAGAAATGGACACAGTTTTTTCCAATTTTTTTTTATTTCTTGATTTGATACTTCGGCTTGCCCATTAGCTTGTGGATGGATGATAGGGTGTTGCAACTTTTTGCTTAACACCGTACTGCTCCAACGCTTTTTCCAACTGAGTGTTGTAGAAGTGGGATCCTCCATCATTTATCAACACTCTCGGAGTACCAAATCGAGAGAAAATATTTTTCTTCAAAAATTTTATCACGGTTTTCCGTTAGCCTTAGCACTTGCTATTGCTTCAACCCATTTTCAACGTAATCAACTGCAACCAAAATGTATTCATTACCAAAATACGGTGGAAATGACCCAACAAAATTCATGCCCCAACAGTCAAATACTTTGACTTCCAACATATTTTGCAACAAAATTTCATTCCTTTGTGAAATTCCACCCCTCCTTTGGCATTTGTCACAACTTTTAGTATGTGCATGCGCATATTTGAACAAAGAAGACCAATAAAAGCCCAATTGTAGAACTTTCGTTTCTGTTCTTGTATCATTGAAATGACCTCCATAAGGAGAGTTGTGACAATGCCAAAGGATGTCTTTGGCTTCTTCATGAGACACACATCTCCCCAAAATGTTATCATCGCCAAGCTTAAACAAATGAGGCTCATCCCACACAAAATATTTGGCATCAGACAAAAATTTATTTTTCTGGTTACTAGTTAGACCTTCCGGCATTAATCAGGCAGCTTTGTGGTTAGCCATTATGGAAAACCAAGGTCTAACTTGAACCATGTATAACTTTTCATCAGGAAATTCTTCCTTCACCTCATTTTCATGTTTCGTAACCTCAACATTCACAAGACGGGATAAGTGATCCACCACCAAATTCTCGGATCCCTTTTTGTCACGAATTTCCAAATCAAATTCTTGTAACAAAAGGATCCAACGAATTACCCTTTGTTTTGAATCCGGCTTGGTGAGTAGATACATGATCGCTGCATGGTCCGTGTAAACCACAACTTTAGATCCTGTCAATTATGACCTAAATTTTTCCAATGCATACACTATCGCAAGCAACTCTTTCTCGGTTGTTGCATAGTTTATTTGAGCTTCATTGAGAACTTTGCTCGCATAGTGTATAGCATGAAAAAAATTTGTTTTTCTATGGCCCAACACCGCGCAAACCGCATAATCACTAGCATCACACATGAGTTCAAAAATAATTTTCCAATTTGGTGCTACGATTTTGGGCGCGATGGTTAAGCTTTTCTTTAAAGAATTAAAAGCTATCATACAAGACTCATTGAAAATAAAAGACTTATCTTTGTTGAGCAAGTTGCTCAATGGCTTCGCGATCTTTGCAAAATCTTTGATAAATCTCCGGTAGAATCCCGCATGACCCAAAAAGCTTCTGATTCCTTTCACGTTCAAAGGTGGCAGTAGCTTCTTAATGACTTCCACTTTGGCACGATCAACTTCAAGCCCTTTCAAAGAAACTTTGTGTCCAAGCACAATTCCTTTCGCGACCATAAAATTGCATTTCTCCTAGTTGAATACTAAGTTAGTCTCCACATACCTCTCCAAAACAACATCCAATTTTTTTAGACAAAGGTCAAATGACGGGATGAAAACTGAGAAGTCATCCATAAACACCTCGATAGTCTTTTCGATCAAGTCCGAGAAAATAACTTGCATACACCTTTAAAAAGTTGTCGGTGCATTACCCAGGGCAAACGACATCCTTCTATAAGCAAATACTCTGAAAGGGCAAGTGAAAGTTGTTTTTTCATGATCCTCCAGGTTGACAATGATTTGATTATACCCCGAGTATCCATCCAAAAAACAATAATACTCTTGACTGGAGAGCCTCTCGAGCATTTTATCCATGAAAGGAAGAGGGAAGTGATCTTTCCTCATAGCTTGGTTGAGCCTACGGTAGTCGATACACATCCTCCACCCTGTTACAATTTTTGTTGGAATCAACTCATTCTTCTCATTTCGGATAACTGTCATTCCTCCCGTCTTCGGCACCACTTGTATCAGACTAACCCACAGACTTTCATTTCCTCCTTGTGAAAATACAGCAATTGCCGTCTTTGCTTCCATGAACCAGTTGCATGGAAAAAAACCATTCAAGAAACAACATAGAATTTTGTAAATAGTTATTTTTCATTAGCCTCTAAATAGTGATTCTTCATTAGCCTCTAGTGCTTCAGTTGCACCTGCAATCTCATAGAATTTGGTAAGATGTGTAAACGGATCCTCATGATCTGATCCCATGAAAGGAATTTGATAAATGAGTGCAAGGATTCCCGTTTTCATCTCAAATTGCCTTCCATTTTGGAGATTGCGCGTAAACTGAGCATTGTGTCTCGGACTATTTGTACATGGAACTGAAGCTAGAGGTGGTGGTGGTGGTGGAACTGCCATGATTGGTGAATCAAGTGGAGTGTATGAAGAAGATTCCCCGCACTATTGTCTTTCCCTAGCTTGTTGTCGTCTTTGCCTTGTTCGACTGCCGAGTCGGCGAGCAGTTATTTCAATCTCAGGATCGAAAAGAAGGTCTTCAGGCCAGACTTGTCCTCGCATAAACGAATTCTGCACACATGCTAAACAGATAAAAAAGCACAAAGAATTATAGAGATAAGAGATTCACAATACACAAATCTTAAAATCACTAATATATTGCAATGCTTGCAATATTCTACTAACAATCCCCGACAACGGCGCCAATTTGGTAGAAAAGAATGAGGTAGGAGTGTTTTATCGTATCCACGGGGATTGATGAGAATATTTGATGCTTGCCATTCAATATTTTAGTGATTTAAGAAGGGAGATTTTGAAATTGATTTCTATTTTATAACATGAGTTTGTAAGAAATAAAGCAAGTTAAAAGTTGGTTTTAGTTTGATAAAAAGCATGCCAAGATTAGGGTTCACTAATCCTTTTTAAATGTATCCAATCAATCGAATATGTGAACTTAGTTTTAATCAATATAATCGCGTATCCTCGCAAAATTGTCCATCTCTAAAGCGAATTCGTGAATATTATTGTTTCGACCGTTAAATGATTTCTCTAAGTAACACCCATAATAATAATCATTAAGATCAATACGATGCCAATATCAACTTACAAACCTATGTCTAGAGTTTGTTAGTTGATAGATGAAAAAATTAGGTCAAGGCTTGAAAAGTTCAAGTCTAAAGCAATCTAAACCATAAATATAACAAAGTATAGCAAATAACTTCATCTATATTGATCAAAGCTTTGTTCACATACAAAGTATTAAGAAGAATACATAAAATCAGAACTAGCTACCTCTAATCTTGACACAAGAGGGGGTTTAGCCACCCATTTCCATGGTACTTGAGCAACAAGTTTCAAAAGGAGGTTAATCAATATCTGAGTCGAATAATCGAGATTGGATGGGAATCCACCTTCTTTTTATGAAAGATGGCTAAGAGATGATGAAAATTAGAGTTTTTGTGCTGAAAATTACAAAGTTATGAAAAAGTACAAAAGATTAGATATTTTTCCCAAAAAATGGCACCAAGTACTTATAGACATGTTGTTGTGTTGTCACATTCATACTGCGAAGCTCATGTTCGCCTAGTGAACATCCAAAAGTGGCACTTAAAGTGCAAGTGTACAGTTAAACCGCCCCTGAGACATTTCCACATATTCGTGGTGCGAACATTCCTTCACACTGTGAAGCTTTCGCTTGAAACTTCGCACATCGAATTCTCATCCAAATACTTATTGCCTCGGGTCTGGGGCCATTCTCTAGGTCTTCGCTTCTGCGAACCATTTTCTACCTCCTTCGCACAACGATTTTTGATGTCTTTTCTCTCTGTATGAACAGAGTCAGGTTCCCAAGGGTCTTCACTGGCAAGTTTGTTGTGCGAACTTGTTGATGCTTTTTTTGGGGAAATTTGCTAGCAAGATCACTGTGTGAACTTGTTGATGTTTTGCTGCTGATTTAGTTTCCTTGTCAAAGTTCTTGTGTCTTACTCTTCTTATTTTGTGCCTAATTCCTGCATAATAGCACACAAATCAAAGCAACCAAGCCATTTTCAAGAAATGAAGCATATCATCTAAAACATGAGTGATTCAATTCAATTCATCTACAAAAAGAATGAAAGATGCCAACAATTGATAGAGCAAATAAGCAAAGTTTGGCATCTAACAATGCACAACATCCATGGGTCCTATGAAATCCACTCTCAAAGAATTTATCTCATCTCTCACAAAGTCTAGCTCAAACTGAAGGGCATGGATAGCAGTGGCTACAGAGATAGGCAGATTAATTGGATGAACTGTGGAACCATAAGTAGCACCATCAGACATGTTAGTGTCCATATTCTTGTATACCTGAGGAGAGTCAGATGGAGTTAAGGTCTCATTCAGGACTTCCAAGTCATATAACCAGTTTTCCTTAATATGAACACTAGTCCTTTCATGGTTTGGCAAGGTAAAAGCATGAACAATAGCATTATCAATTAAGAATTCAAACTCAACTAGGCCAAGGTTTGCAATAATTCCACGGTTAAAATAGAAGTTGATGTCCATGGGGAGAATGCCACCAAAAACTTGAGTACGGTTCAAATGATATCGCATTCCAATAACATTTGGGATCATTGTAACCAAACATCCTATGATAATAGGATCAAAGGAATCTCGGGCAAGCCTAATAAAGTTGGCTAGCATGAACGGGGCAACACTGATCAGCTTCCCTTGAAAAGCACAAAGCATGATGTATAGCTCATCTCTAGACACAACAATAATATTCTCTTCCTTTCCAAAAAGGGTGTGAGCAATGATCTTATGGAAGTATCTGACTTCGGGATTATGGATGTTCTCAAAGAACATACCATTAGGCTCAGGATGGTAATTACCAATAATAATACCCCATAACTTATCGAGGTTGTAACTAGAGAAAGCATCTTCAAGAGTCTTAGTAACGACATCTGGCCTATTTGGAAATCCTAATAAGTCATCCATCGCATGATGAGTAAAGAGATACTTGTTTCCGAACAACCTGAATGTGGCAAATCCACGGCCGAACCCGTATTCACGAGTGGGATCATAATAAAGGGAGCTAAGGAACTCCAAGGTCAGATTGTGGTAGGTGTTGAATTTCTTAGTGATAGAAACATTGGTCCATCCTATCTGAATAAGTAGATAGATAACATTATCTCGAATTCTAAGGACGGTCATAGCAGAGTCATCTGGGTAGATGGACACAGTAAAGTCCCTCTAAGAAAGAGCCTCAAAGCGACGTCTCTAGACATCATTCCTAAAGATGACAACGTGATTCTCAAATGTCTGCATATTCTCGGTAATAATGTTATCCTAAGGGCAGTTATCCTAAAATTTAAAAATAATTTACTATTAGAAAAATTATACCATAAGCATAAGTTAGTATAAATAAAATAAATAATAATAATAATAATAATAATAACAATAATGGTAACAACAATTATAATAATTTAATAAGTAAATAATAACGAACATTCAACGAAAATTACATTAAAGTGAATGCAAGATCTAAGCTAGTAATAAAAATAGTAAGACCTAAGAATCGTGGGTTGCCTCCCACAGAGCGTTATGTTTAAAGTCGGAAGCTCGACATTGAAACATACAGAGATATCATTCATTTGGAGGAGCAGGAGGCTCTCCCAATTTATAACTAGTGTTGAACTCCTTATTCTCTACTGAGTGGTAATGCTTGAGTCTTTGTCCATTCACAGTGAATGTTTCATTCGACTTTCCTCTAATTTCTACTGCTCCACTTTTTAGAACTCTAACAATTTCAAAAGGACCAGGCCATTTGGAACGCAGCTTTCCTGGAAAAAGCTTAAGTCGAGAGTTAAAAAGAAAAACTATGTCTCCTTCATTGAATTATCTCCTTGTTATCCTTTTATCATGCCACTTTTTGGTTCTTTCTTTATAGATTCAGGCATTTTCATAAGCGTCAAGTCTTAGTTCCTCTAGTTCATGGATATCCAAAATTCTCTTCTCACCTGCTGCTATGTAGTTCGTGTTTAGGATATTTATGACCCAATAAGCCTTATGCTCTAGTTCTACAGGCAGGTAACATGATTTACCATAAACTAGTTTAAACGGAGTAGTTCCTATAAGGGTTTTGTAGGCTGTCCTGTAAGCCCATAGAGCTTCATGAAGTTTAGTAGACCAATCTTTTCTAGAGGTTGCGACGGTTTTCTCAAGTATTTGCTTAATCTCTGTATTTGAGACTTCAACTTATCCGCTCGTTTGAGGGTGATAAGGTGTTGCTACTCGGTGTCGAACTCCGTATTTTAGCAATAATTTTCCAAAGATATTCGAAATAAAATGGGATCCTCCATCACTTATAACAACTCTCGGCACTCCAAATCTAGGAAAAATGATATTCTTGAAAAGCTTTATAACTACTTGGGCATGATTGGTAGGAGAAGTTATTTCCTCAATCCATTTTGATACATAATCGACTGCAACGAGTATATATTTATTTCCAAAAGAAGATGGGAAATGGCCCATGAAATCTATACCCCACACGTCAAAGACTTCTACTTCCAAGATACCCTTTTGTGGCATCTCATTGCGTCTAGAGATATTACCAGTGCATTGGCACCGATCACAGTTCAATACAGCGATATGGACGTCCTTCCAAAAGTTAGGCCAGAACAGACCAGATTGCAGAATTTCCGCACAAGTCTTAAAAGTGCTTGCATGCCCTCCATAGGGTGCAGCGTGACAATAAGATATGATGTCGTTAACTTCAAATTCAGGGACACATCAACATAAAATTCCATCGGCGCCTCTCTTGAAAAGCAAGGGCTCATCCCAATAGTAATGTTTAAGATCATGAAAGAATTTCTTCTTTTGTTGGTAAGTTATGTCCGGTGGGAGCACTCCAGCTGCTAAGGAGTTGACAAAGTCATCATACCAGGGCAGTGTGGCTTCAGTATGGATTGATTCCACAATTTCATTAGATTCTGCATCATAAAAGTTGAAAGAACATTTTTACGTTTCGCTTCATTTTCTAACTGGGCTATAAGTCTATCGTAAGGAAAATCATCATTGATGGGAACTTGTTCGGGTTCTGGACCTTCAATTCTAGAAAGATGATTTGCTACTACATTATCGGTTCCTTTCTTATCTTTAATTTCTAAATCGAACTCTGTCAAAAGCAGGATCCATCTTAAAAGTCTTGGTTTAGCGTCCTTTTTGCTCAACAGATACCTAATTGCAGCATGATTGGTATAGACAATTATTTTTGCTCCTACTAAGTAAGAACGGAATTTGTCTAAAGCGAACACAACAGCTAAGAGTTCTTTTTCTGTGGTTGTGTAATTCAATTGTGCACTATCTAAGGTTCTACTTGCATAGTAAATAGCATGAAAATTTTTATCCTTTCTTTGTCCTAAAACAGCGCCAACGACAAAATTACTAGCATCACACATTATTTCAAACGGTTCATTCCAATCAGATGGTTGCATAATAGGTGCATTAATCAGAGCATTTTTAAGGAGTTCAAAGGCTTTCAAACAATCCTTATCAAAAATAAATTTGACATCTTTCATTAATAAGTCAGTTAGTGGTTTGGTAATCTTAGAGAAATCTTTAATGAATCGTCGGTAGAAACCGGCATGTCCAAGAAAACTACGAATTTCTCTAACCGTTTTCAGAGGTTGAAAACTTTATGTTATTTCTATTTTTTCTTTATCTACTTCAATTCCTCGATCAGATACAATATGTCCTAATACAATTCCTTCTCGGACCATGAAATGTCATTTTTCCCAATTCAGCACAAGATTGACTTTAACGCATCGCTCAAGTACCAATTATAGGTTCGATAAAAATCCTTCGAAACTTCACCCACAAACATAGAAATCGTCCATAAATACTTCCATTATATTGTCTATAAAGTCAGCAAAGACCGATATCATACATGTCTGGAATGTTGCGGGAGCATTACATAATCCAAAAGGCATTCGTCGATAGACAAATGTACCATAAGGACAAGTAAAAGTTGTATTTTCTTGAGTGTCCATCTAAATATAAAAAAAAGAGTGTTTAGCCAATCGTTCATGCATTTTATCTATAAATGGCAAGGGAAAATGATCTTTGCGGGTAGCTTTGTTTCGCTTTCTAAAGTCTATGCACATCCTCCATCCAGTATGAACATGTTTCGCAACGGATTCACCTTTCTCAATACTAACAACTATAATACCTCCCTTCTTTGGTACTGCATGTACTGGACTGACCTAGTTGCTATCTAATATCAGGTATATAATTCCTGCTTCTAACAGCTTTTGCACATTTTTCTTGACTGCATCGCTTATGATAGGATTTATCCTTCTTGAATGTTCTCTAGAGGTTTTACTATCATCTTCTAGCATAATGCGGTGCATGCATATGGATGGGCTTATTACTATTAGATCTGAGATATTATAACCTAGTGTTGTCGGATACTTCCTTAAAACATGTAGCAGCTTTTCAGTTTCTATCTGTCCTAAGTCAGCATTGACTATCAATGGTCGTTCAAGTTTGGTGTCTAAGAATTCATACCTTAGATTTTTAGGTAGTTTTTTTAGTTCTATAGCAGGTTTCATTGGGCTAGGCATTGGATCGGGTGTTAGTGCAAGACATTCTCTTAGACTTTCATATGTGAGTGGTATTTTCCAATCATCGTCTTCGAATATAAGAGGTGCTAGAATTTTGAGCGCATCACAATAGTCGAATGGTTACATCTCCATTTCTTTAACACATTCATCGATAACATCTAATAAGCAGCATGAATCGTCAATAGCTGGAGCTTTTAGGAATTGAGCCAAAATAAATTCGACTTTTTCGTCACCAGCTTCAAAAGTCTGCTTTCCTTTCTTAACGACAATTATAGCTCCGGCTGTAGATAAAAATGGTCTACCTAAAATAATAGGTATATTGGAGTCTTCTTTTATGTCCATTATCACAAAATCGGTAGGAATGTAAAACTAACCAATGCGAACTGGCACATTCTCTAGCATACCCACGGGATATTTCACAGAACGGTCTGCAAGTTGTAAAGACATCTTAGTTGGTCTCAGTTTACCTAAATCGAGTTTCTCACATGTGGATAACGACATTAGACTAACACTGGCTCCAATGTCGTATATGCCATTGTCTATGACGTACTTTCCTATTACACAAGATATTGAAAAACTACCTGGATCTTTCAGCTTAGGAGGCATGTTGTTTTGAATTACAATGCTACACTCAGCAGTGAGCGTAATCTTTTCATTTTCCTCAAGCTTTTTCTTATTTGAAAAAATCTCTTTGAGAAATTTGGCATATGAAGGCATTTGCGTAATAGTTCCTGTGAATGGTATAGTGACATTCAACTATTTTAGAAGTTCTATGAATTTCTTGAATTGTCCTTCATTTTTGGTTTTGGCTAACCTTTGAGGATAAGGTACAGGTGGTTTATATGGTGGTGGAGGCACATATGGTGTTTCTTTCTCTATGGCCTCTTCACTTTTATCATTATTATCATTGGTTTTTGGTCCATTTGCCTCCTCAGTTCCTTTCTTAGAATTTTGGTACATGGAAGGATTTTTGAGTCTCGGATCACCGGTCCATCATACTCTGTTCCGCTTTGCAATGTGATGGCATTAGCATGTCCTTTTGGGTTTGGTTGAGGTTGGCTGGGAAATGCTCCAGTCGGGGCTGCTATAGTTGGTTGTTGTTGTTGGGCTACTTGAGAAATTTGGGTTTCTAGCATTTTGTTGTGAGTAGCTATAGCGTCAAGTTTACTCGTCATTTGTTTCATCAGTTCGCTCGCATGAGCGTTTTGATTTGCAAATTCTTTGTTTTGTTGAACTTGAGTGTTTATGAAGTTTTCCATCATGATCTCTAGATTTGACTTACTAGGTACTTGTGGAGCTGATTGTCCTCCTTTCTAATAACCAGGTAGAATAGAAGGTGCTGGACATGGTGGATGCAAAGCATTGTTGTTTTTATATATAAAATTTGGGTGATTTCTCCAGCCAGGATTATAAGTGTTTGAATGTGGGTTTCCTTGAGCATAGTTCACTTGGTCGGTAGAAACACCAGCCAATAACTAACATTCAACATTTGCATGTCTACGGGTTCCACATAATTTGCAACTTGGTGTAACCGCAACTACAGTAGTGTCACTTCCGCTAAAATAAGGTACCGGCAAAACAGAAGAGTCGCCAACTTTCGTTATTTATCCCTCAGAACGGGAAAGGAAACAATCGGAAAAACCTGACGAAAGGGTATAAGACAAGGTCATCGCAACCGTTGTCTGGGTTCGGGAGTCGGTTACGCAAGGGGAAGGTATTAGCACCCCTCATGTCCATCGTACTCGATGGGATCCACGCTTGTTTGTTGTCTGGACGATTTGTTAATCTAATCTACCTATCAAGGTTGGCTTAAAACAAAACAAAACAAAAGAAAAAGAGGACTCGACAAAGCATCGCGCTTTGGGCCTACGTATTCTCATCAGAGAAAATCAGAGTCGACGTAGTTCGGCTAACTACGGGTGAAGGTGGAAGGTGGCTCGCCAAGACGTCGCGTCTTGTGCCTACGTATTCTCATCAGAGAAATCAGAGCTAACGTAGTTCGGGATAATACGGATTACGGGGATTTAGATTCATCTATTTTATCGAGTAGGGTTAACAAACAGTTCTAGCAATTTGGTGTACGCGGCTCGACCCTTGGAGACTTAGGCATTACCGTTTGCGGTAGAACTGAGAGTTAATGACACTCTTTTCTTCAGAAAAGCTTCCTTTGAATTATGGGCCCACGGGGCAAAAGGTTTGAAGTTTGTTTTCTATCTTTTACGAAAGAACTGTTTTTTATGGATGTTTGCAACCAATATCGCACTAGAGACTATGACCTGAGAGTGAATGCGTCGTATGTCACCCAAAGGGTGCCATACTAAACATCCAAACTGTTGAAAAGAAACTCTCCAACAATCCTTTCTCAGATAGCTTAAGGCTCGTAATGTACGACGTCAGTTAACCTTTATTACTGTATTTTGATTTGTTTTGAGATGAGAAGAGAGAACAGGCTCAACTAAGGGGAGACTATCAAGTCCTAATGTTGTCATGCCAAGGATTCATCCTATGGTTGAGGTTTGAAACAGGGAACTCCTAGAAGTTATCATGCATAGGTTTCAACCTAAAGTTCTATCATCACTTCCTTATCAAAGGAAGTGAGATTCCTAGGGGATCATGTCAATGCTAAACAGAAACAGATAAAGCATCAGCTAAATAGTAAACAGTAAATGACTGTAAAGTGCATGCAATGCAAGTGAGGGAGGAAATGTGTGTGGGGCAGCAGCCTCCACAAGCTCATCTCAACCTCAAGCCAGATATGAATAATTGTAATCATACAGAAGAAATAACATGCTATCAAGCAAGATATGAGTGACTATAATCATACAGACGAAAGACATGCTATCAAGCAAGATACAAACTGCAATCATACAGAGGAAAGAATGACATGCTATCAAGCAAACTCAAACCACATAGGCAAGGGAGCAGGGCTCTACCAAATACCCGCAAGCAAAGCCACACAGTAAAAATACAAGCAGAGGGAGCAACTCAACCTCTAGTGCAATCATGCTCCTAGCTTAACTCAGTCTAAACATGAACTTATTCTAATGCTTCAAGCAAATCAAACAAGTCACACCAATACAGTTTCACAGAAAGAAAACAGACAGGAAAGGAAGCAGATCAACCACTCCCACAACTTCACAGCAAAGCTCCTCTAACAGCTGTTCAGTCCTCAGCCTGCAACTGCTCTTCAAGTCTATCCTCTTCAATAGCAAGTGTCAACTTGCTTCTTCAAGCTTCTAAACTATCTAACATAACTATCAACTTATTCTTTCTTCTTCAGGCCACAGCTCCAAAGTGAACTCCACCTTCAGGCTTCACTCCTAATATCAAGTATCAACTTGTTCCTTCAAGGACTTAATGCATTAAACTCACAAGTATCAACTTGCTTCTTCCTTAAGCTTCAGCTTCTTCATTCCATCTCCAGTGGATTCCTCTCACAAGTATCAACTTATTCTTCTCCTTCCTCAAGCTTCAGCTCTTTCTTCCATCTCAATTTGATCTTCTTCTTCACACAAGTATCAACTTGTTCTTCTTGATCTTCAAGCTTCAGCTTCAACGGCAGTCTTCAAATATAGAGAAGTATCAACTTCTGGCCTCTTCAGTCTTCTTCAAGCAAGGAACTCCATCCTCTAGCAAGGGACAAAGATTCATCTAACAAGAGCAAAGTTTGGATGATTGGTAGCAGAGTGAAGACCAAAGGTCACCACTAAGCATCCTATCATCAGAGAAAGGGACCCTCAAAGGTTCTACCAACTTGTAAAGAGCCACACATCCTACCAAAGGAGGGATGAGGCCTGTACAAGGGGACCTTACATCATAGGGAAGAATGGAAGTGATCAACACCTTCCATGTTTATGAAAGAAGAGAATCTATCTAGAAGTTCTGCCTACAAAGCCTAATCTTATCACCTGAACAACACTACACCAAAAGAAGGGAAGATCTTCACATCCAAACTTCTTCAAGCACTCCAATGCACCTTCAACTTGCCTTCATCCTCAACCAAGGTCAAAAACAACACAAGCTTACTCTAAGGGAACTTAAGGGTTTAATCTAGTCAAATTAGTGCATTAGAATCATCCAAAGTTAGCACCTAAACTAAAATCAAACAAAAATAGTAAACCACATTGTAAATTCCTACAAAAATTCATAAGGGATCCTAATTCAATCATGAATCTACCATACAAAATTCAGAGGTTGAATCATCCACCAAGTTCTAGATATAAAACCTAAATCATAAGGTATTAACCATAAACCCTAAAAATGGATTTCCTAAAGTATCAACTTAAAAAAACTACCTAATTTCATCACAAAAATGTGAGAAAAATCTAGGGGGAACATGCATATCTATGATAGCTACACACAAAAAATCAAGGCAAGAATCATCATCACATGATCAAACCAAATTCAACAAAATAAAGTATCAACCATGATTATTTTAACATCAATTAAAATTCAACAAATGCTAATAAAATCAAAAATGCATGAAATATTAATATTTTTTATCTAAAAAAAACTAGATTCAATCATGAATCCATGGAAAAAGAATGGAATTATTTGAGTTAACTTTCAATTTTTTATGGATTATTTACTAAACCATGTAAAATGAAGAAAATAAAATGGAAAATATGGAAATTGGTGAAACCTGCGTGGTAAATAGCAAATATTCCCAGTTCATTTCGATGCTGGGCACAAAAGGGGGGTGTGGACGTCAAGCGCGTGCTAGGCCCACTCATTAATCAGAAAACAAGATGAAAATCAAATGGAAAAAGAAAAGCGCGCGGTATGAATAGCAACCCATATTAGTGTTAATCTCAGGTGGGCCTCTAAAGGGGGTGTTAGTATCATTTCAGTACTTAAGCCCGCCCAAATTACTTTAATGAAACGCAGCGTTGAAGCTGCTTTCAGACTCCTTCACTAAATCTGCATCACTCGTGGCCGTTAGATCATCACCTGGTCAAAGTCTTCAGTCTAATCCAATGGCAACCAACTCATCTTCTTCCTTTTGAATGTTGGAGGGAAAGGGAAGCCATGGCAGTTCAGGGTTCAAGCTTCATCTTCCTCATTCGTGTTTCATCAATACTCCATCAAAACTTTCACTTAAATACTCTAACCTACTCCATTTTTTCCACTGAATCTAACTATGCTAATCATGAACATTGAAACTCATCCTAACTCAAATCACGATGGAATTTTCAGAAACCACTCAAGAATCAAACATCACCAAACTCCAAAGTATTAGGTCTAATCTCATCACCACCTAACACTGAGTTGATTCCACTATCAAACTAAGCCTAACTCTTAAAAATCATCAAGATACACTCAAGAACAGAAATCGTGTCATCTTACTTATTGCCTCTAAATCAATCCAATTGTCATCAAAAAGCTTCTACTAACAATCTATATTACATCTAACCTAACAAGACCTAAAGATTCTACTTAAATTAAGCTGCACGATGAAAAGTACATACCTGCAAATTCTTGATGAACAGAGTGACAAAACCTCCAAATTAACCTTCAAGAGCTTCCAGATTCCTTCACTAGCATCCAATAAACCTTCTGTATGCAAAGAAATGAGCTGAAACTTCGTGGATCCTTGAATTCAATTCTGAGTTGCAAGCTTCAAACTCCAATTGCCAACTCACGATTCTTCCACAGTTTTGCCTTGAATTTGATCTGGAATCAATCACCAACACAAATGGAAGCTACTGAGATCAAGAACTTGGATTGAAATGGCCTCAATTGATGTAACCGATTTTGATTTGCAATGTGCAAATTCAAAATGCAATCTCTCTCTTCTCTCTCAATTCTCACCAACCAGTGCTCTGAATCACTTCATATGCTTATATAGACCATGACTGAACACTCTAGAAAGTTCTGGATCAATCTAATGAGAAGTTCAATATCTCATCTCTTTTGAAAATTCAATCTCATGGTACACTCATAACAGTTCTTGCAGCAGCTTGTATTCATTATGCTTTGTATTTAAATTCTCCTTATATGACATTTTGGATGTGTTGGAATGAGTTAGCACCTTGATCTTAATCCCATGTATAGTTCGGAATATGTAACTTAAGTCTTAAGTAACTAAATTCAACTCTTGGATTTTGACCTCAAATGAGAAAAGTAATATTTCCAATGTCTTTAAAATGTATTTTACAATCAAAATGGCCTATAAGTTTGTCTCATTTGGTCACCAAATGAATTATTTAAATTTTTGACCATTAAATCCTTTTAATTCTCCCTTTTTCCAAAATTTCTTGAACCAAGTCTCTCCATGAGCCATCTCAATGTCTCCTTGATGCATGGTAAAGGTTAAAATCCCATTTTGAGCAACTTTCTAGTTGAACAAAACTTCATTTGAGGCCTCTAAGTTGGTGGAAATGGCCTATGATCACAAATGACCTGTAATGTCCAAATACCCAAAATACCCTTGACTTATCAAAGCCATAACTTGAGTTCTACAAATCCAATCATGGACTTCTAGTACTCTCTAGAAAGCTAAAAGGATAAGGAACAACATTCATGTTGACCAAAAGTTCATAGGAATCATCCTTCTAGGGCAAAAGAGTCATGCAAGTTGGGTAACTTTCAAACTCCAATTTCACATTCCTCAGATGACTTGTAACTTGTCTGCCTCATAACTTGAGTTCTATAATCCCTATCAAGGACTTCTAGTACTCAAATTAAAGCTAAGATCATGCTATACAACAATCATGTTGGGGTCAAGATGATATGACAATCATATCTTGAGTTAAATAGTCTTGAAGTCAGGGGTCAAACTAGGGGATTTTACACTGTCAAGTCTTAGAAACCCTAGCCTGAAACTTCTCAAACTCTTCAATCATGATGTTTTAACTTTGGAATCATCCTTAGAACATATTAATGCATCAATCCATGATCACATGGCTCTTGGATTAAGTCTCAACCTTCTCCAAATCATCAGTTGACTTAGAGTTGACCCAATCAAACCCTAATTGCACCAATCATGGTTGAGGCTTCTTAATCGTGCACAATGACCTGTCTAGGCCTCAAAGTGATCTTCAACACTTCTCATGAGCTCTCTCAAGACCTCAAGTCCATCTTCATGGCCTCAGAGTCATCTGATGGTCTTCCCCATAACTTTCAAGTTAGGAGACCTACACACTTTTGGTTTCAACCATTCTCTCTGAGGATCTTTTAACTTCTCTGACAAGGATATCAACCCTTGAACACTTGAATAACCTTCTTAGATAGCCTCAAAGTCTTGTGTAGCCCTTAATTGGTGATCATACCTCTTGATCTCCTGCATACATGTCAATGAAATGCAAATGATAATGCTAATGTGCATGAAATGAAACATAAGCTAGGTAAAGAAATGTTGGGCAAATTTTGGGGTACAACAACTGCCCCTATTCAAGCGGCTTGGACCTGACAGGGTGAGCAGCGAACGGCTCTCAAACAATCAAGGTAAAAGACGGTTGAATACCAATAAACCCGGAAATTTGCCAACTGCACAAGTACACGGTACTCTGATGGGGACAAATCTTCGGAAACTGAAACAATAGCTGCACGGCAACTAGCTGGAGAAATGCTGATTTGGACCTCCTTCAGGATGATTCCCTGATTTATCTGGTATCAATGCATCCTCAAATCCTCGAGGGATCACTGGTTACACAGTAACAGGCGATCTGCCACCGCCAAGGTAAGCGATACTTTGATTGGTAGGCACGTTTTCAAAACTGAGAATGGCAATTTTGCTGGGGAATTGGTCACACGGTAATTGGTGAAGGGTCTAAGCTCAAATCTCCATCAGGATGATCATCTGATTTTGCTGTAGATCTTCGTCCTCAAGTCATCAAGGGGTCACCGGTCACACGGTAACTGGTAATGAATGGTTGATCATGCCGTCAGGCATTCTGCGTCATAGCAAAAAAATTCCTCAGGAACCATCAGGTCATTAGGAACTTTTTAACAGTCAAGTTAATTATGCCGTCGGGCATTCAAGGGAATTTTCGGGCATCAGCCGGACTTCGTCAGTAAGCCTGGAATAGAATCTTCGGTCAATCATGAACTCAATAAGGATATCTATTCTTCTGCCGTCAGGCACCCCACGTCAGCTAGGAGAACTACTTCGACCTCGTAGTTGGACTTCATCGGTAAGTCAGGAAATGGGATCCTTAGTCATTCACAGATCAACTAAGGATATACAATCTTTTGCCGTTAGGAACCCTGCGTCAGCTAGGCAAACTGCTTCGACATCGCAGCTGGACTTCATAGTAAGTAAGGGGTTTTAGCACCGCTGCCAGACTTCAATCATCAAGTCTTCAAGGAAATTTCAACTTCTCTTTTTAAAACCTGTTGGGGATGACACATCTCCGCTGGGGATTCTGGAGAACTATCAAATAACTCTGCTTCGGGGATCCATAAATCATTCTGGGTGAATCAACTCTACAGAGGAATTCAAGAATCATCTTGGACAAATAACTCCGCCAGGGACTTCAAGAATCATCCTGAACCAATAACTCTGCTGGAGATTTCAGGAATCATCCTGAGCCAATAATTATGCTTGAGATTTCAGGAATCATCCTGAGCAAACACTCTGTCGGGGACTCTAAGCATCAACTTGCGCAGCCCTCTCTGGTGACTTCACTGGGGATTTTAAGAATCATCTTAAGCAATCAATTTCGCTGGAGAATTCAAGAATCATCTTGGGGGAGCGACTTTGTTGGGGAATACCTGCAAAACAAGAACGGTAGCAACCTAGCCCATGTTTCACATGCTTATGATCGACAATGGCGCAATGCTCCACACGGTGGAAATGCTACGCGTTTAGGGTAGATGCTATGCAATCATGCAAAATGTTATGACCCCATCAGCAAAATAAATGCTGAAGGGAAAGGCCTCCTGTCAAGGAGAAAGAACCACTCTGGTAGAGGAAGGACTCATCCTGCCGAGGAGAAACAGTCACACCAATCTCAATTGGATTCCGCCTGGGGGGAACGAACCTCAGTCGACCGCTGCAGGGGAACATAGTTCTGTGAGAACCCGGACTCGCTCACCTAGGTATTCAAACCACAATCTGTTGAGGAAACGATATCAATCACAGAAATAAACCGCACGACATTCGCAGCAAAACTTTCCTGGAGATAACGACTCCGATGGGGAAATACAGCATCAGCTATTCCACACTCTACTGGGGAAAACCACTCATGGCTTCAACGGCTTTCCGAGACTCGGCTCTCTTGGGGATCTGCAAACTCGGCTGGGGAAGAAGGAATCGTCCTGCTTACAGGGGAGAGTACAACTCTGTGGGGAATTTCAATTCCGTTGAAGGCTTCAGTCTGAAATATCGAGTGCTGCACACTTCAGTGTATGACTCAGCTGGGGATATGACGTTCCTTCGGGATGCATCTAACTGGGGAGAGAATCTTCTCTGGTTGGGGAGACATATCAATGCTTACGATCTCATGTTCAGATGTCGCGGGGAGATGCTGCTGAACTCGCTGGAGAAGAAGGAATCATCCTGCTTGGGGCGCATACGGCGCACTGCCTGGAATATGCTATACCTGCGACAACACAAACAAACAGAAAAGATACCCTTCTGAAAGGGACCTATCAAGGTTATCATCTTGTGACAATGTTCAGGTAATTCATTGTTTCAACAATCAGTGGCCTAGGCCAGTAAGTTTATGTATGCGCATTTTATCAAAAACATCGGCGTTCTTTTTTGCAAACAAAACAGATAGGTGCTAAACAAGCAAACAGAATTGCTGATTAGTATATATTTTATTGATAACGAACCCCTGAATGGGCAAAAGTGTTTTACAACAGATGGAAACTCCTGGAATGAGGAAGCCGCGCAAAAATAAATATACATCAGTATATACACAAATGTCGGCGATCAGGCGTAGACGAACATCATGAGTTGATCCCTCTATGACCCACTCGACTTCGATACTTCTCTGACGCTTCAGCTTCATAAAAGATTGATTCAGATAAACGGCCCTCAGGTCTTCCGAACCACTAAACAATGAGAGTCCATACGCGGAACGCAGACATTTGCTTTTTCAAATCCCTAACTTTTGCCTGAATCGCCCTTTCGGGTTTTCGATTCACCGGGATACCCTTTTTTGCCAAAGTTGCCCTTCCGGGTTTTCGACTTTGCGGGTGTACATTCTTTTCTTTTATGTCCCTAATTTTTGCCCGAACCTTTTTCCTTTGTTATGGTTCGCCGGGATGCCCCATTTTTGCCTGGATATTCTTTTTCTTTCCAGCGGGTCATTTTTAAGCAAAGTATTTTTTAACTGCGTCCGCATTCACCCGGGATGCAAAATCTTCGCCATCCATCGTAGATAACAACAAGGCTCCTCCCAAAAAGACCTTGCTAACGACGTACGGACCTTCGTAATTAGGAGTCCACTTGCCCCGGTGATCGGAGTGTGGAGGAAGAATCTTCTTCAGGACGAGATCACCCGTCTGAAAGCTTCTAGGACGCACCTTCTTATCATAAGCTTTCTTCATTCGGCTTTGGTACAGACGACCATATGCAATCGATGCTAACCTCTTCTCGTCCATCAGGCTGAGTTGGTTTAGTTGGTTCTTAATCCATTCTGCCTCATCGAGTTTCACGTCAACCAAAACTCGTAACGAAGGGATCTCAACTTCTAACGGTAGGACAGCTTCCATACCGTACACCAGTGAGAAAGGAGTTGCCCCGGTTGATGTACGTACCGTTGTACGATAACCGTGCAGTGCAAATGGCAACATCTCGTGCCAATCCTTATAGGTCACAACCATCTTCTGCACAATCTTCTTAATGTTTTTATTGGCCGCTTCAACGGCGCCATTCATCTTATGCCGGTAAGGAGATGAGTTATGGTGTTCAATCTTGAAACTCTGGCACAGCTCCTTCATCATCTTGTTATTCATATTCGAACCATTATCCGTAATAATCCGCTCGAAAGTTCCGTATCGACAGATGATGTCCCTCTTTATGAATTTAGCCACCACCTGCTTGGTCACATTAGCGTATGAGGCTTCCTCCACCCACTTGGTGAAGTAGTCGATAGCTACTAGAATGAAGCGATGACCGTTAGATGCAGTGGGCTCGATCTTGCCTATCATGTCGATGCCCCACATGGAGAACGGCCACGGGGAGGACATGACATTTAACGGGCACGGCGGCACATGAATCTTATCAGCATAAATCTGGCATTTGTGACATCTCTTCGCGAATTTAAAGCAATCCGACTCCATCGTCAGCCAGTAGTATCCTGCTCTCAGGATCTTTCTTGTCATAGCATGCCCGCCGGCGTGCGTACCAAATGTGCCTTCATGGACTTCTTCCATGAGCATACTCGCTTCTTTCTCATCTACACATCTGAGCAGCACGAGATCGTGATTTCTTTTATACAAAACTCCATCAGGATTGAGATAAAAATTTCCAGACAGCCTCCTCAGAGTCTTCTTATCCTGGGTTGACGCTCCCGCCGGATACTCCTTAGTCATAAGGAAGGTCTGGATATCATGGAACCATGGCTTGCCATCGGAGGCTTCCTCGATCGCAAAGACGAATGCCGGTCTATCAAGACGAGAAAGGACAATTCTCGGAGCTTCATTCCAAAAATTGACTTTATACATCGAAGCCAACGTGGCTAAGGCATCAGCCATCTGGTTTTCAGCTCTGGGCACATGATGGAGTTCCACTCGGTCAAAGAACAGAAGCAGCCTTCGGGCATAATTCATGTACGACACCAAATTCGATTGACGAGTCTCCCACTCCCCTTTAATCTGGTTAATCACAAGTGCCGAGTCACCATATACATCTAGGTTCTTGATTCTCAAATCAATTGCTTCTTCTAGACCCATGATGCATGCTTCATACTCCGCTTCGTTATTGGTGACCGGAAACGTCAGTCTCGCAGTGAACGGGATATGGGATCCGTGGGGAGTCGTGATGATCGCCCCGATGCCACTTCCGTAAGAATTAACTGCCCCGTCAAATATCAACTTCCATTGGGATTTTCTATCTGGCCCCTCGTCGGGCAACGGTTCGTCACAGTCTTTCGTTTTAAGAAACATGATATCCTCATCAGGGAATTTAAATTTCATCGGCTGATAATCTTTGATTGGCTATTCGGCAAGGTATTCAGACAATACGCTTCCCTTGATGGCCTTCTGGGAAACGTACTGAATGTCATATTCCGTCAACACCATTTGCCATCTGGAAATCCTGTCCGAAAGTGCTTGTTTCTCGAAGACGTACTTGATCGGATCCATATTCGAAATTAGCAGGGTTGTGTGATTGAGCATGTACTGTCGTAAACGTTTGGCAGCCCAGGCTAGTGCACAACACGTCTTCTCCAGCATCGAGTAATGAGATTCACAGTCTGTGAACTTTTTACTCAAATAGTAAATGGCATGCTCCTTTCTGCCCGTCTCGTCGTGCTGACCGAGGACACACCCCATACTATTCTCAAGAACTGTCAAGTACATGATTAAGGGTCGTCCGGCCACTGGGGGAATCAAGATCGGAGGTTCCTGTAGATACTGCTTTATCTTATCAAATGCCTTCTGGAAATCCTCGTTCCAGATAATTGCCTGGTCTTTCTTTAACAGTTTGAACATCGGTTCACACGTGGCCGTGAGCTGAGAAATAAACCTTGCAATGTAGTTTATCTTGCCCAGGAAACCACGAACTTCTTTTTCTGTTTTTGGCGCTGGCATTTCTTGTATCGCTTTTATCTTCGCAGGATCAACCTCAATGCCTCTTTCGCTCACAATAAACCCCAGTAGTTTTCCAGACCGTACTCCGAAAGTACACTTGTTAGGATTCAGCCTTAACCTGAACTTCCTAAGCCTCTCAAAAAGCTTCAGCAAATTGACCAGATGAATCATATTCCGTTTGGGACTTCGCAATCATGTCATCAACATAGAATTCAATCTCATGATGAATCATATCATGAAACAAAGTGACCATTGCTCGTTGGTAAGTGGCCCCTGCGTTTTTCAGACCGAAAGGCATTACCTTGTAGCAAAATGTCCCCCAAGGTGTAATAAACGTAGTTTTCTCCATGTCCTCCGGCGCCATCTTGATCTGATTGTAACCGGAGAAGCCATCCATGAACGAAAATACGGAGAACTGAGCTGTATTGTCAACCAACACATCAATATGAGGGAGCGGGAAATCATCTTTAGGGCTCGCCCTATTCAAATCCCGATAATCGACGCACATTCGTACCTTACTGTCCTTCTTCGGTACAGGCACTATGTTGGCGACCCACGGAGGGTAAGTAGTGACCGCTAAGAAGCCAGCATCAAGCTGTTTCTGCACTTCTTCTTTGATATTAACGGCCATATCTGGTCGTGTCCTCCTAAGCTTCTGCTTGACGGGAGGACAATCTTCTCGCAGCGGCAAGTGGTGGACCACAATGTCAGTATCGAGTCCGGGCATATCTTCGTATGACCAGGCAAAGACGTCACTATACTCTCTTAGCATCTTGACCAATCTCTGCTTGACATCACTCTGCAATGCAGCTCCTATCCTGACATTCCTGACCAGTTCTTCAGAACCCAGATTCACAATCTCGATCTCTTCTTCGTGAGGCAGAATAACTTTCTCTTCTTGTTTCAACAAGCGGGCCAACTCTTCGGGAAGGTCTTCGTCTTCATCAATCTCTTCTTCGGCTTGATAGATCGGGTAATCGAAGTCGAAGTGAGTCGTAGAAGGTCCAGAGTCGATGTCATCTGCTATGTGGATCCTGTAACAACAAGGGTTAAGCTTAAGACAAGGATACGCAGGTTAGCACAAACCCCATTGCCATTTTGTTGTTTTTCAAAACAAACATAAAACAGGAATAACAGAGATCACAACATTTGAATACGAAGAAAAACGCCTTTTGATTTATTGATAAAATGCATGTACATAATCAAACAAGGCCCTGACAATAAGACCACTATGCCCCGGGTAGGACATAGGGTTGTACAATGATTGGAGAAAGTAAATCATTACTCTTTGCCTGTCACTTGGATGGTATCCCTGATAGACCAGTTGTTGAGGCTCTCGCCTAGTTTGCTTGGCTGGATCCAAGAGTTTAGGTCGCAATCGTTGTCCTCGCCGTCTTCAGACATTGCGTTGACACTTTCGAATATCACCCCGCCGCTAGGAAACTGGATCGGCCCTTTACCTCGCGACGCACTGTGAGAAGAGGAGGCTTCAGCCGCAGGAGAGTATCCTAACCCAAACTTGTCCTGCTTGTTAGGTATTTCTAGAACCTGCCCCCAGCCTGGGGTAGATCCAGCCTGAACAACGACCCGGGCTTCCTTGAAGGAAGAGAGAGTCATCTCTGGTTTCTCAGTGATTACCGGAGCTACGTTCTTGACTTTAACAGCTTCAAACGCCTGACATAGGGTTTCGTGGATTTCCCCATACATCTCAACATACTTGAAGGACGACAAATGGCTCACCATTATGTCTTCCTCCCCACAAACAGTCACGATGCTGCCTCCGACAGCATACTTGAGCTTCTGGTGCAACGTGGAGGTCACGGCGTCAGCAGAGTGGATCCATGGCCGGCCTAGGAGACAGATGTAGGCTGGCATGATGTCCATAATGTAGAAGACTGCGTCGAAAGTTTCCGGCCCAACTTGGATTGGTAGCGTTACCTCTCCAAAGACATGACGCTTGGTTCCATCGAAAGCCTTCACAACCAGGTCACTGGGTGTGCAAATCAATCCTCGAGTATCTAACTTCATCAATGCTTTCTTCGGAAGAACATTGAGCGATGACCCTGTGTCCACCAACACGTGAGCCATAATCGTTCCCCTACACTCCATCGAGATGTGCAGGGCGCTGTTGTGGTTTCTTCCCTTCCGCGTCAGCTCCAGGTCAGTGAACCCTAACCCATTTCTAGCATTCACGTGGGCTACGACCCCTTCCAACTGGTTGACCGATATTTCCTGCGGTACATACGTGGCATTCAAAACCTTTAACAGCGCGTTGCGATGTGCCTCAGAATACAGCAACAAATTCAGGATGGAAATTTTCGAGGGTGTTTGATGGAGGTGATCCACGATCTTGTAGTCACTCTTCTTAATCAACCTCATAAACTCTTCAGCGTCCTTTACAAGTAAGTCCTTCTCTACCCCACGAGAGGTTTCCTCAATGATTTTACTCTTTCCCTTATCGGTTACATCAGCTTTGTCGGCTTTGTCCGCCACGATCTCAGGTGGAGCAAATACTCTTCCGCTGCGAGTGATTCCGCCGACTCCTGCTAGGTTATCCACAGATCGCCCAAATGGCTCTAGGTCCAACTTCTGTCTGTTACAGTAGACGTCTGCCCCGTAATGCCATGGGACAGCATTGGTGCTTTCAAAAGGTATCGGCTCGGCCTTGGTGTTTGTAATTGTGGGCGGCCTGGGTGCAGAAATAGTGATCGTCCGGCGAGGGATGGTGATGGTAGCAACCTCATCATCTTGCTTCAGCATTACCTCTCCAGATCCACATTCGGCCCTCCGACTAAACTGCAAGATTCCTTCGGTCATCAGACTCTGAATCCCCTCTATCAACTGTTCGCATCCATCAGGACTAGTCGCACAGCCCATACATAGTTCTCCACAGCCCGGGAAGAAACCTCTTTTCATCAGCTTGGCTTTAATGAAGCTAAGCGGTGTCTTCAGATCCTTGACGTCAGTCAACAAATCCAAGCTCTCGTCTTCAATAATGGCATTTACCCCACCTCCCCTATGATTTGGCATAGGGTTCTTCGTGACATTTGGCATATTATCCGAGAAATTGATGATCTTGGCATCTACCATATCCTGCACCTTGTGCTTGAAGGCTTTGCAGTTTTCTATCGTGGCCTGGTGCCCCTGAGTGAAACTCACAAGTTGCATTCGCATCATAACCTGGCGGCGGTGCCCCTGTCAAGGGAGCCAAGGTTCTCTTCTGGATTAGCTGTAACTAGAGCAGAGTCTGTAACAGTTGAGCATAAGACATGGGCGGCGTCTCGAGGTGACGACTTGACAGAGGTGCCCTGTTCTGATACTTTCTGTACCCTTGCTGGTTTGGCTGCTGCTGCTGCTGTGGCTGGGGTTGTTGGACAGTGGGGATGGTTATGCTAGCCACCTGCTGGTGCTGGCCCTTGCCTTTCCTTCGAGCGTTAGACACGACGCTCGTCTCTCCTTCCCGCCTTTTGCCACCATACGGCTTCTTTCCTCCTCCAGCTGAGGACAGATCACCTTGAATTTTCCCCAGTTTGATCCCATTTTCAACGTGCTCACCCGTGATGATGAGATCTGAGAAGCTTCCGGACATACTGCTGACCAATTTCTCGTAATAAACTCCTGGGAGGGTGGCTACAAACATTTCAACAAGCTCCCGTTCAACCATCGGCGGCTGAACTCTAGCTGCCAATTCACGCCACCGCTGGGCGTATTCTTTGAATCCTTCGTTGTTCCTTTGTGACAAATTATGCAGTTGAACTCGGTTTGGAGTCAAATCACTGTTATACTGATAGTGGTGCACGAATGCCTCAGCAAGTTCCTTCCACGTGCGCACACTGGTAGGCTCCAGACTCATGTACCATTCCAAGGATGGCCCGGACAAGCTATCCTGAAAGAAGTGCATCAGCAACTTCTCGTCTTCCGAGTGAGCGGACATTTTCCGGTAGTATGATCTTAAGTGGACCCGAGGGCAGGTGGTGCCCTTGTATTTCTCAAAGTCGGGTACCTTGAACTTGGGAGGCACCTTGAAATCAGTAATCAATCCCAATTTAGACATGTCGACACCCATAGTGTTCAGGTTCTCGAAATTCCTCATCTTGTCCTCGAGTGCCTTAAACCTCAGACGTGCTTCAGCAGTCAGCTCTCCTTCAACACCTTTCTGTGAGAACAAGTCTTCTTGACGGTCTTCTAACCATGGTTGAGGCCCATACAGATTCCCAACACCTGTGTTGCCGTTGCCCAGCCCAACATTGACATTAGCTTCGAAATTCCCATTACCGACGCCAGTCGTATTACCATTGAGCCCCATGTTAGCGATCACATTACCGTTGCCACTACCATTCCCCCCGATCACGGGGATGCCATTCTGAGGAGTTTCAACAGGTGGAGGGGTTGGAACAGTCCCACCATGGAGTACACCATTGCTATCAACCCTTAAAATCAGAGGCTGGACCAATGTTCTGAGCTGATCCTGGCCGTTGGCAACCACTTGCATGAGCTCCGTGAAGCGGTCCATCCTCTCTCGGAGTTCTTGAACGTCAGTCTGCACTTGTTCCATCGCTCTAGCTTGATTTGCTCTGGTCGGATAGCGGTGGATTGGCCTTTGATCAATCCTGAAACAACCTGCATACACAAAGGGTTAGAAAAACGACAAAGTGCTCATTATGCAGATGCTTCATGCAAATGCAAATGTGTGTCTGTGTGTTAGGGAGATTTCCCCTGATCCTAGTGCCTGAGTGCCAGTGCTGATAATAAGAAGTTCGAGCCCAGTCATGGAAATAACATCTCATATATAAAGAAAGCCCATCAAGGCAGTACACAACGTTACTGAGTAAAAGCTGAATCAATAGCATGACCTCAACCAACAAGCCTGGCGATGGTCAGCATACAACAATGATCAACACAAAAAGATTACAAATAGTCAAGCCCGGCCACGGGCTCGAAACTCTTCTAACAGATCCCTCGTTTATGGATGATCAGGCCGAGTGAGCAACCCTTCGACGAGTAACTCCCTCCGCATAATAGTGTATTGAAGACCTTCAACTGAGTCTTCCCATGCTCCTTCGCCGAAACAATCTTCTAACTTCCGCTTCTTGGATTCACATGTCTGTTTGCGCTCCTTTAGGTTAGCAAGAGCCTTGTTGAGCAGGCCTTCAGCGGCATATCTGCGAGCGGTTTCTTCATCAAACCTCTTCTCACTAGCCTTCACCTGGGCTTTCAATCTGGAGATCTGCTGTTTCAGTTTATCCTCCCGTTCCTTGCCGTTGGCTAGGGTGGCCTTCCAATGCTGATCAAACTTGGATATTCTCCGGTACACTTCATCCAAGTGCTGCTTCTTAGTAGCTAGTACGTCATTAACGGCTTTGAAGTCCCGACCCAAGCGCTCACGCTCAGCCATCTGCTTAGTCAAATTTGTCCCTAACTGGTTCACCAGCTCTGTCTGCCTTATGAAGGAATGAACGGCTTCGCTTTTCTCGCTTCTGAGTTGAGCCAATTCCTTCTCCAGTTCTTCATTTGCCTTTTTCAGCTCGTCTCTCTCAGCTAACACATGATTGTGCTGCTGAATAGGCACGGTGGTAGGCTCTTCAATCAGTGGAGGGCTTTCTGGCTGGGCAGGTGGAAACGGCATCCCTATAACATCTGCTCTGGCTTTGATCCA
Organism: Lathyrus sativus; assembly: GCA_963859935.3. Classification (NCBI taxonomy): domain Eukaryota; kingdom Viridiplantae; phylum Streptophyta; class Magnoliopsida; order Fabales; family Fabaceae; genus Lathyrus; species Lathyrus sativus. The sequence continues at coordinate 168,420,046 of OZ012739.1, read as the reverse complement.
GGTTGCATATGGAGCGTAGGCTTGGCTATTACTTTTTCCCAGCGACGGTTTTCCCCGCTTACAGATACCATTCCAAGCGTGCTGAAGCTTAGATAACATATCCCCCTCTAGAAGTCCAGTGAGGTACAGAGATTCCTGCACCTCTTCATCCTTCGGCGGAGCTCTCAAAGCATAAGCAAACTGTCGGACCAGTAGAGATGGATTATAGTTGATACAGCCCTTCCTGCCTATCAAAGGCACATTTGGAAACCCACTGCAGCTGAAGATAATCTCAGTACCCAACCTATCTCTATCAAACCAGGCAATATCCTCCACTGACAGACTCATCAAACGCTCAGACCACTCAGCTGTGGCTGCAGAGGAAGCAAAAGGACCCTTCTTAGGTAGATGACTATCAAGCCATCTGTAGAATAGGGGCACACAACACAAGACATTCTTGCCCCTTCGGTTCTCGTTTTTGTAGTGGACGGAATGGTAAACATCTCCAATCAAGGTAGGGACTGGATTCCCTGATGCAAAGATGTGAAAGGCGTCGAAGTCCACAAAGTCGGGCATATTGGGGAACAAAATGATGCCATATATGCAAAGAGCGAGGATGGCGTTGAACACGACCCAACATCCGTCTTTGGCGCACTGCTGAGCTTTTCCCACTAAGAACTGCAAGGAGAAACCGGGAACCTTGTTCTAACTAGACAAGACCAACTCGGAGGCATCTAGGTGAAGTGAAGGAGCTAGACTAGCCAGATTAGGCTCAGCATCCATATGAACAAAGGGCATATGACTCTTGATAGGCACACCTAACAAATCAACATACTCTTCTAGTGTGGGTGCGAGAATAAAATCCTGGAAAGTAAAGCATCTCAAAGGAGGATCGTAGAATTGCAGCAGGGCGTGCAACCCATTCAACTCAAACACAGAGGGTTTACGAACCAAGCTGAGCAGTTTCCCATAAGACTTTCTGAATTCATCTCTCACAGAATCATCTGCCAAAGCAATCAAACCAGTCAGCTGAACAACATCAGGAGTCGGGAGCTTGTAAGCCACAGTCTTCCTCAGAGAACCCATAATAGCACAACAGAAGGCAAGAAAACCTGAATCGGGGGAAACGGTACCTGCAACACAGACACACGTTAATGAAATGCAAATGGGTATGCAAAGCAATGTAAAATGCAATCATGCAGCAGGAGATCAAGACGACTGTGTTGTTGAAGAGATGAAGGTGCAGATCCTATATCAACAAACCCACAATACTGCTCTGTCAAGAACAATCATATCTCTGATGAGAAGAAAACCCTGATATCGGACCATAAATCTGCTCTGTCAAGAACACACACATATCTGATAATGAGGACCTCTGATACAGGACCATAAATCTGCTCTGTCAAGAAAAATCATATATCTGATGATGAGGACCTCTGATACCAACAAAATTGATTCACTATCAAGAAAACCAGGTAGTCTGAAGGTTAAGGTGTCCTGCAACAAACCCAACCCTGCTCACAGGTATGGACCTAAACTGACATAAGTTTGGCATCCTATGCGGTCATCAGCGTCACAGACATTCAAGAGGGGTGATACGATACCCAGAAGGTGTGGCATCACCATCTCCTGAAGCGGCCTCACTCAGCTGAATCCCAAACGATCGGTCCCTAGAGTCGACAATCCTCCAAACCAACAACCCCTCAGGCCCAAAGGGCCTGAAAAGAAGTCAACCGGGAGAACCGCGTCTGAGCGTGGATTTCATGAGACACTAGTGCCTGCAAAGCAAGCACGCGCCCACTAATTTCCACAACTAATGCTAGGTACACTCAAGCCTGGGTCTGGCTTCTCACTCATCAGAATGCCCCTCCCACAACAGCACAGATAATCATATCATACTGGAAATAAAGTGCGGGAAATAAAATGCGATAAATAAACACAACCCAACAAGTATTTATACAAGCGCTAGGATTGACTTTCGCAAGGGACGCTGGATCCCCAAACTGACTCGCATAAGGGACGTTGGATCCCTAGGAAACTATCAAGTCCCCAGCAGAGTCGCCAGCTGCTGGGGATTTCCCAGGCAGCTAGGAAGAGAATCCAAGACAAGACTCGCTTAGAGAACCAGAGTCCCCAGCAGAGTCGCCAGCTGTCGCTTCCGCGAAAATAAGGTGCCGGCAAAACAGAAGAGTCGCCACCTTTCGTTATTTATCCCTCAGAACAGGAAAGGAAACGATCAAAAAAACCTGACGAAAGGGTATAAGACAAGGTCATCGCAACCGTTGTCTGGGTTCGGGAGTCAGTTACGCAAGGGGAAGGTATTAGCACCCCTCACGTCCATCGTACTCGATGGGATCCACGCTTGTTTGTTGTCTGGACGGTTTGTTAATCTAATCTACCTATCAAGGCTGGCTTAAAACAAAACAAAAGAAAAGAAAAAGAGGACTCGACAAAGCATTGTGCTTTGGGCCTACGTATTCTCATCAGAGAAAATCAGAGTCGACGTAGTTCGGCTAACTACGGGTGAAGGTGGAAGGTGGCTCGCCAAGACGTCGCGTCTTGTGCCTACGTATTCTCATCAGAGAAATCAGAGCTAACGTAGTTCGGGATAATACGGATTACGGGGATTCAGATTCATCTGTTTTATCGAGTAGGGTTAACAAACAGTTCCAGCAGTTTGGTGTACGCGGCTCGACCCTTGGAGACTTAGGCATTACCGTTTGCGGTAGAACTGAGAGTTAACGACACTCTTTTCTTCAGAAAAGCTTCCTTTGAATTATGGGCCCACGGGGCAAAAGGTTTGAAGTTTGTTTTCTGTCTTTTACGGAAGAACTGTTTTTTATGGATGTTTGCAACCAATATCGCACTAGAGACTATGACCTGAGAGTGAATGCGTTGTATGTCACCCAAAGGGTGTCATACTAAACATCCAAACTGTTGAAAAGAAACTCTCCAACAATCCTTTCTCAGATAGCTTAAGGCTCGTAACGTACGACGTCAGTTAACCTTTATTACTGTATTTTGATTTGTTTTGAGATGAGAAGAGAGAACAGGCTCAACTAAGGGGAGACTATCAAGTCCTAATGTTGTCATGCCAAGGATTCATCCTATGGTTAAGGTTTGAAACAGGGAACTCCTAGAAGTTATCATGTATAGGTTTCAACCTAAAGTTCTATCATCACTTCCTTATCAAAGGAAGTGAGATTCCTAGGGGATCATGTCAATGCTAAACAGAAACAGATAAAGCATCAGCTAAATAGTAAACAGTAAATGACTGTAAAGTGCATGCAATGCAAGTGAGGGAGGAAATGTGTGTGGGGCAGCAGCCTCCACAAGCTCATCTCAACCTCAAGCCAGATATGAATAATTGTAATCATACAGAAGAAATAACATGCTATCAAGCAAGATATGAGTGAATGTAATCATACAGAGGAAAGACATGCTATCAAGCAAGATACAAACTGCAATCATACAGAGGAAAGAATGACATGCTATCAAGCAAACTTAAACCACATAGGCAAGGGAGCAGGGCTCTACCAAATACCCGCAAGCAAAGCCACACAGTAAAAATACAAGCAGAGGGAGCAACTCAACCTCTAGTGCAATCATGCTCCTAGCTTAACTCAGTCTAAACATGAACTTATTCTAATGCATCAAGCAAATCAAACAAGTCACACCAATACAGTTGCACAGAAAGAAAACAGACAGGAAAGAAAGCAGATCAACCACTCCCACAGCTTCACAGCAAAGCACCTCTGACAGCAGTTCAGTCCTCAGCCTGCAACTGCTCTTCAAGTCTATCCTCTTCAATAGCAAGTGTCAACTTGCTTCTTCAAGCTTCTAAACTATCAAACATAAATATCAACTTATTCTTTCTTCTTCAGGCCACAGCTCCAAAGTGAACTCCACCTTCAGGCTTCACTCCTAATATCAAGTATCAACTTGTTCCTTCAGGGACTTAATGCATTAAACTCACAAGTATCAACTTGCTTCTTCCTTAAGCTTCAGCTTCTTCATTCCATCTCTAGTGGATTCCTCTCACAAGTATCAACTTATTCTTCTCCTTCCTGAAGCTTCAGCTCTTTCTTCCATCTCAATTTGATCTTCTTCTTCACACAAGTATCAACTTGTTCTTCTTGATCTTCAAGCTTCAGCTTCAACGGCCGTCTTCAAATACAGAGAAGTATCAACTTCTGGCCTCTTCAGTCTTCTTCAAGCAAGGAACTCCATCCTCTAGCAAGGTAGAAAGATTCATCTAACAAGAGCAAAGTTTGGATGATTGGTAGCAAAGTGAAGACCAAAGGTCACCACTAAGCATCCTATCATCAGAGAAAGGGACCCTCAAAGGTTCTACCGACTTGTAAAGAGCCACACATCCTACCAAAGGAGGGATGAGGCCTTTACAAGGGGACCTTACATCATAGGGAAGAATGGAAGTGATCAACACCTTCCATGTTTATGAAAGAAGAGAATCTATCTAGAAGCTTTGCCTACAAACCCTAATCTTATCACCTGATCAACACTACACCAAAAGAAGGGAAGATCTTCACATCCAAACTTCTTCAAGCACTCCAATGCATCTTCAACTTGCCTTCATACTCAACCCAGGGCAAAAACAACACAAGCTTACTCTAAGGGAACTTAAGGGGTTAATCTAGTCAAATTAGTGCATTAGAATCATCCAAAGTTAGCACCTAAACTAAAATCAAACAAAAATAGTAAACCACATTGTAAATTCCTACCAAAATTCATAAGGGATCCTAATTCAATCATGAATCTACCATACAAAATTCAGAGGTTGAATCATCCACCAAGTTCTAGATATAAAACCTAAATCATAAGGTATTAACCATAAACCCTAAAAATGGATCTCCTAAAGTTTCAACTTAAAAACACTACCTAATTTCATCACAAAAATGTGATAAAAATCTAGGGGGAACATGAATATCTATTCTAGCTACACATAAAACATCAAGGCAAGAATCATCATCACATGATCAAACCAAATTCAACAAAATAAAGTATCAACCATGATTATTTTAACATCAATTAAAATTCAACAAATGCTAATAAAATAAAAAATGCATGAAATATTAATATTTTATATCTAAAAAAAACTAGATTCAATCATGAATCCATGGTAAAAAGAGTGGAATTATTTGAGTTAATTTTCAATTTTTTATGGATTATTTACTAAACCATGTAAAATGAAGAAAATAAAATGGAAAATATGGAAATTGGTGAAACCTGCATGGTAAATAGCAAATATTTCCAGTTCATTTCGATGCTGGGCCCAAAAGGGGGGTGTGGACGTCAAGCGCGTGCTAGGCCCACTCATTAATCAGAAAACAAGATGAAAATCAAATGGAAAAAGAAAAGTGCGCGGTATGAATAGCAACCCATATTAGTGTTAATCTCAGGTGGGCCTCTAAAGGGGGTGTTAGTATCATTTCAGTACTTAAGCCCGCCCAAATTACTTTAATGAAACGCAGCGTTGAAGCTGCTTTCAGACTCCTTCACTAAATCTCCATCACTCGTGGCCGTTAGATCATCACCTGGTCAAAGTCTTCAGTCTAATCCAATGGCAACCAACTCATCTTCTTCCTTTTGAATGTTGGAGGGAAAGGGAAGCCATGGCAGTTCAGGGTTCAAGCTTCATCTTCCTCATTCGTGTTACATCAATACTCCATCAAAACTTTCACTTAAATACTCTAACCTACTCCATTTTTTCCACTGAATCTAACTATGCTAATCATGAACATTGAAACTCATCCTAACTCAAATCACGATGGAATTTTCAGAAACCACTCAAGAATCAAACATCACCAAACTCCAAATTATTAGGTCTAATCTCATCACCACCTAACACTGAGTTGATTCCACTATCAAACTAAGCCTAACTCTCAAAAATCATCAAGATACACTCAAGAACAGAAATCGTATCATCTTACTTATTGCCTCTAAATCAATCCAATTGTCATCAAAAAGCTTCTACTAACAATCTATATTACATCTAACCTAACAAGACCTAAAGATTCTACTTAAATTAAGCTGCACGATGAAAAGTACATACCTGCAAATTCTTGATGAACAGAGTGACAAAACCTCCAAATTAACCTTCAAGAGCTTCCAGATTCCTTCACTAGCATCCAATAAACCTTCTGTATGCAAAGAAATGAGCTGAAACTTCGTGGATCCTTGAATTCAATTCTGAGTTGCAAGCTTCAAACTCCAATTGCCAACTCACGATTCTTCCACAGTTTTGCCTTGAATTTGATCTGGAATCAATCACCAACACAAATGGAAGCTACTGAGATCAAGAACTTGGATTGAAATGGCCTCAATTGATGTAACCGATTTTGATTTGCAATGTGCAAATTTAAAATTCAATCTCTCTCCTCTCTCTCAATTCTCACCAACCAGTGCTCTGAATCACTTCATATGCTTATATAGACCATGACTGAACACTCTAGAAAGTTCTGGATCAATCTAATGAGAAGTTCAATATCTCATCTCTTTTGAAAATTCAATCTCATGGTACACTCATAACAGTTCTTGCAGCAGCTTGTATTCACTATGCTTTGTGTTCAAATTCTCCTTAGATGACATTTTGGATGTGTTGGAATGAGTTAGCACCTTGATCTTAATCCCATGTATAGTTTGGCATATGTAACTTAAGCCTTAAGTAACTAAATGCAACTCTTGGATTTTGACCTCAAATGAGAAAATTAATATTGACAATGTCTTTAAAATGCATTTTACAATCAAAATGACCTATAAGTTTGTCTCATTTGGTCACCAAATGAATTATTTGAATTTTTGACCATTAAATCCATTTAATTCTTCCTTTTTCCAAAATTTCTTGAACCAAGTCTCTCCTTGAGCCATTTCAATGTCTCCTTGATGCATGGTCAAGGTTAAAATCCTATTTTGAGCAACTCTCTAGTTGAACAAAACTTCAGTTGAGGCCTCTAAGTTGGTGAAAATGGCATATGATCACAAATGACCTGTAATGTCCAAATACCCAAAATACCCTTGACTTATCAAAGCCATAACTTGAGTTCTACAAATCCAATCATGGACTTCTAGTACTCTCTAGAAATCTAAGATGGTAAGGAACAACATTCATGTTGACCAAAAGTTCATAGGAATCATCCTTCTAGGGCAAAAGTGTCATGCAAGTTGGGTAACTTTCAAACTCCAATTTCACATTCCTCAGATGACTTGTAACCTGTCTGCCTCATAACTTGAGTTCTATAATCCCTATCAAGGACTTCTAGTACTCAAATTAAAGCTAAGATCATGCTATACAACAATCATGTTGGGGTAAAGATGATATGACAATCATATCTAGAGTTAAATAGTCTTGAAGTCAGGAGTCAAACTAGGGGATTTTACACTGTCAAGTCTTAGAAACCCTAGCCTGAAACTTCTCAAACTCTTCAATCATGATGTGTTAACTTTGGAATCATCCTTAGAACATATTAATGCATCAATCCATGATCACATGGCTCTTGGATTAAGTCTCAACCTTCTCCAAATCATCAGTTGACTTAGAGTTGACCCAATCAAACCCTAATTGCACCAATCATGGTTGAGGCTTCTTAATCGTGCACAATGACCTGTCTAGGCCTCAAAGTGATCTTCAACACTTCTCGTGAGCTCTCTCAAGACCTCAAGTCCATCTTCATGGCCTCAGAGTCATCTGATGGTCTTCCCCATAACTTTCAAGTTAGGAGACCTACACACTTTTGGTTTCAACCATTCTCTCTGAGGATCTTTTAACTTCTCTGACAAGGATATCAACCCTTGAACACTTGAATAACCTTCTTAGATAGCCTCAAAGTCTTGTGTAGCCCTTAATTGGTGATCATACCTCTTGATCTCCTGCATACATGTCAATGAAATGCAAATGATAATGCTAATGTGCATGAAATGAAACATAAGCTAGGTAAAGAAATGTTGGGCAAATTTTGGGGTACAACAACTGCCCCTATTCAAGCGGCTTGGACCTGACAGGGTGAGCAGCGAACGGCTCTCAAACAATCAAGGTAAAAGACGGTTGAATACCAATAAACCCGGAAATTTGCCAACTGCACAAGTACACGGTACTCTGATGGGGACAAATCTTCGGAAACTGAAACAATAGCTGCACGGCAACTAGCTGGAGAAATGCTGATTTGGACCTCCTTCAGGATGATTCCCTGATTTATCTGGTATCAATGCATCCTCAAATCCTCGAGGGATCACTGGTTACACAGTAACAGGCGATCTGCCACCGCCAAGGTAAGCGATACTTTGATTGGTAGGCACGTTTTCAAAACTGAGAATGGCAATTTTGCTGGGGAATTGGTCACACGGTAATTGGTGAAGGGTCTAAGCTCAAATCTCCATCAGGATGATCATCTGATTTTGCTGTAGATCTTCGTCCTCAAGTCATCAAGGGGTCACCGGTCACACGGTAACTGGTAATGAATGGTTGATCATGCCGTCAGGCATTCTGCGTCATAGCAAAAAAATTCCTCGGGAACCATCGGGTCATTAGGAACTTTTTAACAGTCAAGTTAATTATGCCGTCGGGCATTCAAGGGAATTTTCGGGCGTCAGCCGGACTTCGTCAGTAAGCCTGGAATAGAATCTTCGGTCAATCATGAACTCAATAGGGATATCTATTCTTCTGCCGTCAGGCACCCCGCGTCAGCTAGGAGAACTACTTCGACCTCGTAGTTGGACTTCATCGGTAAGTCAGGAAATGGGATCCTTAGTCATTCACAGATCAACTAAGGATATACAATCTTTTGCCGTCAGGAACCCTGCGTCAGCTAGGCAAACTGCTTCGACATCGCAGCTGGACTTCATCAGTAAGTCAGGGGTTTTAGCACCGCTGCCAGACTTCAATCATCAAGTCTTCAAGGAAATTTCAACTTCTCTTTTTAAAACCTGCTAGGGATGACACATCTCCGTTGGGGATTCTGGAGAACTATCAAGTAACTCTGCTTCAGGGATCCATAAATCATTCTGGGTGAATCAACTCTACAGAGGACTTCAAGAATCATCTTGGACAAATAACTCCGCCGGGGACTTCAAGAATCATCCTGAACCAATAACTCTGCTGGAGATTTCAGGAATCATCCTGAGCCAATAATTCTGCTGGAGATTTCAGGAATCATCCTGAGCAAACACTCTGTCGGGGACTCTAAGCATCAACTTGCGCAGCCCTCTCTGGTGACTTAATTGGGGATTTTAAGAATCATCTTAAGCAATCAACTTCGCTGAAGAATTCAAGAATCATCTTGGGCGAGCGACTTTGCTGGGGAATACCTGCAAAACAAGAATGGTAACAACCTAGCCCATGTTTCACATGCTTATGATCGATAATGGCGCAATGCTCCACACGGTGGAAATGCTACGCGTTTAGGGTAGATGCTATGCAATCATGCAAAATGCTATGACCCCATCAGCAAAATAAATGCTGAAGGGAAAGGCCTCCTGTCAAGGAGAAAGAACCACTCTGGTAGAGGAAGGACTCATCCTGCCGAGGAGAAACAGTCACGCCAATCTCAATTGGATTCCGCCTGGGGGGAACGAACCTCAGTCGACCGCTGCAGGGGAACATAGTTATGTGAGAACCCGGACTCGCTCACCTAGGTATTCAAACCACAAACTGTTGAGGAAACAATATCAATCGCAGAAATAAACTGCACGACATTCGCAGCAAAACTTTCCTGGAGATAACGACTCCGGTGGGGAAATACAGCATCAGCTATTCCACACTCTACTGGGGAAAACCACCCATGGCTTCAACGGCTTTCCGAGACTCGACTCTCTTGGGGATCTGCAAACTCGGCTGGGGAAGAAGGAATCGTCCTGCTTACAGGGGAGAGTACAACTCTGTGGGGAATTTCAATTCCGCTGAAGGCTTCAGTCTGAACTATCGAGTGCTGCACACTTCAGTGTATGACTCAGCTGGGGATATGACGTTCCTTCGGGATGCATCTAACTAGGGAGAGAATCTTCTCTGGTTGGGGAGACATATCAATGCTTATGATCTCATGTTCAGATGTCGCGGGGAGATGCTGCTGAACTCGCTGGAGAAGAAGGAATCATCCTGCTTGGGGGCGCATACGGCGCACTGCTTGGAATATGTTATACCTACGACAACACAAACAAACAGACAAGATACCCTTCTCAAAGGGACCTATCAAGGTTATCATCTTGTGACAATGTTCAGGTATTTCATTGTTTCAACAATCAGTGGCCTAGGCCAGTAAGTTTATGTATGCGCATTTTATCAAAAACATCGGCGTTCTTTTTCGCAAACAAAACAGATAGGTGCTAAACAAGCAAACAAAATTAATCTTAAGAAAATATTAGTTTTTGGTTTTTATGAAAATAAGTTAAGTGCAGACACGTAGAAATAAAATGCAGTAAAACAGAAAAACCAGAACCTATAAATTGCAATTGATTAAATGGAAAACAAACTTTAATTATCCTTTGAACCAAGTATACAGCAGTGCAACTAAAGTGTAAATACAATACTGCAACAATTCTTCGGTGTGAGCAATTGTTGCTTTAGAAAGGTAATATGCGAGTTAAAGGTCTAAAAAGAGTTCGGAAGCGCTTCCGCATGGGTTGGTTTCTTTTTCGAAACATCCTAAAAGGGGTCTATTTATTATATAGAAAAAGGCAGTTGAATAACTTCCAATTCGAATTCTGAACTTGGAGGGAAAAGATAACCACTAGCAACTGCTCAAAAACTGAATTCTGCAGTTGAAACTGCTCCTACGAACTGCACAACAATCTTCGTGGTGCTCGTGGTGAACACCATGATCTTTAAGGGCAGATGGCGAACTCCATTTGGAGGTGGCGAGCGCCATATCAGTAAAGCTAGCATATTCTTGCTGATTTTTGCTGTATTTTCTTCTCTTTCACTTTTTTTCTCGATTTCTTCTAGAATCTCGACGGGAACACCTGTCAGCTGTTGCACCCCAAAATTTGCCCAACCTTTTCTTTACCTGGATTTTGTTTCATTGCATTCATATAGCATTAGCATTTGCATACCATTTTTCATTTACAGGGGATTGAGAGAGGTGTACCTAGCAAGAGGAGATTACCAAATTTCCAAAGCCTAAGCAAGAGGGCTACTTCAAGCTGTCAAGAGTTTATCATCCTCAAAAGAAAGTCCAAGCTTAGTGGAAGGGCAGACGAATGAATATGGTTCACCTCCTATCTTGGAGGACATGTGGAAATCATCAGATGATGTTGAGCCCATATTTAGGGATGGAGAGCATTACATAAGCTCATTATATCAAGTGTAGGAAGCCACTGTCAAAGGTGGTGCAGTTAGGGTTTTCATCTGGTTAACCCTAAGTCAACTGTTGAATTAAGGGAGATTAAGACTCAATTCCAAGTCTTTGTGATCATGGAATGTTGTGTTGATATGTCTATGATGATATTCTAAGATCAAATCAGGAAGAATCAAGAGTGTGAGAAGTTTCTAAGCCAGGGTTTCAAGGCTTGTCAGTGTAAAATCCCCTGTTTGGTGCCTAACTTCAAGACCACATATCTCAAAATACAAGTTTCATCTCATCTTGACCCTAACATGAAACTTGTAGAGCATGTTTCTAGATTTCTTTTAAGTATTAGAAGTTATTCATCTGATTTCTAGAACTCAAGTTATGAAGCTGGTAAGTTACATCAGATGAATGTGATTTTGGTCAACAAAAGTTAATCAACTTCCAAGACATTTTTGACCTAGTAGGATGTTTCTCCTCACTTTGACCCAAACATGAAAGTTTTCCCTTATGATCTTAGCTTTCCAAAAAGTACTAGAAGTCTTTCATATGATTTGTGGAGCTCAAGATATGAAGCTTGCAAGGCAGGGGTATTTTGGGAAACTTTGATTATAGGTCATTTTTTATTATAGGTCAATTTCACAACTTTGCACACCTCAAATGGAACTTTTTCCAACATCAAACTTGCTCCAAATGAGGTCAATTTCATCACCAAACCTCAAGTTATCATTGGATTGGCTTGGATTGAAGAATTGGTGAAGGAATTTTCATGAAAAAGCCTTAAAAGCCATAAAATCAAATAAATTCATTTTGAACCAATTGCAATTAAGTGGGTGCATTTTTTGAGTCCACAAAATATACCAAACAAGATGCTAGTTTCAGAACTACAAATTGAGGTCTTTTTCATGGCCAATTTCAAGCTTGCTTCATATGAAAGTAACACATTCAAATATCACCATAAGATCAAATTGAGGGATAATTTCCAGCCATTGGATCAATTACATTGCTAGCAAGCTAATTGAATGAAGAACCAAGCCATTGCAGCTCTGTTTCATGCGCATTTTGAAGCTTACAAAACCAAAAATTATGGACTTTCAATTGGATCAAACCAGACCTTAATTGGGCATTATTTTAACTTGGATCCATTATATATAATCTCAGCATCCTTCACAAACTTTCAGAGTCGTTTTTGGAGCCATATTGAGCAAGAAATCAGTTACACAAACTCAAGAACAAGTGAAAATCGCATTTTCCAATTCAAGCAACTTCAAGCAAAATTGAGCACACCTGAAGCTTCATTGAAGATTATAGGAACTTTCTGAATCGTTTTCATCAAGAATCATCCAAGTTTCAAGGTCCAACGGAGGTATTCCGTTAGGTAACATACTCATCCCAATTTCTCTCAATTCATGTTGTGATTCCACGCCATTTTTGCATATTCATGATCCTTAATCATCATAGATGGATTCTGGTTAGGTTTAATCCATGTTTGTGACAATTTTTAGAGATTGCTTGATTTTATTTTTGCTCAGTTTTGATGATTTAGGCATGATTAAGCTTACATAATCTTGGATTCGTAACCTAGGAAGAGCGTAGATGAGTTTAGACTATTCATTTGCAAGATTTGGTGAAGTTTCGTTCCACCTGCAATTCTGGATCATCGGGGAAGATGACCGGAGCCACTGTGCTCCGTCATCTGATTTTTCCCTCTACCGGAGATGTTTAAATCTCCCCAAACCACGTGTGCTAGCCTGATCACCTTAGATCTGTTGACTTAGACTAGATCTAATGGCCACAATTGCTTTTCACAGTGAGTTGAACTTTTGACTTCCACTTGGGCAACAAAACTCACCGTTTCATTAAGCGGTTTCAATTGGATTGGGCTTTGATTAGCTTTTCCCACCCCCAGCGTGCAAGCCCAAAGCATTACAACGTGATTTCATAGCTTCCTGCACCACTTTTTTTTCCAATTTCTTTTTCTTTTATTTCTTTTTTCTATTTTGTGATCTGTTTTATTTTGATTCTTTTAAAATACTTCCAAATGGATTAAAAATTCTTAAACATAGTTTTTACACATTTCAAGATGTTAAATAAATTTAGGAAATTTTAGTTTTATTTTTCTGAATATTTTTCAATTAAAAAATAATAATTTATTTGGGAGTGTTTAAATTGAGCTAAAATTGGTATCCTTGTGGTTTTATATTTTGTGATGAAATGTTCATATCTTTGCTTGATTCTTTTTATGCATATTCTTGATGTATCAAATGAGTTTTGTAATATTTTTCCCTCTGATTTTGGTACCATTTGATTAGGGTTGGTGCTTGACCTTTAGGACCCTCCCTTCACACTAGTTCTTAGGACATCCCTAGACCTTTCCCCTTTGTTTGCCTAGTTAAGTTTAGAACTTTTCCCCATAGTTTGGACACCTGGTTCCTAACACCAGAGGGGTTCTATAGGATTTTATTTGGTATTTTTTAGGAGTAGTTTTCTATTATTAGTGTATTTTACACTTTATGTCACCCTTGTATGATTTCCACCCTAACACTTGAGCTAGTTTGGTTCTTATTTGGATTTTGTGCATTATTTGAGCATCCAATTGTTATGTATCCATGTTATATGCATATCAAAGTGTTTGTAGGTTGTATTTTAGGTTCTAACTTGCCTTATAACTTGTTCAAACTTTCTTTTCCTTTAGGCATTCCCTTTAGGGTTCTCATGAATCATGTTTTGCCTAACTTTGTACACTATCTTGCATTTTCTTTTGTGGATTTTGTGATTGAGTTTGTACATTCTCTTTTCATCTCCCTTTCTGTCCAATGATGTAAGGACACCATTTGGGATGGCTTAGTCTCTCCTGAGGAGATACTTGAAGCAAGTTCTAAAATGGTGAACTTTTAGGACAATTTTGTGCATCTTTTGCACAAGTCATAATGAGACTTTGGTTGAATGATATTAGGGATACCATGGTTGTTTTCTCTTCTTTTCCCGTTTCTCTTTTGGTTTATATTTCATTCCATGGTCAAGTTAGTAGCCTTAGGGCATGTTTGTGCACTTTGCTTGCATTTGAAGGTTGAGATGAGCTTGTGGTGGTCTTTACCCCACACAATTTCCTCCCTTGCTTGTGTCTTTTCTCTTTGTGTATCTCTTGTTTGCATTAAAGGTTGAGGTGTCCTCCCTTTGCTTGTATGTTGCATTGCATGTGCATCCATTCATATTCATACTTCACTTACTTCATGTTGTTGTTTATCTCTTCTTTGCTTGCCATGTTCCCTTAGGAATTCTCACTTCCTTGATTAAGGACAGTGATGATAGAAAATTAGGGTTAATCCTTTGCATGATAACAAATAGGATAGATTTCCCTCCTTAAACTCAACTTTAGGACCATGAAGCATGATAACTTTAGGGTTTTAATTTAGTCCCTTTAGAAGTCCTTTCTCTTTTCTCATCTTCAAACAATTCTAACATACTTAATAAAGGCTAATGATTATTGTGCGTTACGAGCCTTAAGTACCTAGGAAATGATAATTGGGTGGTTTCCTCTCAATTATCTAGAGTGTTAGCATATGTCCTTCGGACGATATGCGATGCATTCGCTCCTAGGTCATAGTCTTTAGTGCAATATGAATTACAAACATTCGTCCAAGAACACTTCTCCAATAAAAGACAAAAAAACAAACTGTCAAACCATTTTGCCTTTGGGGCTCATTTAACAAGGAAAATCTTTTCAGATAAAGAGTACTGTTAAGCTTTGGTTCTACCGCAAACAGGCGCCGTCCCTAACTGCTAGAACGATAGTTTAACCTTACTCGGATAAAACAGATGAACAAACCTGTATTCTTTTTATCCTGAACTATGTTTGCTCTGATCTCTCATACCTGTTGAGAGTACGTAGGCACGAGACGACGATGTCTCGGCGAGCAACCTTTCCCCCCTTTCACCCGTAGTTAGTTGAACTACGTTGACTCTGACTTTTCCATTGCACGAGGGAATACGTAGGCCAAGAGCGGCGATGCTCTGTCGAGTCACTTTTCTTTTCTTTTGTCCCAGACCTTTAGTTAGATAGTTTCAATCACCCTTTCTAGATAGACAATCAAGCCTGGATCCCGTCGAGTACGACGGACGTGAGGGGTGCTCATACCTTCCCCTTGCGTAACTGACTCCCGAACCCGAGATTTGGTTGCGATGACCGATCTTATCCCTTCTTCGTCAGGTTTTCTCTGCTCGTTTCCTTTCCCTCGTTGGGATAAATAACAAACGGTGGCGAATCTTTGTTGCACCCCAAAATTTTCCCAACCTTTTCTTAACTTGGTTTATGTTTCATTTCATTTCTTTCTAGCATTTACATTTCATAGCATGTTGCATTGAACAGGGGATCAAGAGTTTGTGCATATAAAGAGGAGTCTCTTTAGAGGGTTGAGCCTAAGCAAGCGGTTTTACTCAAGTTTGGATGGTAATCAAGTCATCAGGAAATGGACAATGGTCTTGTGAAAGAAAGGATGGATGTATGTGGGTCAGCTCCTAACTTGGAGGTCAGTTGAAGATCATCAGGGGTTTGTGAAGCCATGGTTATGGATATAAGAAGTTTAGAGAGCTCACTGAGTGCCTTGAGGATCATTGTGGATCTCATCCAAGTGTTTGTGCTAAGTGTGAAGAGTTGCAGTTGAAGTTGTTACAATTAGGGTTTCATCTGGGTAATCCTCAGTCAATTGTACAATTGAAGGAGATTAAAACTCAATTCAAAGTCTCTATGGTCATGGTATGTGGTGTTAAGACATATGATACATCATTTCAAGCTCAATTCATCAAGGTTTAAGTGTGTGAGAAGTTACTAAATTAGGGTTCTCAGGGTAAAATCCCCAATTTAGTGCTTGACTTCAAGACCACCTATCTCGAGATACAAGTTTCATCTCACCTTTTGACCAACATGGAACTTGTAGAGCATGTTCTTAGATTTAATTTAAGTACTAGAAGTCCTTGATTGGATTTATAGAACTCAATTTATGGTCTAGACAAGTTACAGGTCATCAGAGGGATGTGATTTTGGTCAACAAAAGTCAACCAACTTCCAAGCCATTTTTTGACCTAGAAGGATGATTCTCCTCAACTTTTGGCCAACATGAAAGTTGTAGGTCTTGATCTTAGCTTTCCAAATTGTACTTGAAGCCTTTCATCTGATTTGTAGAACTCAAGTTATGAGGTTTACAAATTAGGGTTATTTTGGGAAAGTAAGATTACAGGTCATAAAATTTACAGGTCCATTTCACCAACATGCACACTTCAAATGAAGATTTTTCCAACATCAAACTTGCTCCAAATGGTGTTATTTGCTTAGTAAAGCATTGAGAAGTTAAGGAATGGGCTTGGTTTGAGGTCTTGATATTTGAATTTTCATGGAAAAAGGTTAAAAAGGGGGAAATGTGAATTAATTCACTTTTGAACATTTTGGTGCAAATGGATGCATTTTTTGAGTGCAAACATCATTTTAAACACTTTGGCAATTTTACATTTTGGAATTGAGGTGTTTAAACAAGCCATTTTCAAGGTTTCTTCATTATGAAGTTACACAATCAACATGAGCCATTGAGATCAATTGAGGCTCCAATCCTGACCATTCATGCTCCATGAGATACCAGCAAGTGATTCCAACCATTTTGGAGCCAAAATTAATGCATTTTCGTGTACATGAAAACTTGAAAAAAAATCATTCCTTGGATTTTTGATTGGACTGTTAGAGGCTTTGATTAGGCCTAATTATCATCAAGATCCATCATATATATTGTTTTGGACATGAACAAACCCTCAGAGGTGAAAATTGGAGCCAATTTCATCAAATACGATTTTCAAAAAGTGGGAGAAATTCAAATTTCAAATTTGGAGATTGAAGATGTTTCAGAGGAAATTGTGAATTGAGAAAGCTTCCTTGAAGTTCAGTGAATGATTTTGGGCGATTACTTGCAAGCTTGAGCTCCATTTGAAGGCTCAGTGGAAGTTCTCCACTAGGTAATTGAAATACAACATTACACTCTTGTTAAGCATCAATTCACTGCCATTTTTGCATAATTGTGACGTAGGATCAATGTAGATCCTTAAAATGTAAAACGAACTGGCATTGGTTGTGATTGTTGGATGATGCTCATTTATGTTTGGATTTGGTTTGGCTTGTTTGTGCATGATTTTGCTTGTTTGATGCTTGATCTATGATCTATGTGAGCTCTAGATGAGTTCTGGATTTAATTGAGATGGTTTTGGTGATCTTTGAATTTTGGTGTTCATCCTTGATGCCTTCGGGTTTGCAATTATACGCATGTTTGGGAATTTCTAAGGCCAGAAATGAGATCCTTGTGATCTCTAGTGCAATTTTGGTATAAGAATCATGTGAAACGGTGGAGTTTTGAGGAAATCGTGTTGTTGTTGTTAATCTGCGGTGGCCGGAGCATTGGTAGGGATGACCGGAGGTTTCAGTCCGGCCGGTGTGAGTTTGGAGGTAGAAGACGCTTGCGTGGCGTTTTGGTGAGCGTCTGATTGGATTACCTTTTGTTCCAAGGGTTGTGATTAAGATGCACGGTGCATCCAAGTTGACCGAGCTACACTATATTCATTTTAAACTTCATTAATGTGTTGTCACTTTGTAAGCCACGTGACGAGATTACCGTTTGATCTCACGTTCCAGATTGCACCCCCATGGTGCTCTTGTGTTGACCTGTAGCATAGGATTTCCAGAATTATTTCATTTTTAATTTTTCTTGTTGGGCCTTGGCGCGCCCTGCTCTTTGCACCCCCAGTTGGGCCCAGCTTGTGTTCTGAACTTGTATTGGTTGCTATTTGTCACACACTTTTTCTATTTTCATTTACTTTCTTTTGTGTTTCATTTTATTTTTCTGTTTTCAATTTTAATTAATTAAAATAGTTCCAATACTCCAAAAATTCACCAAAAATATTTTTAATCAACTTTGAGATGTCTACTTTTTCTTGATATTTTTATTTTATTTTTTCCATTTTACTTTCAATTAAAAAATGAATTGAGTATTGGAGTTGTTCTAATTGATTTAAATTGAAACATGTTTTGTGTTTGCATTTATTTCTCTCATCCCTTTTTGATCCAATGACTAAAAGTTGGTCCTCATCTCAACGATGAGTTGATCAATCTTTGAGGACCATTTTGCCCCTGGTTGTTGACTTTTGGGTTGACTTTTTGGGCCTTTCTTTTTGCACTTGTTTCTTCCATTTCAAAGTGGTACATCCAATGATTTGATTCTTTTGATGGTGCTTTGAGAGGACATTTGCCTTGTTTTCTTGGCCTCTGGTTTCCAACTTATGTAGCTTTTTTGTGCATTTTATTTGATATTTTTTTAGCCCTTTTCCTATTTTTGAAGTGACTTACAAGTTAGGTCATCTCATAGGACAACTCACATAAGTGCTTGACCTAGTTTGGATTGGAAATGACCTTTGTGGATCCAATAAGCTCTCAACTCTTCTTGTCTCACATTCTAGACATGTTGAGCTTGTTGTAGGTTCATTTTTAGGTCAAAATTATGTTCATAGCTTGTTGTTTGATGCCTTTCTTTTTGTGCTTTCAACTTGAGCTTATATGTGATACATGCTTACTTTACTTGTGCTTTTGCTTGTTTTTCTTTTTATCTTGCTTTGATATTGATTGTGAGCTTTCTTCTCTTCATCTCCCTTCTGTCCAATGACCTTGGAGTGTCATTTAAGGTGGCTTGGTCCCTCCTTTGGAGGTATTTGAAGCATACCTAGAATGATGAATCCTTGAGGACACTTTTGGTGTTTCTTCTTGTTTGATAAGTGATGCTTATGGTTGAGTACCTATTATAGGGTCCTTGCTGCCCTTATTTGGTCTCCCATCCTCACTTGGCTTTGATGTTTGATTTACCTTTCATTGGATTTGATTTTATTGGTGTGGTTGATGTTGCTTGACTTATGTCATTTCATCCCACTTTTTGGTGCATCTTTATGTGGTTCACTTGTGTTTGTTTAATGTTCTTCTTGTGCATTTCTTCTTCTTCTCTTTTCTTGCATTTCCATATGCATGCTTGGTTGAGATGAGCTTGTGGTGGCTACTTCCCCACACATTTTTCCTCCCACTATCATTCTATGTGTTGCATTTTGTTTGCATTCTCATTTGCATATGCATTTCTTCTTCTTCTTCTTCTTCTTCTTCTTCTTCTTCTTCTTCTTCTTCTTCTTCTGCTTTTCTTTGCCATGTTCCCCATATGTCCTCTAACCACTTGAGGTTATGATAGACATTAGGTGCCTAACTATGCATGATAACATTAGGTAGTTCCCTTTTGAATCCCAACTTTAGGTTCACTTTGCATGATAACTTTTAGGATTGATTAGTCTCCCATTAGTGTTCCTTTTTCTCTTCTCATCTTCAAACATTCATAAAACACTTAATAAGGAATGACAAGTGTAGCACGCTACGAGCCTTAAGCTACTTGAGAAATGGTAATTAAGGGGCCTCCTCTCAAGGACCTAGAGTGTTTAGTGTACACCCTTTGGGTGATATACGACGCATTCGCTCTTAGGTCATAGTCTCTAGTGCGACATGAGATGCAAATCAAATTCAAAACACTTCTTCTCCAAAAAAATACAAAAATATTTCAAACTCTTTTTCACCCTTTGGGGTTCTTAATCAAGGAAAATCTTTTTACAAAAAGAGTGTCGTTAACTCTTAGTTCTACCGCAAACGGTAATGCCTAAGTCTCCAATGGTCGAGCTGCACACACCAACTACTAGAACTATTTGTTAACCCTACTCGGGCTTTAAAAAATTTTGAACCAACCTGTGGTCCTTTGAGCCCGAACTACGTTTGCTCTGATCTTTCATACCAGACGAAAGTATGTAGGCACGGGACGCGATGTCCCGGCGAGCAACCTTCCCCCTTTCTTTAGTCGTAGTTAGGCGAACTACGTTGACTCTTACTTTCCCATTGCACGAGGGAGTATGTAGGCACAGAGCGGTGATGCTCTGCCGAGTCAGTTTCTCTTTTCTTTTCCTTTTGTCCCTAAGCCTTTAGCTAGATAGTTTCAACACACCCTTTTAGATAGACAACAATGCGTGGATCCCGTCGAGTACGACGGACGTGAGGGGTGCTAATACCTTCCCCTTGTGTAACCGACTCCCGAATCCAGACATGGTTGCGATGACCTTGTCTTTCCCTTTTTCTTTAGGTTTTTGTGATCGTTTCCTTTCCCTCTCTTTGGCATAAATAACGAAAGTGGCGACTCTTCTGTTTTTTCTACCTATGGTTTTTCGCAGTTGCGACACTCTTTTGTCATTGCCGGCACCTTTTTTCGCAGTAGCGACAACTGGCGACTCTGCTGGGGACTCTAACGGTTCCCTATGCGAGTCAATCCTAGCGCTTGTTTGTTTATCTTTGGGTGTGTGTACGTGTACGTGTTGTACCTTATTTTTACTTTCCCGCATTTATTTTCAGCATTATATATCAATGTTGCTAGGCTGTGGGGAGGGTGATTATGTTGAGTGATAAGCCTGACCCAGGCTTGAGTACAAATATAGCACTAGTAGCGGAAAGTAGTGGTGAACCTGTATGTTAGGCATGCACTAGTTCCCACGAAATTCGCGCTCAGACAAGATTCTCTTTGATGACTTTCTTTCCAACCTAGTGGGCCGTTGAGAGGATTTCAGATCTGAGGGTTGTCGACTCTGGGAACCGATCATTTGTGATTCAGCTAAGTGAGGCCTCTTCAGGAGATTATGATGCTAAACCAAAAATGGTAAATGTATCATTGTTTCTCGAAATCCTGTGACACTGATGAACGCATAGGATGCCGAACCTTATCAGTGGATAGGCCCATACCTGTGAGAGGGATCGGGTTATGCAAGAAACCTTGACCTTCAGATTACCCGGTCTTCTTTTAGCAGTATGAATCTATGTTCTTGGTACCAGAGGTTCCTATTATCAGAGCTGTGTTGTGTTCTTGTCAGAGCAGAGTACTGGTTATTCTCCATCAGCAGCACAACAACCTTGATCCCCTGTTGCATCTTTGCATTTGGCATATGCATTATCATATTGCACTTCATTAACATGTATTTATGTTGCAGGTGTACATTTCTCCCTCGATTCTAGTGTTCTTTCATCTGACATGGAGCCCAGCCTAAGGAGAACATTGGCTTACAAGTTTCCCACGCCTGATATTAAGGCTTTGCGGAGTTTGATTTCTTTGGCTGATAAGAAAGTGATGGAAGACTTCAGACAGACCTATGAGAGGCTTCTGAAGGTTTTGTGCAAGCCTTCGTTGAATGAGTTGAATGGCCTTCAGACCCTGTTACAGTTCTACGATCTTCAGTTGAGATGTTTCACCTTTCAGAGTTATGTGTTGGCACCAACATTGGAGGAGTTCTCTGCATTGCTAGGGGTGCCTATTCTTGATCAGATACCCTTCTATCATACCAGGGATAAGCCTAATCTAGATATGCTTGCTGCAGCCTTACATTTAGATGCCTCTGAGTTGGTAGGGAAAGTAGCTAAGAGAAATGGAGCACCTGGGTTTCCGTTACCTTTCCTGGTGGATAAAGCTCGACAATTTGCCAAAGAAGGTTGTTGGGTGGTATTCAGTGCCATTTTAGCCTTGTGTATCTATGGTATCATGTTATTCCCTAACATTCCAGATTTTATGGATGTGGATGCATTCCGTATATTTCCTTCGGGGAATCCTGTACCTACGCTATTAGGTGATGTCTACCACTCGGTACACTATAAAAACAAGAACAAAAGAGGGAAGAGTGTATCCTGCTGTGCACCCTTGTTCTATCTGTGGTTTATAAGCCATCTTACCAAGACGGGTTCTTTCTCCGATACGGCAGATACGTCAGAATGGTCTGAACGTTTGATGAGGTTGTCTGCTGAGGATATTGTTTGGTTTGACAGGGATATGCTGGGCACCGAGATCATTTATAGTTGTGGAAGTTTTCCTAACGTCCCGCTGGTCGGGGAAAGGTTGCATTAACTATAACCCATCCATCACAGTCAGGCAATTTGGGCACGCCTTAAGAGGCTCTCCGAGGGATGAAAAGATACAGGAATCTTTGTATCTCACTGGACTATTAGAAGGTGATACCTTAGCCAGATTTAAGCATGCTTGGAGTAATATCCATCGAAGAGGAAAGGTTTCTTTAGGGAAAAGTAACAGCCGAGCCTATGATCCCTATTTGGTTTGGATTTAGACTAGAGCCGAGGAGTTGATGATGCCTTATCCACCTGCTAAGCCGGTGTGCCCTTTCGTGATTGAAGAACCAACCACTGTAGACATTCAGAAGTACAACCAGTTATGGGCCGAGAAAGAGAAGCTGCAGAAAGCTAACAAGGAGTTAGAGAAAGAAATTGCTCAGCTCCGGAGTGAGAAGACTGAAGTTGTATACTCTTTAAAAAAAACTGAACTCATGAACTGATTGGGTATAGAATTGACTCAGCAGACCAACGCTCGTGAGCGCTTAGGCTTGGATTTGAAAGTTGTTAACAGTGTTCTTACCACCAAGAAGCAGGACTTGGACAAAGCTTATTTGGAGATTTCCAAATTCAACGCCCAGTGGAATACCACCTTGTCCAACAATAAAGAGCGCGAAGATATGTTGAAGTCGCAGATCAATTGAAGACTCAGTTGAGAGCCAAAGACGAGAAGATCTCAGCAGAGGCCTCACTCAGGCGTGACGCTGAGTACAGACTGAATGAAGCTATTGCAAACTTGAAGGATTGCAAGCTGAGAGCTGACTCCAAAAGATGCAAGCTTGAAGATTGTTTTGGTGAAGGAGCTTGGGAGGACTACGCTGAGGGTCTACAACGCACCATTAGCCAGCGAGAGCTGCTCATTCAGGGGCTGCTCGCTAGACCAGATCACCCCGAGACACATTAGTTGCTAGAGGATTTCCGGTCTTGTCATCCAGCTTGATTACCTTGTTTTCTCTCTGTAGTTGTTGCTTATGCTTGTTGTACTGACCATCACCAGGCTTGTTGGTTGAGGTCCTTTCTGATTATACTCAGTTGATATGATTGTATGCTGCCTGCGTGGTTTTCCATACATATATGAGGAGTTTTCTACTATTGTTGGTCTTATGGGGTTTTCCATTGTCGTGCTTTCTCCCGGAACTAGAATTGGGGGGGGGGGGGGGGGGGATATCCTTGTTGGGAGCAGCCAAGGAGTGAACAGAGTGTTTGACACACTGTCGATGCCATATTCGCAACTTCTCCAGACCTTATTGCAATTGCAGCTTATTCAGAAGAGGACAATGGCTCCTCTGACGGGACCACTGCCATCTGGGTATGATGCGAACGCCTGCTGCAAATTTCACTCAGGTGCCCCGGGGCATAATATTGATAATTGCAAGGCTTTTAAGCACAAGGTGCAGAATATGATTGATAGAAAGTCGATAAATTTCTCCAATGACGCTCCCGATGTCATACAGAATCCTATGCCAAATCACGGACAAGCTAGAGTCAATGCGATCATCGAGGATGATGGTCTGGATTTGATAGCATATGTCAGTGAGCTGAAAATGCCGTTGAGCTTCGTGAAAGCGAAATTGCTGAAAAGAGGTGTGTTCCCAGGGTGCGGGGAATTCTGTGCTGAGTGTGCATGCCATCTGGATGGTTGTGATCAGTTGAGAATCGTTATTCAGAGTTTGATTGACGAAGGGGTTCTACAGTTTGATCGGGCCATTGAAAGCAGATCCAGAGAAGTGGTAACCAAACAGAGGGGTGATATTGCTACGATCTCTATCCCATACAAAACTATTACAAATTCTGCTCTTAGACCACTGACGATTGTCATTACAAAAGCGGGTCTCGTGACTTTTGAGGATACCAAGGTTGTTCCATGGAATTATGGAGCCAAGGTATATATTAATGGACAGAAGCTGGATTTGAAGAGCCCGCCCGTTGAGTCAGTGGAGAATATGGTCGGTGCAGGAGGAATTACCCGAAGTGGTTGAGTCTTTTCACCACCCGAAGTGGTGGCTGATAAAGCAGACAAAGGAAAGGGTAAAATGGTCGTGGAAGAAACCTCTCAGGCTG
Source organism: Lathyrus sativus (assembly GCA_963859935.3). NCBI lineage: Eukaryota > Viridiplantae > Streptophyta > Magnoliopsida > Fabales > Fabaceae > Lathyrus > Lathyrus sativus. The sequence continues at coordinate 168,395,722 of OZ012739.1, read as the reverse complement.
GAGAGAAAGAATTGTTGGCAAAAGATGTAGAAGAGTTTATGAGGCTAATAAGGAAGAGCGACTACAAGATAGTCGACCATCTGCAGCAAACGCCTTCTAAAATTTCTATATTGTCATTGTTGCTATGCTCGGAAGCACATCGAAATGCATTGCTAAGGATATTGAATACTGCGTACGTGCCTCAAGAAATTTCAGTAAACCAACTCGAAGGAGTTGTCGCACACGTGAACGCAGGGAACAGTCTTGGTTTTATGGACCTAGAGTTGACACCGAAGGGCAGGAATCACAACAGCGCGTTGCATATTTCAATTGAATGTCTTGGAGCTGTTATATCCCATGTTTTGGTGGACACCAGGTCATCCCTAAATGTACTTCCTAAGAAAGCATTAACGAAACTAGACACTCGGGGTATTTTCTATACGCCCAGTGATCTAGTGGTGAGAGCTTTCGACGGAACCAGACGGTCAGTATTCAGGGAGCTCACATTGCCCATCCAGGTAGGGCCAGAAGTGTTCGATGCAGTGTTTTACATAATGGGCATCCAGCCGGCCTATAGCTGTCTATTAGGCCATCCATGGATCCACTCAGCAGGAGCTGTGACCTCCACGCTGCATCAGAAACTCAAATATATGGTCGGTAGCAGCATCTTTACCGTATGTGGGGAAGAGGACATAATGGTTAGCCATTTATCATCGTTCAACTATGTTGAAGTGGATGGGGAGATCCACGAAACTCTCTGTCAAGGGTTCGAAACGGTCCAGGTTAAGAACAAGTCTCCTAGAGCGACCAAAGCGCCCGAGGTGGCCATATCTTCTTTCAAGGAAGCCCAGGCGGCAGTGCAGTCTGGGGCAACACAAGGTTGGGGCCAGGTGCTTAACATCCCCAACAAGCAGGATAAGTTTGGCTTGGGGTATAACCCATCTGCTTCATCATCCTCAAAGAGCGTGCCATGCTACAAAGGACCAGTGTTGTTCACTCCGGGAGGTTTCATCTTCGAACGTATCAATGGTGTTTCAGATAGTGAAGAGGGGGATAACGATTGCGACATGGACACTTGGATCAAACCTTGCACACCAGAACATAGTCTGCACAACTGGTCTATCCAGGAGTTCATTCAAGTGACTACTGAACAGTAATGATCTGTTTTCCCGATTAGTATACGACCCTATGTTCTACCCGGAGCATAGGGGTATTTTTTCAGGGTCTTACTTGTTTATAATTGAACATTTTTGTCAATAAATCAAAGGGCGTTATTTCTCATTCAAATTTTGTGATCCTTGTTATTCCTGTTTTATGTTTAACAATAAAATGGCAACATGGTTTTGTGTTGTATATCATTTGAAGCATTTAACCATTATCATTGCAGGATCCACATTCTAGATGACACCGATCAAGAACCTTCTATGACTCACTTCGACTTTGATCACCCGATATTTCAAGCCGAAGAAGATATTGATGAGGATGACGACTTGCCGGAAGAGCTGGCTAGACTCTTGAAACAAGAAGAAAAGATCATTTTGCCTCATCAGGAAGTGATTGATGTCATCAATTTGGGTTCTGAAGAAGTTGTCAGAAATGTCAGAGTAGGGGCTGCACTGCAGAACGACATCAAGCAAAGACTGATCGAGATGCTTCGAGAGTATAGTGACATATTTGCTTGGTCCTACGAAGACATGCCCGAGCTTGACACCGATATAGTGGTTCATCGTTTACCGTTGCACGAAGAGTGTCCGCCGGTCAAACAGAAGCTCAGAAGGACGAGACCAGACATAGCTGTAAAAATCAAGGAAGAGATCCAGAAGCAGTTGGACGCAGGATTTTTAGCCGTGACAACTTACCCTTCGTGGGTCGCCAACATAGTGCATGTGCCGAAGAAAGACGGTAAGGTACGGATGTGTGTTGATTATCGAGATTTGAATAAGGCGAGTTCAAATGATGATTTCCCGCTCCCTCACATTGACGTATTGGTCGACAATATTGCTCAATTCTCCGTATTCTCCTTCATGGATGGTTTCTCCGGTTATAACTAGATTAAGATGGCCCCGGAGGATATGGAGAAGACGACGTTTATCACGCCACAGGGGATGTTTTGTTATAAGGTAATGCCCTTTGGGTTGAAAAACGCAGGGGCAACTTACCAGCGGGCTATGGTTACTTTGTTTCATGATATGATTCATCATGAGATTGAAGTTTATGTTGATTACATGATAGCAAAGTCCCAAACGGAGGAGGGACATCTGGTCAATTCGCAGAAACTGTTTGAAAGGCTCAGGAAAATCAGGTTGAGGTTGAATCCTAACAAATGTACTTTCGGGGTATGGTCTGGAAAGCTACTGGGGTTCATTGTCAGCGAAAAAGGGATTGAGGTTGATCCTGCCAAAATAAAAGCTATACAAGATATGCCAGCGCCGAAGACAGAAAAAGAGATTCGTGGCTTCTTGGGGAGGTTGAACTACATTGCTCGGTTCATATCTCACCTGACGGCCACGTGCGAACCAATGTTTAAATTGTTGAAAAAAGATCAGGCGGTTGTCTGGAATGATAAATGGTAAAGGGCATTTGACAAAATCAAAGAATATCTGCAGGAACCTCCGATATTGATGCCTCCAGTAGCTGGAAGACCATTAATCATGTACTTAATGGTTCTTGAGAACATCATGTGTTGCGTTTTCGGTCAACACGATGAGACCAGGAGAAAAGAGCACGCCAGATACTATCTGAGTAAAAAGTTCACAGATTGTGAGTCCCGTTACTCGATTCTTGAAAAAACGTGTTGCGCACTCGCGTGGGCTGCCAAACGTTTGAGACAGTATATGCTTAATCATACAACCATGCTGATTTCGAAGATGGATCCGATCAAGTATGTCTTTGAAAAGCAAGCGCTTTCAGGAAGGATTTCCAAGTGGAAAATGGTACTGACAGAGTACGACATCCAGTATGTTTCCCAAAAGGCCATCAAGGGAAGTGTTCTGTTAGAGTACCTTGCTGAACAGCCTACCGAAGACTCTCAACCAATGAAGTTTGAATTTCCTGACGAGGACATCATGTTCCTTAAGATGAAGGACTGCGAAGAGCCATTACCCGACGAAGGGCCGGAGAGGAGTTCTTAGTGGCAAATGATATTTGACGGTGCTGTTAATTCGTACGGAAGTGGAATCGGGGCGATCATTACGACTCCCCATGGGTCTCATATCCCATTCACTGCCAGACTAACATTCCCGTGCACCAACAGTGAAGCGGAATATGAAGCGTGCATCATGGGTTTAGAAGAAGCCATTGATCTAAGGATCAAGAATCTCGATGTGTACGGTGATTCAGCGCTTGTTATTAATCAATCAAAGGAGAGTGGGAAACCCGACAGCCCAATCTGATTCCCTACATGAACTATGCGAGAAGGCTGTTGCCATTCTTCGATCGGGTAGAGTTCCATCACGTGCCTCGAGCGGAGAACCAGATGGAAGACGCTCTGGCTATGTTGGCTTCGATGTATAAAGTGAACTTCTAGAATGATGCTCCCAGAATTGTCATTTCTTGCCTCGACAGACCGGTATTCGTATTCGCCATTGAAGAAGCTGCCGACGGCAAGCCAGGGTTTTATGATATACAGAACTTCCTCAGGAAGCAGGAGTATCCGCCAGAGGCTTCGGCTCAGGATAAGAAGACTCTGAGGAGGTTGTCTGGTAACTTTTATCTGAACCCAGATGGTGTGCTTTACAGAAGGAACCATGACCTGGTGTTATTGAGATGCGTGGACGAAAAGGAAGCAACGTTGCTTATGGAAGAGGTCCACGAGGGTACTTTCGGTACACATGCCAGCGGGCATGCAATGTCTCGGAAACTATTATGAGCAGGGTATTATTGGCTAACCATGGAGTCAGATTGTTTCAAATTTGAAAAGAAATGCCATAAATGCTAGATTTATGCAGACAAAACTCATGTACCCAGGCATACCAAACTAGATTTATGCTAGATTTATGCAGACAAAACTCATGTACCCATGGGTATTATTGCCGTTAAATGTTATGGCATCCCCGTGGCCTTTCTCTATGTGGGGCATTGGCATTATTGGCAAGATTGAGCCAACCGCCCCTAACGGCCAACGTTTCATCCTAGTCACCATCGACTACTTCACCAAATGGGTCGAAGCAGCCTCGTATGCCAATGTAACCAGGCAAGTCGTAACCCGGTTCATAAAGAGGGACATCATCTGTAGATACGGAGTGCCCGAGAGAATCATTAATGACAATGGTTTGAATCTGAATAATAAGATGATGAAGGAGTTATGCCAGAACTTCAAAATCGAGCATCACAACGCATTGCCCTATCATCCGAAGATGAATGGGGTTGTCGAAGCGACCAACAAGAATATCAAGCGGATAATGCAAAAGATGGTTGTCACGTACAAGGATTGACACAAGATGTTTCCTTTTTCTCTTCACGGTTATCGTACGACGGTACACTCATCAACCGGGGCAACTCCTTTCTCGCTGGTATATGGTATGGAAGTTGTCCTACCATTGGAGGTCGAGATTCCCTCTTTAAGAGTTCTGGTCGATGTCAAGCTCGATGAGGCAGAATGGATACAAAACAGATTGAACCATCTCAACTTGCTGGATGAGAAGAGGTTAGCGTCTATTGCATACGGTCGGCTGTATCCGAGCCGAATGAAGAAAGCTTTCGATAAAAAGGTGCGCCCTCGAAGCTTTCAGACGGGTGATCTTGTGCTGAAAAAGATTCTCCCACCCCAATCAGATCACAGGGGCAAATGGACTCCCAACTATGAAGGTCCCTACGTTGTTCGAAACGTCTTCTCCGGAGGAGCTTTGTTATTGTCCACCATGGATGGCAAGGATCTTACATCCCATGTGAACGCAGAGGCAGTTAAAAAATACTTTGCTTAAAATGACCCGCTGGACGAAAAAAGAATATCCAGGCAAAATGGGGCATCCCAGCGAACCATGAAAAAGAATAGGTTCGGGAAAAAGTTAGGGATATAAATAAAAAATATGTAAACCCGCAAAGTTGAAAACCTGGAAAGGAGACTTTGGCAAAAATGGGTATCCCGGTGAATTGAAAACCCGCAAGGGCGGTTCACGCAAAAGTTAGGGATTGAAAAGCAAATGACTGCGATCTGCGTGTGATACTTCCTTGCTTAGTGGATTGGGAGAACCTGCAGGCCGTTCATCCAAATCAATCTCTTCTGAAGACGGAACGTCGGGAAGGCATCGAAGTCCGGCGAGTCATAAAGGGATCAGCTCATGATGTTCGTCTATACCACATTACCGACATGTTTGTACACTTTTGTATATTTCTGCACATATCTGTATTTGTTTTTGCACAGCTTCCTCTTTTCAGGGGTTGCATCTGTTGTAAAAATCTTTGCCTACTTACAGGCCACCTATCAATAAACATATACTATTCAGTACTTTATTTGCTTTGTTTTTAACTTTTAGTGTTTTGTTTTTGAAAAACGCCCGATGTTTTTGATAGACTTGCGCATGTATAAACTTGCAGGCCTTGGCCGATAATCGTTAAAACTTTGATTTAACTGAACAACATCACGACTGAGATAGTGCCTTTCATGTAGGATGTCTTGTCTGTTTGTTCACTTTTTGTAGGGGCGTTACCCTTGGGGCAAAAAGGTAGGGATGAAATTCGTTGTCTCCCCAACCAGAGTCTATTCTGCAGCAATTGGAGTTTGCATCTCTTTCCCCAGTGGAGTGGTATGTTTGGTTAGAGGAGTAGTTAAGTGTGTATACTTGTCCCCGACAGTTGGTCGATACACATTTGATCCCCACAGAGTTTGGGCAGGTGGTTTTGTACCCCATCAGAGGTTAAGTTGCCATTGATAACTCTATTCCTCATCTCCCCAAGCAGAGGTTGAGTTTGGATTCCTTCATTGTGTTATCCCCAGTGGAGTCAGAGGGGAAACATCTCTTCCCCAGCCGAGTACTCCCAATATCGGAGTTAGGTCTTCGCAGTTTGCATCGTTTTCTCCCGTGGAGGTTCCTGTTCCCCAGAATGTTATATTCTGGTAGGCTATTCAAGGCTGATGTCTCTGGTAGAACGTGGTTAATATCGGGAGGTGTATCGTTATTCCCCGCAGAGTCGTTGATTCCCTAGCAGGCGAAGGGGTTCCCGCGTGTGGTTCTTTTCCCTGGGTAGGGTCGCCTATTCTCCAGAAGGTTTGTATTCTGGAAGGTCATTCATGGCATTTTCCTCAGCAAGATTTGATATAATCCCCAGCAGAGTAGAACTACTAACTGGCAGATCGGTTCTATCTCCACAGCAGGTTTGTTTGTTATTCAGGAGATTTCTTTCAGGGAGTTATTCGAGGCTTGCTTCCTCGGCGTAAGCTCGATGGTTATCGACACGGGTAAATTATCCCCAGCAGGGTCGTTTTCCTTTTCCAGCAGGATGGTTTCGGTATCTCCAGCATTTATTTTGTAGATTCGGTTCTGTTGCATTTGCAAGGGTGCATAGCATCTACCCAAACGCGTAGCATTTCCATTTCGTATGGAGCATTACACCATTTTCAAACATATACATTCTGAAACATAAGCTCGGTTGTCACCTCTTTGCTTTCAGGTGTATCTCCCGCAGGTGATCGGTATCCCTGCTCGCGGGGTTTTCAGTCCCGGCAGACTTGATGCGTTTATTTCGCCCTCAGTTTATGTTATTCCCTAGCGGCGTCACCGGACTTTGGTTGGTGAAATTCTATTCTCCAAGTCCATACAAAGGTTCAGACTTTGGCAGAAGATTCATGATAGATATGTTCGTCTCTTCATATGCCTCCCCAACAGAGTTGCTGGATTAAGTTTCTCTTTGGTCCTCAGCCGAGTGGCCTGGGTAGATTTCTTTGCACTCTCGAAGCAGAGCTACTGGTTCAGGTTTTCTCTTTCCCCAGCGGAGTTTCCTCGAGTTTGTTATCATTGGATGATCTTAACTTCGTATGGATCTGGTCTTTGTGGTTTTCTGGCGGCGATGTCAGATGATTTGGTTTTCCGGCGGCGGTGTTGGGTGTTTTAATTTTTCTGACGGCAAGGTCGGATGTTTACAGGTTTCATGGTTGTTTGGCGGTGATGCCAACATTTATCAGTTTCAACAGGATGCCTGGCGGTGATGTCTGACATTTATTAGCACTAACAGGAAGTCTGGCGGCAATGTCAGACGGCTATCAACTTTATGGATACCTGACGACGATGTCAGATGGTTATCAACTTTGTGAGTGCCTGACGGCGATGTTAGGTAACTGTCAGCTTCTCGCCCATCCAACCTCTGGATGTGGTGATCGCTTTTATTTAGCGAAGGTCTGATGGCGATGTCAGAAGTCTCTGTCTTCGGATTTGATGTTGTGTTTTATCAATCGAGATATCTGGCAGCGAGGTCAGGTGTTATTCCCTACAGTGTTTTGGCGGTGATGTCAGATAGTTTATCTTCTGCAGAATTCTGGCGGCGATGTCAGATTGTTGTATTCCATGCAGGTTCCTGGCGGCGATATCAGATTATCTTATCAACCGGGTGTTTTATGGCGACGATGTCAGATGATTTGGTGTTCCGGCAGCAATTCCGGATGTTTGATTTTATGGCGGCGATGTCAGATGATGTGGTTTTCCGGTGGTGATGTCGGATGTTTTAGTTGTCTGACAGCGATGTCAGAAGTTTATCGATGTTATGGTTGTCTGGCGGCAATGTCAGATGTGTATCAGATTTAAGCTATCCGGCGGCAATGCCCGATGTTTAGCATTGTGCTTGTCTGGCGGCAATGTCAGAGGTCTGTTTTCATTATGTTTATCTGGCGGCGATGTCGGATGCTTATCAGCATTGGGTTTATCCGGCGGCGATGTTGGATGTTTATCAACAGTGTGTTTGTATGATGGCGATGTCGGATATTTATCAGTTGTTTCCTAACTGCGTGGATTTCTGGTGGCGATGTCGAACATTTTTCAACCTAAGGTTTATCTGGCGGCGAGGCCAGATATTCTTCAATATGGTGTTGTTCTGGCGACAATGTCAGATGTTTATCAACATGATGTTTGCCTGGCGGCGATGTCAGGTGCTTTTCTACTTGGCGGTTGTTTGGCGACGATGTCAGAAATTTATCTACTGTGTGGTTATCTGGCGGCGATGTCAGATGTTTATCGACTGTGTGGTTACCTGGCGGAGATGTCATATATTTTATCTACTTTGTCGAAGATTGGAAGCGATGCCAAGTGATGTTAGCTACCTTGTGGTTGTCTGGCGGCGATGTCAGATGTTATCTACTTTGTGGTTATCCGGCGACGATGTCGGATGTTTATTAGACCGGGTGGTGGTTTGGCAGCAATGTCAGATGTTTATCATGTTTACGGATGCCTGGCAGCGATGTCAGAAATTGTTATCCCCTACAGAAGCTTGGCGGTGATGCCAAGTGATGTATATTAGTCTTGTGGTTATCTTACAGCGATGTTAGATGTTTATCGACTTTGTGTCGGTTTGGCGGCGAGGTCAGAAAATTTTATCCTCCGTAGATGCCTGGCGGCGATGTCAGAGGCTGTATTGGCTGGATATTGATAACTTGTGGCGATTCCAGAGGTTTACCGACTTAGGGCTAACACTTGACAGCGAGGTCAGTGGTATCTTCTTTCAGAAGTGATGTTTTACTTGACGGTGAGGTCAAGTGTTTTCCTAAATTGATGCAGAGGTCTGACGGTAAAGACATAGGGTTATTATCAAATGTATGATAGCAGGTGTTTTCCTGACTCAGTGTAGATACCTGACAGTGAGGTCAGGTGATCTTCCCGACTTAGTGACGTTGTCTGGCGATGATGTCAGGTGTTTCTTCCGTCGTCGTGTCGATGTTGCAACCGTTATTCCGATTTTTCCGGAGATTGTTACCCCTAAGCGGATTTTGCAGTTTATTTCTGCGGGTTGGCAAATTTCCGGGTTCGTTGGTATTCAACCATCTTTTACCTTGATTTTTTGAAAGTCGTTCGCTTTTAACCCAATCAGGTCCAAGCCGTTTGAATAGGGGCAGCTGTTTCACCCCAAAATTTGCCCAACCTTTTCTTTACCTGGCTTTTGTTTCATTACATTCATATAGCATTAGCATTTGCATACCATTGTTCATTTACAGGGGATTGAGAGAGGTGTGTCTAGCAAAAGGAGATTACCAAAGTTCCAAAGCCTAAGCAAGAGGGCTACTTTAAGCTGTCAAGAGTTTATCATCCTCAGAAGAAAGTCCAAGCTTAGTGGAAGGGCAGATGAAGGAATATGGTTCACCTCCTATCTTGGAGGCCATGTGGAAATCATCAGATGATGTTGAGCCCATAGTTAGGGATGGAGAGCATTACATAAGCTCATTTGATGTCTTGAGGGTCATTGAGGGGCTTGTGCAAGTCATTATATCAAGTGTAGGAAGCCACAATCAAAGGTGGTGCAGTTAGGGTTTTCATCTAGTTAACCCTAAGTCAACTGTTGACTTAAGGGAGATTAAGACTCAATTCCAAGTCTTTTTTATCATGGAATGTTGTGTTGGGATGTCTAAGATGATATTCCAAGATTAAACCAGGAAGAATCAAGAGTGTGAGAAGTTGCTAAGCTAGGGTTTCTAGGCTTGTTAGTGTAAAATCCCCTATTTGGTGCCTAACTTCAAGACCACATATCTCAAGATACAAGTTTCATCTCATCTTGACCCTAACATGAAACATGTAGATCATGTTTCTAGCTTTCTTTTGAGTACTAGAAGTTATTCATCTTATTTTTAAAACTCAAGTTATGAAGCTGGCAAGTTACAAGTCATCAGATGAATGTGATTTTGGTCAACAAAAGTCAACCAACTTCCAAGACATTTTTGACCTAGAAGGATGTTTCTCCTCACTTTGACCCAAACATGAAAGTTTTTCCTTATGATCTTAGATTTCCAAAAAGTACTAGAAGTCTTTCATCTGATTTGTGGAGCTCAAGATATGAAGCTTGCAAGGCAGAGGTATTTTGGGAAACTTTGATTATAGGTCATTTTTTATTATAGGTCAATTTCACAACTTTGCACACCTCAAATGGAACTTTTTCCAACATCAAACTTGCTCCAAATAAGGCCAATTTCATCACCAAACATCAAGTTATCATTGGATTGGCTTGGATTGAAGAATTGGTGAAGGAATTTTCATGAAAAAGCCTTAAAAGCCATAAAATCAAATAAATTCATTTTGAACCAATTTACATCAAGTGGGTGTATTTTTTGAGTCCACAAAACATACCAAACAAGATGCTAGTTTCAGAACTGCAAATCGAGGTCTTTTTCATGGCCAATTTCAAGCTTGCTTCATATGAAAGTAACACATTCAAATATCACCATAAGATCAAATTTAGGGACAATTTCCAGCCATTGGATCAACTGACATTTCTAGCAAGTTAATTGAATGAAGAACCAAGCCATTGTAGCTCTGTTTCATGTGCATTTTGAAGCTTACAAAACCAAAAATTATGGACTTTCAATTGGATCAAACCAGGCCTTAATTGGGCTTTATTTCAACTTGGATCCATTGTATATAATCTCAGCATCCTTCACAAACTTTCAGAGTCGTTTTTGGAGCCATATTGAGCAAGAAATCAGTTACACAAACCCAAGAACAAGTGAAAATCGCGTTCTCCAATTCAAGCAACTTCAAGCAAAATTGAGCACACCTGAAGCTTCATTGAAGATTATAGGAACTTTATGGATCGTTTTTATCAAGAATCATCCAAGTTTCAAGGTCCAACGGAGGTATTCCGTTAGGTAACCTACTCATCACAATTTATCTCAATTCATGATGTGATTCCACGCCATTTTTGCATATTCATGATCCTTAATCATCATAGATGGATTCTGGTTAGGTTTAATCCATGTTTGTGACAATTTTTGGAGATTACTTGACTTTCTTTTGGCTCGATTTTGCTGATTTAGGCATGATTAAGCTTAGATAATGTTGGATTCGTAACCTAGGAAGAGCGTAGATGAGTTTAGACTATTCATTTGCGATATTTGGTGAAGTTTCGCTCCACCTGCAATTCTGGATCATCGGGGATGATGACCGGAGCCGCTGTGCTCCACCATCTGAGTTTTCCCTCCACCGGAGATGTTTAAATCTCCCCAAATCACGTGTGCTAGCCTGATCACCTTAGATCTGTTGACTTAGACTAGATCCAATGGCCACGATTACTTCTCACAATGAGTTGAACTTTTGACTTCCACTTAGGCAACAAAACTCACCATTTCATTAAATGGTTTCAATTGGACTGGGCTTTGATTAGCTATTCCCACCCCCAACTTGCAAGCCCAAAGCATTACAACGTTATTTCATTGCTTCCTGCACCACTCTTTTTTCCAATTTCTTTTTCTTTGATTTCTTTTTTCTATTTTGTGATCTGTTTTATTTTGATTCTTTTAAAATACTTCCAAATGGATTAAAAATTCATAAAAATAGTTTTTACACATTTCAAGATGTTAAATAAATTTAGGAAATTTTAGTTTTATTTTTCTGAATATTTTTCAATTAAAAAATAATAATTCATTTGGGAGTGTTTAAATTGAGCTAAAATTGGTATCCTTGTGATTTTAGATTTTGTGATGAAATGTTCATATCTTTGCTTGATTCTTTTTGTGCATATTCTTGATATATCAAATGATTTTTGTAATATTTTTCCCCTTGATTTTGGTACCATTTGATTAGGGTTTGTGCTTGACCTTTAGGACCCTCCCTTCACACTAGTTCTTAGGACATCCCTAGAACTTTCCCCTCTGTTTGTCTAGTTAAGTTTAGAACATTTCCCCATAGTTTAAACCCCTGGTTCCTAACACTAGAGGGGTCCTATAGGATTTTATTTGGTATTTTTTAGGAGTAGTTTGCTATTTTTAGTGTATTTTACACTTTAGGTCACCCTTGTATGATTTCCACCCTAACACTTGAGCTAGTTTGGTTCTTATTTGGATTTTGTGCATTATTTGGGCATCTAATTGTTATGTATCCATGTTATATGCATATCAAGGTGTTTGTAGATTGGATTTTAGGTTCTAACTTTCCTTATAACTTGTTCAAACTTTCTTTTCCTTTAGGCATTCCCTTTAGGGTTTCTCATGAATCATGTTTTGCCTAACTTTGTACACTATCTTGAATTTTCTTTTGTGGATTTTGTGATTGAGTTTGTACATTCTCTTTTCATATCCCTTTCTGTCCAATTATGTAAGGACACCTTTTGGGATGGCTTAATCTCTCCTGAGGAGATACTTGAAGCAAGTCCTAAAATGGTGAACTTTTAGGACAATTTTGTGCATCTTTTGCACAAGTCATAATGAGACTTTGGTTGAATGATATTAGGGATACCATGGTTGTTTTCTCTTCTTCTCCCATTTCTCTTTTGGTTTATATTTCATTCCATGGTCAAGTTAGTAGCCTTAGGGCATGTTTGTGCACTTTGCTTGCATTTGAAGGTTGAGATGAGCTTGTGGTGGTCTTTACCCCACACAATTTCCTCCCTTGCTTGTGTCTTTTCTCTTTGTGTATCTCTTGTTTGCATTAAAGGTTGAGGTGTACTCCATTTGCTTGTATGTTGCATTGCATGTGCATCCATTCATATTCATACTTCACTTACTTCATGTTGTTGTTTATCTCTTCTTTGCTTGCCATGTTCCCTTAGGAATTCTCACTTCCTCGATTAAGGACAGTGATGATAGAACATTAGGGTTAATCATTTGCATGATAACAAATAGGATAGAGTTCCCTCCTTAAACTCAACTTTAGGACCATGAAGTATGATAACTTTAGGGTTTTGATTTAGTCCCCTTTATAAGTCCTTGCTCTCTTCTCATCTTCAAACAATTCTAACATGCTTAATAAAGGATAATGAGTATTGTGCGTTACGAGCCTTAAGTACCTAAGAAATGATAATTGGGTGGTTTCCTCTCAATTATCTAGAGTGTTAGCATATGTCCTTCAGACGATATGCGATGCATTCGCTCCTAAGTCATAGTCTTTAGTGCAATATGAATTACAAACATTCGTCCAAGAACACTTCTCCAATAAAAGACAAAAAAACAAACTGTCAAACCATTTTGCCTTTGGGGCTCATTTAACAAGGAAAATCTTTTCAGATAAAGAGTACTGTTAAGCTTTGGTTCTACTGCAAACAGGCGTCGTCCCTAACTGCTAGAACGATAGTTTAACCTTACTCGGATAAAACAGATGAACAAACTTGTGTTCTCTTTATCCCGAACTATGTTTTCTCTAATCTCTCATACTTGTTGAGAGTACGTAGGCACGAGACGACGATGTCTCGGCGAACAACCTTTCCCCCCCTTTCACCCGTAGTTAGTCGAACTACGTTGACTCTGACTTTCCCATTGCACGAGGGAATACGTAGGCCCAGAGCGGCGATGCTCTGTCGAGTCACTTTTCTTTTATTTTGTCCCAGACCTTTAGTTAGATAGTTTCAATCACCCTTTCTAGATAGACAACCAAGCGTGGATCCCGTCGAGTACGACGAACGTGAGGGGTGCTCATACCTTCCCCTTGCATAACCGACTCCCGAACCTGAGATTTGGTTGCGATGACCAATCTTATCCCTTCTTCGTCAGGTTTTCTCTGCTCGTTTCCTTTGCCTCGTTGGGATAAATAACGAACGGTGGCGACTCTTCTGTCATTGCTGACACCTTTTTTCGCAGTAGCGACACCAACATAAAAACATAGTAAGAACACATAAAAATGCAAAAGACTCGATAAAACTCGGACCTAAAATGCACAAAGTGAGCCTAAAAATGCGATACAAAATCATGTTATCAATTTGCAAATCCGTTTGTGTTGTGCAGGAAGTATTATGTTGTTGTTGTCCTGGCTTGCATATGACTTTGGTGTAGGAAGGTGCGCATGACTTATTAATGTGTGCAGAGTTTTATTTAGGTACAGGTATTGTTTGTAATACAGTGATGGCATGGCTTAGTACACTTTCTAGCAGGATAGTATGTAGAGTTGTCGCAACTGCGAAAAACACCCGGCGGAAAACAGAAGAGTCGCCACCTTTCGTTATTTATCCCAAAGAGAGGGAAAGGAAAAGATCGAAAAAACTTGACGACAAAGGGAAAAGACGAGGTCATCGCAACCAAGTCCTGAGTTCGGGAGTCGGTTACGCAAGGGGAAGGTATTAGCACCCCTCACGTCCTTCATACTCGACGGGATTCATGTATGTTATCTATCTAAGTTTAAACTATCTATGTTACATGCTTTTGGACAAAAGAAAGGAAAAGAGACTCGGCAGAGCATCGCAGCTCTGTGCCTACGTACTTTCATCTGGTATGAAAGATCAGAGTCAACGTAGTTCAGCTAACTACGGGAGAGAAGGGGAATGGTTGTTCACCAAGACATCGCGTCTTGTGTCTACGTACTTTCATTTGGTATGAAAGATCAGAGCAAACGTAGTTCGGGCGGACACGAAACCACAAGGTGATTACGCAAGGGGAAGGTATTAGCACCCCTCACGTCCGTCGTACTCGACGGGATCCATGTATGTTGTCTATCTAAGGGTGTGTTTAAACTATCTATGCTACATGCTTTTGGACAAAAGAAAAGAAAAGAGACTCGGCAGAGCATCGCAGCTCTGTGCCTACGTGCTTTCATCTGGTATGAAAGATCAGAGTCAACGTAGTTCAGCTAACTACGGGAGAGAAGGGGAAAGGTTGTTCACCAAGACATCGCGTCTTGTGCCTACGTACTTTCATCTGGTATGAAAGATCAGAGCAAACGTAGTTCAGGCGGACACGAAACCACAAGTTGATTAAGTGTTTTAATCGAGTAAAGTTAAACATTTGTTCCAGCAGTTAGGGGCTAAGCCTGTTTGCGGTAGAACCGAAGCTTAACAACACTCTTTTCTGAAAAAAGTTCCGATTAATCCCGAAGGAAAAAGGTTTTGAATTTTGTTTTGTGTTTTTTAGTGAAGTGAATTAATTCAGTTTGTGATTCACGTTGCACTAAAGACTATGACATTGAGGCGAATGCGTCGTGTATCGCCCCCAAACGAGACATATACTAAACACTCTAGATAAGCGAGAGGAGACCCCTCACTCATCATTCCCCATGTAGCTTAAGGCTCGTAGCGCGCAACGTTTATCGCCTTTATTAGATGACTTAGCATGATTTTGAGATGAGAGGAGAAGACGCACGGAAGGTCTAAGGGAAACTCAGCCCTAACGTTGTCATGCAAAGTGATCCTAGAGTTTGGATGAAAAGGGGAAACATCTACCCTAATGTTAGCATACTTGGATTTAATGCCTAATGTCTCTCCTACTCCCATCCTAAACGGAGGGACTAGGAATCCTATGGGAATCATGGCAAAAAGCACAAGAAGAACAAAG
Source organism: Lathyrus sativus (assembly GCA_963859935.3). NCBI lineage: Eukaryota > Viridiplantae > Streptophyta > Magnoliopsida > Fabales > Fabaceae > Lathyrus > Lathyrus sativus. The sequence goes on along the minus strand of OZ012739.1, from coordinate 168,380,361 downwards.
GAAGAATCAATCACAAGTAGATAAATACAAACATGAAAATGCATATTTAAAATGGTGGGAGGGAGAAAAAGTGTGTGGGGCAGCAGCCGCCACAAGCGCATCTCTACCTCAACAGCAATGCAAGAATGATGCAAACATGTGGGAAAAACAAGAGATGAAAGAAAATGAGCATGTAAACGAAAGCTCAATTCGAACCACATACTCATGCATGCAAACAAACAGAAGAATGAAAACATGTCAACAAGATCATGATTAATCAACCACAAACAGTGACAATTATTCAAAATAACTCAATCCTAATGCATCACACTGATCTATGATGATTCGAATCGAACCGGTATGCGAACATGCAAGCAAAACAGCAAATATGGCATTCTGGCACAGTGTTAATCGGTTAACACATGTTGTTAATCGGTTAACCTGTGTAAAACAAGTGAAAATCTGGAAATTCATAGGTGTTAATCAGTTAACACCAGGTGTTAACCGGTTAACACCCTGAAATCTTTAAAAATTTTGAATATTTGAATTGGTTAACCGGTTAACCATATACGTTAACTGGTTAACACTGTACCAGAAGCCAAAAACAGCAGCAGAAAATCACTTCCAGCACAAAACAGCTTATCCAAGGTTCCAACAGATCAACTTATCAATTAAGGACGAAATTGACAAAAGAAAACAAATATCCAACAGCATGGAAACAAATTATCACAATCGATTCACAGATCACATGGATTAAATCAACACAAATTCAATCAAAAATGAATATCGACATGATTAAAGCAAATAAGCCAAAAACAGATTCGGATCCAACCTTCGGAGCGGAGATTTGCTCCGGTTAGCATTGATTTGCTTTGAATTGAATATATCCAATACTAGAAGTCCGAAAAACTTCAAGATCCAAGCCAATTGTTGTTGTATGAATGAAGATCCACCAAATTTGAGTCAAAAAGCTTCAAATAATCACTTCCAACTCAAGCTCCAAAATCAGATCTCAATTTGCACGAAAATTGATTATGAAACTTGATCCAATGATGATGGTAAATGGAGGTTTATGCTCAAGAATCCATTGATTCCAATGAAGAATCAAGAATTCCAATGAAAAAGAGCTTTGAATGAAGGTTTTGGTTATGGAGGGAATTTGGAGAATTGAGAGAGAATTGAAATCAAATCTGAAGTGAGAGTGAAAAATGAAGGTTAGAATGTGTTGGTTTATAGTGGATCACTTAAATACTCTCTTGGTATGGGATCCAAAGTGTTGCGGTGGAAATAGGATCACAAACTATTAATGAGTTTGAATCGCAATTCAATTCACAACCGCTCTTTGATTTATCCGAAGGAAAAGGTCAAAAGAGGGAAAGCCTATTTTTGCATTGTAAACACAACGCGGGGAAAGATCTAGGGTTCGGGGGTTGGTTAAATTTAGGGAAGGTATTAGCACCCTAAACTTCTGTAGTACTCTACAGGACCCTTTTGTTCAGATGCTTACTATTTTTGCTTTATTATTCTTAAGGTATATGTACAAAGGGATTAAAAGTGAGAAAAGAGACCTAAGGGGTTAATTCTAAGTTTACTCGGCAAGACATCGCATCTTGTGCCTACGTATCCTTACGGGAGTGGAATCAGAGTAATCGTAGTTCCCCTCAAAAGGGAGGTTAGAAACGTCTTGACTGTGGCCAAGGTTTCAATGGGGAATAAACGTATCTTAGGGACACGCTTACATGGAGTGTAGAAACTCCAATATCTACGTTGAATTGTTAAGTTGTAATTAGGGTTAAATTAGGGATTCCACGGCGGGAAACCCTAAAATGAGCGCGGCGGCTCTTTGACCTAAAGCTAGGGGTAAAATTGTAATTTAGCCTGCGGCGAGGCATTTGTGAAAATTAGGGTTTGAAGTTTGTAGTGGTGAAGTTTTAAGGGTTTGAGGACTATTGGCACGGCGGTCAAACGGTTAGACCTAACCTTCGGATGTGTGTAGTGTGACAGAAGTATTGATGAAGAGGTGTGAGAGATTAATCATACAAGCAGAGAAATAATGATAGAAATTAAAGCCATACAAGCAGAATTAAAAGGCAGAAAGTAAACGCGATTGTTATGTTCGCGGGGTTACATATGAGAAACAGTTACAACAAAGCGATAATTTGAATAAAACGTGACTAAATAAATAAGACAACATGACGAAGCTGCAAAATAAACGAACAAGATTAGTGGACAGTATTCAAGCGACAACCAATAGGCTGTGAAACGCATAAGAAAACGTACGCGAGGCTGGAGATTCTTTTTTGTGGCTTCTTTTTGATGTCGAGCAAAGTTTTTGATCTTTATTTTTTATATATTTTTTATATACATTTTTTTTGATAACCTAAAATATGAAAAGTTAATTTTTTAATATATAAAATGATTTAAAATTTGTTTTGAGAAAAGTTCTTATAACTTGTTGTGAAAAGGATATAATTTGTTTTGAAAAAATCTATTATAATTTATTTTGAAAAAATTTATTATAATTTATTTTGAAAAAGTTTGTTATAATTTATTTTGAAAAAGTTTGGGTTAATTAGTTTTGAAAAGCTTAATATAATTTGTTTTGAAAAGCTTAATATAATTTGTTTTGAAAAAAATCTTAATAAATTATGAACACTAATAATAAGTAACAAAATAAAGCCATAAGATATAAGTAAATAAAACCAAAGCCGAAGGTTGGGCCGGTTCTTTTCAAACCCGATGCTGAATAGCAATTGAATCAAAGTTATGTCTAGGGTTTTCTCAAACCCTTTGCGGCGCCGCTCTCACATTCTTGTTCTCGATTTCTCTTTCGATTCAATCTTCTTCCTCTCCATTCGCATGGCTTTCTTTCACAATTTTAACCTGACACAAAACAAACAAAAACGTTGAACATAAAAAGCGCGATCTTTCCACTCACGTTCTTTGCGATTTCGATGCGGAAGTCTCGCGTTAAAGTGATCGGAGATTATGATCGGTGACGGTGATGGCGTGGAGGAGGCGATGATGAGACTCTAATCTGAGCCTGGGAGGTGATTGCCCGCTACTCTGACGAGTGGTGCTGGTGAACCTTCGTCTGAATGCTTTGGGATTGTATATTTTTTGATGAACTCAATCGACGATGATGATATGTGAGTTTGATGCTCGCGTTGTCTTTTGATTTGGTGGATTCGTCCCTTTTTTTGATGATCTTGATGGCCGATTGAGGATTTTTAGGGTTTCGTCTATTTGGATCCTTTGGGGTTAGGGTTCCACGACCTCTTCCCCTCTTACCAGGTGAATTCGTTCCTATTATACTCCTTGGTTTCCTTGGGCTTGGATCTTATTGGTTTCACGTTATTATTTTTGATTGGAGCTTGATTGCGATTTGATTGTCTGATACAATTTCTTTCCTTTTCTGATACTAGTTGGATTTCCTTGACATGATTTGATTTTGTCTTCGTATCTGATAGAATGTATGATTATTGGATTCTAATTTGGACCCCTAGTGCTGATGATATCTTTGGATATGTCCGATTTAACTCGAAAACCTTCTCTTTCGGATGTGCTTGATTGATTTTCTGATGTAACTCCAGATTTTTGTTTGGAATTTCGTTTTGGATAACCTGCTTCACTTTGACTCACTTTGGATATTTGATTTCGCTTTGAATTCTTGGTTTCGTTGTGATTTAGATAATCTGGATTGATGTGGGTTTCTGGTTTTGTTGCAGACATGTTATCCAAACTTGATACGCCTCTGACTCTTCTCCGAATTTCACTGTGATGCTTATGGACCCCTCTGATGCGGCTTTGAATGTCTTCGATATCTTGAACTGATTTGTGGCTGCGAGTTTGGGGCAATGATGTTCGTAGCTGAGCCTCGGCTTCACATTTTGTTTCTCCACCGTGGCCTGCACATTTGGTTGAGGCTTACTTTGAACTGATGCGTGAGCATGATTATGAACTTATCTTGCTTTTTCTGGTATAGTTTCACTCGCCGGTGTGATTTGTGTTGTGCTGCGTTGAAATGCGAATGCCTTACTTTGACGCTCTGTTCGATTTCAAAACAATCTTCCTGATGTTCATTTTTGATTGTTGATTTTTTCAGATATTTGACCCATTGGGATTTGGTCCAAGTCGAGTTTCTTTTGACTTGTTTTGTAATCCTGCAGTTGGTTTCTCTGTTCTTGATGGTCTGGCTTGTTCTTGAACTGAACTTGCCCTTTTGGTTTATTGCATTGTTGCTTTTGTGATTTTATGCTAATGCCAATTCTGGTGTAGCTCCGGTTATGCTGATGCAAATTCTGTCGTGGTTTACTTTCTGTTCGGATTTGGGATTTGACTTTCATGGGCTCACTTATGTGGTTCAGAGTTGATACAGTTGTGGCATTCGGTTATGAGCCCCTTTTGGATCCTGATTTACTTGATAGTGCCCCAAAAATGATTTACTTGATAGAATGGTATTTGACTTTGAAACAGAATCCAATTTTCGGCATATGATCCTTTTCGGCAAATCATTTCGGCCCCTACTTCTTTTTCTCTCACTCTTTCTCGGCTGTCCCGTATGATAAGAACAATTATAACCACCTGATCTGATGCCCATGGCACGGATCGGTAATGGGAGTAGGATGCGGCTTCGGTTGTGCCCTCCCGACACTCGATGATGACAATTGTTCTGAGAGTGTCGAATAACCTCTAACACTTTCCTTTTTCTTCTGTTTTGTTTTCTTTGGCTCTTTTCAGGTAATCGGAGCTTCATGAAGGACTCAAAGGAGGAAGATTATGAAGAACACTTAGAAGCTTAGGACTTAGAACTTTTTAGAATAGATAGCCAATGTAATGAATCTTTTTGTAAACCAGTGGGTATAAAGTTCAAAATTATTTATCCATTTCCATTGTAAACTAAATATTTATGAAATAAAGTTCAAAAATATTTATTCACTTCTTATTTGTAAATAATAATTCGAAAATTATTTAAATTCACTCCTTAGATGTAAATTGCAAATACTTATGAATAAAGCTTCAAAAATATTTAAACTCACCTCTTAGTTGTAAATTATAAATATTCACGAATGATATTCACAAATATCTAAACTCATTTCCCTTTTTGTATTGGACAATATTATGAATGAGATCCACTCTCTTTATATTAATTGACTGCTTACCGTAACCGGATTAAATCTGACCAAAACTCAAACTGAGTTCCTGCTTTCCAAATAACCTTAGCAGTATCTGCTTCCTCTCAGGAATACTGTCCCACTTGTCTCAAAATTACAGACTCCACGTGAAATGACCAAAATGCCCCTGTGGTAATTCCTGAAATAAAACGCACTCATATGATTGGTTAGTAATTAATGGATGCAAAATGAAATGCTATGTGAAATGAACTGACTAAATGTAAGGGTAAAATTTGGGGTATTACAGTTGCCCCTATTTAAATAGCTACACCGGATGATTTGAGTGACGGAGACTCGAGGAATCATGGTGGAGGGATTTAAATATAGATAACCAAAAATTTTGCCCTTATATGTGGCGATATGCAATGCTATAGTCAAAACGAGAACAGACTAATGCAGACCATGCCATGAATATGATATGATGCGTATGCTGGGATGATGAATGCGAAAATGCTGACGAATACGACGACACAGGGACAGACGCTACAAGAAGAACACACTGGAGAAAATGACACGCTGGGCCACAGCACAACACCGGGGAATTCTAAAATGATGGTCAACTGGTGCGGATACGACCAATTGTCATTTTTAGAACTGGAACGAGATCCTCAAATGGAGATGGTACCTATGAGGCGGCCTCCACTGGGGAATCTTAAAAGTGAAACTGGATCATGTACGACTGCAAGATCGATCACAGAATGCTGGAGCATTGAGCAAAGAATAACATCCAAGCTTCTGTAAACTATCTCTCGTGACAGGATCAAACGGGCCTTTCGGAACTCCGTAGCAAATATACAGGGTAAAAAGAACCGACTGTATGCCAAAATAAATGGACTTTGAGTGGTTAGAACAATATCCTTAACAGTGACGGCGCCTATGAGATGGCCTCCACTTGGGGAATGTCTAACAATAAGACTGGATCTACACGACTGCAAGATCGATTACAGAATGCTGGAGCATTGAGCAAAGAATAACATCCAAGCTTCTATAAACTATCCTTCGTGATGGGATCGAATGGACTTTTCAGAAATCCATATCAGATATACAGGGTAAAAACCGGCTGTATGCCAAAATAAATGGGCTTTGATGGGAAATGCCCTGATAAGCTTCTCGAGGGAGAACTGTCACTTATCGTTGGAAGGGACTTACATGCCAAAATGGATAAGCACTCAAATAAAGAGGCTGCTGCTTATCTGATAAATAAATCTTCTCGCATTTTAAGGTCGGCGCCTGGAATGCGATTCTGATTTTTCTCTTACTGAAGGATAAATAAACTGCTTCAAGATCGTGCTCTCTTGAATATGAAACGGGTAAACTGAACTTCTTCATACTTCAGAATCGTGCTCTCCTGAATATGAAACCGGGTGACTGAATATACTCATACTTCAGAATCGTGCTCTCCTGAATATAAAACTGGATGACTGAATATGCTCATACTTCAGAATCGTGCTCTCCTGAATATGAAAGTGGATAATCGAACTTCCTCATAACTCAGAATCGTGCTCTCCTGAATATGATTCGGCTCCTGAAATTTCTTCATTCTTCAGAATCGTGCTCTCCTGAAAAAACGGCCAAACCGAACTTCCTCATAACTCAGAATCGTGCTCTCCTGAATATGATTCCGCTCCTTCTTTTACTAAAGGATAAATGAACTTCTTCATAACTTCAGAATCGTGCTCTCCTGAATATGAAACTGCTCAAACCTCCCCGTAACTCAAGATCGTGCTCTCCTGAATACGATTTGGTTCAAACCTCAAGACGGCAGGGAAATGGAAGCCCAACTGCTCCATGGAGATGGCCATTTGCTGCGAGTCATAACGAGGATATGATCGACTTCTTAGGTGAGAAATACCGTGTGTTGATGCTGTAAAATGTAAAGTGTAAAGGGTTGTAACATGTAGGATTGTAAAGTGTTGTACTGATAGATTTTCCAGGCGCGGACTGGCGTGTATCTGTAAAGGATTTAGTTGAAAGATGGTGCAAAATAAATGCACGTCCGGGTACAGTGATAAACTTCTCAAGCGAGATAGTCGCGTATCTGTCATGGTATGGTGAAAACCTTTAGATGGTGCAAAATAAATGCACGTCCGGTTGGGCTCGACGACCGACAAGACTGAGATTCAATCTAGGATCGAGCTAGAAAGATCAAGACTCCACCGAGGGAATGATCTCGAAGGGTAAATATCTAATCCTGGCGAGGAAAGATAGCTGAAGTAACCGTCATCCACGAGGATCGAGCTCCGTAGGGAAACTTGGAAACACATATGTATTTCATGCTTAGGGCTGACAATCTATTTGGAGAGAATGGGCAAACCCCAGTTACTCGGCGGTAACGACCAAATGATGGTGAAACACAATGAACCTGTGAATGATAATGCATATGTTAATGCATATGTTAATGTGAATGTATGTTAATGTCTATGTATGTTAATGTTTATGTATGCAAGATGTTATGAAATGAGTATGTAATGAATATGTAATGAATATGTAATGAATATAGGCATGTGATGCTTATGCCCTTGCATATGCTGACGAAACAGACTAGAGACGGGACGAGAGATGAAATAAACATCTCGACGGAGATACCCTGCGTTCTCTGCAACCAATACGTCAATCATGGGCAAGAAAGATCAATGGTAGAACCATGTCTGGTTTTAAAGTTCTGAATTCTCTGGGGAGAAGATAATCTGCTCGGGCGTACAGTATCACGTCCTCACATGGGGAGAAGAAAACCTGAGGGACACTTTTAAGTTACCCCAAGAAGAAGTTGTCAGCTTATAGTCTCTTTGGGGACTACCACTGGGCAATGGTTTGAAAGTGTTTCTGCAATAATGACATTTCCGGGGAATGAAGAGATCCTGTCGGAATTTCCACTAGTCAAAGTAATTTATTACGTTTCAAATTTGTTTTTTTTTTTTTTTTTTTGAAAAATAGTTTTGAAAAATCTACAATGCACCTTTCATTTTCAAATTTTAAGAATAAACGCATTTTGCATAACAATAGAAAATAAAGAGCAATGCACCAAGGAATGTAAGTAACGAGATGGTATCTTTTATTAAAGGGTGATAGCTTGCTGAAGGCAGAGCTCCACAGATGATTACATTTTGAGATTGGCAACATGGGAAAAGGTTACATCGAATCCAATAACACCTACTGACACTAATAACTAAGACTAATCCAGAATCTTGCTTTGGGCAAGGATGAAAGAAACTGAAACATGGCTCTTATGAGATAATCAGTGTCTTCTGATGCAATGAAATGCCTCTGTCCCTAACTTTTGCCTGGACCGCCCTTTCGGGTTTTCAATCCACCGGGACGCTCTTTTTTGCCTAAGCCGCCCTTTCGGGTTTTCGTCTTAGCGAGCTTTTTATTATTATTATTTTTTTTCAACCCTTACTTTTGCCTAAGTCGCCTTTTGCAGGTTTTCGACTTAGCGAGTTTTTAGGCATAATATTTTCGGACTGCATCAGAATTCACGGGATGTGCTAGTTCTTCACCGTCCATTGTCGTAAGTATTAGAGACCCTCTGGAGAAGACAGTCTTTACAACGAATGGTCCTTCATAATTGGGCATCCACTTTCCACGCATATCTTTGTGTACTGGCAAGATCTTTTTGAGTACAAGCTCTCCTTGACGGAACTCACGGATACGAATCTTCCTATCAAATGCTCTTTTCATCCGTTTCTGATATAATTGCCCATGGCACATGGCTGTCAAGCGCTTCTCGTCAATGAGATTCAACTGATCCAATCTGTCCTGAACCCACTCAGCTTCCTCAAGTTCAGCTTCCATTAACACTCTTAGCGAAGGTATCTCTACTTCGACGGGGAGCACGGCGTCCATTCCATATACCAGTGAGAAGGGTGTTGCCCCTGTCGAAGTTCTTACTGAGGTTCTGTATCCATGCAACGCAAACGGTAACATCTCATGCCAATCTTTGTAAGTCACAACCATCTTTTGCAGGATCTTCTTGATATTCTTATTCGCAGCTTCAACGGCCCCATTCATCTTAGGACGGTACGGAGAAGAGTTATGGTGAGTGATCTTGAAGTTATCACACAGCTCTTTCATAGTCTTATTATTCAGATTGGTGCCATTGTCAGTTATTATCCGGCTTGGGACTCCATAACGGCAGATAATCTCTTTTCTGATGAATCGGGTAACCACTTGCTTGGTCACGTTAGCGTAGGAGGCAGCCTCTACCCACTTGGTGAAATAATCAATGGCAACAAGGATAAAACGATGTCCATTAGAAGCTTTCGGCTCAATTGCCCCAATCATGTCGATGCCCCACATAGAGAACGGCCATGGTGAAGACAAAACATTCAACGGTGACGGAGGTACATGCATTTTATCAGCATAAATTTGGCACTTATGGCATTTTCTAGCGTATTGGATGCAGTCGGCTTCCATGGTTAACCAGTAATACCCAGCCCTTAACATCTTCTTGGACATAGCATAACCATTGGCATGGGTTCCGAAGGTCCCCTCATGAATTTCCTGCAGTAACATGTCCGCTTCCCGTTTATCAACACATCTGAGCAGGACCATGTCGTGATTTCTCTTGTACAACACATCATTACTGATAAAGAATTTGGACGCCAATCTTCTCAATGTCTTTTTGTCCAGACCAGTAGCACCATCGGGATACTCCTGCTTGACGAGATAGTTCTTGATATCGTGAAACCAAGGCTTTTCATCCACCTCAACTTCTTCGACCAACTGACAATAAGCGGGCTCAACCTTGCGCTCAATATGGATAAGAGGTGCTTCATTAACGAATTTCACTTTCCACATGGATGCTAACATGGCTAATGCATCAGCCACGTGATTCTCGGATCTAGGAACATGCTCGAACTCTATTTCGTCGAAATACTTGATCAGCTCAATAATGTAGTCCTTATAAGGGATCAGCTTCTCATTCTTCGTTTCCCATTTGCCTTGTACCTGGTAGATAACCAAGGCTGAGTCACCACTTACTTTAAGAAGTTTGATTCGGAGGTGAATTGCTGCTTCGAGGCCGAGGATACACGCTTCATACTCTGCGACGTTATTAGTACACTCAAAGTCCAATCTTGCTGTAAATGGAGTGAATCCACCCTTTGGGTTCATCAAAACGGCGCCTATACCGTGCCCATTGAAATTTGAGGAACCATCAAACATCATCTTCCACCAAAGACCTGGTTCTGGACCTTCGCTCGGATCTGGCTCTTCACAATCTCTTTTAATCAACAGGATATCCTCATCGGGAAAATCGAACTTAAGAGGTTCATAATCTTCAACTGGCTGGTCTGCAAGGTAATCAGATAAGATACTACCCTTAATCGCCTTCTGGGGTACATACTGGATGTCATATTCGGATAACAACATGTGCCAACGGGCTAGCCTCCCAGTTTGAGCAGGTTTTTCGAAAATATACTTGATCGGATCCATTTTAGAAATCAATAACGTGGTATGACAGACCATATACTGCCGAAGGCGCTTTGCGGCCCATGCCAATGCACAACAAGTTTTCTCTAATGGTGAATACCTGTTTTCGCAATCGGTAAACTTCTTGCTCAGGTAATAAATCGCATGTTCCTTTTTCCCAGTCTCATCATGTTGTCCAAGCACACAACCCATAGACTTCTCGAGAACAGTAAGGTACATAAATAACGGTCTTCCAGGTATGGGCGGGATCAGAATAGGGGGATCTTGCAAATAACCTTTAATCTTCTCAAACGCTTTCTGACAATCTGGGTTCCACTCAACTGTCTGCCCCTTGCAAAGCAACTTGAATATCGGCTCACAAGTAGCGGTCATATTAAAGATAAACCTGGAAATGTAATTCAGACGTCCCAGAAAACCCCTAACTTGCGTCTCGGTTTGCGGAGCCGGCATATCTTGAATGGCTCGGACTTTGTCAGGATCCACCTCAATCCCTCGCTGGCTAACAATGAAACCAAGCAATTTTCCGGATCTGACACCGAAGGTACATTTTGCAGGATTCAATTTCAACTGATATTTCCTGAGTCGTTCAAACAATTTCACCAAATGGTCTAGATGTTCCTCTTCGCTCTGAGATTTGGCTATCATATCGTCCACATACACCTCAATTTCTTTGTGCATCATATCATGAAAAAGAGTGGTCATAGCACGTTGGTAAGTTGCCCCTGCATTCTTTAAACCGAAGGGCATGACTTTGTAGCAGAAAGTTCCCCAAGGAGTAATGAAAGTAGTCTTCTCTCGATCATCGGGATCCATCTTGATCTGATTATAGCCGGAGAAACCATCCATAAATGAGAACAACGCAAAACTGGCTGTATTGTCTACCAGTGTATCAATATGTGGCAGAGGGAAATCGTCTTTCGGACTTGCTTTGTTCAGGTCCCTGTAATCCACACACATCCTAACTTTACCGTCCTTCTTGGGCACTGGTACAATGTTGGCAACCCAATCTGGATATTTTGCGACTGCCAAGAAACCTGCATCCAACTGCTTTTTAACCTCATCTCGAATCTTCAAAGCCATGTCGGGTCTCGTTCTTCGAAGCTTTTGCTTGATAGGCGGACAATCTGGCTTAAGCGGCAACTTGTGAACAACAATGTCCGTGTCTAGGCCCGGCATATCTTTATACGACCACGCAAACACATCAATATACTCTTTTAACAACTCAATCAACCTCGGCCTAATCTCCGTCCCAAGCATTGCACCAATCTTGACCTCTTTCTTGCTCTCATCGGTACCGAGATTAATCGGGTCCACTTGCTCTTTATGCGGTTGAAGCTCTGTGTACTCGTACTCAATCAATCTTGTCAGTTCCGCGGGTACTTCAAGATCTTCTTCACCCTCGTCCTCAGCTTGATTGATGGGTGCATCCCAGTCAGGAGTGTCAGCAAAGTCATTGGATCCAACAAGGTTTATGATGTCTCTGCATGATGGAAGGCTTACTTAATTAAAATGCTCGAAGATTTGTAAGAATGAAATGCTGTTTTTTTATATTATTATTTTTCGGAAGAAAGGTTGCCAATTTCATTTTTAACAGTGAAAACAAAAAACGCAGATGAACAAAGTGGAATCGAACAAAATACTTTTATTAATATCTTTTTATGAATGAAAGGTGGCCCGACAAAACGACCCTATAGCCTTGGGCAGAGCTACAGATTTTTATTTGAAAATGTAAATGAAACTAAAAAAACAATTACTTTGACAAGGGAAAAATAACAGGGATCTCTACGGCCTCCTAGTTGTTCAAAACTGCATCACCCTTAAACACCAGGTTGCTCAGCTCTTCATTTTCTTCACAGTCGCTGATGGCATTGACTTGGAAACCTCCGCTGACAAATACCTCTTGGATAACCTTCGGACGCCCTTCGACAGTGGTGGCAGCTCCATTCTGAGTTGGTTTGTAACCCAACCCAGAGCGATCAGTCTTGGTCTTGACATCAATTACCTCTCCCCAACCTTCAGGAATGCCCCTGTCAATTGTTGATTTGGTACTCTTCAGAGATGCAAAAGATGGATTACCCTGACCCACTGTCTCTTCGACTTCTAGCAGAACAACATTGGCGATCTCAAGTGCTTGAAAGGAGATTTCTAAAGCATTCTCATCGGCCTCGATGTAACGGAAAGAAGACAGGTTACTGACCATCAGATCTTCCTCACCGTGTATAATAACCAACTTTCCATCGATCACGAACTTCATCTTCTGATGTAAAGTTGAGGTCACTGCCCCAGCGGCATGGATCCACGGCCTTCCAAGTAAACAACTGTAGTTGGGATTAATGTCCATGACTTGAAACGTGATATTAAAGACTTGCGGACCAATCAGGATAGGAAGCTCAACCTCCCCCATTACCGACCGGCGAGAACCATCGAAAGCCTTGAAGACCAAAGGAGTAGGTTTCAACACAGTCTCTTTACAAGCCAACTTATCAAGAACCCTCTTGGGTAGAACATTCAGAGAAGAGCCGGTGTCTACTAGCACTCTCGCTAAATTGTCCTCCTGACATTTTACCGATATATGTAAAGCACGATTATGGTTCGGACCCTCCTTCGGTAACTCTTCATTGCTGAAACTGAGGGTGTTACAGGCGGTTAAATTGGCAATCACACTATTAAATCGACTGGTGCTAATATCTTGATCCACATGTGCTTGAGTCAAAACCTTCTGCAAGGCCATCCTATGAGCGGGTGAATTCATCAACAGAGATAGAATTGAGATCTTGGAAGGAGTCTGATGAAGTTGATCGATAACTTTATAGTCACTTTTCTTGATGATCCTCAAAAATTCGGCATCTTCATCATTCGTGATGGCTCCCTTACCTTTGTCTTTGGCAGGCACAGGGATATTAGTGGTCTCCTTAGGTGGATCCTTATTAGAATGGGGAGTGTACACACGGCCACTGCGAGTCATCCTGCTTGCCTCTGCGATATTGGTCACCGTGCCCTTAACCTCTTCATTTGGAATAACCTTCCCAGACTCCTTGTCAATCATAGTCACGTCATATTTCCAAGGCACAGCTTTAGGATCACTGAAAGGAAACGGACTCGGTCTTCGAATAACTATAGGCTTAGGCTGATTCACTTCAGGGATAAACGGCTTTGGTATATCGAACACGGGATTGGCGGAGCCTGCCCCTGATAAATTAAACACTGGTACCTTACCCTTTGATTCAGGCTGATGGAAGACAGGCTCAACCACAGCGACCTCACCCTTCTTGGCTTGGCTTGTCACTTGTAAAACACCCTCATTAATTAACCTCTGAACATCATTCTGAACCAACACACAACCCTTAGTACTGGCTTCACAACTTACACATGCAACGTGGGAAGTATCTACTAAACCAGCTTCAAACAGTTTCGAATGGAACATTTTGAGAGGAGTCTTAATCTGTTCAACGTCAAGGGCATAACCTTCTTCCGAATCAGCACCAATGGCATTGACACTCTCATGGTTAGGAAAAGGGTTCTTCTTAACATTTGGTTGAGGATCTTCAAATGACAAAATCTTCTTTTCCAATAGGTCCCTGACAATATTTTTGAGAGCATAACAATTCTCCAGATCATGGCCAGGCGCACCCTCATGAAATAAACAGTGAGCGGCGGCGTTGTAATTGGCGGGTAGAGGATTAGGAGGCGGACCCAAAGCCCGAGTAGTGATTAGACCTTGCTTGACCAAAGAGGGATACAACTCGGTGAAAGTCATTGGAATCGGCGGACAAGGTTTATACGTTCTTCTGTTCGGCATATTCTGGCGAGGAGCCGGACTCTTTGGCCGTTGAGGAGCAGGAGTATTGGGTGCCTGTAGGTAGTTGACAGGAGGCGGATAAACAGGAGGTTGTTGCATAGGTTGATACATAGGAACCTGTTGATTGAAAGAAGGTGTAATAGCTGCCACATAGGGTTGTTGAGCATACTGGACTGGGTACCCTTGAGGTTGAGCATAACCTTGCGGATGCCGATAAAAGCGTTCCCTTGGTCTACCAGAGGATATAGCATTAGTCTCACTCTCCTTCTTTTTCTGGGAGCTATACGGAGGTTTCTTCGGCTGGTCCTTAGAAGCGCCATGATTATTTGTCATTTTACCACTCTTCATACCCAATTCAATCTTGACACCCACAGCAACGATGTCGGAGAAATTTGAAGTCACACTACCCACCATTCTCTCATAAAATTCTGGACGAACCGTGTCGACAAACCAATCAGCTAACTCTTTTTCGGACAAAGGAGGTTCTACCTGTGAAGCACTCTCTCTCCACCTTTGAGCATACTCTTTGAATGACTCAGAATTCTTTTGTGACATACTCAGCAACTGTCTTCTGTCAGGAGCCAGATCCATATTGTACTTGTAGTGTTTGATGAAAGCGTCAGATAAATCTTGAAAGCTCTTAACGCGGGACTGGTCCAAAGTTAAATACCACTTGGAAGAAGCACCCTTCAAACTGTCTTGGAAGCAATGAATCATCAGTTTATCATTCTCAACATGGGCAGCCATTTTGCGATAATACATGATCAGATGACTCTTAGGACAGGTGGCACCTTCATAACGATCGAAGTTCGGAGTTTTGAACTTCGGGGGAATAACCAAACCTGAGACCAAACAAACATCCCTTGCAGCAGCCCCAAAAATTTGATCACCCTCTACCTTTTTCAATCTCTGGACGATAGTGTTTACCTCCTCACGAAGCTTATCATGTTTCTCATAACCCTCAACATTCTCATCAAGATTATAAAAAACTGTCTCATTGAAATACGGTTGCGCACGGGTGTGTACAACAGGTGGTGCAAAGATAGGAGCCCCCCTAGAAACTTCAGAAAACAAAGGCACGGCTTGCTGAACAGGTTGATTAATCGGAACAGTGGCTTGAGGAGGCACAAAACCGGGAGCAAGACCATAAGGTGGGTCCCTTGCTACGGTCACACTTGGTGAAGGGTCCACAGTAACGCCGGTAATCTCAGAAACAACAGTGGGCTGGGTATCCATCTTAGCATTCATGACATGCAACAATTCCATCATACGCCCCATACCCCCTCGAAGGTCTTCAAGCTCATTGCTAAGACGATCAATCTCTTTTGCCTGATCCTCCATTCTTTTCCGAGTTTGAGCTCTGGTGTTGTATTGGTGCCGAGAACTCAGGGTGACGAAACTGGAAGGTGAGAGAACCGAGTGTGAGAAATCGGGAGACACATGCAATGCAAGAGTATGGTAAAATGTGAATGTAAATGAAGATTTCATGGAATTCAAAACATTTACGAATGTCGTGGGGTACCAAAGAAATCTTTTTCTTGTTTTTTCATTTTATATTTTTTTTATTTATGGTATCCCGCGATATCCGTTAATGATGTTTGAACTCCATGAAATACAATGCAATGAGATGCTTTATGGATGCAATGCATGAAAACACACAAAGTCCTAGGTTAAAGGCTTGCATGAGGTTCAAAGGCAAGTACCCTCCCCTGAAGTTAGATGGTTCATCCTGTCCTACAAAAGTAACCAGGTTCTAAGGGATCTCAATATCATTGATCTTTCACAAGGGTGGTTGTTCAGAAGGCAACTTACTTGCCAACCAAAACCCTCCAAGTTTAAGATCTCAATGAGCGTAGTATCGAGTGTCAACCAACTTCAGTCTGCACCAAAGCCGGTTACCTCACTACTTTCTAAAGGCCAAGATGAGTTAACTAGGGCTCTAAAAGTCAGTTAGTGCATTGACAACATATGGCAGCCTCAATATTATCCTCAACTTGACTTAAGGAATATAAGCACCAACCAAGAAGTCGCACTAACCATGGCCACCAGATCAACCGTATCGATATACGTCGTACAGTTTCCTTGGTCTATTGCCATTTACCTAAGGTACACTAGATCCGGGTGTAGGACCTATCTCACAGCACAAGGAACAGTCCCACAATCAAAGCACAAATATATACATGCAAATGAATAATATCACAGATAGTAATAAATATGAACAAGTTAGGGATAACCCTCAAAAGCCTCATCACAGTCCCCAGTGAAGTCGCCATTTTCTGTTGCGGTGGAAATAGGATCACAAACTATTAATGAGTTTGAATCGCAATTCAATTCACAACCGCTCTTTGATTTATCCGAAGGAAAAGGTCAAAAGAGGGAAAGCCTATTTTTGCATTGTAAACACAACGCGGGGAAAGATCTAGGGTTCGGGGGTTGGTTAAATTTAGGGAAGGTATTAGCACCCTAAACTTCTGTAGTACTCTACAGGACCCTTTTGTTCAGATGCTTACTATTTTTGCTTTATTATTCTTAAGGTATATGTACAAAGGGATTAAAAGTGAGAAAAGAGACCTAAGGGGTTAATTCTAAGTTTACTCGGCAAGACATTGCATCTTGTGCCTACGTATCCTTACGGGAGTGGAATCAGAGTAATCGTAGTTCCCCTCAAAAGGGAGGTTAGAAACGTCTTGACTGTGGCCAAGGTTTCAATGGGGAATAAACGTATCTTAGGGACACGCTTACATGGAGTGTAGAAACTCCAATATCTACGTTGAATTGTTAAGTTGTAATTAGGGTTAAATTAGGGATTCCACGGCGGGAAACCCTAAAATGAGCGCGGCGGCTCTTTGACCTAAAGCTAGGGGTAAAATTGTAATTTAGCCTGCGGCGAGGCATTTGTGAAAATTAGGGTTTGAAGTTTGTAGTGGTGAAGTTTTAAGGGTTTGAGGACTATTGGCACGGCGGTCAAACGGTTAGACCTAACCTTCGGATGTGTGTAGTGTGACAGAAGTATTGATGAAGAGGTGTGAGAGATTAATCATACAAGCAGAGAAATAATGATAGAAATTAAAGCCATACAAGCAGAATTAAAAGGCAGAAAGTAAACGCGATTGTTATGTTCGCGGGGTTACATATGAGAAACAGTTACAACAAAGCGATAATTTGAATAAAACGTGACTAAATAAATAAGACAACATGACGAAGCTGCAAAATAAACGAACAAGATTAGTGGACAGTATTCAAGCGACAACCAATAGGCTGTGAAACGCATAAGAAAACGTACGCGAGGCTGGAGATTCTTTTTTGTGGCTTCTTTTTGATGTCGAGCAAAGTTTTTGATCTTTATTTTTTATATATTTTTTATATACATTTTTTTTGATAACCTAAAATATGAAAAGTTAATTTTTTAATATATAAAATGATTTAAAATTTGTTTTGAGAAAAGTTCTTATAACTTGTTGTGAAAAGGATATAATTTGTTTTGAAAAAATCTATTATAATTTATTTTGAAAAAATTTATTATAATTTATTTTGAAAAAGTTTGTTATAATTTATTTTGAAAAAGTTTGGGTTAATTAGTTTTGAAAAGCTTAATATAATTTGTTTTGAAAAGCTTAATATAATTTGTTTTGAAAAAAATCTTAATAAATTATGAACACTAATAATAAGTAACAAAATAAAGCCATAAGATATAAGTAAATAAAACCAAAGCCGAAGGTTGGGCCGGTTCTTTTCAAACCCGATGCTGAATAGCAATTGAATCAAAGTTATGTCTAGGGTTTTCTCAAACCCTTTGCGGCGCCGCTCTCACATTCTTGTTCTCGATTTCTCTTTCGATTCAATCTTCTTCCTCTCCATTCGCATGGCTTTCTTTCACAATTTTAACCTGACACAAAACAAACAAAAACGTTGAACATAAAAAGCGCGATCTTTCCACTCACGTTCTTTGCGATTTCGATGCGGAAGTCTCGCGTTAAAGTGATCGGAGATTATGATCGGTGACGGTGATGGCGTGGAGGAGGCGATGATGAGACTCTAATCTGAGCTTGGGAGGTGATTGCCCGCTACTCTGACGAGTGGTGCTGGTGAACCTTCGTCTGAATGCTTTGGGATTGTATATTTTTTGATGAACTCAATCGACGATGATGATATGTGAGTTTGATGCTCGCGTTGTCTTTTGATTTGGTGGATTCGTCCCTTTTTTTGATGATCTTGATGGCCGATTGAGGATTTTTAGGGTTTCGTCTATTTGGATCCTTTGGGGTTAGGGTTCCACGACCTCTTCCCCTCTTACCAGGTGAATTCGTTCCTATTATACTCCTTGGTTTCCTTGGGCTTGGATCTTATTGGTTTCACGTTATTATTTTTGATTGGAGCTTGATTGCGATTTGATTGTCTGATACAATTTCTTTCCTTTTCTGATACTAGTTGGATTTCCTTGACATGATTTGATTTTGTCTTCGTATCTGATAGAATTTATGATGATTGGATTCTAATTTGGACCCCTAGTGCTGATGATATCTTTGGATATGTCCGATTTAACTCGAAAACCTTCTCTTTCGGATGTGCTTGATTGATTTTCTGATGTAACTCCAGATTTTTGTTTGGAATTTCGTTTTGGATAACCTGCTTCACTTTGACTCACTTTGGATATTTGATTTCGCTTTGAATTCTTGGTTTCGTTGTGATTTAGATAATCTGGATTGATGTGGGTTTCTGGTTTTGTTGCAGACATGTTATCCAAACTTGATACGCCTCTGACTCTTCTCCGAATTTCACTGTGATGCTTATGGACCCCTCTGATGCGGCTTTGAATGTCTTCGATATCTTGAACTGATTTGTGGCTGCGAGTTTGGGGCAATGATGTTCGTAGCTGAGCCTCGGCTTCACATTTTGTTTCTCCACCGTGGCCTGCACATTTGGTTGAGGCTTACTTTGAACTGATGCGTGAGCATGATTATGAACTTATCTTGCTTTTTCTGGTATAGTTTCACTCGCCGGTGTGATTTGTGTTGTGCTGCGTTGAAATGCGAATGCCTTACTTTGACGCTCTGTTCGATTTCAAAACAATCTTCCTGATGTTCATTTTTGATTGTTGATTTTTTCAGATATTTGACCCATTGGGATTTGGTCCAAGTCGAGTTTCTTTTGACTTGTTTTGTAATCCTGCAGTTGGTTTCTCTGTTCTTGATGGTCTGGCTTGTTCTTGAACTGAACTTGCCCTTTTGGTTTATTGCATTGTTGCTTTTGTGATTTTATGCTAATGCCAATTCTGGTGTAGCTCCGGTTATGCTGATGCAAATTCTGTCGTGGTTTACTTTCTGTTCGGATTTGGGATTTGACTTTCATGGGCTCACTTATGTGGTTCAGAGTTGATACAGTTGTGGCATTCGGTTATGAGCCCCTTTTGGATCCTGATTTACTTGATAGTGCCCCAAAAATGATTTACTTGATAGAATGGTATTTGACTTTGAAACAGAATCCAATTTTCGGCATATGATCCTTTTCGGCAAATCATTTCGGCCCCTACTTCTTTTTCTCTCACTCTTTCTCGGCTGTCCCGTATGATAAGAACAATTATAACCACCTGATCTGATGCCCATGGCACGGATCGGTAATGGGAGTAGGATGCGGCTTCGGTTGTGCCCTCCCGACACTCGATGATGACAATTGTTCTGAGAGTGTCGAATAACCTCTAACACTTTCCTTTTTCTTCTGTTTTGTTTTCTTTGGCTCTTTTCAGGTAATCGGAGCTTCATGAAGGACTCAAAGGAGGAAGATTATGAAGAACACTTAGAAGCTTAGGACTTAGAACTTTTTAGAATAGATAGCCAATGTAATGAATCTTTTTGTAAACCAGTGGGTATAAAGTTCAAAATTATTTATCCATTTCCATTGTAAACTAAATATTTATGAAATAAAGTTCAAAAATATTTATTCACTTCTTATTTGTAAATAATAATTCGAAAATTATTTAAATTCACTCCTTAGATGTAAATTGCAAATACTTATGAATAAAGCTTCAAAAATATTTAAACTCACCTCTTAGTTGTAAATTATAAATATTCACGAATGATATTCACAAATATCTAAACTCATTTCCCTTTTTGTATTGGACAATATTATGAATGAGATCCACTCTCTTTATATTAATTGACTGCTTACCGTAACCGGATTAAATCTGACCAAAACTCAAACTGAGTTCCTGCTTTCCAAATAACCTTAGCAGTATCTGCTTCCTCTCAGGAATACTGTCCCACTTGTCTCAAAATTACAGACTCCACGTGAAATGACCAAAATGCCCCTGTGGTAATTCCTGAAATAAAACGCACTCATATGATTGGTTAGTGATTAATGGATGCAAAATGAAATGCTATGTGAAATGAACTGACTAAATGTAAGGGTAAAATTTGGGGTATTACAGTTGCCCCTATTTAAATAGCTACACCGGATGATTTGAGTGACGGAGACTCGAGGAATCATGGTGGAGGGATTTAAATATAGATAACCAAAAATTTTGCCCTTATATGTGGCGATATGCAATGCTATAGTCAAAACGAGAACAGACTAATGCAGACCATGCCATGAATATGATATGATGCGTATGCTGGGATGATGAATGCGAAAATGCTGACGAATACGACGACACAGGGACAGACGCTACAAGAAGAACACACTGGAGAAAATGACACGCTGGGCCACAGCACAACACCGGGGAATTCTAAAATGATGGTCAACTGGTGCGGATACGACCAATTGTCATTTTTAGAACTGGAACGAGATCCTCAAATGGAGATGGTACCTATGAGGCGGCCTCCACTGGGGAATCTTAAAAGTGAAACTGGATCATGTACGACTGCAAGATCGATCACAGAATGCTGGAGCATTGAGCAAAGAATAACATCCAAGCTTCTGTAAACTATCTCTCGTGACAGGATCAAACGGGCCTTTCGGAACTCCGTAGCAAATATACAGGGTAAAAAGAACTGGCTGTATGCCAAAATAAATGGACTTTGAGTGGTTAGAACAATATCCTTAACAGTGACGGCGCCTATGAGATGGCCTCCACTTGGGGAATGTCTAACAATAAGACTGGATCTACACGACTGCAAGATCGATTACAGAATGCTGGAGCATTGAGCAAAGAATAACATCCAAGCTTCTATAAACTATCCTTCGTGATGGGATCGAATGGACTTTTCAGAAATCCATATCAGATATACAGGGTAAAAACCGGCTGTATGCCAAAATAAATGGGCTTTGATGGGAAATGCCCTGATAAGCTTCTCGAGGGAGAACTGTCACTTATCGTTGGAAGGGACTTACATGCCAAAATGGATAAGCACTCAAATAAAGAGGCTGCTGCTTATCTGATAAATAAATCTTCTCGCATTTTAAGGTCGGCGCCTGGAATGCGATTCTGATTTTTCTCTTACTGAAGGATAAATAAACTGCTTCAAGATCGTGCTCTCTTGAATATGAAACGGGTAAACTGAACTTCTTCATACTTCAGAATCGTGCTCTCCTGAATATGAAACCGGGTGACTGAATATACTCATACTTCAGAATCGTGCTCTCCTGAATATAAAACTGGATGACTGAATATGCTCATACTTCAGAATCGTGCTCTCCTGAATATGAAAGTGGATAATCGAACTTCCTCATAACTCAGAATCGTGCTCTCCTGAATATGATTCGGCTCCTGAAATTTCTTCATTCTTCAGAATCGTGCTCTCCTGAAAAAACGGCCAAACCGAACTTCCTCATAACTCAGAATCGTGCTCTCCTGAATATGATTCCGCTCCTTCTTTTACTAAAGGATAAATGAACTTCTTCATAACTTCAGAATCGTGCTCTCCTGAATATGAAACTGCTCAAACCTCCCCGTAACTCAAGATCGTGCTCTCCTGAATACGATTTGGTTCAAACCTCAAGACGGCAGGGAAATGGAAGCCCAACTGCTCCATGGAGATGGCCATTTGCTGCGAGTCATAACGAGGATATGATCGACTTCTTAGGTGAGAAATACCGTGTGTTGATGCTGTAAAATGTAAAGTGTAAAGGGTTGTAACATGTAGGATTGTAAAGTGTTGTACTGATAGATTTTCCAGGCGCGGACTGGCGTGTATCTGTAAAGGATTTAGTTGAAAGATGGTGCAAAATAAATGCACGTCCGGGTACAGTGATAAACTTCTCAAGCGAGATAGTCGCGTATCTGTCATGGTATGGTGAAAACCTTTAGATGGTGCAAAATAAATGCACGTCCGGTTGGGCTCGACGACCGACAAGACTGAGATTCAATCTAGGATCGAGCTAGAAAGATCAAGACTCCACCGAGGGAATGATCTCGAAGGGTAAATATCTAATCCTGGCGAGGAAAGATAGCTGAAGTAACCGTCATCCACGAGGATCGAGCTCCGTAGGGAAACTTGGAAACACATATGTATTTCATGCTTAGAGCTGACAATCTATTTGGAGAGAATGGGCAAACCCCAGTTACTCGGCGGTAACGACCAAATGATGGTGAAACACAATGAACCTGTGAATGATAATGCATATGTTAATGCATATGTTAATGTGAATGTATGTTAATGTCTATGTATGTTAATGTTTATGTATGCAAGATGTTATGAAATGAGTATGTAATGAATATGTAATGAATATGTAATGAATATAGGCATGTGATGCTTATGCCCTTGCATATGCTGACGAAACAGACTAGAGACGGGACGAGAGATGAAATAAACATCTCGACGGAGATACCCTGCGTTCTCTGCAACCAATACGTCAATCATGGGCAAGAAAGATCAATGGTAGAACCATGTCTGGTTTTAAAGTTCTGAATTCTCTGGGGAGAAGATAATCTGCTCGGGCGTACAGTATCACGTCCTCACATGGGGAGAAGAAAACCTGAGGGACACTTTTAAGTTACCCCAAGAAGAAGTTGTCAGCTTATAGTCTCTTTGGGGACTACCACTGGGCAATGGTTTGAAAGTGTTTCTGCAATAATGACATTTCCGGGGAATGAAGAGATCCTGTCGGAATTTCCACTAGTCAAAGTAATTTATTACGTTTCAAATTTGTTTTGTTTTTTTTTTTTTGAAAAATAGTTTTGAAAAATCTACAATGCACCTTTCATTTTCAAATTTTAAGAATAAACGCATTTTGCATAACAATAGAAAATAAAGAGCAATGCACCAAGGAATGTAAGTAACGAGATGGTATCTTTTATTAAAGGGTGATAGCTTGCTGAAGGCAGAGCTCCACAGATGATTACATTTTGAGATTGGCAACATGGGAAAAGGTTACATCGAATCCAATAACACCTACTGACACTAATAACTAAGACTAATCCAGAATCCTGCTTTGGGCAAGGATGAAAGAAACTGAAACATGGCTCTTATGAGATAATCAGTGTCTTCTGATGCAATGAAATGCCTCTGTCCCTAACTTTTGCCTGGACCGCCCTTTCGGGTTTTCAATCCACCGGGACGCTCTTTTTTGCCTAAGCCGCCCTTTCGGGTTTTCGTCTTAGCGAGCTTTTTATTATTATTATTTTTTTTCAACCCTTACTTTTGCCTAAGTCGCCTTTTGCAGGTTTTCGACTTAGCGAGTTTTTAGGCATAATATTTTCGGACTGCATCAGAATTCACGGGATGTGCTAGTTCTTCACCGTCCATTGTCGTAAGTATTAGAGACCCTCCGGAGAAGACAGTCTTTACAACGAATGGTCCTTCATAATTGGGCATCCACTTTCCACGCATATCTTTGTGTACTGGCAAGATCTTTTTGAGTACGAGCTCTCCTTGACGGAACTCACGGATACGAATCTTCCTATCAAATGCTCTTTTCATCCGTTTCTGATATAATTGCCCATGGCACATGGCTGTCAAGCGCTTCTCGTCAATGAGATTCAACTGATCCAATCTGTCCTGAACCCACTCAGCTTCCTCAAGTTCAGCTTCCATTAACACTCTTAGCGAAGGTATCTCTACTTCGACGGGGAGCACGGCGTCCATTCCATATACCAGTGAGAAGGGTGTTGCCCCTGTCGAAGTTCTTACTGAGGTTCTGTATCCATGCAACGCAAACGGTAACATCTCATGCCAATCTTTGTAAGTCACAACCATCTTTTGCAGGATCTTCTTGATATTCTTATTCGCAGCTTCAACGGCCCCATTCATCTTAGGACGGTACGGAGAAGAGTTATGGTGAGTGATCTTGAAGTTATCACACAGCTCTTTCATAGTCTTATTATTCAGATTGGTGCCATTGTCAGTTATTATCCGGCTTGGGACTCCATAACGGCAGATAATCTCTTTTCTGATGAATCGGGTAAC
The DNA here is from genome assembly GCA_963859935.3 of Lathyrus sativus. Classification (NCBI taxonomy): domain Eukaryota; kingdom Viridiplantae; phylum Streptophyta; class Magnoliopsida; order Fabales; family Fabaceae; genus Lathyrus; species Lathyrus sativus. The sequence goes on along the minus strand of OZ012739.1, from coordinate 168,355,639 downwards.
CACTTGCTTGGTCACGTTAGCGTAGGAGGCAGCCTCTACCCACTTGGTGAAATAATCAATGGCAACAAGGATAAAACGATGTCCATTAGAAGATTTCGGCTCAATTGCCCCAATCATGTCGATGCCCCACATAGAGAACGACCATGGTGAAGACAAAACATTCAACGGTGACGGAGGTACATGCATTTTATCAGCATAAATTTGGCACTTATGGCATTTTCTAGCGTATTGGATGCAGTCGGCTTCCATGGTTAACCAGTAATACCCAGCCCTTAACATCTTCTTGGACATAGCATAACCATTGGCATGGGTTCCGAAGGTCCCCTCATGAATTTCCTGCAGTAACATGTCCGCTTCCCGTTTATCAACACATCTGAGCAGGACCATGTCGTGATTTCTCTTGTACAACACATCATTACTGATAAAGAATTTGGACGCCAATCTTCTCAATGTCTTTTTGTCCAGACCAGTAGCACCATCGGGATACTCCTGCTTGACGAGATAGTTCTTGATATCGTGAAACCAAGGCTTTTCATCCACCTCAACTTCTTCGACCAACTGACAATAAGCGGGCTCAACCTTGCGCTCAATATGGATAAGAGGTGCTTCATTAACGAATTTCACTTTCCACATGGATGCTAACATGGCTAATGCATCAGCCACGTGATTCTCGGATCTAGGAACATGCTCGAACTCTATTTCGTCGAAATACTTGATCAGCTCAATAATGTAGTCCTTATAAGGGATCAGCTTCTCATTCTTCGTTTCCCATTTGCCTTGTACCTGGTAGATAACCAAGGCTGAGTCACCACTTACTTTAAGAAGTTTGATTCGGAGGTGAATTGCTGCTTCGAGGCCGAGGATACACGCTTCATACTCTGCGACGTTATTAGTACACTCAAAGTCCAATCTTGCTGTAAATGGAGTGAATCCACCCTTTGGGTTCATCAAAACGGCGCCTATACCGTGCCCATTGAAATTTGAGGAACCATCAAACATCATCTTCCACCAAAGACCTGGTTCTGGACCTTCGCTCGGATCTGGCTCTTCACAATCTCTTTTAATCAACAGGATATCCTCATCGGGAAAATCGAACTTAAGAGGTTCATAATCTTCAACTGGCTGGTCTGCAAGGTAATCAGATAAGATACTACCCTTAATCGCCTTCTGGGGTACATACTGGATGTCATATTCGGATAACAACATGTGCCAACGGGCTAGCCTCCCAGTTTGAGCAGGTTTTTCGAAAATATACTTGATCGGATCCATTTTAGAAATCAATAACGTGGTATGACAGACCATATACTGCCGAAGGCGCTTTGCGGCCCATGCCAATGCACAACAAGTTTTCTCTAATGGTGAATACCTGTTTTCGCAATCGGTAAACTTCTTGCTCAGGTAATAAATCGCATGTTCCTTTTTCCCAGTCTCATCATGTTGTCCAAGCACACAACCCATAGACTTCTCGAGAACAGTAAGGTACATAAATAACGGTCTTCCAGGTATGGGCGGGATCAGAATAGGGGGATCTTGCAAATAACCTTTAATCTTCTCAAACGCTTTCTGACAATCTGGGTTCCACTCAACTGTCTGCCCCTTGCAAAGCAACTTGAATATCGGCTCACAAGTAGCGGTCATATTAAAGATAAACCTGGAAATGTAATTCAGACGTCCCAGAAAACCCCTAACTTGCGTCTCGGTTTGCGGAGCCGGCATATCTTGAATGGCTCGGACTTTGTCAGGATCCACCTCAATCCCTCGCTGGCTAACAATGAAACCAAGCAATTTTCCGGATCTGACACCGAAGGTACATTTTGCAGGATTCAATTTCAACTGATATTTCCTGAGTCGTTCAAACAATTTCACCAAATGGTCTAGATGTTCCTCTTCGCTCTGAGATTTGGCTATCATATCGTCCACATACACCTCAATTTCTTTGTGCATCATATCATGAAAAAGAGTGGTCATAGCACGTTGGTAAGTTGCCCCTGCATTCTTTAAACCGAAGGGCATGACTTTGTAGCAGAAAGTTCCCCAAGGAGTAATGAAAGTAGTCTTCTCTCGATCATCGGGATCCATCTTGATCTGATTATAGCCGGAGAAACCATCCATAAATGAGAACAACGCAAAACTGGCTGTATTGTCTACCAGTGTATCAATATGTGGCAGAGGGAAATCGTCTTTCGGACTTGCTTTGTTCAGGTCCCTGTAATCCACACACATCCTAACTTTACCGTCCTTCTTGGGCACTGGTACAATGTTGGCAACCCAATCTGGATATTTTGCGACTGCCAAGAAACCTGCATCCAACTGCTTTTTAACCTCATCTCGAATCTTCAAAGCCATGTCGGGTCTCGTTCTTCGAAGCTTTTGCTTGATAGGCGGACAATCTGGCTTAAGCGGCAACTTGTGAACAACAATGTCCGTGTCTAGGCCCGACATATCTTGATACGACCACGCAAACACATCAATATACTCTTTTAACAACTCAATCAACCTCGGCCTAATCTCCGTCCCAAGCATTGCACCAATCTTGACCTCTTTCTTGCTCTCATCGGTACCGAGATTAATTGGGTCCACTTGCTCTTTATGCGGTTGAAGCTCTGTGTACTCGTACTCAATCAATCTTGTCAGTTCCGCGGGTACTTCAAGATCTTCTTCACCCTCGTCCTCAGCTTGATTGATGGGTGCATCCCAGTCAGGAGTGTCAGCAAAGTCATTGGATCCAACAAGGTTTATGATGTCTCTGCATGATGGAAGGCTTACTTAATTAAAATGCTCGAAGATTTGTAAGAATGAAATGCTGTTTTTTTATATTATTATTTTTCGGAAGAAAGGTTGCCAATTTCATTTTTAACAGTGAAAACAAAAAACGCAGATGAACAAAGTGGAATCGAACAAAATACTTTTATTAATATCTTTTTATGAATGAAAGGTGGCCCGACAAAACGACCCTATAGCCTTGGGCAGAGCTACAGATTTTTATTTGAAAATGTAAATGAAACTAAAAAAACAATTACTTTGACAAGGGAAAAATAACAGGGATCTCTACGGCCTCCCAGTTGTTCAAAACTGCATCACCCTTAAACACCAGGTTGCTCAGCTCTTCATTTTCTTCACAGTCGCTGATGGCATTGACTTGGAAACCTCCGCTGACAAATACCTCTTGGATAACCTTCGGACGCCCTTCGACAGTGGTGGCAGCTCCATTCTGAGTTGGTTTGTAACCCAACCCAGAGCGATCAGTCTTGGTCTTGACATCAATTACCTCTCCCCAACCTTCAGGAATGCCCCTGTCAATTGTTGATTTGGTACTCTTCAGAGATGCAAAAGATGGATTACCCTGACCCACTGTCTCTTCGACTTCTAGCAGAACAACATTGGCGATCTCAAGTGCTTGAAAGGAGATTTCTAAAGCATTCTCATCGGCCTCGATGTAACGGAAAAAAGACAGGTTACTGACCATCAGATCTTCCTCACCGTGTATAATAACCAACTTTCCATCGATCACGAACTTCATCTTCTGATGTAAAGTTGAGGTCACTGCCCCAGCGGCATGGATCCACGGCCTTCCAAGTAAACAACTGTAGTTGGGATTAATGTCCATGACTTGAAACGTGATATTAAAGACTTGCGGACCAATCAGGATAGGAAGCTCAACCTCCCTCATTACCGACCGGCGAGAACCATCGAAAGCCTTGACGACCAAAGGAGTAGGTTTCAACACAGTCTCTTTACAAGCCAACTTATCAAGAACCCTCTTGGGTAGAACATTCAGAGAAGAGCCGGTGTCTACTAGCACTCTCGCTAAATTGTCCTCCTGACATTTTACCGATATATGTAAAGCACGATTATGGTTCGGACCCTCCTCCGGTAACTCTTCATTGCTGAAACTGAGGGTGTTACAGGCGGTTAAATTGGCAATCACACTATTAAATCGACTGGTGCTAATATCTTGATCCACATGTGCTTGAGTCAAAACCTTCTGCAAGGCCATCCTATGAGCGGGTGAATTCATCAACAGAGATAGAATTGAGATCTTGGAAGGAGTCTGATGAAGTTGATCGATAACTTTATAGTCACTTTTCTTGATGATCCTCAAAAATTCGGCATCTTCATCATTCGTGATGGCTCCCTTACCTTTGTCTTTGGCAGGCACAGGGATATTAGTGGTCTCCTTAGGTGGATCCTTATTAGAATGGGGAGTGTACACACGGCCACTGCGAGTCATCCTGCTTGCCTCTGCGATATTGGTCACCGTGCCCTTAACCTCTTCATTTGGAATAACCTTCCCAGACTCCTTGTCAATCATAGTCACGTCATATTTCCAAGGCACAGCTTTAGGATCACTGAAAGGAAACGGACTCGGTCTTCGAATAACTATAGGCTTAGGCTGATTCACTTCAGGGATAAACGGCTTTGGTATATCGAACACGGGATTGGCGGAGCCTGCCCCTGATAAATTAAACACTGGTACCTTACCCTTTGATTCAGGCTGATGGAAGACAGGCTCAACCACAGCGACCTCATCCTTCTTGGCTTGGCTTGTCACTTGTAAAACACCCTCATTAATTAACCTCTGAACATCATTCTGAACCAACACACAACCCTTAGTACTGGCTTCACAACTTACACATGCAACGTGGGAAGTATCTACTAAACCAGCTTCAAACAGTTTCGAATGGAACATTTTGAGAGGAGTCTTAATCTGTTCAACGTCAAGGGCATAACCTTCTTCCGAATCAGCACCAATGGCATTGACACTCTCATGGTTAGGAAAAGGGTTCTTCTTAACATTTGGTTGAGGATCTTCAAATGACAAAATCTTCTTTTCCAATAGGTCCCTGACAATATTTTTGAGAGCATAACAATTCTCCAGATCATGGCCAGGCGCACCCTCATGAAATAAACAGTGAGCGGCGGCGTTGTAATTGGCGGGTAGAGGATTAGGAGGCGGACCCAAAGCCCGAGTAGTGATTAGACCTTGCTTGACCAAAGAGGGATACAACTCGGTGAAAGTCATTGGAATCGGCGGACAAGGTTTATACGTTCTTCTGTTCGGCATATTCTGGCGAGGAGCCGGACTCTTTGGCCGTTGAGGAGCAGGAGTATTGGGTGCCTGTAGGTAGTTGACAGGAGGCGGATAAACAGGAGGTTGTTGCATAGGTTGATACATAGGAACCTGTTGATTGAAAGAAGGTGTAATAGCTGCCACATAGGGTTGTTGAGCATACTGGACTGGGTACCCTTGAGGTTGAGCATAACCTTGCGGATGCCGATAAAAGCGTTCCCTTGGTCTACCAGAGGATATAGCATTAGTCTCACTCTCCTTCTTTTTCTGGGAGCTATACGGAGGTTTCTTCGGCTGGTCCTTAGAAGCGCCATGATTATTTGTCATTTTACCACTCTTCATACCCAATTCAATCTTGACACCCACAGCAACGATGTCAGAGAAATTTGAAGTCACACTACCCACCATTCTCTCATAAAATTCTGGACGAACCGTGTCGACAAACCAATCAGCTAACTCTTTTTCGGACAAAGGAGGTTCTACCTGTGAAGCAGTCTCTCTCCACCTTTGAGCATACTCTTTGAATGACTCAGAATTCTTTTGTGACATACTCAGCAACTGTCTTCTGTCAGGAGCCAGATCCATATTGTACTTGTAGTGTTTGATGAAAGCGTCAGATAAATCTTGAAAGCTCTTAACGCGGGACTGGTCCAAAGTTAAATACCACTTGGAAGAAGCACCCTTCAAACTGTCTTGGAAGCAATGAATCATCAGTTTATCATTCTCAACATGGGCAGCCATTTTGCGATAATACATGATCAGATGACTCTTAGGACAGGTGGCACCTTCATAACGATCGAAGTTCGGAGTTTTGAACTTCGGGGGAATAACCAAACCTGAGACCAAACAAACATCCCTTGCAGCAGCCCCAAAAATTTGATCACCCTCTACCTTTTTCAATCTCTGGACGATAGTGTTTACCTCCTCACGAAGCTTATCATGTTTCTCATAACCCTCAACATTCTCATCAAGATTATCAAAAACTGTCTCATTGAAATACGGTTGCGCACGGGTGTGTACAACAGGTGGTGCAAAGATAGGAGCCCCCCTAGAAACTTCAGAAAACAAAGGCACGGCTTGCTGAACAGGTTGATTAATCGGAACAGTGGCTTGAGGAGGCATAAAACCGGGAGCAAGACCATAAGGTGGGTCCCTTGCTACGGTCACACTTGGTGAAGGGTCCACAGTAACGCCGGTAATCTCAGAAACAACAGTGGGCTGGGTATCCATCTTAGCATTCATGACATGCAACAATTCCATCATACGCCCCATACCCCCTCGAAGGTCTTCAAGCTCATTGCTAAGACGATCAATCTCTTTTGCCTGATCCTCCATTCTTTTCCGAGTTTGAGCTCTGGTGTTGTATTGGTGCCGAGAACTCAGGGTGACGAAACTGGAAGGTGAGAGAACCGAGTGTGAGAAATCGGGAGACACATGCAATGCAAGAGTATGCTAAAATGTGAATGTAAATGAAGATTTCATGGAATTCAAAACATTTACGAATGTCGTGGGGTACCAAAGAAATCTTTTTCTTGTTTTTTCATTTTATATTTTTTTTATTTATGGTATCCCGCGATATCCGTTAATGATGTTTGAACTCCATGAAATACAATGCAATGAGATGCTTTATGGATGCAATGCATGAAAACACACAAAGTCCTAGGTTAAAGGCTTGCATGAGGTTCAAAGGCAAGTACCCTCCCCTGAAGTTAGATGGTTCATCCTGTCCTACAAAAGTAACCAGGTTCTAAGGGATCTCAATATCATTGATCTTTCACAAGGGTGGTTGTTCAGAAGGCAACTTACTTGCCAACCAAAACCCTCCAAGTTTAAGATCTCAATGAGCGTAGTATCGAGTGTCAACCAACTTCAGTCTGCACCAAAGCCGGTTACCTCACTACTTTCTAAAGGCCAAGATGAGTTAACTAGGGCTCTAAAAGTCAGTTAGTGCATTGACAACATATGGCAGCCTCAATATTATCCTCAACTTGACTTAAGGAATATAAGCACCAACCAAGAAGTCGCACTAACCATGGCCACCAGATCAACCGTATCGATATACGTCGTACAGTTTCCTTGGTCTATTGCCATTTACCTAAGGTACACTAGATCCGGGTGTAGGACCTATCTCACAGCACAAGGAACAGTCCCACAATCAAAGCACAAATATATACATGCAAATGAATAATATCACAGATAGTAATAAATATGAACAAGTTAGGGATAACCCTCAAAAGCCTCATCACAGTCCCCAGTGAAGTCGCCATTTTCTGTTGCGGTGGAAATAGGATCACAAACTATTAATGAGTTTGAATCGCAATTCAATTCACAACCGCTCTTTGATTTATCCGAAGGAAAAGGTCAAAAGAGGGAAAGCCTATTTTTGCATTGTAAACACAACGCGGGGAAAGATCTAGGGTTCGGGGGTTGGTTAAATTTAGGGAAGGTATTAGCACCCTAAACTTCTGTAGTACTCTACAGGACCCTTTTGTTCAGATGCTTACTATTTTTGCTTTATTATTCTTAAGGTATATGTACAAAGGGATTAAAAGTGAGAAAAGAGACCTAAGGGGTTAATTCTAAGTTTACTCGGCAAGACATCGCATCTTGTGCCTACGTATCCTTACGGGAGTGGAATCAGAGTAATCGTAGTTCCCCTCAAAAGGGAGGTTAGAAACGTCTTGACTGTGGCCAAGGTTTCAATGGGGAATAAACGTATCTTAGGGACACGCTTACATGGAGTGTAGAAACTCCAATATCTACGTTGAATTGTTAAGTTGTAATTAGGGTTAAATTAGGGATTCCACGGCGGGAAACCCTAAAATGAGCGCGGCGGCTCTTTGACCTAAAGCTAGGGGTAAAATTGTAATTTAGCCTGCGGCGAGGCATTTGTGAAAATTAGGGTTTGAAGTTTGTAGTGGTGAAGTTTTAAGGGTTTGAGGACTATTGGCACGGCGGTCAAACGGTTAGACCTAACCTTCGGATGTGTGTAGTGTGACAGAAGTATTGATGAAGAGGTGTGAGAGATTAATCATACAAGCAGAGAAATAATGATAGAAATTAAAGCCATACAAGCAGAATTAAAAGGCAGAAAGTAAACGCGATTGTTATGTTCGCGGGGTTACATATGAGAAACAGTTACAACAAAGCGATAATTTGAATAAAACGTGACTAAATAAATAAGACAACATGACGAAGCTGCAAAATAAACGAACAAGATTAGTGGACAGTATTCAAGCGACAACCAATAGGCTGTGAAACGCATAAGAAAACGTACGCGAGGCTGGAGATTCTTTTTTGTGGCTTCTTTTTGATGTCGAGCAAAGTTTTTGATCTTTATTTTTTATATATTTTTTATATACATTTTTTTTGATAACCTAAAATATGAAAAGTTAATTTTTTAATATATAAAATGATTTAAAATTTGTTTTGAGAAAAGTTCTTATAACTTGTTGTGAAAAGGATATAATTTGTTTTGAAAAAATCTATTATAATTTATTTTGAAAAAATTTATTATAATTTATTTTGAAAAAGTTTGTTATAATTTATTTTGAAAAAGTTTGGGTTAATTAGTTTTGAAAAGCTTAATATAATTTGTTTTGAAAAGCTTAATATAATTTGTTTTGAAAAAAATCTTAATAAATTATGAACACTAATAATAAGTAACAAAATAAAGCCATAAGATATAAGTAAATAAAACCAAAGCCGAAGGTTGGGCCGGTTCTTTTCAAACCCGATGCTGAATAGCAATTGAATCAAAGTTATGTCTAGGGTTTTCTCAAACCCTTTGCGGCGCCGCTCTCACATTCTTGTTCTCGATTTCTCTTTCGATTCAATCTTCTTCCTCTCCATTCGCATGGCTTTCTTTCACAATTTTAACCTGACACAAAACAAACAAAAACGTTGAACATAAAAAGCGCGATCTTTCCACTCACGTTCTTTGCGATTTCGATGCGGAAGTCTCGCGTTAAAGTGATCGGAGATTATGATCGGTGACGGTGATGGCGTGGAGGAGGCGATGATGAGACTCTAATCTGAGCCTGGGAGGTGATTGCCCGCTACTCTGACGAGTGGTGCTGGTGAACCTTCGTCTGAATGCTTTGGGATTGTATATTTTTTGATGAACTCAATCGACGATGATGATATGTGAGTTTGATGCTCGCGTTGTCTTTTGATTTGGTGGATTCGTCCCTTTTTTTGATGATCTTGATGGCCGATTGAGGATTTTTAGGGTTTCGTCTATTTGGATCCTTTGGGGTTAGGGTTCCACGACCTCTTCCCCTCTTACCAGGTGAATCCGTTCCTATTATACTCCTTGGTTTCCTTGGGCTTGGATCTTATTGGTTTCACGTTATTATTTTTGATTGGAGCTTGATTGCGATTTGATTGTCTGATACAATTTCTTTCCTTTTCTGATACTAGTTGGATTTCCTTGACATGATTTGATTTTGTCTTCGTATCTGATAGAATTTATGATGATTGGATTCTAATTTGGACCCCTAGTGCTGATGATATCTTTGGATATGTCCGATTTAACTCGAAAACCTTCTCTTTCGGATGTGCTTGATTGATTTTCTGATGTAACTCCAGATTTTTGTTTGGAATTTCGTTTTGGATAACCTGCTTCACTTTGACTCACTTTGGATATTTGATTTCGCTTTGAATTCTTGGTTTCGTTGTGATTTAGATAATCTGGATTGATGTGGGTTTCTGGTTTTGTTGCAGACATGTTTTCCAAACTTGATACGCCTCTGACTCTTCTCCGAATTTCACTGTGATGCTTATGGACCCCTCTGATGCGGCTTTGAATGTCTTCGATATCTTGAACTGATTTGTGGCTGCGAGTTTGGGGCAATGATGTTCGTAGCTGAGCCTCGGCTTCACATTTTGTTTCTCCACCGTGGCCTGCACATTTGGTTGAGGCTTACTTTGAACTGATGCGTGAGCATGATTATGAACTTATCTTGCTTTTTCTGGTATAGTTTCACTCGCCGGTGTGATTTGTGTTGTGCTGCGTTGAAATGCGAATGCCTTACTTTGACGCTCTGTTCGATTTCAAAACAATCTTCCTGATGTTCATTTTTGATTGTTGATTTTTTCAGATATTTGACCCATTGGGATTTGGTCCAAGTCGAGTTTCTTTTGACTTGTTTTGTAATCCTGCAGTTGGTTTCTCTGTTCTTGATGGTCTGGCTTGCTCTTGAACTGAACTTGCCCTTTTGGTTTATTGCATTGTTGCTTTTGTGATTTTATGCTAATGCCAATTCTGGTGTAGCTCCGGTTATGCTGATGCAAATTCTGTCGTGGTTTACTTTCTGTTCGGATTTGGGATTTGACTTTCATGGGCTCACTTATGTGGTTCAGAGTTGATACAGTTGTGGCATTCGGTTATGAGCCCCTTTTGGATCCTGATTTACTTGATAGTGCCCCAAAAATGATTTACTTGATAGAATGGTATTTGACTTTGAAACAGAATCCAATTTTCGGCATATGATCCTTTTCGGCAAATCATTTCGGCCCCTACTTCTTTTTCTCTCACTCTTTCTCGGCTGTCCCGTATGATAAGAACAATTATAACCACCTGATCTGATGCCCATGGCACGGATCGGTAATGGGAGTAGGATGCGGCTTCGGTTGTGCCCTCCCGACACTCGATGATGACAATTGTTCTGAGAGTGTCGAATAACCTCTAACACTTTCCTTTTTCTTCTGTTTTGTTTTCTTTGGCTCTTTTCAGGTAATCGGAGCTTCATGAAGGACTCAAAGGAGGAAGATTATGAAGAACACTTAGAAGCTTAGGACTTAGAACTTTTTAGAATAGATAGCCAATGTAATGAATCTTTTTGTAAACCAGTGGGTATAAAGTTCAAAATTATTTATCCATTTCCATTGTAAACTAAATATTTATGAAATAAAGTTCAAAAATATTTATTCACTTCTTATTTGTAAATAATAATTCGAAAATTATTTAAATTCACTCCTTAGATGTAAATTGCAAATACTTATGAATAAAGCTTCAAAAATATTTAAACTCACCTCTTAGTTGTAAATTATAAATATTCACGAATGATATTCACAAATATCTAAACTCATTTCCCTTTTTGTATTGGACAATATTATGAATGAGATCCACTCTCTTTATATTAATTGACTGCTTACCGTAACCGGATTAAATCTGACCAAAACTCAAACTGAGTTCCTGCTTTCCAAATAACCTTAGCAGTATCTGCTTCCTCTCAGGAATACTGTCCCACTTGTCTCAAAATTACAGACTCCACGTGAAATGACCAAAATGCCCCTGTGGTAATTCCTGAAATAAAACGCACTCATATGATTGGTTAGTGATTAATGGATGCAAAATGAAATGCTATGTGAAATGAACTGACTAAATGTAAGGGTAAAATTTGGGGTATTACACAAAGCAAGGATTGGAAATCAAGGCTTGGAATGTGGAATGGGATTTTGGAGGGAAATCTGAATTTTAAAGGTGTTCTAGATCCTTCCCAAGTGAAAATTTGAATTCCAAGGTGATCAAAATTGGACCCCAAGTGCATTTGGCTTGTAAAATCACGTACATGGAAAAATCTACAATGGTTAACCAATTAACCATATACGTTAACCGGTTAACACTGTTAAATTTCAAATTTGGGCTGATTCTCCAATGGTTAATCGGTTAACCATATGTGTTAACCGATTAACACCTTCAAAATTTTACATTTGGCGCCTTTTGTTGGGAAATCTGTCCATTTGCCCTGTTTCAACCGTCTAGAGCTCTGTTTAGGTGCTGAACCTCATTTTTGACCGTTGTCACTGTGAAAATGCTTGTTATGAGCCTGAGTGCTGATTCTGATTCGAAATCAACCTGCAAAACGGAATAAAATTGATCGCTCGATTGCTGGGCAAACTAAATGTCAAAGCTTCTGATGCTCGCTACTCAGTTGCTTGCACGAGAATGAAACCTGGGCCATGGGAACCTTGATCCCTTGCCTCGAGAACAAATGCTATGCAAATGCAGGGATGCAAAAATGCAAAATGCAAAGAGACAAAAGCCAGCCAAGAAAAAGGTCGGGCAAATTTTGGGGTGCAACTAGAGTGTGTAGGATCTGCACTTTTCCCTTTTTTTTGTAGCATGATATCACTTTTATGGAATCTTGAATTAATTTCTTTTTATTTTGTATTTGGACTTGGGCTCTTATTGTGTGAAGGGTTTTGTAAACTTTTGGTATGAAAATGGGCTTTCTTGTAATGGTCCTCTTGGACTTTTGGACAATTCAACTTGTTGCAATTTATTGTAATGGAATAGACTTCGTGAACTTACTTGAAGTGAAAAACACCTGAATCTATCTTTGATGAATGAAAAAATCCACCATGAATTAAAGTGAGTCAAAGCCCTGAATTCAATGAATTAAACTTTAGAATTATTTCTTGAATCTGAATAAACTATGACGGAACAAATAATTCTAACTTGAATTTTCATGTTCGATGCCTCTCTTGATTTGAATCTAAGAACCACAGTTAAATTATTTCGACTTCTTCAAATCCTTTATTAAAATCAATCTTGAAGTGAAAAGAAAACCAACTTGAAATGGCCTTGAATTGAATATTGTGTTTGAATTCTCACTTGAATAGGACTATAACTTTGAATCGATTCAGCCATTTGGACATTGATGGAACCTTAACTTGAACTATGAGCCCCAATACATTGCATCAAACCTAAATTAGAAACGAACTGATCTTTGATGATCCAAAATCATAGAGCATTTGAATTTAACCACATTCTTGCATACAGAATAATCCATGATACAGATGACTTGAGATACTAACTGCCTTACCAATTTACCAAAACCTTGATTGAAATTCAACTGGTCCTGATGATTGTCTACCTTGAAACAAACTTTTTTTTACCACAACCTGATAACTTGGTCCTGAAACAAACCACTCGTTTGACCATGATTAGGTCAAACTCCATTGAATTTCCAACCACACCGCACACACACTTGACCTGATAACCTTGCCTGATCCTGGATTCTATTTTGCAAGACCTGAGCCTTAAAGAACTTGTGATGAAACCAAATTACACTGGATTGTTGAGGATCTATCCAAAACCTTGATTGAATCATCCATTGAACCTTTTGAAGCAAACCTTGATTCACAAATGAAACAAAATAAACAATAGTTGATAACTTCGTTAGTCATGCATGAATGACTGACCTAGATGATATGCAAAAGATCAAAGAATCTAAGGATAAAATTTGGGGTATGACACACATATTTTGACTGTGTTTTGGTTCATTGGATATACGAGTTACGATTAGCATTGCATTTAATTGATTCGTAGTTTGATTGTTGTTAAAAATTTACGTTTATTATCACTCTGTATGGTTTGCAATACGTATATTTCTTTTCGATAGTAGGTTTAGTTAGACAATTCGATCCGACTCGTTTTTCTGCTGCACCATATTTTGAAAATAGATTTTTGCCAAAAGTTTTTTGTTGTAAAATTTATGATCTATTCACGCCCTCTCTAGATCAAAGTCTATCGTCTAACAGTTACAAGCTATTGGTCAATACTCAGGAGCTGCCAATGAAGATCTAAGTATGCACTTGAGACAACTTCTGAAAGTTACTAGTAACTTCAAATTTCCTGGAGTTACTAATGATGCTTTTAGATTGAGGTTGTATCCATACTCTCTAAGGGATAGAGCAAAAGGTTGGCTTAATTCCTTAGAACCCAACTTCACACCCATTTGGAATGCGTTGCTTGTAGAGTTTTCAGCTAAGTATTTTTCTCTTGTTAAGAATGCCAAGATGAGAAATGAAATAACTTCATTTAGATAATGAGATGATGCGTGTATGGTTGATGATTGGGAAAGATTCAAGAATTTTTAAGTCCTAACCATGGGATCCAAAACAGCATCCAATTGGAAACATTTTATAATAGATTGGTATTATCATCAAGAAACATATCCTATGTATCCTCTGGAAGAGCATTGTTATCGGAATCCTATAAAAAAAACATACAAATTAATTGAAAGCATTACTGCCAAGACCTACCAATGGCCAGTTACTAAAGCAGTCGTTATAGTTGCTCCTAAGAAGCCAGTTGGTGTGCGTGAAGTTACTAAGACCATAGCCTTAGGTTCTCAAGTGGACAGACTACACCAAATGAAGAATAACATGATGACGTCTGGCGTACCAGCTACTGAGCCAGTCAAATTTGTAATTGATGTCAATGTTGTTGTATGTGTTTATTGTGGGGGAGCTCATTTATTTGAATAATGTTTAAGTAATCTTGTTTCTGTGAAATATGTGGCAACAACAAATAAAACAATCCCTACAGTTACACATACAATCCATGATGGTGTAATCATCCAAACTTCTCTTGGAGTAACACCCAAATCAACTAAAGTCTCAAGCACCACAAATTCCCCCCTGTTTTCTGAATCAAATCATATTATGGCTATAAACGGAAATAATTAATTGGAGAATATTTTGAATTTCTTTATACAAGAAACAAATAGTCAGTTTCAAGCTCATGGTGTAAGCATAAAAAACTTGGAGAACCAAGTTGGAAAAATTGCTTATGCACTCAGTTCAATACCTATAAGAGCACTCCCAAGATCTACTGAAATACTAACATCTACCCCTAGAACCAAGGGCATTAAAACATGCAAATCCATTTAATTGAGGAGTGGTAAGGAGTATGAAGGATCAAGGCAACAACAGGCTGACAAACCAAAGAAAGATCTAAAGTCTTCTGACACATCAGAAGAAGAGCAAACAACACCTACTACAACTCATTTGGTTGAAGAAAGAAAAGAAGGTCTGCTATAATAACAAAACTCACTTTTCATATGTCAGAAGTCAGCACAACACTCATATTCGTGCGAAGGACCACCACCATATTTTTCTCAAAGGATTAAAAAGGCTAAGGAAGAGCAAAATTTCGGAAAATTCATGAAGATCTTAAACAACTGCATATCAATATCCTTCTGATTTAAGTTATTCAATAAATACTAAATTATTCTAAATTCACGAAGGATGTGTTGACAAAGAGCAAGAGAGTGGGAGAATTTGCTATTTAGCATTAACCCAAAAATGCAACCAATTTGTTCAAGTAAAGCTACCACCTACGTTATAAGACCATGGAGGTTTCACCATAACATGCTAACATAGAAAATTCTTTTTGGAATCGGAAATTGCATGAGTATGTCTAGAACATGAATCATAGTCCTGAATCACATTTTATAAACTATTAAAACCCAATTTTAATTATTCTCAAAACAAACCAACCATAAAAATTAACTATCTTTGATAATTGGTCTATGAAAAGTAATAACTTTTTTTATTACTTCAATTATCGTACTCTTGCGGATGTCAACTATTTAAAAAATAAAAAATAAAAACTTTAATGAGTCACATTTGGAGTAGGCATTTACCACTTTTCACACTTATGGAAGAGAAATAAGTGTGGAGAGAATGAACAAAGGGTGTTAGGTTTCTAATAGAGTGCAAAATCTTAACAATACAAGACAATAGAAATGTTTAAATACTAAAAATGAAAAGACTAAACTGGCCTCAGTGTAAAATAACATATTACCTAATAATAATAAGGTTCAATACAGGTGAGTTTAGAAAATTTATATGTGCATGTATATTCAAATTGATAGGTCTAAGTTTATATAATCGCTAGATTTTATAGAACTAGGTTCTACAAAGTGTTTATCTGTTGTATCTGGTGAAGAAAAATGTGTTCTTCCTCGATCACTATGCACCACTGGAATTAACAGAGAACTGAAGGGGAACGGGAGATTTGGATATTTGGTACTCATACAATTTCCTTCTTCATTTGATATATCACTATGAAAGCATGCACTTGACTCGGGCTCCTGCAATATATAAAATAAATAAATAATAAAAAACTATTATGTCTGTTTCAAAAATCAAAGATGAATTATTGAGCATAATTAATAGGGGTGTTTGTGAATTGGTTTGGTCAATTTTATCAAATTTAACATCTAAACATATCAATAGTATTTAGATTGAATTGAGTTTGAGCTATGCTAAACTTATACCATTTTTGTGATACCGTAACTTATACCGTAGACAAGCAAGGAAGAAAAATTGGATTTGCACAGAAATCAAGACAAGACAAATTATTTAAAAAATAGAATTTATACATTTTATGTATAAATGTACCGTGTTGATGTAAAAAAAGGTGTAAGTTTATCATTTTCTATCGAATTTTAATCTGTAATATGAACTAAACGTATTTTCTTTATAACAATTAAAATATAACAAATTAAAATAAAAGTAATATAACATGTTAATAAGTTGAACTCGTGAGTTTAAGAATTCAAAATTTTAAACCCTAACCAAATAGCATTGAGTTTGATTGAATTAGTTTGGATGAAGAGATTTTCTAATTGATTTATATCATGAATCCCTAATAATTAGGATATATTTCGAGTTTAAAATACTTTAAACAAACTTTCCATTTTAATAATGTCTTGTAAGCTTAACTCAAAAAGTAAAAGACGATAGAGACATTTAATATATAAAATGTTAATCCAAATTCACAATTTATGTTTTTTAATAGTAAATTAGGAGTCACTTATTCAAATAATATTATTTTAGTTTACACAAAATTATATTGCAAGTTTTTAATTACCCTCTAGATTTTAGATTTTTAAATGATTTTTCACATATTTTTAATATTATAAATAAATTTTCAATGAATATTTTACTATTTTAATATGAGAAAAATCTAAAGCTAAAAGTAAATTTTTATAAAAGAATTTTTTTATAATATTTTAAATATGTCGTGAAAACTTGTTCACAAATTCATATTGACTTAATAATATAGACTAAACCCAATCAAAGAATAAACTAGCAAGAACTAAAAATTGTGATGTTTTTTTGTATAATAAAAAAATGCTTGATAGTTTTATAGAAATAAAAAAAAAAACATATTTAATCAAAACAAATATTTTTATATATATCTTAAAATAATAACTAAATAGTAAATGTGATTGAACATTCATATTTGTATAAAACTACTTTATTACGTGCAAATTAGTCTAAATAAGGTCCCCATTTATAAAGCAACTCTCTATATATGTTTTTACTGTAAGATAAATATGAGATTTAATTCAACTAACAACATATTAATAAATTGGGTTTTTTTATTGTTATCATCCTAATATTGTAAAAAAAAATATCAATTGCACCCTCAAATTAACCTGGACCCTTTAGTCAATTTGATGATTAAAAGATATCTTATCTAAAAACACATGCATGTTAGTTTCATAGTAGTTTGAGAGGTAGGGTGGGTCTTTTGTACTTAATACTATTCATATATTTTTCTTTTCTTTTAAGATACTTGTTAAGTTTTGGAAGAAATTTATTAGTTGACATATAAGATTTCTTTGGGGTGGGTTGAGGGAGAAATTTATTTCGTAAATTAAATGTCTTGTAAGTCTAAGAGTAAAGCTAGGAGTTATAAATTTTTGGCTAGTTGATCTAATCCTTTTAGATAAGTGTATATGCGGATTGCTTACAAATGCTTCAAGTATGTGGCATGATATTCTGGTAGTTAGGTACGGTTTTCATTTGTTTCCACTTTTAAAGAGAGAGAGGATACGAGAGTTTCAATCTATTTCAAATTGGTGGAAAAGTGTCCTCTCTTAATGGGTCCAAAGAGAATGACACTTCTAATCAGTTTGATGATAGTATCCTTAAGAAAATAAGGTGAGCCTTAAGATCTTAACATACTTCATGTATGAACCAATAATCTCCATTGATGAAGCTTTGCATAGCAAACAAAAAATGAAAACAGAGAATAGAAAAAAGATGGAGAGAGAAGAATGTGAAGCTCTTTTCTATTTCTGTATTTGTGAAAGCTTAACCAAAATACACAGAAGAAAGGGTATATATACAAGAGGTAGTTGTAACTACCTAACAAACTATAACCACTAACTTCTCATCCACAAACTAATTGGATCACTAAACATAACTAATCCTAATTAATAAGGGAAAACAAAGAGCTGAATTTTAACATCCTCCATCAAGCTCAAGCATGATATATGTCTATCACGCCAAGCTTGGATACAAAATATTGAAACTTGCTAGTTATCAATGGCTTAGTAAGGAAATCTGCCAACTGTTCTTGAGAAGCTATTGGGAGCAACTTTAAAATGCCTTGTTTGATCTTCTCTCTAACAAGATGACAATCAATCTCAAGGTGTTTCGTTATCTCATGAAAAACAGGGTTGAGTGCTATATGAATAACACTCTGATTATCACAATACAAAACTGGTGTTTTGGAGCAAGAGATTTGAAGATCCTTCAAGATGTATAGCAACCATATCAGCTCATATGTGGCTAAACCAAGAGCTCTGTATTCTGCCTCGGAAGATGATCGAGCAATGGTTTGTTGCTTCTTTGTTTTCCATGATACAAGAGATGATCCTATAAAAAAACAATATCCTTAGGTAGATCTTCTGGAATCACTACATCCTGCCCAGTCTGCATCAGTGTATCCTAGAATTTGCAAGGATGACTTTCTAGGGAAGAGAAGCCCTTTACCAGGATTACCTTTTAAATACCTAATAACTCTGCATGCAGCATGATAGTGAACTTCAGTAGGGCAATGCAAAAACTGACTCAATTGTTGCGTGGCAAGAGTTATGTCAGGCCTGGTATTGTTCAAATACAACAATCTGCCAATCAATCTTCTGTATGCAGTAATGTCACAAAAAGGTTTACTGTTGTCTTGATGCAGTTTTATCGAAGGATTGAGAGGAGTATCAACTGGTTTAGAGGCTAGCAATCCTGTATCGGTTAGCAAATCCAGGAAATATATCCTTTGGGATATTGTGATCCCTTCCTTTGAGTGAGCCACCTCAAGCCTTCCTTTGAGTGAGCCACCTCAAGCCCAAGGAAATATTTCAAAGACCCTAAGTCCTTAATTTTGAAGGCAGTATGTAAAATATGCTTGATGTGCTCAAACTCAGCAAGTGAAGTACCTGCTAGAATAACATCATCAACATATATCAAAAGGATTGTGATGTGCCCATTTCTAACCAAGGTAAACATGGAATAATCAGAATTTGATTGGCTATACCCAAGGCTCAACAACAGGGATGTAAGTTTTTCATACCACTTTCTGCTTGCTTGTTTAAGTCCATACAAACTTTGGACAAGTTTACACACTTGATTGGACTTGTTACAAGTGATGCCTTGTGGGACACTCATGTAGACATCTTCCTCTAAGTCACCATGCAAGAATGCATTATTAACATCAAGTTGATGCAAATGCTAATTCTTGATGGCTGCAACTGCAAGAAGAACTCTGACAGTTGATAATTTTGCTACAAGTGAGAATGTATCAAAGAAATCCAAGCCTTCTACTTGATTGTATCCTTTTGCAACAAGCCTTGCTTTGTATCTTTCAATGGTGCCATCAGCCTTATGTTTGATCTTATATACCGACCTGCTCCCAATGGGTTTGATATGAGGTGGAAGATCAATCAATTTTCAGGTGCCATTGACAGCTAAGGCTTCTAATTCATGCTTCATGGCATTCACCCAGTTCTGATATGTGCAAGCTTCCTCATATGTACTTGGCTCATGGTCAAGTGTAACAGATAAAGAGAAAGCTTTATGACTAGGAGACAAAGACTTGAATGAATGAAAATCAGAAATGGGATAAGGAATACCTGAAGATGCTGGTAGGGCCTGACTGCTCGAAGAGTTGCACACATAATCCTTTAGATAAGCATGTGAGTGTCTGTGTCTTTTAATGGTGGTGGAACTGTGTGGATGAGAAGAATCAGGTTGTAATAGAGGGTTAGGATTGTGGTTGATATCAGGTTCATGATTAATAGGTAAGGGTATTGAGGTTGTGTCAGAACTGCTTGGCTGGGATTGATGGTTAGAGTAATATTTCCAGTTTGGGTTAAAAGGGAATATATGTTCATGGTGAGTTATATTTCTGGAAATAAAAATGTCATGGTTTTGAATGTCTGATAAGACAGCTCCTTTGGTTCCTTGCTTGTACCCTAGGAATATACATTTCCTACCTCGAGGGTCAAGCTTAGTTCTATGAGACTGTAAAGTATCAGCATACACTAAGGAGCCAAAAACTCTTAATTCATGAAGATCAGGTTCAGTCTTAAACATTAAGAAATATGGGATTTGTTGTTTATAACAGGGCTGGGAATTCTGTTTATGAGAAATACTGCATGAATTACAGCATATGACCAAAAGTTTTTAGGTATCTTGGCTTGAAATAGAAGGGCTCGAGCAATGTTAAGTATATGTTGATGTTTTCTCTCCACTCTCCCATTTTGTTGGGGTGACTCAACATAACTTGTTTGGTGAGAGATGCCTTTTGAGGCATAAAATTGAGGCATGGAAAATTTTGGACCATTGTCACTCCTATGGGTTTTGAGTTTGGTATTATGTTGTGTCTCAATCATATTAATAAAATTCACAACATTTTGTCTGGTTTCAGATTTTGATCTCATTAAAATAATCCAGGTGTATCTGCTAAAATCATCTGCAACAATTAGAAAATATGAGTGGTCTTGATTTGATTTGATAGCAATAGGGCCCCAAATATCAAAATGAACTATTTCAAAAGGAACAGAGGATTTATTAAAGCTGGACTGATAGGAATTTCTCTTATGTTTGGCAAAATGGCATACATCACATGCAGAATTTTTATCTACAACAATAAAGGGAAAAATGCTATGAAGAGACTGCATTCTATTACATGAAAGGCGCCCTAGTCTAAAATGCCAAAGGGCACTATCAGGTAACTGACATGTTGAAATGTTGTTGGTTGTAGGAACACCACTATGCTTATTTTTGAGAATCAAGTGGTACAGTCCTTCAGAGCTATCAGCCAAACCAATCATCTGCAGAGTTGTAGGATCCTGGATTAAACATTTATCAAGAGTGAAAGTGACTTTATATCTAGATTGTTTACATAATTGAGAGACTGAGATAAGATTAATAGAAAAATCAGCTATATGTAAGACATTGTCAATGATAAGATCAGAGGAAAACATGACTGAACTAACATGTTTAGCTAGAGCAATATGACCATTAGGAAGTTTCACACTAATAGGGGAAATATACCTATATGACTGGAACCATGAAATGGAGGAGCATATATGATCACTTTCTCCAGAATCAATAATCCAAGTATTTAAGGAAGAACACTTATAAGCAAAAATATGAGTTGTGGTACTTTGAGTAAGGTTTCTTGGATCCTACTGCATTGAGAAGGGCCTGAGAGTCTTCGGTAGGAGCAAAATTGCCTTGTCGCTCATGTTGAAGTACCATAGAAAAGATTCGATTCATGCTGGGAAGAGGATCCATCAGTAAAATTTGAGATCTAACAACAGCAAAATTTTCATTTAACCCAGTAAGAAAACGAATAGCATGGAGTAAAGTGTGATTTTTACGAGCTTGCCTCATTGCTTCACATGAACACCGTATTCTGCAACTGCAATTAGGCATAGGCATATAAATTTCAAGCTCCTCCCAAAGAACCTTCAAAGTAGAATAAAATTTTGTAACAGACTTAGAATCTTGCTTTAAGATATACACTTCTTGTTGCAATTCTGAAATTCTAACAAGATCTCCTTGTGCAAATCTTTCCTTTAGATCGACCCAAGCACCAACAGCATTCTCAAGAAAAACGATAAATTGTGCTATAGAATCAGAAACAGAATTAACGATCCAAGAATGGATTAACATATTGCACCTGGTCCAAGCACGATAAGAGGGATCAAAATCATCAGCAGGAACTGGTATGGTTCCATCCACGAAATCAAGCTTCAACTTCCCTCCTAAAGCTCTGCGCATAGCTCTGGCCCATGAATGGTAGTTTGGACCTTCAAGAACCGGTGTAACTTTGACAGAAGAAGGTCCATCACTGGGACGAAAGTAGTACAGACTGTTAACATCAGCTTGCGGATCTAAGCGTGGAGGCATGATGCAGAAAGTTGAACCAAGAAACAAATTGAAGGAGAAACGATCAAAGAAGATGAGAGAAAAAAGATAGTTCGATGAAGGTTTGTGATACCATGTTAAAAGATCTTAACATCCTTCATGTATGAACCAATAATCTCCATTGATGAAGCTTTGCATAGCAAACAAAAAATGAAAACAGAGAATAGAAAAAAGATGGAGAGAGAAGAATGTGAATCTCTTTTGTATTTCTGTATTTGTGAAAGCTTAACAAAAATACACAGAAGAAAGGGTATATATACAAGAGGTAGTTGTAACTACCTAAAAAACTATAACCACTAACTTCTCATCCACAAACTAATTGGATTACTAAACATAACTAATCCTAATTAATAAGGGAAAACAAAGAGCTGAATTTTAACATCCTCCCCCAAGCTCAAGCATGATATATGTCTATCACGCCAAGCTTGGATACAAAATATTGAAACTTGTTAGTTATCAATGGCTTAGTTAGGAAATCTGCCAACTATTCTTGAGAAGCTATTGGGAGCAACTTTAAAATGCCTTGTTTGATCTTCTCTCTAACAAGATGACAATCAATCTCAAGGTGCATCGTTCTCTCATGAAAAACAGGGTTGGATGCTATATGAATAACACTCTGATTATCACAATACAAAACTGGTGTTTTGGAGCAAGAGATTGGAAGAATCTTCAAGATGTATAGCAACCATATCAGCTCACATGTGACTGAACCAAGAGCTCTGTATTCTGCCTCGGAAGATGATCGAGCAATGGTTTGTTGCTTCTTTGTTTTCCATGATACAAGAGATGATCCTATAAAAAAACAATATCCTGAGGTAGATCTTCTGGAATCACTACATCCTGCCCAGTCTGCATCAGTGTATCCTAGAATTTGCAAGGATGACTTTCTAGGGAAAAGAAGCCCTTTACCAGGATTACCTTTTAAATATCTAATAACTCTGCATGCAGCATGATAGTGAACTTCAGTAGGGCAATGCAAAAACTGACTCAATTGTTGCGTGGCAAGAGTTATGTCAGGCCTTGTATTGTTCAAATACAACAATCTCCCAATCAATCTTCTGTATGCAGTAATGTCACAAAAAGGTTTACTGTTGTCTTGATGCAGTTTTATTGAAGTATTGAGAGGAGTATCAACTGGTTTAGAGGCTAGCAATCCTGTATCGGTTAGCAAATCCAGGAAATATTTCCTTTGGAATATTGTGATCCCTTCCTTGGAGTGATCCACCTCAAGCCTTCCTTTAAGTGAGCCACCTCAAGCCCAAGGAAATATTTCAAAGACCCTAAGTCCTTGATTTTGAAGGCAGTATGTAAAATATGCTTGATGTGCTCAAACTTAGCAAGTGAAGTACCTGCTAGAATAACATCATCAACATATATCAAAAGGATTGTGATGTGCCTATTTCTAACCAAGGTAAACATGGAATAATCAGAATTTGATTGGCTATACCCAAGGCTCAACAACAGGGATGTAAGTTTTTCATACCACTTTCTGCTTGCTTGTTTAAGTCCATACAAACTTTTGATAAGTGTACACACTTGATTGGGCTTGTTACAAGTGATGCCTTGTGGGACACTCATGTAGACATCTTCCTCTAAGTCACCATGCAAGAATGCATTATTAACATCAAGTTGATGCAAATGCCAATTCTTGATGGCTGCAACTGCAAGAAGAACTCTGACAGTGGATAATTTTGCTACAAGTGAGAATGTATCAAAGAAATCCAGGCCTTCTACTTGACTGTATCCTTTTGAAACAAGCCTTGATTTGTATCTTTCAATGGTGCCATCAGCCTTATGTTTGATCTTATATACCGACCTGCTCCCAATGGGTTTGATATGAGGTGGAAGATCAATCAATTTTCAGGTGCCATTGACAGTTAAGGCTTCTAATTCATGCTTCATGGCATTCACCCAGTTCTGATCTGTGCAAGCTTCCTCATATGTACTTGGCTCATGGTCAAGTGTAACAGATAAAGAGAAAGCTTTATGACTAGGAGACAAAGACTTGAATGAATGAAAATTAGAATTGGGATAAGGAATACCTGAAGATGCTGGTAGGGCCTGACTGCTCGAAGAGTTACACACATAATCCTTTAGATAAGCATGTGAGTGTCTGTGTCTTTTAATGGTGGTGGAACTGTCTGGATGAGAAGAATCAGGTTGTAATAGAGGGTTAGGATTGTGGCTGATATCAGGTTCATGGTTAATAGGTAAGGGTATTGAGGTTGTGTCAGAACTGCTTGGCTGGGATTGATGGTTAGAGTAATATTTCCAGTTTGGGTTAAAAGGGAATATATGTTCATGGTGAGTTATATTTCTGGAAATAAAAATGTCATGGTTTTGAATGTCTGATAAGACAGCTCCTTTGGTTCCTTGCTTGTACCCTAGGAATATACATTTCCTACCTCGAGGGTCAAGCTTAGTTCTATGAGATTGTAAAGTAGAAACATACACTAAGGAGCCAAAAACTCTTAATTCATGAAGATCAGGTTTAGTCTTAAACATCAAGAAATATGGGATTTGTTGTTTATAACAGGGCTGGGAATTCTGTTTATGAGAAATACTGCATGAATTACAGCATATGACCAAAAGTTTTTAGGTATGTTGGCTTGAAATAGAAGGGCTCGAGCAATGTTAAGTATATGTTGATGTTTTCTCTCCACTCTCCCATTTTGTTGGGGTGACTCAACATAACTTGTTTGGTGAGAGATGCCTTTTGAGGCATAAAATTGAGGCATGGAAAATTCTGGACCATTGTCACTCCTAAGGGTTTTGAGTTTGGTATTATGTTGTGTCTCAATCATATTAATAAAATTCACAACATTTTGTCTGGTTTCAGATTTTGATCTCATTAAAATAATCCAGGTGTATCTGCTAAAATCATCTGCAACAGTTAGAAAATATGAGTGGTCTTGATTTGATTTGATAGCAATAGGGCCCCAAATATCAAAATGAGCTATTTCAAAAGGAACAGAGGATTTATTAAAGCTGGACTGATAGGAATTTCTCTTATGTTTGGCAAAATGGCATACATCACATGCAGAATTTTTATCTACAACAATAAAGGGAAAAATGCAATGAAGAGACTGCATTCTATTACATGAAAGGCGCCCTAGTCTAAAATGCCAAAGGGCACTATCAGGTAACTGACATGTTGACATGTTGTTGGTTGTAGGAACACCACTATGCTTATTTTTGAGAATCAAGAGGTACAGTCCTTCAGAGCTATCAGCCAAACCAATCATCTGCAGAGTTGTAGGATCCTGGATTAAACATTTATCAAGAGTGAAAGTGACTTTATATCTAGATTGTTTACATAATTGAGAGAATGAGATAAGATTAATAGAAAAATCAGCTATATGTAAGACATTGTCAATGATAAAATCAGAGGAAAACATGACTGAACCAACATGTTTAGCTAGAGCAATATGACCATTAGGAAGTTTCACACTAATAGGGGAAATATACCTATATGACTGGAACCATGAAATGGAGGAGCATATATGATCACTTTCTCCAGAATCAATAATCCAAGTATTTAAGGAAGAACACTTATAAGCAAAAATATGAGTTGTGGTACTTTGAGTAAGGTTTCTTGGATCCTACTGCATTGAGAAGGTCCTGAGAGTCTTCGGTAGGAGCAAAATTGCCTTGTCGCTCATGTTGAAGTACCATAGAAAAGATTTGATTCATGCTGGGAAGAGGATCCATCAGTAAAATTTGAGATCTAACAACAGCAAAATTTTCATTTAACCCAGTAAGAAAACGAATAGCATGGAGTAAAGTGTGATTTTTACGAGCTTGCCTCATTACTTCACATGAACACCGTATTCTGCAACTGCAATTAGGCATAGGCATATAAATTTCAAGCTCCTCCCAAAGAACCTTCAAAGTAGAATAAAATTCTGTAACATACATAGAATCTTGCTTTATGATATACACTTCTTGTTGCAATTCTGAAATTCTAACAAGATCTCCTTGTGCAAATCTTTCCTTTAGATCGACCCAAGCATCAACAACATTCTCAAGAAAAACGATAAATTGTGCTATAGAATCAGAAACAGAATTAACGATCCAAGAATGGATTAACATATTGCACATGGTCCAAGCACGATAAGAGGGATCAAAATCATCAGCAGGAACTGGTATGGTTCCATTCACGAAATCAAGCTTCAACTTCCCTCCTAAAGCTCTGCGCATAGCTCTGGCCCATGAATGGTAGTTTGGACCTTCAAGAACCGGTGTAACTTTGACAGAAGAAGGTCCATCACTGGGATGAACGTAGTACGGACTGTTAACATCAGCTTGCGGATCTAAGCGTGGAGGTATGATGCAGAAAGTTGAACCAAGAAACAAATAGAAGGAGAAACGATCAAAGAAGATGAGAGAAAAAAGATAGATCGATGAAGGCTTGTGATACGATGTTAAAAGATCTTAACATACTTCATGTATGAACCAATAATCTCCATTGATGAAGCTTTGCATAACAAACAAAAAATGAAAACAGAGAATAGAAAAAAGATGGAGAGAGAAGAATGTGAAGCTCTTTTCTATTTCTGTATTTGTGAAAGCTTAACCAAAATACACAGAAGAAATGCTATATATACAATAGGTAGTTGTAACTACCTAACAAACTATAACCACTAACTTCTCATCCACAAACTAATTGGATTACTAAACATAACTAATCCTAATTAATAAGGAAAAACAAAGAGCTGAATTTTAACAAGCCTCCAGATTTCTTTTTAGAAGGACTCTTGATCAAAACCCATTTATTTAAAGTTTAAGTTCTCTGGTCATTTTTTTAACTTCATTCAATCTAATGGACTAATGGGAGAGATTGGTAAGGTGGATAACAGGGACCTGATGTGAGAACTCAATTGAAGAATATCTTTTTTTTTTTTAGAATTATTTGTGCATGAAAATCTTTTCTCGATACTTTGAAATGTTATTTTCTATCAAGAAAGTATTCATATCATCAACAAATCAGAACTACCATAAAAATCACAAAATCTTCTCTCTATACTCTGAAATACTGTTATGTTTGGTTTATTGCTCCCTTGTTTGGAGGCTTATTTCATGTTCGATTTTTCTTTGAGCATTGCTATGTTTACACCCAATTATTACACCCGTATGCAAATTACACCGTACCTATATAATTGTTTTTACAGCATTGCTATGTTGACACCCATTTCTACACCTTACACCTCAATTACTGTTCACAAATACTTGAACAAATTTCCCAGAACATGGTTAATAGTGTGTATTTTATTGGTTAATGAAGTAGTGAAAGTGGTTAATAAATTATAGGTAAAATAATTGGCTAATAATGTAGATTTTTGTGGTTAATGCAACTGTGAAGTTGGTTAATGCGCAATCTTATATTTGTGTTATAAAATAAATTTTAAAAATAAATATTTTTTTTTAAAAAAAATAATATTTTAAAATAATATATTATTTTAATAAAAAAACACTGTTCACCGTATAAATACGGTGAATAGTGCATACGGTGTAAGTATTGGGTGTAAAAAAGGGTGTAGAAATAGCATTTTTCTTGTTTTTATGTTGCACATATACCAAAGCAAGATAATAAATTATTAAAATAAGAATGAGCATGTATTTAGTGTATATAATACGGTGTGGGTGTATAACTTAGTGTCATAGTGTCATAGGATCATTTCTCTTTTTCTTTATATTCTCAATAATTGTGTAGGCACTTTTGAGGTATTAAGATTATTTACATTTTGTGGTTTTAATCTTTCTTATTAATATATTATTTTGTCTTTGAAAAAAATCGTCTATGATTTGATGCTTGAATACTTAATTTGTTTTTTTGTCAATGTTTTTATTTAATTTGATGCTTTAATTCTTCAAAAGTTTGAATTGATAAGGTAAGGAAATATAAACATGTTTTTCTGTTCAAATTAGAGAAACAAAAGACGGTGTAATGTCAATAAAATTAAAACATTACCTGATTTAAATCATAATGACCAGTTTCACTTGTTTGTGAATGTCCTTTACTGTATAAAGGCTGAAATTCTTGAGTGATATTCTTCAATCTGAATAGATATTAAATAATGTATAAGAGTTAATTGATTATCTATCTTGTTTTGTATTCATTTCTAATTAAATTACCTTTGGGGTGAAGAAGTGAAGCAATGATTGCATTGTGAATTTTCTTCAAGTATCGTCTTTCCCTTCACGTTCCTGTACATCTAAAAACCAACCACCATGCAAATACAAATTTAGCATGACACCAATTATGAGTGTAGCACATATTTTTACCAAAAGAAGAATGTAACACATGTGCGTAATCATGGTGAACATTAATTATTATTAGAGCCTTTAAAATGAAAAAAAAGTGTCGGGTAGAATCGATTTTCAAGTATATATAAAAGTAATAAAAATAGTAATTCTCTTTCTCTTTCTCTAAAGCTTACACAGCCGTGTGCTTTTCTATCTCAAAAAGTAACATAAAACACGTTTGGTTTTATGGATCCTGATGACACAAGAAAAAGGAATTTCATCTCTCTATGTTTTGCTTTTTCTTGAAAAATCACATTATATATAATGCCCATATACCTAACCTAGATCCTAATTAAATTTTTTTGTCTAGTAACTTAATAATCTTAATGATCAGATGAACAAATCAGATGATCGGGTTTGTATCTGGAAAGCATTGTCTCAATTTTTTTGGAGGTATGTGTAGACTAGTGTAAAAAAAAAAAATTTAATATTTTATTTGTTTTGCGCGTTCTCAAGGACGATTCTAATTATTACGATGTTTTTACACAACTTAGATAAGTTCTGTGTGCTTAAAATACATTTTAAATAAATGAGATATTATTTTCTTTCCATAATGTGATAGAGCTTATCAAGTAACAAGGTAGAGAAGTCGGGTTGATAATGGCACAACGGGTATGACTCTCGAAGAAATTTTGTCATAAAAAATGAAAAGTAAAAGGAAGATAATCATCCATGAGTGTGAGATATACATGGGAATTGTGAAAAGTTCAAAAATCATTGTTTCCACATACTTTCATACTTTTTACTATTGCTTTTTTTTGTTTGAGCAGTAAAATTTATACGTAGCTACTGAAAAAATAACCTAAACTGGATTTTGTTTCTTCAGTCCCATGATTTCATTATCAAAAGAAAGAGAATTTTCCACAAGAGAATAGAATATATAGAGGACTAAACTAGAAACATGGCCTATGTATACATATCAGGAAAAAAAAAGTTATAATTTCCAAAATCTGGTGTCACTAAATATTTACTAGAGACAAAGACGTCTCAAATATTTAAAGGCTATGTGAAACTAAATCATAGTTTAGAGGCTCTCTCATATACTCAATTTATTATTTTATAAGTAAATTTTGACTTTTTTGATTAATTGAATAAATGATGTATTTGGGCAATATATAAAGTGGAGACATTAATTATTTAATGAATTTAAAAAGTTAAAATTTGCTTATAAAAAAAATGGAAGATGTATTTTATAAGACAGTAATAGTCTGTCTTGCATGTTTTCAAAAAGACAATTTTTGTGAGAGAATGAAACATGGTGATCCAGATTTAAATTTAGAATTCTAGATAAAACAATCTTACAGACAAATTACTAGGTAGTAACGTATGTGTGGTAATGAAATATTCTCAGAGAAGGTTGAATATGAATTCTACTATATATGTATAATATGTACCTGAAGATGGCTTTTAATGTGAGAGATTTTGAGTCCCTTCACTTGCATCATATTCAAAATATGTTTCGGACTTGCCTCTACAAAATCAGTTAATATGTAAGAATTATCAGAAGTTGTTGTAGAATAACAAGTAATCTCTTGAATATTTTTTATTTGCCCTATGATTTGATGAAGGAAAAGTATACTTACTCTGTTTCCCACCGAGACTTTCAACAGTTTGAACAAAGTATTGATGAAGTTCAGGTGTCCATCGAAGGCGTGGCTGTTCTAATTTTTGATACTTTCTCACACCACTTCTCTTTGAAATATTATTCTTCATTTTCTCAAACTTCAACTTTTTGAAGTTTTTATGAGATGTGATGATGCAGCAGCAGTTAGTGAAACTTATATTGAAGACTATATATAGAGATAAGATATTGGTTTTGTGTAGTGTATATATGATAAAGTATATAGACAAATAAATGCAGCAGCAATCATAGAATGTTTTAAGGTCAATGACTTTTTATTTCAGAAAACTCAAATTATTGTTGAAAACATATACGTTTCATATATTCTTTTTATATTTTGTCTTATTCTTTTATTTCGTATAAAGTTTAATATCTCTTTGTGTTGGCTGTTTGAACATTCTATGTGTTAATTTCTACCTTTTACAAAAATGAACAGTGCTTTGAAAATAACATATGTCCAAGAACAATTATGTCTTTTATATACTACTATATAAGTTTGAAGTGTTTTTTTCTTCTTCTATATAAGAAATACTTCTCTTCTCCTTATTATAAAAGAAAAAAATATACTTAAACAAGCTCACATCCCACGTGCTTGAGAGCTAAAATCTCCCTAAAAACTTAAAAATTTCTACCTTTTTTATTATAAACAAACGAGATTTCATTAAAAGCGAGAAAAGGATCCTCAATGCAAATACAACACAAAAACAACAATCGACAAATTTATAAGTTTACAAGTTTAACTTTAACAAGTTAAAGTAGTGCCAGGTCAAACATTGAAATCGATATATATAGGTTTGTTGCCTCTCACACCCAACCTTCCTACGCCTAGATTTTAGTTAGGGACAAAATTTCCTTAGCTCCTTTATAACCTCCTTTAAAGAGAATATCATGCATTGCTAGTCAAATTGACCAAGTAGTTAAGAGCTATAACAAAAGTCGCAATTTCTTCTTAGTCTTTCCTTTCATTAGAGCTCCAAAAGCCAACAAATGCTCCTTTATCGTATCACATGAGGGCAGCCTATACAGGATCATAACTAGTCAACAATGAACTGCCAAGCACTTGAAGCGAAGAGGCAAAAAAGAAAGAAATGCAGGCAAGATTCCTCAAGTCCAAAACAAATAAGACGAACAAGATTATGCGAACCCCTCAACACCCCCTCATTTTGCAAGTTCGTCCTTACTTTAGAGCCTATTCAAAAGAAATCTCCATGCAAATACTTGAATGTTATTGGGCACATTGGTGTTCCACAATAACTAAAAAGCATTTACTTTGTCCACATCCAAATAAGAACCCGAAAAATGACAATATCTACCAATCTAACATATGCATATTTAACAGAACAATCAGAATGAGGGAGCAAGAGAAGCTTCTGATGCGTTTCGCGCTTTAGAAAAATTTCAGAGGAACAACCTGTCGCAACTGCGAAAAACACCCGGCGGAAGACATAAGAGTCGTCACCTTTCGTTATTTATCCCAAAGAGAGGGAAAGGAAACGATCGGAAAAACCTGACGAAAAAGGAAAGACAAGGTCATCGCAACCAAGTCTGGATTCGGGAGTCGGTTACGCAAGGGGAAGGTATTAGCACCCCTCACGTCCGTCGTACTCGACGGGATCCACGCTTTGTTGTCTATCTAAAAGGGTGATCAATCTATCTACGCTAAAGGTCAAGGGACAAAAGAAAAAGAAAAGAGAAGTGACTCGGCAGAGCATCGCCGCTCCGTGCCTACGTACTCCCTCGTGCAATGGGAAAGTCAGAGTCAACGTAGTTCGGCTAACTATGGGTGAAGGGGGGAAGGTTGCTCGCCAAGACATCGCGTCTTGTGCCTACGTATTTTCATCTGGTATGAAATATCAGAGCAAACGTAGTTCGGGCTAAAAAGAACACCGGTTTGGTTCAAAAGTTTTTTAGGCCCGAGTAGGGTTAACAATCAGTTCTAGCAGTTGGTGTATGCAGCTCGACCATTGGAGATTTAGGCGTTACCGTCTGCGGTAGAACTAAAAGTTAACAACACTTTTTTTATCTGAAAAGATTTCCTGATTAAGATCCCGAAGGATAAAAAAGGTTTGAAGTGTTTTTGTGATTTTTAGAGAAGACGTGTTTTGAGTTTGATTTGTAACTCATGTCGCACTAGAGACTATGACCTAAGAGCGAATGCATCGTATATCACCCAAAGGGTGTACACTAAACACTCTAGGTCATTGATAGGAAGCCCCCCAATCACCATTTCTCAAGTAGCTTAAGGCTCGTAGCGTACAACACTTTTCATTCTTTATTAAGTGTTTTATGAATGTTTGAAGATGAGAAGAGAAGAAAGAGCCACTAATGGGAGACTAATCAATCCTAAAAGTTGTCATGCAAAGCGGACTTAAAATTGGGATACAAAAGGGAACTACCTAATATTATCATGCATGGTTAAGAACCTAATGTCTATCATAACCTCAAGAGGTTAGAGAACTTATGGGGAGCATGGCAAAGAAAAGCAAAAGAAAAAGAAGAAGAAAGAACATGCAAATGAAAATGCAAACATAAGATGCACAAGTAGAATGAAAGTGGGAGGAAAGTAGTGTGGGGCAGTAGCCTCCACAATCTCATCTCAACCAAGCATGCATATGGAAATGCAAGAAAAGAAGAGAAAAACAAGTGCACAAGAAGAAGTCAAACAAACAAGAACAAACCACACAAAAATGCACCAAAAGTGGGATGAAATGACCTAAGTCAAACAACATCAATCACACCACCAAAACTAAACCAAATGAAAAGGAAAAGGAGCTCAACATAAAAGTGAGGATGGGAGGATATATGAGGGCAGCAAGGACCTCATACCATGCACTCAACCATAAGCATCACAAGAAGATGCAAAAGAAAGCACAAATGGGTCCTCATGGATTCATCATTTTAGGTATGCTTCAAATACCTCCAAAGGAGGGACCAAGCCACCTTAAGTGATATTCCAAGATCATTGGACAGAAGTTAAAGATGGAGAATAAAGTTCAAAAGCAAAAGAAAATCACATCAAAAGGAAATGCAAGCAAGAGCACAAAGGAATGCAAGCATACTTCACATTGAAACCCTAATTGAAAGCATCAAAAGGAACACACAAATGAACAAGGAAGAAACAATGTCATGACCTAAAATTGAGCAAACACCATCCTTAACATGTTAGTAACATGAAACAAAAGGCATTAAGAGCTCAAAGGATCCAAAAATGTCATATCCAAGTCAAACTAGGTCAAGATGCATATATGAACCTCCCTTGGAGGTAACTTGACTTGCAAGTTACCTCAAAATTAGGAAAATGATTCAAAAATGGCCAAAGAAAATTCACAAGGTACTTATACATGTTGGCAAATAGAGGCCAATAAACCACAATCAAAATCAATTCACAACACCACCAAAGAAATTGATTCACAAGGGTGTTCCATTGTGAATGAGGATTGTCGAGGGTCAAATGAAATGCATCAAAAGTCAACTAAAAAGTCAACCAACAGGGGCAAAATGGTCCTCAAAAATTGATCAACTCATCATGGATATGAAGATCAATTTTCAATCATTGGATCAAAAGGAGATGAGAGAAACAAAATCAAGAACCAAACATGTCATGATTTAACTCAAATAAATTACTTCCAATATTTAATTCTATTTTTAATTGAAAATAAAACCAAAAAAATAAAATAAAAATTTCTAAAAATAATAGACATCAATGTCTAAAACAAATTTTTGTGGAATTTTATCAGGCTTGGAAGTATTTTAAATGGAGTTAAATCAAACCAGATACAAAATAAAAAGAAAAAAAAGAAAAAAAGAAAAAGAAAAAGAATAAACGCATGGTGTTAATAGCAAAAAATTCACGTTGAAGAATCAAAATGGGCTCAGGCAGGGGTGCAAACAACAATAGAGGCCCAGTCCAAATGAAAGTCAGCCAAATAAAATGAGAATAATCTCAGCCACATGATGACCTGACCAGTCACACAATCCAAGGGTCTACAACCTGACACACGCACAATCAACACAAAATATAAAATGCCAATTAAATAACAACCATCAGATTAAAACTAATCAAACAAAACAGACAGATAGGGTATGAACCCAATGAAACACGCCATTTCATTAAAAGGTTGGTCAAACCATCATGGCAACACGTTGCAATTACCAAATGAACATCCAAAGGCTACCGTGTTGCCACGTCACAAATGAAGACTCAGCACAAAAAATAAAACAAACGAGGACCATCATATCTGGTCCAGTCAAACGGTCAAACACGCATCCAACGGCCACGCGTTATCGTCTTCATTCAAATGTGAGAAACAGAGGGAAAACCAGGTGACCGGAACCACTCTTCCGGTCATCTTCTCCGGCAGGTCCAAAAACTCAAGTGGAGCCACACTTAACCAAATCACACAAACTGATAGTCAAAATTCATCTACGCATCATGTAGAATCCAAATATGCAATTAGTTTTCATTTTTAAACAACACACAAGCCAGATCGAAGCCAAACAGAAATGAGCTCCAAACACAAATCATCACAAATGCCAGTCTATTTTAGTTATAAATGATCTACACAGTTCCTATGTCTTAAACATGCAAAAATGGCGAGCAATTGGATTGTAAACAGAGAGATAATTTGAAATGAAGGTTACCTAGTGGAGAGCTTCCATTGAGCCTTCTACACTTGAAAAAGCTTGATGAAACTCTGCAGATCCACTCAAGGAAGCTTGAGGAAGATGAATTTGAGCTTGAATTGCTTTGAAAACACCTCAATTCTGTTTCACGATTTTCAAATTTCCTTTGCTTTCTCCAACTGTGATTTCACCAATTCTCCACGAAAATGACTCAATGAGCTCTCAAATTTCATTTGAACTTTATATATGATGGATTGGTGAAAGTTTGAAGGCCCAATTGTAGCTTAATTGTGCCCAATGTGAAAATGCCCAATCTTACTTTTCTCATGCCCATGCACACGTGAACAACACCAATTCCCCTTGTTTTTCGTTCCAAATCACTGCTGGGGACTTAATTTGATCATGTGGATGTGATTTGTCCCTTGGTTTGATCATATGGTTGAAATTGGTTTGTCAAAATTCCACTTGAAATGGCATTTGGAAATCACATGAAAATGGCACCAAAACTTTAATCCAATGCTTGCATCTTGTTTAGTACATCTTTGGCACTCAAAAAATGCATAAATATGCCTTGAAATGGTTAGAAATGAATTAATTCCGTTTTGTGATTTTAAACTTTCTTCATGAAAAAGTTACACATCAATTCCCCAATCCAAGCCAAATCCATGACTCCTTGATGTTTGGTTGGGAAAATGACCCCATTTGGAGCAAGTTTCATGTTGGAAAGATTTTCATTTGAAGTGTGTAAAATGGTGAAATGGACCTATAATAAAAATGACCTGTAATCCTACTTTCCCAAAATACCCCTGCCTTGCAAGCCTCATAACTTGAGTTCTACAAATCAGATGAAGGACTTCTAGTACTCTTTGGAAAGATAAAATCATGAGGAACAACTTTCATGTTTTGGTCAAGGTGAGGAGAAACATCCTTCTAGGTCAAAAATTGCTTGGAAGTTGGTTGACTTTTGTTGACCAAAATCATATTCATTTGAGGACCTGTAACTTGTCAGCATCATAACTTGAGTTCTAGAAATCAGATGAATTACTTCTAGTACTCAAAAGAAATCTAGAAACATGCTTTACAAGTTTCATGTTGGGGTCAAGATGAGATGAGACTTGTATCTTGAGATAGATGGTCTTGAAGTTGGGCACTAAAAAGGGGATTTTACACTGAGAATCCTAATTTAGTAACTTCTCACACCCTTGATTCTTCTTGACTTGATCTTGAAATGATATATTAGACATACCAACACAACATCCCATGACCATAGAGACTTGGAATTGTGTTTTAATCTCCTTCAATGTCACAGTTGACTGAGGATTAACCAGATGAAAACCCTAGATGCAACATTCTTGACTGTGGCTTCTTCCACATCACACAACAACTTGAATAAGCTCCAACATAGCTCTCAAAGCACTCAATGAGCTCTCTCAACATCCCTTATCCATAATCATGAATTCACAACCCTCTAATGACCTTCAACTGGCCTCCAAGTTAGGAGATATTCCACATGCATCCCTCAACTCTTTCACAAGATTTTGACCACTTCCTAATGACTTGATGACCATCCATGCTTGAATAAAACCCCTTGCTTAGGTTCAACACTCTGAGTAACCTTCTCTTGCTATGCACAACCTCTTGATCCCATGTTCAATGAAAAATGTTATGCAATGCAAATGCTAGAAGAAAATGAAATGAAACATAAACCAAGTTAAGAAAAGGTTGGTCAAATTTTGGGGTGGAACAGCTGCCCCTATTCAAACAAATTAAACCTGAATGAGTGAAAAACGAACGAATTTCACACAATCAAGGTAAAAGACGGTTGAATACCAAAGAACCAGAAAATTTGCCAACCGTAGAAAATAAAACTGCAAACAAGAAAATTCGGAGATAACCGCTCTGATTACAAACATGCCCCGCTGGGGGAAAGAGAAACTTAATGAGTAACTTTGCTTGGGGAAAACTATGAAAAGAGGGGAATACTTCAAATTGCCGGAATCTGGATATTCAATGAACAAAATGAATCAATGAAATTTTCTGGAGCCTGAACGCTCAACGTAGGGACCGGAGCCTGGATGCTCAACGTAAAAGTCGAATCCTGGATGCTCAACGTAAAAGCCGGAGCCTGGATGCTCAACGTAAAATTGACCGCAACCTGGATACTCAACATAAAATTGACCGGAGCCTGGATGCTCAACGTAAAATTGACCAGAGCTTGTATGCTCAACGGACAAAGGAGTTATCACAACATGGAAATTGACCGGAGTTTGGATACTCAATGTAATAAATCGGAGCCTGG
Source organism: Lathyrus sativus (assembly GCA_963859935.3). Classification (NCBI taxonomy): domain Eukaryota; kingdom Viridiplantae; phylum Streptophyta; class Magnoliopsida; order Fabales; family Fabaceae; genus Lathyrus; species Lathyrus sativus. Next base: position 168,318,694 of record OZ012739.1, on the reverse strand, counting down.
ATGCTCAACGAAAATAAACCGGAGCCTGGATGCTCAACGAAATTGACCGGAGCCTGGATACTCAACGGACAAAGAAACACTCGCTAGAGTTTTAAGAATACCGTTTCAAGTTGACGGAGTCTGGATACTCAACGAACAAGATGAACTGCATCACGAATTGCCATGGTCTGGATACCATACAGGGCTAAGAGATACATCACACATTAGAAATTTGTCGGAGTCTGAACACTCAACGACATTGACCGGAGTCTGAATACTCAACGGACGAAGGGAAAATATCACAAATATACCCATCAAAATCTGAACCCCACACTGTCCTCACCGGAGTCTGGATACTCGACGAAAAAAATACAATAATATCAATCACCATGGTCTAGATACCACAACCATCTTTACCGGAGTCTGGATACTCAACAGAAAAAGGAAAACCCCATCAACTGGGAATGAACCAGAGTCTGGATACTTGACGGACTAAAGAATTCATCATAAATACTTATCATGACCCGCTGAGATCCGAAGATACTGCTGGGAAATAACATGAACCGGGGTCTGGATACCGCGCGGGCTACCGGAAATTTCCATGGTCTGGATACCAAAGGAAAAGATCAAACCTCCGAAGATACACCTGAAACAAAGAGATAACAACCTGGCTTATGTTACATATGCATATGTTTGAAAATGGCGTAATGCTTCATACGAAATGGAAATGCTACGCGTTTGGGTAGATGCTCTGCACGCATGCAGATGCAACAGAACTGAATCAGCAAAATAAATGCTAGAGATACAGAAACCACCCTGCTGGGGTAAGAAAATAACCCTGTTGGGGAATCAATGACTCTGCCAGGGACAGAGCACACACTTGCTCATGCCAATAACAATTGAACTTATATCGAGAAACGGGCCCTCGCTGGCCTTCTACAAATAAAATACTAAGGTAACAACATTCCTCCATCCTGTTGGGGAAAAGAGAACAAATCTGCTGAGGAAACCACCCTCTTCCTACTTGTTGGGCATTGCCCGTTGAGGGACGAACCTAACTAGGTTGCAAATTACTCTGTGGGAAGAAAATCCAATCACAACTCGCTGGGGAGTACGAACACGCATTTTGCGGGGACTGAATGTGCACCAACTATTGAAGGAAAGCGTACACGCTACCAACTCGCTCAAATCACATACAAACTCCACTGGGGATAGAGATGCAAACTTCACTTACTGGGGATAAGACTCTGGCCGAGGATAGAACGAACTTCATCCATACCTCTTTGCCCCAAGGGTAACGACCCTGCAAAACTGAACAAACAGACAAGATATCCTACACAATCGGAACCATCTTAGTCATCATTCGTGACGTTGTTCAATTAATTCAAAGTTTTAACAATTATTGGCCAAGGCCTGCAAGTTTATGTAAGTGCAAGTTTATCAAAACATTGGGCGTTTTTCACAAACAAAACAATAAAAGTTAAAACAAAACAAACGAGATACTGAATAGTATATGTTTATTGATAAATGGCCTGTAAATAGGCAAAGTTTTACAACAGATGCAACCACTGAAAAGAGGAAGCTGCGCAGAAACAAATACAAATATGCACAGAAATATACAAAAGTGTACAAAAATGTCGGCAATGTGGCACAGACAAACACCATGAGCTGATCCCTCTATGACTCGCCTGACCCTGATGCTTTCCCGAGGCTTCGTCTTCAGAAAAGATTGATTCATATAAACGGCCCTCAGGTTCTCCCAATCCACTAAGCAATGAAGTTCCAAAGCAGACCGCAGTCATTTGCTTTTCAATCCCTAATTTTTGCCTGAACCGTCCTTTCGGATTTTCGATTCACCGGGATACCCATTTTTGCCAAAGTCGCCTTTTCAAGTTTTCGACTTTGCGGGTTTACATCTTTTCATTTTTATCCCTAATTTTTGCCCGAACCTATTTTCTTTTTTATGGTTCGCCGAGATGCCTCATTTTTGCCTGGACTTTTTCTTTTTGTGTCCAGCGGGTCTCTTTTAAGAAAAGTATTTTTTAACTGCGTATGCATTCACAGGGGATGTGAAATCCTCACCATCCATGGTGGCTAACAACAAGGCTCCTCAGGAGAAGACCTTTCGAACAACATATGGACCTTCATAGTTGGGAGTCCATTTGCCCCTGTGATCTTATTGTGGTGGGAGAATCTTTTTCAGCACAAGATCGCCCGTCTGAAAGCTTCGAGGGTGCACCTTGTCATAAGCTTTCTTCATCCGGCTCTGATACAACCGACCATATGCGATGGACGCTAGCCTCTTATCATCCATCAGGCTAAGCTGATTCAATCTATTCTTTATCCACTCTGCCTCATCAAGCTTGACGTCTGTCGCTACTGCGAAAAACGAGGCCGACAATGACAGAAGAGTCGCCACCTTTCGTTATTTATCCCTCAGGACGGGAAAGGAAACGATTGGAAAAACCTGACAAAAAGGTATAAGACAAGGTCATCACAACCAATGTCTAGATTCGGGAGTCGGTTACGCAAGGGGAAGGTATTAGCACCCCTCACGTCCATCGTACTCGATGGGATCCATACTTGATGTGTTTATCTGACGGGTTTGATAAATCTATCTACGCTAAAGGTCCGGTCTGAAAAGAAAATAAAATGACTCGGCAAAGCGTCTCACTTTATGCCTATGTATTCCCGTCTGGAACGAGAAATCAGAGTCAACGTAGTTCGCCTAACTACGGGGGAAGGTTGCTCGCCAAGATATCGCATCTTGTGCCTACGTACTTTTACACGGCGCGAAAGATCAGAGCAAACGTAGTTCGGGCTACGGAGAACACAAGTTTGTTCAGCTATTTTTTTATCCAAGTAAAGTTAACAGACAGTTCCAGCAGTTGGTGTTTGCAGCTCGACCTTTGGAGACTTAGGCATTACCGTTTGCGGTAGAACTGAAAGTTAACAGAACTCTCCTTTAAGAAAAGGGTTTTCGTGATTAAGGGTCCAAGAGGACAAAAAGGATTGTAATGTTTGTTTTTGAAGTCTTTTACGGAAGAAGTGAATTGAGTTCTGTTTGTAACTCATGTTGCACTAAAGACTTGGACTTGAGAGTGAATGCGTCGCATGTCACCCAAAGGGTACCACACTAAACACTCGAGTTATGTGAGGGAAACCCTCCCACAACTCTTTCTCAAGTAGCATAAGGCTCGTAACGCACAACACGTGTTAACCTTTATTAAGTGTTTTAACTGTACTTGAAGATGAGAAGAGAAACAGACTCTCTACAGGGAAACTGACTCGATCCTACAGTTATCATGCAATATTCGTCCTACGGTTGTGGTTAAAAGGGAAACTAACTAATGTTATCATGCATGGTTGGAATCCTAATGTCTGTCATAACTTCTCTTGAATAAGAGAAGTCAGAGTTCCTAGGAAAACATGGCAATGGAAACAACAGAAAAACTGTACAGGAAAGATTACTGTAAATAAATTGTTGTAAATAAAATGCATGCAATGCATCACACAAGCAGAAGGAGCCAAGCTCAACTTCTAAACAAGCAAGGCACAAAGGCCACACACCACACAGGCAAGGGAGTTGAGCTCTACCAAATACCAGCAAGCAAAGCCACACAGTAAAAATACAAGCAGAAGGAGACATCACTCAACTTCTTATGCAATACAAGCAAGGGGAGAAACTCAACCCTTAAGATGCTCTTAGGCCTATGATCATCTACATGAAGCCTATTACTAATGCAACAATTCAATCAAGTCACATCAATACAGTAAACCAAGAAGAAAACAGATAAACAGGGAAAACAAGCCAGCAACCTCCACAGCAGAGCAATCTTCTGATAGCAATCCAATCCAAAGTCTATAACTGTTCTTCAAGTTCATGTCATCTTCAAGAGAAGGAAAGGGATGCTCCATCTTCAAGCTTTAACAAGCTGCTCCAACAAGGAAAGGAATCAACAAGATGAAGGTATGATGATGGGAAGCAGGATGTATACCAAAGGTATCCATCATGGCACTCAACCATGCATCCATGAAATGTATCCTCAAAAGTTCTACTCATTATGACATGCCATACATCCCTCCAAAGGAGAGATGAACTTTCATGTGAGGACTTTGCATCATAGGATAGGATGGAAGGCAAGTGAAACCAACCATGCTTATTTGAAGGAAAAAACTACTTCTAAAGCTCTCTCCTAAAAACCCTAATCTTATAAGCTACAAAAAGCTAACAAAAAGAAAAGAAAATATCCAAGCCAAGCTCCACCAGCCACTCCACAAAAGATTCATCATTCCCATGACATCATCCAAGAGGAACCAGAAGCCCAACATGCAAGAAAAGCTCACTTTGAGTCCATTCCAAAACAATCACCAAGGTTGAAGCACCAAATGAACAAACAACTTGAATATTCTATCTAAAACAGCAAAACATATCCTAAAAATCTAAATATTTTTCTATGGGAACATGCATTTGTTAATGATCTATAGTCCAGAAATCAGGGCTTAAATCTAATTCTAAGTCCTCTAATAAAATCCTAAGTTGAAAGGTATCAAGGGAAACCATTAATGGGGAAAAGCTCTAAACCTACCTCTAAATCAGAAGCTATGATTTTCTAAAAAATGTGAGAAAATTCATATGGGAGCATACATTTTTAACCTAACAGCCAGCAAAATCTCACAACAAAATTCCAAACCAAATGATAGAACAAAAATCAACAAACAGATAGCTCAATTATGCAAAATTAAAGAAATACCTAAAATGAGAAAAATAGGAATTAAATTGAAAAATCATCAACAATTAAATCTAACATCACAAAAAAATCAAGAATTCAGAAAGGATCATGGGGATATTTTTGGTTTATTTTTCTGACAATTATTGAATTTTAAAATGATTTTAGAATGGAAATGGAATAAAAGAAATTCATAAAACAAATAAAAGAAATTAAAAATGGCAGAAAATAACACGCGCGTTGGATTGATTGACCAAGTAATCATATCTAAGAGCCTAGAATGCGTCCACGTGAGGAATGAAGTGGCAGCTGACTCACACGCTGAGTCAGATTAATGAAACGAGTCGTTTTGGCAATTGGAGGCAAATCTTAAGTTTGAATCGTGGTCGTCTGATGAACATACAAAGTCCACTCCCAGCTTGATCTAATGGTGCACAAGTTATCCTCTTCCTTGGAACTCAGATGAGAGGTAAAGAACCAGACGGTGGCCCAGACGGTGGCGCCACCGTCTTCTCCGATGGAGACCAAATTACAGGCAACCAGAAAATACAAACTATATATCAATCTTACTCAGAATTTCATGCTGATCACGAAAATGAACTCCAACTTAACTGAAACCTTCTAGATTTTCAAAACCGAATCAAGATCCAAAATATGTCAACACATCAATCTTCACCAAACTTCAAATTACTGGCATAGAAATGATCCTCATCTAACACTGATCAACATACACTATTCCAATTGTACTAATGCTCCAAGAATAAAAAGAATCGAATCCAAACAGAAGTTGCACTACATTATTGATCATCACCAACTGCTACTATTCTAATCCTAAAACGACCTATGTTTCAGCCAGATCCTAACCACATGCTTGTTTCTAACTAAAACGTGCTAGAATCCATGGAATTGTGAAATTTATATACCTTGAATGTAGCTTCAAACAGAGGTAGTTAGAACACGTTTCAAGCTTCCAAAACCTCCAGATTTCTTCAATGAAGTGCAAGAAAGAGGATACAATCTTCAATTTGATCTGAAAATGGCTTGAAATGAGAAATCGAATTTGAGTTGAAGCTTGAGAATTTGAGTTGCAATCTCTGAATTCTGCACCCATGAATCACCAACCCTTGCCCAAATGAGTTTCTAATCATTTATAGAACTGATTAGAACCTTCTAGAGGCCCAATCCAAGCCCAAAATCAGAGATCCAAAAATCCAATTTCTCCAAAGAGTTTGAACATGCCATGCCCGATTTTGGCTCAACAGCTTGCTTGGGAAGCTTTGGTTAGCTTGCATAACCTCCTTGGAATAGACTCAGATCAGCTAGAGCTTTCAAATTGCCTTTGTGAATGATTTGTGAAGTGTTGCTTATTTGTGAAGAAACATGTCAAAACACCATGAATTATGAGTCAATTGAAAATTCTAGAATTGCCAATGTTTCTAAATCATCATTTCTAATCAAATTGAGTGGTCATTGGGCATATTTTGTGCACATAACAATTTATTTGAATTTCCCACCAAATAATGCCTTTAATTTCTCTTCTTTCAAACCACTTCAAGTCAACTCTTACTATGGACCAAATCAATTCACCATGAACTCTTGGTTGACCTAAAAACCATATTTTGAGCAAGTTCCATGTTGAACAAAACTCCATTTGAGATGTGAAAGTTGGAGATTTTGACCTATAATTGAAAATAGCCTATAATCTCACTTTCCCAAAATACCCCTGCCTTGTAAAGCCTATAACTTGAGCTCCACAAATCAGAATGAGGAATTCTATAACTTTTCGGAAAGCTAAGATCATGAGGAACAACTTTAATGTTTATCAAAAGGTCATGTGAAACTTCCTTCTAGGTCAAAAGTAGCTTGGAAGTTAGTTGACTTTCACAGACAAATTTCAGATGCGTCTGAGGACCTGTAACTTGTCTGGCTCATAACTTGAGTTCTACAAATCATATGGATGACTTCTAGTACTCAAATTAAATGTATGAACATCCTCTACAAGATTCATGTTTGGCCCAAAGTCATATGAGACTTTTATCTTGACTTACATGGAATTGAAGTTTGGCAATAAGCAGGGGATTTTACCCTAGGAACCCTGACTTAGCAACTTCAACCACTCCTGATTCTTCTTGATTGAATATTGAAACAACATCTCACATACTTCAACACATCATTTCATGAATACCATGACCTACAAAGAGGCTTTGACTCTCTTCAATTTGCACATTTGACCTAAGGTTGACCAGATGAAACCCTAGTGACATTAACTTCAACTGTGGCTCTTGCACTTAACACAAACCCTTGCCTGAGCTCTATCATGACCCTCTAGGCACTCCATGAGCTCTATCCATATACTATATCCATGATAAAGGCTTCACAACCCTCTGATGATCTTCAAATGGCCCTCAACTTAAGAGATGAACCCCATACAAGCAATCAAACTTCTCAAGAGCATGAACCGCCTCCTGATGCCTCTGGTGACTTCTCAAGCTTGAATAAAAACTCTGGCTAGGCTTCTCTTGTCATAGACCACACTTGATCCCCTGCTAAATGAAGGATGCTATGCAATGCAAATACTAGAACGATGCAATGCTAAATGTAATGAAACATAAACCAGTTAAAGAAAAAGGTTGGGCAAATTTTGGGGTGCAACAACGTCGACCAGAACTCTAAAAGAAGGAATCTCGACCTCTAATGGTAGGACAACTTCCATACCATATACCAGCGAGAAAGGAGTTGCCTCGGTTGATGTGCGTACCGTCATACGATAACCGTGAAGAGCAAAGGGCAACATCTCATGCCAATCTTTGTAAGTGACAACCATCTTTTGCACTATCTTCTTAATATTCTTTTTGGCCGCTTCAACAGCGTCGTTCATCTTCGAACGATAGGGCGATGAGTTGTGATGCTCGATTTTAAAATTCTGGCACAATTCCTTCATCATCTTATTGTTTAGATTCGAACCATTATCACTAATGATTCACTCGGGTATTCCATATCTACAGATGATGTCCTTCTTTATGAACCGGGCTACGACTTGCTTAGTGACATTAGCGTACGAGGCTGCTTCAACCCATTTGGTGAAGTAATCAATGGCAACCAAGATGAAACGATGACCATTGGATGCAGTTGTCACAATCTTTCCAATTATATCAATGCCCCACATGGAGAAAGGCCACGGGGACACCATAACATTCAATGGGCACGGTGGTACATGAATCTTATCTGCATAAATCTGGCATTTATGGCATTTCTTCGCAAATTTGAAACAATCTGACTCCATAGTTAGCCAATAATACCCTGCTCGTAACAACTTCCAAGACATGGCATGCCCGCCGGCATGTGTACCGAAAGTACCCTCGTGGACTTCTTCCATAAGCAACGTTGCTTCTTTTTCATCCACACATCTCAACAACACCAAATCATGGTTCCTTCTGTAAAGCACACCATCTGGGTTTAGATAAAAGTTGCCAGACAACCTCCTCAGCGTCTTCTTTTCTTGAGGCGAATCCCCTAGTGGATACTCTTGCTTCTTGAGGAAGTTCTGTATATTGTAAAACCATGGCTTGCCATCAGCATCCTCTTCAATGGAGAATACAAAAGCAGGCCTATCCAAGCGAGAAATGACTATTCTGGGAGCATCATTCCAAAAATTCACTTTATACATCGAAGATAGCGTTGCCAAAGCATCGGCCATCTGATTCTCTGCTCGTGGCACATGATGAAACTTTACCCTGTCAAAGAAAGGTAATAACCTCCTTGCGTAATCTCTATAAGGAATTAGATTCGGTTGACGAGTTTCCCACTCTCCCATGATTTGATTAACCACTAGCGCTGAATCACCATATACATCCAAATTCTTGATTCTCAAATCAATAGCCTCTTCCAAGCCCATGATGCACGCCTCGTACTTGGCTTCATTGTTAGTGCAAGGGAATGTCAACCTGGCAGTGAACGGGATATGATTACCATGAGGAGTTGTAATAATTTCCCTGATTCCACTACCATAGGAGTTGACAACGCCGTCGAATATCATCTACCATTGAAAACCTTTCTCCAGACCTTTGTCAGGCAACGGCTCTTCACAGTCTTTCACTTTGAGGAACATGATATCCTCGTCAGGAAATTCAAACTTCATTGGTTGATAGTCTTCGATTGGCTGCTCAGCAAGGTATTCTGACAAAACACTTCCCTTGATGGCTTTCTGGGAAACGTATTGTATATCGTACTCTGTCAGTACCATCTGCCACTTGGCAATTCTTCCTGAGAGTGCTTGTTTCTCGAAGACATACTTGATCGGATCCATCTTCGGAATCAACATGGTTGTGTGATTGAGCATATATTGTCTCAAAGGTTTGGCAGCCCAAGCGAGTGCGCAACACGTTTTCTCGAGCATTGAGTAACGGGACTCACAATCTGTGAATTTTTTACTCAGATAATAGATCGCATGCTCTTTCCTTCCAGTCTCGTCATGTTGACCGAGAACACAACCCATAATATTCTCAAGAACCGTTAAGTACATGATTAAAGGCCTTCCAGCTACTGGGGGTATCAATATCGGAGGCTCTTGCAAGTATTCTTTTATCTTATCAAATGCTTTTTGACAATTTTCATTCCAGACAACCGCCTGATCTTTCTTTAATAATTTAAAAATTGGTTCACACGTGGCTGTGAGATGAGATATGAACCGAGCAATGTAGTTCAATCTCCCCATGAAACCACGAACCTCCTTTTCTATTTTCGGCGCTGGCATATCTTGTATAACTTTTATCTTTGCAGGATCGACCTCGATTCCTTTTTCACTGACAATGAACCCCAATAACTTTCCGGACCGAACTCCAAAAGTGCACTTATTTGGATTCAACCTCAATCTGAACTTCCTGAGCCTCTCAAACAGCTTCAACAAGTTGACCAGATGTTCTTCCTTCGTTTGCGACTTTTCTATCATGTCATCAACATAGACCTCAATCTCATGATGAATCATATCATGAAACAAAGTGACCATAGCCCGCTGGTAAGTTGCCCCTACGTTTTTCAACCCAAAAGGCATTACTTTGTAACAGAACGTCCCCCACGTCGTAATGAACGTCGTCTTCTCCATATCTTCTGGTGCCATCTTTATCTGATTATAGCCTGAAAAACCATCCATGAAGGAAAATACGGAGTACTAAGCAGTATTGTCGACCAATACGTCAATGTGAGGGAGCGGGAAGTCATCCTTTGGGCTCGCCTTATTCAAATCTCTGTAATCTACACACATTCATACTTTAACATCCTTCTTAGGTACAGATACGATATTGGCGACCCACGGAGGGTAAGTTGTTATGGCTAAAAATCCAGCGTCCAACTGCTTCTAGACTTCTTCTTTGATTTTTATAGCCATATCTGGTCTTGTCCTTCTATGCTTCTGCTTGACCGGCGGACATTCCTCACGCAACGGCAAGCGATGAACCACTATGTCGGTGTCAAGCCCGGGCATATCTTCGTACGACCAAGCAAAGATATCACTATACTCTCGAAGCATCTCGATCAGTCTTTGCTTGATGTCACTCTGTAGCGCAGCCCCTATCCAAACATTTCTAACAACTTCTTCAGAACCCATATTAACAACCTCGATTTCCTCCTGATGAGGCAGAATGATCTTCTCTTCTTGTTTCAAGAGTCTAGCTAGCTCTTCATGCAGGTCTTCATCCTCATCAATCTCTTCTTCAGTTTGATATATCGGTTGATCAAAGTCGAAGCGAGTCATAGGAGGTTCTGAATCGGTATCATTTGCAATAGGAATCCTGCAATAAAAATGGTTAAATGTTTCAAACAATATGCAAACAAGTATAAACCACATTGCCATTTCATTGTCAAAAATGAAAATAAGAAAGACAAAAATCACAAAATTTGAATGAGAAAACTCCCTTTGATTAATCGATAAAACAATGTTCAGACATAAACAATAAGGCCCTGAAATAAAATACCGCTATGCTCCGGGTAGAACATAGGGTAGTACAATAATCGGAAAAATAAAGCATTATTGTTCTATCGTCACTTGAATGAATTCTTCAATGGACCAGTTGAGCAGGCTCTGTCCTGGAGTACACGGCTTGATCCAGGCATCCATATCACAATCACTATCTCCCTCTTCATCAGACACAATATTGATTCTCTCGAAGATAACTCCCCCCTTTAGTGAACTGCACAAGTCCTTTATAGCGCGACACGCTTTGCGAGGATGAAAAAGAAAATGAAGGTCGGTACCCTAAACCAAACTTTTCTTGCTTGTGGGGAATCTCCAATACTTGGCCCCATCCCTGCACTGCCCCAGTCTGTACCACTGCTTGAGCCTATTTAAACGAAGACATGGCCACTTCCGGCGCTTTGCTCACAACAGGAGATTTGTCTTTAATCTTGACTGCTTTGAAGGCCTGACAAAGGGTTTCATGTATCTCTCCGTCCACCTCGACATACTTGAAGGATGATAAATGGCTGACCATTATATCCTCTTCCCCGCACACGGTAACAACGCTACCGCCAACCATATACTTCAGCTTTTGATGTAGCGTGGAGGTTACAGCTCCCGCTGAATGAATCCATGGACGGCCTAGTAGACAACTGTAGGCTGACTGGATATCCATAATGTAAAACATTGCATCAAAGACTTCTGGTCCCACTTGAATGGGCAAAGTTACCTCCCTAAACACAGCTCTTCGGGTTCCATCAAACGCACGCACCACCAAATCACTTGGTGTGCAAATCAACCCCTGCATGTCTAACTTCATTAGGGCTTTCTTCGGAAGTACGTTCAAGGACGATCCCGTATCCACAAGTACGTGAGACATGACAGCCCCTCGGCATTCTAATGATATGTGCAACGCACAGTTATGGTTTTTGCCTCTTGGCGTCAAATCCAAGTCTGTAAAACCCAAGTCGTTTCCTGCATTTACGTGCGCCACAACTCCCTCGAGTTGATTAACCGAAATTTCTTGTGGCACGTAAGCAGTGTTCAATATTCTCAACAGTGCATTCCTATGCGCTTCAGAGCAAAGTAACAACGACAAGATAGATATCTTAGAAGAAGTTTGCTGCAAATGATCGACTATCTTGTAGTCGCTTTTCCGAATCAGCCTCATAAACTCTTCTGCGTCTTTCAACAAAGATTCCTTCTCCCCAGATTGAGAAGTCTCCTCTACCACTGGTCTTTTCCCTTTTCCAACCTTATCAACAATCACTTCAGGTGAAGAAAAGACCCGGCCACTACAAGTAATGCCTTTTGTTCCCACAAGATTATCTACTGAATCCGCAGGGGGACCATTCAAGTCTATCTTCTATCCATTGCAATACACTTCGGCTCCGTAGTTCCACGGAATAGCCTTGGTGCTTTCAAACGACACGGGACCTGCTTTTGTTATGGTTATTGTTGGTGGCTTTGGCGCATAAGTAGTAACAGTCTTGTATGGAATGGAGATTGTCGCAATCTCATCCCTTTCTTTAGCCACCAACTCCTCAGGCTCTCTTCCAACAGACCGGTCAAATTGTAAAACTCTGCTATCCATCATCTCCTGAATACATCTTTTCAACAATCCACATCCCTCAGGATTAACCATACACTCAGCGCAGTCTTCAGCACAACCTGGGAAAGCACCCCCCTTCAGCAATCTAGCTTTCACAAAGCTTAAGGGTGTCCTTGGCTCCTGAACATCTGTTACCAAATCCAAAACATCCTCCTCGATAATTGCATTAACCCCAACCTACCCATGATTCGGCATGGGATTCTGTACCACATTAGGAACATCATTGGAGAAGTTAATCGCTTTACTGTCAATCATGTCCTGCACCCTATGCTTAAAGGCTTTACAATTATCGATGTTATGCCCCGGGGCACCCGAATGAAATTCGCCGCGAGCGTTTACGTCGTACCCGGGTGGAGGAGGCCAAGTCAAGGGAGCCAAAGTTCTTTTCTGAATCAATTACAGCTGTAACAAAGCTTGCAATAGCTGAGAATAAGGCATGGGAGGCGCATTAAAATGCCTATTTGCTACCCGGCCTCTATCTTGGTATCTTCTGTACCCCTGCTGATTTTGTTGCGGTTGTTGTTGTTGTTGCTGACGCTGTTGTTGCTGTGGTTGTTGAACTGCTGGAATTGTAATACTGGCAATCTGCTGTTGCTGCCGATTCTGACCCTATTTCTCCCACGTGAACTGGACACGGAGTTAGCATCTCCCTCTCGTCTTTTGTTGCCAAACACCTTCTTGCCTTCTCCAGCTGAGGGCATTTCACCAGCACTTATCTTTTTTAACTTAATACCATTTTCCACCCTATCTCCGGTGATGATTAAGTCAGAGAAACTGCCTGACATGCTGCTAATGAGCTTTTCATAATAAACGCCTGGTAGAGTGGCGACAAACATATCAACGAGCTCACGTTCCACTGTAGGTGGCTGCACCCTGGCTGCCAACTCTCGCCATCTTTGAGGATATTCTTAGAAACATTCATTGCTCTTTTGTGAAAGATTTTGAAGCTGGACCCTATTGGGAGCAAGGTCGTTGTTGTATTGATAATGTTTCACAAATGCTTCAGCCAAATCCCTCCAACTACAGACATTTACGGGCTCCAGGCTCATGTACCATTCCAACGAAGGACCAGACAGACTATCCTAAAAGAAATGCATGAGCAATTTCTCATCATCTGAGTAGGCAGACATCTTACGATAATAGGACCCCAGATGAACCCTCGGGCAGGTGGTACCCTTGTATTTATCAAAGTCTGGGACTTTGAACTTTGGTGGCACTCTCAAGTCTGGGATCAGCCCCAGGTTAGCCATATCCAGGCCCATAGAGTTTTGACTTTCCAGAGACTTCATTTTCTCTTCAATCATCTTAATCCTCCTATCAGCTTCGGAGGGTAATTCAGCAGCCACAACCCTTGGTGAGAACATATCCTCTTGCCTGTCTTCATTCCAGATGTGGTCCATATTATCATGTATAGCACACGTAGTGTGAGGACCATAACCATTCCCATTACCATTACCACCATTACCAAAACCAGCATTGTTGAAACCTGCCGCATTACTGGCACCAGCAACATGACCACTCCCTCCAGCAGCAGGGATGACTAAGGCAAGCATAGAATTATCAGCTCTAGGGGTCTCAACACGAGGAGGGTTAACAACGTCCCCACCATGCAACACACCGTTGCCATCAACACGTGCAATCAAGGGCTGCGCTAGAGTCCGGAGTTGCTCTTGTCCGTTAGCCACTCCTTGCATAACTTCCATGAATTGGGCCATACGGTCTCTCATTTCCTGCATCTGTTCCATTACTTTCTTCTGGTTTCTCCTGTTCGCGTATCGGTGAGTCGTTAGATCAGCAATCCTGAAACACTAACAAACCACAAGAAAAATAAGGTTAACAGTTCTGATGCACCTGCACTGCGAGAAGAATGCTAAAATGCCGACATGTATGTATGCAACCAGGGAAATTTCCCCCTCGATTCTAGTTTCTAGGAAAAACACAACAATGGAGAACCCTACGAACAAGCATAGAACAATAACTCCTCGTATATAATCACAAGCCAATAGGCAATGTACAAGCTACAACTGAGTACAATAAGGAAAAGACCTCAATCAACAAGCCTGGTGATGGTCATACAATAAGCAACAAACAGCAAAACTACAACAGAGATAAACAAAATAGTCAAGCCGGATGACGAGATCGGAAGTCCTCCAGCAACTTCAGTGTCTCAGGGTGATCTGGCCTAGCAAGCAGTCCCTGAATAAGCAAATCCTATCGGCTAACAGTATGCTGTAGACTCTCAACATGATCGTCCCAAGCTCCTTCCCCGAAACATGCCTCAATCCTACATCTTTTGGAATCAGCTCTCAACCTGAGATCCTTCAAGTTCGCAATCTCTTTGTTTAACCGGTACTCGCTATCTCGTATAAGTGATGCCTCTGCTGCAATCTCCCCATCTTTGGCATTGAGCTGCGCTTTCAACTTGCTGATCTGTAGCTTTAACCTATCTTCGCGCTCTTTATTGTTGGTGAGCATGGCATTCCATTGGTTCTCAAACTTGGAAATCCTCAAGTAAGCCCTATCCAACTCTTCCTTCTTAGTAGCAAGAACACTGTTGACGGCCTTGAAATCCAAACCCAAACGCTCCCTTGAACCGGTCTCCTTGGTCAGATTCGTACCTAGTTTGTTTACAAGCTCAGTTTGTTTCTTGAAGGAATGAACAACATCAATCTTCTCGCTTCGAAGCTGAATGATTTCTTTCTCCAATTCATCATTGACTTTTCTCAACTCTTCCTTCTCAAACAATACCTGATTGTACTTCTGAACGTCTACGGTAGTGGGTTCCTCTATCATGAGAGGATACAGAGGTGCAACTGAAGGAAATGGCATCAAGAACTTCGCAGCTCTATCATGAATCCAAGTCAGGTAAGGGTCATATGCTCGGCTGTTACTCTTCCCCAATAAGGCCTTCCCCTTCCTGTGGATGTTATTCCATGCATGCTCAAGTCTGCCTAAAGTCTCACCCTCCAATAAACCTGTGAGATACAAAGATTCCTGTATCTCCTCTTCCCTAGGAGGCTCCCTCAGTGCGTACCCAAACTGTCTGACCAAAAGAGAAGGGTTATAGTTGATGCAACCTTTACTTCCGACCAAAGGGACGTTAGGAAATCCACTACAACTATAAATAAACTCCGTACCAAGCAGATCCCGGTCAAACCAAGTAATATTCTCTGCAGATAGACCTATCAACCTCTCGGACCACTCTGAAGTACCAGCGATAGCAACAAACGAACCCGCCTTGGGCATATGGCTAGCAAACCATCTGTATAACAAAGGAAAACAACAAGCTACATTCTTTCCTCTTCGGTTCTCATTCTTGTAGTGCACAGAATGATAAACATCTCCAAGAAGAGTAGGCACTGGGTTGCCTGAAGCCAGAATATGGAATGCATCTAAATCCACAAAATCAGGGAGATTAGGAAACAATATGGTGCCATAGATACGAAGAGTGAGAATTGCGCCAAATACAATCCAACAACCATTCTTAGAGAACTGCCGTGCCTTATCAACCAAGAAAACCAAAGGAAAGCCAAACACTCCATTCCACTTAGTCAAACCCCCTCTAGCTCTGAAGCATCCAAGTGTACTGCAACAGCTAGCTCATCCAGATTAGGCTTAGCGTCAGTATGAACAAATGTCATCTGATCAAGAACGGGCAGGCCTAGCAACATAGATTACTCCTCCAAGGTAGGCGCCAGGATATAGTCAGGGAAAACAAAACACCTCAGCTGTGGATCGTAGAACTGCAGCAGAGCATAAAGACCATCCATCTCGTATACTGAAGGCTTTCAGACGCATCTCAATAACCTCCCATAAGTCTGTCTGAAATATTCCATCACCTTCCCATCAGCCACGAAAATCAAACTCCGCAAAGCACTAACATCAGGAGCTGGAAGCTTGTAAGCTACTGTTCTTTTCAAGGACTCCATATCAGCAATAAGGGAACATGATCACTAGAATCGGAGGAGAAATATGCACCTGCAACACAAATACATGTTAATGAAATGCATATGAAAATGAAAATGCAAATGCAAACAAGGGATCAAGACTGCTGTGTCGTTGGTCGAGAAGAACCAACGCTCCTCCTTAGCAAGAACAAAGTACCGATAATAGGACCCACTGATACATAGATTCACACTGTAAAGAACATGGTATTCTGAAAGCCAAGGTTTCCTGCACAACCCAATCCCTCTCACAGGTATGAACCTATCCACTGATAAGGTTCGGCATCCTATGCGTTTGTCAGTGTCACAGACTCTCAAGAAACGATGATACGTTCACCATTTCTGGTTTAGCATCATAATCCCTTGAAGAGGCCTCACTTAGCTGACTCACAAATGATCGGTCCCCAGAGTCGACAACCCTCAGATCCAAAATTCCTTCGAGCCCAAAGGGCCAGAAAGAAAATCATCAAAGAGAATATCGTCCGAGCGCGAATTTCATGGTGAACTAGTACGAGCAAAGCAAGCACATCCACCACTACTTTCCACTACTAAAGCTATGTTTATACTCAAGCCTGGGTCTGACTTATCTCTCAGCGGAACATTCCCTCCCCACATCACAGCAATAAAGATATATGATGCTAAAAATAAATGCGAAAAAATAGATAAAGCACACATATACAACACCCAAAGATAAACAAACAAGCTCTAGGATTGACTCGCATAGGGAACCAGAATCCCCAGCAGAGTCGCCAGCTGTCGCAACTGCGAAAAACACCCGACGGAAAACAGAAGAGTCGCCACCTTTCGTTATTTATCCCAAAGAGAGGGAAAGGAAACGATCGTAAAAACCTGACGAAAAAGGAAAGACAAGGTCATCGCAACGAAGTCTGGATTTGGGAGTCGGTTACGTAAGGGGAAGGTATTAGCACCCCTCACGTCCGTCGTACTCGACGGGATCCACGCTTTGTTGTCTATCTAAAAGGATGATCAATCTATCTATGCTAAAGGTCAAGGGATAAATGAAAAAGAAAAGAGAAGTGACTCGGCAGAGCATCGCCGCTCCGTGTGTAACGCCCCGATTCCGATTTCCTTTATTATGAGTCCTTTTAATTTAATTGATTGAATTATTATTTTAAATATAAGATTTATGTGTTTAATATGTTATGTGTGCATATTGTTTTGGGCAAAATAGGTTGGAGGGTATTTTGGGCATTAGTGATTATGCTAAGTGGATATTTTTATGAGAATTGATTAATTAGTGTGTGGAAAGAATTTGAGAGGAAAGAAATAGAATTATGAGATAAGAGAGGAAAAGAGAAAAGATAGTAACATAGAAAGAAAAACAAGAGAAAGAAAGAGGAAAAGAGAAAGTGGAGAGAAAAGGAGAGGAAAACCTAGAACTTCAAGAAATCATCACCAAAACTTTGGATTGATCGGGTAAGGGTGTGAAACTTTATTATTCTATCAATGTGTATAATCATGTATGATTTTGTTGGATTGTTTTGGATTGTTGGTAGTTTTTCTACACTTTCCATTTTAGGTTGAATTTGGTTTAATCGGGAGGAATCGTTGTTTAACGGTTAGAATCGTGATTAGATGATGTAGGTTAGACGATATATGTTAGACTAAGGCTACTGGAACAAAACTTTGGATTTAATCGGGTGATTTTGGTGAGTTTGGAGGTGCTGGAGCAGAACTGAATGTTGCTGTTCGCAGGCGACTCGCTAGCAGCTCGCTAGGCGAGCACGCAGCGAACTCTCGCTAGCAGCTCGCTAGGCGAGCGTGCAGCGAACGGTCCCAGACTTGGGACAGTGAGATCCTGATGTCCCTCGCTGGCAGCGAAGGGAGTAGCGAGGAGCTCGCTGGAGGTTCGCTGTGGCGAACGGGGTAGCGAACGAGGTCTGTAGCCTCTGTTCTTGCTCGCTAGCAGTTCGCTAGGCGAGGAGGTAGCGAACGCTCGCTAGCAGCTCGCTGGGCGAGCGTGTAGCGAACGTAGCAGGATGAATTTTCCCTGTTGCGTGGTGTTGTCGTGGCTTGGGGTTTCGGTTGCGATCGACCCTTCTTTGATTTAATAGCTTATATGCTGGTTTGTGATGTACTGTGGGTAGCCGTATGGCGTGAATCCTAGATTATGATTTGTGGCCGTTTGGGCACTTATGTGCATTGTTTAGCTTGATTAAAAATCTATGATGCTTGTATGAATATATGTGATGAATGTGTAGAATGCATGAGTATGTTTGCAAACATGTGTGTATTTCAAGAGTGTCATGAGTCATGTTGCATGTGAAACATCATGGTATGCATTTCTTGTGTCGATTGATTCCTCGGTGAATCTGCAGAACCTCGTGTGCCCTTGTGGGGTGTGAGCGATGGTTAATTATTGATCCCTCGGTGGATTTGCAGGACCTCGTATGTTGCGATGGTTATTTTGATTCCGCGTAGAATCTGCAGAACCTCGTGTGCCCATGTGGGGTGTGAGCGATGGTTATTTGGTTCTTCAATTGAACCTGCTGAAATGAGTCGGTACCGCATTTGCATCTGCATAGAGTCGTGTGTCGGTCTCTATGAGTTGCATGTTGACATCTTGCATGGTGTATGGTGAATAAACATAATTGTAAATGTTTATATGAATTATTGATGATTGGCATGATTGGTATGCTTGAAGACACATGTATGTGTAAATATATGTATATGTATGTTTTGTGTGTTTATGAACTGATATAAACATTGTTGACGCATATTGTATATGCATGGTGTTCTATTTGTAAATAGATAATGTGAATACATTGCGATGTACGGTATGACGAGGTGAGTGGCAGTGGGAATGCGAAAGACGTATATTGGATATTATGTATATATATGTTTATATGCATTGTTTTTATGATATCGTTTCTCACCCTTCTGTGGTTTCTTTTAATGCTCTATGAGGCATTGCAGATTAGATTACTGGAGGTATTTTTGTGAAGCGTGGCTTCTTCCCTTTTTGGTCGGTCGGCTCTGATATGTAGCACCGGGTAGATAGGAATTATTTTGATATTTTTTTTATGATACATCTGTGTATGTATCTGCTGATGATATGTTTTGTAAACATGATGAATGAATATTTGTATATGTGAACATATGTCTTGGAGAATTATGGAATATTTGGATATTTCTGCCTTGTTCTAAATATTTCTTGTGGGTGCTACCCTGTCGTTGCATATCCGTTTGAGCAGGTGTTGTATGTGTTGGAATTTTTCTGATAATGTGATATTTCCCTTTTATGCTACATTGCAAATGTACTCTGATGAAATTTTGAGCTTGTGCCTAAATGATTTAATTGTTTATTTTGGGGGTATAGAAAGGGGGTGTTACATTAAGTGGTATCAGAGCCAGTGTTGAGTCAGTGGTATCTGTCTCGCTGTTTTGTTGGTTGAACGGTTGTTTGACCTTGTTGTTATTTTTGGGAATAATCAGAATATGGCTGGTCGTAATGACAACACGATGGCTGCGGCATTGGAAGCTATGACTCGAGCGGTGCAGGGTACGCCGAATGTGAATGCTAACGATGAGTTTAGAAAGAATCAGCCGCCGGTGTTCAAAGGAAGGTTTGATCCGGACGGTGCTCAGATTTGGCTGAAGGAGGTCGAGAGGATCTTCAGAGTTATGAATTGCGCTGAGGGGAATAAGGTGAGACTTGGATCTCACATGCTGAGAGAAGAAGCCGATGACTGGTGGGTCGGCATAAGACAAATTCTTGAAGTTGATGATGAGGAAATAACTTGGGATTTGTTCCGCACTGAATTTTTGAGGAAGTATTATCCGGAGAGTGTGAAGGGAAAGAAGGAAATGGAGTTTCTAGAATTGAAACAAGGGAATATGTCTGTGGTTGACTACACGACTAAGTTTACGAAATTGGTGAAATTCCATCCTCACTATGATGCAGTGACGGCGGAATTTTCCAAGTGTACTAAGTAGGAGAACGGCTTACGCCCGGAGATCAAGCAAGCTGTGGGATATCAGAGGATTCGAAGATTTTCGGACTTAACCGAATGCTGTAGAATTTTCGAAGAAGATAGTAGAGCTCGTTCTACTCACTATAAGAGTTTGAATGAGAAGCGAGGGAAGCAACCAGTAAGGAGTGGGCCTTATGTGACGCCTGCTGATAAAGGCAAACATAGGGAACACTTTATCAAGAAATCCGGAGGAGGAAGTTCTGGTCCCGTTAAGTGCTATA
The DNA here is from genome assembly GCA_963859935.3 of Lathyrus sativus. Lineage (NCBI taxonomy): Eukaryota > Viridiplantae > Streptophyta > Magnoliopsida > Fabales > Fabaceae > Lathyrus > Lathyrus sativus. The sequence continues at coordinate 168,298,263 of OZ012739.1, read as the reverse complement.
GGTGCGGCGAAGTGGGGCACAAGTCTTTTGAGTGTAAGAAGGCTGGGGAAAAGTGTGCTAACTGTGGTGGTCTCGGTCATGCTACAACTGAATGTAGAAGGAATGTGATTAAGTGTTTTAACTGTGGGGAGGTTGGTCATATTAGTGCAAAGTGTACTAAGGCAAAGCAAGCTCCGTCAAGCGGGAAGGTATTTGCATTAGCGGGTGCAGACACTACTAATGCGGATCGGTTGATTAAAGGTACATGCTTTATTAATAATATGCCTTTCGTTATTTATCCCTTGGAGCGGGAAAGGAAACGATCGGAAAAACCTAACGAAGAAGGGTAAGACAAGGTCGTCGCAACCGTTGTCTGGGTTCGGGAGTCGGTTACGCAAGGGGAAGGTATTAGCACCCCTCACGTCCGTCGTACTCGACGGGATCCACGCTTGTTGTGTTTACATGGACGGGTTGGTTTTATCTATGTACCTATCAAGGCTGGCTTAAAAAGAAAAGGAAAATGACTCGGCAAAGCATCGCGCTTTATGCCTACGTATTCTCATCAGAGAACGAGAAATCAGAGTCAACGTAGTTCGGCCTACGACGGGTTATGGGGGAAGGTAGCTCGCCAATACATCAGTACTGTGCCTACGTACTCTCAACAGGTATGAGAGATCAGAGCTTACGTAGTTCGGGACACTACGCATTATTTCCTGTCTTTTACGGAAGAAGTGTTTTTTATTGTGTTTGCAATTTCAATCGCACTAGAGACTATGACCTGAGAGTGAATGTGTCGCATGTCACCCAAAGGGTACCATACTAAACATCCAGAATGTGGAAAAGAAACTCTCCCACAATCTTTTCTCAGATAGCTTAAGGCTCGTAACGTACGAAAGAAATCATTCATGATTACTGTATCTTAAACTATTTTGAGATGAGAAGAGAACAAGCCCAACTAGGAGGGAGACTATCAAGTCCTACTGTTGTCATGCCAAGGATTCATCCTATGGTTGAGGTTTGAACAGGGATCTCCTAGAAGTTGTCATGCATAGGTTTCAACCTAAAGTTCTATCATCAATCCCTTATCAAAGGAAATGAGAGTCCTAAGGGATCATGTCAATGATACACCAAAACAGACAAAGCATCAGCTTAAACAGTAAAATGCATGCAATGCAAGTGAGGGAGGAAATGTGTGTGGGGCTTCAGCCTCCACAAGCTCATCTCAACCTCAAGCCAGAATGGATAACAGTAATCATACTGAAATAAACAACATGCTATCAAGCAAGATACAGTAAACTGCAATCATACAGAAGAAATAAAAGGAATGGTTCCCTCAAAATCCTAGGTACCATCACTTATCCCTCCCAAGGAGAGAGGTGTATACCATGGAAGGACTTTGAATCATAGGGAGGAATGGAGGTGAAAGATACCATCCATGTTTAAGAAAGAGGTTAACTAGGTCTAAACTCTTCCTAATCCCTAACCCTAAAACAATCAACAAAACAAACAAGATCAAGCTCTCAAGCTCCTCAATCAATCTTCAAGTCTTCCACTATGCTCCTCAAAGCAATACCAAGCTCTCCAAGCCCACAGAGCAAAGTAAACAAAAATACAAGCCCCCAAGGGCAACACAAACAATCATCAACTACAAAAATCATCTAAAAATAGTATACCACTGCATTAAAACCTAATATAATTTCTAGGGGATCTTATATATCTACCCTTAATACCCTTATATGCCCCAATGTCTATCTTGACCTAGAAACCCAAAATTCTAGTGTTATTGTGGACCTATGTTAAGGATTAACCTAATTCTACACAACCTAAAATCATCTAAGCAAAACTAACCTAAAATTCATCACAAAATTATGGAATAAATCCAGGGGGGAGTTAAAGTCTTAATCTAACTATCCTAAAAATAATGGCCTAAAAATATGAAGGGAACTAGCTACACAAAATTCTACAAAACCATGTATCAACATGAAAGAATTAAAAGGCTATTAAAATAGAAAATATACAAAAAATACTAAAAATGCATGAAATGCAAATATTTTGGTTTCATAATTTTCTAGACATTATCATGAAATGGGAGAAAATATCCCCATGCAAAAATCATCATTTTTCTATTTATTATGATTTTTCAAATATTAATGAAAAATGGAGAAAAAGAAATTAAAATATGAAATATTTGGTGTGAATAGCAAGTATATCCAGTTCATTTCACCAATGGGCTCAAAATGGGGGTGTCATTATCAAATGCGCTAGGCCCAATTATCATCAGAAAAATCAATTAATAAAATGTAAAGAAAAAGAAAAACACACGGTGTAAAAAGTAATGAAATTCAGTACAAAAACCAATGGGCCACGAAAGTGGGGTGTGATCAGCAATCCAACCCAAATCCCTTTTAATGAAACGATGCGTTTCATGGCGTCCTCAGACTCCCTCTTCAAATTGAAATTGAATCTCAGCCGTGGGATCCAATTCTCAGTCAATGGTCTTGCTTCATCCAATGGCCACGCTTCATCTTCTTCCTCCAGCTAGGGTTCTTATGGAGAAGCCATGGAAATGCAGAGCTTCAAGCTCCAACTTACCCTAACTCGTATAACCTCAAATATCCATGAAAACTTGAAATTCAAAACCCTAATCCATCCAGAATTTCATGCTGAATCTAACCATGGTCTTGAAATTAATTGAATCATCCTAAATCTCCAAACCCGATCCAAGATCAAAGATATGCTCAATCATCAACTTCAACAATTCTTGTAATTAACTACCTCAGATTAATCACCAACTCACACTGACTGATTCTTGATATCTAATTCATTCTATAACTCACTATAACTCGAGTTCTTGGTCCAAACAAAAATGGTGACACCAACTGAAACTTCACCAATTGCTCCCAAACTGTTCAGAATCCATCCCCTATTGGTCTCTAACAGTTCTAACCTAACAATTCTTGCTAATCATGCATAAATCATGGTGTAGAAGAAAAGTTACTAACCTGGTATTTCTTGATTAACAGATGGAGTAAACCTTCACTGCAAGCCTTCAAACTCTCCAAAATCACTCCTTGAATGATGATCTTGCTACTGTTTGCAAAAGTTTGGACCAAGAAAGCTTCAATCTCCAAAACCGATTATGACTTGCAACCTTGAAAATCCAATTGCCAACTCTTCAAATCTCCATGGTTTTGCTCTCAAATTGATCTGCACAGCTTCACTATGATCAGAGGAATGTGTTTGGATTGAAAGAAAGGATGGAATTGAATCAGAATATGGATTTTGCTTTCAACTTGCAATGGAAGAAAGTGAAATGGCCAACTCTCTCTTCTCTTAAATCTTACACCAACCTTGTATCTGAGCAAGTTCTACACATTATATAGAGTGGTTTAGAATCATCTAGAACCATCTATAACCATCCCATGAGAAATTGGGATTCTCATGTCATGAGTTTATGAATTCACTTCTCATCTCATGCCTTATCTCATGCCAAGCTCTTGCAGCAACCAAAAATGACTTGAAATTATCCTTATATGAGATATAGGATGTGTTAAAACCCTTAACTAACTTGTACATTGAGTTTTCTTAAGTTTTGCATTTGAACCTTAAGATGCAAGCAACCAATTTCCAAAGCAGCCCCATGATCTAGGCCTCAAATCAAAATTGTGGCTGAACCATTGTTTTTAGAATGTCTTTTAGAGTCAAAATGACCTATTATATGCCATGGTTTGGATGTGTAACTTGGGATTACCAATTTCCAATTTCAACTTATTTAACTTATGCCTCCATTTTAGGTCATTTTTATCACTTTTTGCTACAAGCCTTTTCAACATCTCATGACCTCCCTACTAGCCTTAAAGCATAATTCTAAGAAAGTTTGATGTTGAAGATTTTTCCATTTGAAGCATGGAAATAGGAGATATGGCCTTATGCTTGAAATGACCTATAATATCCAAATGACCAAAATGCCCTTGACTTGCCAAAGCCATAAGTTGAGTTCTACAAATCCTATCAAGGACTTATAGTACTCTCTAGAAATCTAAGAAGATGAGTAACAACATTCATGTTGACCAAGAGTTCATAGGAATCATCCTTCTTAGGCAAAAGTTGGATGCAAGTTGGGTGACTTTCAAGGACCCAGATTCACATACCTCAGATGACCTGTAACTTGTCAAAGTCATAACTTGAGCTCTACAAATCCTATCAAGGACTTCTAGTACTCAAATTAAATATAAGAACAAGCTCTACAACATTCATGTTATGGGGAAGATGAGATGACAATCACATCTTGAGCTAGACTGCCTTGAAGATAGGGATCAAACTAGGGGATTTTACACTGTCAAGCCTTAGAAACCCTAGCTTAAAACTTCTCAAACTCCTCAATCATGATGAGTTGGTCTAGGAATCATCCTTATAGAATCTCAGTGCATCAATCCATGATCACATGGCTCTTGGGTTAGGTCTCAACCCTCTCCAAATCATTAGTTGACCTAGGGTTGACCCAGTCAAACCCTAATTCCACCACTCATGGCTGAGTCTTCTGAATCTTGTGGAATGACCTCTCTAGGCCTCATGATGGCTTTCAAGACATCTCATAAGCTCTCTCAAAGCTTCAAGTCCATCCTCATAGCCTCAGAATCATCTGAGGGGCTCCCACAACTCTCAAGTTATGAGACACACAACCTTGGTTTCAACCAATCTCTCTGAGGATCTCTTGAGTTCTCTGACAAAGACATCAACCTTTGACCATTTGAATAACCTTCTTGGCTAGCTTCAAAGTCTCATATAACTCTTGCTGGGTAATCATACCTCTTGATCTACTGCACCCATATCAGTGAGAAGCAGATGATCATGCTAGTGAACACAAGCTTGGTACATAAATGTTGGTCAAATTTTGGGGTGCAACAGCTGCCCCTATTCAAACGGCTTGAACCTGACTGGGTGAGGAGCGAACGGATCTCAGTCAATCAAGGTGCGAGATGGTTGAATATCGATAAACCCGGAAATTTTCCAACTGCAGAAGTACTCGGTACTCTGATGGGAACAAATCTTCGGAAACTGAAATAATAGCTGCACGGCAACTAGCTGGAGAATTGGTCACACGGTAACCGGTAGTACATGGTCGATCATGCCATCAGGAATCACGATTCCTCGGGACTCTTCAGGTCAACCATCAGGTTGATCATGCCATCAGGCATTCAAAGAACTTGTCGGGCATCAGCCGGACTTCAACAGGTCAACCATCAGGTTGATCATGCCATCAGGCATTCAAAGAACTTGTCGGGCATCAGCCGGACTTCAACAGGTCAACCATCAAGTTGATCATGCCATCAGGCATTCAAAGAACTTGTCGGGCATCAGCCGGACTTCATCAGCAAGTCGGGAATAGAATTCTTGGTCAATCATGAGCCAACTGGGAATATCTAAACCTCTGCCATCAGGCACTCCGCATCAGCTAAGAGAACTGCTTCATTAACACGGTCGGACTTCAATCATGAAGTCTTCAGGGGAGGTTTCAACTTCGCCGTTCTGAAACCTGCTGGGGACGACGCGTCTCCGCTGGGGATTCTGGAGAACTATCAAGTAACTCCACTTCGAGGATCCAGAAATCATTCTGGATGAATCAACTCTGCTGAGGACTTCAAGAATCATCTTGGACATATAACTCCGCCGGGGACCTTCAAGAATCATCTTGCACCGTCGACCATTCTGGAGATTTCAGGAATCATCCTGAGCGAACACCCTGCTGGGAACTCTAAGTATCAACTTGAGCAACCACTCTGGCGACTGTACTGGGGATCTTAAGAATCATCTTAAGCAAACGACCCTGCTGGGGAATTCAAGAATCATCTTGAACCGAAGACTTCGCTGGGGACCTCAAGAATCATCTTGAGCAAGCGACTTCATTGGGGAGAATGTCAGGAATCATCCTGAGCAATCGATTCTGCGGCGGAACACCTGCAAAACAAGAACGGTAACAACCTAGATCATGTTTATTATGCATACGCTTCGGCAATGGCGCAATGCTCCACACGGTGGAAATGCTATGCGTTTATGATAAATGCTATGCAATCATGCAAAATGATGCGATCCCGTTTGTTGCACCCCAAAATTTGACCAACATTTATTTATCCATCAAGTGTTCAAAGGTTGATACCTTTGTCAGAGAACTCAAGAGATCCTCAGAGGAATTGGTTGAAACCAAGGTTGTGTGCCTCATAACTTGAGAGTTGTGGGAGCTCCTCAGATGATTCTGAGACTATGAGGATGGACTTGAAGCTTTTAGAAAGCTTATGAGATGTCTTGAAAGCCATCATGAATCCCAGAAAAGTCATTGTACAAGAATTCAGAAGATTCAACCATGAGTGGTAGAATTAGGGTTTGACTGGGTCAACCCTAGGTCAACTGAAGATTTGGAGAGGGTTGAGACCTAATCCAAGAGCCATGTGATCATGGAATGATGTATTGAGATACTATAAGGATGATTCCTAGACCAACTCATCATGATTGAGGAGTTTGAGAAGTTTTAAGCTAGGGTTTCTAAGGATGGACAGTGTAAAATCCCCTAGTTTGATCCCTATCTTCAAGGCAGTTTTAGCTCAAGATGTGATTGTCATCTCATCTTCCCCACAACATGAATTTTGTATAGCTTGTTCTTAGCTTTAATTTAAGTGGTAGAAGTCCTTGATAGGATTTATGGAGCTCAAGTTATGGTTTTGACAAATTACATGTCATCTGAGGTATGTGAATCTGGGTCCTTGAAAGTCACCCAACTTGCAGACAACGTTTGCCCTAGTAGGATGATTCCTATGGATTCTTGGTCAACATGAATGTTGAATAGAATCTTCTTAGATTTCTATAGAGTACTAGAAGTCCTTGATAGGATTTGTAGAACTCAACTTATGGCTTTGACAAGCCAATGGCATTTTGGTCATTTGGAAGTTATAGGTCATTTCAAGCATAAGGCCATATCTCCCACTTCCAAGCTTCAAATGAAAAAATCTTCAACATCAAACTTGCTTAGAATGATGTTTTAAGGCTAGTAGGGAGGTCATGAGATGTTGAAAAGGCTCATATCAAAAAGTGATAAAAATGGCCTAAAAATGAGGTATAAGTTAATTCAAGTGAAGTTGAAAATCATAAATCCCAAGTTATAAGTCCAAACCATGTCATGTGATAGGTCATTTTGACTCCAAATGACATTCTAAGAACAATGGTTCAGCCACAATTATGATTTGAGGCTTGCATCATAGGGTTGCTTTGTAATTGGATTGCTTGCATATTAGGGTACCAAACCAAAACAAGGAATAACTCAATAAATAAGGAAGATATGCATTGTATCTCATCCAAAATATCATGTGGGGATAAAATCAAGTTGGTTACAAAGATTACAAGGGTTTTGTCATGAGATACCATGTAAGGAGAAATGAAAATGCAAAATACCATGACATGAAAACATGAAATTTTCATTAGATGATCCTAGATGGTTCCAGAGGTTTCTAAACCATTCTATATAACCATTGTGACTTGCTCAGATGCAAGGTTGGTGTTAATTGGTGTAGAGAAGAGTGATTGAAATCCGAAAGCTTCATTTGCAAATCATATTCAAGCTCTTGATTCTTCTTCATTGCTATCCCATTTTTCTTCACAAACCTTCTCCATAGATATTTCTGAGTGTGTTCATGCTGATTTGAAGATCCATCCATGAAGAATTGAAGGTGTTCCATTGGAAATTGCAAAGAAGCAAATCACATTGGATCTTGAAGTACAAGTTTTCTACATCAAATCTTTTGCATACAGAGGAAGATTCATCATCCAAGGAGTGTTCTTGAAGAGTTGCAAGGCCTTAATTGAAGATCTACCATCACTACCAATCCAAGAAGCCAGGTTTGCAAAAGCTCTTATAACTCATAATTTAGGCATGGCTAGGGTAATTTATTAGTGTAGACCTGTTAGAGACAATTAGGTGATCATTTTTGATGAGTTTGGGAGCATTTGGTGAAGTTTCAACTATGGATGTCAATTCTTGATGGAGTAAGAACTAGTGGTATAATGAGTTTTAATGCAAGATTATTGGCTGATTTTAATTAGTGTAGCATAAGGATCATTTTGATACCAAGAAGGTTGAGTTTGGTTGAGGTCGAAAACTGATGACATTTTGAGGTTAGGATGGTTTCACGTTCGGGTTGGGTGATAGAGGCCACTTCAGTTCAATCCAAGATTATGATCATGTTCAGGGTAAAATTCTAAGCAAGATTGGTTTTTACATGTTGAGAATTGGTGAAGAAACGAGAGAGAATGCACGGGTAGAAGTTCTGTGCATGGCATGTGTTTTAATGGTTTTTTCTGAAACCCTAGCTATCCAAGGTTGAAGACGAAGTTTTAACCGTTGATGTGCGCTTGACTAGTTGACCCAAAGAATGATCCAGCGGCTGAGATTCAAAACGAAGACGAGAGGGAAAGCCAGCAGCGATGAAGCGCTGCGTTTCATTAAAGCCCTCATCCTGGGCTTAAGTCGTCAATTCCTATCGCCACCCCCTATCAGGCCCAAATCCAAGTTTGCATTATATTTCCCTTCTATTTGCACCGCGTTTTTTAATATTTTTCTTTTCATTTTATTTGGTTTTTCTGATTAATGCTTGGGCCTGACGCGCTTACTTTCCACACCTCCCAGTTAAGCCCAAGCGCGTATATGAACTGAATGTTATCACTTCCTGCACCCCTTGTTCATTGTTTGCATTTTATTTTTTACCATTTTTTCTCATACTTTAGAAAATCCATAATAAATTGAAAAATCAATATTTTTTAATGGGAGTTTTTTCTCCCTTTTCATATTTCTGTCTAGAAAAATATAAAATGAAAACATTTTCCATATCATGCATTTTAATATATTTTGCATATTTTCTTCTTTTATTGCTTTTTAATGCTTTTAAGTTGATCCATGATTTTGTAGAATTTAGTTTAGGTAGCTCCCTTAGTATTTTTAAGTCAATCTTTTTAGGGTAGTTAGATATATGTTTTAGGTTCCCCCTGGATTAATGCCATATTTTTGTGATGAATTTTAGGATAGTTTTGATTAGATACCATTAGGTTGTGTAGAATTAGGTTAAAACTTCAATATAGGTTCATAATACCTTTAGATTTTGGGTTTTTTAGGACAATTAGACTATGGGGCATATATGGGTATTAAGGGTAGGTATGTAGGACCCCTTAGAAATTATATTAGGATTTAATATAATAGTATGCTATTTTTTGTTGATTTTTGTATTGGTTGATTGTTTGTGTTGCCTCTAGGGCATGTTTGTTTGTTTGCTTTGCTTTGTGGGCTTGGAGAGCTTGGTATCTCATTGTGGAGCATTGAGGAGCATAGTAGAAGATTTGAAGATACATTGAGGAGCTTGAGGGCTTGTTCTTCTTTTCTTTTTGTTTTGTTTTAGGGTTAGGAGTTAGGAAGAGTTTAGATGTAGATAACTTCTTTCTCAAACATGGATGGTATCATTCACCTCCATTCCTCCCTATGATTCAAAGTCCTTCCATGGTATACACCTCTCTCCTTTGGAGGGATAAGTGATATACCTAGGAAGTAGAACTTTTGAGGGAACCATTCCTTTGATGTTGAACCCTTATAGGTCACCTTTGGTGGTCAAATAAGCAGTTCAATATCCCCCAGCTTATCCAGTAAGTGATTTTCTCTGGTTTTGATTATTCTTGAGAGATGCAGAGCTTGAGTTTGAAGATGAAGACTTCATTGAAGAGTGTTGAAGAGGATGAATCCTTGAGTATTGCCATTCCAGCTGAAGCTTGAAGAGTAGAAAGAGCCAAGTTGATACTTGAAGATCCCTGAAGATTAGGTGAAGCTTGAAGGTGGAGCTGATCAAAGAAGCTGAAGCTTAAGGGAGAAGATGAGTTGAAACTCATGCTGTAGGGTTGAAACCTGGAAGAGCAATTGATATTTGGAAAGAGTGATTGAAGTCTGAAGACTGAGTTGCTGTTGGAAGAGCTGAAGCTTGAAGTTGAGAGAGAAGTTGATCTTCTGTTTTCTTTTCTGTATTGCTGTGTTTTGTTTGACTTGTCTGATGCATTAGGATAAGTTCATCTAGAATAAGTAGAATCTAGGAGCATGATTGCATTAGAGGTTGAGTTTCTCCCTCTGCTTGTATTGTTACTGCGTGGCTTTGCTTGCGGGTATTCGGTAGAGCCCAGCTCCCTTGCCCATGTGGTTTGTTTGCCTGATGGCATTTCATTTCTCTTTATCTGTATGATTGCAGTTTACTGTTTATTGCTTGATAGCATGTTGTTTATATTTCAGTATGATTACTGTTATTTCATTCTGGCTTGAGGTTGAGATGAGCTTGTGGAGGCTGAAGCCCCACACACATTTCCTCCCTCACTTGCATTGCATGCATTTTACTGTTAAGCTGATGCTTTGTCTGTTTTGGTGTATCATTGACATGATCCCTTAGGACTCTCATTTCCTTGGATAAGGATTTGATGATAGAATCTTAGGTTGAAACCTATGCATGACAACTTCTAGGAGTTCCCTGTTCAAACCTCAACCATAGGATGAATCCATGGCATGACAACAGTAGGACTTGATAGTCTCCCTCCTAGTTGGGCCTGTTCTCTTCTCATCTCAAAACAGTTTAAGATATAGTAATCATGAATGATTTCTTTCGTACGTTACGAGCCTTAAGCTATCTGAGAAAGGATTGTGGGAGAGTTTCTTTTCCACAGTCTGGATGTTTAGTATGGTACCCTTTGGGTGACATGCGACGCATTCACTCTCAGGTCATAGTCTCTAGTGCGGTTGAAATCGCAAACACAATAAAAAACACTTCTTTCGTAAAAGACAGGAAATAAACCGTAGTTTCCCGAACTACATATGCTCTGATCTCTCATGCCTGTTGAGAGTACGTAGGCACAAGATGGCGATGTCTTGGCGAGCTACCTTCCCCCATAACCCTTCGTAGGCCGAACTACGTTGACTCTGATTTCTCATTCTCTGATGAGAATACGTAGGCATAAAGTGCGACGCTTTGCCGAGTCATTTTTCTTTTCTTTTTCAGCCAACCTTGATTGGTAGATAGAATAAAACCAACCCGTCCAAGTAAACACAACAAGCGAGGATCCCGTCGAGTACGACGGACGTGAGGGGTGCTAATACCTTTCCCTTGCGTAACCGACTCCCGAATCCAGACAATGGTTGCGACGACCTTGTCTTACCCTCTTTCGCCAGGTTTTTCCGATCGTTTCCTTTCCCGCTCTGAGGGATAAATAACGAAAGGTGGCGACTCTTCTGTTGTGCCGACACCTTTTTTTCGCGCAAGCGACACCGTCAGCAAAATAAATGCCGAAGGGAGAATCCTCATGTCAAGGAGAAAGAACTACTCAGATAGAGGAATCATCCTGCTGAGGAGAACAAGGTCACGCCAATCTCAATTGGACTCCGCAGGGGATACAACTTCAGTTGACTGCTGCGGGGGAATGAAGCTCTACGAGAACTTGGACCTGCTAAGGGAAAGCGATGTCAATCGCGAGAATAACCTGCGTGGCCTTCATGGCTACTTCCCTGGAGATAACGACTCTGTGGGGAAACAGCATCAGCTGTTCAACCTTCCACTGGGGAGAACCAATCATGGCTTGAGCAGCTTCCAAGGATTCGACTCTCTTGGGGATCTGCAAACTCGGCTGAGGAAGGAGAAATCATTCTGCTTCGCTGGGGAGTACGACTCTGCGGGGGAATCTCAATTCCGCTGGGGAAGAAGGAATCATCCGACTTCGGGGGAGAGTACGACTCTGCGGGGGAATCTCAATTCCGCTGGGGAAGAAGGAATCATCCGACTTCGGGGGAGAGTACGACTCTGGGGGGAATCTCAATTCCGCTGGAGACTTTAGTCTTGCACCATCAGTTGCTGCACACTTCAGTGAACGAATAGTTTCCTACGAAACCTGCACTTGTGACCCGGTGTTGGGGGATGAACACGCGCTTCGGCGCCTGACTCAGCTGAGGAGATGACGTTCCTTCAGGACGCATCTGATTGGGGGAGAGAATCATCTCTCCCTGGGGAGACATATCAATGCTCACGATCTCGCGTTCCGACTCTGCAGGGAGAGGCTACTGAACTCTGCTGGAGAAGGAGGAATCATCTTTCTTCGGGATGCGCACGACGCACTGTTTGGAATATGCTACACCTGTAACAACACAAACAAACAGGCAAGATACCCTTCTCAAAGAGACCTATCAAGGTTATTATCTCGTGACAATGTTTAAGTAATTCGTTGTTTCAACAATCAGTGGCCTAGGCCAGTAAGTTTATGTATGCGCATTTTATCAAAACATCGGCGTTCTTTTTCGCAAACAAAACAGATAAATGCTAAACATGCAAACAAAATTGCTGAATAGTATGCTTTTTATTGATAACGAACCCCTGAATGGGTAAAAATGTTTTACAACATATGCAAGTTCCTGGGATGAGGAAGCCACACAAAAATAAAACATAAATATACATCAGTATATGCAAATGTCGGCAACGAGGCGTAGACGAACACCATGAGTTGATCCCTCTATGACCCACTGGACTTCGATACTTCTCCGACGCTTCAGCTTCGGATGAGATTGATTCAGATAAACGGCCCTCAGGTCTTCCAAACCACTAAACAATGAAAGTCCACACGCGGAACGCAATCATTTGCTTTTTCAGATCCCTAACTTTTGCGTGAACCGCCCTTTGCGGGTTTTCAGTTCACCGGGATACCCTTTTTTGCCGAAGCCGCCCAGTGTAGGTTTTCGACTTCGCGGGTGTACATTTTTTCAATTTATATCCCTAATTTTTGCCCAAACCTTTTATTCTGTTTTTGGTTCGCCAGGATGCCCCATTTTTGCCTGGACTCTCTTTTTTTTTTGTCCAGCGGGTCGCTTTCAAGCAAAGTATTTTTTAACTGCGTCCGCGTTCACCGGGGATGCAAAATATTCACCATCCATCGTGGATAACAACAAAGCTCCTCCCGAGAAGACCTTGCTGACGACATACGGACCTTCGTAATTCGGAGTCCACTTGCCCCGGTGATCGGAGTGTGGAGGAAGAATCTTCTTCAGGACGAGATCACCCGTCTGAAAGCTTCTAGGACGCACCTTCTTATCATAAGCTTTCTTATTCGGCTTTGGTACAGACGACCAAACGCAATCGATGCTAACCTCTTCTCGTCCATCAGGCTGAGTTGGTTCAGTCGGTTCGTAATCCATTCTGCCTCGTCGAGTTTCACATCAACCAAAACTCGCAAAGAAGGGATCTCCACTTCTAACGGTAGGACAACTTCCATACCGTACACCAAGGAGAAAGGAGTTGCCCCGGTCAATGTACGTACCGTCGTACGATAACCGTGTAGTGCAAATGGCAGCATCTCGTGCCAGTCTTTGTAGGTCACAACCATCTTCTGAACAATCTTCTTTATGTTCTTATTGGCTGCTTCAACAGCGCCATTCATCTTCGGCCGGTAAGGAGATGAGTTGTGGTGTTCAATCTTGAAACTCTGGCACAGCTCCTTCATCATCTTGTTACTCAGATTCGAACCATTATCAGTAATGATCCACTCGGGAATTCCGTAACGATAGATGATGTCCCTCTTTATGAATTTAGCCACTACCTGCTTGGTCACATTAGCATACGAGGCTGCCTCCACCCACTTGGTGAAGTAGTCGATAGCTACTAGAATGAAGCGATGACCGTTAGACGCAGTGGGCTCAATCTTGCCTATCATGTCGATGCCCCACATGGAGAACGGCCACGGGGAGGACATAACATTTAACGGGCACGACGACACATGAACTTTATCAGCATAAATCTGGAATTTATGACATCTCTTCGCAAATTTAAAGCAATCCGATTCCATTGTCAGCCAGTAGTATCCTGCTCTCAGGATCTTTCTCGTCATAGCATGCCCGCCGGCGTGCGTACCAAATGTGCCCTCATGGACTTCTTCCATGAGCATACTCGCCTCTTTCTCATTTACACATCTGAGTAGCACGAGATCGTGGTTTCTCTTATACAAAACTCCATCAGGATTGAGATAAAAATTTCCAGACAGCCTCCTCAGAGTCTTCTTATCCTGGGTTGACGCACCCGCAGGATACTCCTTAGTCATAAGGAAAGTCTGGATGTCATGGAACCATGGCTTGCCGTCGGCGGCTTCCTCGATTGCAAAGACGAATGCAGGTCTATCAAGACGAGAAAGCACAATTCTTGGAGCCTCATTCCAAAAATTGACTTTATACATTGAAGCCAACGTGGCTAAGGCATCAGCCATCTGATTTTCGGCCCTGGGCACATGATGGAGTTCCACTCGATCAAAGAACGGAAGCAGCCTTCTGGCATAATTCATGTACGACACCAAATTCGATTGACGAGTCTCCCACTCCCCTTTAATCTGGTTGATCACAAGCGCTGAATCACCATATACGTCTAGGTTCTTGATTCTCAAATCAATTGCCTCCTCTAGACCCATGATGCATGCTTCGTACTCCGCCTCATTATTGGTGACTGGAAACGTCAGTCTCGCAGTGAACAGGATGTGGGATCCGTGGGGAGTCGTGATGATCGCCCCAATGCCACTTCCATAGGAATTAACTGCCCCGTCGAATATCAATTTCCACTGGGATTTCCTATCTGGCCCCTCGTCGGGCAACGACTCATCGCAATCCTTCGCTTTGAGAAACATAATATCCTCATCAGGGAATTCAAACTTCATCGGCTGGTAATCCTCGATCGGCTGTTCGGCAAGGTAATCAGACAATACGCTTCCCTTGATGGCCTTCTGGGACACGTACTGAATATCGTATTCCGTCAACACCATTTGCCATCTGGCAATCCTGCCCGAAAGAGCCTGCTTCTCGAAGACATACTTGATCGGATCCATCTTCGAAATTAGCATGGTGGTGTGATTGAGCATGTACTGTCGTAAACGTTTGGCAGCCCAGGCTAGTGCACAACACGTCTTCTCCAGCATCGAGTATCGAGATTCACAGTCCGTGAACTTCTTACTCAAGTAATAAATGGCATGCTCCTTTCTGCCCGTCTCGTCGTGCTGACCGAGAACGCACCCCATACTATTCTCAAGAACTGTCAAGTACATGATTAACGGCCGTCTAGCCACTGGGGGTATCAAGATGGGAGGTTCCTGAAGATACTGCTTTATCTTGTCGAACGCCTTCTGGCAATCCTTATTCCAGATAATTGCCTGATCTTTCTTTAAAAGCTTGAACATCGGTTCACACATGGCCGTGAGCTGAGAGATAAACCTTGCAATGTAGTTTATTCTGCCCAAGAAACCACAAACTTCTTTTTCTGTTTTTGGCACTGGCATTTCTTGTATGGATTTTATTTTCGCAGGATCAACCTCGATGCCTCGTTCGCTCACGATAAACCCCAGTAACTTTCCGGACCGTACTCCGAAAGTACATTTGTTAGGATTCAGCCTCAACCTGAACTTCCTAAGCCTCTCAAAAAGCTTCAGCAAATTAACCAGATGTCCTTCCTCCGTTTGGGACTTCGCAATCATGTCATCAACATAGACTTCAATCTCATGATGAATCATGTCATGAAACAAAGTTACCATTACTCGTTGGTAAGTGGCCCCTGCATTCTTCAGACCGAAAGGCATTACCTTATAGCAAAATGTTCCCCAGGGAGTGATAAACATCGTTTTCTCCATGTCCTCCGGCGCCATCTTGATCTGGTTGTACCTGGAGAAGCCATCCATGAACGAAAACACGGAGAACTGGGTTGTGTTGTCGACCAACACATCGATATGAGGCAGCGGGAAATCATCTTTAGGGCTCGCCCTATTCAAATCCTGATAATCGACGCACATGCGTACCTTACCGTCCTTCTTCGGTACAGGCACTATGTTGGCGACCCACGGAGGGTAAGTAGTGACCGCTAAGAAGCCAACATCAAGCTGTTTCTGCACTTCTTCTTTGATCTTAATGGCCATATCTGGTCTCGTCCTCCTAAGCTTCTGCTTAACGAGAGGGCAATCTTCTCGCAGCGGCAAGTGGTGGACCACGATATCCGTGTCAAGTCCGGGCATATCTTCATATGACCAAGCAAAGACGTCACTATACTCTCTCAGCATTTCGACCAATCTCTGCTTGACATCATTCTGCAGTGCAGCCCCTATCCTGACGTTTCTGACGAGTTCTTCAGAACCCAGATTTACGATCTCGATCTCCTCTTCATGAGGCAGAATGACTTTCTCCTCTTGTTTCAACAAGCGGGCTAACTCTTCAGGAAGGTCTTCGTCTTCATCAATCTCTTCTTCGGCTTGATATATCGGGCAATCGAAGTCGAAGTGAGCCGTAGAAGGTCCAGAGTCGATGTCATCTGTCATGTGGATCCTGCAATAACAAGGGTTAAGCTTAAAACAAGGATATGCAGGTTAGCACAAGCCCCATTGCCATTTTATTGTTTTTCAAAACAAATATAAAACAGGAGTGACAGAGATCACAATATTTGAATACGAAGAAAACGCCTTTGATTTATTAACAAAATGCATGTACATAATCCAACAAGGCCCTGACAATAAAACCACTATGCCCCGGGTAGGACATAGGGTTGTACAATGATTGGAAAAAGTAAATCATTACTCTTCGCTTGTCATCTGGATGATATCCTTGACGGACCAATTGTTGAGGCCCTCGCCTGGCTTGCTTGGCTGGATCCAAGAGTCGAGGTCATAGTCGCTGTCCCCACTGTCTTCAGACACCGCGTTGATGCTTTCGAAAATTACTCCGCCACTGGTAAACTGGATCGGCCCCTTACCTCGTGACGCACTGCTAGAAGAAGAGGAAGCTTCAGCTCCAGGAGAATATCCCAACCCGAACTTATCCTGCTTGTTGGGTATCTCCAAAATTCGCCCCCAACCTGGGGTAGATCTGGCTTGGACAACGGCCCGAGCCTCCTTGAACGAGGAGAGAGTCATCTCTGGCTTTTCAGTGACCACAGGAGTTACGTCCTTCACCTTGACAGCTTCGAACGCTTGGCAAAGAGTTTCATGGATTTCGCCATCCATTTCCACATACTTGAAGGACGACAAATGGCTCACCATTATGTCTTCCTCGCCACACACGGTTACGATGCTTCCTCCGACAGCATATTTGAGCTTCTGGTGCAATGTGGAGGTCACGGCACCAGCAGCATGGATCCACGGCCGGCCCAAGAGGCAACTGTAGGCAGGCATGATGTCCATAATATAAAAGACCGCGTCGAACGTTTCTGACCCGATTTGGATTGGCAGGGTCACCTCCCCGAAAACGTGGCGTTTAGTTCCATCGAACGCTTTCACAACCAGATCACTGGGTGTGCAGATCACTCCACGAGTATCCAAATTCATTAATGCCTTCTTTAGAAGAACATTAAGTGACGAACCCGTGTCCACCAACACGTGCGACATGATCGTGCCCCTGCACTCTTTTGAGATTTGCAGGGCGCTATTGTGATTCCTCCCTTTTGGCGTTAGCTCTAAGTCTGTGAACCCTAGCCCATTCCCAGCATTTACGTGGGCTACAACCTCCTCTAGCTGATTCACCGATATTTCTTGCGGTACGTAGGCGGCGTTCAACACCTTCAGCAGCGCATTGCGGTGTGCTTCGGAACACAGCAACAAGTTGAGAATGGAAATCTTCGAGGGCGTCTGATGGAGATGATCTACAATCTTGTAGTCACTCTTTTTAATCAACCGCATGAACTCCTCGGCATCTTTAACAAGCAAGTCTTTTTCTGCCCCACACGGGACCTCTTCGACGAATTTACTTTTGCCTTTATCGGCCGCATCAGCTCTGACCGCTTTATCCGCTACGACCTCTGGTGGTGCAAACACTCTTCCGCTGCGAGTAATACCACCGATTCCCGCAAGGTTCCCCACAGTCGACCCATACGGTTCTAGCTCCAACCTCTGTCCGTTGCAGTAGACTTCAGCCCCATAATGCCACGGAACGACGTTAGTGCTCTCGAAAGGTATTGGCCCAGCTTTAGTGATAGTGATTGTTGGCGGCCTGGGCGCCGAAATAGTTATCGGCCGGAGAGGGATGGTGATGGTGGCGACTTCATCAGCCTGCTTCAACACTATGTCTCCTGATCCACTTTCAGCCCTCCGGCTAAACTGCAGAATCCCTTCAGTCATCAGACTTTGAATTCCTTCCACCAACTGCTCACATCCATCAGAACGTGTGGCACAGTCCATACATAGCTCTCCGCAACCTGGAAAGAACCCTCTTTTCAACAACTTAGCTTTGACGAAGCTAAGTGGCGTCTTCAGATCTCTGACGTCAGTCAACAAATCTGCACTCTCGTCTTCGATAATGGCATTCACTCCGCCTCCCCTATGATTCGGCATAGGATTCTTCGTGACATTGGGCACATTATCGGAGAAGTTAATGATCTTGGCATCTACCAAGTCCTGCACCTTGTGCTTGAAGGCTTTGCAGTTCTCGATTGTGTGGCCTGGTGCCCCTGAGTGGAACTCACAAGTGGAATTTGCGTCGTACCCTGGTGGAGGTGCCCCTGTTAAGGGAGCCATCGTCCTCTTCTGGACCAACTGTAGCTGGAGCAAAGTCTGCAAGAGCTGCGCGTACGACATGGGCGGTGTCTCGAAGTGACGGTTTGCCAAAGATGCCCGATTCTGGTACTTTATATATCCCTGTTGATTCGGTTGCTGCTGCTGCTGCGGAGCTGCCGGGATATTTATACTGGATACCTGCTGCTGAGGGCCTTTGCCCTTCCTTCGAGCGTCGGTCACAGCGCTCGCTTCTCCTTCTCGCCTTTTTCCAGCATAAGGTTTCTTTCCGCCTCCTCCAGCTGAGGATGACTCACCTTGAATTTTCCCGATCTTGATCCCATTCTCGACGTGTTCACCCATGATAATGAGATCCGAGAACTTCCCAGACATACCGCTGACTAACTTTTCATAGTAAACCCCTGGGAGGGTGGCTACAAACATCTGCACGAGCTCTCTTTCAACCATCGGCGGCTGAACCCTGGCTGCCAACTCACGCCACCGCTGGGCGTACTCCTTAAATCCTTCATTGTTCCTCTGCGACAGGTTCTGCAGCTGGACTCGGTTCGGGGCCAAGTCGCTATTGTATTGGTAGTGGTGCATAAATGCTTCAGCGAGATCCTTCCATGTGCGCACACTGGTGGGCTCCAGACCCATGTACCACTCAAGGGATGGCCCAGAAAGACTGTCTTGGAAGAAGTGCATCAACAACTTCTCGTCCTCAGAATAGGCAAACATCTTCCTGTAGTACGATCTCAGGAGGATACGAGGGCAAGTGGTGCCCTTATATTTTTCAAAGTCAGGTACCCTGAACTTGGGAGGCACCTTGAAATCAGCAATTAATCCCAACTTGGATATATCAACGCCCAAAGTATTCTGATTCTCGATATCTCTCATTTTATCTTCAAGTGCTTTGAATCTAAGCCGCGTTTCAGCATTCAGCTCTCCTTCAGCACCTCTCTGAGAGAACACATCGTCTTGGTGATCCTCAAGCCATGGCTGAGGCAGAAACAGATTCCCGGCGCCTGCATTGCCGTTACCCGGCCCGATATTGACATTAGCTCCCAGACCCCCATTACCGACGCCCGTCGTATTGAGTCCGATGTTGGTCACCACATTGCCATTAGCACTGCCGTTTCCCCCGGTCACGGGGACACCATTCTGTGGAGTCTCAACTGGTGGGGGAGTAGGCACGGTCCCACCGTGGAGTACGTCGTTGCTATCAACCCTGGAAATCAAAGGCTGAACCAAAGTTCTGAGCTGATCCTGGCCATTGGCGACCACTTGCATGAGCTCCATGAAGCGATCCATCCTTTTGCGGAGTTCCTGAACATCAGTTTGCACTTGCTCCATGATCCTGGTCTGATTAGCTCTAGTCGGATAACGGTGAATCGGTCTCTGATCAATCCTGGAACCACCGGAAACAACCTGGGACAACCTGAAAAAACCTGCGATAACCTGTTAAACACAGAAGGGTTAGGAAAAACAACAAAATGCTCGTCATGCAAATGCTTCATGCAAATGCATGCGTGTGTCTGTGTGTTAGGGAGATCTCCCCCGATCCTAGTGCCTGAGTGCCAGTGTTGATAATAATAATAATAAGAAGTCTGGGTCCAATCATGGAAACAACAATCTCATATATAAAGAAAGCCTATCAAGGCAGTACATAGCATCAGCGAGTACAAGATGAATCAACAACGTGACCTCAGCCAACAAGCCTGGTGAAGGTCAGCATACAACAATGATCAAAACAAAAGGAATACCAATAGTCAAGTACGGCCACGGGCGCGATACTCTTCTAACAACTCCTTCGTTTCTGGATGATCTGGCAGAGTGAGCAACCCTTCGACGAGTAATTCCCTCTGCACAATGGTATACTGAAGTCCTTCGACCGAACCTTCCCATGCTCCTTCGCCGAAGCAATCTTCTAACTTCCGTTTCTTGGACTCAAACGTCAGCTTGCGCTCCTTCAGGTTAGCGAGGGCTTTGTTGAGCTGGCCTTCGGCGGCGTATCTGCGGGCAGTTTCCTCATCAAACCTCTTCTCACTGTCCTTCACCTGGGCTTCCAGCTTGGAGATCTGTAGCATCAGCTTATCCTCCCGCTCTTTCCTGGTGGCCAGGGAAGCCTTCCAGTGCTGGTTGAACTTGGATATCCTCTGATATGCTTCATCCAAGTGCTGCTTCTTCGTAGCCAGTACGTCGTTGACAGCTTTGAAGTCTTGACCCATGCGTTCACGCTCGGCTATCTGCTTAGTCAGGTCTGTACCCAGCTGGTTCACCAACTCTGTTTGCCTTTTGAAAGAATGAACAACTTCGTTCCTCTCGCTTCGGAGCTGAGCCAATTCCTTCTCCAGTTCCTCGTTTTCCCATTTCAATTCATCTCGCTCAGCCAACACCTGATTATGCTGCCGACGGGGCACAGTAGTAGGCTCTTCAATCATGGGAGGGCTTTCTGGCTTGGCACGAGGAAACGGCATCCCTATAGCATCTGTCCTGGCTCTGATCCAAGTCACGTACGGAGGGTAGGCTTGATTGTTGCTTTTTCCCAGCAATGGCTTTCCTTGCTTACTGATACCATTCCAAGCGTGCTGAAGCTTGGATAACAGATCCCCTTCCAGAAGACCAGTGAGGTACAGAGATTCCTGTACCTCTTCATCATTCGGCGGAGTTCTCAAAGAATATGCGAACTGTCGAACCAACAGCGACGGATTGTAGTTTATACAACCCTTCCTGCCTATCAAAGGCACATTTGGAAACCCGCTGCAACTGAAGATCACCTCAGTACCCAACCTATCTTTGTCGAACCAGTCAATATCCTCTGCAGATAAACTCATCAGACGCTCAGGCCACTCAGCTGTGGCTGCAGACGAGACAAAAGGACCCCTCTTAGGAAGATGACTATCAAGCCATTTATAAAGCAAGGGTACGCAACACGAGACGTTCTTGCCCCTCCTGTTCTCGTTTTTGTAGTGGGTAGAATGGTAGACATCTCCGATCAAGGTAGGGACTGGATTCCCTGAAGCAAAGATGTGAAACGCATCAAAGTCTACAAAATCGGGCATATTGGGGAACATAATGATGTCGTATATGCACAGCGCGAGAATGGCATTGAACGCGACCCAACATCCGTCTTTGGCGCACTGCTGAGCCTTACCCACTAGAAACTGCAAGGAGAACCCGGGAACCTTGTTCCAACTAGTCAATACTAACTCGGAGGCGTCCAGATGAAGTGAAGGGGCTAAACCAGCCAGATCAGGATCGACGTCCATGTGAACAAAAGGCATCTGCCTCTTGATAGGCACACCTAGCAAATCAGCATACTCTTCCAGCGTGGGTGCGAGAACAAAATCCTGGAAAGTGAAACATCTCAGCGGAGGGTCGTAGAACTGCAGCATAGCGTGCAACCCATTCACCTCGAATGCAGAAGGTTTATGAACCAAACTGAGCAACCTGCCGTAAGATTTTCTGAACTCATCCCTCACAGAATCATCTGCTAAAGCTATCAAACCAGTCAACTTAACCACATCAGGGGCAGGGAACTTGTAAGCCACGGTCTTCCTCAGAGAGCCCATAACAAAACAATAGGAGGCAAGAAATCCTGGATCGGGGAAAACGGTACCTGCAACACAGACACACGTTAATGAAATGCAAATGAGTATGCAGACTAATTCAAAATGTAATCATGCAATAGGAGATCAAGGCAACTGCGCTGTGGAGATTTTGTATCAACAAAACCATAATCTTGCTCTATCAAGAACAACCACTGCATCTGATAAGAAGAAAACCCTGGTATCGGACCACAAATCTGCTATGTCAAGAACAACCATCTGATAGGGCCATATACATAGGATCATAATTCTGCTCTGTCAAGAACAAATGTCTGATAATAAGGACCTCTGATGTAGGACCAAGAAATCCGTTCTGTCAAGAACAAACATACATCTGCTGATGAGATCTTCAGACCCCAATCAAACATCTGCCTTATCAAGAACATACATACATCTGCTGATGAGATCTTCAGACCCCAATCAAAAATCTGCTCTATCAAGAACAAACATACATCTGCTGATGATATCTTCAGACCCCAATCAAAAATTTGCTCTATCAAGAACAAACATACATCTGCTGATGAGATCTTCAGACCCCAATCAAAAATCTGCTCTATCAAGAACAAACAACTGATGACGAAAACTCTTCTCTATCAAGAACAGACACACATCTGATGATAAGATCCTCTGATCAAAACCTGCTTTATCAAGAACAAATACACATCTGATGATAAGATCCTCTGATCCAACAAAACTGATTCGCTGTCAAGAAAACCAGGTGGTCTGAAGGTCAAAGTTTCCTGCAATGAACCCAACCCCGCTCACAGGTATGGACCTAAACTGACTCAAGTTCGGCATCCTATGCGTTCATCAGCGTCACAGACATTCAAGAGGGGTGATACGATACCCAGAAGGTGTGGCATCACCAGCTCATGAAGCGGCCTCACTCGGCTGAATCACAAATGATCGATTCCCAGAGTCGACAATCCACCAAACCAGCAATCGTCTCAACCCAAAGGGTTGAAAGAGAAGCCAACCGGGAGAACCTCGTCTGAGCGTGGATTTCATGAGACACTAGTGCCTGCAAAGCAAGCACGCGCCCACTAATTTCCACAACTAATGCTATGGTGCACTCAAGCCTGGGTCTGGCTTCTCACTCATCAGAATGCCCCTCCCACAACAGCACAGATAATCATATCATACTGAAAATAAAATG
This sequence comes from Lathyrus sativus, assembly GCA_963859935.3. NCBI lineage: Eukaryota > Viridiplantae > Streptophyta > Magnoliopsida > Fabales > Fabaceae > Lathyrus > Lathyrus sativus. The sequence goes on along the minus strand of OZ012739.1, from coordinate 168,274,971 downwards.
CGGGAAATAAAGTGCGAGAAGTAAATTGCGATAAATAAATGCAACCCAACAAGTAATCATACAAGCGCTAGGATTGACTCGCATAGGGAACCGGAGAACCAGAGATTCTGGGTTCGGTCCCCAGCAGAGTCGCCAACTGTCACTTACGCGAAAATAAGGTGCCGGCAAAACAGAAGAGTCGCCACCTTTCGTTATTTATCCCTCGGAGCGGGAAAGGAAACAATCGGAAAAACCTAACGAAGAAGGGTAAGACAAGGTCGTCGCAACCGTTGTCTGGGTTCGGGAGTCGGTTACGCAAGGGAAAGGTATTAGCACCCCTCACGTCCGTCGTACTCGACGGGATCCATGCTTGTTGTGTTTACTTGGACGGGTTAGTTTTATCTATCTACCTATCAAGGCTGGCTTAAAAAGAAAAGGAAAATGACTCGGCAAAGCATCGCGCTTTATGCCTACGTATTCTCATCAGAGAACGAGAAATCAGAGTCAACGTAGTTCGGCCTACGACGGGTTATGGGGGAAGGTAGCTCGCCAATACATCAATACTGTGCCTACATACTCTCAACAGTTATGAGAGATCAGAGCTTACGTAGTTCGGGACACTACGCATTATTTCCTGTCTTTTACGGAAGAAGTGTTTTTTATTGTGTTTGCAATTTCAATCGCACTAGAGACTATGACCTGAGAGTGAATGCGTCGCATGTCACCCAAAGGGTACCATACTAAACATCCAGACTGTGGAAAAGAAACTCTCCCACAATCCTTTCTCAGATAGCTTAAGGCTCGTAACGTACGAAAGAAATCATTCATGATTACTGTATCTTAAACTGTTTTAAGATGAGAAGAGAACAGGCCCAACTAGGAGGGAGACTATCAAGTCCTACTGTTGTCATGCCAAGGATTCATCCTATGGTTGAGGTTTGAACAGGGATCTCCTAGAAGTTGTCATGCATAGGTTTCAACCTAAAGTTCTATCATCAATCCCTTATCAAAGGAAATGAGAGTCCTAAGGGATCATGTCAATGATACACCAAAACAGACAAAGCATCAGCTTAAACAGTAAAATGCATGCAATGCAAGTGAGGGAGGAAATGTGTGTGGGGCTTCAGCCTCCACAAGCTCATCTCAACCTCAAGCCAGAATGGATAACAATAATCATACTGAAATAAACAACATGCTATCAAGCAAGATACAGTAAACTGCAATCATACAGAAGAAATAAAATAAAATGCCATCAGGCAAACAAACCACATGGGCAAGGGAGTTGGGCTCTACCAAATACCCGCAAGCAAAGCCACACAGTAACAATACAAGCAGAGGGAGCAACTCAACCTCTAGTGCAATCATGCTCCTAGATTCTACTTAGTCTAGTCATGGACTTATTCTAATGCATCAAGCAAGTCAAACAAAACATGTCAATACAGAAAAGAAAACAGAAAAGAAAGCAACTCCTCTCTCAACTCTAAGCTTCAGCTCTTCCAACAGCAATTCAGTCTTCAGACTTCCATCACTCTGGACAAATATCAATTTGCTTTTCCAGGTTTCAACCCTTCAACATAAGTTTCAACTTATCTTCTCTGAGCTTCAGCTCCTTGATCAGTTCCACCTTCAGGCTTCACTATTAACCACAAGTAACAACTTGATTCCTTCAGGATCCCCAGGTATCAAAGTAAGTATCAACTTCCTTGGTTCTTCAAGCTTCAGCTCTTCAGAATCAATCTCAATTGAATCCTCCTCCTAAGTATCAACTTAGTCTTCAAGCTTTCAAGCTCTCCCTGCTTTACCAGTCTCAACTTGGTCTTCTCTTCTTGCAAGCTTCAGCTTCCTAGAGTAATCTTCAATCACTTAGAAGTATCAACTTCATCCTTCAGTCTTTTAAGCCTCAGCTCCTCATTCAGTCTTTACTTCATCTTCAGGGGTCTTCAAGTATCAACTTGCTCTTGTTGCTCTTCAAGCTTCAGCTGGAATGGAAATGCTTAAGGACTCATCCTCCTCCATACTCTTCAATGAAGTCTTCATCTTCAAACTCAAGCTCAACATCTCTCAAGATACTCAAACCAGAGGAAATCACTTAACTGGATAAGCTAGGGTGTTAAACTGCTTATTGACCACCAAAGGTGACCTATAAGGGTTCAACATCAAAGGAATGGTTCCCTCAAAATCCTAGGTACCATCACTTATCCCTCCCAAGGAGAGAGGTGTATACCATGGAAGGACTTTGAATCATAGGGAGGAATGGAGGTGAAAGATACCATCCATGTTTAAGAAAGAAGTTAACTAGGTCTAAACTCTTCCTAATCCCTAACCCTAAAACAATCAACAAAACAAACAAGATCAAGCTCTTAAGCTCCTCAATCAATCTTCAAGTCTTCTACTATGCTCCTCAAAGCAATACCAAGCTCTCCAAGCCCACAGAGCAAAGCAAACAAAAATACAAGCCCCCAAGGGCAACACAAACAATCATCAACTACAAAAATCATCTAAAAATAGTATACCACTACATTAAAACCTAATATAATTTCTAGGGGATCTTATATATCTACCCTTAATACCCTTATATGCCCCAATGTCTATCTTGACCTAGAAACCCAAAATTCTAGTGTTATTGTGGACCTATGTTAAGGATTAACCTAATTCTACACAACCTAAAATCATCTAAGAAAAACTAACCTAAAATTCATCACAAAATTATGGAATAAATCCAGGGGGGAGTTAAAGTCCTAAACTAACTATCCTAAAAAGAATGGCCTAAAAATATGAAGGGAACTAGCTACACAAAATTCTACAAAACCATGTATCAACATGAAAGAATTAAAAGGCTATTAAAATAGAAAATATACAAAAAATACTAAAAATGCATGAAATGCAAATATTTTGGTTTCATAATTTTCTAGACATTATCATGAAATGGGAGAAAAAATCCCCATGCAAAAATCATCATTTTTCTATTTATTATGATTTTTCAAAGATTAATGAAAAATGGAGAAAAAGAAATTAAAATATGAAATGTTTGGTGTGAATATCAAGTATATCCAGTTCATTTCACCAATGGGCTCAAAATGGGGGTGTCATTATCAAATGCACTAGGCCTAATTATCATCAGAAAAATCAATTAATAAAATGTAAAGAAAAAGAAAAACACACGGTGTAAAAAGTAATGAAATTCAGTACAAAAACCAATGGGCTACGAAAGTGGGGTGTGATCAGCAATCCAGCCCAAATCCCTTTTAATGAAACGATGCGTTTCATGGCGTCCTCAGACTCCCTCTTCAAATTGAAATTGAATCTCAGCCGTGGGATCCAATTCCCAGTCAATGGTCTTGCTTCATCCAATGGCCACACTTCATCTTCTTCCTCCAGCTAGGGTTCTTATGGAGAAGCCATGGAAATGCAGAGCTTCAAGCTCCAACTTACCCTAACTCGTATAACCTCAAATCTCCATGAAAACTTGAAATTCAAAACCCTAATCCATCCAGAATTTCATGCTGAATCTAACCATGGTCTTGAAATTAATTGAATCATCCTAAATCTCCAAACCCGATCCAAGATCAAAGATATGCTCAATCATCAACTTCAACAATTCTTGTAATTAACTACCTCAGATTAATCACCAACTCACACTGACTGATTCTTGATATCTAATTCATTCTATAACTCACCATAACTCGAGTTCTTGGTCCAAACAAAAATGGTGACACCAACTGAAACTTCACCAATTGCTCCCAAACTGTTCAGAATCCATCCCCTATTGGTCTCTAACAGTTCTAACCTAACAATTCTTGCTAATCATGCCTAAATCATGGTGTAGAAGAAAAGTTACTAACCTGGTATTTCTTGATTAACAGATGGAGTAAACCTTCACTACAAGCCTTCAAACTCTCCAAAATCACTCCTTGAATGATGATCTTGCTACTGTTTGCAAAAGTTTGGACCAAGAAAGCTTCAATCTCCAAAACCGATTATGACTTGCAACCTTGAAAATCCAATTGCCAACTCTTCAAATCTCCATGGTTTTGCTCTCAAATTGATGTGCACAGCTTCACTATGATCAGAGGAATGTGTTTGGATTGAAAGAAAGGATGGAATTGAATCAGAATATGGATTTTGCTTTCAACTTGCAATGGAAGCAAGTGAAATGGCCAACTCTCTCTTCTCTCAAATCTCACACCAACCTTGCATCTAAGCAAGTTCTACACATTATATAGAGTGGTTTAGAATCATCTAGAACCATCTAGAACCATCCCATGAGAAATTGGGGTTCTCATGTCATGAGTTTATGAATTCACTTCTCATCTCATGCCTTATCTCATGCCAAGCTCTTGCAGCAACCAAAAATGACTTGAAATTATCCTTATATGAGATATAGGATGTGTTAAAACCCTTAACTAACTTGTACATTGAGTTTTCTTAAGTTTTGCATTTGAACCTTAAGATGCAAGCAACCAATTTCCAAAGCAGCCCAATGATCTAGGCCTCAAATCAAAATTGTGGCTGAACCATTGTTTTTAGAATGTCTTTTAGAGTCAAAATGACCTATTATATGCCATGGTTTGGATGTGTAACTTGGGATTTCCAATTTCAACTTATTTAACTTATGCCTCCATTTTAGGTCATTTTTATCACTTTTTGCTACAAGCCTTTCAACATCTCATGACCTCTCTAATAGTCTTAAAACATCATTCTAAGAAAGTTTGATGTTGAAGATTTTTCCATTTGAAGCTTGGAAATAGGAGATATGGCCTTATGCTTGAAATGACCTATAATATCCAAATGACCAAAATGCCCTTGACTTGCCAAAGCCATAAGTTGAGTTCTACAAATCCTATCAAGGACTTCTAGTACTCTATAGAAATCTAAGAAGATGAGGAACAACATTTATATTGACCAAGAGTTCATAGGAATCATCCTTCTTAGGCAAAAGTTGGATGCAATTTGGGTGACTTTCAAGGACCCAGATTCACCTACCTCAGATGACCTGTAACTTGTCAAAGTCATAACTTGAACTCTACAAATCCTATCAAGGACTTCTAGTACTCAAATTAAAGCTAAGAACAAGCTCTACAACATTCATGTTGTGGGGAAGATTAGATGACAATCACATCTTGAGCTAGACTGCCTTGAAGATAGGGATCAAACTAGGGGATTTTACACTGTCAAGCCTTAGAAACCCTAGCTTAAAACTTCTCAAACTCCTCAATCATGATGAGTTGGTCTAGGAATCATCCTTATAGCATCTCAATGCATAAATCCATGATCTCATGGCTCTTGGGTTAGGTCTCAACCCTCTCCAAATCATCAGTTGACCTAGGGTTGACCCAGTCATACCCTAATTCCACCACTCATGGCTGAGTCTTTTGAATCTTGTGCAATGACCTCTCTAGGCCTCATGATGGCTTTCAAGACATCTCATAAGCTCTCTCAAAGCTTCAAGTCCATCCTCATAGCCTCAGAATCATCTGAGGGGCTCCCACAACTCTCAAGTTATGAGACACACAACCTTGGTTTCAACCAATCTCTCTGAGGATCTCTTGAGTTCTCTGACAAAGACATCAACCTTTGACCATTTGAATAACCTTCTTGGCTAGCTTCAAAGTCTCATATAACTCTTGATGGGTAATCATACCTCTTGATCTACTGCACCCATATCAATGAGAAGCAGATGATCATGCTAGTGAACACAAGCTTGGTACATAAATGTTGGTCAAATTTTGGGGTGCAACAGATCCCTCTACCATAAATTTGATTTTGTTGAGGTACGTATAAAAGAGTACAACTAGTCAAGAGAAAAAGGGGAGAGAACATAAATTGAGATAACATACGCAATAAAAGACGCACACTACCCCTTTGTGAATCACCACCGATCTCCACCAGAACATGAGCCAAACCTGTACAAAATTAAACTGTACACCCACGTGAAGTAACATGGGATCCCAAAGCAAGACTCACACCAATACCAACAACAATAGAGGGTGGGAACAGATACCCACAAAATTAAAACTCACCGAGACTTACCGTCAAAATCGTCACCGACGTCGAAACCACCACATCGCAATCCCCTGTAGAGAGTTGAACGAGGTGGATCGAGGATGGGAGTCGATGATGATCTTTGGCGAAAGAAAAAGAGAGTTTAATTCGTTGACTATGGAGAACCGGAAGAAGAACTTCAAATCCACGGCGAAGGAAACATGCGCTGATGATGGTGCATCCGGTATGGATCGTCGCGGTAGGTATACCTCAGTGAACCAGGCCGCTTTCTGTTTTATAGAGAAGAGGTTTTATTTTTTATTTTTCTCATAGATGGGTTTAATGTCTGAAGCCCATGATCCATTTGCTCGCACCCAACTGATCAAAGTGGACCCCCTGGCCTTTTCTTGTTCAAATTCATTTTATAACTTTGATTAATTTTACAAAACTCTGTTTCATTTTATTAAAACAAAACTTATTCAATTTTGTTTAAAAAGATCTTAATCCCAATTTTGTTCGAAACAAAATCCTAAATCTGAATTTAAAACTTGAAATGCAGAAACCCTCCCTAACTTTGTTTTTTAAAATAAATCTCTAGCTAACTTTGTTTTAAGATTAAATCTTTTGTCAATATTGTTTTAAAATTCGGTAATCGTTAAAGAAAAATTATAGTTGCTATTGGGTTCAATTCTAATTTTTTTTTCAATTTTGATTTGTTAATGTGAATTTGAATTTAGCTATAATGGTTTATAACTTTAATCTTTAAATTCAATTCTAACTTTGATTTGAATCCAATCGTAATTATAATTTTATTGGTGTTAGTACTTTAATCTAAAATTCAATTATTACTGTAATTCTAATGTGATTTCAATTATAACTGTTAGTTCAGCTATAACCTTTTCTTGGAACGCAATTATAAACCGTGATGTTGGGCTGTTTATCTTCAAGTAAACTTTGAGCCTTAAAGGAATGATTGATCCAAAATCTGATTGGTCGATTTTTTTTAAAGATTATGATGCCAGGACATTGATGTAACTTTGCTATATTTTTCGTCGATATTATTTTTATGCATACGTCCAATGGAAGAACCCGTGTATGAATTCTTTAAGTCGTACACGTTGCACTTCATTTGCATCACTATTCCCCTGATTGATCCTTGAGTTTTCAAGTCAATCAGCTTAGGATCTAGTCCTTACACTTTAAGATAGGATAGATTTCCTTGGTTTATCTTTCAACTTAGATAAACCTTATAATACAATTCAATCTCTATTCTCCCTACAAGATAATTAGACGTGATTCATCTTGACAGTCGAGATATAATTCTCCTGCCCCATAATATTGCGAGATGCAGGATCTTTTCCGCTTGAGAGAGGTATGTGGCATACTCGTCAATAAATCCAAGTTTTGAGCCCTTCTCTTAATGTGACGCAAAGACCATCTCCTACAAGTTGTGGTGGTTAAGTTGAGTGTTCTCCCTTAAGATGATGACTCGTCTTTTCTCCTAAAACCAATCAACAAACCTTTTCCCCCTGGAACTTTGACCAACAGTTAATGGTTCCTCAATGCCTTTTAGGGGAACTACGAATACTCTGATTCCACTTCCGTCAGGATACGTAGGCACAAGATGCAATTCCTTGGCGAGTATACTTAGAAATAAACCCCCTAGGTCTTTCACCCTTAGCAACAACAATAACACAATAAAATAAGAGGTTCCTGTAGAGTACTACAAATGCTTAGGATGCTAATACCTTCCCTAAGTTTAACCAACCCCTGAACCTTAGATTCTCAAGCTTTGCATTTGCATTGCATCTTGTGGGTAATTCGATCTTTTTCCCTTCCTTTGGACAAATTAAAGACCGGTGGTGAATAATAAATTAAGATTTAAGTTAATCTAATAACTTGATATTCAATTCTCCCCGCGACAGAAATGGCGAATTCACTGGGGATGATCGTTATGAGGGTTTCCTCTAACTTGTTTTATTTGTTTGTTTATTGTTATATATATCTGCTTATCTGTTTGTTTATACTTATGCTTTGGGTTGTTATCCTTGTATGGTGAGGAATGTCCTACACCCAGACTTGAGTGCACTTATGATAGGAAGGTGATATATTTGAGAAGGCTTATAGGGAGTGACTCCCGACCAAGCTAACTTGAGAATCACCGCTCAGTTGAGGCCCTCTTGAAAATAGGTACTGTTGAATGAGTATTCGTGAAGAAAATTACTATTTTTGACCTAGGAGCCTATGATACTAGGGACCTTTAGTTACCTTTAACCCCACTTGGCCTTTCTTAGGACGTAGTGCGATTACTATGAGGGAGTATTCCCAAAGTAATTGATACACGATGCTACACTCAAAAGAGTTTCTCTTGAGAATATTGTTAACCACCGAGTATTCGGGAAATTGATAATATTCGAAAGAGGGACTAATGATTTTGGGCACCTCTTAGAACCCTTGCTCTACATGTACAATCAAACCTTTGGTCTACACACTTTAGGAATGGGTATACCCTTTTCCTTTATTACTTACAAGCCTAGGTTTCCCGTTTGTTTATTCTTTTGTATCTCTGTGCTTTCCTGTGTTTGTGCATCTTCGCATTCATAAAGTATCATATTGCATTGGTTTCATGGAATTACGAGTTTATTTGTAAACATTACAGGACCAATATGGATTACAAAAGAAAAAAACATTTTGAAATATTCTTTTAAGAGTCCTAAATTGGATGACCTAAGGAAGTTGGAAGCTCAGATTAAAGATTAAAAGAAGTTCAAAGACAAGAAGATTTTGGTATTCTCAAAGATCTAGGCGGACATGGATTTCTTCCTTACTTTCTGACCAGAAAAGAAAAGAGTGGGAGGATTTATTTTCCTCTAACCCTCAGACTACCCTTTCGAAGTTGATTGTAGACAAGCTCATCTTCGAGAAGGCCCATCTAGAAGAGTAGACTAAAAAGCGGAAGAGCAAACTAGCATTTGCGTTGTGCATAATTGCCATGTAAGAATTTTTTATTTTGAACAATAATGCAATAAAAGTGTTTGTCTTGAAGAAATCCATTCGTATTCACTTATAAAACTATTTATAATGTCAATACTACCTGATTCCTTGCTTAGGAAAAGAATTGGAAGGAGGATGACGAAGTAAAACACAAGATCTCTTGTTGTATGCTTTTGAATAGAACCCTACTGATGATGTAAGGCATTATTTCAAACCTCCTAAACACTGGAGATATAAGGAAGTTAATCCCTCTTTAACCCTTTAAGCCTTGATTGTGGGATATGTTTTTTTCTCCCAAATCAAAATTCATCTTTAACTTGGGACAGGACGATTTTCAGTCAGTTTGATTGAGCGCCTAACTTTCAAAAAATGGGTGGGTACAAATAAGCTTTAATCCTTATTCCTTTGTTTTACAAATCTCAAACTAAGCCGTGATACAACCTTCCAAAGTCCTAATTGATGCAGGGTTTTATTTGAAAGCATACTCGATGAGATAATGTTTCATGACTCCTGTGGGCTATGCTCAAATTTATGTTGGCGTTATAAAAGTTAATTCATATCCTAACTAGTGATTTTGTCACAAGTTATTGTGATATCTCTTTCAAAAATTTCAAGAAAAATGTGTGTTGCATTAACAGTTTCAGAAATAACATTTATGACTTGCTAACCTCGCTTGATATCATAGAAAGTTTTCATACAAGCATCAGTGACAAATTCGGTCCTTTGAAACTTGAAGACTCCACTAGCCTGGAGAAAGTTATTTTCCAAGTAGTTTGTTTTTCACAAGTTCGATCACATCTAAAGAGTGAGTTTTCGAAGACTCAGTTATACATAATACAGTCAATCAGGGGCAGTTACGTCGAGATTCGACAAATCTCTCCAGAGAGTTTGAAAACAGCGGAGCAATTGGACGCCATGTTTCTTATAAAATCCTCTTGGAATGACTCATTCTAATAAAGCACGTACCCTGGGGCATTTGAGATTTGAAAATTATTTTGTTCAAAATGGCGACTACCACACAGTTTCATCAATGCAGAACTACTTTGTTCTCACAGAATTCTTCATTCATGTCCCCGGTAAATTTTACTTCAGGTGGTCATGACAATTCTCTGATGAATCTTTTCGATGCAAGAATTCTCCAGCTGGTGACTTGAGAATTCCCAGTGATTTGCTTAACTTCACTTCTCTAGTGAAGCGAATGATATTTTAATCCCCAACGAATCTTCTTAATTTCATCTTCCCAATGAAGTGGATGTTATTTCACCCCTCAGTGGATCTCTTACAACGCCAATTTTCCCCAGCAAAGTAGATATTTATTTCATCCCCATGAAGTTTCGACTCTGACATATTCAACAACTACGTTAACTCATCTTCCCCATTGAAGTGGATATTTATTTTATCCCTCGTGAGACTTTAGCTCGGGTATCTCCATCTACAACTCTAATAAGAGTCCCTTCAGTGAAGCAGATACTTATTTTATCCATGAAGTTTCTCGAATTATGAGTTTGATCCGCACCAATAGATCTTTATTCTCATCTTCAACAGAGTAACTAGATTCATCTTGACAAATCCTTCAGTAAGATTAAGATGTTATATCCCCAAGTGGATTATGTTATCCCCCAGAAGAAGTTCGGAAACCTTAAAGCAGGATTATGATCCCATGTTCAGTTCTCCATCTATCCCCAATGATGCTTCTATCTTTCAAGACTGGTCGGGTGTTTGTGTCGGGATGTTTATTTCATCTAAGGTTTTTCCTTCTTTTCATTGGTTTTGTCAGCATAAGCAAACGCATAGCATATAGATAGGTAGCATGGCATGCGCGTTTTGCATCTGTGTTTGTTATTCTGTCACTTTGTCCATGTTTATCCCCAAGTGACTGGGTTTGTCTTCTCCTTCCATGTAGAGTCGTCATCCCTAAGCAAAAATATCACAATATTCCTAATTCCCCACTGAGTTCGACCTTTGTGGAAGACGGTTGCTTTAGTCTCCTTTCCCATTTGAGTTCATTCCTCAATGGTTAAGTCTTACTTGGCAGTTTCTCTTCAGTTATTTCCTGAATTGAACTTTGGTCCGTTGACAATCACAATTTTTGGATATCTCCAGGCTTCTGAACCTAGATTGAGCGTGCATTTATTTTTCACTTTGACTCCTCAGGAAAAATCTTTATGGGGGTCACCATTGAAGATAAGATATTTCTCCAGCAATGTTACAAAATTTTCTCGACAATTTATACCTAGACTACAAGCGGCCTCTTTATAGGAGCAACTTGTTTTGATCAGGTTTTCTATTTTGGATGACAAATGGAAGTCTCCCCAAGACAGTTTGTCTACCCCCCAATGAACTTATCGAGATTATCAACTAGTCCTTCATCAAATGGAATGCCTTCAGAAATTCGTCAAAGAAGTTTGTTGACGACTCTACAGATATTTCTCTTTATTTGAGAATTTTCACTACAAAGGTTCCACACATTTTTACATCTACAACAAAGATGCTCCTTAGGAATGTATTCCCCAATGAGTCCATCACACAAGTTTAATTCCCTCAAATGGCATCTCTTCCTAGAAGTTTGGTGAAGATTCTTACAATTAATCTCTCTCTTTATTTGAGAAAACATATTTTAAAGACCACCCGACTTGCATCTCTTCTGAAGATCCCCGATGTTTTCTAATCTCCAGAAAGTTATGGATCCCCGTTGAAGACATATATCTCCAACGAAGTTCTAATCCCCTCTGAAGATACTCTCATAAGTATTCATCATTCCAGGAAGAAACTGAGACTCGTTCTTGGCATACAACCTTGAAGCCTGGGGAGGTTTACTTTACCCTTTTCAAGTAAAAGAAGAAATTGAGACCCGTTCTTGGCATACAACCTTGAAGCGTGGGGAAGTTTATTATCCTTTTGAAAAATTTATTCAAAGGCACCTCTTTTCCTGGCGAGTCTCGGCAAAAGATTCCCAAAAGACCTCGGCAAAAGGTGTTTGTTTTCATTTTGAGGAAAGTCTCGGCAGAAGATTTCCAGAAGTCCTCGACGGAAGTAGATTTCCAGCAGACTTCAACGTGGAATCGTGGCAGTAGATTCCCTAGAAGTTTTAACAGTAGACACTTTGGCAAAAATTATTCTCAAAATAAGTTACAAGTCTCAACAGTAGACTTCTCCAGCTGATATTTCTTGAAATCATTACATTTGACCTATAAAGTAGGTTCTTCAAGTAGATTTTCTCACCAAGTTCTCCATGATATGTTTAAAGATACCTTGTGATTATCAATCGTTAATCTTTCTTCCGTGGAGTCTCACTTTCTGAGCCTGTTCTTCGTTGACCTTTAATTCGTGCAATGTTTGTATTTAAGTCCCTCCTATCACGTCAATATGAAGGTTTCAATCTCCATATCTCCGGATAGAAGAAACTTAAATATGAGCATTTGTAGCACCCTAATTTTTAACCTTAAGATCCCGCCCCTTAGTGCGTCACCCTATAACATATTTATGTCATACGATCTTTGTGTGCTGGCTTATTATCACTAACAAATGTATGCAGGTACATTGATTTAAAGTGTAGATGATATGTATTCTCACAGTCAAGCATTTCAGGGCGTAACCCTTCTGACTCAAAGAGCCCTAAAGTTTCCAAGTTCATTTGGAATTGTGTCATGCGGGTAACACAAGGGCAAACCTAAATTCAAAGGATCACATCCCTTCCATGTGTCTGGATTGTTATTTTTCTCCTTTTGATTTTTAAGGGAAAAGATTGTTTTGTTGAAAGTTTGAGATCAATATGTTTTAGAACAGTTAATTTGGATAAAAATCCTGGGTCAGGTTTGGACAAGAATTTCCCAAAGCAAGTTTTAAATCGGCTCATTATCTTACAAAAGCTCAAATGCAAGTTATGATAGAATTCGTCCAAGTGGCAAAGTTCAAAGATCTTTGGATGAGTATACGAGAAATGATCCAAATTGCACCGAGGAAAATTCACCAGTTCAGGTGTTCGAATCAAGACTGGTCATTCGCTTGCCTGAGTTACAAATTCAAAAGAGTGATTTGACACCATAACATCTTCATGATAAATTTAATGTGCTAATGTTCAAGTTAATAAAGATCAACCTTTGAGTTCATAAGATCCATATTCATACAAAACCAAGTATTAATATTACTTTTTATTCAAATATAAGATGGTGTAGCTGTATGACTTTCTTCAAGATGAAGAACTCCACAATACTCAGCCATGAATTCAATCACCACAGCAGTAAACTCATGTTATGTGTACTTCCTGCACCAAAACTCAAGAACAAAGCTTAAGGTCAAGTCGTCATTCCAAGATCCATTCCTTTTTTTTTCACAAATGGATAATTCTTTTTAAAAATCAAGAGTTATCCGAGGATTTTTAAGACTACTGGCTCATTCCATTATTCTAGGTAAGGATTCATGTCAATATATAAGTTGTTCCCAAAAATTCAAGTGGGAAATCTATATTCAAGACTCATGAATTTGGCAAAGAGGGGAAAATACTCTAGTTCACATTAAGTTGAGGCTGTTAAAACCCAAATCCCAATCATCTTAAGAATCAAGAAATTCAACTTATTATAATACAAATCCACAAGATCAAATACAATGTAAGGATTTAAATTTGAGAGTCCCAAGAGTCATTTCGTTTCTTAATTACAATATTTTATTTAGAATTGAGTACAAGTGTTAGTGGGCCTCAACGAAGCTTTCGTCACGTTTGGAAGTCAACATTCAGCATCACAAAACCACAACAACGCTCAAACGCGAACTCCTCTACCAACTACCGTTGACGAACCATGCTTCTCCTTCCAACGACTACTCTGGAAGGATTTATTGGACGCCACCAGAGAGAGTCTACCAAGCTCTGCATAAACAAAAACAGTTTCAATAGAAGAACTCCATTAATGCTCAAATCAATTAGACCAGATTACTCTAAAACATAATCAAGTAGAAGAGGAAAGTTTTTTAATCTGTCGATATGAAAACACAAATTTCTAGCATGTTTTCAAACGAAATCAAACAGATTGATTTAAATCGACAAGTCTTCGACATGTTGGAAAGAAAAAGGAAGGTTTTCATTACCGTGATCCCTCCACCATAAATTCAATTTTGTTAAGGTGCATATAAAAGAGTATCACCAGTCAAGAGAAAAAGGGGAGAGAACATAAATTGAAAGAACATACGCAATAAAAGACGCACACTACCCCTTTGTGAATCACCACCAATCTCCACCAGAACATGAGCCAAACCTGTACAAAATTAAACTATACACCCACGTGAAGTAACAGGGGATCCCAAAGCAAGACTCACACCAATACCAGCAACATAAGAGGGTGGGAACAGATACCCACAAAATCAAAAATCGTTGGAACTTACCATCGAAATCGTCGCCGACATCGAAACTACCATATCGCAATCCCCCACAGAGATTTGAACGAGGTGGATCGAGGATGAGAGTCAATGATGATCTTCAGCGAAAGAAAAAAAGAATTTAATTCGTTGATGATGGAGAACCAGAAGAAGAACTTCAAATCCACGATGAAGGAGACATGCGCTGATGATGGTGCATCTGGTATGGATCGTCACGGTGGGTATACCTCAATGACCCAGGCCGCTTTCTGTTTTATAGAGAAGAGGTTTAATTTTTTATTTTTCTCATAGATGGGTTTAATTTCTGGAGCCCATGATCCATTTTCTTGCACCCTACTAATCAAAGTGGACCCCCTGGCCTTTTCTTGTTCAAATTCATTTTAAAACTTTGATTAATTTTACAAAACTCTGATTTATTTTATTAAAACAAAACTTATTCAATTTTGTTTAAAAAGATCTTAATCCCAATTTTGTTCGAAACAAAACCCTAAATCTGAATTTAAAACTTGAAATGCGGAAACCCTCCCTAACTTTGTTTTTTAAAATAAATCTCTGGCTAACTTTGTTTTAAGATTAAATCTTTTGTCAATATTGTTTTAAAATTCGGTAATCGTTAAAGAAAAATTATAATTGCTATTGGGTTCAATTCTAAATTTTTTTTTCAATTTTGATTTCTTAATTTTAATTTGAATTTAGCTATAATGGTTTATAACTTTAATCTTTAAATTCAATTCTAACTTTGATTCGAATCCAATCGTAATTATAATTTTATTGGTGTTAGTACTTTAATATAAAATTCAATTATTACTATAATTCTAATGTGATTTCAATTATAACTGTTAGTTCGGCTATAACCTATTCTTGGAACGCAATTATAAACCGTGATGTTGGGTTGTTTATTGGTGTTTGAGCCTTAAAGGCACGATTGATCCATAATCTGATTGGTCGTTCTTTTTTTTTTTTTTTAAGATTATGATGCCAGGACATTGATGTAACTTCGCTCTATTTTTCCTCGATATTATTTTTATGTATACATCTAATGGAAGAACCTGTGTATGACTTCTTTAAGTCGTACACATTGCATCTCATTTGCATCACTATTCCCTCGCTTGATCGTTGAGTTTTCAAGTCGATCAGATTAGAATCTCCGTACACTTTAAGATAGGATAAATTTCCTTGGTTTATCTTTCAACTTTGACAAACCTTTGATAGGCCTAAAATATATTGTTTATTTGACTCGATTTCGTGCACGTTATTTAGTATTTTATTTTCGTTTTCTTGTATTATGCCTTTGTTTTATTTCTTTTTCAGGTTTTTGTATTTTCAAAGCTACTCGAGAATAAGTGAAGAAAAATGAGCTAAAAACCCTACTTTCTGAGGAATTGTACACATGGCTTCTACCATGGCGGGCGCCATAGGGGATGCTACACATTGGATAGAAGCCAACTGCTGACAACTGCCACATCTCCCACTCCTTTCCACCCTAGTTCATGTGGCGAGCGCCACAAGGAGGTGGCAGGCGCCTCCTTCACACGGCCATTTCCCTCCCAAAAGGAGTTGGGGGGCATTCCTGTCTTTACCTGTACTTTCCTACCACTATAAATAGAAGAGTTCTGTTTAATTTCAAATCATCCAAGCTTAGAAAACAGAACTCAAGCCATAAATTTCACCTATTGTGAAGTGATAAACTTCTCACATCGAGGGGTTATCACACTGTGTAATCGAGTTTGGAGCACTTGGGTAGAAGTTAATCCTGCCGCCATTTTATTTCATTCTTTTTACTTCTAGTTGTACAAGATTTTAAAGCCTCTTGTTTAGAGCAGGTTTCTATCTATTTATTGCCTTTTATTTATTTACCCGCCTTTATTTCCCGCACCCTTTAATTCCCGCACTGTTTATTTCTTGCATCGCACTTTATTTATTTACTTACCCGCACTTTATTTACTCGCATTTGTTTACCACGTCCAGCTAAATCTTAAGGGCTAGGATGCGAGGATTATAGTTATAATTAGTATTCCACACGGTTGTCGATAGAATTACTTAGGGGTTGTTTTAACTTTTAACACTTATTTTCTGTACTTAAAATCTGTTGGGTAAGATTGAAAGTCGTCCAACCTTTAGATAAATTTGGTTAGTTTTGACTGTTCCAAGGAAGCGAAAGCGCTTAGCTCATTCAATTAGGGATCTTTAATGTTTAAGAAAACCGATTTTAAAATTGTTTTCGGACGCGTTTATGGATTTAAAGTCCGGTTCACAAGAACCTCTTTTTGTTAGAAATTCCAGGCTAAAATACTTTTCGACTAAGTGAAGAAACTATATTTCTTAAAAATAGGTTTATTAATCCTAACGCAATGCGCACCTTTTTATAAGTGACAATAAGAGGGGTATATTAGGGATAAACTCGGTTCTGAATACGCGAAAGCGACAATTCCCGTTAAATTAGTTCTTTTCATGAGTGGGAAATATTACCCCATAAGGAATCCTATATGTACACATCTGGAATACTACGTAGCTATATGAATTGCATCTATGCATGTTGCTTTATTATTGAATTTATTTTCGCATTTTACTTTTATTTCGCACAACCCAATCCTTTATTTGATTTGCCTTAGATAAACATCGTAACAATAGTAATCGATAGATTGACGTTTGGTCTCTGTGGGATCGATAATCTTTTATTTTACTTTGACGCTATTCGTGCACTTGCGAACCGCCCATCATGTTTTTCGCGCCGTTGCCGGGGACCAATTACGTCAAAATTTCGTACCCTATTGTCACACTGTCTAGACTAAGGCTGTACCCACCGGTCAATGCGAAGAAATCGCAGCACCGGTACCCTTATAGATCCTTTAAAGGAACCTAAACGTTACACTCGTGATCGTACCTTATTTCGTAGAATTAAGAGAGCTATGGACGCAGACCGTAACCAAAGACCCCTTAAGTATTTCGCCCACCCATCTAATGACGAACCTAGCTCTAGTATTATAAACCCCAATATTCCTGCTCACATTTTCAAGCTAAAACCATCCCTATTACAATTAGTGCAACAAAACCAGTTCGCGGGACTCGCTACCGAGAACCCGAACTAACATTTAAATTTTTTTACCCAACTAGCTAACACTTTTAAAACTAACGGTGATACTCCTGAGGCGATTAGGCTAAGATTATTCCCTTTTTTCCTTAGAGACAAAGCCCTTACGTGGTTAGATTCCCTTCCAGCCAATTCTATAACAACTTGGGAAGACCTTAGGAGTGTTTTCCTCGCTAGATATTTTCCCCCAAGCAAAACAGCTATTCTTAGGAACCAGATAACTGGATTTACCCAAAACCAAGGTGAACCTCTCTTCGAGGCTTAGGAAAGATATAAAGATCTGTTGAGAATATGTCGACACCATGGCCTAAAATCATGGCTAATCATTCACACCTTCTATAATGGACTTCACTATAACACAAAGACGATCATCGATGCCGCCGCAGGTGGCGCCCTGATGAATAAACCTTACCCTGAAGCTTGCACTCTCATCGAGGATATGGCCCAAAACCATTGTCAATAGGGGATAGAGCGAGTGATGGTGGAAAAGAAAGAAGCCCAAGGAGGAATACATGAGATAAGTTCTATAGACATGATGCAAGCCAAAATGGACGCTTTAGCCCTTAAAGTAGAACATATGTACCCAAACCCAGTAGTTGTAACACTAGTTTCAACTGAGTGCGAACTATGTGGTACTCAAGGACACCAATCGACAGAATGCAATCAGCTGAACAAAACTCATTCAGGAGAGGTCAACTATACCCAAGGAAACCCATTTTCAAACACCTATAACCCTGGATGGAAGAATCACCCAAACATTTCCTACAAAAATAACAACCCTATCTAAAACCCTGCATCCCCGAGATCGTCCAGTTATCAAGCTCAAAGACAAAACCCGCCTATGCAAGCTGTACAACCTAAGCCGAACCTTGAGAAAATCATGGAAAACTTTATTACGGCTCAGACCCAGCAAAACAAAGAATTCCTAAACCAGAACATTCATGTGAATGAATTGATTACCCAGTTAGGAACCAAAGTAGACCAAATAGTCACCCACAATAAGATGCTTGAAACCCAGATATCTCAAATAACTTTAACACAAGCTCCTGAGACTACACCCGGAGGACAGTTCCCTGGTCAACCTCAACAGAACCCCCGAGGGCAAGCCAATGCAATCACCTTACGGAGTGGGACCGCTTACGATGAACCAGTTAACCCAATATTGAGCGAACCCAAGACTCCTAAAGAAAGCGTGGTACCCATGAGCGAAGTAGAAGAACTAGTAGGATCTGAAAAACAGAAGGATAAGAACAAAACTAACGAACCACCACCACCATATAAACTTCCCATACCCTATCCGCAAAGACTAAAGTAACCCAAGATCAATAACCAACATCAGAAATTTATCAAAGTCATAGAGAAACTTCATGTGGAAATCCCTTTCACAGAAGCCATCACACAAATACCGTCATATGCAAAATTCCTCAAAGACATCCTTACCAATAAACGTAGACTTGACGATCCAAAACCCTTAGGATGCAATTCCATTTCCGAAAATAAACTTGCCAAGAAGGAGAAAGATCCTGGAAATTTCTCCATACCTTGTATTTTGGAAAGTCATGTCATTAATAAATATTTTCTATATTTAGGAGCTAGCGTAAGCCTTATGCCCCAAGCAGTTTTTGAAAGATTAAAACTGGGAGAATTACGACCTACGAAGATGTCACTTCAATTAGCCGACAGATCTGTCAAGTATCTATCGCATCGCTGCGAAAGAGGGGCCGGCAAGGACAGAAGAGTCACCACCGTTCATTATTTATCCCAAAAAGAGGGAAAGGAAACGATCAGAGAAAACCTACGAAAAAGGGATAAGACAGGTCATCGCAACCAAATCTTGGGTTCGGGAGTCGGTTACGCAAGGGGAAGGTATGAACACCCCTCACGTTCGTTGTACTCAACGGGATCCATGCTTGTTGTCTATCTAAAAAGATGTTACTCTATAAGCCTGGCCACAGGGACAAAAGAAAAGAAAAGAGACTCGATAGAGCATCGCCTCTCTATGCCTACGTACTCCCTCGTGCAATGGAAAAGTCAGTGTCAAAGTAGTTTTGAAAACTACGGGTGAAGGTGGGAAAGGTTGCTCGCCAAGACATCATCGTCTTGTGCCTATGTATCCTCGTCTGGCACGAGAAATCAGAGCAAACGTAGTCCGGGCTAACACGACCACAGGTTAGTTCAAGTGTTTTGACTGAGTATAGTTAAACCTTTGTTCTAGCAGTTAGGTGCATTGCTGCTCGACCATTGGAAACTTAGGCGTTACCTGTTTGCGGTAGAACCAAGAGTTAACAACACTCTTTATGAAAATGATTTTCAATTAATCCTGAAGGATAAAAAAGTATGATGTTTGTTTTTGAGTCTTTTAAGAGAAGAAGTGGATTGAATTAGATTTGTAATTCATGTCGTACTAAAGACTATGACTTGAGAGCGAATGTGTCGCATATCGCTCAAAGGGCATACGCTAAACACTCTAGACAGTTGAGAGGAAGCCCCCCAACCATCATTCCCCAAATACTTAAGGCTCGTAGCGTACAACACTTATTATCCTTTATTAGATGTCTTGAAGAAGTTTTGAGATGAGAAGAGAAGACACAAACTCTAAGGGGAAACTAATCAACCCTAATGTTATCATGCAATATGTTCCTATGATTAAGATTAAGAGGGGAAAATACTATCCTAATGTTATCATGCTTGGATTGAACACTTAATGTCTCTCCTACTCCCACCTTAAACAAATGGGACTAGGAATCCTAAGGGATCATGGAAAAGAAACCATGTAAACACAAGATAAAATGAATCACAAATGAGATGAAAGAAAGAGATGAAGATGACTTAAACAAGTCAAGAGAATATGCAAACATGATATGCAAGATGCAAAAGATGCAAAGCAAACAAAATATGAGAACAAAATGACTTAAACAAGTCAAAGAGAAAGTGAGATGAAATGGGAGAAGTTACAACTCCTACAACCATTCATGCATCAATCACTAATCTCAAAAAGGTAAACACCAAAGCTCAAAGAAGAAGCCATGATCAAGATGAAGATGGGATAATAGGCTTGGGCAGCAAGCAACATGAGAAAAATCTCAACCAAATGCATCAAATTGATCATACAAAAAGAAAGCACAAACATGTTCTCAGAGTGGTTTCTCATTCAATGCAAACTCAAAGTGTGATCAATCAAACCAAATCACTTTGAATGAGTACCACAACCTAAGGGACATAAGTTAGAACATGAGAAGAAATCTCACAAACAAGAGGAGAAACAAAGCACAAACAAGTTACAATTTAAGGCAAGAGAAAGAACCAAAGTTCAAACCACATTCAACACTTAAACATAAGTGGAAACCCTAACTTCAAGGTAATTAGCCACATAAACCACACAAGTGTATGACCTATAAAATTAAAACCAGCACCCTAAACATGTCAAGAATGTGAATCAAGAAGCATAGGATGCATATGGGATCCATCATGGTCTTCTCCCAAAGGAACTAGGTCAACTAGTTTGTATGAACTTCAACTAGGGTGACTTGACTTGCAAGGTTCACCAAAAATAGAAGAATTGTTAAATAAATGCCAAATCAAATGCACAAAGATACTAAACATGTTGGCAAACAGAGGCCAAAACATCCAAACCAAATTCCAATCAAGGCATCAGCAAATGATTTGATCAACTAGGGTGCTCCACCTTGAGGAATCATTAACGAGGGTCAAACAAAAGCAACACAAAGTCAAACAAAAATTGATCAAACCTTGAACAAAATCAGCACCAAGGGTACCTCAATCCATCATCAATGTGGAGAAGAAACCTTATTCATTGGTGATTGCAAATGGTTCATCAAACAAGAATGATCAAATGAAAACAATATTAAAAACACTTCCAATTGCAAAATTAAAATAAAATTGCAAAATAAAAGAAAATCAAAATTAAAAATTATGGAAAACTAATTAAGACTTTAAAGTGTTAGAAAATATTTTTTGGGGAATTTTTTGATATTTGGAAGTATTTTTAATAATATAAAAGCAAAATAGAAAATAAAATAAAATAAATTAAAACATAAATGGACTGGGGGTGCAAGAGTAAATCAGGAAACAAAGAGAAACACGTTAAAATGAAAATGGGCTGAGAATCAGGGGGGTGCGCATAGTACTTTGATCCCAATCCATTCAGACTCAACTCACTTGTCAAAACGCTCTGTTTCATTAAACGGACGTGGAGTCAAACGAGCCACCTGGATCAGTCAAGCAGTCAACAAGTCCAACCAACGCCACCTCAGATATGAGGGTCAAATAACCAGACACCGGAGCCCTAGCTCCGGTCGTCTTCTCCAGTGAGATGGTCGATGCTCAGGTGATCAAACCACCACCAAACACTACAAAATTGGTACCAAATGAAAGCTGAACTCATGTAGATTCCAAATCCAAGATCCAAACATTGATATCCCTCATGGATTGAGAGAATCGAACGATTGAAGTTTGAGATTCATAATTGAAAACTCATCCAAACATGAACAACAAGCAATCAAACATGGTCTACTCAACGTAGGGCTTCAGATGCAACCAATATGAACCTAATTCATGGCCTAGAATGAGAGAATTGTGAAGAAGAAACTTACTGAATGGAGACACTCTGTTAGTGGTTCAAACATATACAAGCTTGCTTCCTCTGCTCCAGATCCACTCCAAATTCTTCAAGGAAGCTTAATTGATCTTCAATTGGACTTGATTTGAGCGAAAAAGTGAAATACGATTTTCAAATTTGCTTGAGAATTTCAAATCTGAAAATGCTCTCTCCAACTCCAAATGCAGCTTCTGAGCTCTTAGGGCGAAATTTGAACTTATATATGATGGATTTCAGATGGTTTGGAAGGCCCATGAAGCCTTAATTTGATTAATTTGAAAAAATGCCCAAAAATGGCAAGCTTCTCATGTACACGTGAAATGCTCTCATACACACATGAAAACCACTCCAATCTGCAACATGTGGACTTAATTTGACAATGGAAATGAATTGGGCTTTGCATTGGATCCAATTTGCAAGTTTGAACTTGAAACTTCCTTGTGAAGAAAAGTGAAAATGCACGTGCTTTTGCCTTCTAACACCAAAACCAATTTGTGCAATTTTTCTATGAGTATATTGTGAAGTGAATTGGATCAAAATAAATCATAAACATGACCTTCAAATTTCATTTATCACTTGAAACTTCTCCAAAATACACAAGTGCAAGTGCATGAAAATGACCTATGTAACCAATGACCTATAATCAAACCTTCCCAAAATATCTTTGCCTTGCCAAAGCCATAACTTGAGTTCTACAAATGATATCAAGTACTTCTAGGACGTTTTGGAAAGCTAAGATCATGAGGAACAACTTTCATGTTCACCTAAAGTTGAGGGGAAACTTGTTTCTAGGTCAAAAGTGCCTTGGAAGTGAGTTGACTTTTAGTTGATAAAAAATAAGTTCATCTGAGACCTCTAACTTGTTGGCATCATAACTTGAGTTATGCAAAACCAATGGATGAGTTCTAGTACTCAAAATAAATCTAAGAACATGCCCTACAAGTTTCATGTTTGCAAGAAAATGAGATTTAACTTGTATCATATGGTAAATTCTCCTTGAAGTTAGGCACTAAAGAAGGGGATTTTACACTGAGATCCTCTGAAACCCTTATTTAGTAACCCTTTGAACCCTTAATTCTTCTTAAATTGAGCTTGACATGACATCCTAGATGTCTCCAGGTAACATCCCATGGCAACAATAACTTAAAACCAAGTATCAAACTCCCTCAAGTCTTCAGTTGACTCTGAGTTGACCAGATGAAACCCTAGGTGCACAACCTTTGACAATGACCTCTTGCAAATGAAATAAATGCCTAGATAAGCTCCACAATGACTTCCAAAGCACTCAATGAGCTTCTCAAACATCTCTTATCCACAACAATGAACTTATAAGCCCCTGATAATCTTCCTTTGACCTCCAAGATAGGAGATAAGCAACACACATCAATCTTCTCTTTCAAAGGGCTTTGACCACTACCTGATGATTGTAAGCACTTGATGACTTGAATAAACACTCTTGCTTAAGTTTGAAACCCTGTGAGACGCTTCTCTTGAATATCACACCTCTCTTGATCCCCTACTAAAAACAATGCTATGCAAATGCAAATGCTAAAATGAAATGAAACATAAGCCAAGTACAAGAAAAGGGTTGGTCAAATTTTGGGGTACAACAGCTGCCCCTATTCAAACGACTTGGACCTGAATGGGTGAAAAGCGAACAACTTTAAAACAATAAAGGTAAAAGACAGTTGAATACCAAAGAACTCGGAAATTTTCCAACCGCAAAAATAGAACTGCAAACTATATTGGGACAAAATCTTTGGAAATACTGTATCTGATAATTGCAACGACAATGAACTAACTGATTACCAACCAGAAAACATCGACACGTAGTCAGAAGAAACATCTGCTAATGCACAGACAATGAAACTAAGTCAGAAAGATCATCTGATTCCACCATCAGGCATTTGTTAAACAAACTAGGCATCGAACCTGAAGGCCGGCTCAACGCGAAGTTGAGAACATCTGCTAACAAGCAGGCATTCACTAAATAAAAGCGAGCATCGAACCCGAAGACTGGCTCAACAGGAAGTTGAGAACATATGCTAACCAGCAGGCATTCGCTAAATAAAAGCGAGCATCAAACCCGAAGGCCGGCTCAACACGAAGTTGAGAAGAGAATCTATCGATTCAATCTAAAAGAGAACTCTGCTGGGGAAAGAGAAACTTAAACAAGTAAACTCTGTTGGGGAGAAAATGTGAGATAAACATATCTGTTAATGATCTCGCTGGAGGTCTGGCTACCACACATGCTCAAGAAAACAATACTTGCCAAAGTCTGAATACCTCATAGGCTCAAGAAAGACAAATCGTTGTCTGTTGTAGACACACCTGAAAACAAGAGGTAACAACCTGACTTATGTTTCAAATGCATATGTTTGAATATGGCGTAATGCTCCATACAAAATGGAAATGCTACGCGTTTGAGGATGCTATGCACAATGCACATGAAAAAGAACCACCTCAGCAAAATAAATGTTGAAGAGAACAACCCTGTCGGGGAAAGATAAGATATGCCAATTACGATTGGACTTATGCTGGGAACAACAAGCCCTGGATGGCCTCCAAGAAAAGAACTCTCCTGGGTAATACTGTTTTAACGAGAACAAAAATCCACTCTGCTAGGGATCAACACAAACTCTGTCGAGGAAAGTGCCTTGAATGGCTTACTAGAATACAACTATTCTGGGGTTCGCCTGACTCGGCTAGGGAGAACAAATCCACCCTACTAGGGAAATCAGCCCTGGATGGCCTCCTGGAACACGACTCTACTGGGGAGTAAAGAAAACTGTTGAGAAACGTCTCTACTCTGCCGGGGAAATTAGCCCTAAATGGCCTCCTAGAACACTAAAGTCCTTCTAGGGTACAAAGCAAACAAATGGAGATTCCGCTCTGCTGGGAAATAAATCGAAACTGATATGGATAAATAAATAAAATTCACCGGGAATCCGTCCCAAACTCTCTCTGATGAGGATGAGACACAACACACTCTCGCAACTCTGCCGGGGATTACTCAATGAGGGAATCAACATCGACCTCTGCTTGGGGAATGAGTCATTGACCTAGACTCTGAGGGAACAGGAGCCAAAGACTTGGACTCTATGGGGAAACTGAACTCTGAATTCGCTCCACCGTTGGGGATAATCCTAAATTTACCGGGTGAAAAGAACTTCAATCTCGACCAGTTGGGGAATAAGCACATGCATTCAATCTGCGGGGGATGGCTCTACTCTGGCGGGGATATCAATCTTGACCTGCTATGGATAGGTGTACACGCTCAACCTGCATAGCTTACTAGGGATAGGGTGCCTTTAGACTGCTGAAACTATATGCAGAAACTCCACCTGCTGGGGATGAATGAGTCTCAACTATACGTCTTCCTTCTATGGGGATATGGTGCTACCTGGGATACACCTCTGAACACTTTGCCCCAAGAGTAACAACCCTGCAAATGAACAAACAACAAGATATCCTGCACAATGGAAACTATCTCGATCGTCATCCGTGACATTATTCAAAATAAATCAAAGTTTTACTGATTATTGGCAAAGCCTGCAAGTTTATGTATGCAAAGTTTTATCAAAAACATCAGGCATTTTTTCGCAAACAAAACAGTAATACTAAAACAAAAGCGACAAATTACTGAATAGTATATACTTCATTGACAAATGGCATGTAAATAGGAAGATTTTACAACAGATGCAATCCCTGAAAAGAGAAAGTTGCACAAAAATTTATAAAAATGCACAAAAATATACAAAATATCGGCAATGTGGTATAGACAACCACCATGTGTCGATTCTTCTATGACTTGCATGACTTCGATGCTTCTCCAATGCTTCGTCCTCTTAAAAGACTGATTTGAACGGATGACCCTCGTGTCCTCCCATAATCCACTATGTTATGGGGGATCAATACGCAGACCGCAATCATTTGCTTTTCAAATCTCTAACTTTTGCCTGAATCGCCCTTGCGGGTATTCGATTCACCGGGATACCCATTTTTGCCAAAGTCGCCTTTTCAGGTTTTCGACTTTGCGGGTTTACATCTTTTATTTTTATCCCTAACTTTTGCCCGAACCCATCTTTTTATGGTTCACCGGGATGCCCCATTCTTTCCTGGATATTCTTTTTTTTTCCAGCGGGTCTCTTTAAGCAAATTATTTTTTAACTGCGTCTGCGTTCACAGGGGACGTAAAGTCTTCACCATCCATGGTTGACAGTAGTAAGGCTCCTCTAGAGAAGACATTCCTTACAACATATGGACCTTCGTAATTGGGAGTCCATTTGGCCCTGTGATCTGCCTGTGGATGGAGAATCTTCTTCAACACCAACTCGCCTTCCTGAAAGCTCTGAGGATGCACCTTCTTATCAAAAGCTTTCTTCATCCTGCTTTGATATAAACGACCATACGTAATGGACGCTAACCTTTTCTCATCCATCAAGCTGAGCTGATTCAATCTGTTTCTCACCCATTCTGCCTCATCAAGCTTGACGTCAACCAGAACTCTCAAAGAAGGAATCTTGACTTCCAATGGTAGGACAACTTTCATACCATACACTAGCGAGAAAGGGGTTGCCCCAGTTGAAGTACGTACCGAAGTATAATATCCGTGCAATGCAAATGGCAACATCTCGTGCCAATCTTTGTAGGTCACAACCATCTTCTGCACAATCTTCTTTATATTCTTATTGGCCGCTTCAACAACGCCATTCATCTTTAGACGATAGGGAGAAGAATTGTGATTCTCAATCTTGAAACTCTGGCACAATTCCTTCATCATCTTGTTATTCAAATTTGAACCATTATCAGTAATGATTCTTTCAGGCACTCCGTAACGACATATGATGTCCTTCTTGATAAACCGGGCTACCACTTGCTTGGTGATGTTAGCATAGGAAGCTGCTTCAACCCACTTGGTAAAATAGTCAATTGCTACCAAGATGAAGCGATGTTCATTGGATGCGGTTGGCTCAATCCTTCCAATCATATCAATTCCCCACATGGAAAAGAGCCAAGGAGACGCCATGACATTCAAAGGACTTGGCGACACATGATTCTTATTGGCATAAATCTGGCATTTATGGCATTTCTTTGCATACTTGAAGCAATCAGACTCCATAGTCAACCAATAGTACCCTACCCTCAACAGTTTTCGTGACATGGCATGCCTGCCTGCATGGGTACCAAAGGCACCTTCGTGGACCTCTTCCATAAGCAAACCCGCTTCTTTTTCGTCCATGCATGTTAGCCGCACTAAGTCAAAGTTCCTCCGATAGAGTACACCATCTTGGTTCAGATAGAAATTCCCAGCCAACCTCCTCAAGGTCTTCTTATCTCGGGCCGAATCCCCAGGCGGATACTCTTGGTTCTTGAGAAAATTCTGGATATCATAATACCACGACTTGCCATCTGAAGCTTTCTCTATTGCAAACATGAATGTCGGCCTATCCAGGCGAGAGATGACAATTCTCGGAGCATCATTCCAAAAATTCACCTTGTACATTAAGGATAGTGTAGCCAAAGCATTTGCCATCTGATTCTCAGCTCTTGGCACATGATGAAACTCTACCCTGTCAAAGAAAGGTAGCTACCTCCTGGCATAGTTCATGTAGGGAATCAGGTTAGGCTGACGAGTCTCCCACTATCCTTTGATCTGATTGACCACCAAAGCTGAATCACCATAGATATCAAGGTTTTTGATTCTCAAATCAATCGCTTCTTCAACACCCATGATACATGCTTCATATTCAACTTCGTTATTGGTGCAGGGAAAAGTTAACCTGGCAGTAAATGGTATGTGCGAACCATGCGGAGTTGTAATGATTGCCTTAATTCCACTGCCATAGGAGTTAACAGCACCGTCAAAGATCATTTGCCACTGTGAGCTCTTCTCAAGACCTTCATCAGGTAGTGGCTCATCGCACCCTTTCATTTTCAAGAACATTATATCCTCATCGGGAAATTCAAACTTCATCTGTTGAGAGTCGTCAATCGGTTGCTCTGCGAGATATTCTGACAGAACATTCCCCTTGATAGCCTTTTGGGAGACGTATTGAATGTCGTATTATGTCAAAACCATCTGCCATCTGGAAATCCTTCCCGAAAGTGCTTGCTTTTTGAACACATACTTAATCTGATCCATCTTTGAAATCAGCATGGTTGTATGGTTTAGCATGTATTGCCTTAGGCATTTGGCAGCCCAAGCAAGTGCGCAACAAGTCTTCTCTAACATTGAGTACCTGGATTCACAATCTATGAACTTTTTACTCAAGTAATAAATTGCATGCTCTTTTCTTCCAGTCTCGTTGTGCTGACCGAGGACACAACCCATGGAATTATCAAGAACCGTTAGATACATTATTAATGGTCTTCCAGCCACTAGAGGCATCAGTATCAGAGGCTCCTGCAAATACTCCTTTATTTTCTCAAATGCCTTCTGGCAATTTTCATTCCAGACCACCGCTTGATCTTTCTTTAACAATTCGAACATTGGTTCACACGTGGCTGTGAGGTGAGATATGAACCTTGCAATGTAGTTCAATCTACCCAAGAAACGACGAACCTCTTTCTCAGTCTTCGGTGCTTGCATTTCCTGAATTGCTTTTATTTTTGCAGGATCGACCTCGATTCCTTTTTCACTGACTATAAACCCCATTAACTTTCCTGACCGTACACCAAAAGCGCACTTGTTCGGATTCAACCTTAGCCTGAATTTCCCTAACCTCTCAAACAACTTCAAAAGATTTACCAGATGTTCCTCCTCTGTTTGAAACT
This sequence comes from Lathyrus sativus, assembly GCA_963859935.3. Taxonomy (NCBI): domain Eukaryota; kingdom Viridiplantae; phylum Streptophyta; class Magnoliopsida; order Fabales; family Fabaceae; genus Lathyrus; species Lathyrus sativus. The sequence continues at coordinate 168,246,160 of OZ012739.1, read as the reverse complement.
TTGCGATCATATCATCAACATAGACCTCAATCTGATGATGAATCATATCATGAAACAAAGTCACCATTGCCCGCTGATAGGTTGCCCCTGCATTCTTCAATCCAAAGGGCATTACCTTGTAGCAAAAATTCCCCCACGACGTTATAAAAGTTGTTTTCTCCATGTCTTCCGGAGCTATCTTGATCTAATTATATCTGGAAAAACCGTCCATGAAGGAAAACACGGAATACTGAGTAGTATTGTCAACAAGTATGTCAATATGGGGGAGCAGGAAATCATCTTTCGAGCTCGCTCGATTGAGATCACGGTAATCTACACACATTCGCACCTTACCATCCTTCTTTGGTACAGGTACAATGTTAGTGACCCATGGAGGGTAATTCGTCACGGCGAGAAATCCTGCATCCAACTGCTTTTGGACCTCTTCTTTGATTTTTACCTCCAAATCTGGCCTGGTTCTTCTCAGCTTCTGTTTCACAGGTAGACACTCTTCATGAAGAGGTAAGCGGTGAACCACAATGTCTGTATCAAGAACGGGCATATCTTCGTATGACCAAGCAAAAACATCTTTATACTCTTGAATCATTTCAACCAGTCTTTACTTGACATCACTCTGTAATGCAGGCCCTATCCTGACTTCCTTTCTGGCTTCCCCGGTGCCCAAGTTGATGACCTCAATTTCCTCCTGATGAGGCAGAATAACTTTCTTTTCTTATTTCAGTAGCCTGGCGAGCTCTTCAGGCAGGTCTTCGTCTTCGTCAATCTCTTCTTCAGCTTGAAAGATCAGATTATCAAAGTCAAAGCGAGTCATAGATGATTCTGGAGCGGTGTCATCTGCAATGTGAAACCTGTAATGATGATGAGTTAATGCTTAAAATGATATGCAAACAAGCACAAACCACATTGCCATTTTATTGTTAAAATAAAACAAGAAAAACAGAGATCACAATATTTGAATGCAAGAAAAACGCCCTTTGATTAATTGATAAAACGAATGTTCAAACATAAAAGATTAGGCCCTTTAGACAAAGACCATTATATTCCGGGTAGAACATAGGGCTACACATAATCAAGAAAACAAATCATTACTCTTCGTTAGTCACTTGGATGACTTCCTTGATGGTCCAATTGTTCAAGCTCTGACCAAGAATACACGGCCAGATCCATGCATCCATGTCGTAGTCACTATCCCATTCTTCGTCAGACACGACATTGATCTGATCAAAAATCACCCCACCACTAGTGAATTGGGCTGGTCCCCTATAGCGTGACACACTCTGTGAAGAGGAAGAAGATGGGTTGTACCCCAGCCCAAACTTGTCTTGTTTATTAGGGATGCTCAAAACTTGCCCCCAGCCCTGAGATGCTCCGGACTTCACCATCGCATGTGCCTCCTTAAAAGATGACATAGCAACCTCAGACATCTTGTTCACATCTGGTGCTTTCTCCTTAATCTGCACGGTTTCAAAAGCTTGACACAGCATTTCGTGAATCTCACCTTCAACCTCTACATATTTGAATGAAGACAGATGGATTATCATAATATCCTCTTCACCACAAACAGTAACAATGTTACCGCCCACCATAGATTTCAGCTTTTGGTGTAGAGTTGACGTCACGGCGCCCGCTGATTGGATCCAAGGTCGTCCCAACAAACAACTATACGCTGGCTGAATATCCATAATGTAAAACACCGCATTGAAAACCTCTGGTCCAACCTGAATTGGAAGAGTCACTTCTCCGAAAATGGACCTTCTTGTCCCATCAAATGCCTGTACAACCAAATCACTTGGGGTGCATATTATTCCTCGGGTGTTCAGCTTCATCAAAGCTTTCTTAGGTAACACATTAAGTGATGACCCAGTGTCCACCAACACATGCGACAGTACGGCCCCTCTGCATTCAATGGAGATATGCAGTGCGTGATTATGGTCTCTTCCCTTGGGCGTCAAATCAAGATCTGTAAACCCTAGCCCATTCCCGGCATTGGCGTGTGCCACTACTCCTTCTAACTGATTCACAGAAATATCCTATGGCACGTATGCGGTATTCAGAATCCTTAATAAGGCATTCCTATGTGCCTCTGAGCACAGCAACAACGACAAGATTGAAATCTTCGACGGAGTTTGTTGCAAGTGATCTACAATCTTATAGTCACTTTTCCTAATCAAGCGCATAAACTCTTCAGCATCTTTCAACAGAGTTTCTTTCTCACCGCTCTAAGAACTCTCTTCAACCACAACTTTTCCTTTTCCCTTATCGGCCCTTTCAGCATTCGCTTTCGGGATGAAAATACTCTTCCACTTCTGGTTATTCCACCGGTCCCTACCAGATTATCAACAGAATCCAATGGCGAACTCCTCAGCTCTTGCTTCTGACCATTGCAATAAACCTAGGCCCCATGATTCCATGGGATCGCCTTGGTGCTTTCATAGGGTACCGGCCCTGCTTTAGTGATTATAATGGTGGGCGGCCCTAGCGGTGCAGAAATAGTGATTGTCTTATAAGGAATGGAAATTGTAGCCACTTATTCTTTTCTTCAGCCATTACTTTCTCTCTTTCTTCTGAAACTCTGTCAAATTACAAGACACCGTCATCCATCAACTTCTGAACATGACTCTTCAATTTCTCACACCCCTTAGAATGGATTAAACAACTTGCGTAGTCTCTATCATATCCAGGAAATGCCCCTCCACTCAACAGCCTATCCTTCACAAAACTCAATGGAGTCTTCAGCTTCTCAACATCAGTCACCAGATTCAAACCCTCCTCCTCAACAATGGCGTTTACCCCAGCCGCTCCATGATTTGGCATGGGATTTTTCACCATGTTAGGCGCGTCATGTGAAAATTTGATAGCTTTACTATCGATAAGGTCTTGCACCTTATGCTTGAAGGCTTTACAATTATCAATATTGTAGCCAGGAGCACCGGAATGAAAGTCGCACCTGGCATTGGCATCGTACCCTAGAGGTGGTGCGCCAGTTAAAGGAGCTAAAGTCCTATTCTGAATTAATTGTAATTGCATCAAATGTTGTCGTAACTGTGAGTAAGGCATCAGCGGTGCATCAAATTGTCTGTTCACTGCTCTTCCACGATCTTGGAATCGTCTTTGAGCGTAATTTTGTTGTTGTTGACGTTGTTGTTGTTGTTGTTGTTGTGGTGCAGCTGGAATTGTAATGCTTGTGACCTGAGGTTGTTGTTGATGATATTGTTGGTTTCGATTCTTATTTCTGCTTCTATAACCCGATACCGCATTTGTGTCCCCCTCTCTCTTCTTATTGCCAAAACTTTTTCTACCTCCTCCAGCTGAGGATCCTTCTCCGGTCTGTATCTTCCCCAGTTTGATTCCATTTTTAACCCGCTTGCCTGTAATGATAAAGTCTGAAAAACTGCCTGACATATTGCCGATCAATTTCTCATAATACACTCCCGGCAGTATGGCAACAAACATGTCAACCAGCTCTCTCTCCATCATAGGAGGTTGAACTCCCGCTGCCAGCTCTTTGTGATAGGTTTTGCAACTGTACCCTGTTTGGTGCCAAATCACTGTTATACTGATAATGCCTGACAAAAGCTTCAGCCAAATCTCTTCAACTTCTGATGTTGACCGGCTCTAGCCCCATGTACCATTCCAGGGATGGACCAGAAAGACTATCCTGGAAGAAGTGCATGAGCAGTTTCTCATCGTCGGAGTATGCAGACATCTTTCGGTAATAAGAGCGGAGATGCACCCTAGGACAAGTTGTTCCCTTATACTTATCAAAGTCCGGAACTTTAAACTTCAGAGGAATTCTCAGGTCTAGGATCAGCTCCATATTTTCCATATCTAGACCCAACGAGTTTTGATTTTCAAGATTTTTCATCTTTTCCTCTATCAGCTTAAACCTTCTATCTGCGTCGGATTGCAGACCAACACCAAGCTCTCTCATAGAGAAAACATCATCTTGGTCATCCTCATCCCACTGAGGGCCAGCGTTCCCATGAACATCACATGTTGGTGCAGGAATAAGGATTTTAGTATGATTACCTTCCCCTGGAGGAATAACAGTTGTTGGGATGGCAGTGTTAGCATGAGGGATGACATTGTCAGCAGTAGAAGGTATAGCAGCAGTTCCTCCATGTAGAACCCCACTCCCGTCAACCCTTGCAATCAGTGGTTGCACCAGTGTTCTCAATTGCTCTTGGCCATTGGCGACCCATTGCATCATATCCATAAACTGGGCCATCCTGTCACGAAATTCCTGAAGCTCGACTTGAATCTGATCCATAATCTTGCGTTGATTTCCCCTGGTAGAGTAGCGATGAATCACTTGGTTTTCAATCCTGAAACAAGCTGAACAAACCACAGAAAGGAGATAGGGTTAATGGAACCTGGAACACCTGCGACGCAAAATGAGAAATGATGTTGTATGCAGACATGCAAGTATACTTCAGGGAAATTTTCCCCTTGATTCTAGTTTCCTGAGAACAACAAGACAATGGAGAACCAACAGATAAGGTCGTACAATCCTCTCATAAATAAAATGAGGACCAGAGTCAATACACAGTGTATCACCAAGGAAATACAATGGAAACAAACACGACCCCAACCAACAATCCTGGTAATGGTTGAGATACAACATAACAACAAATACAAGGAAATAATACATTAGGTACAATAGCGAGCCTGGAAATCCTCCAATAGCTCCTTCGTATCTGGAAGATCTGGCATAGCAATCAACCCTTGAATGAGCAACTCTCTCCTGCTAATAGTATCCTGCAAGTCCTTAGCGTAATCCTCCCAAGCACCTTCACCAAATGCTTCTTCCAGCTTAGGCCTCTTCAGATCTTCTCTTAACTTGTACTCTTCCAACGTTCAAGAGCTTCATTTAGTTTTAGGTCACTCTCGCATCGGTGTGAGTATTTAACTATATCTTTCTCATCTCTCACCCGGAGTTGAGCTTTTAACTTGATAATTTGTTGCCGCAGTCCATCTTCTCGTTCCTTGTTGTTAGTCAGAATAGTGTTCCATTGTGCATTAAACTTGGATATCTCTAGTTGTGCTCTTTCTAACTCCTTCTTCTTATCTTCGAGGATGTCACTAGCACTCTTCAAGTCTAGGCCCACTCTCTCTTGGGCGCGAATCTCTTCAGTTAGCTCTCTACCCAGCTTGTTTACCAGCTCTGTTTGCTTCTTGGAAGAATAAGTAGCTTGATTATTTTCACTTTTGAGTTGCATAATTTCCTTTTCCAACTCCTCGTTGCCTTACATAATTCCTCCTTCTCGGACCACAGTTGATTGTATCTCTGAATATCAACTGTTGCTGGCTCCTCAATCATTAAAGGATACAAAGGTTCTCGGGCTAGAAACACAACAATAATCTCCCAACTCTTTCTTGAATCCAAACCACATAAGGCTCATATGCTCTGTTATTTCTCTTTCCCAAAGAAGGTTTCCCCTTGCAGTGAACTTTACTCCAGGATTTCTCCAATCTGATCAGGGTCTCACTGTCAATCACGCTGGTGAAATACAGAGGTTCCTGTATTTCTTCTTCCTTCGGAGGTTCCCTTAGAGCATAACCAAATTGCCTCACTGCAAGAGCTGGGTTATAGTTAATACCACCCTTTCTTCCAATCAATGGGACATTAGGAAAACCACCACAGGTAAAGATTATCTCTGTACCCAAATGATCTTTGTCAAACCATACAACGTCTTCAGAGGTTAACCCCATCAGCCTCTCTTACCAATCTGCAGTATCAGAGATATCAACAAAGGGACCAGACTTAGGAAGATGACTCATAAACCATCTATACAAAAGAGGTACACATCAAGAGACATTCTTCCCCCTCCTATTTTCATTCTTGTAATGCATAGAGTGATATACATCTCCTAAGAGTGTGGGCATAGGATTCTTCGAGACAAAGATGTGGAAAGCATCCAAATCCACAAAGTCTGGAATGTTTGGGAACACTATTATACCATATATGCATAGAGCCAAGATAGCATTAAAGACGACCCAACAACCTTCCTTTGCAAAATGTTGAGCTCTACCAACCAAGAAAGGCAATGGGAAACCAAACATTCCATTCCTTTTAACCATCTTTCCTTCTAACTCAGAGGCATCTAGATGAAGAGTATTAGCAAGCTTGGTCAAATTAGGTTCAGCTTCAGAGTGATAAAAAGGCATCTGATCTAGAATAGGAATTCCTAGCAGCATAGAGAACTCCTCCAAAGTAGGCATCAACACATAACCAGAAAAAGTGAAACACCTCAATTGTGGGTCATAGAACTGAAGCAAGGTGTGGAGACCTCCCAACTCAAACACTGAAGCTTTACAGACACAACGCAGAAGCTTCCCATACTCTTTCTTGAAATCTTCCGTTACACCATGATCAGCAGCAGAAATCAAACTGAGTAGAGACCCTATATCTGGTGTGGGAAACTTGTACACAACTTTCTTCTTCAAACAACTCTCCATGTCAGCAGGGGATGGTGTGCTAGAATCAAGAGGAAAATATGCACCTGCAACATAAATACATGTCAATGTTAATATGCAAATGAAAATGCAAATGCAATAGGGGATCAAGATTATGTGCTGTTGACTGAGATGAACCGACTCTTTGCTATGGCGAGAAAATACCAGAATACCCAAGTATCAGAGATCAAAGGTTCACACGATAAGAAATCCGGGTAGGTTGAAGGTCAATGTTTCCTGCATAACCCTTCCCACTCACAGGTATGAACCTATCTCTGACAAGGTCTGGCATCCTATGCGGTCATCAGTTGTCGCTCGCGCGAAAATAAGGTGCCGGCAAAACAGAAGAGTCGCCACCTTTCGTTATTTATCCCTCGGAGCGGGAAAGGAAACGATCGGAAAAACCTGACAAAAAAAGGGTAGGACAAGGTCATCGCAACCATTGTCCGGGTTCGGGAGTCGGTTACGCAAGGGGAAGGTATTAGCACCCCTTACGTCCGTCGTACTCGACGGGATCCTCGCTTGTTTGTTTACTTGGACGGGTTGGTTTTATTCTATCTACCTATCAAGGCTGGCTGAAAAAGAAAAGAAAAATGACTCGGCAAAGCATCGCGCTTTATGCCTATGTATTCTCATCAGAGAATGAGAAATCAGAGTCAACGTAGTTCGGCCTACGAAGGATTATGGGGGAAGGTATCTCGCTAGGATATCGCATCCTATGCCTACGTACTCTCAACAGGCATGAGAGATCAGAGCTCACGTAGTTCGGGAAACTACGGGTTATCTCCTAAAAGAAGTGTTTTTTATTGTATTTGCAATTTCAACCGCACTAGAGACTATGACCTGAGAGTGAATGCGTCGCATGTCACCCAAAGGGTACCATACTAAACATCCAGACTGTGGAAAAGAAACTCTCCCACAATCCTTTCTCAGATAGCTTAAGGCTCGTAACGTACGAAAGAAATCATTCATGATTACTGTATCTTAAACTGCTTTGAGATGAGAAGAGAACAGGCCCAACTAGGAGGGAGACTATCAAGTCCTACTGTTATCATGCCATGGATTCATCCTATGGTTGAGGTTTGAACATGGAACTCCTAGATGTTGTCATGCATAGGTTTCAACCTAAAAGTCTATCATCAAATCCTTATCAAAGGAGATGAGAGTCCTAAGGGATCATGTCAATGATACACCAAAACAGACGAAAGCATCAGCTTTAACAGTAAAATGCATGCAATGCAAGTGAGGGAGGAAATGTCTGTGGGGCTTCAGCCTCCACAAGCTCGTCTCGACCTCAAGCCAGTCATGAAATAACAGTAATCATACTGAAACATAAACAACATGCTATCAAGCAATAAACGGTAAACTGCAATCATACAGATAAAAGAAATGAAATCATGCTATCAAGCAAAATAAACACATGGGCAAGGGAGATGGGCTCTACCGAATACCCGCAAGCAAAGCCAAGCAATAACAATACAAGCAGAGGGAGCAACTCAACCTCTAATGCAATCATGCTCCTGGACTGAACTTATTCTAGATGAACTTAGTCTAATGCAACAGACAAATCAGACAAAACAAACAATACAGAAAAAAGAAACAGAAGAAAGCTTCAGCTCCTCCAGCAGCTACTCAGTCTTCAGACTTCAGAGATCACTTGCTTTCCAGGTATCAACCCTACAACATGAGTATCAACTCATCTTCTCCCTTGAGCTTCAGCTTCTTTGATCAGCTCCACCTTCAGGCTTCACTATCTTCAGGGATCTTCAAGCATCAACTTGATCTTCACAAAGTCTTCAGACTTCAATAATCTTCAAGGAATCATCCTCTTCAGAGCTTCAGCTTCTATCTTCAATGGCTCAAATGCTCCAGCAAACAAGATTCAGTCAACAAGATGAGGTGAGGATGTTACACTGCTCACTGACTTCCAAAGGATGCCATTGAGGACTTAACATCAAAAGAAAGGCTCTCTCAAAGTTCTACCTCAGAGGGAAAAGTCACTAATCCCTCCAAAGGAGAGAGGTGAATACCCTTAAGGGACTTTATGTCACAGAGATGGAAGGAGGTGAACAAAACACTCCTTGTTTATTGAATAAAAGTATTCTATCTAAGGCTCTACCTATGTACCTATAAACCTATAACCAAAACAAACAAAAGTTATGCTAAGCTCCCCTGCAAGGTCTTCAAAGCTTCAATGATGATCTACAAGGTCTTCAACTCAATCTTCAAAGCTCACACACTCAAAGGAGGAGAAAACAAACACAACAATACAAACTATGCCTTTAAGCAACACACATACTATCCATACATCCAAAAATCCATTAAAAATACTAAAATACCATACAATATTCTAGCAAAATTCTAGGGGATTCTATACATACTTACCCTTAACCCATATATTCCCCATACACTAATTTGGCCTATAAACCCCAAACAAAATGGTTCAAGTCTACCTATACAACCTAAAACCCTAATTTGAACACCTAAATGTCAAACAATCAAACTACATCAAATTTTAATCTACAAATTGAGAATTAAATCCTACATGATCTATGGTTCAATACCTAACTATGCCAAAAAGAATGGCCCAAAAATCCTAAGGGAAAGTCCTAAAAGAAATTGTACAAAATCAAGTATTAACCAAAATCAATTAAAAATACTATTTACAAGAAAAATATGCAAAAAATGTTAAAAGAAAAATAAAATGGAATTTTATTTATTTACATTTTTCTAGACATGATTATGAATATGTGAAAAAAAGAAGAAATGAAAAATATTAATTTTTGAATTTTATATGGATTTATTAAAATGCAAGAAAATATTAAAATGAGAAAATAAAAAGAATTGAATTAAAAGGGATGGGGGGTATCAAAAGTAAACACGCCCAGTTCATTTCTCTGATTGGCCAAGAACCTGGGGTGCAAATAGAAATCTTGGTAAGCCCACCTGCGCTCAGAAAATTAAAAGAAAAATCAAAGGAAAATAAATGTGGACACGGTGCAAATAGCATCAAAATTCAGTGTATTTTTGGATTGGGCCCATTGGTGGGGTGTGAATAGCGAGGTCTTCATTCAGCCCAGAATTCACAACTTAATTGAACGCAGCGTTTTGGCGTTGGACTTTCCCTCCGTTTTGAAATTAAATTCTGGCCATGCGATCAACTGAAATAGTCAATGATCTGGGATCATCCAACGGTGGGAGTGCATCGTCCCCAAACATACCCTAGGGTTTTCAGAAACCCTAACTCCATGCAAGGATTTCAACTCCTTCGTTCTCCTCCATTACTCAATGAATTCACGAACTTCCAAAAGCAAACTTGCTCTACTAATCACCCAGAACACAATGATACCAATAGTCTTCCCTGAAACTCCATATATCACTCCAACAGAACACGCGAATGTTAGGGTTCCACCATGATTCTCTGCTATCAAACCTAACCAAGCTTCAATCTAATGATGTAAATCTGTTCCACATGTTATCCTAGCCATTCTAAACTACATCATATCCCTTGATGCACACTAAACAGCTTGCTATCAATCTTGCAAGAATTGGTACCCTGCCACGAAACCTCATGGATCTTCCTCTAATTCTCAGAAAACCTTCCTCTAACCTAGCATGCTGATCTTACACCTAGGATTCTAACAGAATGTACATAATTATGGACCTATAGCTCAAGATACCAACCTGTCAAACTTCAATGGTGAGTGGTGTTAGAGCTTGATCTAGCACTTGAAATCCTCTCCAAATCTTCCTCCAATGATGAACACCTTTCTGTTTGCAAGAGTTGAGGTGGATGATGCTTGTAGAAGAAGGAATTGGATCTTGCTTGATCTTGAAGAAATCTAACAATGGCACTTTCTCTCTCACTCTCTCCAATGAACACAGCAACTTTCACCAACCTTTCCCTCATTGTAATTCACTCTTCTTATAACAATCAAAAGAATAATCTAGAACTTCCTAGAATGAGCTAGAAAGTTATAGAATTTCTCATGAAATGATACATTGCATAACCTTTATCTCATGCCTTAAGCTTGTCAAATTGGCTTTAAAATCTCCTTACAAGAGATATTGAGAAAGAATGAGTGAAAAACATGCATTTCCTTGCCTTTGGTGAAGTTTTATCAAGTTGCCTTATGATTCAAGTAACAACATTACAAAGTAACCTTCATTTTTGAGCTTCAAATCAAAATTCTGTTTAAACCAAAGTTTTTAGAATGTCATTTACATTCAAAATGGTATATTGGGTGACCTATTTTGGACTCATAGATCTCCCAAACCAAATTTCAACTTGACTTGAATTAACTTATAAGCCATTTTTAGGTCATTTTTACCCAATCTTGTAAATCCTTGCTACAAGCTTTTTCAATAACTCATGACCACTTTTCTAGGCTTAAAATGCCATTTTGAACAACTTTCATGTTTTGAGTTTTTCCATTTGAGGCTTGGAAATAGGAGATATGGCCTTTGCTTAAAATGACCTATAACTGCCAAATGACCAAAATACCCCTGTCTTGTTCAAACCATAAGTTGAGTTCTACAAATCCTATCAAGGACTTCTAGTACTCTCTAGAAAGCTAAGAAGATGCTCTTCAACATTCATGTTGACCAAGAGATCATAAGAATTATCCTATTAGGGCAAACGTTGTCTGCAAGTTGGGTGACTTTCAAGGACCCAGATTCACACACCTCAGCTGACCTGTAATTTGTCAAAACCATAACTTGAGCTCTGCACATCCTATCAAGGACTTCTACCACTCAAATTAAAGCTATGAACAAGATCTACATCATTCATGTTTTGGGGAAGATGAGATATCAATCACATCTTGAGCTAAAACTTCCTGGAAGATAGGGATCAAATTAGGGTTTTTTCACTGACAATCCTCAGAAACCCTAACTCAAAACTTCTTAAACTCTTCAATCATGATGAGTTGGTCTAGGAATCATCTTCATAACATCTCTATACATCATTCCATGATCTCATGGCCCTTGGATTAGGTCTCAACCTTCTCCAAGCCTTCAGCTGATCTCAGGGTTGACCCAGTCAAAACCCTAATTCTACCATTCATGGTTGAATCTTCTGAATTCTTGCACAATGACTTCTCTGGGCTTCATGATGGCTATCAAGACATCTCATAGGCTTTCTCAAATCTTCAAGTTCATTATTCAAAGTCTCAGAATCATCTGAGGAGCACCCACAACTCTCAAGCTATGAAGCACACAACCTTGGTTTCAACCAATTCTCCTGAGGATCTCCTGAACTTTCTGATGAAGGTATCAACTTCCAAACACTTGATGGATAAATAATTGTTGGTCAAATTTTGGGGTGCAACAGCTGCCCCTATTCAAACGGCTTGAACCTGACTGGGTGAGAAGCGAACGGCTCTCAACCAATCAAGGTGCGAGACGATTGAATACCGGTAAACCCGAAAATTTGCCAACTGCTTAATTCGTCGAACACTGGAATAATAGCTGCACGACAACTATATGGAGAAATACTGATCTGACATCGCCGTCGGAAACAAACAATACATCCAACATCGCCACTGGAGAACTGAATTAACTGACACACCCAACATCGCCGCTGGAAAACTGAGTCCGACATCGCCGTCGATCAACCAAAATACCCCGCATCGCCGCTGGAGAAAATACCATACTGAGCAAAATACCCTGCATCGCCGCTGGAGAACTACATCTGACATCGCCGTCGGACAATCAAAATACCCCACATCGCCGCTGGAGAACTAAATTTGACATCGCCGTCGGACAATCAAAATACCACGCATCGCCGCTGGAGAACTAAATTTGACATCGCCGTCGGACAATCGAAATACCCCGCATCGCCGCTGGAGAACTAAATCTGACATCGCCGTCGGACAATCAAAATACCACGCATCGCCGCTGGAGAGCTAAAGGATCTGCATCACCTAACATCGCCGTCAGAAGACTGGATCAACTTGACATGCCCAACATCGCCGCTGGAAAACTGAATCTGACATCGCCGTCGGAAACAAACATCCTCTAAGAGACACTCGACATCGCCGTCGTACAAACATCATCTCTACTGGGGATTTAAAGAGTCTGACATCGCCGTCGAACATAATCTTCTGACATCGCTGCCAAAACAGACATAATCTGACCTCGCCGTCCAACAAACATTCAACCTCGCCGTCGAACACATTCAACATCACCGTCGAACCAGTCATACTCTGACCTCGCCATCAAAACAAACATTCAACCTCGTCGTCGAACACATTCAACATCGCCGTCGAACCAGTCATACTCTGAACTCGCCGTCAAAACAAACATTCAACCTCGCCGTCGAACACATTCAACATCGCCGTCGAACAAATCATAATCTGACCTCGCCGTCAAATCCAAAATATCCAACCTCGCCGCTGGAGAAAATACAACACTGAACGACTCTGACCTGGGGTTCACCCCTGGTAAATGGAACAAAGGATACACTTGCGTATTTGAAACTACTCCGCTGGGAATGAGAGACTTAACCGAGCACACTCTGATCTGGGGTTCTCCCTCAGAACCATAACGAACATCGGAATACTGCTGCACAACTGACCCACCGTAGAACTTCAACGTTAAAGATATATGAAACCCTGGCCCCTGGCCATTTCCAGCTTCAGCTAGAAAGGATCTTCAAGTACTTCTGAAGATAAGCATCCTTGGCCTTCAAGGCTGGCAACTCTGCAGGAGGTATCTTCGACTTCAGTCTAAAGAAATGGTCCTTGGCCTTTAAGGATACATGGATCTGCCTTCAGGCAACTCCACCTCTGCTATAGAGAATCCGTGACTTCAGTCAGAGAAATGGTGTCCTGAGCCATTCATGACTCTACGGGGATTCAGACACTTTGCCTTCAGGCAAAACTCCGCTTCAGCTGGAGAAACATCTTTGACTTCAGTCAGAAGAAACACTATTCACTTGATCGCGATCAATCATCACCTCAGGACAACTGACTTGGTCTTCAGGCCAACACGGATCACCTTGTTATATCTACAAACTTTGGAACCTTGTCTTCAGCCACACGTTGATTCATCAACAAGGAAATCTGAATCCACAGGAACCTTCTGATATCGCCTTCAGGTGTTTACAAAGTCAATCTTCAGATTAGACGTCACTGTTGGAGCAAACATTTCACGCTGCTAGGGACTTCAAGAATCATCTTGAACCAACAACTCCGTTGGGTACCTCCGGGAATCATCCTGAACTGATAACCTTTCTGGAGACTTTATTCTGCTGGGTATTCCAGGAATCTTCCTGGGCACTCTTGCTAGGGACGCGACTAGGGAACTCAAGAATTATCCTAGGCAACCAACTCGGGAAACTGCGCAGAGGTCTTAAGAGTCACCTTAAGCAAACGGCCCTGCTGAGGAATTCAAGAATCGTCTTGAACTGAAGACTTCACTGGGGATCTCAAAAATCATCTTGAGTGAGCGACTGTGGGGATTACACCGGGGTCTTAAGAATCATCTTAAGAAAGCGACCTCGTTGGGGAGAATATCAGGAATCATCCTGAGCAACTGGTCCTTTGGTGGAACACCTGTAAAACAAGAATGATAATAACCTAGATCATGCGTATGATGCCTATGCTTCGGCGCCCTGCCCCACACGGTGGGAATGCTATGCGTTTATGCTAAATGCCATGCAATCATGCAATATGATGCGATCCCGTCAGCAAAATAAATGCCTAGGGGGAAATTCTCCTGTCAAGGAGAAAGAACTACTCAGATAGAGGAATCATCCCGCTGAGGAGAACGTGGACATGCCAACATCAATCGGACTCTGTCTGGGGAATTGATCTTCGGTTGACTGCTGCAGGGAAGACAACTCCAGTTGATTGCTGCAGGGGAACGAAGCTCTACGAAAACCTGGACCTGCCGAAGGAGAGCGATACCAATCGCGGGAGTAAACTGCGCGGCCGCCATGGCTACTCTTCTGGGGATAACAACTCTGTGGGGAAACAACTTCAGTTGCTCAACACCCCACTGGGGAAACAACTAAACATGGTCTGATCACCTTCCAAGGATTCGGCTCTCATGGATATCTGCAAACTCGGCTGAGGAAGGAGAATTCATTCTGCTTCGCTCGAGAGGGTGCGACTCTGGGGAAATACAACATCAGCTGCCCCACGCTCTGCTAGGGAACATCCACTCAAGGTCCCAACTGCTTCCAAGGATTCTGCTTTTCTGGGGGTTTGCGGACTCAGCCGGGGAGAGAGAAATCATTCTACTTCAACGGGAGGGTACGACTCTGATGAGGAATTTCAGCTTCGCTGGGGAAGAAAGAATCATCTGACTTCGGGGGAGAGTACAACTCTGCAGAGGAATACAACATCAGTTGTTCCAACACTCTACTGGGGAAAAGGGAATCATCCAACTTCAGGAGAGAGCATGACTCTGGTGGGGAATCTCAATTCCGCTGGAGACTCCAGTCTGGCACCATCATTCGCTGCATACTTCGGTATACGAACAATTTCCTACGACACCTGCACTTGTGACCCGGTGCTGGGGGAAACACCTGCTTCGGCGACTTTACCGGGGAAAACACGGGCTTCGGCACCCGAACATTTCTATGAGACCTGCACTTGTGACCCGGTGCTGGGGACATATGAGCTTCGGCGCGCGACTCAGCTGAGAAAGTGACGTTCCTTCAGGATGCGTCTGCTTGGGGAAGATAATCATCTCTACCTGGGGAAGACATATCAATGCTCACTATTCTACGTTCAGATGCTGCGGTGGAGAGACCACTGAACACTGCTGGAGAAGGAGGACTCGCCTTGCTTCGGGGATGCGCACGGCACACCTTCTGGAAGGTGCTACACCTGCAACAACACAAACAAACAGACAAGATACCCTCCTCAAAGGGGCCTATCCAGGTTATTATCTCGTGACAATATTCAGTTAATTAATCGTTTCGACAATCAATGGGCCTAGGCCCGTAAGTTTATGTATGCGCATTTTATCAAAAAACATCGGCGTTTTCTTTCGCAAATAAAACAGATAAATGCTAAACAGACAAGCAGAATTGCTGAATAATGTGCATTTTATTGATGATGAACCCCTGAATGGGCAAAAATGTTTTACAACAGAGGCAAGCTCCTGGAATGAGGAAGCCGCGCAAAAATAAAACATAACTATACATCAGTATGTACAAATGTCGGTAACGAGGCGTAGACGAACACCATGAGTTGATCCCTCTAAGACCCACTCGACTTCGATACTTCTCCGACGCTTCAGCTTCGGAAGAGATTGATTCAGATAAACGGCCCTCAGGTCTTCCAAACCACTAAACAATGAAAGTCCACACGCGGAACGCAGTCATTTGCTTATTCAAATCCCTAACTTTTGCGTGAACCGCCCTTTGCGGGTTTTCAGTTCACCGGGATACCCTTTTTTGCCGAAGCCGCCCAGTGTAGGTTTTCGACTTCGCGGGTGTACATTTTTTCAATATATCCCTAATTTTTGCCCGAACCTTTTATTCTGTTTTTGGTTCGCCGGGATGCCCCTTTTTTGCCTGGACTCTTTCTTTTTTGTCCAGCGGGTCTCTTTCACGCAAAGTATTTTTTAACTGCGTCCGCGTTCACCGGGGATGCAAAATCTTCACCATCCATCGTGGATAACAACAAATCTCCTCCCGAGAAGACCTTGCAGACGACATACGGCCCTTCGTAATTCGGAGTCCACTTGCCCCGGTGATCGGAGTGTGGCGGAAGAATCTTCTTCAGGACGAGATCACCCGTCTGAAAGCTTCTAGGACGCACCTTCTTATCATAAGCTTTCTTCATTCGGCTTTGGTACACGCGACCAAATGCAATCGATGCTAACCTCTTCTCGTCCATTAGGCTGAGTTGGTTCAAGCGATTCGTAATCCATTCTGCTTCATCGAGTTTCACGTCAACCAAAACTCGCAAAGAAGGAATCTCCACTTCTAACGGTAGGACAACTTCCATACCGTACACCAAGGAGAAAGGAGTTGCCCCGGTCGACGTACGCACCGTCGTACGATAACCGTGCAAGGCAAACAACAACATCTCGTGCCAATCTTTGTACGTCACAACCATCTTCTGAACAATCTTCTTGATGTTCTTGTTGGCCGCTTCAACAGCGCCATTCATCTTCGGCCGGTAAGGAGATGAGTTGTGGTGTTCAATCTTGAAGCTCTGGCACAACTCCTTCATCATCTTGTTATTCAAATTCGAACCATTATCAGTAATGATCCGCTCGGGAATTCCATAGCGACAGATGATGTCCCTCTTTATGAATTTAGCTACCACCTGCTTGGTCACATTAGCGTACGAGGCTGCCTCCACCCATTTGGTGAAGTAGTCGATGGCTACCAGAATGAAACGATGACCATTGGATGCAGTGGGCTCGATCTTGCCTATCATGTCGATGCCCCACATGGAGAACGGCCAAGGGGAGGACATGACATTCAATGGGCACGGCGGCACATGAACTTTATCAGCATAAATCTGGCATTTGTGACATTTCTTCGCGAATCTGAAGCAATCCGACTTCATAGTCATCCAGTAATACCCTGCTCTCAGGATCTTTCTCGTCATGGCATGCCCGCCGGCGTGCGTACCAAATGTGCCCTCATGGACTTCTTCCATGAGCATACTCGCCTCTTTCTCATCTACACATCTAAGTAGCACAAGATCGTGGTTTCTCTTATACAACACTCCGTCAGGATTGAGATAAAAGTTTCCAGATAGCCTCCTTAGAGTCTTCTTATCCTGGGTTGACGCACCCGCAGGATACTCCTTAGTCATAAGGAAGGTCTGGATGTCGTGGAACCATGGCTTGCCGTCATTGGCATCCTCAATTGCAAAGACAAATGCCGGTCTGTCAAGACGCGAAAGTACAATTCTTGGAGCCTCATTCCAATAATTGACTTTATACATTGAAGCCAACGTGGCTAAGGCATCAGCCATCTGATTTTCAGCCCTGGGTACATGATGAAGTTCCACTCGATCGAAGAACGGAAGCAGCCTCCTGGCATAATTCATGTACGACACCAAATTCGCTTGACGAGTTTCCCACTCCCCTTTAATCTGATTGATTACAAGCGCTGAGTCACCATATACGTCTAGATTCTTGATTCTCAAATCAATTGCCTCTTCTAGACCCATAATACATGCTTCATACTCTGCTTCATTGTTGGTAACTGGAAACGTCAGTCTCGCAGTAAACGGGATGTGGGATCCGTGAGGAGTCGTGATGATAGCCCCGATACCACTTCCATAGGAATTAACCGCTCCGTCGAATATCAACTTCCACTGAGACTTCCTATCTGGCCCCTCATCGGGCAATGGCTCATCGCAATCCTTCGCTTTGAGAAACATAATATCCTCGTCAGGGAATTCGAACTTCATCGGCTGGTAGTCTTCGATTGGCTGTTCGGCAAGGTAATCAGACAATACGCTTCCCTTAATGGCCTTCTGAGAGACGTACTGAATATCATATTCCGTTAACACCATCTGCCATGTGGCAATCCTGCCCGAAAGAGCCTGCTTCTCGAAGACGTACTTGATCGGATCCATCTTCGAAATTAGCATGGTGGTGTGATTGAGCATATACTGTCGGAGACGTTTGGCAGCCCAAGCTAGTGCACAACACGTCTTCTCCAGCATCGAGTATCGAGATTCACACTCAGTGAACTTTTTACTCAAATAATAAATGGCATGCTCCTTTCTGCCTGTCTCGTCGTGCTGACCGAGAACACACCCCATACTATTCTCCAGAACCGTCAGGTACATGATTAATGGCCGTCCAGTCACTGGGGGTATCAAGATTGGAGGTTCTTGAAGATACTGCTTTATTTTGTCGAATGCCTTCTGGCAATCCTCATTCCAAGTAATCGCCTGATCTTTCTTTAAAAGCTTGAACATCGGTTCACAAGTGGCCGTGAGCTAAGAGATAAACCTTGCAATGTAGTTTATTCGGCCCAAGAAACCACGAACTTCTTTTTCTGTTTTCGGCGCTGGCATTTCTTGAATAGCTTTTATTTTTGCAGGATCAACTTTAATACCTCGTTCACTAACGATAAACCCCAATAACTTTCCGGACCGCACTCCGAAAGTGCACTTGTTATGATTCAGCCTCAGCCTGAACTTCCTAAGCCTCTCAAACAGCTTCAATAAGTTGACCAGATGCTCTTCCTCCATTTGGGACTTTGCAATCATGTCATCAACATAGACCTCGATCTCATGATGAATCATATCATGAAACAAAGTTACCATTGCTCGCTGGTAAGTGGCCCCTGTGTTCTTCAGACCGAAGGGCATTACCTTATAGCAAAATGTTCCCCAGGGGGTGATAAACGTCGTTTTCTCCATGTCCTCCGGTGCCATCTTAATTTGATTGTAACCGGAGAAGCCATCCATGAACGAAAACACGGAGAACTGGGCTGTGTTGTCGACCAACACATCGATATGAGGCAACGGGAAGTCGTCCTTAGGGCTTGCCCTATTCAAATCCCGATAATCGACGCACATGCGTACCTTACCGTCCTTCTTTGGTACAGGCACTATGTTGGCGACCCACGGAGGGTAAGTGGTAACAGTTAGAAATCCTGCGTCCAACTGCTTCTAGACTTCTTCTTTGATTTTTACAGCCATATCTGGTCTCGTCCTCCTAAGCTTTTGCTTGACTGGAGGGCAATCTTCTCGCAACGGCAAGCGATGAACCACGATGTCAGTGTCAAGTCCGGGCATATCTTCGTATGACCAAGCAAAGACGTCACTATACTCCCGAAGCATCTCGACCAGTCTATGCTTGACATCAACCTGCAGCGCTGCCCCTACTCTGACATTTCTGACGAGCTCGTCAGAACCCAGATTTATGATCTCAATATCCTCCTCATGAGGCAGAATAACCTTTTCCTCTTGTCTCAACAAGCGGGCCAACTCTTCCGGAAGGTCCTCGTCTTCATCAATCTCATCCTCGGCTTGATAGATCGGGCAATCAAAGTCGTAGTGAGCCGTAGAGGGTCCAGAGTCGATGTCATCTGTTATGTGGATCCTGCAATAACAAGGGTTACGTTTAAAGCAAGAATATGCAGGTTAGCACAAACCTCGTTGCCATTTTGCTGTTTTTTCGAAATAAACATAAAACAGGAATAACAGAGAACACAATATTTGAGTACGAAGAAAACGCCTTTTATTTATTAACAAAATGCATGTACATAATCCAACAAGGCCCTGACAGTAAAACCACTATGCCCCGGGCAGGACATAGGGTCGTACAAAGATTGTAAAAAGCAAATCATTACTCTTCACTTGTCAGCTTGATAATCTCCTTGATGGTCCAATTGTTGAGGCGCTCGCCCGGCTTGCTCGGTTGAAACCAGGCGTCAAGATCACAATCGCTATCCCCGCTGTCCTCAGATGCTGCGTTGATGCTTTCGAAAATTACTCTGCCCTTGGTGAATAGGATCGGCCCTTTCCCGCGAGACAAACTGCTAGAAGAAGATGAAGCTTCAGCTTCAGGAGAGTACCCCAATCCAAACTTATCCTGCTTGATTGGTATATCCAAAACATGCCCCCAGCCCGGGGTGGAACCGGCTTCAACGACGGTCCGAGCTTCTTTAAACGAGGAGAGATTCATCTCTTGCTTCTCTATGACGACAGGAGCTACCTCTTTCACCTTGACGGTTTCAAATGCTTGGCAGAGAGTTTCATGGATTTTGCCATCCATTTCAACATATTTAAAGGACGACAAGTGGCTCACCATAATGTCCTCCTCACCACAGACGGTTACTATGCTGCCCCCGACAGCATATTTGAGCTTCTGATGCAGCGTGGACGTCACGGCACCAGCAGCATGGATCCATGGCCGACCTAAGAGGCAACTGTAGGCAGGCATGATATCCATGATATAGAAAACCGTATTGAACGTCTCTGGACCAACTTGAATTGGCAGGGTCAACTCTCCGAAGACGTGGCGCTTGGGTCCATCAAAGGCTTTCACCACCAGGTCACTGGGCGTGCAAAGCAATCCACGGGTATCCAACCTCATCAGTGCCTTCTTCGGAAGCACATTAAGCGACGAACCTGTATCCACCAAGACATGCGACATAATAGTGTCTCTGCACTCTATCGAGACGTGCAAGGCGCTGTTGTGATCTCTTCCTTTAGGAGTCAGCTCTAGATCTGTAAATCCCAGCCCATTACCAGCATTAACATGAGCTACCACCTCTTCCAGCTGATTTACTGATATCTCCTGCGGCACGTAGGCAGCGTTCAATACCTTCAGTAACGCGTTGCGGTGCGCTTCAGAACACATCAACAAGTTAAGAATAGAGATCTTTGACGGAGTCTGATGAAGATGATCTACAATCTTGTAGTCGCTCTTCTTGATTAATCGCATGAATTCTTCAGCATCTTTAACTAGCAAATCTTTTTCTGCCCCAGAAGGGACCTCCTCGACAGCTTTACCTTTACCCTTATCCACAGCGTCAGCTCGGACCACTTTCTCTGCTACAACCTCTGCTGGCGCGAACACTCTACCGCTTCGAGTAATGCCACTGACTCCGGTAAGATTCTGCACAGTCGATCCGTATGGTTCCAACTCTAACTTCTGACCATTGCAATAGACTTCGGCGCCGTAATGCCATGGAACGGCGTTAGTGCTTTCGAATGGGATTGGTCCGGCCCTGGTGATAGTAATAGTAGGCGGCCGGGGCGCAAAAATAGTAATAGGGTGACGAGGAATAGTAATGGTAGCAACTTCATCTGCCTGCTTCAGCACGACTTCCCCCGATACACTTTCAATGCTCCGGCTGAACTGCAAAATACCCTCGGACATCAGACTTTGGATACCTTCGATCAGCTGCTCACACCCGTCAGGAAGTGTAGCACAAGCCATACATAACTCTCCGCATCCAGGAAAGAAGCCCTTCTTCAGCAACTTAGCCTTGACAAAACTCAGCGGCGTCTTCAAATCTTTGACCTCAGTCAGCAAGTCCGCACTCTCCTCAGTGATAACGGCATTCACTCCGCCTCCCTTATGATGAGGCATAGGGTTTTTGGTAACGTTGGGCACGCTATCAGAAAAGTTGATGACCTTGGCGTCCACCAAGTCTTGCACTTTGTGCTTAAAAGCTTTGCAATTCTCAATCGTATGGCCTGGTGCCCCAGTATGGAAATCACAAGTAGCATTGGCGTCATACCCCGGCGGCGGTGCCCCTGTTAAGGGAGCCATTGTCCTCTTTTGAACTAATTGAAGCTGAAGCAACGTTTGCAAGAGCTGTGCATACGACATAGGTGGAGTTTCAAAATGACGATTTGTCATAGGAGCCCGATTCTGATATCTTCTATACCCCTGCTGATTCTGCTGCTGAGGCTGCTGCTGCTGCTGCTGCGGTGGAGCAGCTGGGATATTTATGCTAGCAATCTGTGGCTGAGGGCCCTTGCCCTTTCTCCGAGCATTAGTGACAGCACTGGCATCCCCCTCTCGACAATTGCCAGCGTAAGGTTTCTTACTACCTCCTCCAACTGAGGATGATTCGCCCTGAATTTTTCCGATCTTTATACCATTCTCAACATGCTCGCCCATAGTGATGAGAGCCGAGAATGTCCCAGACATGCCACTGACCAGCTTTTCATAGTAGATTCCAGGAAGGGTAGCCACGAACATTTGCACTAGCTCGCGCTCAACCATCGGCGGTTGAACCCGAGCAGCCAATTCACGCCACCGCTGGGCGTATTCTTTAAAGCTTTCATTGTTCCGCTGTGAGAGATTCTGAAGCTGAACTCGGTTGGGAGCCAAGTCGCTATTGTATTGATAGTGGAGGACGAACGCTTCTGCGAGATCTTTCCAGGTGCGCACAGTAGCGGGCTCCAAACCCATATACCATTCGATCGATGGACCAGAAAGACTGTCCTGGAAGAAGTGCATCAGTAACTTCTCATCGTCAGAATAGGCGGACATCTTTCTATAATAAGATCGGAGGTGGACGCGGGGGCAAGTAGTACCCTTATACTTCTCGAAGACAGGCACCTTGAACTTAGGAGGTACCTTAAAATCAGCAATCAACCCGAGCTTGGACATGTCAACGCCCAATGTGTTCTGATTTTCAATGTCTCTCATCTTGTCTTCCAGCGCTTTGAACCTGAGTCGAGCTTCAGCATTCAACTCTGCTTCTACACCTCTCTGAGAGAATATGTCATCCTGATGGTCCTCCAGCCACGGTTGAGGTACCAACAGATTTCCAACACCAGTGTTGCCGTTGACCGGCCCTATGTTAACATTGGCTCCCAGACTACCATTGCCGACGCCCGCCGCATTGAGTCCGAGATTAGTCATCATGTTGTCGTTAGCACTGCCGTTGCCCCTGGCAACAGGAACAACGTTCTGTGGAGCATCCACTGGAGGAGGAGTAGGCACGGCCCCGCCGTGAAGTATGCCATTACTGTCAACCCTGGAGATCAGAGGTTGAACCAAAGTACGAAGCTGGTCTTGACCATTAGCAACTACCTGCATCAGCTCCATAAAACGATCCATCCGTTCACGGAGCTCTTGAACATCTGACTGCACCTGGTCCATGATTCTTGTCTGATTAGCGCGAGTTGAGTAGCGGTGAATGAGTCTTTGATCAATCCTGGAGACCGAAGACAACTCGAAACCTGAAAAACCTGTCAACAATAAAGGTTAGGAAAAGCAATAAGATATACACCATGCAAATATGCTTCATGCAGATGCATGCGTGCGTCTGTGTGCGTGGGAGATTTCCCCCGATCCTAGTGCCTTAGTGCCAGTGCTGATAATAATAAGAGGAAGAAGAAATCTGAGCCCAATCATGGAAACATCAATCTCATATATATATGGAAAGGCCTGTCAAGGCAGTACACAGTATCAACGAGTACAAACAGATCAACAACATGACCTCAGCCAACAAGTCTGGTGATGGTCAGCATACATCAAAGATCAAAACAACAGGAATACAACTAGTCAAGTATGGCCACGGGTGCGGTACTCTGCTAATAACTCCTTTGTCTCTGAATGGTCTGGCGAAGTGAGCAACCCCTCGACGAGTAGTTCCCTCTGCCTGATGGTATGCTGAAGCCCCTGAACTGAACTCTCCCAAGCTCCTTCGCCAAAGCAATCCTCCAGTTTCCGCTTCTTAGACTCAAACATCAGCTTATGCTCCTTCAGGTTAGCAAGAGCTTTGTTGAGACGGGCTTCAGTGGAGTATCTGCGGGCGGTCTCCTCATCAAACCTCCGCTCACTGTCCTTTACTTCGGCTTCCAACTTAGAAATCTGCAGCATCATCTTGTCCTCTCGCTCCTTCCTGGTGGCCATGGAGGTCTTCCAATGCTGGTCGAACTTAGATATCCTACGATATGCCTCCTCCAAATGCTGCTTCTTCGTAGCTAGTACATCATTAGCTGCCCTAAAGTCTTGACCTAAGCGTTCCCGATCAGCAATCTGCTTTGCCAAGTCTGCACTCAGTTGGTTCACCGACTCTGTTTGCTTTTTGAGAGCATGCACGGCTTCGTTCCGTTCACTTCGAAGCTGAGCTAACTCCTTCTCTAATTCTGTGTTTGCCCGCTTCAGTTCATCTCGCTCGGCTAAAACCTGGTTGTGCTGATGAATGGACACAGTGGTAGGCTCTTCGACTGGTGGAGGACTCTCTGGTCTGACCTGAGGGAATGGCATCCCTATAGCGCTGGCTCTGGCTCTGATCCAATATGAATAAGGAGGGTAGGCTTGGCTGTTGCTCTTCCCCAACAAAGGCTTTCCTCTCGTGCTGATATTGTTCCACGCATGCTGAAGCTTGGACAACAAATCCCCCTCTAGATTACGCGTGAGGTACAGAGATTCCTGTACCTCTTCCTCCTTCGGTGGAGTCCTCACAGCATATGCGAACTGACGAACTAGCAATGATGGATTGTAGTTGATGCAACCCTTCCTACCTATCAGAGGTACATTAGGAAACCCACTACAACTGAAGATCACCTCGGTGCCTAACCTGTCTCTGTCAACGAACCAATCAATATCTTCTGCCGACAAACTCATCAGACGCTCAGGCCACTCAGCTGTGGCTGCAGACAAGACAGAAGAACCCCTCTTGGGCAAATGACTATCAAACCACCTGTACAACAACGGTACGCAGCATGAGACATTCTTCCCTCTCCGGTTCTCATTCTTGTAATGCACTGAATGGTATACGTCTCCGATCAGAGTAGGGACTGGATTCCCTGAGGCGAAGATGTGGAATGCATCAAAGTCCACGAAATCAGGCATGCTGGGGAACAGGATAATGCCATATATGCATAAAGCAAGGATGGCATTGAATGCGTCCCAACATTTGTCCTTAGCACACTGCTAGGCCTTAGCTATCAAAAACTGCAGAGAAAACCCGGGAACCTTGTTCCAACTCGTCACCACTAACTCAGAAGCGCCCAAATGGAGTGAGGAAGCTAAACCTGCCAGATCAGGCTCAGCATCCATGTGGACAAAAGGCATCTGCCTTTTGATAGGCACACCCAGCATATCAGCATACTCTTCCAATGTCGGCGCGAGAACGAAGTCATGAAAAGTGAAACACCTCAAGGGAGGGTCATAAAACTGCAGAAGAGCATGTAACCCATTCAACTCGGACGTAGACGGTTTGCAAACCAGACTAAGTAACCTGCCATAAGACTTCCTGAACCTATCCTTCACAGAATCCCCTGCCAGGGCTATCAAACCAGTCAGCTTCGACACATCGGGGGTCGGGAACTTGTACGCAACAGTCTTCCTGAGGGAGGCCATGACAATAGCAGAAGGCGAGAAGTCCGGGATCGGGGAAACGGTACCTGCAACACAGACACACGTTAATGGAATGCAGATGAATGCGCAAACTAATGCAAAATGCAGGCATGCAATAATATATCCGGATAGCTGCTATGGAGATTCTGTATCAACAATCGCTGATGAGAAGGAAACCCCGGTGTAAGACCACTAATCTGATCTGCTGAGAATAACCATCTGATAGGACCGAGATCAAAATTCTGCTCTGACAAGAATAAGTGCCTGATAATAAGGACCCCGGGTGCAAGATCAAGGAACATCCGTTGATGAAGTCTTCAAACCCCAAATCAAAAAATCTGCCCTATCAAGAACAAACACACAGCTGCTGATGAGATCTTCAGACCCCACTCAAAATCTGCCCTATCAAGAACAAATAACATCTGCTGATGAGATCTTCAGACCTCACTCAAAATCTGCTCCATCCAGAACAAACCACTGATGATAATACACTGATCAAAGCCTGCTCTATCAAGAACAGACAAACACCCGACGATAAGATCCTCTGATCAAAAACTTGCTCTGTCGAGAACAGACGAGTCTGCAACTAAGAACCCTGGTACCAACATAACTGATTCACTGTCAAGAAAACCAGGTAGTCTGAAGGTCTAAGTTTCCTGCAATAAACCCAGTCCCGCTCACAGGTATGGACCTAGACTGACTCAAGGTACGGCATCCTATGCATTCATCAGCGTCACAGACTTTCAAAACTGATGATACGATTCCCAGAAGGAGTGGCATCATCAAATCCTGAAGAGGCCTCACTTGGCTGAATCACAAATGATCGGTCCCCAGAGTCGACAATCCACCAAACCAGCAACCGTCTCAACCCAAAGGGTTGAAAGTGAAGCCAACCGGATGAACCTCGTCTGAGCGTGGATTTCATGAGACACTAGTGCCTGCAAAGCAAGCACGCGCCCACTAATTTCCACTCTAAGTCTATGGTGCACTCAAGCCTGGGTCTGGCTTCTCACTCATCAGAACTCCCATCCCACAACAGCACAAATAATCATATTATACTGAAAATAAAATGCGGGAAATAAAGTGCGAGAAGTAAAAATGCGATAAATAAACGCAACCCAACAGGTAAACATACAAACGGTAGGATTGACTCGCAGGGAACCGTTGGAGTCCCCAGCAGAGTCGCCAGCTGTCGCTCGCGCGAAAATAAGGTGCCGGCAAAACAGAAGAGTCGCCACCTTTCGTTATTTATCCCTCGGAGCGGGAAAGGAAACGATCGGAAAAACCTGACAAAAAAAGGGTAGGACAAGGTCATCGCAACCATTGTCCGGGTTCGGGAGTCGGTTACGCAAGGGGAAGGTATTAGCACCCCTTACGTCCGTCGTACTCGACGGGATCCTCGCTTGTTTGTTTACTTGGATGGGTTGGTTTTATTCTATCTACCTATCAAGGCTGGCTGAAAAAGAAAAGAAAAATGACTCGGCAAAGCATCGCGCTTTATGCCTACGTATTCTCATCAGAGAATGAGAAATCAGAGTCAACGTAGTTCGGCCTACGAAGGATTATGGGGGAAGGTAGCTCCCTAGGATATCGCATCCTATGCCTACGTACTCTCAACAGGCATGAGAGATCAGAGCTCACGTAGTTCGGGAAACTACGGGTTATCTCCTAAAAGAAGTGTTTTTTATTGTATTTGCGATTTCAACCGCACTAGAGACTATGACCTGAGAGTGAATGCGTCGCATGTCACCCAAAGGGTACCATACTAAACATCCAGACTGTGGAAAAGAAACTCTCCCACAATCCTTTCTCTGATAGCTTAAGGCTCGTAACGTACGAAAGAAATCATTCATGATTACTGTATCTTAAACTGCTTTGAGATGAGAAGAGAACAAGCCCAACTAGGAGGGAGACTATCAAGTCCTACTGTTATCATGCCATGGATTCATCCTATGGTTGAGGTTTGAACAGGGAACTCCTAGATGTTGTCATGCATAGGTTTCAACCTAAAAGTCTATCATCAAATCCTTATCAAAGGAGATGAGAGTCCTAAGGGATCATGTCAATGATACACCAAAACAGACGAAAGCATCAGCTTTAACAGTAAAATGCATGCAATGCAAGTGAGGGAGGAAATGTGTGTGGGGCTTCAGCCTCCACAAGCTCGTCTCGACCTCAAGCCAGTCATGAAATAACAATAATCATACTGAAACATAAACAACATGCTATCAAGCAATAAACGGTAAACTGTAATCATACAGATAAAAGAAATGAAATCATGCTATTAAGCAAAATAAACACATGGGCAAGGGAGCTGGGCTCTACCGAATACCCGCAAGCAAAGCCAAGCAATAACAATACAAGCAGAGGGAGCAACTCAACCTCTAATGCAATCATGCTCCTGGACTGAACTTATTCTAGATGAACTTAGTCTAATGCAACAGACAAATCAGACAAAACAAACAATACAGAAAAAAGAAACAGAAGAAAGCTTCAGCTCCTCCAGCAGCTACTCAGTCTTCAGACTTCAGAGATCACTTGCTTTCCAGGTATCAACCCTACAACATGAGTATCAACTCATCTTCTCCCTTGAGCTTCAGCTTCTTTGATCAGCTCCACCTTCAGGCTTCACTATCTTCAGGGATCTTCAAGCATCAACTTGATCTTCACAAAGTCTTCAGACTTCAATAATCTTCAAGGAATCATCCTCTTCAGAGCTTCAGCTTCTATCTTCAATGGCTCAAATGCTCCAGCAAACAAGATTCAGTCAACAAGATGAGGTGAGGATGTTACAGTGCTCACTGACTTCCAAAGGATGCCATTGAGGACTTAACATCAAAAGAAAGGCTCTCTCAAAGTTCTACCTCAGAGGGCAAAGTCACTAATCCCTCCAAAGGAGAGAGGTGAATACCCTTAAGGGACTTTATGTCACAGAGATGGAAGGAGGTGAACAAAACACTCCTTGTTTATTGAATAAAAGTATTCTATCTAAGGCTCTACCTATGTACCTATAAACCTATAACCAAAACAAACAAAAGCTATGCTAAGCACCCCTGCAAGGTCTTCAAAGCTTCAATGATGATCCACAAGGTCTTCAACTCAATCTTCAAAGCTCACACACTCAAAGGAGGAGAAAACAAACACAACAATACAAACTATGCCTTTAAGCAACACACATACTATCCATACATCCAAAAATCCATTAAAAATACTAAAATACCATACAATATTCTAGCAAAATTCTAGGGGATTCTATACATACTTACCCTTAACCCATATATTCCCCATACACTAATTTGGCCTATAAACCCCAAACAAAATGGTTCAAGTCTACCTATACAACCTAAAACCCTAATTTGAACACCTAAATGTCAAACAACCAAACTACATCAAATTTTAATCTACAAATTGAGAATTAAATCCTACATGATCTATGGTTCAATACCTAACTATGCCAAAAAGAATGGCCCAAAAATCCTAAGGGAAAGTCCTAAAAGAAATTGTACAAAATCAAGTATTAACCAAAATCAATTAAAAATACTATTTACAAGAAAAATATGCAAAAAATGTTAAAAGAAAAATAAAATGGAATTTTATTTATTTACATTTTTCTAGACATGATTATGAATATGTGAAAAAAAGAAGAAATGAAAAATATTAATTTTTGAATTTTATATGGATTTATTAAAATGCAAGAAAATATTAAAATGAGAAAATAAAAAGAATTGAATTAAAAGGGATGAGGGGTATCAAAAGTAAACACGCCCAGTTCATTTCCCTGATGGGCCAAGAACCTGGGGTGCAAATAGAAATCTTGGTAAGCCCACCTGCGCTCAGAAAATTAAAAGAAAAATCAAAGGAAAATAAATGTGGACACGATGCAAATAGCATCAAAATTCAGTGTATTTTTGGATTGGGCCCATTGGTGGGGTGTGAATAGCGAGGTCTTCATTCAGCCCAGAATTCACAACTTAATTGAACGCAGCGTTTTGGCGTTGGACTTTCCCTCCGTTTTGAAATTAAATTCTGGCCATGCGATCAACTGAAATAGTCAATGATCTGGGATCATCCAACGGTGGGAGTGCATCGTCCCCAAACATACCCTAGGGTTTTCAGAAACCCTAACTCCATGCAAGGATTTCAACTCCTTCGTTCTCCTCCATTACTCAATGAATTCACGAACTTCCAAAAGCAAACTTGCTCTACTAATCACCCAGAACACAATGATACTAATAGTCTTCCCTGAAACTCCATATATCACTCCAACAGAACACGCGAATGTTAGGGTTCCACCATGATTCTCTGCTATCAAACCTAACCAAGCTTCAATCTAATGATGTAAATCTGTTCCACATGTTATCCTAGCCATTCTAAACTACATCATATCCCTTGATGCACACTAAACAGCTTGCTATCAATCTTGCAAGAATTGGTACCCTGCCACGAAACCTCATGGATCTTCCTCTAATTCTCAGAAAACCTTCCTCTAACCTAGCATGCTAATCTTACACCTAGGATTCTAACAGAATGTACATAATTATGGACCTATAGCTCAAGATACCAACCTGTAAACTTCAATGGTGAGTGGTGTTAGAGCTTGATCTAGCACTTGAAATCCTCTCCAAATCTTCCTCCAATGATGAACACCTTTCTGTTTGCAAGAGTTGAGGTGGATGATGCTTGTAGAAGAAGGAATTGGATCTTGCTTGATCTTGAAGAAATCTAACAATGGCACTTTCTCTCTCACTCTCTCCAATGAACACAACAACTTTCACCAACCTTTCCCTCATTGTAATTCACTCTTCTTATAACAATCAAAAGAATAATCTAGAACTTCCTAGAATGAGCTAGAAAGTTATAGAATTTCTCATGAAATGATACATTGCATAACCTTTATCTCATGCCTTAAGCTTGTCAAATTGGCTTTAAAATCTCCTTACAAGAGATATTGAGAAAGAATGAGTGAAAAACATGCACTTCCTTGCCTTTGGTGAAGTTTTATCAAGTTGCCTTATGATTCAAGTAACAACATTACAAAGTAACCTTCATTTTTGAGCTTCAAATCAAAATTCTGTTTAAACCAAAGTTTTTAGAATGTCATTTACATTCAAAATGGTATATTGGATGACCTATTTTGGACTCATAGATCTCCCAAACCAAATTTCAACTTGACTTGAATTAACTTATAAGCCATTTTTAGGTCATTTTTACCCAATCTTGTAAATCCTTGCTACAAGCTTTTTCAATAACTCATGACCACATTTATAGGCTTAAAATGCCATTTTGAACAACTTTCATGTTTTGAGTTTTTCCATTTGAGGCTTGGAAATAGGAGATATGGCCTTTGCTTAAAATGACCTATAACTGCCAAATGACCAAAATACCCCTGTCTTGTTCAAACCATAAGTTGAGTTATACAAATCCTATCAAGGACTTCTAGTACTCTCTAGAAAGCTAAGAAGATGCTCTTCAACATTCATGTTTACCAAGAGATCATAGGAATCATCCTATTAGGGCAAAAGTTGTCTGCAAGTTGGGTGACTTTCAAGGACCCAGATTCACACACCTCAGCTGACCTGTAATTTGTCAAAACCATAACTTGAGCTATGCACATCCTATCAAGGACTTCTACCACTCAAATTAAAGCTATGAACAAGCTATACAACATTCATGTTATGGGGAAGATGAGATATCAATCACATCTTGAGCTAAAACTGCCTGGAAGATAGGGATCAAATTAGGGTTTTTCACTGACAATCCTCAGAAACCCTAACTCAAAACTTCTCAAACTCTTCAATCATGATGAGTTGGTCTAGGATTCATCTTCATAACATCTCTATACATCATTCCATGATCTCATGGCCCTTGTATTAGGTCTCAACCTTCTCCAAGCCTTCAGCTGATCTCAGGGTTGACCCAGTCAAAACCCTAATTCTACCATTCATGGTTGAATCTTCTGAATTCTTGCACAATGACTTCTCTGGGCTTCATGATGGCTATCAAGACATCTCATAGGCTTTCTCAAATCTTCAAGTTCATTATTCAAAGTCTCAGAATCATCTGAGGAGCACCCACAACTCTCAAGCTATGAAGCACACAACCTTGGTTTCAACCAATTCTCCTGAGGATCTCCTGAACTTTCTGATGAAGGTATCAACTTCCAAACACTTGATGGATAAATAATTGTTGGTCAAATTTTGGGGTGCAACATCAGCGTCACAGACTTTCGAGAAACGATTATATGTTCACCATTTCTGGTTTGGCATCATAGTCTAACGAAGCGGCCTCACTTAGCTGACTTTCAAATGATCGGTCCCTAGAGTCGACAATCCTCAGATCCAACATCCTCTCAACTGTCCGAAACAGACTGGAAAGGTAGTCATCAAAGAGAATCTCGTCTGAGCGCGAATTTCGTGGGAACTAGTGCATGCCAAACATACAGGATCACCACTACTTTCCACTTCTAATTCTAGGGTTATACTCAAGCCTGGGTTTTGGCTTATCACTCAGTGGAACATTCCCACCCCACAGCACATCAATAATGATATATAACAATGCTGAAAGTAAAATGCAAATGCAGTAAAGTACAAATGCAACACATATACACATATGTACACACCCAAAGGTAAAACAAACAAGCGCTAGGATTGACTCGCATAAGGGATGGGAAGATGTCCCCAACAGAGTCGCTAGCTGTCGCATCGCTGCGAAAGAGGGGGCGACAAGGGAAGAAGAGTCGCCACCGTTTGTTATTTATCCCAAAGAGAGGAAAAGGAAACGATAAGAGAAAACCTATGAAAAAGGGAGAAGACAGGTCATCGCAACCAAATCTTGGGTTCGGGAGTGGGTTACGCAAGGGGAAGGTATGAGCACCCCTCACGTCCGTTGTACTCAACGGGATCCGCGATTATTTTCTATCTAAAAGGGTGTTACTCTATAAGGTTGTACACAGGGACAAAAGAAAAGAAAAGAGACTCGATAGAGCATCGTCGCTCTATGCCTACGTACTCCTTCGTGCAATGGTAAAGTCAGAGTCAACGTAGTTCGGAAAACTACGAGTGAAGGTGGGGAAAAGACTATCCTAATGTTATCATGCTTGGATTGAACACTTAATGTCTCTCTTACTCCCACCTTAAACAAATGGGGCTAGGAATCCTAATGGAGAAAGTGAGATGAAATCATTCACAAATGAGATGAAAGAAAGAGATGAAGATGACTTAAACAAGTCAAGAGAATATGAAAACATGATATGCAAGATGCAAAGCAAACAAAAGATGAGAACAAAATGAATTTAACAAGTAAAATAGAAAGTGAGATGAAATGGGAGAAGTTACAACTCCTACAACCATTCATGCATCAATCACTAATCTCAAAAAGGTAAACACCAAAGCTCAAATAAGAAGCCATGATCAAGATGAAAATGGGAGAATAGGCTTGGGCAGTAAGCAACATAAGAAAAATCTCAAACAAATGCATCAAATTGATCATGAAAAAAGAAAGCACAAACATGTTCTCAAAGTGGTTTCTCATTCAGAGCAAACTCAAAGTGTGATCAATCGAACAAAATCACTTTGAATGAGTACCACAACCCAAGGGACAGAAGTGAGAACATGAGAAAAGAGCTTACAAACAAGAGGAGAAACAAAGCACAAACAAGTTACAAGTTAAGGCAAGAGAAAGAACCAAAGTTCAAACCACATTCAACACTTAAACATAAGTGGAAACCCTAACTTCAAGGTAACTTGCCACACAAACCACACAAGCGTATGACCTATAAAATTAAAACCAACACCCTAAACATTTCAAGAATGTGAATCAAGAAGCATAAGATGCATATGGGATCCATCAAGGTCATCTCCCAAAGGAACTAGGTCAACTAGTTTGTATGAACTTCAACTAGGGTGACTTGACTTGCAAGGTTCACCAAAAACAGAAGAATTGTTCAATAAATTCCAAATAAAATGAACAAATCTACTAAACATGTTGGAAAACAGAGGCCAAAACATCCAAACCAAATTCTAATCAAGGCATCAGCAAATGATTTGATCAACTAGGGTGCTCCACCTTGAGGAATCATTATCGAGGGTCAAACAAAAGCAACACAAAGTCAAACAAAAATTGATCAAACCTTGACCAAAATCAGCCTCAAAGGTACCTCAATCCATCATCAATATGGAGAAGAAACCTTATTCATTGGTAATTGTAAATGGTTCATCAAACAAGAATGATCAAATGAAAACAATATTAAAAACACTTCCAATTGCAAAATTAAAACAATATTGAAAAATAAATGAAAACCAAAATTAAAAATTATGGAAAATTAATTAAGACTTTAAAGTGTTAGAAAATATTTTTTGGGGAATTTTCTGATATTTGGAAGTATTTTTAATAATATAAAAGCAAAACAGAAAATAAAATAAAATAAAATAAAACAAAAATGGACTGGGGGTGCAGAGTAAATCAGGAAACAAAGAGAAACATGTTGAAATGAAAATGGGCTGAGAATCAGGGGGTGCGCATAGTACTTTGAGCCCAATCCACTCAGACTCAACTCACTTATCAAAATGCTCTGTTTCATTAAACGGACGTGGAGTCAAACGAACCACCTGGATTAGTCAAGCAAATCAAAGGCCAACACGCAAGGATTCAACAAGTCCAACCAACGCCACCTCAGATCTGAGGGTCAAATAACCAGACGCCGGAGCCCTAGCTCCGGTCGTCTTCTCCGGTGAGATGGTCGGTGCTCAGGTGATCAAACCACCACCAAACAGTACAAAATTGGTACCAAATGAAAGCTGAACTCATGTAGATTCCAAATCTAAGATCCAAACATTGATATCACTCATGGATTGAGAGAATCGAACGATTGAAGTTTGAGATACATAACTGAAAACTCATCCAAACATGAACAACAAGCAATCAAACATGGCCTACTCAACGTAGGGTTTCAGATACAACCAATATGAACCTAATACATGGCCTAGAATGAGAGAATTGTGAAGAAGAAACTTATTGAACAGAGACACTCCGTTAGTGCTTCAAACGTATGCAAGCTTGCTTCCTCTACTCCAGATCCACTCCAAATTCTTCAAGGAAGCTGAATTGATCTTCAATTGGACTTGATTTGTGTGAAAAAGTGAAATACGATTTTCAAAATTGCTTGAGAATTTCAAATCTGAAAATGCTCTCTCCAACTCGAAATGCAGCTTCTGGGCTTTTAGGGCGAAATTTGAACTTATATATGATGGATTTTAGATGGTTTGGAAGGCCCATGAAGCCTTAATTTGATTAATTTGAAAAAATTCCCAAAAATGGCAAGCTTCTCATGCACACATGAAATTTTTCTATGAGTATATTGTGAAGTGAATTGGACCAAAATAAATCATAAACATGACCTATAATGAATTGAATTGAAATCATCCTTCAAATATCATTTTTCACTTAAAAATTCTCCCACATGTCCATAACCATCCATAATTCGCATGATCCTTGAGCTCTAGGATGTAAATGAGGTCTCTAGGAGCAACTTTCAAGTTGGTTGGACGTTCATTTGAGGTACACAAGTGCATGAAAATGACCTATGTAACAAATGACCTATAATCAAACCTTCCCAAAATACCCTTGCCTTTCCAAAGCCATAATTGAGTTATACAAACGATATCAAGGACATTCTAGGACGTGTTGGAAAGCTAAGATCATAAGGAACAACTTTCATGTTCACCTAAAGTTGAGGGGAAACTTGCTTCTAGGTCAAAAGTGCCTTGGAAGTGAGTTGACTTTTAGTTGATCAAGAATAAGTTCATCTGAGACCTCTAACTTGTTGGCATCATAACATGAGTTCTATAAACCCAATGAATGAGTTCTAGTACTCAAAAGAAAGCTAATAACATGCCCTACAAGTATCATGTTTGCAAGAAAATGAGATTGAACTTTTATCATATGGTAAATTGTCCTTGAAGTTAGGCACTAAAGAAGGGGATTTTACACTGAGATCCTCTGAAACCCTGATTTAGTAACCCTTTGAACCCTTGATTCTTCTTAAATTGAGTTTGAAAGGACATCCTAGATGTCTCCAATTAACTTCCCATGGAAACAATGACTTAAAACCAAGTCTCGAACTCCCTCAAGTCTTCAGTTGACCCTGAGTTGACCAGATGAAACCCTAGGTGCACAACCTTTGACTGTGACCTCTTGCAGATGAAATAAATGCCTAGATAAGCTCCACAATGACTTCCAAAGCACTCAATGAGCTTCTAAAACATATCTTATCCACAACAATGAACTTATAAGCCCCTGATAATCTTCCTTTGACCTCCAAGATAGGAGATAAGCAACACGCATCAATCTTCTCTTTCAAAGGGCTTTGACCACTTCCTGATGATTGTAAGATCTTGATGACTTGAATAAACACTCTTGCTTGAGTTTGAAACCCTGTGAGACTCTTCTCTTGAATGGCACACCTCTCTTGATCCCCTTCTAAGAACAATGTTATACAAATGCAAGTGCTAAAATGAAATGAAACATAAGGCAAGTACAAGAAAAGGGTTGGTCAAATTTTGGGGTACAACAATATCCAGTTGGCATATTGGAAGACATTCTCGTTAGGATCGGTCAGTTATTTATTCCGACCAATTTTGTTGTCATGGACATTAAAGAAGATGATGAAATTCCAATCCTTCTAGGCAGACCATTCTTATCAACCGATGGAGCGATAATAGATGTCAAGAGAGGGAAGTTGACTTTTGAGGTAGGTGACGAAAGGATAGAATTCATTCTGTCGAAGTATCTTATGGCACCAGTATTAGAAGATGCATGTTATGCCATAGACATCATCGATGAATGCGTTAGGGAGCTAGAATTAGAAGAAACCATTAGACTACCTTCAACCTTCATAAAAGAGGACGAGGACAATGGATTTATAGAACCCTACATTAATGATAACCTGTACGACTGTTTATCCCTTACCCCAGATCTTATACCTTGCCTTAAAAAACCAGCTTTAGAACTTAAGAAACTGCCTAAGAATCTAAGATACGAGTTCTTGGAAGAAGAAATGAACCATCCAGTTATAGTCAGTGCTACCTTAAACCAGGGAGAAACGGACTAACTCTTATTTGTCTTACGCAAATATCCCTCTGCCTTAGGATATAACATCTCTGATCTAAAAGGTATAAGTCCATCCGTGTGCATGCACCGGATCTCACTCGAGGAAGACTCAAAACCCTCTAGAGAACATTAGAGAAGGATAAACCCTATAATGAGCGATGTTGTAAAGAAGGAAGTTCTCAAGTTACTAGAACAAAGTATAATTTATCAGATCTCAGATAGTAAGTGGGTAAGCCCTGTGCATGTAGTACCTAAGAAGGGAGGCATCACGGTTGTGCAGGACGAGAAAGGAGAGCATGTAGCTAAATGGATAGAAGGAGGGTGTCATATGTGTATAGATTATAGGAAATTAAATAAAGCTACTAAAAAGACCATTTTCCCTTACCATTTATAGACCAAATGCTGGAACGTTTGGCCAGACACTCCTATTTTTACTACCTGGATGGATATTTAGGATTTTTCCAAATCCCCATACATCTAGAAGACCAAGAGAAAACTACCTTTACATGCCCTTATGGAACTTTCGCCTACAAGCGAATGCCTTTCGGTCTCTGTAACGCACACTTTCCAACGTTGCATGATGGCAATCTTCGCAGATTACCTAGATGGAATCATGGAAGCATTCATGGATGATTTCTCGGTATGCGGTCTTGATTTCCACAATTGTCTCACAAACCTTGAGAAGATCCTGAAAAGATGTGTTGACGTCAACCTAGTGTTGAACTGGGAGAAATGTCACTTTATGGTCACCGAAGGTATAGTTTTGGGACATATAGTTTCTGAGAGAGGTATAAAAGTAGATAAAGCCAAAATAGAAGTGATTGAAAACCTTAAACCCCCTAACACTGTCAGAGAAGTCCGAAGTTTTCTTGGACACAGTGGTTTCTATCAGCGTTTTATTAAAGACTTCTCTAAAATAACCAAACCTTTAACCGGCCTCCTAATGAAAGATGTCGAGTTTAACTTTGACGAAAAATGCCTAGAAGCATTTAACTTTCTAAAACAAGCCCTGATCTCGGCACCCATCATTCAACCTCCAGATTGGGACCAACCGTTCGAAATCATGTGTGATGCTAGCAATTATGCTGTAGGAGCTGTTCTAGGGCAAAGAAAGGATAAGAAATTACATGTTATATATTATGCCAGTAGAACCCTAGATGCTGCTCAGCTTAACTACACTACCACCGAGAAAGAACTTGTTGTCGTAGTTTTCGCTATGGATAAGTTTCGATCCTATCTGGTAGGAGCCAAAATCATAGTTTATACAGCTCATGTTGTCATCCGTAACTTATTGAGCAAGAAGGATGCCAAACCTAGGTTACTTGATGGATCCTCCTGTTACAGGAGTTTGATCTAGATATCAGAGACAAGAAAGGCACGGAAAATGTAGTTGCCGACCACCTTTCTAGGCTCGAGTATCTAAAACCAGACCCACTCCCCATTAATGATGATTTCACCTATGACAGGTTAATCGTTAGGATAGAAATTATAGAAGAAAGCAACCTAGAACCTTCTAAGAACCTTGAGAGATCTCTGGCAGTAAGCAACGTACCTTGGTACGCAGATTTTGTAAATTACCTAGTTGTCGACATTATACCCCCTGATCTTAATTACCAGCAGAGAAAGAAGTTCTTTAGCGATGTAAGACACTTCTATTGGGACGAGCCGCTCCTTTTTAAGAGAGGCACGAACGGTATTTTCCGCCGCTGCATCCCAGAAGAAGAAGTAAGAAAGATAATAGAACACTACCACTCTGCACCTTATGGAGGACACTCTAGCACATCCAAAACTCACGCCAAGATTCTTAGAGCAGGCCTGTTTTGGCCAACAATGTGGCGTGATATACACACCTATATAGCCAAATGTGACCGGTGCCAGCGCACTGGAAACATCTCAAGACGTAACGAAATGCCTTTAAGGAACATTCAAGAGGTAGAACTCTTTGATGTTTGGGGTATAGACTTTATGGGTCCATTTCTGTCTTCCTTAGGAAAAAAGTACATCTTAGTTGCAGTTGACTACATGTCTAAAGGGATCGAGGCCATAGCCTCCCCCACCAACGACACACGTGTAGTCATTAAGCTATTTAAGAATCACATATTCCCTAGATTCGGAACTCCCCGTCTTGTTATCAGCGACGGTGGATCACATTTTATATCAAGAATCTTCGAAAAACTTTTAAGAAAATATGGAGTCAAGCATAGGATAACAACACTTTATCACCCACAGACTAGTGGCCAAGTAGAAGCATCCAATAGAGAAATAAAACAAATCTTAGAAAAGACGATCTCTATATCAAGAAAAGATTGGTCTCAAAAGTTGCAGGATGCACTATGGGCCTATACAACCGCCTTCAAAACCCCTATTGGAACAACCCCTTACCAACTAGTCTATGGAAAATCTTGTCATCTCCCCTTTGAATCAGAACACAGGGCCTATTGGGCCATAAAAACCCTAAACTTTGATTATTTGACTGTTGGACAAAACCGCATCCTTGATTTTCATAAACTAGAAGAAATCCGCCAATACGCCTATGAAAACACAATTATATATAAAGAAAGAACCAAGGCTTGGTACGATAAGAAGATCGTAAAGAAAGATTTTCATGTAGGAGAACCTGTTCTCCTGTTCAACTCTAGATTACAAATCTTTCCTGGCAAGCTCCGTTCAAGGTGGATATGTCCCTTTATAGTTACTAAAGTTTTACAATCAGGAGCAGTCGAGATCCAGAACCAGACCTGTATCCCATTCGTTGTAAACAGGCAGAGATTAAAACTCTACGAAGGAGGAGACATTCCCGACGATTACTCTAGCCATACCTTGATTGATCCACCATTACCTACTTCAGACATATAGGTTTTGTTCGTCAAGCTAACGACGTTAAACAAGCGTTGCCTGGGAGGCAACCCTTGGTTTTCTTTATTTTTCATCCTTTTTAGTATTTTATTTTATGTTGTTTTCTTTTAAGTGTCAACTGACGGTCTATGATGATTGTGCTTTCAGGTTTTATGAGTTTTATTTTTCAGGATGCAGCAGCACGATGACATGCACGTCGCCTTCAGAGACGATAGGCAGAGAGCGGGGTACTCAATTCTTCAACAGCGTCCTATGGCACTGACCCGGTATCCGGATCAGGTCTGCATGAAGGCTCTAAGGATCGAGCCCAGTGTACGATTCCTCTGTCATCAGCTCCAATGGGGCGAACATGCTGACGAGCTGCACCAGACTTACAGGCACCTCACATTAGAGTTTCTCAGCTCATTCCACCATGAGCCATACGTCAATGAGGAAGGGCTGGCTACATTCAGACTTTTTGGGAGGGAGTACGCCTTCACCAACAAGGGATTCGGAGACCTACTTGGATTTTCGACCACCCC
Organism: Lathyrus sativus; assembly: GCA_963859935.3. Taxonomy (NCBI): domain Eukaryota; kingdom Viridiplantae; phylum Streptophyta; class Magnoliopsida; order Fabales; family Fabaceae; genus Lathyrus; species Lathyrus sativus. The sequence continues at coordinate 168,206,450 of OZ012739.1, read as the reverse complement.
TGATTCCATTCCTGACCTCCCGATGGGCTACTTTATGAGCAGAGACATTGATCAGTTCTAGCAAGATATTACATGCGGAGGAAGCTTAGATCCATGGACTCAGCTGCCTCCGGTAATCCATAACCCGACTATGAGGTATTTTCAGATGACCCTGGCTCACACCTTTCTTGGAAAGGAGGACTCCGACATGCATGTTAGCGAGGAAGAGATATTCTTCCTATTCTGCACAAATAGGTTACGCCCAGTGGCATGTGGGAACTTCTTGCTGAATAATTTCGAAGGCATAGCTAGATCTTCTGAAGGAGTTATTCATGTGGGAGGCACCGTCACTCATATAGCCACTGCATTGGGACTGACTAGCCAGTTGCTGCATCTGACCCCTTATTGTGGACCTACATTGCTTCACATTGATTTTTGCTTGGATAGAGGACTGATGCAGAGAGCTTCTTTTCAACCTGATGCTTTCAAACTTTTGATTGATTACCAGACTCTCCATTATTTTACATTACCTAGCCCAGTTGTGACCAGTGTACACGATCCTGCAAATTAGAGTTACACATTAGAAGGCTATGGAGAGACGATCGATGAGCCACACACACCGCCCTCAGCTTAATACCATCCTTTACCACCATCTCCAAGGATGACAGTGTATTCTAATAATCATGCATTGCAAAGGATCGACTTGCACACCCAAATAGAAGCATTGCGCATAGAGATAGTTCGACTCCAGTAGACAGTAGCCGATCTCACCTTACAGTTTCAGATTTCAGACATGACCCATGCCACTGAGACAGATATTCTGTATCAGGAGATCTCGGATTTACACAGAGAGCTGAACTCACTCTGTCATCCCGATCAGTCTGACGCACAGCCAGTGTAACACCCCATTCTAACCCACCGGATAAATAAGAAAAACATCAATCAGAGTGCACAAAAACAGATATTATGACGGTCGTAAGGAATTGTCACGACCGTGGTGGTCATGACGACCGTCATGGATGTCACGACCGTGACGGTCATGACGAGCTTTAGGGAGTGGTGACGATCTTCACACTCATAATTTCTAGGACGCATCAGAGGTGTCACATTTTCACCTTAACATATAACAAACACCTGCAGCAAAACATTTAATAACATACATAGCACATATCCGGATGAACCAATAACGATAACTTGTTTAACATCTCAATTACAAGACAACCTGTTAATTAGCAGTGGAATTTAATAAACTTCCAAACAACTCATAATAAACCAGAACAAAGGCAAGAGAGGATTTGCATCTAAACTCCATTAAAAGTCAGGACGTAATAATCTTGCATAAATTCACTAAAACAACTAGTTTCAACCATAACAATCAGCATTACCGCTTCATCGGTCTAGTGCGTACAAGCAACGTTTGGCAATATCAAAAGCAACCAATTTTTAAAGGAAGTACGTAATAAAATTCAGCAACGAAGAAAATCAACTAAAACAATAAAATTAATCGTTCATCCCCCTAAGAGTGCTACGTATCAGAGCGACCAACGACACCTTAAACGGAAATCTACACTCTACTCCGAGTTACCTGCAAATTATCACCAACGGAGGTAACATACAACATAAAGGGTGAGATATCAAAATTATAACATAAGCCATGATAAAATTCATGCCAGGATCATATCACATCATTATAATTCTCGTAATTCTCCAAATATTATCACAACGAACTACCAGGAAATTATCATTCATATATGCAACAATTAGCAGGAAAATTCAGCAACTCATCATTACTTGCAAACACATAATGATGCGACACTATGCGACTCAACTATGCATATGCATGTGGTACCAATTTGGAGCAGCACTCCACAACCAATACATTTTCCATTAAAGGCCGCCAATACAGACACAACCAACGCCAATACAGGCCAACCAGGATGATATGATTTGAGATACAACTATTATGGACTACAACACAACCACAACAACTATGCAACAAGGCATTAAGCCTACAACCAAAATTGTCCATAATCGAAACATCGCAATTTCATACTCATCATATAACCACAATTTCCAATATAATATAATCAAATAAGGACACCATAACAACCCTCTCGACAAATGGGAAATGAGCGCGTGTTGGCGCCATTCCCAATATTATTACATAGAACTAATGACATAAGACACTAATTCAGGCACAGACAAACATTAACCCTTAATATTTCTCAACCTACGGGAACATTAACCCTTAATATTTCTCAACCTACGGGAACATTAACCCTTAATATTTCTCAACCTACGGGAACATTAACTCTTAATATTTCTCAACCTACGAGAACTAACCTCATGATTCAATTCCCTTCATGAAATCGATCATACCCATAGTTATAGAATTGAACCCCACCCTTACCTTTGGATTGAGGGCAACTCTAAACTCCCGGTTCCGGTTTTCTCTCCGGTGACTCTTCCGCAACTACCTTGAATCCTCTTCGGTGATTAATTCCTCTGTTCTTACTTTCTCCACAGCCACGTCCTTTTTCCTCTTTCCTCAACCTTTTTCCTTAATTTTGGTTCTGAGCAGTTTATCGTGTTATTCCCCTTTCTCCCACAACTTCTCTAATAACTCCCCTATTTCACTTATTCCATCCACTAATAATAATAATAATTATTATTATTATTATTATTATTATTAAATTATCCTCATTATTAATTATATTAGATTATTATCAACTCTATATTTATCAAATGCTTTCCTATACTTTAAGGACACCTACCAACGCTCTCAGACACACTCCCACATAAAGGCACACCAACACTTCATAAATAATTAATTTAAACTGAACGGGCGTTACAACTCCCTCAAACTTTAAAGAATTTCGTCCTCGAAATTACCTCGATCAAACAGCTCGGTGTAAGACTCTCGCATCTTGCTTTCCAGTTCCCACGTCAAGCTTTCGCCAGCAGCTCCCAACCAGACCACTTTCACCAAAGCAATCTCTTTTCCTCTTAACGTCTTCACCTCCCGATCATCAATTCTTACAGGCATCGTTTCCACCGTACGATTGTCACATACTTGCACATCGTCCATAGGAATGACATGCGACGGATCTGAGATATACTTTCGGAGCTGCGACACATGAAATACATTGTGCAGATTCGACAAATTAGGCGGCAACGCCACTCGATATGCAACCTTTCCAACTCTGTCGATATCTGGTACGGACCAATGAAATGAGGGGTAAGCTTCTTAGATTTCAAAGCTCTACCAACACCAGTCACAGGCGTGACTCTCAAGAATACATGATCTCCACCTTCAAATTCTAAATCCTTTCTGCGCTTATCATGATAACTTTTCTGCCTACTCTGTGAAGCTTTCATCTTTTTTCGAATTAACTTCACCTTCTCCGTCGTTTCCCGAACAATCTCTGGTCCAAGTACCACACTCTCCCCGGAGTCCTACAATGCTTCGAATGGTACCATTCCGATACTAGAGTGGTAACTGTTATTATAAGTAAACTCTATCAATGGAAGGTAGGTATCCCAAGAACCGCCTTCCTCTAGAACACATGCCCTCAGCAAATCATCTAAAGACTGAATAGTCTGTTCAGTCTAGCCATCTGTTTGAGGATGGTATGCTGAACTCAACCTTAACTTGGAACCTAATGCCTCTTGCAGACTCTTCCAAAATTCAGAAGTGAACCTCGGATCTCTATCCGACACAATACACAACGGAATACCATGCAACTTAACAACCACTATGACATAAATCTCTGCCAACTTCGACACCGGAAAAGTGATCTTAATAGGAATAAAGTGAGCTGACTTTGTAAGCCTATCAACAATCACCCAAATGGAACACATCCTGTCAAGGTGTTCGGCAAACCCGTTACAAAATCGATCGAAATGCTATCCCATTCCCATTCTAGGATCTCTAACGGTTGCATCAACCCAGCAGGTTTCTGGTGCTCAACTTTCGACTTCTGACAAGTCAAACATGCGTAAACAAATCGGGCTACATCACGCTTCATACCAGGCCACCAAAACAGATTCTTCAAATCACTAAACATTTTCGTCGCTCCTGGGTGAATACTCAAATTACTTTTGTGACTCTCTTCCAGGATCGCTTTCTTCATATCTGCACTATCAGGAATACAAATACGACCACGAAACCTCAACACGCCTTGCGCATCCAACTGATAGTCATTATTTTCAGAATGACCTACTCCAGGCATTAAATCTACCAACTTCACATCTAATTTCTAAGCTTCTCTGATGTTGTCCAGAAAGTCCTTATTAATCTTTAACATGCCCACCTTTACACTCTTCGGTGTCACTTCGCAAACTAAACTCGGGTCTTTGAATTACTCAATCAATTCTAACTCTTTAGCCATCATTGCCGACATGTGCAAAGTCTTGCGACTTAAGGCATCAACTACAACATTAGCTTTTCTCGTATGGTAATTTAAACCAAAATCATAATCTTTTAACAGCTCTAACCATCTTCGTTGTCTCATGTTCAGTTCCTTTTGGTCAAATAGGTACTTCAAACTCTTATGGTCACTGAACACTTCGAATCTCGAACCAAACAGATAATGTCTCCAAATCTTCAACCCAAAAACAACAGCAGCAAGTTCTAAATCGTGTGTAGGATAATTCTTCTCATGGATTCTCAACTGTCTTGAAGCATAAGCAACTACTTTGTTACTCTGCATGAGTACACCTCCCAAACCAAACTTAGAAGCGTCATAGTATACCACAAACGGTTCCTTTGGGTTAGCCAAGGTCAGCACCAGAGCCGACGTCAACCTCTTCTTTAACTCTACAAAACCCGCTTCGCATTGAGCATCCCACACAAACGTTTTCCCTTTACCAGTCAACTTAGTTAACGGAAGGGCCAACTTAGAGAAACCTTCAATAAACCTTCTGTAGTAACCAGCAAGTCCCAAAAAGCTTCTAATCTCAGTTTCCGACTTCGGAGTTTCCCATTGCAACACCGCATCGACCTTATATGGGTCTACAGCAATCCCACTACCTGATATAATATGACCCAGAAAGCTAACCTCTTTCAACCAGAAGTCACACTTTGACTGTTTTGCATACAACTTCCTTTCTTTCAAAAATTGCAGTACTAATCTCAGGTGCTCCACATGCTCTTCCTTCGACTTAGAGTAAATTAATATATCATCAATGAATACCACCACAAATCAATCCAAATAATCGTGAAAGATACGGTTCATGTATTCCATAAAAACTCCCGACGCATTAGTAACACCAAAAGGCATTACCGTATACTCATAGTGTCCATATCTGGTTCTGAATGCAGTCTTCTGAACATCCTCGTCTTTTACCTTAATTTGGTGATACCCCGACCTCAAATCAATTTTACTAAACACCCACGCACCAACCAACTGATCCATCAAGTCATCAATTCTTGGGAGCGAATATTTATTCTTAATTGTCACCTTGTTCAGTTGTCGGTAATCAATACACAACCTCATATTGCCATCCTTCTTCTTTACTAATAATACCGGAGCTCCCCACGACGACACACTCGGTCTAACAAACTTCTTCTTAAGTAAGTCTTCCAACTATTTCTTCAACTCAACCAATTCAGATGCAGACACCCTGTACGGTGCCATAGACACAGGTCTGGTACCAGGTACAAGGTCAATAGAAAATTCAACTTCTCGTTCCGGAGGAACTTTAGGAATTTCATCTGGAAACACTTCAGGAAAATCACGAACAACTTCTAACTCATTGATTATCGCTTGATTCTCAACGGATAATGATGCCACCAACGCAAACACATGAGCATCTTCTAGCAGTATCTGCCTCATCTGTTTTGTAGTTACCAAATGGGCTCCCTCCTCCTCAGGAGTAGAAAACCTCACTGACTTATCGAAGCAATTAATATGAACACAGTTATACTCTAACCAGTTCATACCTAAAATTACGTCCATCCCACTTAGTGGCAAACAGACTAAGTCAACCAGGAAATCTCTATCAAACATTGACAGAGGACATTTCAAACATACCAGAGATGTAGTCACTGATCCCTTAGCTGGAGTCTCAACTAACATCTCCCCATTCATGTGAGATAACACAAGACCCAAACGTTCAACACAATCAGCAGCAATAAAACAATGAGAAGCACCAGTGTCAATAATAGCAAGTAAAGGAGTACTATTAATGAAACAAGTACCTTCAATGAGTTTATCATCGCTGGATGTCTGATTCCCAAATAGAGCGAACACCCTTCCACCAGTCTTTTCTTTCTTAGGCTTCTGACACTTGTCACGCAGGTGTCTCTCTTCACCGCAGTTCAAACAAAACATCCCTTTGCGCTTGCACTCAGCAATAGCGTGTCCCAACTCACCGCAACGGTAACATCTCACTGGTCCAGAGTTACACGTATTACTCTTGTGACCAGGTTTCCCACACTTATAGCAAACGATACTAGCAGGAGCATCTCCCCTACTAATTTTCTTGTCATCAGTTTCTCTCTGTTTCCCTTTGCCAACTGGAGGATCATAAGGCTTACCGCGATTCTGCTGCAACTTGCCTCTCCTCTCGCTCAACAGCTTGTAATGAGCATTGCTATCTTCTTCATAAATTCTACAGCTTTCAACCAATGCATCAAAAACACGGATCTTCTGATACCCAATTGCCTTCTTGATTTTAGACTTCAATCCATTCTCAAACTTGATACACTTAGAGAACTCAGCGGTTTCTGCATTGTAGTGCAGATAAAACTTAGCCAAAACTCTTTGAATTTCGCAGCATACTCGGTAATAGATTTGTCTCCTTGCTTCAGTTTAAGAAACTCAATCTCTTTCTTACCACAGACATCTTCCGGATAGTATTTCTTCAGAAATTCTCTACGGAATATAGTCCAAGTGATCTCCTCACCTGCAGCCTCCAACGGGTCTCTAGCCACCAATCATCAGCTTCAACTGCTAGCATATGAGTCCCATAACGAACCTTCTGTGCTGAAGTACAATCCATCACACGAAAGATTCGCTCTATTTCCTTCAACCAGTCCAGTGCACCATCAGGATCGTGCCTACCCTTGAAGGTAGGTGGATTCTCCCGCTGAAACGTTGCCAAACTGTGAGACCCAACATCTCCAACAGGATTCGGCTGATTTTCCATAGCATTAGCTATAGCTTGCAGAGCAGCAGCAATTGCAGCATCATTCCTTCCGGCCATTTCACTTAAACTGCAACAACCAGCAGTCAGATTTCACAAACAACAATACTCGATTGTTAGACACGACGACTGACTCGATAACTTGGTCGGATGGACCGACCTGCTCTGATACCACTAATGTAACACCCCATTCTAACCCACCGGATAAATAAGCAAAACAACAATCAGAGTGCACAAAAATAGATATCATGACGGTCGTAAGGAATTGTCACGACCGTGGTGGTCATGACGACCGTCATGGATGTCACGACCGTGACGGTCATGACGGGCGTCAGGGGGTGGTGACGACCGTCACACTCACAAATTCTGGGACGCATCAGAGGTGTCACATTTTCACCTTAACAGATAACAAACACCTGCAGCAAAACATTTAATAACATACACAGCCCATATTCGGATGAACCAATAACGACAGCTTGTTTAACATCTCAATTACAAGACAACCTGTTAATTCGCAGTGGAACTTAATAAACTTCCAAAAAACTCATAATAAACCAGAACAAAGGCAAGAGAGGATTTGCATCTAAACTCCATTAAAATTCAGCAAGTAATAATCTTGCATAAATTCACTAAAACAACTAGTTTCAACCATAACAATCAGCATTACCGCTTCATCGGTCTAGTGCGTACAACCAACATTTGGCACTATCAGAAGCAACCAATTTTTAAAGGAAGTACGTAATAAAATTCAGCAACGAAGAAAATCAACTAAAACAATAAAATTAATCGTTCATCCCCCTAAGAGTGCTACGTATCAGAGCGACCAACGACACCTTAAATGGAAAGCTACACTCTACTCCGAGTTACCTGCAAATTATCACCAACGGAGGTAACATACAACGTAAAGGGTGAGATATCAAAATTATAACATAAGCCATGATAAAATTCATGCCAGGATCATATCACAGCATTATAATTCTCGCAGTTCTCCAAATATTATCACAACGAACTACCAGGAAATTATCATTCATATATGCAACAATTAGCAGGAAAATTCAGCAACTCATCATTACTTGCAAACACATAATGACGCGGCACTATGCGACTCAACTATGCATATGCATGTGGTACCAATTTGGAGCAGCACTCCACAACCAATACATTTGCTGTTAAAGGCCGCCAATACAGGCACAACCAACGCCAATACAGGCCAACCAGGATGATATGATATGAGATGCAACTATTATGGACTACAACACAACCACAACCACTACACAACAAGGCATTAAGCCTACAACCAAAATTGTCCATAATCGAAACATCGCAATTTCATACTCATCATATAACCACAATTTCCAATATAATATAATCAAATAAGGACACCATAACAACCCTCTCAACAAATGGGAAATTAGCGCGTGTCGGCGCCGTTCCCAATATTATTACATAGAACTAATGACATAAGACACTAATTCAGGCACAGGCAAACATTAACCCTTAATATTTCTCAACCTACGGGAACATTAACCCTTAATATTTCTCAATCTACGGGAACATTAACCCTTAATATTTCTCAACCTACGGGAACATTAACTCTTAATATTTCTCAACCTACGAGAACTAACCCCATGATTCAATTCCCTTCATGAAATCGATCATACCCATAGTTATAGAATTGAACCCCACCCTTACCTTTGGATTGAGGGCAACTCTAAACTCCCGGTTCCGGTTTGCTCTCCGGTGACTCTTCTGCAACTACCTTGAATCCTCTCCGGCGGTTAATTCCTCTGTTCTTACTTTCTCCACAGCCACGTCATTTTTCCTCTATCCTCAACCTTTTTCCTTAATTTTGGTTCTGAGCAGTTTATCGTGTTATTCCCCTTTCTCCCACAACTTCTCTAATAACTCCCCTATTTCACTTATTTCATCCACTAATAATAATATTAATAATAATAATGATAATAATAATAATAATAATAATAATAATAATAATAATAATACTAATTATTAAATTATCCTCATTATTAATTATATTATATTATTATCAACTCTATATTTATTAAATGCTTTCCTATACTTTAAGGACACCTACCAACGCTCTTAGACACACTCCCACATAAAGGCACACCAACACTTCATAAATAATTAATTTAAACTGAACAGGTGTTACAACTCCCCCAAACTTAAAAGAATTTTGTCCTCAAAATTACCTCGATCAAACAGCTCGGGGTAAGACTCTCGCATCTTGCTTTCCAGTTCCCACGTCAAGCTTTCGCCAGCAGCTCCCAACCAGACCACTTTCACCAAAGCAATCTCTTTTCCTCTTAACGTCTTCACCTTTCGATCATCAATTCTTACAGGCATCGTCTCCACCGTAAGATTGTCACGTACTTGTACATCGTACATAGGAATGACATGCGACAGATCTGAGATATACTTTCAGAGCTGCGACACATGAAATACATCGTGTAGATTCGACAAATTAGGCGGCAGCGCCGCTCGATATGCAACCTTTCCAACTCTGTCTGATATCTGGTACGGACCAATGAAATGAGGGGTAAGCTTTTTAGATTTCAAAGCTCTACCAACACCAGTCACAGGCGTGACTCTCAAGAATACATGATCTCCAGCTTCAAATTCTAAATCCTTTCTGCGCTTATCATGATAATTTTTCTGCCTACTCTGTGAAGCTTTCATCTTTTCTCGAATTAACTTCACCTTCTCCGTCGTTTCCCGAACAATCTCCAGTCCAAGTACCACACTCTCCCCTTATTCATACCAACATAACGGAGTCCTACATCTCCGACCATACAAAGCTTCGAATGGTGCCATTCCGATACTAGAGTGGTAACTGTTATTATAAGTAAACTCTATCAACGGAATGTAGGTATACCAAGAACCGCCTTCCTCTAGAACACATGGCCTCAGCAAATCTTCTAAAGATTGAATAGTCCGTTCAGTCTGGCCATCTGTTTGAGGATGGTATCCTGAACTCAACCTCAACTTGGAACCTAATGCCTCTTGCAGACTCTTCCAAAATTCAGAAGTGAACCTCAGATCTCTATCCGACACAATACACAACGGAATACCATGCAACTTAACAACCACTCTGACATAAATCTTTGCCAACTTCGACACCGGAAAAGTGATGTTAATAGGAATAAAGTGAGCTGACTTTGTAAGCCTATCAACAATCACCCAAATGGAATCACATCCTCTCAAGGTGTTCGGCAAACCCGTTACAAAATCCATCGAAATGCTATCCCATTTCCATTCTGGGATCTCTAACGGTTGCATCAACCCAGCAGGTTTCTGGTGCTCAACTTTCGACTTCTGGCAAGTCAAACATGCGTAAACAAATCGGGCTACATCACGCTTCATACCAGGCCACCAAAACAGATTCTTCAAATGACTAAACATTTTCGTCGCTCCTGGGTGAATACTCAACTTACTTCCATGACTCTCTTCCAGGACCGCTTTCTTCATATTTGCACTATCAGGAATACAAATACGACCACGAAACCTCAACACGCCTTGCGCATAATATTAAAAAGTAGAAGATACTCTTTAAGGACAATACTCGATCTTGCTTAAAAGCTTAAATCAAGAATAATGCACTCGTTCTTAAAAGCTTAGAGTAGACAACTTACAACTCAAAGAACTCAGTCCAATTCACACATCAAAGTGATGAGTGAATGGCTCACAATTAACAATAACACAAGAAGGTAGAAACCTTATTCCTTAAGTAATACACACTCACAACCCTAGCTTCTCACCTCTTCAATTAGGATTGTAACGTCTTTATATAGAAACACTTTGAATGAGATTGGGCAATAGCAAAAACTAACTCTGATTTGATAAAATCAAATCAAATAATTCTTCAAACCTTTTCATAATTAACATCATAGAAATAGAACCAAATCAGATTTGGTCAAATCAAATCAAATCAAATCAAACATCAAATCTTCTCAAGATTTTTTTGCAGAAAATAGAACACAAGATTCCACAGTTCTCCATGAATCTATCAGAAGCTTTTTTGTTTAAAGAAGATCTCCATGTTGATTCAGAATGAATGTTTTGTACGCATATGTCAGGACATCATACTTGACATCATGAACTAAACCCTGCAACATCAAGAATAACCACTTGCAGAATGTTAAGATCATATGTGAAGACATCATATAGGACATCTTGTGATAACAACAAGTTTTACCAAAATTGCTGCCAATCAAAGAACTAACAAACTCCCCCTTTGGCAAATTTTGGCTAAAACAACCAATTGATCACAAGAGCTCCTAAAACATATCAGAGAGTACAGCAGCAGAAAAAAACACAAAACACAGAAAAACATTTCTCCCTGCCCCTCAAACCAAAGTGTAAACAAAACTAAACTCCCCCTCTACAGCAGAAACAACAGCAACAACTCATACTACTTCTCCCCCTTTTTAGCCATAATTACAGAAATCATACTGATGGAAACATATTAACAAAGAACAATCATACAGAACCAATAGTGTTAAGAGTGCAGTAAGAAGCCAAATAATATAGGCCAAAGCACATTAAGTGCTAAAAGGAAACAAATTTTGAATCAACGAAAAAAACAACCATAATCCAAAGAACACCATAGCCAAGCACCATCAATTCTATTCCTCATACCCAGAGCTGTCATCTTCATCATCAGTTGTAGGCCCAGAAACATGATCACCAATCCTCTCATTAGAGGGAGAATCCTCCCCATCTTCCTCTTCCTGTGCATCAACAGCCTCCACGTCATTTCCTTCATTCGGCTCCAGACCTCTAATCAGGGCTTCCAATTTTAGTTTCCTTGCAGTAGCCACACGAATGACTTCTCCCAAATCGCTGCAGGTTTCCTTTAACTTTGAGATAAGCCCAGTCTTTGTAGAGGATGTCTTCTCAGCAGATGTCAAGACAATGTCTGGGACATGTCTTCCTGCAAACAACTTATAGTGGAGACAACACAGTATCCCTTTTGCAAGCCACATCATTACTGGATAGAATACCAGGATACTGGCTCAGAATGATCCCACAAAGCAGAGAAGGAAATGCAATGGGTAACTTGACATCATTGGTAGTAGCATGCTTCACAATTTGATCAAAGATGTAGCTACCATAGTCAAACTTCACCTTGGTACCAACAACAAAAATAAACCTTCCTAACCCAACAACAATGGTGGAAGTGTGATTGGTAGGCACCCAACTTGCTGCTCCAATCCTATGCAGGATAGCATACTTCACACTCAGTTGGCCAGTAGACAGTTTTCCTTTCAAGGGCCATGCAGTAACTTGGTTAGCAGTGATCACCTTGCAAACTTGATTATCAGTCACCTCTAGCTCACTAGCCTTTTGCTCATCCCTTTCTAGAAATTTGTTAATCACATCAGCAGAAAACTCCACACATCTCCCTCTTACAAACACATTATTAAACTCCTTGCTTTTTCTGTCAGTAATGTCTTCAGGAATGTTCACAATGAACTCCTTGACCAGCATATCATAGCACTTGGAAAAGCCAACCACAGTCTTCATCAACCCAACATCATAGATTACATTCATGACTTCCTTTATCTCAAGAGCATCCTTGCCCAATTCTCTCTATAGAGCAACTCTTCTCTGGTGCACATACTTCCATTTTGCCACATTGTCAATGGAGTGGAAAGACACATTGTCTAAAGGAGCAGCAGGCACAATGTCTGTTGCTCTCTTGGTAGCAGATCTTCTTACAAGTGTGATGTCCTGGACATCATCCTTAACATCCTCTTCAAACTCAGTTTCAGATCTGACCTTTCTTTTCTTAGAGGCAGGGGTAACTTTGCTTCATGCTTTAGGAGGTCCAACAACAGTCTTCTTCTTATTATTCTCAGAAGGAGATTGATCAATCACAGCTTTACCTATCCTAGTCTTCAACCTCTTGGCAATTACAGGAGCCACATTCCTGATCAATTCATCATCATATGGAACATTATCAAGATCCACAACATCATCATAGACATTAACCTTTTTCTTACTCTGATCAGAGCTACCAGTCTTGTTCTCCTCACCAGAAATGCCAGCATCATCATTAGCATCACCTTCAATCCTTCCTTCCTTAAGCACGGAGTTAGCCAACTTGTACAGGTTATCAGCGTCAGTGCTTTTCTCATAATGAGAACCATCAACATCTTTTTCCTCACTTCAGTTAACATCAGAAGTGGGAATAACATCCATTCAAGACAGTAGGGTAGAAATCCCAGGAACATTGTGACCTCCATATAGAACCTTAGTAACCAACTTTCTAATGGCCCTATCAACATACACACTACCCTCTTTGGTCCTATTTTCAGTGGTAGAATCCAGAGGAGTATCAGAAGAGTTACCTATAGGAGCCCGTTTGGAACCGCTTGCATGTGAGGTTTTGGATTTTTTCAACACAACATTGTCACAGGGAACCATGGCTAGTGGAGCTACATCAATCATGTCATCAAATGAGATGCTCACAGGATGAGTCGTTGTCTTAGATTCTGACCTAGAGGATTTGGACGAAGTTGAACCATGTTGTTGAGACATCTTGAGATTTTTGTGTGTGAGACGATGGGGTTCAAGCAGAAGTTCTGTGAAAGTATGGGAGATGAAAGAGCAGTTGGAATGAGAAGTGAGGTTAGAGTAGCGTGTGGAAATGACTTTTAATATATTTTGAAATAATAAGTGTTGTTGAGACATCTTTATTTTTGGAAAATACCAAACCTCTTGAATGATATTTCCACTCAGCAATAATTGCTACAAATCCTCATAAATGAAAATCCCTAATTTGCCTCTTAAAGTTTCAAATTTACTAGCATCTAATGCCTTAGTGAAGATGTCAGCTAGCTGCTTCTCTGTAGCAACATGTTCTAAGGCAATGATCTTGTCTTCAACAAGCTCTCTTATAAAGTGATGGCAAATATCAATATGCTTGGTCCTACTGTGTTGAATAGGATTTTTTGAGATATTTATAGCACTTACACTGTCACAATACAATGTCATGACATCTTGTGTGACATTATATTTAGTCAGCATTTGTTTCATCCAAACCAGTTGAGAACATCTACTCCCAGCTGCTATATACTCACCTCTAGCAGTAGACAGGGAGACACAATTTTTCTTCTTGTTGAACCATGATATAAGATTGTTCCCCAAAAAGAAGCAACCTCCTGATGTGTTTTTCCTATCATCAGCACTTCTGGCCCAATCAGCATCACAATACCCAGATAACACATAGCCAGATCCATGAGTGTATAGCATTCCATACTTACTTGTTCCATTAACATACTTCATAATCCTCTTTACATGATTCATATGACTCACTTTGGGTTCAGCTTGGTATCTAGCACACACACCTATAGCAAAGGCAATGTCAGGCCTGCTTGCTGTAAGATATAACAGGCTCCCTATCATACTTTTATAGAGACTTTGATCCATATTTACACCCTTTTCATCTTTAGACAACTTAAGATGGGTAGGTGCATGTGTTCTCTTGTGACTGGAATTATCCATCCCAAACTTCTTAACTATATTCTTGGCATATTTACTTTGAGATAGAAATATAGAATCTTCCATATGTTTGACTTGCAACAAAAGAAAATAGGTTAACTCACCAACAAGGCTCATTTCAAATTCTTACTGCATTTGCTGAACAAAATGTTGAACCATCTCATCAGAAATCCCATCAAACACAATATCATCAACATAGATTTGAGCAATCATGAGCTTTCTCCTTCTTCTTTGATAAACAAGGTCTTATCTATGCCACCTTTTATGTATCCATTATCAACAAGAAATTATGTTAGTCTCTCATACCAAGCTCTAGGAGCTTGCTTCAGTCCATATAGAGCTTTCTTCAACTTATAAACATGATTAGGAAAAGTTGGATCAATGAATCCCTTAGGTTGTTCCATATAGACCTCCTTATTTAAGTATCCATTTAAGAAGGCACTCTTAACATCCATCTGAAGCAGCTTGAATCTCAGAATGCAGGCAATTCCCAAAAGTAATCTGATTGATTCAAGGCGAGCTACAGGAGCAAAAGTTTCATCAAATTCAACCCCTTCAATCTGAGTGTATCCCTAAGCAACCAATATGGCTTTATTTCTAGTGACCACCCCTTTTTCATCAGACTTGTTCTTGTAAACCCATTTTGTTCCAATCACATTTGTTCCTTCAGGCCTTGGAACAAGATCTCATACTTTATTTCTCTTGAATTGTCCTAGCTCTTCTTGCATGGCATTGATCCAAAATTCACCAGTTAAGGCTTCTTTGATATTTTTGGGTTCAATTTTAGACACAAAACAAGAGCTTGATATGACTTCTCTGGATCTAGTAGTGACTCCCTTATTTAGATCACCTATGATAAGATCCATTGGATGGTCTTTATGAATTCTGGTATAGGGTCCCTTGTTTACTAGATCATGTTCAAGTTCTATATTTGTAGGATTGGGATCAGTGTCTTTGTCTGTAGACCCGGTTGAGATATCTAGGGATGTTCCAACATCTTCTAGGACATTATTCTCCTTATGCACATCATCAACAACAACATTGATGGACTCCATCATAGCTTTAGTTCTAGAATTGAATACTCTATAGGCTCTGCTGTTAGTAGAATAGCCCAAAAATATTCCTTCATCACTTTTTGGATCCATCTTTCTTCTTTGGTCACGATCTGCCAATATGTAGCATTTGCTTCCAAACACATTGAAGTATTTGACAGTAGGCTTTCTTCCCTTCCATATCTCATACAAGGTGGTCATGGTTCCTATTCTTAAGGTCACTCTATTATGAACATAGCAAGCAGTGTTCATAGCTTCAGCCCATAAGTGGTAAGGTAGTTTCTTTTCATGGATCATAGCTCTAGCAAATTCCTAGATAATTCTATTCTTTCGTTCCATAACTCCATTTTGCTGTGGAGTAATGGGAGAAGAGAATTCATGGCTAATCCCTTCAGAGGAGCAAAATTCATCAAATTTTTTATTCTCAAATTCCCTCCCATGATCACTTCTGATTCTAACAACATTGCTCTCCTTTTCTCTTTGAATTCTTTGATAGTGATCTTGGAACACATCAAACACTTCAGATTTTTCTCTTATAAAATTCACCCAAGTATATCTGGAAAAATCATCCACCACCACATAAGCATACTTCTTTCCACCAAGACTCCCCACCGGCATAGGTCCCATCAAGTCCATGTGAAGGAGTTCCAACACTTTTGAAGTAGTGAGATGTTTAATCTTCTGGTGTGACATCCTAGTTTTCTTTCCAATTTGACATTCACCACAAACCTTTCCTTCTTCAATCTAGAGCGTAGGAATTCCTCCGACAGCTTCCATAGAGATGATCTTCTTCATCCCTTTTAGATGTAAATGACCAAGTTTTTGGTACCATAGTTTCACTTCATCTTCTCTGGCTAGAGCACATTAAGAGGTGTAACTAGAACCTTGAGTAACCCATAGATAACAGTTGTCCTTGGATCTGACTCCCTTCATAATCACTTCACTCTTTTCATTAGTAACCAAGCCTTCAGATTTAGTGAAGTTGACATTGAATCCTTTATCACATAGTTGACTGATGCTAATCAAGTTGGCAGTCAATCCTTTCACCAGCAACACATTATCAAGGTTTGGGACTCCTAAGCAATTCAGTTTTCCAACCCCCATGATTTCACCCTTGGCTCCATCACCAAAACTCACATAGCTAGTAGAATGGGATTTGATGTCTACTAAGAGATTTTTAATCCCTGTCATGTGTCTGGAGCACCCATTGTCAAAATACCAATCTTTTTTAGCTGAGACTCTGAGGGACATATGAGCTATCAAACTGGTAGCAACAGCTTTAGGAACCCATTGCTTCCTATTAGAAGGAATGTTGTGATTGGGTCTAGGTTGAGGAATAGGTTTAAGATATCCATGCAGCATGAAGCAGAAGGGCTTTATGTGACCAAAACGTCCACAGTAATGACATCTCCATCTTTGGAATCTTCCTCTTGGGTGGTTGTGTTGTCCTCTGCCATGATGTTGAGACATCTGATGTGACATATTTTTCTTAGACCCAGAAGGATTGTGATGTGAAGAGGGACTACAGTCTGAAGAAGGTTTATGTTCTCCATCAAACCCTATCCCAGTCATGTCTCCTGCCCTTTTACCAACCTGAAGGATTTCATCTAAAGTGTCAGTTCCACTGTTCAGCATTCTAAAAGACTTGGACATTTGATCAAGTTGGGTATTCAAAAATGTTACTTCATAATTCAATTTAGAGATAGTTTTAAGATGTTCTTCCTTTTCAGCCTTCAGTCTGATTATAAGTCTCTTCTACTTCTCTCCTTGAAGGCAAACTTCTTCACTTCTGAGGCACAAATCTTTGTAAGAATCTGCAAGTTCTTCAAAGTTTAATTCATCATCACTAGAGTCTTCATCAGAGTCATATCTCCCATCCAAAGCAGTCACATGTTTAGCAGATTCTTCTTCAAGATCACTTTCAAAATTCTCATATGTCCAAGATACAGCTAGGCTCTTCTTTTGTTTCTTGAGGTAAGCAGGGCATTCAGCTCTAATGTGGCCAAATCCTTCACATCCATGGCACCGAATCCCTTTTCTTTGAGTGGACTTTTCTTCAGATCTTGTTCTTTTACCAACATCATTAGACCTGCTGATGTCATATGAGTTGTTCTTGACATTTGGTCTTGAATTCATGTCCATCCTCTTCATTACTTTGTTAAAATGTCTTCCAAGGAGCACTATAGTGTTGTACCCCAAATTTTGAACCCTATATTCCATCATCATTCTAGGAGCATCATCATTTGTTTATCTAACCTTAACCCTTTTCAAGTTTGATCTTTGTTAAGATGCAGGTGAATTAGGGTTTCACACAGTTGATAATCGGGGTTTCTATGGTTTGATCAGATAAGGTTTTGGATTGATTATCCATGTAACAACTCTCTACATCATCAAGGATTCTATATTGGATGAAGTATGGATCCAATTTGAGGTTGTTATGCAAGAAAGAAGAACAACACAGTACAGAACCCCAGATTAGGGTTTCTGAACAAAAAAGTCAATTGTAGTTTGAATTTTGATTTAAATGGAATTCCAATGGTGAAATCATGGTCCGTGAGGCTCATATGACTTATTGAAGTCCCCTCGAGAAGTTTTAAGGCCTCAGGGAACCCGTAACACTAACAGTCAATTCTGAGGTTTTCGATCGTTCGGTTCGTCTGACTGAAAAGTCAACTCATTGACCAACAGGGTTTTGAACCAAAATTGAATACAATTATGTTCCCAATGATATTTCATATCCAAAAAATGAACTTTGGTGACCATTGGATCAAGAGTAGAGAAGTAATCGAAAAGTCGCGAAATTAGGGTTTTGAAAGTGGCAAGGCCATAACTTCTTAACCACACATCCAAATAGAGTGGTTTAAAGCTTGTTGGAAAGGTCTTGAGTAGTCCTACAAAAGTTCCACAGTGGCCTATGTTCAAAAAATGAATGGAGTTTGAGTTATTAGCAAAGACCAGGCAAGAGGGAAAAAACACTTAGAAAATTTTCATGTTTTTTGTGCTTGTAAGTCAATTTTTCAGCCAACTTCAAGGGGATTTTTGACACAGTTACCTTTGCAATTTGAACTTGTGTAAAACACTGAAGCAGTCGATCATATTTGGGGCTTTCCAAAAAGTACAAAATCATTTTCTCAGCCCCCATGGTTAAAGAGAATCGAAGGAGACAAGTTGGAGATTTGTCATGTCACCAAACCAAGTCCAACTCATGCCAAAGGGTGCATAAACCAGCCAATTATTTTCTAACCACTTAGTTATCGTTTGATATGATTCTTAGAGGTATTGTTGATGATAATACAAGAGGTATCCACAAGAAAAACCAGAATTTTGGTTAAAGGATTTGTTTAATTAAAAGAAAGTACAAACAAGTACACCATCAAAGAGGAACTTTTGAGAAAATATGTTGCATCCTAGCTATCCCCCTCTTTCCATCCCTCTAGTCACCTCATACAACTTGTTTACAGGTTGTTCTAGTGCTGAGATGCATTGGAAATACACACAAACATCAAAATCATGATTAAGAGGAAGATTTGCTTCCATTTCTCTCCAAAAAGCAAGATCTTGCCAGAAGGTCCAATCTGACCTTACCCTTTTCTCCTCCACTCTTCCTATAAATAGAACATCCTATACACACCACAAATACACCATTGACATGCTTGAAACCAGCCGAAACTCCCTCCTTCCCACAGTTGCAAAGTTCTTTCAAAATCTCACTAAATTTCCAAAACCACAAAAAAAATTGTTTTGCACTTTCACCCCTAAAACCTTTTCTAAGCACTTTCAAACTAAAACTAAGCCTCAAGAATATCACAAATGATGTGTTAGAGCTTTCCAAACCCTCACCTTGGCCATGAACTCATACAATCCAAAAGTCAAACCTCAAACCCTCATTTTGTTGACTTTTTTGCGTTTTAAAGGACAACCATTGGTCCCTTTCCTTTCCTTGATCTTTAAGACCTCTAACACATCATATTTGACATATAGAATAGGTCCATAACCAATACAAACTTCTGTAACAAGGATTGAAGGAGTTTTCTTTGAAAATCATTGGATTATGGAGGTTTTTCTTCACTTGCAAGCCATTCTGCCCATCAACTTGCTTGAGCTTGATTTGGAGCATCATCTCATTACCCTAGGAGCATTTTTATACCTTTTAGGAGCACTCAAAGTCTTTGATTTTCTTATTGTGCAAGCTTGCTTCAAAAGGTAAGCCTAAAACACAAGAAAACATGAAATTTTCACTTGCATTTCACATGCTACCATGACTTTTAGCTATGATTTGGTGTTGTACATTATTTTAACATGTCTTATGTATGTTATATATCATGTATGAACCATTGCTTGCACCAAAGTATGTAGTTTTTGAACTGTCATATTCTGGTCACAAACTAGGCTCAATCTAGTCACTTTTTGCATTTTGCATCCAATCTGCCAAACCATGTGTGCATCTTTGGATTTATTTTGTGATAACCTCTTAATATGATGTATATGTGATGTTTTTACACTGGTTTAACCAAGAACACCACTACACATGACTGTTCACATGTTCACGCTTTTGGTTTTCACCAAACATGCCATAAACTTGAGGCTATGTAATTTTCTTTTGGGTGCATGGTATGAAAAAAATGGTACCATTGAATTCCTTGTTCAAAAATACACAATTTTCACTTTTGTTTCACTCTATTTGGTAAAGAATTGACTGAGTTCCAATCCTTCACGCAAATGGCCCTTAAGTTGTAACCTTGCCTTGCCCTAATTTTTGCCCTCTTAGTGCACCAACTTACAATGATCATAACTTGCTCAATTTTTGTGATATTGATGCCATTCTTTTTGAAAACTACTCCTTATCATGTCTGTTTTCATTTAGTGAATAAATAATTCAAGTATTGTTATCCTAGAAATACTTTGATCCACTTGAAAAACATGTGTTTTTAGGGTTTTTACCTTTGTGTTCTTGAACTTTTTCAAACTTATAATTTTATTTTTATTGTGATCTTGATCTTGTGTGAT
The DNA here is from genome assembly GCA_963859935.3 of Lathyrus sativus. Classification (NCBI taxonomy): domain Eukaryota; kingdom Viridiplantae; phylum Streptophyta; class Magnoliopsida; order Fabales; family Fabaceae; genus Lathyrus; species Lathyrus sativus. The sequence goes on along the minus strand of OZ012739.1, from coordinate 168,185,739 downwards.
TCATATATGTTTTTTAACATGTTTAAATGCTCAAATGTTTTGGATTAATTTCCTTACCATGGTCATACTTGCTTTTGTGAATGCATATATGTGAAAATGGCCTGTTGAACTTCATCTGTGAACTTTGCCATGATTCTTGATGTTGTAACCTCTTGAATGTATTCACTATGCCTCATTTTACTTGTTTATGTGTCTTGTTAGAACCATAAAATGTTTAGGGTTTGTTCTTTCCTTTGTAAAATGCTTGAATATGCATGGTATGCCTTGAACTTCTCCTGTGAACTTTGACATGATTCTTGATGTTGTGACCTCTTGAAAATGTTTATCATGCTTCATTCTACTTGTTTATGTGTCTTGTTATAACCATAACATGCTAGGGTTTGATTGTTTTCTTGGTTGTTACCATGAAACTTCTATGATTTCCCCCATGAAGTTATGAATTTACACTTGAACTGTTGTAACATTTCTTGTATTCTTGCTTGTTTGAATGTCATCAACCCTTGTTTAGTTGGTCTTATGTTGTTAAATTTGATCACTTTTGATCCTTATATATACTCTCTTCAAGTTGCAACTTGTTTGCATTAATTTCATATGAATGTTATAGATGAACTTGTTGTTGTTACACATGTTCTTTGCTTACATTGTTGGTTATTACCTCTATGTCTTTTGATCATTGTTAAGATGTTAAATGTTGATCTTGATTGTTATCATGATTGTTTACATGCTCTTACTTTATTTCTTCAACTTTGTCAAGTTATTCCCCAGTGATGGAACTTGTTTGTTCACATCAAGTTGTCTGTATCCCTTGTGTCTAAAGGAAAGTCTCTCTATTGACCTATGGGTCATAGATAGCTCATTACCCTTATAGGCCTTGATAGTGCCATTTAACCTTTAGAACTTAGGTTTATATTTCTTCTTCTTTAGTCATGTCTCAACTACGGACGCTCTGATTTCTCATTTATCGATGAGAATACGTAGGCACAAGATGCGATGTCTTGGCGAGCTCACTAACAACTTAATTCCTGTTAACATTTTCAACTTATGGTTAGAGTCACCGTGCTCCAGGTAGTCGTCCCACCGTGGATATTTCTCATGTTTACCTTTGCTATAGGACTTAGAGTCGTCGTGCTCTATTTAGTCGTCCCACCGTGGTCATTATCTTCCTTGCTAACTTAACCTTAATTTAGAGTCACCGCACTCTATGTAGGTGTCTCACCGCAGATATTTACTTGCCCCTTAGAACCTCAACCATAGTCAAGAGTTCCTCATCCCTAGTGAGGTGAACTACGGTTGCTCTGATTCTATCCTAGTTAGGATACGTAGGCAGGAGATGTGATATCTTTGCGAGCAAATTTAGAAACTATCCTTAGGTTTTTACCTCAACCTCAACCTAAACGTGTACCCTAATCCCAAGCCATAGCAAACTTTTAGCAAGCTTAGCATACAAACATACAAAAGGTTCATGTAGAGTACTGCAGATGTTTAGGATGTGAAATACCTACCCTAGGCATAACCAAACCCTGACCCCCGATCTCTTAGCGTTGTTGTTACATCACGCAAAAGATCTTTCTTTCTTTAACCTTTCCTTTGGATAAATCAAAGTCCGATTGTGAATTTAATGAATTAAGATTTAAGTTAATCAATAGCTTGGTATCATGATTCTCACCACAACAGAAATGGTGACTTCACTGGGGATTTTGTTTTAACTTGGAGGTTTAGCCTATTTTGTTTGTTGTATGCTATATTTGTGAATATTTGTAAATATATCTGTTTTGTTTGCTATGGATATTGGGTACCATGAGTGGTGAGATAAGTCATAACCCATACTTGACTAACACATATGATAGGATGTGATATGATCAATAGTTTACTATTGGGAGTAGTCCTAACAAGTTTGACATATGATGTAATCACGCTCAGTTGAGACCTCCTTGAGATGATTGATAATGTATGAGTAGTCATACATTTCATTAATTCTTTCAACCTAAGAGTTCGTGAAACTGAGGACCTTTAGTAACATTATTACCCCCACTAAGCCTTTTTAGGACGTAGTGCGGAAACTATGAGGGAGTAGTCCCGAAATATTTGTTACGTGATACTACACTCAGACGAGTTTATCCCAAGAATATTTTTGACCCACATGAGTAGTCATGGTGGTCGATAATATCCGAAGGATTTACTATGACTCTGGGAACTTTGATAGAACCCGTTTGGCAGGTACAATCTGTCGCTACCGCGAAAATAAGGTGCCGGCAAAACAGAAGAGTCGCCATCTTTCGTTATTTATCCCTCAGAATGCGAAAGGAAACGATCGGAAAAACCTGACGAAAAGGTATAAGATAAGGTCATCGCAACCAATGTCTAGGTTCGGGAGTCGGTTACGCAAGGGGAAGGTATTAGCACCCCTCACGTCCATCATACTCGATGGGATCCATGCTTGTTGTGTTTATCTGACGGGTTTATTTAACTATCTACTTATCAAGGCCGGTCAGAAAAGAAAAGAAAATGACTCGGCAAAGCATCGCACTTTATGCCTACGTATTCTCATCAGAGAATGAGAAATCAGAGTCAACGTAGTTCGCCTAACTACGGGTTACGGGGAAGGTGGCTCGCCAATACATCAGTATTGTGCCTACATACTCTCAACAGATATGAGAGATCAGAGCTTACGTAGTTCGGGATAATACGGATTACGGGGATTCAGATTCAACTGTTTTATCGAGTAGGGTTAACAAATAGTTCCAGCAATCTGGTGTACGCAGCTCGACCTTTGGAGACTCAGGCGTTACCGTTTGCGGTAGAACTGGGAGTTAACGACACTCTTTTCTTCAGAAAAGCTTCCTTTGAATTATGGGCCCACGGGGCAAAAAGGTTTGGAGTTTGTTTTCTGTCTTTTACGGAAGAACTGTTTTTTAGTTGTCTGTAGTTCGTACAGCACTAGAGACTATGACCTGAGAACGAATGCGTCGCATATCGTCTAAGGGACGTATACTAAACATTCTAGACGATTGACAGGAGGCCGCTCAATTATCATTACCCAAGTAGCTTAAAGGCTCGTATCGCGCTTATACTAACTTACCTTTATTAAGTTTTTTACTGTTGTTTTGAGATGAGAAGAGATAACAGGCTCAACTAAGGGGACACTATCAAGTCCTAACAGTTGTCATGCCAAGGATTCATCCTATGGTTGAGGTTTGAAACAGGGATCACCTAGAAGTTATCATGCATAGGTTTCAATCTAAAGTTCTAATCATCACTTCCTTATCAAAGGAAGTGAGATTCCTAGGGGATCATGTCAATGATACAAAAACAGATAAAGCATCAGCTTAAACAACAAACAGTAAACGACTGTAAAATGCATGCAATGCAAGTGAGGGAGGAAATGTGTGTGGGGCATCAGCCTCCACAAGCTCGTCTAGACCTCAAGCCAGATATGAATAACTGCAATCATAAAGGAAAATAAAATGCTATTAAGCAAATCACAAACCACACAGGCAAGGGAGCAGAGCTCTATCGAATACCCGCAAGCAAAGCCATACAGTAAAATCACAAGCAGAGGGAGCAACTCAACCTCTAATGCAATCATGCTCCTAGCTTAAAACAATCTAAACATGAACTTATTCTAATGCATCAAGCAAATCAAACAAGTCACATCAATACAGTTGCACAGAAAGAAAACAGACAGGAAAGAAGCAAATCAACAGCTTCCACAGCCTCACAGCAAAGCAATCTTCTGACAGCAGTTCAGTCCTCAGTTTGTAACTGTTCTTCAAGTCTATCCTCTTCAAGAGAATGAAAGGTACTCCATCTTCAAGCTTCAAGCTTCAATAGGCTCCACCAAAAATGAAGAGAATAATCATCAGGGAAGTTGGTTGATAATGGGAAGCAGACAGTAAACCAAAGGAATCCTGTCTGACACTCAACCAGTTATCAGAGAAAGGCATCCTCAAAAGTTCTACTCATTGTAAATGTCACACATCCCTCCAAAGGAGAGATGCGACTTAAACATGAGGACTTTGAATCATAGGATGAGAATGAGATGGGAACAAAGCCAACCATTATTTGAAGAAATATCTATTTCTAAAGCTCTCTCCTAAATCCCTAATTTCCTAAGCTATTCCAAAGCAAACAAAAAAGGAAGTAAATCTTCAATCCAAGCTCCACTAGCTACTTCACACAAGCTTCATCAAGTCCATGATGTTTTCCAATGAGATCCAGAAGCCCACTATGCAAGGAAGTCCAACTTTGAGCCCATTCCACATCAATCATCAACATTGAAGCACCAAATGAACATACAAGAAGAATATTCTATCAAAAATACTAAAACACATTCTAAAAATCTGGTTATTTTTCTAGGGGAACATGCATTCACTAAGAACCTATAGTCAAAAAATCAGGACCCAAATCATCCTCTAAGTCCTCCAAATAAAATTCTAAACTTCAAGGTATCACACCTAAACCCTAAAAGGGAGCTCCTAAAGTTCTAGTCCTAAAACAGCACCTAAATTCATCAAAAAAATGTGAGAAAAATCTAAGGGGAGCATACATATCTAACCTAATCACAAGCCAAAAATCAAGCACAAACTCAATACCAAATGCTCAAACAAAATTCACCAAACAGATGAATCAATTAATACATTTTTATTATCAAATAAAATGGGAAAAAATAAAACAAAATGAAAATAAATGCTAATCCTAATCTTTTTGTTTCTAAAATTTCTAAATTCATTCATGAATCAGGGGAAAAAAACTCAGAATTAATTGATCAATTTTTCTGTTTTTAATGGATTAAAATCAAACCAACCAAAAATGAAGAAAATAAGAAAAAGAAATAAAAATCATAAGGGGCGCGTGGTGAATAGCAATTCCAATCAGTTAAATGTATGGGTTGGGCCCAAAGAGGTGTGTGAGTATCAGTTCAGATCACCAAGCCCAAATAACTCACTAACTTGAACGCTGCGTTTGGACTTGGGGTTACGTGGCACAACTCTGCTCACACGATGCAATTACCAGTCAACTGATCCAAGGTCTTCACATGGTGCCAACGCATTAATGAGGGCGACGTCGTTTTGCTTCAGTCAAGAGTCAACAACTCAAACTCAATCGTGGCCGTGGATGAGGGTTACCAGGTCAAGTCTTCAGCAAGATCCAATGGCTCATGGCTTTCTTCTCCGTTTGAACTTCAATTTGGGGGGGGGGGGGGGGGGGGAAACCAGACGGTGGCGCCACCGTCTTCTCCGACGAAGACAAATACACAGGTCGTCCGAAACTCACAAACCATACATCATTCTACTCAGATTTCAATGCTGATCACGAATATACCCTTAGAATCATCTAACTCCCTATGGATTTTCAAACCCGATAGCATTTTCAAAATACACCTCAATCTTGATTCTCACCAAAGTCCAAATTAAATGCACAGATGTAATCCTCATCTCATGTTGATCATCTTATACTATCCAATCTTGATTATCAGTCCAAGAATCACCTAATCCAAGGCTCAACAGAAATTGATCACACTCCTACTTTGTCTCTAATTCACCAATTTCTGATCCTAAATCCAACTACATGCTACCAGGATCCTAACCACCTATAGAATGCTAGCTATTTCTACCTAAATCAAGCACAAAAACAAAATGTACCAACCTGTGTTCAAGCTTGTAACAGAGGTGGTTCTTGCACTCTTCAGCCTTCAAGAAAGTGCAGATACACTCCAAATCACTTGATGAACACAATGAAACCTTCAATTGATCTTGCATTGGCCTTGAACTCATAAATCGATTCTCACTTGCAAATCTGAAATTTCAACTTCACTCTCTGCTTCAGGCTTCAATCTTCACCAAAAAAATGACCTGAATGCATTCATATGCTTATATAGGATGTAATTGAATGATCTAGAACCTTCTCAAAGGTTCAGAATGAGATTTTTAATTTTCAATTTCTCCTTAAAATCTCTTTCATGGCAGGCACGATATCTCATCCATTTCTCCTTTAGGAAACCTTCATTGCACTCCTTGTGAACCACTGATCTTGAATGGTGGGGATTCATCCCTTGTTTTCATCCCATGGCTTGGATTTAAGATGTAACTTCTTCATGAAGTATCAAGGTAAAAGGCCATGAAAATGAGCTCAAACCCAATTTCTAATAATGTCATTGCTTCTAAAGTGTATTTTCCATTCAAAAAGTGCTATTATTTTGCCTCATTTGCACACATATAATTTATTTTGGATTTTTGGTCTTTAATTCTCTTTAATTCTTCCTTTTTCACATTTTCTTGAATCAAGTCTCTCCTTGAGCCATTTCAATGCCTACTTGATACATGGCCAAGATTAAAACCCCATTTTGAGCCACTTTCAAGTTGCACAAAATTTCATTTAAGATGCCTAAGTTGGTGAAAATGACCCATAATCACAACTTCCCAAAATACCCTTGACTTGTCAAAGCCATAACTTGAGTTCTACAAATCTTATCATGGACTTCTAGTACTCTATAGAAAGCTAAGAGGATAAGGAACAAAATTCATTTTGACCAAAACTTCATAGGAATCATACTTCTTGGGAAAAAGTGTCATGCAAGTTGGGTAACTTTCAAGCTCCAAATTCACATGCCTCAAATGACTTGTAACTTGTCTGGCTCATAACTTGAGTTCTATAAACCCTATAAAGGACTTCTAGTACTCAAATTAAAGCTAAGATCATGCCCTACAACAATCATGTTAGGGTCAAGGTGAGATGAAAATCACATCTTGAGTTAAATTGCCTTGAAGACAGGGGTCAAACTAGGGGATTTTACACTGTCAAGTCTTAGAAACCCTAGCTTGAAACTTCTCAAACTCTTCAATCATGATGAGTTGACCTTGAATCATCCTTATAACATCACAATGTATCAATCCATGATCACATGGCTCTTGAATTATGTCTCAACTTCCTTCAAATCATCAGTTGACTTAGGGTTGACCCAGTCAAACCCTAATTGCACCACTCATGGCTGAGTCTTCTTAATCTTGCACAATGACCTGTCTAGGCCTCAAAGTGATCTTCAACACTTCTCATGAGCTACCTCAAGACCTCAAGTCCATCCTCATGGCCTCAGAATCATCTGGTGACTTTCCACAACTCTCAAGTTATGAGACCTACACACTTGGCCTCAACCACTCTCTCTGAGGATCTTTTACTTTCTCTGACAAGGATATCAACCCTTGAATACTTGAATAACTTTCTTAACTAGCTTCATAGTCTTGTATAGCTCTTGATTGGTAAGCATACCTCTTGATCTCCTTCATACATATCAATGAAACGCAAATGACAATGCTAATGTGAATGAAATGAATCATAAGCTAGGTGATGAAATGTTGGGCAAATTTTGGGGTGCAACAGCTGCCCCTATTCAAACGGCTTGGACCTGACTGGGTGAGAAGCAAACGGCTCTCAAACAATCAAGGTGAAAGACGGTTGAATACCAACAAACCTGGAAATTTTCCAACTGCACAAGTATACGGTACTCTGATGGGGACAAATCTTCGGAAACTGAAATAATAGTTGCACGACAACTAGCTGGAGAAATGCTGATCTGAATCTCCGTCAGGATGATTCTCTGATTTATCTGATATCATTGCGTCCTAAAATCATCGAGGGATCACTGGTTACACGGTAACGGGTGATTTGCCAACCACGCACAGGTAAACGATACTCTGATTGTTAGGAACATCTTCAAAACTGAGCATGACAGTTGCACGACAACTTACTGGGGAATTGGTCACACGGTGACCGGCGAAGGGTCTAATCGTAAATCTCCGTCAGGATGATCATCTAATTTTGCTGTAGATCTTTGTCCTCAAGTTATCAAGGGATCATCGGTTGCACGGTAACTGGTAATGGATGGTTGATCATGACGTTAGGCATTCTGCATCATAGCAGAAGAATTCCTTATCGTCGCCTATGGACTCATCATGTCGCTAGGAACGTCGACAACATCTTCGTCGGACTTCATCAGTAAGTCAATAAGGGATCACCGGTTACTCGGTAACTGGTGAAGGGCTACTCTCAAATCTCCGTCGAGATGATTATCATATTTTGCTGCAGCTCTTCTTCCTCAAGTCATCAAGGGATTACGAGTCATTCGGTAACCGGTGATACATAGCTGATATTGCCATCAGGCGTTCTGCGGCATTGCAGCAGAAGAATTCCTCGGGACTCATCAGGTCATTAGGAACTTTCTAACAATCAAGTTAATTATGCCGTCGGGCATTCAAAGAAATTTTCGGGTGTCAGTCGGACTTCGTCAGCAAGTCTGAAATAGAATCCTCGGTCAATCATGAACCCAATATGGATATCTAAACTTCTACCACCAGGCACTCTGCGTCAGCTGGGAGAACTGGTTCCACCTCGCAGTTGGACTTCATCAATGAGTCAGGAGATTTGGCACTACTGCCAGACTTTAATCAGCAAATCTTCAAGGGAAATTTCAACTTCTCTGTTGAAAACATGCTGGGGATGACACATCTCCGCTGGGGATTCTAGAGAACTATCAAGTAACTCTGCTTCGAGGATCCAGAAATCATTCCAGGTGAATCAACTCTGCTGAGGACTTTAAGAATCATCTTGGACAAACAACTCCGCCGGGGACTTCAAGAATCATCCTGAACCAACAACTCTGTTGGAGACTTCAGGAATCATCCTGAGCAAACACTCTGCTGGGGACTCTAAGCATCAACTTGAGCAACCAACTCTTGTGGCTTCCTTGGGGATTTTAAGAATCATCTTAAGCAAACAACTCCGTTGGAGACTTCAAGAATCATCTTGGGCAAGCAACTTTGCTAGGGAATTTAAGAATCATCTTGAGCAAACCATTCTGTGGAGGAACACCTGCAAAACAAGAACGGTAACGACATAGCTCTCGTTTCATATGCATATGTCAGACAATGGCGCAATGCTCCACACAGTGGGAATGTTACGCATTTTTAGGGTAAATGCTATGCAATCATGCAAAATGCTACGACCCCATCAGCAAAATAAATGCTGAATGGAGAGTCCACCTGTCAAGGAGAAAGGACCACTCTGGTGGGGAGGAGGAATCATCCTGCCGAGGAGAAGAAGTTACACCGATCTCAATTGGATTTTGCCTGGGGAAACGAACTTCAGATGACTGCTGCAGGGGAATAAGGTTCTTCGAGGACCTGAACCTGCTCAACCGGGTATACGAACCACAACTGCTGAGGAAACGATATCAATTGCAGAAATAAAATGCGAGGCCTTCGCGCTAAACTTTCCTGGAGATAACGACTCTGATGGGGAAATACGGCATCAGCTATTCAACACACTATTGGGGAGCACCAATCATGGCTTCGACGACTCCCAAAGGCTCGGCTCTCTTGGGGGTTTGCCGGCCCGGCTGGGGAAGAAGGAATCATCCTGCTTGATGGGGAGAATACAACTCTGTGGGGAATTTCAATTCCCCTGGAGACTTCAGTCTTGAACTGTTGAAAGCCGCATACTTGCGAATAGTCTTCTACGAGAAGACTGCACTTTGACCCAGTGCTGGGGAATGGACATACACTTCAGCGCATGACTCGGCTGTGGAAGTGACGATCCTTTAGGATACCTCTGATTGGGGAGAATCTTCTCTGCTTGGGGAGACATATCAACGCTCACCATCCCATGTTCAGGCTCCGTGGGGATACGCTGCCGAACTCGCCGGGGGAAGAAGGAATCATCCTGCTTGGGAAACATACGACGTACTACCTGGAATATGCCATACCTGCAACAACACAAACAAACAGACAAGATACCCTTCTCAAAGGGACCTATCAAGGTTATCACCTTATGACAATGTTCAAGTAATTCATTTTTTCAAAATCAGTGGCCTAGGCCAGTAAGTTTTTGTATGCACATTTTATCAAAAACATCGGCGTTCTTTTTCGCAAACAAAACAGGCAGATGCTAAACAAACAAACTGAATTGCTGAATAGTATATATTTTATTGATAACGAACCCCTGAATGGGTAAAAATGTTTTACAACAGATGCAAGCTCCTGGAATGAGGAAGTTGCGCAAATATAAAAACATAAATATACATTAGTATATACACAAATGTCAGCAATATGGCGTAGACGAGCACCATGAGTTGATCCCTCTATGACCCACTCGACTTCGATACTTCTCCGACGCTTCAGCTTCAGAAGAGATTGATTCAGATAAACGGCCCTCAGGTCTTCCAAACCACTAAACAATGAAACTCCATATGCGGAACACAGTCATTTGCTTTTTCAAATCCCTAACTTTTGCCTGAATCGCCCTTTCGGGTTTTCGATTCACCGGGATACCCTTTTTTGCTAAAGTCGCCCTTCCAGGTTTTCGAATTTGAGGGTGTACATTCTTTTCATTTATATCCCTAATTTTTGCCCGAACCTTTTTCCTTTTCTATGGTTCGCCGGGATGCCCCATTTTTGCCTGGATATTCTTTCTCTTTCCAACGGTTCATTTTTTTTAAGCAAAGTATTTTTTAACTGCGTCCGTGTTCACCAGGGATGCAAAATATTCGCCATCCATTGTGGATAACAACAAGGCTCCTCCCGAGAAGACCTTGCTGACGACGTACAGACCTTTGTAATTGGGAGTCCACTTGCCCCGGTGATCGGACTGTGGAGGAAGAATCTTCTTCAGGACGAGATCACCCGTCTGAAAGCTTCTAGGACGTACCTTCTTATCATAAGCTTTCTTCATTCGGCTTTGGTACAGACGACCATATGCAATCGATGCTAACCTCTTCTCGTCCATCAGGATGAGTTGGTTTAGTCGGTTCTTAATCCATTCTGCCTCATCGAGTTTCACGTCAACCAAAACTCCTAAAGAAGGAATCTCAACTTCTAACGGTAGGACAGCTTCCATATCGTACACCAGTGAGAAAAGAGTTGCCCCGGTTGATGTACGCACAGTCATACCGTGCAATGCAAATGGAAACATCTCGTGCCAATCCTTATAGGTCACAACCATCTTCTGTACAATCTTCTTAATGTTTTTATTGGCCGCTTCAACGACTCCATTCATCTTCGGCCGGTAAGGAGATTAGTTGCGGTGTTCAATCATGAAACTTTGGCACAGCTCCTTCATCATCTTGTTATTCAGATTCGAACCATTATCAGTAATGATCCGCTCGGGAATTCCGTAACGACAGATGATGTCCCTCTTTATGAATTTAGCCACCACCTGCTTGGTCACGTTAGCATACGAGGCTGCCTCCACCCACTTGGTGAAGTAGTCGATGGCTACTAAAATGAAGCGATGACCGTTAGATGCAGTGGGCTCGATCTTGCCTACGGGCATGGCAGCATATGAATCTTATCAGCATAAATCTGGAATTTATGACATCTCTTCGCGAATTTAAAGCAATCTGACTCCATCGTTAGCCAATAATATCCTGCTCTCAGGATCTTTCTCGTCATAGCATGCCCGCCGGCGTGCGTACCAAATGTGCCTTCATGGACTTCTTCCATGAGCATACTCGCTTCTTTCTCATCTACACATCTGAGTAGCACGAGATCGTGGTTTCTTTTATACAGAACTCCATCAGGATTGAGATAAAAATTTCCAGACAGCCTCCTCAGAGTCTTCTTATCCTGGGTTGACGCTCCCGCTGGATACTCCTTAGTCATAAGTAAGGTCTGGATGTCATGGAACCATGGCTTGCCGTCGGAGGCTTCCTCGATCGCAAAGACGAATGCAGGTCTATCAAGACGAGAAATGACAATTCTTGGAGCTTCGTTCCAAAAATTGACTTTATACATAGAAGTCAACGTGGCTAAGGCATCAGCCATCTGATTTTCAGCTCTGGGCACATGATGGAGTTCCACTCGATCAAAGAAACGGAAGCATCCTTCTGGCATAATTCATGTACGGCACCATATTCGATTGACGAGTCTCCCACTCCCCTTTAATCTGGTTGATCACAAGTGCCGAGTCACCATATACATCTAGGTTCTTGATTCTTAAATCAATTGCTTCTTCTAGACCCATGATGCATGCTTTGTACTCTGCTTCGTTATTGGTGACCAGAAACGTCAGTCTAGCAGTGAACGGGATGTGGGATCCATGGGGAGTCGTGATGATTGCCCCAATGCCACTTCCGTAAGAATTAACCGCCCCGTCAAATATCAATTTCCACTGGGATTTCCTATCTGGCCCCTCGTCGGGCAACGGTTCATCGCAATCTTTCACCTTGAGAAACATGATATCCTCATCAGGGAATTCAAATTTCATCGGCTGATAATCCTCGATTGGCTGTTCGGCAAGGTATTCAGATAATACGCTTCCCTTGATGGCCTTCTGGGAAACGTACTGAATGTCATATTCCGTCAACACCATTTTCCATCTGGCAATCCTGCCCGAAAGCGCTTGTTTCTCGAAGACGTACTTGATCGGATCCATCTTCGAAATTAGCATGGTTGTGTGGTTGAGCATGTACTGTCGTAAACGTTTGGCAGCCCAGGCGAGTGCACAACACGTCTTCTCCAACATCGAGTAACGAGATTCACAATCTGTGAACTTTTAACTCAAATAATAAATGGCATGCTCCTTTCTGCCCGTCTCGTCGTGCTAACTGAGAACACACCCCATACTATTCTCAAGAACTGTCAAGTACATGATTAGGGGTCTTCCGGCCACTGGGGGTATCAAGATCGGAGGTTCCTGCAGATATTATTTTATCTTATCAAATGCCTTCTGGAAATCCTCGTTCCAGATAATCGCCTGATCTTTTTTCAGTAGTTTGAACATCGGCTCACTCGTGGCCGTGAGCTGAGAAATAAACCTTGCAATGTAGTTTATTCTGCCCAGGAAACCACGAACTTCTTTTTCGGTTTTTGGCGCTGGCATTTCTTGTATTGCTTTTATCTTCGCAGGATCAACCTCAATGCCTCTTTCACTCACGATAAACCCCAGTAGTTTTCCCGACCGTACTCTGAAAGTACACTTGTTAGGATTCAGCCTCAACCTAAACTTCCTAAGCCTCTCAAAAAGCTTCAGCAAATTGACCAGATGTCCCTCCTCCGTTTGGGACTTCGCAATCATGTCATCAACATAGACTTCAATCTCATGATGAATCATGTCATGAAACAAAGTAACCATTGCTCGTTGGTAAGTGGCCCCTGCGTTCTTCAGACCGAAAGGCATTACCTTGTAGCAAAATGTTCCCCAAGGTGTAATAAACGTAGTTTTCTCCATGTCCTCTGGCGCCATCTTTATCTGATTGTAGCCGGAGAAGCCATCCATGAATGAAAACACGGAGAACTGAGCTGTATTGTCGACCAACACATCAATATGAGGGAGCGGGAAATCATCTTTAGGGCTCGCCCTATTCAAATCCCGATAATCGACGCACATTCGCACCTTACCGTCCTTCTTCGGTACAGGCACTATGTTGGCGACCCACGGAGGGTAAGTAGTGACCGCTAAGAAGCCAGCATCAAGCTGCTTTTGCACTTCTTCTTTGATCTTAACGGCCATATCTGGTCGTGTCCTCCTAAGCTTCTGCTTAACGGGAGGACAATCTTCTCGCAGCGACAAGTGATGGACCACGATGTCAGTATCAAGTTCGGGCATATCTTCGTATGACCAAGCAAAGATGTCACTATACTCTCTCAGCATCTCGACCAACCTCTGCTTGACATCACTCTGCAATGCAACCCCTATCCTGACGTTCCCGACTAGTTCCTCAGAACCCAGATTCACAATCTCAATCTCTTCCTCGTGAGGCAGAATAACTTTCTCTTCTTGTTTCAACAAGCGGGCCAACTCCTCGGGAAGGTCTTCGTCTTCATCAATCTCTTCTTCGACTTGATAGATCGGGCAATCAAAGTCGAAGTGAGTCGTAGAAGGTCCAGAGTCGATGTCATCTACTATGTGGATCCTGCAATAACAAGGGTTAAGCTTAAAACAAGGATATGCAGGTTAGCACGAACCTTATTGCCATTTTATTGTTTTTCAAAAAAATATATATAACAGGAATAACAGAGATCACAACATTTTGAATGCGAAAAAAAACGCCTTTTGATTTATTGGTAAAATGCATGTACATAATCAAACAAGGCCCTGACAATAAAACCACTATGCCCCGGGTAGGACATAGGGTTGTACAATGATTGGAGAAAGTAAATCATTACTCTTTGCCTGTCACCTGGATGGTATCCCTGATGGACCAGTTGTTGAGGCTCTGGCCTGGTTTCCTTGGATAGATCCAAGAGTCCAGGTTGCAGTCGCTGTCTTCGCCGTTTTCAGACACTGCGTTGACACTTTCAAATATCACCCCGCCACTGGTAAACTGGGTCGGCCCTTTACCTTGCGACGCACCGTGGGAAGAGGTGGCTTCAGCCGTAGGAGAGTATCCTAACCCAAACTTGTCCTGTTTGTTAGGTATTTCTAGAACTTGCCCCCAGCCTGGGGTAGATCCGGCTTGAACAACGACCCGAGCTTCCTTGAAGGAAGAGAGAGTCATCTCTGGTTTCTCAGTCATTACTGGAGTTACATCTTTAACCTGAACAGCTTCGAATGCCTGACATAGGGTTTCGTGGATCTCCCCATCCATCTCGACATACTTGAAGGACGACAAATGCCTCACCATTATATCTTCCTCGCCACATACAGTTACAATGCTGCCTCCGACAGCGTACTTGAGCTTCTGGTGCAACGTGGAGGTCACGGCACCATCAGAATGGATCCATGGCCGGCCTAAGAGACAGTTGTAGGCTGCCATGATGTCCATGATGTAGAAGACTGCCCCAAAAGTTTCTGGCCCAACTAGGATTGGCAGAGTTACCTCTCCAAAGACATGACGCTTGGTTCCATCGAAAGCCTTCACAACCAGATCACTGGGTGTGCAAATCAATCCTCTCGTATCTAGCTTCATCAGTGCCTTCTTTGGGAGAACATTGAGCAATGACCTAGTGTCCACCAACACGTGAGACATAACTGTTCCCCTACACTCTATCGAGATGTGCAGGGCGCTGTTGTGGTTTCTTCCCTTCGGCGTCAGCTCCAGGTCAGTGAACCCTAACCCGTTTCCAGCATTCACATGGGCTACTACCCCTTCCAACTGGTTTACTGAGATCTCCTGCGGCACATACGCGGCATTCAAAACATTTAACAGCGCATTGCGATGGGCCTCAAAACACAGCAACAAATTCAGAATGGAGATTTTCGAGGGTGTTTGATGGAGATGATCAACGATCTTATAATCACTCTTCTTGATCAAACTCATGAACTCTTCAGCGTCCTTTACAAGTAAGTCCTTCTCTACCCCACGAGGGGTTTCCTCAACGACTTTACTCTTTCCCTTATTAGTTTCCTCAGCTTTGTCTGCTTTGTCCACCACAATCTCAGGTTGAACAAATACTCTCCTGCTGCGCGTGATTCCGCCAATTTCCACTAGGTTATCCACAGACTGCCCCGATGGTTCCAGTTCCAACTTCTGTCTATTACAGTAGACGTCTTCCCCATAATGCCACGGAACAGCGTTGGTGCTTTCAAAAGGTATCGGCCCAGCCTTCGTGATGGTAATTGTGGGCGGCCTGGGTGCAGAAATGGTTATCGTCTAGCGAGGGATGGTGATGGTGGCAACCTCATCATCCTGCTTCAGCATTACTTCTCCAGATCCACATTCGGCCCTTCGGCTAAACTGCAGGATTCCTTCGGTCATCAGACTCTGAATCCCCACTATCAACTATTCACATCCATCAGGACGAGTCGCACAACCCGTACACAGTTCTCCATATCCTGGAAAGAAGCCTCTCTTCATCAGCTTGGCTTTAACGAAGCTAAGCGGTGTCTTCAGATCTTTGACATCAGTCAACAAATCTAAGTTCTCTTCTTTAATAATGGCATTCACCCACCTCCCCTATGGTTAGGCATAGGATTCTTTGTGACATTCGGCACATT
Organism: Lathyrus sativus; assembly: GCA_963859935.3. Classification (NCBI taxonomy): domain Eukaryota; kingdom Viridiplantae; phylum Streptophyta; class Magnoliopsida; order Fabales; family Fabaceae; genus Lathyrus; species Lathyrus sativus. Next base: position 168,169,812 of record OZ012739.1, on the reverse strand, counting down.
ATCTGAGAAATTGATGATCTTAGCATCCACCATATCTTGTACCTTTTGTTTTAAGGCTTTGCAGTTTTCTATCGTGTGGTCGGGTGCCCCTGAGTGAAAATCACACGTTGCATTCGCATCATAACCCTGCGGAGGTGCCCCCGTCAAGGGAGCCAGGGTTCTTTTCTGGACTAGATGTAACTGAAGCAGAGTCTGTAATAGCTGAGCATAAGACATGGGCGGTGTCTCAAGGTGACGACTTTACAGAGGTGCCCTGTTTTGATACCTTTTGTACTCTTGCTGATTTGGGTGCTACTGCTACGGCTGCTGCTTCGGCTGGGGTTGCTGGACAGCAGGGATGGTTATGCTAGCCACCTGTTGGCGCTGGCCCTTACCCTTCCTTCGAGCGTTAGACACGACACTCGTCTCTCCTTCACGTCTTTTGCTACCGTACGGTTTCTTTCCTCGTCCTGCTGAGGATAGATCACCACCTTGAATTTTTCCCAACTTGATCCCATTTTCAACGTGCTCGCCAGTAATGATGAGATCAGAGAAACTCCCTGATATACCACTGACCAATTTCTCGTAATAGACCCCCGGGAGAGTGGCTACAAACATCTCAACAAGCTCTCGTTCAACCATCGGCGGCTGAACTCTAGCTGCTAATTCACGCCATCGCTGGGCGTATTCTTTGAACCCCTCGTTGTTCCTCTGTGACAAGTTCTGCAGTTGAACCCGGTTCGGAGCCAAGTCACTGTTATACTGATAATGGTGTACAAAGCCCTCAGCCAGTTCCTTCCATGTGCGCACACTGGTGGGTTACAAACCCATGTACCATTCCAAGGATGGCCCGGACAAGCTATCCTGAAAGAAGTGCATCAGCAGCTTCTCGTCTTCAGAGTGAGCGGACATCTTTCTGTAGTATGACCTTAAGTGGACATGAGGGCAAGTGGTGCCCTTATATTTCTCAAAGTCGGGTACCTTGAATTTAGGAGGCACCTTGAAATCAGAAATCAATCCCAGTTTAGTCATGTCGACTCCCATAGTGTTCTGGTTCTCGAAATTCCTCATTTTGTCCTCTAGTGCTTTAAACCTCAGACGTGCTTCAGCAGTCAATTCTCCCTCAGCACTCCTCTGTGAGAACAAATCTTCTTGACGATCTTCTAGCCATGGCTGAGGCCCATACAGATTTCCAGCACCTGTGTTGCCGTTGCCTAGTCCAGTGTTGCCATTAGCCTCAAAGTTTCCATTACCGACGCCAGTCGTATTACCATTGAGCCCGATATTAGTGATCACATTGCCGTTACCACTTCCATTCCCCCCGGTCACGGGGATGCCGCCCTGAGGCGTTTCAAAAGGAGGAGGGACTGGAACACTCCCTCCATGCAGCACACCATTGTTGTCAACCCTTGAGATCAGAGGCTGGACCAATGTTCTGAGCTGATCTTGGCCATTGGCAACCACTTGCATGAGCTCCATGAAGCGGTCCATCCTCTCTCGGAGTTCCTGGACGTCAGTTTGCACTTGTTCCATTGCTCTAGCTTGATTCGCTCCGGTCGGATAACAGTGGATCGGTCTTCGGTCAATCCTGGAACAACCTGTATACACAAAGGGTTAGAAAAACGACAAGGTGCTCATCATGCAAATGCAAATGTGTGTCTGTGCCTTGGGGAGATTCCCCCCGATCCTAGTTTCCGAGACAAATAAAGTCTATTATCCAATCATGGAAAAGAAATCCTCATATATTCATCTGAAAAGCCCGCTCGGGTGGCGTACAACTGTAATCACATACAACTGAAGCAACAAGGCATGACCCCAACCAACAGACCTAGCGGTGATCAGCATATCAATGCATAAAATGTACAAAGAAAATACAAAAAGATCAGGTGCGGCCACGGGCACGAAGATCTTCTAACAACTTCTTTGTAGCGGGATGATCTGACTGAGTAAGCAAACCCTGGGCCATTAGGTCCCTCTGCCTGATGGACTCTGGGAGGTTCTCGACAATGCTCCTAGAAACACCTTCTTTAGAATGGTTCTCGACTCTACTCCTCTTAGCATCAGCCCGGAGTTGAAAATCTTGCAAATTCGCCTCGGCCTCAGCCAATCTGTACTGGACGTCTTGTCGCAGTGAGGCTTCAGCCTCTATCTTCTTGTCTTTCACTGTAATCTGACCCTCTAGCTCGGCTACTTGCTGCTTCAGCTTTTCTTCCCGCTCTTTGTACTTGGCTAGGGTGCTGCTCCAGACCCTCTCGTATTGGGTTAGCTTCCGGTATACTCTGTCCAGATCCTGCTTCTTGGTTGTAAACACGCCATGTACTGGCTTCAGGTCCAACCCCAGACGTTCCCTAGCATCAGTTTCTTTGGTCAGGTTGGAGCCTAGATGGTTGATCATCTCAGTCTGCTTCTTGCAGGTATAAACGGCTTCACTTTTCTCTTTCTGAAGTTGAGCGATCTCTTTCTCCAACTCTTCGTTGGCCTTTCGTAGCTCTTCCTTCTCTTGGAGTACCTAGTTGAATTTCTGAATATCAACTGTAGTAGGCTCTTTGTGCACAGGAGGATACAATGGTTCCACAGCAGGAAACGACATTAGAAACTTGGCGGCTCTTTCTCGAACCCAAGTCACATACGGATCAAAGGCCTTATTGTTGCTTTTTCCTAGCAAGACTTTCCCTTTTCGGTGAATTTTGCTCCAAGCATTATGTACCTTGACCAAAGTGTCACCTTCAAGCAACCCTGTGAGATACAGAGATTCCCGTATCTCTTCCTCTTCAGGAGGACCTCGTAGTGCATACCCAAATTTTCGTACCAGCAGAGATGAATTGTAGTTGATACATCCATTCCTTCCGACCAAGGGGACGTTAGGAAAGCCACAGCAGCTATGTACAATATCTTTGCCCAGTAGATCTCTATCAAACCAGATAATATTGTCAGCGGTCAAACCCATCAAACGCGTAGACCACAGTGAAGACTCAGCAGAATCAATGAACGGCCCCGACTTAGGAAGATGGCTAGCAAACCACTTATACAGTAAAGGAGCACAACATGCCACGTTCTTCCCCTTTCTGTTCTCATTCTTGCTGTGAACTGAATGGTAGACATCTCCGAGGAGAGTGGGCACTGGATTCCCAGAGGCAAATATATGGCAAGCATCCATGCTTATGAAGTCCGGATGACTTGGGAATAGCACGATCCCATAGATACAGAGGGCTAAGAAGGAATTGAATACATCCCAGCGCCCCTTCTCGGCAAACTTTCGGGCTTTTTCCATCAGGAAAGGCAAAGGGAAACCATGAACTCCAATCTTTCTGGATACCATCCCTTCCAACTCAGACTCATCTACATGAAGAGCGTCAGTCAACTTACTCAATTTGGGTTCACCCTCAACACGGTAATAAGGCATTTGATTCATCAAAGGCACCCCCAACAGGTCAGAGTACTCCTTCAGGGTCGGAGCTAGGACATAGTCGAGAAACACAAAGCATCTGAGCTGTGGGTCGTAAAACTGCAGCAGGGCATAGAGGCCATTCAACTCGTACGCAGGAAGCTTATACACAATACCCGGAAGTTTCCCATAACTCTTTCTGAAACTCTCCATCACTGCCTTATCAGCCAAGGAAATCAAAGTCTGTAACTCTCGGATGTCAGGTGTTGGTAGCTTGTAAGCCACAGTCTTCTTCAGAGATGCGATATCTGCCATGAGGATCAAGATCACTAGAACCAGGGGGGAATATGCACCTGCAACACAAACACACGTTAATGATATGCAAATGAGGATGCAAACAATGCAAAATGCAATCATGCAGCAGGAGATCAAGATGACTGTGCTGTTGAGGAGATGAAGGCTCTGTATCAACAAAACCACAATACTGCTCTGTCAAGAACAAACATATCTCTGATGAGAAGAAACCCCTGATACCAAACCATAAATCTGCTCTATCAAGAACAAACACATATCTGACGATGAGAACCTCTGATATCAACAAAACTGATTCACTATCAAGAAAACCAGGTAGTCTGGGGGTTAAGGTTTCCTGCATCACACCCGACCCTGCTCACAGGTATGGACCTAATCATGGAAAAGGTTCGGCACCCTATGTGGTCATCAGCATCACAGACTTTCAAGAAACGATGATACGATACCCAGGAGGTGTGGCATCATCATCTCTTGAAGCGGCCTCACTTAGCTGAATTCCAAATGATCGGTTCCCAGAGTCGACAATCCTCAGATCCAACAACCCTTCGATTCCAAAGGACCGATAGGAAGCCATCAAAGAGAACCTCGTCTGAGTGTGGATTACATGGGAACAGAAGCAAGCAAAGCAAGCACGTCCTCCACTAACCCACTCTAATACTATGTAGCTCTCAAGCCTGGGTCTGGCTTCTGACTCATCAGAATGCCCCTCCCACAATAATACAGATAATCATATCATACTGAAAATAAAGTGCGGGAAATAAGATGCGATAAATAAAAACAACCCAACAAGTAAACATACAAGCGCTAGGATTGACTCTCGCAGGGGACGTTGGATCCCCATATTGACTCGCATAAGGGACGTTGGATCCCAGGAAACCATCAAGTCCCCAGCAGAATCGCCAACTGTCACTACCGCGAAAATAAGGTGCCGACAAAACAGAAGAGTCCCCACCTTTTGTTATTTATCCCTTAGAATGGGAAAGGAAACGATCGGAAAAACCTGACGAAAAGGTATAAGACAAGGTCATCACAACCAAAGTCTGGGTTCGGGAGTCGGTTACGCAAGGGGAAGGTATTAGCACCCCTCACGTCCATCGTACTCGATGGGATCCACGCTTGTTGTGTTTATCTGACGGGTTTATTTAACTATCTACTTATCAAGGCCGGTCTGAAAAGAAAAGAAAATGACTCGGCAAAGCGTCGCACTTTATGCCTACGTATTCTCATCAGAGAATGAGAAATCAGAGTCAATGTAGTTCGCCTAACTACGGGTTACGGAGAAGGTGGATCGCCAATACATCAGTATTTGCCTACGTACTCTCAACAGATATGAGAGATCAGAGCTTACATAGTTCGGGATAATACGGATTACGGGGATTCAGATTCATCTGTTTTATCGAGTAGGGTTAACAAATAGTTCCAGCAATCTGGTGTACGCAACTCGACCTTTGGAGACTCAGGCGTTACCGTTTGCGGTAGAACTGGGAGTTAACGACACTCTTTTCTTCAGAAAAGCTTCCTTTGAATTATGGGCCCACGGGGCAAAAAGGTTTGGAGTTTGTTTTCTCTCTTTTACGGAAGAATTGTTTTTTAGTTGTCTGTAGTTCATATAGCACTAGAGACTATGACCTGGAAACGAATGCGTCACATATCGTCCAAGGGACGTATACTAAACATTCTAGACGATTGAGAGGAGGCCGCTCAATTATCATTACACAAGTAGCTTAAAGGCTCGTATCGCGCTTATACTAACTTACCTTTATTATGTTTTTTTACTGTTGTTTTGAGATGAGAAGAGAGAACAGGCTCAACTAAGGGGAGACTATCAAGTCCTAACAGTTGTCATGCCAAGGATTCATCCTACGGTTGAGGTTTGAAACAGGGATCTCCTAGAAGTTATCATGCATAGGTTTCAACCTAAAGTTCTAATCATCACTTCCTTATCAAAGGAAGTGAGATTCCTAGGGGATCATGTCAATGATACAGAAACAGATAAAACATCATCTTAAACAGCAAACAGTAAACGACTGTAAAATGCATGCAATGCAAGTGAGGGAGGAAATGTGTGTGGGGCATCAGCCTCCACAAGCTCGTCTCGACCCCAAGCCAAATATGAATAACTGCAATCATAAAGGAAAATAAAATGCTATCAAGCAAATCACAAACCACACAGGCAAGGGAGCAGAGCTCTACCGAATACCCGCAAGCAAAGCCATACAGTAAAAGTACAAGCAGAGGGAGAAACTCAACCTCTAATGCAATCATGCTCCTAGCTTAAAACAATCTAAACATTAACTTATTCTAATGCATCAAGCAAATTAAACAAGTCACATCAATACAATTGCACAGAAAGAAAATAGACAGGAAAGAAGCAAATCAACAGCTTCCACAACCTCACAGCAAAGCAATCTTCTAACAGCAGTTCAGTCCTCAGTCTGTAACTGTTCTTCAAGTCTATCCTCTTCAAGAGAATGAAATTTACTCCATCTTCAAGCTTAAATCTTCAATAGGCTCCACTAAGAATGAAGAGAATAAGCATCAGGGAAGTTGGTTGATAATGGGAAGCAGACACTAAACCAAAGGAATCCTGTCTGACACTCAACCAATTATCAGAGAAAGGCATCCTCAAAAGTTCTACTCATTGTAAATGTCACACATCCCTCCAAAGGAGATATGAGACTTAAACATGAGGACTTTGAATCATAGGATGAGAATGGGATGGGAACAAAACCAACCATTATTTGAAGAAATATCTATTTCTAAAGCTCTCTCCTAAATCCCTAATTTCCTAAGCTATTCCAAAGCTAACAAAAAAGGAAGGAAATCTTCAATCCAAGCTCCAATAGCTACTACACACAAGCTTCATCAAGTCCATGATGTTTTCCAATGAGATCCATAAGCCCACTATGCAAGGAAGTCCAACTTTGAGCCCATTCCACATCAATCATCAACATTGAAGCACCAAATGAACATACAAGAAGAATATTCTATCAAAAATACTAAAACACATTCTAAAAATCTGGTTATTTTTCTAGGGGAACATGCATTCACTAAGAACCTATATTCAAAAAATCAGGACCTAAATCATCTTCTAAGTCCTCCAAATAAAATTCTAAACTTCAAGGTATCACACCTAAACCCTAAAAGGGAGCTCCTAAAGTTCTAGTCCTAAAACAGCACCTAAATTCATCACAAAAATGTGAGAAAAATCTAAGGGGAGCATACATATCTAACCTAATCACAAGCCAAAAATCAAGCACAAACTCAATACCAAATGCCCAAACAAAATTCACCAAACAGATGAATCAATTAATACAATTTTATTATCAAATAAAATGGGAAAAAATCAAATAAAATGAAAATAAATGCTAATCCTAATCTTTTTGTTTCTAAAATTTCTAAATTCATTCATGAATCAGGGGAAAAAAACTCAGAATTAATTGATCAATTTTTCTATTTGCAATGGATTAAAATCAAACCAACCAAAAATGAAGAAAATAAGAAAAAGAAATAAAAATCATAAGGGGCGCGTGGTGAATAGCAATTCCAATCAGTTAAATGTGTGGGTTGGGCCCAAAGGGGGGTGTGAGTATCAGTTCAGATCACCAAGCCCAGATAACTCACTAACTTGAATGCTGCGTTTGGACTTGGGGTTACGTGGCACAGCTCTGCTCACACGATGCAATTACCAGTCAACTGATCCAAGGTCTTCACATGGTGCCAGCGCATTAATGAGGGCGACGTCATTTTGCTTCAGTCAAGAGTCAACAACTCAAACTCAATCGTGGCCGTGGATGAGGGTTACCAGGTCAAGTCTTCAACAAGATTCAATGGCTCATGGCTTTCTTCTCCGTTTGAACTTTAGTTTGGGGGGGGGGGGGGGGGGAACTAGACGGTGGCGCCACCGTCTTCTCCGGCGAAGACAAATACACAGGTCGTCCGAAACTCACAAACCATACATCATTCTACTCAGATTTTAATGCTGATCACGAATATACCCTTAGAATCATCTAACTCCCTATGGATTTTCAAACCCGATAGCATTTTCAAAATATACCTCAATCTTGATTCTCACCAAAGTCCAAATTAAATGCACAGATGTAATCCTCATCTCATGGTGATCATCTTATACTATCCAATCTTGATTATCAGTCCAAGAATCACCTAATCCAAGGCTCAACAAAAATTGATCACACTCCTACTTTGTCTCTAATTCACCAATTTCTGATCCTAAATCCAACTACATGCTACCAGGATCCTAACCACCTATAGAATGCTAGCTATTTCTACCTAAATCAAGCACAAAAACGAAATGTACCAACCTGTGTTGTAGCTTGTAACAGAGGTGGTTCTTGCACTCTTCAATTGATCTTGCTTTGGCCTTGAACTCAGAAATCGATTCTCATTTGAACCTCTGAAATTTCAACTTCACTCTCTGCTTCAGGCTTCAATCTTCACCAAAAAATGACCTGAATGCATTCATATGCTTATATAGGATGTAATTGAATGATCTAGAACCTTCTCAAAGGTTCAGAATGAGAATTTCAATTTTCAATTTCTCCTTAAAATCTCTTTCATGGCAGGCACGATATCTCATCCATTTCTCCTTCAGGAAACCTTCATTGCACTCCTTGTGAACCACTGATCTTGAATGGTGGGGATTCATCCCTTGTTTTCATCCCATGGCTTGGATTTAAGATGTAACTTCTTCATGAAGTATCAAGGCAAAAGGCCATGAAAATGAGCTCAAACCCAATTTATAATAATGTCATTGCTTCTAAAATGTATTTTCCATTCAAAAAAATGCTATTATTTTGCTTCATTTGCACACATATCATTTATTTTGGATTTTTGGTCTTTTATTCTTCCTTTTTCACAATTTCTTGAATCAAGTCTCTCCTTGAGCCATTTCAATGCCTCCTTGATACATGGCCAAGATTAAAACCCCATTTTGAGCCACTTTCAAGTTGCACAAAATTTCATTTGAGATGTCTAAGTTGGTGAAAATGACCCATAACCAAAAATGACCCATAATCACAACTTCCCAAAATACCCTTGACTTGTCAAAGCCATAACTTGAGTTCTACAAATCCTATCATGGACTTCTAGTACTATATAGAAAGCTAAGAGGATAAGGAACAACATTCATGTTGACCAAAAGTTCATAGGAATCATCCTTCTTGGGAAAGAGTGTCATGCAAGTTGGGTAACTTTCAAGCTCCAAATTCACATGCCTCAGATGACTTGTAACTTGTCTGGCTCATAACTTGAGTTCTATAAACCCTATAAAGGACTTCTAGTACTAAAATTAAAGCTAAGATCATGCCCTACAACAATCATATTGGGGTCAAGGTGATATGAAAATCACATATTGAGTTAAATTGCCTTGAAGACAGGGGTCAAACTAAGGGATTTTACACTGTCAAGTCTTAGAAACCCTAGCTTGAAACTTCTCAAACCCTTCAATCATGATGAGTTGACCTTGGAATCATCCTTATAAAATCACAATGTATCAATCCATGATCACATGGCTATTGAATTAAGTCTCAAATTTCCTTCAAATCATCAGTTGACTTAGGGTTGACCCAGTCAAACCCTAATTGCACCACTCATGGCTGAGTCTTCTTAATCTTGCAAAATGACCTGTCTAGGCCTCAAAGTGAGCTTCAACACTTCTCATGAGCTCTCTCAAGACCTCAAGTCCATCCTCATGGCCTCATAATCATCCGATGACTTTCCACAACTCTCAAGTTAGGAGACCTACACACTTGGCCTCAACCACTCTCTCTGAGGATCTTTTACTTTCTCTGACAAGGATATCAACCCTTGAATACTTGAATAACTTTCTTAACTAGCTTCATAGTCTATTATAGCTCTTGATTGGTAATCATACCTCTTGATCTCCTGCATACATATCAATGAAATGCAAATGACAATGCTAATGTGAGTGAATTGAAACATAAGCTAGGTGAAGAAATGTTGGGCAAATTTTAGGGTGCAACACAATCAACATATAATACAAATCCTTGGGGATGGGTAGACCTTTTGGCTTCATGATTGTGAATTTTGAACCTAAGGAGACCCCTTGATGTGTGCATTGTATTTGTGAATACTCGTCCACGTGCTTATTTGTGTATGTCTGTGAATACTTGTGTTCTTGTGTTTGTGCATTTCATTCGCATCATATTCCGCATTCATGAGTAGCCTGATGGTTTCAAGGAATCCTATTGTTTTATTCCTTTGAAAAAATCAACAGAGATATTGGATCTTTGAATCAAAACTTTTTAGTTTTTTTCAAAACGTTCGCAACTTCCCTTTGAGTTCCTTGAAACCATTTGGGCTTGCATGCGTATATTGTTACATTTGCATTATGCATTTGTATTTCTCAGCCTTGCGTCTCTTTGTCTCCCTCTTGTTTAGAGAGAGAGAGGGGATACCTAGCACATATCCAGGACAAATGGCAACAATGGATGAACTTTTGAGAGCTCAAGAAACTCTGAAAAAGCACATCAGAATTCTCAAGTGTCAGATGAATTAGATTCTAGAGACATTGCATAACATGTTGAAGAAAGAAGGTCACTCTCACCATGTTAAGTCCAAAGAAACTAAGGTTGCATTATCTCCGATGGTTCCTCTAACTCGAGGACTTCCTCGGTATCAACGACCAAATAACCTTCAATCACGTCAGCATGCCCGACAAAGACCAAGGAAACCAGAGAGACATTTCAGTCTGTTTCCAATGTTATATAGTCAGATACTTCCAGACTTGATCCAAGGCATTTTGATAATACCAAAGGAGCTGAAACTGGTGATTCCTCCTTACCCTATAGGCTTTGATACCAACGCCAGATGCGGCTATCATGCTAGGGAACTGGGGCATTCAACTGAAGATTCTAAAGTACTCAGAAACGAGGTTAAATATTTTCTCGACTCCAAAATGATCTCTTTTACGCCTCAAGGTGTTCAAGTCAACAAAACTTCACCATCTCTCATGTCTCCTCCACAGCAAGAACATGCACCCGAAGAAATTTCACACAAGTCAGTATCTGACCAAGCGGCCAAATATCATAAGATTACAAGAAAAGTCTCTCACCACTCAGTGTTTGTTCCTCCTCAAGGTTCTCAAAGCCAGAGCTTGAACAAGAAGAATCATGTCAGAAAATATAAGACTTGCGGAAAACCAATTCCCGTACTGCTAAGAAAACTTTACCCGATATTGATTCAGAACTCACTAGTGACTCCGCGACTTATCAATCATGTGTCAGGGCCATGGCACAATGGAACCTGGCCTGTGAATTTCACAAAGGAGCTGAGGGAGACAACTTAGATGCATGTCTGGCATTAGGTTTTCTTGTGCGAGAGCTGATCAATGACAAAGACTTGATCCTCGAAGAAGACCACCCAGAAGTTGAATGTGGATACTGTACTGGGACAACGGGGCACCTAGTTAAAGAGTGTAAAGGTTTTAAACTGAGACTGCAAGAGTTGCTGAAAACTCAGGAGGATAAATCAAATGACAGTGCCGCAATTCCTAAATCCAAAGGCAAAGGACCTGCGAGACTTCTCATAATTCTATACCACAAAGAGCAAGTGGTTGCTGAAGGTGTTTTCCCCTCTGGGCTTGAAATCTGAAGTCTGTCAAAGTTTAATCCCCTAAGGCTGGAAACTGTAGACTACTTCAGCATTATGTTGTATTTTATTTGCATTTGTATTGTTTGTAAGTTGTTGTCCGTTTTGAATTTACAAGATTAATGAAATGTTTCAGCATGTTTTGATTAAGTCCATTCATTTCACTATTTCTCTTTCCTTTCATTGTTATAAGTAAATGAAAAATGCAAAAATTTCTTTTCTTTACCAAACGGTTGTTTAAAGCAAAGATTGGGGAGGATGATGAAAACCATGTCCATAATTGTTGTTGATATGCTTTCAATTTAACTTTATCGATGATGTAAGGCATTGTTTCAATCCCTAAACACTGGATTAATAAGGAAGATAATCCCTCATTAACCCCTTCGAGCCCAGAAGTAGGAGTTTTCTTTCTTTACAAAAATAAATAAATAAATAAACCTTAAATCTTAAACCTGGGGCAAGGTAGTTCTCAGTTTAATTTGGGTATGCGTTCAAATGCAAGAACTTCACCAAGACACCTGTCAGCTCCCTTAAATCCATTGAATAAATATTGTACAAGTTGTTCCAAAAGTAATATCTAAGGAAGGAGATTTAAGAAATCCCTACTTGAAGAATGAGCTGAGTCCCTTTCAAGGCAAAAGCCAAGAAAGATGGGAAGCTCATAACCTTGCCTTATACAAAAAGGCTTGTATGAAAATCAAAAGAGGAATTCATAAATCTTTCAATCTGAAAGTCCTCAATAGCAAAAAAGCTACCAAATACTGTAAGGGAGTAGTGACTACTTTTGGTTTGTGTACCATCGCCAGCTTGTCACCAGTTCAATTCCTAAGCTTGTAAGAACCTGAATGTGTAGTTTGAGTTAACTGAACGTAGGATTGGAGTTCATCGTGGAGAGTGGGTGGGAAAAAATAACTTTGAGCCTTTATCCTTTGTTTTATGAACCGTGAACCGACCCACGTTACAACCCTTAAAAGACCTAATTAAGGTAAGGTTGCTTTGAAAGCATATTACAGCAAGGTTGGATAACCTGACTCCTAATGATCTTTGATAATTGTGTGTGTTAATCACTTTATCCATCACTTGTAAAATGATTGGATCCCTTTCACTTTGATCACTCTGTCGTGTGTGTTTCATCAAAAAAATTCATTTTCATAAGTTTGTATGAATTTTGCATTGAAAATTGCCAATTTTTAATGAACAACATTGTGTGCAAGATGATCCAATATCAAAGGAATCCCAACAAATGCTACCAGCTTGGGAATTTGACTTGGTAAAGGAAGCTCAGCCTGGGGCAACCAATTTGAAGGATTTTTTAATCATTTGTCACAACGTTCAGCTAATCAGAAGCGATCAGGTCAAGATCAGATGAATCTCTCAAAGAACAGTTTAGTCTGGGGCAACTCTGTTGCAATTACCAGCTAGCAGGGGCAAGTTTGTTCCCCATTTGTTATTTCCACAATATGAGGACTTTGTTGTGCAAATACAGTTAAACTGGGGCATTCACGTTGAGATTTGTGAATATCTCTAAGAGTTTGAAGACATTGAAGCATCTTTATACCAATTCTTTTGTAAAATGCTCTTGATGGCTTCTTCTCACAAACCATGTAATCTGGGGCATAAAAGGTTTGAAGAATGTTTGTCGCAAAAGCCATTGCTTACTTGAAGATGATTATTATACTATCGAGGGGAAGAAATGTCTTATTCTCATGATACCTTTTGCCAGCTCCCCAATTAAGTTGTTACTTCGATTGATCTGGGCATTTCCCTGTGTGATTTTCCTCCTCCAACAAAGAATTCAAACTCATGATGGAAATCCGAGTGAAGTCATAATGTTGTGTCCTAAGTAGATTACTCTCTCCCAAAGAAGTTTGTAACCTTGAAGTGGATCTGCTAATCTTCTTAATCATCCCCGTTGATGTCGAATTTAGTGAAGTTGGCTGGGTATCCCTGTCAAGATGCTTATTTCATCTCCAGTTTTGTTTTTTCTGTTTTGTCAGGATAAACATAAGCATAAACATAAGCATATGCATAGCATCTGTGCATTTTTTCTATCTCTGGTTGTTACCTGTTTTGATTCACTTTGGTGTTTTCCCCAAGTGACTGGGTATGTTTTCTCTCTCCAATAGAGTTGTCAGCCTTTAAGCATAAAGTGTCCATCCTTTCTCAATTCCACACAGAGTTTAATCCTCGTGGATGATGGTTGCTTCAGTTATCTTTTTCCATGTTTGGATAAGATGCATCCTTATTCGAGTTCATTCCTCGATGGTTGGAGTCTTATTTTGACCGTTTCTTTCTAGCTTGTTCCTAGATCAAACTTTGGTCCCCAGGCGGTTGCCGAAACTAATTTGAATGTGCATTTATTTTGCACCATGTATTGTAAGAAGAACTTATCTGCAATTCCCCAAAGAAAATAAGTGGAGGTCTCGTTTGAGAAGCTTATCTTAGGGACGTTAAGGTCTGGTTGTTACCAGTATTGTTTGAAAAGTCCAGTGGTGACTGGCATTGGTTGAAAGTTCAGTGGTTACTAGAATCGTTTGGAAAATCCAGTGGTTACTGGTATTGTTAATTTGGTGGTTACCAATCATTGGTTGAAAGTCCAGTGGTTACTGGCATCGTTTGGAAAATTCAATGGTTATTGATATTGTTAATATGGTGGTTACCAATCATAGTGGAGAGTCCAGTGGTTACTGGCATCGCTTGGGAAATCCAGCGGTTACTGGTATTGTCGATTTGGTGGTTACCAATCATGGTGGAAGATCTAGTGGGTACTGGAAGTGATTGAAAGTCTAGTGGTTAGTGGCATCGTTAGATCCAATGGTTATTGGCAATTTCATCCAACATTGTTGTGTTTTTTATTGTTGGTGGTTACCAACATTTCCGGTAAAGTCCAATTGTTTGGCATACAATAGAGTTTAATTATCCTGTATCTTTCCTGATGTTTCCTGAAGATCCTGCTTGATCTCTTCATTTTAGGAATTTCCAGAGGCTTAGATGTTTATCCTTCCTTGGAAATCTAGTGTTGACTGGTACTAATGAATTGGTGGTGACCAATCATATTCCATGTAAGACTAGTTGGTAATTGGCGTTGAGGAAATCCAATGGTGACTTGTACTGATGAATCAGTGGTAACCAATCATATTCCATGTATGGCCAGTTGGTAATTGGCGTTGAGAAAATCCAGTGGTGAGAGGTACTGACGATTTGGTTGTTTATCATTCCAAGTGAATTCATGTTTGTTTCCATCCCAAGATCAGGTTTTGTACCGTTAGAGATGTATGCTTTGAACCCCGAGTTCAGGAATTTCCAGAGACTCGAATGTTTCCATTTGTGTGAAGAATACAGCTATCTGTCTCTACTATATCCTAATGTTTTGAGGATATTAGTTTTTGATCCTAATGTTTTAAGGGTATTCGTCCAATCCTAATGTATTTAGGGTTGTGTCTCTACTATATCCTAATGTTTTGAGGGTATTATTTTTTGATCCTAATGTTTTGAGGGTCTTTGTCCAATCCTAATGTATTGAGGGTTATGTCTCTTCTATATCCTAATGCTGTGAGTATATTAGCTTTTGATCCTAATGTTTTGAGGGTCTTTGTCCAGTCCTAATGTATTGAGGGTTGTGTCTCTACTATATCCTAATTTTTTGAGGATATTAGTTTTTGATCCTAATGTTTTGAGGGTCTTTGTCCAATCCTAATGTATTGAGGGTTGTGTCTCTACTATATCCTAATGTTTTAAGGATATTAGTTTTTGATCCTAATGATTTGAGGGTCTTTGTCCAATCCTAATGTATTGAGGGTTGTGTCTCTGCTATATCTTAATGCTTTAAGGATATTAGCTTTTGTTCCTATGGTTTTGAGGGATATATTTGTGCTTCCTGTTTGAAGATCTGGTGGTTACTGATATAATAAGTTTTTGGTTGTTACCAATCCCTACAGAAGTCCAGCGGTTACTGGCGTTGATTGATAAAACTAATGCGTATTGGTATGTGGTTTGTTTGTTACCAGTTCCCCAATTAAGTCCGATGGTTATTGCCAAAGTTTTAGATGGTTGTAACCAATATCTTTAGACACCCATGATTTGTCTAAGAGATCTAGTAATTACTGGTATCCACGATTAACCTAATCTTGTTTCCTGTGTCTCCCTGAAGATCCCGCTCGAACTCTTCGTGTTAATGAAATTCCATTGGTTTGTTTCCCAATAGGGATCATGTCTCTTGAGTCCCGAATTGGAGTTTGAGTCCATTGACTTTGTTTTTCCTCTGTGATGCATACTCTGTTGGATGTGTATTCCCTCATTGGAGATCTGATTTCCCCAGTAAAGTTTTGTCTCCTCGGTGAAATTTTACTCCTTCTATCCCTAGGTGGAACTTCTGTTTCCTATCACCTGTGGAAGATCCCCTTGAAGCACCATCATTAGTCATGTATAAACTATCGCTTGTTATGCCTTGGATCTTTCCCAGTGTGCCTGGTCCCCAATGAGTGATTACTCGTTGCTTTGTTGTTCTTTTCTTTTGCTTGTGTGTCAGCATTCGCTTGCATCTAAGAATCATAAAACATCATTTAGAACTCAATACATGTTAGCATTTTTCCTTTTTCATACCATTATATCTAAGGGACAAAAATTTTCGGTTTGCTATATTTAAATACCTTTTTCACTACGATTCTATGAGGATTGTTATCTCTCATTGCCATCTTGTGAAGATATTTAAATAGGGGCAACTGTTCTACCCCAAATTTTGAACCCTAGATTTCATCATCATTCTAGGAGCATCAACATTTGTTTATCTAACCTTAATCCCTTTCAAGTTTGATCTTTGTTAAGATGTAGATGAATTGGGGTTTCACACTGTTGATAATCAGGGTTTCTATGGTTTGATCAGTTAAGGTTTTGGATTGATTCTCCATGTAGCAACTCTCTACATCATCAAGGATACTATATTGGCTCAATTATGAATCCAATTTGAGATTGTTACCCAAGAAAGAAAAACAACACAGTCTAGGACCCCAGATTAGGGTTTCTAATCAGAAAAGTCAACTATAGTTTGACTTTTGATTTAAATGGAATTCCAATTGTGGAATCATGGTCCATAAAGCTCATATGACTTATTGAAGTCCCCTCAAAAAGTTTCAAGGCCTCAGGGAACCCAGAACACTAACATTTGATTCTGAGGTTTTCGATTGTTCGGTTCGTCTGACTAAAAAGTCAACTCATTGACCAATAGGGTTTTGACCTAAAATTGAATACAATTATGTTCCCAATGATATGTCATGTCTAATCATGAATTTTGGTTACCATTGGATCAAGAATTGAGAAGTAATAAAAAAGTCGAGAAATTAAGGTTTTGAAAGGGGCAGGGCCATCACTTCCTAACCACACATCAATATGGAGTGGTTCAAAGCTTGTTGGAAAGGTCTTGAGAAGTCCTGCAAAAGTGACACAGTGACATATGTTCAAAAAATTAATGGATTTTGAGTTATGAGCAAAGACAAGGCAAGAGGGGAAAAACACTTAGAAAATTTTCATGTTTTTTGTGCTTGTAAGTCAATTTTTCAGCCAACTTCAAAGGGATTTATGACACAATTACCTTTGGAATTTGAAATTGTGTAAAACATGAAAGTTGTAGATCATATTTGGGGCTTTCCAGCCAATTGGTTAGAGAGAATTAAAGGAGACAAGTTGGAGATTTGTCATGTCACCAAACCAAGTCCAACTCATGCCAAAGGGTGCATAAACCAGTCAATTGGTTTCTAAACACTTAGTTAGCCTTTGATATGATGCTTAGAGGTATGGTTGATGATAGTACAAGAGCTATCCACAAGAAAAACCAGAATTTTGGTTAAAGGATTTGTTTAATAAAAAGAAAGTACAAACAAGTACACCATGAAAGAGAAACTTTTGAGAAACTTTGTTGCAGCCTAGCTATCCCCATCTTTCCATCCCTCTAATCACCTCATTCAACTTATTTGTAGGCTATTCTAGTGCTGAGATGCATTGGAAATACACACAAATATCATAATCAAGATGAAGAGGAAGATTTGCTTCTATTTCCCTCCAAAAAGCAAGATCTTGCAAGAAGGTCCAGTCTGCCCTCACCCTTTGCTCCTCCACTCTTCCTATAAATAGAAAATCATCTACACATCAAAAATACACCATTGAAATGCTTGAAACCAACTGAAACTCCCTCCTTCCCACAGTTGCAAAGTTCTTGCAAAATCTCACTAAATTTCCAAAACCAAAAAAAAATTGTTTTGCACTTTCACCCCAAAAACCTTTTCCCAACACTTTCAAACTGAAACCAAGCCTCAAACATATCACAAATGATGTGTTAGAGCTGTTCAAACCCTCACCTCAGCCAAGAACTCACCCAATCCAAAAGTCAACCCTCAAAACCTCATTTTTGTTGACTTTTTTGCGTTTTAAAGGACAACCACTAGTCCGTTGCCTTTCTTTGAGCTTTAAGACCTCTCTCACTTCATATTTGACATATAGAAGTTGTCCATAACCAATCCAAACTTCTGTAACAAGGATTGAAGGAGTTCTCTTTGAAAATCATTGGATTTTGGAGGTTTTTCTTCACTTGCAAGCCATTCTGCCCATCAACTTGCTTGAGCTTGATTTGGAGCATCATATCATTATCCTAGGAGCATTTGTATACCTTGTAGGAGCACTCAAAGTCTCTTAATTTCTTATTGTGCAAGCTTGCTTCAAGAGGTAACCTAAAACACAAGAAAACTTGAAATTTTCACTTGCATTTTACATGTTACCATGACTTTTAGCTATGATTTGGTGTTGTACATTGTTTGAACATGTCTTATGTTTGTTATGTGTCATGTATGAATAATTGGTTTCATCAAAACATGTAGTTTTTGAACTGTCAAATTCTGGTCACAAGCTAGGTCACAAACTAGGCTCAACCTAGTCACTTTTTGCATTTTGCATCCAATCTGCCAAACCATGTGTGCATATTTGGATTTATTTTATGCTAAACTCTTAATATGATTTATATGTGATTTTTTGTACACTTTTTTCACCAAGCACGCCACTATACATGACTGTTCACATGCTCACGCTTTTGGTTGTCACCAAACTTGCCCTAAACATGAGGCTATCGAATTTTCTTGTGGGTGCATGGTATAAAAAAATAAATGGTATCATTGAATTCCTTTTTCAAAAATACACAATTTTCACTTTTGTTTCACTCTATTTGGTTAAGAATTGACTGAGTTCCAATCCTTCACGCAACTTTTGTAACCTTGTCTTGCCCTAGTTTTTGCCCTCTTGGTGCACCAACTTGCAATGATCATAACTTGCTCAATTTTTGTGATATTGATGCCATTATTTTTGAAAACTACTACTTATCATGTCTATCTTGATTTAGTGAAGAAATAATTCAAGGATTTTTAACCTATAAATACTTTGATCCACTTGAAAAACATGTGTTTTTAGGGTTTTTACCTTTGTGTTCTTGAACTTTTTCAAACTTATAACTTGATTTTTCTTGCGATCTAGATCTTGTGTGATTCATATATGTTTTTTAACATGTTTAAATGCTCAAATGTTTTTGATTAACTTCCTTACCGTGTTCATACTTGCTTTTTTGAATGCATATATGTGAAAATGGCCTGTTGAACTTCATCTGTGAACTTTGCCATGATTCTTGATGTTGTAACCTTTTGAATGTATTCACTATGCCTCATTTTACTTGTTTATGTGTCTTGTTAGAACCATAAAATGTTTAGGGTTTGTTCTTGCCTTTCTAAAATGCTTGAATATGCATGGTATGTGTAACACCCTTAATTGGAATATTTTAATTCATTTATTTAATTGAGAATATTCGTATTTTGGTGGTTTCCGGTGGTTTTGTGGATTATTGGGAATTATGCATTTTTGGATTATTTATTTAATTAATAGTATACAATATGGAAATATTAGTATTATTATTAGTTAAAATAAATATAAGTGAAATAAGGGTAATTTGGGCATTTAGAGGAGTTAGTAAGGGTGTTATGGGAAAAGTCCAATTGTGTGGCCCAAGACTAGGTTTAACAAAAAGAAATTCTGAAGGAAATTAGGATTCATTTTGTTAACCGTGAAAAGTATTGAGGCCAGAGCTCTGAGGAGAAGATTGGAGGCAGAAGCTTCGAGAGATTCCCTGAAAGATTGAAAAGGTTTTGATCGACAACTAAGGTATGGGGAGTATAGCCTTTCATAATTTTCCATGTGTGACTTTCAGTGTATTTAAGGTCGATTTAAGGGTTTAAGAGTTTTGAGGAGAATAATGAGAAAAATGGATTTTTGGCCTTCGTGGCCTAAATCAATTATTGAGAATTTTAACCGTAGGGATTTATTTGGGAAAAAGGAAAACTAGGCCTTCGCGGCCAAAAACTATGATTTGACTCTAACCCTGTAGGAAAATTTGATAGTGAGAACCCTAATGGTTGTGGTGTAGTGGTAAGTATTCCTGACTGTTAGAGTATAGATATGAGAAATAGTGACCTTTGGCCTTCGTGGCCTAAACCTATTAGTTTGGATCTAACCTGGAATCCGTTGGGGAAAAGGGAAAGGTAGGCCTTTGTGGCCAAAATCTTGAATTGTTATATGTCTAACCCTGAAGGGATATTAATATTTGATAGTGAGAAACTCTGATGCCTTAGGGTGTAATTGAAGGAAAAATTATGATTTAGGGCGTGAATATGTTACGGGATTGGCCTAGTAAACCGTAGCTTTTGTGCCTTTATCGCCGTAAGACCTTAGGGATGATTTAGAGATGTTTTGGGGGCATTAAGAAAGTGAATCGTGTGGACTTTTGGGTTGATTTAGGTTCTGGAGTGTTACATTGTTTTGCTGTCTGTCACGACTGTTCATGTTTTCAATCGAAATTGTTTTAGACATAACTTTTGATCTGTAAGTCCGTTTTGGCCCCTGTTCGAAGTGGTGGAAAGCTAATGAACAGAGATATAACATAGTATAGATAAGGGAATTGGTTTCACAATATTTTTATATCTAATTATGTTTGAGAAGTCAATTGTGTATATGTTTTATTAATGAATCATGTTCTGGTTCAGTGATATCTTGATGTTTTGATGCTGCAATTTTCCTGATGAATTACCATGAGGGTAACTGTGATAATATGTGATAATATGATGAATTAACATGAGTAGGACTGTGAAGTTTATGTGATTAATAGGCGATAGTATGAGAATTACCGCGAGTATAATTATGAATTAATATGTGATAATATGTGATAATATGATAAATTAATATGAGTATGACTGTGAGCGCTATGTGATTTGTATATGATTATATGATGATTTCTATGATGTATGATGATGATTATTATGATTCTATGATGACATGATGTATGATGATGATTATTATGATGAACTATGATGACATGACATATAATGATGATTATGATGATGAACTATGACGTTTGATGATGATGAATATGATGATTGATGATGCACCTATGATGTTGTTATGAGGATGATTTATGATGTGTACATCATGCATTCATGTGCATCCGGACTTCGGTTCAGGACCTCAATTACTTTGGCTTCAATCCCATTGTATGGATGTGAAGTGTTTTGATGTACTTTGATTCTCAAGTAGAATAGACCCTATTGATGGGGATCTATGGAGGGTTGATGGCCTAGTGTCCATTGTGCTGTGATGATTGGTACCACATGTTAGAACATAGATTGGTTCTTAGTTATATCTCTATGTTTTGATGATAACACTTATGAAATTTTGTATTAAGAAATTATATACTCTAAATTTGTTCAAGTATTTTTGCTGCAGATATTAAATTTAATATTCTTCTGAAAGCAAAAATGGATCTGAACATTGAACTACACAAGGCTCTGAAGCGTCAGAAGCATTTCTTAGAAGACTCTAAGCGCTGCCTACAGAAGACTCTGAGCGCTTCCTAGAGAAGGATCTGAAGCAGAAGCTACATAAGCATCTGAAGCGTATACTGAAGACTTTGTATGAAGAGTTTCAAGCACTGTTTATCATAAGACTCTGATAGTACTGATCGCTGCTAGTACTGAGGATCTGATCTCCAAACTCTGCTCTGATTAATTACATGCTGAAGCACGCTTGCTGCAACACTCTGATACAGCAAACTCTAAAGACATCAAGACTCTGATCACTCAAGGCTCTGATGTTAATTGCTGTGAATTAGAAACTTGTTGAAGAAGATTATTTGAAGTTATATCTGTTGGTTATGCCAAACGACTCTTTCCTCATTTATGCTAGACACAAGAACACAAGCAAAAAGGATTTCTCTGAACGTTCTACTTCTAGGAAAGGTCAAGTGATGTGAAGACAAAAGGCTACAACTACTTTGCAGTACACGGTCTTCAAGCTTGCAACGTCTTGGATTTCTAAGTCTATAAAAGAAAGCCTTCAACAACATTCTTCAGTTGACGAACATTGACAAAAATTGAACAATTCATTGAAAACTCTCTCTAAACTCTCATACAAATTATTATTCTTTGCTAAATAGTTTTCATAAGTTCTTAAACTTAAGTGTAAATCACAGTTGTGATACAGCTTACTTAGAAGCATTCAAACACTTGTTTAGTTTACATTTAATTGTAAAAGTTCCTTGAGAAGACCAAGTTGTGGTCAGTAGTTCTTGAGAAGACTAAGAACAGTTGTTCTTAGTGGTTGTTATTGTAATCAGTTTGGTTATAGTGGATTAAGTCCTTGAGGAGAAAGGCAAATCACTCTTGATAGGGTGGACTGGAGTAGTTGAGTTCAACGAACCAGGATAAAAATCTTTGTGTTTTTATTGCCATAATATTTTCAAAATCCTTATTCAACCCCCCCCCCTTCTAAGTATTTTCTCACCTTCACCACTTGCATTGAGTCTTGTTGCATTTGCATTTATGGGTCCTTTTGTATGAACTATGATGTTGTGGCCTTTGAGGCATATTGAAGGATATGAATGTGTTGAATATGATTATGATGTCATTTATATGTTGATTTTTATACATTGATTATGATGAATTGTTTCACTCACCCTGCCTGTTTGAATGTTACCTCTACGTGGGTAACATGCAGATGATCAGGTTTAGCCGTGGACGCCGTTGAGGATTTTTGAAGTCTTTGAGTTATTAACCTTTTGGTTAACTTTGAGGGTTTTGCTCTGATATGTAACATCGGCTTGGGTTCTTTTGAGTTAAACTATATACTGTTGAGTTATTTTGCTTATCTTCCCGTATAAGGAAAACCTTGATTTATACCTTTTGAGTTCCGCTGCTTTGTGCAATTTGATGTATTTTGAGAAACCTGTTGTCCACGGAGCATTGACTTATTTTGAGCTATTGAGAAATGTACACCCTTTGAGGTGATTTTTATTGAGTTAAATAATTTACTCTGATATCTGTGTTATTTTGTCTTAATAATTGTGGGGTAAAAAAGGGTGTTACATTAGTGGTATCAGAGCCTGGTTGGCCCGTCCGGCCAAGTTGTCTAATGTTAATTGTCCCCTGGTATGCGACATGTGCATAAAAACATTGTCGGTACACGTTTGTTTTCTAACCTTTGTCGTAAGAAGTGGGAATGAATCAAGTGGAGGAGAAGCTTGTGCTTCTCCAAGATGCTGCAAGTGTGGAATGGTGGCTCAGTGTGTCGATGAACGCTCTTATAGTTTGGTAAAGATGGTTTATACCCCATCATGATTTTTGGCTGTCTATTGACAACTTGAGGGACTGATCACCCTTAATCTCTTGTTGATGGTGGATGGAGTCATGTTGGATGGGATATACGTGTCTTGCAAGCTTAGATGGCGTGAGCAGTGAATTGCTTTGAGTTAAGCTAAGTGCTTACAAATTGTTTTGATAAGTCGGTGCAGGATGGTGCTGAGATGTTTATTTTGATAGAAACTTTGAGTGTTAATGAAAGTGGGGAAGTTGGTGGTTTTCCAATTAATTATTATTTTCCGGAGGTTTTTCCTGATGAGATAAGTGATTTACCACCAGAACGCGAAGTGGAGTTGCGATTGACTTAGTTCCTGGAACTAGTCCGATATTGATGGCTCCATATCGTATGCCTGTATTGGGACTGAAAGAGTTGAAAAGGCAACTTGAAGATTTGCTAGAGAAGGTTATGTGAGGCTTTGGGTGGATTATAGATAAGTGAACAAGGTGACTATTGAGAATAAGTGTTCACTAACAAGGATTGATGATTTGATGGATCAGTTGGTTGTTGCAAGTGTGTCCAGTAAGATAGATTTGAGAACCGGGTATCATCAGATTCGTGTGAAGGCTGAAGATATTCAGGAGACTGCTTTTAAAACAAGGTATGGACATCATGAGTATTTCGTGATGCCATTTGGTGTGACTAATGCACCATGTGGGTTTGTAGAGTATGGACAGGATTTTCCATACTTATTTGGTCAAGTTTTTGGTTGATATGACTAAGGTTGGAGTTGTATAGCAATGGGAAGCTCCAAAAACCTGTATTCGAGATTAGAAGTTTTCTTGGGTTGGCAGATTGTTATCGGAATTCATTGAAGGATTTTTCCAAGTTATCTTTACCATTAACACAATGGACTAGGAAGGTTCAAGCTTTTGTTTTGGGATGCAAAGTATGAAGAAAAGTTGCAAGAGCTTTTGAGAAGACTGACAACAGCTCAGGTTTGATTGTGCCGAATCCGACAGAACCATTGTGGTACATTGTGATGCTTCGTTGATGGGATTGGGAGGTGTGTTAATGCAACATCAGCAAGTTTAGCTTATGCTTTAAAGTAACTTAAAGGGTATAAGAGGAATTAGCTGACGCATGATTTAGATTTGGTTGTTGTTGTGGGTGTGTCAAAGCTTTGGAAGCTTTATTTGTTTGGTTTGAGAATTGAGATGTGTAGTAATCGTAAGAGTTCTAAGTATTTTTTTGATTAGAATGAGTTGACTGTGAGGAAGAAGAGATGACTGAGACTTTTGAAGGATGATGGTTTTGGGTTGAATTACCATTCGGGTAAAACAGATGTGGTAGCAGATGCATTGATTTGGAAATCTTGCATATACCGATGACGATGGTAAAAGAGTTAGAACTGATTGAGCAATTTTGTGATATGAGCTTGGTTTGTGAAGAGACTTCTTATGGTGTTAAGCTTAGTATATTGGACCTTACTAGTAGTATTCTTGATGAGATTTGATGAGGTCAGAAATCTGATTTGGGTTGGTAGATCGGTTGGATTTGATGAGTCAAAGTCGAAGGACAGATTTTTGGATTAATGGAAATGGTATCATGAGATGTCGTGATAGAGTTTGTGTTCCATATATTGTTGAGTTGAAGAAGAGTATTCTTGAGGAAGGACATTTAAGTGGATTGAGTATCCATCCCGGTGCTATGAAGAGGTACCCGGATTTGAGGAAATTGTTCTGGTGGCCAGGGATAAAGAAAGAAGTGGTTGAGTTTGTATATGCAGTTAGACTTTCCAAAGGTAGAAGATTGAACATCAGAGACCGTTGGGTCTGACGTAACCGTTGAATATTCCAGAATGGATATGGGATAGTATTTCCATGGATTTTGTGTCGGGTTTGCCGAAGACTGTGAGAAGGATATGATTCAATTTGGGTGATTTTGGATAGATTGACTAGATCAGCTCATTTTATACCAATGAGGATTAATCATTCTATGTTGAAGCTAGCTGAGATGTATATTGAGGAAGTTGTGAAGTTGTATGAGATACCATCGAATATTGTGTCAGATGGAAATCTGAGATTTACATCGAGATTTTGAGAGAGTTTGCTGACGCTTTGGGTACCATGTTGAAGTTGAACTCGGCCTATCATCCGCGGACGAATGGACAGACAGAGAGAACTATCCAGTCTTTAGAGGATTTGTTCAGAGCTTGTGTGTTTGATCAAGGTGGATCGGGGATAGTTATTTGTCGTTGGTTAAGTTTACCTACGATAACAGTTACCATTCTAGTATCACAATGGAACCGTATGAGGCTTTGTATGGTATGAGGTGTAGGACTCCTTTATGTTGGTATGTGTCAGGCGAGAGTGTTGTGCTCAGACCTGAGATTATGCAAGAGATGACTGAGAAGATCAAGAGGATCCAAGAAAAGATGGATGTTTCGCAGGGTCGTCAGAAGAGTTACCATGATAAGAGGAGGAAAGCACTTGAATTTCAAGGGGGAGATCATGTGTTTTGAGAGTTACATCGGTAACTGGTGTTAGTCGAGCTTTGAAGTCTCGAAAGCTCACACCGTGTTTTGTTGGTCTGTATCAGAGTGGCGCAGTGGAAGCGTGAGAGAAGTAGCATGTTAGACTGCCCTACCGTTGTCGCTTGTGAATTTGCATGATGTGTTTCATGTGTCTCCGTTGAGGAAGTACATTCCAAATTCATCGCATGTGATTCAGATGGTTGATGTACAAGTGAGAGATGATTTGACTATTGAGGCATTGCTAGTTCAGATTGATGAACGAGAAGCAACTTCGAGGTAAAGAGATTGCCTTGGTAAAGGTAGTTTTGGGAGGACCAGCTGGAGAAAGTTGGATTTGGGGGCGTGAGGACCAGATGAGGGAGTCGTATTCGACTCTGTTTACTTGAGGTGATTTTCGAGGGCGAAAATTCTTTTAAGTGGGGGAGAGTTGTAACACCCCAAATTTAATTGGAATATTTTAATTAATTTATTGAATTGAGAATATTCGTATTTTGGTGGTTTTGTGGATTATTGGGAATTATGCATTTTTGGATTATTTATTTAATTAATAGTATACAATATGGAAATATTAGTATTATTATTAATTAAAATAAATATAAGTGAAATAAGGGTAATTTGGGCATTAAGAGGAGTTAGTAAGGGTGTTCTGAGAAAAGTCCAATTGTGTGTCCCAAGACTAGGTTTGACAAAAAGAAATTATGAAGGAAATTAGGATTCATTTTGTTAACCGTGAAAAGTATTGAGGCCAAAGCTCTAAGGAGAAGATTGGAGGCAGAAGCTTCGAGAGATTCCCTGAAAGATTGAGAAGGCTTTGATCGACAACTAAGGTATGGGAAGTATAGCCTTTCATAATTTTCCATGTGCGACTTTCAATGTATTTAAGGTTGATATAAGGATTTATGAGTTTTGAGGCGAATAATGAGAAAAAGGGATTTTTGGCCTTCGTGGCCTAAATCGATTATTGAGAATTTTAACCGTAGGGATTTATTTGGGAAAAAGGGAAACTAAGCCTTCGTGGCCAAAAACTATGATTTGACTCTAACCCTGTAGGGAAATTTGATAGTGAGAACCATGATGGTTGTGGTGTAGTGGTAAGTATTCCTGACTGTTAGAGTATAGATATGAGAAATAATGACCTTTGGCCTTCGTGGCCTAAACCTATTAGTGTGAATCTAACCTAGAATCCTTTGGGGAAAAGGGAAAGGTAGGCCTTTGTGGCCAAAACCTTGAATTGTTATATGTCTAACCCTGAAGGGATAGGAATATTTGATAGTGAGTAACTCTAATTCCTTAGGGTGTAATTGAAGGGAAAATTGTGATTTAGGGCGTGAATATGTTACGGGATTGGCCTAGTAAACCGTAGGTTTTTTGCATTTATCGCCGTAAGACCTTAGGGATGATTTAGATATGTTTTGGGGGCATTGGGGAAGTGAATCGTGTGGACTTTTGGGTTGATTTAGGTTCTGGAGTGTAACAGCGTTTTGCTGTCCGTCACGACTGTTCATGTTTTCGGTCGAAATCGTTTTGGACGTAACATTTGATCCGTAAGTCCGTTTTGACCCCCGTTCGAAGTGTTGGAAAGCTAATGAACAGGGCTATAACATAGTATAGATAAGTTAATTAGTTTCCAAATATTTTTATATCTAATTATATTTGAGAAGTCAATTGTGTATATGTTCTATTAATGAATCATGTTCTGGTTCAGATATGTCTTGATGTTTTGATGCTGCAATTTTTCTGATGAATTACCATGAGGGTAACTGTGATAATATGTGATAATATGATGAATTAACATGAGTAGGACTGTGAAGTTTATGTGATTAATAGGCGATAGTATGAGAATTACCGTGAGTATAATTATGAATTAATATGTGATAACTTAGAGGGTCTTGCTCTGATATGTAACATCGGGTTGGGTTCTTTTGAGTTAGACTATATATTGTTGAGTTATTTTTCTTATCTTCCCGTATGAGGAAAACCTTGATTTATACCTTTTGAGTTCCGCTGCTTTTTGCAATTTGATTTATTTTGAGAAAACCCGTTGTACACGGAGCATTGACTTATTTTGAGCTATTAAGAAATGTACACCCTTTGAGGTGATTTTTATTGAATTAAATAATTTACTCTGATATTTGTGTTATTTTTCCTTAATAATTGTGGTGTAAAAAAGGGTGTTACAGTATGCCTTGAACTTCTTATGTGAACTTTGACATGATTCTTGATGTTGTGACCTCTTGAAAATATTTATCATGCTTCATTCTACTTGTTTATGTGTCTTGTTAGAATCATAACATGCTAGGGTTTGATTGTTTTCTTGTTTGTTACCATGAAACTTCTATGATTTCCCCCATGAAGTTATGCATTTACACTTGAACTGTTGTAACATTTCTTGTATTCTTGCTTGTTTGATTGTCATCAACCCATGTTTAGTTGGTCTTATGTTGTTAAATTTGATCACTTTTGATCCTTATATATACTTGATTCAAGTTGCAACTTGTTTGCATCAATTTCATATGAATGTTATAGATGAACTTGTTGTTGTTGCACATGTTCTTTGCTTACATTGTTGGTTATTACCTCTATGTCTTTTGATCTTTGTTAAGATGTTAAATGTTGATCTTGATTTTTATCATGATTGTTTACATGCTCTTACTTTATTTCTTCAACTTTGTCAAGTTATTCCCCAGTGATGGAACTTGTTTGTTCACATCAAGTTGTCTGTATCCCTTGTGTCCAAAGGAAAGTCTCTCTATTGACCTCTGGGTCATAGATATCTCATTACCCTTATAGGCCTTGATAGAGCCATTTACCCTTTATAACTTAGGTTTAGAGTTATTCTTCTTTATTCATGTTTGAACTACGGATGCTCTGATTTCTCATTTATCGATGAGAATACGTAGGCATAAGATGCGATGTCTTGGCAAGCTCACTAACAACTAACTTCCTGTTAACATTTGAAACTTAGGTTTGGAGTCACCGTGCTCTAGGTAGTCGTCCCTTCGTGGATATTTCTCATGTTTACCTTTGCCATTAGACTTGGAGTCACCGAGCTCTATTTAGTCGTCCCGCTGTGGACATTCTCTTCCTTGCTAACTTAACCTTAATTTAGAGTCGCCGCACTCTATGTAGGTGTCTCACTGCAGACATTTACTTGCCCCCTGGAACCTCGACCACAGTCAAGAGTTCCTCATCCCTAGTGAGGTGAACTACAGTTGCTCTAATTCTATCCTAGTTAGGATACGTAGGCAGGAGATGCGATATCTTTGTGAGCAAATTTAGAAACTATCCTTAGGTTTTTACCTCAACCTAAACTTGTACCCTAATCCCAAGCCATAGCAAACTTTTAGCAAGCTTAACATACAAACATACAAAAAGGTTCCTGTAGAGTACTACAGATGTTTAGTATGTGAAATACCTACCGTAGGCATAACCAACCCTCGATCCTCAGTCTGTTAGCGTTATTGTTACATCGCGCAAAAGGTCTTTCTTTCTTTAACCTTTCCTTTGGATAAATCAAAGTCCAGTTGTGAATTTAATGAATTAAGATTCAAGTTAATCAATAGCTTGGTATCACGATTCTCACTGCAACATATAGCATTGGACAAGCTTTCATCAGTATCCACATCACATTCATCCTCTCCATCTTCAGTATTGGACACAAAGGCTATGCTCTTTTTCTTATCAGATTTGTCACTTATCCCCACTTCAAAGGTTAAAAGAGATCCAATAAATTCATCCACCCTCATCTTGCAGATGTCTTGAGCTTCTTCTATGGCAGTTACTTTCATATCAAATCTCTTGGGTAGAGACCTGAGAATCTTTCTTACAAGCTTTTCTTCTGACATCTTTTCACCTAGAACACTTGAAGCATTGTCTATTTCAAGGATATTCATATGAAGATTATGTATGCTTTCATCATCTTTCATCCTTAAGTTTTCAAATTTGGTAGTTAGTAATTGAAGTCTTGACATCTTTACCTTAGAAGTACCTTCATGAGTAGTTTTGAGTATCTTCCAAGCATCTTTAGCAACTTCACAAATGTTCACCAATCTGAATATATTTCTATCAATTCCATTGAACAGGGCATTCAAGGCTTTGGAATTTCCAAGAGCCAATTCATCCTCCTCCTTAGTCCATTCTTCCTCAGGCTTCAGGTCAGATGTAGCTTTTGCATCTTTCCCTACAGTCACAGGGTGTTCCCATCCTTTTATGACAGCTTTCCAAGCCTTACCATGTAATGATTTTAGGAAGGCCACCATGCGAGGTTTCCAATAATCATAATTATTTCCATCTAGAACAGGTGGTCTGCTTACAAATCCTCCTTCTTTGTCCATAGTACCAGAAAGTATAGTCCCTAGATCTCACCCAGAACCAGAGCAAGATGCCTGCTCTGATACGAATTGAAATTCTGGTATCAGATATGAGATGTCGAAAGAGATGTCACGACACTGATATCTGAACAATTACCAATATGTGAACAAGATAAAATGCAGTTAACAAATGTAAAGAGACACAAGAAATTGTTAACCCAGTTCGATGCAAACACACCTACGTCTGGAGGCTACCAAGCCAGGAAGGAAATTCACTAAACAGAATTAGTTTGAAGATTTTCAGCAAACTCTCTCTAGTTTACAATCTTCGCACCTAATCTCTACCCGTGTAATTTCTATCTCAGACACTCTCAAATAAGAGACACCTCTCACTCCCCTTCAATCACAGCAATGATAAAAATATAATATTAAAATGTAGAAGATACTCTTCAAGGATAATACTCGATCTTGCTTAAAAGCTTAAATCAATAACAATGCACCCGTGCTTAAAAGATTAGAGTGGACAACTTACAACTCAAAGAACTCAGTCCAACTCACACATCAAAGTGATGAGTGAATGGCTCACAATTAACAATAACACAAGAAGGTAGAAACCTTATTCCTTAAGCAATGCACACTCACAACCCTAGCATCTCACCTCTTCAATTAGGATTGCAAAGTCTTTATATAGAAACACTTTGAATGGGCTTTGGCAAAAGAAAAAACTAACTTTGATTTGATAAAATCAAATTAGATAATTCTTTAAACCTTTTCATAATTAACATCATAGAAATAGAACCAAATCAGATTTGATCAAATTAAATCAAATCAAACTTCAAATCTTCTCAAGATTTTATGCAGAAAATAGAACACAAGATTCCTCAGTTCTCCACGAGTTATCTATCAGAAGCTCTTTTGTTTAAAGAAGATCTCCACGTTGATTTGCACCAGCAAAATCTCTTATCACAAAAACACCCAAGGTTGCACAAAAACACAACAGACAAACTATAACATTCAGACTGAATGTTCTATACACATATGTCAAGACATCATACTTGACATCATGAACTAAACTATGCAATATCAAGAATAACCACCTGCCGAATGTTAAGATCATATGTCAAGATATCCTATAGGACATCTTGTGATAACACCAAGTTTTACCAAAATTGCTACCAATCAAAGAACTAACAATTACCACTCTAGGACCTGTACCTTATGAAAGCACCAAGGTCATTCCATGGAATTATGCGGTAGAGGTGTTTTGCAATTGTCAGAAACAAGAGTTGACAAGGTCATAATACGGAGATATTTCAGTTGAAAACATCGTCGAAACAAGAGGAGTTACCAGGAGCGGGAGGATTTTCTCTTCACCTGGAACTAGTGCTGATAAAGGTGATAAAGGGAAGGAAGGGCTATGGTAGAAGAAGATGTTCAGCAACAAGTTGATAAAGACGCTTTTGTAAAGGATACTGAAGAGTTCGTGCGGCTTATCCGCAAAAGTGTTATAATATTGTAGATCATCTACACCATACGCCATCTAAGATTTCCATTTTATCATTGTTATTGTGCTCCGAGGCACACCGAAATCTGCTATTGAAAATTCTGAATTCTGCATTCGTGCCGCAAGAGATTTTGGTAAACCGTCTAGAAGGGATGGTAGCCCATGTGAATGCTGGTAATGATATGGTTTTACAGATTTTGATTTAACGCCCGCCTTGAGAAACCATAATCACGCCTTACACATATCTATGGAGTGCATAGGTTCTCTTTTATCTCATGTCTTGGTTGATACCGGATCCTCTCTTAATGTACTGTTAAAAAAGGCGTTGATGAAACTGGACTTTCAAGGACTGATATGTACACCAAGTGACTTAGTTGTGAGAGCTTTTGATGGATCTAAAAGATCAGTGTTTGGTGAGATCACTATGCCCATACAGGTGGGGCCGGAAAATTTTGACGTAACATTTTATATCATGGATATCTAGCCAGCATACAGTTGTCTGCTGGGCCGACCTTGGATACATGCTGCTGGGGCAGTTACTTCAACGTTGCATCAGAAATTGAAATATATGATGGAGGGAAAAGTGGTTATTGTCTGTGGAAAGGAAGATATCATGATAAGTCATCTATCATCTTTTAAGTATGTGGAAGTGGGTGGCAAGATCCACGAGACACTTTGCTAAGGTACTTGATGTTTCTGCTAAGCATGACAAGTTTGGTTTGGAATATAGTCCTTCTATGCCTTCTCAGGATCCTCCCAGGTATAGAGGACCAGTTCGCTTCACCAGCAGAGGAGTCATATTCGACCATATAAATGTTGTTGGCGACAACGAGGGAGATAGTGATTGTGATATGGATGCATGGATTCGTCCTTGTATCCCCGGGTACAAACTTTGCAACTAGACAGTGGAGGAATCATCCACGTCACATTAGAGAAGTAACTCACGTCTTTGTCTTCGATTATGACTGGTCATACGCCATGCACAAGGCGTAGTGACCTTATTTTGTAGGGCCCCATTTTTAACATTTTTACTTTATCATGAATAAAACACGCTCCTTTTGCATTCAAATATTTAGATCCCTGTTTTTCCTTTTTGTTTTACATTAAAAATAGTAAAATGGCAATTTGTTTTATGTTTGTTTGCATATCATAATCGGCATAAAACATCAATCATGCAGGTTGCACATCTCAGATACCATCAATCCTGATTCGGCTATGGCTCGATATGATTTTGATAATCCCATTTATCAAGCTGAAGAAGAGGTTGAGGAAGATTGTGACCTACTTGAGGAACTGGCTAGGCTTCTGAAGCAGGAGGAAAGGGTTATTCTGCCTCATCAGGAGGACATTAAAGTCATTAATCTGGGTACCAAAAATGAGAAAAAGGAAGTTAAAATAGGGGCCACATTGGAAGATGATGTAAAGAGAAGACTGGTTGAGATGCTCCGTGAGTATAAAGATGTCTTCCCTTGGACTTACCAAGATATGTCGGGGTTAGATACTGACATAGTGGTGCACCAGCTACCTCTTAGAGAAGAATATCCACCTGTAAAGCAAAAGTTGAGAAGGACCAGACCTGATATGGCAGTCAAGATCAAAGAAGAAGTTCAAAAGGAATTGAATGTTGGTTTTCTTACTATTACTAATTACCCTCCATGGGTCACTATTATCATTTGTGTATCTAAGAAAGATGGAAAGGTCAAGATGTGCGTCAATTACTGAGATTTGAATAGAGCAAGCCCGAAAGATAATTTATCGCTCCCTCATATTGATGTGTTGGTTGATAACACTGCTCAATTTTCAGTGTTTTCCTTCATGGATGGCTTCTCTAGGTATAACCAAATCAAAATGGCCCCAGAGGATATGGAGAAAACTACTTTTATCACACCGTGGGGGGCCTTTTGCTACAAACTTATGCCTTTTGGATTTAAAAATGCAAGGGAAACTTGTCAGTCGATAATGGTGACTCTATTTCATGATATGATTCATCATGAAATCGAAGTATATGTTGATGATATGATTATGAAGTCACAAACGAAGGAAGAACATTTGGTCAATCTTCTAAAATTATTTAAGAGGTTAAGGAAGTTCAAGCTGAGGTTGAATCCTAATAAATGCACCTTCGGGGTAAAATCGGGGAGGCTACTGGGTTTCATTGTCAGTGAAAGAGAAATTGAGGTGGATCCTGCAAAGATAAAAGCTATACAAGAAATTCCTGAGCCGAGAACAGAGAAGGAGGTTTGTGGTTTCCTTGGGAGATTGAACTACATTGCAAGGTTCATTTCTCACCTTACAGCCACTTGTGAGCCTATTTTTAAATTGTTGAGAAAAGATCAGGCAGTTTTCTGGAATGAGAATTTTCAAAAGTCGTTTGAAAAAATAAAAGAGTATTTGTAGGAGCCTCCGATATTAATGCCTCAAGTTGCTGGAAGACCTTTGATTATGTATTTAACGGTTCTGGAGAACATGATGGGTTGTTTGCTCGGTCAACATGACCAAACAGGTATGAAAGAGCATGTTATCTACTACCTGAGTAAAAAATTCACGGATTGCGAGTCAAGGTACTCAATGTTAGAAAAAACATGTTGTGGACTTGCTTGGCCGGCTAAGCGCTTAAGGCAATACATGTTAAATCGTACAACCATGTTGATTTAAAATATGGATCCGATTAAATATGTGTTTAAGAAACAAGCGCTTTCCGGAAGAATTGCTAGATGGTAGATGGTCCTTACAGAGTACGACATTCAGTATGTGTCTCAAAAGTCCATTAAAGGAAGTGTTTTATCATAATATCTCGTTGAACAGCCGATTGAGGATTATCAACCAATGAGGTTTGAGCTTCCTGATGAAGATAAAATGTTTCTGAAATGAAGGATTGTGATGAGCCTTTACCCGACGAGGGTCCCGAGATCGGATCTCAGTGGAAATTGATTTTTGATGGTGTTTTAACTCCTACGGCAGTGGAATTGGGGCAATTATTACAATGCCTCATGGTTCCCACATACCATTCACTGCCTAGTTAACATTTGCATGCACAAACAAATAAGCTGAATATGAAGCATGCATCATGGGTCTAGAAGAAGTTATTGATTTGAGAATAAAGAATCTAGATGTATATGGTGATTCAGCGTTAGTCATCAATAAAATCAAGGGAGAGTGGGAAACTCGTCAAGCCAACGTGGTGCCTTACAAGAACTATGCAAGAAGATTGCTACCATTCTTTGATAGATTTGAGTTTCATCATGTACCGAGGGCTGAAAATCATATGGCAGGTGCCTTGGCAACATTATCATTAATATACAAAGTGAATTTCTAGAATGAAGCTCCAGCAATCACTATCATGCGTCTTGATACACCGGCCTTTGTATTTGCAATTGAAAAAGCGTCAGATGGAAAGTCCTGGTATTTTAACATCAGGCATTTCCTCAAGACTCAAGAGTATCTGCCTGAGGCATTAAGTAAAGACAAGAAGACTCTAAGAAGGTTGTTGGGCAATTTCTACTTGAACAAGGATGATGTGATATACAAAAGAAACTTTGACATGGTCTTACTACAGTGTATGGATGAGCATGAAGCAAGTTTGCTGATGGAAGAGGTCCATGAAGGTTTTTTTTTGGTACTCACGCTGGTGGACATGCAATGTCTAAAAAACTATTGAGGGCATGATATTACTGGATGGCCATGGAGTCTGATTGTTTTAAATATGCCAGAAAATACCATAAATGCCAGATTTATGCCGATAAAATGCATCTGCCACCAAGCCCTCTAAATGTATTGACATCTCCTTGGCCCTTTGCTATGTAGGGTATTGATATGATTGGGAAAATTGAGCCGACTGCCTCCAACGGGCATCGCTTTATCTTGGTAGTTATTGATTATTTCACCATTTGGGTAGAAGCAGCTTCTTTCGCCAATGTCACTAAGCAAGTGGTTGCTCATTTTATAAAGAAAGATATCATCTGCCATTACGGAATACCAGAATGAATCATTACTGACAATGGTCCAAATTTAAATAACAAGATGATAAAGGAGTTATGCCAGAGTTCCAAAATTGAACGCCACAATTCTTCTTCGTACAGGCCAAAGATGAATGATGTTGTTGAGGCGGCAAATAAGAACATCAAGAAGATCGTACAAAAGATGGTGGTGACGTATAAATATTGGCATCAGATGTTGCCTTTTGCTTTACATGGTTATAATACTTCGGTGCGTACATCTACTAGGGCAACACCTTTCTCGCTGGTATATGGTACGGAAGTTGTCCTACCATTAGAAGTCGAGATTCCTTCTTTAAGGGTATTGTCTGATGTGAAGCTTGATGAAGCAGAATGGGTGAAGGCTAGGTTGAATCAACTTAGTCTGATTGATGAAAAGAGATTGGCAGCCATCGCCCATGGTCGGTTGTATCAGAGCAGAATGAAGAAAGATTTTGATCAGAAGGTGATCCCTCGGTCTTTCCAGACAGGTGATTTAGTGTTGAAAAAGATCCTCCCTCCACAAACAGATCACATGGGCAAATGGACTCCTAACTATGAAGGTCCATACGGAGTAAGAAAGGTTTTCTCTGGTGGAGCCCTATTACTGTCAACCATGGATGGTGAAGATTTTACGTCCCCTGTGAATGCAGACGTAGTTAAAAAATACTTTTCTTGAAATAGACCCGCTGGACATAAAAAGAAAGTCCATGAAAAGATGGGGCATCCTGGCGAACCATAAAAGGAAAGGTTTAGGAAAAAAATTAGGGATAAAATAAAAAGAGTAAACCCGCAAAGTTGAAAACCTGAAAAGGCGACTTTTGGCAACAAAAAAAAGGGTATCCCGGTGGATCAAAAACCCGCAAGGGTGATCCAGGAAAAAGTTAGGGATTTAAAAGCAAATGATTACGGTCTGCGTTCGATCTGTGAATGCATTTTGACTCATGGAAATTATGAAGGATAAAAATCAGTCCAATCAGTCTCTTCAGAAAGAAGAATATTGGTGAAACATCAAAGACATACGGGTCATAGCCGAATCAACTCATGGTGGTCGTCTGTTTACACATTGCCAACATTTGTATATTTTCTTGTTGTACTTTTGCGCAATTGCCTCTTTTCAGGAATTGCATCCAATTGTAATTTGCCTATTTACAGGCCTTTTCAATCAATAAAGTATTATTCACACAAAAAGCTTTCCCTTTATTGTTTTTACTTTTACCGTTTTGTTTGCAAAAATGGGCGTATAAATTTTTGATAAACTTTATATGTGAAAACTTTGGGGCTTTACAAGACATATTGAAAACATTGAATTTACTTGAATGGTGCCGTGGATGTAACCGATATATCCATGTTTCTTTCAGGGTATTCTATCTATTTATTGTTTGCTTACAAGTTAGAAGTCGTTTCCCTAGTAAAATTTATCTTCTGTTGGCAAAGTATTAGCAATGTCTGCATCGGTCAAGACATTGCTACATCAAAGAATATGTTTCTTCCCATAGAATAAAATTTGGGGTTTCCCTATAAAGTATTGTTGTCAGATCAGGAGTTTTCCTGTCAACAATCATGCACACTTATCCCTATCAGGGTAGAGTTGAAAGTCATTCCCCAAGCGGAGATTGGTGTTAATATCCTCGAGAAGTGAATCAGCAGTGGCTGATACCCTCAACAAAGTCCAATGATCATTGAAATTCTCCAAATTTAGATTTTTTGGACGTTCTGCCAAAGAGTGGTTAATCACAACCCCCAGCAGGAAGCCGTTCAGGGCGTTCTCCTCAGCAGAGTTTGGTTTTCTGACCTTTTCAGCATCTCCCCAACGGTGTTCTTCTAGATACCACTTGTATTGCATCCTCCCAATCGCATAGCATTTCCATTTCATATGGATCACTACGCCATATTCAAACATATGCATCTGAAGCATAAGCCAAGTTTGGTACCACCATGGCCACACATCTCTCCAGCAGATAATGGTATGACTTAAGATCTAGTTATCTTTACCCCAGCAAAAAAATCATTGGTGAATGTGTTCATCTTACTCTACGATAGAGTTTGTTTGGTTAAACCTCTCTTTCCCCAGCGGAGTTTCTATCCTAGACCGTAAGTCAGTTGATTCTACTCCCTGCATATCCCAGATATTATTCCAAATTTTGGTTGGTAATCCCCAGCGTAGTCGTCTTTATGGATGTTATCCAACTTTTGGTTGGTAGTCCTTTGCTATTTCTTGGATGTTATCCCAACTTTTGGTTGGTAGTCCTCTATTTTATTCCCCGCGGAGTCGTTATCCCAACTTTTGGTTGGTAGTCTTCGTGTTGACAGTTCGCCTTCGATCGGCGTCTTGGTGATTCCAACTTTTTGTTGGTAGCTATCTTTTTATTTTTTGTCGATTCCAACTTTTGGTTGGTAGTCTTCCTTTCTGGTGATCCTAACTTTTGGTTAGTAGCTCTTACTCTAATGTTTGGCAGTGTCTCTTAGATGTTATCCCAACTTTTGGTTGGTAGTCCATTTGTCTCTTGGATGTTATTCTAACTGTTGGTTGGTAGTCCATTTGTTTACTGGATGTTATCCCAACTTTTGGTTGGTAGTCTGTGTCTTGATTGGATGTTATCCCAACTCTTGGTTGATAGTCCTCAATTGTGCTCCCCTGTGAAGTCGTTATCCCAACTTTTAGTTGGTAGTCTTCCTTTCCGGTGATCCTAACTTTTGGTTAGTAGCCTACATCCCAACTTTTGGTTGGTAACCTCTATGATGATCCCAACTTTTGGTTGGTAGTCTCTGTTGTTTTATGTGTGCCTTCAATCAACATTTGGGTGATCCTAACTTTTGGTTAGTAGCCTCTTTCCCACAACTTTTGGCTATTACTTTCCGGTGATCCTAACTTTTGGTTAGTAGCCATTATTATCTTCTTGATCAGTTACCATTTTGGTTATCCCAACTCTTGGTTGGTACCTACTGATATTAATTCCACCTTCGGCTGAAAACCTATACACTTTATACATCCCCACAGGTTATAAATTTCTGGATCCTTTTGGTATTCAATCACCTTTTACCTTGAATGTTTGAAAGCGGTCGCTTTTCATCCCTTCAGGTCCAAGTTATTTGAATAGGGGCAGCTGTAGCACCCTAAAATTTCCCATCTTTCTTTTGAATTTTGTCTTATGTTTCATTGCATTATCATTCTCATTTTTGCATAAGCATTATTCTAATACAAGGGATCAAGGTATCATGGTTTGTTTCTCAAGGAAGAGTGACATGTTTCTTCAATCTCAAGTAAGGTTTTCTACTTGGCTTTGTGGCATTCTTAAGCCTCAAAGGTCTCTCATTATCAAGTTTTATTAAAGGCAACATAATCTCATGATCATATGTGGTTCATCATGTCTTGGTTTGCAAGAAATGATCAAAAGATTCAAAGTTGTTTCAAGGTGGTTGACCTAATTTAGCAATTTGTGGGGCTAGAATCAAATTGGCATAACTTCTTCAATTTTCAACATTTTGAGGTGGTTATTTTTCTAATTAACACTTCTCATAATCCTCTACAAGTTCTTTTTTCAAGGAAAGATTCAATTATGCTTGGAAAGTCATCAAACGTTTGAAGACATAATAGGTCATTTTGGATTTTGGAAGGATTTTCTAGTCAACGTTAAAAGGTCATAACTTGGTCAATTTTTATCATTTGGAACCCATTGTTTCTCTAAAATGAACTTGAATATGTCCCTTATAACTTTGATTCAATGAGGAAGAGCAAAAAAACCCATGGAAGGTCTTAGTTTTTATCAAAACATTATAGGTCATTTTTGGTCCCTAAAAAGACTTGAAATTTTTCTAAGTGTTTTAAAAATTTGAACCTTCTCATGCAAGCTACTTTAAAGGTTCATATCTCTCAACTCATATTTCCAAATCAATACTTTATTTGCACATTACAAAGATTGTATCATCCTCCATCCAATGCAAGAAGAATCATCTCAAAAAGCCTCCTACATTGTGAGAACCATGGTGGCAAAAATTGAATTTCAAAGCTGAAATCCACTTCAAGACAAAATTCGTTTTGTTTGAATTGGCCTCTAATCACAAAATTAAGCCACAAATTCAATCTAAACATGATTAGAGCCTTGAAACGCAAGTTTTGAGTGAGTTTTGGCGGTTTTCAAGTCACACTTTGCTCATGTTGTAGGTGTTCACAAATTCACCTCAATTCACATCATTCACCCTTCCTTTTCACTCAGAGAGCTTCCTCTATAAATAAGGGACTCATTCCACTCATTTTGACAAGCTTTGATAGCCAGAATCACCCTGCTAAGATCCCATTTGAACTCTTAAGCTTGAACTTCAAATTTTCATTTCCACACCTTATTCACTCAAATTATCCATCCAGTTAGCTTCACCAACATTCAGTGAAGCTAACTAGCTCAAGAACTTGAAGGATAATGGCTTAAATCAAGCTTGAGGACTCCATTTTCAGAGCTCTGAAGTTGAACTTCAACAGGTATAATTCTTAACCATTTCAACTCAAATTTGTTGCTAAGATGTAGTCCTTAATATGCTGATGTTGTTAGGATTGTTAGAGTTTAGTTTTGGTGTTCAGTTTTCAAATCCGTGTTTTCTTTTCTTTCTGTTTTTTTTTTCCAAATCGAGTGAGCTATGGTTTAAAGAAATATGGCGCGATGATATGGTTGAGATCGTCTTGAAAAGACGCATCAAATGAAACCACTATGAGCTTCAATGGTTATGGTTTGATGGATCCATGATTTTCTACAAATTCCTTTGGATTTGAAATGGCTGGAGGTTGAAAATGATGAGCTGACATCATCTGACCGTCCATGCCTGACAGTTGTTTTAATCTTGTGCCTCTAATTTTTGTTAGCTCCGTGTGGTTGAGTTGACTTGAATCTATCATGGATGCGCGCTTTTGGATCATTGGATCAGCCACGTCATTTAATGAAACCAGATCCAACGCATCTTATTTTTTCAGTTTTATTTTCTTTTTCTATTTTGTTTTTAAATTCATTTTATTTTCAGAAAATTCATCGAAAATTCATTTTTAATTAGAAAAATGCCAAAATATTTTCTAAAATTTCCTTTTATTTATCTCTTTCTTATTTTTATTTTTGTGCATTTTTATTTTTCTATTTTCTATTTTTCTTAAATTTTAATTTGTTTGAACCAATTTTAATTAGTTTATAACTGTTTTTAAGCATTTTAAAATTATGAGAAAAATATTATATGATCCAATGATGGTTTCTGACCTATGGTGATTTTCTTTGAATTTTATTTCTGGTTTTGCTATTTTCCATGTATTATTTATTTATTTAGTTAATTTTAATTGATTTTAAATTAATTTTGAGCCATTTAAAATTATGACGAAATTAACATATGATCCTATGATGGTTTATGACCTATGGTGATGTTCTTGGAATTTTTTTATGGTCTAACTATTTCCATCCTTTTTTAGGTTTTATTTCCTTTTTTATTTTGATTTTTAATTGTTTTTCAATTGCAAAATGAGGTGATTTTGTTTTTAATCCATTTTTGGTTGATTTTCTGTCCTTCTTCAAGTCATTTGAGGTCATGGTGCTTGCTTGGTGGTGGTTTGCTTTTTGTGGATGATTTTGATGCTTGTTTCTTCTTGAGGCATGTTTGGTTTCCACTTGTGTGATTCCACTTGTATGATCTCTCTTGCGTGTGCATGTTTGATTTATAAACTTGTTGATCATGTTGATGTGTAGTTTCACATTGTTTCCATGTCATGTTCATATGATTTTCCCTTGGGATGTTTGCTTTGCACTTATTTGCATGCATGCTTGTGTGGTATGGTTTGTGTATAAATGGTATGCATGATTTGTTGCCTTGGGTCCTCTCTTTGATCATTGACATGACTTGAGTATGATATGGTGTGCTTGCTGCCCTACCTTGTTTCTTATGCCATGTAACTTCATCTCACCTTGATTTGTGTTGGTGAATGTGTGTTTGATGATGTTTGCTTTGTTTGAGATTGAAATGAATGTGCTTGTTGTTTGTTAATGACCTCTTGTTTGTCCATTCTTGCTTGCCTTCTTTCTTCTTAATCTTTCTTCTCTTTTGAAACTTGTTTAAGTTTCATTCTTGTTTTCATTTGTGATTGAATTGATTGATGTTTACTTGTGCTTGCTCACATGATCCCTTAGGATTCCTAGTCCCTCTATTCAAGATGGGAGCAGGAAAGACATTAGGCTTTCAATTCTTTATATGACAACAATTAGGATAGTCCTTTTCATCTCAACTTTAGGTCCATCATTTGTATGATAACATTAGGTAGATTTCCTTTTCATCCTAACCATAGGACTATTTTGTATGATAACATTAGGATTTTCAGTTTCTCTTTAGTATTCTCTTTTGTGTCTTCTCTTCTCATCTTAAACATCTCCAAGACACTTAATAAAGAATGATGAACATTGTGTGCCACGAGCCTTAAGTATATGGCAAATGATGAGTGGGGGGTTTCTCCTCACTTGTCTAAAGTGTTTAGTGTATTCTCTTTGGGTGATATGCGATGCATTCACTCCTCTGTCATAGTCTTTAGTGCAACGTGAATCTCAAACAAATTTAACTCACTTCACTAAAACTCTCAATCCAATTTCAAACCTTTTTATCCTTCGGGATTGTTCTTAAACTCATTTTCAGAAAAGAGTGCGTTACTTTTCCATTCCATCGCAAACAGGCATCGACCCTAACTGCTGGAATGGGAACTTAGCATCGCTCACAAAAAAATACTTAACCGACCAGTAGTCTAGTCCTGAACTATGTTTGCTCTGATTTCTCATACCAGATGAGGATACGTAGGCACAGGACGGTGATGTCTTGGCGAGCAACCTTCCCCCCATCACCCGTAGTTTTTCGAACTACGTTGACTCTGACTTTCCCATTGCACGAGGGAATACGTAGGCATAGGGCGGCGATGTCCTATCGAGTCTTATTTTTATTTCCCCCTTCCCCGTTTAACAGTAGCTTTTAGATAACACACCCTTTTGATCAAACGACAAGCGTGGCTCCCATTGAGTACAACGGACATGACGAGTGTTAATACTTCCCCTTGCGTAACCGACTCCCAAACCCAAGATTTGGTTGCAATGACCTTGTCTTATCCTTTCTTTTAGGTTTTCTTTGATTGTTTCCTTTCCTTCTCTTTGGGATAAGTAACGTTCGGTGGCGACTCTTCTGTTTTTTTTCAGCCGGGTGTTTTTCATAGTTGCGACATGTACCACATGCATATGCATAGAGTTTCATAGACAAGTTGCATTACATAACGATTCACATGTGCATTTGTTAAGATAAACTTGTTGACTTGTGATTAATTTGGTGAGTTTAGTGTGGGAATGTAATTGATATACGGTAATTGATCTTGTGTAGAATATGTTATGTGTTTAATATCCTACCTTGCAGTATATGCATGTTATTATTAAGTGTGTTTTCTCACCGCTTCGGTTTGAATGTTACCTTTACACTGGCATCGTGAAGATACTCAAGAGCAGGGAAACTAGTGTGAGTGGAAGTTAGCTCATGTAGCTATTTCTTTTAGTTTCGTTGTTTTAGTTTTGGGTATGCTTTGATATGTAACACTAGGGAAAAAATTTCTTTGTTTTATGTTGAGGTTTTGTCATAGACAATGTATGCTCTCGTATGTTTATGTTTTCGTGTGATAAGCATTTGGAGAAGACTTACGAGTTGATGCTTTTAATTATACTATGAGATTTTATTATGAGATTTAAATTGGTGTGCGTGTGTGTGTGTTAATTATGATTCCGCTGCCATGATACCAGATGAGTTGGATGTCGTGTAAATATCTCAAGTACATATCAGATGAATTAATGTCGTATAAACATCTTAAGTGCAATTGTGTGCCTTAAGATATTGTGATGCATGTTTATTTAAATTAAGTGTTACATGATTAACAAGTGTGTGTTTGTTTTTTGAGAGGTATAACATCCTATGTGAAAATGTTATGAAAAATGTTTGATTTAATTATAATTATGCGTTGGGGAATTAGGGTGTTACAACATGCACTCCTTTTGTTGAAACATGAAGTTATCCCTGTGAAGACTAGAGTTTGATCCAAAATTCCACAAATCTCTACCTTGGGACAAACTCTACAACATCAAGGAAACAAACTATCTTTTGTCATACAGCTTTATCAACTACATACAATGGAAGAACTTGCTACTTGGCAATGACTTGGTGATCATATTTGTCGCATTGTGATATGTTAAAACCTTCATCACTCTGACTTCTCCACTTTTGATTTTCTCTCTGATGAAATATAGTCTAACATCAATGTGTTTTGTTCTCTCATGATAGGCTGAATTCTTTGACAGATGTATGACACTTTGACTATCACATTTAACAGTGATAACTCAATCTTGAAGTTTCATTTCTATAACAACTCTCCAAGACATAATGCTTCTTTCATATCTTCAGTGAGGAAAATATATTCAGCTTCGATGGTTGAAAAGACAACAACCTTCTGAAAAGAAGCTTTTCAACTTATTGTTGTATCAAACATAGTGAAAACATATCCAGAAAGAGATTTTATGATATCCATACATCATGCACGATGAGAGTTTACAAATCCTTCGACTTCAACTTTACCATCACTCATGGCTCCACCATAAACCAGGACCTTACTCAGGGACCCTGTTATATATCTAAGAATCCACTTCAAAACTTGTCAGTGTGTCTTCTCAGGATTGGCTATATACCTGCTTACAAGGCTCACTCTGTATGTTATATTTGGCCTCTT
Source organism: Lathyrus sativus (assembly GCA_963859935.3). Taxonomy (NCBI): domain Eukaryota; kingdom Viridiplantae; phylum Streptophyta; class Magnoliopsida; order Fabales; family Fabaceae; genus Lathyrus; species Lathyrus sativus. Next base: position 168,125,767 of record OZ012739.1, on the reverse strand, counting down.
ATATGCCATATCATATATCAAAGAACCTATTATACTAGCATATCAAATATTATTCATATAGGCTCTTTTGACTTCAGTAATAGGACTTTGTGTAGTACACAACTTGAATTGAGTATTTTTCGGTGTTACAACACGCTATTCGAGATATCAAATTTGTCGAGAATCTTCTTCAGGCATGTCTCTGATAAGTGCAAAATTATATTAAATATGTGTGTAGTTTTGTGGCACTTCTTAGCTTAATTTATTATTATTGCATGTCAAAACCTCACATTGTATGTAAATATTGTGTAGTTTTCGTTTTCATGTAAATATATTTTAGTTTGAGAAATTTCATCTCTTTTTGTAGGTTTCCTTGCATGATTGAAGCATTGGAGACTTGAAGGAAAAAAGCAAAAGCTTCATGATGCATTTTGGGAAGGAAATCAAGGGTCTGTTATGGCTTAGCACGGTCCTATCGCGCTTGGAGAGGCCCAAGCAGAGGTGTTTGGCATGCATGACTGCGTTCGGCGCCCCCTAGCGCACTTAGAGCGAGTTATGGAGGTTTACCATTTTTATCATGAACGCGCTAAGCGAGCTCTGCTCATGCTTAGCGCAATTCCACTTTTTGAATTACTATAAATATATCTCTTCATAGATTTTTTAGTTATGGAATTGGGATTTTTTTACCCATTTTCATCAATACCATTCTTTAGATATAGGGGCTTAGAAAACAATAATAGAGGTGCATCTTGAAGATCTGGAGCTTAATTTGCATCAATCGACGGGATACTGCGAGGGAGTCTTATTCATCTTCATTATTTTCCTTGTAATCTCTTTTTTATTAGGGATTGTATGTAAGTTTACTGTTAAAGTATGTATATTTATTGATCATGGAATTATATACAATCTATTTCTTGATTATATATCGATGTCATCTTTGCTTACTTGTTTTACATTATGATTTGAACCGATATTCAAAAATACTCTTCAGATCTAGATCTAAGAAGAACATTTGTTAGATTCAAAATTCTAGACATAGATTTAGATCTAACATGGGTATCGATTCTTAATGCTCTATATTATTTAATAGAATGAGAGATTATCGACTAAACAATACGATAGAACTTGCGAGATCGGCTAGACATAGCGGTGTTGATGAGAAATATGTGATGATATTGATGAATGTTTTAGGTTGTGTACAACTGATTGGTAGAGTTTTGTACTTAATCGATGGATGAAATTCAATCCTGAGAAGTTATGTCGTCTCTCAGATACTTTATTTTATTTATTCATGTGTTTTCCATCCCACATCCTTATATAATCAAGCTTAAGAACGTAGAGATCGTTGAACGACATTTGATGTCGCATCAATCCCTATGGATATGATAAAAAATACTTACTTTTGCTTGGTGTTTGACCGCAACAACAAAATGGCGTCGTCACCGAGGATTATTCTTTAGATATTAAAAGCATCACAATAGTTTATTTATTTAGCTTTGTACATATTGTCTATGTTGTACATATTTTGTTTCCCTTCAAGTTTTCTAAAATGTTGGTTAAGGGTAGTCGTTGGTGAACAACTAGCCAAGCAAAGAAGCAACAAGAAGGAGAGCTCTTCTTGAAAAAGGCGTCGAGCTAACGACGTAAAACAAGCGCTTGTTAGGAGGAAGTCCAACTTTTAAAGTTTTTTTTATATAGCTTTTCATTTAATAGTATAGGCATTAGAGAGTGAAAGTGGATGGAAAACTTGACAAAAGTTTCCATTTTAAAAAAACCATGTTACAGCTCTGCTCGTATAGCACAACCAGAGGGTGCTTAACGTGTTCTACTGTACATGTAAAAATATTTCAGCCCACTTATCCACTTTCACCCAGGTCTTTTGACCCATTTTGAACTTATTTTGTTATATGTTTAGTAGTTTAATTTAATTTAAAGTTGTTAAGTTGTTAAAAAATTGTTTTGTGTTTGTCCAAGAAGCTTGTCTTTAATTAGCTCGAGGAAACATGGAGTGTTTGTTTCAAGTTTGAATGTATCAACAAGAAAATACTTTGGTAATGATAAAAGTTTGAAAGAAAAGCACATTGTTAAGGTACATGTTTAATGCTTTCTATAACATAGCATGAATATGAAACTTATGTTTTGTACAAATATCATATCATTCTTCTTTTGCAATAATTATTCATGATTGAATCACTTTAGATCGTAGCCAAATGTGAGGAAATTTTCCATTGTTCACTATATGTACAGGAGACCAACAATTCTTGTTTTAACTCATTTGACTTATGTTTAATCTTGAATTTGTGTTGAATTGTATGAAAGTATAAAAATGATCAAGCCATTTTGTTTGATTTTAAGCACAACCACTTGACCAAAAGTAACCTACCTTGGAAGTGAGTGAGTATTTGTTAACTCCTTTGAGCCTTAGTGTCCGAATCTATATCAATTTTGAACCGTGAGATTTGTTTTCCTTGGAGGCAAAAAGTAGTTCATCATTGATTTTAGATTGGATTCTGAATTTTTTCTTGAACCTTCAACCATGAATTATGGTTCGAATTTTTACCCTTGCCTTAGAAAGTTTGGGAGCATTCACGTTACAATGATTTGTTGTATTCAAGTTGGGGAGAAAAAGCTAGGTTGCTAAGGTTGAGAAAGAAAAATAAAAATTTGTAAAAAAAAGAAAAGAAAAGAAAAGAAAAAAGCTTTGAGAAAGAAAAAAAATAGGAAATGATTTCTGCTAAATATTTGTGTTCACTGGTGTAACAATTAAGCAAAGAGAAAAAGGTGGATGAAGTTGTGAATGCTTGAGAATTTGAGAAGTGATCACTCTCATTTGTTTAGGAAATTTTTGTTTCAATTACCTTGAGAAATGACCCTTCTTTGTTAACCAATCTATATTAAAATCCTTAAAAGTCCTATGTGATTTGTGCTTTTATGCTTTCAATATGAGTTTTCTTTGGATGAATGCATAGGTTGATCAAGATGTTAGCAAGATTGTTGGGTGTGAGTCAAGTCCCTCGTGCTTGTTTTTCATCCATTGATGAAGTTGTGTGTTAGGTGTGATTCATTTTTGAAAATGTGTTGCTTTAGAAGTTTTTGACATGTGTTTTGTGCTTAGAATTTTTTTTCATGATCATGGTGTCGTTGTAGTATAGTGGTAAGTGTCGCTACCGCGAAAATAAGGTGCCGGCAAAACAGAAGAGTCGCCACCTTTCGTTATTTATCCCTCAGAGCGGGAAAGGAAACGATCGGAAAAACCTGACGAGAGGGTATAAGACAAGGTCATCGCAACCATTGTCTGGGTTCGGGAGTCGGTTACGCAAGGGGAAGGTATTAGCACCCCTCACGTCCATCGTACTCGATGGGATCCACGCTTGTTGTTTTTATCTGGCGGGTTGGTTTTAACTATCTACCTATCAAGGCTGGCTTAAAAAGAAAAGAAAATGACTCGGCAAAGCGTCGCGCTTTATGCCTACGTGTTCTCATCAGAGAATGAGAAATCAGAGTCAACGTAGTTCGACTAACTACGGGATACGGGGAAGGTGGCTCGCCAATACGTCAGTATTGTGCCTACGTACTCTCAACAGGTATGAGAGATCAGAGCTTACGTAGTTCGGGATAATACGGATTACGGGAATTCAGATTCATCTGTTTTATCGAGTAGGATTAACAAACAGTCCCAGCAGTTTAGCGTACGCAGCTCGACCCTTAGAGACTTATGCGTTACCGTTTGCGGTAGAACTGAGAGTTAACGACACTCTTTTCTTCAGAAAAGCTTCCTTTGACTTACGGGCCCACGGGGAAAAAAGGTTTGAAGTTTTTTTTCTGTCTTTTACGGAAGAACTGTTTTTTATGGATGTTTGCAACCAATATCGCACTAGAGACTATGACCTGAGAGTGAATGTGTCGTATGTCACCCAAAGGGTACCATACTAAACATCCAAGCTGTCGAAAAGAACTCTCCGACAACACTTTCTCAAATAGCTTAAGGCTCGTAACGTACGACATCAGTTAACCTTTATTACTGTATTTTAATTTGTTTTGAGATGAGAAGAGAGAACGAACAAGTTCAACTAGGGGGAGACTATCAAGTCCTAATGTTGTCATGCCAAGGATTCATCCTATGGTTGAGGTTTGAAACAGGGAACTCCTAGAAGTTATCATGCATAGGTTTCAACCTAAAGTTCTAATCATCACTTCCTTATCAAAGGAAGTGAGATTCCTAGGGGATCATGTCAAAGGGATACAGAAACAGAGAAGGCGTCAGCTTAAACAGTAAACAGATATACATTAAAATGCATGCAATGCAAGTGAGGGAGGAAATGTGTGTGGGGCATCAGCCTCCACAAGCTCATCTCAACCTCAAGCCAGATATGAATAACTGCAATCATACAGGAGAAATAACATGCTATCAAGCAAAATATAATAACTGCAATCATACAGAAGAAATGAAATAAAATTCCATCAAGCAAATCACAACCCACATAGGCAAGGGAGCAGGGCTCTACCGAATACCCGCAAGCAAAGCCACACAGTAAAAATACAAGCAGAGGGAGCAACTCAACCTCTAGTGCAATCATGCTCCTAGATTAAATCAGTCTAATCATGAACTTATTCTAATGCATCAAGCAAATCAAACAAGTCACATCAATATAGTTGCACAGCAAGCAAACAGACAGGAAAGAAAGCAGATCAACAACTTCCACAGCTTCACAGCAAAGCAATCTTCTGACAGCAGTTCAGTCCTCAGTCTTCAATTGCTCTTCAAGGCTATCCTATTCAATGGCAAGTGTCAACTTGCTTCTTCAAGCTTTCAATGCATTAAACACAAGTATCAACTTGTTCTCCAACTTCAAGCTTCAGCTCTTCATTTGATCTCAGCTGGATTTTCTTCACAAGTGTCAACTTGTTCTTCCTGGTCTTCAAGCCTCAGCTCCAATGGCAGTCTTCAAATACAGAGAAGTAGCAACCTCTAGCATCTTCAATCTTCTAACAAGGAACTCCATCCTCTAGCAAGGGAGAAAGATTCATCTAACAAGAGCAAGGTTTGGATAGTGGAAAGCAAAGTGAAGACCAAAGGTCACCACTAAACACTCCACCATCAAGGAAAGGCACCCTCAAAGGTTCTACAAACTTGGGAAGAGCCACATATCCTACCAAAGGAGGGATGAGGCCTTCACAAGGGGACCTTACATCATAGGTAAGAATGGAAGTGATCAACACCTTCCATGTTTATGAAAGAAGAGAATCTATCTAGAAGCTCTACTTACAAACCCTAATCTTAACACCTAAACAAAACTACTCCAAAGGAAGAGAAAACTTCAAGTCCAAGCTCCACCATGCATCCCTCAGTAGCCCACACATGTTATCATCATCAGCCAAGAGCAAGAGAGGCAAAACCCTAATCTAAGGGAACTAAAGAAATCAATCTAGTTGAATTAGCAAGTTAGGATCACCTAAAACCTAGTACTAAAGTTAATCCTAACTAAAATACTAAAACCAATTGTAAATTCCTACAAAAATAACTATGGGAACCTAAGTCAATCATGAATCTACCATACAAAATTCAGAGGTTGAATAATCCAAAAAGTCCTAGAAATAAATCCTAAATCACAAGGTACTAAGCTTACACCCTAAATCTAGAGCACCTAAAGTTTCAACTTAAAACCAACACCTAATTTCATCACAAAAATGTGAGAAAAATCTAAGGTGAGCATATAAAAATCTAAACTAATCACACACAAAAACTCAAATCAAAAATCATCACCAAGTGCTCACACTAAAATCATCAAATAGAGGTATCAACCATGGCAATTTTATTATCAAATAAAATGTAAAAAATGCACAAAAATTGAAAATGCATGATTTTCCTAATATTTTTATTCAATAAAATTCTAGATTCAATCATGAATCAGGGGAAAAAAATCTGGAGTTAATTGAGTTATCATTCTATTTTTTATGAATTATTTACAAACTATATGAAATGATGAAGAATAAAAGAAAATCAAAGAAATTAATAAAACTGGCGTGCTGAATAGCAAATCATTGAGTTCATTTTAGGAATTGGGCCAATTGGGGGGTGTGGATATCAATCTGTGCACTAAGCCCAAACCAAACCAATTAATGAAATGGTGCATTTCATTCAAATCCAAGTCTTCAAACTTTGAGATCAAATCGTGGTCGTGGATCCCTTGCCTGAGTCAAATGTCAAACCTTCATCTGAGGGTTCATACTCATCGTCCCCAAATTCAAACTGAGATGGAGGGAGTTCTCAAACGGTGGATTGAGTTTCAGCGCCACCATCTTCTCCGGTGAAGTGGTGCACACAGGTCAACAAAAATAGTGAGACAAATCATCATCCCACTCAATTTTTCATCCTGATCACGAATCCATCATCCAAATTCATTGATTCCTTCTCTAACTCCAAACACGATAGAATTTTTAGAAATTCATCAAATCTTGATCATCATGATTCTTAAAATTAATGACACTAACGGAAACTACACTCATCAGAGATCACATTCCACTATCCAAACATGAATAACACTCCAAGAATCATGAGAAATCCATCTCAACAGAAGTTGCACAACACCTAGCATTGTCTCTAACCGTGTAATTAACCATCCTAAATCCATCTAGATCATGAATAGAACCTAACCACATGAAGATTTCTATCTAACACTGCCTTAATTAAGCACAATTTCAATTTTCACAAACCTGGTTTCAGATGAAGAACATGTGCAGTTCTTGCTCGATTCCTCCTCCACAATGATCCAGATTCACTCTAAAACTCCTTCCAAAGCTAATGCAATCTTCAATTTCTCTTGGATTGGCCTTGAACTCAGAATACGATTTCAACTTGCAACTGTGAAACTTCAACCTCACTCTCTGCTTCAGGGATCAATCTTCACCAAAAAAATGGCTGAACACACTATAATGTTTATATAGAACTCAATGGAAATGTCTAGAAAGTTCTGTAACCTTCCATATGAGATTTTGCAATTTCAATTTCTCCTTCAAAGTCTCATGTGCACAGTCACGATTCTGGCTCTCTTTAGGCATGAAAATGCTTGGAAAATTCATCTCATGAGATATTGAATTAGTTTGTTATGTTAATTTCCTTGTTTGCAAGCCAATGGTGTGAGTTTGATATGTTGCTTCATCATGAAGTAACAACATAAAATGGTATGTAAATGGACTCAAACCAAAATTCTAACATTTCCAAAGTTCCTAAAATGATCTTTCCATTCAAAATGACCTATTATTTTGCCTTGTTTGGACACAAAATGAATTATTTCAAATTTTGGTCATTAAATGCCTTTAATTCTTCTTTTTTTCAAAATTCCATGAACCACATCCTTCCTTGAGCCATTTCAATGTCTCCTTGATGCATGGTCAAGGTTAAAACCCCATTTGAGCAACTTTCAAGTTGAACAAAATTTCATTTGAGGTGCCTAAGTTGGTGAAAATGACCTATGATCATAAATGACCTATATTGTCCAAATACCCAAAATACCATTGACTTGTCAAAGCCATATCTTGAGTTCTACAAATCCTATCAAGGACTTCTAGTACTCTATGGAAAGCTAAGAGGATAAGGAACAACATTCATGTTTACCAAAAGTTCATAGGAATCAAACTTCTTGGGCAAGAGTTTCATGCAATTTGGGTAACTTTCAAGCCCCAAATTCACATACCTCAGATGACTTGTAACTTGTCAAAGTCATAACTTGAGTTCTACAAACCCTATCAAGGACTTCTAGTACTCAAATTAAATATAAGACCATGCTCTAAAACAATCATGTTGCGGGCAAGATGAGATGACAATCAAATCTTGAGCTAAATTGCCTTGAAGATAGGGGCCAAACTAGGGGATTTTACACTGTCAAGTCTTAGAAACCCTAGCTTGAAACTTCTCAAACTCTTCAATCATGATGAGTTAACCTTGGAATCATCCTTAAAGAATCTCAATGTATCAATCCTTTATCACATGGATCTTGAATTAGGTCTCAACCTCCTTCAAATCCTCAGTTGACTTAGGGTTGACCCAGTCAAACCCTAATTGCTCCACTCATGGTTGAGCCTTCTTAATCTTGCACAGGGACATATCTAGGCCTCAAAGTGATCTTCAACACTTCTCATGAGATCTCTCAAGACCTCAAGTCCCTCTTCATGGCTTCAGAATCATATGATGGTCTTCCCTATAACTCTCAAGTTAGGAGACCCACAAACTTGGCTTCAATCACTCTCTCTGAGGATCCTTTAACTTCTTTGACAAGGATATCAACCCTTGAACCTCTGAATAACCTTCTTAGATAGCTTCGCAATCTTATATAGCTCTTGATTGGTAATCATACCTCTTGATCTCCTGCATACATGTCAATGAAATGCAAATGATAATGCTAATGTGCATGAAATGAAACACAAGTTAGGTGAAGAAATGTTGGGCAAATTTTGGGGTGCAACAGCTGCCCCTATTCAAACGGCTTGGACCTGACTGGGTGAGAAGAGAACGACTCTCAAACAATCAAGGTGAAAGACGGTTGAATACCAACAAACCTGGAAATTTTCCAACTGCACAAGTACGATACTCTGATGGGGACAAATCTTCGGAAACTGAAATAATAGCTGCACGACAACTAGCTGAAGAAATACTGATCTGAATCTCCTTCAGGATGATTCTCTGATTTATCTGATATCATTGCATCCTCAAATCATCAAGGGATCACCGGTTGCACGGTAACTGATGATTCGTAAACGGTACTCCGATTGGTAGGAACAAACTTTGAAACTGAGCATGACAGTTGCACGGCAACTCTTCGGGGGAATTGGTCACACGGTAACTGGTGAAGGGTCTAACCTCAAATCTCCGTCAGGATAATCATCTGATTTTGCTGTAGATATTCGTCCTCGAGTCATCAAGGGATCGCCGGTTACACGCTAACTAGTAATGGATGGTCGATTATGCCGTCAGGCATTCTGCGGCACGGCGACAGACGAATTCCTCGGGACTCATCAGGTCATTTAGGAACTTTTTAGCAATCAAGTTAATCATGCTGTCGGGCATTCAAAGAACCTTTTCGGGCGTCATCTGGACTTCATCAGAGAGTCTGGAATAGAATTCTCGGTCAATCATGAGCCAAATAGAGATATCCAAACTTCTACCATCAAGCACTCCGCATCAGCTGAGAGAACTGCTTCGACATCGCAGCTGGACTTCATCAGTAAGTCTGGGGTTTTGGCACCGCTGTCGGACTTCAATCATCAAGTCTTCGAGGGAAGTTTCAACTTCGCTGTTCAGAAACCTGTTGGGGATGACACATCTCCGTTGGGGATTCTGGAGAACTATCAAGTAACTCTGCTTCGGGGATCCAGAAATCATTCTGGATGAATCAACTCTGCTGAGGACTTCAAGAATCATCTTGGACAAATAACTCCGCTGGGGACTTCATGAATCATCTTGGACAAATAACTCTCCGGGAGGTTTCAGGAATCATCCTAAGCAAACACTCTGCTGGGGACTCTAAGCATCAACTCGAGCAACCCTCTCTGGCGACTTCACTGGGGATTTCAAGAATCATCTTGAGCAAACCATTCTGCGGAGGAACACCTGCAAAACAAGAACGGTAACGACCTAGCTCATGTTTCGTATGTATATGCTTTGACAATGGCGCAATGCTCCACACGGTGGAAATGCTACGCGTTTTTTAGGGTAAATGCTATGCAATCAAGCAAGATGCTACGACCCCATCAATAAAATAAATGCTGAAGGGAGAATCCTCCTGTCAAGGAGAAGGAACCACTCTGGTGGAGAGGAGGAATCATCTTGCCGAGGAGAAGAAGTCACACCAATCTCAATTGGATTCCGCCCGGGGAAATGATCTTCAATCGACTGCTGCAGGGGAACAAAGTTCTATAAGAACCTGAACCCGTTCAACCAGGTATTCAAACCACAAGCTCTCGAGGAAACAATATCAATCGCAGAAATAAATTGCACGGCCTTCGCGGAAAATCCTTTCCTGGAGGTAACGACTCCGGTGTGGAAATACAGCATCAGCTATTCAACACTCTACTGGGGAAAACCAATCATGGCCCGCACGGCTTCCAAGGACTCGACTCTCTTGGGGATTTGCAAACTTGGCTAGGGAAGAAGGAATCATCCTGCTTGCTGGGGAGAATACAACTCTGTGGGGAATCTCAATTCCGCTGGAGACTTCAGTCTTGAACTATCGAGTGCTGCATACTCGCGGATAGTTTTCTATGAGAACTGCACTTTGATCCAGTGCTGGGGAACGAACGCACACTTTAGTGTATGACTCAGCTGGGGAGACAACGATCTTTCAGGATACATCTGATTGGGGGAGAGAATCTTCTCTGCTTGGGGAGTACATATCAATGCTCTTGGTCCTATGTTCAGACTCCGTGGGGAGACGCTGCTGAACTTGCTGGAGAAGAAGGAATCATCCTGCTTGGGAACGCATACTGCGTACTGCCTGGAATATGCTATACCTGCAACAACACAAACAAACAGACAAGATACTCTTCTCAAAGGGACCTATCAAGGTTATCATCTTGTGACAATCTTCAAGTAATTCATTGTTTCAACAATTGGTGGCCTAGGCCAGTAAGTTTATGTATGCGCATTTTATCAAAAACATCGGCGTTCTTTTTCGCAAACAAAACGGATAGATGCTAAACAAACAAACAGAATTGTTGAATAGTATACATTTTATTGATGACGAACCCCTGAACGGGTGAAAATGTTTTACAACGGATGCATGCTCCTGGAATGAGGAAACTGCGCAAATATAAAAACATAAATATACATCAGTATATACACAAATGTCGGCAATGCGGCGTAGACAAACACCATGAGTTGATCCCTCTATGACCCACTCGACTTCGATACTTCTCCGACGCTTCAGCCTCAGAAGAGATTGATTCAGATAAATGGCCCTCAGGTCCTCCAAACCACTAAACAATGAAAGTTCATACGCGAAACACAGTCATTTGCTTTTTCAAATCCCTAACTTTTGCCTGAATCGCCCTTTCGGGTTTTCGACTCACCGGGATACCCTTTTTTGCCAAAGTCGCCCTTCCAGGTTTTCGACTTTGCGGGTGTACATTCTTTTCATTTATATCCCTAATTTTTGCCCGAACCCTTTTCCCCTTTTTTATGGTTCGCCGAGATGCCCCATTTTTGCCTGGATATTCTTTTTCTTTCCAGCGGGTCGTTTTTTAAGCAAAGTATTTTTTAACTGCGTCCACGTTCACTGGGGATGCAAAATCTTTGCCATCCATCGTGGATAACAACAAGGCTCCTCCCGAGAAGACTTTAGTGACGACGTACGGACCTTTGTAATTAGGAGTCCACTTGCCCCGGTGATCGGAGTGTGGAGGAAGAATCTTCTTCAGGACGAGATCACCCGTCTAAAAGCTTCTAGGACGCACCTTCTTATCATAAGCTTTCTTCATTCGGCTCTGGTATAGGCGACAATATGCAATCGATGCTAACCTATTCTCGTCCATCAGGCTGAGTTGGTTTAGTCGGTTCTTAATCCATTCTGCCTCATCGAGTTTCACATCAACCAAAACTCGTAAAGAAGGAATCTCAACTTCTAACGGTAGGACAACTTCCATACCGTACACCAGTGAGAAAGGAGTTGCCCCGGTTGATGTACGTATCGTTGTACGATAACCGTGCAGTGCAAATGGCAACATCTCGTGCCAATCCTTATAGGTCACAACCATCTTCTGTACAATCTTCTTAATGTTCTTGTTGGCCGCTTCAACGGCGCCATTCATCTTCGACCGGTAAGGAGATGAGTTGTGGTGTTCAATTTTGAAGCTCTGGCACAGCTCCTTCATCATCTTGTTATTCAAATTCGAACCATTATTAGTAATGATCCGCTCGGGAATTCCGTAACGACAGATGATGTCCCTCTTTATGAATTTAGCCACCACCTGCTTGGTCACGTTAGCATACGAGGCTGCCTCCACCCACTTGGTGAAGTAGTCGATAGCTACTAGAATGAAGCAATGACCACTAGATGCAGTGGGCTCGATCTTGCCTATCATGTCGATGCCCCACATGGAGAACGGCCATGGGGAGGACATGACATTTAACGGGCACGGCGGCACATGAATCTTATCAGCATAAATCTGGCATTTATGACATCTCTTCGCGAATTTAAAACAATCTGATTCCATCGTCAGCCAGTAGTATCCTGCTCTCAGGATCTTTCTCGTCATAGCATGCCCGCCGGCGTGCGTACCAAATGTGCCTTCATGGACTTCTTCCATGAGCATACTCGCTTCTTTCTCATCTACACATCTGAGTAGCACGAGATCATGGTTTCTTCTATACAAAACTCCATCAGGATTGAGATAAAAATTTCCAGACAGCCTCCTCAGAGTCTTCTTATCCTGGGTTGACGCTCCCGCAGGATACTCCTTAGTCATAAGGAAAGTCTGGATGTCATGGAACCATGGCTTGCCATCGGAGGCTTCCTCAATCGCAAAGATGAATGCAGGTTTATCAAGACGAGAAAGGACAATTTTTGGAGCTTCATTCCAAAAATTGACTTTATACATCGAAGCCAACGTGGCTAAGGCATCATCCATCTGATTTTCAGCCCTGGGCACATGATGGAGTTCTACTCGATCAAAGAACGGAAGCAGCCTTCTGGCATAGTTCATGTACGACACCAAATTCGATTGACGAGTCTCCCACTCCCCTTTAATCTGGTTGATCACAAGTGCCGAGTCACCATATATATCTAGGTTCTTGATTCTCAAATCAATTGCCTCTTCTAGACCCATGATGCATGCTTCGTACTCCGCTTCGTTATTGGTGACCGGAAATGTCAGTCTAGCGGTAAACGGGATGTGGGATCCATGGGGAGTTGTGATGATTGCCCCAATGCCACTTCCGTAAGAATTAACCGCCCCGTCAAATATCAATTTCCATTGGGATTTCCTATCTGGACCCTCGTCGGGCAACGGTTCATCGCAATCTTTCGCTTTGAGATACATGATATCCTCATCAGGGAAATCAAATTTCATCAGCTGGTAATCTTCGATTGGCTGTTCGGCAAGGTATTCAGACAATACGCTTCCCTCGATGGCCTTCTGGGAAACATACTGAATGTCATATTCCATCAACACCATTTGCCATCTGGCAATCCTGCCCGAAAGTGCTTGCTTCTCGAAGACGTACTTGATCGGATCCATCTTCGAAATTAGCATGGTTGTGTGATTGAGCATGTACTGTCGTAAACGTTTGGCAGCCCAGGCTAGTGCACAACACGTTTTCTCCAGCATCGAGTAACGAGATTCACAATCTGTGAACTTTTTGCTCAAATAATAAATGGCATGCTCCTTTCTGCCCATCTCGTCGTGCTGACCGAGAACACGCCCCATACTATTCTCAAGAACTGTCAAGTACATGATTAAGGGTCGTCCGGCCACTGGGGGTATCAAGATCAGAGGTTCCTGTAGATATTGTTTTATCTTATCAAATGCCTTCTGGCAATCCTCATTCCAGATAATCGCCTGATCTTTCTTGAACAGTTTAAACATCGGTTCACACGTGGCCGTGAGCTGAGAGATAAACCTTGCAATGTAGTTTATTCTGCCCAAGAAACCACGAACTTCTTTTTCTGTTTTTGGCGCTGGCATTTCTTGTATTGCTTTAATTTTCGCAGGATCAACCGCGATGCCTCTTTCACTCACGATAAACCCCAGTAGTTTTCCAGACCGTACTCCGAAAGTACACTTGTTAGGATTCAGCCTCAACCTGAACTTCCTAAGACTCTCAAAAAGCTTCAGCAAATTGACCAGATGTCCCTCCTCCATTTGGGACTTTGCAATCATGTCATCAACATAGACTTCAATCTCATGGTGAATCATGTCATGAAACAAAGTGACCATTGCTCATTGGTAAGTGGCCCCTGCGTTCTTCAGACCGAAAGGCATTACCTCGTAGCAAAATGTTCCCCAAGGTGTGATAAACGTAGTTTTCTCCATGTCCTCCGGCGCCATCTTGATCTGATTGTAGCCGGAGAAGCCATCCATGAACGAAAATACGGAGAACTGAGCTGTATTGTCGACCAACACATCAATATGAGGCAGCGGGATCTTTAGGGCTCGCTCTGTTCAAATCCCGATAATCGACGCACATTCATACCTTACCGTCCTTCTTCGGTACATGCACTATGTTGGCGACCCACGGAGGGTAAGTAGTGACCGCTAAGAAGCCAGCATCAAGCTGCTTTTGCACTTCTTCTTTGATCTTAACGGCCATATCCGGTCGCGTCCTCCTAAGCTTCTGCTTAACGGGAGGACAATCTTCTCGCAGCGGCAAGTGATGGACCACGATGTCAGTATCAAGTTCGGGCATATCCTCGTATGACCAAGCAAATATGTCACTATACTCTCGAAGCATCTCGACCAATCTCTGCTTGACATCACTCTGCAATGCAGCCCCTATCCTAACGTTCCTGACTAGTTCTTCAGAACCCAGGTTCACAATCTCAATCTCTTCCTCGTGAGGCAGAATAACTTTCTCTTCTTGTTTCAACAAGCGGGCCAACTCTTCGGGAAGGTCTTCGTCTTCATCAATCTCTTCTTCGGCTTGATAGATCGGGCAATCGAAGTCAAAGTGAGTCGTAGAAGGTCCAGAGTCGATGTCATCTGCTATGTGGATCCTGCAATAACAAGGGTTAAGCGTAAGATAAGGATATGCAGGTTAGCATAAACCCTATTTCCATTTTATTGTTTTTCAAAACAAATATAAAATAGGAATAACAGAGATCACAACATTTGAATGCGAAGAAAAACGCCTTTTGATTTATTGGTAAAATGCATGTACATAACCAAACAAGGCCCTGACAATAAAACCACTATGCCCCGGGTAGGACATAGGGTTGTACAATGATTGGAGAAAGTAAATCATTACTCTTTGCCTTTCACTTGGATGGTATCCCTGATGGACCAGTTGGTGAGGCTCTGGCCTGGTTTGCTTGGCTGGATCCAAGAATCTAGGTCGCAATCACTGTCTTCGCCGTCTTCAGACACTGCGCTGACACTTTCAAATATCATCTCGCCGCTGGTAAACTGGATCGGCCCTTTACCTCACGACGTACTGTGAGAAGAGGAGGCTTCAGCCGCAGGAGAGTATCCTAACCCAAACTTGTCCTATTTGTTGGGTATTTCTAGAACTTGCCCCCAGCCTGGGGTAGATCCGGCTTGAACAACAGCCCGGGCTTCCTTGAAGGAAGAGAAAGTCATCTCTGGCTTTTCGGTCATTACAGGAGCCACGTCCTTGACTTTAACAGCTTCGAACGCCTGACATAGGGTTTCGTGTATTTCCCCATCCATCTCAACATATTTGAAGGACGAGAAATGGCTCACCATTATGTCTTCCTCGCCACAAACAGTTACGATGCTGCCTCCGACGGTGTACTTGAGCTTCTGGTGCAACGTGGAGGTCACGGCGCCAGCAAAATGGATCCATGGCCGGCCTAGGAGACAGCTGTAGGATGGCATGATGTCCATGATGTAAAAGACCGCGTCGAAAGATTCCGGCCCAACTTGAATTGGCAGAGTTACCTCTCCAAAGACATGACGCTTAGTTCCATCGAACGCCTTCACGACCAGATCACTGGGTGTGCAGATCAATCCTCGAGTATCTAACTTCATCAACGCCTTCTTCGGAAGAACATTGAGCGACGACCTTGTGTCCACCAACACATGAGACATAATCGTTCCCCTACACTCTATCGAGATGTGTAGGGCACTGTTGTGGTTTCTTCCCTTCAGCGTCAGCTCTAGGTCAGTGAACCCTAACCCGTTTCCAGCATTCACGTGGGCTACTACCCCTTCCAACTGGTTGACCAAGATTTCATGCGGTACATACGTGGCATTCAAAACCTTCAACAGCGCGTTGCGATGTGACTCCAAACACAGCAACAAATTCAGGATGGAAATTTTCGAGGGTGTTTGATGGAGGTGATCCACGATCTTGTAGTCACTCTTCTTGATCAACCTCATGAACTCTTCAGCGTCCTTTACAAGTAAGTCCTTCTCTACCCCACGAGGGGTTTCCTCAACGACCTTACTCTTTCCCTTATCGGTTTCTTCAGCTCTATCTGCTTTGTCCGCCACAATCTCAGGTGGAGCAAATACTCTTCCGCTGCGTGTGATTCCGCCAATCCCCACTAGGTTATCCACAGACCGCCCAAATGGTTCCAGCTCTAACTTTTGCCCGTTGCAGTAGACGTTTTCCCCATCATGCCACGGGACAGCATTGGTGCTTTCAAAAGGTATCGGCCCAGCCTTTGTGATGGTAATGGTGGGCGGCCTGAGTGCAGAAATGGTTATCGTTTGGCGAGGGATGGTGATGGTGGCAACCTCATCATCTTGCTTCAGCATTACCTCTCCAGATCCACATTCGGCCCTTCGGCTAAACTGCAAGATTCCTTTAGTCATCAGACCCTGAATCCCCTTTATCAAATGTTCACATCCATCAGGACAAGTCGCACAGCCCATACACAGTTCTCCACAGCCCGGAAAGAAGCCTCTCTTCATCAGCTTGGCTTTAACGAAGCTAAGCGGTGTCTTCAGATCCTTGACATCAGTCAACACATCTAAATTCTCTTCTTCAATAATGGCATTCACCTCACCTCCCCTATGATTCGGCATAGGGTTCTTCGTGACATTCGGCACATTATCTGAGAAATTGATGATCTTAGCATCCACCATATCCTGCACCTTATGCTTGAAGGCTTTGCAGTTTTCTATCGTGTGGCCGGGTGCCCCCGAGTGAAAATCACACGTTACGTTCGCATCATAACCCTGCGGAGGTGCCCCTGTCAAGGGAGCCAGGGTTCTCTTCTGGACTAGTTGTAACTGAAGCAGAGTTTGTAATAGTTGAGCATAAGACATGGGCGGTGTCTCAAGGTGACGGCTCGATAGAGGTGCCCTGTTCTGATACTTTCTGTACCCTTGCTGATTTGGCTGCTGCTGTTGCGGCTGCTGCTGCTGATGGGGTTGTTGGACAGCGGGGATGGTTATGCTAGTCACCTACTGGTGCTGGCCTTTACCTTTCCTGCAAGCGTTGGACACGGCGCTCGTTTCTCCTTCACGCCTTTTGCTACCATATGGTTTCTTTCCTCCTCCAGCTGAGGATAGATCGACACCTTGAATTTTCCCCAGTTTGATCCCATTTTCAACGTGCTCGCCAGTGATGATGATATCAGAGAAACATCCAGACATACCACTGACCAACTTCTCGTAATAGACCCCCGGGAGGGTGGCTACAAACATTTCAACAAGCTCTCGCTCAACCATCGGCGGTTGGACTCTAGCTGCCAATTCACGCCACCGCTGGGCGTATTCTTTGAACCCTTCGTTGTTCCTCTGTGACAAGTTCTACAGTTGAACCCGGTTCGGAGCCAAGTCACTGTTATACTGGTAATGGTGCACGAATGCCTCAGCAAGTTCCTTCCACGTGCGCACACTGGTAGGTTCCAAACTCATGTACCATTCCAAGGATGGCCCGGACAAGCTATCCTGAAAGAAGTGCATCAGCAACTTCTCGTCTTCAGAGTGAGCGGACATCTTTCGGTAGTATGACCTTAAGTGGACACGAGGGCAGGTGATGCCTTTGTACTTCTCAAAGTCGGGTACCTTGAATTTGGGAGGCACCTTGAAATCAGAAATCAATCCCAATTTAGACATGTCGACACCCATAGTGTTCAGGTTCTCGAAATTCCTCATTTTGTCCTCGAGTGCCTTAAACCTCAGATGTGCTTCAGCAGTCAGCTCTCCTTCAGCACTCCTCTGTGAGAAAAAATCTTCTTGTCGATCTTCTAGCCATGGCTGAGGCCCATACAGATTTCCAGCACCAGTGTTGCCGTTGCCCAGTCCAGCATTGCCATTAGCTTCAAAATTTCCATTGCCGACGCCAGTCGTATTACCATTGAGCCCTATGTTATTGATCACATTGTCGTTACCACTGCCATTCCCCCTGGTCATGGGGATGCCATTCTGAGGAGTTTCAACAGGTGGAGGGGTTGGAACATTCCCACCATGGAGTACACCGTTGCTGTCAACCCTTGAGATCAGAGGCTGGACCAATGTTCTGAGCTGGTCTTGGCCGTTGGCAACCACTTGCATGAGCTCCATGAAGTGGTTCATCCTCTCTCGGAGTTCCTGAATGTCAGTCTGCACTTGTTCCATTGCTCTAGCTTGATTTGCTCTGGTCGGATAGCGGTGGATTGGCCTTCGATCAATCCTGGAACAACCTGCATACACAAAGGGTTAGAAAAACGACAACGTGCTCGTTATACAAATGCTTCATGCAAATGCAAACGTATGTCTGTGCGTTAGGGAGATTTCTCCCCCCCCCCCAATCCTAGTGCCTGAGTGCCAGTGCTGATAATAAGAAGTTTGAGTCCAGTCATGGAAATAACATCTCATATATAAAAAGAAAGCCCATCACGGCGGTACACAACGTCACTGAGTACAAGCAGAATCAATAGCATGACCTCGACCAACAAGCCTGGTGATGGTCAGCATACAACACTGGTCAAAACAAAAGAATTACAAATATAGTCAAGCAGGGCCACGGGCGCGGAACTCTTCTAACAGATCCCTCGTTTTTGGATGATCAGGCTGAGTGAGCAACCCTTCGACGAGTAACTCCCTCTGCCTAATAGTGTATTGAAGACATTCAACTGAGTCTTCCCATGCTCCTTCGTCGAAACAATCTTCTAACTTCCGCTTCTTGGATTCAAACGTCTGTTTGTGCTCCTTCAGGTTAGCAAGAGCCTTGTTTAGCAGGCCTTCAGTGGCATATATGCGAGCGGTTTCTTCATCAAACCTCTTCTCACTAGCCTTCACCTGGGATTTCAATTTGGAGATCTGCTGCTTCAGTTTATCCTCCCGTTCCTTGTCGTTGGCTACGGTAGCCTTCCAATGCTGATTAAACTTGGATATTCTCCGGTACGCTTCATCCAAGTGCTGCTTCTTAGTGGCCAATACGTCATTGACAGATTTGAAGTCCCGACCCAAGCGCTCACGCTCAGCCAACTGCTTAGTCAAATCCGTACCTAACTTGTTTACCAGCTCTGTTTGCCTCTTGAAGGAATGGACGGCTTCGCTTCTTTCGCTCCTGAGTTGAGCCAATTCTTTCTCCAGTTCTTCATTTGCCTTCTTCAGCTCCTCTCGCTCAGCTAACACCTGATTGTACTGTTGAATAGGCACAGTGGTAGGCTCTTCAATCACTGGAGGGCTTTCTAGCTTGGCAGGAGGAAACGACATCCCTATGATATTTGCTCTGGCTCTGATCCAGGTCACATATGGAGCGTAGGCTTGGCTATTACTTTTTCCCAGCAACGGTTTCCCCCGCCTACTGATACCATTCCAAGCGTGCTGAAGCTTAGATAACATATCCCCCTCTAGAAGACCAGTGAGGTACAAAGATTCCTGCACCTTTTCATCCTTCGGCGGAGCTCTCAAAGCATAGGCAAACTGTCGGACCAGCAGAGATGGATTATAATTGATACAGCCCTTCCTGCCTATCAAGGGCACATTCGGAAACCCGCTGCAGCTGAAGATAATCTCAGTACCCAACCTATCTCTATCAAACCAGGCAACATCCTCCGCTGATAGACTCATCAAACGCTCAGACCACTCAGCTGTGGCTGCAGACGAAGCAAAGGGACCCTTCTTGGGTAGGTGACTATCAAGCCATCTATAGAATAGGGGCACACAACATGAGACATTCTTGCCCCTTCTGTTCTCGTTTTTGTAGTGGACGGAATGATAGACATCTCCAATTAAGGTAGGGACTGGATTCCCTGCTGCAAAGATGTGAAAGGCGTCGAAGTCTACAAAGTCAGGCATATTAGGGAACAGAATGATGTCGTATATGCAAAGAGCAAGAATAGCGTTGAACACAATCCAACAACCGTCTTTGGCACACTGTTGGGCCTTTCCCACTAAGAACTGCACGGAGAAACCGGGAACCCCGTTCCAACTAGACAAGACCAACTCGGAGGCATCCAGATGAAGTGAAAGAGCTAGACTAGCCATATTAGGCTCAGCATCCATATGAACAAAGGGCATCTGACTCTTGATAGGCACACCTAACAAATCAGCATACTCCTCTAGTGTAGGTGCGAGAATAAAGTCCGGGAAAGTAAAGCATCTCAAAGGAGGGTCGTAGAACTGCAGCAAGGCGTACAACCCATTCAACTAAAACACAGAAGGTTTACGAACCAAGCTGAGCAGTTTCCCATAAAAATTTCTGAATTCACCTCTCACAGAATCATCTGCCAAAGCAATCAAACTAGACAGCTGAGCAACATCAGGAGTGGGGAGCTTGTAGGCCACAGTCTTCCTCAGAGAACCCATGACAACACAATAGAAGGCAAGAAAACCTGAATCGGGGGAAACGGTACCTGCAACACAGACACACGTTAATGATATGCAAATGAGTATGCAAAACAATGCAAAATGCAATCATGCAGCGGGAGATCAAGACAACTGTGTTGTTGAGGAGATGAGGGTGAAGATTTTGTATCAACAAAACCATAATACTGCTCTGTCAAGAACGACCATATCTCTGATGAGAAGTAACCCCTGATACCGGACCAAAAATCTGCTCTGTCAAGAACAACCATATATCTGATGATGAGACCCTCTGATATCAGACCATAACCCTGCTCTGTCAAGAACAACCATATATCTGATGATGAGACCCTCTGATATCAGACCATAAACCTACTCTGTCAAGAACAACCATATATCTGATGATGAGACCCTCTGATATCAACAAAACTGATTCACTATCAAGAAAACCAGGTAGTCTGAAGGTTAAAGTTTCCTGCAACAAACCCGACCCTGCTCACAAGTATGGACCTAAACTGACACAAGTTCGGCATTCTATGCGGTCATCAGCGTCACAGACATTCAAGAGGGATGATACGATACCCAAAAGGTGTGGCATCACCATCTCCTGAAGCGGCCTCACTTAGCTGAATCCCAAATGATCGGTCCCCAGAGTCGACAATCCTCCAAACCAACAACCCTTCAGGCCCAAAGGGCCGGAAAAGAAGTCAACCGGGAGAACCTCGTCTGAGCGTGGATTTCATGAGACACTAGTGCCTGCAAAGCAAGCACGCGCCCACTAATTTCCACAACTAATGCTAGGTACACTCAAGCCTGGGTCTGGCTCCTCACTCATCAGAATGCCCCTCCCACAACAGCACAGATAACCATATCATACTGAAAATAAAGTGCGGGAAATAAAATGCGATAAATAAACACAACCCAACAAGTAAACATACAAGCGCTAGGATTGAATCTCGCAGGGGACGTTGGATCCCCAAACTGACTCGCATAAGGGACGTTGGATCCCCAGGAAACTATCAAGTCCCCAACAGAGTCGCCAGCTGACGCTACCGCGAAAATAAGGTGCCGGCAAAACAGAAAAGTCGCCTCCTTTCGTTATTTATCCCTCAGAGCGGGAAAGGAAATGATCAGAAAAACCTAACGAGAGGGTATAAGACAAGGTCATCGCAACCATTGTCTGGGTTCGGGAGTCGGTTACGCAAGGGGAAGGTATTAGCACCCCTCACGTCCATCGTACTCGATCGGATCCACGCTTGTTGTGTTTATCTGACGGGTTGGTTTTAACTATCTACCAATCAAGGTTGGCTTAAAAAGAAAAGAAAATGACTCGGCAAAGCGTTGCGCTTTATGCCTACGTATTCTCATCAGAGAATGAGAAATCAGAGTCAACGTCGTTCAACTAACTACGGGATACGGGGAAGGTGGCTCGCCAATACGTCAGTATTGTGCCTACGTACTCTCAACAGGTATGAGAGATCAGAGCTTACGTAGTTTGGGATAATACGGATTACGGGAATTCAAATTCATCTGTTTTATCGAGTAGAATTAACAAACAGTTCCAGCAGTTTAGCGTACGCAGCTCGACCCTTGGAGACTTATGCGTTACCGTTTGCGGTAGAACTGAGAGTTAACGACACTCTTTTCTTCAGAAAAGCTTCCTTTGACTTACGGGCCCACGGGGCAAAAAGGTTTGAAGTTTGTTTTCTGTCTTTTACGGAAGAACTGTTTTTTATGGATGTTTGCAACCAATATCGCACTAGAGACTATGACCTGAGAGTGAATGCGTCGTATGTCACCCAAAGGGTACCATACTAAACATCCAAGCTGTCGAAAAGAACTCTCCGACAACCCTTTCTCAAATAGCTTAAGGTTCGTAACGTACGACATCAGTTAACCTTTATTATTGTATTTTAATTTGTTTTGATATGAGAAAAGAGAATGAACAGGTTCAACTAAGGGGAGACTATCAAGTCCTAATGTTTGTCATGCCAAGGATTCATCCTATGGTTGAGGTTTGAAACAGGGAACTCCTAGAAGTTATCATGCATAGGTTTCAACCTAAAGTTCTAATCATCACTTCCTTATCAAAGGAAGTGAGATTCCTAGGGGATCATGTCAAAGGGATACAGAAACAGAGAAAGCATCAGCTTAAATAGTAAACAGATATACAGTAAAATGCATGCAATACAAGTGAGGGAGGAAATGTGTGTGGGGCATCAGCCTCCACAAGCTCATCTCAACCTCAAGCCAGATATGAATAACTGCAATCATACAGGAGAAATAACATGCTATCAAGCAAAATATAATAACTACAATCATACATAAGAAATGAAATAAAATGCCATCAAGCAAATCACAACCCACATAGGCAAGGGAGCAGGGCTCTACCGAATACCCGCAAGCAAAGCCAGACCGTAAAAATACAAGCAGAGGGAGCAACTCAACCTCTAGTGCAATCATGCTCCTAGATTAAATCAGTCTAATCATGAACTTATTCTAATGCATCAAGCAAATCAAACAAGTCACATCAATACAGTTGCACAGCAAGCAAACAGACAGGAAAGAAAGCAGATCAACAACTTCCACAGCTTCACAGCAAAGCAATCTTCTGACAGCAGTTCAGTCATCAGTCTTCAACTGCTCTTCAAGGCTATCCTCTTCAATGGCAAGTGTCAACTTGCTTATTCAAGCTTTCAATGCATCAAACACAAGTATCAACTTGTTCTCCAACTTTAAGCTTCAGCTCTTCATTTGATCTCAGCTGGATTTTCTTCACAAGTGTCAACTTGTTCTTCCTGGTCTTCAAGCCTCAGCTCCAATGGTAGTCTTCAAATACAGAGAAGTAGCAACCTCTAGCATCTTCAATCTTCTAACAAGGAACTCCATCCTCTATCAAGGGAGAAAGATTCATCTAACAAGAGCAAGGTTTGGATAGTGGAAAGCAAAGTGAAGACCAAAGGTCACCACTAAACACTCCACCATCAAGGAAAGGCACCCTCAAAGGTTCTACCAACTTGGGAAGAGCCACACATCCTACCAAAGGAGGGATGAGGCCTTCACAAGGGGACCTTACATCATAGGGAAGAATGGAAGTGATCAACACCTTCCATGTTTATGAATGAAGAGAATCTATCTAGAAGCTCTACTTACAAACCCTGATCTTAACACCTAAACAAAACTACTCCAAAGGAATAGCAAACTTCAAGTCCAAGCTCCACCATGCATCCCTCAGCAGCCCACACATGTCTTCATCATCATCCAAGAGCAAGAGAGGCAACACCCTAATCTAAGGGAACTAAAGAAATCAATCTAGTTGAATTAGCAAGTTAGGATCACCTAAAACCTAGTACTAAAGTTAATCCTAACTAAAATACTAAAAACAATTGTAAATTCCTACAAAAATAACTATGGGAACCTAAGTCAATCATGAATCTACCATACAAAATTCAGAGGTTGAATCATCCAAAAAGTCCTAGAAATAAATCCTAAATCACAAGGTACTAAGCTTACACCCTAAAACTAGAGCACCTAAAGTTTTAACTTAAAACCAACACCTAATTTCATCACAAAAATGTGAGAAAAATCTAAGGGGAGCATACATATCTAAACTAATCACACACAAAAAATCTAGCCAAAAATCATCACCACGCCATCTAAGCTTGCAAGACACATCTATCCCATCCAACACAATCCCAACTACTATCAACAAGAGATTAAGGGTGATCAGTTCCTCAATTTGTCGATAGACAGCCGAAACCATAATGGGGCATAGACCATCTTTACCAAACTATAATAGCGTTTAACTACACACTAAGCTACAACTCCACACTTGCAGCCTTCTAAGGAATCACAAGCTTCTCCCCCACTTTAATCATTCCCTCTTCTGCAAAGAAGGTTAAGCAACAACATGTATCGACAGTGTTTTCACACACATGTCGCATACAAGGGAACAAATAACATTAGACAACTTGGCCGGACGGACCGACCTGCTCTGATACCACTAATGTAACACCCTTCTAAACCCCACGGAAAATATATGCATAATCAGAGTAAAATTAACATGCATTCAAATAAAAAGGGCGTCACACAAAACTTGCACCACATTAAAACAATCTGTCATGCTCATAAACACTTTTCCATTTAGCAGCGGATTCATTAATGAAAATCCTTTAAAAGAAACATTTACTTTCATCATATAAAATCAACATCTCTAGGCACTAAGGCCAACATCTCATTATCTCAATTATTCCAAATATGAAAACATAACTTAGGTTACATAATGTAATCCTAAAACATAAGCAATCGATCCCCGTGTTACACTACCAGAGCATGACTCGACCCATAAATGATTACTAAACCGCTACACACGTAGCAACCTCAAACTACAAGCAGAACTTCATAAAGGCCTCCAACAACCTAATCTGCAATGCCTCATAGAGCATTATAAAACAGCAGAAGGGTGAGAAATATTACCATAATAATCAAAGCATAAAATCATGTATATATAGGTATCATATAATTAACTCCCTATTTCTCACCACAATTCAACTCATAGTCATTTACATCATCACTTATATATATATATACAACATGAATATTCACCAAACATTTCACATCATGCATACATCCACAATTCCACAATCTTAACATTCACACGTAAGCATCTCTTCATGCAAGCTTCATAAGTATTCAACCAACATATCATCATTCACACATAAGCATCCCTTCATGCATATATCATATATTAATGTGACTCAACAACTCAATGCAACTCATGCAATGCGGTACCGACTCTCGTTATCTTTTTTCGGTTTTCACTCTAAACCGGGTCCACCCTTCTAGACCGATAACTCGTTATCATTTTTCGGTTTTTACTTTAAACCGGGTCCACCCTTCTAGACCGATAACAACCAAGCCCGCCCCCTAGGCTTCAAACCCACCCTTCTAGGTTTGGGACAAGCCACTAGTTTCCACGAAACTAACAGACATTGCCTCTTGACTGAATGATGCATGTACAATCAACCAATCACAATAAATGCACTTAAGACCGTTCTCGCGTCTTAATCCCATGCATTCGAATAATTCACCCCTTCGAGAATTTCATCATGATTGCACATACAACATATATCAAACATTTATCAATGTATTCATTTCACACATCATCATATTCAGCAACAATGCACACATATCACATATGTTCCCATGCATTCACACAACATTCGCATACATATTTCCCAATCATCCAAAACCCATCATAATCACAAGCATACTTCATATATCCATGACATTTATGCTATTACCACATCATCAAACAATGCACATATATCCACGATATATTCCCATGCATTTCTCACAATTATTAACGATGCACACATATCCACGATATGTTCCCATGCATCTCTCACAATTATTAACGTACATACAATATGCATTTACAACATCTATCAAGCAATGCACGCATATCCATCATTATGCTCTCATGCATTCTTCATGTATTTTAACATACAATCGCATATAAACAATATGCATCCACAACACATTTTTCATAGTATGTTTATTCTTTATCTCATGCCATCTCATACAAGGTATACACATCACAATACCAATCATACAATTATAAGTTATGCACACATATATCCACAATGTTCTCATGCATACTTATTACATAATTGTACACAACAATCAAACATTCACAAACTCATCAATTAATACACACATAATCATCATTATGTTCTCATGTATTTTAACCGATTACAATTAATCATTCATATCACAACTCTAGGATTCACGCCCAAAGGCTACCCACAACACATATCATCACCATGGATCACATACTTATTCATATCATAGAGGTATTAACCTATGTGAAACAACCAAACCATCTTCACATGATCAACACAGCAAAAGGGAAATGCTGTCAAATTCGCCTTCATTCGCCTGGCGAACCCTCGCAGCGAACCTTCTCCTGGCCTTCGCCTGGCGAACTCTCTCAGCGAACACTCGCTAGGCTTCGCCTGGCGAGACTTCCCAGCGAGCCCAAGTCAGTAGCTACTGACTTCATTCGCCACCATTCGCCAGCACCTTCGCTGGGCGAACCCTCGCTACTCAACTTCGCCTGGCGAACCCACCAGCGAAGTCCACTGGGACTTAAATATAATTATTCGCCAACATTCGCTAGGCTTCGCCTGGCGAAGCTTCGCCTTCGCTCGCCTGGCGAGAGCCAGCGAACCTGCGCAGAACAGAATTTCATTCTGCCTCTTCTTCATCAATCCATCATCAACCCTCTCTTACACATCCAAATCAGTACAAATAACATCAATACATGTTACCCGACTATTCTACGGCATTATTGCTCAGTTTCAACCGATTAAATCATTAATCTACCGATTAATCCAACATTTGCCCTAATTGGAAAGTGATGAAAACATCCCCAAACCCAAACCCAACATACATAATAGCATACAATGATTAAATAGCAATGTTTCTCACCCTTACCATGGTTTAATCGAAGCTTTGAGTTGGTTCTTGAAGATTTCCACTTTCCTCTTCTTCTTCTCTTTTCTCCTCCTTTTCCTTCTTTCTCTTTTTCTCCCCTTTCTTTCTCTCTTACCAACTCTTATCTCCTTTTCTTCTATTTCTATTCTTTATATTTATTTCCATTCTATTTCCTCCATAATACCTTTCTCTTTATTTCTTTCCAATATATATACTCTCTCAAAACATCTATGAATCCATTAAACAAACATCTAATTATTCAAATAATTAGAATAATCCAAATAAATCAATTAATTAACACAATTAATTAATTATTGAAAATTGGGCTGTTACAACTCTCCCCCACTTAGGAATTTTCGTCCTCGAAAATGTTACCTGATCCAAACAACTCTGGATACGACTCTCGCATTCCAATTCTTCCAAATCCAATTCTCCCATAACTACTTCCACCAAAGGAATCTCTATACTTCGAAGTTGTTTCTTATCAACAACTAGAACTAGCCACGCCTCCGAAGTCAAATTCTCTCTCACTTGTACACTATCCACCTGAATCAATGTACCTCTTCAACTTAGACATATGAACACCTCATGCAATCCTCTCAAGCGACAGCGGTAAAACAGTCTAACATGCTATCCGCCTCACGCTTCCGCTGCGCTACTCTGATACAGATCAACAAAACACAGGGCGCTCACGAGACTTCAAGCTCGACCAACACCAATTACTACCATAACTCTCAAAACACGGCCTTACTAGGATTCTTTGATCGTTCCCATCGTCCCTTGCACGGTCTTTGATCCGAGTACAACACTCCTGTTGGACATGCAACAACACAAAGGAGTCATACCCTCTTACCCAACGAACTTCATACGATGCTGTTTCCGATACGAAATGGCAACAGTTATTGTAGGCAACTCCATCAACGACAATTAACTACCCTTAGATCCATCTTGGTCCAACACACAAGCTCTCCACGAGTCCTCTTCATACTGGATAGTTTTCTTCGTTTGTCCATGCCATTCACGGACGCTAGTCAGAGTTCATCCTCAACATGGCACCCACCCGCTTTCGCAATCTGTCCCATAATCTTAACGAAAAACTTGAGTTCCCATCTAACAGAATGATTCATCTTCACTGGTAGGCAACGAGTTACTCTTGTTAATCCATTCTTAACTGTCCAAATCGGATCATACTTCCTCAAATTCATCAGAAAACCAAAAGTCAATCTCAACATCCAAGGCTCAACTTCTATAAGAAGTCTCTTCACAGGCCGAACTCATATCTGAATTTTCTTAATCAGTTCTAACTTCCTTACCATCTTCATTAGTGTATACCAAAATTCCCGATTCGATATCTTAGCTACCACTTGGTCTCATTCGAATGGTAATTTAACCAAAACCATACTCCTTCAGGAGTTCCAATTACTTCTCTGTCTCATATTTGACTCTCTCTCAAATAAAACAAATACCTTAAGGTCAGTAACCATCTCAAATCTCAACTAAACAATTGAGGCTTCCAAACTCCGGTACAAACACACAACAGCAACCCACTCCAAATTACTTGTCAGATAATCCCTCTCTGTACTTTATATTGCCTTCAAGCATAACCAAAACTCATTAATGTTGTACTTAACACATCTGTTAATCATATCAACAAAGTATCTCAAAACACAACAACAATCCTGTCGGACTTGGCAAAACCAATACACGAACTGTTGACAGCTTCCTCAAAACTCTTTGAACTTCCTTCACAGTAGTACATCACTGCCTCTTCTCCAATACTAATAACTCAAGTTCCCGACGCTCAACATGAACCCCTATACTCTCCGAACATATCCAAACACCATCGGTTACATAACCATTGACTCTCTCAATCAAGTGTGGAAAATCATTATATCAAACGGACACTCAGCTGTGAACTTATGGTGATAACACAAACTGCACTCTCCGCACTTACCATAACATCCAAACATTTTTCGCCAATAAATACTTAATTCCATGTCACTACTTTCCCATCACATAGAGCACTGTAATATCTTCCAACGCTTCTAATCTTGCGTCATTCCGAATTACGGTTTTCTGTTACGACAAAATCACGGAAACAACCCTTCCACACTTAAAGGTCAACCAATACCTCTCCAACTCTTGAAATACTTAAGGGTCCAATTATACCAACCATGTATTCCACATCTCATTTCCTTTAGTAATCACTAGAAGTCATTATCCACCCTTATACTCAACTCTACAATTTGTTGCCGTAGCACACACACCAGACATAATTCTCAACACTACTCAATCAATCTTAATTCCTTGGCCACTCAAACAAACGTATAATATGGAGCTTCCAATATCTGATTATTCTCCGCAACTAAGTCGATCACAACTCAACTTCACGTCTTGGCTGTTTACCCCCTTATCTTGTCAGGATAATTCTCAGACTACCACAATCAAACGGTAAACCGACAACTCCTCCACTTCCATCAATACTCAATATTTCCATCGAAATCAAACATCTCATCACTGTCCTGCACCGACTCATCAAAACAATTCTCAAGTGCTCGGCTTTACTCAAGACAATTCACTGCACCACGCCATCTAAGCTTGCAAGACACATCTATCCCATCCAACACAATCCCAACTACTATCAACAAGAGATTAAGGGTGATCAGTTCCTCAATTTGTCGATAGACAGCCGAAACCATAATGGGGCATAGACCATCTTTACCAAACTATAATTGCGTTTAACTACACACTAAGCTACAACTCCACACTTGCAGCCTTCTAAGGAATCACAAGCTTCTCCCCCACTTTAATCATTCCCTCTTCTGCAAACAAGGTTAAGCAACAACATGTATCGACAGTGTTTTCACACACATGTCGCATACAAGGGAACAAATAACATTAGACAACTTGGCCGGACGGACCGACCTGCTCTGATACCACTAATGTAACACCCTTCTAAACCCCACGGAAAATATATGCATAATCAGAGTAAAATTAACATGCATTCAAATAAAAAGGGCGTCACACAAAACTTGCACCACATTAAAACAATCTGTCATGCTCATAAACACTTTTCCATTTAGCAGCGGATTCATTAATGAAAATCCTTTAAAAGAAACATTTACTTTCATCATATAAAATCAACATCTCTAGGCACTAAGGCCAACATCTCATTATCTCAATTATTCCAAATATGAAAACATAACTTAGGTTACATAATGTAATCCTAAAACATAAGCAATCGATCCCCGTGTTACACTACCAGAGCATGACTCGACCCATAAATGATTACTAAACCGCTACACACGTAGCAACCTCAAACTACAAGCAGAACTTCATAAAGGCCTCCAACAACCTAATCTGCAATGCCTCATAGAGCATTATAAAACAGCAGAAGGGTGAGAAATATTACCATAATAATCAAAGCATAAAATCATGTATATATAGGTATCATATAATTAACTCCCTATTTCTCACCACAATTCAACTCATAGTCATTTACATCATCACTTATATATATATATACAACATGAATATTCACCAAACATTTCACATCATGCATACATCCACAATTCCACAATCTTAACATTCACACGTAAGCATCTCTTCATGCAAGCTTCATAAGTATTCAACCAACATATCATCATTCACACATAAGCATCCCTTCATGCATATATCATATATTAATGTGACTCAACAACTCAATGCAACTCATGCAATGCGGTACCGACTCTCGTTATCTTTTTTCGGTTTTCACTCTAAACCGGGTCCACCCTTCTAGACCGATAACTCGTTATCATTTTTCGGTTTTTACTTTAAACCGGGTCCACCCTTCTAGACCGATAACAACCAAGCCCGTCCCCTAGGCTTCAAACCCACCCTTCTAGGTTTGGGACAAGCCACTAGTTTCCACGAAACTAACAGACATTGCCTCTTGACTGAATGATGCATGTACAATCAACCAATCACAATAAATGCACTTAAGACCGTTCCCGCGTCTTAATCCCATGCATTCGAATAATTCACCCCTTCGAGAATTTCATCATGATTGCACATACAACATATATCAAACATTTATCAATGTATTCATTTCACACATCATCATATTCAGCAACAATGCACACATATCACATATGTTCCCATGCATTCACACAACATTCGCATACATATTTCCCAATCATCCAAAACCCATCATAATCACAAGCATACTTCATATATCCATGACATTTATGCTATTACCACATCATCAAACAATGCACATATATCCACGATATATTCCCATGCATTTCTCACAATTATTAACGATGCACACATATCCACGATATGTTCCCGTGCATCTCTCACAATTATTAACGTACATACAATATGCATTTACAACATCTATCAAGCAATGCACGCATATCCATCATTATGCTCTCATGCATTCTTCATGTATTTTAACATACAATCGCATATAAACAATATGCATCCACAACACATTTTTCATAGTATGTTTATTCTTTATCTCATGCCATCTCATACAAGGTATACACATCACAAT
The DNA here is from genome assembly GCA_963859935.3 of Lathyrus sativus. Classification (NCBI taxonomy): domain Eukaryota; kingdom Viridiplantae; phylum Streptophyta; class Magnoliopsida; order Fabales; family Fabaceae; genus Lathyrus; species Lathyrus sativus. Next base: position 168,094,335 of record OZ012739.1, on the reverse strand, counting down.
ACCAATCATACAATTATAAGTTATGCACACATATATCCACAATGTTCTCATGCATACTTATTACATAATTGTACACAACAATCAAACATTCACAAACTCATCAATTAATACACACATAATCATCATTATGTTCTCATGTATTTTAACCGATTACAATTAATCATTCATATCACAACTCTAGGATTCACGCCCAAAGGCTACCCACAACACATATCATCACCATGGATCACATACTTATTCATATCATAGAGGTATTAACCTATGTGAAACAACCAAACCATCTTCACATGATCAACACAGCAAAAGGGAAATGCTGTCAAATTCGCCTTCATTCGCCTGGCGAACCCTCGCAGCGAACCTTCGCCTGGCCTTCGCCTGGCGAACTCTCTCAGCGAACACTCGCTAGGCTTCGCCTGGCGAGACTTCCCAGCGAGCCCAAGTCAGTAGCTACTGACTTCATTCGCCACCATTCGCCAGCACCTTCGCTGGGCGAACCCTCGCTACTCAACTTCGCCTGGCGAACCCACCAGCGAAGTCCACTGGGACTTAAATATAATTATTCGCCAACATTCGCTAGGCTTCGCCTGGCGAAGCTTCGCCTTCGCTCGCCTGGCGAGAGCCAGCGAACCTGCGCAGAACAGAATTTCATTCTGCCTCTTCTTCATCAATCCATCATCAACCCTCTCTTACACATCCAAATCAGTACAAATAACATCAATACATGTTACCCGACTATTCTACGGCATTATTGCTCAGTTTCAACCGATTAAATCATTAATCTACCAATTAATCCAACATTTGCCCTAATTGGAAAGTGATGAAAACATCCCCAAACCCAAACCCAACATACATAATAGCATACAATGATTAAATAGCAATGTTTCTCACCCTTACCATGGTTTAATCGAAGCTTTGAGTTGGTTCTTGAAGATTTCCACTTTCCTCTTCTTCTTCTCTTTTCTCCTCCTTTTCCTTCTTTCTCTTTTTCTCCCCTTTCTTTCTCTCTTACCAACTCTTATCTCCTTTTCTTCTATTTCTATTCTTTATATTTATTTCCATTCTATTTCCTCCATAATACCTTTCTCTTTATTTCTTTCCAATATATATACTCTCTCAAAACATCTATGAATCCATTAAACAAACATCTAATTATTCAAATAATTAGAATAATCCAAATAAATCAATTAATTAACACAATTAATTAATTATTGAAAATTGGGCTGTTACAACTCTCCCCCACTTAGGAATTTTCGTCCTCGAAAATGTTACCTGATCCAAACAACTCTGGATACGACTCTCGCATTCCAATTCTTCCAAATCCAATTCTCCCATAACTACTTCCACCAAAGGAATCTCTATACTTCGAAGTTGTTTCTTATCAACAACTAGAACTAGCCACGCCTCCGAAGTCAAATTCTCTCTCACTTGTACACTATCCACCTGAATCAATGTACCTCTTCAACTTAGACATATGAACACCTCATGCAATCCTCTCAAGCGACAGCGGTAAAACAGTCTAACATGCTATCCGCCTCACGCTTCCGATGCGCTACTCTGATACAGATCAACAAAACACAGGGCGCTCACGAGACTTCAAGCTCGACCAACACCAATTACTACCATAACTCTCAAAACACGGCCTTACTAGGATTCTTTGATCGTTCCCATCGTCCCTTGCACGGTCTTTGATCCGAGTACAACACTCCTGTTGGACATGCAACAACACAAAGGAGTCATACCCTCTTACCCAACGAACTTCATACGATGCTGTTTCCGATACGAAATGGCAACAGTTATTGTAGGCAACTCCATCAACGACAATTAACTACCCTTAGATCCATCTTGGTCCAACACACAAGCTCTCCACGAGTCCTCTTCATACTGGATAGTTTTCTTCGTTTGTCCATGCCATTCACGGACGCTAGTCAGAGTTCATCCTCAACATGGCACCCACCCGCTTTCGCAATCTGTCCCATAATCTTAACGAAAAACTTGAGTTCCCATCTAACAGAATGATTCATCTTCACTGGTAGGCAATGAGTTACTCTTGTTAATCCATTCTTAACTGTCCAAATCGGATCATACTTCCTCAAATTCATCAGAAAACCAAAAGTCAATCTCAACATCCAAGGCTCAACTTCTATAAGAAGTCTCTTCACAGGCCGAACTCATATCTGAATTTGCTTAATCAGTTCTAACTTCCTTACCATCTTCATTAGTGTATACCAAAATTCCCGATTCGATATCTTAGCTACCACTTGGTCTCATTCGAATGGTAATTTAACCAAAACCATACTCCTTCAGGAGTTCCAATTACTTCTCTGTCTCATATTTGACTCTCTCTCAAATAAAACAAATACCTTAAGGTCAGTAACCATCTCAAATCTCAACTAAACAATTGAGGCTTCCAAACTCCGGTACAAACACACAACAGCAACCCACTCCAAATTACTTGTCAGATAATCCCTCTCTGTACTTTATATTGCCTTCAAGCATAACCAAAACTCATTAATGTTGTACTTAACACATCTGTTAATCATATCAACAAAGTATCTCAAAACACAACGACAATCCTGTCGGACTTGGCAAAACCAATACACGAACTGTTGACAGCTTCCTCAAAACTCTTTGAACTTCCTTCACAGTAGTACATCACTGCCTCTTCCCCAATACTAATAACTCAAGTTCCCGACGCTCAACATGAACCCCTATACTCTCCGAACATATCCAAACACCATCGGTTACATAACCATTGACTCTCTCAATCAAGTGTGGAAAATCATTATATCAAACGGACACTCAGCTGTGAACTTATGGTGATAACACAAACTGCACTCTCCGCACTTACCATAACATCCAAACATTTTTCGCCAATAAATACTTAATTCCATGTCACTACTTTCCCATCACATAGAGCACTGTAATATCTTCCAACGCTTCTAATCTTGCGTCATTCCGAATTACGGTTTTCCGTTACGACAAAATCACGGAAACAACCCTTCCACACTTAAAGGTCAACCAATACCTCTCCAACTCTTGAAATACTTAAGGGTCCAATTATACCAACCATGTATTCCACATCTCATTTCCTTTAGTAATCACTAGAAGTCATTATCCACCCTTATACTCAACTCTACAATTTGTTGCCGTAGCACACACACCAGACATAATTCTCAACACTACTCAATCAATCTTAATTCCTTGGCCACTCAAACAAACGTATAATATGGAGCTTCCAATATCTGATTATTCTCCGCAACTAAGTCGATCACAACTCAACTTCACGTCTTGGCTGTTTACCCCCTTATCTTGTCAGGATAATTCTCAGACTACCACAATCAAACGGTAAACCGACAACTCCTCCACTTCCATCAATACTCAATATTTCCATCGAAATCAAACATCTCATCACTGTCCTGCACCGACTCATCAAAACAATTCTCAAGTGCTCGGCTTTACTCAAGACAATTCACTGCACCACGCCATCTAAGCTTGCAAGACACATCTATCCCATCCAACACAATCCCAACTACTATCAACAAGAGATTAAGGGTGATCAGTTCCTCAATTTGTCGATAGACAGCCGAAACCATAATGGGGCATAGACCATCTTTACCAAACTATAATAGCGTTTAACTACACACTAAGCTACAACTCCACACTTGCAGCCTTCTAAGGAATCACAAGCTTCTCCCCCACTTTAATCATTCCCTCTTCTGCAAACAAGGTTAAGCAACAACATGTATCGACAGTGTTTTCACACACATGTCGCATACAAGGGAACAAATAACATTAGACAACTTGGCCGGACGGACCAACCTGCTCTGATACCACTAATGTAACACCCTTCTAAACCCCACGGAAAATATATGCATAATCAGAGTAAAATTAACATGCATTCAAATAAAAAGGGCGTCACACAAAACTTGCACCACATTAAAACAATCTGTCATGCTCATAAACACTTTTCCATTTAGCAGCAGATTCATTAATGAAAATCCTTTAAAAGAAACATTTACTTTCATCATATAAAATCAACATCTCTAGGCACTAAGGCCAACATCTCATTATCTCAATTATTCCAAATATGAAAACATAACTTAGGTTACATAATGTAATCCTAAAACATAAGCAATCGATCCCCGTGTTACACTACCAGAGCATGACTCGACCCATAAATGATTACTAAACCGCTACACACGTAGCAACCTCAAACTACAAGCAGAACTTCATAAAGGCCTCCAACAACCTAATCTGCAATGCCTCATAGAGCATTATAAAACAGCAGAAGGGTGAGAAATATTACCATAATAATCAAAGCATAAAATCATGTATATATAGGTATCATATAATTAACTCCCTATTTCTCACCACAATTCAACTCATAGTCATTTACATCATCACTTATATATATATATACAACATGAATATTCACCAAACATTTCACATCATGCATACATCCACAATTCCACAATCTTAACATTCACACGTAAGCATCTCTTCATGCAAGCTTCATAAGTATTCAACCAACATATCATCATTCACACATAAGCATCCCTTCATGCATATATCATATATTAATGTGACTCAACAACTCAATGCAACTCATGCAATGCGGTACCGACTCTCGTTATCTTTTTTCGGTTTTCACTCTAAACCGGGTCCACCCTTCTAGACCGATAACTCGTTATCATTTTTCGGTTTTTACTTTAAACCGGGTCCACCCTTCTAGACCGATAACAACCAAGCCCGTCCCCTAGGCTTCAAACCCACCCTTCTAGGTTTGGGACAAGCCACTAGTTTCCACGAAACTAACAGACATTGCCTCTTGACTGAATGATGCATGTACAATCAACCAATCACAATAAATGCACTTAAGACCGTTCCCGCGTCTTAATCCCATGCATTCGAATAATTCACCCCTTCGAGAATTTCATCATGATTGCACATACAACATATATCAAACATTTATCAATGTATTCATTTCACACATCATCATATTCAGCAACAATGCACACATATCACATATGTTCCCATGCATTCACACAACATTCGCATACATATTTCCCAATCATCCAAAACCCATCATAATCACAAGCATACTTCATATATCCATGACATTTATGCTATTACCACATCATCAAACAATGCACATATATCCACGATATATTCCCATGCATTTCTCACAATTATTAACGATGCACACATATCCACGATATGTTCCCATGCATCTCTCACAATTATTAACGTAAATACAATATGCATTTACAACATCTATCAAGCAATGCACGCATATCCATCATTATGCTCTCATGCATTCTTCATGTATTTTAACATACAATCGCATATAAACAATATGCATCCACAACACATTTTTCATAGTATGTTTATTCTTTATCTCATGCCATCTCATACAAGGTATACACATCACAATACCAATCATACAATTATAAGTTATGCACACATATATCCACAATGTTCTCATGCATACTTATTACATAATTGTACACAACAATCAAACATTCACAAACTCATCAATTAATACACACATAATCATCATTATGTTCTCATGTATTTTAACCGATTACAATTAATCATTCATATCACAACTCTAGGATTCACGCCCAAAGGCTACCCACAACACATATCATCACCATGGATCACATACTTATTCATATCATAGAGGTATTAACCTATGTGAAACAACCAAACCATCTTCACATGATCAACACAGCAAAAGGGAAATGCTGTCAAATTCGCCTTCATTCGCCTGGCGAACCCTCGCAGCGAACCTTCGCCTGGCGAACTCTCTCAGCGAACACTCGCTAGGCTTCGCCTGGCGAGACTTCCCAGCGAGCCCAAGTCAGTAGCTACTGACTTCATTCGCCACCATTCGCCAGCACCTTCGCTGGGCGAACCCTCGCTACTCAACTTCGCCTGGCGAACCCACCAGCGAAGTCCACTGGGACTTAAATATAATTATTCGCCAACATTCGCTAGGCTTCGCCTGGCGAAGCTTCGCCTTCGCTCGCCTGGCGAGAGCCAGCGAACCTGCGCAGAACAGAATTTCATTCTGCCTCTTCTTCATCAATCCATCATCAACCCTCTCTTACACATCCAAATCAGTACAAATAACATCAATACATGTTACCCGACTATTCTACGGCATTATTGCTCAATTTCAACCGATTAAATCATTAATCTACCGATTAATCCAACATTTGCCCTAATTGGAAAGTGATGAAAACATCCCCAAACCCAAACCCAACATACATAATAGCATACAATGATTAAATAGCAATGTTTCTCACCCTTACCATGGTTTAATCGAAGCTTTGAGTTGGTTCTTGAAGATTTCCACTTTCCTCTTCTTCTTCTCTTTTCTCCTCCTTTTCCTTCTTTCTCTTTTTCTCCCCTTTCTTTCTCTCTTACCAACTCTTATCTCCTTTTCTTCTATTTCTATTCTTTATATTTATTTCCATTCTATTTCCTCCATAATACCTTTCTCTTTATTTCTTTCCAATATATATACTCTCTCAAAACATCTATGAATCCATTAAACAAACATCTAATTATTCAAATAATTAGAATAATCCAAATAAATCAATTAATTAACACAATTAATTAATTATTGAAAATTGGGCTGTTACAACTCTCCCCCACTTAGGAATTTTCGTCCTCGAAAATGTTACCTGATCCAAACAACTCTGGATACGACTCTCGCATTCCAATTCTTCCAAATCCAATTCTCCCATAACTACTTCCACCAAAGGAATCTCTATACTTCGAAGTTGTTTCTTATCAACAACTAGAACTAGCCACGCCTCCGAAGTCAAATTCTCTCTCACTTGTACACTATCCACCTGAATCAATGTACCTCTTCAACTTAGACATATGAACACCTCATGCAATCCTCTCAAGCGACAGCGGTAAAACAGTCTAACATGCTATCCGCCTCACGCTTCCGCTGCGCTACTCTGATACAGATCAACAAAACACAGGGCGCTCACGAGACTTCAAGCTCGACCAACACCAATTACTACCATAACTCTCAAAACACGGCCTTACTAGGATTCTTTGATCGTTCCCATCGTCCCTTGCACGGTCTTTGATCCGAGTACAACACTCCTGTTGGACATGCAACAACACAAAGGAGTCATACCCTCTTACCCAACGAACTTCATACGATGCTGTTTCCGATACGAAATGGCAACAGTTATTGTAGGCAACTCCATCAACGACAATTAACTACCCTTAGATCCATCTTGGTCCAACACACAAGCTCTCCACGAGTCCTCTTCATACTGGATAGTTTTCTTCGTTTGTCCATGCCATTCACGGACGCTAGTCAGAGTTCATCCTCAACATGGCACCCACCCGCTTTCGCAATCTGTCCCATAATCTTAACGAAAAACTTGAGTTCCCATCTAACAGAATGATTCATCTTCACTGGTAGGCAACGAGTTACTCTTGTTAATCCATTCTTAACTGTCCAAATCGGATCATACTTCCTCAAATTCATCAGAAAACCAAAAGTCAATCTCAACATCCAAGGCTCAACTTCTATAAGAAGTCTCTTCACAGGCCAAACTCATATCTGAATTTGCTTAATCAGTTCTAACTTCCTTACCATCTTCATTAGTGTATACCAAAATTCCCGATTCGATATCTTAGCTACCACTTGGTCTCATTCGAATGGTAATTTAACCAAAACCATACTCCTTCAGGAGTTCCAATTACTTCTCTGTCTCATATTTGACTCTCTCTCAAATAAAACAAATACCTTAAGGTCAGTAACCATCTCAAATCTCAACTAAACAATTGAGGCTTCCAAACTCCGGTACAAACACACAACAGCAACCCACTCCAAATTACTTGTCAGATAATCCCTCTCTGTACTTTATATTGCCTTCAAGCATAACCAAAACTCATTAATGTTGTACTTAACACATCTGTTAATCATATCAACAAAGTATCTCAAAACACAACGACAATCCTGTCGGACTTGGCAAAACCAATACACGAACTGTTGACAGCTTCCTCAAAACTCTTTGAACTTCCTTCACAGTAGTACATCACTGCCTCTTCCCCAATACTAATAACTCAAGTTCCCGACGCTCAACATGAACCCCTATACTCTCCGAACATATCCAAACACCATCGGTTACATAACCATTGACTCTCTCAATCAAGTGTGGAAAATCATTATATCAAACGGACACTCAGCTGTGAACTTATGGTGATAACACAAACTGCACTCTCCGCACTTACCATAACATCCAAACATTTTTCGCCAATAAATACTTAATTCCATGTCACTACTTTCCCATCACATAGAGCACTGTAATATCTTCCAACGCTTCTAATCTTGCGTCATTCCGAATTACGGTTTTCCGTTACGACAAAATCACGGAAACAACCCTTCCACACTTAAAGGTCAACCAATACCTCTCCAACTCTTGAAATACTTAAGGGTCCAATTATACCAACCATGTATTCCACATCTCATTTCCTTTAGTAATCACTAGAAGTCATTATCCACCCTTATACTGAACTCCACAATTTGTTGCCGTAGCACACACACCAGACATAATTCTCAACACTACTCAATCAATCTTAATTCCTTGGCCACTCAAACAAACGTATAATATGGAGCTTCCAATATCTGATTATTCTCCGCAACTAAGTCGATCACAACTCAACTTCACGTCTTGGCTGTTTACCCCCTTATCTTGTCAGGATAATTCTCAGACTACCACAATCAAACGGTAAACCGACAACTCCTCCACTTCCATCAATACTCAATATTTCCATCGAAATCAAACATCTCATCACTGTCCTGCACCGACTCATCAAAACAATTCTCAAGTGCTCGGCTTTACTCAAGACAATTCACTGCACCACGCCATCTAAGCTTGCAAGACACATCTATCCCATCCAACACAATCCCAACTACTATCAACAAGAGATTAAGGGTGATCAGTTCCTCAATTTGTCGATAGACAGCCGAAACCATAATGGGGCATAGACCATCTTTACCAAACTATAATAGCGTTTAACTACACACTAAGCTACAACTCCACACTTGCAGCCTTCTAAGGAATCACAAGCTTCTCCCCCACTTTAATCATTCCCTCTTCTGCAAACAAGGTTAAGCAACAACATGTATCGACAGTGTTTTCACACACATGTCGCATACAAGGGAACAAATAACATTAGACAACTTGGCCGGACGGACCGACCTGCTCTGATACCACTAATGTAACACCCTTCTAAACCCCACGGAAAATATATGCATAATCAGAGTAAAATTAACATGCATTCAAATAAAAAGGGCGTCACACAAAACTTGCACCACATTAAAACAATCTGTCATGCTCATAAACACTTTTCCATTTAGCAGCGGATTCATTAATGAAAATCCTTTAAAAGAAACATTTACTTTCATCATATAAAATCAACATCTCTAGGCACTAAGGCCAACATCTCATTATCTCAATTATTCCAAATATGAAAACATAACTTAGGTTACATAATGTAATCCTAAAACATAAGCAATCGATCCCCGTGTTACACTACCAGAGCATGACTCGACCCATAAATGATTACTAAACCGCTACACACGTAGCAACCTCAAACTACAAGCAGAACTTCATAAAGGCCTCCAACAACCTAATCTGCAATGCCTCATAGAGCATTATAAAACAGCAGAAGGGTGAGAAATATTACCATAATAATCAAAGCATAAAATCATGTATATATAGGTATCATATAATTAACTCCCTATTTCTCACCACAATTCAACTCATAGTCATTTACATCATCACTTATATATATATATACAACATGAATATTCACCAAACATTTCACATCATGCATACATCCACAATTCCACAATCTTAACATTCACACGTAAGCATCTCTTCATGCAAGCTTCATAAGTATTCAACCAACATATCATCATTCACACATAAGCATCCCTTCATGCATATATCATATATTAATGTGACTCAACAACTCAATGCAACTCATGCAATGCGGTACCGACTCTCGTTATCTTTTTTCGGTTTTCACTCTAAACCGGGTCCACCCTTCTAGACCGATAACTCGTTATCATTTTTCGGTTTTTACTTTAAACCGGGTCCACCCTTCTAGACCGATAACAACCAAGCCCGTCCCCTAGGCTTCAAACCCACCCTTCTAGGTTTGGGACAAGCCACTAGTTTCCACGAAACTAACAGACATTGCCTCTTGACTGAATGATGCATGTACAATCAACCAATCACAATAAATGCACTTAAGACCGTTCCCGCGTCTTAATCCCATGCATTCGAATAATTCACCCCTTCGAGAATTTCATCATGATTGCACATACAACATATATCAAACATTTATCAATGTATTCATTTCACACATCATCATATTCAGCAACAATGCACACATATCACATATGTTCCCATGCATTCACACAACATTCGCATACATATTTCCCAATCATCCAAAACCCATCATAATCACAAGCATACTTCATATATCCATGACATTTATGCTATTACCACATCATCAAACAATGCACATATATCCACGATATATTCCCATGCATTTCTCACAATTATTAACGATGCACACATATCCACGATATGTTCCCATGCATCTCTCACAATTATTAACGTACATACAATATGCATTTACAACATCTATCAAGCAATGCACGCATATCCATCATTATGCTCTCATGCATTCTTCATGTATTTTAACATACAATCGCATATAAACAATATGCATCCACAACACATTTTTCATAGTATGTTTATTCTTTATCTCATGCCATCTCATACAAGGTATACACATCACAATACCAATAATACAATTATAAGTTATGCACACATATATCCACAATGTTCTCATGCATACTTATTACATAATTGTACACAACAATCAAACATTCACAAACTCATCAATTAATGCACACATAATCATCATTATGTTCTCATGTATTTTAACCGATTACAATTAATCATTCATATTACAACTCTAGGATTCACGCCCAAAGGCTACCCACAACATATATCATCACCATGGATCACATACTTATTCATATCATAGAGGTATTAACCTATGTGAAACAACCAAACCATCTTCACATGATCAACACAGCAAAAGGGAAATGCTGTCAAATTCGCCTTCATTCGCCTGGCGAACCGTCGCAGCGAACCTTCGCCTGGCCTTCGCCTGGCGAACTCTCTCAGCGAACACTCGCTAGGCTTCGCCTGGCGAGACTTCCCAGCGAGCCCAAGTCAGTAGCTACTGACTTCATTCGCCACCATTCGCCAGCACCTTCGCTGGGCGAACCCTCGCTACTCAACTTCGCCTGGCGAACCCACCAGCGAAGTCCACTGGGACTTAAATATAATTATTCGCCAACATTCGCTAGGCTTCGCCTGGCGAAGCTTCGCCTTCGCTCGCCTGGCGAGAGCCAGCGAACCTGCGCAGAACAGAATTTCATTCTGCCTCTTCTTCATCAATCCATCATCAACCCTCTCTTACACATCCAAATCAGTACAAATAACATCAATACATGTTACCCGACTATTCTACGGCATTATTGCTCAGTTTCAACCGATTAAATCATTAATCTACCGATTAATCCAACATTTGCCCTAATTGGAAAGTGATGAAAACATCCCCAAACCCAAACCCAACATACATAATAGCATACAATGATTAAATAGCAATGTTTCTCACCCTTACCATGGTTTAATCGAAGCTTTGAGTTGGTTCTTGAAGATTTCCACTTTCCTCTTCTTCTTCTCTTTTCTCCTCCTTTTCCTTCTTTCTCTTTTTCTCCCCTTTCTTTCTCTCTTACCAACTCTTATCTCCTTTTCTTCTATTTCTATTCTTTATATTTATTTCCATTCTATTTCCTCCATAATACCTTTCTCTTTATTTCTTTCCAATATATATACTCTCTCAAAACATCTATGAATCCATTAAACAAACATCTAATTATTCAAATAATTAGAATAATCCAAATAAATCAATTAATTAACACAATTAATTAATTATTGAAAATTGGGCTGTTACAAACCACATGAAGATTTCTATCTAACACTGCCTTAATTAAGCACAATTTCAATTTTCACAAACCTGGTTTCAGATGAAGAACAGGTGCAGTTCTTGCTCGATTCCTCCTCCACAATGATCCAGATTCACTCTAAAACTCCTTCCAAAGCTAATGCAATCTTCAATTTCTCTTGGATTGGCCTTGAACTCAGAATACGATTTCAACTTGCATCTGTGAAACTTCAACCTCACTCTCTGCTTCAGGGATCAATCTTCACCAAAAAAATGGCTGAACACACTCTAATGTTTATATAGAACTCAATGGAAATGTCTAGAAAGTTCTGTAACCTTCCATATGAGATTTTGCAATTTCAATTTCTCCTTCAAAGTCTCATGTGCACAGTCATGATTCTGGCTCTCTTTGGGCATGAAAATGCTTTGGAAAATTCATCTCATGAGATATTGAATTAGTTTGTTATGTTAATTTCCTTGTTTGCAAGCCAATGGTGTGAGTTTGATATGTTGCTTCATCATGAAGTAACAACATAAAATGGTATGAAAATGGACTCAAACCAAAATTCTAACATTGCCAAAGTTCCTAAAATGATCTTTCCATTCAAAATGACCTATTATTTTGCCTTGTTTGGACACAAAATGAATTATTTCAATTTTTGGTCATTAAATGCCTTTAATTCTTCTTTTTTTCAAAATTCCTTGAACCACATCCTTCCTTGAGCCATTTCAATGTCTCCTTGATGCATGGTCAAAGTTAAAACTCCATTTTGAGCAACTTTAAAGTTGAAAAAAATTTCATTTGAGGTGCCTAAGTTGGTGAAAATGACCTATGATCATAAATGACATATACTGTCCAAATACCCAAAATACCCTTGACTTGTCAAAGCCATATCTTGAGTTCTACAAATCCTATCAAGGACGTCTAGTACTCTATGGAAAGCTAAGAGGATAAGGAACAAAATTCATGTTGACCAAAATTTCATATGAATCATCCTTCTGGGGAAAAAGTTTCATGCAAGTTGGGTAACTTTCAAGCCCCAAATTCACATACGTCAGATGACTTGTAACTTGTCAAAGTCATAACTTGAGTTATATAAACCCTACCAAGGACTTCTAGTACTCAAATTAAAGCTAAGAAAATTCTCTACAACAATCATGTTGGGGGCAAGATGAGATGACAAACACATCTTGAGCTAAATTACCTTGAAGATAGGGGTCAAACTAGGGGATTTTACACTGTCAAGTCTTAGAAACCCTAGCTTGAAACTTCTCAAACTCTTCAATCATGATGAGTTAACCTTGGAATAATCCTTGTAACATCTCAATGTATCAATCCATGATCACATGGCTCTTGAATTAGGTCTCAACCTCCTTCAAATCCTCAGTTGACTTAGGGTTGACCCAGTCAAACCCTAATTGCTCCACTCATGGCTGAGCCTTCTTAATATTGCACAGTGACATATTTAGGCCTCAAAGTGATCTTCAACATTTCTCATGAGCTCTCTCAATACCTCAAGTCCCTCTTCATGGCTTCAGAATCATCTGATGATCTTCCCTATAACTCTCAAGTTAGGAGACCCACACACTTGGCTTCAATCACTCTCTCTGAGGATCCTTTAACTTTTTTGACAAGGATATCAACCCTTGAACTTCTGAATAACCTTCTTAGCTAGCTTCACAGTCTTGTATAGCTCTTGATTGGTAATCATACCTCTTGATCTCCTGCATACATGTCAATGAAATGCAAATGATAATGCTAATGTGCATGAAATGAAACACAAGCTAGGTGAAGAAATGTTGGGCAAATTTTGGGGTGCAACAGTAAGCATTACTATGATTATACTTTTAAAATTTTGAACCATGCAATTTTCTTCTTTTCTCAAAAGTTGTTTGATCATTAACTCTTGGAGGTTGTTCTTGTTTCTTTAGGTTTGTTAGATTCTTGGTTAAGGACAAATAAAGTTTTAAGTTGGGGAGAGTTTGACAAGTGTCAATTATATTAAATACGTGTGTAGTTTTGTGGCACTTATTAGCTTAATTCATTGGATTTTCATATCAAAACCTCACCTTGTATGTAAATATTGAGTAGTTTTTATTTTCATGTAAATATCTTTTAGTTTGAGTAATTTCATATCTTTTTGTAGGTTTCCTTGCATAATTAAAGCATTGGACACTTAAAGGAAAAAGCAAAATCTTCATGATGCATTTTGTGAAGGAAATCAAGGGTCTGCGATGGATTAGTGCGGTCCTAGCGCGCTTGGAGAGACCCAGACAGAGGTGTTTGGCATTTGTGAGCGTGCTCAGCACCGCCTAACGCGAGTTATGGTGGTTTACCATTTTGATCGTGATTACACTAAGAGAACTCTGTTTGTGCTTAGCGCGATTCCACTTTTTTAGTTACTATAAATACATTTCTCCATAGATTTTTTAGTTATGGACTTGGAATATTTTTTACCCATTTTGATCAATACCATTATTTAGATAGAGGCTTAGAAAACAATAATAGAGGTGCATCTTGAAGATCTAGAGTTGGATTTGCATCAATTGGCGGACACTGCGAGGGATGCTTGTTCATCTTCATTCTTCTCCTTGTAATCTCTTTCTTGTTAAGGATTTTATGTATGTTTACTGTTAAAGTATGTATATTTGTTGATCATTGCGTTATATACGGTCTATTTCATGATTCTATATCGATGTCATCTTTGTTTACTTGTTTTACATTCTGATTTGAACTGTTATTCAAAAATATTCTTCAAATCTAGATCCAAAATGAACATCTGTTAGATTCTAAATACTAGACATAAATTTAGGTCTAACATTCATTGTGGTTATTGATTTTTAATGCTCTGTATTGTTTAATTGAGTGAGAGATCATCGATTAAACAATAGGTAGAACTCGCAGCATCAGCTAGAAATAACGGTGTTGATGAGCGATACGAGATGATATTGATGAATGTTTTAGGTTGTGTGCAACTGATTGGTTGATTTGTGTATTTGATCAGTGGGTGAAATCTATTCCTGACAAGTTCTCTCCTCTCT
Organism: Lathyrus sativus; assembly: GCA_963859935.3. Lineage (NCBI taxonomy): Eukaryota > Viridiplantae > Streptophyta > Magnoliopsida > Fabales > Fabaceae > Lathyrus > Lathyrus sativus. Next base: position 168,079,218 of record OZ012739.1, on the reverse strand, counting down.
CAAATACTTTATTTTATTTATTCATACGTTTTCCATTCTGCATCCTTATACAACCAAAGCCATTTGATGTTGCACCAATCTCTTGAGATAAGCATGATTTTGTCTGCTTTCTATCACTTCGGATGTCAACCCCAAGAATCCTGGTGGGAGCTTTCAGATCCTTCATATCGAACTCCTTATCGAGTTCAACCTTCACCCTCATTACATCCTCGACGTTGTTGCTTGCTATGAGGATGTCATCACCATAAATCAACAAAGTAATAAGTGAGTTTCCAGGTTGAAATCTGAAGTAAACACAATGGTCAAACTGGCTCCTAGGAAAACCTATGTGTGTCATGAACTTATTGAATCTCTTATTCCATTGTCGAGAATATTGTTTCAGGCTATATACTGACCTATTCAGCCTGCACACATAATATTTCTTTACTCTCTCTACATACCCTTCATGTTGTGTCATCAGGATTGTTTCATCTAGATCACCATACAGGAAGGTTGTCTTTACATCCTCCTGTTCAAGTTCTAAGTCAAAAGTTTCCATTAGGGCCAACAACATTCTAATGAATATGTGTTTTACAATAGGTGGCAACAGTCATTAAAGTCATCACCTTCTTTATGAGTGAACCGCCTAGCAACCAACCTTGCATTTAATCTCTTCGACATTACTATTTCAATTCCTTCCTTAACCTTGAAAATCCAGTTATAGGTGACTAACCTGGCTCCAGCAGGTTTCTCGATCCGCTCCAAAGTGTGGTTATCATAAAGAGATTTCATCTCATCATCCATGGATTTTAGCCATTCACTCTTATTTTGAATCCCCATAGATTCCTTGTAGTCTCTAGGTTGTTCATCAAGAATCTCACTTGCAGAGATTAAGGAAAAAGTTATGAGATATGCATAACCAAGTCTTTAAGGTGGCTTGATGACTCGTCTTGACCTATCTCTTGCCAACAGGTAGTCATTATTAGTCTCCTTATCCTCATAAGCAACATGTACTTCTTCTTCAACATCATCTAGGTTATGAAATTCAGCATCAACCTCAATAGGAAACTTCTCTTGTTCCATCTCCTCTACAAAGATCTTCGTACTTTGACCAGCATCATCAGTTTTCTTGAATACCATTTCTACTTCATTGAAATCTACATCTCAATTTGTGATACACCTCATATGACTTAGCTCTAGGCACCACAATCTATAAACTTTGACTACTTCAGGGTATCCAAGAAACATACATCTCAGAACTTTAGGTTCGACCTTGTCTTACCTATTGTGAGCATAGACTAAACATATAAATACTCTAAGTCTATAGAGATTAGGTGGATTTGCCAACCAGAATTCTTCAGGTGTCTTCATCCCTAAGGAAGTCGATGGACACATATTTATCAGGTATATTGCAGTCACAACAGCCTCATCCTAAAACACCTTATTCAATCCAGTACTAACCGACATGCATCTAACCCTTTCTAGAATTTTTCGATTAAATCTCTCAGCCATACCATTTTTCCTAGGAGTACCCGCGGTAATCTTGTGCCTTGCAATACCATATATACTATAGTAACTTTTGAAATCTTCATTGAAGAAATTTAATGTCATTATCGATTCTCAACCTCTTCACCTTCCTGCTAGACTGATTTTTGACCAGAGTATTCAAACTTTTGAAATTTTAAAAGTTTCATCCTTAGTCTTGTGGTTGAATACCCATTACTTTCTATAATAATCGTTAGCTATGGATAGAAAATAATTTTCATCTGAGTGTTAAGGATTCCTTGCAGGCGTTCAAAGATAAATATCAATGTAATAAAGAGATCCATCTGTTCTTTGTTTGCCTTTGTTAAACTTCATTCTGTATGATTTACCAAACACACAAGGTTCATAAAATTCCATCTTTTTGACTTTGTCACCTCCTAGCACATTCTGTTTCCCCAATTCAAAAAGACCCCTCTCACTGACATAACTCAATCTCGTGCGCCAAAGTTTTGTCTTCAGTACAGGTTTTGTGGAGGAAAAATCTATTGACCCACTTACAATCTTAGCCTTAAGGGTATATATGCCTTGTTACTTCACGCCTCTCAAGACTTCATTTGGCCCCTTCATGACTCTTAAGATACCTTACTCTCCCTTGAATATATATCCTTTCTTATCGAATTAATCAACTATGGATACCCATAACTCAGGTACATACATGATACCAATCAATAACTTTATTGACTCATCATGGAGCTTGAATCTCATAAATCCAATTTCTGCAACAAGCTTTGTTGTTTCCTAGCAACACTGAACCACCATCTTGATCACATAATTCCTCAAACACATCTTTGTTTGGAGTCATGTCCCAAGTGCAACCTGAATCTGTGATCCATTATTTATAAGAATTGGTGCTCAAAACTATCAAGACATTAGATGATTCAAAATCATCTTGAACAATAGTTGCATTTCCATTATCCTTACCACCATGATCTTTCCGGCATTCAGAGCACACTTTCTTGTATGACCCTCCTTCTTATAGTGGTAACACCTAATTCCAGGAGCATCACCACTATAAGACTTATCCTGACATTTTTACCCTTCTTTTCCTCAAACCTTTCATGTTTCTTCAAGAATTTCCTTTTAATAGACAAACCTTCATGAACATACGAGGATTGTGCTCCTTTCGTTCATTGAAATCCTTAAAGTACAAGGTTGGTTGAACTTCTTCAAAGATCAGTGAATCTCTTCCATACAACAAAGTTTCTTTGAAATGAGCATGAGACTTATATAAATAACACAATATTAATAGTGTTTGATCTTCGTCATCGATACTAACCTCGACATTCTCAAGATCAAGAATCATCTTATTAAACGTACCCAACTACTCCATCAATACTCTATCTTCACTCTTCTTAAATGAATGCATAGTCTGCTTCAGGTACAGACGATTTACCAGGGATTTAGTCATGTACAACCCTTCGAGTTTTGTCCACACACCTATTGTTGTCTTCTCCTTTGAGACCTGCCGAAGAAATTTATCACCAGGCTCAATATAATGACACTCTGGGCTTTCTCGATTATCTTTGTCTTCTCCTTCTCCGTTAAGGAAACATCCATATTCTTCGATCCTTTCAACGCTCCTAACAAACCCCGATGAACCAGTAGGACTTGCATCTTTAAGCGCCATAAACCAAAGTCATTCACAATGGTGAATTTTTCAATCTCGTACTTCGTTGATGGCTTCTTGTTTACGCTCACTGCACCAGTTTTTTGTGACAAACGCCGCACCAGGAACGAACAAAACTATGAGAAAGATTGAGTTTCTTGAATAAAATTAAGAAACCCTTTTAGGTTTATGAATGAAGGGGATGAGGAAATAAGAAGAAGAATAATTGGTTAAAATCGTTTTTCTATTCATTTTTTCAATTAAGGAAAAATTTACAAGTGAATAACAACACCCAAGACTTAACCATCTCTCAACAACCTGAGAGTAGTCTATTTATAGACTACAAGCTAACTTAAACACTAAGATAACTTAAGAAACAAGCTAACTTATACAACTGTATGCTAGAACATGCTTCAGCTACAACACATACATCTTAGAGTCTTGCATGTTTGAACATACATCGACTATGGCATGCAACCACTTTTGTAGAAACATGAAGTTATCCTTGTCCAAACTAGAGTTTGATCTATAATACCACAATATCAATGAGCTCTTATAACCTAAAGTGTGTTCGACAATCTATTCAACAACTTCACCAAAAACATTAGTAATTTACTTGACATTGTTCTACTTTTGCACATCTAGTTTTCTAGAACACAATTTAATGAAGAAATCTATTTTGACTAATGAAATTAGTTTGTTACCTATGTTCTTATGGACACAAATTGAAGAGGCAACTAAGAAAAAATGACAGAAAGTTAAAACACAAATACAAAAACCATGTAATCGAAGAATTTTCCAATGGTAGCTTAACCAAAAATAGCAAGTGTTCAATACAAATGTAGTAATAAAAAACTTTTAATTGAAAGTCATCAAAAGTACAAAAACAATAGAGCACTAGAGAAATGTCATATGATACAATAACATTCTCTGATGGCTAATAAATTTCAAATTCAGTTATAGTTTTCAAATTCTTATAAATTTATGAAACTTGTGATTCATCATGATGAACTAGAGTAAGAATCACAAAAATTTTAATGATATTTAAGTTAGTACATAATTGAAATAAATGAAACTTGAGAAAGAAATTGATGAAAATGATAAAAATTAGGCGCCACACTCTTTTTATGAATTATAAAGGATGTTAAGCTTTAGTGAAGATTACCACAAGAACCTGGTTTTCTTAATAAGATTAAAATTTGGTCCAATCTATATTCAAAGAAGCAAAACTCTCAAATTCATAAAATGTGAGTTTGTTTAACAAAAATTTACTTAATCCTTTTTCCTCATGATTTGCAGGAAACTTGTTGAATTTAAAATAAAAATCAAAGAAAAATAATGAAAAGGACATAAATGTAGCCCATTATCATATTAATAATTGTTCGGGATCCAACGTGTTTTGGACTGGTCCAGGACCTTCCCATCAGTCGGGCAGGCCCAACCCAACACTACGTTGGGAAGGCTCAATCCTCCCATGTCGAGCACAAGCCACCTACGTCGGGCAGACGACTCCCTTAACAGGGAGACTCACACGTTTTCCGCACGTTCTCCACGTGTTCCCCCATGCGGGTACACGCCATCAGGCATTCTATAAATACCCTCTTTCACTAGAGGGTCAGGTATTCTATTCTCTATACCTACTTCTTTGTATTTGCTCTCCAACTCTGATCCTTTACTTACTTAAGCATCGGAGTGCCTTGCAGGTACACCCTCTCCTTATCCATACCTATGGTGGAAGCTATAATTTAACGACGCGTGACAGGACATTGATCCTTTCTGATTAGGTAAGATCACTGGCATCATCTGTGGGAAACTCAGCTTCCCCGTTCTTTCTCCTATCCGAGCAAAAAAGCTCAAGAACCAAAGCGAAATCAACCTTTAACTTCCATTCCAATCATGGCCAGCCCACGCAATAACAATGCTTCAGGATCTGCCCTTACCCCCTTCCCCAACAGGGACAGTCACGGTCCCAACACAGCCATCCACAACGAGGAAGGTGACCCCAGGGACGGGCGCGCCGCCTCTTCCTTCTTAGAGGACGTGGCCTTCAACGCCGCCCAGCACGCAGACAGCCCGGCTGTCTACCAGCCCATTCTGGCCTAGGCAGACGCCGATCCTACTGTCACGGCCCTGTTCGTGGCGATTAACCAAACCAATATGATGATATTCTGGCAAAAAGAACGACTAAAGATGCTTGAAAAGGAACAACGGTCGCGCTCTCCCCCGTGGAGACACCACCGACGATGCTCGGTTTCTCCTAGTCCATCTCCTCCCCCGCAGAGACACATTCGACGACACTCTGTCAACCTCTCCCTCCCGAGAAGACACCATCGACAGTGCTCTACCAGCCTCTCTCCCCCGCGGAGACACTATCGCTAGACTTCCCTTAGTCCTTCACCTCCTTCACGGCAGACACGGTACGTGGGAGACTCTAAGAGTCCGTCGCCCCGACCAGCAGGGTGATGTCCCCATCTTGAGCAACCCCGATCAACGGTTCCTCACAAGAGGGATAGGTATCCTCCTTGGAAGAGCGACGCTCCTTGACCCCAAAGAAAAGAAAAGCAACTGCAACCTCTTCCAGACCGAGGACCCAGCCAAAGAGCCCACGACGATGACAAAACCACCTGGATTCAGCCTCCCCCTCACCGTCACCCGTTTGGAGCAACGAAGACACTCGATGCTCTCCATTATGCAGAGCCATCAGGGAAGCACCGTTTCCCGCCGGGATGGAGAAGCCCCCAATTTTGGAAACTTATGATGGGACGACTGACCCAGACTACCACATCGAGAGCATAGACGTGATGCTGGACTACAGAAACATCCAGGGAGCTATCAAATGTAGGTTGTTCCCCACCACCTTGAGGAAATGGTCCATGGCATGGTACAAGCTTCTTGCGCCCGACTGCATTGCCTCATGGGGCGAACTGAAGCGCCAATTCTCCAGGCACTTCACAATGTCCCGACGCCATCCGAAGACAATGGCAGTTCTGGAGGCCATTTTTCAGGGGAATAATGAACCTCTTATAAACTACATTGATAGGTTCAATCGAGAGGCCGTCCAAGTATCCACGACGGACGACATGAAGAAGTTCCTGATCCAGAGGGGCATAAGGCCGCACTCCAACTTCGCGAAAGTCGTCGGCCTCGCACGCCCCCTTACTCTGAACGCCCTCCTCCACATGGCTCAGTCATACATCGAGTATGAGGAGATAGAGTCCACAAACACCGCTTGGACCAGGCGCAACCACGAGGCCTTCAAAAGCGCACTGCGTGAAGATACCTTGCCTGCTCCTTCTCGACAAAACGAGCAAAAAAGGCGCGAAGATCGCCCCTGGGAACAAAGGTCTGGTCTAAACAGAAAAGAAAATGACTCGGCAAAGTATCGCACTTTATGCCTACGTATTCCCGTCTGGAACGAGAAATCAGAGTCAACGTAGTTCGCCTAACTACGGGTTATGGGGGGAAGGTTGCTCGCCGAGATGTCGCATCTCGTGCCTACGTACTTTAACACGGCATGAAAGATCAGAGCAAACGTAGTTCGGGCTACGGAAGACACAAGTTTGTCTGACAGTTTTTTATCTCCTTAAGAAAGGGTTTTCCTGATTAAGGGTCCAAGAGGACAAAAACAGAGTTTGCATGTTTGTTTGAGTCTTTTACGAAAGAACTGTTTTTTAGGATGTTTGCAATCTCAGTCGCACTAGAGACTATGACCCAGGAGTGAACGTTTCGTATGTCACCCAAAGGTTACCACACTAACATCCAGATTACTGGAGAGAGACCCTCCACCAACCTTTTCCCAGATAGCTTAAGGCTCGTAACGTACGACTTCAATTAACCTTATTACTGTGTTTTTGAATTGTTTTGAGATGAGAAGAGAAAGACACCCTAAAACTATGGTTGAAAGGGAATCTACCTACAATTATCATGCATGGGTTAAAAAACCTAATGTCTGTCATAATTCCCTCTTGCACAGAGGAAATCGGAGATCCTAGGGGAAAACAGCAAAAGAAAGTAAGCAGTAAATAGTAAACAGTAAAATGCATGCTATGCAACAGTACAAGCGAGGCAAGGGAGTCCGGCTCAACCTCAAACCTAAGAAAACAACAGGCAAGGGGAGACAAGCTCCACCTCAAACCTAAAGGTCAACACAAGCAAATAGACAATACAACAAAAGAAAAGCAGAGGAAAGCAGCCCAAGCAGTAGCAACAGACTTCTACAGACAGCAACTTCAACCTTCAACAGCAGCTCTGGTCAACAAAGTTGAATTGACAGCAAAGTTGACAGTAAAGAATCTTCATCTTCAAGCTAGACCCTATCTACAAGCCTCTTCAATTCTTCATCTTCAAACTCTAGCAAGCTCCACAAGAAGAGAAATCATCATTGAGATCAAGTTACAATGTTAGGAAACCTGATGAAAACCAAAGGAATTCATCAGGAACCAACATGAAAGAAAGTGCATCCTCAAAAGTTCTACTAATTAAGGCATGCCACTCATCCCTCCAAAGGAGAGATGGAGCTTCCTTAAGAGGATTTTGCATCATGGGATGAGGATAGAAGCAAACAATGCATTCTATTTTTGAGGAAAAGAAAAGAACTAGTTCTAATGGCTCTTCCTAAAACCTTAATCCTATAAGCTTCTACAAAAAACTCCTAAAAGAGGAAGAAAACTTCAACTCCAAGCTCCACAAGCCAAGCCACAACAGCTACCAGATGTCCAGAAGCTCCTCCAAAAAGGAATTCAAGCACTTCAAGCTCCAAAGCCACCAACAAGACCAAACAAAGCAAGGTACCAAAGATGGAACACCAAATACACAACCAACTTGCAAAAGCTACCTAAAATAGAAAACTAAATTATAAAAATCTAATAAATTCCTAGGGGAAAATGCATGTTTTAACATTCTAAGGTTCAAATATCAAAGCCTAAATCAACTTCTAGGTCCACTAAACAATTCCTAAATTGAAACATGTCAAGGTAAACCACAAGTTTGGGAAGGCTCTAAACATCTCACCTAAAACAGAACCTATAATTGTTGAAAAAATCTAATAAAAATCCTAAGGGAGCATACACATCTAACCTATAACATATCCAAAACTCAAAGCCAGAATCAAAACCAAATGGTCACACCAAAATCAACAAGGTAGATAGACAAGAATGCAAAAATTAAAGAAATAAACAAAATGAGAAAAATCAAATAAAATTGAAAAATGCATGAAAATGCAATTTATTGATCCCAGAAAATCACAAATTCAATCAGGAATATGGATATATTTTTAAAATATTTTTCAGATCAAAAATGGATTTATTGTGATTTTTAGAATCAATTTGCATTAAAAATAAAACAAAAATGAATAAAAGAAAATAAAACTGAAGAAAATAACATGAGCGTTGGATTGGTTGACAAGGTATGCAGATCCAAGGGCTATGGGCGCGTCCACGTAGGCATCCCAGTCACACGCTGACTGGGATTAATGAAACGCATCGTTTTGGCTTGGAGGCAAAATCTCAGATCAAACATGAGCCACACGATCTAGATACTAAGTCAAACTCTCAGACTCATCCAATGGCTAGATCATCATCTTCTTCCTTGGAACTCAGGCGAGGGTGAACAACTCCGGTGACTCTCACGATGGAAACAACCGTCTTCTCCGGTGAGACGTTGTTCACAGGTAACCAAATCCAACAAACTTCACACTAATCTTGCTCAATTTTTCATGTAGATTTCAAATATAACCTTAGAATCAACTGAATCCTCATGCATTTTAAAATCCGATCCAAAACTCAAATATCACCTCAACTCTGATCATCACCAAACCTAAATCTAATCATACAGAAATGTTCCTCATGCTTCATACATCACTCTGATCTATCCAATTCCACTTAATTCCTTAAGATCAAACCAAATCGTGTCTAAACAGAAAATTCACTTCAACCTAAATTGTCTCTAATTGTTCCAATTTCAATCCAGAAACGACCTATGTCTCTATTAGATCCTATCCACATACGCAAATTGATCTACATCTCCCTAGAATTATGAGAAATTTGAAGGTTACATACCTGGTGTAGATCCACTAACAGAGGTAGCTAGAGCTTGTTTCTTGCTTCAAAACTCTCCAAACACGATCAGTGATGCAAGAGAAAGAGTCTCCAACCTTCAATTTGCTCTGTGTTGCACCCCAAAATTTGCCCAACATTTCTTTACCTAGCTCATGTTTCATTTCATTCACATTAGCATTATCATTTGCATTTCATTGATAGGTATGCAGGAGATCAAAAGGTATGATTACCAATCAAGAGCTATACAAGACTTTGAAGCTAGTTAATAAGGTTATTCAAGTGCTCAAGGGTTGATATCCTTGTCAAAGAGTTAAAAGATCCTTAGAGAGAGTGGTTGAAACCAAGTATGTGGGTCTCCTAACTTGAGAGTTATGGGGAAGACCGTCAGATGATTCTGAAGCCATGAGGATGGACTGGAGGTCTTGAGAGAGCTCATGAGAAGTGTTGGAGATCACTTTGAGGCCTAGACAGGTCATTGTGTAAGATTGAGAAGACTCAGCCATGAGTGGTGCAATTAGGGTTTGACTAGGTCAACCCTAAGTCAACTGATGATTTGAAGGAAGTTGAGACTTAATTCAAGAGCCATGTGATCATGGATTGATACATTGAGATGTTATAAGGATGATTCCAAGGTCAACTTATCATGATTCAAGAGTTTGAGAAGTTTCAGGCTAGGGTTTCTAAGACTTGACAGTGTAAAATCCCCTAGTTTGACCCCTGTCTTCAAGACAATTTAACTCAAGATATGATTGGCATCTCATCTTGACTCCAACATGATTGTTGTAGGGCATGATCTTAGCTTTAATTTGAGTACTAGAAGTCCTTGATAGGGTTTATAGAACTCAAGTTATGAGCCATACAAGTTACAAGTCATCTGAGGTATGTGAATTTGGAGCTTGAAAGTTACCCAACTTGCATGACACTTTTTCCCTAGAAGGATGATTCCTATTAACTTTTTGTCAACATGAATGTTGTTCCTTATTCTCTTAGCTTTATATACAGTACTATAAATCCTTGATAGGATTTGTAGAACTCAAGTTATGGCTTTGACAAGTCAAGGGTATTTTGGGAAGTTGTGATTATGGGTCATTTTTGGTTATGGGTCATTTTCACCAACTTAGACATCTCAAATGAAATTTTGTTCAACTTGAAAGTTTCTCAAAATGGGGTTTTAACCTTGACCATGTATCAAGGAGGCATTGAAATGGCTCAAGGAGAGACTTGGTTCAAGAAATTGTGAAAAGGGAAGAATTAAAAAGGCATAAATGACCAAAAATTCAAATAAATCATTTTGTGTGCAAATGAAGCAAAATAATATCATTTTTTGAATGGAAAAGGCATTTTGGAAACTTTGACAATATTAGAATTTTGATTTGGTTCCAATATCATGCCCTTTTTCTTTGTTTCTTGATGATGAAGCAACATAACATACATGAGCCATTGGATTGAAACAAGGGGAGAATCACCACCATTCATGTTCAAAATCTCATGAGAAGTTGAATGCAAGCTTGCTGAGGCCAAAGCAAAGAGGGAATTGTGACTGGTGTGGATGACATTTTGAGGAGAATTTGAAAATCCAATTTCTCATTCTGAAGCTTTGAGAAAGTTCTAGATGATTCTAATGAGTTCTATATAAGTTGTTGAGTGTGTTCAGCCATTTTTTTGGAAGAGTTTGAAGCTGGTAGCAAAGAGAGCCATTGAAAATTCAGAGCTGCAAGTAGAAATCGAGTTCTGAGTTCCAGGCCAAATCCAGAAAAATTGAAGGTTGCATTGGATTTAGAAGGAGTTTTGGAGTGTATCTGCATCATCTTGGAGGTTGAAGTGATCAAGAACTGCATCTGTTACACCTCTGAACTCAGGTTGGTACTTTTCATCCCTATGCATAATTTAGGAGGAGATAGATAGAAATCTATAGGTCGTTAGGATCCTTGCAATGTGTAGACGGATTTGAGATGATTAATTGCATGAATAGAGACAAGTTAGGATGATGACCAATTTCTGTTGAGGCTGAATTCTAGAGATTCTTGGATTGATAATCAAGATTGTATAGTGTAAGATGATCACCATGAGATGAGGATTATTTCTATACATTTAATTGAAGTTCTGATGAGATTCAAGATTGTGATAAATTCTGAAGATGTTATCGTGTTTTGAGTTAGAGAAAGATTTAGATGATTTGGAGGTGAGATTCGTGATCAGGAAGTGAGATGATGTATCGTTTTGTTATTTTTGATGACCTGTGTGTGATGGTTCACCGGAGAAGATGGTGGCGCCACTGCTCAGGCCACCGTCTAGTTTCCCTCCAGTCTGAGTGTTTGAATGAGGAAGATGAACTGTGAGCGTTGGATCATCTTTGAAGCTTGACCAAGTCCATGGAATAGATGGCCACGATTGAGTTTAAAAAGTCTGACTATTGACTTAAGCTTATACGCACCGTTTCATTTAATTGAAGTGAATGGGCTTAAGACTGGATTGATATTCACACCTCCCATCTGGCCCAACCCAAGGAATTGAACTAATTGTAATTGCTATATGGCACGCAGACTTCATTAATTTCTTTTGTTTTTCTTTTAATTTCTTCATTTCATATTAGTTTGATAATAATTCATAAAAAATAGGAAAATAGGTCAATTAATTTCAGGTTTTTTCCCCCTGATTCATGATTGAATCTAGAATTTCATTGAATAAAAATATTAGGAAAACCATGCATTTTTATTTTTTGTGCATTTTCTACATTTTATTTGATAATAAAATTACCATAGTTGATACCTCTGTTTGATGATTTTAGTTTGAGCATTTGGTGATGAGTTTGGGCTTGATTTTTTTTTTGTGACTAGCCTAGACATGTATGCTCCCATAGTATTTTCCTCACATTTTTGTGATGAAATTAGGTGTTGTTTTTAGGTTGAAACTTTAGGTGCTTCCTTGTAGGGTTTAACCTTAGTACCTTGTAGTGTAGAATTTATTTCTAGGTCTTATTTGAGGATTTGATCTCTGGAATTAACATGGTAGAGTCATGATTGACATAGGTTCCCATAGTTATTTTTGTAGGATTTTATAATTGATTTTAGTATTTTAGGTAGAATTAACTTTAGTACTAGGATTTAGGTGATCCTAACTTGCTAATTCAACTAGAATGACTTCATTAGTTCCCTTAGACTAGGGTTTTGCTTCTCTTGCTTTTGGATGATGATGAAGGCTTGTGTGGGATGCTGTGGAATGCATGGTGGAGCTTGGACTTGAAGATTTCTCTCCCTTTGGTGTAGTTTGTTTAGGGTTAAGGATTAGGGTTCTTAGGGAGATCCCTTAGAATATACTTTCTTCCTTCACGAAACATGGAAGGTGTTGATCACTTCCATTCCTCCATATGATGTAAGGTCCTCTTGAGAAGGCCTCATCCCTCGTTTGGTAGGATGTGTGGCTCTTCACAAGTTGGTAGAACCTTTGAGGGTTCCTTTCTTTGATGGTGGAGTGCTCAGAGGTGACCTTTGGTCTTCACTTTGCTTCTCCCTGTCCCACCTTGCTCTTGTTAGATGAATCTTTCTCCCTTGCTAGAGGATGGAGTTCCTTGTTATAAGATTGAAGATGCTAGAGGTTGCATTTCCCCTTTGTTTGAAGAATGCCATTGGAGCTGAAACTTGAAGATCAAGAAGAACAAGTTGACACTTGTGTGAAGAAGATCAGATTGAGATTGAAGAAAGAGCTGAAGCTTGAAGAAAATGAGGAACAAGTTGACACTTGTGATTGATGCATTGAAAGCTTGAAGAAGCAAGTTGATACTTGCTATTGAAGGATAGCCTTGAAGAACAGTTACAGACTGAGGACTGAACTGCTGTCAGAGGATTGCTTTCCTGTAGAAGCTATTGATCTGCTTTCTTTCCTGTCTGTTTGCTATCTGTGCAACTGTATTGATGTGACTTGTTTGATTTGCTTGATGCATTAGAATAAGGTCATGTTTAGATTGTGTTAAGCTAGGATCATGATTGCACTAGAGGTTGAGTTGCTCCCTCTGCTTGTATTGTTACTGTATGGCTTTGCTTGCGGGTATTCGGTAGAGCCCTGCTCCCTTGCCTATGTGGTTTGTGAGTTGCTTGATGGCATTTTATTTGTTCCTATATGATTGCAGTTATTCATATCTAGCTTGAGGTCGAGACGAGCTTGTGGAGGCTGATGCCCCACACACATTTCCTCCCTCACTTGCATTGCATGCATTTTACAGTCGTTTACTATTTACCGTTTAAGCGGATGCTCTATCTGTTTCTGTTTATCATTGACATGATCCCCTAGGAATCTCACTTCCTTTGATAAAGAAGTGATGACTAGAACTTTAGGTTGAAACCTATGCATGACAACTTCTAGGAGTTCCCTGTTTCAAACTTCAACCATAGGATGAATCCTTGGCATGACAACAGTAGGACTTGATAGCCTCCCTATAGAGCCTGTTCTCTCTTCTCATCTTGAAACAACAGTAAAAATCGTAATAAAGGCAAGTTAGTATAAGCACCATACGAGCCTTAAGCTACTTGGGTAATGATAATTGAGCGGCCTCCTCTCAATCGTCTAGAATGTCTAGTATACGTCCTTTGGACGATATGCGATGCATTCGTTCCCAGGTCATAGTCTCTAGTGTTGTACGAACTACAGACAAACATAAAAAACAGTTTTTCCGTAAAAGACAGAAAACGAACTTCAAACCTTTTTTCCCTGTGGGCCCATAATTCAAAGGAAGCTTTTCTGAAGAAAAGAGTGTCGTTAACTCCCAGTTCTGTCGCAAGCGGTAACGCCTAAGTCTCCAAGGGTCGAGCTGCGTACATCCAACTGCTGAAACTGTTTGTTAACCTTACTCGATAAAACAGATGAATCTGAATCCCCGTAATCCGTATTAGCCCGAACTACGTAAGATCTGATCTCTCATATCCGTTGAGAGTACGTAGGCACAATACTAATGTATTGGCGATCCACCTTCCCCATAACCTGTAGTTAGTCGAACTACGTTGACTCTGATTTCTCATTCTCTGATGAGAATACGTAGGCATAAAGTGCGACGCTTTGCCGAGTCATTTTCTTTTCTTTTCAGACCAGCCTTGATAGGTAGATAGTTAAACCAACCCGTCAGATAAACACAACAAGCGTGGATCCCATCGAGTACGATGGACGTGAGGGGTGCTAATACCTTCCCCTTGCGTAACCGACTCCCGAACCCAGACAATGGTTGCGATGACCTTGTCTTATACCTTTTCGTCAGGTTTTTCTGATTGTTTCCTTTCCCGTTCGGAGGGATAAATAACGAAAGGTGGCGACTCTTCTGTTTTTCCGGCACCTTATTTTCGCGGTACCGACAGCTGACGACTCTGCTGGGGACTTGATAGTTTCCTGGGATCCAACGTCCCTTATGCGAGTCAATCTGGGGATCCAACGTCCCCTGCGAGAGTCAATCCTAGCGCTTGTATGTTTACTTGTTGGGTTGTGTTTATTTATCGCATTTTGTTTCCTGCATTTTATTTTCAGCATGATATGATTATCTATACTATTGTGGGAGGGGCATTCTGATGAGTGAGAAGCCAGACCCAGGCTTGAGAGCTACATAGTATTAGAGTGGGTTAGTGGAGGACGTGTTTGCTTTGCTTGCATCTGTTCCCATATAATCCACACTCAGACGAGGTTCTCTTTGATGGCTTCCTATCAGTCCTTTGGACTTGAGGGGTTGTTGGATCTGAGGATTGTCGACTTTGGGAACCGATCATTTGGAATTCAGCTAAGTGAGGCCGCTTCAAGAGATGATGATGCCACACCTCCTGGGTATCGTATCATCATTTCTTGAAAGTTTGTGACGCTGATGACCGCATAGGATGCCGAACCTTTTCCGTGATTAGGTCCGTACCTGTGAGCAGGGTCGGGTGTGATGCAGGAAACCTTAACCCCCAGACTACCTGGTTTTCTTGATAGTGAATCAGTTTTGTTGGTATCAAAGGTTCTCATCATCAGATATGTGTGTTCTTGACAGAGCAGATTTATGGTCTGGTATCAGGGGTTTCTTCTCATCAGAGATTTGTTTGTTCTTGACAGAGCAGTATTGTGGTTTTGTTGATACAGAGCCTTCATCTCCTCAACAGCACAGTCATCTTGATCTCCTGCTGCATGATTGCATTTTTCATTGCTTGCATCCTCATTGGCATGTCATTAACGTGTGTCTGTGTTGCAGGTGCATATTTCTCCCCTGGTTCTAGTGATCTTGATCCTCACGGCAGATATGGCATCTCTGAAGAAGACTGTGGCTTACAAGCTACCAACACCTGACATCCAAGAGTTACGAACTTTGATTTCCTTGGCTGATAAGACAGTGATGGAGAGTTTCAGAAAGAGTTATGGGAGACTTCTGGGTATTGTGTATAAGCTTCCTACGTACGAGTTGAATGGCCTCTACGCCCTACTGCAGTTTTACGACCCACAGCTCAGATGCTTTGTGTTTCCCGACTATGTCTTGGCTCCGACCGTGGAGGAGTACTCTGACCTGTTAGGGGTGCCTTTGATGAATCAAATTCCTTACTACCGTGTTGAGGGTGAACCCAAATTGAGTAAGTTGACTGACGCTCTGCATGTAGATGAGTCTGAATTAGAAGGGATGGTATCCAGAAAGATCGGAGTTCATGGTTTCCTTTTGCATTTCCTGATGGAAAAAGCTCGAAAGTTTGCCGAGAAGGGTCATTGGGATGTATTCAATGCCTTCTTAGCCCTTTGTATCTATGGGATCGTGCTATTCCCAAGTCATCCGGACTTCATAAGCATGGATGCTTGCCACATATTTGCCTCCGGGAATCCAGTGCCCACTCTCCTCGGAGATGTCTACCATTCAGTTCATAGCAAGAATGAAAACAGAAAGGGGAAGAACGTGGCATGTTGTGCTCCCTTACTGTATAAGTGGTTTGCTAGCCATCTTCCTAAGTCAAGGTCGTTCATTGATTCTGTTGAGTCCTCACCCTGGTCTGCACGGTTGATGGGTTTGACTGCTGACAACATTATCTGGTTTGATAGAGATCTGCTAGGCAAAGATATTGTGTATAGCTGTTGCGGCTTTCCGAACGTCCCTTTGGTCGGATGGAATGGATGTATCAACTACAATCCATCTCTGCTGATACGACAATTTGGGTATGCACTACGAGGTCCTCCTGAAGAGGAAGAGATACAGGAATCTCTGTATTTCACAGGGTTGCTTGAAGGCGACACTTTAATCAAGGTACAGAATGCTTGGAGCAATATTCACCGAAAGGGGAAAGTCTTGCTAGGAAAAAGCAACAACAAGGCCTTTGATCCGTATGTGACCTGGGCTCGAGAGAGAGCCGCCAAGTTTCTAATGTCGTTTCCTACTGTGGAACCATTGTGTGCTCCCGTGTACAAGGAGCCTACTACAGTTGATATTCAGAAATTCAACCAGGTACTCCAAGAGAAGGAAGAGCTACGAAAAGCTAACGAAGAGTTGGAGAAGGAGATCGCTCAACTTCGGAAACAGAAAAGTGAAGCCGTTTACACCTGCAAGAAGCAGACTGAGATGATCAACCGTCTAGGCTCCAACCTGACCAAAGAAACTGATGCTAGGGAACGTCAGGGGTTGGATCTGAAGTCAGTACATGGCGTGTTGACAACCAAGAAACAGGATCTGGACAGAGTGTACCGGAAGTTAACCCAATACGAGAGGGTTTGGAGCAGCACCATAGCCAAGTACAAAGAGCGGGAAGAAAAGCTGAAGCAGCAAGTAGCCGAGCTAGAAGCTCAGATTATGGTGAAAGACGAGAAGACAGAGGCTGAAGCCTCGCTGCGACGAGACGTCCAGTATAGATTGGCTGAGGCCGAGGCGAATTTGCAAGATCTTCAACTCCGAGCTGATGCTAAGAGGAGTAGAGTCGAGAATCATTCAGAAGAAGGTGTTTCTAGGAGCGTTGCCGAGAACCTCCCAGAGTCCATCAGGCAGAAGGACCTGCTGATCTAGGGTTTGCTTACCCAGCCAGATCAACCCGCTACAAAGAAGTTGTTAGAAGATCTTCGTGCCCGTGGCCGCCCCTGATCTTCTGTATCTCGTTTTTGAACATTTTATGCATTGATAGGCTGATCACCGCCAGGTCTGTTGGTTGGGGTCATGCCTTATTGCGTCAGTTGTATGTGATTACAGTTGTACGCTAGCGGGCTTTTCAGATGAATATATGAGGATTTCTTTTCCATGATTGGATCATAGACTTTATTTGTCTCGGAAACTAGGATCGGGGGGGATCTCCCCAAGGCACAGACACATGTTTGCATTTGCATGAAGCATTTGCATAACGAGCACCTTGTCATTTTTCTAACCCTTTGTATATGCAGGTTGTTCCAGGATTGACGAAAGACCGATCCACCGCTATCCGACCAGGGCGAACTAAGCTAGAGCAATGGAACAAGTGCAAACTGACGTCCAGGAACTCCGAGAGAGGATGGACCGCTTCATGGAGCTCATGCAAGTGGTCGCTAATGGCCAAGACCAGCTCAGAACATTGGTCCAGCCTCTGATCTCAAGGGTTGACAGCAACGGTGTACTCCATGGTGGGAATGTTCCAACCCCTCCACCTGTTGAAACTCCTCAGGGTGGCATCCCCGTGATCGGGGGGAATGGAAGTGGTAACGGCAATGTGATCACTAACATCGGGCTCAATGGTAATACGACTGGCGTCGGTAATGGAAATTTTGAAGCTAATGGCAACGCTGGACTAGGCAATGGCAACACAGGTGCTGGAAATCTGTATGGGCCTTAGCCTTGGCTGGAAGATCGTCAGGAAGATTTGTACTCACAGAGAAGTGCTGAAGGAGAGCTGACTGCTGAAGCACGTCTGAGGTTTAAGGCACTCGAGGACAAAATGAGGAATTTCGAGAACCAGAACATTATGGGGGTCGACATGACTATATTGGGATTGATTTCTGATTTCAAGGTGCCTCCTAAATTCAAGGTACCCGACTTTGAGAAATACAAGGGAACCACTTGGCCTCGTGTCCACTTAAGGTCGTACTACCTAAAGATGTCCGCTCACTCTGAAGACGAGAAGCTGCTGATGCACTTCTTTCAGGATAGCTTGTCCGGGCCATCCTTGGAGTGGTACATGGGTTTGGAACCCACCAGTGTGCGCACATGGAAGGAACTGGCTGAGGCCTTTGTACACCATTATCAGTATAACAGTGACTTGGCTCCGAACCGGGTTCAACTGCAGAACTTGTCACAGAGGAACAACGAGGGGTTCAAAGAATACGCCCAGCGATGGCGTGAATTAGCAGCTAGAGTTCAGCCGCCGATGGTTGAATGAGAGCTTGTTGAAATGTTTGTAGCCACTCTCCCGGGGGTCTATTACGAGAAATTGGTCAGCGGTATGTCAGGGAATTTCTCAGATCTCATCATTACTGGCGAGCACGTTGAAAATGGGATCAAATTGGGGAAATTCAAGGTGGTGATCTATCCTCAGCTGGAGGAGGAAAGAAACTATACGGTAACAAAAGACGTGAAGGAGAGACGAGCGCCGTGTCTAACACTCGAAGGAAAGGTAAGGGCCAGCGCCAACAGGTGGCTAGCATAACCATCCCTGCTGTCCAGCAACCCCAGCCACAGCAGCAGCCGCAACAGCAACAGCCAAATCAGCAAGGATACAGAAGGTATCAGAACAGGGCACCTCTGTCAAGTCGTCACCTCGAGACACCGCCCATGTCTTATGCTCAGCTATTACAAACTCTGCTTCAGTTACAGCTAGTCCAGAAAAGAACCCTAGCTCCCTTGACAAGGGCACCTCCGCAGGGTTATGATGCGAATGCAACGTGTGATTTTCACTCGGGGGGAACCCGGCCACACGATAGAAAACTACAAGGCCTTCAAGCACAAGGTGAAAGATATGGTGGATGCTAAGATCATCAATTTCTCAGATAATGTGCCTAATGTTACAAAGAATCCTATGTCGAACCATAGGGGAGGTGGGGTGAATGCCATTATTGAAGAAGAGGACTTAGATTTGTTGACCGATGTCAAGGATCTGAAGACACCGCTTAGCTTCGTTAAAGCCAAGCTGATGAAGAGAGGCTTCTTTCCAGGCTGTGGAGAACTGTGTATGGGCTGTGCGACTCGTCCTGATGGATGTGAACAGTTGATAGAGGGGATTCAGAGTCTGATGACCGAAGGAATCTTGCAGTTTAGCCGAAGGGCCGAATGTGGATCTGGAGAGGTAATGCTGAAGCAGGATGATGAGGTTGCCACCATCACCATTCCTCGCCAGACGATAACCATTTCTGCACCCAGGCCGCCCACGATTACCATCACAAAGGCTGGGCCGATACCTTTTGAAAGCACCAACGCTGTCCCGTGGCACTATGGGGCAGACGTCTACTGTAACAGACAGAAGTTGGAACTAGAATCCTCTGGGCGGTCGGTGGATAACCTAGTGGGAATTGGCGGAATCACGCGAAGCGGAAGAGTATTTGCTCCACCTGAGATTGTGGTGGACAAAGCAGACAAAGTCGAGGAAACCGATAAGGGAAAGAGTAAAGTCGTTGAGGAAACCCCTCGTGGGGTAGAGAAGGACTTACTTGTAAAGGACGCTGAAGAGTTCATGAGGTTGATCAAGAAGAGTGACTACAAGATCGTGGATCACCTCCATCAAACACCCTCGAAAATTTCCATCCTGAATTTGTTGATGTGTTCGGAGTCACATTGCAACGCGCTGTTAAAGGTTTTGAATGCCACGTATGAACCGCAGGAAATCTCGGTCAACCAGTTGGAAGGGGTAGTAGCCCACGTAAATGCTGGAAACGGGTTAGGGTTCACTGACCTGGAGCTGACGCCGAAGGGAAGAAACCACAACAGCGCCCTGCACATCTCGATAGAGTGTAGGGGAACAGTTATGGCTCATGTGTTGGTGGACACCGGGTCATTGCTCAATGTTCTTCCGAAGAAGGAATTGATGAAGTTAGATACTCGAGGATTTATTTGCACACCCAGTGATCCGGTTGTGAAGGCTTTCGATGGAACCAAGCGTCATGTCTTTGGAGAGGTAACTCTGCCAATCCAAGTGGGGCCGGAAACTTTCGACGCCGTCTTCTACATCATGGACATCATGCCAGCCTACAGCTGTCTCTTAGGTCGGCCATGGATCCATTCTGCTGGTGCCGTGACCTCCACGTTGCACCAGAAGCTCAAGTATACTGTAGGGGGAAGCATTGTAACTGTTTGTGGAGAGGAAGACATAATGGTGAGCCATTTGTCGTCCTTCAAATATGTTGAGATGGATGGGGAAATCCACGAAACCCTATGTCAGGTGTTCGAAGTTGTTAAAGTCAAGGACGTGACTCCTGTAATGATTGAGAAACCAGAGATGACTCTCTCTTCCTTCAAGGAAGCCCGAGCCGTTGTTCAAGCCGGATCTACCCCAGGCTGGGGGCAGGTTCTAGAAATACCTAACAAACAGGACAAGTTTGGGTTAGGATACTCTCCTACGGCTGAAGCCTCCTCTTCTCATAGTGCATCGCGAGGTAAAGGGCCGATCCAGTTTACCAGTGGCGGGGTGATATTTGAAAGTGTCAACGCAGCGTCTGAAGACGGCGAAGACAGCGATTGCGACCTGGACTCTTGGATCCAGCCAAGCAAACCAGGCCAGAGCCTCAACAACTGGTCCATCAGGGATACCATTCAAGTGACAGGCAAAGAGTAATGATTTACTTTCTCCAATTATTGTACAACCCTACGTCCTACCCGGGGCATAATGGTTTTATTGTCAGGGCCTTGTTTGATTATGTACATGCATTTTACCAATAAATCAAGAGGCATTTTTTCTTCGCATTCAAATGTTGTGATCTCTGTTATTCCTGTTTTATATTTGTTTTGAAAAACAATAAAATGGCAATAAGGTTTTGGCTAACTTGCATATCCTTGTTTTAAGCTTAACCCTTGTTATTGCAGGATCTACATCGCAGATGACATCGACTCTGAACCTTCTACGACTCACTTCGACTTCGATTACCCGATCTATCAAGCCGAATAAGAGATGGATGAAGACGAAGACCTTCCCGAAGAGTTGGCTCGCTTGTTGAAACAAGAAGAAAAAGTTATTCTGCCTCACGAGGAGGAGATTGAGATTGTGAATCTGGGTTCTGAGGAACTGGTCAGGAACGTCAGGATAGGGGCTGCATTGCAGAGTGATGTCAAGCAGAGATTAGTCGAGATACTGAGAGAGTATAGTGACATCTTCGCTTGGTCATACGAAGATATGCCCGGACTTGATACTGACATCGTGGTCCATCACTTGCCGCTGCGAGAAGATTGTCCTCCCGTTAAGCAGAAGCTTAGGCGGACACGACCAGATATGGCCGTTAAGATCAAAGAAGAAGTGCAAAAGCAACTTGATGCTGGCTTCTTAGCGGTCACTACTTACCCTCCGTGGGTCGCCAACATAGTGCCTGTACCGAAGAAGGACGGTAAGGTACGAATGTGCGTCGATTATCGGGATTTGAATAGGGCGAGCCCTAAAGATGATTTCCCGCTCCCTCATATCGATGTGTTGGTCAACAATACAACTCAGTTCTCCGTGTTTTCGTTCATGGATGGCTTCTCCGGTTACAATCAGATCAAGATGGCGCCGGAGGACATGGAGAAAACTACATTTATTACACCTTGGGGAACATTTTGCTACAAGGTAATGCCCTTCGGTCTGAAGAACGCAGGGGCCACTTACCAACGAGCAATGGTCACTTTGTTTCATGACATGATTCATCATGAGATTGAAGTCTATGTTGATGACATGATTGCGAAGTCCTAAACGAAGGAGGGACATCTGGTCAATTTGCTGAAGCTTTTTTAGAGGCTTAGGAAGTTCAGGTTGAGGCTGAATCCTAACAAGTGTACTTTTAGAGTACGGTCGGGAAAACTACTGGGGTTTATCGTGAGTGAAAGAGGCATCGAAGTTGATCCTGCGAAGATAAAAGCAATACAAGAAATGCCAGCGCCAAAAACTGAAAGAGAAGTTCGTGGTTTCCTGGGCAGAATAAACTACATTGCAAGGTTTATCTCTCAGCTCACGGCCACGTGTGAACCGATGTTCAAACTGCTAAAGAAAGATCAGGCGATTATCTGGAACGAGGATTGCCAGAGGGCATTTGATAAGATAAAATAGTATCTGCAGGAACCTCCCATCTTGATACCCCCAGTGGCCGGAAGACCCTTAATCATGTACTTGACAGTTCTTGAGAATAGTATGGGGTGTGTACTCGGTCAGCACGACGAAACGGGCAGAAAGGAGCATGTCATTTACTATTTGAGTAAAAAGTTCACAGACTGTGAATCTCGTTACTCAATGCTGGAGAAAACGTGTTGTGCACTAGCCTGGGCTGCCAAACGTTTACGACAGTACATGCTCAACCACACAACCATGCTAATTTCGAAGATGGATCCGATCAAGTACGTCTTCGAGAAACAAGCGCTTTCAGGCAGGATTGCCAGATGGCAAATGGTGTTGACGGAATATGACATTCAGTACGTTCCCCAGAAGGCCATCAAGGGAAGCATATTGTCTGATTACCTTGCCGAACAGCCGATGAAATTTGAATTCCCTGATGAGGATATCATGTTTCTCAAAGCGAAGGATTGTGATGAACCGTTGCCCGGCGAGGGGCCAGATAGGAAATCCCAATGGAAATTGATATTTGACGGGGCGGTTAATTCTTACGGAAGTGGTATATGGGCAATCATCACGACTCCCCATGGATCCCACATCCCATTCACCGCTAGACTGACGCTTCCGGTCACCAATATCGAGGCAGAGTACGAAGCATGCATCATGGGTCTAGAAGAAGCAGTTGATTTGAGAATCAAGAACCTAGATGTATATGGTGACTCGGCACTTGTGATTAACCAGATTAAAGGTGAGTGGGAGACTCACCAGTCGAATTTGGTGCCATACATGAATTATGCCAGAAGGCTGCTTCCGTTCTTTGATCGAGTGGAACTCCATCATGTGCCCAGAACAGAAAATCAGATGGCTGATGCCCTAGCCACGTTGGCTTCGATGTATAAAGTCAATTTTTGGAATGAAGCTCCAAGGATTGTCCTTTCTCATCTTGATAGACCTGCATTCGTCTTTGCAATCGAGGAAGCCTCCGATGGCAAGCCATGGTTCCATGACATCCAGACCTTCCTTATGACTAAGGAGTATCCTAAGGGAGCGCCGACCCAGGATAAGAAGACTCTGAGGAGGCTGTCTGGAAATTTTTGTCTCAATCCTGATGAAGTTTTGTATAAAAGAAACCACGATCTTGTGCTACTCAGATGTGTAGATGAGAAAGAAGCGAGTATGCTCATGGAAGAAGTCCATGAAGGCACATTCGGTACGCACGCCGGCGGGTGTTGCACCCCAAATTTTGACCCCTTAGATCCTCATCATCATTTTAGGATCATATTCATTTGATTAACTAACCTTAACCCCTTTCAAGTTTATCTTTGACAAGATGCAGATGAATCAGGGTTCCATACCGTCAAAACCGAAACTTCGAGGGTTTGATCAATCAATGTTTTGGATTGATCCAACTTCAAACAAGATCAAGGATGATACATTGGACCAAGAATGAGCGCAATTTGAGGTGGTCACCCGGGGTTCGAGAACAGTGCAATTTGAGACACCCGATTAGGGTTTTTTACTAGAAAAAGTCAATTGTAGTTTAACTTTTGATTCAAAGAGTATTTCAATGATGGGATCAAGTTCCATTAAGCTCTTATGGCTTAGTAAAGTCCGTCCCAAGAGTTTCAAGTCCTCAGGATGTCCGGATCACCAACGGGCGACTCGGTAGACACCGATCGATCAAAAAGTTGACCAAAAAGTCAACTCTCCAACAATAAGGAATTTGACTTCAAGGTGTGAATGAAAAATGCTCCTTATATCATATTACACCTCCCCGTAAAATTTCATGACCATTGGATCAAGGGTTAGGAAGTAATTGCAAAAATCGGGAATTAGGGTTTCGAAAGGGGCAAAACCATAACTCCTCAACCACACATCCAATTGAAGTTGTTCTAAGCTTGTTTGAAAGGTCTTGACAAACTCTACAAAAGTCCCACAGTGGTCCATATTCAGAAAATGCATGGAATGGGAGTTATAGCAAAAATCATTTTTCAAAGGTAAAGGACTTAGTGAAAATTGACAAATTCTGGCCATACAAACCACTTTTTTCAGAACTTTGAAGGGTTTTTCAACCTAGCTTCATCAAGAATTTGGAAATTCCAAAAACATGAAAGTTGTAGAGCTACATGAGGGCTTTCTAAAAAGTACAAGAACTTCCCAAGGAGATTTATGAGCTAGGAGTTATGGTGCCTTGAAGTTGGGTCTGTCACACTAAAAAATCCACTTGGCCCAACTTCTCAAAATCAGAATTTTTCATCTCTAACCACTCTCCACCCTTGGATCATGCTACCAACTGATAAAGAGTGACTTGGATGAAGAGAAAACCAGAAAAAGAGATTGGGATGAGGCGGGAAGCAAGTTGTAGCAACTTGTCATTATTTTATTCATTTTTGTGGAAGAGAGAGAAACTTTTCCCTTCCACATGTGGCAGCTGCAGTCCTACCATGCTAGACCCTCTCCAATCACCTCATTCCATCTCTCACATTGTCATTGGCTTGCCTAGAGCCTTGGAATTGATTTGAATCAAGGCTGTCCCAAAGATTTGGAAGGATTTTCTTCCAAAGCTTTCCCTCCCAAAATGGTAAAGTTCAAGGTTTGCTCTCACTCCTCTTACACTATAAATAGAGACCTTGTCTTCATCTTCATTCACACCAGATCCTTCTCTAGAAACCAAGAGTGACATGCTCTCAATCTTTCCTCTCTTCCTCTAAAGTTCCAAAGTTCAAAAACCTTCCATTTCACTAGAAAAACTGTCTTGAGCAAAACTCTGCTCAAGACCAGTTCCACAACTTCCAAGCCACTAATCAGCATCCACACAAATCATATATACCATATAGAAGGTATCCATACCTTCAAACCACTCAAAAAACTCATTTCCACAAAATTCAACTGTCACACCATGGAAGTTTGACCATAAGCCTCAAGACTTGCCAAAACTTGATCCAAGCTGTTTCTTGATGATCCAACACTCCACACACCTCCCATACACCATATCACAACTGTTTGAGGTCTCACAAATCAACTGAAAACACTACAACTTCAACTGACTTGGAGTTTGGCTTTGTTGCTTCAAGAGGAAGCAATCCCCATATCACTACAAAAGAAGGAAGCACCTCTGGTTTTCTTGGTATTTTTTGCTGGCTTAGAGCTCATCTACAAGAGGTAGGTTTCCCTCAACCTAGCTCATACCAATGCCATGCCAAAATATGTTTGTCATCAAAACTGATACATAGCTGATTTTGTTTGTTTCACATGTTGGATCTCTTGCATAGTTGGTCTGAACTTATCTTGACACTTTAGACATGACCTATACCATATAGCATGTGTGCTCATGTGTCTGTTTGATTGAAAATTGCTACTTGTAATGAAAATCCCCTGCTACTGCATTGTGAACCAATCTTGGGCAGCAGCATGACCATTTGTGTGTAAACTGGTTTGTCAACTGGTTTTTGAGTTTGGAATCATTTGTTGTCACATATTGAGTATGTATGAATGTTTAGCTTAGCTTGTTTATGCCTCATAATAATTTTGAGTTTGTTCATGCTTGTTTAATCACCAAATGCCAACTTTAATACCAAATTCTGCCACAGTCCAAATTAAACCTAGCCAATTGCTTGAACACACTCAAACCTATATGTGAATGATGTGTATATGATTGTATTGCTCAATTCTTGCTCACATTCTGATTCAACTTGCTCACTGCACTCTCACAAGCTCATTTGAGCAGTTCACATGTCAAATTACTCTTGCTTTGCTTGGCACCAAATTGATCACTTAGACTCATTTTAATACATATTTGTAACATGTATGAGTGACTGGTTTGGATTGATTTGAGTTGTAACTCAGAATTCCTGTTTTCACACTTCAACACATCTCATTTGCAACACAAATACCACATTCTGAACCAAACTGTTTTGAACTTTTTTGCTTGATCAAACATGACTTATATCACATGTATGAAGTGCCTACACACTTAAATCAACCAGTTAGTGCATAAGCTGAGAGTTGAGTTTCATCATGCATCTTTACATTGGCAATTTGCAACTGATATATCATTCCTCATGTTAGCTTATTTCCAACATCAGTGCCTGCTTGGATCACTTACATATCATATTTCTAATATATCCACATGATCAGTTTGACTTGAGAATTTCATGGAAAAAAAACTGTTTTGATATCACACTGCATTTCACCAGCTCACTTGAGCAGTATGAGCACCAACTCACTCACTGATTTGCTTTACACTAAATTGATCACTTGGCCTCATTTGAATACACATTTGCAACATGTATGTATGACTGATTTGGTTTGATTTGAGTTGTAACCCAAAATTGCTGTTTTCACACTTCAACATATCACTATTGCAACTCAAAATGCCACATTTTGTAACAAACTGTCTTGAACTGTATTGGCTGATTAATCATGATCTATACCATGTACATGAGGTGTCTGCATACTTGATTTATCTAGTTTGTGCACAGACTGAGATTTGAGTGTCATCATGCATCTACACATGATATTTTGCAACTGGTATGACATTTTTCATGGCAGCCTGATTCCAATTGGTTTTGATGATTGAATCCATCCCTTATCATGAATGTGTGTTGTGTGTATGATTAAAATGACATGAAACTGTTTTGAACTGCATCTGCTCATCATCATGCATTTTGTTCACTATCTTGCAACTTGACATGCCATTTTCCATATCAGATGGTTTTGAACTTCTTCTAAGTTTTAGACTCCTTCATCAACACATATGTAACATGTTTGCATGGTCATTTGAATTTGGAACTAACTGTATCATGAGTCACATTTCAAAATGCATCAAATTCCAAAAGGACACATGCTATCGGTTTTTTAGTTTGAAGCATAATTTCAAAATTCTAAAAGAACCATCTTGTTCCTCATTAAATTCTAGTCAGTTTACACTAAAATTTCATCAAAATCCATCAACATTTGAGAAAGTTATGACCAAAATGCATTTGGATGAATTTGCCTTGTTTTTTTTCCCAGCCTGGTTTTCATTCTCCCATATATATTTATGGGGGTGACTATACAAACGGATGTATAGCCACCCCAGTGGTAAGACCATATGCCATATTTCGCCTTTCACCATGCAAGCGTGGGTTCGACCCCTGAGGAGGGCAACCCCTTTTATTAATTTTTGCCATTTTGTGTTATTTTTCAATCCAACTTCAAATATTCATAACTCATTCATTTTTAATGATTTTTGATCCATTCTTTTTGTGAATTGTTTGTCTTTGTGTCTAGTTTCATGTTTTATTTTGTAAATCCATGTTTGGTTAAAATCTCCCCCCTTTGGTTACTTATAAATTACCATTGTATTGCGATTGTTATCCCCTAGGAGCAGATGAATTTCTCTTTTAATATAATTGTTTGAACTTGTTTATTCAACTGTTATCATCCCATACATGTTAGGGAACCTGCTAGAACCTTCATCTTTGGTTGTTACCATAAAGAATCTCATATTGTCAAAGTTACATTAGTGTGCGGTTCGTTGTCACGATCTTTGTTTAACTATCTTCATCTTGATTGTTACCCACGCTTTTCCATCATTAAAATGATTGCTTCTTGGTTGTTACCATGATTACCCTTCTCTATTTTGTTAAGTGATTTATTTTCCTCCTAAATCATGAGGTTAAACTGGTTTATCTATGTTTGATTGTTATCAATGCATATATGTTGTTGTCACGCTTGTCATATCTTGAGCCTTCATATTTCAAATTGTAATTTGCTTGCATGGTTGTTACCATCATTTTGTTTTTAACCTTTGTTAAGATGTGTATTTTAATTTCATAGATTCTTTGTTAAGTCTTCTTCCCCTGAGTGATGAAACTTTTTAGTTTCCATCCAAGTTTGCTTCCCTTCTTTCCTTCCAAAGGAAAAGTCTCTCCATTGATTCTTGTGTCATGGAAAGCTCATTACCTCCTTGACTTTGTTAAGTCATCCTTCAACCCTAGTTTACAAAACCATTAGACTTTTCTTTAAGTCTAGAAAACCCACCTATACTAGGAGTGCTCTTCAATTAGAACCCTAGGATAGAGTTTGTAAACTCTATGTAAGAATCATAGTAATGATTACTTACTTCCCTCTTGAGTGTTAAAACATAGATCTAGAGAGTTTTGTGAAACTCTATACAAACATTGTTATGTTTGTTCCCCTTTGAACCTTAATCATAATCAAGTGTTCTTCATCCCTTGTGAGGTGAACTACGATTGCTCTGATTCTATCCTAGTTAGGATACGTAGGCAGAGGACGCGACGTCTTTGCGAGCAAACTTAGAAACTATCTTTAGGTTTTAACCTACACCTTTACCCAATCCCAATCCATAGAAAACATTTAGCAAACTTAGCATGCAAACAAACAAAAGGTTCCTGTAGAGTACTACAGATGTTTAGGATGTGAAATACCTACCCTATGCATAACCAACCCCCGATCCCCGAATCTCTTAGCGTTGTTGTTACATCGCGAAAAGGGTTTTTCTTTCTTTAGACCTTTCCTTTGGATAAATTAAAGACCGGTTGTGAATTTAAGAATTAAAGATTCAAGTTAATCAATAGCTTGGTATCACGATTATCACCGCAACAGCGGGCATGCTATGACAAGAAAGATCCTGAGAGCAGGATATTACTGGCTGACGATGGAGTCTGATTGCTTTAAATTCGCGAAGAGATGTCACAAATGCCAGATTTATGCTGATAAGATTCATGTGCCGCCGTGCCCGTTGAATGTCATGTCCTCCCCGTGGCCGTTCTCCATGTGGGGCATTGACATGATAGGCAAGATCGAGCCCACTGCATCTAACGGTCATCGCTTCATTTTAGTAGCCATCGACTACTTCACCAAATGGGTGGAGGCGGCCTCGTATGCTAACGTGACCAAACAGGTGGTGGCTAAGTTCATAAAGAGGGACATCATCTGTCGTTACGGAGTTCCCGAGCGGATCATTACTGATAATGGTTCGAATCTGAATAACAAGATGATGAAGGAGCTGTGCTAGAGTTTCAATATTAAACACCACAACTCATCTCCTTACCGGCCGAAGATGAATGGCGCCGTTGAAGCGGCCAATAAAAACATTAAGAAGATTGTACAGAAGATGGTTGTGACCTATAAAGATTGGCACAAGATGTTGCCATTCGCATTGCACGGTTATCGTACGACGGTACGTACATCAACCGGGGCAACTCCTTTCTCACTGGTGTACGGTATGGAAGTTTTCCTACCGTTAGAAGTTGAGATTCCTTCTTTACGAGTTTTGGTTGACGTAAAACTCGATGAGGCAGAATGGATTAAGAATCGACTAAACCAACTCAGCCTGATGGACGAGAAAAGATTAGCATCGATCGCATACGGTCGTCTGTATCAGAGCCGAATGAAGAAAGCTTATGACAAGAAGGTGCGTCCTAGAAGCTTTCAGACGGGTGATCTCGTCCTGAAGAAGATTCTTCCCCCACACTCCGATCACCGGGGCAAGTGGACTCCCAATTACGAAGGTCCGTACATTGTCAGCAAGGTCTTCTCGGGAGGAGCCTTGTTGTTATCCATGATGGATGGCGAAGATTTTGCATCCCCGGTGAACGCGGATGCAGTTAAAAAATACTTTGCTTAAAAAATGACCCGCTGGAAAGAAAAAAAATATCCAGGCAAAAATGGGGCATCCCGGCGAACCATAAAAAAGGAAAAAGGTTCCGGCAAAAATTAGGGATATAAATGAAAAATGTACACCCGCAAAGTCGAAAACCTGGAAGGGCGACTTTGGAAAAAAAGGGTATCCCGGTGAATCGAAAACCCGAAAGGGCGATTCAGGCAAAAGTTAGGGATTTGAAAAAGCAAATGACTGCGTTCCGCGTATGGACTTTCATTGTTTAGTGGTTTGGAAGACCTGAGGGACATTCATCTGAATCAATCTCTTCTGAAGCTGAAGCGTCGAAGAAGTGTCGAAGTCGAGTGGGTCATAGAGGGATCAACTCATGGTGTTCGTCTACGCCGCATTGCCAACATTTGTGTATATACTGATGTATATTTATGTTATTATACCCGCGCAACTTCCTCATTCTAGGAGCTTGCATCTGTTGTAAAACATTTTTGCCCATTCAGGGGTCCGTTATCAATAAAATGTATACTATTCAGCAATTCCGTTTGTTTGTTTAGCATTTATCTGTTTTGTTTGCGAAAGAACACCGATGTTTTTGATAAAATACGCATACATAAACTTACTGGCCTAGGCCACTGATTGTTGAAACAATGAATTACTTGAACATTGTCGCAGGATGATAACCTTGATAGATCCCTTTGAGAAGGGTATCTTGTCTGTTTGTTTGTGTTGTTACAGGTATAGCATATTCCAGGCAGTACGCCGTATGCGTCCCCGAGCAAGATGATTCCTTCTACCCCAGCAAGTTCAGCAGCCTCTCCCCACGGAGTCTGAACATGGGACCACGAGCATTGATTTGTCTCCCCAAGCAGAGAAGATTCTCCCCAATCAGAGGTATCCTGAAGGATCATCATCTCCCTAGATGAGTCATGCGCTGAAGCGTATATTCATTCCCAGCACCAAGTCGATGTGCAGCTTCTCGTGGAAGACTATTCGCAAGTATACAACTTTCAATAAGTTCAGACTGAAGTCTCTAGGAGAATTGAAATTCCCCACAGAGTTGTACTCTCCACGGCAAGCAGGATGATTCCTTCGTCCCCAGCTGAGCTGGCAAATCCCCAAAAGAGTCGAGTCCTTGAAAGTCGTGCGGGCCGTGATTGGTGCTCCACAGTAGAGTGTTGAGTAGCCGATACTGTATTTCCCCAACGGAGTTGTTATCCCCAGGAAAGTGTTAGCCGCAAAGGTTGTGCAGTTTATTTCTGCGATTGACATCGTTTCCCTCAGCAGTTTGTGGTTCGTACACCTAGATGAGTAGGTCCAGGTTCTCGTAGAACTTTGTTCCCCTACAGTAGTCGACAGAAGTTCGTTTCTCCAGGCGGAATCCAATTGAGATTGGTGTGAATTCCTCTCCCCGGCAGGATGAGTCCTTCCTCCACCAGAGTGGTTCTTTCTCCTTGACAGGAGGCTTTTCCCTTCAGCATTTATTTTGCTGATGGGGTCGTAGCATTTTGCATGATTGCATCGCATTTACCCTAAATGTGTAGCATTTCCACCGTGTGGAGCATTGCGCCATTGTCAAACATATGCATACGAAACATGAGTTAGGTCGTTACCGTTCTTGTTTTGCAGGTATTCCTCCACAAAATGGTTTGCTCAGGATGATTCTTGAACTCCCCTGCAAAGTTGTATGCTTAAGATGATTCTTAAAAGTCCCCTGCGAGGTCGCCCGAGTTGGTTGCTCAATTTGATGCTTAGAGTCTCCAGCAGAGTTATTAACTCAGGATGATTCCTGAATCTCCAGCAGAGTTATTTGTCCAAGATGATTCTTGAAGTCCTCGGCAGAGTTGATTCACCCAGAATGATTTTTGGATCCCCGAAGCAGAGTTACTTGATAGTTCTCCAGAATCCCCAGAGGAGATGTGTCATCCCCAGCAGGTTTGAACGGAGAAGTTGAGATTCCCTCGAAGACTCGATGATTGAAGTCCGGCAGCGGTGCCAAAACCCCAGACTTACTGATGAAGTCCAGTTGCGATGTCGAAGCAGTTTGCCTAGCTGACGCAGGGTGCCTGACGGTAAAAGATTGCATATCTTTATTGGTCCGTGAATGACTAAGGATTCCATTTGAAGACTTATTGACGAAGTCCAACTGTGATGTCGAAGCAGTTCTCCCAGCTGATACGGAGTGCCTGATGGCAGAGGTTTGGATATCCCTATTTGGTTCATGATCGACCGAGGATCCTATTTCAGACTCCCTGACGAAGTTCGGCTGACGCCTGAAAATGTCTTTGAATGCCCGATGGCATGATTAACTTGATTGTTAAAAAGTTCCTAATGACACTGATGAATCCCGAGGAATCCTTCTGACGCAGTGCCGCAGAATGCCTGACGGCAATATCAGCTATGTATCACCGGTTACCGAGTGACCAGTGAGCCCTTGATGATTTTAGGAAGAAGCTGCAGCGAAATCAGATAATCATCCCGACGGAGATTTGAGAGTAGCCATTCACCAGTTACCGAGTAATCGGTGATCCCTTATTGACTTACTGATGAAGTCCGACAAAGATGTTGTCGACGTGCCTAGCGACATGATGAGTCCATATGCGATGATAAGGAATTCTTCTGCTATGACGCAAAATTCCTGACGGCATGATCAACCATCCATTACTAGTTACCGTGTAACTGGTATCCCGTGATGACTTGAGGACGAAGATCTACAGCAAAATCAGATGATCGTCCTGACGGAGATTTGAGCTTAGACCCTTCACCGGTTACCGTGTAACCAATTCCCCAGGAGTTGCCGTGCAACTATCACGCTCAGTTTTGAAGATGTTCCTACCAATCAGGGTATCGTTTACCTGCGTGGTTGGCAAATCACCAGTTACCGCGTAATCGGTGATCCTTTGATGATTTGAGGATGCAATGATATCAGATAAATCAGAGAACCATCCTGACGGAGGTTCAGATCAGTATTTCTCCAGCTAGTTGTCGTGCGACTGCTATTTCAGTTCCGAAGAGTTGTTCCCATCAGAGTACCGTGTACTTGGGCAGTTGGCAAATTTCCGGGTTTATTAGTATTCAACCGCCTTTTACCTTGATTGTTTGAGAGCCATTCGCTTCTCACCCAGTCAGGTCCAATCCGTTTGAATAGGGGCAGCTGTTGCACCCCAAAATTTGCCCAACATTTCTTTACCTAGCTCATGTTTCATTTCATTCACATTAGCATTATCATTTGCATTTCGTTGATAGGTATGCAGGAGATCAAGAGGTATGATTACCAATCAAGAGCTATACAAGACTTTGAAGCTATTTAAGAAGGTTATTCAAGTGCTCAAGGGTTGATATCCTTGTCAAAGAGTTAAAAGATCCTTAGAGAGAGTGGTTGAAACCAAGTATGTGGGTCTCCTAACTTGAGAGTTATGGGGAAGACCATTAGATGATTCTGAAGCCATGAGGATGGACTGGAGGTCTTTAGAGAGCTCATGAGAAGTGTTGGAGATCACTTTGAGGCCTAGACAGATCATTGTGTAAGATTGAGAAGACTCAGCCATGAGTGGTGCAATTAGGGTTTGACTGGGTCAACCCTAAGTCAACTGATGATTTGAAGGAAGTTGAGACTTAATCCAAGAGCCATGTGATCATGGATTGATACATTGAGATGTTATAAGGATGATCCCAAGGTCAACCTATCATGATTGAAGAGTTTGAGAAGTTTCAGGCTAGGGTTTCTAAGACTTGACAGTGTAAAATCCCCTAGTTTGACCCCTGTCTTCAAGACAATTTAACTCAAGATATGATTGGCATGTCATCTTAACCCTAACATGATTGTTGTAAGGCATCTTAGCTTTAATTTGAGTACTAGAAGTCCTCGATAGGGTTTATAGAAATCAAGTTATGAGCCATACAAGTTACAAGTCATCGGAGGTATGTGAATTTGGAGCTTGAAAGTTACCCAACTTGCATGACACTTTTGCCCTAGAAGGATGATTCCTATGAACTTTTGGTCAACATGAATGTTGTTCCTTATTCTCTTAGATTTCTAGAGAGTACTATAAGTCCTTGATAGGATTTGTAGAACTCAAGTTATGGCTTTGACAAGTCAAGGGTATTTTGGGAAGTTGTGATTATGGGTCATTTTTGGTTATGGGTCATTTTCACCACCTTAGACATCTCAAATGAAATTTTGTTCAACTTGAAAGTTGCTCAAAATGGGGTTTTAACCTTGACCGTGTATCAAGGAGGCATTGAAATGGCCCAAGGAGAGACTTGGTTCAAGAAATTGTGAAAAGGGAAGAATTAAAAAGGCATAAATGACCAAAAATTCAAATAAATCATTTTGTGTGCAAATGAAGCAAAATAATATCATTTTTTGAATGGAAAAGGCATTTTGGAAACTTTTGAAATATTAGAATTTTGATTTGAGTCCAATATCATGCCCTTTTTCTTTGTTTCTTCATGATGAAGCAACATAACATACATGAGCCATTGGATTGAAACAAGGGGAGAATCACCACCATTCATGTTCAAAATCTCATGAGAAGTTGAATGCAAGCTTGCTGAGGCCAAAACAGAGAGGGAATCGTGACTGGTGTGGATGACATTTTGAGGAGAATTTGAAAATTCAATTTCTCATTCTGAAGCTTTGAGAAAGTTCTAGATGATTCTAATGAGTTCTATATAAGTTGTTGAGTGTGTTCAGATATTTTTTTGGAAGAATTTGAAGCTGGTAGCAAAGAGAGCCACTGAAAATTCAGAGCTACAAGTAGAAATCGAGGTCTGAGTTCCAAGCCAAATCCAGAGAAATTGAAGGTTGCATTGGATTTAGAAGGAGTTTGGGAGTGTATCTGCATCATCTTGGAGGTTGAAGTGATCAAGAACTGCATCTGTTACACCTCTGAACTCAGGTTGGTACTTTTCATCCCTATGCATAATTTAGGAGGAGATAGATAGAAATCTATAGGTGGTTAGGATCCTTGCAATGGGTAGACGAATTTGAGATGATTAATTGCATGAATAGAGACAAGTTAGGATGATGACCAATTTCTGTTGAGGCTGAATTCTAGAGATTCTTGGATTGATAATCAAGATTGTATAGTGTAAGATGATCACCATGAGATGAGGATTATTTATGTACATTTAATTGAAGTTCTGAAGAGATTCAAGATTGTGATAAATTCTGAAGATGTTATCCTGTTTTGAGTTAGAGAAAGATTTAGATGATTTGGAGGTGAGATTCGTGATCAGGAAGTGAGATGATGTATCATTTTGTTATTTTTTATGACTTGTGTATGATGGTTCACCAGAGAAGATGGTGGCGCCACTGCTCAGGCCACCGTCTGGTTTCCCTCCAGTCTGAGTGTTTGAATGAGGAAGATGAACTGTGAGCGTTGGATCATCTTTGAAGTTTGACCAAGTCCATGGAATAGATGGCCACGATTGAGTTTGAAAAGTCTGACTATTGACTTAAGCTTATACGCACCGTTTCATTTAATTGAAGTGAATGGGCTTAAGACTGGATTGATATTCACACCTCCCATCTGGCCCAACCCAAGGAATTGAACTAATTGTAATTGCTATTTGGCACGCAGGCTTCATTAATTTCTTTTGTTTTTCTTTTAATTTCTTCATTTCATATTAGTTTGATAATAATTCATAAAAAATAGGAAAATAGGTCAATTAATTCTAGGTTTTTTCCTCATGGTTCATGATTGAATCTAGAATTTTATTGAATAAAAATATTAGGAAAACCATGCATTTTTATTTTTTGTGCATTTTCTACATTTTATTTGATAATAAAATTACCATAGTTGATACCTCTGTTTGATGATTTTAGTTTGAGCATTTGGTGATGAGTTTGGGCTTGATTTTTTTATTGTGATTAGCCTAGACATGTATGCTCCCATAGTATTTTTCTCATATTTTTGTGATGAAATTAGGTGTTGTTTTTAGGTTGAAACTTTAGGTGCTTCCTTGTAGGGTTTAAGCTTAGTACCTTGTAGTGTAGAATTTATTTCTAGGTTTTATTTGAGGATTTGATCTCTGGAATTAACATGGTAGAGTCATGATTGACATAGGTTCCCATAGTTATTTTTGTAGGATTTTATAATTGATTTTAGTATTTTAGGTAGAATTAAATTTAGTACTAGGTTTTAGGTGATCATAACTTGCTAATTCAACTAGAATGACTTCATTAGTTCCCTTAGACTAGGGTTTTGCTTCTCTTGCTTTTGGATGATGATGAACTCTTGTGTGGGCTGCTGTGGAATGCATGGTGGAGCTTGGACTTGAAGATTTCTCTCCCTTTGGTGTAGTTTGTTTAGGGTTAAGGATTAGGGTTCTTAGGTAGATCCCTTAGAATATACTTTCTTCCTTCATGAAGCATGGAAGGTGTTGATCACTTCCATTCCTACCTATGATGTAAGGTCCCCTTGAGAAGGCCTCATCCCTCCTTTGGTAGGATGTGTGACTCTTCACAAGTTGGTAGAACCTTTGAGGGTTCCTTTCTTTGATGGTGGAGTGCTCAGAGGTGACCTTTGGTCTTCACTTTGCTTCTCCCTGTCCCACCTTGGTCTTGTTAGATGAATCTTTCTCCCTTGCTAGAGGATGGAGTTCCTTGTTAGAAGATTGAAGATGCTAGAGGTTGCATTTCCCCTTGTTTGAAGACTGCCATTGGAGCTGAAACTTGAAGATCAAGAAGAACAAGTTGACACTTGTGTGAAGAAGATCAAATTGAGATTGAAGAAAGAGCTGAAGCTTGAAGAAGATGAGGAACAAGTTGACACTTGTGATTGATGCATTGAAAGCTTGAAGAAGCAAGTTGTTACTTGCTATTGAAGGATAGCCTTGAAGAACAGTTACAGACTGAGGACTGAACTGCTGTCAGAGGATTGCTTTGCTGTAGAAGCTGTTGATCTGCTTTCTTTCCTGTCTGTTTGTTGTCTGTGCAATTGTATTGATGTGACTTGTTTGATTTGCTTGATGCATTAGAATAAGGTCATGTTTATATTGTGTTAAGATAGGAGCATGATTGCACTAGAGGTTGAGTTGCTCCCTCTGCTTGTATTGTTACTGTATGGCTTTGCTTGCGGGTATTCGGTAGAGCCCTGCTCCCTTGCCTATGTGGTTTGTGAGTTGCTTGATGGCATTTTATTTGTTCCTGTATGATTGCAGTTATTCATATCTGGCTTGAGGTCGAGACGAGCTTGTGGAGGCTGATGCCCCACACACATTTCCTCCCTCACTTGCATTGCATGCATTTTACAGTCGTTTACTATTTACCGTTTAAGCGGATGCTCTATCTGTTTCTGTTTATCATTGACATGATCCCCTAGGAATCTCACTTCCTTTGATAAAGAAGTGATGACTAGAACTTTAGGTTGAAACCTATGCATGATAACTTCTAGGAGTTCCCTGTTTCAAACTTCAACCATAGGATGAATCCTTGGCATGACAACAGTAGGACTTGATAGCCTCCCTAAAGAGCCTGTTCTCTCTTCTCATCTTGAAACAACAGTAAAAAACGTAATAAAGGAAAGTTAGTATAAGCGCGATACGAGCCTTAAGCTACTTAGGTAATGATAATTGAGCGGCCTCCTCTCAATCGTCTAGAATGTCTAGTATACGTCCTTTGGACGATATGCGACGCATTCGTTCCCAGGTCATAGTCTCTAGTGCTGTACGAACTACAGACAAACATAAAAAAACAATTCTTCCGTAAAAGACAGAAAACGAACTTCAAACCTTTTTGCCCTGTGGGCCCATAATTCAAAGGAAGCTTTTTTCAAGAAAAGAGTGTCGTTAACTCCCAGTTCTGCCGCAAACGGTAACGCCTAAGTCTCCAAGGGTCGAGCTGCGTACATCCAACTGTTGGAACTGTTTGTTAACCCTACTCGATAAAACAGATGAATCTGAATCCCGGTAATCCGTATTAGCCCGAACTACGTAAGCTCTGATCTCTCATATCCATTGAGAGTACGTAGGCACAATACTGATGTATTGGCGAGCCACCTTCCCCATAACCCGTAGTTAGCCAAACTACGTTGACTCTGATTTCTCATTCTCTGATGAGAATACGTAGGCATAAAGTGTGACGCTTTGCCGAGTCATTTTATTTTCTTTTCAGACCAGCCTTGATAGGTAGATAGTTAAACCAACCCGTCAGATAAACACAACAAGCGTGGATCCCATCGAGTACGATGGACGTGAGGGGTGCTAATACCTTCCCCTTGCGTAACCGACTCCCGAACCCAGACAATGGTTGCGATGACCTTGTCTTATACCTTTTCGTCAGGTTTTTTCGATCGTTTCCTTTCCCGTTCGGAGGGATAAATAACGAAAGATGGCGACTCTTCTGTTTTGCCGGCACCTTATTTTCGCGGTAGCGACACTCTGAATCAGCTTGGAAATCAAAACACGATTCTCACTTGCTCCCTTGAAATTTCAAATGCAAACTCAGCCTCCACCACGAAATGAGCTCCAAACTGA
This sequence comes from Lathyrus sativus, assembly GCA_963859935.3. NCBI lineage: Eukaryota > Viridiplantae > Streptophyta > Magnoliopsida > Fabales > Fabaceae > Lathyrus > Lathyrus sativus. Next base: position 168,040,770 of record OZ012739.1, on the reverse strand, counting down.
GTATAGAATCAATGATATCCTTATATAGAATGAGTTTGTGGGCTTTTGAAACTTGAATGAGGCCCAATTCAGTAGTTCACAAATTCTGAGCCATGGAAATTGTTCTAGAATCTTCCCTTTCAATTGCAAATTACCTTGTGAATATATTCAGACCAAAAGGAGCACATGAAATGCCTTGGTGAAGAATTTGGATGTGTAACTTGCACATGAAGAAACACCATTGTAACTTGAGAAAATTGGTCTAAACTAAAAAATCCACCAATGTCATTGTGTTTAAAATGAAATTTACAATCAAAATGAGCACTTATTTGACATGTTTTGGTCACTTAACCAATTATTTGAATTTTCCAACTTTGAATCCTTTGAAAATCTTCTTTTTCAAGCCATTTCAATTCAAGTCTTGCTATGAGCCCAATCAATCCATCATGACTTCTTGGTTAGCCTAAAAACCACATTTTAAACAACTTTCATGTTGAACAAAAATCCATTTGACAAGTGAAAGTTGGAGATTTTGACCTATGATTGAAAATGGCCTATAATCTCACATTCCCAAAATACCCCTGACTTGTAAACCTCATAACATGAGTTCTACAAATCATATGGAAGACTTCTAGTACAATTTAGAAATCTAAGACCATGAGGAACAACTTTCATGTTGGCCAAAAGTTCAGGTAAAACCTCCTTCTATGTCAAAAATAGCTTTGAAGTCAAATGATTTTCACAGACAAATTTCAGAGGCATCTGATGACTTGTAACTTGTCTGAGTCATAACTTGAGTTCTATAAATCCCATTGAGTACTTCTAGTACTCAAATTAAAGGTATTGAGATTCTCTACAAGTTTCATGTTGGCCAAAGATCCATTTGAAAACTTGCATCTTAACTTATGTGGTCTTCAAGTTAGGCACTAAATAGGGGATTTTACACTGAAACCCTAACTTAGCAACTTCCCACACTCTTGACTTTTCTTGACTTGATCTTGGCACAACACCACAAATATATCAAAATATCATTTCATGAACTCCATGACCTAAAAGTAGGCTTTGATACTCTTCAATTTCACAATTGACCTAGGATTGACCCAGATGAAACCCTAATTGTTTGCACCTCAACTGTGGCTCTTGCATCTGATACAATGACTTGATTGAGCTCTTCCATGGCCCCCTAGGCATTCTATGAGCTCCATACACATCCTCTTCTCATATTCAAAATTTCACATCCCTCTGATGGTCTTCAGTTGATCCTCAAGTTATGAGAAGATTCACACTCAAACATCTAAACCCTTAGGCCCTCAAATCACCTTCTAATGACTTTGATAACTTCTCAATCTTGAATGAGACCTCTTGCTAGGCTTCTCTTGATAAGAATCACACTTGATCCCCTGCTATATGAATGATATCATGATATACAAATGATATAACTATGCAAATGTTAATGCAATAAAACATAAACCAGGTAAGAAAAAAGTTGAGCAAATTTTGGGGTGCAACAGCTGCCCCTATTCAAGCGGCTTGGACCCGACTGGGTGAAGAGCGAACGGCCTTCAAACAATCGAGGTAGAAGACGGTTGAATACCCAGAAACCCGGAAATTTTCCAACCACAGAAATAAGCTGCAAAAACTGCTCGGGGAACAACATTCGTTACGCTGAACCCAGTTGTTACAGCAACAACTGATCAATCATCTGATAAAACTTTGGATTTCAACATCAACCCCCTGTGTGACGCCACAAGCATCGAATTAACTTTGCAAGGAACAACTCCGTCCACAACTGGACTAAACTTTGTCAACACGAGGAGAGATTCCATCACCATGGGTACAACTCCGTCCACAACTGGACTAAATTCGTCAACACGAATAACGATCTCTGTCAATCATAGGTAATGACTCCGTCAACACGGATAATAACCACTGGCGACTTCACTGGGGCCAACTTCGTCAATCACGGGTAATAATTCTGTCAACACGGGTAACAATCACTGTCAACACAGGTACAATTCCGTCAACACGGATAACAATCACCGTCAACACAGGTACAAATTCCGTCAACACGGATAACAATCACCGTCCGCACGGGTAACGATTCCATTAACACGGATAACCAACTCTGTCCATCACAGGTAACAATTCTCTATCAACCACAGGCAACAATTCTGTCAACACGGATAACAATCACCGTCAGCACGGGGAAACAATTTCGTCAACATGGATAACCATCTCTGTCAATAACAGGCAACAATTCTGTCACCACGAATAACAATCTATGTCAATCACAGGTAACAACTCCGTCAACACGGATAAAAATCTCTGTCAATCACAGGTAACAACTCCGTCAACACGGATCCGTTTGAAAAATACTTTGTTGGGAAGTACGAGAAACTTAACCAAGCAACTCTGTGGGGAAGAATTTCACCGGGGAAATCACTAGTGACAACTCCTAAAGTTTAAAGCCATGAAACCTTTTAACGCTGACGTAACAGCAACCTGAGAAAAACCCCGCTGGGGACGAAGAGAAACTTAACTAAGCAACTCTGTTAGGGGACGAACGTTATCATCACCTATCTCACGCTGAGCATTTGAATATCTAGAAATCCTTCTGAGCAAGAATCTCACTCCTCTACAAGGAACAACACCTGAAAACAAAGAGGTAACCAACCTGGCTTATGTTTCAGAATGTGTATGTTTGACAATGGCGTAATGCTCCATACGGCATGGAAATGCTACGCGTTTGAGTAGATGCAAATATGATGATATATGCAAAATGCAAAGATGCCAAGAGGCGCTTCAGCAAAATAAATGCTGAAGACGAAACCAAATCCGCTAGGGATAACCAGGTACTACAGACATATTCCAGCAAAATAAATGTCGGACAGGTGCAACCAACTCCGCTGGGGATCACCATCCTGTTGGGGAATGGCTCACAAGCTTGAAATTACGAACTCTGCTGATGATGTTCGTCCTGTCGGAGGAAAAACAACCTGCTGGGGAGAAGGAAAAACAGTCCCGCGCGGGGATAATCCTTCTGAACCAAAGACGACTTGGTTATATTTTGCGGGAGTTACACATGCTGGGTATTGAGTGTGTACATACTCACTGCTGGGAATGCACCTTCTGTTGAGGACATCAAAATCCACTGAGGATACTCTCTTGGCAGCTTTCCTGGGGAATACTCTTCTGGGGAAGACAACCCATATCCAATAGGGATAATTACCATCTCAACTCTCTCTGGGATAAGATGTGACTTCAATCTGCTGAGAAGTGATACAATCACTAGGTCACGGGACTCTGGCTGGGGAAACACAAATTCCTTGACTGTTTGCTTCAAAGGTGAGAACCCTGCAAAATACAAACGAGACAGAACAAATCTATACAACAAGATCTATCCCGGTTAGTATTTGTGACATTCATTCAATCAATTCGAAGTTTTAACAATTATTGGCAAGGGCCAGCAAGTTTATGTACATGCAAGTTCATCAAAAACATCGGCGTTTTTCACAAACAAAACAGTAAAGAACAAGCATCAAATACTGAATAATATGCTTTATTGATAACGGGCCTGTAAATAGGCAAAATTTTGTACACTGGATGCAACTCCTGAAAAGAGGAAGTTACGCACAAACAAAATACAAATATACAGAAGCACAAAGAAAATTTGTATACATGTCGGCAACGTGGTACAAACGAACACCATGAGCTGATCCTCCTATGACTCGCCTGACTCTGACGCTTTCCCGATACTCGATCTTCGGAAGAGATTGTTTCGAATATAAGACCCTCAGGTACTCCCAAATCACTAAGCAATGCAGTATCAAACTCGGACCACAGTCATTTGCTTTTTCAAATCCATAACTTTTGCATGAACCGCCCTGTGCGGGTTTTCAATTCACCGGGATACCCTTTTTTGCCGAAGTCGCCCTTTTCAGGTTTTCAACTTCACGGGTGTACCTTTTTTCAATTTTATCCCTAACTTTTGCCCGAACCTTTTATTCCTTTTTTATGGTTCGCCAGGATGCCCTATTTTTGCCTGGATATTCTTTTTCTGTCCAGCGGGTCTCTTTAAGCAAAGTATTTTTTAACTGCGTCCGAGTTCACAGGGGATGTAAAATCCTCACCATCCATGGTGGATAACAATAAGGCTCCTCCAGAGAAGACCTTTCTAACGACATATGGACCTTCATAGATGGGAGTCCATTTGCCCCTGTGATCTGATTGTGGTGGGAGAATCTTTTTTAGCACAAGATCGCCCGTCTGAAAGCTTCGAGGACACACCTTCTTGTCATAAGCTTTCTTCATCCAGCTCTGATACAGCCGACCATATGCTAGAGAAGCCAATCTCTTCTCGTCCATTAAAATGAGCTGATTCAATCTATCTTTCACCCATTCTGCCTCATCAAGTTGGACATCACGCAAAACCCTCAGAGAAGGAATCTCAACCTCCAATGGTAGGACAACCTCTATACCATATACTAATGAAAAAGGAGTTGCCCCGGTTGTGCGTACCGTCGTACGATAACCGTGAAAAGCAAAAGGCAACATCTCATGCCAGTCCTTGTAGGTCACAACCATCTTATGAACGATCTTCTTTATGTTTTTATTGGCCGCTTCAACAGCGCCATTCATCTTGGGACGATAAGGAGAAGAGTTGTGATGTTCAATCTTGAAATTCTGGCACAATTCCTTCATCATCTTGTTATTCAAATTTGAACCGTTGTCAGTGATAATCCGCTCCGAGATTCCATATCTGCAGATAATATCCTTCTTGATAAATCTGGCTACCACCTGCTTGGTAACATTAGCATACGATGCCGCTTCAACCCATTTGGTGAAGTAATCAATAGCTACCAAGATAAAACGATGTTCGTTGGATGTCGTGGGCTCAATCTTTCCAATCACATCAATTCCCCACATGGAAAAAGGCCAAGGTGATGACATAACATTCAGAGGGCTCGGAGGCACATGAATCTTGTCCGCATAAATCTGGCAATCTATGACACTTCTTTGCAAACTTGAAACAATCTGTTTCCATTGTCAGCCATTAATACCCTGCTCGTAATAACTTTCTCGTCATTGCATGTCCGCCAGCATGTGTACCAAATGTACCCTCGTGGATCTCTTCCATGATCAACATAGTCTCTTTCTCATCTACACACCGCAACAACACCAAGTCGTGGTTTCTTTTGTACAAAACCCCATCCGGATTCAAATAGAAATTGCCAGCCAATCTCCTAAGAGTCTTCTGATCACGACTGGATGCCCCAGCCGGATACTCTTGGTTCTTTAGGAAATTCTGGATATCATAATACTACGGTTTGCCATCGGAAGCTTCCTCTATGGTGAATATGAAAGCGGGCCTATCAAGGCGACAGATAACTATCCTGGGAGCCTCATTCCAGAAGTTAACTTTATACATTGAAGACAAAGTCGTGAGAGCGTCTACCATCTGATTTTCCGCTCGTGGTACAAGGTGCAGTTCCACCTTGTCAAAGAAAGGTAATAACCTCCTTGCATAATTCATATAGGGTATCAGATTGGGCTGACGAGTCTCCCACTCTCCCTTGATTTGGTTTACAACTAGAGCAGAGTCTCCGTACACATCAAGATTTTTAATTCTCAGGTCAATAGCTTCTTCGAGACCCATAATGCACGCTTCATATTCGGCCTCATTGTTGGTAACTGGAAAGGTCAATCTGGCAGTAAATGGGATGTGCGACCCATGGGGAGTAGTAATGATTGCCCCTATTCCACTTCCGTATGAATTGGCGGCACCGTCAAATATCAATTGCCATTTGGAACCCAGCTCTGGACCTTCATCAGGCAACGGCTCCTCACAGTCTTTCATTTTTAAGTACATGATATCCTCGTCAGGAAAATCAAACCTCATCGGCTGGTAATCATCAATTGGCTGCTCAGCTAGGTATTCTGACAGAACACTACCTTTAATAGCCTTTTGAGAGACATACTGAATATCGTATTATGTCAATACCATCTGCCATCGGGAAATCCTTCCGGAAAGTTCTTGTTTTTCAAACATGTATTTGATTGGATCCATCTTTGAAATTAGCATGGTTGTATGATTCAACATATATTTCCTCAAACGTTTGGCAGCCCAGGCTAGCGCACAACACGTTTTTTCGAGCATTGAGTAACGAGACTCACAATCTGTGAACTTTTTACTCAAGTAGTAAATCGCATGCTCTTTACGTCCAGTCTCGTCATGTTGACCGAGAACACAACCTATGCTTTTCTCAAGAACCGTCAAATACATAATCAATGGTTTCTCGGCTACTGGGGGTACCAATATTGGAGGTTCCTGCAAATATTCTTTTATTTTTCCAAACGCCTTTTGACAATCTTCATTCCAGGTCACAGCCTGATCTTTTTTCAACAACTTGAATAATGGCTCGCACGTGGCCGTTAGATGAGATATGAACCGGGCAATGTAGTTCAATCTCCCTAAAAAGCCACGAACCTCTTTTTCTGTTTTCGGCGTTGGCATTTCTTGTATTGCTTTTATCTTAGCAGGATCAACCTCAATTCCTTTTTTGCTAACAATAAACCCCAATAGCTTACCAGATCTCACCCCGAAAGTGCACTTGTTAGGATTCAGCCTCAGCCTGAATTTCCTAAGCCTCTTAAAAAATTTCAGAAGATTGACCAGATGCTCTTCCTCCGTCTGGGATTTGGCAATCATATCGTCAACATAGACTTCGATCTCTTTATGCATCATGCCATGAAAGAGTGTTGTCATAGCTCGCTGATATGTTGCCCCGACGTTCTTCAAACCAAAGGGCATCACTTTGTAGCAGAACGTTCCCCACGGGGTAATAAAAGTTGTTTTCTCCATATCCTTCGGCGCCATCTTTATCTGATTATAGCCCGAAAAGCCGTCCATGAAGGAAAACACGGAGAATTGAGCGGTGTTGTCGACCAGCACATCAATATGAGGAAGTGGAAAGTCGTCTTTTGGGCTCGCCCTATTCAAATCTCAATAGTCCACGCACATCCGCACCTTACCGTCTTTCTTTGGTACAGGTACTATATTGGAGACCCATGAGGGATAAGTTGTGACAGCCAGAAAACCAGCATCCCATTGTTTTTGAACTTCCTCCTTAATTTTCACAGCCATATCTGGTCGAGTTCTTCTGAGTTTTTGCTTAATCGGCGGACACTCATCACGCAATGGAAAATGGTGAACCACCATATCAGTATCCAACCCAGGCATGTCTTCGTAAGACCAAGCAAAGATATCACTGTACTCCCGAAGCATTTCGATCAAACTTCGCTTAATATCACCTTGCAGTGCAGCCCCTATTCGGATATTCCTGACAACCTCTTCAGATCCCACGTTGATAATTTCAATTTCCTCATGATGAGGCAGAATGATTCTCTCTTCTTGTTTCAAAAGTCGAGTCAGCTCTTCTGATAAGTCATTATCCTCAACAATCTCTTCTTCTGCTTGAAATATCGGGTGCTCGAAGTCGAAGCGAGTCATAGGAAGTTCGTGATCGGTGTCGTCTGAAATATGAATCCTGCAATGAGAATGGTTAAATGTTTCAAATAATGCAAACAAAGCACATAACCACGTTGCCATTTTGTTGTTAAACAAAAACAGGAAAAACAAGGATCACAAAATTTGCATGAGAAAAACGCCTTTATTAATGATTAAACAAAGTACACACATAAGCAGGTAGCCCTAAAACAGAATCACTATGCCCCGGGTAGGACACAAGATTATACAATAATCGAGAAAACAAATCATTACTGTTTTGTAGTCACTTGGACAAGTTCCAAGATAGACCAGTTGCACAGATTCTGGCCTGGCACGCCGGGCTTGATCCACGAGCCCATATCGAAGTCACTATCTCCGTCTTCAGCATCAGAAACAGCATTAATCGTTTCATAACAGACTCCACCTGGAGTGATCACCACTGGTCCTTTGAACTTTGGCACGCCTGATGCAGAAGATGACGACGTCGGGCGATACCCCAACCCAAACTTGTCCATCTTGACAGGAATTTCCAAGACTTGGCCCCATCCTTTGGTTTCTCCAGCCTGAACCACTGCCTGAGCATCTTTGTACGAAGACATGGCCACCTCTGGCCCTTTGCTGGTAACATGAGACTTGTCCTTGATCTGCAACCCTTCAAAGGCTTGGCATGGCGTCTCATGGATCTCCCCATCCACTTCAACGTACTTGAATGACGAAAGATGACTAACCAGAATGTCCTCCTCACCGTAAATAGTAACAACACTGTCCCCGACCATGTATTTAAGCTTCTGATGCAGCGTGGACGTCACATCCCCTGTAGAATGTATCCACGGTCGCCCAAGTAAAAAGCTGTAAGCTGGATGTATATCCATGATATAGAACACAATGTCAAACACTTCCGGCCCGAGCTGGAGTGGCAAAGTTATGGACCCAAACACCGACCTTCTGGTCCCATCAAAAGCTCTCACGACCAAGTCACTTGGCGTGCATATGATTCCTCGGACATCTAGCTTCATCATAGCCTTCTTCGGCAACACATTCAAATATGATCTGGTGTCTACAAGAACGTGCGACATAACAGTGCCCCGACATTCCACTGAAATATGCAAAGCCATATTATGGTCCCGACCTCTAGGTGTCAAACAAAATCAGTAAATCCCAGGCTGTGTCCGGCATTCACATGCGCCAGTACGCCCTCAAGCTGATTAACAGTTACTTCCTGAGGTACAAAAGATGTATCCAAGATCCTCAACAAGGCATTCCGATGAGCCTCGGAAGAAAGCAACAAAGATAGTATTGAAATTTTGGAGGGCGTCTGCTGCAAGTGCTCCACAATCTTATAATCGCTTTTGCGAATCAACCTCATAAACTCTTCTACATCCTTGATCGATGTTTCTTTCTCTTTCGACTGGGAAGGTCCTCCTTCATTCACCTTGGCTTTGCCTCTAGCAATCCTTTCAGCCTCGATTTCAGGTGAAGTGAAAACTCTACCACTGCGGGTCATGCCTCCCGCTCCAACAAGACTGCCCACTGCCCCTGCCGGCTGGCTATCCACATTAATCTTTTCCCCGTTGCAAAAAGTTTCCAACCCGTAATTCCACGGAATGGCTTTCGCACTCTCATAAGGAATGGGCCCTGCTTTCGTTATCGTGATAATTGGCCGCTTGGCGGGCGCTGATATCGTAATAGTCTTTCGTGGAATAGTAATTGTCGCGATCTCATCCTGCTTTTCAAGTATTACCTCACCAGGTTTCTCAACAGCAGTACGGTCAAACTGTAAAGTTCCCTCATCAATCATGGCCTGGATACCTCTCTTCAAATCAATACAACCCTCTGGTCGGGTCCAACAATCCAAACAGTACTCATCACAACCGAGGAAGACCCCTCCTTTCAACAATCTGCTTTTAACATAACTTAGAGGTGTCTTCAGGTCATTTACGTCCAAAACCAAATCCAAATCCTCTTCTGTCAGAATAGCATTCGCTCCATGATTCGGCATTGGTTTCTGTACAATGTTGGGACCGTCCTGACTGAATTTAATGACTTTACTATCAATCAAATCTTGGACTTTGTGTTTAAAAGCATGACAACTCTCGATATCATGTCCGGGTGCCCCAGAATGAAATTCACACTGCTTACTAGTATCATACCTATAAGGAAGCGCTCTTGTGGGCGAGTCCAATGTTCTTTTCTCAACCAGATTCAAACTTAACAGCGTTTGAAGCAATTCTGCATACGTTGACGGAGGTGTATCAAATACCCTCTTTGGCTTCCCATTCTGAATCCTTCTCTGAGCAGGATTATGCCTTTGTTGTTGATGCTGTTGTTGTTTTGGTTGTTGTCGTTGTTGAGGTATAGGGATCGTCACACTAGCAACCTGTTGTTGAATATACTGATTCCTACCTCTACCTCGTCCTCGACCACCATACACTGCGCTGGCGTCTCCTTGTCTTTTACCACCAAAGACCTTTTTTGCACCTCCTGCTGAGGTCGATTCACCAGCTTGAATCTTACCAATTTTGATGCCATTTTCAATTTGTTCTCCCATGAGTATCATGTCAGAGAAACTACCCATCGAACAATTGAGCAATTTATCATAATACATCCCAGAGAATGTTCCAACAAAAATATCAATCAATTCCCTTTCAACCATAGGTGGGTGGACTCTTGCCGTCAGGTCCCGCCAACGCTGGGCATACTCCTTGAAACTCTCCCCATTCTTCTGTGAAAGACTTTGAAGCTGGACCCTATTTGGTGCAAGGTCACTGTTGTATTGGTAATTTCTGACGAAAGCATCAGCCAATTCTTTCCAACTTCTGATCTGTGCAGGCTCTAGTCCCATGTACCATTCCAGCGATGGTCCTGACAAGCTATCTTGGAAAAAATGCATAAGCATCTTCTCATCATCAGAGTAAGCAGACATCCTCTGGTAATATGAACGCACATGAACCCATGGGCATGTATCCCCTTTATATTTATCGAAAGTGGGAGCTTTGAACTTCAATGGCACCCTCAGCCCAGGAACCAGCCCCATGGTAGCCATGTCCAAACCTGCAGAATTTTGATTGCTTATACCTCATATCTGTTCCTCCAGCATTTTAATCCTCCGATCATTATCAGTGGGACCCTCAAAACCCATGCCTTGCCCAGAAAAGGCATCTTCCTGACGATCTCTTTCCCAGCACGGACCCTCGTTACCATACCCGTCATAAGCAGCATTACGACCATGACCATGACCACTTTGGAAGAACCTGGGGTCATACTGTTGCTACTGTGAAAATCGGCGCCGGCTATGACAGAAGAGTCGCCACCGTGCATTATTTATCCCACAGGAGGGAAAGGAAATGCTCAGAGTAAACCTAACGCAAAACGGGAAAGGAATGGTCGTCGCAACCAAATTCCTAGATTCGGGAGTCGATTACGCAAGGGGAAGGTATTAGCACCCCTCACGTCCGCCGTACTCGACGGGATCCACGCTTGTTTTCTAGTACAGATTGTTATTCTATATACTCTACAGGTCTGGGGTTAAAAAGAAAAGAAAATGACTCGGCAAAGTATCGCACTTTATGCCTACGTATTTCCGTCTGGAACGAGAAATCAGAGTCAACGTAGTTCGCCTAACTACGGACGAAGGTGGGAAAGGTTGCTCGCTAGGATACGGCATCCTATGCCTACGTACTTTCATACAGCATGAAAGATCAGAGCAAACGTAGTTCGGGCTATGGAAGACACAAGCTTGTCTGACTGTTTTTATTACCTTCAAACAGGGTTTTTCTTGATTAAGAGTCCAAGCGGACAAAAATGACACTTTGATGTTTGTTTTGAATCTTTTACGAAAGAAGTGTTTTTTAGTTTGTTTGCAATCTCCGACGCACTAGAGACTATGATTTGAGAGTGACTACGTCGCATGTCACCCTAAGGGTAACACACTAAGCAGTCAGATTACCGAAGAGTGACTCTCCAGCAACCTTTTCTCAAATAGCTTAAGGCTCGTAACGTAGGACATCGATTAACCTTATTACTGTATTTTTGAGTTGTTTTGAGATAAGAAGAGAAAGAAACTCTAAAAAGCGTAGGGTTGAAAGGGGAATAAAAACTGACCTAATGTTGTCATGCATGGATAAGAATCCTAATGTCTGTCATAATTCCCTCCAGAACAGAGGAAATCAGAGATCCTAGGGGATAAACAGAAAAGAAAGCAACCAAATACAGTAAAATGCATGCAATGCAACAGTATGAGAGAGGCAAGAGAGAAAACAATAGGCAAAGTGAATCAACATTCACCTCAAACCTAGGGGGCAAGCTGCACAAGCCAACAAACAATACAGAAAACCCAAAACCAAAGCAGAGGAGGCAGCCCAAGCAGCAGTATCAAACTCCTACAGCAAACAGCAGCTCTGACAGCAACAGATGATTAACCAGCAAAAAGTTGACAGCAACAACCTTCATCTTCATGAATAGCTCCTATCTTCAAGCCCTAAACTTCCACTCTCCAACAAGCACCAAGCTTCAACAAGCTTCAAACTTCAACTTCAATAAGCCTCAACAAGCAACAAACTTCCTCTTTACCAAGCTTCAACAAGCACCTCCAAGGGAGAATCATTCCACAAGATCAGGTTATAATGTTAAGAAACTTAATGACAACAAAAAGGAAATCACTAAGAACTTAACATTGCAAATTGACAGACATCCTCAAGGTTCTACTCATCCAAAGCATGCTCTACATCCCTCCTAAGGAGAGATGGAAATTCTTTGGGAAGATCTTGTGTCATAGGATTGAATAGAGGCACAAGAAGCTCTCTATATTTGAAAGAAGAAACAAAACTATTCTAAGGCTCTTCCTACATATCCTAAGCCCCTGACAAGCACTCCATCAGATGAGAAATCCCCAATTCTAAGCTCCTTCAAACCATCCAAAGAATCTTCACTTGATCTTCAATTCATCCAAGCAAAGTCCAAGCCAAAAGCTCACCCAAGATAGCCCAAACAAAGTGAACAAGCCAAACACTCCAGGGAGAAACCCACAAACATCACACCAATTGCAAAATACAAGTAAAATGCTAAAAAAGGTCACAAAATCCTAATTAAATTTCTAAGGGAGCCTAAGCCTATACCCAATACCCCATATAAATCCCAGGACCTAAGTCAAACCCTAACTCCCCAAACTATGTTCTAAACTACAACTAGTTGTTTGAAACCCTAAATCTAACACTCCTTATGCTCACCACTCAAATTGGCCTAAGTTTTATTCACAAAAATATGATAAAATTTCTAAGGATACATGTTTCTCTAAGCTAACTAATCCAACAAGAACCAATTCAAAATTCCTCACCAATTGATCACAATAAAATCAGCAAGAACATATAGCAAATATACAAAATTAAAGAAAAATAATAAAATGGAGAAAATCAAATTAAATTGAAAAAATGGATGAAAATGAGATTTCTTGATTTCAGAAAATCACAATTAAATCCAGGATCATGGAGATATTTTTAAAATAGTTTTTGGATTAAAATTGGATTTAATATGGATTTTAGAAATCAAATGAATTAAAATAAATCAAAAAAGAATAAAAAGAAAAATAAAATGTTGAATTAAATGATATGCGTTGGATGAGAAGACTGGTAAGCGCATCCAAGGACCCTGAGCATGCCCACGCGTACATGACATGGCTGATGACTCACAAGCTGAGTCAATAAATGAAACGCTGCGTATTGAATTAATGGAGGGAGAGCTGAGTTTAAATCCTATCCACACGATCTGTGTACAAATTCCATCTGAAGGACTGATCCAAGGGCCACGAGGTCGTCTTCTCCAAAGTTCAGGTGACCTGAGACTATTCTCAGGTGGTGGTCCATGATGGAAAACATCGTCTTCTCCGGTGAAGGTCCACTTGCAGGTGACCAGAAATCACAAAGATTATACCTATCTCACTCAAAATTCCATGCTGATCATGAATCTGGCCTCAGATTTTCTCAATTCCTTCTAGATTCTCAAACCCGATAGCATTTCCAAAACGTGTCACATCTTTGATCTTCACCAAACTCAAATCTAAAGCCATAAGAATGATCCTCATGTCACACTGGTCATCCTAAGCTATCACAATCATGTTATTTTCTCAAGATCACATGTAACTGAATCCAAACAGAAATTGGTGCACTTCTTCGATCATCACCAAATGATGCCAAACCAAGCCTAAATCGTTCTACCAATCCTATGGAACCTAACCACATACACATTGCTAACTAATTCAGCCTAGATCAAAAGGAAATCCAAGAGTTACATACCTGTGAAAATTGACTCAACAGAAGTAGAAGATGATGGATTCAAGCTTTGCAACTCTTCAAACACGATCAGTGAAGCAAGATGAAGCTTCTAGGCACTTCAATTTGGCTTGATCTCGATCCAAACTCCAAAACCGTTTTCAGTTAGAACCCTTGAAACTCAACTTGCTATCTTCACTCTCTCCACGAATTCTGCACCAAACTTCATCTGAAATCATTCTAGAGCTTAAATAGAAACTATTTGTGGGCTTTTGCAATCCAATTCAGGCCCAAATCTGTTGATCCAAAATTCTGATTTTCTCTTGAAAATCCAATGCACCAGTCACGATTTGCTTGCTACAGTTGGCTTTAGAATGTTCCTTTCAACTGCAAATTGGATTTGGGATATGTTTGGATAGCTAGCTCAGCCTGAAAGGCTTTGATTCTTGTTTTGGCATTGTAACTTGTAATGTAAGAAAGCACTTTTCAAAGCAAGTCATAAAATTAGGGCTCATCTCAAAATTGTGACATTGCCAATGTGTTTGAAATCCAATTTCCATTCAAAATGATTACCCATATGCCATGTTTGTGCCTTGTAATTCAAAAAATCATTTTTCCCTCTTTTGAATCATTTGAAATATCTCCCTTTTTAAACCATTTTGGAGCACTTTGTGAAATAAGCCAATCCAACTCACCATGACTTCATATCTAACCTAGAAACACCAATTTAAGCGCATCTCATGTTGAACAATTTTTCATTTGAAGAGTGGAAGATAGAAATTTTGACACATGTTGAAAAAGGCCTATAATTCAACTTTCCCAAAATACCCCTGGATTGCCAAGATCATAACTTGAGTTCCACAAATCTTCTTGAGGACTTCTAGTACTCAAATTAAAGCTAAGATCAAGACCTACAAATTTTATGTTGGCCAAGAATCCATTTGAAAACTCCTTGAGTGGAAAAAGTTTCTTGGAAGCCAAGTGACTTTCACAGATAAATTTTAGTGTCCTCTGATGACTTGTAATTTGCAAGAACCATAGCTTGAGTTCCACAAATCTTCTTGAAGAGTTCTAGTACTCAAATTAAAGGTATTGAGAAGCTCTACAAGTTTTATGTTGGCCAAGAATCCATTTGAAACTTGAATTTGAACTTATGTGGCTTGGAAGTCCAGTGTTATACATGGGATTTTACTCTAGGAACCCTGTCTCAAACACCTCCAATCACTCTTGATTCTCTTGAACTTGGTCTTGGCTCATCCACACACATGACCTAGAGCTAGGTCTTGATGCTCTTTCTTTGCTCTCCTTGACCTAGGGTTACCCAGATGAAACCCTACTTGTACACACCTCAACTGAGGTTCTTGAACTTGATACAATGACTTGTCTAAGTTTCAATAAGGCCCTATAGGCATCCCATGCGATCCATACACACCTCAGATTCACAATTCCATGTTGATGATCTTCAATACACCTCAAGTTAGGAGAAAAAAATCCACCTGGGGGCACTCAAACTTCTCATGACTTCAACCCTTCTCTGATGACTCTGGATAAGATTCTTTTGACATAAATAGCACTTGATCCCTTGTTGGATGACTTGATATGCTAGGATATGCAAATGATTGAACCATGTACATGATGTAACTATGCAAATGGCAATGCAATGAAACATAAATCAGGCAAGAAAAGGTTGAGCAAATTTTGGGGTGCAACAGCTGCCCCTATTCAAACGGCTTGGGCCCAACTGGGTGAAGAGCGAACGACCTTCAAACAATCGAGGTACGAGACGGTTGAATACCAAGAAACCCGAAAATTTGCTAACCGCAGAAATAAACTGCACAACTGCTTGGGGAACGACATCCACCAACTGAACCTGGTTTTTACGGCAACAACTGATTCAACGTCTGATAATAACTCTGATTCCAACATCAACCACCTGCGTAACGCCACCGGTACCGAATGCCTCCGTCCATAACTGGACTAATCTTGTCAACACAAGAAGATAAACAAATTTTCCAAATCACAACTAAACACGAATCGGTCCACGTCAGGACTCACATTTCGTCAACCCGAAGAGAGATTGTCCACGTCAGGACTTCACATTCCATCAACACGGAGAAATCCCGGCTACTCCGTGGGGGATGAGTTGGTCGCCTCCCACCAACACAAGGAGGTCCCATTAATCACAGGAAACTCATCTGCCTGTCCATACAGGCAACTCATCTGCCTAAACACAGGAAACTCCATCCGTCTACTTCATACGGGAAAAGTCATCTGCTTGATTCTTACAGGAAAGGTTCATCCGCCTGCTTCATACGGGAAAATCCATCTGCCTGATTACAGGAAAGTTCATCCGCCTGCTTCATACAAGAAAATCCATCTGCCTGATTACAGGAAAGTTCATCCGCCTGCTTCATACGGGAAAAGTCATCTGCCCGATTCTTACAGGAAAGTTCATCCGCCTGCTTCATACGGGAAAATCCATCTGCCTGATTACAGGAAAGTTCATCCGCCTGCTTCATACGGGAGAAGTCATCTGCCTGATTCTTACAGGAAAGGTTCATCCGCCTGCTTCATACGGGAAAATCCATCTGCTTGATTACAGGAAAGTTCATCCGCCTGCTTCATACGGGAAAAGTCATCTGCCTGATTACAAGAAAGTTCATCCGCCTGCTTCATACGGGAAAAGTCATCTGCCTGATTCTTACAGGAAAGGTTCATCTTGGATATAGCTTCTTTGCCTATTCTTTGCAGTAGCTAACTCCATTGGGGATATTCTGAAAATAACTACCCGACACCCGTTTCGACAACAAGTGACCACTTCTGAAATTTTGATTTATGAAACCCTGTAATGCTGCCGCGACAGCAAACCTGGAAGGACGCTCCGCTGACCGGATAAGAGAAACTTCAACCAGTAACTCTGTGGGGATAATAAGATGAACCGCATCGTCACCTGGCTCACGGCGAGACCTCGATCGTCTGGTAATAGATCTGAGTTGTCCCTTCATACTCCTGCGGAGAAACACACCTGAAAGCAAAAAGGTTAACCAATCTGATTTATGTCTCAAAATGCGTATGTTTGACAATGGCGTAACGCCCTATATGGCATGGAAATGCTACGTGTTTTTGGGGTAGATGCAAACATGATAATATATGTAAATGTAAATGCAGGTTCAGGCTGCTGGGGGAGGCTCTGACAAGCTTGCTTCATCAACACGGCTGTTGAGGACAAATACCACCCTGTTAGGGATGAACGGGTATCACAAAGTATTCCAGTAAAATAAATGCCGGAAACACAATCAACTCTGTCGGGGAGAGATTAAACATCAATTTCCACTGGGAGGAAAGGAAAAACACCCCGCTGGTGAACAAACTTAGCTGGGGAAGAAGCGACACTTCTGGGCAAAGCACACTGTTTGGGCATAGTTTACACATTCAAAGTTAACACTCCACTGAGGATCAACATCCTGACGGAGGCAAGACGACCTGTGGGGAGCAAGAAAACCATCCTTCGCGGACATAAACCTTTCGAACCAACAACTTGGTTAACT
The DNA here is from genome assembly GCA_963859935.3 of Lathyrus sativus. Lineage (NCBI taxonomy): Eukaryota > Viridiplantae > Streptophyta > Magnoliopsida > Fabales > Fabaceae > Lathyrus > Lathyrus sativus. Next base: position 168,023,473 of record OZ012739.1, on the reverse strand, counting down.
ATTGCAGGAATCTCCCATGCTGGAGATTGAACGTGCACATCTTCGATTCGCTGAGGAACGCAACCTCTGCAGGGGACATTGATTTTGACTTGCTGGGGTTAATCCTATGGACGGCTTTCCATGAGGATACTCTCCTGGGGAAATAATTCCTCATTCAATAAGGGATAACGTCATTCCAACTCTCTGGGAATAAGCTGCGACTAGCTAAGGAATGACACCAACTGTAATTAGGCTCTTCATCAAGCGGCCTTGGTTGGGAAGTACAATTCCTGATCATTTGCTCCAAAGGTAAGAATCTTGCAAGACACAAACGGGACAAAACAGGCCTATACAACAGAATCTATTCGGGTTAGCATCTGTGACATTACTTCAGTCAATTCAAAGTTTTAGCAATTATTGGCAAGGGCCAGCAAGATTATGTAAGTGCAATTTTATCAAAAACATCGGCGTCTTTCACAAACAAAACAGTAAAGAACAAGCATCAAGTACTGAATAACATGCTTTATTGATAATGGGCCTCTGAATAGGAAAAGTTTTGTACACTGGATGTAACTCCTGAAAAGAGGAAGTTACGCACAAACATACATACATATATGCACAAGAAGCATAAATAAAATACAAAACAATATTTGTATACATGTCGGCGATGTGGCGCAGACAAACACCATGAGCTGATCCTCCTATGACTCGCCTGACTCTGCGCTTTCCCGGTACTCAATCTTCGGAAGAGATCGTTTTTAGATAGACAGCCCCCCAGGTACTCCCAAACCGCTAAGCAAAGCTATATCAAATCCGGACCGCAGTCATTTGCTTTTTTCAATCCCTAACTTTTGCGTGAACCGCCCTTTGCGGGTTTTCAATTCACCGGGATACCCTTTTTTGCCGAAGTCACCCTTTTCAGGTTTTCGACTTCGCAGGTGTACATTTTTTCAATTTTATCCCTAATTTTTGCCCGAACCTTTTATTCATTTTTTATGGTTCGCCGGGATGCCCCATTTTTGCCTGGACTTTCTTTTTACTGTCCAGCGGGTCACTTTCAAGCAAAGTATTTTTTAACTGCGTTCGCATTCACAGGAGATGTAAAGTCTTCACCATCTATGGTGGATAGTAACAAGGCTCCTCCAGAGAAGACTTTTCTGACAACGTAGGGGCCTTCATAATTAGGGGTCCACTTGCCCCTGTGATCTGTTTGTGGTGGGAGAATCTTTTTCAAAACAAGATCACCCGTCTGAAAGCTTCGAGGGTGTACCTTCTTGTCGTAAGCTTTCTTCATCCGGCTCTGATATAACTGACCGTATGCTAAAGAAGCCAGTCTCTTCTCATCCATTAAACTGAGCTGATTCAGTCTATCTTTAATCCATTCTACCTCGTCAAGTTGGACATCACGTAAAACACTTAGGGAAGGAATCTCGACCTCCAACGGTAACACTGCCTCCATCCCGTATACCAATGAGAAAGGGGTTGCCCCGGTTAACGTGCGTACCGTCGTACGATAACCGTGCAAAGCGAAAGGTAGCATCTCGTGTCAATCCTTATATGTCACAACTATCTTTTGGACAATCTTCTTTATGTTCTTGTTGGCCGCTTTGACAGCGCCATTCATCTTGGGTCGGTAAGGAGAAGAGTTGTGATGTTCAATCTTAAAATTCTGGCACAGCTCTTTCATCATTTTGTTATTCAAATTCGAACCATTGTCGGTGATAATCCGCTCAGGAATTCCATATCTACAGATAATATCTCGTTTGATAAACCTGGCGACCACTTGTTTGGTGACATTAGCATATGATGTTGCTTCCACCCATTTGGTGAAGTAATCGATTGCCACCAAAATGAACCGGTGTCCGTTGGATGTCGTAGGCTCAATCTGGCCAATCATATCAATTCCCCACATCGAGAAAGGCCATGGTGATGACATCACATTCAAAGGACTTGGAGGCACATGGATTTTGTCCGCATAAATCTGGCATTTATGACACCTTTTTGCAAACTTGAAACAGTCTGTTTCCATAGTTAGACAATAATAACCTGCCCGCAGCAGCTTTCTCGTCATAGCATGCCCAGCAGCATGTGTACCAAATGTACCCTCATGTATCTCTTCCATGAGTAACTTCGCCTCTTTCTCATCTACACAGCGTAGCAACACCAAGTCGTGGTTTCTTCTGTATAGGACACCGTCCAGATTCAGATAGAAATTGCCAGCCAATCTCCTGAGAGTCTTCTGATCTCGACTGGATGCCCCAGCCGGATACTCCTTGTTCTTCAAGAAATTCTGGATGTCAAAGTACCAGGGTTGACCATCGGGAGCCTCATCAATGGTAAATATGAATGCAGGCCTATCGAGCCGAGAGATAACAATCCGGGGAGCCTCGTTCCAGAAGTTAACTTTGTACATTGAAGACAATGTCGCCAGGGTGTCACCCGTTTGATTTTCTGCTCGTGGCACGTGATGCAATTCCACCTTGTCAAAGAAAGGCAACAATCTCCTTGCATAATTCATATATGGTATCAAATTGGGCTGCCGTGTCTCCCATTCTCCTTTAATCTAATTCACCACTAGAGCTGAGTCTCCGTATACATCCAGGTTCTTGATTCGCAAATCAATAGCTTCTTCTAGACCCATGATGCAAGCCTCATATTCAGCCTCATTATTGGTAACGGGAAAAGTCAATCGGGCAGTAAAGGGGATGTGCGACCCCTGAGGAGTGGTGATAATTGCCCCTATTCCGCTACCATAGGAATTTACAGCTCCGTCAAATATCAACTGCCATTTGGAACCCAACTCTGGTCCTTCTTCCGGCAACGGTTCTTCACAATCTTTCATTTTCAGGTACATGATATCCTCGTCAGGAAAGTCGAACCTCATCGATTGGTAGTCCTCCACCGGCTGCTCTGCGAGGTACTCTGACAGAACACTACCTTTAATATCCTTTTGCGAGACATATTGGATATCGTATTCGGTTAACACCATCTGCCATCGGGCAATTCTTCCGGAGAGTGCTTGCTTCTCAAACACGTATTTGATTGGATCCATCTTTGAAATTAGCATGGTTGTGTGATTTAGCATGTATTGCCTCAAACATTTGGCGGCCCAGGCTAGCGCGCAACACGTCTTCTCGAGCATTGAGTATCTAGACTCACAGTCGGTAAACTTCTTACTCAAATAGTAAATCGCATGCTCTTTGCGTCCGGTCTCGTCGTGTTGACCGAGAACACAACCCATACTTTCCTCAAGAACCGTCAAATACATAATCAAAGGTCTCCCGGCCACTGGGGGTATCAAAACAGGAGGTTCCTGCAAGTATTATTTTATCTTGTCGAACGCCTTTTGACAATTTTCATTCCAGGTCAACACCTGATCCTTTTTCAACAACTTGAATAACGGCTCGCATGTCGCAGTTAGGTGAGATATGAACCGGGCGATATAGTTCAACCTCCCTAAAAACCCACGCACTTCTTTTTCTGTTTTAGGCGTCGACATTTCTTGTATTGCTTTTATTTTCGCAGGATCAACCTCTATTCCTTTTTCGCTCACGATAAACCCCAGCAGCTTACCCGATCTCACCTCGAAGGTGCACTTATTAGGGTTCAGTCTCAACCTGAACTTCCTAAGCCTCTTGAATAGTTTCAGCAGATTAACCAAATGCTCCTCCTCCGTCTGGGATTTGGCAATCATATCATCAACATAAACCTCGATCTCTTTGTGCATCATGTCATGAAAGAGAGTCGTCATAGCACGTTGATATGTTGCCCCAGCATTCTTCAGTCCGAAGGGCATCACTTTGTAGCAAAATGTTCCCCAGGGAGTAATGAAGGTAGTCTTCTCCATGTCTTCCGGTGCCATTTTAATCTGATTATAGCCTGAGAAGCCGTCCATGAAGGAGAATACGGAGAACTGAGCAGTGTTATCAACCAGTACATCAATGTGAGGAAGTGGAAAGTCGTCTTTCGGGCTCGCCCTATTCAAATCACGGTAGTCTACGCACATTCGCACTTTACCATCTTTCTTCGGCACTGGTACTATATTAGCGACCCATGACGGATAAGTTGTAACAGCTAAGAAACCAGCGTCCCACTGTTTTTGAACTTCCTCCTTGATTTTCACAGCCATGTCTGGTCTGGTTCTCCTGAGTTTCTGTTTAACAGGCAGACATTCCTCTCGCAACGGTAGACGGTGCACAACCATGTCCGTATCCAACCCAGGCATGTCCTCGTACGACCAAGCAAATACATCACCATACTCTCGCAGTATCTCAATCAGCCTTTGTTTGATGTCGCTTTGCAGTGCAGCCCCTATACAGATATTTCTCACAACTTCTTCCGACCCCAAGTTGATAATCTCAATTTCCTCCTGATGAGGCAAAATGATTCTCTCTTCCTGTTTCAACAAACGAGTCAGCTCCTCTGGCAGGTCACTATCCTCAATAATCTCTTCCTCTGCTTGAAATACCGGGTGCTCGAAGTCGAAACGAGTCATAGGCGGTTCGTATGAGATGTCATCTGAAATATCAGTCCTGCAAAGGAAATGGTTAAACGCTTCAACACGCAAACAAAGCAAATAACCACGTTGCCATTTATTGTTAAAGTAAAAACAAGAAAAACAGGGATCACAACATTTGAATATGAAAAACGCCTTTATTTCATGATTAAACAGTGCAATACACATAATCAAGCAGCCCTAATGTAACATCATTATGCCCCGGGTAGGACATAGGATTATTCAACAATTGATAAAACAAATCATTACTGTTTAAAAGTTACCGGGACAGTTTCCCAGATGGACCAGTTGCAGAGACTTTGTCCTGGCACGCTTGGCTTGATCCACGCGTCCATATCGCAGTCGCTATCTCCGTCTTCAGCATCAGAAATAGCGTTGATAGTCTCAAAGCACACCCCGCTCGGCGTAACCGTGACCGGTCCCTTGAACCTGGGCGCTCCTGAAGAGGATGCTGACGACGTCGGTCGATACCCTAGCCCAAACTTGTCATTCTTCATGGGAATCTCCAGTACTTGCCCCCAGCCTTTAGTCTCACCAGTCTGCACTAAAGCCTGAGCCTCTTTGTAAGATGACACTGCCACATCTGATATTTTGCTGGAACCCTGAGCTTTGTCTTTAATCTGCAACCCCTCGAAGGCTTGACAAGGCGTCTCATGTATTTCTCCGTCGACCTCCACATATCTGAGTGATGACAGGTGACTGACCAAAATGTCCTCCTCCCCGCAAACGGTAACAACATTATCGCCCACCATGTACTTCAACTTCTGATGCAATGTGGACGTTACGGCCCCTGCAGCATGGATCCATGGGCGCCCGAGAAGACAGCTATAAGCTGGATGGATATCCATGATGTAGAATTCGGTATCAAAGATTTCCGGCCCCACCTGAAGCGGTAATGTTATTGACCCAAACACTGATCTTTTCGTCCCGTCAAACGCCCTCACAACCAAATCGCTGGGCGTGCAAATAACTCCTCGTATGTCCAATTTCATCATGGCTTTCTTTGGTAATACGTTCAACGACGATCCAGTATCCACCAATACACGCGACATTACGGTGCCCCGACATTCCACCGATATATGCAAGGCCATGTTGTGCTCCCGACCCTTGGGCGTTAGGTCAAAATCTGTGAAACCCAGGCTATGTCCAGCATTGACATGCGCCATCCCCCCTCTAACTGATTTACAGAAACTTCTTGGGGCACGAACGACGTATCCAGTATCTTTAGTAGGGCGTTCTGGTGCACCTCGGAACATAACAACAACGACAAGATAGAAATCTTCGACGACGTCTGCTGTAGGTGTTCAACAATTTTGTAGTCGCTCTTGCGAATCAGTCTCATGAATTCCTCTACGTCCTTGAGCGATGTATCCTTTTCTTTTGACTGAGCAGGCCCGCTTTCATTTACTTTAGCTTTGCCTTTAGCCAACCTCTCTGCTTCTATTTCAGGTGAGGTAAAGATCCTTCCGCTACGGGTCATGCCCCCCGTTCCAACGACATTATCAACAGCTCCTGCTGGCTGGCTATTCATCACAATCTTTTCACCGTTGCAATATGCTTCTAAACCGTACGTCCATGGGACAACTTTCGTACTTTCAAAGGGAACAAGCCCTGCTTTGGTAATCGTAATAGTTGGCCACTTGGCGGGCGCCACTATTGTTATAGTCTTCCTCGGGATCGTCACCGTTGCAACATCATCCTGCTGTTCACATAATTCCTCCACAGGCTTCTCAACCGCAGTTCGATCAAATTGTAAGGTCCCTTCGTCGATCATGGCCTGAATGCCCTGCTTCAAATCATTACAACCCTCTGGCTGGGTCCAACACTTTAAACAGTATTCATCACAACCGGGAAATACCCCCCCTATGAGCAACCTGCTTTTCACTTCACTCAATGGTGTCTTCAACTCATTAACATCCAACACCAAGTTCAAATTTTCTTCTGTTGAGATAGCATTTGCCCCATGATTAGGCATGGGCTGTTGTACAATATTGGGCCCCACTTGGCCAAAGTTGATGGCTTTACTGTCCAACAAATCCTGAACTTTATGTTTGAATGCCTGACAAGCTTCTACATCATGCCCGGGCGCCCCAGAATGGAATTCGCACTGCTTGTTAGCATCATATCCATAAGGAAGTACCGACCCTGTAGGCGGTGCCAAAGTCCTCTTTTCAACCAAGTTCAACCCTAGCAGGGTCTGAAGGAGTTATGCATACGTTGAAGGAGGTGCGTCGAACACTCTTTTCGGTCTCATATTTTGTACCCTTCTATGACCGGGATTTTGCCCTTGCTGCTGCTGCGGTTGTTGTTGCTGTTGTGGCTGCCTCTGTTGAGGAAACGGGATAGTAACACTGGCTATCTGTTGAGGCTGAACATACCGATTCCTTCCTCTGCCCCTGCCCCTGCCACCAAACACGGCACTAGCATCACCCTGTCATCTACCACCGAATGATTTTCTTGTACCTCCTGCTGAGGTAGACTCACCTGCTTGGAATCTTCCAACTTTAATCCCGTTCTCGATCATCTCCCCCATAAGAATCAAATCTGAGAAACTGCCCAACGACACACTAAACAATTTTTCGTAGAACATCCCCGTAAATGTCCCAATGAACATGTCGTTCATCTCCTTTTCAATTAAAGGAGGATGCACCCTCGCTGCCATATCGTGCCACCTTTGCGCATACTCTTTAAAACTTTCACCGTTTTTTTGTGACAAACCCTGTAATTGGACCCTGTTTGGCGCCAGATCGCTGTTATATTTGTAATGCGTCACAAAAGCATCAGCCAACTGCTTCCAGGTTTTAATCTGAGTGGGCTCCAGCCCCATATACCATTCAAGCGACGGTCCTGACAAGCTGCCCTGAAAGAAATGCATGAGCATCCTTTCATCATCCGAATATGCGGACATCCTTCTGTAATAAGAGCGGACGTGGACCTTAGGGCAGGTATCCCCTTTGTATTTGTCAAATGCTGGAGCCTTGAATTTAAACGGCACCCTCAGCCCTGGTACCAACCCCATAGTAGTCATATCTAATCCAGCGGAGTTCTGATCAACCACACCTTTCATCTGCTCTTCTAGCATTTTGATCCTCTGAACCGGGTCAATAGGGCCTTCAGGTCCCATACCTCTTCCTGAAAAAGCGTCATCCTGTTGATCCACATTCCAGTCATTGCCATACCCATCGTAACCCATGTTACGGCCAAATCCTTGATGATTGAACACAGGACCCTGTCCTCGGTTGCCGAACCCCAGATTGACCCCAGCAGGTCCAAAGCCATTGTTGAAAGGAAGTGCTCCAGCCCCGTTCACATTCACATTACCGAATCCACCATTATCATAGTCGTACCCCTGGTTGTTGCCGTAACCGTCATTACCGAAGCCTTGATTGTTAAACCCGAAGTTCCCGTCCTGATTGACATTGTCATACCCATTGTTTCCAAGTCCAACATTGTCAACGAATCCTTGATCGGCATCTACAGTGTTGCCTTTGTTGTTAACAACATGCCCATCACCACCATTCCCAGTATTGCTGTTACCAGCGCCAGCACCTGCACCGGCACCAGTGTTTCCATTGACAGTCCCAACAGGTGGAGTAACAACTGCCGGTATCTCATTCTCCCGGCGAGGAGTTTCAACAGAAATGTGGTCAGTGTTGCCATTTTCGTTTGCCCGTGTCAGCAGCGGCTGCACCAAGGTCTGAAGATTCTCCTGGACCTTGGCCATGCTCTCCATAGCTTGCATGAACAGAGTCAACTTCTCGCGGATTTCCTGCATCTCGACCTGAACTTGATCCATTATCTTCTTGCAGTTGTTTCGGGTTGAGTAGCAGTGGACTCTTTGTTCGCCAATCCTGAGAAAAACCTGGCGATGCAGGAAATAAGATACAGATTCAAAAATGCCGGTTATGCAATATGAGGATGCAGATGCAAACGTATAAATATGCTACAGGTTACACTCCCCGCGATTCTAGTTCAGTGAGAAGGCCATCACGACAATGGAGTCCCCATCAGGCAAGCAAGGGATCAGAAAACCCTCATACATAAACAAATGCCAAGAGGCAGAGTACAAGAGTACAACTGAATACAACTGAAGAGACCTCGGCCAACGAGCCTGGCGATAGTCAAAATACAAGTACAAAAAGCAAGGCAAAGATGACTCAGGCCAAATGGCGCACTCTGACATCTTCCAATATCCTCAACGTCTCCGAATGACCTAGTCTGGAGATTAGCTCTTGTATCAGTAATGCATGTCGCTCAGCAGTGGATCTCAGCTTCTTGGCATCGTCCTTGCAGGTTCCTTCACCAAAACACTCGTCAAGTCTGCATCTTTTGGAGCCGGCCTTCAATTCACAACCTCTCAGCTTCTTGCCAAGGTCACTTACTCTAAGCTCAACAGCGCTCCTGAGTGATGTCTCTTCAGCAATCTTTGCATCCTGGGCTCTAATTTGCGCCTCTAGCGTGGCAATCTGCAACTTCAGCTCATCTTCACGCTCATTCCGCTTGGTAAGCGTGTTATTCCATAATGCTTCCCACTTGCCGAGTCGGGAATAAGCTTTGTGTAAGAGTTCCTTCTTGGAATCAAGCACCTTGCTAACATCGTTCAAGGCTACTCCTACCTTTTCCTTCTTGTTGGTCTCTTCAGTCAACTCTGAACCCAGCCTATTAATCAACTTCGTCTGTTCCTTCACAGTGAAGGTAGCTTCATTCTTCTCATGACGCAACTGGAGGATCTCTTTCTCTAACTCATCATTGGCTTTCTTTAATTTTTCATTTTCAGCCAACAATTTGTTATACTTCTCAACCTCTATCGAAGTAGGTGCCTCAATCACTGGAAGATACAGAGGTTCCACAACAGGATATGGCATCGAGGAAATCCTAGCTCTCTCGTGGATCCAAGCCAAATAGGGATCATAAGCTTTACTGTTTCTCTTACCAAGCAAAGCTTTTCCTCTCCTATGGATGTTAGCCCATGCATGTCTTAACCTGATCAAAACAGCCTCGTCTAATAAGCCCGTGAGATACATAGATTCCTATATCTCAACCTTAATAGGAGCATCTCTCAAGGCATAACCAAACTGTCTCACCAGCAGAGAAGGGTTATAGTTGATACAGCCTTTCCGTCCAATCAAAGGGACATTCGGAAAGCCACTGCAACTATATATAATATCAGTGCCAAGCATACTTCGATCAAACCAAAGGACGTTCTCAGCAGACAGCCCCATCAACCGGGAAGGCCAATCCAAAGTATTAACAGCATCAGCAAAAGGCCCTGTCTTCGGAAGATGTCCCTGGAACCACCAGTACAAAAGAGGAAGACAGCAGGAAACATTCTTGCCACAACGTTTCTCATTCTTATAGTGAATAGAATGATAAACATCGCCCAAGAGCGTAGGAACTGGATTCTTCGAGGCAAGAATCAGGAAGGCATCTGAGTCAACAAAATCTGGCACGTTAGGAAACAAGACAATCCCATAGATGCAGACCGCTAGAATGGAACTGAAAGCAACCCAACATCCACTCTTCATGCACTGTGTAGCCTTCTCAACTAGGACGGACAGGTGAAAACCATAAGCTCCGTTCAGCTTTACCAAACCTCCAGGGAACTCAGAAGCGTCCAAACTGACAACCTCAGCAAGTGTAGCCAACTCAGGCTCAGTATCAACATGTATAAAGGGCATCTGGTCTAACACAGGAACTCCCATCATAGCAGAATACTCTTCTAAAGTGGGTGCCAGAATATAGTCGGGGAATAGGAAACATCTCAGCTGAGGCTCATAAAACTGCATCAAAGTATACACCCCAGTCGTCTCAAATGCTGAAGGCCTGTACAACAAACTAAGCAATCTCCCGTAAGATACTCTGAACTCAGCCCTCACTCTCTCATTTGCTAGAGCAACTAATCCCAGCAAGGAACCGATATTTGGCGAATGCAACCGGTAAGCAACTGTTCTCTTCATGGACTCCATTATCTGGCTAGAAGATACACTAGAATCAGAGGGGAATGATCACACCTGCAACATAAATACACGTTAATGAAATGCAAACATGAAAATGCACATGCATATGCAAACAGGGATCAAGTGCAATGTTGATGAACTGTACTGCTTTGTACTGAAACCTGAGAACCATCAAATCTTCGCCTCAAACCAAACCAATCACCCAAATGAACTCACTGACAGAGATAAACCAGGTACTCTGAAGTCAAAGGTTTCCTGCAAACAGACCTACCTACCCCTCACAGGTATGTACTTAACTCGCAGACGAGGAACGGCATCCTATGCGGGTTCAACGTCACAGACTTTCAAGAGCGATGACACGATACCCAGAAGGTGTGGCATCATCATCCCTTGAAGCGGCCTCACTTAGCTGAATCCCAATTGATAGGTCCCTAGAGTCAACAATCCTCGGTTCAGACAACCTGTCGAGCCCTAAGGGCCAGGTAAGAAGCATCAAAGAGAATCTCGTCCGAGCGCAGATTTCGCGGCTAGCTGGTGCGAGCTAAGCAAGCAGGCTAACCACTACTCTCTACTTCTAAGTCTATGTGTAAACTCAAGCCCAGGTCCGGCTTATCTCTCAATCTGACCCCCTACCCAGCATAACAACAATAATATAATGCTGAAAGCAAATACAGAAAAGTAAATCCATACAAAACCCACGACGGGAAAACAAGCACTTGGATTGACTCGCGTAGGGAACCGTTGGAGCTCCCCAGCAGAGTCGCCAGCTGTCGCTACTGCGAAAATCGGCGCCGGCTATAACAGGAGAGTCGCCACCGTGCATTATTTATCCCACAGGAGGGAAAGGAAATGCTCAGAGTAAACCTAACGCAAAACGGGAAAGGAATGGTCGTCGCAACCAAATTCCTGTATCCGGGAGTCGATTACGCAAGGGGAAGGTATTAGCACCCCTCACGTCCGCCGTACTCGACGGGATCCACGCTTGTTTTCTAGTACGGATTGTTATTCTATCTACTCTACAGGTCTGGTGTTAAAAAGAAAAGAAAATGACTCGGCAAAGTATCGCACTTTATGCCTACGTATTCCCGTATGGAATGAGAAATCAGAGTCAACGTAGTTCGCCTAACTACGGATGAAGGTGGGAAGGTTGCTCGCTAGGATACAGCATCCTATGCCTACATACTTTCATACAACATGAAAGATCAGAGCAAACGTAGTTCGGGCTACGAAAGACACAAGCTTGTCTGACTGTTTTTATTACCTTCAAACAGGGTTTTTCTTGATTAAGAGTTCAAGCGGACAAAAATGGCACTTTGATGTTTGTTTTGAATCTTTTACGAAAGAAGTGTTTTTTAGTTTGTTTGCAATCTCCGACGCACTAGAGACTATGATTTGAGAGTGACTACGTCGCATGTCACCCTAAGGGTAACACACTAAGCAGTCAGATTACCGAAGAGTGACTCTCCAGCAACCTTTTCTCAAATAGCTTAAGGCTCGTAACGTACGACATCGATTAACCTTATTACTGTATTTTTGAGTTGTTGAGATAAGAAGAGAAAGAAACTCTAAAAAGCATAGGGTTGAAAGGGGAATAAAAACTGACCTAATGTTGTCATGCATGGATAAGAATCCTAATGTCTGTCATAATTCCCTCCAGAACAGAGGAAATCAGAGATCCTAGGGGATAAACAGAAAAGAAAGCAAGCAAATACAGTAAAATGCATGCAATGCAACAGTATGAGAGAGGCAAGAGAGAAAACAATAGGCAAAGTGAATCAACATTCACCTCAAACCTAGGGGGCAAGCTGCACAAGCCAACAAACAATACAGAAAACCCAAAACCAAAGCAGAGGAGGCAGCCCAAGCAGCAGCATCAAACTCCTACAGCAAACAACAGCTCTGACAGCAACAGATGATTAACCAGCAAAAAGTTGACAGCAACAACCTTCATCTTCATGAATAGCTCCTATCTTCAAGCCCTAAACTTCCACTCTCCAACAAGTGTAACGCCCCATATTGCTTTTTAGGATTACCGACTGACCCCACAAACCAACACGGGTCTTTTCAGCATGCTTTGTCCTCAATCACACGCTTTCCAGGAAACTTCCCAGAAGGTCACCCATCCCAGAATTGCTCCAAGTCAAGCACGCTTAACTGTGGAGTTCTTATGAATGGGCTACCGAAAAGAAGATGCATCTTGTTGGTATAGGTAGTACCAATTAATCCTTATAAGCCTTCATTCAACCATGCAGTCCCATACCTTATAGCCTCAGGATCTCTCTCATTCGAATGTGAATTCGGTTTTCCCCTAGAAGCTGCTAGAAGTGTCTCATTGTCATGCCTCATGACACCGACAACCACTCCCTCGCCCACGGGTGTTACATGTAACCACCGTCCTCTTTCACCTCAGGTGTTACATGCCCACCAGTTTCCGCTTGGTTCGTCCCCGAACCACATCGTACTGGGAGAGGTATGGCTCTGATACCATTTTGTAACACCCCACATTGCTTTTTAGGATTACCGACTGACCCCACAAACCAACACGGGTCTTTTCAGCATGCTTTGTCCTCAATCACACGCTTTCCAGGAAACTTCCCAGAAGGTCACCCATCCCAGAATTGCTCAAAGTCAAGCACGCTTAACTGTGGAGTTTTTATGAACGGGCTACCAAAAAGAATATGCATCTTGTTGGTATAGGTAGTACCAATTAATCCTTATAAGCCTTCATTCAACCATGCAGTCCCATACCTGCATAGCCTCAGGATCTCTCTCATTCGGATGTGAATTCGGTTTTCCCCTAGAAGCTGTTAGAAGTGTCTCATTGTCATGCCACATGACACCGACAACCACTCCCTCACCCACGGGTGTTACATGTAACCACCGTCCTCTTTCACCTCAGGTGTTACATGCCCACCAGCTTCCGCTTGGTTCGTCCACGAACCACATCGTACTGGGAGAGGTATGGCTCTGATACCATTTTGTAACGCCCCACATTGCTTTTTAGGATTACCGACTGACCCCACAAACCAACACGGGTCTTTTCAGCATGCTTTGTCCTCAATCACACGCTTTCCAGGAAACTTCCCAGAAGGTCACCCATCCCAGAATTGCTCCAAGTCAAGCACGCTTAACTGTGGAGTTCTTATGAACGGGCTACCGAAAAGAAGATGCATTTTGTTGGTATAGGTAGTACCAATTAATCCTTATAAGCCTTCATTCAACCATGCAGTCCCATACCTGCATAGCCTCAGGATCTCTCTCATTCGGATGTGAATTCGGTTTTCCCCTAGAAGCTGCTAGAAGTGTCTCATTGTCATGCCTCATGACACCGACAACCACTCCCTCGCCCACGGGTGTTACATGTAACGACCGTCCTCTTTCACCTCAGGTGTTACAACAAGCACCAAGCTTCAATAGGCTTCAAACTTCAACTTCAATAAGCCTCAACAAGCAACAAACTTCCTCTTTACCAAGCTTCAACAAGCACCTCCAAGGGAGAATCATTCCACAAGATCAGGTTATAATGTTAAGAAACTTAATAACAACCAAAAGGAAATCACTAAGAACTTAACATTGCAAATTGACAGACATCCTCAAGTTTCTACTCATCCAAAGCATGCTCTACATCCCTCCTAAGGAGAGATGGAACTTCTTTGGGAAGACCTTGTGTCATAGGATTGAATAGAGGCACAAGAAGCTCTCTATATTTGAAAGAAGAAACAAAACTATTCTAAGGCTGTTCCTACATATCCTAAGCCCCTGACAAGCACTCCATCAGATGAGAAATCCCCAATTCTAAGCTCCTTCAAACCATCCAAAGCATCTTCACTTAATCTTCAATTCATCCAAGCAAAGTCCAAGCCAAAAGCTCACCCAAGATAACCCAAACAAAGTGAACAAGCCAAACACTCCAGGGAGAAACCCACAAACATCACACCAATTGCAAAATACAAGTAAAATGCTAAAAAAGGTCACAAAATCCTAAATAAATTTCTAAGGGAACCTAAGCCTATACCCAATACCCCATATAAATCCCAGGACCTAAATCAAACCCTAAGTCCCCAAACTATGTTCTAAACTACAACTAGTTATTTGAAACCCTAAATCTAACACTCCTTATGCTCACCACTCAAATTGGCCTAAGTTTTATTCACAAAAATATGATAAAATTTCTAAGGATACATGCTTCTCTAAGCTAACTAATCCAACAAGAACCAATTCAAATTCCTCACCAATTGATCACAATAAAATCAGCAAGAACATGTAGCAAATATACAAAATTAAAGAAAAATAATAAAATGGAGAAAATCAAATTAAATTGAAAAAATGGATGAAAATGAGATTTCTTGATTTCAGAAAATCACAATTAAATCCAGGATCATGGAGATATTTTTAAAATAGTTTTTGGATTAAAATTGGATTTAATATGGATTTTAGAAATCAAATGAATTAAAATAAATCAAAAAAGAATAAAAAGAAAAATAAAATGCTGAATTAAATGATATGCGTTGGATGAGAAGACTGGTAAGCGCATACAAGGACCCTGAGTGTGTCCACGCGTGCATGACATGGCTGATGACTCACAAGCTGAGTCAATAAATGAAACGTTGCGTATTAAATTAATGGAGGGAGAGATGAGTTTAAATCCTATCCACACGATCTGTGTATAAAGTCCATCTGAAGGACTAATCCAAGGGCCACGAGGTCGTCTTCTCTAAAGTTCAGGTGACCTGAGATTATTCTCAGGTGGTGGTCCACGGTGGAAAACACTGTCTTCTCCGGTGAAGGTCCACTTGCAGGTGACCAGAAATCACAAAGATTATACCTATCTCACTCAAAATTCCATGTTGATCATGAATCTGGCCTCAGATTTTATCAATTCCTTCTAGATTCTCAAACCCGATGGCATTTCCAAAACGTGTCACATCTTTGCTCTTCACCAAACTCAAATCTAAAGCCATAAGAATGATCCTCATGTCACACTGGTCATCCTAAGCTATCACAATCATGTTATTTTCTCAAGATCACATGTAACTGAATCCAAACAGAAATTGGTGCACTTCCTCGATCATCACCAAATGATGCCAAACCAAGCCTAAATCGTTCTACCAATCCTATGGAACCTAACCATATACACATTGCTAACTAATTCAGCCTAGATCAAAAGGAAATCCAAGAGTTACATACCTGTGAAAATTGACTCAACAGAACTAGAAGATGATGGATTCAAGCTTTGCAACTCTTCAAACACGATCAGTGAAGCAAGATGAAGCTTCTAGGCACTTCAATTTGGCTTGATCTTGATCCAAACTCCAAAACCGTTTTCAGTTAGAACCCTTGAAACTCAACTTGCTATCTTCACTCTCTCCACGAATTCTGCACCAAACTTCATCTGAAATCATTCTAGAGCTTAAATAGAAACTATTTGTGGGCTTTTGCAATCCAATTCAGGCCCAAATCTGTTGATCCAAAATTCTGACTTTCTCTTGAAAATCCAATGCACCAGTCACGATTTGCTTGCTACAGTTGGCTCTAGAATGTTCCTTTCAACTGCAAATTGGATTTGGGATATGTTTGGATAGCTAGCTCAGCCTGAAAGGCTTTGATTCTTGTTTTGGCATTGTAACTTGTAATGTAAGAAAGCACTTTTCAAAGCAAGTCATAAAATTAGGGCTCATCTCAAAATTGTGACATTGCCAATGTGTTTGAAATCCAATTTCCATTCAAAATGACTACCCATATGCCATGTTTGTGCCTTGTAATTCAAAAAATCATTTTTCCCTCTTTTGAATCATTTGAAATATCTCCCTTTTTAAACCATTTTGGAGCACTTTGTGAAATAAGCCAATCCAACTCTCCATGACTTCATATCTAACCTAGAAACACCATTTTAAGCGCATTTCATGTTGAACAATTTTTCATTTGAAGAGTGGAAGATAGAAATTTTGACACATGTTGAAAAAGACCTATAATTCAACTTTCCCAAAATACCCCTGGATTGCCAAGATCATAACTTGAGTTCCACAAATCTTCTTGAGGACTTCTAGTACTCAAATTAAATCTAAGATCAAGACCTACAACTTTTATGTTGGCCAAGAATCCATTTGAAAACTCCTTGAGTGGAAAAAGTTACTTGGAAGCCAAGTGACTTTCGCAGATAAATTTCAGTGTCCTCTGATGACTTGTAACTTGCAAGAACCATAACTTGAGTTCCACAAATCTTCTTGAAGACTTATAGTACTCAAATTAAAGGTATTGAGAAGCTCTACAAGTTTCATGTTGGCCAAGAATCCATTTGAAACTTGTATTTGGACTTATGTGGCTTGGAAGTCCAGTGCTATACAGGGGATTTTACCCTAGGAACCCTGTCTCAAACACCTCCAATCACTCTTGATTCTCTTGAACTTGGTCTTGGATCATCCACACACATGCTTCAACATATCAATCCATGATTTCCATGACCTAGATCTAGGTCTTGATGCTCTTTCTTTGCTCTCCTTGACCTAGGGTTCCTACTTGTACACACCTCAACTGAGGTTCTTGAACTTGATACAATGACTTGTCTAAGTTTCAATAAGGCCCTCTAGGCATCCCATGAGATCCATACACACCTCAGATTCACAATTCCATGTTGATGATCTTCAATACACCTCAAGTTAGGAGAAAAAAATCCACCTGGGGGCACTCAAACTTTTCATGACTTCAACCCTTCTCTGATGACTTGGATGGTCTCTCAGGCTTAGAGAATACCCCTAGATAGGATTCTTTTGACATAAATAGCACTTGATCCCTTGTTGGATGACTTGATATGCTAGGATATGCAAATGATTCAACCATGTACATGATGTAACTATGCAAATGGCAATGCAATGAAACATAAATCAAGCAAGAAAAGGTTGAGCAAATTTTGGGGTGCAACACATACCTCAAATTGCCAAGCTCTTGATTAGCAGCCACTGTCCCAAAGCCAGTATTGAAAGGACCCATCCCAGTACCATTGGTATTCATATTGCCAAACCCAACATTGCCGTAGCCCTTATTACCATAACCTTGATTATTATCACCAAACCCTCCGTTGCTGAAGCCCTGATTATTAAAGCCATCATTGCCATCCCGATTGCCAAAGCCAAAACCCTGATTGTTGTCACCGAAACCAGTATTGATACCAACATTCCTGTTGGTTTCCATGTTCCCATTAACATTATTAACATTTCTATTACCAACGTTGTCGTTTCCATTGCCAATACCATTCTCACCAGCATTTGGTATCACTTCCTCCCTGCGAGGGGTCTCAACATGAACAGAGTTATATTCAGTATTACCAGCCGCTCGCGCCAGCAGCGGTTGCACCAGAGTTTGAAGATGTTCCTGGCCCTTGGCCACAACTTCCATAGTCTGCATGAATTGGGCCAATCTATCCCGGATCTCCTGCATCTCAGACTGTACATGATCCATGATCTTCTTACTGTTGCTTCTTGTAGCGTACCGGTGAATTCTCTGTTCGTCAATCTTGAAACAACCTGAAAGACGCAGGAGATAAGATTCGAGCTCAAAAAAGTACCTGCCATGCAATATGAATATGCAGATGCACACATGTAAATATGCAACAGGTTAATTTCCCCCCGATTCTAGTTCCGGAGAAGAAGCCATAATGACAATGGGGTCCCAAGTAAGCAAGCGCAGAATCAAAAACCTCATACATAAACAAATGCCAAGCGGCAGAGTAGAAAGATACAACTGAATACAACTGAAAATACCTCGGCCAACAAGCCTGGCGATGGTCAAAATACAAGTACGAATAACAAACTACAAGAGAAAAACAAAGATAAATCAGGAGGGATGGCGCGCTCGGACATCTCCCAATAGCCTCAGCGTCTCCGGATGACCTAGTATGGAGATCATTTCCTGTATCAGTAATGCGTGTCGTCTACACAGGCTCCCTTGCCAAAACACTCATCCGACCTGCATCTCTTGAAGCCAACCTTCAATTCACAACACCTCATTTCTTTGACCATGCTGTTCACTCTAAAGTCAGCGTCACGTCTAAGAGATGCCTCTTCAGCAATCTTCGCATCCTTAGCCCTGAGCTACTCCTCTAACTGGGAAGTCTGAAGCTTCAACTCATCTTCACGCTCCTTCCGGCTAGTAAGCGTGGCACTCCACAAAAATTTCCATTTGGAAAGTCGAGAATAAGCCTTATTAAAAAGCTCTTTCTTAGTAGCAAGCACACTACTAAAACCATTCAAGGCTACTCCCAACTTCTCTCTCCTGCTGGTCTCTTCAGTCAAATCTGAACCCAACCTATTAATCATCTCAGTCTACTTCTTCAAAGTGAAGGTTGCCTCATTCTTCTCATGCCGAAGCTGGAAAATCTCTTTCTCTAACTCTTCATTTGCTCTTTGCAATTCTTCCTTTTCAGCCAGCAGCTTGTTATACTTCTCAATTTCTACTGAAGTAGGTTCCTCAACCACCGGAAGATACAAAGGCTCTACAGCAGAATACGACATCAAAGAAGTCCTAACTCTCTCATGGATCCAGAGTCGATAAGGATTATAAGCTCGACTGTCACTCTTGCCAAGTAATGTCTTTCCTCTTCTGTGAACATTACCCCAAGCATGCCTCAATCTGACCAAAACATCTCCATCTAATAAACCTGTGAGATATTGAGATTCATGTATCTCGTCTTCAACCGGAGAGTCCCTCAAAGCATACCCAAATTGTCTCACAAGCAGAGAAGGGTTATAGTTAATACAACCTTTTCGTCCAATCAAAGGAACGTTCGGAAAGCCACTGCAACTATATATAATATTCACTCCGAGCAAGTTCCGATCAAACCAAACAATGTTCTCAGCACACAATCCCATCAATCGAGAAGACCAATCTAAAGTACCAGTAGTATCAACGAAAGGTCCCGTCTTAGGAAGATGTCCCTGAAACCATCTGGATAAAAGAGGTACACAGCAAGAAACATTCTTTCCCCGACGCTTCTCATTTTTATAGCGAATAAAATAATAAACGTCACCCAAGAGAGTAGGCACCAGATTCTTCGAGGCAAGAATAAAGAAAGCATCTGAGTCAACAAAATCAGGCAAGTTGGGGAACAATACAATCCCATAAATGCAAACAGCCAGAATAGCACTGAAGACAATCCAACATCCATCCTTCGCACACTGCGTAGCCTTCTCAACCAAGCAAGAAAGATGAAAACCATAAAATCCATTCAGCTTGACCAAACCTTCGGGGAACTCAAAAGCATCTAAACTGACAATCTCAGCAAGCTTAGCCAACTCAGGCTCAGTATCCTCATGAATAAAAGGCATCTGATCTAACACAGGAACTCCTAGCATATCAGAATACTCCTCCAAAGTAGGGGCCAAAATATAATCAGGGAACAAGAAGCATCTCAACTGAAGCTCGTAAAACTGCATCAAAGTATACAATCCAGTCATCTCAAACACAGAAGGTCTGCACATCAAACTAAGTAGTTTCCCATAGGACTCTATAAACTCAGCCCTCACTCTCTGATCTGCTATAGCAACCAACTGCAATAAGAAACTGATATCTGGAGAAGGCAACCTGTAAGCAACTGTCCTCTTCATGGACTCCATGTCTGGCAAGAAGTACACTAGAATCTGAGGGGAAAAAGCACACATGCAACATAAATACACGTTAATGAAATGCAAACATGAAAATGCAAATGCATATGCAGACAAGGGATCAAGTGCAATGATGAAGAACTGTGTTGTGTTGTACTGCAACTTGAGAACCATCAGATCTTCTCCTCAAACCAAACCAACCACAAAAGAACCCTCACAACCAATTCTCACTGATAGAGACAAACCAGGTATTCTGAGGCCAGAGTTTTCCTGAAAAAAGACCCACCTACCCCTCACAGGTATGTACTTAACTCGCAGACGAGGTACGGCATCCTATGCGATCATCAGCGTCACAGACTTTCAAGAGCGATGATACGATACCCAGAAGGTGTGGCATCATCATCCCTTGAAGAGGCCTCACTTAGCTGAATCCCAAATGATAGGTTCCCAGAGTCGACAACCCTCAAATCCAACAACCTGTCGAGCCCAAAGGGCCAGGCAAGATGCCATCAAAGAAAATCTCGTCTGAGTGTAAATTTCGTAGCTAGCTGGTGCGAGAAAAGCAAGCAGGCTAACCACTACTCTCTACTTCTAAGTCTATGTGCACTCAAGCCCAGGTCCGGCTTATCTCTCAAACTAACCCTCTACCCATAGCACGAAAACAATAATATACAGTACTGAAAGTAAAGACAGAAAGATAAATACATACAAAACCCCAGACGGGAAAACAAGCGCTAGGATTGACTCGCATAGGGAACCGTTGGAGTCCCCAGTAGAGTCTCCAGCTGTCGCTACTACGAAAATCGGCGCCGGCTATGACAGAAGAGTCGCCACCGTGCGTTATTTATCCCAAAGGAGGGAAAGGAAACGCTCAGAGTAAACCTAACGCAAAGAGGGAAAGGAATTGTCATCGCAACCAAATCCTGGATTCGGGAGTCGGTTACGCAAGGGGAAGGTATTAGCACCCCTCACGTCCATCGTACTCGACGGGATCCACGCTTGTTTTCTACCTAAGGGTGTGTTTATCTATCTACTCTAAAGGTCTAGTCTAAAAAGAAAATAAAATGACTCGGCAAAGTATCGCACTTCATGTCTATGTATTCCCGTCTAGAACGAGAAATCAGAGTCAACGTAGTTCGCCTATCTACGGGTTATAGGGGGAAGGTTGCTCGCCGAGATATCGCATCTCGTGCCTACGTACTTTCACACGGCATGAAAGATCAGAGCAAACGTAGTTCGGGCTACGGAAGACACAAGTTTGTCTGACAGTTTTTTATCTCCTTAAGAAAGGGTTTTCCTGATTAAGGGTCCAAGAGAACAAAAACAGAGTTTGCATGTTTGTTTGAGTCTTTTACGAAAGAACTGTTTTTTAGGATGTTTGCAATCTCAGTCGCACTAGAGACTATGACCCAGGAGTGAACGTTTCGTATGTCACCCAAAGGGTACCACACTAACATCCAGATTACTAGAGAGAGACCCTCCACCAACCTTTTCCCAGATAGCTTAAGGCTTGTAACGTACGACTTCAATTAACCTTATTACTGTGTTTTTGAATTGTTTTGAGATGAGAAGAGAAAGACACCCTAAAACTATGGTTGAAAGGGAATCTACCTACAGTTATCATGCATGGGTTAAAAAACCTAATGTCTTTCATAATTCCCTCTTGCACAGAGGAAATCAGAGATCCTAGGGGAAAACAGCAAAAGAAAGCAAGCAGTAAACAGTAAACAGTAAAATGCATGCTATGCAACAGTACAAGCGAGGCAAGGGAGTCCGGCTCAACCTCAAACCTAAGAAAACAAAAGGCAAGGGGAGACAAGCTCCACCTCAAACCTAAAGGTAGGCAACACAAGCAAACAGACAATACAACAAAATAAAAGCAGAGGAAAGCAGCTCAAGCAGCAGCAACAGACTTCTACAGACAGCAACTTCAACCTTCAACAGCAGCTCTGGTCAGCAAAGTTGAATTGACAGCAAAGTTGACAGTAAAGAATATTAATCTTCAAGCTAGCTCCTATCTTCAAGCCTCTTCAATTCTTCATCTTCAAACTCTAGCAAGCTTCACAAGAAGAGAAATCATCATTGAGATCAAGTTACAATGTTAGGAAACCTGATGAAAACCAAAGGAATTCATCAGAAACCAACATGAAAGAAAGTGCATCCTCAAAAGTTCTACTCATTAAGGCATGCCACTCATCCCTCCATAGGAGATATGGAGCTTCCTTAAGAGGACTTTGCATCATGGGATGAGGATAGAAGCAAACAATGCATTCTATTTTTGAGGAAAAGAAAAGAACTAGTTCTAATGGCTCTTCCTAAAACCTTAATCCTATAAGCTTCTACAAAAAACTCCTAAAAGAGGAATAAAACTTCAACTCCAAGCTCCACAAGCCAAGCCACAACAGCTACCAGATGTCCAGAAGCTCCTCCAAAAAGGAATCCAAGCACTTCAAGCTCCAAAGCCACCAACAAGACCAAACAAAGCAAGGTACCAAAGATGGAACACCAAATACACAACCAACTTGCAAAATCTACCTAAAATAGAAAAATAAATTATAAAAATCTAATAAATTCCTAGGGGAACATGCATGTTTTAACATTCTAAGGTTCAAATATCAAAGCCTAAATAAACTTCTAGGTCCACTAAAGAATTCCTAAATTGAAACATGTCAAGGTAAACCACAAGTTTGGGAAGGCTCTAAACATCTCACCTAAAACAGAACCTATAATTGTTGAAAAAATCTAATAAAAATCCTAAGGGAGCATACACATCTAACCTATAACATATCCAAAAATCAAAGCCAGAATCAAAACCAAATAGTCACACCAAAATCAACAAGGCAGATAGACAAGTATGCAAAAATTAAAGAAATAAACAAAATGAGAAAAATCAAATAAAATTGAAAAATGCATGAAAATGCAATTTATTGATCCCAGAAAATCACAAATTCAATCAGGAATATGGAGATATTTTTAAAATATTTTTCAGGTCAAAAATGGATTTATTGTGATTTTTAGAATCAATTTGCATTAAAAATAAAACAAAAATGAATAAAAGAAAATAAAGCTGAAGAAAATAACATGAGCGTTGGATTGGTTGACAAGGTATGCAGATCTAAGGGCTATGGGCGCGTCCACGCAGGCATCCCAGTCACACGCTGACTGGGATTAATGAAACGCATCGTTTTGGCTTGGAGGCAAAATCTCAGATCAAACATGAGCCACACGATCTAGATACTAAGTCAAACTCTCAGACTCATCCAATGGCTAGATCATCATCTTCTTCCTTGGAACTCAGGCGAGGGTGAACAGCTCCGGTGACTCTCACGGTGGAAACAACCGTCTTCTCCAGTGAGACGTTGTTCACAGGTGACCAAATCCAACAAACTTCACACCAATCTTGCTCAATTTTTCATGTAGATTTCAAATATAACCTTAGAATCAATTGAATCCTCATGCATTTTAAAATCCGATCCAAAACTCAAATATCACCTCAACTCTGATCATCAACAAACCTAAATCTAATCATACAGAAATGTTCTTCATGCTTCATACATCACTCTGATCTATCCAATTCCACTTAATTCCTTAAGATCAAACCAAATCGTGTCCAAACAGAAAATTCACTTCAACCTAAATTGTCTCTAATTGTTCCAATTTCAATCCAGAAACGACCTATGTCTCTATTAGATCCTATCCACATACACAAATTGATCTACATCTCCCTAGAATTATGAGAAATTTGAAGGTTACATACCTGGTGTAGATCCACTAACAGAGGTAGCTAGAGCTTGTTTCTTGCTTCAAAACTCTCCAGACACGATCAGTGATGCAAGAGAAAGAGTCTCCAACCTTCAATTTGCTCTGAATCAGCTTGGAAATCAAAACACGATTCTCACTTGCTCCCTTGAAATTTCAAATGCAAACTCAGCCTCCACCACGAAATGAGCTCCAAACTGAGTATAGAATCAATGATATCCTTATATAGAATGAGTTTGTGGGCTTTTGAAACTTGAATGAGGCCCAATTCAGTAGTTCACAAATTCTGATTTCCTCTTCAAAATTTCACATGACAGTCACGAGTTGGCCATGGAAATTGTTCTAGAATCTTCCCTTTCAATTGCAAATTACCTTGTGAATGTATTCAGACCAAAAGGAGGACTTGAAATGCCTTGGTGAAGAATTTGGATGTGTAACTTGCACATGAAGAAACACCATTGTAACTTGAGAAAATTGGCCTAAACTCAAAAGTCCACCAATGTCATTGTGTTTAAAATGAAATATACAATCAAAATGAGCACTTATTTGACATGTTTTGGTCACTTAACCAATTATTTGAATTTTCCAACTTTGAATCCTTTGAAAATCTTCTTTTTCAAGCCATTTCAAACCAAGTCTTTCTATGAGCCCAATCAATCCATCATGACTTCTTGGTTAGCCTAAAAACCCCATTTTAAACAACTTTCATGTTGAACAAAAATCCATTTGACAAGTGCAAGTTGGAGATTTTGACCTATGATTGAAAATGGCCTATAATCTCACTTTCCCAAAATACCCCTGACTTGTAAACCTCATAACTTGAGTTCTACAAATTAGATGGAAGACTTATAGTACAATTTAGAAATCTAAGATAATGAGTAACAAATTCCATGTTGTCCAAAAGTTCAGGTGAAACATCCTTCTAGGTCAAAAATAGCTTTGAAGTCAGATGATTTTCACAGACAAATTTCAGAGGTATCTGAGGACTTGTAACTTGTCTGAGTCATAACTTGAGTTCTATAAATCCCATTGAGGACTTCTAGTACTAAAATTAAAGGTATTTAGATTCTATACAAGTTTCATGTTGGCCAAAGATCCATTTGAAACTTGCATCTTGACTTATGTGGTCTTGAAGTTAGGCACTAAATAGGGGATTTTACACTGAAACCCTAACTTAGCAACTTCCCACACTCTTGACATTTCTTGACTTGATCTTGGCACAACACCACAAATGTCTCAACATATCATTTCATGAACTCCATGACCTAAAATTAGGCTTTGATACTCTTCAATTGCACAATTGACCTAGGATTAACCCAGATGAAACCCTAATTGTTTGCACCTCAACTGTGGCTCTTGCATCTGATACAATGACTTGATTGAGCTCTCCCATGGCCCCATAGGAATTCTATGAGCTCCATACACATCCTCTTATCATATTCAACATTTCACATCCCTCTGATGGTCTTCAGTTGATCCTCAAGTTATGAGAAGATTCACACTCAAACATCTAAACCCTTAGGCCCTCAAATCACCTCCTGATGACTTTGATAACTTCTCAATCTTGAATGAGACCTCTTGCTAGGCTTCTCTTGATAAGAATCACACTTGATCCCCTGCTATATGAATGATATCATGATATGCAAATGTTAATGCAATAAAACATAAACCAGGTAAGAAAAAAGTTGAGCAAATTTTAGGGTGCAACACCCGTACGTAGGCTTCGGCCTCCAGGGCTTCAACGGCACGACCACCAAGCCTTGGGGGTATGTGGAGTTGCTCGTCACCTTCGAGCGAAGGAAACGGCCATGTTGGTAAAAGTTTTCTTTTTGGTGATCGAGTGTCCTTTGTTGTATCAATGCATCCTGGGACGGCCAACCCTAGCTTAGCTGACCGCAGTACCATCGACAGTTCACCTGAAGATGAAGTACTACACGACCAAAAGACGGGTTGTCACCTTCCACAGAGACATTGAGGCAGCCAGAAGATGCTTCAAAGCGGCACTGAAGGGACTCAGCTCCATCAACGTCACCCCCAAACCAGCCAACCGTCCAGCTCGAACTGAAGAGCCAAAGCCTCTCCCGCACGTCAACTACGTCGACCTCGACAGTCGTTTCTTCATAAAACAGGGACAAGGAAAAGACCCCGAAGACGCACCACCAGAAGAAAATAGGCAACTCCCCCATCCAACACGCCTGATCCCATACGGGGACTTCGAGCTCATCATGCTAGGAGACGGCCCCGAAAGAGGCGTGAAGATCGGCAAGGGCCTACCCGACCTAGCGAGGAAACAGCTTAAAGCCTGCCTTTGGGGGAACGTGGACCTCTTTGCGTGGAGTGTGTCGCACCTCGAAAATTCATTTCGAACATACGACCCTCGCGCAAAAGGCGCGAAAATGCGGTTCGACAGAGTTGCCACCGAACTTTATTTTTCCCGAATGAACGGGAGAGGAAAATATCGAGAAAACCTCATAAATGTAGAAGGAACACGGTCGTCGCAACCATATTCCTGGGTTCGGGAGTCGGTTACGCGAGGGGAAGGTATTACCACCCCTCACGTCCGTCGTACTCGACGGGAACCTCTTAATTCGAGATAATGGATGTTAGCTAAACTTAATTCTTCTCTTCTCGCTACTAGATGCTAAAGGATACTATAAAGGGATAAAAACACTAGGGGAAAGGGGATGGTTAGAGGATGGGGTGCTCGCCAAGGATTGGGGCCCTTGTGCCTACGTATGTGTTGCTACTGCGAAAATCGGCGCCGGCAATACAGAAGAGTCGCCACCGTGCATTATTTATCCCAAAGGAGGGAAAGGAAACGCTCTAAGTAAACCTCACGCAAAGACGGGAAAGGTATGGTCATCGCAACCAAAACCTGGATTCGGGAGTCGGTTACGCAAGGGGAAGGTATGGTCATCGCAACCAAAACCTGGATTCGGGAGTCGGTTACGCAAGGGGAAGGTATGAGCACCCCTCACGTCCGTCGTACTCGACAGGATCCACGCTTGGTGTTTATAAGGAAAAGGGTGTGTTTATCTATCTACGCTAATGGTCAGTCTGAAAAGAAAAGGAAAGGACAGGACTCGACAGAACATA
Source organism: Lathyrus sativus (assembly GCA_963859935.3). Lineage (NCBI taxonomy): Eukaryota > Viridiplantae > Streptophyta > Magnoliopsida > Fabales > Fabaceae > Lathyrus > Lathyrus sativus. Next base: position 167,996,570 of record OZ012739.1, on the reverse strand, counting down.
CGCTGTTCTGGGCCTACGTACTCCCTCGTGCAATGGGAAAGTCATAGTCAACGTAGTTCGACTACCTACGTCTATACGGGGGAAGGTTGCTCGCCAGGACATCGCGTCCTGTGCCTACGTACTTCCACATGGCATGGAAGATCAGAGCAAACGTAGTTCGACTAACTACGGCCAATCAGGGCGTTCTCACACAACAGTGAGAAATTAACTAGTTTTAAGGGTACGGGAACCTATGGGAACCACTACGGTCTGGTCTCAAATGCCCTCGGGCAAGAGAAAAGGGATAACAATCAGTCGTCAGCGGGAAAGTCTCGATCGCACAGCCGCGAGAGAACAAAAGGTTAGTTGTTAGTGTGCTCGCTAGGATATCGCATCCTATGCCTACATATTCTCGTCTGGTACGAGAAATCAGAGCAGCTGTAGTTCGGCTAACTACGACACAAGCTACTCAAGTGTTTCTATTGCAAGGAAAGGGAAAAGACACCCTAAAACTATGATTGAAAAGGGGAATCTACCTAATGTTATCATGCCTGGTTGACCATCCTAATGTCTATCATAACCCCTCCGCAGCGGAGAAGTTAGAGCTCCTAAGGGATCATGGCAACAGGACTGAACAGCAAACAGGAATCAACTGCAAAGTAAAGAAATACTGGAAATATGCATGAATGCAACAACTAAGCAAACAAGGCGCAAAGGCCGCAAACCACAGAGGCAAGGGAACTCAGCTCTACCAAATACCAGCAAGCAAAGCCACTCAATAACAAGCAAGCAGAAGGAGGACCACCTCAACTTCTCATGCACACAAAGCCTACTTCTAAGATGCACCTACCTCAGAAATATCTAGATGAACCCCTAAGTCTAATGCAGCACAACACCACACAAGTCAAACAACACAAAGAGAAGGCGAACCAGCCTGACAAACTCCTATCCAAAACTTAAACCAAAACCCTGAGCAGGACCCCTAAACAAAACCCTAAAACAAATCCCTGATTTACCCCTAAGCAAAACCCTAATCAACCTCTGGTCTAAACCCTATGCAAATCTCTAAGCAAAACCCTAATCAAAACCCTACACAAGAGAAATCAATCCCAGTCTTCAAGCTTCAAAACAAGCTTACCAAAGAAAGGGAGCTAAGCAGACAAACCCATAGTGCCTTCCTCAGGAAAGTACCAGGAGGTTACTACTCAGGAATCATATCCTATGCGGCTCAACAACTGTGAACGGTTTACATTCCTCCTCAGGAGAAACTAAACTCACATGAAGGCTCCAGCATCATTGGATACTTGGGAAATCCTACCTGAACTAAGGGAACTAAGTGAACAGACCCATAGTGCCTTCCTCAGGAAAGTACTAGGAGGCTTCCACTTAGGAATCGTATCCCATGTGGCTCAACAACTGTGATCAGTTTACATTCCTCCTCAGGAGAAACTAAACTCACATGAAGGCTCCGACATCATTGGATACTTAAGAAATCCTAGATGAACTAAGGGAACTAAGTGAACAGACCCATAATGCCTTCCTCGGGAAAGTACTAGGAGGCTTCCACTTAGGAATCGTATCCCATGTGGCTCAACAACTGTGATCAGTTTACATTCCTCCTCAGGAGAAACTAAACTCACATGAAGGCTCCAACATCATTGGATACTTAAGAAATAGGTGAGAAGAAAGAATGAAAGGCATCCATAGTACCTTCCTCAGGAAAGTACCATAAATTTCCCTCAAACTTCAGGATCTCAAACTTCACAAACAGAGAACAAGCTCCTAGACTAAGACCTCAATCCATGCATCCTTGCAAGCTCCAACCTCTGGGTCTTGATCTTCACTCTTCTCCTTCATCATGCTCCTTCAACAAGGTCTTCAAAGCAAACCAAGCCCCCCAAAATAATACCTAAAGATCAACCCCAAAAGATAGACAAATATCACACAGACAGTCAATACAATCAGTCAATTCAGTCAAACTCAGAAAATACCCTGAAAACATAAAGACAAGGGGAAAAATTCCAACACTTATTCACAATGGTCTATATACCTACCCATAACATCCCTTTATGCCCATACCCCAAAAATCAAAACAAAATTCTTAAAAGCAAATGGATTATCCTACCTAAGTTCACCCTCAAAACCCTGATTTGAGTCTCCTAATCACACCTAATCAAAGCATCCAAAAATACCCCTAAAAATTAAGAACAAAATTCTATGTACAAGCTAAGGTTCTAAGGGAAATGTCCTAAAAAGAATGAGCTCAAAATATAAAAGGACCTAGCCAAACTAAAATTAACAAAATCATGTACTAAACCTAAAACACTTAAAAAATCTATTTAAAAGAAAAATGCACAAAAAATACTAAAATAAAATGAATACTATTTTTATTGTTTATTAATTTTCTTAACAGAAACGTGAAACTAACACAAAAAGAACCAATTAAAAATCAGCTATTTTCAATTTTATATTGATTTTACAAAATACCAAAACAATTAAAGAATATGAAAATAAAAGAATAAAAGAAAAGAGAGGGGGAGGTGTGGATAGTAACACGCTCAGTTGTATTTTTAGGTGGGCTGGAAAGTGGGGATGTGTGAAAAGCAAATAGCTCAGGGCCCAGGATTGTCTTTTTAATAAAACGCTGCGTTGCAGCTGGGAGGTTTCCCTCCGTTTATTCATTTGAAATTGGACCGTAGGATTAGATTAAAAGGTCAATCATTTAGGAGTGATCCAACGATAAACAACTCATCTTCTCCAAAATGCCATTAGGGTTTCAATTTTCAGTTTTCATGCACACGATTTCTCCTCCTTCGTGCTCTTTCATATGGCCATGAAAAGCCACGATCCAAAGACCAAAGTTGGCCTACTTACTGCCCTCTACAACACCATGCTTCTAGTTTCCTCTAAAAATTCCCCTAGCCCCAAACACGATAGCTGGAAGTCTTGGCACCATTGAATTAACTCTGATATGCATGTTCAGGAAACTTGCTGAAACCTATACTAATGTAATCTATGCATTATGTGGAGTGTTCTGAACATCTTAACTAATATTATAGTGCCCTAAACTGTGTGTTCTAGATCAAGAAAGTTTCAAAGCCCTAACTCAAACCTTCATCAATGGTTACAACAGATTGTGTACTTGATCTATTATCCTAACCTAGCATTTCTAAACTAAAAACATACACTAACATGGCATAAATAGAGAGGCACGAATGAAACTTCATACCTGCAAGTTTGATGAAGATGGCTATGGAATCTTGCTTTCCAAGTCTTGGCAAGCCTCACTAATGAACTCTGAGATGTAGGGAACCTTCTGTTTGCAAAAGACATGGAGTAAGAAGCCTACAATCTTGGCTGCAATTCTGGTGCACAATCTTGAATGTTCAAAGATATCTCTTCACTCTTCCATGGATGAGCTTCTAAACCTTCTTGTATGCACTCCACAAGCTCAAGGGATCATGAATGGAGAAGAAGAATGAGTGGATTTGCAGCTGTGTGAGCAATCTTCTTCTTACTTGCACTTGAAGCTACAAGGAAATTCTTCACTTTTTCCACACTATACTCACCAACCCCTAACACATATGATCATACTCCAATATATAGACCATCAAGGAAAGATCTAGAAGCTTCTACCTCAATCCAAGATGATTCTAGAAGTTTCAAGAACTTCTCATGACATGATAATTTGAATTCTCATGATATCTCACTATATCTCATAACATCCCCTTGAAAATATCCTTACATGCCAATATGGATTGATATGTAAGCTCATTTGCCTTTAACTTTGCCTTATGCCAAATTTCACATGCTTGCCTTTTTATGCAAGTAACAAAAATACAAAGCAAGTCCAATTTTAAACCCTCAAATCAAAATTGTGGCTGAACCATTGTTTCTAAAATTATGTTTACACTCAAAATGATATATTGGATGACCCATTTTGGATTTATAGATTGCTCAAACCAAATTTCCATTTCAACTTTTTCAAGTTATAAGCCATTTTTAGGTCATTTTGTACCAACTTTTGTCAAATCTTGTTCTATGCATTTCCAAAATTTCATGACCTCTTTTCTAGGCTTAAAATCTCATTTTGAGCAACTTTGATGTTGTGAAGTTTTTCATTTGAAGCTTCCTTGTATGAGTTTTAGGCATAGGCTAAGAATGACCTATAATTCCATTTTCCCAAAATACCCCTGACTTGCACAAGCTATAACTTGAGCTCTGTAAATCATCTTGATGACTTCCACCACTCAAATTAAAGCTATGAAGATACTCTACAAGTTTCATGTGGACTAGAAATTCATATGAAGCTTGTATCTTGAGTTACACTGCTTTGAAGTTTGACCTAATCAGGGGATTTTGCACTGAAACCCTAATTTGGTAACTCCTCTTCTCCTCGACTTCTTTTGATTTTTCTTTGGCACAACACCATATCCATATCCATATAGCAAATAATGAATCCCACATTCTTCAAATGATCCTTGATGCCTTTCAAAACAAGTCTTTGACCTAGGGTCGACCTAGTGTTGACCCAGATAAAACCCTAGTTGACTGACTTCAACTGAGGCTCTTGCAATCATTCCAATGACTGGGTTACTCCTCAAAAATGACCATCTAGGCTCTTCATAACATCCATACACACCTCATGCTCTTGGCTCATGGCTCACACTTCCTCTGATGACCCCCAAACATTCTCAAGATAGGAGAGAACTCACTGATCAACCTGTCAACTCTTTAAAGTTCAAATTCTTCTATGGTGACCTGAACAGTCTTGAATATGAATGAAACCCCTTGAATATGCCTCTTGAAACAAGAATGGCACTTGATCCCCTGATTAAGATATCTTACCTATGTTATGCAATGCAGATGAATGCACTATGTACATGATGACAATGCAAATGATTATGCAACTGAAACATAAACCTAGGTTAGAAAAAGGTTGGGCAAATTTTGGGGTGCAACAGCTGCCCCTATTCAAGTGACTTGGACCCGACGGGATGAAGAGCGCACAACCTTCAGACATTCGAGGTACGAGACGGTTGAATACGAAAGAACCCGGAAATTTGCCAACCGCAAAATCAAATTGCCAATACGACTACTGCTTGGGGAAAATATCATTCAGAAAACCGAATCCGGTTGTCATGGCAACAACTGATCAATTATCTGATAAGAACTGACTTGATTTCGTCCTCAACCACTTCCGTGACGCCACAGGCCTTGAATCCACAATTAATTCCAAATTTTGCTACAATAAGCATGCATCGAGCCAAAGGTAATAACTCCTTCAACCGGGGTATAACTCCTTCAACCGGGGTATGACTCCTTCAACCAGGGTATGACTCCTTCAACCGGGGTATAACTCCTTCAACCAGGGCCACAACTCCTTCAACCAGGGTGTAACTCCATCAACCAGGGTATAACTCCTTCAACCAGGGTAATAACTCCTTCAACCAGGGTGTAACTCCTTCAACCAGGGTATAACTCCTTCAACCAGGGTATAACTCCTTCAACCAGGATATAACTCCTTCAACCAGGGTAATAACTCCTTCAACCAGGGTATAACTCCTTCAACTAGGGTATAACTCCTTCAACCAGGGTATAACTCCTTCAACCAGGGTATAACTCCTTCAACTAGGGTAATAACTCCTTCAACCAGGGTATAACTCCTTCAACCAGGGTATAGCTCCTACGACAGCCGTCAAACACCTACTTCGACGGCAGATAGTAATTTCAAGATTTTCAATACTGACGTGACGACAGTCTGAAGAAAACTTCGCTGGGGAAATTACGGCGATAACTCCAAAAAATCTGAACTATGAAATCTTGTAATGCCGACATAACAGCGACCTGAGAAGGACTCAGCTGGGGAAAAGAGAAACTCAACCAAGCGATTCTGATGGGGCCCACATGATAGGACGAACACGATCACTGCTCGCCTTGCGCCACAAATCCGACTATCCGAACATCTTCCTGAATCATAATCTCAATTATCTGCAGGGGCAAACAAACATCTGAAACCAACGAGGTAACCAACCTGGTTTATGTTTCGTATGCGTATGCATATGTTTGAATCTTTCTATGGCGTAATGCTCCATTCAGGATGGAAATGCTACGCATTTTGGAACTGAAATGCAAGTATGATGCAAATATGATGTTGTATGCAATATGCTAATGCAGGCTTGGGCTGCTGGAGAAAGTCGGGTACAGAAAACCACTTCAGCAAAATAAATGCTGAAGACGAAGCTAACTCCGCTGGGGATAAACCGGATATCACAGAATTATTCCAGCAAAATAAATGCTGGAAGGGTGAAATCAACTCCGCTGGGGAATTGGGAACTTAACCAGGCACCTCGTTGAAGTAACACCCTGCTGGGGAATATAACTCTGCTAGGGAATAGCAGATGTGCCAAGTATGATTGGACTTCTCTGGGGATAGCTCACCCGTGCCTATGAAAAAAATTGGACCTTTGCTGGAGAAAATATACGGAGTCTTCCTGCGCACTGACGAAGATTGGATTTGGAAACTGATGCGCCAACACGGGTGGGCCTTACAGTGATTGCCAATACATTTTTCTGGTTGAAGAATCGGAAGACAGTAACATGACTTCCCGACATTCGTCTCACACTTTAAGATTGACTGAATCTGCTTGAATAGCTCTGAGTAGCTCTGATGATACGGAGAAGAACAATTCCTTCGCTTCTGATATGCCCCGGCCTGTGGGACCTCTGTGGGGATAGTCCTCGAAAGGAAGTCTGAAAATCTGTACCCTAATGGTCTGATATGAAATGCCCCAGCGTTCTGAACTTCGGAGAAATACTTCACACTAAATGCCCCTCGAGTAACGAATAACTCCTGCGCTCTTAAGATGGCCTGCCCCTGATTGCAATGACTTTGCCCCTCATTAGCTGATCCAAAGCAGTACCTCCAACTACGAGAGATTTACCGAATCTCGACCTGATTGCCCCAGAGTAACTGACTTCAAAAGGCTGACCTGACTAGGGATCACGATAATAGCTTGCCCCTGCTCTCGGAACATTCGGGCGCTCTGTATTCTATCCTAACCATACTTTCCGTTGTAGAAAACTTTCCTGCTGTCAAGCGCTTACTCGCAAGTAAAACAAGTTGTTCTGCATAAAAGACATATTAATGCAACACATATGACAGCTTTGACATCCAATCTGTTCACTGGGAAAAGGAAAAAACAGTTTATGGCATAAAATGCACAAAACATTTATCAACATTAGTACCAACATAGTAAGAGGAACCCTTTCAGGAGTCAGAATCGACGCGACCTTTACCGAAGTATGCTTTCGAAACAACCTGCTTCAATTAGGACTTTTGAAGGTTATAACGTGGTCAGGTTCACGGTTTTGAAAGAAAGGATAAAGGCTCAAAGTTTATTTTAACCCACCCATTCTCCTTGATGTTCTCCCATCCTACGTTCAGCTAATTCGACCTTAGCGCTCACCTCTCAGAGGCTGAAAGATAGGAGTGATAGTTCGAGAAACTTTGATTGTTAGGAGTGACAGCCACTCACCTTTCGTCTTTGACACTTGAGGTCACACGACTCGTATTTCATTTGAGGATTTTTCCACCCTTTCATCTTTTTTCTTTTCATATCCCTAACTTTTGCCTGGACTAACTCTTTTGAGTTCTTTTGGTCTTTTAAGTCCAGCGGGATGCCCTCATTTTTGCCTAAGTCATTTGTTTTCTTTTCTTGACTTAGCGGGCTTCTGATTCTTTTCTCTTTTTTCTTTCGAACAAGTCGTGTGACGCTGGTTGTCTGACTCTTTGGGGAATGATGTGACTGTTTCACTCCTAATGCTGAACCATTGTGGTTTTTTAGGCACGACCTCTAGAGGTGTGATTGATCCTCGAACGGACACTCCTTTTGCAATTTGGACGCTCAGTCAAATTAGCTAACACCTACCCTGCCCCAGGTTAAGATTGAGGGTTTTTCATTCACAGAAAGAAACTCCTACTACAAGGCTCAAAGGGGTTGACAAGGGATTATCTTCCTTATATCTCCGGTGTTTAGGGATTTGAAACAATGCCTGTACATCATCAGCAGGTTTTATCCCAAAAGCATACAATATCGGAAGTTGCATGTCGTTCATTTTCGTCATCCTCCCCAGATTCCTCTTAACCCGGTGTTGGACATTTATAAAAACAATTAGTGAACACGAATGGATTCAATCAAAACATGTATATTTATTTCATTATCATCAATTGGATGAAAACAACAAGTTTTACAAACAAGATTGCAAATTAAACAGGAAAGAAACTACAAATGTAAAGCAATGACAAGATAAAACAAAGAAAAAATGCCAGCTTCCGAGAACCGGGCTTTCACATCTGTCCTGCTGCTGAACCAGCTATCTTCACAATCAGTTATTAGAGGCAGCCTGCCACTGTTCTGATCTACTTTTAACGGCCCACCCGAACTATAGAACTCCTCTTTGTCCACCATACTCCAGCCTATTCATGGTTTGGCATTGGTTGTTGTGTAATATTGGGCCCTTCCGTACCAAAATTAATAGCAGTGCTATCAAGCAAATCTTGCACTTTATGCTTGAAAGCGTGGCAGTTTTCGATATTATGGTCGGGTGCCCCAGAGTGGAATTCACAATGCTCATTAGCGTTATAACTGGGTGGGGGTATCCCTGTCGGAGGAGCCATCGTTCTTTTCTCGACCAACTGTAACCGTAACAAATTCTGAAGAAGCTAAGCGTACGATACTGGCGGCGGATCAAATACCCTTTTCGGCTTCCCGTTCTGAATCCTTCGCTGAGCCGGATGTTGTTGCCCCTGCTGCTGTGGCTGTTGTTGATGTTGCGCGGGGATTGTCACACTTGCAACTTGTTGCGGTTGGTATTGCCTCCATCCCCTATTTCTTCCCCGAGAGCTACATACCGAATTGGCATCTTCCTGTCTTCTACCCCCGAAAGCTTTCTTATTACCTCCTGCGGAACTGGACTCACTCGCTTGAATTTTACCAATCTTTACCCCGTTTTCAATGCGCTCCCCCATCAGGATCAACTCGGAGAAGGTACTCATTGAGAAGTTGAGCAGCCGGTCATAGTACATTCCAGAAAAAGTTCCTATGAACATATCCATCATTTCACGTTCCACCATGGGAGGTTGTACTCTGGCAGCCAAATCTCGCCATCTCTGGGCGTATTCTTTAAAGCTCTCGCTAGACTTTTGAGACATGCTTTGCAGCTGGACTCGGTTAGGGGCGAGATCGTTGTTGTATTGGTAATGCTTCACGAAAGCTTCCGCTAGTTCTTTCCAGCTTTTTATCTGTGTTGGCTCTAGGCTCATATACCATTCCAGCGACGGCCCTGACAAGCTGTCCTGGAAGAAATGCATGAGCATCTTTTTGTCGTCTGAATACGCGGACATCCTCCTGTAAAATGAACGAACATGTACCCTCGGGCACGTGTCCCCTTTATATTTATCAAAAGATGGCGCTTTGAATTTCAGAGGTACCCTCAGCCCTGGTACCAATCCCATATTGGACATATCCAGCCCCACAGCATTCTGGCTGGCCAATCCGTTCACTTTCTCTTCCAGCAATCTCATTCGATGGTTGTCATCCCTAGCCCTTTCATAACCCTCGTTCTGACCAGAGAACACATCCTCCTGGCGATCCTCCCAGCGAGGTACTGCATCGTATCCAACATAATCCGCATCACGGCCCGGACCCGTCTGGAAGTACCTGGGGTCATACCTCAGATTACCCATCTCTTGAGCGTTGTATGCACCAGTTCCATATCCAAGATTACCATAACCATAGCCACCAAACCCAGCCTTGGCGCCAGCAATGTTGCCATACCCCATGTTCACACCATTGAAGCCCTGGTTACCAATGATACCATTCATTCCGACATTCTCAACGCCCCCATTGAAACCCTGATTGACATTACCCACAAATACCCCAGCAGTATCTATATTGGCATTCATATTATCGGTGTTCCCACCTCCACCTACAGGACCAGTTTCTCCAGCATTCAAACCAGTTAGGGGAATAGCATCGGCACTTTGACGATTCTCAACTCGGGGAGAAGCAGCAATATTCTCACCCTGCGGTGTCCCGTTGTTTTCAGCCCGTGCGACTATCGGTTGAACCAGATTCTGCAGCTGCTCTTGTCCTTTGGCGATGGTCTCCATGGTTTGCATGAGCAGGGCCATCCTGTCACGCATCTCTTGCATTTCACCCTGCACGTTGTCCATGATCTTCTTGTGATTAGTCCTTGTAGAGTAACGATGGATTCTTTGATCCGCAATCCTGAAAGTACCTGTAATGCAAATATGAGTATGTATGCAAAATGCAATGATAAATGGTTATGCAAACAATGCAATGCAAGTAGCTGCAACAGGGGATCAAGTGCCCTGACTGAGGAGCCCGAATCCCACCAAGAACAGGTCTCAGACAGATCCTCCAATACTCATCGGACCCTGGTCTTAGACAGACCTCACAAAGAACTCTAGCCTGGTCTCGGATAGACCCAATAATATAACCCACACCTGGTCTCCGACAGACCTGATAACAGCCCATAAAATATCCACAATCCTGTATCTCATGAGAAATAAACTGGTAGTCTGAAGGTCAAGTTACCTGCAATAACCCAATCCCCCTCACAGGTATGGACCTAATCCACGGACAAAGGTACAACATCCTATGCGGTCATCAGCGTCACAGACTTTCATGAGTGACGATACGATTCCCAGAAGGAGTGGCATCATCAAGTCATGAAGAGGCTTCACTTAGCTGACTTCCAAATGATCGGTCCCCAGAGTCGACAATCCCCACGTCTGGACTCCCCTCAGATCCTCAGGACCGGAAAGGAGCACCTCTGCGAGAACCTCGTCTGAGCGCAGATTTCGTAGGGAACTGTGCCTGCTCAGCAGACAGGTCCGTCTACTACTCTCCGCAACTATGTCTAGGTGCATACTCAAGCCCAGGTCCGGCTTCTCACTCATAGTAACCTCCCTCTCCCACAGCAATAATCATATTAATATAATGCTGAAAGTAAATGCGGAAAGGTAAAGGTGCGGGAAAGTAAAGTGCGGAAAGATAAAACACATATGCACAACACCCGATAGATAAACACCCAAGCGCTAGGATTGACTCGCGTAGGGGATGGGAAACGGTCCCAGCATAAGGGATGGGAAAAGTCCCTAGATGCTACAAGGTCCCCAGCAGAGTCGCCAGCTGTCGCTACTGCGAAAATCGGCGCCGGCAATACAGAAGAGTCGCCACCGTGCGTTATTTATCCCAAAGGAGGGAAAGGAAACGCTCGAAGTAAACCTCACGCAAAGACGGGAAAGGTATGGTCATCGCAACCAAAACCTGGATTCGGGAGTCGGTTATGCAAGGGGAAGGTATGATCATCGCAACCAAAACCTGGATTCGGGAGTCGGTTACGCAAGGGGAAGGTATGAGCACCCCTCACGTCCGTCGTACTCGACGGGATCCACGCTTGGTGTTTATAAGGAAAAGGGTGTGTTTATCTATCTACGCTAATGGTCAGTCTGAAAAGAAAAGGAAAGGACAGGACTCGACAGAACATACGCTGTTCTGGGCCTACGTACTCCCTCGTGCAATGGGAAAGTCAGAGTCAACGTAGTTCGACTACCTACGTCTAGACGGGGGAAGGTTGCTCGCCAGGACATCGCGTCCTGTGCCTACGTACTTCCACACGGCATGGAAGATCAGAGCAAACGTAGTTCGACTAACTACGGCCAATCAGGGCGTTCTCAAACAACAGTGAGAAATTAACTGGTTTTAAGGGTACGGGAACCTATGGGAACCACTACGGTTTGGTCTCAAATGCCCTCGGGCAAGAGAAAAGGGATAACAATCAGTCGTCAGCGGGAAAGTCTCGATCGCACAGCCGCGAGAGAACAAAAGGTTAGTTGTTAGTGTGCTCGCTAGGATATCGCATCCTATGCCTACATATTCTCGTCTGGTACGAGAAATCAGAGCAGCTGTAGTTCGGCTAACTACGACACAAGCTACTCAAGTGTTTCTATTGCAAGGAAAGGGAAAAGACACCCTAAAACTATGATTGAAAAGGGGAATCTACCTAATGTTATCATGCCTGGTTGACCATCCTAATGTCTATCATAACCCCTCCGCAGCGGAGAAGTTAGAGCTCCTAAGGGATCATGGCAACAGGACTGAACAACAAACAGGAATCAACTGCAAAGTAAAGAAATACTAGAAATATGCATGAATGCAACAACTAAGCAAACAAGGCGCAAAGGCCGCAAACCACAGAGGCAAGGGAGCTCAGCTCTACCAAATACCAGCAAGCAAAGCCACTCAATAACAAGCAAGCAGAAGGAGGACCACCTCAACTTCTCATGCACACAAAGCCTACTTCTAAGATGCACCTACCTCAGAAATATCTAGATGAACCCCTAAATCTAATGCAGCACAACACCACACAAGTCAAACAACACAAAGAGAAGGCGAACCAGCCTGACAAACTCCTATCCAAAACTTAAACCAAAACCCTGAGCAGGACCCCTAAACAAAACCCTAAAACAAACCCCTGATTTACCCCTAAGCAAAACCCTAATGAACCTCTGATTTAAACCCTATGCAAATCTCTAAGCAAAAACCTAATCAAAACCCTACACAAGAGAAATCAATCCCAGTCTTCAAGCTTCAAAACAAGCTTACCAAAGAAAGGGAGCTAAGCAGACAAACCCATAGTGCCTTCCTCAGGAAAGTACCAGGAGGTTACTACTCAGGAATCATATCCTATGCGGCTCAACAACTGTGAACGGTTTACATTCCTCCTCAGGAGAAACTAAACTCACATGAAGGCTCCAGCATCATTGGATACTTGGGAAATCCTACCTGAACTAAGGGAACTAAGTGAACAGACCCATAGTGCCTTCCTCAGGAAAGTACTAGGAGGCTTCCACTTAGGAATCGTATCCCATGTGGCTCAACAACTGTGATCAGTTTACATTCCTCCTCAGGAGAAACTAAACTCACATGAAGGCTCCGACATCATTGGATACTTAAGAAATCCTAGATGAACTAAGGGAACTAAGTGAACAGACCCATAGTGCCTTCCTCGGGAAAGTACTTGGAGGCTTCCACTTAGGAATCATATCCCATGTGGCTCAACAACTGTGATCAGTTTACATTCCTCCTCAGGAGAAACTAAACTCACATGAAGGCTCCAACATCATTGGATACTTAAGAAAGAGGTGAGAAGAAAGAATGAAAGGCATCCATAGTACCTTCCTCAAGAAAGTACCATAAATTTCCCTCAAACTTCAGGATCTCAAACCTCACAAACAAAGAACAAGCTCCTAGACTAAGACCTCAATCCATGCATCCTTGCAAGCTCCAACCTCTGGGTCTTGATCTTCACTCTTCTCCTTCATCATGCTCCTTCAACAAGGTCTTCAAAGCAAACCAAGCCCCCCAAAATAATACCCAAAGATCAACCCCAAAAGATAGACAAATATCACACAGACAGGCAATACAATCAGTCAATTCAGTCAAACTCAGAAAATACCCTGAAAACATAAAGACAAGGGGAAAAATTCCAACACTTATTCACAATGGTCTATATACCTACCCATAACATCCCTTTATGCCCATACCCCAAAAATCAAAACAAAATTCTTAAAAGCAAATGGATTATCCTACCTAAGTTCACCCTCAAAACCCTGATTTGAGTCTCCTAATCACACCTAATCAAAGCATCCAAAAATACCCCTAAAAATTAAGAACAAAATTCTATGTACAAGCTAAGGTTCTAAGGGAAATGTCCTAAAAAGAATGAGCTCAAAATATAAAAGGACCTAGCCAAACTAAAATTAACAAAATCATGTACTAAACCTAAAATACTTAAAAAAGCTATTTAAAAGAAAAATGCACAAAAAATACTAAAATAAAATGAAATGCTATTTTTATTGTTTATTATTTTTCTTAACAGAAACGTGAAACTAACACAAAAAGAACCAATTAAAAATCAGCTATTTTCAATTTTATATTGATTTTACAAAATACCAAAACAATTAAAGAATATGAAAATAAAAGAATAAAAGAAAAGAGAGGGGGAGGTGTGGATAGTAACACGCTCAGTTGTATTTTTAGGTGGGCTGGAAAGTGGGGATGTGTGAAAAGCAAATAGCTCAGGGCCCAGGATTGTCTTTTTAATAAAACGCTGCATTGCAGCTGGGAGGTTTCCCTCCGTTTATTCATTTGAAATTGGACCGTAGGATTAGATTAAAAGGTCAATCATTTAGGAGTGATCCAACGATAAACAACTCATCTTCTCCAAAATGCCATTAGGGTTTCAATTTTCAGTTTTCATGCACACGATTTCTCCTCCTTCGTGCTCTTTCATATGGCCATGAAAAGCCATGATCCAAAGACCAAAGTTGGCCTACTTACTGCCCTCTACAACACCATGCTTCTAGTTTCCTCTAAAAATTCCCCTAGCCCCAAACACGATAGCTGGAAGTCTTGGCACCATTGAATTAACTCTGATATGCATGTTCAGGAAACTTGCTGAAACCTATACTAATGTAATCTATGCATTATGTGGAGTGTTCTAAACATCTTAACTAATATTATAGTGCCCTAAACTGTGTGTTCTAGATCAAGAAAGTTTCAAAGCCCTAACTCAAACCTTCATCAATGGTTACAACAGATTGTGTACTTGATCTATTATCCTAACCTAGCATTTCTAAACTAAAAACATACACTAACATGGCATAAATAGAGAGGCACGAATGAAACTTCATACCTGCAAGTTTAATGAAGATGGCTATGGAATCTTGCTTTCCAAGTCTTGGCAAGCCTCACTAATGAACTCTGAGATGTAGGGAACCTTCTGTTTGCAAAAGAAATGGAGTAAGAAGCCTACAATCTTGGCTGCAATTCTGGTGCACAATCTTGAATGTTCAAAGATATCTCTTCACTCTGCCATGGATGAGCTTCTAAACCTTCTTGTATGCACTCCACAAGCTCAAGGGATCATGAATGGAGAAGAAGAATGAGTGGATTTGCAGCTGTGTGAGCAATCTTCTTCTTACTTGCACTTGAAGCTACAAGGAAATTCTTCACTTTTTCCACACTATACTCACCAACCCCTAACACATATGATCATACTCCAATATATAGACCATCAAGGAAAGATCTAGAAGCTTCTAGCTCAATCCAAGATGATTCTAGAAGTTTCAAGAACTTCTCATGACATGATAATTTGAATTCTCATGATATCTCACTATATCTCTTAACAGCCCCTTGAAAATATCCTTACATGCCAATATGGAGTGATATGTAAGCTCATTTGCCTTTAACTTTGCCTTATGCCAAATTTCACATGGTTGCCTTATTATGCAAGTAACAAAAATACAAAGCAAGTCCAATTTTAAACCCTCAAATCAAAATTGTGGCTGAAACATTGTTTCTAAAATGATGTTTACACTCAAAATGATATATTGGATGACCCATTTTGGATTTATAGATTGCTCAAACCAAATTTCCATTTCAACTTTTTCAAGTTATAAGCCATTTTTAGGTCATTTTGTACCAACTTTTGTCAAATCTTGTTCTATGCATTTCCAAACTTTTATGACCTCATTTCTAGGATTAAAATCTCATTTTGAGCAACTTTGATGTTGTAAAGTTTTTCATTTGAAGCTTCCTTGTATGAGTTTTAGGCATAGGCTAAGAATGACCTATAATTCCATTTTCCCAAAATACCCCTGACTTGCACAAGCTATAACTTGAGCTCTGTAAATCATCTTGATGACTTCCACCACTCAAATTAAAGCTATGAAGATACTCTACAAGTTTCATGTGGACCAGAAATTCATATGAAGCTTGTATCTTGAGTTACACTGCTTTGAAGTTTGACCTAATCAGGGGATTTTGCACTGAAACCCTAATTTGGTAACTCCTCTTCTCCTCGACTTCTTTTGATTTTTCTTTGGCACAACACCATATCCATATCCATATAGCAAATAATTAATCCCACATTCTTCAAATGATCCTTGATGCCTTTCAAAACAAGTCTTTGACCTAGGGTCGACCTAGTGTTGACCTAGATAAAACCCTAGTTGACTGACTTCAACTGAGGCTCTTGCAATCATTCCAATGACTGGGTTACTCCTCAAAAATGACCATCTAGGCTCTTCATAACATCCATACACACCTCATTCTCTTGGCTCATGGCTCACACTTCCTCTGATGACCCCCAAACATTCTCAAGATAGGAGAGAACTCACTGATCAACCTGTCAACTCTTTAAAGTTCAAATTCTTCTATGGTGACCTGAACAGTCTTGAATATGAATGAAACCCCTTGAATATGCCTCTTGAAACAAGAATGGCACTTGATCCCCTGATTAAGATATCTTACCTATGCTATGCAATGCAGATGAATGCACTATGTACATGATGACAATGCAAATGATTATGCAACTGAAACATAAACCTAGGTTAGAAAAAGGTTGGGCAAATTTAGGGGTGCAACAGCTGCCCCTATTCAAGTGACTTGGACCCGACGGGATGAAGAGCGCGCAGCCTTCAGACATTCGAGGTACGAGACGGTTGAATACGAAAGAACCCGGAAATTTGCCAACCGCAAAATCAAATTGCCAATACGACTACTGCTTGTGGAAAATATCATTCAGAAAACCGAATCCGGTTGTCATGGCAACAACTGATCAATTATCTGATAAGAACTGACTTGATTTCGTCCTCAACCACTTGCGTGACGCCACAGGCCTTGAATCCACAATTAATTCCAAATTTTGCTACAATAAGCATGCATCGAGCCAAAGGTAATAACTCCTTCAACCGGGGTATAACTCCTTCAACCGGGGTATGACTCCTTCAACCAGGGTATGACTCCTTCAACCGGGGTATAACTCCTTCAACCAGGGCCACAACTCCTTCAACCAGGGTGTAACTCCATCAACCAGGGTATAACTCCTTCAACCAGGGTAATAACTCCTTCAACCAGGGTGTAACTCCTTCAACCAGGGTATAACTCCTTCAACAAGGGTATAACTCCTTCAAACAGGATATAACTCCTTCAACCAGGGTAATAACTCCTTCAACCAGGGTATAACTCCTTCAACCAGGGTATAACTCCTTCAACCAGGGTATAACTCCTTCAACCAGGGTATAACTCCTTCAACTAGGGTAATAACTCCTTCAACCAGGGTATAACTCCTTCAACCAGGGTATAGCTCCTACGACAGCCGTCAAACACCTACTTCGACGACAGATAGTAATTTCAAGATTTTCAATACTGACGTGACGACAGTCTGAAGAAAACTTCGCTGGGGAAATTACGACGATAACTCCAAAAAATCTGAACTATGAAATCTTGTAATGCCGACATAACAGCGACCTGAGAAGGACTCATCTGGGGAAAAGAGAAACTCAACCAAGCGACTCTGATGGGGCCCACATGATAGGACGAACACGATCACTGCTCGCCTTGCGCCACAAATCCGACTATCCGAACATCTTCCTGAGTCATAATCTCAATTATCTGCAGGGGCAAACAAACATCTGAAACCAACGAGGTAACCAACCTGGTTTATGTTTCGTATGCGTATGCATATGTTTGAATCTTTCTATGGCGTAATGCTCCATTCAGGATGGAAATGCTACGCATTTTGGAACTGAAATGCAAGTATGATGCAAATATGATGTTGTATGCAATATGCTAATGCAGGCTCGGGCTGCTGGAGAAAGTCGGGTACAGAAAACCACTTCAGCAAAATAAATGCTGAAGACGAAGCTAACTCCGCTGGGGATAAACCGGATATCACAGAATTATTCCAGCAAAATAAATGCTGGAAGGGTGAAATCAAATCCGCTGGGGAATTGGGAACTTAACCAGGCACCTCGTTGAAGTAACACCCTGCTAGGGAATATAACTCTGCTAGGGAATAGCAGATGTGCCAAGTATGATTGGACTTCTCTGGGGATAGCTCACCCGTGCCAATGAAAAAAATTGGACCTTTGCTGGAGAAAATATACGGAGTCTTCCTGCGCACTGACGAAGATTGGATTTGGAAACTGATGCGCCAACACGGGTGGGCCTTACAGTGATTGCCAATACATTTTTCTAGTTGAAGAATCGGAAGACAGTAACATGACTTCCCGACATTCGTCTCACTCTTTAAGATTGACTGAATCTGCTTGAATAGCTCTAAGTAGCTCTGATGATACGGAGAAGAACAATTCCTTCGCTTCTGATATGCCCCGGTGTAATACCCCAAATTTTTCCCTAAGATTTGTCGTCGCATTTCATTGCATTTTTATTGCATTTAATCAATTACTAACAAATTTGTGTAGTCGTTTGACTTTTTGCAGGTAAATATCATATGGCATGCATTTTTTTTCTAAAAAGTAAAAATGGCACAATTGGCAAGAGGACATGTGTAAGGAGTTGGGGGTCAGAAGGTTTTCTTCAGAAAAGAGGAGAGAGAAAGGGAGAAACAAAGGAGATCCCCAGAGAAGAAAGGCGGTCGTTACCACAACTCGTCAGAAGGATTGGAGCTCTCCAGTGTTCCCTTATTCAAACCTTTTTCACATTTACCGAAGCAAACCTCCGCTTCGTAGGTTAAATTACTAAACCTTTTGCTTTTTCATATTTATGTGCATATTTTGCCATGTTAATGTGTTTAGGTCCGTTAAATTACTAAACCTTTTGCTTTTTTCATGTTTATGTGCATATTTTGCCATGTTAATCTCCATGTGTGTTTAGGTCCCTAGATTTTAATATCAAAACCCTTTTTTAACAAAACCTTTTTTTAAAATCAAAACCCTTTTTTTTATTTATTATTAAAACCTTTTTTTAGTAAGACCTTTTTTAAAAACTGAAAAGCCTTTTTGTTCCGAAGAAAAAAAAACCTTTTTGTTCCCAAAAACCTTTTCCCAAAAAAAACTGAAAAGTCTTTTCCCAAAAAACTGAAAAGCCTTTTTTTGGAATGAAAAACCTTTTTTGTTCTAAAAAAAACTGAAAAGACTTTTCTCCCAAAAAAACTTTTTTTTATATAATTTAAACTTAATTTTTTTTTTATAATTTTAACTTAAATATTTTTTATTAAAAAATTAAAACCTTTTTTATAATTAAAATATTAAAAAATTAAAACCTTTTCGTAAGGAACTCCTGATGTTTGATGTTTGTCGTGTCATTTTATGTACCCTTTTATTACTTTTCTTTCTTTTGGCATTTCATGTGCATGCTCGAGGTTGAGATGTGCTTGTGGTGGCCACAGCGCCACACTATTTTCCTCCCTCACTTCATTCTAAGTGTCATTACATATTTTCATATTCTTCATGTTTTCAGAAATGTTTCTTTATTTCTTTATACCCTTTGCCTTTATTACTTTTCTTATTTCTGTACCTTAATTATTCCTCCATATAATGATTTGTCATATTTTCACATTTTTTACAGTTTTATCCTTCCGAAGGATTAGGTCCAGCCTTTTGGCCGCCGAGTCAATAGCCTTACCCCTTTAATGGATCAAACCCTGTTTAGCCTAGGTGTCCTGCCGTGGGCAAAATTGCTTTTATCCTAGTGTTAGGCTAAAAGAGTCGTCGTACTCTGTTTTAAGGTTTTCCGCCGTGTAATCCCTAATTTAACCCTATTTTAATTTTAATTAACATTTTTTTAACATAGAGATTGGAGTCTCTGAACAAACCTTGGCCACAGTCAAGACGTTTCTAACCTCCCTTTTGAGGGGAACTACAGTTACTCTGATTCCATTCCCGTAAGGATATGTAGGCACAAGATGCGATGTCTTGCCGAGTAAACTTAGAATTAACCCCTAGGTCTTTTTTAATTTTCAATCCTTTGTATATACCCTAAAGCAAAATAATTAATGAAATAAATAAAAAATATAAACAAAAGATTCCTGTAGAGTACTACGGAAGTTTAGGGTGCTAATACCTTCCCTAAGTTTAACCAACCCCCGAACCTTAGATCTCTCCCTTTTAGGTTTTTCCTTTCTTTAACCTTTCCTTCAGATAAATCAAAGACCGGTTGTAAATGAATTAAGATTCAAGTTAATCAATAGCTTGACATCCAAATTTCACCGCAACAGAAAATGGCGACTTCACTGGGGAGTCCTAACTATTGAGGGTTATCCCTATTTTGTTTATTTTTCTTTATATATTTGTTTTATTATATATTTTGCTCACTTGTATGTATATATTGGGGTACCTTACTTGGAGTTACTGTGTTGTGAGATAAGTCCTACACCCGGACTTGAGCGACCTTATGATAGGATGGCTGATATATTCGACGAGGCTTATAGGGAGTGAGTCCCGACTAAGCTAAATCGAGAATCACCGCTCAGTTGAGACACTTTCGAAAATTGTTCGGTTGATCGAGTGTAGTCGTGAAAACTTTTACCGTTATCAATTGGAGTCTGTGATACTGGGAACCATAGTACCTTTACACCATCTTGACCTTATATAGGACGTAGTGCGGGAACTATGTGGGAGTAGTCCTACAATGGTTGCTACGCGATGCTACACTTAAAAGAGGTTCTCTTGAGAATATTATTGACCCTCGAGTCAGTCGGGAAGTCGATAATATCCGAAAGATGGACTGATGACTTTGGGCACTGGTTTAGAACCCTTGTTCTGCAGGTACAATCAACCTATAGTACATACCTCTTTGGGAAGGGTAGACCTTGACTCCATTCATTGTTCCTCTAACTTAGGACCTTTTGTTTGCTTATGTGTATTTGTGCTTCGCATCCATAAAGCATCATATCATTTCTAGTTTCAAGGAATTCAGCAGTCCTTTGCAAATTCGAAAAGCCTTACATTTTAAAGTCTAAAATTTTTTCCAACTTTCTTAAAAAGCAATATTCGCAATCGACCGTTGAAATTCTTGAAACCATTGCATGGCATCAGCATCACATTTTTGCATTGCATTTGTCCCCCAGTTTCTCCTTCTTGGTCCTATCGTCTTATAGTGTACCTTTGAGTCGTCAAGCTGATTCCTCGACACAGATATCAGACCAGAAACGGAACAGGAGTCACTTTGATCCTATTCTCATGACTTACACAGAGCTGTATCCTGACTTAGTCCGGCAAGGGCTGATCACTACAAAGGCTTTACCACCTCCTCTTAATCCTCCATTTGGATTTAGGGCTGATCTAAAGTGTGCTTTTCATGAGGGTGCCTTAGGCCACGACTTGGAGCATTGTTTTGCATTGAAAGCTAGGGTGCATGAACTGATTAGAGCCGGAATACTTGATTTTACGGATAGTCGTTCGAGCGTCCAGACAGATCCCTTGCCAACACATCAGAATTGAAGTTTTGTCACTAGGCCTTTTGTTTCTCGTTGTTTGCATTTTCCTTATTTTGTTTAAGTTGTTTGCTTTTAATTATGTTTGTACTTTCGTTAATGAAATAAGCATTGCGACTTTTGATTCAATTCATTTCCGTCCATTTATTTGCATCTTTATGCTTTATTTTTCAAATGTTTACTTCTTGTCCAAAATTTTGATATGCTAAGATCGGAGGGAGGATGACGAAAATGTTATACCCATAACTGCTGTCAGTATGCTTTCAATTAAACCTTGTTGACGATGTAAGGCATTGTTTCAATTCCCAAACACTGGAGAAATAAGGAAGTTAATCCCTCGTTACCCCCTTCGAGCCTAGAAGTTGGAGTTCCTTTCGTTACAAAAAAACCCACAATTTTAACCTTGGGATGGGTAGTTCTCAGTTAACTTGGTTGTGTGTTCATACGATACACCTTTCATTAACAAATTTTCCTTCGCACACGTCAAACAAGTGTCGAAGATGTTTTCTAATCAAAAGGTCGATGATGGTTCACCGTAATCATTAAAATCAAACAGTCACTTTCCTTCACACAAAAAAATAATATAAAAAAAATCAAAAGAAGCCCGCTAAGTCAAAACCTATGAAGGAGACTTAGGCAAAACTGGGGCATCCCGCTGACTGTAAACTCTAAAATAAACAGTTCAGGCAAAATTTAGGGATGATACAAAGAGATTTTTAAATCCTTATCTTGAAAATCCTCAATGTCAAAACAATCATATGTTATAGGGGAGTAGTGGCTGCCTTTTCATAGGTCCCTTTGACTTCTGAGTCATCATTGCTACGATCAATGAAATCCCTAACTTATGGGAACCTGAATGCATAGTATGAGTTAACTGAGCATAGGACTGAAGATCATCACGTAGATTGGGTGGGTACAAATAAATTTTGAGCCTTTATCTTTTGTTTCATAAACCGTGAACCAGGCCACATTACAACCCTCAAAAGACCTAATTGAAGCAAGGTTATTTTGAAAGTATACTACAGCAAGGTTGCGTAACCTGACTCCAAAAGATCCTTGCGAATCATTTATTTTGGCAATACACTTTTATTTTAAACTTTGAGTGTCTTGAACCGCCTTGTTCTGACTAACGACTCATGTATTTTCCATCTTTCAAAAATAATTTTTCAAAAATCGCATGAAATTTGCATTACCATGTTTGTATGAATATTTTTGTTTGCAAACTGGCTTTCCTCTAAGGAATTTTCAAACAATGAGAAACTTGGTCAAGTGATCTTATCAGGGGCAAGTTCCTTTTACATCCTGTCAAAGAATTAGTTCAAGATTTGTTCAAGGCAATATCTTCTCAGATTTGGTTTATCCAGAGAATTGTTCAAGACTCAGACTGGGGCAAGCCCTCCGAGGATACAGCAAAACAGTCGATTCCACGAATCAGACAGCTGAAGCAATTATCAATTCATTTGACCTGGGGCAGTTTACTTGCATAATCCCCAAGCAGTTATTCATCATTCCTACAGTGACTATCAACTTGATACAGTTTAACAGAATGATAGTGATCTCCGTGTTGAGGAATCAGTCCTCCAGTTTTGTCATCTCACAGAAAGAGTCGAGCCTTGTCGTCGATGTCTGCATTTGCATTTGATCATATGTCATAGCATAATTCCTATACATGTGCATATCTTGGGTGCTTTATTCCCCATTTACATTTCTATCTTGGGTGCTTTACTCCCTATTTACATTTCTATCTTGGGTGCTTTACTCCCCATTTACATTTTTATCTTGGGTGCTTTACTCCCCATTTACATTTCTAGCTTGGGTGCTTTACTCCCCATTTACATTTCTATCTTAGGTGCTTTACTCCCCATTTACATTTTTATCTTGGGTGCTTTACTCCCCATTTACATGTCTATCTTGGGTGCTTTACTCCCCACTTACCTTCTATCCTTGGGTGTTTTATCCCCCATGTACCTTTATCCCGGGTGTTTTATTCCCCGTTTACCAGATATTCTTGGGTTTACCTAACATCGTGGTGTTTTACCCCCATTTGCTTCTTTTTTTTTTCTCCCTGAGGTCGTGTTTTACTCGCGTCTTACCTTGTGGGCAAAATTTATTTACTTGGCATCATGGGTGTTTTATCCCCATTTGCGTTTTTCTCCTGAGCTCGTGTTTTACCCGCGTCTTACCTTGCGGACAATTTCTAATTTACTTGGCACCTATCAATAATTCTGTGTCGTGTCTATCCGACGTTCTTCCAGATATGACATGTCTTCTTCCCTAGTGCAACTCCTCGATGGATCGTCCCCTGTGACGTTGTTTCGTATGTATCCGTGCATTTGTCATTTTCATCATACGCATCATATCAGATTCATATCATATTTAGCATTATAGTTCGTTTTGTTTTGTCCATATCATTGCATAGCACTGCGTCTAAAGGCAAAATTTTCGGTTATCTGTATTTAAATCCCTCCACCATGATTTCTCGAGTCTCCGTTGCTCAAATCACCCGGTGAAGTTATTTAAATAGGGGCAACTGTAATACCCCAAATTTTGCCCTAAGATTTGTCGTCGCATTTCAATGCATTTTTATTGCATTTAATCAATTACTAACAAATTTGTGTAGTTGTTTGACTTTTTGCAGGTAAATATCATATGGCATGCATTTTTTTCTAAAAAAAGTAAAAATGACACAATTGGCAAGAGGACATGTGTAAGGAGTTGGGGGTCAGAAGGTTTTTTTCAGAAAAGAGGAGAGAGAAAGGGAGAAACAAAGGAGATCCCCAGAGAAGAAAGGCGGTCGTTACCACAACTCGTCAGAAGGATTGGAGCTCTCCAGTGTTCCCTTATTCAAACCTTTTTCACATTTACCGAAGCAAACCTCCGCTTCGTAGGTTAAATTACTAAACCTTTTGCTTTTTCATATTTATGTGCATATTTTGTCATGTTAATGTGTTTAGGTCCGTTAAATTACTAAACCTTTTGCTTTTTTCATGTTTATGTGCATATTTTGCCATGTTAATCTCCATGTGTGTTTAGGTCCCTAGATTTTAATATCAAAACCCTTTTTTAACAAAACCTTTTTTTAAAATCAAAACCCTTTTTTTTATTTATTATTAAAACCTTTTTTTAGTAAGACCTTTTTTAAAAACTGAAAAGCCTTTTTGTTCCGAAGAAAAAAAAACTTTTTTGTTCCCAAAAACCTTTTCCCAAAAAAAGCTGAAAAGCCTTTTTTTGGAATGAAAAACCTTTTTTGTTCTAAAAAAAACTGAAAAGACTTTTCTCCCAAAAAAACTTTTTTTTATATAATTTAAACTTAATTTTTTTTTATAATTTTAATTTAAATATTTTTTATTAAAAAATTAAAACCTTTTTTATAATTAAAATATTAAAAAATTAAAACCTTTTCGTAAGGAACTCCTGATGTTTGATGTTTGTCGTGTCATTTTATGTACCCTTTTATTACTTTTCTTTCTTTTGGCATTTCATGTGCATGCTCGAGGTTGAGATGTGCTTGTGGTGGCCACAGCCCCACACTATTTTCCTCCCTCACTTCATTCTAAGTGTCATTACATATTTTCATATTCTTCATGTTTTCAGAAATGTTTCTTTGTTTCTTTATACCCTCTGCCTTTATTACTTTTCTTATTTCTGTACCTTAATTATTCCTCCATATAATGATTTGTCATATTTTCACATTTTTTACAGTTTTATCCTTCCGAAGGATTAGGTCCAGCCTTTTGGCCGCCGAGTCAATAGCCTTACCCCTTTAATGGATCAAACCCTGTTTAGCCTAGGTGTCCCGCCGTGGGCAAAATTGCTTTTATCCTAGTGTTAGGCTAAAAGAGTCGTCGTACTCTGTTTTAAGGTTTTCCGCCGTGTAATCCCTAATTTAACCCTATTTTAATTTTAATTAACATTTTTTTAACATAGAGATTGGAGTCTCTGAACAAACCTTGGCCACAGTCAAGACGTTTCTAACCTCCCTTTTGAGGGGAACTACAGTTACTCTGATTCCATTCCCGTAAGGATATGTAGGCACAAGATGCGATGTCTTGCCGAGTAAACTTAGAATTAACCCCTAGGTCTTTTTTAATTTTCAATCCTTTGTATATACCCTAAAGCAAAATAATTAATGAAATAAATAAAAAAAATAAACAAAAGGTTCCCGTAGAGTACTACGGAAGTTTAGGGTGCTAATACCTTCCCTAAATTTAACCAACCCCCGAACCATAGATCTCTCCCTTTTAGGTTTTTCCTTTCTTTAACCTTTCCTTCGGATAAATCAAAGACCGGTTGTAAATGAATTAAGATTCAAGTTAATCAATAGCTTGACATCCAAATTTCACCGCAACACCCGGCCTGTGGGACCTCTGTGGGGATAGTCCTCGAAAGGAAGAGTGAAAATCTGTACCCTAATGGTCTGATATGAAATGCCCCAGTGTTCTGAACTTCGGAGAAATACTTCACACCAAATGCCCCTCGAGTAACGAATAACTTCTGCGCTCTTAAGATGGCCTGCCCCTGATTGCAATGACTTTGCCCCTGATTAGCTGATCCAGAGCAGTACCTCCAACTACGAGAGATTTACCGAATCTCGACCTGATTGCCCCAGAGTAACTGACTTCAAAAGGCTGACCTGACTAGGGATCACGATAATAGCTTTCCCCTGCTCTCGGAACATTCGGGCGCTCTGTATTCTATCCTAACCATACTTTCCGTTGTAGAAAACTTTCCTGCTGTCAAGCGCTTACTCGCAAGTAAAACAAGTTGTTCTGCATAAAAGACATATTAATTCAACACATATGACAGCTTTGACATCCAATCTGTTCACTGGGAAAAGGAAAAAACAGTTTATGGCATAAAATGCACAAAACATTTATCAACATCAGTACCAACATGGTAAGAGGAACCCTTTTAGGAGTCAGAATCGACGCGACCTTTACCGAAGTATGCTTTCGAAACAACCTGCTTCAATTAGGACTTTTGAAGGTTATAACGTTGTCAGGTTCACGGTTTTGAAAGAAAGGATAAAGGCTCAAAGTTTATTTTAACCCACCCATTCTCCTTGATGTTCTCCCATCCTACATTCAACTAATTCGACCTTAGCGCTCACCTCTCAGAGGCTGAAAGATAGGAGTGATAGTTCGAGAAACTTTGATTGTTGGGAGTGACAGCCACTCACCTTTCGTCTTTGACACTTGAGGTCACACGACTCGTATTTCATTTGAGGATTTTTCCACCCTTTCATCTTTTTCTTTTCATATCCCTAACTTTTGCCTGGACTAACTCTTTTGAGTTCTTTTGGTCTTTTAAGTCCAGCGGGATGCCCTCATTTTTGCCTAAGTCATTTGTTTTCTTTTCTTGACTTAGCGGGCTTCTGATTCTTTTCTCTTTTTTCTTTCGAACAAGTCGTGTGACGCTGGTTGTCTGACTCTTTGGGGAATGATGTGACTGTTTCACTCCTAATGTTGAACCATTGTGGTTTTTTAGGCACGACCTCTAGAGGTGTGATTGATCCTCGAACGGACACTCCTTTTGCAATTTGGACGCTCAGTCAAATTAGCTAACACCTACCCTACCCCAGGTTAAGATTGAGGGTTTTTCATTCACAGAAAGAAACTCCTACTACAAGGCTCAAAGGGGTTGACAAGGGATTATCTTCCTTATATCTCCGGTGTTTAGGGATTTGAAACAATGCATGTACATCATCAGCAGGTTTTATCCCAAAAGCATACAATATCGGAAGTTGCATGTCGTTCATTTTCGTCATCCTCCCCAGATTCCTCTTAACCCGGTGTTGGACATTTATAAAAACAATTAGTGAACACGAATGGATTCAATCAAAACATGCATATTTATTTCATTATCATCAATTGGATGAAAACAACAAGTTTTACAAACAAGATTGCAAATTAAACAGGAAAGAAACTACAAATGTAAAGCAATGACAAGATAAAACAAAGAAAAAATGCCAGCTTCCGAGAACCGGGCTTTCACATTTGTCCTGCTGCTGAACCAGCTATCTTCACAATCAGTTATTAGAGGCAGCCTGCCACTGTTCTGATCTACTTTTAACGGCCCACCCGAACTATAGAACTCCTCTTTGTCCACCATACTCCAGCCTATTCATGGTTTGGCATTGGTTGTTGTGTAATATTGGGCCCTTCCGTACCATAATTAATAGCAGTGCTATCAAGCAAATCTTGCACTTTATGCTTGAAAGCGTGGCAATTTTCGATATTATGGTCGGGTGCCCCAGAGTGGAATTCACAATGCTCATTAGCGTTATAACTGGGTGGGGGTATCCCTGTCGGAGGAGCCATCATTCTTTTCTCGACCAACTGTAACCGTAACAAATTCTGAAGAAGCTCAGCGTACGATACTGGCGGCGGATCAAATACCCTTTTCGGCTTCCCGTTCTGAATTCTTCGCTGAGCCGGATGTTGTTGCCCCTGCTGCTGCGGCTGTTGTTGATGTTGCGTGGGGATTGTCACACTTGCAACTTGTTGCGGTTGGTATTGCCTCCATCCCCTATTTCTTCCCCGAGAGCTACATACCGAATTGGCATCTTCCTGTCTTCTACCCCCGAAAGCTTTCTTATTACCTCCTGCGGAACTGGACTCACTCGCTTGAATTTTACCAATCTTTACCCCGTTTTCAATGCGCTCCCCCATCAGGATCAACTCGGAGAAGGTACTCATTGAGAAGTTGAGCACCCGGTCATAGTACATTCCAGAAAAAGTTCCTATGAACATATCCATCATTTCACGTTCCACCATGGGAGGTTGTACTCTGGCAGCCAAATCTCGCCATCTCTGGGCGTATTCTTTAAAGCTCTCGCTAGACTTTTGAGACATGCTTTCCAGCTGGACTCGGTTAGGGGCGAGATCGCTGTTGTATTGGTAATGCTTCACGAAAGCTTCCGCTAGTTCTTTCCAGCTTTTTATCTGTGTTGGCTCTAGGCTCATATACCATTCCAGCGACGGCCCTGACAAGCTGTCCTGGAAGAAATGCATGAGCATCTTTTCGTCGTCTGAATACGCGGACATCCTCCTGTAAAATGAACGAACATGTACCCTCGGGCACGTGTCCCCTTTATATTTATCAAAAGATGGCGCTTTGAATTTCAGAGGTACCCTCATCCCTGGTACCAATCCCATATTGGACATATCCAGCCCCACAGCATTCTGGCTGGCCAATTCGTTCACTTTCTCTTCCAGCAATCTCATTCGATGGTTGTCATCCCTAGCCCTTTCATAACCCTCGTTCTGACCAGAGAACACATCCTCCTGGCGATCCTCCCAGCGAGGTACTGCATCGTATCCAACATAATCCGCATCACGGTCCGGACCCGTCTGGAAGTACCTGGGGTCATACCTCAGATTACCCATCTCTTGAGCGTTGTATGCACCAGTTCCATATCCAAGATTACCATAACCATAGCCACCAAACCCAGCCTTGGCGCCAACAATGTTGCCATACCCCATGTTCACACCATTGAAGCCCTGGTTACCAATGATACCATTCATTCCGACATTCTCAACGCCCCCATTGAAACCCTGATTGACATTACCCACAAATACCCCAGCAGTATCTGTATTGGCATTCATATTACCGGTGTTCCCACCTCCACCTACAGGACCAGTTTCTCCAGCATTCAAACCAGTTACGGGAATAGCATCAGCACTTTGACGATTCTCAACTCGGGGAGAAGCAGCAATATTCTCACCCTGCGGTGTTCCGTTGTTTTCAGCCCGTGCGACTATCGGTTGAACCAGATTCTGCAGCTGCTCTTGTCCTTTGGCGATGGTCTCCATGGTTTGCATGAGCAGGGCCATCCTGTCACGCATCTCTTGCATTTCACCCTGCACGTTGTCCATGATCTTCTTGTGATTAGTCCTTGTAGAGTAACGATGGATTCTTTGATCCGCAATCCTGAAAGTACCTGTAATGCAAATATGAGTATGTATGCAAAATGCAATGATAAATGGTTATGCAAACAATGCAATGCAAGTAGCTGCAACAGGGGATCAAGTGCCCTGACTGAGGAGCCCGAATCCCACCAAGAACAGGTCTCAGACAGATCCTCCAATACTCATCGGACCCTGGTCTCAGACAGACCTCACAAAGAACTCCAGCCTGGTCTCGGATAGACCCAATAATATAACCCACACCTGGTCTCCGACAGACCTGATAACAGCCCATAAAATATCCACAATCATGTATCTCATGAGAAATAAACCGGTAGTCTGAAGGTCAAGTTACCTGCAATAACCCAATCCCCCTCATAGGTATGGACCTAATCCACGGACAAAGGTACAAAATCCTATGCGGTCATCAGCGTCACAAACTTTCATGAGTGACGATACGATTCCCAGAAGGAGTGGCATCATCAAGTCATGAAGAGGCCTCACTTAGCTGACTTCCAAATGATCGGTCCCCAGAATCGACAATCCCCACGTCTGGACTCCCCTCAGATCCTCAGGACCGGAAAGGAGCACCTCTGCGAGAACCTCGTCTGAGCGCAGATTTCGTAGGGAACTGTGCCTGCTCAGCAGACAGGTCCGTCTACTACTCTCTGCAACTATGTCTAGGTGCGTAGTCAAGCCCAGGTCCGGCTTCTCACTCATAGTAACCTCCCTCTCCCACAGCAATAATCATAATAATATAATGCTGAAAGTAAATGCGGAAAGGTAAAGGTGCGGGAAAGTAAAGTGCGGAAAGATAAAACACATATGCACAACACCCGACAGATAAACACCCAAGCGCTAGGATTGACTCGCGTAGGGGATGGGAAACGGTCCCAGCATAAGGGATGGGAAAAGTCCCTAGATGCTACAAGGTCCCCAGCAGAGTCGCCAGCTGTCGCTACTGCGAAAATCGGCGCCGGCAATACAGAAGAGTCGCCACCGTGCGTTATTTATCCCAAAGGAGGGAAAGGAAACGCTCGAAGTAAACCTCACGCAAAGACGGGAAAGGTATGGTCATCGCAACCAAAACCTGGATTCGGGAGTCGGTTACGCAAGGGGAAGGTATGGTCATCGCAACCAAAACCTGGATTCGGGAGTCGGTTACGCAAGGGGAAGGTATGAGCACCCCTCACGTCCGTCGTACTCGACGGGATCCACGCTTGGTATTTATAAGGAAAAGGGTGTGTTTATCTATCTACGCTAATGGTCAGTCTGAAAAGAAAAGGAAAGGACAGGACTCGACAGAACATACGCTGTTCTGGGCCTACGTACTCCCTCGTGCAATGGGAAAGTCAGAGTCAACGTAGTTCGACTACCTACGTCTAGACGGGGGAAGGTTGCTCGCCAGGACATCGCGTCCTGTGCCTACGTACTTCCACACGGCATGGAAGATCATAGCAAACGTAGTTCGACTAACTAAGGCCAATCAGGGCGTTCTCACACAACAGTGAGAAATTAACTGGTTTTAAGGGTACGAGAACCTATGGGAACCACTACGGTCTGGTCTCAAATGCCCTCGGGCAAGAGAAAAGGGATAACAATCAGTCGTCAGCGGGAAAGTCTCGATCGCACAGCCGCGAGAGAACAAAAGGTTAGTTGTTAGTGTGCTCGCTAGGATATCGCATCCTATGCCTACATATTCTCGTCTGGTACGAGAAATCAGAGCAGCTGTAGTTCAGCTAACTACGACACAAGCAACTCAAGTGTTTCTATTGCAAGGAAAGGGAAAAGACACCCTAAAACTATGATTGAAAAGGGGAATCTACCTAATGTTATCATGCCTGGTTGACCATCCTAATGTCTATCATAACCCCTCCGCAGCGGAGAAGTTAGAGCTCCTAAGGGATAATGGCAACAGGACTGAACAATAAACAGGAATCAACTGCAAAGAAAAGAAATACTGGAAATATGCATGAATGCAACAACTAAGCAAACAAGGCGCAAAGGCCGCAAACCACAGAGGCAAGGGAGCTCAGCTCTACCAAATACCAGTAAGCAAAGCCACTCAATAACAAGCAAGCAGAAGGAGGACCACCTCAACTTCTCATGCACACAAAGCCTACTTCTAAGATGCACCTACCTCAGAAATATCTAGATGAACCCCTAAATCTAATGCAGCACAACACCACACAAGTCAAACAACACAAAGAGAAGGCGAACCAGCCTGACAAACTCCTATCCAAAACTTAAACCAAAACCCTGAGCAGGACCCCTAAACAAAACCCTAAAACAAACCCCTGATTTACCCCTAAGCAAAACCCTAATCAACCTCTGATCTAAACCCTATGCAAATCTCTAAGCAAAACCCTAATCAAAACCCTACACAAGAGAAATCAATCCCAGTCTTCAAGCTTCAAAACAAGCTTACCAAAGAAAGGGAGCTAAGCAAACAAACCCATAGTGCCTTCCTCAGGAAAGTACCAGGAGGTTACTACTCAGGAATCATATCCTATGCGGCTCAACAACTGTGAACGGTTTACATTCCTCCTCAGGAGAAACTAAACTCACATGAAGGCTCCAGCATCATTGGATACTTGGGAAATCCTACCTGAACTAAGGGAACTAAGTGAACAGACCCATAGTGCCTTCCTCAGGAAAGTACTAGGAGGCTTCCACTTAGGAATCGTATCCCATGTGGCTCAACAACTGTGATCAGTTTACATTCCTCCTCAGGAGAAACTAAACTCACATGAAGGCTCTGACCTCATTGGATACTTAAGAAATCCTAGATGAACTAAGGGAACTAAGTGAACAGACCCATAGTGCCTTCCTCAGGAAAGTACTAGGAGGCTTCCACTTAGGAATCGTATCCCATGTGGCTCAACAACTGTGATCAGTTTACATTCCTCCTCAGGAGAAACTAAACTCACATGAAGGCTCCAACATCATTGGATACTTAAGAAAGAGGTGATAAGAAAGAATGAAAGGCATCCATAGTACCTTCCTCAGGAAAGTACCATAAATTTCCCTCAAACTTCAGGATCTCAAACCTCACAAACAGAGAACAAGCTCCTAGACTAAGACCTCAATCCATGCATCCTTGCAAGCTCCAACCTCTGGGTCTTGATCTTCACTCTTCTCCTTCATCATGCTCCTTCAACAATGTCTTCAAAGCAAACCAAGCCCCCCAAAATAATACCCAAAGATCAACCCCAAAAGATAGACAAATATCACACAGACAGTCAATACAATCAGTCAATTCAGTCAAACTCAGAAAATACCCTGAAAACATAAAGACAAGGGGAAAAATTCCAACACTTATTCACAATGGTCTATATACCTACCCATAAAATCCCTTTATGCCCATACCCCAAAAATCAAAACAAAATTCTTAAAAGCAAATGGATTATCCTACCTAAGTTCACCCTCAAAACCCTGATTTGAGTCTCCTAATCACACCTAATCAAAGCATCCAAAAATACCCCTAAAAATTAAGAACAAAATTCTATGTACAAGCTAAGGTTCTAAGGGAAATGTCCTAAAAAGAATGAGCTCAAAATATAAAAGGACCTAGCCAAACTAAAATTAACAAAATCATGTACTAAACCTAAAACACTTAAAAAAGCTATTTAAAAGAAAAATGCACAAAAAATACTAAAATAAAATGAAATGCTATTTTTATTGTTTATTAATTTTCTTAACAGAAACGTGAAACTAACACAAAAAGAACCAATTAAAAATCAGCTATTTTCAATTTTATATTGATTTTACAAAATACCAAAACAATTAAAGAATATGAAAATAAAAGAATAAAAGAAAAGAGAGGGGGAGGTGTGGATAGTAACACGCTCAGTTGTATTTTTAGGTGGGCTGGAAAGTGGGGATGTGTGAAAAGCAAATAGCTCAGGGCCCAGGATTGTCTTTTTAATAAAACGCTGTGTTGCAGCTGGGAGGTTTCCCTCTGTTTATTCATTTGAAATTGGACTGTAGGATTAGATTAAAAGGTCAATCATTTAGGAGTGATCCAACGATAAACAACTCATCTTCTCCAAAATGCCATTAGGGTTTCAATTTTCAGTTTTCATGCACACGATTTCTCCTCCTTCGTGCTCTTTCATATGGCCATGAAAAGCCACGATCCAAAGACCAAAGTTGGCCTACTTACTGCCCTCTACAACACCATGCTTCTAGTTTCCTCTAAAAATTCCCCTAGCCCCAAACACGATAGCTGGAAGTCTTGGCACCATTGAATTAACTCTGATATGCATGTTCAGGAAACTTGCTGAAACCTATACTAATGTAATCTATGCATTATGTGGAGTGTTCTGAACATCTTAACTAATATTATAGTGCCCTAAACTGTGTGTTCTAGATCAAGAAAGTTTCAAAGCCCTAACTCAAACCTTCATCAATGGTTACAACAGATTGTGTACTTGATCTATTATCCTAACCTAGCATTTCTAAACTAAAAACATGCACTAACATGGCATAAATAGAGAGGCACGAATGAAACTTCATACCTGCAAGTTTGATGAAGATGGCTATGGAATCTTGCTTTCCAAGTCTTGGCAAGCCTCACTAATGAACTCTGAGATGTAGGGAACCTTCTGTTTGCAAAAGAAATGGAGTAAGAAGCCTACAATCTTGGCTGCAATTCTGGTGCACAATCTTGAATGTTCAAAGATATCTCTTCACTCTGCCATGGATGAGCTTCTAAACCTTCTTGTATGCACTCCACAAGCTCAAGGGATCATGAATGGAGAAGAAGAATGAATGGATTTGCAGTTGTGAGCAATCTTCTTCTTACTTGCACTTGAAGCTACAAGGAAATTCTTCACTTTTTCCGCACTATACTCACCAACCCCTAACACATATGATCATACTCCAATATATAGACGATCAAGGAAAGATCTAGAAGCTTCTAGCTCAATCCAAGATGATTCTAGAAGTTTCAAGAACTTCTCATGACATGATAATCTGAATTCTCATGATATCTCACTATATCTCTTAACAGCCCCTTGAAAATATCCTTACATGCCAATATGGAGTGATATGTAAGCTCATTTGCCTTTAACTTTGCCTTATGCCAAATTTCACATGGTTGCCTTATTATGCAAGTAACAAAAATACAAAGCAAGTCCAATTTTAAACCCTCAAATAAAAATTGTGGCTGAACCATTGTTTCTAAAATGATGTTTACACTCAAAATGATATATTGGATGACCCATTTTGGATTTATAGATTGCTCAAACCAAATTTCCATTTCAACTTTTTCAAGTTATAAGCCATTTTTAGGTCATTTTATACCAACTTTTGTCAAATCTTGTTCTATGCATTTCCAAACTTTCATGACCTCTTTTCTAGGCTTAAAATCTAATTTTGAGAAACTTTTATATTGTGAAGTTTTTCATTTGAAGCTTCCTTGTATGAGTTTTAGGCATAGGCTAAGAATGACCTATAATTCCATTTTCCCAAAATACCCCTGACTTGCACAAGCTATAACTTGAGCTCTGTAAATCATCTTGATGACTTCCACCACTCAAATTAAAGCTATGAAGATACTCTACAAGTTTCATGTGGACCAGAAATTCATATGAAGCTTGTATCTTGAGTTATACTGCTTTGAAGTTTGACCTAATTAGGGGATTTTGCACTGAAACCCTAATTTGGTAACTCCTCTTCTCCTCGACTTCTTTTGATTTTTCTTTGGCACAACACCATATCCATATCCATATAGCAAATAATGAATCCCACATTCTTCAAATGATCCTTGATGCCTTTCAAAACAAGTCTTTGACCTAGGGTCGACCTAGTGTTGACCCAGATAAAACCCTAGTTGACTGACTTCAACTGAGGCTCTTGCAATCATTCCAATGACTGGGTTACTCCTCAAAAATGACCATCTAGGCTCTTCATAACATCCATACACACCTCATGCTCTTGGCTCATGGCTCACACTTCCTCTGATGACCCCCAAACATTCTCAAGATAGGAGAGAACTCACTGATCAACCTGTCAACTCTTTAAAGTTCAAATTCTTCTATGGTGACCTGAACAGTCTTGAATATGAATGAAACCCCTTGAATATGCCTCTTGAAACAAGAATGGCACTTGATCCCCTGATTAAGATATCTTACCTATGCTATGCAATGCAGATGAATGCACTATGTACATGATGACAATGCAAATGATTATGCAACTGAAACATAAACCTAGGTTAGAAAAAGGTTGGGCAAATTTTGGGGTGCAACAGTATGCTCATTCGGACGAGAATGAGAAATCAGAGTGTCGTAGTTCGACTACGGGAAAGGATGGGGGAAAACGGAAGATGGATATAAGTTTGCTCGCCAAGATCATCGCAATCTCGTGCCTACGTATCTTACATTCGGACGAGAATGAAGAATCAGAGCAGTCGTAGTTCGTGGATACGACCACGAAAGAAACGGGTTTGAACTGGATTTGAAGTGAGTACGGATGACAATTACTCGAAGTTTAAGAAATATTTCTCGGACCCGAGTAATCGGGAGAATGAACCAAAGACTTGGAACTCTCTCTTTTTCATCTTGAAGAATAATATTATGTTTGATTGGTGTTTGAACCGATGACGATTACTTTAGCTTAAGAAAGATTTCTCGGACCAAAATAATCGGGAGGACGAACCAAAGACTTGGAACGCTCTCTTTTTCATCGTAAGAGAAGTTGTATTTGAAAGGATAAGGTTGAAATGATAACGATTAATTGAAGCTTAAGAAAGACTTCTCAAACTCCAAATAATCGGGAGAGCGGACCAAAGATTTGGAACACTCTCTTTTTTATCGTGAAAGGAAAGTTGTTTGAGTTGGAGATAGTTGAACGATGTCGAGTTGTTAATGTTATTTAGAGGCGTCAATTGTTCACACCCGAATAAGACAACTCGCATGTAAACAACTGAAAGCAAGATCAAAGACTTGAACCTACTTTTTACACCTTGAAAAGAATTAAATAGTTGTTAATTGATTGATGGTTTGTTTCGAAAATCCGCTTGACGTTGGATCAAGGGTTTGACTCGTTATCACGTGCAAAGCATGTTGAAAATGAAATTGCTTAAAAAAGAGACCGACTTGACTTACGCATCAAGGGTCGAGTTGTAATAGGTTGATGGCGAATGCGTATGAGCACTCGACTTAAAGGGGTTTGAAAATGGCTCGATGATGAATCGAGAATTAGTCTGAAAATAGTTTGAATCCGCTCTAGTCCCTATGGGTGCTCCTAGGAGATAAACTAATAATCAAAGAAAAACGAAACATACATCGGAATGGGAGAGGGGTACATGTAAGTTACACGGGATTGCACGAAATAAAGGGGTCTCATTGTCAGGTAGCCCAAGAGAAAGTCGTGTGTGTGCATTGTGTCCTAAACTATGCCTTGAGCAAAGTCGGGCACGACTTAAAATCAAGATACCTGCAAATAACCAATGATACAACAGTCCACCAATTTGGCTTTTAGGAGTTTCGATAATTTATTAGGTATTTTCAAATATAGGTGAATGAATATGAATAATGAGATATGATAATAAATAATATGAATAAATAATGTGACAATAATATAGTAAGATAATATAACAATAATATCCACAATAATATTTGACGGAAATTAAAGTTAGATGGTTAGTGAATCGAATCGGGACACGAAAGAATGGATCTCGTCTTAATCGCAAACATAATGCCGATTAATCGAAGGTAGCCTATCACGTTCCCAAAGTACGGAAAATGACCCCAATGGTCATTCACCATAGATTTAAAATCGAGAAGGTTATCAACCTCGATACGCGATGCTTACGAATAAAAGACTTCATCGATACAAAAATCGAAATAAAATCGGAGAAAGAAGGTGGTCTCAGATCCTTTGTTTCACGTCAATATTTTGACGGCTAAACGGCGGAAACTTCGTCATCGACCCAAAACATGATGGAAATGAATAAAAAGAAAATACAACCAAAAGTAAAACCCAAATTTATTTACTAAATAAATCTTATAATATTAGTTGAAAATATTGACGAAAGAAAATTTTACATAAAATAGAAGTAATCAAAATTATTTTATGAAAGTCATTTATAAAGCTTTATATTAAAACTCTAAATTTGAAAAGACAAAGGATACAGAAGTGTGTAATCAGAGTGCGGGTATCACAGTGAAATAGAATATGAAGCCCACTTAAAATCCATCAAGTGGGGCTCGGTCAACACACTCAACACAAGAAACTTATCCTCTTATTCACAAAAGCCAAATAAATTTTCCAAAGTTAGATAAAAAAAGAATAAAATAATTACTCAGAAACAAAAGGACCGACAATGCGGTCTTCCTCTCCCTCAGAAAGAAACCACAACGAATCCTAACCATGAAACTGCAAAGATATCGCAAATCGTGGAGGAAACCAACTCAATCTTACTTCTCTTGATCTGGGCTTTGTTCGTCGCCCTCTCTCAATCTCACTTTTGCTTGCTTGTTTTTGAGTTCATCTCAGGTTTGTGGGTTTTCATGTTAGAAGTTTTTGTTCCGCCAACGCTCGTTTCCCCCTTCGTCTTTCGGTTTTATTCTGTTCTGGTTTTTGTGAGTCTATAAGTTGGATATTGAAGTTTGGGTCGAGGGGTTTTGGAATCTTGCGAATGGGGAACGAAAAAGGGTTGACGATTCGGAGTGTCAAAGAGAGTTTCTGGATTGTGCAACAATATGGGTGAGGTTTAGTGGCGGAAGTTGGAGGATTTGCGGATGGGGTTGTGGTTCGATAATGAGTTTGGAGGAAATGAGTTGGAGGGGTTTACGGGTTCTGGGATTTTCGGTTTTGGTGATAGTGGGTTATTACGGTATGGTTCAATTGTGAGGTTTGAGTTGATGAAGTTTGGCTTGCAAAAATGGAAAAGGAGACAGTCATGGTGTTGTTGATGAAGGGGGAGTTGAAGATTAAAGAAGGTTTCGGTTTGGTGGAAGTTTAAGGGGTTGGTGTTGAAGTTTGGTGTTGTTGATGGAGTGAGATTTCTGAAGATGATTTTCGAGGAAGAAGAAGAGTGAGGTTTTGGTTTTTCTTCGTGCAATGGTATGTTTGTGATAGCAAGATGATTGTGGTGCTTTGTGAATGCTTGAAGTTGAGCTGATGAAGGAAGGTTGAAGAAATACTTGGAGCGGCTAGGTTAGGGTTCCATGTTTAGGGTTTGGAGGCTGAAACTCTTTAGGGTCTTTTTTTTTTATGCAGCCTCCTCTCCTAGTTTTATATGGAGAGACTCCCCGAAGGATTGAGGTGAGGCTTTACTTTTGTAGTACGATTCACTCAACTTCTTTTTTTTTTTGTCTGTAGTGAGGTAGAGACCTTAATTGGTTTTCACTGCAGTAACTGCCCTTTTCTGTACTTTTACTGTGGTAATTGATTTGTAACTACATTTGAAAAATGATGCAGGGTTCTAACTATTTCCTTTTCTTTGTTTGTGAACTGATACAGGCTGCAGGTGATTATTTGGCTTGGGAATGAATTGAAGCTTGGCTGACGGTTTCTTTTGAGACTCGGCATGCACATATCAAACAGTTGCAGATTCCTCACTCTAAGATATGTAAGCTCATCATCATATTCTCATTTATCTTCATTTAACATTGGTGACATGAGGGTTTTGATTATTTTCTACATATTTACCATTTTCCTTGCATTGTTTTAACATGTGTTGTGTTGTGATTTATTAGATGTGAACTCTGTTACTGAAATCTTTTGTGAAGTTGTAGCCCATGATCACGGAAGTTGCATTGTAATGTTGAGATTGTCTTGAAATCTTGGCTCTGGAAGTTTGTCCACTTTTCTGGTTTTTTAAACTTGTAGGAACCCTTTATCAATTCTGAAATTGGTACGTGGACATCTGTCAGTTTCCATCGAAACGAACACGAGGTACATTACGGACCTGCTGCGGATTCTAATTGTTTTCTGCATTGCTTTTTGTTGTCTATTATTTGGAGATTGTGACTTATGAATGGGAGTTCTTGATGCAGGTCATAAAATTTGTGGCATGTTGTCGGTAGAGGTGAAATTTGGATGCGCAGGGAATAACGTAACATGCAACTGATCGAGCCACAACTTCGAACAATGTCCTCTACCAGCTCAAGCCGGTGAAGCCTATTTCTGTCTTGTCATTCTCCATAGCAATTCCTCTCTCCATTTAACTTTCTCCTTTCATCTCCTTTCATCAAATTTTATCTATTTTCCGTGTTGTTTCCAATTGAATTCGAGTTACAATTTTTGTTGTTGCCCGTGCAGGTGAATCATGAGCTGACGCAGGAACCAATTTGGTGCTGGTTAGCGGTGTACTGAAGGCATGTTTCGCAGTCTAGGAGATGGCTTTTTGCGTGAATTGAGGGTTTGGATCACATATGGTTATTCATAGTTTTTTTGTGTTGAATTTGCATATTACAGAAAGTTTGTGGGGTTCACGTGAAGGTTTGAGGTGAAAGATGGTATGAAACTCGAAGGTTCCTTTGAAGGAGGAAGTTTGTTGGTTTGTAAGTGAAGATCTCTCCCCATGGTATGTTGGTGGTTTATGTTTATATCAATCATTTAGAGAAGAATAGGATTCCCCTTGATGTTGTGCGTTTTACTTCTTGTATTGCCGTTTTTGATTGTACGTTTTTGGCTTAGCAGGATGAAGGTTTTTGCAAGCTGTTGTGTTTTTGCAGGCGCGGTTTGTTGTCGCGTTATGTTGCGTCTTATGACGGTACGGAGGTTTGTTCCCTATCACTGTTGAGCTGGAGCTGAAGTTTTTGTAAGATGTGAGTACATTTTCGGTTTGTGATTCATGAAATTTTTTCTGAAAAAAGAACTTTATTGCTTCGTAGGTCCACAACTTGGCACATGTTTGAGATGTAGCAACTTGTAATTTCATCTTCTTGACTTGTTGGCTGTGTAGAACTCTGGCATCACCGTTTTATCTCGCAGCATTGATATCAACGGATGCAGATCCGGAACGACACCATTTTCGCTGCTACAACTGCAGTTAGAACCAATATGGCCTCAATGGTTTCAACAGCAGTAGCAGCACCTGCAGAAGACTAAATGGCTGGTGACAGTTGCCCAAAAATGGCGGTTTCCACGTATTGGCTTAAAGCTCGAGCAATATCCAATGACTTGAATTCTTGTGCGTGCCGTTTTTTGACAGGTCATGGTATTGTGGTCTTTCTGCTTTCATTGCTTTTGAGATGTATTGTTTTTGTGAATCATGGTTGCGTTTTTGCACATTTTGTGATGGCTCATAAAGTTTTCCTTGTCTTCCTGCAGGTCGGTGTGGATTTGAGGCAAGAAGCTTGGATTGAAGGATAACATTATTTGTGGAGTTTCTCATGGTTTCATGTGGGGACTGATTCAAGATGAGGGGAGTGAATGACGAAGTGCAACTTGCAGCTGATGCGTCGCATATGTCGGCAACTGGGCACGCAAACACGACTTGTCTTGTCCTTCATGCTGTTGTCGGCTGATGAAACACACGTGATGTACACTAGCTGTGCCACCGGTGAGCTGCGAAATTCTGTCGGCAGCAGGATAATTGTTGGTGAGTGGACTCTTTCCTCCTTTAATTTTCATTATGCGGGTTATGTAAACTTGCGCTGAAACGTATTTACGGAAGCCGCGTAACTGTTGCAGAATTAATGCAAGTTTTTTTTGATTGGTCAGCGGCGTCTCATGTGATGGTCTTGAAGCAGCGGAAGTTATCGTACGTATTGCGAGTATTACGCAAGATCCTCCTTGGTTTTTTCTGATGTGTGTGATCCTTTGTTCGTTTTCTGTCAACTAACAGCTACTTTCATTGATCTTTTCATGTTTGATAGGCAGCCGACGCGAGGAGCTCGTGAGGAGTGTTATGAATTCAGGTCGAGGTTACGAAACTTGTGCTGCAGCAGCTTGTATCTTGTTCTATGTGGATATGTCCCTTTTTTTTACTGAATTTTCGTTGTTGTTGTAAGGGTGGGGTTACTCTTTTCTATGTATTCATATTGTGATTGTGATTGAATTACGTACTAGCAGATTGGGTGTGGTAGACGTTTATAGCTGCAGGATAGGAGATATTGTTCGCTGCACGTTTGGTATTTTTAGGCTTGGTGATTGGCATGAACATGTACTGGTTTTTTTCATTATTTATGACATGTACATGGGCTAGGACTCATGAATTGTATATGGCCTTGTGTGGGACCACGTTCTCTCAACTTTTGCCTCTTCTTAAATTTTCTTTATACACATGGAAACAAATCTTTATATCCAATATTGTTGTCTTGAATGTGAGTTATACCAAACTTTGGGAGCAATTACCCACTTGAATTGTAATGTTTCCAAGACTTAGTTTCACGACTCTAACTACCACCACAACCATCTGAACTAGTGCACCCTGGAACTTTGTACCATAACTCGCCATTTTGAATTTTTGAATGACAAAGTGGGCTTTGAATTCTTGAACAATGTAATATGAATTTTGTATAATCTTCAACTTGGGCTCGACGAATGTTATGTCAACCTCATATTCAAACCACACATATTTTCCTTGCAATTCCCATGACACACTCGTATTTAAACTTGAACAATGATATACGATCTTGATCACCACTGGAATCCAAATCTCATCCAACATGTCGTTTTCTAATTAACTTTCAACCTTTACTGAGCTCAGTATTCGTACAAATAAATCTCCAATGATCCTCAATTCAGTTTCGACCCCATAACCTCTTGAGTTGGAAACAGCATATAAGAAACAAACTACTCTTATTTTCTGAACAACTGTCCATGGGCAACAATTCAAAAAAAGATACAGGTAGGACAAATTTAGGGTATGACAGATGCCCCTATCTAATTGGCTTAGACCGAGTAATATGAACGGCTATGGCGCTCATTCTTTCAAGGTAGAAGACAATTAGATATGAAGAAAGACCCTGAATTTGTCCGAAACGAAAAGAGATGCTTAGACATTTGAAATACTGGATGAGGTATACCAATGAATACCTGGCAAAAAGATCTACATCACCAAAAGGATGATGGGACGAAATGCAAACAGTATCGCACAATCTATCATTAATGACTATGACAGACCGAAACACAAACAAACTATCGCACAATCTATCATCAATGACTATGATAGACCCCCCACCAAAAGGATGACGGAGCGAAACACAAAACATATCGCACAATCTATCATTAATGACCATGATAGACCCCTCACCAAAAGGATGACGGAGCGAAACTCGCGCTAAACAATATCGCACAATCTATCATTAATGACCATGATAGACCCCCCATCGAAAGGATGACGGAGCGAAACACAAAACACATCGCACAATCTATCATTAATGACCATGACAGAATCCCCCATCAAAAGGATGACGGAGCGAGACAAACAAAATTCGCACAATCTATCATTAATGACCATGATAGACCCCCCACCAAAAGGATGACGGAGCGAGACAAACAAAATTCGCACAATCTATCATTAATGACCATGATAGACCCCCCACCAAAAGGATGACGGAGCGAAACACAAATGAACACATCGCACAATATATCATTAATGACCATGATAGACCCCCCACCAAAAGGATGACGGAGCGAAGCACACAC
Organism: Lathyrus sativus; assembly: GCA_963859935.3. NCBI lineage: Eukaryota > Viridiplantae > Streptophyta > Magnoliopsida > Fabales > Fabaceae > Lathyrus > Lathyrus sativus. The sequence goes on along the minus strand of OZ012739.1, from coordinate 167,953,743 downwards.
CAAACATATCGCACAATCTATCATTAATGACCATGATAGACCCCCCACCAAAAGGATGACAGAGCGAAACACAAAACACATCGCACAATCTATCACTAATGACCATGATAGACCCCCCACCAAAAGGATGACGGAGCGAAACACAAAACACATCGCACAATCTATCACTAATGACCATGATAGACCCCCCACCAAAAGGATGACGGAGCGAAACTCATACCAACAGGTCGCTATCACCAAAAGGATGATAGGACAACACAGATTTAAAGTTTACCAACACCAAAAGGATGCAGGCTAGGTTGACCTGACGAGGTTCGACTATCACCAAAAGGATGATAGTAAGGCAATTGACAATGGTCACGCCTACTGAATACAATCATTAGGGAACACCCAAGAGGAAGATTAAATTGAAATGAGTCAACGGGGTACGCCCACCGTCTTGTTTGGAGATCATAGTTTTGCCGAAATGATTTCATGGTTACGCCCATGAATTCTGAAGAGGATGCCCCTGACTGGGCTGAGTTTGTCTTGATGTCTTGGTTTGCTCAACAAAAGGTTGAACAGCTTCATGAGGAACGCTCACGGTTTTGATGAAGATGCCCCTGCTCGGGTTGGATCTTGTACTGAACTTCTTGGATTTGCCCAGCAAAAGGTTGAATAACTTCGTGGGGAACGCCCACGGTCTTGAATGGTATGCCCCTGACTGGGCTGAATGTTGATTTGAAGATCTGATCAACCACAAGGTTGAAATACGTCATGGGGGACGCCCATGGTCTTTGAGAAATGCCCCTGACTGGGCTGAATCTTGCTTTGAATAACTTCAAATTTTGTGGGAGAAACCCACAATTGCAGAAGATCGCCCCTGACTGGGCTGATGATTGCTTTGAAGATGTTGTGGAATATGCCCCTGATTGGACTGATGATGGTCTTGGAAACCTTCAAGATTGATCCTGGACCTTGACTTGCATTTATGAATGCTGGATGATAAATGATATTCTATATGAGTGGAAGTGAAAATGCAAATGCTGACACGCGGAGATGCAAGAGCTGGGGGAGTAAGGTATGATTGGGGTATGCATATGATGCAGGATATTTATGAGGCCGAATGCGATGCGTATGATGCATATGATTGCAGACGGGTAATTGGAAATGCAGGGAGACGCCAGCGTGGTGGACTTTGGGTAGTTACCAAAGCGAATTGGACTTCGGGTGGTGGGAGGGATTGACTTCCTCGACACGCAGTTTGCTGAAGACGCCATGATTGACACAGGCGAAGATACTCTATTGTTGCACCCTAAAATTTGCCCAACCTTATTCACTTGGTTTATGTTTCATTATCATTAGCATTTGCATATAGAGTCATGTACATAGACTAACCATCTGCATAGCATAAGCATAGCAAGTCATTCAACAGGGGACCAATCATTATTCTCATCTCTAGAGGCCTATCAAGAGGTTATTGTCCCAATTCAATCTCATTCAAGTCATCAGGAAAGAATTTGAAAGCAAAGAGTTCAGCAGATCAAGCCTTGAGTCCATCTCCTAGCTGAAGGTATCTGAGGATCAACAAGAGGGTTGTGAGCTGTGAAGTGAAGGCATGGAGAGTATCTAGACATTATGAGAGACCTATAAAGTCATTTGGAGAAGGAGACAAGTCATTGATGAGAGCACAAGAGCTACAGTTGAAGGCAGTCAACTAGGGTTTCATCTGGGTCAACCCTAGGTCAACCCTAGGTCAATTGACTGATTTGAGGGGCATTCAAGTCTATTGGAGAGATGTGGGGTTCATAATTGGACATATGAAGAAGGATATGAAGATATGCTAAGGAGAATTCAAGAGAAATCAAGGAGAAGAGGAGTTTCTAAATTAGGGTTTCTGTGTAAAATCCCCTAGTTTAGGTCAAATTTCCAAGCAAGATAAGTCAAAATGCTAGCTTCAAATGGCTTCTTGGCCAACATGGAACTTGTAGAGGATCTCAATACCTTTAATTTGAGTGGTGGAAGACATCAAGGAGATTTATAGAACTCAAGTTATGGTCCTTGCAAGTTATAGGTCATCTGAGGTATCTGAATTTTTGTCTGTGAAAGTGACTTGACTTCCAAGCAATTTTTACCCCTCAAGGAGATTTCAAATGAATTCTTGGTCAACATAATAATTGTTCCTCATTGTCTTAGCTTTCTAGAATGGTATAGCATGCCTTCATATGATGTGTGGAACTCAACTTATGGTCTTGGCAAGCAAAGGGTATTTTGGGCATTTGTGAATTACAGGTCATTTTAACCTATGTCCAAAACTCATACAAGGAGGCCTCAAATGGAAAAACTTACAACATCAAACTTGCTCCAAATGGGATTTTAAGTCTAGAAAGAAGGTCACAATTTATTGGAGAAGCTCATAACATGAAGTTGCATAATTGGTCAAAATGTGAACTAAAATGGCTTATAATTCAAAGAAATTCAAAGTGAAAAATGGTTTGGGAGATTTATGAGTCCAAATGGAGACTTCCAATATATTATTTTGAATGTAAAAGCAATTCTAAGAACAATGGTTCAAACACTTTTTTGAGTTTAGAAGGAAAAAAGAAAGTTATCCATGGTTACTTGTAATTTAAGAAACATAGCCAAAATGGATCAAATTTGGAAGGCAAGGGAATGTGTAAGATGGATCTAGAATGTTCATGTGAGCTCTATATATTCATGAAATGAAGATTGATCAAGGGTTGGCTTCATTTTCACCAAGAATTTCCAAAATCCTCTCATTCTTTTTCATTGAAGTTTCATTCTAATTCCTCAAATTCTTCACCAAATCATCATCAAAATCAACTTCATTATACTGTTTCATCATCATGGATCATAATTCAATCAAGAACTAAGTGTGATTCCTCCATTTTCGAGCACTTCCATCATCAACATCAAAATCACAATCTCCATTGGACAGCACAATTCAAGCCAGGAATCATCAAAGTATTGCATACAGAATTGAGTATTGAGTTACTTGATCAAGATCCAAGCCTTGGAAGCCTCAGATCCACAAGTCTCCATAGCTGTTTTCAAGATTTTACACCAGGTGTGTTTTCATTCAAACAACTTAATTCAATTAGGTTAGCATGATTTTGTTAGTTTAGATGTAATGTAGAAGGTTAGTAGAGCAATTAGGATGAATTTGGAGTGGTTTGGTGATGATGATTAGCAGGTGTACAAAACTGTTTGGATGTAGAACTCTTAGGTTAGTGCATTATAATTCTAGGTTGTTAGCGCAGGTTAATCACCATTAGTTATAGGTTAGATTAGTGCAAGTTTGAGGGAGAATTGTGATGATGCATCTCAGAGTATGTTCATGGTGACCAGATCTTGTTGCTATCGGGTTTGTTGATCTAGTGAGTTTCAAAGCAAACTGAGACCATAGGATTGTAGAGGGAAGAATTCTGAGCAGTTTTCGTGTTTATAGCATGGCGTGTCATGGCCTGGAGAGGGAGAACTGAGAGCTTGAATGTTGCTCGTGCATGGCTGCCATGGGAGAGGAAACCCTAAGTTTCAGATCCAATGAGGAAGACGTAATCTGGACCTTTCATTTCACGTTGGACCTTTGACTAAGAGGGAGATCGGATGGCTCTTATTCAATTCTGAATTTGGAGGGAGATGAGTCAGGTGCCAAACGCACCGTTTCATTAATTGAAACGGGTGGGCCTGGGTGGTATTGCTAATCCCCCCCTATTTTAAGCCCAAATCATTTTGAACGTGGTTTCGTTTCTTTTCTCACCCCCTGCGCTGCTTTTATTTTTCACTAAGTCTGAGTGGTTCTGGGCCTGAGTGTTATTGCTACGCGCACCCTACCCTGCTTGGCCCATCCTGGATATGAACTGCGCGTACTTGCTTAATGAACCCCCCTCCCTTTATTTCATTATTTTTCTTTTATATTCTTTAATTGTTTTTATGCATTTTCATAAATTCATAATAAATTCATAGAAAATCATTTTCACTTCATTCTTTTTACATCATTTTCTTTAGGATGTGTAGAAAATTATAAGAAAATAAAATTGCATTTTTATTTTTATTTCATATTTTTTTCATATTTTCTAAATAAATGTCATTTTACATAGATTCATTTCATGCATGGTTTTGCTAATTTTTGTTCTATTAAATGCCTTCATATTTTTTGTTCATTCTTTTTAGGGTGTTTAGATTAGATATTGAACTTGTAGATTCAATTTAGTTCCCATTTTTAGGAATTAATTTTAGGTGATTAATGTAGGCTTGAACAACATGAACAAAATTAGGGTTTTTTAGGTGATGACTTAGGAAGTTCAATTCATTTCCCTTAGGACTTAGGGTTTAACTAGATTAGTTATGGGACTATAGGGGCTATGGGTAGTTATTAGATCCCTCAGAGAAAAGTCAGGACTCCCCTACTGCTATTACTGTCTGTATATCTGATTGTCTGGTGTGGTGTGCCCTCTGGGGATTATTGCTTGCTTGCTTGGGTATTGGGTTTGTCTGGGGACCTGGGGAAGCTGAAGACTTGTGAAGATGAAGACCATTGGAGATCCAGATGTTGAAGATCAACTGCCAGAGTTGAGGAGGAGGTTCTTGCTAGCAGATGTTGAGGAGACTAGGGTTTAGGAGCTAGGCAGAGCTCTAGGTTAGAAAGCTTGTTTCTCAAACATGGAATGCCTTGTCTGCATCCATCCTTCCTCTATGATTCAAAGTCTCTCTCAAATATCCACCTCCTTCCTTTGGAAGGATCAGTGAATATATTTGAAAGATAGAACTTTTGAGAGGAAACTTTCTGTTTAATGTTAACAGTTGATGAACCACCCTTGGTAGGTAATTAACTGTATAACATTCATTCACTTCACTCGTGTGACTGATTCCTCATCCTGGAGGTTTGAACTTGAAGAAAAGCCATTGCAGATGGAAGACAGATGATCAAAGCCCTTTCCTGAAGGTCATGAAGATGGAGATTAATGCTTGTTGAAGCCTGTAGCTGATTGGAGATTACTTGAAGCCATATGTTGATTCAGAGCTGCTGATGTTGTTTCTTTTGCTGTTGTATTTTATTGCTGATGTATTGATTGGTTTTCTGGACTGTATTGTTTGTTGTCTACCCTGCTGGGTTGAAAGTGAAGTCTGTTCACTTTTGCCTATTGTTTTCTAGGTTCGAGGTTGAGTGGGACTCCCTTGCCTCGCTTGTACTGTTGCATCCATGCATTTTACCGCTTTATTATATCTGTTATTGTTTCTGTTTCTGCCTATCCCGTAGGATCTCTGTTTCTCTCTGTGCAAGAGAGGAGCATGATAGACACTAGGTCTTAACCCATGCATGATAACATTAGGTTAGTTTGATTCCCTTCGCAACCGTAGGTTAGAGTTCTGTCTCTTCTCTCTCAAAACAAACAGAAAAACACATAAAGATTTCAAACACAATAAAAGACACTTCTTCCGTAAAAGAATGTGAACTTATCAAGACGTCATTTTTGTCCGCCGGGACTGTTAATCAAGAAAACCTTTTCAGAAGGAATGAAATCAATCAAGACAAGCTTGTGTCGTACGTGGCCCGAACTACGTTTGCTCTGATCTTTCATGCTGTATGGAAGTACGTAGGCATAGGATGCGATATCCTAGCGAGCAACCTTCCCCTCCTTTCCCGTAGGTAGGCGAACTACGTTGACTCTGATTTCTCGTTCCAGACGGGAATACGTAGGCATAAAGTGCGATACTTTGCCGAGTCTTTTTATTTTCATTTTATTTTCTTTTTCACCCTTGACCTTTAGCGTAGATAGAATAACAATCCATACCCGAAAACAAGCGTGGATCCCGTCGAGTACGACGGACGTGAGGGGTGCTAATACCTTCCCCTTGCGTAACCGACTCCCGAATCCAGGTTTTGGTTGCGACGACCATACCTTTCCCGTGTTGTGCGAGGTTTACTCTGAGCGTTTCCTTTCCCTCCCGTGGGATAAATAACGCACGGTGGCGACTCTTCTGTTCAGCCGGCGCCGATTTTCGCAGTAGCGACAGCTGGCGACTCTGCTGGGGATCCAACGTCCCCTGGCTGCTAAGAACTGCGATGGTTCTTATGCATTTGGGATCCAACGTCCCTTGAGAGAGTCAATCCTAGCGCCTGTTTTCCCGTCGAGGATTTTGCATGGAGTTATTTTATATTTCTAACCTTGTATTTTCAGCTTTGTATATTGATTATTATTGCTGTATTTGGGGTGTGACGGGTGTTCTGATATTGAGAGATAAGCCGGACCTGGGCTTGAGTGCACCTAGAATTAGCGTAGAAAGTAGTGGGCGCGTGCCGGCTTTGCTTGCATTAGTGTCTCATGAAATCTACACTCGGACGAGGTTCTTCTGGTTGGCTTCTTTTTCTGCCCTTTGGGTCGAAGGGGTTGTTGGTCAGCTGAATTGTCGACTCCGGGAACCGATCATTTGGAAGTTGGCTGAGTGAGGCCTCTTCAGGATTTGATGATGCCACTCCTTCTGGGAATCGTATCATCAACCCTGAAAGTCTGTGACGCCAACGACCGCATAGGATGCCGTACCTTGTGCCAGTTATAGGGCCACCCACCTGTGAGGGGATTTGGGGTTATGCAGGTAACTAGACCTGCAGACCACCGGTTATGTCTTGATCAGAGATCCTGGTTATTTGTGGAGAGTTATGAGGTCTGTCAGAGACCATTTGGAGATGTGTTCTGAGGTCTGTCAGAGACTATTTGGAGATGTGTTATGAGGTCTGTCAGAGACCAATCGGGGATATGATTTGAGGTCTGTCAGAGACCAATCGGGGATATGATTTGAGGTCTGTCAGAGACCAATTGGAGATATGATTTGAGGTCTACCAGAGACCGGTTGGAGTTATGGTTTGAGGTCTGTCAGAGACCAGTATGGGAGCTTTGTGTTAGGTCTATCTGAGACCAGGGTTTGATGACTTCTGGATGGTCTATCTGAGACCTTTCTTGATTGGGTTTAGGCTATTCAGCTGCAGCTTTGGTCCCTGTTGCATGTTACTTGCATTGCATTGTCTGCATATCCATTACCATTTGCATTTCACTAACGAGTGTCTGTGCTGCAGGTGCATTTGCATTTCCCTAGTTCTAGTGCCCGGACCTCTGAGTATTGATTATGGCTGGTTTGAGGAAAACAGTTGCGTATAAGTTGCCTTCACCTGATATTACTTCTTTGCTTGGTCTGATATCTCTTGCTGATGAGGAGGTTAGGAGAAGCTTCAGAATGAGCCATGGGAGATTACTGAGATTAGTCTGCAAGCCCACTGCTGATGAGATGAATGGGCTATACACCTTGATGCAGTTCTATGATCCCGCATTGAGATGCTTCACGTTTGCTGACTTTATTCTAGGGCCTACCATTGAGGAGTATGTGGAGTTTACTGAGCTTCCCGTGCAGAACAAGGTTCCCTTTATTCACTCTGCAGCTGAGCCCAAGTTGGAGGACTTAGCCAAAGCCTTGCATATGAACGCTGCAGATCTGTTATTGACTTCTTGGCTTGGGGTGTCAGGTTTCTCTCTGGATTTCTTAGTCGTCAAAGCTCGAGAGTACGCCGAGAACGGTTGTTGGGTGGTTTTCAATGCTATTTTGGCTTTATGCATTTATGGAGTTGTGCTGTTTCCTAACTTGCCCAACTTTGTGGATTTGGATGCTTTCTATCTGTTTGCTGCAGGCAACCCAGTGCCAACGTTGATCGGAGACTTCTATCATTCATTGCACTATAAGAATGAGAACCGAAGAGGAAAGGTTGTGTACTGCTGTGCTCCTCTATTGAATATGTGGTTCAAGAGTCATCTCCCCACGAAGGGACCATTTGTAGGCAGTGCAACCTCAGCCAGTTGGTCAGAACGCCTGATGAGGCTATCTTCCGAAGATGTTGTATGGTTTGATCGAGATTTGTTGGGATCTGAGCTCATCTTTAGTTGTTCTGGATACCCTAATGTGCCGCTGATAGGAAGAAAAGGGTGTATCAATTACAACCCTTCTCTATTCATTCGTCAGTTCGGATATGCGCTGAAGAATCCACCTCAGGAGGAAGAAGTACAGGAATCTCTGTACTTCACCGGTGACGTGAAGGGGGAGTTACTAGCCAAGCTGCAGCATGCCTGGACGCGTATTAACCGCAAAGGGAAGCCGTTGTTAGGAAAGAATGACTGTCAGGCCTATGCACCTTATAGGGTTTGGATTCAGGAGAGGGCTAGTCAGTTGAGGATGCCGTTTCCAGATGCACCAATTCTTGTTCCCGTTCCGGTAGCAGAGCCAACTACTGTTTCTAGGGAAGTCTACGAACAAGTTGTGAAAGAAAAGGAAGCCTTGATGAAGATTAATGAAGGGTTAGAGCAAGAGTTAGGTCAAGTACGCAGTGAGAAAAACAAGGCCGTATATGCTTTCCAACAACAGATCGAGCTGGTAAACAGGTTAGGAGCTGAGTTGACCGAGGAAAAGAAAAAGCGTGAACGTCTGGGGCAAGAGTTCAGAAGTTCCCATGACATGCTGGAAGCCAAAAAGAAAGCGCTCGACGCAGCACACCGAGAGATATCTTCTTGCAACAAGACTTGGAATGCTACACTCACTAATAACAAGAAGAGGGAAGATAAGCTGAAGCAGCAAATTTCCGACCTCGAAGAGAAGTTGAAGTCTAGCATCAAGAAGTGTGAGGAAGAAGTGATGACCCGGTATAGTGTCCAGCATGCACTGAACAAGGCAATCAAATCCAGAGATGAAGCGGTGTCTCAGAAGCGAAAGCTAGAAGATTGCTTCGGAGAAGCAACATGGGAAGAAACTGCTGAAGATGTACGCCGTGTCCTTAAGAGGAGAAACCAGCTTGTTGAAGGGCCGCTTGATCGACCAAGCCATCCGGAGACCAAGAAGTTGATAGAGGAGTACCAGACTTTTGGGAGGATTTGATCATTTCATGTAGTAGCTTGTATGCTTTATTTGCATAGTGCTGACCATCACCAGGACTGTTGGTTGAGGTCATGCCTTCTTTGTACTCTCAGTGATGTTGTACCCTGGGCTTATTGATTCTCTCTGCAATATATGAGGCTTTCTATGATTCAGCTCCGATATTCCTATTGTCAACACTGTCACTGCACCGGCACCTTCGCACTAGAACTGGGGGAATGTACTTCCCTAATGCATAGGCACATTGCATTGCATTCATATTCATATTGCATTACAGGTAATCTTTGAATGGTGTCTTATTCCCTGCTCTGTATCAGGTACTTAACAGGATTCCAGATCAGCATCCGCACCGCTATTCTACACGCTCCAACTGTCGGAAAATCATGGACCAAATTCAGAACGAGATGCAAGATGTGCGCGAGAAGCTCGCCCTCTTCATGCAGACCATGGAAGCTATAGCAAAAGGGCAGGAGAATTTGCAGGCCATGGTCCAGCCTCTGTTGGCTCGCAACGCTGGTCATGGTAATGACGATCATCAGTCCGTCCGGGTTGATGCTGCTCATGGAGACGACACTCCCACGCCAGTGGCTCCGCCTGTGGTCAATATACCTGCTGCTAATGTCAACAACGCTATCGCTGCTGTGAATGGTAACGTCGGAGTGGGGAATGAAACTGCTGTCCATAATGTTGGGCTGGGTGATGTCAATTTGGGAGATAATCTAGGAGGCAACGGCTTTGTCAATACTGGGTTCGGATTCAACGATCGGGGATTCGATAACACTGGCAAGTATGGCTTTAATGCTCAAGGCTTTGGGCAAGATGGTTATGGTATGGTCAATCAGGGTTACGGAGGCTTTGGAAACGGAAACGGTACTGGATTTATGGCTGTTGGTCCTGCTGGAGGTGTTCAAGGGTACGGCAACAGAGGCCGAGGTCCGGGGATGAATCAGATCAGAGCTGGACGTAATAATGCATATGATGGGTACGGAGCTGGAAATGGTCTGTGGCAAGAGGATCAGCAGGAAGACGCCTTCTCTGGAGGAGGTTTTGAAGGGCCGATGGATGATTCCCAAAAGATTAGAATGCTGGAAGAGCAGATGAAGGGAGTCTTAAATCAGAGTGCTGTGGGATTGGACATGGCAACAATGGGCCTGGTACCTGGCTTGAGGGTGCCAATTAAATTCAAAGCTCCTGCGTTCGACAAGTACAAAGGAGACACATGTCCGAAAGTGCATGTGCGAGCTTATTACAGAAAGATGTCTGCATACTCAACTGATGAAAGAATGCTAATGCATTTCTTTCAGGATAGTCTGTCGGGTCCTTCCCTAGAGTGGTACATGGGGTTGGAGCCAACTGATATCAAGACATGGAAGCAATTGGCGGAGGCGTTCGTAGCCCATTACAAGTATAACAGCGACCTGGCGCCCAATCGGGTCCAGTTGGCCGGGCTTTCGCAGAAGAAGGGGGAGAGTTTTAAAGAGTACGCGCAAAGGTGGCGCGATATGGCTGCCAGGGTCCGTCCTCCTGTGGAAGATAAGGAAATGAACGATATGTTTGTCGGCACATTCACAGGGCTGTTCCATGATATGCTTTTTCATACGTCTCTGGCTAGTTTTTCAGACCTGATTCTGATGGGGGAAAAGATTGAGCGTAATATTAAGCAAGGAAAGTTCCAAGTCGAGGAATCAACTACATCTGGCAGTAATAGGAAAGCTTATGGTGGGCGCCGTCAGGGCGAGGCGAGCGCAGTATTTGGAGGCCGAGGCCGAGGCCGAGGCAGGGGAAGAAGTCAATATCGTCAGCCGCAGCAGGTGTCGAGTGTTACTATCCCCTATCAACAACAACCACTACAGCAACAACAACCGGTTCAGCAGCAACCAATGCCACAGCAGCAGCAGCCTCAGCAGGGGGCACAGCAAGCTCAGCGAAGATTCCAAGGTAATAAACCGAGAAGAATGTTTGAGAAGCCTCCCTCAACCTATGCCGATTTGTTGCAGACATTGTTGGGACTGAATCTGGTAGAGAAAAGAACTCTGGCGCCAATAACGGGAGCTCCCCCGTTCGGCTATGATGCAAGCAGGCACTGTGAGTTTCATTCTGGGGCCCCGGGCCACGATATAGAAGGTTGCCATGCTTTTAAGCACGTTGTGCAAGATCTTCTGGACAACAAGACTATCAATTTCGGAACGGCAGGTCCGAATATAGTCCAGAAACCCATGCCCAATCATGGGGCCAACGCCATTCTGATGGAGGAAGGGTTGAATCTGATTATGAATGTTGAAGATTTAAAGACGCCGCTGAGCGAGATAAAGAGCCGACTGTTACAAGGAGGTGTTTACCCAGGATGTAACGAGTATTGCTTGGATTGTTGGGCCCTGGCTGGGGGGTGTGAGGATTTGAAGAAAGGCATTCAGGCCTTAATTGATGAAGGTATATTGCAGTTTGATCGAGCGGCAACTGATGAGCCTGCAGGGGCAGTAGTGGATAATCGGAGTGATGTGGCCACGGTAACAATTCCTCGGAAGACGATCACTATTGCAGCACCAGCTCAGCGACCACCGATTACCATAACTAAGGCCGGGCCTATCCCGTATGAGAACACGAAAGCAGTCCCATGGTCATATGGGCTAGAGGTGTATTGTGATGGGATTAAGATCGACGTTAACAAGCAGCCAGTGGAGATTGTGGACAATGTTGTTGGCTCAGGAGGCATGACGAGGAGTGGCAGGATCTTTATATCTCCCGAAGTGGAGGCTGAAAGGCTAGCGAAAGGAAAAGGGAAAGCGGTGGAAAATGTTCCGGTACAAGCAAATGAAAAAGAAGCAGCATCAAAGGATGTAGAAGAATTCATGCGCTTGATTCGGAAAAGTGATTATAAAATTGTGGAGCATCTGCAGCAGACACCGTCCAAAATATCTATCTTGTCATTGCTGTTGTGTTCGGAAGCTCATAGAAACGCTTTGCTGAAAGTCCTGGACACTTCTTTTGTACCCCAGGATGTCTCCGTAAATCAGCTAGAAGGAGTATTGGCACATGTGAATGCAGGCCACAGTCTGGGCTTTACTGATTTTGACTTGACTCCGAAAGGGAGAGATCATAATATGGCATTACACGTATCGGTTGAGTGCAGAGGATCGGTAATGTCGCACGTATTGGTTGACACCGGATCATCTTTGAATGTGCTGCCCAAGAAGGCGATGATGAAGCTGGATGTTCGAGGGATTTTGTGTACACCCAGCGATTTGGTAGTCAGAGCGTTTGACGGCACGCGGAGAACATTCTTCGGATCGATTACCTTGCCTCTGCAAGTGGGGCCGGAAGTGTTTGCAACGGAGTTTTATATCATGGATATACAGCCTGCGTACAGCTGCTTGCTGGGAAGACCCTGGATTCATGGGGCAGGGGCCGTTACGTCTACCCTGCATCAGAAGTTAAAGTATATGGTCGGAGACAGCGTAGTCACCGTGTGCGGAGAAGAAGACATCCTGGTCAGCCATCTATCTTCGTTTAAATATGTGGAAGTCGACGGGGAGATCCACGAGACGCCATGCCAGGCATTCGAAGGTTTGCGCATCAAGGACAAAGGTCCCGGGCCGAGCAAAGTGCCAGAGATAGCTGTCTCATCGTATAAGGAAGCTCAAGCGCTAGTGGAAGCAGGAGAAGTCAAAGGCTGGGGTAAAGTGCTGGACATTCCTGTGAAAATGGACCGGTTCGGACTGGGGTACCGACCGTCGTCATCAACTCCTTCCGTGGAGGCCCCCCGTTTCAGAAAGTCAATCACCATCTCTGCCAGTGGAGTATGTCATGAAACTGTCAATGCTGCTTCGGAGTCTGATGAAGGAGACAGCGACTGTGATATGGATGCCTGGATTCAGCCAAGCACGCCAGGACAAGGACTGTGCAACTGGTCTATTCAGGAGCTTGTTCCTGTGACTTTTAAACAGTAATGCTTTGCTTTATTAATTGTTGAATAATCTGATGTCTTGCCCGGGGCATCAGGATTTGCTTAGGGCTGTGTTGTTATAAACCTTGCGTGTTAATCATTAAATAAATGGCGTTTTTTCATGTGCAAATACTGTAATCCCTGTCTTTCCTGTTTTGTATTTTTCAATAAAATGGCAATACGGTTATTCGCTTTATACGCATTTTGAAGCACTTAACCATTCCTTTTGCAGGATAACATTTTCAGATGACATCCTTGAACCACCTATGACTCGTCCCGACTTCGATCACCCGGTATTCCAGACCGAAGAAGAGGTTGTCGAAGATAGCGACGTTCCTGAAGAACTGTCTTGGTTAGTGAAGCAAGAGGAAAGAGCCATTCTGCCTCACGACGAGGTTATCGAAATTATCAACTTGGGGTCGGAAGGGGTTGAGAAGAGTATTCGTATCGGAGCCGCACTGCAGAGTGATATCAAGCGAAAACTGGTTGAAATGCTCCGGGAGTATAATGATGTATTCGCTTGGTCATATGAAGATATGCCAGGGCTCGATACAGATATGGTTGTGCATCGCCTGCCACTGAAAGAAGATTGCCCGCCAGTCAAACAAAAACTTCGCAGAACACGACCAGATAAGGCAATGAAGATCAAAGAGGAGGTTCAGAAACAGTGGGACGCTGGTTTCCTGGCTGTGACGAAGTATCCTTCATGGGTTGCCAACATTGTACCAGTGCCAAAGAAAGATGGCAAGGTTCGAATGTGCGTGGATTATAGAGATTTGAATAAAGCAAGCCCAAAAGACGATTTTCCACTTCCTCACATTGACGTGTTAGTTGATAATACCGCTCAATACTCCGTATTCTCCTTCATGGATGGCTTTTCAGGCTATAATCAAATTAAAATGGCGCCAGAGGATATGGAGAAGACTACTTTCATAACGCCTTGGGGAACATTTTGCTACAAAGTGATGCCCTTTGGTTTGAAAAATGCTGGGGCAACATATCAGCGTGCGATGACGACTCTTTTCCATGACATGATGCATAAAGAGATCGAAGTTTATGTTGACGATATGATTGCCAAATCCCAGACGGAGGAAGAGCATCTGGTGAATCTGTTGAAGTTGTTTAAAAGGCTTAGGAAGTTCAGGCTGAGGCTGAACCCTAATAAATGCACCTTCGGAGTGAGATCGGGTAAACTGCTGGGGTTTATCGTAAGCGAAAGAGGAATAGAGGTCGATCCTGCTAAAATAAAAGCGATACAAGAAATGCCGACGCCTAAAACAGAGAAAGAGGTGCGCGGGTTTTTAGGGAGGTTGAACTACATTGCCCGGTTCATATCTCACCTAACGGCCACGTGTGAACCATTATTCAAGTTGCTAAAGAAAGACCAAGCTGTAACGTGGAACGAAAATTGTCAAAGGGCGTTCGATAAAATAAAGAAGTATCTGCAGGAGCCTCCTATTTTGATACCCCCAGTAGCAGGTAGACCCTTGATAATGTATTTGACGGTTCTTGAGGGAAGCATGGGTTGTGTTCTCGGTCAACACGACGAGACGGGGAGAAAAGAGCATGCGATCTATTACTTGAGTAAGAAATTTACAGATTGTGAATCTCGGTACTCAATGCTGGAGAAAACTTGTTGCGCGCTAGCCTGGGCCGCCAAGCGGTTGAGGCAGTACATGCTGAATCATACAACCATGCTCATCTCGAAGATGGATCCAATCAAATATATATTTGAAAAGCAGGCGTTGTCAGGTAGAATTGCCCGGTGGCAGATGGTCTTGACTGAATATGATATTCAATACGTCTCGCAAAAGGCTATAAAGGGGAGTGTGCTGTCTGAGTATCTGGCAGAGCAGCCTATTGAAGAGTACCAATCGATGAGATTCGATTTTCCTGACGAGGATATCATGTACTTAAAGATGAAGGATTGCGAAGAGCCGTTGCCAGATGAGGGGCCAGAGTTGGGGTCCAAATGGAAGATGATATTTGACGGAGCTGTGAATGCTTACGGTAGCGGAATAGGGGCGATTATCATCACGCCACACGGGTCGCACATCCCGTTTACTGCCCGATTGACCTTTGCCGTTACCAACAATGAGGCCGAATACGAAGCTTGTATAATGGGGCTTGAAGAAGCCATTGATTTGCGAATCAAACATCTAGACGTATACGGAGACTCAGCTCTGGTAGTGAATCAGATCAAAGGGGAATGGGAGACACGTCAGCCCAATTTGATACATTACATGAATTATGCAAGGAGATTGTTGCCTTTCTTCGACAAGGTTGAATTGCATCACGTACCGCGGGCAGAAAATCAAATGGCTGACGCCCTTGCCACTTTGTCTTCCATGTACAAAGTCAATTTCTGGAACGAAGCTCCCCAAATCACTATCTCTCGGTTGGACAGGCCAGCTTATGTATTTGCTATTGATGAAGCATCTGATGACAAACCGTGGTATTTTGATATCCTTAATTTCCTGAAGAATAAAGAGTATCCGGCTGGGGCATCCAGTCAAGATCAGAAGACTCTCAGGAGATTAGCAGGTAATTTCTATTTGAACCCAGATGGCGTCTTATCCAGAAGAAACCACGATTTGGTGTTGTTGCGTTGTGTAGACGAGAAAGAGGCGAAGCTTCTCATGGAGGAAATTCACGAGGGTACCTTTGGTACGCATGCTGGTGGGCATGCTATGACGAGAAAGCTGCTGAGGGCAGGTTACTTTTGGCTGACGATGGAAACTGATTGTTTCAAGTTCGCGAGGAAGTGCCACAAGTGCCAAATCTATGCTGACAAGATACACGTGCCTCCGAGTCCTCTAAATGTGATGTCATCTCCATGGCCATTTTCGATGTGGGGAATTGATATGATTGGAAAGATCGAGCCGACGGCTTCTAACGGGCATCGGTTCATACTAGTAGCAATCGATTATTTCACCAAGTGGGTGGAAGCGGCGTCTTACACAAACGTAACGAAGCAAGTGGTGGCTAGATTCATCAAGAGAGATATCATTTGCCGATATGGGATCCCCGAGCGGATAATCACAGATAATGGTTCAAATCTGAACAACAAAATGATGAAGAAGCTCTGTCAGAATTTCAAGATCGAACATCATAACTCCTCCCCTTACCGACCCAAGATGAATGGCGCTGTCGAAGCGGCCAATAAGAATATCAAGAAGATCGTTCAGAAAATGGTGGTGACTTATAAAGATTGGCATGAAATGCTACCTTTCGCTTTGCACGGTTATCGTACGACGGTACGCACATCAACCGGGGCAACCCCGTTCTCGTTAGTATACGGAATGGAAGCGGTACTACCATTGGAAGTTGAGATCCCTTCTCTGAGGGTATTGCGAGATGTTCAGCTGGACGAGGCAGAATGGGTAACGAATAGATTGAACCAACTGAGTTTGATGGATGAGAAGAGGCTAGCTTCTCTGGCATACGGTCGTTTGTACCAAAGACGAATGAAGAAAGCGTACGACAAGAAGATACTTCCGCGAAGCTTTCAGACGGGCGACCTTGTGCTGAAAAGGATTCTCCCGCCGCAAGCAGATCACAGGGGCAAGTGGACCCCCAACTACGAGGGGCCATACGTTGTTAGTAAAGTCTTTTCAGGAGGAGCGTTGTTGTTGTCCACCATGGACGGAGAAGACTTTGCGTCACCTGTGAATTCGGACGCAGTTAAAAAATACTTTGCTTAAAACAGACCCGCTGGACAAAAAAAAGAGAGTCCAGGCAAAAATGGGGCATCCTGGCGAACCAAAAACAGAATGAAAGGTTCGGGCAAAAGTTAGGGATAAAATTGAAAAAAATGTACACCCGCGAAGTTGAAAACCTACACTGGGCGGCTTCGGCAAAAAAGGGTATCCCGGTGAACTGAAAACCCGTAAAGGGCGGTTCACGCAAAAGTTAGGGATTTGAAAAGCAAATGACTGCGGTCCGAATTTGATATTGCAATGAGCATCAATGCGGGAGAATATATTTGAGGAGTCAGTTATCGGATACAACCTCTTCAGAAGTGGGGATACCGGGAAAGCATTAGAGTCGGATGAGTCATAGGAGGATCAGTTCGTGGTGTTCATCTGCATCCCGTTGCCGACATGTGTACAAAATTTAATTTGTCAAAATATTCATGCTTCTTGTGCATACTTATGTATTTGCTTTGCGTAGCTTCCTCTTTTCAGGAGTTACATCCCGTGTACCAAAACTCCGCCCATTCAGGGGCCCAATCAATGAAAATATGTTATTCAGTATTTGACACTGTTCTTTACTGTTTTGTGCATGATAAAACGCCTAAGTTTAGTGAAGCTAGTGTGAGTATAACATCACTGGCCCTTGCCAACGATTGTTAAAGCTTTGAATTAACTGAGTGTAACGTCACTAACCTGAATTGATTTGATTGCATAGGCTTGTCGTGTCTTGTTTGTGTTGTTGCAGGTTTCATAACCATACGAGGAAGGTGATCAAAAGATTGCGATAACGAAAGACTCATTCCCCACGCAGGTCGTGCATGTTCTTCCTGAAGAAGGATAGAATTTCCCAGCTAGCCGTAGTTTATCCAAAGGACGTGCTCCAGAAAGTTATTCGTCCTCAGCAGAGTTTGGCGATTTCAAGATCATAAGGCTGTATTCAGACAGGTTCATTTTTCCCCGCAGGGTCATGCACTCTCCCCCCAAGGGAGTCAGTTAATTTTCCCCAAGAGAATCATTCCATCCCCAGCGGAATTCTCTTTGCAAGCGTTTTCATTCCTTCCAGTGGAACTCGAAGATTGTGACTCTCCCAAGCAGAGTCGACGGTGGGTCCTGTCATTTATTTTGTCAGGGATACTGGTGATATCAGTTCACGTTCCAGCAGAAAGTCCGATCGAACTATGCACATCTGCTATTTCCCAGCAAAGTTATATTCCCCAGCAGGGGGTTACTTCAACAAGTTGCTCGACTTGAGTTCCCAATTTCCCAGCAAGGGTCGACTTCACCCTTCCAGCATTTATTTTGCTGGAATAATTTTGTAGCATCTGGCTATCCCCGGCGGAGTCGGCATTATCCTTCCAGCATTTATTTTGGCTGAAGCAGTTTCTGTGCTCTAGCAGTTCAGGCGGAGAGAGCTCTTGCTCAAATAAATTACCAAACAGTCAAGATCTCGACGTGAGACATTCAATGATAATGTCAGTTTCGGCAGTGTTCCCCACAGAGTTAGCATGATGAAATTCTCTTTGTCTCTAACAGAGTCATTTATGCAAATGTCTCTTATTTTCCCCGCCAGAGTTAGTAGGCAAAATCTCTCCTTATCCCCAAGCAGAGTTTGTTCGTCATCAACGGGTTCCATGAATCAGAATTTCAGAGGCCACCGCCGGTTATCAGAGCAGGCGTCCGATAGTTGGTTTCCAGACATCCCCAGTAGAGTTCATCTCAAAGTCGCTGTCACGTCAGTGCTAAGAAGTTTGTGGGTGTGGATCATTGGAGAACTAAGTCCTGACGCGGACAATTTACGCCTGGATTGACGGGATTTCTTCAGAAGTGGGCGTCCTAACGCGGACAGGTTTATTTCCTTGGATTGGGGAGATGTGTTAGTCCTATCGTGGGCAGATTCGGGTTCTCGAAATTAGTGGAATGGGAGGTCATGACGTTGACAAAAGTGATTACTCTTTGCGTTGGTGTCCTGACGTGGACAGATCAGACCAGGATGTGGGTCCTTACGTGGACAAGTCTTATTTCCTCAGCAGGTCGAAGATGCCTGAGTCCTAACGCGGACAAATCAAGACGAGATCAGTGTCCTGACGTGGACAAATCAAAGAAATTATTATTCCTAACGTGGAGGAGGGGGTCCTATCGTGGACGATGTAGTCCTTACGCGGACATATCAGAATAGGTTTCCTTATGTGGAAAGAGATGATTCCTTACGTGGAAAAAGATAGTTTCCTTACGTGGAAGTGATAGCATTCCTGACGTGGAAAGAGGGGAGTCCTTACGTGGACGGATTAAAATGGTTTCCTTACGTGGAAAGACGAGTTTATTCCTTACGTGGAAGGATTGAGTCCTTACGCGGACATATCAAGATTGATTCCTGACGGGGAAAGAAATGGATTATTCCTGACGTGGAAGAGTTTAGTCCTGACGCGGACAGATCAAAGAAGATATTCCTAATGTGGAAGAAGAAGTTTATTCCTTACGCGGAGAAATTGGGGTCCTTACGTGGACATATGCAAGAAAAGTTGAATCCTGACGGGGACAGGTTCAGAACCAGAATTGATTTCCTTACGTGGAAAAATTGGAGTCCTGACGCGGATATGCCAAGTGGTATTGGAGTCCTGACGTGGACAGATTGATATAGTTCTCCTTATGTGGAAAGAAGATGGCTTCCTGACGTGGAAAGATGAAAGGGTTAGTCCTGACGTGGACAAATGCAGAAGAAATGATTCCTAGCGTTGACAGGTGTTAATCCTAACGTGGAAGAATTTTATTCCTAACGTGGGCGATTCAGTTTATGGAAATGCAGACGAATTATCCCCAGCGGAATTGCCGATATTTTTCCGGGTTAACAGCAAAGGGAGTCCTAACGTGGACAGATTTTAGTGGAGGTTTCTTCGTATTGACGACAGACAGTGTCCTAACGTGGACAAGTAAGCAATCTGTTATGACAGAATCTTCTTCAGAGCGATGAAGACAATCCCCAGCACGGTCGCGCGAGATCAGTGGGTTGCTGTAACAGTCAGATTCAGCTGATGAATGTCGTTCCCCAAGCAGGAGCGCGATTTAGTTTTGCGGTTGGCAAATTTCTGGTTTCACTAGTATTCAACCGTCTCGTACCGCGAATGTCTGAAGGCTCCGGGCTCTTCACCCAATCGGGTCCAAGTCGCTTGAATAGGGGCAGCTGTTGCACCCTAAAATTTGCCCAACCTTATTCACTTGGTTTATGTTTCATTATCATTAGCATTTGCATATAGAGTCATGTACATAGACTAACCATCTGCATAGCATAAGCATAGCAAGTCATTCAACAGGGGACCAATCATTATTCTCATCTCTAGAGGCCTATCAAGAGGTTATTGTCCCAATTCAATCTCATTCAAGTCATCAGGAAAGAATTTGAAAGCAAAGAGTTCAGCAGATCAAGCCTTGAGTCCATCTCCTAGCTGAAGGTATCTGAGGATCAACAAGAGGGTTGTGAGCTGTGAAGTGAAGGCATGGAGAGTATCTAGACATTATGAGAGACCTAGAAAGTCATTTGGAGAAGGAGACAAGTCATTGATGAGAGCACAAGAGCTACAGTTGAAGGCAGTCAACTAGGGTTTCATCTGGGTCAACCCTAGGTCAACCCTAGGTCAATTGACTGATTTGAGGGGCATTCAAGTATATTGGAGAGATGTGGGGTTCATCATTGGACATATGAAGAAGGATATGAAGATATGCTAAGGAGAATTCAAGAGAAATCAAGGAGAAGAGGAGTTTCTAAATTAGGGTTTCTGTGTAAAATCCCCTAGTTTAGGTCAAATTTCCAAGCAAGATAAGTCAAAATACTAGCTTCAAATGGCTTCTTGGCCAACATGGAACTTGTAGAGGATCTCAATACCTTTAATTTGAGTGGTGGAAGACATCAAGGAGATTTATAGAACTCAAGTTATGGTCCTTGCAAGTTATAGGTCATCTGAGGTATCTGAATTTTTGTCTGTGAAAGTGACTTGACTTCCAAGCAATTTTTACCCCTCAAGGAGATTTCAAATGAATTCTTGGTCAACATAATAATTGTTCCTAATTGTCTTAGCTTTCTAGAATGGTATAGCATGCCTTCATATGATGTGTGGAACTCAACTTATGGTCTTGGCAAGCAAAGGGTATTTTGGGCATTTGTGAATTACAGGTCATTTTAACCTATGTCCAAAACTCATACAAGGAGGCCTCAAATGGAAAAACTTACAACATCAAACTTGCTCCAAATGGGATTTTAAGTCTAGAAAGAAGGTCACAATTTATTGGAGAAGCTCATAACATGAAGTTGCATAATTGGTCAAAATGTGAACTAAAATGGCTTATAATTCAAAGAAATTCAAAGTGAAAAATGGTTTGGGAGATTTATGAGTCCAAATGGAGACTTCCAATATATGATTTTGAATGGAAAAGCAATTCTAAGAACAATGGTTCAAACACTTTTTTGAGTTTAGAAGGAAAAAAGAAAGTTATCCATGGTTACTTGTAATTTAAGAAACATAGCCAAAATGGATCAAATTTGGAAGGCAAGGGAATGTGTAAGATGGATCTAGAATGTTCATGTGAGCTCTATATATTCATGAAATGAAGATTGATCAAGGGTTGGCTTCATTTTCACCAAGAATTTCCAAAATCCTCTCATTCTTTTTCATTGAAGTTTCATTCCAATTCCTCAAATTCTTCACCAAATCATCATCAAAATCAACTTCATTATACTGTTTCATCATCATGGATCATAATTCAATCAAGAACTAAGTGTGATTCCTCCATTTTCGAGCACTTCCATCATCAACATCAAAATCACAATCTCCATTGGACAGCACAATTCAAGCCAGGAATCATCAAAGTATTGCATACAGAATTGAGTATTGAGTTAATTGATCAAGATCCAAGCCTTGGAAGCCTCAGATCCACAAGTCTCCATAGCTGTTTTCAAGATTTTACACCAGGTGTGTTTTCATTCAAACAGCTTAATTCAATTAGGTTAGCATGATTTTGTTAGTTTAGATGTAATGTAGAAGGTTAGTAGAGCAATTAGGATGAATTTGGAGTGGTTTGGTGATGATGATTAGCAGGTGTACAAAACTGTTTGGATGTAGAACTCTTAGGTTAGTGCATTATAATTCTAGGTTGTTAGCGCAGGTTAATCACCATTAGTTATAGGTTAGATTAGTGCAAGTTTGAGGGAGAATTGTGATGATGCATCTCAGAGTATGTTCATGGTGACCAGATCTTGTTGCTATCGGGTTTGTTGATCTAGTGAGTTTCAAAGCAAACTGAGACCATAGGATTGTAGAGGGAAGAATTCTGAGCAGTTTTCATGTTTATAGCATGGCGTGTCATGGCCTGGAGAGGGAGAACTGAGAGCTTGAATGTTGCTCGTGCATGGCTGCCATGGGAGAGGAAACCCTAAGTTTCAGATCCAATGAGGAAGACGTAATCTGGACCTTTCATTTCACGTTGGACCTTTGACTAAGAGGGAGATCGGATGGCTCTTATTCAATTCTGAATTTGGAGGGAGATGAGTCAGGTGCCAAACGCACCGTTTCATTAATTGAAACGGGCGGGCCTGGGTGGTATTGCTAATCCCCCCCCCCTATTTTAAGCCCAAATCATTTTGAACGTGGTTTTGTTTCTTTTCTCACCCCCTGCGCTGCTTTTATTTTTCACTAAGTCTGAGTGGTTCTGGGCCTGAGTGTTATTGCTACGCGCACCCTACCCTGCTTGGCCCATCCTGGATATGAACTGCGCGTACTTGCTTAATGAACCCCCCTCCCTTTATTTCATTATTTTTCTTTTATATTCTTTAATTGTTTTTATGCATTTTCATAAATTCATAATAAATTCATAGAAAATCATTTTCACTTCATTCTTTTTACATCATTTTCTTTAGGATGTGTAGAAAATTATAAGAAAATAAAATTGCATTTTTATTTTTATTTCATATTTTTTTCATATTTTCTAAATAAATGTCATTTTACATAGATTCATTTCATGCATGGTTTTGCTAATTTTTGTTCTATTAAATGCCTTCATATTTTTTGTTCATTCTTTTTAGGGTGTTTAGATTAGATATTGAACTTGTAGATTCAATTTAGTTCCCATTTTTAGGAATTAATTTTAGGTGATTAATGTAGGCTTGAACAACATGAACAAAATTAGGGTTTTTTAGGTGATGACTTAGGAAGTTCAATTCATTTCCCTTAGGACTTAGGGTTTAACTAGATTAGTTATGGGACTATAGGGGCTATGGGTAGTTATTAGATCCCTCAGAGAAAAGTCAGGACTCCCCTACTGCTATTACTGTCTGTATATCTGATTGTCTGGTGTGGTGTGCCCTCTGGGGATTATTGCTTGCTTGCTTGGGTATTGGGTTTGTCTGGGGACCTGGGGAAGCTGAAGACTTGTGAAGATGAAGACCATTGGAGATCCAGATGTTGAAGATCAACTGCCAGAGTTGAGGAGGAGGTTCTTGCTAGCAGATGTTGAGGAGACTAGGGTTTAGGAGCTAGGCAGAGCTCTAGGTTAGAAAGCTTGTTTCTCAAACATGGAATGCCTTGTCTGCATCCATCCTTCCTCTATGATTCAAAGTCTCTCTCAAATATCCACCTCCTTCCTTTGGAAGGATCAGTGAATATATTTGAAAGATAGAACTTTTGAGAGGAAACTTTCTGTTTAATGTTAACAGTTGATGAACCACCCTTGGTAGGTAATTAACTGTATAACATTCATTCACTTCACTCGTGTGACTGATTCCTCATCCTGGAGGTTTGAACTTGAAGAAAAGCCATTGCAGATGGAAGACAGATGATCAAAGCCCTTGCCTGAAGGTCATGAAGATGGAGATTAATGCTTGTTGAAGCCTGTAGCTGATTGGAGATTACTTGAAGCCATATGTTGATTCAGAGCTGCTGATGTTGTTTCTTTTGCTGTTGTATTTTATTGCTGATGTATTGATTGGTTTTCTGGACTGTATTGTTTGCTGTCTACCCTGCTGGGTTGAAAGTGAAGTCTGTTCACTTTTGCCTATTGTTTTCTAGGTTCGAGGTTGAGTGGGACTCCCTTGCCTCGCTTGTACTGTTGCATCCATGCATTTTACCGCTTTATTATATCTGTTATTGTTTCTGTTTCTGCCTATCCCGTAGGATCTCTGTTTCTCTCTGTGCAAGAGAGGAGCATGATAGACACTAGGTCTTAACCCATGCATGATAACATTAGGTTAGTTTGATTCCCTTCGCAACCGTAGGTTAGAGTTCTGTCTCTTCTCTCTCAAAACAAACAGAAAAACACATAAAGATTTCAAACACAATAAAAGACACTTCTTCCGTAAAAGAATGTGAACTTATCAAGACGTCATTTTTGTCCGCCGGGACTGTTAATCAAGAAAACCTTTTCAGAAGGAATGAAATCAATCAAGACAAGCTTGTGTCGTACGTGGCCCGAACTACGTTTGCTCTGATCTTTCATGCTGTATGGAAGTACGTAGGCATAGGATGCGATATCCTAGCGAGCAACCTTCCCCTCCTTTCCCGTAGGTAGGCGAACTACGTTGACTCTGATTTCTCGTTCCAGACGGGAATACGTAGGCATAAAGTGCGATACTTTGCCGAGTCTTTTTATTTTCATTTTATTTTCTTTTTCACCCTTGACCTTTAGCGTAGATAGAATAACAATCCATACCCGAAAACAAGCGTGGATCCCGTCGAGTACGACGGACGTGAGGGGTGCTAATACCTTCCCCTTGCGTAACCGACTCCCGAATCCAGGTTTTGGTTGCGACGACCATACCTTTCCCGTGTTGTGCGAGGTTTACTCTGAGCGTTTCCTTTCCCTCCCGTGGGATAAATAACGCACGGTGGCGACTCTTCTGTTCAGCCGGCGCCGATTTTCGCAGTAGCGACATCTATATGCCCCAAGTCTGGGTACTTGGTGATTTGTTATGAATTTCCTTCAGAGAAGGTTGCAACTTTGCTTGATGGTCAGGACGACCTGGTCTTGCCCCAGTTTGAACATGGCAATGGTTTGCCCCAGATTAACCAGTTCTGACATATGGGAGCTGAACTCGGATGACTTGCCCCTGCTCGAGCTGTTGAGTGATTTGCCCCAGCCTGTGGGCTCTGAGGTAGTCTTGCTTCGTGACAGCCACTGAAAGTCAAGTTCCTTCTCGGTTGCCCCTTGTTGAGATGTCCTTGAATACCTAGCATTGATTTGCAATTAAAATTGTACATTTACAAATGGTAATAATTAATGCAAAGTTCGATGCAAGTCTGAAAAAGTATCGTTTATTGAAGTGTTGTGATAGTGAGATGAATGGACCATTAGCCCAAACATTGTGCTGTTTGATTGGTGCGAAAAGATATTGCAAGAATAATGACACCAATGTTAATGATTAACAATCATGTGAGGAGTCAGGTTACGCAACCTTGTGAAAGTATGCTTTCAGAATAAACCTCGCCTCAATTAGGTCTTTCGAGGGCTGTAACGTGGTCTAGTTCACGGTTATGAAACAAAGGATATTAGGCTCAAAGTATGATTTGTACCCACCCCTTCTCCTTAATGATCTACAGTCCTACGCTCAGTTAATTCTACACTTGTCCGGACGGTGTAAGCTTGAAGGTTCAAGGTTTGCTCGACGTGGCAGTCACCTTATTTTGATGGATGCCAGTGCCCCTTTGATCTGGGTGGCCACTGAATCCTTTTTGTTTTTTTTGTTGAGGGTTTCGGGGGCCTCTTTTACTTTTGTTTTTGATCCCTAACTTTTGCATGGATTGATTTTGTTTGTCAAATCCATCGGGATTGCCTTGATTTTGCCTAAGTCCCCTCTGAGGTGTCTGACTTAGAAGGCTTTTGATTTTTTTGAATTTTGTATTTTGTTGTGACTGCCCGGTTGTGAGTCATTGGTGAACAACCGTCTTTTGGATTTTGCTTTGTTGATTCAAGTGCGGGGTTGAATTAGCTGAACACTACCCTGCCCCAGGTTAAGCGTAAGGTTTGAATATCCGAAGGAAACTGCTACTTCTAGGCTCGAAGTGGTTTACTAGGGATTAACTCCTTATATCTCCGTTGTTTGGGGAATTGAAGCAATGCATGTACATCATTGACGATATTCGGTCTGAAAGCATATGATTTGCAATTATGGGTATCTCGTTTTCATCATCCTCCCTTGAATCATGCTAAACAACAATGAATAGAGTGGAGTGAATAAACGTATCGGTGATAAGTGAAAAATGAGTGAATACGACATAATTAATTCAAAACATGCATAAACAATACATTAATGAAAACCAAATACGAATGGCAATTGTTCCAAGCATACAGTACTTAAACACACAAAGACAAAACATAAGGAAAACGAAAGATTAAATGGCAGCATGACGGCCTTCTTCGGGGAATGAACTTGACTGGAATCGATTTGATGTTGGCACTAGTTGACTGGTGGCATCGGATTGTTGATGATATTTGGAGACTTCCCATTGAAGTTGATAGCATCCCTATCGATCATGTCTTGAATTATGTGCTTGAAAGCCCTGCAGTCCTCAATGGTGTGACCTGGAGCGCCCTTATGAAACTCACAATGAGCATTTGCATCGTAATCGGCAGGAATGACAGTTGGAGGAACCAAATCTCTCGGAACAACAGCTTTCTTCTCCATCAACTGAGCAAAGATTTTGGCATATGTCATTGGTAGACGATCAAAGACTCTATCTGGTCTCCATGTTCTCTGCGGACGCTGTGGGTGAGCACCTTGTCGTTGCTGAGTAGCTTGCATCTGCTGTTGCTGAGGAGGATACTGATATCCTTGTTGGTTGTAGGCTTGTTGCTGAAGAGCCTGTTGTCGTGGCATCTGAGCTTGCACTGCTTGAACAGCTGGCTGATAAGGCATTGGAGCATATTGCGCAGCAGGAACATATGGATACTGATAGTAGGGAACTTGATAAGGCATATGAGCGGGAGCTTGTTGAGAAGCTTGCCCTTTCTGCAAAAAGATGGCATTTGTTTTGCCCTCCTTCTTCTTGTATCCATTGAAAGGCTTCTTGGCATTGGCCTGGTTGTTAGAACCTCCTGGGATCTTTCCACTCTTTAGCCCTTCTTCAATTCTCTCACCAACGATCACCAAGTCAGAAAATCCAGCGGAGACACTACCGATCAGCTTTTCATAGTACTGGCCTTGTAAAGTACCCATGAAGATGTCAATAAGTTCATGGTCAACAAGAGGTGGATGCACCCTTGCGGCTAGCTCTCTCCATCGTTGCGCGTACTCCTTGAAGGATTCGTTGTCCTTCTGAGTCATACTCTGAAGTTGAGTACGATTCGGAGCAAGATCGGTGTTGTACTTATACTACTTGACAAATGCATTGGCTAGCTCGGCCCAAGTGCGCACACTGCTACGTTCCAGTTGCATATACCATTCAAGTGATGCCCCAGACAAACCATCTTGGAAGCAATGAATCATGAGCTTTTCGTCCCTGGCATAGGCAGCCATCTTGCGACAGTACATCTTCAGATGAATATTTGGGCAACTGAGACCTTTGTACTTCGAAAACTCAGGCACCTTGAACTTCGGAGGAATGACAACATCAGGCACCAAGCATAATTCCAAAGCACTGAAGGAATTTGAACTGTGCCCTTCCATGGCTCGGAGTTTCTCGGCTAGATCTCGGCACATCTTCATGGCTTCTGAATCCTGAACAGCAACAGGACTGGAAATGGGGATAGCAGCATGATAGTTCTGAACGTCGTCATAATGATCCATCAGAGTATCTTCGGTATGGGGAGCTGGGATTGGATGAGAAGTGTTCCCTTCGGCTGCGTTATTGAAGTTCAACGGCATCCCATGAGGATTTAGAATTGGAACCAAAGGGATGGCAGTAGACCCTTGTCCTTGACCATTTTTGTTGACGACAACAGCAGCTTCACGTTGTTCTTCCTCTCTTCTGGCCGTGAGGATGGCTTCGAGGATCTGGTCAATCTTTCCTTTCATAGAATCCAACTCTTCCCTGAAGGTAGCTTGCTCCTGTTGAATCTGCTCCATCATTCGTCTTGTATTGGCTCTAGTTGCATACTGGTGTCGAGGAATCAGCTTGATTTACTGGATATGAAGGAAAGAGAAACATGAGAAACTGATGAAGGAAGGAGAATGCAAGGTGCACAACAAATGAGATGCAATGCAAATGATATGCAATGCAAGATGCAAGATCCAGGATCACAGGATCACAAATTCAAACAATTCTTAGATTAGTCGGGTGGACGGTTCAAGGACCACAGTCACTGCTCAAAGAAACCCCCGCAGGTAGGATTCTAAAATGGGTAAGTTCCTAGAGTCATGGATATCTTTCAAAGATATTACTGCCATGACAAAGCCTCATCACGACGATAACATCCTCACTAGAATCTCCTCTAGGTGAGGTTCTCGTATCTTCCACGCGAGAAAGACTCCTCGGAGGCATCAACTACACAACCATCGACACACGGGTTCTAGAAAAGGTTCTCAGAGTCATAGATCGAGGTTGAAAATATTACTGTAAGAAAGTAATACGTTCAAGGGATCTCATCTGATTGGGGCGTTCGTATTAATTCACAAAGAATTAACACTACCAACCACCATGGATAAAACGGTTTATGGTCCTTGGGATAAACGATTCAAACTCGAAAACATTATTGTAATGGCAAAGACTCACCACAACAACAATATCTCCAAGGAATCTACTCCAAGCGGGGTTTTTGCTTCAACTTAACGTGAAAGACTCCATGCAAGTCTCCACTACACAACCACCATCCTAATCCTAGGGTTATACTCGGACTCGGGTGTAGAGCCATCTCACAAAGTAACCATAGTATAGCAACCCCCACAATGCCTAAAGCATAAGTAACCAAGACAAGGATGCCAATAAATAAGCGAGAAGAAAATAAAAGACAACAAGCTAACAACTCAAACTAAGATAGGCTTGACTCTCTCTTGCATGGAGCAATATTCCCCAGCAGAGTCGCCACCTGTCGCACCTCGAAAATTCATTTCGAACATACGACCCTCGCACAAAAGGCGCGGAAATGCGGTTCGACAGAGTCGCCACCGAACTTTATTTTTCCCGAATGAACGGGAGAGGAAAATATCAAGAAAACCTCATAAACGCGGAAGGAACACGGTCGTCGCAACCATATTCCTGGGTTCGGGAGTCGGTTACGCGAGGGGAAGGTATTAGCACCCCTCACGTCCGTCGTACTCGACGGGAACCTCTTAATTCGAGTTAATGGATGTTAGCTAAACTTAATTCTTCTCTTCTCGCTACTAGATGCTAAAGGATACTATAAAGGGATAAAAACACTAGGGGAAAGGGGATGGTTAGAGGATGGGGTGCTCGCCAAGGATTGGGGCCATTGTGCCTACGTATGCTCATTCAGACGAGAATGAGAAATCAGAGCGTCGTAGTTCGACTACGGGAAAGGATGGGGGAAAACGGAAGATGGATATAAGTGTGCTCGCCAAGATCATCGCAATCTTGTGCCTACGTATCTTACATTCGGACGAGAATGAAGAATCAGAGCAGTCGTAGTTCGTGGATACGACCACGAAAGAAACGGGTTTGAACTGGATTTGAAGTGAGTACGGATGACAATTACTCGAAGTTTAAGAAAGACTTCTCGGACCCGAGTAATCGGGAGAATGAACCAAAGACTTGGAACTCTCTCTTTTTCATCTTGAAGAATAATATTATGTTTGATTGGTGTTTGAACCGATGACGATTACTTTAGCTTAAGAAAGATTTCTCGGACCAAAATAATCGGGAGGACGAACCAAAGACTTGGAACGCTCTCTTTTTCATCGTAAGATAAGTTGTATTTGAAAGGATGAGGTTGAAATGATAACGATTAATTGAAGCTTAAGAAAGACTTCTCAAACTCTAAATAATCGGGAGAGCGGACCAAAGATTTGGAACACTCTCTTTTTTATCGTGAAAGGAAAGTTGTTTGAGTTGGAGATAGTTGAACGATGTCGAGTTGTTAATGTTATTTAGAGGCGTCAATTGTTCACACCCGAATAAGACAACTCGCATGTAAGCAACTGAAAGCAAGATCAAAGACTTGAACCTACTTTTTACACCTTGAAAAGAATTAAATAGTTGTTAATTGATTGATGGTTTGTTTCGAAAATCCGCTTGACGCTGGATCAAGGGTTTGACTCGTTATCACGTGCAAAGCGTGTTGAAAATGAAATTGCTTAAAAAAGAGACCGACTTGACTTATGCATCAAGGGTCGAGTTGTAATAGGTTGATGGCGAATGCGTATGAGCACTCGACTTACAGGGGTTTGAAAATGGCTCGATGATGAATCGAGAATTAGTCTGAAAATAGTTTGAATCCGCTCTAGTCCATATGGGTGCTCCTAGGAGATAAACTAATAGTCAAAGAAAAACGAAACATATATCGGAATGGGAGAGGGGTACATGTAAGTTACACGGGATTGCACGAAATAAAGGGGTCTCATTTTCAGGTAGCCCAAGAGAAAGCCGTGTGTGTGCATTGTGTCCTAAACTATGCCTTGAGCAAAGTCGGGCACGACTTAAAATCAAGATACCTGCAAATAACCAATGATACAACAGTCCACCAATTTGGCTTTTAGGAGTTTCGATAATTTATTAGGTATTTTCAAATATAGGTGAATGAATATGAATAATGAGATATGATAATAAATAATATGAATAAATAATGTGACAATAATATAGTAAGATAATATAACAATAATATCCACAATAATATTTGACAGAAATTAAAGTTAGATGGTTAGTGAATCGAATCGGGACACGAAAGAATGGATCTCGTCTTAATCGCAAACATAATGCCGATTAATCGAAGGTAGCCTATCACGTTCCCAAAGTACGGAAAATGACCCCAATGGTCATTCACCATAGATTTGAAATCGAGAAGGTTATCAACCTCGATACGCGACGCTTACGAATAAAAGACTTCATCGATACAAAAATCGAAATAAAATCGGAGAAAGAAGGTGGTCTCAGATCCTTTGTTTCACGTCAATATTTTGACGGCTAAACGGCGGAAACTTTGTCATCGACCCAAAACATGATGGAAATGAATAAAAAGAAAATACAACCAAAAGTAAAACCCAAATTTATTTACTAAATAACTCTTATAATATTAGTTGAAAATATTGACGAAAGAAAATTTTACATAAAATAGAAGTAATCAAAATTATTTTATGAAAGTCATTTATAAAGCTTTATATTAAAACTCTAAATTTGAAAAGACAAAGGATACAGAAGTGTGTAATCAGAGTGCGGGTATCACAGTGAAATAGGATATGAAGCCCACTTAAAATCCATCAAGTGGGGCTCGGTCAACACACTCAACACAAGAAACTTATCCTCTTATTCACAAAAGCCAAATAAATTTGCCAAAGTTAGATAAAAAAAGAATAAAATAATTACTTAGAAACAAAAGGACCGACAATGCGGTCTTCCTCTCCCTCAGAAAGAAACCACAACGAATCCTAACCATGAAACTGCAAAGATATCGCAAATCGTGGAGGAAACCAACTCAATCTTACTTCTCTTGATCTGGGCTTTGTTCGTCGCCCTCTCTCAATCTCACTTTTGCTTGCTTGTTTTTTAGTTCATCTCAGGTTTGTGGGTTTTCATGTTAGAAGTTTTTGTTCCGCCAACGCTCGTTTCCCCCTTCGTCTTTCGGTTTTATTCTGTTCTGGTTTTTGTGAGTCTATGAGTTGGATATTGAAGTTTGGGTCGAGGGGTTTTGGAATCTTGCGAATGGGGAACGAAAAAGGGTTGACGATTCGGAGTGTCAAAGAGAGTTTCTGGATTGTGCAACAATCTGGGTGAGGTTTAGTGGCGGAAGTTGGAGGATTTGCGGATGGGGTTATGGTTCGATAATGAGTTTGGAGGAAATGAGTTGGAGGGGTTTACGGGTTCTGGGATTTTCGGTTTTGGTGATAGTGGGTTATTACGGTATGGTTCGATTGTGAGGTTTGAGTTGATGAAGTTTGGCTTGCAAAAATGGAAAAGGAGACAGTCATGGTGTTGTTGATGAAGGGGGAGTTGAAGATTAAAGAAGGTTTCGGTTTGGTGGAAGTTTAAGGGGTTGGTGTTGAAGTTTGGTGTTGTTGATGGAGTGAGATTTCTGAAGATGATTTTCGAGGAAGAAGAAGAGTGAGGTTTTGGTTTTTCTTCGTGCAATGGTATGTTTGTGATAGCAAGATGATTGTGGTGCTTTGTGAATGCTTGAAGTTGAGCTGATGAAGGAAGGTTGAAGAAAGACTTGGAGCGGCTAGGTTAGGGTTCCATGTTTAGGGTTTGGAGGCTGAAACTCTTTAGGGTCTTTTTTTTTATGCAGCCTCCTCTCCTAGTTTTATATGGAGAGACTCCCCGAAGGATTGAGGTGAGGCTCTACTTTTGTAGTACGATTCACTCAACTTCTTTTTTTTTGTCTGTAGTGAGGTAGAGACCTTAATTGGTTTTCACTGCAGTAACTGCCCTTTTCTGTACTTTTATTGTGGTAATTGATTTGTAACTACATTTGAAAAATGATGCAGGGGTTCTAACTATTTCCTTTTCTTTGTTTGTGAACTGATACAGGTTGCAGGTGATTATTTGGCTTGGGAATGAATTGAAGCTTGGCTGACGGTTTCTTTTGAGACTCGGCGTGCACATATCAAACAGTTATAGATTCCTCACTCTAAGATATGTAAGCTCATCATCATATTCTCATTTCTCTTCATTTAACATTGGTGACATGAGGGTTTTGATTATTTTCTACGTATTTACCATTTTCCTTGCATTGTTTTAACATGTGCTGTGTTGTGATTTATTAGATGTGAACTCTGTTACTGAAATCTTTTGTGAAGTTGTAGCCCATGATCACGGAAGTTGCATTGTAATGTTGAGATTGTCTTGAAATCTTGGCTCTGGAAGTTTGTCCACTTTTCTGGTTTTTTAAACTTGTAGGAACCCTTTATCAATTCTGAAATTGGTACGTGGACATCTGTCAGTTTCCATCGAAACGAACACGAGGTACATTACGGACCTGCTGCGGATTCTAATTGTTTTCTGCATTGCTTTTTGCTGTCTATTATTTGGAGATTGTGACTTATGAATGGGAGTTCTTGATGCAGGTCATAAAATTTGTGGCATGTTGTCGGTAGAGGTGAAATTTGGATGCGCAGGTGATCGGTGGATTTTAGTTGTGTTTTCAAACGCTGTTTGTGGTTAATTTCGCAATGTTTTTATCTGTTTTTCGAAGCTTTAGTTGTCATTATCTGCATTACGCGTAGTTGTGTGTCTTCGAGTCTTATTTTTAAGTTTATGTTACTTTTGCCGCTGGTGCGTTTGATTTGGTTTCTTTTAGTGTGTTTTTGACAGGAATAGATAGCACGACAATCGCACCGCATTCGGGGGAAAAGAAAAGTCAAAAAAGGGAAATCAGAGCTACAACATGGGTACCCGTGTTGCACAACACGGCCCGTGTCATGGAGGACACGGTTGGCAGACACGGGTGGACCAAAGCAAAAGAAAAGAAGACTCAGACTTGCAACACGGGTGCCCGTGTCATGCAACACGACCCGTGTTGCAGCCCTTGGAGAGGAGACACGCCCTGAAGAAGTCAGCAGCCTGACACGGCCACCCGTGTTGCACAACACGGCCACCCGTGTTGCACAACACGGCCCGTGTCAGGGCCACTGAAAGTGAAATTTCTCTGTTTTCTGATTTTTTGCTGTCAGACCTATTTCGAAGGGCATTTGAGACATTTCGCGATGTAATTTGAATTTAGATATAAGAGGCACATTTTAGAAAGTAGGGGACACTTTTGATTTGATATTAGGATTGACAACTGAGAGGAGAGTTTGGATGGAAACAGAGGATCGATCAAAAGCGGAAGCAATTGATGATCCAAGGATTTCAACTTGCATTGTAATGATCTTCTCCTTTTCAATTCTAATTACTTTTATGTTTCCCAAGAACATGAGCAGCTAAACCCCAAGTTGTTAGGGGGTGGTCCTAAATGCGATGTAATGACTTTTGTTTAATGATTCTATGAGAACTATGTTATTACCTTTATATATTTTATTTTGCATTAATCTTAATCATATTCATATTGGAAAGTAGAATTCGAATCGTGTTTAGGCTTTAGTCTGGAAAGTCAACCTAACACTGTTGCAAAATATTATCACGGTCGATATTGCTTAGGAATGAGGATATCCCGTATCACGTATCTTATGGTCGGAACTATTGCTTGATACTTTTCATGGACACTGAGGAATTAGTGTACAGGAAAATCACCAAAGGGTTTTCATTAAGGAATTAAGGCAACTAAAGTGGCCAACTGATAAATTAAGGTTAATAACTAGTAGAGTAGAATAATCATACAGGGTCTTTACTCGCATCGTCTCCACTCCCCTAACACTGTTCTTAGATTGATTCATAAGTCCTTATTTACTTGTTATATTACTCTGCTACCAAACAAACCACTAGACCTTTTGTTCATTTGAATCCTAAAAATTCCGTTAATTACTACGCAGTCCTCGAGATCGATACTTGGGACTTTTCCCTTATTACTACAATTGGTAAAAATAGTACACTTGCTATTTTCCCGATCAAGTTTTTGGCGCCGTTGCCGGAGATTGCCAAATTAACATTGTTTTTAGAATCCAAAAGAAATTTTGTTGCTCTGCGACTAAAATTTTATTATTTACTGCATAATTTTTATCCGCTTGTATTATCTAACGCTTGTCTAATTGTGTATGCGAGGTCAGGCCTCAGCTAAATATTCTTTTGATACAGAACCAGAACGAGCATTACACGAAAGACGAAGATTAGCTAAAGTTAAAAGACTGGAAGAAATAGAGGAAATTATATCTGTGCAGAGCGACTCCGAAGAGAGAGACAACACCTGAGACTGTTCAAATGGCTGGAAATCCACCTCAGCCTGAAAGACTGCTAGGAGACTATGGAGGGGCAAATGCTCAACCAAACCGGATGACCATTGTGAATCAACCGGTGAATGTTGTGCATTTTCAGTTACACCCTTCCACCATCCGTCAGTTGGAGAGCAAGCCGTTCGCCGGAAGAATCAACGAAGATGCAAATAAACATCTTCAGAGATTCCTTACAACCACCACCTCGCTGAAGATAGAAGGACATTCCGAAGAGGCCAAGAGATTAGTTATGTTCCCGTTCACACTTACTGATGATGCGGAAGAATGGTTTTACTCGCTTCCCGCTGGGAGTATCACAACATGGCAAGAGATGGAAACTGCGTTCCTGAATGAGTATTTCCCTGCCTCAGTGTTCATCCGAAAAAGATATGACATTGTCAACTTCAAGTAAAAAGAAGGAGAATCTTTAGGGGATGCATATAAGCGATTTAAGAGGTGTCTTACAGCATGTCCTACTCATAACATGGACGCCACTGAGCAGATGCAAAACTTTGTGAATGGATTACGACTCAAAACGAAACAGCTCATAGATACTGCTGCCGGTGGCTCAACCAACTTCTCAACGGCCACAGGTATCAGAAGGATCATAGAAGCAATCGCCGCTAACGAGCACCTTGAGTTGTATGATCGCACGGTTAACCAACCGGAAGGTAAGATTGATCTGAAGCTGGCAGACCAGGTTGTTAAAATGGAGGATCAGATCACCGCTGAGGTAGAGAGAAGGTTAAAGAAAATGAATGTTGAAACTCAGGTAGTGGCACAGGTTGAGCCAGTTCAAGCAGCACCTTGTGAAATATGCCGTGGACCACACTTTACAATGCATTGTGTAGCAACTCAAGAGCAAGTGGAACAGATTAATATGTTGAGGCAGAACAATCCTTACGCCAACACATATAATCCTGGTTGGAAAAATCACCCAAACTTTTCATGGAAAGACCAACAAGGAAATGTACAAAAACCTGTTCAAGGCCAACAACCGTATCAACCTCAGCCACAACAGTACCAGCAGACACCATACCAACCTCAATATCAACCACAAGCGCCTCGAAAAGCTGATTGGGAAGTGGCCATTGAGAAAATGGCCGCCCAAAGTTCTCAATTTCAAGAAGAGACAAGGAGTAACTTCAGGAATGCTGGAGCATCCATAAAGAATCTTGAAGTACAAATGAGTCAAATTGCCCAACAGCTAGCAAGTTCACAAGCGCCGGGTACACTTCCAAGTGCCACAATACCAAATCCGAAGGATCACCACCAAATTAAGGCGGTAGTAACAAGAAGTGGAAAAGCCAAGGAAGTAGGAGAAGAGGAACCGGAACTAAATGATCAGATGATTGAAGTGGAGCTGGAAATTAAAGAGAATGAAATAGTCAAGGAAGAAGTGGTGACACCGGTACCGGTAACTAAAGAAAAAGTGGTAGAACCGAAACCGGTGATCAAGTTGCCATACCCCTCAAGAAATAAAAAGAAAGGATAGCAAGAAAAGAATTTCGAGAAGTTCCTGGAGCTGTTTAAAAAGTTGGAGTTGAACATTCCGTTGTTGGAGGCACTAGAACAAATGCCCACCTATGCAAAATTCATGAAGGACATCATTGCTAAGAAGCGGACTAGTGAGTCTGAACCTGTTATTCTAACGGAAACTTGTAGTGCTATTTTGCAGGGTCTGAAGATTCCGGTCAAGAAGAAAGACAGTGGAGTTGTTACTATCCCATGCACTATTGGCGATAGGTCATTCAACAGAGCTTTAATTGATTTGGGAGCAAGTATTAGCCTCATGCCCTTGTCCATCTACAAAAAGTTGGATATCGGTGTGGTTCAAGACACTCGGATGACCCTCCAGTTTGCTGATCATTCAGTTAAGCGGCCATATGGAGTGGTTCAAGATATACTAGTTAAGGTAGATAAATTTGTGTTTCCAGTTGATTTTGTGATCCTAGAGATGCCGGAAGATGAAGAAATGCCGTTAATTTTGGGCCGACCATTCTTGGAAACCGGGAGAGTCATGATAGATATGGAAGGCAGCACCCTGACCTTGAAAGTATATGACGAGGAGTTAAAAATTGATGTTAGTAATACCATGAAGCATAAACAGGATCGTGGCACCAGTAGCAACATACAAGTGCTAGAACAAGTCGTAGAGAGCGAACATTTGGAGAGTGTGACCCAACTACCCCTGGAGAGAGTGCTAAGCATGTCAATCTTTAAGGAAGACAAAGAAGTAGATGAGAATGACAGAGAGGTAGTCGAAATGTTGGACACTCGACCATTCCAAAGGGGATCCCGACCACACCGATGGGAGGACTTACGGCAACCTATAGCGCTGGAGGGTAATGACGAAAAGCCTAAAGGTTCGGAATTAAAACAACTGCCGGAAAATCTCAAATATGTGTTTCTAGACACCGAGGAAAAATGTCCAGCCATTATCAGCTCTAGTTTGAAAAGTGTCCAAGAGAAACAACTGATTGGGGTTCTTAAAAAATTTAAGAGTGCTATTGGTTGGAAAATCGAAGACTTAAAGGGTATAAGTCCTACAGTTTGCATGCACAAAATCCTTATGGAGAAGGACCATAAACCGGTTGTGCAGCCCCAGCGAAGACTGAACCCCGTTATGAAGGAAGTCGTAAGAAAGGAAGTGGTGAAATTATTGGATGCTGGACTTATCTATCCTATATCGGACAGTTCATGGGTGAGCCCTGTTCACGTGGTGCCTAAGAAAGGAGGTACAACTGTGGTGACTAATGACAAGAATGAGTTGATTCCTACGCGTACCGTCACTGGTTGGAGGGTATGCATTGATTATAGGAGACTTAATTTAGCCACCAGAAAAGATCACTTCCCGTTGCCCTTTATTGATCAGATGTTAGAAAGATTGGCTGGTCACGATTACTATTGCTTTCTAGATGGATACTCCAGATATAACCAAATCGCGGTTGCACCGGAGGATCAAGAGAAGACAGCTTTCACATGCCCGTACGGAGTTTTTGCTTATAGGAGGATGTCATTCGGGTTATGTAATGCTCCAGCCACATTTCAAAGATGCATGACTTCCATTTTTGCGGATATGCTCGAGAAATATATGGAAGTCTTCATGGATGATTTTTCGGTTTTCGGGTCATCATTTGATGATTGTTTAACTAACCTGTCACTTGTTTTGCAGAGATGTTAGGAAAGTAACTTGATCCTGAATTGGGAAAAATGTCATTTCATGGTTAGAGAGGGCATCGTCCTTGGTCACAAAATCTCACACAAAAGGATCGAAGTTGATCAAGCAAAAGTGGAAGTAATATCCAAGTTACCACCACCCATAAACGAGAAAGGTATCCGAAGCTTCTTGGGTCACGCAGGGTTCTACCGCAGGTTCATAAGAGACTTCTCCAAGATAGCTAAACCGTTGACGTCCTTGTTAGTCAAGGAAACGACGTTTGTGTTCAATAAGGAATGTGCTGATGCATTCGAGAACCTGAAAAATAAGTTAGTGTCAGCACCAATTGTGATAGCCCCAAACTGGTCGCTGCCGTTTGAGATCATGTTTGACGCCAGTGACATCGCAGTAGGGGATGTATTGGGGCAACGGAAAGAGAAGCTTTTGCATGTTATTTACTATGCGAGTCACGTTTTGAACCCGGCACAGATGAATTACGCAACTACCGAGAAGGAGTTGCTAGCGGTGGTGTATGCCTTTGACAAATTTAGGCAATATCTGTTGGGTTCTAAAGTGATTGTTTATACTGACCATGCTGCGTTAAAATATCTTTTTGCTAAACAGGAGTCGAAGCCCAGGCTGCTGAGATGGATCCTTCTTCTCCAAGAATTCGATGTGGAGATTCGGGATAAGAGAGGATGTGAAAATACTGTAGCTGATCACCTCTCGCGAATGTCACCAATTGAAGAAAACGAGGAAAAGCGCCCGATAAAGGATGAGTTTGCTGATGAACACATCCTAGTTATTCATGGTGTTCCTTGGTTTGCGGATTACGCCAACTATTTAGTCGGGGGTCTCATACCCGACGATTTTGATTCTAACAGACGGAAAAAGTTTGTTCATGACTGCAGGTTCTACTTATGGGATGACCCGTTTCTTTACAAGAAAGGGGTGGATGGACTGATCAGACGATGCGTTCCGGAAAACGAGCAAAGGAAGGTGCTAGAAGCATGTCATAATTCAGATTATGGAGGGCATTTCAGTGGCGACCGCACCGCAGCCAAAGTCCTCCAATCAGGGTTGTATTGGCCGTCTTTGTTCAAGGATGCCCAGAACGTAGTTAAGGAATGCGACAAATGTCAACGGACTGGAAATATCTCGAAAAGAAACCAGATGTCGCGGAATTCCATGTTAGAAGTAGAGTTGTTTGATGTTTGGGGGATTGATTTTATGGGACCATTCCCACCATCATTTGGAAAACACTATATACTGGTAGCAGTTGACTATGTTTCGAAATGGGTAGAAGCAGTGGCACTACCAACAAATGATGCTAAAGTAGTGGTCATGTTTCTGAAGGAGAACATATTTTCGCGGTTTGGAGTACCAAAGGCCCTTATAAGTGATGAAGGAACTCACTTCCTAAATCATCTCATGGAAAAGTTACTCCTTAAGTATAATGTGAAGCACAAAATATCTACTCCGTACCATCCTCAAACCAACGGGCAAGCCAAGGTGTCAAATCGAAAACTCAAACAGATATTAGAGAAAACAGTGCGTGCATCCCGTAAGGACTGGGCAGTAAAACTGGACGACGCTCTCTGGGCGTATCGCACTGCATACAAAACACCCATTGGTATGTCCCCTTACCAACTGGTCTATGCTAAAGCTTGCCATCTGCCTCTAGAGTTAGAACACAAGGCATTATGGGCATCAAAAGTCCTTAACCTAGACCTCACCAGAGCAGGAGAGTCTAGAATCCTCCAACTCCATGAGCTAGAGGAATTCAGGAACCGGGCATATGAGAATGCAAAAATGTACAAGGATCAAGCAAAGAAATGGCATGATCGACGTATTCAGAAGAAAGAATTTCGGGAAGGACAATTAGTACTGTTGTACAACTCCCGACTGAAACTATTTCCGGGAAAGCTTAAATCAAAATGGTCGGGACCATTCGTAGTACATAAGACGTTTCCGCACGGAGCAGTCGAGCTGAAAAATCCAGCAAATGGAGACATTTTTAAAGTAAATGGTCAGCGTCTGAAACCTTACTACGAGGGACAGCCGAAAGATCGAAACGATGTCATTCATCTCACATGATACGATGACGGACCGTCGAGCCAGGCGATGTAAAACGAAGCGCTTCGTGGGAGGCAACCCACGTATTTCACATTCACGCTTTCATTTTGTTTTTGTTTTAACAGGTTTTTATCAACTCGCAGTTCATCGGTGAAAGAAGAATGTCGGAGACCAGAGGAGAGGAAAAAGTTGAAAAATAGCACCCTGACACGGGTGGCCGTGTTACACAACACGGGCCGTGTCAGGCCCAGCATGACAGAGATGATAAATTTGGAAAAATGTGGAGTCAGTGGAGCAACACGGGTGCCCGTGTTGTGCAACACGGCCCGTGTTGCAGGTGCGTGGCCTTGGAAAAAAAATGTTACAGGAGGAGCAACACGGGTGCCCGTGTTGTGCAACACGGCCCGTGTTGCAAGGCGCACTCTGATTTTTAAATTTTTTACCCCGTGGGGCCCACCACTTTAACCCCCACTTATCATTACCAACCACACAATTCATATCATTTTTCATCTTCCTCCTTCTTCTCCCTCACAAAACCCTTAACCTCCATAACCCTCTCTCCACAAAAGCTTCATTATCTACCACACCCACTCATCGGAAACACTTCTGTCCTTCACAAAAAACATTCTACTCATCATTGTGATTAATTCTATGGTTGCGTTTTTCACTAACAGTGATTTCGAAATTTTTCGAACCATCTGTGTTGTTTGTGTTTTGCAGGTTAAGAATGCCTCCTCGTAGAGACACCGGAAAAGCAGTGGCGGAAACTTCGCGCCCCAGAAAGAGAGCACACCGTATGGCGAACCCTCACGGCATACTCTTTGAAGACCCGGATCATCAGAAAAAGTACTCTAACATCATCAAGCGTAAGCTCGCGCCCACAAGGTATATTTGTAACACTACGCTTGATAATCTAGGGCTGAGAGTAGAGGTCCATAGTGTCGCTACTGCGAAAATCGGCGCTGGCTGAACAGAAGAGTCGCCACCATGTGTTATTTATCCCAAAGAGGGGAAAGGAAACGCTCGAGGTAAACCTACCGCAAAACGGGGAAAGGAATGGTCATCGCAACCAAATCCTGGATTCGGGAGTCGGTTACGCAAGGGGAAGGTATTAGCACCCCTCACGTCCGTCGTACTCGACGGGATCCATGCTTGTTTTCTAGTACGGATTGTTATTCTATCTATTCTACAGGTCTGGGGTTAAAAGAAAATAAAATGACTCGGCAAAGTGTCGCACTTTATGCCTACGTATTCCCGTCTGGAACGAGAAATCAGAGTCAACGTAGTTCGCCTACCTACGGGAAAGGAGGGGAAGGTTGCTCGCTAGGATATCGCATCCTATGCCTACGTACTTTCATACAGCATGAAAGATCAGAGCAAACGTAGTTCGGGCCACGTACGACACAAGTCTATCTTGATTGTTTTTATCTCCTTCTGAAAAAGGGTTTTTCTGATTACTGGTCCAAGCGGACAAAAATGACGTTTTGATGAGTTCACATTCTTTTACGGAAGAAGTGTCTTTTATTGGATTTGAAATCTTATTGTGTTTTTCTGTTTGTTTTGAGAAAGAAGAGACAGAACTCTAACCTATGGTTGAAAAGGGAATCAAACTAACCTAGTGTTATCATGCATGGGTTAAGACCTAATGTCTATCATGTTCCTCTCTTGCGCAGAGAGAAACAGAGATCCTAAGGGGATAAACGGAAACAGAAACAAAAGCAAATATACAATAAAGCAGTAAAATGCATGGATGCAGCAATACAAGCGAGGCAAGGGAGTCCCACTCAACCTCGAACCTAGAAAACAACAGGCAAAAGTGAACAAAATTCGCTTTCAACCTAACAGATTAATGGTAAACAATACAGTCAGGGAAATTCAAACAATACATCAAAAATTATAAACAGCAAAAATAAACAGCAAGCAGCAAGCTTCATCAACATCTGTCTTCAAGTCATCTTCAACTATCTACAGGCTTCAAGCAAGCATCAGCCTTCATCTTCAAGCCTTCAAGCAAGCTCTCTATCTTCAATCTTTCCGGGCTTTTCTTCAAGTCTCACTCTCCAAGATGAGCAGCAGTCAACAAGATGAATTGGATGTTAAGCAGTCAGTTGCCTACCAAGGGTGGCCTACTGACTGTTAACATGATATAGACAGTTTTCTCTCAAAAGTTCTATCTTTTAAATACATTCACTAATCCTTCCAAAGGAAGGAGGTGGGTATTTAAAAGAGACTTTGAATCACAGAGAAAGAATAGAGGCAAACAAGACCTTCCATGTTTGTGAATCAAGTTTCTATTCTAGAGCTCTACCTAACTCCTAGATCCTATAACCTTCAACAGCTGCCAGCAAGAGATACTCTTCATCAACTCTGGAAATTAGTCTTCATTCCTTGTCTTCAATGGGCTTCATCAGCAAAGTCTTCAGCTCAAACCCAAACCCCAAGCAGGCCCGATACCCCACACAGTCAAACAAATAACCCTAGAGAGGGCACACCACACAATCAATCAATTATAGAAAATATACTAATAGTATTTATATAATAAGGGAATTCCTAGCATTTTCTAAGGGATCTATCACTTACCCATAATACCCCTATAGTCCCACCTTCTAATTTGTCCTAAAGAAAACCCAAAAAGAAAATTGTTTTGTTATACCTATATTATATTCACAATCTTAATTGACTATCCTAATAGTTTCTAACTAAACTACCTAAAATAAATCCTAGAAAAATGGTATAAAAATCAGGGGGCACCTAATATCCATATCTAGTTATGCTAAAAAGAATGGGATGAAAATCCTAAAGGAAACTCTTAAACTAAATTCAACAAATAGAGGCATCAACTAAAAGAATTAAAAAAAGCTATTAAATGTAAAAATATACAAAAAATATGAAAATGAAATAAAATGACAATTTTATGTTTTCATATTTTTCTTGACAGAAAATAGAAAATAGGAAAAAAAAAGTCTCATTAAAAAATATGCATTTTTCAATTTTATATGAATTTTTAAAGTTTGAAAAAATTTGGAGAAAGTTTAATATGAGAATTGATAATGGGGTGCAAGGAGCAATGATATTAAGTTCATATCATAATGGGCCCAGAACATGGG
Organism: Lathyrus sativus; assembly: GCA_963859935.3. NCBI lineage: Eukaryota > Viridiplantae > Streptophyta > Magnoliopsida > Fabales > Fabaceae > Lathyrus > Lathyrus sativus. The sequence continues at coordinate 167,910,899 of OZ012739.1, read as the reverse complement.
GGGTGCGCCTAGCATTGCGCGCCTGGGCCCAGCGTGTATCAGAAAAACAAAAAAACAAAAATTGGACAGTGGTGCGAATAGCATGCATTATAGTGCAAAACAAATGGGCCTGGACAAAGGGGGTGGGAAAAGCAAGCGCATAAAGCCCAGCCAGCATTAGTAATCAAAACGCTGCGTTTTGATGCTCTTCCCCCTTCCAATTTCGTGCGCGAATCCCAGCCGTGGGATGATCCTCCAGTCAACCGGTCAACCCATAATCCAACGGATACCACTTCATCTTCAACCTTTGGACACCTAGGGTTTGTAGAAGCCATGAAAGAACACTCCCATGCATGAACTTTCCACCACTTGTTCTCTCTCATTTCTCCATCAAATTGCATGATCCAAGAACCAAACTTGGCTAGAATTTAACGTAGAATACAACCATGCCTTTGGATTTCGTTGAAACTAACTATATCATGCAAACCGAACCATACAACTCCATGAATCCAAATTTTCTTCAATTTTCGACCATCATAAAACTCAACAATCTTTGTATATAATTAATCCTCATGCTATGCTGATCACAACCAACCAAAATTCGTGCATTATCATCCATTAAATCATGTGTTCTACCTCCATCAAGAATCAACCTCCATTAATGAAACCTCACTAATTGGTCTAAAACTCATCCAAATAAATCACCTAATGGTCTCTAATGGTTTCACAACAAGAACTAGCCCTAGCCATGCCTAAATCAAAGTGTGGGGAAGATTTTGCATACCTTGAACCTTGCAATAGTAGATGTTGAAAAGCTTCGAACCAGGCCTTGTGGATCTTCAAGAATGGTCTCTAGGTGATGAATAATGCTCTGCTTGCACAAGATTTGATGGAGATGGCTTGTATCTTCAGATTCAATCCTTTTTGCTCTCTTGCAACTTCACTTGAAAAGCTCCAATTCTTCAACAATGGAGGCTCACTCTAGCATGAACATATTCAGGAAGGTTTGTGGAGAAGATTTGTGGAAGAAAATGGAAGGGTAATGAAGAGAAAAATGAAGTTTCAATTCAATTTGCAAATGGAGAATTTTTGGTTCAAACTCTTTTCTCTACCACCATTAACATCAACAATCACCAACCTCTCACCAATGGAGATTGAAATCAATATATAGACTGATTTAGAAGGGTCTAGAATCATCTAGATCACTCTAGTAGAAACTTGAACTTTCATGAAATGATATTTTGCATTTCCATTCCCACCACATGAGATATCATGACAAAAACCTTACAACTTGAGTAATTCACTTGATTTTCTCCTTAAGTGGTATTTTGGACAAGATACAAAGCTTAAACACCTTGTTTATGGACTTTTTCCTTGTTTTGGTTTGGTATGCCATTATGCAAGTGATTAGACTATGTACATGACTTTTTATGCAAATGACAATGCAATTGAAACATAAACCAAGTGAAGTAGGTTGAGCAAATTTTAGGGTGCAACAGCTGCCCCTATTCAAGCGACTTGGACCCGACTGAGTGAAACGCCCAGAGCCTTCAGACATTCGAGGTACAAGACGGTTGAATACTGAGAACCCGGAAATTTGCCAACCGCAGAAATAAACTGCACCACTGCTTGGGGAACACTATCCCTAAATCTGATTTCAACACCATCTTGTCAATACTGGAATGAACTATTGACTTCACTGGGAGAAGTACTTCTGTCAACACAACATGACCCTGCCACTGATACAGGAAAATCACTCTGCCATTACTACGAGAGATCACCCCGCCACCACTGCGGGAAAATTTTGTCATTATTAGAGAAAATGACTCCGCCACCACTGCGGGTACGTACTCTGCCAAATATAGGAAAATGACTCCGCCTTTGCTACGGGTAAACACTCTGTCGAATATAGGAAAATAACTCTGCCTCTGCTATGGGAAATACTCTGCCAAATACATGAAAATAACTCCGCCTTTGCTACGGGTAACACTCTGTCGAATACAGGAAAACAACTCCGTCACCATTACGGGTACATACTCTGTCAAATACAGGAAAATATCTCCGCCTTTGCTACGGGTAACACTCTGCCAAATACAGGAAAACAACTCCGTCACCATTACGGGTACATACTCTGTCAAATACAGGAAAATATCTCCGCCTTTGCTACGGGTAACACTCTGCCAAATACAGGAAAATAACTCCGCCTTTACTACAGGTAATACTTCGCCATCGCTACGGGTAAGCACTCTGCCAAATACAGGGAAATAACTCCGCCTTTGCTACGGGTAACACTCCGCCATCGCTACGGATAAATACTCTGCCAAATATAGGAAAATGACTCCGCCTCTGCTACGGGAAATACTCTGCCGAATACAGGAAAATAACTCCGCCTTTGCTACGGGTAATACTCTGCCAAATACAGGAAAATAACTCCGCCTCTGCTACGGGTAAGCACTCTGCCAAATACAGGGAAATAACTCCGCCTTTGCTACGGGTAACACTCTGCCATCGCTACGGGTAAATACTCTGCCAAATACAGGAAAATAACTTCGTCACTGCTACGGGAAATACTCTGTCGAATACAGGAAAATAACTCTGTCACCATTACGGGTACACTCTGTCAAATACAGGCAAATATCTCCGCCTCTGCTACGGGTAATACTCTGTCAAATACAGGAAAATATCTCCGCCTCTGCTACGGGTAATACTCTGCCAAATACAGGAAAATATCTCTGCCTCTGCTACGGGTAATACTCTGCCAAATACAGGAAAATATCTCCGCCTCTGCTACGGGTAATACTCTGCCAAATACAGGTTTTCTGCTTATCTTTGCAGTTGCTAACTCCATCGATCACATGGGTAACACAATATGAGCCTAGTCTTCAAAAAAAAAATTTTTTTAGCGCTGACATGGCAGCAAATCTGAGAAGTACTCTACTGGGGATTTTCTGCATCCGCACTGCCAGGCAACTTCCAAAAATCGATTCACGAAATCTTTTGATGCTGTCACAACAACAACCTTGAAGAAATACTCCGCTGGAGGGGTAAGAGAAACTTAAACAAGCAACTCTGTGGGGAATAATGTCACACTTGACATTATCATTACACATCTCACGCCGAGATCTTGTATGTTTGGTAATTACTTTGAGCAAAAGCTCTCTCCTCCTGCAAGGGAAACAATACTTGAAAACAAACGGTTAACCAACCTAGTTTATGTTTCAAAATGCATATGTTTGACAATGGCGTAATGCTCCATTCGACATGGAAATGCTATGCGTTTTTATTTGGTAGATGCAAATATGACACTATATGCCGATGCAAATGAAAACTCGAACTGCTGGGATACAGAAAACTGCTTCAGCAAAATAAATGCTGAAGACAATGCCAACTCTGCTGGGGGTAACTGGGCGTTACAAAATTATTCCAGCAAAATAAATGTTGGAAGAGTGAAGCCAACTTCGCTGAGGAATAACTGAATGCGCCAATCATGATTGGACTTTTGCGGGTATCACACGGTATTCCGACAAAATAAATGCCAGGACACACAGCCAACTCTGCCGGGGAGAGTCTTAATCTTCGAATTCCCCTGGGAGGAAAGAAAACACTTGCTGGAGAGAGAACTCCGCTGGGGACGAAAAGATTCTCTTGGGGAAAATCAACTGACTCCGCTGGGGGAAAGTAAATGACCCTACTGGGAAGGGTAAACCGTCTGAGTACAGCTCACGAGTTGGGAACATTAATCTTCTGAGGCTAAACCACTCTGCTCGGGATGGGGGATCCTTTTGGGGGACCCCATACTGTCTGAATACAGCCTTTGGTCTCGGAATCATCAATTCTATTGAGAGGAAACGACCCTGCTGGAGAATGTCCCTCGGCTAAGCTACGACTAGCTGGGGGATCTGATCCTTCTTCAGTAAGGAACATTGTTATCTCAGAAGCGCGACCTGCGTGGGGATCGAGTCTTTCCGTTACGAGCCTCTGGTCAATACTGCAGTCTTTTGATCGTCCACTTCATATGGTCAAGAACCCTGCAACACCACAAACGAGACAAGACAAGTCTATGCAACCAAATCTATTCAGGTTAGTGTTAGTGACATTATTTTCAGTTAATTCAAAGTTTTAGCAATTATCGGCAAGGGCCAGCGACGTTATACACTTGCTAGTTTTATTAAACCTTGGCGTTTGTCACGTACAAAACAATAAAGAACCAGCATCAAATACTGAATAACATGTTTTATTGATTGGGCCCCTAAATGGGCAGAGTTTTGTACACGGGATGTAACTCCTGAAAAGAGGAAGCTACGCACAACAAATATACAAGTATGCACAAGAAGCATAAATATAATGACAAATCAAATTTGTACACATGTCGGCAACGGGATGCAGACGAACATCATGAGCTGATCCTCCTATGACTCGCCTGACTCTAGTGCTTTCCCGGTGTTCGTACTTCCGAAGAGATTGTATCTGATAATCGACCCCTCAGGTATATTCTCCCGCACCAATGTGCACCGCAGTATCAAATTCGGACCGCAGTCATTTGCTTTTCAAATCCCTAACTTTTGCGTGAACCGCCCTTTACGGGTTTTCAGTTCACCGGGATACCCTTTTTTGCCGAAGCCGCCCAGTGTAGGTTTTCAAGTTCGCGGGTGTACATTTTTTCAATTTTATCCCTAATTTTTGCCCGAACCTTTCATTCTGTTTTTGGTTCGCCAGGATGCCCCATTTTTACCTGGACTCTCTTTTTTCTGTCCAGCGGGTCACTTTCAAGCAAAGTATTTTTTAACTGCGTCCGAATTCACAGGTGACGTAAAGTCTTCACCGTCCATGGTGGACAACAACAAAGCTCCTCCTGAAAAGACTTTTCTAACAACGTATGGCCCTTCGTAGTTGGGGGTCCACTTGCCCCTGTGATCTGCCTGTGGCGGGAGAATCCTTTTCAGCACAAGGTTGCCCGTCTGAAAGCTCCGAGGATGTATCTTCTTATCATATGCTTTCTTCATTCGGCTCTGGTACAAACGACCGTATGCTAGAGAAGCTAGCCTCTTCTCATCCATTAAACTCAGCTGGTTCAACCTGTCTTTCACCCATTCTGCTTCATCTAGTTGGACATCTCGCAATACTCTCAGGGAAGGGATCTCCACTTCCAATGGTAACACTGCTTCCATTCCATATACCAACGAGAACGGGGTTGCCCTGGTTGAGGTGCGTACCGTCGTACGATAACCGTGCAAAGCGAAAGGTAGCACCTCATGCCAATCCTTATAGGTCACCACCATCTTCTGAACAATCTTCTTTATATTCTTATTGGCCGCTTCAACAGCGCCATTCATCTTGGGTCGATAAGGGGAGGAGTTGTGATGCTCGATCTTAAAATTCTGACACAGCTCCTTCATCATTTTGTTATTCAGGTTTGAACCGTTGTCGGTAATTATCCGCTCGGGGATTCCATATCTACAAATGATATCTCTCTTGATAAACCTGGCTACCACCTGCTTGGTCACATTTGCATAAGATGCCGCTTCCACCCATTTGGTAAAATAATCGATTGCTACCAGAATGAACCGGTGTCCGTTAGAAGCCGTCAGCTCGATCTTTCCAATCATATCGATTCCCCACATTGAGAATGGCCACGGTGACGACATCACGTTCAGAGGACTCGGAGGTACATGGATCTTGTCTGCATAGATCTGGCACTTATGACACCTCTTCGCAAACTTGAAACAATCAGTTTCCATAGTCAGCCAATAATAACCTGCCCGCAGCAGCTTCCTCGTCATAGCATGCCCACCAGCATGCGTACCAAAGTACCTTCATGTATTTCCTCCATGAGCAGCTTCGCCTCTTTCTCATCTACACAACGTAGTAGCACCAAGTCGTGATTTCTCTTGTATAAGACACCGTCCGGATTCAAATAGAAATTACCCGCCAATCTCCTGAGAGTCTTCTGATCGTGACTGGATGCCCCAGCCAGATACTCTTTGTTTTTCAGGAAATTAAGGATATCAAAATACCAAGGTTTATCATCAGATGCTTCGTCAATGGCAAATACGAAGGCAGGTCTGTCAAGCCGAGAGATAACAATTCTGGGAGCCTCATTCCAGAAGTTGACTTTATACATGGAAGACAAAGTGGCCAGGGCGTCAGCCATTTGATTCTCCGCTCGCGGCACATGATGCAATTCAACCTTGTCAAAGAAGGGCAACAATCTCCTCGCGTAATTCATGTATGGTATCAAATTAGGCTGACGTGTCTCCCATTCTCCTTTTATTTGATTCACCACCAGAGCTGAGTCTCCGTATACATCCAAATTTTTGATTCGCAAATCAATGGCTTCTTCAAGCCCCATGATACAAGCTTCGTATTCGGCTTCATTATTGGTAACTGGAAAGGTCAATCGAGCAGTAAACGGGATGTGCGACCCGTGTGGAGTAGTGATGATTGCCCCTATTCCGCTACCGTAGGCGTTTACAGCTCCGTCAAAGATCAACTTCCATTTGGAACCCAATTCTGGTCCTTCGTCTGGCAACGGCTCTTCACAATCTTTCATCTTTAGGTACATGATATCCTCGTCAGGAAAATCAAACCTCATCGATTGGTAGTCCTCAATAGGCTGCTCTGCCAAGTACTCAGATAATACACTCCCCTTTATAGCCTTCTGTGAGACATACTGGATGTCGTATTCGGTTAAAACCATCTGCCAACGAGCAATTCTCCCCGATAATGCCTGCTTTTCGAATACATATTTGATAGGATCCATCTTCGAGATGAGCATGGTTGTATGATTCAGCATGTATTGCCTCAAACGCTTGGCAGCCCAGGCTAGCGTGCAACAAGTCTTTTCGAGCATTGAATATCGAGATTCACATTCAGTAAATTTCTTACTCAAGTAGTATATTGCATGCTCTTTTCTTCCTGTCTTGTCGTGTTGACCGAGAACACAACCCATACTTCCCTCAAGAACTGTCAAATACATAATCAAGGGTCTCCCTGCCACTGGGGGTATCAAAATAGGAGGCTCCTGCAAATACTGTTTTATTTTATCGAACGCCTTTTGACAATTTTCATTCCATTTTACAGCCTGGTCTTTTTTCAACAGCTTGAATAATGGCTCACACGTAGCTGTTAGGTGAGATATGAACCGAGCGATGTAGTTCAACCTCCCTAAAAACCCACGTATTTCTGTTTCTGTTTTAGGCGTCGGCATCTCTTGTATTGCTTTTATTTTTGCAGGATCAACCTCTATTCCTTTTTCACTCACGATAAACCCCAGCAGTTTACCCGATCTCACCCCGAAGGTGCACTTGTTAGGGTTCAGTCTCAGCCTGAACTTCCTAAGCCTTTTGAATAACTTCAGCAGATTCACCAAATGCTCTTCCTCCGTCTGGGATTTGGCAATCATATCATCAACATAAACCTCGATCTCCTTATGCATCATATCATGAAAAAGAGTCGTCATTGCACGCTGATACGTTGCCCCAGCATTCTTTAATCCGAAGGGCATCACTTTGTAACAAAATGTTCCCCAAGGTGTTATGAAAGTAGTCTTCTCCATGACTTCTGGCGCCATTTTAATCTGATTATAGCCCGAGAAGCCATCCATGAAGGAGAATACGGAGAATTGGGCAGTGTTGTCAACCAGCACATCGATGTGAGGAAGCGGAAAATCATCTTTCGGGCTCGCTTTGTTCAGATCACGGTAATCTACACACATTCTCACTTTACCGTCTTTCTTTGGCACTGGTACAATATTAGCGACCCAGGAGGGATATTTTGTAACAGCTAGGAAACCAGCATCCCACTGCTTTTGAACCTCCTCCTTAATTTTCACTGCCATATCAGGTCTAGTTCTGCGAAGCTTCTGCTTAACCGGCGGGAATTCTTCTTTTAGCGGCAGACGGTGCACAACCATATCTGTATCCAGCCCAGGCATGTCTTCATACGACCAAGCGGACACATCACTGTACTCTCTGAGCATTTCAACCAGTCTTCGCCTGACGTCGCTCTGCAGCGCGGCTCCTATACGGATGTTCTTTTCAACCCCTTCCGACCCCAGGTTAATAATTTCAATGACCTCCTCATGAGGCAGAATGACTTGTTCTTCTTGCTTTACCAACCAAGACAATTCTTCGGGAACGTCGCCATCTTCAACAATCTCTTCTTCGGCCTGAAATACCGGGTGCTCAAAGTCGAAATGAGTCATAGGCGGTTCAATGATGTCATCTGAGAATATTATCCTGCAAAAGAAATGGTTAAATGCTTCAAAATGCGTATAAAGCGAATAACCACGTTGCCATTTTATTGTAAAACACAAAAACAGGAAAAACAGAGATCGCAATATTTGTACATGAAAAAAACGCCTTTTATTTAATGATTAAACAACGCAATGTACATAATAGCACGGCCCTAAGCAAAATCATGATGCCTCGGGTAAGACACCAGATTGTTCAACAATTAAGAAAACAAAGTATTACTGTTTGTGAGTCACAGGAACAATCTCCTGAATAGACCAATTGCATAATCCTTGTCCTGGCACGCTCGGCTGAATCCAGGCGTCCATGTCGCAGTCACTGTCTCCTTCTTCGGAATCTGAAACAGCGTTGATGGCCCCGTGATACACTCCACTAGCTGTGATTGTTATCGGTCCTTTGAAACGGGGTGCCCCTGTAGCAGGCGTTGATGACGACGGTTGATATCCCAGCCCAAATCTGTCCATCTTCACAGGAATATCCAGAACCTTGCCCCAGCCTTTTGTCTCACCAGTCTCCACTAGAGCCCGAGCTTCCTTGTAGGACGAGACGGCCGCCTCTGATGCTTTACTCGGCCCTGGAACTTTGTCTTTGATGCGCAACCCTTCAAAGGCTTGACAGGGTGTTTCATGAATCTCACCGTCGACTTCTACGTACTTGAATGATGACAGATGGTTAACCATTATATCTTCTTCTCCGCAGACCGTGACCACACTGTCCCCTACCATGTATTTCAGCTTTTGGTGCAAGGTAGATGTGACTGCCCCAACACCGTGGATCCAGGGTCGTCCGAGAAGGCAGCTGTATGCTGTCTGTATGTCCATAATGTAAAATTCAGTTTCAAAAACCTCCGGCCCCACCTGTAGAGGTAACGTTATGGATCCAAAGACTGTTCTTCGTGTACCATCAAATGCCCTGACCACCAAGTCACTAGGCGTACAAAGGATTCCTCTGACGTCTAGTTTCATCATTGCTTTCTTGGGCAGCACGTTCAAGGAAGATCCGGTATCTACCAGTACATGAGACATGATTGAGCCCCTACACTCGACTGAGACGTGCAACGCCATGTTATGCTCTCTCCCTTTCGGGGTCAAATCAAAGTCTGTAAATCCCAAGCTATGGCCTGCGTTCACGTGCGCCAGCACCCCCTCCAACTGATTCACAGAAACATCTTGGGGTACGAAGGACGTATCCAGAACTTTCAGCAATGCATTTCTATGAGTTTCGGAACACAATAGCAACGACAGTATGGATATATTTGATGGCGTCTGTTGAAGGTGCTCAACAATCTTATAATCACTCTTACGAATAAGGCGCATAAACTCTTCCACATCCTTCAACGACGTTTCTTTTTTGTTCCTCTGCACAGGGACATCATCATTCATCTTTCCTTTTCCTTTCGCCAGTCGTTCAGCCTCTACCTCAGGCGATATAAAAATTCTCCCACTTCTCGTCATCCCTCCGGTACCGACGACATTGTCTACAACCTCAACTGGCTACTTACTAACATCAATTTTCACCTCATCACAGTATGCTTCCAACCCATAAGTCCAGGGTACTGCCTTGGTGCTCTCGTAAGGGATTGGTCCTGCCTTGGTGATAGTGATCGGCGGTCGCCTGGCTGGCACTGTTATGGTTATTGTTTTTCGGGGAATTGTCACGGTAGCTACATCACTTTGCTCATCCGCTGATGACTCTGCAGGTTCTTCAACTGTCGTTCTGTCGAATTGCAATGTGCCTCCATCTATTAAGGTCTGAATACCCCTCTTCAATTCAGCACAACCCCCAGCTTAGGTCCAACACTCTAAACAAAACTCATCGCAGCCCGGATACACACCTCCTTGCAATAACCTGCTCTTTATCTCATACAACGGTGTCTTGAGGTCATCCACATTCATGATCAAGTTCAAACCCTCCTCGGTTAAAATAACATTTGCCCCATGATTGGGCATGGGCTTTTGTACTATGTTCGGACCTGCCTGTCCAAAATTGATAGCCTTACTATCCAATAGATCCTGCACCACATGTTTGAACGCGTGGCAACTCTCTACGTCATGACCAGGAGCCCCGAAGTGGAATTCACAGTGCTTGTTTGCGTCAAAGCCGTACGGCGGAGTGCCTGTTACTGGCGCCATAGTTCTCTTTTCCACCAAGTTCAAACCCAGTAACGTCTGTAGCAATTCTGCATACGTTGAAGGAGGCGTTTCAAACACCCTCCTTGGTCTGCCCCCCTGGATTCTGCGCTGGGCAGGATGTACCCCCTGTTGTGGCTGCTGTTGCTGTTGTTGTTGTTGTTGTTGTATTGGTTGTTGCTGAAACGGAATGGTGACACTTGCCACCTGTTGCGGCTGATTGTACTGGTTTCGACCTCTTCCCCGGCCTCGGCCTCGGCCCCCGAACACTGCACTTGCATCACCTTGACGGCGCCCACCAAAAGCCCTTCTGTTACTGCCAGCTGAAGTGGATTCCTCAGCTTGGAATCTTCCTTGTTTAATATTGCTTTCAATTTTCTCCCCCATCAGGATTAAGTCCGAGAAACTGCCCAAAGAAGTATGAAACAGCTTGTCATAAAACATACCAGTAAATGTTCCTATGAACATATCATTCATTTCTTTGTCATCCAAAGGAGGATGAACTCGAGCAGCCATGTCGCACCATCTCTGCGCATATTCTTTGAAGCTCTCCCCCTTCTTCTGGGACAACCCCTGCAATTGGACCCGGTTGGGTGCCAAGTAACTGTTGTACTTATAATGAGCCACAAACGCTTCAGCCAGCTGCTTCCATGTCTTTATCTGAGTTGGCTCCAATCCCATATACCATTCAAGGGAAGGGCCCGACAAGCTATCTTGAAAGAAATGCATCAGCATCCTCTCATCGTTTGAATACGTCGACATCCTTCTGTAATATGATCGCACATGCACCTTTGGACAGGTATCTCCCTTATATTTGTCGAATGTGGGAGCTTTGAATTTTAGCGGTACCCTCAGACCAGGCACCAGACCCATTGTGGTCATATCTAAGCCAACAGCACTTTGATTCACGACCCCCTTCATCTGCTCCTCGAGCATCTTGATTCTCTGAGAGTCATTCATAGGACCTTCAAAACCTCCACCGGAGAAAGCATCTTCTTGCTGATCTTCTAGCCAATTACCGTTTCCATTTCCGTACCCATCGTATCCGTTGTTACGGCCAAATCTAGTTTGATTCATTACAGGGCCCCGCCCCCTGTTACCATACCCCGGAGCGACTCCGGCAGGTCCAAAAGACATTATCCCGGCACCATTTCCATTTCCGAATCCTCCATAACCCTGATTGGCAATACCAAATCCGTCCTGTCCAAAGCCCTGAGCGTTGAAGCCGTACTTCCCAGCATGATCAAACCCCTGGTCATTAAAGCCGAATCCATTATTACCGAAGCCATTACCTCCCATATTATCACCACCCAGGTTGACATCTCCGAACCCAACGTTGTTGACGACAGTCTCGTTACCGATTCCTGCGTTACCGTTCCCGGCGGCAGCGCCGTTGTTCACATTGACAGCAGGTATGTTTACCACAGGTGGAGCCACAGGTGTAGGAGTACCATCCCCGTGAATAGTGTCAACTCGCACAGAATTATGGTCTTCATTTCCGTGCCCAGCATTTCTCATCAACAAAGGCTGCACCAAAGCTTGCAAGTTCTCCTGGCCTTTCACAATGGTCTCCATTGTCTGCATGAATAGCGCCAGCTTCTCACGCATGTCCTGCATTTCATTCTGTATCTGATCCATAACTCTTCTGCAGTTGGTACGAGTGGAGTATCGGTGCGGGCGTTGACTTTCAATCCTGAAAAGACCTGGTACAGTGCAGGAAATGAGATACAGTTCAATAATCACCTGTAATGCAATATGAATGTGAATGCAATGCAATATGTGTCTGTGCATTAGGGAATATCATTCCCCGATTCTAGTGCGAATGTGTCAGTGCAGTGACAGTGATAGCAATACGAAGTTCGGAGCCGAATCATAGAAAACACCTCATATATTGCAGAGAAATCCATCAAATCAGGAATACAATATCAATGAGTGTATAATAAGAAGGCATGACCTCAACCAACAATCCTGGTGATGGTCAGCACAAATGCAAATAAAGCATACACATTAATACATGAAATGGTCAAGTGCTCCCATAGGCCTGGTACTCCTCTAATAACTTCTTAGTCTCTGGATGACTTGGTCGGGTAAGCAGACCCTCAACAAGTAGATCTCTTCGCTTGAGAACACGTCGTAAATCACCAGCAGATTCCTCCCATGCCCCTTCTCCGAAGCGATCCTCTAGCTTCCGTTTCTGAGACACAACCTCTTTCTTGCTTTCGATGGCCTTGTTCAATGCGTTCTGAAGACTATATCTCGCCATCACCTCCTCTTCATACTTCTTGGTGCTAGCCTTCAACTGTTCTTCGAGTTCAGAAATTTGCTGCTTCAATTTGTCTTCCCTCTTTTTGTTGTTGGTTAGCGTAGCATTCTACGTTTTGTTACAAGAAGAGATTTCCCGGTTGGTAGCATCGAGTGCTTTCTTTTTGGACTCCAACATATCATGGGAGCTTCTGAATTCTTTCCCCAGGCGTTCACGCTTCTTCTTCTCTTCGGTCAGTTCAGCACCTAGCCTGTTTACTAATTCAATCTGCTGTTGGAAAGAATGCACAGCCTTGTTCTTCTCACTACGCATCTGAGCCAGTTCCTTTTCTAACTCTTCATTGATCTTCATCAAGGCTTCCTTTTCTTTTACAACTCGCTCGTAGACCTCCATAGTAACGGTGGTTGGTTCCTCCACTGGAATATGAACACGAACCGGTGCAGCTGGAAATGGCATCAGCAACTGTTTTGCCCTCTCTTGGATCCAAACTTTGTATGGTACATAGGCCTGACAATCATTCTTCCCCAACAGTGGCTTCCCTCTTCTGTTGATACGCATCCAAGCGTGCTGAAGCTTGGCTAGTAACTCTCCATTCAAATCACCGGTGAAGTACAGAGATTCCTGTACTTCTTCCTCCCTAGGTGGGTTCTTCAATGCGTATCCAAACTGGCGAACGAACAGAGATGGGTTATAATTGATACACCCTTTTCTTCCTATCAAAGGAACATTAGGATATCCGGCGCAGCTGAAAATAAGCTCAAACCCCAGCAAGTCTCGGTCAAACCACTCAATGTCTTCAGAAGATAGTCTCATCAGGCGCTCTGGCCAGTCAGCTGTAGTTGCACTATCTACAAAAGGTCCCTTCAGGGGGAGATGGCTCTTAAACCACACGTTCAACAGCGGTGCACAGCAGTAAACAGTATTTCCTCTTCTATTCTTATTTTTGTAGTGCAATGAATGATAGAGATCTCCAATCAAAGTGGGTACCGGGTTGCCAGCAGCAAACAGATGAAAGGCGTCCAAGTCCACAAAATTGGGTAAATTGGGAAACAACACTATTTCGTAGATGCACAGAGCCAAGATAGCATTAAAGATTATTCAGCACCCGCTCTTGGCGTATTCTTGAGCTTTGCCAACCAGAAAATCGAGGGAGAAGCCTGGAACCCCGAGCCAAGAAGTCACTAATAGTTCAGAAGCATTCATGTGCAAGGCCTTAGCTAAGTCCTCCAGCTGGGGCTTAGCGTCACGATGGATGAAAGGAACCTTATTTTGCACCGGCAGCTCGATAAACTCTGCGTATTCTTCCATGGTAGGCCCCAAAATAAAGTCAGCAAATGTGAAACACCTCAAGGCAGGGTCATAGAATTGCATTAAGGTATACAACCCATTCATCTCAACAGCAGTTGGCTTGCAGACCAGTCTCAACAATCTTCCATAACTCATCCTGAAACTTCTCCTAACCTCCTCATCAGCAAGGGACATCAGACCAAGTAGGGGAGTAATGTCAGGTGTAGGTAACTTGTACGCAACTGTCTTTCTCAAACCAGCCATGATCAATAAGCAGAAGTCCGGACACTAGAATCAGGGAATATGCAAATGCACCTGCAGCACAGGCACACGTTATTGAAATGCACATGATAATGGTTATGCGAGCAATGCAATGCAAATAGATGCAACAGGGACCAAATGCCATGGATGAGAAGCCTGAACCACATCAAAAGTCTCAGATAGACCCTCCAGAATTCCTCAAACCCTGGTCTTGGACAGACCCAATACAAAGCTCCAACACTGGTCTCTGATAGACCCCATAACATAACTCCAACTGGTCTCTGATAGACCCCTCAACTGTCCATAAATACCCTGAATCTCAAATCAAGAAACAAACCGGTATCTGAAGGTCTAGTTACCTGCATAGCCCCAAGCCCTCTCACAGGTAGGTGTCCTAGTAACTGACAATGGTATGGCATCCTATGCGGTCGTCGGCGTCACAGACTTTCAGGGTTGATGATACGATTCCCAGAAGGAGTGGCATCATCAAATCCTGAAGAGGCCTCACTTAGCCAACTTCCAAATGATCGGTTCCCGAAGTCGACAATCCAACTAACCAACAACCCCTTCGACCCAAAGGGTAGAAAAAGAAGTCAACCAGAAGAACCTCGTCCGAGTGTAGATTTTGTGGGACACTAATGCAAGCAAAGCCGGCACGCGCCCACTACTTTCTACTCTAATTCTGAGTGCACTCAAGCCCAGGTCCGGCTTATCTCTCAATCATAGAACACCCGTCACAACCCCAATACAGCAATAATAACAATAATATAATGTTGAAAGTAAAATACAGAAAAAATAAATCCATACAAAATCCTCGACGGGAAAACAAGCGTTAGGATTGACTCGCTTAAGGGACGTTGGATCCCAAATGCATAAGGAACTGTCGCAGTCCTTAGCAGCCAGGGGACGTTGGATCCCCAGCATAGTCGCCAGCTGTCGCTACTGCGAAAATCGGCGCCGGCTGAATAGAAGAGTCGCCACCGTGCGTTATTTATCCCAAAGAGGGGAAAGGAAACGCTCGAGGTAAACCTACCGCAAAACGGGGAAAGGAATGGCCATCGCAACCAAATCCTGGATTCGGGAGTCGGTTACGCAAGGGGAAGGTATTAGCACCCCTCACGTCCGTCGTACTCGATGGGATCCACGCTTGTTTTCTAGTACGGATTGTTATTCTATCTATTCTACAGGTCTGGGGTTAAAAGAAAATAAAATGACTCGGCAAAGTGTCGCACTTTATGCCTATGTATTCCCGTCTGGAACGAGAAATCAGAGTCAACGTAGTTCGCCTACCTACGGGAAAGGAGGGGAAGGTTGCTCGCTAGGATATCACATCCTATGCCTACGTACTTTCATACAGCATGAAAGATCAGAGCAAACGTAGTTCGGGCCACGTACGACACAAGTCTGTCTTGATTGTTTTTATCTCCTTCTGAAAAAGGGTTTTTCTAATTACTGGTCCAAGCGGACAAAAATGACGTTTTGATGAGTTCACATTCTTTTACGGAAGAAGTGTCTTTTATTGGATTTGAAATCTTATTGTGTTTTTCTGTTTGTTTTGAGAAAGAAGAGACAGAACTCTAACCTATGGTTGAAAAGGGAATCAAACTAACCTAGTGTTATCATGCATGGGTTAAGACCTAATGTCTATCATGTTCCTCTCTTGCGCAGAGAGAAACAGAGATCCTAAGAGGATAAACGGAAACAGAAACAAAAGCAAATATACAATAAAGCAGTAAAATGCATGGATGCAGCAATACAAGCGAGGCAAGGGAGTCCCACTCAACCTCGAACCTAGAAAACAACAGGCAAAAGCGAACAAAATTCGCTTTCAACCTAACAGATTAATGGCAAACAATACAGTCAGGGAAATTCAAACAATACATCAAAAATTATAAACAGCAAAAATAAACAGCAAGTAGCAGGCTTCATCAACATCTGTCTTCAAGTCATCTTCAACTATCTACAGGCTTCAAGCAAGCATCAGTCTTCATCTTCAAGCCTTCAAGCAAGGTCTCTATCTTCAATCTTTCCGGGCTTTTCTTCAAGTCTCACTCTCCAAGATGAGCAGCAGTCAACAAGATGAATTGGATGTTAAGCAGTCAATTGCCTACCAAGGGTGGCCTACTGACTGTTAACATGATACAGACAGTTTTCTCTCAAAAGTTCTATCTTTTAAATACATTCACTAATCCTTCCAAAGGAAGGAGGTGGGTATTTAAAAGAGACTTTGAATCACAGAGAAAGAATGGAGGCAAACAAGACCTTCCATGTTTGTGAATCAAGTTTCTATTCTAGAGCTCTACCTAACTCCTAGATCCTATAACCTTCAACAGCTTCCAGCAAGAGATACTCTTCATCAACTCTGGAAATTGGTCTTCATTCCTTGTCTTCAATGGGCTTCATCAGCAAAGTCTTCAGCTCAAACCCAAACCCCAAGCAGGCCCGATACCCCACACAGTCAAACAAATAACCCTAGAGAGGGCACAACACACAATCAATCAATTACAGAAAATATACTAATAGTATTTATATAATAAGGGAATTCCTAGCATTTTCTAAGGGATCTATCACTTACCCATAATACCCCTATAGTCCCACCTTCTAATTTGTCCTAAACAAAAACCCAAAAAGAAAATTGTTTTGTTATACCTATATTATATTCACAATCTTAATTGACTATCCTAATAGTTTCTAACTAAACTACCTAAAATAAATCCTAGAAAAATGGTATAAAAATCAGGGGGGCACCTAATATCCATATCTAGTTATGCTAAAAAGAATGGGATGAAAATCCTAAAGGAAACTCTTAAACTAAATTCAACAAATAGAGGCATCAACTAAAAGAATTAAAAAAAGCTATTAAATGTAAAAATATACAAAAAATATGAAAATGAAATAAAATGACAATTTTATGTCTTCATATTTTTCTTGACAGAAAATAGAAAATAGGAAAAAAAAAGTCTCATTAAAAAATATGCATTTTTCAATTTTATATGAATTTTTAAAGTTTGAAAAAATTTGGAGAAAGTTTAATATGAGAACTGATAATGGGGTGCAAGGAGCAATGATATTAAGTTCATATCATAATGGGCCCAGAACATGGGGGGTGCGCCTAGCATTGCGCGCCTGGGCCCAGTGTGTATCAGAAAAACAAAAATAAAAAAAAAACTGGACAGTGGTGCGAATAGCATGCATTATAGTGCAAAACAAATGGGCCTGGACAAAGGGGGTGGGAAAAGCAAGCGCATAAAGCCCAGCCAGCATTAGTAATCAAAACGCTGCATTTTGATGCTCTTCCCCCTTCCAATTTTGTGCGCGAATCCCAGCCGTGGGATGATCCTCCAGTCAACCGGTCAACCCATAATCCAACGGATACCACTTCATCTTCAACCTTTGGACACCTAGGGTTTGTAGAAGCCATGAAAGAACACTCCCATGCATGAACTTTCCACCACTTGTTCTCTCTCATTTCTCCATCAAATTGCATGATCCAAGAACCAAACTTGGCTAGAATTTAACGTAGAATACAACCATGCCTTTGCATTTCGTTGAAACTAACTATATCATGCAAACCGAACCATACAACTCCATGAATCCAAATTTTCTTCAATTTTCGACCATCATAAAACTCAACAATCTTTGTATATAATTAATCCTCATGCTATGCTGATCACAACCAACCAAAATTCGTGCATTATCATCCATTAAATCATGTGTTCTACCTCCATCAAGAATCAACCTCCATTAATGAAACCTCACTAATTGGTCTAAAACTCATCCAAATAAATCACCTAATGGTCTCTAATGGTTTCACAACAAGAACTAGCCCTAGCCATGCCTAAATCAAAGTGTGGGGAAGATTTTGCATACCTTGAACCTTGCAATGGTAGATGTTGAAAATCTTCTAACCAGGCCTTGTGGATCTTCAAGAATGGTCTCTAGGTGATGAATAATGCTCTGCTTGCACAAGATTTGATGGAGATGGCTTGTATCTTCAGATTCAATCCTTTTTGCTCTCTTGCAACTTCACTTGAAAAGCTCCAATTCTTCAACAATGGAGGCTCACTCTAGCATGAACATATTCAGGAAGGTTTGTGGAGAAGATTTGTGGAAGAAAATGGAAGGGTAATGAAGAGAAAAATGAAGTTTCAATTCAATTTGCAAATGGAGAATTTTTGGTTCAAACTCTTTTCTCTACCACCATTAACATCAACAATCACCAACCTCTCACCAATGGAGATTGAAATCAATATATAGACTGATTTAGAAGGGTCTAGAATCATCTAGATCACTCTAGTAGAAACTTGAACTTTCATGAAATGATATTTTGCATTTCCATTCCCACCACATGAGATATCATGACAAAAACCTTACAACTTGAGTAATTCACTTGATTTTCTCCTTACGTGGTATTTTGGACAAGATACAAAGCTTAAACACCTTGTTTATGGACCTTTTCCTTGTTTTGGTTTGGTATGCCATTATGCAAGTGATTAGACTATGTACATGACTTTTTATGCAAATGACAATGCAATTGAAACATAAACTAAGTGAAGTAGGTTGAGCAAATTTTAGGGTGCAACACATAGGATGTTTCACACTCTGGGTATGTTAGAATTTATGCAATTAGAAGCGCCAACTTATGAGCGCATAACTGTTGAATTCTTGAGCACTTTAGAATTTCAGTTGAAGCACAGGTGGACAGGGGTGGAGGAAGAATATTATGGTACACTGAGGTTTAGGTTATTTGATACTGACCATAGCCTGACCATAGCCGAGTTGGGAGATATTCTGAAGCTCCCCAATTTTGGACCCGGAGCCCCTCCGGGAAATTTTAGTGCAGGGGACTTCTGGAAGGCTATTATAGGCAGAACTGATTATGTCGCGAAAGCGGCAAAAGCCTCTTGTATCCATAACCCTTGTTTCAGGTACGCTCAAAAGGGATTGGCATATACACTGTTCGGCAGGGGTGACAGCACAGGAGTGGTGACTCAGAGGGAGTTGTACTTCATGTACGGCATGGCAAATCAAGAACTCATTAATGTAGCGGCCTTTGCAACTGATCACCTGAAGAGGGTTGCGAATGCACCTTCAGGAGAAATAAGTATAGGCGGTATGATTACTCAAATCGCGAATCACTTTGGCCACGGTGCTCTCTTGAGAGAGGAACCCACTGTTGCAGGTAAGACAAAAATAGATCTTGCCACACTGACTGCCCAAGGTATGATTCGAGTCTTTGATAATTACTACTCCTTGGTAAGCCGAAACAGTCATCTCCTTGCTTTACCTGCCCCTGACTTTATTAGTATTCAAAATGTGAATAACTGGCTACATGAGAGCCCCATGCAGGACGAAGAAGACCAATTTTATGATGGTACAGGTGCATAATTCTTTAAGGATGAAGGCGATCAGGTAGAAGAAGCGCCTATACCGCCTACTCGATTCTCACCCCATCAGGAATCCGGCTCAGGCTCTTGGAGCTTATCTAAAAAAGAATGGGATTGGATGGAGAATGAGATGTGCCATCTCCGAAGTGAGCAGACGAGGCAAGGCGAGGAGCAGACAAGACAAGGGAACGAACAAATCCGACAAGGCAGGTTGATCGGTGAGATGCATGAATGGATGCGGCAGATGATGCTGCGCGACCAACCTCCACAACCATGAACTCTGTGAGTCCTCTGCTACTATTGTTCCAACAGTGAGGACACTGTTGAATTCTAGTGTGGGGGTATTTTATTTGTGTTTTATTTTATTTGTGTTTTTATGTTATTTGTTTATGTTATTTGTGTGTTTTCAATTCTGTTGCAGTTATTTGTTTATTTAAATTCCAGTGTTAGTTTGAGAAAATGATAGCGATCCACAGGAAGACCCCCCTGACATTGAGCTAATAAAATTAATAACATTGTTGGTTGGGGAACTATTTAGTGAAGATGTTGAGTGAGGTGATGAGAAAGTATACAGAATACTCAGAAAAGAACCGTGAGGATGAAATCGGGATAATCTTGAGAGATAGGTAAAAGGCCAACACCCTAGGTTTCCCAAATAGGAACGAGTTCGACGTGTAGATTTGTACCATAGTGCTTTGATCTGAGAAGTACCCCTGAGTAGTTTATTTTGACAATCAGGTTCCATCAAAAATAATCGTGTGTGCAAGGGTAATGAAAAATATTGAGTTAAGGCACAGGAAAAAAAAACAAACAAAAAGGGGCAATTAGGCGACTAATCCTTCTAAGTTGGGTAACCCTCACCCGGTTATTCAGCCCAACGGCGGTCGAACCTGAAAGCCATTCAAAAAGAATAACAGTGCCAGAAAAAGAAAAATGTCATTGATAAATCTTGTGCACACGAGGAAAATCATAAAAGCCGTATAGTGATTGTCCGAATGAAAGGGAGGAAAATCGAAAAAGAAGACTTAAGTACAAAGCATAGTCGGAGAGGTTACCCATAGGGAGACTAAGGTCTGTGGTTTACCGCAGTCTAGTGTTTGCATGTTACCTGTTTTGAGGGAAAAACCGTGATTAATCCTAGGGGACTTGGAATGAGAAGTTCAAGTATGAGTATTATCACCGTAACTCACAATTCTATGGACGGTTCCGTTACGGAAAAAAAAAGATATTAAGTTCGGATTGGTGAGCTTTTTGCTTGAGGACAAGCAAAAGTTCAAGTTCGGGGGAGTTTGATCGGTGGATTTCAGTTGTGTTTTCAAACGTTGTTTGTGGTTAATTTCGCAATGTTTTTATCTATTTTTCAAAGCTTTAGTTGTCATTATCTGCATTACGCGTAGTTGTGTGTCTTCGAGTCTTATTTTTAAGTTTATGTTACTTTTGCCGCTGGTGCGTTTGATTTGGTTTCTTTTAGTGTGTTTTTGACAGGAATGGATAGCACGACAATCGCACCGCATTCGGGGGAAAAGAAAATTTGAAAAAGGGAAATCAAAGCTACAACACGGGTACCCGTGTTGCACAACACGACCCGTGTCATGGAGGACACGGTTGGCAGACACGGGTGGACCAAAGCAGAAGAAAAGAAGACTCAGACTTGCAACACGGGTGCCCGTGTCATGCAACACGGCCCGTGTTGCAGCCCTTGGAGAGGAGACACGCCCTGAAGAAGTCAGCAGCCTGACACGGCCACCCGTGTTGCACAACACGGCCCGTGTCAGGGCCACTGAAAGTGAAATTTCTCTGTTTTCTGATTTTTTGCTGTCAGACCTATTTCGAAGGGCATTTGAGACATTTCGCGATGTAATTTGAATTTAGATATAAGAGGCACATTTTAGAAAGTAGGGGACACTTTTGATTTGATATTAGGATTGACAACTGAGAGGAGAGTTTGGATGGAAACAGAGGATCGATCAAAAGCGGAAGCAATTGATGATCCAAGGATTTCAACTTGCATTGTAATGATCTTCTCCTTTTCAATTCTAATTACTTTTATGTTTCCCAAGAACATGAGCAGCTAAACCCCAAGTTGTTAGGGGTTGTCCTAAATGCGATGTAATGACTTTTGTTTAATGATTCTATGAGAACTATGTTATTACCTTTATATATTTTATTTTGCATTAATCTTAATCGTATTCATATTGGAAAGTAGAATTCGAATCGTGTTTAGGCTTTAGTCTGGAAAGTCAACCTAACACTGTTGCAAAATATTATCACGGTCGATATTGCTTAGGAATGAGGATATCCCGTATCACGTATCTTATGGTCGGAACTATTGCTTGATGCTTTTCATGGACACTGAGGAATTAGTGTACAGGAAAATCATCAAAGGGTTTTCATTAAGGAATTAAGGCAACTAAAGTGGCCAACTAATAAATTAAGGTTAATAACTAGTATAGTAGAATAATCATACAGGGTCTTTACTCGCATCGTCTCCACTCCCCTAACACTGTTCTTAGATTGATTCATAAGTCCTTATTTACTTGTTATATTACTCTGCTACCAAACAAACCACTAGACCTTTTGTTCATTTGAATCCTAAAAATTCCGTTAATTACTACGCAGTCCTCGAGATCGATACTTGGGACTTTTCCCTTATTACTACAATTGGTAAAAATAGTACACTTGCTATTTTCCCGATCAGCACGGAATAACGTAACACGCAACTGATCGAGCCACAACTTCGAACAATATCCTCTACCAACTCAAGCCGGTGAAGCCTATTTCTGTCTTGTCATTCTCCATAGCAATTCCTCTCTCCATTCAACTTTCTCCTTTCATCTCCTTTCATCAAATTTTATCTATTTTCCGTGTTGTTTCCAATTGAATTCGAGTTACAATTTTTGTTGTTGCCCGTGCAGGTGAATCATGAGTTGACGCAGGAACCAATTTGGTGCTGGTTAGCGGTGTACTGAAGGCATGTTTCGCAGTCTAGGAGATGGCTTTTTGCGTGAATTGAGGGTTTGGATCACATATGGTTATTCACAGTTTTTTTATGTTGAATTTGCATATTACAGAAAGTTTGTGGGGTTCACGTGAAGGTTTGAGGTGAAAGATGGTATGAAACTCGAAGGTTCCTTTGAAGGAGGAAGTTTGTTGGTTTGTAAGTGAAGATCTCTCCCCCCTGGTATGTTGGTGGTTTCTGTTTATATCAATCATTTAGAGAAGAATAGGATTCCCCTTGATGTTGTGCGTTTTACTTCTTGTATTGCCGTTTTTGATTGTACGTTTTTGGCTTAGCAGGATGAAGGTTTTTGCAAGCTGTTGTGTTTTTGCAGGCGCGGTTTGTTGTCGCGTTATGTTGCGTCTTGTGACGGTACGGAGGTTTGTTCCCTATCACTGTTGAGCTGGAGCTGAAGTTTTTGTAAGATGTGAGTACATTTTCGGTTTGTGATTCATGAAATTTTTTCTGAAAAAAGAACTTTATTGCTTCGTAGGTCCACAACTTGGCACATGTTTGAGATGTAGCAACTTGTAATTTCATCTTCTTGACTTGTTGGCTGTGTAGAACTCTGGCATCACCGTTTTATCCCGCAGCATTGATATCAACGGATGCAGATCCGGAACGACACCATTTTCGCTGCTACAACTGCAGTTAGAACCAATATGGCCTCAATGGTTTCAACAGCAGTAGCAGCACCTGCAGAAGACTAAATGGCTGGTGACAGTTGCCCAAAAATGGCGGTTTCCACGTATTGGCTTAAAGCTCGAGCAATATCCAAAGACTTGAATTCTTGTGCGTGCCGTTTTTTGATAGGTCATGGTATTGTGGTCTTTCTGCTTTCATTGCTTTTGAGATGTATTGTTTTTGTGAATCATGGTTGCGTTTTTGCACATTTTGTGATGGCTCATAAAGTTTTCCTTGTCTTCCTGCAGGTCAGTGTGGATTTGAGGCAAGAAGCTTGGATTGAAGGATAACATTATTTGTGGAGTTTCTCATCGTTTCATGTGGGGACTGATTCAAGATGAGGGGAGTGAATGACGAAGTGCAACTTGCAGCTGATGCGTCGCATATGTCGGCAACTGGGCACACAAACACGACTTGTCTTGTCCTTCATGCTGTTGTCGGCTGATGAAACACACGTGATGTACACTAGCTGTGCCACCGGTGAGCTGCAAAATTTTGTCGGCAGCAGGATAATTGTTGGTGAGTGGACTCTTTCCTCCTTTAATTTTCATTATGCGGGTTATGTAAACTTGCGCTGAAACGTATTTACGGAAGCCGCGTAACTGTTGCAGAATTAATGCAAGTTTTTTTTGATTGGTCAGCGGCGTCTCATGTGATGGTCTTGAAGCAGCGGAAGTTATCGTACGTATTGCGAGTATTACGCAAGATCCTCCTTGGTTTTTTCTGATGTGCGTGATCCTTTGTTCGTTTTCTGTCAACTAACAGCTACTTTCATTGATCTTTTCATGTTTGATAGGCAGCCGACGCGAGGAGCTCGTGAGGAGTGTTACGAATTCAGGTCGAGGTTACGGCACTTGTGCTGCAGCAGCTTGTATCTTGTTCTATGTGGATATGTCCCTTTTTTTTACTGAATTTTCGTTGTTCTTGTAAGGGTGGGGTTACTCTTTTCTATGTATTCATATTGTGATTGTGATTGAATTACGTACTAGCAGATTGGGTGTGGTAGACGTTTATAGCTGCAGGATAGGAGATATTGTTCACTGCACGTTTGGTATTTTTAGGCTTGGTGATTGGCATGAACATGTACTGGTTTTTTTTCATTATTTATGACATGTACATGGGCTAGGACTCATGAACTGTATATGGCCTTGTGTGGGACCACGTTCTCTCAACTTTTGCCTCTTCTTAAATTTTCTTTATACACATGGAAACAAATCTTTATATCCAATATTGTTGTCTTGAATGTGAGTTATACCAAACTTTGGGAGCAATTACCCACTTGAATTGCAATGTTTCCAAGACTTAGTTTCACGACTCTAACTACCACCACAACCATCTGAACTAGTGCACCCTGGAACTTTGTACCATAACTCGCCATTTTGAATTTTTGAATGACAAAGTGGGCTTTGAATTCTTGAACAATGTAATATGAATTTTGTATAATCTTCAACTTGGGCTCGACGAATGTTATGTCAACCTCATATTCAAACCACACATATTTTCCTTGCAATTCCCATGACACACTCGTATTTAAACTTGAACAATGATATACGATCTTGATCACCACTGGAATCCAAATCTCATCCAACATGTCGTTTTCTAATTAACTTTCAACCTTTACTGAGCTCAGTATTCGTACAAATAAATCTCCAATGATCCTCAATTCAGTTTCGACCCTATAACCTCTTGAGTTGGAAACAGCATATAAGAAACAAACTACTCTTATTTTCTGAACAACTGTCCATGGGCAACAATTCAAAAAAAGATACAGGTAGGACAAATTTAGGGTATGACAGAGTGCTGCCGATATGCCTAGGCTCCAGCCCGATGTAGCATGCCACCACCTCTCCATAGATCCAGCCGATAGGGTCATAGTTCAACGTAGGCATAGGAAGTTCCCGAGAAAGCGGAGGCTGCTGAAAAAGCTGTAAAAGGCCTCCTAGAGGCAAATTTTATTTCGGAAGCCCGGTACACAACTTGGCTATCCAACGTTGTACTTGTTAAAAAATCTAATGGAAAATGGAGAATGTGTGTTGATTACACTGATCTCAATCGGGCGTGTCCCAAGGACACTTACCCGTTACCTAACATCGACAAACTTGTCGACAATTCTGCAGGTTTCAAACTCCTGTTGTTCATAGATGCATACTCAGGATACAATCAAATGCCCATGGTGAAGTCCGACAAGCAGCATACAACCTTCATGACCGAGTCGGATAAGTAATACTACAACGTAATGCCCTTCGGCCTGAAGAACGCCGAAGCGACCTATCAGAGGACGATGAACAAAGTCATCCAAGGAGAAATCAACAACATGCTCGAAGTCTACATGGACGACAGGATCGTGAAGTCGCGAGATGAGGTCGACCATACCGCTCACCTCCGGAAAGTCTTCGAAACATCGAGGAAGTACGGGATGCGGTTCAACCTCGACAAGTGCGCCTTCGGTGTGTGAGCAGGCAAGTTCCTCGGCTTCTACCTAACGGAACGAGGAATAGAAGCCAACCCGGAAAAATGTCGAGCATTCTCTGAGTTTTCCACTCCGAACACGAAGAGGTCCATCCAGTCACTTAACGGGATGCTCGCGTCCCTGTCGTAAATCATCGCCAAGTCCGCTCAACACTTCCTCCCCTTCTTTAAACTGTTGCGCAAGGAGGCCGATTTCGAATGGACCGAGGAATACAAACAGGCTCTCCACCATCTCAAACAGGTCCTCTAGGAGCCACCGGTTCTATCGAGACCAAAGATCGGGGAAACCTTGTACCTATATCTCGTCGTCGCCACGGAGGCCATCAGCGTGGCGCTGATCCGCGAAACGCCAGACAGGCAGAAGCCGATATACTTCACGAGCAAGGCTCTCCAAGGCCCCGAGCTCAGGTACTAGTAGATCAAGAAGGTCGCCTTGGCCCTCGTAAACGTGGCCAGAAGGTTGCGATATTACTTCTTGGCTCACACGATCATGGTCAGATCTGACCAGCCCATCAAACAATTACTCGGACGGCCAAACATGTTGGGATGAATGCTCAGGTGGTCGCTCGAACTATCCAAGTTCGACATCTAATACGAAAGTAGGAAGGCCCTTAAAGCCCAAGTCCTAGTCGAGTTTGTTGCTGAAATGACGTATGTGGACTCCCCCGACACCCGGGGAAAACAAATGGACCATCTTCGTTGATGGCGCCTCCAGCTTGACGGGAAGTGGAGCAGACATCATCTTAGAAAATGAAGAAGGTACCCTGATAGAAGTTTCCCTCGCCTTGGCGTTCCCGAGATCAAACAATCAGGCCGAGTACGAAGTGTTTCTCACGGGCCTACGCCTGGCCGAAGATTTGGGTGTCAAAGAAGTAAAAGTTTTCACAGACTCCCAGCCTGTGGCCTCACAGGTGCGAGGGGAGTATCAAGCTAATAACGACAACCTCGTCGAGTATCTATCCTAAGTGAAAGAAAAGATGAAGAGATTTGATTCCACAGAGGTAACACATGTCCCGCGCGAACATAACACTCGGGCACATGTCTTGTCCAAACTAGCCAGCATAAAGAGGAAAGGCAGAAACAAATTCGTGATCTAGGAAATCCTCCCTTCCCCCAGCATCAAGAGGGGCACAACGCCCCCCAAAGTCAACACCATCATCAACAGCGACTGCTGGATGACCCCGGTGTATACGTACCTGCGCACGGGGAGACTTTCCGACAACCCAAAGGAAACAACCGTAATTAGACACCGGGCATGTTCATACGCCTTGGTTGAAGACAAACTATATAGGCGGGGCTTCTCCATTCCCCTACTCAAGTGTGTCGACAAGTCCCGGGTGTCGGGCATACTCCAAGAGATCCACGAGGGTATCAATGCCCAACATATGGGCGGGAGAGCGCTCGCCCGCAAGGTGTTACAAGCAGGGTACTATTGGCCTACCATGCAGCAGGACGCGAAAGAGCACGTCAAGAAGTGCAACAAATGCCAACGAAACAAGGACATACATCTCGGCCCACCTAGCGAGCTGAAAACGCTCTCCTCGCCGTGGTCGTTCTCCTGGTGGGGAACGCACATCCTCGGACCCTTCACCATCAGATCCTATCAAAACAAATACTTGATAGTCGGCATGGACTACTTCACCAAGTGGATAGAAGCCAAAGCTCTGGCAAAAATCATGGCCCAAAACATACTACGATTCTACAAGCGTAACATACTTGCCCGGTTCGGCGTGCCCCAGGCCATCGTCACCGACAACAGGAAATAGCTCACTGACAAGAACTTCCAAGACTTTGCCGCCAAACTTGGCACGTAACAGCACTTCACGTCGATCGAACACCCACTAACGAACGGGCAGGCCGAAGCAGCAAACACAGTAATTTTGCGCGGGCTGAAACGTAAGCTGGGGGAAGCCAAGAGAGGATGGGTCGAGGAGCTGCACAACATCCTCTAGGTGTACATGACCACTACGCACTCTAGGACCGGGAAGACCCCATTCTGACTGACCTACAGGACAGAAGCGGAGATCTCTGTCGAGATAAGAGATCCCTCCAAGAGAATCGAATCCCCCTTGCCCGAGGAGGCAAACGATGATGCACTCAGGGAAGAACTCGATCTGATCGAAGAGATCCGGTCGGGAGCATCCCTACGAGAAGCTTCTCTGAAACAAAGGATAGCTTTGCGCCACGACAGCAAAGTCATAAGGCACGAATTCCAAATGGGCAGCCTGGTCCTATGGAGAAACCAAAAGGACTCACGCGAAGGCAAGCTTGCTGTGAACTAGGAAGGCCCCTACCGCGTCCAGGACAAGACGGGCAACGGGGCCTACTACCACGAAAACCTACAAGGGGAAAAACTTGCTCGACCTTGGAATGCAGAAAAACTTAAACAGTATTAATGTTAAACACGGCCTGTGACTCGTCGACGTCGCGACACAGGGGCGCGACACGGTACCACCACAACTCCTAATTTTAGAAACAAAAAGACAAGAGTCAACCCTTTGTGTGTGCGGGCACGACCCTTGCTCCAGCAGAGACCCCTCGATCGAGCTCCACTGTTGTCGTACCAGTGGGGTAGAACACCCAACTGCAATGGGAAGTTCACACCTGGGGAAAGGGCCTTTGCCAAGGACCTGAACCCCTATTTGGCCGGGCACCATCTCCGACCACCCGACTCGTTCTCCACACAGTCGGTTATGCCGCATGTAGAGCAAGTAAACAAACAAACAACATCCATACATACGAGAAAATAAACATACAAGCACACACAGTAGAAAATAATAAGTCATTCAAGAAAAAGCGGGCAGAGCCCTGGTACATAGTTACAAAAAAGGGGCATGTAGGCCCGACGATACATCTTAATAAAAATAGGCACGCAGGCCCGAAAATACTAAAAAACCCCTAAGAGGTCTCTTGTCTCTCCTGCTCTTCCTCCTCGGTAGCCGGGTTGTCATCATCATCCTCGATTCCTGGTCCATCGGCAACCTAGTGATAGGGTCATGTCCCCTCGGTGATAAGAGAAACCTAGGGGTTCACTATCCTGAGCTACACTATGGCGCTCGCATAGACAACCTTGACAGCCCCTAAGCAATCTTGCTCGAGCTCCCGAATCTTCGCCACCAGCTCAGCCCGAGAGAGCAGGAATTTTTCCTCATCGGTCTCCTCCTCGGCAGGATGAATGGCAGCCTCCAACTCCGTGACCCGCATCTGCAGCCTCAATCTGTCCTCCCCAGCGGCCTTCAACTGCTCCTTAACCTCAATGTTCCTCTGGTGCTGCATGGTGTTGTCCTCCCTGGTCAAGCCCAACTCGGCAGCCAACTTGGTCATCTTCGACTTAGCAATTGCAAGATCCCCCTGCAGTTTGGCAAGATCAGTAGAAGAGCAACTCTCGCGCTCAGAGCCAAGGCAGTCAAGAAGACTCGCATCATCGCAGCCAAGTCCTCGATCAACCTTTGTCTCTTCGTTTCCCGACTGGCATCGAGAACCGCCTTCGCCTCCGCGGCCGACACAGCAGGAGACCTGGCCCCGTGGAAGAAACCAGGTTGCATATGACAATGGGGGAATTAAGAACCCCTCCTCTGCACCGCCCTCAGTAAGGTCGACGACAGTCTCCAGCCCATAGACCCTCACCCTCTTCGGAGTCCCTTGTGACAAGGGAGATTGGCTCCCGTGTGGTGACTATGAAGAACCTCTTCTTCCTTGCTTGGCAGTAGGTTGCCGCTGCACCCGAGCCACCCTCCCTTTTCCACTCTTTGACACACCCCTGGTGGCCGCCAGTCGCTTCACGCATTCCTGCATGGTCGATATACTCCATGGAAAACAAAAGAATAAGAGGTTAGCGAACTCGAGAATAACAGAGCCCAAAAGGGGGGCGGGCGAAAAACGACCTACTACATAAGAGACGCAAGGCTTCCTCGTCCGACGAACATTCAAGCAGAGCCCTCGTATTAATGAGCCTCGAATGGTGGATGATATTCCTATACCTGTTGAGGATAAAGTTATCGTCGGCCGTCACGAGTTTCACTGGGGTAAAGCTGGCCACGAAGGCCACCAACCTTTGATAGCCTACCTGGTCCTCCTCGTCCAAGATACCTGCTCCACGATATAGTGGTATGTGCTTTGTTTGAAGTGTTCCTCCGTCCAGTCCAAGGGGACCCTCGGCACCATGACCTCTTCCCTTTATCCGTTCACCTCCCGGGCTTCACGGCGGTATAACGAGGCGCGTGCCTCATGAGACACGGGTCGAACCACAAAGAATTGATCTTTGAAAATCGGGACAAAATCCATGTACGCCCTGAAAAATATCCTCGGCTGCTTCAATGACACCCAACTCTGTCGGCCATCAGCCGTTTATCTTTGCAGATGAAAAAGCTGGAAGAACAGGGTGAGAGTGGCCCCGATCTCAAGGTGCCGATAGACGAGCTCGTATGCCCGAAAAAATGCAATCGCGTTGGGGTGCAACTGCGAAGGAACCAGTCAAAGACCCCTAGTTGAAAATCCGAGAAGGGCAGCTGAAGTCCCGCTTCACGAAAGCAAAATTCGTACATGGGAAATCGCTTCATCCCATAGCTCGAGCATATACGATGGTGGTCCTGTGGTCTATATGCTTGCCAGCTCAGAGAGGAACCCTTATGGAGATCCTCGATCGTGGAGAAAGCGTCAAAGTAATCCTCGAAGAAACGGGAAGGCGTACTCAGGGGCTCCTCCCCGACCCAGTCCTTGACTGTCCTATTCTTCCCCTCGACAGGAGGGGCCACGGGAGCGTCCAGCTTTACATCGACTTCCATAACTCCTAGTATCCATGCGACTATGTTCACCTGAAAAGCAGAGGAAATGGTGAACTCGACGTTTCAAGATTAAATTCACCCTTCCACCATAGCTCGAGTGAAAGGGCGAAGGGGACGACATCTACGACCTAGGCTCCTCCGACCTCGACATCCACCTCCCCGCGTGGTTTACTTTTGTATCCCTGGGACATTCATCCAGCGATAGCATGCATCCCTGGGACAGTCGTCCAACACTAACATACGTCCCCGCGACATTCATCTATACCTAGCGTACGTCCCCGAGACATTTATCTATACCTATCCTATGTTCCCGGGACATTCATCTATACCTATCCTATGTCCCCGGGTGTTCATCCAAACCCTATCATCTGTCCCCGGGGTGCTCATCCAACACCATCACATGTCCCCGAGAAACTCGCCCAAAACCTATCAATTGACCCCGGGGGCTTCATCCCAGGTCAAAGGAATCCCGCCGTAATCGCCGGAAAACCCACACCCTCCTCGGGACACTCGTCGTGTCCGCCGCAGGAGCTGTCAGAAATAAAAAAGACAAAATAAAAGGAAGAAATGACTTACTTAATACAATAGCTTGAGTAGGGGTACGACGAACTTCATGACAGACGGTACGGTGGCGGCGCTTGCACGACGGCGTAAGTGTGGAGAAGCAAGAAAAAGGTGCGTTCATTGGAGTTGAGATCGAAAAGTAATGAAGGGGCAGGCCCCAGCCTATTTATAAACCTAGCACGGAACTCGAAGCGCCCCTAGGCAATCAAGTACCCCTAGGATTAGTCGCCCTAGGATGGGCAATGGGCAACAGACACATGGCAACCGCGACTGACTGCGTCCCTTCATTCTCCCTCAAGCTCAGAAGGTCGGCGCCCCGTCATCTTTCGCCTCCCCAACATGATATTCCAGCGAGCACGACTCTCGACCCCATCGTCCGGGCCTATGACTGCCTCCCCTATCTGTCATCGACATGGCTTGTTCTTTAGTCATCACTCCTCCGCCTCGAAGCAACGACTTGGGGGGCTCCTATTCTGACTGGGTCGGGACCTGCCCAGTAGTCAGGCAGACCCAACCCAACACTACGTTGGGAATGCCCAATAAGGCCCAATTCTCCCGTGTCGGGCACAAGCCACCTACTTCAGGTAGACGACTCCCTTCACGGGCAGACTCACACGTTTTCCCCACGTTCTCCACGTGTTCTCCCACGCGAGTACACGTCATCAGGCAATTACCCACCTCCGAAAGAGTTGGTCAGCCCACCTTCCGAAGATCACAAGGCAGTTGATCTAGGGCGAAGACCACGTGCTGGTCTTCACTATGCCACGTAAGCCCTGGCAGTTACTTGGGTTGGGCCTGACAATCTAGCCCAATGCAAGTAACCGTTGGCCCTGCGTTGGGGTCTCTCTATAAATACCCTCTTTCACTAGAGAGTCAGGTATTCTATTCGCCACACCTACTTCTCTGTACTTGCTCTCCCACTCTGATCCTTTACTTACTTAAGCATCAGAGTGCCTTGCAGGTACACCCCCTCCTTCTCCCTACCTCCGGTAAAAGCTACAATTCAACGATGTGTGGCAGACCATTGATCCTTTCTGATCAGGTAAGATCACAAGGTTACACATTAAAATATGGTACAAATCACGTTTCTTCGATGCTTTAAATGGCTCTAATAGTTACACTTTGAATTCATCCCTAAAAAGCCTAATACAATCAATTCATAATCAATAATATATATATATATATATATATATATATATATATATATATATATATATATATATATATATATATATATATATATATATATATATATATATATATATATATATTCTTTGACTCTTCTTTGCTCCATTTCCATTTAAAGCTTTAGAAGCTTTGAATAGTTTTAAAAATCACAAAATTAAAATCAATTGTTTTGAGCCTAAGTTAGACAATTTGGTTTCTAACACATTTTATTAAAATATGATTAAATTAGAACATTAAAATGGAAGAAAAAAAGAAGTTAATGTGACAGGCTATTTTCAAAATTTTGGATCAAGATGACAAGTTTTCATTCATTTATAACAAATGTATCAGAAGAAAAAAAGAAGTTTGTCCCTTGTCTCCTTTAGTTTCGTAGTGAATTGAATTAGGACACCATTAACTTTACTAACACGTGACCTTATCATACAACCTCTTAAACTTTAAATTACTTCATTTACTTTTTTGTACTCCATATGGTACTCCATATCCTGATCATTCTCGTAAATGGACGACTTGATCTAAAAAATGTTTCATATAACAAATGTATAAAAATAATATATATACAAAATATATTATCTATTTAAATGAACAGTATATATACCAAATATAACAAATGTATCAGAAGAATATATATATATATATATATATATATATATATATATATATATATATATATATATATATATATATATATATATATATATATATATATATATATATATATATATATATTAAATAATTAATATATCTAGTTCACTCTGATGCGTTGGGATTTCGTTCTAAGATTAATTTTTTTCAGACTTAGGTCCTCTTGTTATAAGAAAAGAATTGTTTATTTAATGAATCAAGTAATTAATTTTAGTTTTATAAATAGAATTAGAGATAGAGATAATAGTAACTTTATAGTGTCATATAAAGTTGTTTTCTCAATTTCTATTTAAGTTTAGATGCTATATATATATATATATATATATATATATATATATATATATATATATATATATATATATATATATATATATATATATATATATATATATATATATATATATATATATATATATATATATATATATATATATATATATATATATATATATATATATATATATATATATATATATATATATATATATATATATATATATATATATATATATATATATATTTGAAAAGAAATGGTTTTAGTCAAGGTTATGCATATATAGAAGAAAGCAAGTTGTCTTCCCTTTTCCTAATCTCTATCAATAATTTCATGTCAATAATAGACGGTGCCTACTTCTTTTGGACCTGTTCCGTGTTCATTACTAAACTAACATCAAAATTCAAGCACCAAAGAAAAAGGAACCTTATAACTATATATTTCCTTGATATATGTATGGCTCATATACTTCCATGTATTTTACTCCATGGAAATTCATGGACCACCTCTGATTGCTACCCCTTTGATGTCATTACTTTGACTAGCACATTGATTAATCACGAGGAGTTTCATTTCCATGCACGTAAATTATGTGTATAGCTGTCTAACATTGGAAAGAGCATGCATATATATATAAAATAATACATGATATATTCTTTCTACATTCACACCACTTTGGTCTCTCTTTGTCTTAGATTAGGCACAGTCAAAACAGGAATGTATCATCTATGAGATAAACAAGCAAGGATAAAATAATATATTTATTAATTTTATACAATTTAATGAAAAATGATTTTAAAAAATTATCAAATTGATTAAATTTTACTAATTTATTTATTTATTTATTTATTTCTCAAACACTTAAACCTCAGAAATATAACATTAACTGATGGGTACTAGCTTAATTGAAAAATGTAATAAATAGTAAATTAAAAATGAATGAGTGAGATAATTAATTCAAGTGTTAGTTGAGTTAAATTAGTACGAATTTTTTAGTAAGGTTTAATAATATTTATTTATATTTATATATTAATTAAAATAAATTATTGATATTTATAAATTAATAATTATTTTAAAAAATGTAAACTAAAAGTAAATAAAAAAGAATATTGTTTGAGACATTTAATATGAACTCTGTCTACCCAGGGGCGGATGTACGTTCATAAGCCCCCACCAAGTATTTTTTTTTTCTTTTTCTTTTTAACATTCTAATCTTCTTTTCTCTAAAATTGCCTCCTTGCTCCCATAAATTTTATATGTTTCATTCTCTCTCACGCTATTTGTTTTGTTCTAACAGTTATCCTACTTAAATTATGTTATTTTCCTTGTAGTATAAAAAATAAAATATTATAATTAAAACTTTTTATTACAAACATAAAATTTAGTTGAATAGTGATACAAAGCATTCTTTATATATTCTTTATATAGATCCTATTAAATTTGTATGAGTTAGACTTTCGTCAATTTATCCGTCTTTTAGTTGCCATTCATTTATGATAGATAAGCTTAACTAGTAATTTATTAAGTGGACTATCCTAATAAATTCACTAATTTATCCCTTAAATTTATTTTTCTCACATATGAATACTACATCAAAAATAGAGATATAAACCAAAGTTGAACTAAATTTATATGAAACTCATAAATTTGTGGGATCCTTATACATCTCAACCATTAAAAGTTGAAATTTATGCGTAAAAGAATGTATTTAAATTTTATTTATCACTTATTTCTATTTCTCATAAATGAATACTATATAAATTATAAATTAATTAATTAATCTAAATATGAGTTTCAGTTTTGATCTTACCGGTTGATCAGAATCTGAGGTGGAGCTAAGACAATTGTTTGTGATGCTGAGTGTGAAAGAGGATTACAGGTGTACCTGCAAGTAACTCTAATGATAAAGTAAAAAAAACGAGTAAGAGAGAGAGCAAATACAAAATATGAGTATTTCATGATGAATATTGGATACCTGACCTTCTCAAGTGAGAGGGTTTTTATAATGCCCCAAGCGCTTGGTCATTGGTCCCTATTTTCGGGGCGAGATAACCGCTTCCCAAAGAATAGGTAACTGTCAGAACTATTAGAAGTAATTCATATTTATTAGTTGTACTATTTTCTTAGCCCCTAAGTTTGTTAGAGGGTATTTTAGTATTTTTATCTTATTCTAGTAACCCTAGTGTTAACTTATAAATAGGGTAGCAATCATTGCAATTTGAGTAGTAGTGTGTAACCATCATTCTCTTAATAGAATATTTCTCTATTCATCATTTATTTTACCTTTGCACCAACAATTGGTATCTAGAGCTCCGGTTCAGATTCATTGGGAAACACGGGAAACACGAGTGAACGTGAGGTCTTGTGTGTTTGATTTTGATTCTTAGATTCGTGTTGAATCTTGAACAAAATCTTATCAGAATTTTAATTCTGTGGGTTGGGAAACACTGTGTGAGAAATCTGAGTGTATTATGCAAGGTAGAAGATGAACGGAAACGGCAACATGAACACCAAACTTCCAGTATTTGACGGTAAAAACTGGAACCGTTGGATGATCCAAATGCGTGTACTGTTTGGTGCTCAAGATGTTCTAGATCTTGTCACTGATGGTTATGTTTCAGTAGCAGCAAATGCAACAGATGAACAGAAAAGCGCGCAGAAGGAAGTAAGGAAGAAGGATCAGAAAGCATTGTTCTTCATTCATCAATGTGTGGATGTAAATGTGTTTGAGAAGATTGTAGATTCAACAACAGCAAAGGCTGCGTGGGACACACTGGTGAGATGTTATGGTGGTGACGCATCAATGAAGAAGGTAAAGCTTCAGTCCTTGAGAAAGCAATATGAGAATCTCAACATGAAGAATAATGAGAAAGTCTCTGAATACATCTCCAGAATGATTCTGATCACTAATGAGATGAAGGCGTGTGGAGAAACTCTTTCTGAAGAAGCAATCATGGAGAAAGTATTGAGATCCCTTACCCCTCAATTTGACTATATTGTGGTAGCAATAGAACATTCCAAAGATCTGAGCACCATGAGAATTGAAGAGCTGCAGAGCAGTCTAGAAGCGCAAGAGTTGTGTTTGACTGAGAGAACTTCTGAAAAGGAAGTAGAGCAGTAGGCTCTGAAAGCAACTTCTGATAGGAGGTATCAGAAGCAGTCAGAAGCCAGGAGAAGATCTGATGGTGGTCAGAAGTCAGAAAGCTCAACCTCTGATAGACAAAAGAATGCTCAGAAGGGAAAAGAGAAGTATGACAAGAAGAAGATCCAATGTTACTGTTGTAAGAAGTTTGGTCACTTTGCTAGAGATTGTTGGTCAAACAAGGAGAGAAAATCAGAAGAAGCAAATATAGCCAGAAGTTCTGATGACGAATCTGTGCTATTGATGGCCTCTGAATCTGATAATATGGATCTGATAGACTGGTGGTATATGGACACTGGTTGTTCAAATCATCTTACTGGAAACAAGAAATGGCTGGTTGACTTTAACTCTGAAAAGAGAACAAAGATCAGATGTGCTGATGACAAATATCTTAATGCAGAAGGTATGGGAAATGTCAGAGTGATTCTGAACAATAGGAAAACATCATTGATTCAGAACATGTGGTATGTACCTGGCATCAGAAGCAATCTGATGAGTGTGGGACAATTAATTGAGAAAGGTTTTTCAGTTACCATGAAGGACAATTTTCTGAAGCTGTATGACTGCAATCAGAAGTTGATTATGGAGTTAGAACAGGGAAGGAATAGAACATTCAAGGTAAATGTCAGAACTGCAGACTCAGAATGTCTTAGTGCAACAAGTGCTGAGAAGGAGAGTGAGTTGTGGCACAGGAGATTTGGTCATTTGAATTTCAGAAGCTTAAAACATTTGAATTCAAAGAAGTTGGTACATGGAATTCCTGCAATTAAGAAGCCTGAAAAGTCATGCAAAGTTTGCATGGAAGGAAAGCAACCACGACTGCCATTTGCGTCAGAAGCTGCTCCAAGAGCAAAACATGCCTTGAGTGTTGTACATTCTGATGTGTGTGGTCCATTTCCAGTAGCATCAATTGGAGGGAATAAATACTTTGTGTTGTTTGTTGATGAATTCACAAGAATGACATGGGTATCCCTTATTAAATTTAAACATGAGGTGTTTGATGAATTCAAGAAGTTCAGAATGAAGGCTGAGAATCAGAGTGGTCAGAAGTTGAAGATTCTTAGAACTGATGGTGGAGGTGAGTATAACTCCAAAGAGTTCCAGAAGTTCTGTAAGAAGAATGGAATTGAGCATGAGGTTACTTCTCCTTATACCCCTCAACACAATGGTCTTGCTGAAAGAAGAAACCGCACTTTGCTTGATATGGTGAGAAGCATGCTAAAGGAGAAGAAGCTTCCTCAGAAGCTCTGGGGAGAAGCTGTTGCCACTGCAACGTATGTACTCAATAGATGTCCTACGAAGAAGTTGAAGGAAATAGTTCCAATACAGAAGTGGACTGGAGATAAGCAAAGTGTTAGTCATCTGAATGCGTTTGGTTCTGTTTGCTATAAACATGTTCCAGAAGCCAGAAGACAGAAGCTGGATGATAGAAGCAAAGTGATGATTCTGATAGGGTACCACAGTACAGGTGCATACAAGCTCTATTGTCCAGAAACCAATAAAATTGAATTCAGCAGAGATGTGATTGTGAAGGAATCAGAAGTTTGGAATTGGGATAAGTCTCAATCTGATTCTAATGTTAGAACTTCTGAAGAAAGGTCAGAGTTGAGAATTTCTGAAGTTGGAGTAAACTCTGACGTTGACTCAGACTCTGATAGTGAGTCATACTCTGGAGAAGACTCAGAAGATGAAGGTGACTCTGATGATCCAGACTCTGATGACAATCCAGATTTTGGTGGCAATTCAGACTCTGGAAATATGCCAGACTCTGAAGATGGTCAAAGCTCTGGAGGAAGTCAATCATCTGAAGCTAGAAACTCTGAAGCTCAAGACTCTGAACAAGTTCAGAGACCACAAAGAATCAGAAACATTCCCAGAAGATATGCATAATTTGACATGCTGCAAGACACTGAAGTAGACTCTGAAGGAGAAGTTATTCAGTGTGCCATGATAGTAGACTTTGAACCCATAAGTACAGAAGAGGCTTTTAAGCAAAAGCTCTGGCTGAAGGCCATGAAAGAAGAACTTGATGCTATAGAGAGAAACAAGACTTGGAAGCTGACAGAACTTCCAAAAGACAAGAAAGCCATCAGCGTCAGATGGGTTTTCAAGCAGAAGATAAATCCAGATGGTTCAATTGGCAAACATAAAGCAAGGTCGGTAGCCAGAGGATTTCTACAGAAACCTGGGCTGGATTATTCTGAAGTGTTTGCACCTGTAGCAAGACATGAAACAATCAGAATGGTGATTGCAATAGCTGCTAACAGGAATTGGCCTCTGATGCATTTAGATGTAAAATCTGCATTTCTGAACGGTCCATTAGAAGAAAAATTTACGTGTCACAACCTCCTGGATTTGTGAAAAAGAATCAGGAAGGGATGGTGTACAGATTATACAAAGCTCTATATGGACTGAAACAAGCGCCCAGAGCTTGGAATCAGAAGATTGATTCATTTTTCAAGAAGCAAGGCTTTCAGAAATGTGAGATGGAGTACGGTGTCTATGTTCAACATACTTCTGAAGGCAATATGACTTTGGTATGTTTATATGTTGATGACATACTGCTGACTGGAAGCTCTGAACAGGAGATAGCCAAGTTCAAGAAAGTTCTGATGAATGAATTTGAAATGACTGATCTAGGCAAAATGACATACTTTCTAGGGATGGAGTTCAGATATTCTGAGAAAGGTATCATTTTGCATCAGCTCAAGTATGAATTAGAACTTCTGAAGAGATTTGAATTGAAGAATTGTAAGATTGCTGTCACACCTTCAGATACAAATCAGAAACTGGATTCTGACTCTGATGGAAAGGATGTGGACGCTACAACCTTCAAACAGTTGGTTGGTTCTCTAAGGTATCTGTGCAATACCCGACCTGATATTTGTTATTCTGTTGGGATGGTTAATAGGTTCATGAGTAAACCTAAGTGGTCTCATTACCAAGCTGCTGTCAAGATTCTGAGGTATATCAAGGGAACTCTGAAGTATGGAGTGTTATTTCCTTCTGGAAGAAAGGATGAGTCAGAACTTCTGAGTTATTCAGACTCTGATTGGTGTGGAGACAGGGTTGACAGAAGAAGTACATCTGGGTACTTGTTCAAATTTCTGGGAGGTCTCATTTCTTGGTGTTCCAAGAAGCAACCTGTTGTGGCGTTATCAACCTGTGAAGCTGAATACATTGCAGGTGCTGTTACTGCATGCCAAGCTGTGTGGATTCTGAATCTGTTGCAGGATCTGAAGATTAAAATAAACAAACCTCTGAAGCTAATGATTGACAACAAGTCTGCAATCAATCTTGCAAGAAACCCAGTGTTGCATGGGAGAAGCAAGCATATTGAGACAAAGTATCATTTTCTGAGACATCAAGTTCAGAGTGGAGTGTTAGAAGTTGTACACTGCAGCACTCAGAAACAGTTGGCAGATGTTCTAACGAAAGCTATCAAGACTGATCAATTTCTCAGACTAAGGGATGGAATTGGTGTTACAAGTTTTGATGGAATATGAATTAAGGGATGGTATTAGAAGTAATTCATATTTATTAGTTGTACTATTTTCTTAGCCCCTAAGTTTGTTAGAGGGTATTTTAGTATTTTTATCTTATTCTAGTAACCTTAGTGTTAGCTTATAAATAGGGTAGCAATCATTGCAATTTGAGTAGTAGTGTGTAGCCGTCATTCTCTTAATAGAATATTTCTCTATTCATCATTTATTCTACCTTTGCACCAACAAGAACTAGCCGTCGGAACGAGTAGATGTGTCCATAACTAATCGTTGCTACGAGCATGGGCATAGTTACGGGCACATACGTCTTGTCTGTTTCTGGATGGTGGAACCGTGCGTGACGGGAAGAGACTGACGAGGAGAAGTGTTATGACCAAGAGTAAATTGGTCAGCCTCCCCTGTTGGGGGCAGAAAGGTAAATTCTCCTCCCAAATGGTTGGACTTAGGCAATTGAGTCGTTCTGGAAGCAGAAGCAGATTGAGTCATGCCTAATCAATGGGTCAGTCCGAAACAAGGTTTAAATCATATAGCAGCAAAAGAGAAATATTTTATGTACACATGAATATATACATTCTATTTTATCAATGTAAAGAGAAATACTCTATTCATTATTTATTAAAGCACATGACCACTTATTTGGTTCTCAATTTTGGCTTAATGGTTTTCGTTTTAAGCAAGAATGTACAAAAATTCTTGTTTAATGCCATTAAATTCAAGTTTTTATTGATATGAAATTTTGGCCTGATAAATAACATGTTATGGTTCGATAAAATGTGATAAAATTATGGTATGGTCAATTTGATCACAGTTTGGTTGATGTCCTGGTTTGATCTCTTAACTAACTATAAAGTTTCAATTTAGTTCTTTAGCTAAATTGATTACTCACTATTTTAACTTTTATTATGTTGTCATGCCACATCATCACAAATTAATGCTTTTATCAACATTTAACATACAAGATTACGTTGGCTAACAGAATTCTTTTCAAGAGACTAAGTTATAACATTTATTACATAAGTGACTAAAGTAAAATATAAAGTTAAATTAAAAGAGTTCATCACTAATTAAACCTTTATTCTATTATTGTCTCTGTTAACCCAGATATTTGAATCCGCATCTGAGTGTAACAATAGTTCTTATTATCTTTTATAAATTTTAATAAAGATATTATATTTATTTTCTATTCTATATTTTTATAAAATTATCTTTTTATTAAAATGATAAAATTTAGTTTTGAAACATGTTATGACATACCTTAAAGGAAGTATTTATTTTTTAGACACTCATTGTGTTTGGTGTTGTTTGATTAACTTCATTTTTTTTATTAATATATTTATTTTTCCACTAAAAAATTATACTAAATGACAATATGTTGATAAACATTTATGTGTATATAATACATGTAGCTATGCACATGTACACACAGTTGGATGTTATTATCTACTTGTACAAGTGGGTATTCCTCATCTTGTTAGTCAAAAGGAATTATTTAATTCTGAATTTGAAAATCTTTTTGGTTTGTGTTTTTCTACTTTCTTGGTAATTATTCATTTTGTATCATTATAAAAAAGTCAATAAAACATAACAAACATGTGTTTAAAATATGTCGTAACAGTTGTCGTAATTGATTGGTTACGGTAGCCGCTTAGAGTGTTGCTCACATTATACATCAAATTTTCTCTCTCTGTTTTTTCATTTGCTCAATAACAAAGCAATCACGTAACTAATTGTATATTAATATAATAATAAATACTTTTGTAGAATTCGGATATAAATCATGTTTTCAAATTCTACGGTTTTTTTAACCGATTTGACATAGCATATTTTAGATAATCTAAAATGGATGACCAACTTTAAATTTTGATTATCAATGCATTGACAAACAACTGCCTTATCAAATAAACAAGAAGTGGTAGCTTGAATTATACAACTTTAAACAAACTTTAAAATTATATAACAACTATTAAGTAAAGTGCAATGACTAAGTGTGCCTCTCCCTCCTTGATGATAGGCTATTCGACTCACAAAAACATTATCGGCAATTCGGATCTATTTAATGGCAGAGTGTG
This sequence comes from Lathyrus sativus, assembly GCA_963859935.3. Lineage (NCBI taxonomy): Eukaryota > Viridiplantae > Streptophyta > Magnoliopsida > Fabales > Fabaceae > Lathyrus > Lathyrus sativus. The sequence goes on along the minus strand of OZ012739.1, from coordinate 167,869,021 downwards.
TTCTACGTTTCATTTTATATTTTCCATTCTCAATCACTTTCCACATATAAGAGGAAGGATGCACCTCTTAGATAATCAAATTCATTATTGTTCTTATTTTACTTTTTATTTTTATATTAATTTAAGTGTTGTAGTGTTAACTATTTTTTACTGAATCGAAAACTCAAGTCCACCGCACCAAGCTTTCCTCCTCTTAGCGATCAATTCTGATTTCTCCAATAGTGGTGCCATCTATGAGAATCAAAATATGATTCCCGCGAATCTTCACGTTCAGATATCCATTTCTCGGTCTCCTTAATTAGGGCTTGTTCGATCTATAAATCCACATCTCTTTCCTCATAATTGTAGATCACTATTTCTCTATCTTTCTCCTTCGATTTCAACCTCTTTTTAAGCAAATCTCCTTCGAATTCAATAGCAAATGTGCCTTCCAAAGCCACTCAGATTTTCGTTCAATAGCAAGTTGTTGTCGCTACTGCTTAAGCTACTAAAGATCCATTCCTCTTCCTGAAAGAATGGACGACTAAGTCTTGGTAGCATCTCCATCTAATCCTTCACAGCGAGATCATGTTCAACCTAGAGCAGACCATGGAATATTCTATTTTTCCCTTTCTTTAGATCAGCTCAAAAATTTCACCTAGGTGAGCCTTCATACCGGCCTCCACCAATACTTGTAATGCATGGATAAGAAATGCTTCCCAGCTTTCAACTGCTGCAAAGTAACCTTTGCGTGCAGGGAGCCAACTATCTGCTGAATAATGTTTACAACATCGTGCAACAACATAATTCGTAGGCCTGGTAGAAAGGATATTCAAGATTGAAGAGAGTCTGCAGAAAGTCAATCCGAAGAATAATATTTTTTAGCAGGAAGCCTTCCGAAGAAACCAAACTGACATCCCTGAAATGGTGTCCGTAAGAATGACAACGCACCGAGAAGAGATCAAGACACCGTCAAATTGCCGAAGAAAGCATAGTCGCATGACCCATACTCATGATCTTGAAGGGGTAGCGGTATTCATACTCATCCAAAAGTCCAATTCCCTTAGAGAAAGGAAAGATACGAAGAAGACGCTCTGGTCCCAGAGCAAAAAAGGAAACCACATGTCTGCTCGAATCCTTATAGGGTTCTGAGATCACTAGAGAATATTTTGAAGCTTTAGAGCTATGATTGGACTAGGGATCCAAACGAACACGTCAAACACGTAGATGATTGACTAAACTACTACCACACCAACGGGGATGTAAAGTGTAAGATCTTTCCATTAACTTTGACAAGATCTGTGATGGCTTGGTTCAAGTCCTTCCTCGATGGGTGGATAGACTCTTGGACGAATATGTGTGTTGCTTTCACCGTCTACTTCATCGCTTGTAATAGGCAACCCACAATAACGGTCGTGCTCGGTGGGATCATGCAAGGGAAAAAACAAACTCTGCATGGATACGCCGACCACTTTATTGAAGTGGCAGAGCCTGTGTGGGGGTCATAAATGAGGGGTTGGCGTGTTGAATTTTCGAAAGGGGCTTGAGGCAAGATTGTATGCTTAGATAAAAGCTATGGATTATCATGTATATATCTTGAAAAATCTATAAGTAAGGAACATTCGTAAATTAATTACAAGGAAAAAATCTTGGCTATGGGAGTCACTTGGAAACGAGGAACAACGCGCCCAGCAGGGCACCCATAAGAGACTTGCATAATCTTGATTTGTGATAGCTTGGTTCAAGTCTCTCTATGATGAGTTCATAGACTCTTGGAAGAATCTATGTGATACTTTCATCATCGACTTCATCGCTATAAGAGGCAACCCACAACAATGGTCGTGCTTTGGGGGATTACCTAAGGGAAAAAAGAAACACTACAAGGATAAATCACTCGCTTTATTAAAGTGGCAGAGATGGTGTAGGGCATAAATGAGGGGTTGAAGTATTGAATTTTCGAAAGGGGTTTGAGGAAAGACTGTATGTTTAGACAAAAACTAAGGATCATTAAGTATATAGCTTGAAAGGTCTATAATTAGGGAACAACCTTACACTAATTACAAAGAAAAACTCTTGACCATGGGAATCAATTGGAAATAGGGAACAACGAGCCCAATAAGGCACCAAAAAGAGACATTAGTCGACATAAAGAAGGAGAACGCTGTAACAACCCAATTTTCAATAACTGATTAATGGTACTAGTTAATTGGTTGGTATGATTTAAGTGAATTATTGGATTTAACTGATTTATTCTATTTGATAGAATAATATGGACTTACTAGATATTCTCTAATTAAGGATGAGACAGGATATTTTATGAGGAAATGAATTGGTAAATACTTTGAGAGAATAAATAAATTGGAGAGAAACAGAAGGGAAGGATACGTGAAGGGGGAGCAGAACGAAAATGTAAAATAGAAAACATGAAAGAAAAGTGGAGGAAGAAGAGAAAATAGAAGGAAAAAGAAGGAAAAGCTTGGAAATCTCAAGAACGACTTCTAGCTTCCGATTAATCGAGGTAAGGGTGGGAAGTATTGTCATCTTACCAATGTATGTGATTATGTATGGATTGTTTGGATTTGTTTGGTTGTTCTTCCTCATCTTCCATTCTAGGGCATAATGAGTTTAATCGGTAGAAATCGAGTTTGAACGGTTAGAAATGAGAATGAGTGGTAGGATTTAGTCGAGGAATGTTGGGCTAAGGCTACCGAGACGAGTTGGGATTGAATCGGGTGGATTTCGATGATTTCGGAGTTTTGGACAGTGGGGAAATTCTGGGTTCGCAGACCCTCGCTAGCACGTTCGCTAGGCGAGCGGGTCGCGAGCATTCGCTGTGGCGAGCCAGTAGCGAACGGTCCCAGACTTGGGCAGTATGGTTTTGGGTGTTCTTCGCTGGTAGCGAAGGGGGTAGCGAGCATTCGCTGGACATTCGTTGTGGCGAGTGGGGTAGCGAATCAAGTCAGTGGCTTCTAATTGCCTTCGCGAGCTTGCTCGCTAGGCGAACAGGGTAGCGAGTGTGACATCATGTTGTTTTCTTGTGTGTTCCATTCAATTGTTAATTGCTTGGTTCAATGATGTTAATCCTTATGCAACGTGAATAGTTTGTGTGTTATTGTGATGAGACGTGTTGTGGGTAGCCTTATGGCGTGAATCCTAGATTGTGGAGTATGGCCTTTTGGCAATTATATGCATCGTTTGAATTAAACATGAATGCATGATGAGTGTGATGATGTGTGAAGTATGCATGAGAATATATATGTGTATGTTAATAATGTTGTGAATATGTGAGCGTGCGAGATTCTTACTCACTGGGGTAGAATGACAAGGTGTCGTTCCTAGTGTAGTAATCACCGGGGTAGAATAACTGTGATATTGTTCCTGGTGGGGTATATGTGTTGTACCCATAATCCAAATGAGGATTTACGAGAGTTGAGGAGTTTATATGAGTCATATGGTATGTGTATATGATTGTTGTATGAAAGTGTGAGATGTGGTCGTTTGGCAATTATGTGTATAACTGTACGTACTTGTGTGGGGTAATGCGTAATTGAATATTTTTGTGTATATGTGTGCATTTCAAGAGTGCGTAGAGTCATTGTGCGTGTGTAGCATCATGATTGCATTCTTTTGTCTTGATCCCATGGAGGATCTGCAGAAACCTCGTGTGCCCTTGTGGGGTGTGAGCGATGGTTTATTCTTGATCCCATGGAGGATCTGCAGAAACCTCGTGTGCCCTTGTGGGGTGTGAGCGATGGTTTATTCTTGATCTCATGGAGAATCTGCAGAACGATTGTGTGCCCTTGTGGGGTGTGAGCAATCCTGAAACATCGTGTGCCCATGTGGGGTGTGAGCGATGGGTGAACATCGTAGGCCCGACGGGGAGTTACTTCGGTAACGAGCGATGGTTCCTTTTGGTTCTTCAATTGAACCTGCTGAACGAGTCGGTACCACATTTGCATCTGCATAGAGTCGTGAGTCGGTCTGTATGAGTTGCATTATCATCTTTATATGATGCATTGGTGAAATAAACATGAATATAAATGTTTATGTGAATTGATGGAATAAACATGTTATGTGTGTTTATGTGAATTGATGAATATGTTTAATTAGGTAAACGTATGATGTGACATATATGACGTTTAAAGTGTATTGTGGTGAGAAAATGTGGAACATATGTATTTTGTATTTGTGCATTTATATATAATTATATGCATTGTTATTATGATAATATTTCTCACCCTTCTGCTGGAATGATGTCCTTCATGACATCGTACAGGTATCAAGGCGTAGTACTGCTCGTAGTTGCGAGGTCGTTATTGGTGTAGCTGTTTAGTGATTTAATTTTATTGGGTCGAGTCGTGCTCTGGTCATGTAACACTGGGATCGTTTGGGTTATGTTTCTGATGTATTTTGTGTTGTTGGCCTCCGTGCCTAAGTGAGGTGAATTATGTGATAAAAGTAAATATTTATTTTATGAAAAATTGTGATATAAATAAATCCGTTGTTACATGCAAATGAAATCTTGTAAAGTATGATTATTTATTTCAGTGTTATTAAGCATGACATGTGGTTTTTAAGTAATTTGGAAATATATATGTGACACCCTTTGTGAATGCATGTTAATTTTACTCTGATTATGTTTATTTTCCGTGTGGTTTAGAAGGGTGTTACAAACGTGACCTCTGGTCTAGGTTTGACGCTTACACTCCTTGAATACTTTAAAGGATAAATTTACCTTGAATATTTCAAGGGAGAAAATTTGGAAATAATGTGTGAACACATAACTCAATGAAGTCGGGATCAAAAACCCGTATCAGACTAGAGAATCTTCTCAGACTGATAAGTCCAAATAACTCCATTTCCATAAAAGTGACGATCACAACACGAATGATTTCATCCAAAGAAGTGTAAGCATCAAACCCGGACCAAAGGCCAACAATGAAGAAGAAGAGGGCCATAAAGGGAAGCACCAATATGTTACGTGCATCACTGGTGGTGCCTAAAGAGAGACCAACCCTTATAAGAATACAATAAAGAGGAAATTTTTTGAGTTGATGGCTCTTAGTAAGAAGAATGAAAGTACTTCTACTAGGATGCAGGAGAGAACAATCTTTGTATGTTGTGATAGTGAAAAAGTAGGAGGAACCCTTAATGAAATATTTCCTTTGGTGATAATCCATGATTTCTAACTTTGACGTCTTTCGGGTGTTCATCGATGGTGGTGTGAATTTATGTACTTGCTGTAACGCCCCGATTCTGATTTTCCATTTTTGTTAAGTCTTTTATTTTATTCAGGTGACTATTATTTTATTTGTGGAATTGGTGTGTTAATATGTTATATTTGCATATTGTGTTATTTTATCGTTTTTAAGAGTTTTGGGGGAAATTAGGTTGGAGGGTATTTTAGATATTTCTTAATTAATGTTAAGTTAGAAATTTTATGTGAGAAAATGAATTATTAGATATTTTGTGAGAAAATGAATTATTAGATATTTTGTGAGAAAATGATTTATTAGATATTTTGAGAGAAAAAGTAATAGAAAAGAAATAGAATAGAAAGATATAAGAGAGAAGAAGGAGAGAGAAGAGAAAGAAAGAAGAAAAGAGAAGAAAAGAGAGAAAGTTTGGAAAATCATCAAGAACACTTCTAGGAATCGATTTGATAAGGTAAGGGTGTGAAATATTGTTATCTTATCATTGTGTATGATTATGTATGGTTTTGTTTGGATTGTTTTGGTTGTTTTTCCACATATTTCCATTTTAGGTCGAATTGGTAAAATCGATAGAAACCGATGTTTTCATGGTTAGAATTCGAAATAAATTGTGTAGTTTAGTCGAGGAATGTTAGGTCGTGACTATTGAAACTTGTTTGATTGAATTCGAGTGATTTCGTAACTTTTGACATTTGTGGATAATTGAGGGTTTGAGATTTGAGTGGAAATCGGACGTCGTAGAAATCGTGTTTAATGGTTCTAATTCACTGCTATATGTTAGGTGAGTATGAGTATGTGTTTGTTTCGATGAAAAGGATTGAATCGGTCGGATTTTCGGGCAAAAATGCAAAATCCTGTAGCAGTTTATAGGCAAAATTCTGGTTTTTCAAAAAACTTCGAAAATTCATATCTTTTGATCCGTAAGTTGGTTTTAGTCCCGGTTCGAAGCGTTGGAAAGCTAAAGTGATGTTATTTCTAGGAAAAATGGTTTTGATGTCAGTGTATGATCCAATTATAGCAGAAAATTCGAAACGTGTCATTTTGTCAACTTTCACCGTCGTGAACGGGTGCGTTTGATGTGTTATCATATTGTATGCTTTCGATATATAACGTGTAGCTTGTGTGCTGTTATATGATATGATGTGGGTAGCCGTATGGCGTGAATCCTAGATTGTGGAATATATTGTGAATGTATACAGATTGTATGTGATAGAATGAGATGAATGCATGAATATATTGTAAATATGTATGCATTTCAAGAGTGTCTTGAGTCATTTTGTATGTGAAGCATAATGATGTACATTCTTGTGTTGTGTGATTCTAATGAGAATCCGTTGTAACGTCGTGTGCCTATGTGAGGTGCGAGCAAGGATTACAAACGATTGTGTGCCTAGGTGAGGTGTGAGCAATTGGATTGTGTGCCTATGTGAGGTGTGAGCAATCCACAAACATTGTGTGCCTATGTGAGGTGTGAGCAATGGGTGAACATCGTAGGCCCGAAGGGGAGTTGCATTGGTAACGAGCGATGGTTCCAATAAGTTCCTGAGTGAACTTGAGATGATTGAGTCGGTACCGCATTGCATTTGCATAGAGTCGTGAGTCGGTCTCTATGATTTGCATTTATCATCTTTATAATTGTGCATTGGTGAATAAACATAAATGTGTATGTTTATGTGGAATGATAGGAATTGTGAAAGTATGCATGATGAATATGCTTGGTTATATATATATATATATATATATATATATATATATATATATATATATATATATATATATATATATATATATATATATATATATATATATATATATATATATATATATATATATATATATATATATATATATATATATATATATATATATATATATATATATATATATATATATATATATATATATATATATATATATATATATATATATATATATATATATATATATATATACACATTGTGATGTATATGAGTGAGTTGTGATGAATTGTGGTGAGAATGTAGAATATGTGTATTTTTATGCTAAGATATATAATTATATGCATTGTTGTTATGATAATATTTCTCACCCTTCTGCTGTTTTATGATGCTCTATGAGGCATTGCAGAGTAGGTATGCTGGTGGTCTTTTTGTGAAGCGTGTCTTCATTCTTTTGGTCGGTCGACTCTGATATGTAGCATCGGGTAGCTAAGATGTACATGATTCTTTTGTGATACATCTGTATATGTATCTTGTTGATGAATGTTTATGTAAACATGACTTATGTTGTTGAATCATACTGGATGATATATATATATATATATATATATATATATATATATATATATATATATATATATATATATATATATATATATATATATATATATATATATATATATATATATATATATATATATATATATATATATATATATATATATATATATATATATATATATATATATATATATATGTTTGACGTTATCAATGTTTAGATTTTCCGCTTTTATTCTAAATTTTGAGATGTGGGTGTAAGGACTAAGTTCCTCTATTGCAAAGTTACCCCACTGTTGCATATCTTTTGTTGAGCAGGTGTTGTATGTTTTAATTTCAAGCGTAATGTGACACGCCTCTTTTATACTATGTTTATAATTATACTCTGACGAAATTTTTAATATATGACTAAATGATTATGTGATTATTTGGGGGTATAGAAAAGAGGGTGTTACACTTGCAGGTGTGAAGACTTCAACAACATGTTGACTTGATTTTGACATTCACAGTGTTCTTAAGAGAAGTCTTCATTAATATTGTTGTTCAAGGATATGTTTGTTCAAGCAACGATTCTTGACAAGTTGTTTATCAAGTGATGGTGCTTGGTATGTTACTCAAGTGATGGTGATTGATGTGTTTGCTCAAATGATGGTTCTTGACAAGTTTTTTTTATCAAGTGATGGTGATTGGTATGTCACTCAAGTGATGGTGCTTGATGTGTTTACTTGAGTGATGGTGCTTGACAATTTATTTATCAAGTGATGGGGATCAGTATGTGTCGCACCTTGAAAATTCATTTCGAACATACGACCCTCGCGCAAAAGGCGCGGAAATGCAGTTCGACAGAGTCTCCACCGAACTTTATTTTTCCCAAATAAACGGGAGAGGAAAATATCGAGAAAACCTCATAAACGCGGAAGGAACACGGCCGTCGCAACCATATTCCTGGGTTCGGGAGTCGGTTACGCGAGGGGAAGGTATTAGCACCCCTCACGTCCGTCGTACTCGACGGGAACCTCTTAATTCGAGTTGTAATGGATGTTAGCTAAACTTAATTCTTCTCTTCTCGCTACTAAATACTAAAGGATACTATAAAGGGATAAAGACACTAGGGGAAAGGGGATGGTTAGAAGATAGGGTGCTCGCCAAGGATTGGGGCCCTTGTGCCTACGTATGCTCATTCGGACGAGAATGAGAAATCAGAGCGTCGTAGTTCGACTACGGGAAAGGATGGGGGAAATGGAAGATGGAGGGAAATGTGCTCGCCAAGATCATCGCAATCTTGTGCCTACGTATCTTACATTCAAGAATGAATGAAGAATCAGAACGTCCGTAGTTCGTGGTTACGACCACGAAAGAAACGGGTTTAAATTGGTTCGAAACGGGTACGGATGACGATTACTCGAAGCTTAAGAAAGACTTCTCGTACCCAAGTAATCGGGAGAGCGAACCAAAGACTTGGGACACTCTCTTTTTCATCTTGAAGAATAATGTTAAGTTTGGATGGTGTTTGAACTGATGACGATTATTTTAGCTTAAGAAAGATTTCTCGGACAAAAATAATCGGGAGGACGAACCAAAGACTTGGAACGCTCTCTTTTTCATCGTAAGAGAAGTTGTGTTTGAAAGGATGAGGTTGAAATGATGACGATTAGTTGAAGCTTAAGAAAGACTTCTCAAACTCCAAATAATCGGGGGAGCGGACCAAAGACTTGGAACACTCTCTTTTTCATCGTGAAAGGAAAGTTGTTTGAGTTGGAGATAGTTGAACGATGTCGAGTTGTTAATGTTATTTAGAGGCGTCAATTGTTCACACCTGAATAAGACAACTCGCATGTAAACAACTGAAAGCAAGATCAAAGACTTGAACCTACTCTTTACACCTTGAAAAGAATTAAATAGTTGTTAATTGATTGATGGTTTGTTTCGAAAATCCGCTTGACGTTGGATCAAGGGTTTGACTCGTTATCGCGTGCAAAGCGTGTTGAAAATGAAATTGTTTGAAAAAGAGACCGACTTGACTTACGCATCAAGGGTCGAGTTGTAATAGGTTGATGGCGAATGCGTATGAGCACTCGACTTACGGGTTGTTTGAAGGTGGCTCGATGATGAGTCGAGAATTAGTTTGAAAATAGTTTGATCCGCTCTAGTCCCTATGGGTGCTCCTAGGAGATAAACTAATAATCAAATAAATGCGAAACATACATCGGAATGGGGAAGGGATACATGTAATTTACACGGGATTGCACGAAATAAAGGGATCTCATTGTCAGGTAGCCCAAGAGAAAGCCGTGTGTGTGCATTTGTGTCCTAAACTACGCCTTGAGCAAAGTCGGGCACGACTTAAAATTAGGATACCTGCAAATGACCAAAGATCCAACAGTCCACCAATTTGGCTTTTAGCGGTTTCGATATTTTATTTAAGTGTTTTCAAATATGGGTGAGTGAGATATGAATAATGAGATATGATATGTGAATAATAATACGACAATAATGAATAAATAATATGTTAAGATAAATATAACAATAATATGAATAATAATATTCAACATAAATTAAATTCAATGGTTAGTGAATCGAATCGGGACATGAAAGAATGGATCTCGTCTTAATCGCAAACATAATGCCGATTAATCGAAAGTAACCTATCACGATCCCAAAGTACGGAAAATGACCCCAATGGTCATTCACCATATATTTGAAATCGAGAAGGTTATCAATTTCGATACGCGACGCTTACGAATAAACGACTTCATCGATCCAAAAATCGAAATAAAATCAGAGAGATAAGGTGGTCTCGGATCCTTTGTTTCACGTCAATATTTTGACGGCTAAACGGTGGAAACTTCGTCATTGACCCAAAAGAGAAAAAAGACTAAAAAATATATAAAAAAGAAAAATATATATAATTTAAAGTATATACTAATTGAAAATATTAACAAAACAAATATGTACAAAAATGAAAACTTAATAGAAATTGACAAAAATATTTTAAGAAAATTATTTGTATAAACCTTTATTAAAACTTCTAAAAGAAATTCAAGAGAAAAAAAAAGGTGGTGAAGCTGGATACAAGAGGTATGAAGGTGGGAGAGAATCATATGGGCATAAAACCCATCACCTCTCCCTAAACTCGGATAAGGTGTACAGAAAAAAAAGGAGGGTAAGTATTTTCAATCAGCTGGGCCATGAAACAACAAGACCCAATTTTTCTTTACCATAAAACAATAAAACGCTTGCAGCCTTAAATTTTAAAACAAAAAAAAAGAAAAAAAACGCGAAATGAAAACCATCAACACAACACGTGAACAGAAGCTTCTCATTCCAAATGAAAAGAAACAACGACCTATTAGAAAAGCGGAACACGAATCTGAACACCCTCAACCTTCTTAAGTAGTTTTGTATCAATCGCTAATGGATTCAGGTTCGTAGTTTTCAGTCCCAAATTCGATTTTGGTTTAATCCTGTCCTTAATCCCTTTCTCTGTTCTGAGTTACGAATGAGTTTTAGTGAGGATGATTTGGAGTTATTGCTGTTTTGGTGTGAGTCATGGGCGATGAAAATGGGTTTTTTGATTATTATTGATGAAGATTTGGAGGTTGTCGTTGTTGAAAAGTGTTTTGACGGGTTGGGGGTGTTGAAAGTTTTGAAGTTTGAGAAGATGAAGTGCGGTGGTTTGTGTGTTTCGGCGGAAAAGTTGGGAGAAGGGAGTTTGGTGCTCTGTTGTGAGTTAGAACTTGAGGAAACGTTGGATGAATCAAAAATGGAAAGGGTTTTTTTTGTGTATTTGTCGAAGGTGGTCAGTTGAGGTTGGATGGAGTTGAGAGTTTTTTTCAGAGCTTGGAAAAAAAGAAGAACAGTGAGAGAAAGGAGGAAAACCGGCGGCTAGGGTTCCCTCTGTTATAACCTCTCACATGATTTTATATGGAGAGAGTCTCTGGAGGATTGAAGTGAGGTTTTGCCTCCTCTTTTGTCTGTAGTGAGGTAAAGACCTCAAATGGTTTTCACTGCGGTAACTTCCCCTTCTTTACTTTTACCGTGGTAATTGATTTGTAACTAAATTTAAAAAATGATGCAGGGGTTTTAACCATTTGTGGTTTTCAGGGTGGTGTAGGTTTGATGGTGGATTAACACTTGAGCTTTTTCTGTTTGGTTTCAAAGGTTGAAAAACAGGGTATTTTTGGAAGGTTTGTTATGATGTTAGTTGATGAGGTGGTTTGCGTTTGGAGATCTGTAGGTTCAAAACTGGTTCATTAAGTCGGTGGATGATAGCTGTGGTTTAAAGGTCGTTAATGGAAAAGTTAGAAGGTTGGAGTTTTGAGTTTTCGCGGATGCAGAGATTCAACGGTCGAGGGTTTTGCGAGAAAGAAGAACAGGTTTTGGTTTTAAGGTGGGTTATGGAATTTTGGTGTAGATTCAGAGTGATGAAGGTTTGACAGAAGTTGTTTGGGGTGAGATGAAGATGATTGTTCTGGGATTCGCGGAAATGGGGCGTTTTGAGCTGAGAAGTTGTTGCTGGATAGGTTGAAGGCAAGATTTCTGGGCAGGTTAAAGGTGTGGTTATGGTGTGAAGTGTAAAGGCCGTGAATGGTTGTTGGTTGGTGTTGATGATGATGGGGTTAGTGTAAGAGTAATAAACAGGAGATTCATCATGAACATGTAAAAGAGTTTCATTCTTTTTTTTCTTCTTGTTCTTAGATGCATAACCTTAATCTCAATCTCTCACGTGGTGTTGTTTGTTGATATGGTTGTTAACAGATTTGAATGAAGAAAAGACAGAGTGAAAAGAGACAGAGTTGGTGGTGTTTGAAGGATTGAGCGTTTCAGTTTTAATCTGTGGTGATTTCACGGTTGCGGTTGGAGGTATTGGTGAGGAGTTTATTGAAATGGTGGATGTTCAAAGTGTTGTTATCGTTGTTGGGTTTCACGAGTCGGACATTGAAGGTGAGTTTATGAAGTTTGTGTTGAGTTTTATTGAAGGTGAAACAGGGGAAGAGTTTCTGTTGAGAAGTTGCAGTGGTGGTGTTTCAAATATTTGCGGATGGGTGGATAAGTTGCTGTTTGTTCAATGAGTTCAGACGGTTTTGGAGATTTTCTTTGATGAGTATGTTGAAGAAGGTGTTGTGTTGTGGTTTCTGATGCTGTGAAGGTTTAAAGAAGATTTGGAAAATGATGTTTGTTTGAAAACGGAGGAAGGTTCGGTAATGTGAAGCGTGGCTTTCTGAGTTGTTTGGAGATTGAGAAGTGAGGTTGATGAAGGAAAATTTTGAAGGTAATGCAGGATGTGGTTGCTGCAGGTTATGTGTGTGAAACCATTGTTATGAAGCTTCTTGTTTTGCCCTGTACCAAGAGTTTTGGTTGGATCATCAAGGTTCACGTCGCCGTTCCTGCAACATGACCTGTCTTATTCAAATTAAAACTTCTTCAGCTAGCTCTTTCCCTCACATTCTGAGACATTTGTGATATCCCAACTTCTGATTGTTTTGAAGGTTATCTACTCCTGTTAATCCATTACCGTCATTTCTAGGTTTTGAAGAAATTTTGTTCAAGGTATGCTGTCGTTGCTTTTCACTATCATTCCATGGTATTCCTCTGTGTTGTAATGAACTGGTCTTGGTTGCAGGTTTTTACGGTGTGAAGCTAACAGTTTGGTAAATGAAGGCTTGGCTTACTGAAGGTGCGACCTGATGTCGGGATTGCATTTCGTGGGAAATTTGCGAAATTCACAATGCGGTCTTATGTGAGCAACGTCCGCAGCAATTATCCTTTCTCAAATTAGTATGTTCGAGACATTTGGCTAGCTGTAGTGTTTGGATTGAGAGTTGTTATCAGAAGAGCATTTGTGCAGCAAAATTCACAGAATTGCTTTGGGCATATTGTTGTAATGGTTGGGGAGACGGGCCACATGAAGGTTATTTGAAATCACGGTCCGTACATTGGTGGAAGCTTGTGAAACTTCGGTGATGGCATGCTATTATTTTCTTCATTTCACCTTATTCTTCACAGCCTGGTGTATTGATTTACCGCTGCATACTTACTATCATTTTAACAGCTAAAGCATTGCATTCTTCTGCAGGTTGGTGATTGTAAAGCTGGCGGATGCAAGTTTGCGTGGCTTCAGCTTGCCGTACACAACAGTTTTTTCTGCATTTTTTCTGCTCATGAAATGGTATGATTTGTATATGACATTTGAAGATGTATCACACATGATTCATGTTGTTATGTTCTCACTTTTTCTGGCGTATACACGTTGCAGATGTCGGTCATTTTGGGCGTAATGATCTTTACCTCTCATGCTGCCAAGTCCTTCATTTTTCTTTAAATTAAAAAGAATGAGACTTACTGTGAGGAATTTATGAGGTCCTGCAACAATTGATGTAAGTTCCACAAACATAGCTGCAACTTTGTGAGTTGGTAGAAAAAGGTGTGCGTGATGCCGCGAGCGAAACTTTTAGGTATGGCATAATTGTCTTTGTTCTAGTACAGATTAGTGATACGGTTTATGCTCACTTGGTGATACATAGAAAGTGACTTTGTGGAGTACCCTTGTATGTTCCTTGGCTGCTGTTTTTGTATGCGTATTGGTACCGATTGAGTTTAAATCACAAATGATGTCATTGCAGATATGGTTTTCTACACGTGACAATGGATGATGGTTGTTGCAATGAATGGTTTTCGAAAGTTTACGTGGGGCCTGAAGGGTACAAAATCTCGGCATACTCGTCGTTGCTATGTAGGTCACATTTTACTGGGTTAGTGTTTTTACATATGATGCTTGGTGATGGTTTCAGTATGATTTCCATAAGTTTTCTTTTAGAATGAATTCTGAATCTTATTTATTTCATACAACCTGTCTCTCTCTGTATTTGTATTCTACCCCTACGTAACGGCTTCTTGTTTGCGTAATGTTGTGCTGCAGTTTTTTTTTGCAATTGGTTACGGGGTCAAGTTGTGAAAGTTCATGGGTGTGTGGTGTTTTGTTGTACAGGTCCTCCTCTCCTTCAATTGCAGGTACTCGTACATGTATTGGAAACCGGGGATTTTGTGGCAGAGTTGTGATAATTAAGGATTTTGTTGTATAGCGACACGTGAAGCAATGCTTGTCGTACGTGTGATTCTTCCGTTATGCAGGTTGTACACACACGGTGCATGGCTGTGAAATGGTAATTGATGGTGTGTAGTGACTGTACCAGTGTTTACAATTCACGAAATTGCGGTGACGGTAGCTGGTATCATCACTTTTTCCTTTTCTTGCAGATTGAATGCTTCAATATTTGGCTTCTGTAGCAGTTTTTGCGGACAATTTCGGAAAGCTTCAAGTGACTTGGGATTCCACTTATGGGCTGTTCTGATTTGGTATCAAGTGGTGCAATGAAGGTCCTTGAAATATCTGATGTAAGGTTTTAGGGTCTATGCAAAATACTATCAGTGCCGTGGAGGGTACATGGCTTTGTGACTTCTCCATTTATGGACAAAACAATCTTGCAGCCTATGGCATTCGAACTGTTGTGGCAGGCGATAAGCATTGAAGATTATTTTGTGAATTGTAGCATATTACTTCTCATGTATATCATGTCTTCTACCTTGACATTTAACTATGAGCATAGCTCAGCTAAATAAAAATGCTGCCAATTAGGCGTGATACTCCTTGTCCAAATGATATATGAATTATGCTTTGAAAACTTTGTCTCTCATTTTGAAATGCAATTTGACAACTCTATATTGCTCACTAATTATAACATGATTTGCCATGTAGTTTGGGAAATCTCATCAAGCTTCGAAGAACCAAAACATGATTTACCAATTTGACTTGACTAAACAAGGCCAAAGTATTGTGACTTGATTTAGACCTCATGGCTTAGACACAATTGATGTCATCTTGAAAATTTCAATGCACGGCTGGAACTTCCAAATGGGCCCAACAAATTTGCTTTTAGACATAAGTATCCTGAAAGATGAAATTATTCTTGAACATAGGCTTAGCATCTTATGACGATTATGACATAGCCCTTTGAAAGTCTACTTGCATATGCCTTTAAAGTCATTCACCCATATTTGAATCACTTCAAACAAATGACCAAATAATCTTAACATCACGTTGGTACGCCACTCGGACTCATCCTGAAATATGGCCCAAAACCACTAAAACCAACGGACCATGCTCTGAATTCAAACTCCTTGCAAAAGCCTATAATCAATATACACATACACAAGGTTCCATGACTTATCTTTTAGAGGACTCTGACCATAGGTCAAATGACCATCTAAAGAGAAACTGTTAACTAACATAAGCACTTGTTAATAGGTAGGACAAATTTAGGGTATGACAGTATGTTACTTAAGTGGTGGTCCTTAGTCAAGATGAAGCCTAAGTATCAAACTATCCTTTTTAAGATGTTCTTGAAGATCAAGTCATCTATTTGAAGTCAACATTGTGGTCAAACAACATTTAAGAGAAAACTTATGTTTCAAGAATCATCAGTGGTTTAATCTTTTAAACTCTTTGATGATATATTAATCAACATAGAGATATATCAAGCCTTATTATGAAGATTCAAGGCTCTTGGGTGATGTCAAAGTTAGATAATGGTACCAATACTTAAACCTTTAGAGTGTTAAATAGAGGAAGTGTGAAAGCTTGCAAGATCGTATCTGTTTGAGTGATTAGTGTCTTGTAAAGACACAAGGTCATTTCTGGAAACATTATTTCAAACACACACGCACACACACAACTCTTAAGAGACCTCTCACTTTTCAATTAAAAAAATATTTTTGAGACCTAGCTAATTGATTAAGGAATTGTCTACTTGATTAGGAAATTTTTCTAAGCTGTTTAATCGATTAGATGTTTCTTAATCGAGTGAGTCTATAATCAATCATAATAATCTCTTAATGATAGGTAATGACTCTATATCAAAACCTTTGATTTTGGGAATAAATAATCGATTATTTGACGTGCCTAATAGATTAGGTGAGTGTCGCACCTCGAAAAAGCATAAAGATAATTCGAAAACACGACCGTCGCGCGAAAGGCGCGAAAATGCGGTTCGACAGAGTCGCCACCGAACTTTACTTATCCCGAATAAACGGGAGAGAAAAATATCGAGAAAACCTCTTAAGACGAAAGGATAGGAACGAGGTTGTCTTAACCACGTTCCGGGTTCAGGAGTCGGTTTCGCAAGGGGAAGGTATTAGCACCCCTCACGTCCGTTGTACTCAACGGGAACCTCTTAAGGTATTTTGTGATAGGCGTTGTCTAAACTTGCTTGTTTTCTTCTCAATGGTAAGGGAGAATTGGTAGGTTAATCGAATAAGGATGCTCGGGAAAATGGGTGGTTATAGGATAGGGTGTTCGCCAAGGATTGAGGCTCTTGTGCCTACGTATGGTCATTCTGTAACACCCCAACTCTAACACTTGCGGATAACAGGAAAAACACCAACTCATATAACAAACAGAGTGCAACAGCGTAAGAATTGCACGCATGACGATCGTAATGAAGGTGTGACGGTCGTCACACGCCCAGAATTCTTCATATCAGAGATGTTACATTCAACTGAACAGACAACATGCATTTATGCAGCCACATTTCAAATAACATACGTAGCACGAAATTGGATGAATCGACAACAACATTGCTTAACATTTATCTCATAATGCAACCAATTCTTATTTCGACGGAATTGTAGTAAAGCTTACAACACGTTCAATTAAAACAATTTAATGAAAATGCTATAACAAGTGCAGCAGCAAAACATCAACTAAAATAATAACGGCAAACATTCATCCCCCCAAGAGTGCTACGTATCAGAGCGACCAACGACACCTTACACGACAAAACGGGACTTCATTCCGAGCTACCTGCAAGTTACCACCAATGGCGGTAACGTACAATGTAAAGGGGTGAGATATCAACAACATAACATAAGGCATGATAGATGTCATATTAGAAATCATATCACAGCAATATAATCTTTGCAAACTTATAAGCATCAACGACAATCGTTTGCAAGCAAATTCATATCTCACGTATGCCACAACAACCGACGACCAACATAATTATGTAGCTTTATGCGACTCAGCAATGCAACTCAACTGTGCATATGCATGTGGTACCATTTAGGAGCCAACACCCCAAAACTCGGGATAAGATCCAACACCCCAAAACCCATTCAAGAGCCAACACTCCAAAACTCGGGATAGGAGCCAACACTCCAAAACCCATTCAGGAGCCAACACTCCAAATAACGCCAATTCAGGCCAACCAAGATGATATGCCATGAAATGCACCTATTATGGACTACAACACAACCGTAACGACCATACAATAAAGCTTTATGCTTACAACCAAACTGTCCATAACAGAGCATCATTCTCATACAACTCAAGACATTATCATTTTCCACCTGTTCACGTATGAGAGCAATAACAGCCTTAAATCAACAATTAAGAATTCAACATACGATCGTAATGACAACATATCTTCTCCCATTCACATAATTAATTACAAATCTCTACCAAGGTTTAATTACGAAACAATTAGGACAACTACCCTTTTGCCCCATTAGGGAAACCTTAGAGCATCGTACTACTAACGATATAACACATTCATTTCTACATATTTGCCCCATTAGGGAAACCTTAGAGCATCGTACTACTAACGATATAACACATTCATTTCTACATAGAAAAACCTCGTCCCTAACATTTATCGATTAACGGAGATTATACCTATGAATCGATTCCCTACATGAAATCGATCATACCCACGGTTATAGAATTGAACCCCACCCTTACCTTAGAATAGAGGCCAATTCCACGCTTCCGGTTCCGGTTTTGGTTTACGGTAACTCTCCTGCAATTCTCTTCCAATTTTCACTGATCGACGATTCTTCCGTTCTCCCCTTCTCTCAACTACGATACTTTCTTTTTAGTTATGTTTTTCTTTTCCAAAAACCGACAAAATGAGAGTAAGTGAAATGTGGAATAACCGTACTAAAATTCCCCACGTTCCAATTCTCTGGATTTTATTACTATGACGATCGTAACAAGTTCCTGACGAGCGTCACGACCATGACGACCGTCACATGCCTGTGACGACCGTCACATCAACAAAATTTCATTTTTCTTAGACAGAACATTTCTTAAGCTTTCCAACACTTCGAACGGGGACTAAAACCGACTTACGGATCGAGAGATATGATTTTTCGAAGTTTTCCCTAAAACTGCTACGGGATTCTGCACTTTTTGCCCGAAATTCCACCGATTCAATTCCTTTCTTCGAAACAAACACATTTTCAAATACGACTACGACGCAACGAAACACGGTAAACTTATAACTAAATTTAATCGAAATAAAATGAGTGTTACACATTCGAACAAGAATGAGAAATCAGAGCATCGTAGTTCGACTACGGGAAAGGATGGGGGAACACGAAATATGGGTAGAATTGTGAACGGAATAACAGAGAAAGATGGAACTATGCTCGCCAAGATCATCGCAATTTTGTGCCTATGTATCTTACATTCAGACGAGAATGAAGAATCAGAGCAGTCGTAGTTCGTGGTAACGACCACGAAAATACGAGGTGTGAATTGGTTTGAGGTTGAGTTTGAAGAAACGAAGGATGGAGTGAATAACAACCCAAGGGGGTGCCTTAAGAGCTGTCACTCAAGAATTCAAGGAATGCAAGATTCCAAGAACTCAGTTCTTTTGGGATTTAATTGAATATGTTAAAGATAATTGTTTGAATAAGGTTTGAGAAACGATGTTGAATATTTTGAATTCGAAAGAATGAATAAAATAACAACTCAAGGGGCGCGCCTTGAGAGCTATCCATTCGAAGATTCAAGGAATGGTAGACTCCAAGAATATCCTTCTTTCATAAATTTGATTACAAAAATGTTTGAATATAGATTAGGTGTTTTAGGACGAAAGAATGAATGAATGAGAACCCAAAGCGTGTGCCTCGAGAGCCATTCATTCGAAGATTCAATGAATGCTTGACTCAAAGAAACTTCTTCTTTTGTTATTTGTTTAAGAAAAGCGTTTGAATCAGATACGATTGCGAAAGAGGTGGAATACGAGGAAAAACGAAGTTGGTTTGAAAATGGCTCAACGACGAGTCGAGGATTTGATTGAAAATGGAACCGCCTTAACGACGAGTCAAAGGCTAAGTTGTGAGAAACAATATTAGTCCCTGAGGGTGCTTCTAATAACAAAACCACGATGGAATGTGAAAGTGTGTACGATAGGTTGATGACGAGTGCATACGAGCACTTGACCTATGAGGGTGTTTGAAAATAATTTAGTTCGCAAAAAGTCAAAAGGTTGAATGAATAACAACCCAAGGGCGTGCCTCAAGAGCTATTCATTCGAAGATACAAAGAATGCTAGATTCCAAGAACCTTCTTCTTTCGAAGTTTAATCGAGAAAATGTTTAGCTACGAATTAGAGTTGAATTAAGGTACATGGAAAGTTTGTTTGCGAGGATACGTGACTACGAGGTTTGATTTGTTGATGTTTTAGGAGAAATGACGATTATTCGATAAATGAGGCGTCGGCCTCACAATCAATTAATCGGGGCGTGATTGAGATGCTAGATTCCAACAATACCTTTTTTCATTTGATTAAATTATGAAATATTGTTTGAATAGACAACGAAAGTACCATATGGAATGTTAGAATCCAATGGCATTTCTTTGTCCACATAATTAAAGGGCGTATTTTAGAAACAAAAAGTCGAATGTCACTATCCAAGTCGTACGCCTCAATAGTGATTATTTAAGAACTCAAGAGGTGCTAGACCTCAAGAGTTTAATTTTCGTGATTGATTAAGAAAATGTTTTAGTAGGTGCATAAAATATTTTAGTCGAAGTTAGCATCCTGACTAATGGTTTTGAAAATAGTTAAGTTTTTTAGGAATGAACAACGGGATGTACACAACCCGAGGCGTGCGCCTCAAGAGTGATCATCCAAGAACTCAAGGAGTGCTAGCCCCCAAAAATTCACCACCTCCATTTATTTGATTTAAGAAGGTAATCTAGAAGTATGAATTAGAAAAGAAAAATCATCTTAAATTGATTAAAAGCTTAATTTGTTTTTAGATAAAAATTAAAATAAAATCTAATTGAAAATGATTACTTACTTAGCACTCATTAGCTAGCCACTTAACTCAATAAATAGGATTAAGAGCAAGACAATTAATCATGGTAATTAATTGATAAAATGAAATGTCAGGATGCTAACCAACGTCCAACTTAATAAATTGGTATAACTTTGATTTCTATATATTCCAACTATCATAGCATAAATCCGATTTCCCACTTACTTTTGGGAAACATCACTTAATAAACCAAATTTATGCTTTTCATAATGGAACAAGTAACAATCCTGTAGATTAAAAATCACTTAATAAACCATGAGCACACACATCCTTCCCAAAAAGTGCATCGGTATCACTTTATGCAAGTAGAAACAACCTCACCCATAAGCCATGGAGCAGATATTAATGTTAACAAAAATGCTATTCTTACACCCTTTTTTACACCGCTATTCTTACACTCTTTTTTACACCTAATACTTACATCGTATGCACTGTTTACCGTATTTATACGGTAAACAATATTTTTTAATTAAAATAATATATATTTTTTAAAATATTAATTTTTTTAAAAAAATATATTTATTTTTAAAATTTATTTTATAACACAAATATAAAATTGCACATTAACCAACTTCACAGTTGCATTAACCACAAAAATCTACATCATTAACCAATTATTTTACCTATAATTTATTAACCACTTTCACTATTTCATTAACCAATAAAATACACACTATTAACCATGTTCTGAGAAATTTGTTAATAGCTGAAGTATTTGTGAACCACTTTCACTACTTCATTAACCAATAAAAGCTGAAGTATTTGTAAACAGTAAATTGGGGGTAGAAAATGGTGTCAACTGTAATGTTAAATCCTTCAGCTTTTATCATACAGTCAAAAGTAATAAAAACAAATAAAAAAGGCAATGATAAAAGAAACTTCGAATAACCCTCCAACAAACTCTGTGTTCACACAAAATTAAGTTAAAACCAAAGCCACAACCTAGCGGTTAATGGCATAAAATCCAACATACTGCCGGTTTCACATATTAAAACGGAGCAACATCTGTGTAAATCGGCCAATCTACTACAGGACAACAACATCACCCATATGTGTTTTCTGTTAACATCTTAATCCAATGTGAATTATAACAACAACAATGTCGGTAGGCCTAAACGCAGCATAACGAGCAGTATCGTGATCACACCAATACCCAAATTATGAACCGCAAAATCATACTAACATAGCAGCAACAATAACTAGCATAGAAGCTGATAATATCACAATAATTTAACATAACCGAAACAAACAGTGATTCTGAAGTATCGGTCAAACGCTACAACAAACAATCATCAATATCTTAAATAGGTGAAGCTTGTATCAAAACTAGGTGCACTTGATATTTAAGGATACACTCATAGGATGAATGGCTCAAAACAAACAATCACCAATATCTTTAAACACAATGAGATCTAACAGAAATGTAATAAGTTTCAGAAATAAAGCGAACAAAATACGCGGCTATTTTGCAGCAACAATACCAATAAACAAAATCATCAATCTTATATGCTACAAATCTAGACTCAAATATTATTGCATATAGATTCGAAGACCAACCGAGATGAATTCGAATTGTTGTTATATCCTACGGTTGCGAAATTAGGAGCTAGGACGCCATTGTTGGACTCTGCGAGTCGATTACGCTTCGGAACGAAACCTAATGTAATCGAGTTGTTGAACTCTGTTAATGAAACGGACGGTGCACGATCGTGATAAGCTTGACGGCGTCACTTGGAGTCACTGAGTATGAGAAGCACAAGATGTTGCTGTAAGATCAAATCGTGTTGTTGATGAAGATCTCGTAAATGGTGGAGTTGCGCCGTGAGTTTGAGGAACTATAAGTTGATGTCTCAACGATGAATCGAAGGGCGTTTTGAGGACGGCGTTCTTCGTAGTCATGATGTCGAAGGTTGGCGGCGATGAGATTGGGGTTTTGATTAATGGTGTTGATGAAAAAGAAAAAGGTAGCGTTCGGAGTGAACGTTAATGGCGATGATGGTGGTCACTTTTGGGAGAGAAAGAAGAAGGGTT
Organism: Lathyrus sativus; assembly: GCA_963859935.3. Taxonomy (NCBI): domain Eukaryota; kingdom Viridiplantae; phylum Streptophyta; class Magnoliopsida; order Fabales; family Fabaceae; genus Lathyrus; species Lathyrus sativus. Next base: position 167,846,379 of record OZ012739.1, on the reverse strand, counting down.
GGAGTTCGTCGAAGGGGATGAATCGGCGGAAAAATGCGAAAGAGAATAGGGGGTTAAAGGTTAGACAACTAGAGTTTGATGATTGTTGAAGAGGGAGACGAAGGATGGACGGTTTTGGGAGAGAATTTCGCAGCTAGGGTTTTCTGGTGAGGGAGAAGGGTGGTTTCGCAGCTGTTATGGAAGAAGAAGAGCCTCTTCTAGGGTTTTTTTTCCTGTTTTCCAAGAAGAGTCCCTCCCCTCCTTTTATTGTCACCCGTTCCTCTCCCCTTTTTCTTTTTTTCTTTTTCTTTTCATTTTTTCTTTTCATTTTTTAAATTCTGTTATTTTATCATAATTAATTAATAATATTATATACATTATTATGATTAACATTTACAAGAGAAAACTATGAAAATATAATGCTATTAAATTCACAAAAATAACATCCTTAGGCCATGGGTCACGCCCTCAGTGGGCAGGATGATGAGATTTTAAAAATCACCCAATTGTGAGTGGACAAATATCTAAATGACATGAAAAAAATATCTCCCACATTTTTCTGATATTTAACTAATAAAATAAGAATTCCAACAATGCCCCTTTTTAGAAACTCTAAACAAATAAATGGGATTAATTTAAAAGAAACTCACAATACATTGAATAAAAGATGATAAAAAGTATAAAAAAAACACTAGTATAGACAATTTTAAATTAAGTATGCTAAATAATTGAATAAGAGATGAAAATAATTAGCTAAAAATAAATAAATCGGCCGTACAGAAAATGATTAACGTAAAAATAAATGATCCGGAGAAATAACATTATGTCGAACTGATCGAATGTCTTTGGGAAATAATTCGACCAGTCCGTCTGTGTATCCGAATATTCATTTTGGTTAACCGGTTCTCTGAGTTTTATTTAGGATAAAATACAAGATACTATGCAGGCGATGCAATACTGAAAATAAAACCGAATGTGAATATATTTTAACAAGGGTAGGACAAATTTAGGGTATGACAGATGCCCCTATCTAATCGGCTTTAACTTAGGGAAATTAACTACAACAACGTTCTTTCTCCCGAGGTGGAAGTCAATTAGATATGAAGAAGACCCTTTGTTCGAAAAGAAAAGAAATGCTCGGGAATTGAAATACTGTATGAGGGTCTACACATGAGTATACAGTGAATAACTTGGCAAAAGGTCGCCATCACCCAAAAAGATGATGGGACGAAACACACATAGCCCTGACACCAAAAGGATGTAGGGGAACACTCGCACAATCTGGCACCAAAAGGATGACAGGTACACCACCAAAAGGATGATGGGGCGAACTCACACTGGCTACTACCACCAAAAGGATCATAGAGCAACATACATAACGGGTACTACCACCAAAGGATGATAAAGCAAACACTCGTGCAATCTGGCACCAAGGAGATGACAAACCCACCACCAAAAGGATGACGGAGCGAACTCATACTGGATACTACCACCAAAAGAATGGTAGAGTAAACACACACAACGACTACTACCTCCAAAAGGATGATAGAGCAAACACTCGCCCAATTTTGCATCGACGAGATGACAAACCCACCACTGAAAGGATGACGGAGCAAACTCACACCGGCTACTACCATTATAAGTGGGTCTTGGGGGCAAGTAGCCCCCTCATATTTGTCGAAGATTGGGACTTTGAAATTTGGAGGAATCACTAATCCAGAAACCAAACACATGTCTCTTGCATCAGCCCCAAATATGTTATTACCTTCCATAGCTCTGATTTTCCTTGCCATAGTTTCGAAGTCTTCTCTCATCTTCTCATGGCGTTCGTCTTCTTCTTCCGACTGGTCAGGGATATCATAAACCTGATGTTGGTTATTGAAGTACGGATGTGCTTGTGTTTGCACACTAGCTGGAGCGTATGTAGGGATAACATGAGGAAAATCACCATTCAAAGGAACAGTCTGCTAAGTAGTCTTCACGGTGACTGGTGGTGGTACAAAGTTAAATGGTGGTCCAAAAGGCGGATCACTAGTGACAATAGTTGCAATTGGTGTCAGTTATATTATTGTGGCATTGATCTTGGAAACCACAGTCTATTGAGTGTCTATCTTTGCATGGATCACTTGCAACATCTCCATCATTTAGCCCATACTGCCTCGTATATTATCCAACTAATTGTTGACTTTGTCGAACTCTTGATCTTACTCAGCCATTCTTCTTCGGGCTTGAGCTCTTGTGTTGTAAGGATGTGGAGGACTCAGTGTGACCGACTGGCGGCAAATAACACAGAATAAGCCACAAAACAGGATAATGCATATGCCATGCTCATGAAATGTTAATGCAAATGCAAAGCTAACATTCAAAGCAAACCCAAAATTATGTTTACAAACATCAATAATGGAGGAAAGGGTAAAGTAAAGCAATTTTTCATTAACAAATGAAAGTTTCACAGGAAAAAGAAATACACATCCAAAAGCCCAAGTGTGGATATAAATTACAAGAGAAAAGACTGAAACTGAAAGGCCTAATCTTTCTGACAAGAAGATCCTCCCCCTTCTTGAAGATTCATCTTCCTTGCAATTCTTCCTTTTGGTTCTGATGGAGTAACTTCCAGAGTTCTTCGTTCTCTTGAAAAATCATGAAGTTTTTTTCCTTCCACGTCTTCTTCTTCTTTTCAGCTTTAACTAAAGAATCCTTCAATTCCTTCATAGAGAAGGGTTCTTTTGAAGTTGTCGGAGTATACTCGTGTTTCCCTTGAAAATCGGAAAACAACCGCTGATCTTCCAAATTTGACTTTGGTGACTCACAGGATCGATCAGATTGATCATAGGACATGTGCTAAAGTATTCTACGTTTAGAATTCAATTTAAAGTACTTGCGATAACAAATTGGTAAATGTGCTTGTAATGAAAAGGACTTTGATTGGATATTTTAAAGTGCATAAACTTAAAGGAAACGCTATAAAAGACTTGTAAAAACAAAGGTTGTTCGAAAAGGGTAAAAAGTTTAAAGGAAAGAAGGAATTGGAGTAAAAGATGCAGGAAAAGTAAAAGGCAAAATGTAACACTTGCACAAGTGGTTCGACAGAGGAAATGTAAATGTTGCTGAAATTGTAAAAGACTTTATTGAAAAGTTGGTGATTTTACATAACGTACATTCTCCGTGAAAATACTCTTTTCTCACACTCGGGTACTTTGAGTAAATTTAATTAGAGTTACTTTGTACAAATGGTAAAACACACCCAAAAATCTGCCTAAAAAATCCCTATTTATAATGCTAATAATTAACCGCTAATAACTTCCTAGTATCTCCTCGATCTAACAAGTGTCATTTGCATGTAACCTCCTGCTCTAGAATTCGCCACGTGTCTTATGAACCAAAACTCCTCCCTCCAATTTTTGAATTTCAAAACGACTTAGCAATGTCATTTGCGGAATTTCGGTTGAATGACCTCTGACACGGTCGAAATACTCATAACTTTAGGTTTCTTAATTTTTTCTAAGTTATTTCAACCATTCAACTTTAGAAAAATTCCTTAGAGGCTGTCGAAACCTCTTTGCTTCATTTAATTTAGACCTTAATTATGTCTTAGTGTTTTAGCAACCCAAGGCAGTGTCGAATTTGGGAGCTAACAAATTGCCCCCAAAGAATGTTCTTTTCGACCTTATTGCAGGAAAAGGACATTTTTTGATAGTATCCCATTCGACACCATCTTTTCGATACTATCAGACCCTTTGGTTTGCCTCTTATCCTTTGGAAGATAAAACAAAAGAAAGAGAAATGTTTATTAAAAACTGCGCCACTTTGCACGCTTCTGACGTCATCATCATCATGGCAGGTTTATTGGAACTCACAAAAATTCAGAAAACATCGTCACCCTTTTAGCGCCTAGGGGTATAGGTTACAACCGCCCCTTACTTCTTCCACTAGGTGGCACACGTGGCCCACTAACTTCACCCACGTAAAATTCTTAATTTTCTGAACCCTTATAAAATCACCCAAGAAATTTTTCATAAGACTTTCTACTCTTTACCACCGCTTGCTCTTCTCCCCTTTGCTGAAGAAACCCCCTTTTTAAACACCAGAAAAAATCTCCTTCCTCTCTAGAAACTTCAATCATGGCTGAACAACAGAAGAAAACTCAAACTAGGAGACCATCTTCTTCATCTGCATTGCCACCTTTCGCTACTTTGAGCGGACCAAAAATCACGAAGAACCAACAGCTCATCAGGGAACCGTTAGCGGAAGAGAAACGACACATCTACGAATCTCAGGTAATCATCCCCGTTGATGTGGCTGGAAAAACTTTAGCCATGTCTGGCCCATTGTCACCCCCAAACCTTGATTACTCCACTTTGAGCGACTTTTTCCCTTCCTATCGAAAAACCAAACCCTTAGGGCAAAAAGACGCTAGCAAAATCCCTTCTGATAACCCAGATGACCTTTCTCTCTTCAACGTGGACCTTAAATATTTACATGATGGGGCAAGACTATTTAGAGCTACGCCGTACTTCAAAGATTCTGATCTTTATCTTAACTGGTTGGCGAAAATAGAGAAAGCGAAGGCACATCATTGGAAATAAATAGGTATTTATGACCTAATCATCATGTCGAAGGTTGGGCCACCTTACTGTCCGTTAATGTTGGCCTCCTCTTTGTATTTCTAGGACAGTACTCACCATACCTTCCATCTTCCCTGTGGAATGGTGACTCCCACACTTTTCGACATGGCTGCTATCGTTGGATTAAGACCATGTGGATTGGCTTACAATCCTGAAATTAATTCACGGGACACCATAGGTTTTGGTAGCACGAAGCATACTTACACACCCTTCATAAATCATTATCATAAGAAAGACACCGACATAGTTGAAGACGAGGAGCACATAGTCTTTCTGGCTATGTGGTTGTCTCGCTGCATTTTTTGCACAAAGTCTTTGCAGGTGGCGAGGAAGTACCTGACCCTGGCGAATCAGTTACACCTTAAAAGGGACATATGCCTTAGTGAGATGATACTAGGCATCCTATATGAGGCTTTGGGAGAAGGGGCTGATAAACTGAGGGATCCAAAAACCCATGGCGCTCTTATAATGGCGGGGCCATTTTGGTTTGTTGCACCCCAAAATTTGCCCAACATTTCTTTACCTAGCTTGTGTTTCATTTCATTCACATTAGCATTATCATTTGCATTTCATTGACATGTAGGCAGGAGATCAAGAGGTATGATTACCAATCAAGAGCTACACAAGAGTTTGAAGCTAGCTAAGAAGGTTATTCAAGTGTTTAAGGGTTGATATCCTTGTTAGAGAAATTAAAAGATCCCCAGAGAGAATGGTTGAAACCAAGAGTGTGTGCCTCCAAACTTGAGAGTTGTGGAAAGCCATCATATGATTCTGAGGCCATGAGGATGGACTTGAGGTCTTGAGAGAGCTCATGAGAAGTTTTGAAGATCACTTTGAGGCCTAGACAGGTCATTGTGCAAGATTAAGAAGACTCAGCCATGAGTGGTGTAATTAGGGTTTGACTGGGTCAACCCTAGGTCAACTGATGATTTGAACAAGGTTGAGACCTAATCCAAGAGCCATGTGATCATGGATTGATACATTGAGATGTTATAAGGATGATTCCAAGGTCAACTCATCATGATTAAAGAGTTTGAGAAGTTTCAAGCTAGGGTTTCTAAGGCTTGACAGTGTATAATCCCCTAGCTTGACCCCTATCTTCAAGGCAGTTTAGCTCAAGATTTGATTGTCATCTCATCTTACCCCCAACATGAATGTTGTAGAGCTTGATCTTAGCTTTAATTTGAGTGCTATAAGTCCTTGATAGGATTTGTAGAACTCAAGTTATGACTTTGACAAGTTACAGGTCATCTGAGGTATGTGAATTTGGGAGCTTGAAAGTTATCCAACTTGCATCAAACTTTTGCCCAAGAAGGATGATTCCTATGAACTTTTTATCAACATGAATGTTGTTCCTTATCCTCTTAGATTTCTATAGAGTACTAGAAGTCCTTGATAGGATTTGTAGAACTCAAGTTATGACTTTGACAAGTCAAGGGTATTTTGGTCATTTGGAGATTACAGGTCATTTCAATCATAAGGCCATAACTCCTATTTCCAAGCTTCAAATGGGAAATGTTAAACATAAAACTTGTTCAAAATGATGTTTTAAGGCTAGTAAAGAGGTCATGAGATGTTGGAAGTGCTTGTAGCTCAAAGTTACAAAAATGACCTAAAATAAGGGTATAAGTTAAATAAACCAAAATTGGAAATTGATATTTTTGATCTACACATCCAAACCATGGCATGTAATATATCATTTTGACTCTAAAAAGCATTTTAAGAACATTGGTTTAGCCACATTTTTGAGTTGAGGTGTAATTGGTGGACTTGCTTTGAAAAGTAGTTACTTGCATCTTAAGTAACATTTGCAAAACACATGAGAGATCAATACACAAGCTTCCAAGGCATTGTAACACATCTAATATCTCATTTGGAGAGATTTTGGGATCATAACAAGCTGCTGCAACAAGTGAAACCAGAATTGGGGTGAGTATGGCATGAGATGGTATTTTGATGACATGAGAAATTCGACATCTCCTTGGATGATTCCAGAAGGTTCTAGAGAGGTCCAACATCATCTATATATTGATTAGAAGGGGTTCAAGTGCAGGGTTGGTGAGAGTTGAGGGAGAGAAGAGAGTTTTCAACTTCACATTGTTCATTGCAAATTGAAATCAGTTTCTGCATTCTACACCATTTTTTATCTTTCTTTTGATCTCAACAACTTCTATTGAGGATACTGAATGATTCCAGATCAATTCCATAGCCAAAGCCTTGAAGGATCGTGTTCTTGCAATTGAATTTCAGCACCTACAAGTCACTATCGGGTTTGGAGTTCCAGGCATTTTCCATCAATTCTCTTGCATACAGAAGCAAGAACTTGGTACATTGAATGATTCCAGAGCAGTAGAAGAGTTGAATTGAAGAATTGCTACATCTGTTATTCAAGAATTCATAGGTTGGTAACTTTCATCCCTCACCTTAATTTAAGAAGAATTACCTCAATTTGTTAAGTTAGATTGATAGTATGTGGTTAGGAGATCGTTTCTGGAAACTTAGAGAGGATTTAGTGATGATCAAGGAGATGACACATTTTCTGTTTGGATCAAGAACTTGTTGGATATTGAGAGATAATATGAGTATTATAGCAAGAAGTGATCAGGGTAATGTGGTGAACATTTTAGACCAAACAATTTGAAGAATGGTGATAATTGAAGTCTGAGCATAATTCTGATTCTTGATCGTGTTTTAGGTTAGAGGTTGATTCAATGAATTCTGAGGCTAGGGTTAGACTCAGGGAGAGATTTAGAGTGATTTAGTGTTTTAGATATTGAATTTTAATGGAGATTTGGTGAGATTCGAATGTGATGAAGATGAGCATGAGAGCTCTGTTTCAATGGCGTTTCTCCCTCCATTTTTGGTTCAAATGAAGAAGATGATTAGAATACCGTTGGATTGGCATGAAGACTTTGACTAAACCATGTATCCCACGGCCAGGATTAATTTGGATTTATGAGAGAGTCTGAGTAAGTGAAACGATGCGTTTCACTTACTAGGTCGTTCTGGGCTTAAGTTCAAATTGTTATCCCCACCCCCTGATGGCCCAATTGTCATAATGAACTGATTGTGTTTACTACCTGCACTGTGGTTTTGTTATTTTATGTTGATTTTCTCTAATTTCTTCATTTTATGCATGGTTCTTGATAAAATCATATAAAATTGAAAAATGACCCAATTAATCCCATTCTTTTTGCATTATACTCATGATAGGGTCTAGTATTTTTTAGATAAAAAATATTTTTATTTCATGCATTTTCTGATTTTAGGGGAATTTTCATATTTTAATTGATATTAAAATGGTTATGTTGATACTTGACTTTGTGGAATTTTGTGTGATTAATTGGTGATGATTCTTGAGCTAATTTTTGTGTGTGTGATTAGTTTAGAAATGTATGCTCCCATAGCATTTTTCTCACATTTTTGTGATGAAAGTAGGTGTGTTTTCTAGATTGAGCTTTAGGTGCTTCCTTTTAGGGTTTAGGTTTAGTACCTTGTAGTGTAGAATTTATTTCTAAGTCTTATTTGATGATTTGATCTCTGGAATTAATATGGTAGAGTCATGATTGACCTAGGTTCCCATAGTTATTTTTGTAGGATTTTACAATTGGTTTTAGTATTTTAGTTAGGATTAACTTTAGTACTAGGTTTTAGGTGATCCTAACTTACTAACTCAACTAGATTAACTTCTGTAGTCCCCTTAGATTAGGGTTTTGCTTTGTTTGCCTTTGGTTGAGATTGAGGACAAATTGAAGACAAGGTGAGGATGCTTGAAGTTGCTTGGAGCTTGGAGTTGCTTGTACCTGAAGGTGTCTGATGAAGATTTAGGAGGTAGGAGACATAGGGAGAGCCTTAGAGTTAGAATGACTTCTTTCACAAATATGGAAAGCATCTTGTGCTTCCATTCCTCCCAATGACTAAAAGTCCTTCTAAGATATTCACATCCCTCCCTTGGAGGGATGAGTGGCTTTATCTGGGAAGTAGAACTTTGAGGGAACCAGTCTCTCATAATGATGAACCCTTACAGGATTCCTTTGGTTGTCAATAAGCTGTTTATCATTTCCACTCATTCTGTTAAATCAATTGTCTTCTGGTTTGAGTATATTGAAAGATGTTGGACTTGAGTTTGAAGAGGAGGACTTCACTGAAGAGTGTGGAAGAGGATGATTCCTTGAGCATTGCCATTGCAGCTGAAGCTTGAAGAGCAAGAAGAACAAGTTGATACTTGTGAAGAAGATCCAATGGAGATTGAGTGAAGAGCTGAGGCTTGAGGAATAAAAGACCAAGTTGACACTTGTAGTTAGGAGTGAAGCCTGAGGGTGGAATTGACTGAAGAGCTGAAGCTTGAAGAAGAGAGAACCAGTTGATACTTATGTTTGATGGGTTGAAACCTTGGAGAAGCAAGTTGATACTTGTCATTGAGGATGATAGCCTTGAAGGGTGATTGAAGTCTGAAGACTGGACTGCTGTTTGAAGTTGGTTTAGTTGTAGGAGCTGTTGATCTGTTTTCTTTTCTATATTGATGTGCCTTGTTTGACTTGCTTGATGCATTAGAATAAGTCCATATCTAGACTGATTTAAGCTAGGAACATGATTGCACTAGAGGTTGAGTTGCTCCCTCTGCTTGTATTTTTACTGTATGGCTTTGCTTGCGGGTATTTGGTAGAGCCCAGCTCCCTTGCCCATGTGGATTGTGTTTGCTTGATAGCATTTTATTTACTGTATGATTGCAGTTTATTCTATTTTGCTTGACAGCATGTCATTTCCTCTGTATGATTGCAGTTATTCATATCTGGCTTGAGGTTGAGATGAGCTTGTGGAGGCTGATGCCCCACACACATTTCCTCCCTCACTTGCATTGCATGCATTTTACAGTCGTTTACTGTTTATCTGTTTACTGTTTAAGCTGATGCTTTATCTGTTTCTGTTTACCATTGATATGATCCCCTAGGAATCTCACTTCCTTTGATAAGGAAGTGATGAGTAGAACTTTAGGTTGAAACCTATGCATGATAACTTCTAGGAGTTCCCTGTTTCAAACTTCAACCATAGGATGAATCCTTGGCATGACAACAATAGGACTTGATAGTCTCCCTGTAGTTGAGCCCCTTCTCTTCTCATCTCAAAACAGCTTAAGATACAGTAATCATGTATGATTTCTTTCGTACGTTACGAGCCTTAAGCTATCTGAGAAAAGATTGTTGGAGAGTTTCTTTTCAACAGTCTGGATGTTTAGTATGGCACCCTTTGGGTGACATGTGACGCATTCACTCTCAGGTCATAGTCTTTAGTGCGATGGAAATTGCAAACACAATAAAAAAAACTTCTTTCGTAAAAGACAGAAAACATACTTCGAACCTTTTTGCCCCGTGGGCCCATAATTCAAAGGAAGCTTTTCTGAAGAAAAGAGTGTCGTTAAACTTCAGCGCCACCGCAAACAGGCGTTGTCCCTAACTGCTGGAACTGCTGTTTAACCCTACTCGATAAAACAGATGAATCTGAACCCCCGTAATCTGTATTATCCTGAACTACGTAAGCTCTGATCTCTCATGCCTGTTGAGAGTACGTAGGCACAATACTGATATATTGGCGAGCCACCTTCCCCTTAACCCGTAGTTAGTCAAACTACGTTGACTCTGATTTCTCATTCTCTGATGAGAATACGTAGGCATAAAGTGCGACGCTTTGCCGAGTCATTTTCTTTTCTTTTTTAAGCCAGCCTTGATAGGTAGATAGATAAAACCAACCCGTCTAGTAAACACAACAAGCGTGGATCCCGTCGAGTATGACGGACGTAAGGGGTGCTAATACCTTCCCCTTGCGTAACCGACTCCCAAACCCAGACAACGGTTGCGATGACCTTGTCTTATACCTTTTTCGTCAGGTTTTTCCGATCGTTTCCTTTCCCGTTCTGAGGGATAAATAACGAAAGGTGGCGACTCTTCTGTTTTGTCGGCACCTTATTTTCGCGGAAGTGACAACTGGTGACTCTGCTGGGGAGGTGATAGTTTCCTGGGATCCAACGTCCCGTATGCGAGTCAGTTTGGGGATCCAACGTCCCCTGCGAGAGTCAATCCTAGCGCTTGTATGATTACTTGTTGGGTTGTATTTATTTATCGCATTTTATTTCCCGCATTTTATTTTCAGTATGATATGATTATCTGTGCTGTTGTGGGAGGGGCATTCTGATGAGTGAGAAGCCAGACCCAGGCTTGAGTGAACTTAGCATTAGTTGTGGAAATTAGTGGGCGCGTGCTTGCTTGGCAGGCACTAGTGTCTCATGAAATCCATGCTCAGACAAGGTTCTCCCGGTTGACTTCTTTTTCAACCCTTTGGGTTGAGGGGGTTGTTGGTTTGGAGGATTGTCGACTCTGGGGACCGATCATTTGGGATTCAGCCGAGTGAGGCCGCTTCATGAGCTGGTGATGCCACACCTTCTGGGTATCGTATCACCCCTCTTGAATGTCTGTGACGCTGATGACCGCATAGGATGCCGAACTTGAGTCAGTTTAGGTCCATACCTGTGAGTAGGGTTGGGTTTGTTGCAGGAAACTTTAACCTTCAGACTACTTGGTTTTCTTGATAGTGAATCAGTTTTGTTGGGATCAGAGGATCTCATCAGCAGATGTATGTTTGTTCTTGATAGAGCAGAGTTTTGGTCCTGTATCAGAGGTCCTTATTATCAGATGTTTGTTCTTGACAGAGCAGAGTTTTGGTCCTGCATCAGAGGTCCTTATTATCAGATGTTTGTTCTTGACAGAGCAGAGTTTTGGTCCTGTATCAGAGGTCCTTATTATCAGATATTTGTTCTTGACAGAGCAGAGTTTTGGTCCTGCATCAGAGGTCCTTATTATTAGATGTTTGTTCTTGACAGAGCAGAGTTTTGGTCCTGTATCAGAGGTCCTTATTATCAGATGTTTGTTCTTTACAGAGCAGAGTTTTTGGTCCTGTATCAGAGGTCCTTATTATCAGATGTTTGTTCTTGACAGAGCAGAGTTTTTGGTCCTGTATCAGAGGTCCTTATTATCAGATGTGTGTTCTTGACAGAGCAGATTTGTGGTCTGATACCGGGGTTTTCTTATTATCAGATATAGTGGTTGTTCTTGATAGAGCAACGTCATGGTTTGTTGATACAGAATCTCCACAGCACAGTTGCCTTGATCTCCTGCTGCATGATTTCATTTTACATTGCTTTGCATACTCATTTGCATTTCATTAACGTGTGTCTGTGTTGCAGGTACCATTTCCCCCGATTCAGGATTTCCGGCCTTCTGTTGTATTGTTATGGGTTCTCTGAGGAAGACCATGGCTTACAAGCTCCCCGTTCCTGATGTTGTTCAACTGACTGGTTTGATTGCTTTGGCAGATGATTCTGTGAGAGATGAGTTCAGAAAATCTTACGGCAAATTGCTCCGTTTGGTTCGTAAACCTTCTGCGTTTGAGTTGAATGGGTTGCACGCCTTGCTACAGTTCTACGATCCTCCGTTGAGATGCTTTACTTTCCAGGACTTTGTTCTCGCACCCACGCTAGAGGAGTATGTTGATTTGTTAGGTGTGCCTACTGTTGCACCCTAAAATTTGCTCAACCTACTTCACTTGGTTTATGTTTCAATTGCATTGTCATTTGCATAAAAAGTCATGTACATAGTCTAATCATTTGCATAGCATAGAAAGCCATCTGACAAGGGATCAAGTGCTATTTTTCATCTCAAGGAATGTATTCAAGAGGCTCTTATCAAGATTCAAGCCTATTCAAATCACCAAGAAAGAAATTTGAGCTTTGTGAAGTTTAAAGGCCAAGCAGTGGGTTTCTCTCCTATCTTGAGGATATGTGAAGATCATCAGAGAAGTGGTGAGATATGAATTGAGGGCATGGAAGACCTAGAGGGTCATTTTGAGAGTGAGACAAGTCATTGGCATGGTTACAAGAGATACAGTTGAAGACAGTCAACTAGGGTGTCATCTGGGTCAACCCCAGGTCAACCCTAGGTCAAATGCTTGATTGAAGGGCATCAAGGCCTGTTTGGAAGATGTGGGATGCCTCATTTGATATGTGGATATGGATGTGGTGTTGTGCCAAGGAGAAATCAAAAGAAATCAAGAAGAAGAGAAGTTTCTGAATTAGGGTTTCTGTGTAAAATCTCCTGATTTAGGGCAAACTTCCAAGCAAGATAATTCAAAATGCAAGTCTCAAATGGATCCTTGGCCAACATGAAACTTTTAGAAAAATCTCAAGACCTTTAATTTGAGTGGTGGAAGGCATCAAGGAGATTTATAGAACTCAAGTAATGGTTCTTGCAAGTTACAGGTCATCTGAGGGCATTGAAATTTGTCTGTGAAAGTTACTTGATTTCCAAGCAACTTTTACCCCTCAAGGAGTTTTCAAATGGATTTTTGGTGAACATGAAAGTTGTTACTCATGATCTTAGATTTCTAGAAAGGTATGGTATGCCTTCATCTGATTTGTAGAACTCTACTTATGATCTTGGCAAGCCAGGGGTATTTTAGGAAAGTGGAATTACAGGTCATTTCAAGCATATGCTCAAAACTCCTATTTCCAAACTTCAAATGAAGAAATGTTCAACATCAAACTTGCTCCAAATGACATTTTGAGTCTAGAAAAGTGGTTGTGGCAAGTTGGAAATGCTCATAGCTTAGAATTGCAAAATTGACCAATTATAAAGGGAAAAGTACATTTGTAAATGACCAAAATTGTGAATTTTTGATACAAGAGCAAGACCAAGCATATGACCAACCATTTTGAAGGTAAAGGACATTTTAAGACTATTGGAAATGTTAGATTTTGGGTTTGAGATCAGAATTTGGGAATTATCATAGCTTGCTTATAATTGAAGTTACACATCCAATGCATACAAGGGATTAATGTGCAAGCTAGCAAGGCCTTTCCACATGTTCAAAATATCACCTAATGAGATTTTCAAGTGAGAATGAGGAGCTGCAACAAGGTTTCATGGACTGATTTTTCAACTCACCAATTTCATTTTCTCATGCAAAGATATAAACAACTTCTCATGAGATCAATCTAGCAAGTTCTGGAACTTTCCATCATCATCTATATATTCACTCTAACTGATCCAAAACAAGGTTGAACTTCATTTTGATAGAAAACTCAGAGTTTCACTTCATCTTGATTTTTTGCAAATTGCTTCGAATCCTCTTAATTCTTCATCATTCTTCCAAGTTTTTGTTCCTATTCAATTCAATAATCATCATTGATCACATTACTATCAAGATCTGAGTGGATTGGTGCCTGAATCGTGCTCTGCAATTTTCTCATCTTCAAGTGCAAGAAGAATCGGTTATGATGATCCAGGTGGTTTGAGCAAGAATCGTTGCATACAAAATCAAGATCATAGTCCATTGAGTGATCCTGGAGCATTGCAAGCTTTGAATTGAAGAATTCGACCTTCTGTTTTCATCTTCTTACCAGGGTTATTGCTTGATTGTGTGGGTTATTGGGCTTGCTTGGGGTATGGGTTTGGATTGAAGAGCTTTGTTGATGAAGCCCATTGAAGACAAAAGGAGTGAAGATCAAGTTCAAGAGTTGATGAAGATTGTAGCTTGCTTGCAGCTGTTGAAGATTATAGGAACTAGGAGCTAGGTAGAGCTTAGAGTAGAAACTTGATTCATAAACATGGAAGGTCTTGTTTGCCTCCATTATTTCTCTATGATTCAAAGTCTCTTTTAAATACTCACCTCCTTCCTTTGGAAGGATTAGTGAATGTATTTAAGAGATAGAACTTTTGAGAGAAAATTGTCTGTATTTTGTTAACAGTCAATAGGCCACCTTTGGTAGGCAACTGATTGTTTAACATCCAATTCATCTTGTTAACTGCTACTCATCTTGGAGAGTTTGATTTGAAGAAAAGCCATGAAAGATTGAAGATAGAGACCTTGCTTGAAGGCTGTAAAAGATGAAGATTGTGTTGTTGAAGCTGTGCGTTTGATTGCTGCTGTTGGAGCCCTGCTGTTTGAAGCTGTTGAAGGTGTTTACTATTAGAGTTTCCCTCCCTGAAGATTGATGCTGGCTTGAAGCTTGTAGATGTTTTGAAGATGACTTGAAGATAGAAGATGATGGAGCTTGCTGTGCAGAGTCGCTGTTTGCTGTTTATTTTTGCTGTTTAGAAGCTTTTGATGTATTGTTTGAGTTTCCCGGACTGTATTGTTTGCCAATTAATCTGTTAGGTTGGAAGTGAACTTTGTTCGCTTTTGCCTGTTGTTTTCAAGGTTCGAGGAAGAGCAGGACTCCCTTGCCTCGCTTGTACTGCTGCATTCATGCATATTTTACTGTTTTATTGTATCTGTTGTTTCTGTTTCCGTTTATCCCTTAGGATCTCTGTTTCTCTCTGCGCAAGAGAGGAACATGATAGACATTAGGTCTTAACCCATGCGTGATAACATTATGTTAGTTTGATTCCCTTTTCAACCATAGGTTAGAGTTCTGTCTCTTCTTTCTCAAAACAAACAGAAAAACACAATAAATATTTCAAACACAATAAAAGACATTTCTTCCGTAAAAGAATGTGAACCAATCAAAACGTCATTTTTGTCCGCTTGGACCAGTAATCAGAAAAACCCTTTTTCAGAAGGAGATAAAAACAATCAAGACAGACTTGTGTCGTACGTGGCCCGAACTACGTTTGCTCCGATCTTTCATGTTGCATGAAAGTACGTAGACATAGGATGCGATATCCTAGCGAGCAACCTTCCCCTCCTTTCCAGTAGGTAGGCGGACTACGTTGACTCTGATTTCTCGTTCCAGACGGGAATACGTAGGAATAAAGTGTGATACTTTGCCGAGTCATTTTATTTTCTTTTAACCCCAGACCTGTAGAGTAGATAAAATAACTATCCGTACTAGAAAACAAGCGTGGATCCCGTCGAGTACGACGGACGTGAGGGGTGCTAATACCTTCCCCATGCGTAACTGACTCCCGAATCTAGGATTTGGTTGCGATGACCATTCCTTTCCCGTCTTTGCGGTAGGTTTACTCTAAGCGTTTCCTTTCCCTCCGTTGGGATAAATAACGACAGCTGGCGACTCTGCTGGGGATCCAACGTCCCCTGGCTGCTAAGGACTGCGATAGTTCCTTACGCATTTGGGATCCAACATCCCTTAAGCGAGTCAGTCCTAACGTTTGTTTTCCCGTCGAGGAATTTGTATGGATTTACATTTATGTCATTTACCTTCAGCATTATATTATTGATTATTGTTGTTGTTGGGGGGTGTGACGGGTGTTCTATGATTGAGAGATAAGCCGGACCTGGGCTTGAGTGCACTTAGAATTAGAGTGGAAAGTAGTGGGCGCGTGCCGGCTTTGCTTGCATTAGTGTCCCGCAAAATCCACACTCGGACGAGG
The DNA here is from genome assembly GCA_963859935.3 of Lathyrus sativus. Taxonomy (NCBI): domain Eukaryota; kingdom Viridiplantae; phylum Streptophyta; class Magnoliopsida; order Fabales; family Fabaceae; genus Lathyrus; species Lathyrus sativus. The sequence goes on along the minus strand of OZ012739.1, from coordinate 167,830,394 downwards.
TTCTTCTGGTTGACTTCTTTTTCTACCCTTTGGGTCGAAGGGGTTGTTGGTTAGTTGAATTGTCGACTCCGGGAACCGATCAATTGGAAGTTGGCTAAGTGAGGCCTCTTCAGGATTTGATGATGCCACTCCTTCTGGGAATCGTATCATCAACCCTGAAAGTCTGTGACGCCGATGACCGCATAGGATGCCATACCATTGTCAGTTACTAGGACACCTACCTGTGAGAGGGTTTGGGGCTATGCAGGTAACTAGACCTTCAAATACCGGTTTGTTTCTTGATTTGAGATTCAGGGTATTTATGGACAGTTGAGGGGTCTATCAGAGACCAGTTGGAGTTATGTTATGGGGTCTATCAGAGACCAGAGTTGAAGCTTTGTATTGGGTCTGTCTAAGACCAGGGTTTGAGGAATTCTGGATGGTCTATTGGAGACTTATGATGTGGTTCGGGCTTCTCAGCCATGGCATTTGGTCCCTGTTGCATCTATTCGCATTGCATTGTTCGCATAACCATTATCATGTGCATTTCATTAACGTGTGTCTGTGCTGCAGGTGCATTTGCATATTCCCTGATTCTAGTGTCCCGACTTCTGATTATTGGTCATGACTGGTTTGAGAAGGACAGTTGCATACAAGTTACCTACACCTGACGTTACTCCCCTACTTGGTCTGATTTCCCTTGCTGATGAGGAGGTCAGGAGAAGTTTCAGAATGAGTTATGGAAGACTGTTGAGACTGGTTTGCAAGACAACTACTGTTGAGCTGAATGGGCTGTATACATTGATGCAATTCTATGACCCTGCCTTGAGATGTTTCACATTTGCTGACTTTATTTTGGGGCCTACCATGGAAGAGTACGCAGAGTTTATCGAGCTGCCGGTGCAAAATAAGGTTCCTTTCATCCATTGTGACGCTAAGCCCAAGCTGGAGGACTTAGCAAAGGCTTTACACATGAACGCTTCTGAACTATTAGTGACTTCTTGGCTCGGGGTTCCAGGCTTCTCCCTCGGTTTTCTGGTTGGCAAAGCCCAAGAATACGCCAAGAGCGGATGCTGGATAGTCTTTAATGCTATTTTGGCTCTGTGCATCTACGGAATAGTGTTGTTTCCCAATTTACCCAATTTTGTGGACTTTGACGCCTTTCATCTGTTTGCTGCTGGCAACCCTGTACCCACCTTGATTGGAGATCTCTATCATTCATTGCACTACAAAAATGAAAATAGGAGAGGAAAGACTGTTTACTGTTGTGCGCCGCTGTTGAACATGTGGTTTAAGAGCCATATCCCCCTAAAGGGAACTTTTGTGGATGGCGCAACTACAGCTGACTGGCCAGAGCGCCTGATGAGACTATCTTCTGAAGACATTGAGTGGTTTGACCGAGACTTGCTGGGGTCTGAGCTTATTTTCAGTTGCTCTGGGTATCCGAACGTGCCTTTGATAGGAAGGAAAGGATGCATCAATTATAATCCATCTCTGTTTGTTCGCCAATTTGGATACGCATTGAAGAACCCACCTAGGGAGGAAGAAGTACAGGAATCTCTATACTTCACTGGTGACTTGAATGGAGAGTTATTAGCCAAGCTTCAGCACGCTTGGAATCATATCTGCAGAAGAGGGAAACCATTGCTAGGCAAGAATGATTGTCAGGCCTATATGCCATACAAGGTGTGGATCCAGGAGAGGATAAGACAGGTGCAGATGCCTTTCCCAGCAGTCTCGCGTCCTGTTCCTATTCCAGTGGAGGAACCTACTACTGTAGCTGTTGAGGTCTATGAGCGGGTCGTGAAAGAAAAGGAGGACTTGATGAAGATCAATGAGGAGTTAGAAAAGGAACTGGCTCAGATGCGTAGTGAGAAGAACAAGGCTGTGCATTCTTTTCAACAGCAGACTGAGTTAGTAAACAGGCTAGGTGTTGAACTGACCGAAGAGAAAAAGAAGCGTGAACGCCTAGGGAAAGAATTTATAAGCTCTCATGATATGTTGGAGTCCAAGAAGAAAGCACTCGATGCCGCCCACCGGGAAATCTCTTCTTGTAACAAAACGTGGAATGCTACGCTAACCAACAACAAAAAGAGGGAAGACAAATTGAAGCAGAAAATTTCTGAACTCGAAGAGCAGTTGAAGGCTAGCAATAAAAAGTATGAAGAGGAGGTGATGGCAAGATATAGTCTTCAGAACTCATTGAACAAGGCCATCGAGGGCAAGAAAGAGGCTGTGTCTCAGAAACGGAAGCTAGAGGATCGCTTCGGAGAAGGGGCATGGGAGGAATCCGCTGGTGATTTACGACGTGTTCTCAAGCGAAGAGATCTACTTGTTGAGGGTCTGCTTACCCGACCAAGTCATCCATAGACTAAGAGGTTATTAGAGGAGTACCAGGCATATGGGAGCACTTGACCGTTTCATGTATTAATGTGTATGCTTTATTTGCATTGTGCTGACCATCACCAGGATTGTTGGTTGAGGTCATTCCTTCTTATTGTACACTCATTGATATTGTATTCCTGACTTGATGGGTTTCTCTGCAATATATGAGGTGTTTTCTATGATTTGGCTCCGAACTTCGTATTGCTGTCACTGTCACCATACTGACACACTCGCACTAGAATTGGGGAGTGATATTCCCTAATGCACAGACACATATTGCATTGCATTCACATTCATATTGCATTACAGGTGATTATTGAACTGTATCTCATTTCCTGCACCGTACAGGTCTTTTCAGGATTGAAAGTCAACGCTCGCACCGATACTCTACTCGTACCAACTGCAAAAGAGTTATGGATCAGATGCAGAATGAAATGCAGGACATGCGTGAGAAGCTGGCGCTATTCATGCAGACAATGGAGACCATTGTGAAAGGCCAGGAGAACTTGCAAGCTTTGGTGCAGCCTTTGCTGATGAGAAATGCTGGGCACGGAAACGAAGACCATAATTCTGTGCGAGTTGACACTATTCACGGGGATGGTACTCCTACACCGGTAGCTCCACCTGTGGCGAGCATACCTGCTGTCAATGTGAACAACGGCGCTGCCGCCGGGAACGGTAACGCAGGAATCGGTAACGAGACTGTCGTCAACAACGTTGGGTTCGGAGATGTCAATCTGGGTGGTGATAATATTGGAGGTAATGGCTTCGGTAACAACGGATTTGGCTTTAATGACCAGGGGTTTGATCATGCTGGGAATTACGGCTTCAACGCTCAGGGCTTCAGACAGGATGGATTTGGTAATACCAATCAGGGTTATGGCAGATTCGGTAATGGGAATGGTGCTGGAATAATGTCTTTTGGACCTGCCGGAGTCGCTCCGGGGTATGGTAACAGGGGGCGGGGCCCTGTAATGAATCAGACTAGATTTGGCCGTAACAACGGGTATGATGGATACGGAACTGGGAACGGTAATTGGCTAGAAGATCAGCAAGAAGATGCTTACTCTGGTAGAGGTTTTGAAGGTCCTATAGATGACTCTCAGAGAATCAAGATGCTCGAGGAGCAGATGAAAGGCGTTGTGAATCAAAGTGTTGTGGGTTTAGATATGACCACAATGGGTCTGGTGCCTGGCCTGAGGGTACCACTAAAGTTCAAAGCTCCCACATTCGACAAATATAAGGGGGATACCTGTCCAAAGGTGCATGTGCGGTCATACTATAGAAGGATGTCGGCGTATTCGAACGATGAGAGGATGCTGATGCATTTCTTTCAAGACAGCTTGTCTGGTCCTTCCCATGAATGGTACATGGGGTTGGAGCCAACTCAGATAAAAACTTGGAAGTAGCTGGCTGAAGCGTTTGTGGCTCATTATAAGTACAATAGTGACTTGGCACCCAACCGGGTCCAGTTACAGGGGTTGTCCCAGAAGAAAGACGAGAGCTTCAAAGAATATGCACAGAGATGGCGCGACATGGCTGCACGAGTTCATCCCCCTTTGGATGACAAAGAAATGAATGATATGTTCATAGGAACATTTACTGGTGTGTTTTATGACAAGCTGTTTCATACTTCCTTGGGCAGTTTCTCGGACCTAATCTTGATGGGTGAGAAAATTGAAAGCAATATTAAACTGGGGAGATTCCAAGCTGAGGAATCCACTTCAGCTGGCAGTAACAGAAGGGCTTTCGGTGGGCGCCGTCAAGGTGATGCAAGTGCAGTATTTGGGGGCCGAGGCCGAGGCCGGGGCAGAGGTCGGAATCAGTACAATCATCCGCAACAGGTGGCAAGTGTCACAATTCCATTTCATCAACAACCAATACCACCACAGCAACAGCAGCCACAACAAGGGGCACATCCTGCCCAGCACAGAATCCAGGGGGGCAAACCAAGGAGGGTGTTTGAAACGTCTCCTTCAACGTATGCAGAATTGCTACAGACGTTACTGGGTTTGAACTTGGTGGAAAAGAGGACTATGGCGCCAGTAACGGGCACTCCTCCGTACGGCTTTGACGCGAACAAGCACTGTGAATTCCACACCGGGGCTCCTGGCCACGACATAGAGAATTGCCACGCGTTCAAGCATGTGGTACAGGATCTGTTGGATAGCAAGGCCATCAATTTTGGACAAGCAGGTCCGAACATAGTACAACAGCCCATGCCCAACCATGGGGCAAATGCTATTTTAACTGAGGAGGGTTTGAACTTGATCATGAATGTTGATGACCTAAAGACACCGTTGTGTGAGATAAAGAGCAGATTATTGAAAGGAGGTGTGTATCCGGGCTGCGATGAGTTTTGTTTAGAGTGTTGGACCCAAGCTGGGGGTTGTGCTGAATTGAAGAGGGGTATTCAGACCTTAATAGATGAAGGCACATTACAATTCGACAGAACGGCAGTTGAGGAACCTGCAGAGTTATCAACGGATGAGCAAAGTGATGTAGCTACCGTGACAATTCCCCGAAAAACAATAACTATAACAGCGCCAGCCAGGCGACCGCCGATCACTATCACCAAGGCAGGACCAATCCCTTATGAGAGAACTAAGGCAGTACCCTGGACCTATGGGTTGGAAGCGTACTGTGATGGGGTGAAAATTGATATTAGTAAACAGCCAGTTGAGGTTGTAGACAACGTCGTCGGGACCGGAGGGATGACGAGAAGTGGGAGAATTTTTATATCGCCTGAGGTAGAGGCTGAACGATTGGCGAAAGGAAAAGGAAAGATGAATGAGGATGTCCCTGTGCAGAGGAGCGAAAAAGAAACATCGTTGAAGGACGTAGAAGAGTTTATGCGCCTTATTCGTAAGAGTGATTATAAAATTGTTGAGCACCTTCAACAGACGCCATCGAAGATATCCATACTGTCGTTGCTATTGTGTTCCGAAGCTCATAGGAATGCATTGTTGAAAGTTCTGGATACGTCCTTCGTACGCCAAGATGTTTCTGTGAATCAGTTGGAGGGGGTGTTGGCGCATGTGAACGCAGGCCATAGCTTGGGATTTACAGACTTTGATTTGACCCCGAGGGGGAGAGAGCATAACATGGCGTTGCACGTCTCAGTTGAGTGTAGGGGCTCAGTCATGTCCCACGTACTGGTAGATACCAGATCTTCCTTAAACGTGCTACCAAAGAAAGCAATGATGAAATTGGACATCAGGGGAATCATTTGTACGCCTAGTGACTTGGTGGTCAGGGCATTTGATGGTACACGAAGGTCAGTCTTTGGATCTATAACGTTACCTCTGCAGGTGGGGCCGGAGATCTTCGAAACTGAATTTTACATTATGGACATCCAGCCAGCATACAGCTGCCTTCTCGGACGACCATGGATCCATGGTGCTGGGGCAGTCACATCTACCTTGCACCAAAAGCTGAAATACATGGTAGGGGATAGTGTGGTCACGATCTGTGGAGAAGAAGATATATTGGTTAGCCATCTGTCATCATTCAAGTACGTAGAAGTCGACGGCGAGATTCATGAAACACCCTGTCAAGCCTTTGAAGGGTTGCGCATCAAAGACAAAGTTCCAGGGCCGAGTAAAGCGCCAGAGGTGGCCGTCTCGTCATACAAGGAGGCTCAGGCTCTAGTGAAGACTGGTGAGACAAAAGGCTGGGGCAAGGTTCTGGATATTCCCGTGAAGATGGACAGATTTGGGCTGGGATATCAACCGTCGTCATCAACGCCTGCTGCTGGGGCACCCCGTTTCAAAGGACCAATAACAATCACAGCTAGTGGGGTGTATCACGAGGCCATCAACGCTGTTTCAGATTCCGAAGAAGGAGACAGTGACTGCGACATGGACGCTTGGATTCAGCCGAGCGTGCCAGGACAAGGATTATGTAATTGGTCTATTCAGGAGATTGTTCCTGTGACTACCAAACAGTAATACTTTGTTTTCTTAATTGTTGAACAATCCGGTGTCTTACCCGGGGCATCGTGATTTTGCTTAGGGTCGCGCTATTATGTACATTGCATTGTTTAATCATTAAATAAAAGGCGTTTTTTCATGTGCAAATATTGCGATCTCTGTTTTTCCTGTTTTTGTGTTTAACAATAAAATGGCAACGTGGTTATTCGCTTTATATGCATTTTGAAGCATTTAACCATTCCTTTTGCAGGATAATATTTTCAGATGACATCATTGAACCGCCTATGACTCATTTCGACTTTGAGCACCCGGTATTTCAGGCCGAAGAAGAGATTGTTGAAGATGGCGACGTTCCCGAAGAATTGTCTTGGTTGGTAAAGCAAGAAGAACGAATCATCCTGCCTCATGAGGAGGTCATTGAAACTGTTAACCTGGGGTCGGAAGGGGTTGAAAGGAATATCCGTATAGGAGCCGCGCTGCAGAGCGACGTCAAGTGAAGACTGGTTGAAATGCTCAGAGAGTATAGTGATGTGTTCGCTTGGTCGTATGAAGACATGCCTGGGCTGGATACGGATATGGTTGTGCACCGTCTGCCGCTAAAAGAAGAAAGCCCGCCGGTTAAGCAGAAGCTTCGCAGAACTAGGCCGGATATGGCCGTGAAAATTAAGGAGGAGGTTCAAAAGCAGTGGGATGCTGGTTTCCTAGCTGTTACAAAATATCCCTCATGGGTCGCTAATATTGTTCCAGTGCCGAAAAAGGACGGTAAAGTCAGAATGTGCGTAGATTACCGTGATCTAAACAAAGCGAGCCCGAAAGATGATTTCCCGCTTCCTCACATCGATGTGCTGGTTGACAACACTGCTCAATTCTCCGTATTCTCCTTCATGGATGGCTTCTCGGGCTACAATCAGATTAAAATGGCGCCAGAAGACATGGAGAAGACCACTTTCATAACACCTTGGGGAACATTTTGTTACAAATTGATGCCCTTCGGATTAAAGAATGCTAGGGCAACGTATCAGCGCGCAATGACGACTCTCTTTCATGACATGATGCATAAGGAGATCGAGGTTTATGTCAATGATATGATTGCCAAATCCCAGACAGAGGAAGAACATTTGGTGAATCTGCTGAAGCTATTCAAAAGGCTTAGGAAGTTCAGGCTGAGACTGAACCCTAACAAGTGCACCTTCGGGGTGAGGTCAGGTAAACTGCTGGGGTTTATCGTGAGCGAAAAAGGAATAGAGGTTGATCCTGCAAAAATAAAAGCAATACAAGAGATGCCGACGCCTAAGACAGAGAAAGAGGTGCGCGGGTTTTTAGGGAGGTTGAAATACATCGCGCGGTTCATATCTCACCTAACAGCTACGTGTGAGCCGTTATTCAAGCTGTTGAAAAAAGACCAGGCTGTAACATGGAATGAAAATTGTTAAAAGGCGTTCGATAAAATAAAACAGTATTTGCAAGAGCCTCCTATTTTGATACCTCCAGTGGCAGGGAGACCCTTGATTATGTATTTGACAGTTCTTGAGGGAAGTATGGGTTGTGTTCTCGGTCAACACGACGAGACAGGAAGAAAAGAGCATGCGATATACTACTTGAGTAAGAAGTTTACTGAATGTGAATCTCGATATTCAATGCTCGAAAAAACTTGTTGCGCGCTAGCCTGGGCTGCCAAGCGTTTGAGGCAATACATGCTGAACCACACAACCATGCTCATCTCGAAGATGGATCCTATTAAATACGTATTCGAAAAGCAAGCATTATCGGGGAGAATTGCCCGTTGGCAGATGGTTTTGACCGAATACGACATCCAGTATGTCTCACAGAAGGCTATAAAGGGGAGTGTATTATCTGAGTACTTGGCAGAGCAGCCTATTGAGGAATACCAATCGATGAGGTTTGATTTTCCTGACGAGGATATCATGTACCTAAAGATGAAAGATTGCGAAGAACCGTTGCCAGACGAAGGACCAGAATTGGGGTCCAAATGGAAGTTGATCTTTGACGGAGCTGTAAACTCCTACGGTAGCGGAATAGGGGCAATCATCACTACTCCACATGGGTCGCACATCCCATTTACTGCCCGATTGACCTTTCCGGTTACCAATAACGAAGCCGAATACGAAGCTTGTATCATGGGGCTTGAAGAGGCCATTGGTTTGTGAATCAAAAATCTGGACGTATATGGAGACTCAGCTCTGGTGGTGAATCAAATAAAAGGAGAATGGGAGACACGTTAGCCTAATTTGATACCATACATGAATTACGCGAGGAGATTGTTGCCCTTCTTTGACAAGGTTGAGTTACATCATGTACCGCGAGCAGAGAATCAGATGGCTGACGCCCTGGCCACATTGTCTTCCATGTATAAAGTCAACTTCTGGAATGAGGCTCCCAGAATTGTTATCTCTCGGCTTGACAGACCTGCCTTCGTATTTGCCATTGACGAAGCATCTGATGATAAACCCTGGTATTTTGATATCCTTAATTTCCTGAAAAACAAAGAGTATCCGGTTGGGGCATCCAGTCATGATCAGAAGACTCTTAGGAGATTGGCGGGTAATTTCTATCTGAATCCGGACGGTGTCCTATACAAGAGAAATCATGACTTGGTGCTATTACGTTGTGTGGACGAGAAAGAGGCGAAGCTGCTCATGGAGGAAATACATGAGGGTACATTTGGTACGCATGCTGGTGGGCATGCTATGACGAGGAAGCTGCTGCGGGCAGGTTATTATTGGCTAACTATGGAAACCGACTGTTTCAAGTTTGCGAAGAGGTGTCATAAGTGCCAGATTTATGCAGATAAGATCCATGTGCCTCCGAGTCCTCTGATAGTGATGTCGTCACCATGGCCGTTCTCAATGTGGGGAATCAACATGATTGGGAAGATCGAGCCGACGACATCTAACGGACACCGTTTCATTTTGGTAGCAATCGATTATTTTACCAAATGGGTGGAAGCGACATCCTATGCAAATGTGACCAAGCAGGTGGTAGCCAGGTTCATCAAGCGAGATATCATTTGCAGATATGGAGTCCCCGAGCGGATAATTACTGACAACGGTTCGAACTTAAATAACAAAATGATGAAGGAGCTGTGTCAGAGTTTTAAGATCGAGCATCACAACTCTTCTCCTTATCGACCCAAGATGAATGGCGCTGTTGAAGCGGCCAATAAGAACATAAAGAAGATTGTTCAGAAGATGGTGGTGACCTATAAGGACTGGCATGAGATGCTACCTTTCGCTTTGCACGGTTATCGTACGACGGTACGCACATCAACCGGGGAGACCCCGTTCTCGTTGGTATATGGAATGGAAGCAGTGTTACCACTGGAAGTTGAGATTCCTTCCCTGAGAGTATTACGAGATGTCCAACTAGATGAGGCAGAATGGGTGAAAGACAGGTTGAACCAGCTGAGTTTAATGGACGAAAAGAGGTTAGCTTCTCTAGCATATGGTCGGTTGTACTAGAGCCGAATGAAGAAAGCGTATGATAAAAAGATACACCCTCGGAGCTTTCAGACGGGCGACCTTGTGCTAAGGAGGATTCTCCCGCCACAGGCAGATCACAGGGGCAAGTGGACCCCTAACTACGAAGGGCCATACGTTGTCAGAAAAGTCTTTTCAGGAGGAGCTTTGTTGTTGTCCACCATGGACGGTGAAGACTTTACGTCGCCTGTGAATTCGGACGCAGTTAAAAAATACTTTGCTTGAAATTGACCCGCTGGACAGAAAAAAGAGAGTCCAGGCAAAAATGGGGCATCCTGGCGAATCAAAAACAGAATGAAAGGTTCGGGCAAAAATTAGGGATAAAATTGAAAAAAATGTACACCCGCGAAGTTGAAAACCTACACTGGGCGGCTTCGGCAAAAAAGGGTATCCCGGTGAACTGAAAACCCGTAAAGGGCGGTTCACGCAAAAGTTAGGGATTTGAAAAGCAAATGACTGCGGTCTGAATTTGATACTGCAGTGCGCATTGGTGCGGTAGAATATACCTGAGGGGTCGATTATCAGATACAATCTCTTCAGAAGTGTGAATACCGGGAAAGCGCTAGAGTCAGGCGAGTCATAGGAGGATCAGCTCATGATGTTCGTCTGCATCACGTTGCCGACATGTGTACAAATTTGATTTGTCATTATATTTATGCTTCTTGTGCATACTTGTATATTTGTTGTGCGTAGCTTCCTCTTTTCAGGAGTTACATCCCGTGTACAAAACTCTGCCCATTTAGGGGCCCAATCAATAAAACATGTTATTCAGTATTTGATGCTGGTTCTTTACTGTTTTGTACATGACAAACGCCAAGGTTTAATAAAACTAGCAAGTGTATAACATCGCTGGCCCTTGCCAATAATTGCTAAAACGTTGAATTAATTGAAAATGATGTCACTAACGCTAACCTGAATAGATTTGGTTGCATAGACGTGTCTTGTCTCGTTTGTGGTGTTGCAGGGTTTTTGACCATACGAAGTGGACGATCAAAAGATTGCAGTACTGACCAGAAGCTCGTAACGGAAAGACTCGATCCCCATGCAGGTCGCGCTTCTGAGATGACAATGTTCCTTACTGAAGAAGGATCAAATTCCCTAGCTAGTCGTAGCTTATCCGAGGGACATTCTCCAGCAAGGTCGTTTACCCTCAGCAGAATTGATGATTCCAAAATCGAAGGTTGTATTCAGACAGTGTATCCCGAGCAGAGTGGTTTAGCCTCAGAAGACTAATGTTTCCTAATTTGTGAGTTGTACCCAGACAGTCTACTCTTCCCAGTAGAGATTCCCCTCCCAGTAGGGTCGTTTACTCTCCCCCAGCGGAGATAGTTGATCTTCCTCAAGAGAGTCGTTTCGTCCTCAGCGAAGTTCTCTTTTCAGCAAGTGTTTTCTTTCCTCCCAGTGGGAAATCGAAGGTTAAAAAAATCTTCCCGACAGAGTTGGTTGTGTGTCCCGGCATTTATTTTGTCGGAATACCGTGTGATACCCGTTCACTCCCCAGCAAAAGTCCAATTTTCATTGGCACGGGTAAGTCATCCCTGGCGGAAGTCCGATCATGATTGGCGCATTCAGTTATTCCTCAGCGAAGCAGGCTTCACTCTTCCAGCATTTATTTTGCTGGAATAATTCTGTGACGCCTGGTTATTCCCAGCGGAGTTGGCGTTGTCCTCAGCGTTTATTTTGCTGAAGCGGTTTTCTGTATCCCAGCAGTTCGAGCCTGCATTTGCATCGGCATATAGTGTCATACTTGCATCCGCCGAATAAAAAACGCGTAGCATTTCCATGTCGAATGGAGCATTACGCCATTGTCAAACATATGCATTCTGAAACATAAACCAGGTTGGTTAACCGTTTGTTTCTAGTGTTGTTTTCCTTGCAGGTGGAGAGAGCTCTTGCTCAAATTAATTACCAAACATTTAAGATCTCGACATGAGACATGTAATGATAATGTCCGTTGTGGCATTATTCCCCACAGAGTTGCTTGTTTAAGTTCCTCTTACCCCTCCAGCGGAGTATTTCTTCAAGATTGTTGTTATAACAATATCAAAAGATTTCGTGAATCGATTTTTGGAAGTTGTCTGGCAGCATGGATTCAGAAAATCCCCAGTAGAGTCCTTCTCAGATTTGCTGCCATGTCAGCACTGAAAATTGGAAGACTAGACTCATATTGTGTCACCCATATGATTGATAGAGCCCGCTGCTGCAAAGATAGGCAGAAAAGCTGTATCAGAGTGTTTACCCGTAGCAAAGGCGGAGTTATTTTCCTGTATTTGGCAGAGTATGTACCCGTAGCAAAGGCGGAGTTATTTTCCTGTATTTGGCAGAGTATGTACCCGTAGCAAAGGCGGAGTTATTTTCCTGTATTTGGCAGAGTGTTTACCCATAGCAAAGGCGGAGTTATTTTCCTGTATTTGGCAGAGTATGTACCCGTAGCAAAGGCGGAGTTATTTTCCTGTATTTGGCAGAGTGTCTACCCGTAGCAAAGGCGGAGTTATTTTCCTGTATTTGGCAGAGTATTTACCCGTAGCAAAGGCGGAGTTATTTTCCTGTATTTGGCAGAGTATTTACCCGTAGCAAAGGCCGAGTTATTTTCCTGTATTTGGCAGAGTATTTACCCGTAGAAAAGGCGGAGTTATTTTCCTGTATTTGGCAGAGTGTTTACCCGCAGCAAAGGCGGAGTTATTTTCCTGTATGACCAGACATAATTGCTTCTCCCAGTGAAGTCAATAAGTTTATTCCAGTATTGACAAGATGGTGTTGAAATCAGATTTGTAGATAGTGTTCCCCAAACAGTTGTGCAGTTTATTTCTGCGGTTGGCAAATTTTCGGGTTCTTAGTATTCAACCGTCTTGTACCTCGAATGTCTGAAGGCTCCGGGCGTTTCACCCAGTCGGGTCCAAGTCGCTTGAATAGGGGCAGCTGTTGCACCCTAAAATTTGCTCAACCTACTTCACTTGGTTTATGTTTCAATTGCATTGTCATTTGCATAAAAAGTCATGTACATAGTCTAATCATTTGCATAGCATAGCATAGCAAGCCATCTGACAAGGGATCAAGTGCTATTTTTTATCTCAAGGAATGTATTCAAGAGGCTCTTATCAAGATTTAAGCCTATTCAAATCACCAAGAAAGAAATTTGAGCTTTGTGAAGTTTAAAGGCCAAGCAGTGGGTTTCTCTCTTATCTTGAGGATATGTGAAGATCATCAGAGAAGTGGTGAGCTATGAATTGAGGGCATGGAAGACCTAGAGGGTCATTTTGAGAGTGAGACAAGTCATTGGCATGGTTACAAGAGATACAGTTGAAGACAGTCAACTAGGGTGTCATCTGGGTCAACCCTAGGTCAACCCTAGGTCAAATGCTTGATTGAAGGGCATCAAGGCCTGTTTGGAAGATGTGGGATGCCTCATTTGATATGTGGATATGGATGTGGTGTTGTGCCAAGGAGAAATCAAAAGAAATCAAGAAGAAGAGAAGTTTCTGAATTAGGGTTTCTGTGTAAAATCTCCTGATTTAGGGCAAACTTCCAAGCAAGATAATTCAAAATTCAAGTCTCAAATGGATCCTTGGCCAACATGAAACTTTTATAGTATCTCAAGACCTTTAATTTTAGTGGTGGAAGGCATCAAGGAGATTTATAGAACTCAAGTTATGGTTCTTGCAAGTTACAGGTCATCTGAGGGCACTGAAATTTGTCTGTGAAAGTTACTTGATTTCCAAGCAACTTTTACCCCTCAAGGAGTTTTCAAATGGATTTTTGGTGAACATGAAAGTTGTTCATCATGATCTTATATTTCTAGAAAGGTATGGTATGCCTTCATCTGATTTGTATAACTCTACTTATGATCTTGGCAAGCCAGGGGTATTTTGGGAAAGTGGAATTACAGGTCATTTCAAGCATATGCTCAAAACTCCTATTTCCAAACTTCAAATGAAGAAATGTTCAACATCAAACTTGCTCCAAATGACATTTTGAGTCTAGAAAAGTGGTTGTGGCAAGTTGGAAATGCTCATAGCTTAGAATTGCAAAATTGACCAATTATAAAGGGAAAAGTACATTTGTAAATGACCAAAATTGTGAATTTTTGATACAAGAGCAAGACCAAGCATATGACCAACCATTTTGAAGGTAAAGGACATTTTAAGACTATTGGAAATGTTAGATTTTGGGTTTGAGATCAGAATTTGGGAATTATCATAGCTTGCTTATAATTGAAGTTACACATCCAATGCATACAAGGGATTAATGTGCAAGCTAGCAAGGCCTTTCCACATGTTCAAAATATCACCTAATGAGATTTTCAAGTGAGAATGAGGAGCTGCAACAAGGTTTCATGGACTGATTTTTCAACTCACCAATTTCATTTTCTCATGCAAAGATATAAACAACTTCTCATGAGATCAATCTAGCAAGTTCTGGAACTTTCCATCATCATCTATATATTCACTCTAACTGATCCAAAACAAGGTTGAACTTCATTTTGATAGAAAACTCAGAGTTTCACTTCATCTTGCTTTTTTGCAAATTGCTTCGAATCCTCTTAATTCTTCATCATTCTTCCAAGTTTTTGTTCCTATTCAATTCAATAATCATCATTGATCACATTACTATCAAGATCTGAGTGGATTGGTGCCTGAATCGTGCTCTGCAATTTTCTCATCTTCAAGTGCAAGAAGAATCGGTTATGATGATCCAGGTGGTTTGAGCAAGAATCGTTGCATACAAAATCAAGATCATAGTCCATTGAGTGATCCTGGAGCATTGCAAGCTTTGAATTGAAGAATTCGACCTTCTGTTTTCATCTTCTTACCAGGGTTATTGCTTGATTGTGTGGGTTATTGGGCTTGCTTGGGGTATGGGTTTGGATTGAAGAGCTTTGTTGATGAAGCCCATTGAAGACAAAAGGAGTGAAGATCAAGTTCAAGAGTTGATGAAGATTGTAGCTTGCTTGCAGCTGTTGAAGATTATAGGAACTGGGAGCTAGGTAGAGCTTAGAGTAGAAACTTGATTCATAAACATGGAAGGTCTTGTTTGCCTCCATTATTTCTCTATGATTCAAAGTCTCTTTTAAATACTCACCTCCTTCCTTTGGAAGGATTAGTGAATGTATTTAAGAGATAGAACTTTTGAGAGAAAACTGTCTGTATTTTGTTAACAGTCAGTAGGCCACCTTTGGTAGGCAACTGATTGTTTAACATCCAATTCATCTTGTTAACTGCTACTCATCTTAGAGAGTTTGATTTGAAGAAAAGCCATGAAAGATTGAAGATAGAGACCTTGCTTGAAGGCTGTAAAAGATGAAGATTGTGCTGTTGAAGCTGTGCGTTTGATTGCTGCTGTTGGAGCCCTGCTGTTTGAAGCTGTTGAAGGTGTTTACTATTAGAGTTTCCCTCCCTGAAGATTGATGCTGGCTTGAAGCTTGTAGATGTTTTGAAGATGACTTGAAGATAGAAGATGATGGAGCTTGCTGTGCAGAGTCGCTGTTTGCTGTTTATTTTTGCTGTTTAGAAGCTTTTGATGTATTGTTTGAGTTTCCCGGACTGTATTGTTTGCCAATTAATCTGTTAGGTTGGAAGTGAACTTTGTTCGCTTTTGCCTGTTGTTTTCAAGGTTCGAGGAAGAGCATGACTCCCTTGCCTCGCTTGTACTGCTGCATTCATGCATATTTTACTGTTTTATTGTATCTGTTGTTTCTGTTTCCGTTTATCCCTTAGGATCTCTGTTTCTCTCTGCGCAAGAGAGGAACATGATAGACATTAGGTCTTAACCCATGCGTGATAACATTAGGTTAGTTTGATTCCCTTTTCAACCATAGGTTAGAGTTCTGTCTCTTCTTTCTCAAAACAAACAAAAAAACACAATAAATATTTCAAACACAATAAAAGACATTTCTTCCGTAAAAGAATGTGAACCAATCAAAACGTCATTTTTGTCCGCTTGGACCAGTAATCAGAAAAACCCTTTTTTAGAAGGAGATAAAAACAATCAAGACAGACTTGTGTCGTACGTGGCCCGAACTACATTTGCTCTGATCTTTCATGTTGCATGAAAGTACGTAGGCATAGGATGCGATATCCTATCGAGCAACCTTCCCCTCCTTTCCAGTAGGTAGGCGAACTATGTTGACTCTGATTTCTCGTTCCAGACGGGAATACGTAGGCATAAAGTGCGATACTTTGCCGAGTCATTTTATTTTCTTTTAACCCCAGACCTGTAGAGTAGATAGAATAACAATCCGTACTAGAAAACAAGCGTGGATCCCGTCGAGTACGACGGACGTGAGGGGTGCTAATACCTTCCCCTTGCGTAACCGACTCCCGAATCCAGGATTTGGTTACGATGACCATTCCTTTCCCGTCTTTGCGGTAGGTTTACTCTGAGCATTTCCTTTCCCTCCGTTGGGATAAATAACGCACGGTGGCAACTCTTCTGTTCAGCCGGCGCCGATTTTCGCAGTAGCGACACCTACCAAGAGTTAAATGCCCTTTGTTCATATGGATGCTGAGCCTAATCTGGCTAGTCTAGCTCCGTCACTTCATCTGGATGCCTCCGAGTTGGTATTGTCTAGTTGGAATAAGGTTCCTGGTTTCTCCTTGCAGTTCTTAGTGGGAAAGGCTCAGCAGTGCGCCAAAGACGGATGTTGGGTCGTCTTCAACGCCATTCTCGCTCTGTGCATATATGGCATCATTCTGTTCCCCAATATGCCCGACTTTGTGGACTTCGACGCCTTCCACATCTTTGCTTCAGGGAATCCAGTCCCTACCTTGATAGGAGACGTCTACCATTCCATCCACTACAAAAACGAGAACAGGAGGGGTAAGAATGTCTCGTGCTGTGTGCCCTTGCTTTATAAATGGCTTGATAGTCATCTACCCAAGAGGGGTCCCTTTGCTTCGTCTGCAGCCACAGTTGAGTGGTCTGAGCGCTTGATGAGTCTATCAGCGGAGGATATTGACTGGTTTAACAGAGATAGGTTGGGTACCGAGATCATCCTCAGCTGCAGCGGGTTTCCGAACGTGCCTTTGATAGGCAGGAAGGGTTGTATCAACTATAATCCGTCTTTGCTGGTTCGACAGTTTACGTACGCTTTGAGAACTCCGCCGAAGGATGAAGAGGTACAGGAATCTCTGTACCTCACTGGTCTTCTAGAAGGGGATATGTTATCCAAGCTTCAGCGCACTTGGAATGGTATCAGTAAGAGGGGAAAACCATTGCTGGGAAAAAGCAATAGCCAAGCCTACACTCCGTATGTGACTTGGATTAGAGCCAGAGCAGATGCTATAGGGATGCCGTTCCCACCTGCAAAGCCAGAAAGACCTCCCGTGATCGAAGAGCCTACTGTGCCTATTCAGCGACACAATCAGGTGTTAGCTGAGAGAGATGAGCTGAAGAGGGCAAATGAAGAACTGGAGAAAGAATTGGCTCAACTCCGAAGCGAGAGAAGCATGTCCGTTCATTCCTTCAAGGGGCAGACCGAGCTAGTGAACCAGCTGGGGACAGACTTGACTAAGCAGATAGCTGAGCGCGAGCGCATGGGTCGAGACTTCAAAGCTGTCAATGATGTGCTAGCTACTAAGAAGCAGCACTTGGACGAAGCGTATCGGAGGATATCCAAGTTTAACCAGCATTGGAAGGCCACCCTGGCCAACAGGAAAGAGCGGGAGGATAAGCTGATGCAACAGATCTCCAAGTTAAAAGCCCAGGTGAAGGCTAGTGAGAAAAGGTTTGATGAAGAAACCGCTCGCAGATATGCCGCTGAAGGCCAGCTCAACAGAGCTCTCGCTAACCTGAAGGAGCGCAAACTGACGTTTGAGTCCAAGAAGCGGAGGTTAGAAGATTGTTTCGGCGAAGGGGCATGGGAAGATTCGGTCGAAGGTCTTCAATACACCATTATGCAGAGGGAGTTACTCGTCGAAGGGTTGCTTACTCGGCCTGATCATCCAGAAACGAAGGGGTTGTTAGAAGAGTTTCGCGCCCGTGGCCATGCTTGACTATTAGTATTCCTTTTGTTGTGATCATTGTTGTATGCTGACCATCACCAGGCTTGTTGGTTGAGGTCATGCTATTGATTCATCTTGTACTCACTGACGTTGTGTAACGCCTTGATGGGCTTTCTTCATATATATGAGATGTTATTTCCATGACTGGACTCAGACTTCTTATTATCAGCACTGGCACTCAGGCACTAGGATCGGGGGAAATCTCCCTAACGCACAGACACACGTTTGCATTTGCATGAAGCATCTACATAACGAGCACTTTGTCATTTTTTCCTAACCCTTTTGTGTTTTCCAGGTTGTTTCAGGTTGTTCCAGGATTGATCAGAGACTTATCCAGCGCTATCCGACCAGAGCAAATCAAACCAGAATCATGGAGCAAGTGCAAACTGATGTTCAAGAACTCCGCGAAAGAATGGATCGCTTCATGGAGCTCATGCAAGCGGTCGCCAATGGCCAGGATCAGCTCAGAACCTTGGTTCAGCCTCTGATTTCAAGGGTTGATAGCAATGGCGTACTCCATGGTGGGACCGTGCCTACCCCTCCACCAGTTGAAACTCCTCAGAATGGCATCCCCGTGATCGAGGGGAATGGCAGTGCCAATGGTAATGTGATAGCTAACATGGGACTCAATGGCAATACGACGGGCATCGGTAATGGGAGTCTTGAAGCTAACGTCAACGTTGGACTGGGCAACGACACTGCGGGTGTTGGGAATCTGTTCGGGCCTCAGCCATGGTTAGAAGATCGTCAAGATGATGTGTTCTCCCAGAGAGGTGCTGAAGGGGAGCTGACTGCTGAAGCACGTCTAAGGTTCAAGGCACTCGAGGATAAGATGAGAAATATCGAGAACCAGAACACCCTGGGCGTTGATATGTCCAAGTTGGGACTGATTGCTGATTTCAAGGTGCCTCCCAAGTTCAAGGTACCTGACTTTGAAAAGTACAAGGGCACCACTTGCCCTCGCGTCCACCTGAGATCATATTACAGAAAAATGTCCGCTCATTCTGAGGACGAGAAGTTGCTGATGCACTTCTTTCAGGACAGTCTGTCAGGGCCATCCCTCGAATGGTATATGAGTCTGGAACCTACCAGTGTGCGCACGTAGAAGGACCTTGCTGAAGCATTTGTGCACCACTACCAATATAACAGTGACTTGGCCCCGAACCGAGTCCAACTGTAGAATTTGTCACAAAGGAACAACGAAGGGTTCAAGGAATACGCCCAACGATGGCGTGAGTTGGCAGCTAGGGTTCAGCCGCCGATGGTTGAACGTGAGCTCGTGCAAATGTTCGTAGCCACCCTCCCAGGGGTTTATTATGAGAAATTGGTCAGCAGCATGTCTGGAACCTTCTCAGATCTCATTATCACGGGTGAGCACATTGAAAATGGGATCAAACTGGGGAAAATTCAAGGTGATTCATCCTCAGCTGGAGGAGGCAAGAAGCCTTATAGTTGCAAAAGACGGGAAGGAGAAACGAGCGCTGTGTCCAACGCTCGAAGGAAGGGTAAAGGCCCTCACCAGCAGGTGGCCAGCATAACTATCCCGGCAGTTCAACAGCCACAGCAGCAGCAGCAGCAACTGAATCAACAAGGGTACAGAAAGTATCAGAACCGGGCACCTCTGTCGAGCCGTCACCTCGAGACACCGCCCATGTCCTATGCCCAGCTGTTACAGACTTTGCTCTAGTTACAATTGATCCAGAAGAGAACCTTGGCTCCCTTGACCAGGGCGCCTCCGCCAGGTTATGATGCGAATGCAACTTGTGAGTTTCACTCAGAGGCACCAGGCCACACGATAGAAAATTGCAAAGCCTTCAAGCACAAGGTGCAGGACATGGTGGACGCTAAGATCATCAACTTCTCCGATAATGTGCCAAATGTCACGAAGAACCCTATGCCGAATCATAAGGGAGGTGGAGTAAATGCCATTATTGAAGACGAGAGCTTGGATTTGTTGACTAACGTCAGAGATCTGAAGACGCCGCTTAGCTTCGTTAAAGCTAAGCTGATGAAAAGGGGTTTCTTTCCAGGTTGCGGAGAGCTGTGTATGGGTTGTGCGACAAGTCCTGATGGATGTGAACAATTGATAAAGGGGATTCAAAGTCTGATGACTGAAGGGATCCTACAGTTTAGCTGGAGGGCCGAATGTGGACCGGGAGAGGTAATGCTGAAGCAAGATAATGAGGTTGCTACCATCACCATCCCTCGCCAGACGATAACTATTTCTGCACTCATTCCGCCCACGATTACCATCACCAAAGCTGGGCCAATACCGTTCGAAAGCACTAATGCTTTCCCATGGAATTACGGGGCAGAGGTCTACTGCAACGGACAGAAGTTGGAACTAGAACCGTTTGGGTCGTCTGTGGAGAACCTAGCGGGCGTTAGCGGAATTACTCGCAGCGGGAGAGTATTCGCTCCACCTGAGATTGTGGCGGACAAAGCTGATGCAACTGATAAAGGGAAGAGTAAAGTCGTTGAAAAGATCCCCCGTGGGGTAGAAAAAGACTTACTTGTTAAAGACGCCGAGGAATTTATGAGGTTGATTAAAAAGAGTGACTACAAGATCGTGGATCATCTCCATCAAACACCCTCGAAGATTTCCATCCTGAACCTGTTGCTGTGTTCTGAGGCACATCACAACGCACTGCTGAAGGTGTTGAACGCCGCATATGTACCGTAGGAAATATCGGTAAACCAGTTGGAAGGGGTCGTAGCCCACGTGAATGCTGGAAACGGGTTAGGGTTCACTGACCTGGAGCTGACGCTGAAGGGAAGGAACCACAATAGTGCTCTGCACATCTCGATAGAGTGTAGGGGAACGATTATGTCTCACGTGTTGGTGGACACGGGGTCGTCACTCAATGTTCTTCCGAAGAAGGCATTAATGAAGTTAGATACTCGCGGAGTAATTTGCACACCCAGTGATCTGGTTGTGAAAGCATTCGATGGAACCAAACGCCATGTTTTCGGGGAGGTGACATTGCCAATCCAAGTCGGGCCGGAAACGTTCGACGCAATCTTTTACATTATGGACATCATGCCTGCCTACAGCTGTCTCTTGGGCCGGCCATGGATCCATTCGGCGGGTGCCGTGACCTCCACGTTGCACCAGAAGCTCAAGTATGCTGTTGGAGGTAGCATTGTGACTGTATGTGGCGAGGAAGACATAATGGTGAGCCATTTGTCGTCCTTCAAGTATGTTGAGATGGATGGGGAAATCCACGAAACCCTATACCAAGCGTTCGAAGCTGTTAAAGTCAAGGACGTAGCTCCTGCAGTCACTGAAAAGCCAAAGATGACTCTCTCGTCCTTCAAGGAAGCCCGGGCTGTTGTCCAAGCCGGATCTACCCCAGGCTGGGGACGAATTTTGGAGATACCTAACAAGCAAGACAAGTTTGGGTTGGGATATTCTCCTGCGGCTGAAGCCTCCTCTTCTAGCAATGCAGTGTCTGAAGACAGCGGAGATAGCGACTGTGACTTAGACTCTTGGATCCAGCCAAGCAAGCCAGGCGAGAGCCTTACCAACTGGTCCGTCAAGGATATCATCCAGATGACAAGCGAAGAGTAATGATTTACTTTTTCCAATCATTGTACAACCCTATGTCCTACCCGGGGCATAGTGGTTTTATTGTCAGGGCCTTGTATGATTATGTACATGCATTTTATCAATAAATCAAAAGGCGTTTTTCTTCATATTCAAATATTGTGATCTCTGTTATTCCTGTTTTATATTTGTTTTGAAAAACAACAAAATGGCAATGAGGTTTGTGCTAACCTGCATATCCTTGTTTTAAGCTTAACCCTTGTTATATCAAGCGGAAGAAGAGATTGATGACATCGACTCTGGACCTTCTACGACTCACTTCAACTTCGATTGCCCGATCTATCAAGCCGAAGAAGAGATTGATGAAGACGAAGACCTTCCCGAAGAGTTGGCCCGCTTGTTGAAACAAGAAGAGAAAATTATTCTGCCGCACGAAGAAGAGATCGAGATTGTGAATTTGGGTTCTGAAGAACTTGTCAGGAACGTCAGGATAGGGGCTGCATTGCAGAGTGATGTCAAGCGAAGATTGGTTGAGATGCTAAGAGAGTACAATGACGTCTTTGCTTGGTCATACGAAGATATGCCCAGACTTGACACTGACATCGTGGTCCACCACTTGCCGCTGCGAGAAGATTGTCCTCCCGTTAAGCAGAAGCTTAGGAGGACACGACCAGATATGGCCGTTAAGATCAAAGAAGAAGTGCAGAAACAGCTTGATGCTGGCTTCTTAGCGGTCACTACTTACCCTCCATGGGTCGCCAACATAGTGCCTGTACCGAAGAAGGACGGTAAGGTGCGAATGTGCGTCGATTATCGGGATTTGAACAGGGCGAGCCCTAAAGATGATCTCCCGCTGCCTCATATTGATGTGTTGGTCGACAATACAGCTCAGTTCTCCGTATTTTCGTTCATGGATGGCTTCTCCGGTTACAATCAGATCAAGATGGTGCCGGAGAACATGGAGAAAACTACGTTTATTACACCTTGGGGAACATTTTGCTACAAGGTAATGCCTTTCGGTCTGAAGAACGCAGGGGCCACTTACCAATGAGCAATGGTTACTTTGTTTCATGACATGATTCATCATGAGATTGAAGTCTATGTTGATGACATGATTGCGAAGTCCCAAACGGAGGAGGGACATCTGGTCAATTTGCTGAAGCTTTTTGAGAGGCTTAGGAAGTTCAGGTTGAGGCTGAATCCTAACAAGTGTACTTTCAGAGTACGGTCTGGAAAACTACTGGGGTTTATCGTGAGCGAAAGAGGCATTGAGGTTGACCCTGCGAAGATTAAAGCGATACAAGAAATGCCAGTGCCAAAAACAGAAAAAGAAGTTCGTGGTTTCCTGGGCAGAATAAACTACATTGCAAGGTTTATTTCTCAGCTCACGACCACGTGTGAACCGATGTTCAAACTGTTAAAGAAAGATCAGGCGATTATCTGGAACGAGGATTGCCAGAAGGCATTCGATAAGATAAAACAGTATCTGCAGGAACCTCCGATCTTGATACCCCCAGTGGCTGGACGGCCCTTAATCATGTACTTGACAGTTCTTGAGAATAGTATGGGGTGTGTTCTCGGTCAACACGACGAGACGGGCAGAAAGGAGCATGCCATTTACTACTTGAGTAAAAAGTTCACAGATTGTGAATCTCGTTACTCGATGCTGGAGAAGACGTGTTGTGCACTAGCCTGGGCTGCCAAACGTTTACGACAGTACATGCTCAATCACACCACCATGCTAATTTCGAAGATGGATCCGATCAAGTATGTCTTCGAGAAGCAAGCGCTTTCGGGATGG
Organism: Lathyrus sativus; assembly: GCA_963859935.3. Lineage (NCBI taxonomy): Eukaryota > Viridiplantae > Streptophyta > Magnoliopsida > Fabales > Fabaceae > Lathyrus > Lathyrus sativus. The sequence goes on along the minus strand of OZ012739.1, from coordinate 167,807,253 downwards.
ATTGCCAGATGGCAAATGGTGTTGACGGAATATGACATTCAGTACGTTTCTCAGAAGGCCATCAAGGGAAGCGTATTGTCTGATTACCTTGCCGAACAGCCAATCGAAGATTACCAGCCGATGAAATTTGAATTCCCTGATGAGGATATCATGTTTCTCAAAGCGAAAGATTGCGATGAACCGTTGCCCGACGAGGGGCCAGACAGGAAATCCCAATGGAAATTGATATTTGACGAGGCGGTTAATTCTTACGGAAGTGGCGTTGGGGCGATCATCACGACTCCCCACGGATCCCACATCCCGTTCACTGCGAGACTGACGTTTCCGGTCACCAATAATGAAGCGGAGTACGAAGCATGCATCATGGGTCTAGAAGAGGCAATTGATTTGAGAATCAAGAACCTAGACGTATACGGTGACTCAGCGCTTGTGATTAACCAGATTAAAGGGGAGTGGGAGACTCGTCAATCGAATTTGGTGTCGTACATGAATTATGCCAGAAGGATACTTCCGTTCTTTGATCGAGTGGAACTCCATCATGTGCCCAGGGCTGAGAACCAGATGGCTGATGCCTTAGCCACGTTGGCTTCGATGTATAAAGTCAATTTTTGGAATGAAGCTCCAATAATTGTCCTTTCTCGTCTTGATAGACCTGCATTCGTCTTTGCGATCGAGGAAGCCTCCGATGGCAAGCCATGGTTCCATGACATCCAGACCTTCCTTATGACTAAGGAGTATCCTGCGGGAGCGTCGACCTAGGATAAGAAGACTCTGAGGAGGTTGTCTGGAAATTTTTATCTCAATCCTGATGGAGTTTTGTATAAAAGAAACCACGATCTCGTGCTACTCAGATGTGTAGATGAGAAAGAGGCGAGTATGCTCATGGAAGAAGTCCATGAAGGCACATTTGGTACGCACGCCGGCGGGCATGCCATGACGAGAAAGATCCTGAGAGCAGGATATTACTGGCTGACGATGGAATCAGATTGCTTTAAATTCGCGAAGAGATGTCATAAATGCCAGATTTATGCTGATAAGATTCACGTGCCGCCGTGCCCGTTAAATGTAATGTCCTCCCCGTGGCCGTTCTCCATGTGGGACATCGACATGATAGGCAAGATCGAGCCTACTGCATCTAACGGTCATCGCTTCATTCTAGTAGCTATCGACTACTTCACCAAGTGGGTGGAGGCAGCCTCATATGCTAATGTGACCAAGCAGGTGGTGGCTAAATTCATAAAGAGGGACATCATCTGTCGTTACGGAGTTCCCGAACGGATCATTACTGATAATGATTCGAATCTGAATAACAAGATGATGAAGGAGCTGTGCCAGAGTTTCAAGATTGAACACCACAACACATCTCCTTACCGGCCGAAGATGAATGGCGTCGTTGAAGCGGCCAATAAGAACATTAAGAAGATTGTACAGAAGATGGTTGTGACCTACAAAGATTGGCACGAGATGCTGCCATTTGAACTGCACGGTTATCGTACAATGGTACGTACATCAACCGGGGCAACTCCTTTCTCCTTAGTGTACGGTATGGAAGCTGTCCTACCGTTAGAAGTGGAGATTCCTTCTTTGCGAGTTTTGGTTGATGTGAAACTCGACGAGGCAGAATGGATTAAGAATCGACTAAACCAACTCAGCCTGATGGACGAGAAGAGATTAGCATCGATTGCATATGGTCGTCTGTACCAAAGCCGAATGAATAAAGCTTATGATAAGAAGGTGCGTCCTAGAAGCTTTCAGACGAGTGCTCTCGTCCTGAAGAAGATTCTTCCTCCACACTTCGATCACCGGGGCAAGTGGACTCCTAATTACGAAGGTCCGTACGTCGTCAGCAAGGTCTTCTCGGGAGGGGCTTTGTTGTTATCCACGATGGATGGCGAAGATTTTGCATCCCCGGTGAACGCGGACGCAGTTAAAAAATACTTTGCTTAAAGAATGACCTGCTGGAAAGAAAAAGAATATCCAGGCAAAAATGGGGCATCCCGGCGAACCATAAAAAAGGAAAAAGGTTCAGGCAAAAATTAGGGATATAAAGAAAAGAATGTACACCCGCAAAGTCGAAAACCCGGATGGGCGACTTTGGCAAAAAAGGGTATCCCGGTGAATTGAAAACCCGGAAGGGCGATTCAGGCAAAAGTTAGGGATTGGAAAAAGCAAACGATTGCGTTCCGCATGCGGACTTTCATTGTTTAGTGGTTTGGAAGACCTGAGGGCCGTTTATCTGAATCAATCTCTTCTGAAGCTGAAGCGTCGGAGAAGTATCGAAGTCGCGTGGGTCATAGAGGGATCAACTCATGGTGTTCGTCTACGCCTCGTCGCCGAAATTTGTATATACGGATGTATATTTATCTTTTTTTGCACGGCTTCCTCATTCCAGGAGCTTGCATCTGTTGTAAAACATTTTTACCCATTCAGGGGTTCGTTATCAATAAAATGTATACTATTCAACAATTCTGTTTGTTTGTTTAGCATTTACGTGTTTTGTTTGCGAAAAAGAACGCCGATGTTTTTGACAAAATGCGCATGCATAAACTTACTGGCCTAGGCCACTGATTGTTGAAACAATGAATTACTTGAACATTGTCACAAGATGATAACCTTGATAGGTCCCTTTGAGAAGGGTATCTTGTCTGTTTGTTGCAGGTGTAGCATATACCAGGTGGTACGCCGTATGCATCCCCAAGCAGGATGATTCCTTCTTCTTCAGCAAGGTTCAGCAGACTCTCCCCACAGAGTCCGAACGTGAGATCGTAAGGCATTGATATGTCTCCCCAGGCAGAGAAGATTCTCTCCCCAATCAGATGCATCCTGAAGGAATGTCATCTCCCTAGATGAGTCTGAAGTGTGCAGCAATTGATAGTTCCAGACTGAAGTCTCCGGCAGAATTGAGATTCCCCACAGAGTCGTACTCTCCCCTGTAAGTAGGACGATTCCTTCTTCCCCAGCCGAGCTGGGAAATCCCCAAGAGAGCCGAGTCCTTGGAAGCACTTAGGACCATGATTGGTTTTCCCCAGTAGAGTGTTGAATAGCTGATGCTGTATTTCCCCCACCGGAGTCGTTATTTCCAGGAAGGTTTAGCCGCGAAGGCCGCGCAGTTTATTTCTGCGATTGACATCGCTTTCCTGAGCAGGTGCGGATCCTCGTAGAGCTTCGTTCTCCTGCAGCAGTCGACTGAAGTTTGTTGCCCCAGGCGGAGTCCGATTGAGATCGGTGCGACTTTTTCTCCTCGGCAGGATGATTCCTTCTCTCCACTAGAGTGGTTCTTTCTCCTTGACAGGAGGATTCTCCCTTCAGCATTTATTTTGCTGACGGGGCCGTAACATTTTGCATGATTGCATAGAATCTACCATAGACGCGTAGCATTTCCACCGTGTGGAGCATTGCGCCATTGCCAAAGCATACGCATATGAAGCATGAGCTAGGTCGTTACCGTTCTTGTTTTGCAGGTGTTCCTCCGCAAAGCCGCTTGCTCAAGATGATTCTTAAATCCCCCTAGCAAAATTCGTTTGCCCAAGATGATTCTTGAATTCTCCAGTGAAGGCGTTCATTTAAGATGATTCTTAAAACCCCCTGTGAAGTCGCCAGAGAGGGTTGCTAAAGTTGATGCCTAGAGTCCCCGGCAAAGTGTTTGCCCAGGATGATTCCTGAAATCTCCAGCAGAGTTATTGGTCCAGGATGATTCTTGAAGTCCCCACATAGTTATTTGTCCAAGATGATTCTTGATGTCCTCAGCAGAGTTGACTCACCCAAAATGATTTCTGGATCCCCGAAGCAGAGTTACTTGATAGTTCTCCAGAATCCCCAGCGGAGATGCGTCATCCCCAACAGGTTTCTGAACAGCGAAGTTGAAACTTCCCCTGAAGACTTGATGATTGAAGTCTAACCGTGTTAACGAAGCAGTTCTCCCGGCTGATGCAGAGTGTCTGATGGCAAGAGTTTGGATATCCCCAATTGGTTCATGATTGACCGAGAATGCTATTCCCGACTTACTGATGAAGTCCGGTTGATGCCCGAAAATTTCTTTGAATGCCCGATGGCATGATTAACTTGATTGTGGACCTGATGAGTCCCGAGGAATCTTGATGCCTGACAGCATGATCGACCATGTATCACCGGTTACCGTGTGACCAATCCCCCAGCTAGTTGTCGTGCAACTAATATTTCAGTTTTTGAATATTTGTTCCCATCAGAGTACCGTGTACTTGTGCAGTTGGCAAATTTCCGGGTTTGTTGATATATAACCGTCTCGTACCTTGATTGTTTGAGAGCCGTTCGCTTCTCACCCAGTCAGGTCCAAGCCGTTTGAATAGGGGCATGGTTGCTTCAACTATGGTTGAACGCCACCTTCAAACACAGCCTTCCCTTTAAAGGAGAGGTCGACGAAGCCCAGGTATCTGAACGTCGGGTCGAATGGCCACGCTTGGTTCAGTTGACACCAAATGAAGAGGGTCGCAGCCTTCGTGCCAATCTTACCAGCTTCATCCACTTGTTTGCAAAAAGGCATGAATTCACTCCCAGGATGGCCCCTTTTGCTCATAGGCTGTACGACCCTGAATGGTTCACCAGGTCATTTCCTCCAGTTTCTCAAAAACAAGAAGCAGAATCAAACCTGATATGGGAGAGATTCATGACGCCACGCTTGATAGTTCATAAGCTCAACCTTGTCAGAGGACAAGCAATATTAGTCGCTTATCAACCCAACTTGGTGTCGAGGCAATTTGGGTTAATTCAATCATTGCCCAGGTGCTTGTATGATAAGAAGTCTCATGTTATTCTTCTCTCTACCAGCTTCAACCCACTTGAGTGTTCGACTCAAATGGCCCGTTACGCCCATAAGTCCCATTTTACTCTAATTTATTTTGAACCCTCTCACCTTTGTACCCCAGACTTTTACAACTGGTGGACCAATCATTACTCCAATAACTTTCTTGATGTTTCGAGTTTTTCACGCTTGATTGACCAGGATTTTATTGATGTGCAGGAAAAAGTCAAGAAAGGTACGTCTACTCATATCAAAGAGATACAAGCTTTCCAGAAGTACTTCGAAACCGCCTATCGACCAAATGATGTTAGTCGAACCGTCCGCGAGGCTGCTGTCACTTTAAAAGAAAAATTTTCCAAACGAATAGAGAAACTGAAAATCCCCTCATCTATCCCTTATGATAGAAGATATGAGGTTGCTTTTAAACTCTTTCCCCCAAAGACCCCTCGATTACCAACCGCTGATTTTGGCGTGGCTCTTTCCCCTCCATTTCCAGACTGGTTTATCTGTGAGGATAGTATAAAAATACTTCGACAGCAGTCGAAGCCTAAAGCGCAGCGGGTGGTTCCGACTAAACATACACTTGATACTTTTAGAGGGCACCTTCATATCAGTATCGGAGATGTTCACATCGAGACTGAAATCCTTGAAGGTCATCTCCCTTCGATTTGGCTTCTTCTCACGAAGCTTCAACGTTACTAACCTATGTCTTCTATATTTACTTATTCGCAGCTGCTCCCAAAACAAACGCTCCGACAAATAAAACAGAAGGAAAGACCGAAAGTTCAAAGGTAAATTCTTACATGCTCTTATTCACCTGAAGCTTTTCTGTATTTTGCTGATCACTTCGATCTTCCCAGGTTGGCTGCAAACCTCCAACTCCTCAAAAAAGAAGAAAAGTTGCAGCCCAAGTCATCATAGACTCCGACGATGATGAATCCCCTCGTGAAGATGTTCCCCTAAAAAGAAAACGAAGGGTAACTCATGGGCTAGAGAGCGTCGAAACTCCTTCATCTCCCACCAAGATACAGAAACAGAACACGCCTCCTGAATCTCCTATCAAAGCTCTCACCACAAATGATCCAAATCCTTCTGCCGTTCCCATAGAGAGTGATAACTCTAGTCCGGCTGAGGAAGCCGCAAAGGTATTGTGAAAGAATCTCTGACCTTTCTATATCAAACTCTTGTTTCTTTCATCTCGCATCTCATGAGGTTTATTTTCCCAACTGCAGACTACTACTGAGGCTTCCAAACCTTCGACGCAGCCGTCTCCCTTGCCTACTTATCCATTGAACAACCAAGGTGAACCCACTTATATTCCTACATCTGATTTGGGCTCTGGTGTGAGTTCTCTTGGTGAAATTAACAAACCTGAATTTTATGCAGCCCCTTCGCCCCTAAAAACTACTACCCAACAATCACAAACTGATGGGTCCGACCATGAGGAAGAGGGAGCTCCTGAGACAATAGTCGTGGCAGATGAAGATGAAAACCCCAAACCTGAGGACACCAACCTTACCACCACAACAAGTTCCCCTCTCGTTCACACAAAACCCGCTACTGACGACGTTGATGCTGACGAAGCCAACACATGCGAAGACGAAGCCATGCACCAATCTGAGCTAGGTGAGTCAGATGATGAGGAGAAAGAGGCTACCTTGGCTCAAGACCCCACAAAAGTTTCCCCCGTAGAAAGGGAAATAATTACAAAGGGAAAGTCTGATGAGCCTGCTTGCATTGATACTACCAAAGTTACTCCCGTCGAGGTGCCACAGGCAATGCCTCTTCAGAGCGAAATGATCCTCTCCAAGGAAGAAATGGCTGCGCTAAAAGAAAGCGACCCTCGTCGATACGTCCAACTACTGCTGCGTAGTCGAGGCAGTTCTTCTAGCAAAACTCGGAGTACTTCGACTTCTGAGGGCCAGGTCTCTAGCAAACCTTCAGATGATATTTTGGCGAAGATCAATGCCAAAATCTTTAAAGGAGACCTTTTCATGTTGCTGAAGATGGATTCCGTCACCCACCTATCTTTGAAAACGCTTCTTCAACAGGTGAAACTTGACTCCATATCGCCTGAAGCTGCTAACGTCATTCGAGCGATGGGCATTTTGATAGATCAAGTCTACAAAGACCTCACGTTGCTGCCCCGCCTCGAAAGTGACATTTCGACAAAATCTGGTTGCGAAGCAGCTGCCTGGACAAGTGCAGCGGAATCAGAACAAAGGATCGAAGAGCTGGAGGAAGAGAAAAAGAAAGACCAACTAGAGATTGCTTCCAGCAAGGAAAATATCGTCTGTTGGAAACGCAAGATCAAGAAACTTCAAGGCAAGATCATGAAGGAAGAAAAGAAGATTTCTCAACTGTCTTCCAAAGACAATTCGGCCCTTGCTGCTAAACTCGAACATGCTATCACTTTTGCAAAAGAGGCTCGAAGCTTAGAAGAAGAAGTTGCCAGATTAACTGATGAAAGGGCCTCGTGCCAACAACGTATCGAGTCTCAAAAGGCGAGCTACCTTAAAATGAAGGCCAATCTTCCTTTCTGATTTACTGACATATTTTAACAGACTATATTTTGCTGGCCTTTGAAGCCACTTTGTTATTGTAACTTATCGCGCCATTTTGGCAAATATTAATACCATTTGTGGCTTTGCTTTATACTTTCTGTTATTCTGTTGTTATCTTAACTTCTTGTAGCATAGGCCTGTATTTTTTTCAAGTACTTACCATTTACTTTTAATATCCTCCTATCTTCGCCCAATTCTTCCACTTCATAGGCTCCATTAAAGAACACCCTCGACACTTGGAAGGGTCCCTCCCACTTTGGGGACCATTTACCCAGCGTCTTGGCCTTTCAATCCATAGGCAAAATGACTCTCCAAACTAAGTCTCCAACTAAAAAGGTTTTTGCTTTAACCTTCTTATAGTATGACTTTTCCACTCTCTTTTTTTGCCTTCTCAGCAATTCTAGAGCTTTCAATCTCTCTTCGTCTAAGTCTATGACCTCATCGAGCATCATATCCCAATAAACTTCTCTAAGAATTTCGTGTTGCCTTTGAACCCTAATCGACTGTATGTGGATTTCGACTGGCAACACTGCATCGTGACCAAAGGTCAAACGATATGGGGTGGCGTTGGTTGCCTCTTTGGGTGACGTTCGACATGCCCATAGAACCTAATCCAACACTTTGTGCCAATTCTTTGGCTTGGTTCCTACTTGCTTCTTTATCATGTCAATGACCACTTTATTTGCTGCCTCGACTTACCCATTAGCCTGCGCGTAATAAGGGGTCAAAGTTAAGAGTTTGAACCCCATCTCTCTGGCAAAATCCTGCATCTTTCTACCCGTGAAGATCGACCCTTGATCCGTTGTTATCGTCTCTGGCAGTCCAAACCTAAAGATGATATTTTTCTGAATGAATTCAATCACATCTTCCTGATCCACTTTAGGTAAAGGCACTGCTTCGATCCACTTGGTAAAGTAATCTATCCCCACTAAGATATACTTTTGGTTTTTTGAGGATGCTGGTCAAATTTCTCCAATCAGATCCAAAGCCCAACCTCTAAACGACCATGGTTTAACTATGGAATGTAATTCGCTTGCTGGGACGTGTTGTATGCCTGCATGAACTTGACACTCCTGGCACCCCTTGGCGAACTCGATGCAATCTTTCAACATTGTAGGCCAGTACAAACCTTGTCGAAATAACAACCATTTCATTTAATGGCCAACTTGGTGTGCACCACATGCCCCACTGTGGACTGTTGACAAAGCCAAGTATGTCTCTGATTCATTCAGGCATTTCAGCAAAACTCCTTCAGGTTTTTTTTTGAACAATTCGTTGCCCATCAAGACATAACTCAACGCTCGATATTTTATCTTTCGATCCGAGGCTATCGACGGATTCTGGAGATATTCGACTAAAGACTTTCTCCAGTCATTGTCCAACAATTCTCCGATGGTAAAGACTTCGAAAGTCTCTTCATCCATATATCCAAACTTTATAGCCTCTAAGTTTGATGGCTTCAACCCAACTGACACTACCTTGCCTCTAGCTTCGATTACTTCCTGCAAGTCTTCCTTCGAGACCCTATATCCCGAGGCAATCTGTGCTAGATCGTTGGCCACTCGGTTCTGTATTCTCGGTATATGTCGAATAGTTAATGCTTTGAATTTTTTAAGCAACCTATTGGCCACTACGAAGTACATGATGAGATTTTCTTTAACGCATTTGTACTTGTTGCGGTGGAAATAGGATCACAAACTATTAATTAGTTTGAATCACAATTCTTGATTCACAACCGCTCTTTGATTTATCCGAAGGAAAAGGTCAAAAGAGGGAAAACCTATTTTGCATCGTAAACACAATGCGGGGAAAGATCTAGGGTTCGGGGGTTGGTTAAATTTAGGGAAGGTATTAGCACCCTAAACTTCTGTAGTACTCTACAGGAACCTTTTGTTCAAATGTTTACTATTTTGCTTTATTCATTTGCTTAAGGTATATGTACAAAGATTAAAAGTGAGAAAAGAGACCTAAGGGGTTAATTCTAAGTTTACTCGGCAAGACATCGCATCTTGTGCCTACGTATCCTTACGGGAGTGGAATCAGAGTAATCGTAGTTCCCCTCAATAGGGAGGTTAGAAACTTTTTGACTGTGGTCAAGGTCTCAAGGGGAATAAACGCATCTTAAGGACACGCTTACGTGGAGTGTAGAAACTCCAAATCTCTACGTTGTAAATTGTTAAGTGAATTAGGGTTAGGTTAGGGATTCCGCGGCGGGAAACCTTAAAACAGAGTACGGCGACTCTTTTGGCCTAACACTAGGATAAAAGCAATTTTGCCCACGGCGGGACACCTAGGCTAAACAGGGTTTGATCCATTAAAGGGGTAAGGCTATTGACTCGGCGGCCAAAAGGCTGGACCTAATCCTTCGGAAGGATAATATGTAAAAAAAAAAAAAAAAAAATGTGAAAATATGACAAATCATTATATGGAGGAATAATTAAGGTACAGAAATAAGAAAAGTAATAAAGGCAGAGAGTATAAAGAAACAAAGAAACATTTCTGAAAACATGAAGAATATGAAAATATGTAATGACACTTAGAATGAAGTGAGGGAGGAAAATAGTGTGGGGCTGTGGCCACCACAAGCACATCTCAACCTCAAGCATGCAAATGAAATGCAGGAATAAAGAAAATAAAAGGTACACAAAATGACACGGCAAACATAAAGAGTTCCTTACGAAAAGGTTTTAATTTTTTAATATTTTAATTATGTAAAAAAATGTTTTAATTTTTTTAATATTTTAATTATATATATAAAAAGGTTTTAATTTTAAAATGGAATTACTTAGTTAAAAAAAATTTAAGTTTAAAAAAAAAATGTTAAGTTTAAATTATATATAAAAAAAATGTTTTTGGGAACAAAAAGGTTTTTTTGGAAAAAAAATGTTTACGGGAACAAAAAAAAGGCTTTTTTTGGAAAAAAATGTTTACGCGAACAAAAAAAGGTTTTTTTTGGGAAAAAAAATGTTTACGGGAACAAAAAAGGTTTTTTTGGGAAAAAAATGTTTACGGGAACAAAAAAGGTTTTTTTTTGGGAAAAAAAATGTTTTGATAAAAAAAAAAATAACAATAGAATTGCAAATGCAAACAGACAATTAATGGACATGCAAACAATCCTATACGACACAATCATGGTTCATACAGATCAAAATCTACGGATCTAAACAACAATGAAGGTTAACATGGCAAGGATGCAAATAAATATCAAAAATGCAAAGGATTTAGGAATCTAACCTTCGAAGCGGAGGCTTGCTTCGGTGAATGTTGGTTTGGTTTGAATAAGAGAACACTGGAGAGCTCAGAGGTCCGATCCTTTAAAGCCAATGAGGGTTGTGCGTTGTAAGAACAGCAGCCTTTTTCCTTCTCTGGTGTCTTCTTCCCTTTGTCTGAACCTTCCGCCCCTTTTATACTTGATTTTTAAATCTTTTTTAATCTCAGATTTAATTTGAATATCTCAATCTTTTTCAATCTCGGATTTGATTTGAGTAGATTTTTATGATGATTTCAGATTTGATTCAATGATGGTGATGTTGATATTCTTATGATGATGATATGATCTGATTGATTTGATCTGGAATTCATTGGGATTGGATTTGATTAAAAGATTGTTGGGATTTAAATTTAAAAGTTAGCAAAGAAAATAAGAGCTTCAAGTTAAATAAAAATTAGAGTTTTAAGTTTAAAAAAACTGAGTTAGAATTTTAAAATAAAAATAAAAAAAAATTTGAATGTTGATTTAAAAAAAAGTGTTAGAATTATTTTAAAAACGGTTGGAATTTCATTTTAAAAGGAATTTAGAATTAAAAAAAAAAAGAAAAAGAAAAGGGCGTTAGAATTTAATTTTAAAAAGAATTTAGAATTTTAATTTGAAAAATAAAGGTGTCAAAAAAAAAAGATTTAGATTTAATTTTAAAAAAAGTTAGAAAAAAAAAATTAATTTTAAAAAGAAGCTAGAGAAAAAAAGATTTAATTTTTAAAAAGAAGTTAGAGAAAAAAGATTTAATTTTTAAAAAGAGTTAGACAAAAAGATTTAATTTTTAAAAAGAGTTAGACAAAAAGATTTAATTTTAAAAAAGAGAAGTTAGAGAAAAAAAATTTTAATTTTTAAAAAGAGTTAGACAAAAAGATTTAATTTTAAAAAAGTAGTTAGAAAAAAGATATTTAACTTTAAAAAAGTTAGAAAAAAGAAGATTTAGCTTTAAAAAAAGTTAGAAAAAAAAGATTTAGCTTTAAAAGAAAAAAGATTTAATTTTAAAAAAGATAGAAAAAGATTTAACTTTAAAGAGGAGTTAGAAAAAGATTAAAAAAAGTTAGAAAAAAGATTTAATTTTAAAAAGAAGTTAGATTTTTATTTTTTTAAAAAATATTAGAATTTGATTAAAAAATGTGTTAGAAATTAATTTAAAAAAAGGTTATAAAAAATTTACTCTTGAAGAAAAGAAAAAAAAAAAAGTTAAATTTTAATCTAAATCCTAAAAGTTAGTAAGAAGAGCTTTAAATAAATAAACTAAATAGAAAAAAAAAAAAGTTAATAAAAAATATTAGTGAAGTTATAAAAAAAAATTAATTAAATTATTATTAGTTAAAAAAACAAGATTTAAAAAAAAAGGTTAATTTATTAAGTTAATCAGAATTTAAAATAAAATAAAAAAGAAAGGGTAAAATTTGGGGTATTACAGTTGCCCCTATTTAAATAACTACACCGGATGATTTGAGTGGCGGAGACTCGAGGAATCATGGTGGAGGGATTTAAATATAGATAACCGAAAATTTTGCCCTTATATGTGGCGATATGCAATGCTATGGACAAAACGAGAACAGACTAATGCAGACAATGCCATGAATATGATATGATGCGTATGTTGAAATGATGAATGCGAAAATGCTGACGAATACGACGACACAGGGACAGACGCTACGAGAAGAACACACTGGGGAAAACGACGCGCTGGGATGACAGCACAACACTGGGGAATTCCAAAAATGATGGTCAACTGGTGCGAACACGACCAATTGTCATTTTTAGAACGGGAACGAGATTCTCAAATGGAGATGGCACCTGTGAGACGGCCTCCACTGGGAATCTAAAAGTAAATCTAGATCACGTACGATTGCAAAATCGATCACAGAATGCATGGAGCATTGAGCAAAGAATAACATCCAAGCTTCTGTAAACTATCTCTCGTGACACGATCAAACGGACTTTTCGGGAATCCGTAGCAAATATACAGGGTAAAAACCGGCTGTATGCCAAAATAAATGGACTTTGATGGGAAATGCCCTGATAAGCTTCTCGAGGGAGAATTGTCACTTATCGTTGGAAGGGACTTATATGCCAAAATGGATAAGCACTCAAATAAAGAGGCTGCTGCTTATCTGATAAATAAATCTTCTCGCATTTAAGGTCGGCGCCTGGAATACGATTCTGATTCTTCTCTTACTGAAGGATAAATAAACTTCTTCATGCTTCAAGATCGTGCTCTCATGAACATGAAAAGGGTAAACTGAACTTCCTCATACTTCAGAATCGTGCTCTCCTGAATCTGATTCCGCTCAAACCTCCCCGTAATTCAAGATCGTGCTCTCCTGAATACGATTCGGCTAAAGGGTAAATGAAATTCTTCATACTTCAGAATCGTGCTCTCCTGAATATGAAAAGGGCTGACTGAACTTCCTCATACTTCAGAATCGTGCTCTCCTGAATATGATTCGGCTCTTTCTTGTAAATGAAATTCTTCATACTTCAGAATCGTGCTCTCCTGAATATGAAAAGGCTAACTGAACTTCCTCATACTTCAGAATCGTGCTCTCCTGAATATGAAGCTGGATGACTGAATATACTCATATTTCAGAATCGTGCTCTCCTGAATATGAAACTGGATGACTGAATATACTCATATTTCAGAATCGTGCTCTCCTGAATATGAAACTGGATGACTGAATATACTCATATTTCAGAATCGTGCTCTCCTGAATATGATTTGGTTGTAAATGAATTTTTCCATACTTCAGAATCGTGCTCTCCTGAAAAACGGCCAACTGAACTTCCTCATAACTCAGAATCGTGCTCTCCTGAATATGATTCGGTTCCTGAAATTTCTTCATTCTTCAGAATCGTGCTCTCCTGAAAAACGGCCAACTGAACTTCCTCATAACTCAGAATCGTGCTCTCCTGAATATGATTCCGTTCCTTCTTTTACTAAAGGATAAATGAACTTCTTCATAATTCAGAATCGTGCTCTCCTGAATATGATTCCGCTCAAACCTCCCCGTACTTCAAGATCGTGCTCTCCTGAATACGATTTGGTTCAAACCTCCCATACTTCAAGACGACAGGTAAATGGAAGCCCAACTGCTCCATGGAGATGGCCATTTGCTGCGAGTCATAACGAAGATAGGATCGGTTTCTTAGGTGAGAAATGTTGTATACCGATGTTGTAACATGTAGGATTGTAAAGTGTTGTACTGATAGATTTTCCAGGCGTGAACTGGCGTGTATCTGTAAATGATTGTAGTTGAAGATAGTGCAAAATAAATGCACGTCCGGGTACAGTGATAAACTTCTCGGGCGAAAACAGTCGCGTATCTGCCATGGTATGGTGAAAATCTTTAGATGGTGCAAAATAAATGCACGTCCGGTTGGGATTGACGACCGACAAGACTGAGATTCAATCTAGGATTGAGCTAGAAAGAAGACTGGTAATCAAGACTCCATCGAGGGAATGAACTCGAAGGGTAGATATCTTATCCTGGCGAGGAAAGATAGCTGAAGTAACCGTCATCCACGAGGATCGAGCTCCGTGGGGAAACTGGAAACACATATGTATTTTATGCTTAGGGCTGACAATCTATTTGGAGAGAATGGACGAACCCAGTTACTCGGTGGTAACAACCAAATGATGGAGACGCATATGTTGATGCACATGTTAATGGGAATGTATGTTAATGAATATGTTAATATTTATGTATGCAAGATGTTATGAAATGAGTATGTAATGAGTATGTAATGAATATGTAATGAATATGTAATGAAATAGGCATGTGATGCTTATGCCCTTGCGTATACTGACGAAACAGACTAGAGACGGGACGAGAGATGAAATAAACATCTCGACGGAAATACCCTGCGTTCTCTGCAACCAATACGTCAATCATGGGTAAGAAAGATCAATGGTAGAACCAAATCTGGTTTTAAAGTTCTGAAATCTCTAGGGAGAAAGTAATCTGCTTGAGTGCACAGTATCGTGTCTTCACATGGGGAGAAGAAAACTTGAGGGACACTTTTGAGTTACCCAAGAAAAAGTTGTCAGCTTATAGTCTCTCTGGGGACTGTCACTGGGAGCATGTCGGTGAAATCTTTGATGTCTTAGGGACCACCGGCTCCATCCAAAGTATTGTCAGCTTAAAGTCTCGCTGGGGACTATGATGAGGCAATAGTTTAGGAGCCTGTTGCAACACTGAGATTTGCTGGGGAATGAAGGCCGCCGTGAGTAAAATCCATAGGGTGCATGAAGAAAACATGGTTTTGATCTTGAAGGACCTTATAGTAGTCGCCATTTGTTTTCCTTTAAAAAAACACGGTGCCCTAGGATACTTGCGTCGTGAGGTATGGTCATCTCAAGAGGATTTTATAGAGAACACGGAGTCTGGTTGCCCCACTGTTTTCAAACTCTTTGAGAGGTTTGTCAGGTCTCGACGTAACTGGCACAAATTAATCGTGTTACGACGAAATTTTTGAGAAATAGCTCTTAAGAACTTCAGACTCGCGTTGGTAAGCGAACTGGGAAACCGCTTGCCCCTGTTTAGCAGGATCTTCAAGTTCCATGGGTTATGTCCATATATAAATCTCTAAGATATCAAGCAAAGTCGTCATGCCTGAAATGCCTATCCTGAGCTTGTCAATGCACACATATATTTGTCTTGAATTTTTGTTTTGAAAAAAAAGATATCGCAACAACTTGTGACCGAAATCACTAGTCAGGATATAAGTTTTAATTATAATGCCATCATGAATTTTTTTCTGAGCATAGCTCGTAGGAGTCAGGAAACGTGATCTTGTCAAGTATGCTTTCAACCGAAGTCCTACTTCAATTAGGTCTTTTAAAGGTTGTATCGTGGCTCAGTTCACGGTTTAAGAAACAAAAGGATAAAGGCTCAAAGTTATATTTGTACCCACCCATTCTTCGTGATGTTCTCCAATCCTAATTCAGTTAATCGGATACGAACGCTCATATCTCAAGTGGATTTGCTATGGTCGAGAACTTATCAAAGCTTTGGACATGGCAGTCACTCACCTATTGTCTTTTGTGTTTGATCCAACACGACTTTGTTCTTTATTAGGGATTATTTATTGTACCCTCTTGTTTGGCTTTTATTCCCTAACTTTTGCCTGGACAACGTCTTTTGATCTGACTTTGGAGTCCAGCGGGATGCCCCAGTTTTGCCTAAGTCTCCTTCATAGGTTTTGACTTAGCAGACTCTTATTTTTTTGAATATTCTTTTATGCACAAGTCGTGTAAATCTTTTGAAAGGCTCGTGACTGCCCCACTCCTTAGGTAACCGAAGGATAGTCATTGTATTGGACTTCTTAAGATGCTAAGGATAAATTCTCGAAGGTTTGCTCTTCCTTTTTAAGAGTCTAAGCGCTCGATCGGTTTAACTGAAACCTACCCTGCACCAGGTTAGGATGAAGGTTCTTTAAAAGAAAGAAAAACTCCTACTTCAAGGCTCAAAGGGTTGACTAGGGGTTAACATCCTTATATCTCCAGTGTTTGGGATTTGAAACAATGCCTTACATCATCAGCGGGTTTCAATCGAAAGCATACGACAAGAAATCTGACGTTTTAGGTTCGTCATCCTCCTCCCAATTCTCCATCTGAACAAGAGATCGGGTAAAGTTGGCATTATAATTTATGAAAAATATATTTTGAATGAGTGAAACGAATGGATTTATTCAAGACAAACATATGCGTTGCATTAATTAATCAAAGATAAACAAGTTCGTGCATGCTAAATATGCTTAATCAAAGAGAAATGCATATAAATAAATAAATGAACTGTCGGAAAAATCCTTCTAAATGTTTATGAAATCTTGCATTCAAGAGTAACAGTTTCCTTTGGCGGAGCCTCAATGGAAAGGACGTCTGGTTCATGATCACTGTGAGTCGTCATGGCTTACCCCAGTTATGCTGGTCACATCTTCAACAGTTTTCAGTCGTTGCTTCAAAATAAATTTCCCAGATCCTTTGTTGATCCCGGTCATATCACCTTGAGGGTTACTGAAATGAAGCGGGCTAGGCCTTTGAATAACGACTGGATTTGGCTGATAGGCGTAGCATGCTTTGCAGAATTTGCACTTGACGAGTGAGGAACCCCGAAAGGAGTCTCGATCTTCAGCTGAGCATCGCCAAAAGACAACTTCTTCGTTTCTAGCAAATTTCTGACAACTTTCTTAAGAGCATAGCAATTCTCTAGATCATGGCCGGGCGCACCCTCATGAAATAAACAATGAGCGGTAGCGTTGTAACTTGCAGGTAATGGATTAGGCGGAGGATTAGGAGGCGGACCCAAAGCCCGAGTAGTGATGAGACCTTGCTTGACCAAAGAGGGATACAACTCGGTAAAAGTCATCGGAATCGGCGGACAAGGCTTATACGTTCTTCTGTTTGGCATATTCTGGCGAGGAGCCGGACTCTTTGGCTGTTGAGGAGCAGGAGTATTGGGTGCCTGTAGGTAGTTGACAGGAGGCGGCTAAACAGGAGGTTGTTGCATAGGTTGATACATGGGAACCTGTTGATTGAAAGAAGGTGTAATAGCTGCCACATAGGGTTGTTGAGCATATTGGACCGGGTACCCTTGAGGTTGAGCATAACCTTGCAGATGCCGATAAAAGCGTTCCCTTGGTTTACCAGAGGATATAACATTAGTCTCACTCTCCTTCTTTTTCTGGGAGCTATAAGGAGGTTTCTTCGGCTGATCCTTAGAAGCACCATGATTATTTGTCATTTTACCACTCTTCATACCCAATTCAATCTTGACACCCACAGCAACGATGTCGGAGAAATTTGAAGTCACACTACCCACCATTCTCTCGTAAAATTCTGGACGGACTGTGTCGACAAACCAATCAGCTAACTCTTTCTCGGTCAAAGGAGGTTCTACCTGCGAAGCAGTTTCTCTCCACCTTTGAGCATACTCTTTGAATGACTCAGAATTCTTTTGTGACATACTCAGCAACTGTCTTCTGTCAGGAGCCAGATCCATATTGTACTTGTAGTGTTTGATGAAAGCGTCAGATAAATCCTGGAAACTCTTAACGCGAGACTGGTCCAGAGTTAAATACCACTTGGAGGAAGCACCCTTCAAACTGTCTTGGAAGCAATGAATCATCAGTTTATCATTCTCAACATGGGCAGCCATTTTGCGATAATACATGATCAAATGACTCTTAGGACAGGTGGCACCTTCATAACGATCGAAGTTCGGAGTTTTGAACTTTGGGGGAATAACCAAACCTGAAACCAAACAAACATCCCTTGCAGCAGTCCCAAAAATTTGATCACCCTCTACCTTTTTCAATCTCTGGACGATAGTGTTTACTTCCTCACGAAGCTTATCATGTTTCTCATAACCCTCAACATTCTCATCAAGATTATCAAAAATGTCTCATTGAAGTACGGTTGCGCACGAGTGTGTACAACAGGTGGTGCAAAGATAGGAGCCCCCCTAGAAACTTCAGAAAACAAAGGCACGGCTTGCTGAACAGGTTGATTAATCGGAACAGTGGCTTGAGGAGGCACAAAACCGGGAGCAAGACCATAAGGTGGGTCCCCTGCTACGGTCACACTTTTGTGGAGGGTCCACAGTAACGCCGGTAATCTCAGAAACAACAGTGGGCTGGGTATCCATCTTAGCATTCATGACATGTAACAATTCCATCATTCGCCCCATACCCCCTCGAAGGTCTTCAAGTTCCTTGCTAAGGCGATCAATCTCTTTTGCCTGATCCTCCATTCTTTTCCGAGTTTGAGCTCTGGTGTTGTATTGGTGCCGAGAACTCAGGGTGACGAAACTAGAAGGTGAGAGAACCGAGTGTGAGAAATCGGGAGACACATGCAATGCAAGAGTATGATGCTAAAATGTGAATGTAAATGAAGATTTCATGGAATTCAAAACATTTACGAATGTCGTGGGGTACCAAAGAAATATTTTTCTTGTTTTTTTCATTCTATTTTTTTTATTTATTATTTATGGTATCCCGCGATATCCATAAATGGTGTTTGAACTTCATGAAATACAATGCGATGAGATGCTTTATGGATGCAATGCATGAAAACACACAAAGTCTTAGGTTAAAGGCTTGCATGAGGTTCAAAGGCAAGTACCCTCCCCTGAAGTTAGATGGTTCATCCTGTCCTACAAAAGTAACCAGGTTCTAAGGGATCTCAATATCATTGATCCTTCACCAGGGTGGTTGTTCAGAAGGCAACTTACTTGCCAACCAAAACCCTCCAAGTTTAAGATCTCAATGAGCGTAGTATCGAGTGTCGACCAACTTCAGTCTGCACCAAAGCCGGTTACCTCACTACTTTCTAAAGGCCAAGATGAGTTAACTAGGGTTCTAAAAGTCAGTTAGTGCATTGACAACATATGGCAGCCTCAATATTATCCTCAACTTGACTTAAGGAATATAAGCACCAACCAAGAAGTCGCACTAACCATGGCCACCAGATCAACCGTATCGATATACGTCGTACAGTTTCCTTGGTCTATTGCCATTTACCTAAGGTACACTAGATCCGGGTGTAGGACCTATCTCACAGCACAAGGAACAGTCCCACAATCAAAGCACAAATATATACATGCAAATGAATAATGTCACAGATAGTAATAAATATGAACAAGTTAGGGATAACCCTCAAAAGTTAAAGGAGTCCCCAGTGAAGTCGCCATTTTTCTGTTGCGGTGGAAATAGGATCACAAACTATTAATTAGTTTGAATCACAATTCTTGATTCACAACCGCTCTTTGATTTATCCGAAGGAAAAGGTCAAAAGAGGGAAAACCTATTTTGCATCGTAAACACAATGCGGGGAAAGATCTAGGGTTCGGGGGTTGGTTAAATTTAGGGAAGGTATTAGCACCCTAAACTTCTGTAGTACTCTACAGGAACCTTTTGTTCAAATGTTTACTATTTTGCTTTATTCATTTGCTTAAGGTATATGTACAAAGATTAAAAGTGAGAAAAGAGACCTAAGGGGTTAATTCTAAGTTTACTCGGCAAGACATCGCATCTTGTGCCTACGTATCCTTACGGGAGTGGAATCAGAGTAATCGTAGTTCCCCTCAATAGGGAGGTTAGAAACTTCTTGACTGTGGTCAAGGTCTCAAGGGGAATAAACGCATCTTAAGGACACGCTTACGTGGAGTGTAGAAACTCCAAATCTCTACGTTGTAAATTGTTAAGTGAATTAGGGTTAGGTTAGGGATTCCGCGGCGGGAAACCTTAAAACAGAGTACGGCGACTCTTTTGGCCTAACACTAGGATAAAAGCAATTTTGCCCACGGCGGGACACCTAGGCTAAACAGGGTTTGATCCATTAAAGGGGTAAGGCTATTGACTCGGCGGCCAAAAGGCTGGACCTAATCCTTCGGAAGGATAATATGTAAAAAAAAAAAAAAAAAATGTGAAAATATGACAAATCATTATATGGAGGAATAATTAAGGTACAGAAATAAGAAAAGTAATAAAGGCAGAGAGTATAAAGAAACAAAGAAACATTTCTGAAAACATGAAGAATATGAAAATATGTAATGACACTTAGAATGAAGTGAGGGAGGAAAATAGTGTGGGGCTGTGGCCACCACAAGCACATCTCAACCTCAAGCATGCAAATGAAATGCAGGAATAAAGAAAATAAAAGGTACACAAAATGACACGGCAAACATAAAGAGTTCCTTACGAAAAGGTTTTAATTTTTTAATATTTTAATTATGTAAAAAAATGTTTTAATTTTTTTAATATTTTAATTATATATATAAAAAGGTTTTAATTTTAAAATGGAATTACTTAGTTAAAAAAAATTTAAGTTTAAAAAAAAAATGTTAAGTTTAAATTATATATAAAAAAAATGTTTTTGGGAACAAAAAGGTTTTTTTGGAAAAAAAATGTTTACGGGAACAAAAAAAAGGCTTTTTTTGGAAAAAAATGTTTACGCGAACAAAAAAAGGTTTTTTTTGGGAAAAAAAATGTTTACGGGAACAAAAAAGGTTTTTTTGGGAAAAAAATGTTTACGGGAACAAAAAAGGTTTTTTTTTGGGAAAAAAAATGTTTTGATAAAAAAAAAAATAACAATAGAATTGCAAATGCAAACAGACAATTAATGGACATGCAAACAATCCTATACGACACAATCATGGTTCATACAGATCAAAATCTACGGATCTAAACAACAATGAAGGTTAACATGGCAAGGATGCAAATAAATATCAAAAATGCAAAGGATTTAGGAATCTAACCTTCGAAGCGGAGGCTTGCTTCGGTGAATGTTGGTTTGGTTTGAATAAGAGAACACTGGAGAGCTCAGAGGTCCGATCCTTTAAAGCCAATGAGGGTTGTGCGTTGTAAGAACAGCAGCCTTTTTCCTTCTCTGGTGTCTTCTTCCCTTTGTCTGAACCTTCCGCCCCTTTTATACTTGATTTTTAAATCTTTTTTAATCTCAGATTTAATTTGAATATCTCAATCTTTTTCAATCTCGGATTTGATTTGAGTAGATTTTTATGATGATTTCAGATTTGATTCAATGATGGTGATGTTGATATTCTTATGATGATGATATGATCTGATTGATTTGATCTGGAATTCATTGGGATTGGATTTGATTAAAAGATTGTTGGGATTTAAATTTAAAAGTTAGCAAAGAAAATAAGAGCTTCAAGTTAAATAAAAATTAGAGTTTTAAGTTTAAAAAAACTGAGTTAGAATTTTAAAATAAAAATAAAAAAAAATTTGAATGTTGATTTAAAAAAAAGTGTTAGAATTATTTTAAAAACGGTTGGAATTTCATTTTAAAAGGAATTTAGAATTAAAAAAAAAAAGAAAAAGAAAAGGGCGTTAGAATTTAATTTTAAAAAGAATTTAGAATTTTAATTTGAAAAATAAAGGTGTCAAAAAAAAAAGATTTAGATTTAATTTTAAAAAAAGTTAGAAAAAAAAAATTAATTTTAAAAAGAAGCTAGAGAAAAAAAGATTTAATTTTTAAAAAGAAGTTAGAGAAAAAAGATTTAATTTTTAAAAAGAGTTAGACAAAAAGATTTAATTTTTAAAAAGAGTTAGACAAAAAGATTTAATTTTAAAAAAGAGAAGTTAGAGAAAAAAAATTTTAATTTTTAAAAAGAGTTAGACAAAAAGATTTAATTTTAAAAAAGTAGTTAGAAAAAAGATATTTAACTTTAAAAAAGTTAGAAAAAAGAAGATTTAGCTTTAAAAAAAGTTAGAAAAAAAAGATTTAGCTTTAAAAGAAAAAAGATTTAATTTTAAAAAAGATAGAAAAAGATTTAACTTTAAAGAGGAGTTAGAAAAAGATTAAAAAAAGTTAGAAAAAAGATTTAATTTTAAAAAGAAGTTAGATTTTTATTTTTTTAAAAAATATTAGAATTTGATTAAAAAATGTGTTAGAAATTAATTTAAAAAAAGGTTATAAAAAATTTACTCTTGAAGAAAAGAAAAAAAAAAAGTTAAATTTTAATCTAAATCCTAAAAGTTAGTAAGAAGAGCTTTAAATAAATAAACTAAATAGAAAAAAAAAAAAGTTAATAAAAAATATTAGTGAAGTTATAAAAAAAAATTAATTAAATTATTATTAGTTAAAAAAACAAGATTTAAAAAAAAAGGTTAATTTATTAAGTTAATCAGAATTTAAAATAAAATAAAAAAGAAAGGGTAAAATTTGGGGTATTACAGTACTCCTTTGTCAACTGTTTTATCACTAATTCCGAATCACCCATTATTTCGACCTGGGTTGCCCCCAATTCTAACAAAATCTCAAGTCCTGCTATTAAAGCTTCATATTCAGCCTCATTGTTGGAACACAAATCCTCGACTTTATACTTGAATTTTGTTGGAATTTTATCTGGCGAAATAATCATCAGACCAATACCCGTGCCATGTTTGTGGCTAGAGCCATCGTAGTATAATTTCCATGGTTCCACTTCAACTATATTCAGGGCATTTTCGTTTATAGAGTGGTCGACGATAAAGTCTGCCACTATTTGCCCTTTGATTGCTTTCAGCGGTCTATAAGTTAAAGAATATTCTGTCAATGCCAGTGCCCATTTTCCAATTCGACTGTGCAAAATAGGTTTTGATAACATGTGTTTAATAACATCAAAGTGCGAAGAAACACAAACATCTACTGGTTTAATATATTGCTTTAACTTTGTACATGAGAAATATAAACATAGACATAGCTTTTCGATTTCACTATATCTAGTTTCTGCGTCATTTAAAACTCTACTAAGGTAGTAAATAGCCCTTTCAGCGCCATTCTCATCCTCCTGAGCCAACATGCTCCCTAAAGTTGTATCTGACGCTGCTATGTACAATCGCATGCTCCTGCTTCTACACGGAGGCGAAAGGACTGGGGGATGAGCCAAGTAATCTTTGATTTTGTCGAAGGCTTCCTGCTGCTCTTTGCCCCACTCGAATCTGTCCCTAGTAATTCGAAGAAAAGGTGAGAAGGCTTGCGTCTTGCCGCTTAAGTTAGAGATGAACCTCCTTAGAAAGTTAATTTTCCCCAGCAGCGATTGCAACTCCTTTTTGTTCGACGGTGCCTTGGTTTCTAAAATAGCCTTCGTCTTATTCTGGTTGATTTCGATTCCCTTCTTACGGACAACGAAACCCAAGAAGTCTCCCGCCTGTACACAAAACGCGCACTTCAGCGGATTCATTTTGAGGCCGAACTTCCTCATTCTGGCGAACGATTGTCGCAGATGACCCAAATGGCTTTTTCCTGAAACAGATTTCACCACAATATCGTCAATGTATATTTGCATAAAATATTCGATGAAATCATGGAATATAGAATTCATTGCTCGCTGGTATGTTGCCCCAACGTTCTTTAGGCCAAATGGCATTACTACCCATTCGTAAGTGCCTAAGGCCCCTGGACAATGAAACACTGTTTTGGGAACGTCATCTTCCGCGATAAAAATCTGGTTATATCCAGAATAACCATCCAACATACTGAGGTATTCATGGCCAACGGCTGAATCAACTAACATTTCCGCCACTGGCATCGAATATTCGTCTTTGGGAGTGGCTGAATTCAAATCTCTGAAATCAATGCACACTCTTAAGGACCCGTTCTTCTTGATGACTGGAACAATGTTGGCCAGCCATTCAACATACCTCGCTGTGCGAATGAATCTGCAACGAAGGAGCCTTTCGATTTCCTCCTTGATCTTCGACATGACCTCTGGAGAAAAATGCCTTGGGCCCTGTTTGACGGGCTTCTTTCCCGGTTTTATTGGTAGTTTATGTTCCACCAAGTCTCTTTGCAACCCAGGCATTTCGTCGTAGTCCCAGGCGAAACAATCCTTATACTCCCGGAGAAACTGGATGACTTCGATCTTCAGTTGAGGGTCGAGGTTAGCACTAACGTACGTTGGCCTCCTGGTTAGACCCTCTCCTAAATCAATTTCCTCTAATGGATCCTGTGTGAGCATTTTGATGTCGTTCCCCAAAGGATCTCTCTCGAACCCCAGAGGTTCGTCATCATAGATGGCGTCGAGCCTCTGGCTCTCCCGCTGTATTTTGGTGGCTTCTTCAGCCATTTTGTCATGGGCGGCCATTGCGCCCGTTTGTAATTTAGTTTCAGCCACATAGGCCGAAATTCTTCGCAGCACCGCTGCTTCAGTCATCAAATTCACTGCCCCACCCCGTAGGGTCAACTGGGGCTGCCCCCAGGTATGAGAGTCTCTCCCCATGTATTTCCCTATCCCAACGAAATCCGTCGACAGGGTGGAGGTATAGTGAGTAGTACACCTCGCCATTTGGTGCGAACTCAAAGTCCGCTGGAGCACAAGGGCCAATGCTGGCCAAGTACTTGTCGAATTGGAACTGATCTATTTGCCTTCTTGGCACCCTAAAGTACCCTTGACCAGCTTCAATATTTTCAACTATGCCATCCGGCCTCCAGATGGCAATCCTTTGATGCATCGATGATGGCACTGCTCCAATGCTATGTATCCATTCTCGGCCAAGCAATAAATTGTAGTTGGCCGTGGTTTCGACCACCATGAATACCGTTGGTCTTGTAATTGTTCCGACGGTCACATCCACCTGAATCACCCCCCTGGTGGTTCCTACTTTTCCTTCATAATTAGACAAGACCATATTATGTGGCTTTGTATCAGCGTCATGCTTTCCTATTTTGGTCAGCAAAGAATGTGGCATCAGGTTTACCGTAGCGCCACAATCCACCAATATTTTGTTGATGGGGATGTTCTCCACTTTTGCTGTAATATACAACGGTTTCAGGTGGGTCCTCATTTCTTCAGTGGGCCGTTCGAAAAAAGCGTTTTTCTCTTCGACACAACCATTGTTCATCACATAATAGCATACAGGTTTATGTGCTGCCATTTCCCACTCAGCGTCTGCGCCTGGTTCTTCGACCTCTAACACCCTATTGAACTCCCAGGGCATCACCGACACCACGTTGACCACCAGGTCCAAAGAATCATCGGAGTCAAAGTTATCTGTCATGTCTTTGTCCCTTTCCGTCGGTCTGTCTTGTTTAGGCGAAAACAACCTTCGCCCAACTGGTAATTTTTACGCTATCTTCGACTGCTGTTCTTCTTTTCCGGGGGGTTTAAACTGTTCTTCGACTGATTTTTCTCCATCTCTTCTCTGAGAGCCTTTCTTCTTCTTTGCTCTCTCCTCCATTGAGACCTGGTCATAGGATTCTTACCCTTATAGTTTTCAGATATGTGCGCTGTTTTTGAGGATTGATACTCCTTGCTGTAGGAGACCGAAGATCCTCGATTCACTTCGAAGCTCTTCCACCTTTGCTGCCCTTGCACCCTCTCTTCATTAGGCTTCCTCCACTTTCCATCAGCGGAATCGACAACAGGTTTGAAACTGGCGGGCCTAGCACTTGGTGGCCTGATTCGAGGTTCAGAGCGTTGGTCTTCTGTCCTCCTGTGGTAGCTCTTTCATTGATCAAAACCATGGCCACCTCTGTTCAGACGACGTCGACGTTCTCCCTCTAGCTTTTCTGCTGCTTTTCTATCGAAAATGGCGCTGCACTGGGGCACAGCATCACACTCGATCCACTGTCTTTGCATCGATGTAAAAAGCCAACGATTGACTCTTCTGTCTTTGGGTATGCTAACCTGCTACATCCCTCATGGTGTTTTGATTCTTTCTCTTCCATGGTCTCTGATGGGTTAATGTCGACCATATTGACTTCGACCGTCCCGCCTAGCTCCATTCTTTCCAAGCCCTCAGTGGCCTGGTCCATTCTGACGAAATGGTCAGTTGTTTCCTTGGTTACTATGGCGTAACTTGGATGATTTTGAACCCTTAGGCTTGACTTGTTATCGTTTCGACCAGTATTCTCCTCGACTGTGACTGTCGTATCGTCCGAACCGAAACCCATGACGCATTTCGCCATCACTGGTGCTGAAATGAGGTCCTCAGTAACCTCCATCATATTAACAGAAAACTCGATGCCCTCAGTAGCATCTATCATGTTTGCTTCCATAGGTTCAGCATAAAGAGCATCAGTCAATTGCAGCGGATCAGCATCCACCTTCATCTAGCCCTTTGCCTTATCTCCAAATTTCAAGCGTCCCTCCTGTATCGCATTCTAGACGAGATCCCTGAAAAGAAAACATTGAGATGTTTTATGACCCAGAAAATTATGGTACTTACAAAAACCTCTCTTTTTTCGCTGCTCTAAGGGCGGTGTTTTAGCACCAGGCGGTACTATCATCTGCCCATCTTTTACTAGCAAATCGAAGATTTCATCACATTTCGTGATGTTAAAGGTGTAAGTTTTCTTAGGGAACCTGTCGTTCTTTTCTGATTCGACAAAACCCTTTCCTTGAGAAGGGGCCAGTACTCGACAGGAATATGGAGGACCCTGTTTTAATTCAGCAAGATCGACTTCACTCTCCTCGAAGTAGGGGGACTGTTCGCAGGCCCCTTCGCTACTTTCGTTGAGTTCGAAAAAAGCTACTTTCTTGCCTTTGTTAAATCTTGACTTTTCGTCTTTAAGCCTTTCTAGCTGTCGGACTCTGTCGGCCAATTGGGCCATATCTCTCAGATACTGCGTATCTAATTTCTTCCTAATAGAGTAATCTAAACCTCCTGCCGCCATTTCGACCAACTCATGTTCAGGCACTTGTGTGAAACACCTTGCCTTGAGTAGTCGAAACCTATTGAGGTATTCTTCGATTGGCTCTGAAAACTTACGCTTTACACTGGCCAACTCTTTCAAACTAATCTTCGTCTGGCCCATGTAAAACTGTTCATGGAAGAGTCGTTCTAACTGCGTCCAGTTACATATTGTACTTGGTGGTAAAGTGGTAAACCACGTGAAGGCGTTCTTTGTAAGAGAACTTGGGAAGTATTTTATCCTAAGGCTTTCGACATTGGCTATCTCCCCAGCCTCAATTATATAGCGTGCTACGTGTTCAACGGTGGACTCCGTTGTGTCCCCTGAAAACTTAGTGAACTTAGGCACCTTAGTCTTAGGGGGTAATTCCGCTTGAAGGATGTAGTCGACTATTGGTGAAGTATAATTTGGCCTAGTAAATCCAGTGTTTAGGCCATTTCGAGTCATGATTCTTTCTACCATCGTAGCCAAATTGTTTTCGACCGCGAGGTTGTTGTGTCTTACTTGCTGGACCACATTGTCTGCATCCTGGTTTCGATTTACCATAACTATTTCTGGGTTTCTCTCGACCTGGACTCTAGGAGTTTTGAAAACATAAGGGTCTATTCCTCCTTGGTTCTCTAAATTGGCTTCTGGCGCCACTCTTGGAATTTGTTGTGGAATATTCTCCACAGGGGCTTGGTTTCTTTCTAACGGAGGTACCCCTATAAATTCAGTCAAGCGTGTTAACTATGTCGCCAGTTGTTGGTTAGCGTGAGTTGTGTCTCGAATTAATGGCTGAAAGATCTCGCCCATAGTCTGGGAGAGGGTTTGAACCATCTGTAAGTTACTCTCATCCATCTGCTGCCTCAAACAGGCAACAGACGTATTGGTTAAATTGGGACCTTGAGTTGAGTATCCTAGACTTAAACTCTGAGGGTTTCGACCAATATTTGAACCAGGTCCTGATCCTTGTAAAGGTGACGCCATTGTGTGTTCAGAAAATATTGGGGGCGCATTTTGCAGCCCCTGCATTACAGTCGTTGGCATCCCATATGGGGGATTCCTTGGCAACTGCGAAAGACCAAGAGGGACAAACTGCCTTGACATGATGGTCGTGCTATTGGAGTTTGGAGATTCGACATTGGTGGCCCAATATACTCCAATACGGGTTGTGTGTAAGGCCTAACTATCGTTGTCCCAGATCCTACTGGGGCGACGGTTTGTTTTGACCTTACGGGAGGCGCTACTTGCTCTCTTGTCGATGGTATAGGCGGTGGGACCATGTTGTTACTGGTTCCTTCGCCATAACCTTGGACTTGTGGGTTAGGATTGTTTGGCTGGTTCGTTTCCGTCGCCATATTCCTAAGGATTGTTCGTCTTTCTTCGTTAGCAGCGGTAATTCTACCACTTCTTAGTAACATATAATGTACTTTCTACGAAGATTATTAAGGCTTGTGAATGAGAACTCTTTGATTCTAAATTGCGGGGATATTTAGCACTGTCCCACTGGGCGTGCCATTTTGTTTCCCTTGAAAATCGGAAAACAACCGCTGATCTTCCAAATTTGACTTTGGTGACTCACAGGATCGATCAGATTGATCCTAGGACATGTGCTAAAGTATTCTATGTTTAGAATTCAATTTAAAGTACTTGCGATAACGAATTGGTAAATGTGTCTGTAATGAAAAGGACTTTGACTGGATATTTTAAAGTGCATAAACTTAAAGGAAACGCTATAAAAGACTTGTAAAAACAAAGGCTGTTCGAAAAGGGTAAAAAGTTTAAAGGAAAGAAGGAATTGGAGTAAAAGATGCAGGAAAAGTAAAAGGCAAAATGTAACACTTGCACAAGTGGTTCGACAGAGGAAATGTAAATGTTGCTGAAATTGTAAAAGACTTTATTGAAAAGTTGGTGATTTTACATAACGTACATTCTCCGTGAAAATACTCTTTTCTCACACTCGGGTACTTTGAGTAAATTTGATTGGAGTTACTTTGTACAAATGGTAAAACACACCCAGAAATCTGCCTAACAAATCCCTATTTATAATGCTAATAATTAACCACTAATAACTTCCTAGTATCTCCTCGATCTAAAAAGTGTCATTTGCATGTAACCTCCTGCTCTAGAATTCGCCACATGTCTTATGAACCAAAACTCCTCCCTCCAATTTTTGAATTTCAAAACGACGTAGCAATGTCATTTGCGGAATTTCGGTCGAATGACCTCTGACACGGTCGAAATACTCATAACTTTAGGTTTCTTAATTTTTTCTAAGTTATTTCAACCGTTCAACTTTAGAAAAATTCCTTAGAGGCTGTCGAAACCTCTTTGCTTCATTTAATTTAGACCTTAATTATGTCTTAGTGTTTTAGCAACCCAAGGCAGTGTCGAATTTGGGAGCTAACAACTCGAAGCGATTGTGATACATCTTAAAAGCTATCTCCTTAGACCAAAGATGATACGCCTCTGAGACGGTACAGTCCGGATGCCCTAGAGAAGTCATCCCTTGGGTATTGAGGTGACGCCAACCGTACTCAATTTGTGATTTAGGATCTGGGTTTCTCCCTTCTTCAAGAAAACATCTTCTCAAAAGGACCGGATCAGGCTCTTCCTCTGTAGGATATCCTAGCTGACGCTGAGCTAGGATGAGGTTGTAACTAATGCATCCTTTTGTGCCAAGAAGAGGCACATTAGGGAAGTCCCCACAGTTGGGAATCATGGTAACCCCTCATACACGAGATCATGCTAACAAATGTCATAGTGTTTGAGCGATATAAGCTTTTCAATCCATGCAATACTATCCTTCAAATTCCATAGAGAGACCGTCCTTGGCAAGTGCAAAATAAACCACTTGTGAAGGAGAGCGGTACGACAAGTAATATGGCCTTCTCCATGGGATTTCTTCAGATGAACGAAGAAGTATGTATTAGCAAGTAGGGTGGGAACAGGGTTCCTGATCAGAAACAAGTTGATGGTGTTCAAGTCTATGAACTCGTCAGCACCTGGGAATATAAGGAGTCTATAAATCAATAAGGCCAAGATAACCTCAAAGATCTCTGTGTTTTGCTTATCAGCATGAGCCTCAGCTCTTTCTATCAAGGGTCTTGCTTGCAAACTAGAGAATCCATCTTTGACATCCAGATGGGTCTGAAGGTCAAATGGTTCTAGGTGTAAAGCTTTAGCCAAGACTCTTCTATTTGGTCTTCTTTCTCTCTCAGAGAATGGTTGAGGAGTGACACATAATCCCATTAAAGCAGAATATTCTTCCAATGTTGGTAGCAGTTGGTAGTCTGGAAACGTGAAACAATGATGTCGCGGTGAAATTTGGATACCAAGCTATTGATTAACTTGAATCTAATTCATTTGCAACCGAACTTTGATTTGTCCAAAGGAAGGGAAAAAGATCGAAATACCCACAATGCAATGCAAATGCAAGCTAGAGAGTTATATGTTCGGGGGTTGGTTAAACTTAGGGAAGGTGCTAGAATCCTAAGTTTTTGTAGTACTCTACAGGAACCTCTTGTTTTATGTTTGTTTTATTGCTAAGGTTTATCTGCTTAAGGTTAAAGACCTAGGGGTTTATTTCTAAGTATACTCGACAAGATATCGCATCTTGTGCCTACATATCCTGACGAGAGTGGAATCAAAGTATCTGTAGTTCCCCTAAAGGGTTTGAGGAGTTCTTTGACTGTGGTCAAAGTTCCTACGGGATAAAGGTAGTTGATTGATTGATTTTAGGAGAAAAGATGAGTTGTCATTTTAAGGGAGATTACTTGATTTAACCACCACAACTTTGTAGGAAAATTGATTGTATTGTTATGGGGTAGGAGTTTTATCTCGCTTAAGATGATTAACATCTTATTCTCTAATGTGTTTGAATAGTTTGAATTGAGTTGTTGAATGTGTTTGTCTAAGTTGTAAAGATAAAAGGTCCTCCTTATGGGGTAGGAACTAAACTTAGAAGATCGACTTGAATAGGATCAAGGATCAATGGGGACTATGATGCAAATGAGATGCATACGCACAATTGTTTAAGTTATGCGTAGGTTCTTCCTTTGGACGTTATGCAAGGTGATAAAATAAATTGCGGTAAGTGTAAATTGCGGATAAAATAAAAGCAGATAAATAAATCCATACACAAACGCATGAAAGCGCTAAAGTGGGTGAATGGTGCATGCGTTTGTGTATGATTTTACGAAAATGTTATATTAATTTATGTGAATTGATTTTATTAGTTTTAATAAAAGTTTTAGATAATAAATTAATTTGAGAAAAGTTATTTGATTATTCTTAGTGGGATTGATTTGTAAGAAAATATATTATTTTAGTGAGATTGGTTTTAAGGGAAATATTGAATTAAATTGTATTAGTTTTAATAAAATGTTAGATTAATTGATGAAGTTGATTTTAGGAAAATGTTAATTTAATTTTATTAGCAAAAAGGTTTTAGATGTGGATTGATTTTAAATAGGATTTATTAAATAAAAAAGGGTTTTCAGATATTATCATAAAAGATAGAAGTTAATTTAGATAAAGAGGTTTATTATCCTATATTTCAAAAAGTTATTTTAAATATGGAATGAATGAAAATAAATACCATTATTTATCTAGAAAAGTATTTATTAGTTTATTTTAAATAAAAAGGATGATTAGAAAAGATTTAATTAAAAAAGTGGATTAATTAATTAATTAATTAAATAAGAAGCATTAGTTAAATTTTATATAAAAGGTTGATTTATTAAAATTGATTAAGTGATGATTAAGGGTAATTAATGATTCAATTAAAGGTTAAACTGATTTGAACAGTGGATTAAGGGAGTTAATTAGTTATTAGTTGAAGGGTTAAAGGGGCGAACGGTTGTGTGTGCACAGGCGCATGGAAGTCTTCGTGGGGATGCAGGTGTGGATCGGCGGATTAGATCGGTTGGAGATCTAAAGCCCGAGTGTGTGAGGGTGCACGGTGTATGCACATATACACGATTATAACATATACAAAATCAGAAAATGAACCATAACCCCCCAATTTCCCCTTTCATCGATCATCCTTCTTTCTCTACCTTGTTCCTCATTTTCTTCTCCGATGGTCTGCCTCGCTTCCAACTCGCGCCGTTTTCTTCTCCTTTTTCCTTCATCGCGAGCGTCTTCCTCCTTCTCCTTTCTTCAACTTCTCATCGCGGTTTTCTCTGCATTTTACAAATCAAACAACAGAAAAAAGATTAAATGTTAGCGAAAAATGTCTCACAATTTAATGGTTTCTTTCGCAGGTGTGGTGGTCGGAGGTGGAAGTGGTGAGGGCTTGAGGATCTCGACGGAAGCTTAGCGATTCCCGGCGCCGGCGGTTTCGAGATGATTTCCGGTGGCTCGCAAAAGGTGTTTCGCGGTGACAGATGTGTCGTGACGGAACTTCAAAAATGAAAGATAAGTTCTTATTTCTACGATTTAGCAGTTAGGTTTTGATTTGGGGTTTTTGTGGATTCTGGATCGTTGTTCCCTTTCTGGCTCTGTGGATGTCTCCTTTTTATAAGCTTTTGTGTTGAATTCTCATATATGTGAGTGAATGCTCAAAATCATGATGTCGGTTCTGCTTTGGAAACCAATCAACGATGTAATGACTATGTCGAGAACCTGTTCCCTGCTCAATTATATGCGATTGCATCTTAATAACTACTCCTATTCTTTCAAAAACCATTGTAGATCTGGTGATGAGATTTTCCTATTTCAGGATTATCCTGTTTTAATGTTGTTTGGAACTTGTATGAAAATTTACTAATTCTGTTTCCACTTCTGTTGAAAAAAAATGTCTCACTCTGTCCTCAATGAAGGTAGTAAAGCCTGATGGATTGTTGGATTGTGATTAAACTGGCCGAGTTTTTAACACGTCTCAATGTTTGCGAGCTTCGAAATCCTCTATTCATGTGCATACGGTATACTATGACATATCTTGTGTTGCCCCATTTCCTATGTGCGTATGATACTTCCCGTTGGGCCTCGGATGAGTTTAAAACTTCCTTATTCCAATCTTCCTATTTCAGCTGGAATGCGCCTGGAAAGGTATGAAACCCAAACTTATTGCTTAGCCTCTCGAAAACTTGACAACGACTCCGCCGAGAATGTTTTGTACGCTCACTGTGTAAGTTTTTTCATAAAGGAAATCTGAGACGTATCTCCACCGGTGTGGCCTTAATCCAAGTTGTTCTCCTTACAGCCTACTGTTGCGTTTCGCTTTGAGTTAATTTGCTAGAGCTTCCGGGTTACTCAGTTGGAGTTTGTTTCCCTTTTTTGCCATATGGTGATATGCTTTGTATTGATTTTTTTCTTGTAGGAACTTTTAAGACATGCTCAATGCCATTCAAGGAAGGTTTGGAAACACGATCAAAAGATACTTCTTGAAGATGTGTTGTTGGTAGTGAAAGCCACGATTAGGTTAGGGGTGGAACAGCGTGAAGACTTGTCAGGTCTGCTTTTCCAAAGAGGTGAACCACAATATTCAAACAACTCGGACGAACAGGCGGCTTGCAAACAGGTGGCTCTTCCTTCCGAGGGCGTTCTTAAGTTCCATAGGTGACTCTGTCAAAACCGAACTTTATGTTTATAAATAGCGTTGCACCGGTAGAAATATCGTCATCTTTGGGGTTTGTTCATAGGAATTCTGTATTTTAGCATGTTCTTAATTCCAAATGTAAGCTGCTGACTTCGGTTGTTTTTGCAGGAAATCTGAGGGTGTTGTCAAACGGAGCTGAGTTTGAGCTTCAACATTGCATTGGAGCCAACGACTCGAGTTAGCACGAGAAAAGATATTCTTCAGCAGATCCTCATTCGATAAAACAGAGGCAGTCGCAATTCTCTTGTCTTAACAGTTACTCTGTTTCATTGGAAAAACTTATGGACTCCAAAATGACATATTGTTTGGTAAGTCTGGCCGAGTGTCGGTTCTGTTTTGTAATCATGAAACTAAATTAGTCTTATGTTAATTTATTTCATCAACATTTTGCAGAACTGATTTCTTGAAACTTCCTTTCTAGTTCGAACTTTGGCGGTAACGGTTGTTGCATAATCAAAAGAGTGAGCAAATCCGTGCAAGGAAATAAGCTTCATTGCTATTCTTCAACTCGACATGCGCGACTCTTCTCGGAGTAAAGTTTTATGAATATGGCGGCAGAAATAGAGGCATTATACATCATCCGTATCTATAGGAAACTTAGAGTATAGTTGCAGGCTTTTGTTAATGTAGTCATCTCATGATATCAATAAAACACACACTCTGTTTTTTTTAAACTGTGCATTTGGAAAAGTCCACTTTAAACCTTTGAGTTCAACATCTTGAATTCCCTTAAACTTTTTTTGAATGAGCTTGACTATTCTTGAAATCTTGATTCCAAATTGGAATGGTGTTTTGAGACACATGCCCTTTACGGCCCATCAATCAAACTTGAGGCACATCACGAATTGAATTTAGTTCATGGCACAAAATGAAAACTTCTTGAAAGTATCAAAAGGTATGGTCTAAATTGAATTGAACTCAAGGACCCTTTTGTAACAATCCCTAAATTAACCTTAACTCTATCTCTCCATCCTTAGATGACTTGTATTACAAGAAAACACAAGAAATTCTTTGAACGAGATTATCGGAGAAAGAAGCCTTAATTTGTACTTATTTATGAATTTTGCTTATAAACCACATTTGAATGCGCTTGGATTATGTATCAATGAATCCTTACTTCATTTGCACCCTTGTCTTCGTTGTAAATTGGATCACCAGGTAGAATAGCCTTCGTCCAAACACCCATATATATAGCAAATTAGAACTAGTTAGTATTCAAACTCATGGACTTTGTAACTTGGTCACAACTCTTAAATCTTTGAATTGAATCTGATAGGCTCATTCATATGCAAAAATCTTATTAAATAAAGCCTGAATTCTTGAGTGGTGAACTTTGAACTTAAATGTATTAGTCACGTCCTTGTGATGCTTGGCTATAAGAAACTATACCTTGACATTACTGAACCTGCACAAGCTGGTTAGTAATGGTAAACATACATATAAAAGCAAAATAAAGCAAACAAGAAATAAGCATAAGGAGGCGGGATCTTATGGTCAAAAATTAGGGTGTGACAAATGGTAAATGGGATCGTAGAACTGAACGAGCGCCATTAACATCTCCTCATCTACTTGGAGCTTCAAAAGAGGCAGAAGGTTTCCATACTTGTTGCTAAGCGACAAAGGATCTTCTACTAGGCCTCATAGTATTCTCAGATTTTCCAACTTTGGGCTTTTCAATGTGCATCTTAGGGTTGTTTTCCTTCTTGAGTCCATTACTATGTCTACAAAAAAGATAAGTCTCCTCGAATGTTAAGAAAACAATGAGATGCAATGCAATTGGTTTTAAGAAACTCAGAAGATTGATTTGCAAAAGCAACACTTTTTGGCACAAAAACCTTACTTCATTAATATTGGAAAAAGTTACAACTTTAAAGTACAATACAAGAAACTGAAAATACAAGAGAAAAAACTAGGCCCTAGGGTCTCCACGGAGTCTAACTAGAAAGGTCCTCTCTGCGCGTCCTTTTTTGTCTTTTCAACTCTGCATTCTCTTGTACTAGCTTGTCAATGATTCCCTTCCAAGCATCGGAGGTAGGTGGGATGTTAGAGTACTCGTGGGTACTAACCACATGTTGAACACTAGAGAAAAATAAATTCTCTTGTGCCACATATCTGTCAACAACTCTCCTTTCAAGCAACTCAATCAAATCATCCTTCTCCATCTGCTCGGAATGAATGACATGGTACTTGCCTTCCCAAGTATCTCGCTCAAGCTTCAATCTAGCCAACGTTTCTTGGTATTCTTCCATTTTCTCAATAGGAATGATAGAGGAAGAAACAACAACAATCTGCAAAGGTCTCTCTGGGAGATAAGGCATCTTGAGATTACGGGCTCTCGAACGAACCCATTGCGTGAAAGGCTCAAATGCTATACAGTTCTTCTTCCCTAGATCATTCTTGGTCTTCTTATGGATGGTTTTCCAAGCATCTGTAACTCTATCCCTAAATCTCGTACTAGCTTCTGCATTGAGGTAGAAGAAACCTGATAACAGGATATTGCTAGGCTTTTCCTTCATGGGAAACCCAAACTGACGTCTTGCAAGGATGGGGTTGTAATTGATTCCTCCCCGTACACTGAGAAGAGGTACGTTGGGAAATGAACCACAACTGTCAATGATCACTCCTTTGTCATAAGAGGGATCATACCAATGTACATCGGTCTGAGTTAGAGCCATGAGTCTTTGAGACCACCTTAGTCCACTTAGATTTTCTTTAAAAAGATCTATTCTCGGAAAATATGCAACAAACTATCTATACAACAAAGGAGCACATCATAGGATAGTCCCATCTCCATTTAGAGTCCTATAGTGAATAGAATGGTAGGCGTCTCCAAGCAGAGTAGGTACGAGGTTACCAATGATGAAGATATGGATATCATTGATGTCAATGAAATTTTCTTCTTCGGGGAAGAGGACCAAACCATAGATGAGCAATGCAAGGACTGCTTCAAAAGCATCTAGGCTATTTTCTTTGGCAAAGAGAGCAGCTTTCCCTATCAAAAAAGGCTGCTTCAAAAGCATCTAGACCTCTGAGTCCATACTTGGAGGCGAGATTGGTTTTAACTTAGGAAGCTTCTAGGTGGATGGCATTTGCAATTTCCTTTGGCGAAGGGAACTTCTCCAAACCATTGAAAGGTTTCTTATCCAATACTAGCACACCAATGTGATACGAGTACTCTTCCAAAGTCGAGACAAGTTGATAATCAGGAAAGGTAAAACAGTGATATAGGGGGTCATAGAATTGCACAAGAGTGTTGAGAACTCATTGTTGCATCTTGATCTTGACAAGTCCCAATAATCTTCCATATCCCTTTATGAAGTCTTCAAGGCAAGACACTAATGCCACCAATTTCCTTAACTCTGTTAAATCTAGTTTCTTGAAGTTGTACTTTCTAGTGTTTCTTTTTCCAAAATCCATGACCTAAGGTTTTTTGTAATAAAGAAAACAAACTGAGTTTCTCAAAACCAACTGCATGAATGCTTATGATGGGATGGATGAGATGGTGCACAAGCAACACATACACGAGTATTTACATAGTCATATATATAATGCATATGCAAACAAACAAGGGTCCTAGGTTTGGGTTACAAGCATGGAGCCATGGTATACCCTTCACAACTGACATGTACTATGGGTTGTTTGTACCTGCATAACAGGTTCTGCAAAGTTTCTAGATTCATTGATAAATCTTTCAGATATTATCAACCTACATGACTACTCATGCGAGTCAAAAATATTCTCAAGATAAACTCGCCTGAGTGTAGTATCGTGTATCAACCATTCAGGACTACTCCCTTACAGTCATCAAACTACGTCCTAAAAAGGCCAAGTAGGGTGAGTGGGTAACTAAAAGGTCCTCAGTTTCATGGACTCCCAGGTCGGAAAAAGTAATAAATGTACGACTACTCATACGCCATCAGTAATCACAAATATACGTGTATAAAGCACAAAGACATGAATAAAACATAACTGCAAATAAGGTGGGCTTAACCCTCATAAAGTATCCCCAGTGAAGTTTCCATTTCTGTTGCAGTGAGAATCAGATATCAAGCTATTGATTAACTTGAACCAAAAATCTTTAAATATTCACCACCAAGATTTGATTTATCCAAAGGAAAGGGTAAAGATCTAAGAAAACCCTAAGTGTGCTACGTAACAACGAAGTTAAGAGACCAGGGGGTTCAGGGGTTGGTTATACTATGGGAAGGTATTAGCATTCTAAGTATCTGTAGTATTCTACAGGAACCTCTTGTTTGATAGTTGTGTTTTTGTTAATGTTTGTTTTCTAATGGTTATGTGCTAGGGTAAAGACATATGGGTTTGTACACTAAGTATTCTCGCCAAGACGTTGCATCTCGTGCCTACGTATCTTAAAAAGGATGGAATCAGAGCAACCGTAGTTCTTCTTACTAGGGAGAGAACTCTTGACTATGGTCAAGGTTCCAAGGGGAATAAACATCCATAACAATGATACTTATATAGAGTTGACAAACTCTCTAAGTCTATGTTAAAAGACTAACTGGAGGTTTGACTTTAACAAAATCCAAAGGGGAAAAGTGAGTACCCATAACAATGGTACACACATAGAGTTAACAGACTCTAGGCCTAGGTTCTAAGTTGTAGGATTCTTAACAAGGTGTGCTAAAGGTCTTGACTTAACAAAGTAAAAATAATGTAGGTTCTAACTTAAGACTAAGTTGAAAGTCCTAATGACTCTAACAAGGTCAAAGGGATAGGGGAATAAAATGAGCTATCTATGACATTGGGTCAATAGAGAGACTTTCCTTTGGACTAAGGAATACAAGGCAACTCTTGGATGAGAGCTAACAAACTACATCACTTAGGGAAATTATCCAAGCTTAAGCATACATACACATTCATTCAAACATGATCATAGTAACAACCAAGAAAGTAAATGCAAGCATGTGAGAACATCAAGCAAAAAAAAAGGTTACAACCAAGTATTCATCCATAAAAGTTTATAATCA
This sequence comes from Lathyrus sativus, assembly GCA_963859935.3. Lineage (NCBI taxonomy): Eukaryota > Viridiplantae > Streptophyta > Magnoliopsida > Fabales > Fabaceae > Lathyrus > Lathyrus sativus. Next base: position 167,768,938 of record OZ012739.1, on the reverse strand, counting down.
AACCAAATGGTTACAACCAAAAGGTAAACATAGATGTTACAACATCTAAATGGCTATGAAATAAGGTTCTTATAAGACCAAACATGACAAGTGAGTCATGCATAAGTCAAAAAGTTAATTATCATGGGAAAGTTCAAAGATCAACATGCATAAATCATAACAATATTTAAGCATGGATAAAAATAGAGAATCTTGTATAAGTCAAAACATTACTTATAACAAAATTCAAAGTTCAAGATTAACATGCATAAATCATAACAATATTTAAGCATGTATACAAGTCAAGGTAGGTAACATTCAAACATCTTGAACAAAGGTGTGACATGCGTGACAACAACATGTGAATTGTGGTGTATCATTTTAAACAAGTAGGTAACAACCAAGCATGTAAAAGAAATTCAATCATGGATTTGTAAGAAAAAATGAGAAGCATCTCAAGGGAAATTCATACCAACATGTAACAACAAGGGTATCCAAATTCACACATCAAAAAAGGTTCATACAAGCAAAGATAATCAAAGGAATCAATCAAGAAGATCAAGAGAAATCCTAAGAAACCCTAAAAAAGTCACAAACTTTGAACATACACAATTACCAAATAAATATTTTTTTTTTGGGTTTTTCTTGATGTAGACAAAAAACTAGACATTTTCATGAGCATTTATCAAAAAGAGTGGTATCAAAATGATAAAAATCAAAGAAGTTATGATTAATTTAATTTGTGAAGTAAAAAATAAAAACCAAGCATTAAAAATAAGCAGATACCCTCAATGGGGTTTGAACTTACGCCACTAGGGTTATTGGCTCAAAACGTTAGCCATCTGACATGCGCGTGCATTGTGATTCAATAATGGGAGCAAAATAATATATGTAAAACAAGCTTCAAAAAATAAGAAAATAACAAAAGGGTTGATCAGCAGGATCGAACCCAGGCTCACAAGGAAAGCAAGGACACAGCAAGGCAAGGTTCTACCACTGGGGTGGCTGTTACATCCAGTTATAATGCGCTTCTAATTATTTTCATTTTAAGGACAACCCAAAATGGCCACCTCAGCGCCACCTCATGCTAGATCACCTCCTAGTCAGCTTCTCCTTCTTCTTCTTCTTTGCTTCTCTATCTCGTGCCCTAGCTTCATCATCCATGTCCAGATTTTCAAACTTCCATAACTCCTTCATCTCTCAACCATTTTCAATGATATAAATATCAAAGTTGGAGCATATTTCACAAGGATCAAGTATATAACAATATCTTGTCCTAAAAATGACTGAGTAACTCAAAAATTATCCAACAACAGCGCAACACATCAAGAATATCACATGTTAAAAAGTTACATGTGCAATTCATACAATACAAACATTGGTTGGAACATCTAGCATATGATGATATCTACATGTTTGCTTCACAAATGAATCATTAATGGTGCATGAATCATGAGGTTTAAGGAACACGAAGCTTACCTCTTGGAGAAAGTCCAAGGCTTCTTCTCAGCAATTGCAATTGTAAGATAATAACCTCTCCAACCTTGTTGAGCCTTTTGGAGTGTGCTTGAATGATTGAACAAGCTGGAACTGGCTTCTAAAATAGAATATAATCCTTCTTGCAACAATGTGGATTGAAGATGGTGCAGGTTGTTTGAGATGTTACAATAAGGTTTCAAGGATTTGAATGAAGTTTATGGAGTGTCTATAGAAGGTTTGTGAGGTTGCTTTACCAAATACACGAGCAAACTGAGTGTTTGGGGTGTTCTTGCAAATTTGGATGGTTTTTGCAAGAACAAGTGGTAGTGAGTATGCAAGGGGTTGTGAAAGGTTTTGTTAGGGTATTTTATGATTGTTTTCACTGAGGATTGATGTCCTATTTATAGATGAAGTAGAGGGTTTGTGGTCTGGTCAGAATCCAAGTTTTTGGAAATTTGCCCACTTGAAACTCAATTTGCTTGTGATGATGATTTCTCTTGGTTCAAGGGATCAAGTACAACAATTACTGGGTAGAGAGTATGCTTTTGCATATTGAGTGTACTTTGGAGTGTAGAAGGAAGGTAGGGGAATGACTCAAGGCAGATTTCAAGGAAAAACCATACTTTATTAAAGTGGAAGTGTGCACTATATGCCATAAATGGAAAACCTTCTTGGTTCATGCCTTAAAACTTTGTGTAATCACTTGAAATTTCGTGTAACACTTTGATCAAAGAGTATCTTGCCACTAAAAAACTTAAAACACCATGGGTTACAGCGAAATATTGATTATGCATCATGTCATGCCAAGTTAGAACCTTGAATTTCAAGTCTTTTGAACCTCAACGTCTTCTCTTTGAAACTCCTAGCTCACAAATACTATGAAGGAGTTCTTATAATTTTTGAAAAGCCCTAAACACGCCTTACAACTTTCATGTTTTAATAATTTATTGAATCAAAATGGATCATAGTGAAAAGTAGCCTTGAAGTTGACTGAAAAATAGAGTAACAAAGTTGTCTTGAAAAATTTCTAAGTGTTTTGAAATTCTTCCAAACTTTGAAGCTTCATAACTCAAAATCTAAGAATCTTTTATTCATAGGTGGATACGTTTTTAGTACATGAGGATATCTACAAATTGATCTTTGGAACTCGCAAAATGGATGTGTGGATTGGAAGTTATGGCCTTTCAAAGTTGGTACCAAAATTAGGGTTTTTCCATACTTAGAAAAATTTCAAGTTTATCTAAGTTTCCTTTCTTTGCAAGAAACTTCTCAAATATTGATTTCTCACGATCAAACTCATTGATTGTAAAATATCTTGATGAAATTTGGCTTGGATGCTCCAATTTGAACCACAAAACCTAAAAGTCAAAGAGTTGACTTTGTCAGATGAATTTTGAATCAGATGAATTCAACTGTGTGATCTTTAATGTATTTTCCTCTTGGGACTTATCAAACATATTAGGTAGGCTCCAAAGGTATACATGAACATATGGACTCATGTCTCAAGGTTTGGGATCATTCTTTGACCAATAGTCAAAGGAAAAGTTGACTTTTCCTAACAAAACCCTAATTTGGGGCCAGATGCAATTGGGTTTCAATTGACTTGTAGTGAGACCAACTAGCACTTTATTTTTGTTGAATATAAGCTCATTTAATGTATGGGAATTTTATTTAATGATGATAAATCCAAAACTTTGACTGATCAAGCAATAATCCTCTTGATTCCACAGGTGCAAAACCCTAATTTAGATGAACTTCAACAACAAGAAGCTTGAAATAAGGTTAGGGTTAGGAAATAATGCTTGATGCTATAAGATGATAATGGAACCTAGGGATTAAAATTTGGGGTATGACACATGTACTTGCTCATGGCTGCTGTATTGTAATTACAATGCCTTCAACTTGTGATTTAGCTTGTGAATTATTCATGGTTTGCTCTTCTGCTTGCTAATGTTTCTTCTCTTTTCGTTCATGTATTCAATGTGCTTGGTATGAGGAGGACATCAAGGCTTGGTGAAGGGCTCAAAATAATGAGGAATTGGCATGAAGAAGATGGAGTTCTAGGCTGCTTGGTGAGGAACTTTGATGGAGACGCAACAAGGAAACTTGGCATGAAAGGAAAGGCCTTGGAATGAATATGAAAGGAATTGGTGAAATGGTGAAACCATGGTATTGTAATGAAGTCAGGTAGCTTAGATTTTAAGACTTGGTGATAGATTTTGGTTCAAGGTTAGCTTGGCATGAAGACTTGGTACGAGTGAAGAAGAACCTCAAAGTTTGAATTTTATCTCGTGAAGTTTGAATTCGGTCTCCTAGGAATGGTGTTTAGGCTTTGTATTTTGATCACAATTCTATTATAGTTTGTATTTTGTAGTTTTGAATTCAAGTATTGAATGTAATGGCTTGTGAGTTTCCAACTCCCATCTCTTGTAAAACTTGAAACTTATTTTCAACTTTTCTTTTTAGAAAGCTTGTATTTATTTGTAACTTTGAATCCAAATGATTGTAATCACCATTCCAAACTTTGTATAATGTGAAGTTCACTTTGTATCTAGAAAATGTACTTTGGGATTCAATTATTTTTTCACTTCTTGATTTTAATCTTTTATGAATAATTTGGATTTGGAATCTTGTGCTCTTGTCACCTTGAACTCAAATGTTGGAATGTAATCACCTTGGCAACAACCTTAATTCCTCTTGTGAAAATCATGTACCAACATTGAATTTTGAATTCTTTTGACATTTCAGTCTTGTACTTTAGAAACTTTTGTTGCAATTCTCGATTTTGGCTCTTCATGTGTTGTGACGTAGCTTAGAAACTTCTTGATCACTTTTGTAATGACCTTGAAACTTTATCAAATAACCATTCCTTGTAGCACTCTTAGACATCACTATAAACCTTGGTGCTTTTATCCTTAAATTTTTCACACCTTTTCCATTTCTTCCATGAACTTTCCTTTGAGATTAGAATGTGATTTCTTCAAGAAAAGTCTTACGTGACCAAGAAATACATGGGATCCCTCCTTTGCCCTTTTTGCATCAATTGAAAGAAATATTATTTATCAGAAGAAACTACTAAAAAAATAAAGATCACAAGCAAATCTATAGTAGATACAAAATAGGATGCTCATGGCCTCCATCTAAGAGATCATGACCAAGGGTCAAATGATCATCTTAAAGAAATGAACACCCACATTGCAAAATGCTAAGATAAGAGAAATAAAAAGGTAGGAAAAATTTGGGGTATGATAGATGCCCCTATCTAATTGTCTTGAACCCGAGAAAATGAACAGCTGCACGGGCTTCATTTTTAAGGTAGAAGTCAACTAGATACAAGAAGACCCAAAACATTGTTTGACAAGAATGTAAAATGCAATGCAATGAGATATAGAAATGGGATAGCAGGATGAAAATTTTAAACAAGACATCTGAGATTCTTTGCATTACCAAAGCAGTATCTCAGTGCAAGAGATGAAATTCTCCAAGTTGCGCAAAGCAATACCTTATGACCTAAGGCTCTTCGGAGATTTTTAGAGTAGCTTAACAAAGAAATAAGTTTATTTGCATCGTATACAGTAGTACCTTATAAGTTAAGGATCTTCAGGGATATTCGGAGAAGTTTCCTACAAAAGGGGAAATGAGATTCTCTAAACCAATGAAGCAGTATCTTATTGATCAAGATATTCCAACATGTGGAATGATACCTCAATTGTATCTAAGATTCTCCAAGGATACTAGAGAAGTGTCTCAAACAGGCACGTGAGACTTTCCAAATCATGCGAAGCAGTACCTTATGAGTTAGAGCTCTTTGGGGATACTAGAATAGTATCTTAGCAAAACATGAGGCTCTTTTGGTGGTATGAAGTAGTACCTTATGAATTAAGGTACTTCAAGGACATAGAATTATCTCAAATAAGAAATGAGATTCTTTAAATTGCACAAAGAAGTACCTTATAGGTTAAGGCTCTTTGAGATTTGTAAGTGCTCTTGATTGGCTGCATTTTGTGGCAAAACATTAGTGTATGTATGAATGTCATGTCTGATGTTGATACATTCATAATATGGACTGTGCAGGGTAAGTCAACTCAACTAACTATAAGTTAAGCTGGATGTCATACTCAATGTTATGACATAGGTCGTATGACATCAAGCGCAGGTTTGTTATTCTGGTAGCTAGAACTCAGGAAACAAATCAGAAGCTCAAGCTGGAATGCAGGAGACATTTTAGAAGCCCTAGGGGAACTAATATGTACCTGATTAAAGTGGCAAGCGTGCAGAATAGTGAAGAGAGGATTTATTATGGATAAAACCTAATTTATGCACCAAGGCCCAAAGGACTGAAGCAGCTATAAATATTAGAAGGAGCAATTCTGAAGAGCAGCTCTTGATAGAAGATTAGAGAGTGCTAGTTAGAGAGTCCTTGGTAAGTGAAAAAGGCTAGTCTTCACGTGTAAAGTCTGTTTAGGAATACTTGTAATCCAAGTAATTGTCTGGTTGATGATTGCTTTGGTTAGGTAGATTCTAGGCTGTATCTAACTCAAAGCTGTGAAGCAAGAGTGTGTGAGTTCCTTGATCAAAGTTGTGAAGCAAGATCAAGGTTTGTATGAAGTGTCTCTTCATATTGATTTATGTAATTGTTTAATATCACTGTTGTGTGATTGAGGGGGAGTGAGTGGGTATACTCAGGTCTAGAGTGTCTCTAGGTTGAAGTGTCATTGGGTAGAGATTAAGTGAGAAGTGCAAATTGGTGGTTTGACTTTGAATTGATTATGCTAATAGTGAAATTCCTCCCTGGCTTGGTATCCCCCAGATGTAAGTGTTGTTGACACTGAACTGGATGAACATTTGTTGTGTTATTTACTGCTTTCATTTACAGTCTAAATAGTTAGTGCAGTAGTCAATGTCACAGTGGATGTTATAACTTTGGTAATAACATCCATCGTGTGCCTGCCAGAATTTTCAATTGGCATCAGAGCAGACACCCTGCCTGTTTACTCTGGGTGAGATCTAGGGAAATAAAATTCTGGTACTATGGATAAAGATATAGGATTCACCAATAGACCTCCAATTCTGGATGACTCTAATTATAACTATTGGAAGCCTAGGATGATTGCATTACTAAGATCCTTAGACAACAAAGCTTGGAGAGCTGCAAACTCTGGCTGGGAACATCCTGTGAAGACTAACAAGGATGGAGCATCTGTGCAAATTCCTGAAGAAGAATGGACCAAAGAGCAAGAGACATTGGCTCTTGGAAACTCTAAAGCATTGAATGCACTTTTCAATGGTATAGACAAAAACATCTTCAGACTGGTCCACCACCGTGAACTAGAAAAGGATGTTTGGGACACTCTCAAAACCACTAATGAGGGAACTTCCAAGGTCAAAATGTCTAGACTTCAAATGCTGACCACAAAATTTGAAAGTCTAAGAATGAAGGAAGATGAGACTATTCATGAGTTTTACATGAATGTTCTTGAGCTAGCAAACACATCAGGAGCTTTAGGAGAAAAGATGACGGATGATAAACTTGTAAGGAAGATTCTAAGGTCATTATATAAAAGGTTTGCTATGAAAGTGACAACCATTGAAGAAGCTCAAGACATATGCCACATGAAGGTGGATGAACTCATTGGTTCTCTCCAAACCTTTGAGATGGGAATGTGTGATCATGCTGTGGAGAAAAAGAGCAAAAGTATAGCTCTTGTCTCAAAGACTGCTGATGACTCAGATGATGAAAAAGAGGAGAATCTGTCTGAAGCAATAGCCTTGCTTGGAAAATAGTTCAACAAACTGGTCAAAAGGATATGTGCTAAGACTTATTCCAAAAGCATGACAGTTGACAAAGAGAAATCTGAAGATAAAGTAAGCCAAGGCAAAGGTGCACAGTGCCATGAGTGTGAGGGATATGGACACATTAGAAAGGAATGCCCAACATACCTCAAGAAGAAGGGAAAAGGCCTAACTGTCACTTGGTCTGATGAAGATTCAGAAAGCGTTCAGAAGGAGAATCTTCCAAACATGTCACTGTTCTTAACAGTGTGTGTATATCTGATGGTGACTCAAGTGAAGAAGAGTTGACCTATGAGGAGCTTGCAGCCTCATATCAAAAGCTTCACATCAGAAGTACAGAACTGTATCAACAATGAGAGCTTCAGAAGAAAATCATTAAGGAGTTAGAAGCTGAAAAGAGAGAGCATCTGGCCACAATAGACACACTCAGAGAAGAGGTAAATGAGTTGAAAGGTCAAAAGGATCAAATGGCTAAATCCATAAGGATGCTAAACTCTGGGACTGACACCCTAGAAGAAATCCTTCAGAGTAGTCAGACTGTAGGAAATCGGTCTGGTCTAGGATTTGTTGAGAAACAAAATCCTGTCTTGAAACTCAAGAGGTTGCAGCCTGAGATTCAAAAGTTACAAAGGATGTTGTCGCTACTGCGAAAATCGGTGCCGGCTATGACAGAAGAGTCGCCACCGTGCGTTATTTATCCCAACGGAGGGAAAGGAAACGCTCAGAGTAAACCTAACGCAAAATGGGAAAGGAATGGTCGTTGCAACCAAATTCCTGGATTCGGGAGTCGATTACGCAAGGGGAAGGTATTAGCACCCCTCACGTCCGCCGTACTCGACGGGATCCACGCTTGTTTTCTGGTACGGATTGTTATTCTACCTACTCTACAGGTCAGGGGACAAAAAGGAAAGAAAATGAGAAAAGAGACTCGATAGAGCTTCGTCGCTCTATGCCTACGTATTCCCTCGTGCAATGGGAAAGTCAGAGTCTACGTAGTTCAGCTAACTATAGATTAAGGGGGGAAGGTTGCTCGCTAGGATACGGCATCCTATGCCTACGTACTTTCATACAACATGAAAGATCAGAGCAAACGTAGTTCGGGCTATGGAAGACACAAGCTTGTCTGACTGTTTTTTATTACCTTCAAAAAGGGTTTTTCTTGATTAAGAGTCCAAGCAGACAAAAATGACACTTGGATGTTTGTTTTGAATCTTTTACGAAAGAAGTGTTTTTTGGTTTGTTTGCAATCTCTGACGCACTAGAGACTATGATTTGAGAGTGACTACGTCGCGTGTCACCTAAAGGGTGCCACACTAAGCAGTCAGACTACTGGAAAGAAGCTCTCTAGCAACCCTTTCTCAAATAGCTTAAGGCTCGTGACGTACGACATCGATTAACCTTATTACTGTATTTTTGAGTTGTTTTGAGATAAGAAGAGAAAGAAGCTCTAAAAAGCCTAGGGTTAAAAAGGGAATAAAAACTAACCTAATGTTGTCATGCATGGATAAGAATCCTAATGTCTGTCATATTCCCTCCTGCACAGAGGAAATCAGAGATCCTAGGGGATAAACGGAAAAGAAAGCAAGCAAATACAGTAAAATGCATGCAATGCAGCAATACAAGCGAGGCAAGGGAGTCCCACTCAACCTCGAACCTGGGGAAACAACAGGCAAAGTGAATCAACATTCACTTCAAACCTAGGGGGCAAGCTGCACAAGCTAACAAAAAATACAGAAAACAAAACCCCAAAGCCGAGGAGGCAGCCCAAGCAGCAGCGCCAAACTCCTACAGCAAACAGCAGCTCTGACAGCAATAGATGATTAACCAGCAAAAAGTTGACAACACCAACCTTCATCTTCATGAATAACTCCCATATTCAAGCTTCAATAAACTTTCAATCTTCAACAAGCACCCAGCTTAAGCAAGCTCAAACCCCAACCAGTAACCAGCTTCAGCAAGCTCCTGACTTCAACTTCAACAAGCAGTAAAACCCTAGCTTCAACAAGCTACCTCATCGTTTCCTTTACCAAGCTTCAACAAGCACCTCCAAGGGAGAATTATTCAACAAGATCAAGCTGAAGTGCTAAGAAACTCAATGACAACCAAGGGAAGTCACTGAGAACTTAACACTGTGAGAGACTGGCATCCTCAAAATTCTACTTTTAAAGCATGCCCTTCATCTCTCCTAAGGAGAGATGTGACTTCTTTAAAAGGAATTTATGTCATTGGATTGAATGGAGATGGACAAGATACCCCATGTTTGAAGAAAGAAGCAAAACTAGTCTAATGCTCTTCCTAAAACCCTAATTCTCCTAAGCTCCTAACAAGCACTCCAACAGATGAGAGAATCTTCACATCCAAGCTCCTTCAAGCTCTCTAAAGCACCTTCAATTAGTCTTCATGATCACCCAAGCTCAAAAGCAATACCACCCTAGTCTAAGGGGAAATATTGAATCAAACTAGCCAAATTAGTTCATCAGAAACTCATAGCAGTTAGTCCTAAAACTAATTCTACTTAAAATACCAAACATGATTGTAAAATCCTACAAAAATTACTAAGGGTTCCTAAACCTCTTATGAATCTTTCACACAAAAACCAGGGGGTTAACCATTCATTTGGACCCTAAACTATGCCCTAAGCCTAAAGGTATCAACTTAAAACCCTAATTCTAAACCACCTAATGTTCAATGCTCAAACTAGCCTAGAATTCTCTCATAAAAATATGAGAAAATTACTATGGTTACATGCATCTCTAAGCTATCTAGCCCAAAAATAATCAACTCAAAATCATACACCAATCAGCCACAATAAAATCAACAAAATCATGTATCAACCATATTCAAAATAAGAGCAATTAAACTTCAAAAACTCAATAAAATCCTAAAATGCATGAATTAATTATTTTTCAATCCTATTAAATTCTAGACTCTTTAAGGAGTCAGGGGAAAAAAACCTGGCCTAAAAATGTTTATATTTCTATTTGTTGTGAATTAATTCCTAAACTATATGCAAAACAAAAAAAATAAAAGAAATTAAAGAAAATTAATAACAGTGCGTGACAAATAGCAATTGGATCAAGTTATTTCCAGACTGGGCCCAAAGGAGGGGTGCGCGTAGCAAGTTCTGACTAAGCCCAAACTTCATAAGAAAATCAGAGAAAAAAGAAATGGAAAATTGGAAAATGTATGTGTGAAATAGCAATTGTTTCACGTTGTAATTCAGGCTGGGCCCAAACCTGGGGTGTTGATAGCAACAACTCATTAGGCCCATTCAACATGAATTAATGAAACGAAGCGTTTCATCAACTCAGCTTCTCTTCATAAACCAACTTTCAATCGTGGCCGTGGATTTGTGTTTTGGTCAATGGTCAGAGCCTCATCTAAGGGGTATGGTTCATCTTCTCCAAATTTCAAATATGGGAGGGAAGTGCACAGGACGGTGGCCGGAGCTTGGTGCCACCGTCTTCTCTGGCGAGGCAACTCCAAAACCTCATCAATCAAGCCACCAAAAAACCCTAATCTACTCCAAATTTCACCCTGAGTTCAAATATACACTCCAATTTTATTGATTCCCCTCCAATTTTCAAACCCGATAAAAGTTGCAGAAGATTCATCCAATCTTGATCAACTTAATTCTTAAAATCAAAGGCCCTAGCATGAACTACATTCTTCCCTGATCAATTCTCACCATTTAATCATGATTAATTCCTCAAGAACCACAAGTTCTACTCCTCAACAGAAAATGCGCCACCCTAGTTTTTGTCATTAAACCTCCATTTTTTCTACCAGAATTCATCTAGTCAACATCTATAACCTATCTATGCATCAAATGCTAAGCAAATCCCTCTGAATAATGCTATAGGATGGAAGTTGCATACCTGGAAAATTTGGATGAACAGAGTATGAAATCCTTTGAATCAAGCTTCAATTCGCTCCAGATTCCTTCAACAATGCCTTGTGAAGCTTCTACAACCACCAATTTGTCTTGAATTTGCCTTGATCACCAAAACCAATTCTTGATGGCAGCTCTGCAACTTAATTTGCTTAATCACGATTCTCTTCAATTCAAGCCACAAAATCCTCCAGATTCAATCAGAAACTCTTTATGAAGCTTTTGCAATCAATGATTTGTATTGAAACCACTCCAATTTCAGAATTCGAATCTTGATGCAATGAAGAAATTTTCAATGGCTCTTTCTCATTTCACTCCAATTCTCACCCAAAAACCCAACTAAATCAGTTATACATCTTATATAGAGTGTGTTAGATCAATCTAGAAAGTTCTGGAATGACTCAAATGATAATTTCAATTTCTCTTGCAATGGAAAATCTCATGAGTTTCTCTCTTATGACAGTCGGGTTCTGGCCAGTTCAGTAGCTTGCTTTTACTTGAATTTCTCCTCAGATGATAATTAGAAGTGATTGGAAATGGTATTTGCCTTGTAGCTGATCTTATGAGGTGTTTTGCATATGTTGCTTACACATGAAGTTACCAAATGCAACCATCTGAAAATGACCTCAATTGCCAAAAGTGACAATGCCATCATCTTTAAAATGTTGATTCTGATCAAAATGATATGCCACATGCCTTGTTTTGACCATAAATCATGAAATTCCATTTTTGACTTTTAAATGACTTTAAATTCTTCACTTAAAGACCATTTCAAACCAACTTCTCATATGATCCAATTAAAACCCTCCTTGATGCATGGTAAAGGTTAAAACACTATTTTGAGCAACTTTCTAGTTGAACAATTTTCCATTTGAGGAGTGGAAGATGGAGATTTTGGCACATGCTTGAAAATGACCTATAATCACAAATGCCCAAAATACCCCTGGATTGCCAAGATCATAACTTGAGTTCCACAAATACCCTTTAGGACTTCTAGTACTCTATGGAAAGATAAGATCAAGATATACAACTCTTATGTTGGCCAAGAATCCATTTGAAAACTCCTTGAAGGGCAAAAGTTTCTTGGAAGTCAAGTGACTTTCACAGATAAATTTCAGTGTCCTCTGGTGACCTGTAATTTGTAAAGACCATAACTTGAGTTCTACAAATCTTCTTGAAGACTTCTAGTTCTCAAATTAAAGGTATTGAGAAGATCTACAAGTTTCATGTTGGCCAAAGATCCATTTGAAACTTGTATTTTGACTTATATGGCTTTGAAGTTAGGCACTAAACATGGGATCTTACACTGAAACCCTAATTTAGCAACTTCCCACATCTTGATCTTTCTTTGCTTAACCTTGGCACAACACCACACATGTATCAACATACCAATTCATGAATCCCATGACCTCAAAGTAGGCTTTGATGCTCTCCAACTACTCAATTGAATCAGGGTTGGCCCAGATGAAACCCTAGTTGACTGCACTTCAACTGTGGCTCTCATACTTGAATCAATGACTTGCCTCAACTTCAATATGGCCCTCTAGGAATCCCATGAGATCCATTCACACCTTAAATTCCCATTCCATTCTTCACATCCCACTGATGATTCTCAATATTCCTCAAGATAGGAGCAAACCCACATGTAGGCACTCAAACTTCTCAAGACTTCAAATCTCTTCTTGATGACTTGAATGATTTCTCAAACTTGGATAACACTTCTTGCTAGGCTCTTCTCTTGATGGACACCCTTGATCCCTTTTTAGATGCATGCTATGCTATGATATGCAAATGATTGAACTATGTACATTATGTACCTATGCAAATGAAATGCAATGAAACACAAATCAGGCAAGAAAAGGTTGAGCAAATTTTGGGGTGCAACAACTGCCCCTATTCAAACGGCTTGGACCCGACTGGGTGAAGAGCGAACGGCCTTCGAACAATCGAGGTACGAGACAGTTGAATACCAAGAAACCCGGAAATTTTCCAACCGCAGAAATAAACTGCCCTGCTTGGGGAACGACATCCACCAACTGAATCTGGTTGTTACAGCAACATTTGACCCAACGTCTGATAATAATTCTGATTTCAACTTCAGCCACCTATGTAACGCCACAGGTGCTGAACAATTTCCGCTAAACACCTTCGTCCACAACCTTGTCAACACAAGAAGAGAAACAAATTCGTCAACACGAATAGAGATTCTGTCGTCACAGGAGTAACCTTGTCCACATCTGGACCCCAAATTTTGCCGAATCACGAATAAGTACAAATCAGTCCACGTCAGGACTCACATCTCCATAACACAGGAATAGAACTTTGTCCACGTTAGGACGCTTGTTTCGTCAGCACGAATAAATCTCCACTTAAACTTGTCCACGTCAGGATTCCACCTGCCGTCAACACGGAAACATCCCGACGACTTCGCTGGGGATGACTCGTCTATATTTCGTCAGCCCGAGGGGATCCTATCAACATAGGAATAAATTGTCCATGTCCGGAATAGATCGTCCAATTTAGGCATAAACTTTTCCCCGTTAGGAATAAACTTTTCCTCGTTAGAAAATAAACCTTTCCCCGTTAGGAAACAAACCTTTCCCCGTTAGGAAACAAACCTTTCCCCGTTAGGAAATAAACCTTTCCCCGTTAGGAAATAAACCTTTCCCCGTTAGGAAATACACCTTTCCCCGTTAGGAAACAAACCTTTCCCCGTTAGGAAATAAACCTTTCCCCGTTAGGAAACAAACCTTTCCCCGTTAGGAAATAAACCTTTCCCCGTTAGGAAACAAACATTTCCCCGTTAGGAAACAAACCTTTCCCCGTTAGGAAACAAACCTTTCCCCGTTAGGAAATAAACCTTTCCCCGTTAGGAAACAAACCTTTCCCCGTTAGGAAATAAACCTTTCCCCGTTAGGAAATAAACCTTTCCCCGTTAGGAAATAAACCTTTCCCCGTTAGGAAATAAACCTTGTTCACGTCAGGACTCACGCCTCGCCAACACGAAGAAAGATAAATTTGTCCCCGTTAGGACTCGTGCATCTTGTCAACACGAAGAACTATAACCTTGTCCACGTCAGGACACACATTTCACCATTACAAAGAAAGATATCTGCTGGGAATAAATGGCCCACGAAGAGTAATCAATTTTGTCCCCGTCAGGATTCCATATTCCGTCAACACAGAGAAATCGAATCTGTCCATGTTAGGACTAGCATATCTCGTCAACCCGAGGAAATCAATCTGTCCACGTTAGGACACCCACTTCACTAGCACGAAGAAATCCCGTCAATAAATTGTCCATGTCAGGACTCATATCTCGTCAACACGAGGAACTACTATCAACATATGCAATAAAGTTTTGACGATCTCCGGGGAAATACTCCTGTCAACCAGTAAGAAAATACATCCGTCTGTTCATACAGGAAGATACTCTGAAATATAGTTTCTCTGCCTATCCCTGCAGTAACTAACTCTGTTGGTCCTAACCCATAAATCTTTTGGTGCTGACGTGACAACGACTTTGAGGAGGACCCCACAGGGGATATTTGGAAACCAAACTGTCAGACGCCTGTTTCGATAACCGGCGGCAGCTTCTGAAATTTGATTCATGAAACCCTTTGACGTTGACGTAACAACAAATTTGAAGAAAATAATCCGCTGTCCAGATAAGAGAAACTCCAACAAGCAACTCTGGCGGGGAAAACGAGAGAAATTTAAGCAAACAACTCTGCTCGGGGTCAAAGAGAAACTTAACCCATTAACTCTATGGGGAAAATAGTAAGATGAACCGTATCATCACACGTCTCACGGCGAGACCTCGAATGTCTGGTAATAGATCTGAACTAGAACTCCGTACTCCTGCTGAGCAAATACACCTGAAAGCCCAAAGGTTAACCAACCTGATTTATGTTTCAAAAGGCGTATGTTTAAAAATGGCGTAAGGCTCCGTACGACAGGAAATGCTACGCGTTTGAGTAGATGCAAATATGACAATATATGCAAATGAAAATGCAGGCTCAAACTGCCGGGGCCATTCTGATAATGATGTCTCAACAACATGAATGCTGAGGGTAACGCCAACTCCGCTGGGGAGAACAAGCATCACAAAATATCCTGGCGAAATAAACGCCAGAAATACAACCAACTATGCCGGGGAGAGACGAAACACCAATTTCCACTGGGAGGAAAGAACAAACACCCTGCTGGTGAATAAACTTAGCTGGGGGAGAAGCGACACTTATGGGCAAAACACGCTGTCTAGGCACAGTTTACAAACTCGGAGCCTCGGACTTTGCTGAGGATCAACATCCTGTCAATGGCATGACGACCTGTGGGAATCAAGAAAACCATCCTTCGCGGATATAGACCTTTCGAACCAACAACTCGATTAGCTACTGCGGGAATCTCCAATGCCGGAGACTAAACATGCCCATCTTCGATTTGCTGTGGAGCGCAACCTCTGCAGGGGACGTTGATTTTGACTTGCCGGGATTAATCCTATTGACGGCCTTCCATGAGGACACTCTCCTGGGGAATATAATTCCCTCCTCCGGGAAGGGATAGATGTCATTTTGAATCTCGGAGATAAGCTGCGACTAGCTGAGGGAATACAATTCCTGATCCTTTGCTCCAAAGGTAAGAACCCTGCAAAACACAAATCAGACAAAACAGGCCTATACAACAGAGTCTATCCGGGTTAGCGTCTGTGACATTACTTCAGTCAATTCGAAGTTTTAACAATTATTGGCGAGGGCCAGCAAGATTATGTAAGTGCAAGTTTATCAAAACATCGGCGTCTTTCACAAACAAAACAGTAAAGAACAAGCATCAAGTACTGAATAACATGTTTTATTGATAACATGCCTCTAAATAGGCAAAGTTTTGTACACTGGATGCAACTCCTGAAAAGAGGAAGTTACGCACACACATACGTACATATATGCACAAGAAGCATAAATAAAACACAAAACAATATTTGTATACATGTCAGCAACGTGACACAGACAAACACCATGAGCTGCTCCTCCTATGACTCGCCTGACTCTGCGCTTTCTAGGTACTCGATCTTCGGAAGAGATTGTTTTTGGATAGACAGCCCCCAGGTACTCCCAAACCACTAAGCAATGCCGTATCAAATCCGGACCGCAATCATTTGCTTTTTCAATCCCTAACTTTTGCGTGAACCGCCCTTTGCGGGTTTTCAATTCACTGGGATACCCTTTTTTGCCGAAGTCGCCCTTTTCAGGTTTTCGCCTTCGCAGGTGTACATTTTTCAATTTTATCCCTAACTTTTGCCCGAACCTTTTATTCATTTTTTATGGTTCGCCGGGATGCCCCATTTTTTCCTGGACTCTCTTTTTACTGTCCAGCGGGTCACTTTCAAGCAAAGTATTTTTTAACCGCGTCCGAATTCACAGGAGACGTAAAGTCTTCACCATCCATGGTGGATAGTAACAAGGCTCCTCCAGAGAAGACTTTTCTGACAACGTAGGGACCTTCGTAATTAGGAGTCCACTTGCCCCTGTGATCTGTTTGTGGTGGGAGAATCTTTTTCAAAACAAGATCGCTTGTCTGAAAGCTTCGAGGGCACACCTTCTTGTCGTAAGCTTTCTTCATCCGGCTCTGATATAACTGACCGTATGCTAAAGAAGCCAGTCTCTTCTCGTCCATTAAGCTGAGCTGATTCAGTCTATCTTTAACCCATTCTGACTCGTCAAGTTGGACATCACGTAAAACCCTCAGGGAAGGAATCTCAACTTCCAACGGTAACACCACCTCCATCCCGTATACCAATGAGAAAGGGGTTGCCCCGGTTGATGTGCGTACCGTCGTACGATAACCGTGCAAAGCGAAAGGTAGCATCTCGTGCCAGTCCTTATACGTCACAACCATCTTCTGAACAATCTTCTTTATGTTCTTATTGGCCGCTTCGACAACGCCATTCATCTTGGGCCGGTAAGGAGAAGAATTGTGATGCTCAATCTTAAAATTCTGACACAACTCTTCCATCATTTTATTATTCAAATTTGAACCGTTGTTGGTGATGATCCGCTCAGGGATTCCATATCTGCAGATAATATCTCGTTTGATAAATCTGGCCACCACTTGCTTGGTCACGTTGGCATATGATGCTGCTTCCACCCATTTGGTGAAGTAATCGATTGCCACCAAAATCTACCGGTGTCCGTTTGATGCCGTAGGCTCAATTTTGCCAATCATGTCGATTCCCCACATCGAGAAAGGCCACGGTGATGACATCACATTCAGAGGACTTGGAGGCACATGGATCTTGTCTGCATAAATCTGGCATTTATGACACCTTTTTGCAAACTTGAAACAGTCTGTTTCCATAGTCAGCCAATAGTAACCTGCCCGCAGCAGTTTTCTTGTCATAGCATGCCCGCCAGCATGTGTACCAAATGTACCCTCATGTATCTCTTCCATGAGCAACTTCGCCTCTTTCTCATCTACACAGCGTAGCAACACCAAGTCGTGGTTTCTTTTGTATAGGACACCATCCGGATTCAGATAGAAATTGCCAGCCAATCTCCTGAGAGTCTTCTGATCTCGACTGGATGCCCCAGCCGGATACTCCTTGTTCTTCAGGAAATTTTGGATGTCAAAGTACCAGGGTTTACCATCGGGAGCCTCGTCAATGGAGAATATGAAGGTAGGCCTATCGAGCCGAGACATAACAATCCAAGGTGCCCCGACATTCCACCGATATATGCAAAGCCATGTTGTGCTCCCGACCCCTGGGTGTTAGGTCAAAATCTGTGAAACCCAGGCTATGTCCAGCATTGACATGTGCCATTACCCCCTCTAACTGATTTACAGAAACTTCTTGGGGCACGAATGACGTATCTAGTATTTTCAGCAAGGCGTTCCGGTGGGCCTCGAAACATAATAACAATGACAAGATAGAAATCTTCGATGGCGTCTGCTGTAGGTGTTCAACAATTTTGTAGTCGCTTTTGCGAATCAGTCTCATGAACTCCTCTACGTCCTTGAGCAACGTATCCTTTTCTTTCGACTGAGCAGGCCCGCTTTCATTTACTTTGGCTTTACCTTTGGCCAACCACTCTGCTTCTATTTCAGGTGAGGTAAAGATCCTTCCGTTACGGGTTATGCCCCCCGTTCCAACGACATTATCAACAGCCCCAGCTGGCTGATTATTCACCACAATCTTTTCACTGTTGCAATATGCTTCTAACCCGTATGTCCACGGGACAGCTTTCGTACTCTCAAAGGGAACAGGCCCCGCTCTAGTGATTGTAATAGTTGGCCGCTTGGCGGGCGCCGTTATCGTTATAGTCTTTCTCGGGATTGTCACCGTTGCAATATCATTCTGCTTATCACATAATGCCTCCACAGGCTTCTCAACCGCAGTTCTATCAAATTGGAATGTTCCTTTTTCAATCATGGCCTGAATGCCCTGCTTCAAATCAGTACAACCCTCGGGCTGGGTCCAACACTCTAAACAGTATTCATCACAACCAGGGAATACTCCCCCTCTGAGCAACCTGCTTTTCACCTCGCTCAATGGCGTCTTCAGTTCGTTAACATCCATCACCAAGTTCAAATTTTCTTCCGTCAAGAAAGCATTTGCCCCATGATTAGGCATAGGTTGTTGTACAATATTAGGCCAAGTTTGACCAAAATTGATGGCTTTACTGTCCAACAAATCCTGAACTTTATGCTTGAAAGCATGACAAGATTCAACATCATGTCCGGGTGCCCCTGAATGGAACTCGCAGTGCTTATTAGCGTCATATCCATAAGGAAGTGTCGGTCCTGGAGGCGGTTCCAAAGTTCTTTTCTCAACCAAATTCAACCCCAACAATGTCTGAAGAAGCTCTGCATATATCGACGGAGGCTTATCAAATACCCTCTTCGGCTTTGCATTCTTAAACCTTTTCTGACCCTGATTCTGCCTTTGCTGCTGCTGTGGTTGTTGCTGCTGCTGTTGTTGTTGAGGAATTGGAATAGTAACACTGGCTATTTGTTGAGGTTGGCTATACTGATTTCTGCCTCTGCCCCGGCCTCTGCCACCGAATACAGCGCTTGTATCACCTTGTCATCTTCCGCCGAACGCCTTTCTCGCACCCCCGGATGAAGTAGATTCTCCTGCCTGAATCTTCCCAATTTTAATTCCATTCTCGATCCTTTCTCCCATAAGGATCATATCGGAGAAGCTGCCCATCGAAACATTGAGTAACTTGTCATAGTACATTCCTATAAATGTCCCCACAAACATGTCATTCATCTCCATTTCAACCAAAGGAGGATGCACCCTAGTTGCCATATCGCGCCACCGCTGCGCATACTCTTTGAAACTTTCACCGCTTTTCTGCGACAGACTCTGCAACTGAACTCTGTTTGGCGCCAAATCGCTGTTATATTTGTAATGCATAACAAAAGCATCAACCAACTGCTTCCAGCTCCTAATCTGGGTGGGCTTCAGTCCCATGTACCATTCCAATGATGGTCCAGATAAGCTATCCTGAAAGAAATGCATGAGCATCCTTTCATCATTGGAATATGCAGACATCCTTCTATAATAGGAACGTACATGGACCTTTGGGCAGGTATCTCCTTTGTATTTGTCGAATGTTGGAGCCTTGAATTTCAATGGCACCCTCAGCCCTGGTACCAACCCCATGGTAGTCATGTCTAACCCAGCGGAGTTCTGATCAACCACCCCTTTCATCTGCTCCTCTAGCATCCTGATCCTCTGAACAGGGTCAATAGGGCCTTCATGTCCCATACCTCTTCCTAAAAAAGCGTCCTCCTGTTGATCCATATTCCAGTCATTGCCATACCCATCGTAACCCATGTTACGGCCAAATCCTTGCTGATTGAACACAGGACCCTGTCCTCGGTTGCCGAACCCTTGATTGACCCCAGCAGGTCCAAAACCATTGTTGAAAGGAAATGCTCCAGCGTAGTTGTTATTCACATTACCGAACCCACCATTACCGTAGCCATACCCCTGATTGTTGCCGTAACCGTCATTACCGAAGCCTTGATTGTTGAACCCGAATTTCCCGTCCTGATTGACATTGCCATACCCATTGTTTCCAAAGCCAACATTGTCGACGAATCCTTGATCGGCATCCACATTGTTGCCTTTGTTGTTAACAACATGCCCGTCACCACCATTTCCAGTATTACCATTACCAGCGCCAGCGCCTGCACTAGTACCAGTGTTTCCGTTGACAGTCACAACAGGTGGAGTAACTACCGGTACCTCATCCTCCCGGTGAGGAGTTCCAACATAATTGTGGTCAGTATTGCCATTTCCGTTTGCCCACGTCAGCAGCGGCTGCACCAAGGTCTGAAGATTCTCTTGGCCCTTGGCCATGCTCTCCATAGCTTGCATGAACAGAGTCAGCTTCTCACGGATTTCCTGCATCTCGACCTGAACTTGATCCATTATCTTCTTGCAGTTGTTCATGGTTGAATAGTGGTGGACTCTCTGGTCGTCAATCCTGAAAAAACCTGTGAGATGCAGGAAATAAGATACAGATTCAATAAGTAACGGCAATGCAAAATGAATATGCAGATGCAATATGTGTCTGTGCGTTAGGGAGATCAACCCCTGAATCTAGTGCCAAAGTGCTAGTGCAGTGATAGTGATAAGAAGCTTGGATTCATGTACGGAGAAAAACATCTCATATATTGCTGAAAATCCCGACAAGGCAGAAATACAATCTCACTGAGTGTACAATAACAAGAAGGCATGACCTCAACCAACAATCCTGGTGATGGCCAGCACAATGCAAATAAAGCATATACAACAGTGCATAAGGTAATCAAGAGCGACCATAGGCCTGATACTCTTCTAACAATCTCTTAGTCTTGGGGTGATCCGGCTGGGAAAGCAACCCTTCAACGAGTGAGTCTCTTTGTCTGATAACATGCTGGAGATCCCCAATGGATTCCTCCCAAACACCTTCTCCAAAGCACTCCTCTAGCTTTTGCTTCTGGGATGCAGACTCTTTCTTGCGCTTGATAACTTTGTTCAACGAATTCTGAATGTCGTATCTCCGCATAACCTCTTCTTTAAACTTTTTCTGGCTAGCTTTCAACTGATCTTCTAGTTCAGAGACCTGCAGCTTCAGTTTGTCTTCTCTTTCTTTATTACCGGTCAGTGTGGCATTCCAAGTTTTGTTGAATGTGGAGATCTCCCGGTAGGCTACATCAAGTTCTTTCTTCTTAGACTCCAGCATATCATGAGAGCTCTTGAAATCTATCCCCAAACGTTCACGCTTCTTTCGTTGTTCAGTCAGTTCGGCACCTAACTGGTTCACCAGCTTTGTTTGTTGTTTGAAGGAATATACGGCTTCATTCCTTTCGTTCCTGAGTTGCACTAGCTCTTCTTCCAACTTCTCGTTGGCTTTGATCAACTCTTCTTTCTCCTTCACAACTTGCTCATATCTCTCAATAGGCACAGTATTTGGCTCCTCAACTACGAGGGGAGCAGGAGGTAATACTGCAGGAAATGGCATCAGCGCCTGCTTTGCCCTATCTTGGATCCAGACCTTGTACGGAGCGTAGGCTTGACAATCATTCTTACCCAACAATGGCTTACCCCTTTTGTTGATGTTATTCCAAGCATGCCGAATCTTGGACAACAATTCTCCACTCAGTTTACCCGTGAAGTACAGAGATTCCTGCACTTCCTCCTCTTTTGGCGGGCTTCTCAAAGCATAACCGAATTGCCTGATCAACAATGACGGATTGTAGTTAATGCACCCTTTCCTCCCAATCAGAGGAACGTTAGGATACCCTGTGCAGCTGTAGATAATCTCAGATCCCAGTAAATCCCTATCAAAACAGACAACATCTTCTGAAGAAAGCCCCATCAGACGCTCAGACCATTCCACCGTAGCTGCAGACTCAACAAAATACCCTTCTTGGGTAAGTGACTATCAAACCACATATACAACAAAGGCACACAACAAGAGACGTTCTTGCCCCTCCTATTCTCATTCTTATAATGCAGAGAGTGATAGAAATCTCCAATCAGTGTAGGCACAGGATTGCCTGAAGCAAATATATGGAATGCATCCAGATCCACGAAGTCAGGCATGCTAGGGAACAGTATAATGCCATAGATACACAAAGCAAGGATAACATTAAACACACTCCAACAGCCACTCTTGGCATACTCTTGTGCTTTCCCAACCAAAAACTTAAGAGAGAAACCCGAAACTCCATTCCACGAGGTTAACAGCAACTCTGAGGAATCTAAATGCAAGGCAACAACCAAATCCTCCAGCTATCATTTGTGATAAATTTTCACCTTTTGGTGTAAGGTAGAAGTAACTACACCCATCACATGGATCCAGGGTCTCCCAAGTAGGAAATTATATCCAGGGTGGATATC
Source organism: Lathyrus sativus (assembly GCA_963859935.3). Classification (NCBI taxonomy): domain Eukaryota; kingdom Viridiplantae; phylum Streptophyta; class Magnoliopsida; order Fabales; family Fabaceae; genus Lathyrus; species Lathyrus sativus. The sequence continues at coordinate 167,746,400 of OZ012739.1, read as the reverse complement.
CATCACCTGAAAAAGTGATGGTGAAGACAGTCAGTCCTATTTAGATTGGCGAATCCACTTCTCCTATTACTGCTCGCTTAAAGCCATCAAATTCCTTCACAATAAAAGTGATAGGCTTCATATAGATTCCTTCTAGGGGCAACTTCACCAGAGTAGTCTTAGGGATCACGCTCAAGGAGGAACCAGTGTCCACTAAAACTCTTGACAACAATGTGTCCGCACATCTTATGGAGATATGTAGAGCCTTGTTGTGATTTTTCTTCTCAGAATTCAACTTGTCATCATTAAATCCAAGGAAATTACTAGTGGTCACACTGGCTATTACATAATCAAATTGAGACATACTAATATCTTTCGTAATATGTGCAGCGCTTAAGACTTTCAACAAAGATTCTTTTTGGGCCTCAAAACAGAGCAATAGAGACAACATGGATATTTTGGCAAGAGTTCGATTCAGCTGATCAACTATCTTGTAGTCTCTTTTCTTGATTGAAATTCTTGCACACAGATACTAGATGTCAAGACACTGGAATCATGATAGCAACCAATACTTATGCAGAAAAATAAAAGCTTGAATGTAAACAATAACACATCAGAGGCACACAAAACGAAAAAACTCACAGCAAGACCCAAAGAACTTCATCCCAAAACAACAAGAACTCCCCTTGAATTGCATAACCATCAATTCAACAAACAAAACTAAATACAATGTCAAGACTTCTTGTCTGACATCACAGAATCAGCAGAGCTCCCCTTGTCATGAAGCTCCCCCTTAAGAACACAACCATATAAATCCCAGAAACATGATGAAATGATGTCAAAACATATAGAATGACATCCCAGCACCACCAACAAAGACCTCCCGCCAACATAAGAGAAAACATAGAAAAGTAGGGATCATCAATATTCCCATGCTCCACACCCTGAGATACCTGAGACATTCTCTCTTTCACAGCACTATTAACCCTGCCATCACTACCATCACCATTAACCTTGCCATCATTACCATCACCAGTACTCCCCCTTTTAGGCATACATTTGACACCAGCTTTTTCCTATGCCTAGTATCCTCCATAATCAAGAATAATTGCTATAAATCTTTAAAAATGAAAATTCCAAGTTCACCTCTTAGCTTCTCAAACTGATTTGCATCTAGAGCGTCAGTAAAGATATCAGCCAGTTGCTTCTCAGTGGCTACATGTTCTAGAATGACTACTTTGTCTTCAACAATCTCCCTGATAAAATGATGATGAATGTCAATATGTTTTGTTCTGCTATGTAGAACATGATTTCTGGAGATGTATCACTCAAGTTGTCACAATATAATGTCATGATATCTTTCTTGATATTGTACTCCTTCAGGATCTGCTTCATCCATAGTAGCTGAGAACAGGTACTTCCTGCTGCAATATACTCAGTAGTAGATATGGACACACAATTATGCTTCTTAATGAACCAAGAGATAAGGCTATTTCCCAAGAAAAAATCATCCACCAGAAGTGCTTTTTCTATCATCAACACTCCTTGCCCAATCAGCATCGCAACATCTAACAAGCATGGCATTAGAGCCATGTGAATACAACATGCCATAGTCACTTATACCATTGACATACTTCATAATCCTTTTTACTTGATTGGTGTGACTAATTTTGGGTTCAGCTTGATACCTAGCATAAACCCCAACAACAAATGTGATATCAGGTTCGCTAGCTGTCAGATACAATAGATTGCCTATCATGCTTCTGTAAAGAATTTAATCCATACTCACCCCATTTTCATCTTAGGATAACTTCAAATGAGTAGGTGTTGGAGTCCTATTATGACTACCCTTCTCCATACCAAACTTCTTCACTATGTTCTTAGCATACTTACTTTGAGATATGAAGATAGAATCTCCCATGTGTTTTACTTGAAGTCCAAGAAAATAAGTCAATTCTCCTAATAGACTCATCTCAAATTCAAATTACATCTGTTTGACAAAATATTGGATCATCTGGTCTGACATCCCACCAAAGATAGTATCATCCACATACATCTGAGCAACCATAAGTTTGCCATCCATTTCTTTAACAAACAAGGTCTTGGCTATTCCTCCTTTTCTATAGCAATTGCTGACCAAAAATTCTATCATCCTTTCATACCAACCGTTAGGGGCTTGCTTTAGGCCATAAAGAGCCATCTTCAGTTTGTACACATGATTTGGAAAAGTGGGATCAACAAACCCTTTTGGATGTTCAACATACACCTCTTCTTATAAGAACCCATTCAGGAAGGCACTTTTCAGATCCATCTGAAACAACTTGAATCTCAGTAAACATGCCACTCCTAGTAATATTCTTATGGATTCAAGACGAGCAACTGGAGCAAAGGTCTCATTAAAATCAATAACCTCAATTTGAGTGTACCCTTGAGCCACAAGTCTGGCCTTGTTTCTAGTAACCACTCCATTTTCATTAGATTTATTCTTATAAACCCACTTTATGCCAATGATATTTGTTCCCTCAAGTCTAGGAACCAAATCCCAAACTTCATACCTCTTGAACTGCTCCAATTCTTCTTGTATGGAATTAATCCAAAATTCATCAATTAGAGCCTCTTTCACATTTTTTGGTTCAATCTTAGAGACAAAAAAAGCATTGGATACCACCTCCCTTGAACTAGTAATAATTCCTTCATTAGGATTTCCTATTATAAGTTCCTTGGGATGATCCTTCTGAATTCTGATAGATGGATCGTTATTTTCCTGATTTCCATCATCCTTCATAGTAGCATGTTCATTGTTATTGTTATTATCATCACCATTATTTGTAGTGGCAGTCACCTGTGGTGATGTTTCAACATCATCTCGACATCTGCATGCTTCTATATAGTTGAGTCATCTACCACAACATCAATACACTCCATCATTACTTTGGTTCTAGTGTTAAACACTTTATAGGCTCTTCTGTTTATGGAGTAGCCTAAGAATATCCCTCCATCACTTTTGGGATCTATCTTCCTTCTTTCTTCACGATCAGCCAAAATATAACACTTGCTTCCAAAAAACATGGAAGTACTTGATAGTAAGCTTTCTTCCCTTCCACAACTCATAAAGAGTAGTTGAGGTACTAGTTTTCAAGGTAACCATATTATGAATATAGCATGTAGTGTTTATTGCTTCATCTTAAAAATAATAAGGCATATGTTTAGCATGAATCATGACTCTAGCATACTCTTGAAGAGTTCTATTTTTCATTCAACCACTCTATTTTGTTGAGGAGTGATGGGAGAAGAAAATTCATGGCTAATACCTTCTGAGAAATAAAAATCGACAATCTTGTTATTCTCAAACTCTTTTCCATGATCACTTCTGATCCTTATAATTTTTCTTTTCTTTTCTTTTCTCTTTGAAGCCTTTGACATAATTCCTCAAAAACATCAAACACATCTGATTTTTCCTTGATAAAGTGCACCTAGGTGAATCTTGAGAAATCACCAACCACTACATATGCATACCTCTTACCCCTGAGGCTTTCAACTTGCATTTGACCCATAAAATCCATGTGAAGAAGTTTTAACACTTTTGGAGTAGTCAGATGTTGGACCTTTCGATGGGACATCTTGGTTTGCTTTCCAATTTGACACTCACCATAAATTCTTTCTTCCTCTTTCCTGAACTTGGGAATTCCTCTAATAGCTTCTTTAGACACAATCTTCTTCATACCTTTTATATGTAAATGACCAAGCTTTTGGTGCCACAATTGAACTTCATCTTCTTTAGACATCAAATATTTAGGAGAGAATTTTGTTGATTGAGGTATCCATAAGTGACAGTTATCATTAGATCTGACTCCACTCATCAAAACTTCATCCTTCTCATTAGTAACCATACATTGACTTCCAACCTTTGATCACACAACTGACTTATGCTTATCAGGTTGGTAGTAAATCCTTTTACAAGTAGCACATTCTCAAGACTAGGGAATCCTGAACAAGCTAGTCTTCCAACCCCATGAATCTCTCCCTTAGAACCATCCCCAAAGGTAACATACCTAGTAGAGTGTGACCTAATGTTGACCAGGAAGTTCTCTACACCAGTCATGTGTCTAGAACATCCACTATCAAAATACCAGTCTTCTCTAGCTGAAGCTCTAAGAGAAGTATGGGCAATAAGTGAAGTGATAGCTTCTTTGGGAACCCATTTCTTTGTAATCTTAATCACTTCATGATTAACCTTGGGCTGTATAGAAGACCTTGGATATCCATACAGTCTGAAACAGAAGGGCTTGATATGCCCAAATCTACCACAGTAATGACATCACCAATGCAAGGCCTTATTTTCTGCTTGAGAATTCAAATGTCTGGCACGATGTTGAAACACTTGTTTTGACATCATTGGCTCTTGCTTCTTTCTAATAGGGATACATTTTTAACCTTAGGATCTCCTTTTAGAGTTTGATTATCAAACCCTATGCCTTTTAAGTCACCAACCCTTTTTCCACCTTGAAGAATATCGTCTAACATGTTAGAACCATTATTCAACATTCTCACAGACTTGGTCATATTTTCAAGTTTGGAGGTCAACATGGTTACTTCATCTTGCAGACTATGGATGTTGGACAAATATTCTTCCTTATCACTCTGAAGTTGAGAGATAATTTCCTGTTGCTTATCACTGCCGATACACAAATCTTTGTAAGAAGCAACCAGTTCAGTGCAAGAGTTTTCTTCATCATAGGAATGTACATCAAATGCCCATCTTCCAGTTAGAGTAGTAACATGTTTGGTAGATTCATCCTCAGCTTCACTTTCATCATCAGACCATGAAATAGTCATCCTTTTATGTTGTTTCTTGAGGTAGGTAGGGCATTTTTCTATAATGTGTCCAAATCCATCACATTCATGACATTGAACCCCTCTATTCTGATTGGACTTTTCTTATGTTCTTGCTTTTCTTTGAGAGTCATAGTTTCTTCCAGTGTCAGGACTGATGTTCTGAACATTGGGTCTTGACTTCCTCTCCATTCTCTTTAGCACATGATTGAATTGTCTTCCAAAGAATAATGGCATCTGACATACCTTCATCAGTGTCTACATCAGATTCTTCTGCTTCATCTTTAGTGTTGGAGACAAAAGCTATGATTTTATTATTTTTTTCAATTCTGTCATTAATGGTCAATTCAAAAGTTTGAAATGACCCCAAAAGTTCATCAACTCTCATGCTGTTGATGTTTTGGGCTTCTTCTATGGATTTTACCTTCATATCAAACCTCTTGGGAAAATAAATATCATCTTCTTCCTTGGTCCAGTCCTCTTCAGGTTTCAGATTTTCCTTCCCATTTTCATCTTCAACCACAGGATGTTTTCAACCCTTGATGATAGCTTTACAAGCTTTGATATCCATGTATTTTAAGATGGTTACCATTTGTGCCTTCCAATAGTCATAGTTGGTTCCATCCAAGATGGGAGGTATGTTCACATTTCCTCCTACTTCCTTGTCCATTACGCTAGAAAGGATATCTCCTTGGAGCTCACCCAAAACAGAACAGGGTGACCTGCTCTGATGCCAATTGAAATTATAACATACAGATACCAGATGTCAAGATAGATGTCAGGACACTGGAATCAAGACAACAACCAACACTTATATAGAAAAATAAAAGCTTGAATGTAAACAATAACACAGTTAATTGTTATTCCATTTTGGTGCAACATCACATACATCTGGAGGCATCCAAGCTAGAAAGGAAATCCACTATAATAGTATTAGTTCAAAGACATAGCCGCACCCACATGTTTACAAGCTTCTCACCTAATCACTACCCGTGCTAACTTCTACCTAGGAACTCCTAGATATGAAACCCCTCTCACTTCTCACTAGTCACACAACAGTGACAAACTCAACAATAGAGAATACTAGAAGTCACCCTTCCAAAGACACAAAAATCCATTCTTTGCTTAAAAGCTTAGAAGTGATTAAAACTCAAAACTCAGTCCAATTCAAGTACCTAAGGAGTACATGAATGGCTTACAAATGCACAAATAACACAGTCCAACACAGATGTCAAAAGACATAAGAGAGGATCATAAAGAACAAAGACACACTAAACCCTAATACCCTTTCTTTCAATACACGACTTCTCTTTTTCATTAGGTTTAGAACTCCTCTTTAAATAGTCTTCAAATCTGCATGGGCTTGGGCTCTTCAAATTTAAAAAATGCAAATCACAAATCATCAGCTTCAAATATTCTGCAAGATCATCTGCACATTAATAGGAACTGAATATAAAGTTTCCTAAAAATGCTCTAAGACCCTTTTTAAGAAATACAAGCAAAATTTTCAGGAAAGAAGTTTCTAAAATATCCCTCCTTGGATTGTGGAACTGTGTGAATTAAAATACTATCAAATCTCACACTATAGATACCAAATCATCCCAGCCCTAAACTTCTAGTATGACATATCCTAGCCACATGTCCCAAGATCATGTTGATCATACAGTCTAACTAACTTGTCACGACATCTGTCTCAACATCTTGCTGAAAACTGTTTTAACAAAATTTCTGCCAATCCAAAACCACAGAACTTACATTGATGATCTTAAAAAATTCTGCAGCTTCTTTCTGTGTGAACGCAACCTTGGAAGATGCAGGATCTTCCTGTGATTTTATGCTAGGAATAAGAATTGTGATTTGTTTGGCAACTTCTTTCCTCTTAGCATTAACAGGCAGTTCTATAGTCTTTGGCGCAAATACTCGACCACTACGAGCTATTCTGCCTGGCCTTACGATAGAGGTCACATTTGGCTCATTAATACTCAAAGGTCTATCCTCTTGCCCTTGTTTAAAAACTTTGGGCTCGTAATTCCATGGAACAGCCTGATCACTTTCATACGAAAAAGGAGCAGGATATTGAATAACCATTAGGGTGATAGGAACTTGAACTTGTGGTAAATCATAAGGGATATCAATTACATACACAATCTTCTTCTTCTTATTTCCTTTACCAGGGCGTCCAACTTGGATTATACCTTGATCTAGGAGCTCTCACAAATGCTTTCCAATGTTTTCATCAATTGGTTCATCATCTTCATCACTTAACGAGATCAAACCACATTTTTCAATTGTTCCCCTATTACAACAATAAGGGTCTAGATGTTCTTGTTCATCATCTTCCTCCAAGGCACTAACAGTTGCATCCTCATGCGTGGGCATGGGGTTAGTTTTCACATTTGGACCTATGGGAGAGAAGGTTAAGTCCTTATATTCCACTAATTCTTGCACACGATTTTGGAAAGCATATCAGTTTTCTATGGTATGTCCAGGCGCACCCTTATGAAACTCGCAATGAGCATTAGCATCGTACTCAAAAGGTAAGGAAATGTGGCTGGACGTAGATCCCTTAGAGTCAATAATCCCCCTTGCAATAGGTAAGGGAAGATATGACTATATGGTGCAAGTACCAGATCAATATGCCTTCTCAGAGCTCTTTGACAGAACTGTCGTTGTGGATGGGCATTCTATTGGTATTATTGAGGTTGTTATATAGGAGCTTGTTGGTAGGGTTGTTATTGATACACATGTTCTTGAGCGGACGACTAGTATGGAACTTGGGAAATGGCGGCCACCTGTTGTCATGGAATATCTCGAGCGACTCTACCTCTTCTTCCCCTCATCAAAACATTAGTCTCCCCCTCCTTCTTTTTCTATAAGTTGTAGTAAGGCTTCTTTGATCCATTAGATGCTCTAATACTAGATTTAATATTTCCGTCCTTCAAACCCTGCTCAACTCAATTACCAATAGTAACCAAGTCAGCAAATCCAAAAACTCCACTTATCACCAGCCTATCAAAGAATGGGTCTTTCAAAGTGTTCACAAATATTCCAGTCATTTCCTTCTCAGATAATGGTGGCTCTACCTGAGCATCCTATTCCCTTCATCGCTGGGTGTAATCCTTGAAGGATTCTTTTTCTTTCATCGACATGATTTGGAGTTGTATGCGGTCAGGTTCTATATCCAAGTTGTACTTGTATTGGTAGAAGAAAGCATCATCCAAATCTTCCTAAGTCTGATTTTTTTCTCTGCTCCAAGCTCATATACCACTTCAGTATCACACCACTTAAATTTTGTTGGAAACAATGGATAATCAGCTTGTCATTATCAGTATGGGCAACCATTTTTTTGAAATACATCACCAGATGGATTCTTAGGGCAAGTATGGCCTTTATACTTTTTCAAAGTCAGGCGTTTTGAACTTGGCCGAGATGAACAAATTTGAAACAAAGCTCATGTTTGCAGCAGTCGATCCAGAGATATTGATTCCCTCTATAACCTTAACCCTCTTCTCTAAGGCACAAAGCCTTTCAACATCAAGTTCAGGCATGGTTGCAGCAGTAGGTACAACTGATGGTGGCATACAAAAAGCACCATACTATTCGTCAACATCAGCCATAGATCCATGTTGAAAAGATGCAATAGAAAATTCTCAAAGATCTATATTGATCATTAGAGCAGGGAAAACACCCTCTTTGGTCACTCCTGAAAAGCCAACTTGATTGGCAAGTTTCTTAGCTTTAGCAGCAGCTTCGACAACATTTTCCTTTTGAGCTAGCGTCAGCATGGTGTCCTGCAGTTGTCTATCTTCCCTTGAAGAGAGTTGATGTCAGATCTCATCGTCATTTGATTGGCTTTAATTTGTTCCAACATCATGTTGTAATTTTGGCGTGTCTGGTACCGATGTCAGGTAGTCAGATTATCTGGAGGAAAAATGGTAGAGTATATGAGATTCAGGGTCATGAAATGAGATGATGCATGTGAATGAGATGCATTTTTTAATTTTTAGGGAATCGTTTGAATTAATCGTTAGTTACTCAGAAATATCAAGGATATAACAAACAATTATGAAGCAAGCCTAAATATTATTTATTCATTCATATGGCAAATGCATAATACAAAGTCATAGTAACTTAATGTCAAGTACATATCATAATGCTAGAAAGCTGGAAAATGTACAAAAAACAATCATCAAACTTTTGGCCTTTGGGCTTCACGCTCCTCTAGTTCTTCTTTGAACCTCTTCAACATCACCTTGCAGAAGCAAAGGTGGTTACTTATAGCAGAAGGAGTGGTGTCTCCATCTATTGCCTCTAGAGCCTTTCCAAGCTTCCAAGGTAAGTCCTTGGCCAACCAGTTGCAGAATTTAGCCAAACCATTAAGCTTTGTGTGATGCATATCTCAATCATTCTTTAGGATGAGTGTAGTCCGCTCATAATGGTTAACCACATCCTCTCTTTATGCTATCAACATCTGGCTATCTCTGAGTAAAACATCAAACTGATTATTCAAGTATTCAGCATTCCTCTTGGAATCACCTAACTCTTTACAGATTTGTTCCCATGCCTCAGGTGTGATTTGAGAAGCTTGTGCTGTAACACCCTTTTCTATCCCAAAAATATAATGGCAAATAAATCACATTTATTAGAGTAAAATATTAAATACAATAAAAATCACCTCAAAGGACGTACATTTCTAAATAATTCAAATCAAAGTCAATGCTCCGTAAACAACGGGTTTTCCTAAAATTACTCAAAATTGCTCAAATGGAAGCGGAACTCAAAAAGGCAAATCCAAAGTTTTCCTTGCACAACAACATAATCAAAATAACAAAAATCAATAAAACATGGTTTAACTCAAAGACCCCAACCCGATGTTACACTATCAGAGCAAGACCCTCTAAGTCAACCATAATGGCGAACGACCCAAAAACTTCAAAAAGTCCTTGACGACATCCACGGCTAAACCTGGTCATCTGCATGTTACCCACGTGGAGGCAACATTCAAATAGGCAAAGTTAGTAAAACGATTCATAATAATTAATATAGGAATCAATATATAAAACAACATCATTTTCATATTCAAAATCATCATAATAATCATGTCATCATAGAATCATCAAAACTCATGAAATCAACATCATAACTCATCATCATTACTCATAGGAATCATCATACAATCATGTATTAATCTTAGAAGAATCATAGTCATACTCACGGTAATTCATCAAAGAAATCACAACATCAAAATAACAAGACATCACCGCACAAGATCAGAATTCACGAAACTCTGCTACATTCGCTAGCAAGTTCGCTGTGCGAGTCTAAGGAGAATGTTCGTCGTGCGAAGGATTCTTCGCTGTGCGAACTCGCAATTACAGCAAATCGCTGTTACGCACCGGCACCAAAACCATCCCAAAAACCTCTACGATTTCCTTCCCCAATGCCCTAAAAACATCCCTAAATCATTCCTAAGGTATTACGGTGATAACGACACAAAATCTACGACTTATTAGGCCAATCCCGTATCATATTTATGCCTCCAATTCCCATAAAATCCTTACAATTTTCCCACATTCATTAGAGTTATCATAATCAATTACATATATGGTTAAAACCTCAACAATAAATTTTTGCCACGAAGGCCTAATTTCCCTTACTCCCAAATCAGCCTCAAACCAATCAGACCATCAATTCAAATCCCTCAAACTCATTAAACTCACCAGAAAGGTAACAACAATTCAATACTCAAAAATCCTTAAATCCTTAAATCAACTTTAAGCACATTGAGTCACATATTGAAAACAATAAAGGAAATACTCCCCATACCTTAATTGCCGACTCTAAGCCTTTCTCCTTGATTCTTGGAAACCTCACGAAGCTTTTCCCTCAATCCTCTTCCTTAGAGCTCTGGCCTCTATTTCTTCCCTTTTCACGGTCTAACAAGAATGAATCCTAATTCCCTCAAAATTCCTTTTTGTTAAACCTAACTTTGGGCCTTAAAATGGGCTTTCCAATTTCACCCTCACTAACTCCTTCTTAAAAGTCCACTTTTCCCTCAATTCACTTATATTTATTTAAATTAATAATAATACCAATACATTCATATTATATACTATTATTTAAATAAATAACCCAAAACCCAATATTCACACCAACCACCGAAAATCACCAAAAATACGAATATTCATATTTAAATAAATTAAATAAATATTCCAAGAATTTGGGGTGTTACATGTATAGCTACCTCCCTGAGATGACGCTTTCTTTCTTCTTTTGTCCTTGAGTGACGTAGAGAAGTAGTGATATTTTTAACTTCGGCCCTAAGTTTATTCTTATCCTCTTATTCTCTTGAGTTGCACGAAGCCACCGATCCTCATTCTTCTAGCATTCACTCCAAGCATGCTTCAGCTCTTCTTTAAGGTCACTCAAACGACTATCGGCCTGATCAATACACATCTTGATCTTTTTCCTTTTATGCTCCACCTTATCAACCTTCTCTTTGATTGCTCCAAGCTGATTACTCTTTCGGTCAAGCTACCGCTTCATCTTATTCTTCTCATTTGTGACACGATGAAGTTTTACTTCCAGCTCTTCATTCTCTTTTACCAACTTAGATATGGTAACTTTCAACCCTTCATCTTCCTCAATTGGGACATGAGTAAGCTTAGGTTCAGGAAGATGAATAAGTGTCTTGATCTCGAAAGGCATTTTAATTACCTTCACCCTCTCCTTAACCAATTGAAAGTAGGGCTCTTTTATGATGCTATTTCTCCTTCCCATGTCGATTTTTCCCTTTTCCTTCATACTCCCAAAATATTTCTTGATCTTCTTGAACAAAATGGGATGTTTAGTTCCCAAGTCATGTATCAGGAAGGCTTCTAAGTCTTTCTCTTTAGGAGCTCCCACCATTGGATACCCAAGCTGCCTTACTGATAAAACAGGGTTGGAATTGATGCATCCCCGGATTCCAATAAGCGGAACATTGTGGAATTCACCATAGCTGGATATAACCTCATCATAATCTTGAGAATACCAAGAGAAATCAATAGATCATAGGGATCCCACCTTTGAGCCCAACCATCATCAACTTGGTCCACAAATAACCTATTCTTCGGTAAATGCATCTTCAACCATTAGTGCAAGAGATGAGCACAACAGGAAATCAATCCTCCCTTCTTCTCATTCCTCCAGCTCAAATAATAGAAGACATCTGCCAATAGAGTTACTATAGGGTTCTTTGTGAGGAAAATTTTGATGGCAGTCATGTCTACGAAATTGTCCCAATTAGGAAATAAAACGATCCCATGAATAGCCAAGGCAACAATAGCATAGTAAACATCCCAACTATGAGTTTCTATAAGAGTATCTAACCTCTCCATAAAAAACTTAAGCGGAAACCCATTGACACCTCATTTGATCTTCCAATTAGCAGTAACGTCCTTCTATGGCATATGGAGAGCACTTGCTATAACTTCATCTTTCAGAGATGGATTCACCCCCATAAACGACAACGTACTCTTCATAGGAATGCCAACCAAACCCTCAAACTCTTCCAATGTTGGAGCTAGTTGAAAGTCTTGAAATGTAAAACATCTTAATGGTGAGTCGTAGAATTGAGCCAAAGTGATGAGTGCTCGGTGGTCTACCTCTTGATTCAGGATATGGATAAGCTTTCCATAGTCTCTCCCAAAATTAATTCTGAACACATCAGGTACCCGAGAAACCAGATCATGCAAACCATCCAACTTAGGCTTCTTGAAATTTTAGGTGTAAGTTCTTCTAGTGTTGGATCCCATGATTTCTGAATTCCTGTAACGTAATTCTTAGATTCCCTAGAAACCAAAAATATGAATGTTATGCTATTAACATGAAATGCTTATGCAAGGTTCAGGACCACAGGTATAATAAATCTGAGGTTGAAATATGACAAGTATCTCTGATTATTGGAACCCCATGGATAGGCTCTAAAATGGTTAGGTGCCTAGGGCCATGGATCTTTTCTCAAAGATATTATTGCCATGACGAAGGCGCATCAGACGATAACATCTTGGAAATAATCTCTTCTAGGTGATGTTTTCGTATCTTCTCAACAAGGAAGGATCCTCGTGAGCCTTTACTACACAACCATCGAGTCCAAGGTTTCTAAAAAGGTATCTCAGAGTCATAGATCGAAGTTGAAAATATCACTGACAGGATAATGATACGTTCAAGGGATCCCATATGATTGGGGATTTTGTATCAATGCAACAAGGAAGGCTCCTCGTGAGTTAACACTACACAACCACCATGGGACGAGTTAAAAGGTCATTAGAGTCATCAATCCAACTTGAAAACATTATTTCCTTGATGAAGGCTCGTTAGACAATATCATCCTCAAGAGAATCTACTATAAATGGAGTCTTCATATCGTTCCAACGAGGAAGGCTCCTCGCATGCCTCTATTACACAACCACCTTACTAAACCTAGTGTTCTTCTTAGACTCGAGTAGGGAGCCTATCTCACAAAGCACCAATAATCAGAGAACCCCAACAGTATCACAAGAAACAATACTAGGATAAACAATAAATATAACCAAGCAAGTAGATAATAAACAATCAAGCAAGCAAGAAAAAAATAAGAGAAAACAATCAAGAAGAAAACAAATATGCGAAGCTAATGTTCCTCACAAATTGAACTAAGTTAGGCTTATCTCTCTCTTGCATGGAGCATTATTCCCTAGCAGAGTCGCCAAATTTCGTACCTCGAGAAGTATGATCATTCGCGATGGACGCAGAAAAAAATTAGTTTAAACAGAGTTACCACTGAACTTTATTTAGTCCAATGAAGGAATAGAAAAATATCGATAAAACCTTAAGAAAGGGAAATGGTCGTCGCGACCAAATTCGGGTTCGGGAGTCGATTACGTAAGGGGAAGGTATGAGCATCCCTCGCGTCTGTTGTGCTCAACGGGAATGTCTTAGTCTGATTTGTGATCGAATGTTAACTTACGCTATTTGTTTTCTTCTAAGCGAATAATGCGAAAGGTAAGAGAAAATGATTTTGTTTGCTAAGGGGAAATGGGTAGTTTTTGATTAGGGTGCTCGCCAAGGATTGGGGTCGTTGTACCTACGTATCTTCATTTGTAAAAATGAAGAATCAGAGCATCCATAGTTCATGGGACTACGGTTTGTTGGTTTGTTTTAAGGAAGAAGATTATTCGAATAGTATGGAAGGATCCTCGTACCCAAACAATCAAAGAGAAGAATCGAAGGCTCGAGACTATCTCCTTTTTCACCTTTAAATAAATAATGTTTAAGTAAGGGTCTAGTTTTATAAAGGACGAAAAATTCTTAAATGGCCAAAGAGTGCTCCTTGTATCCAAGCATTCGGGAATTGAGTAGAAGGCTCTAGACCACTTTCTTTTTGTTTAAGTAATTATGAAAATGATTTGAGTTTGAATCGGATTAAAAGTCTTTTAGAAAAGAAAATTATTTGAATAGTGAGGAAGGTTCCTCGTACCCAAACAATTGAGGAGAAGAATCAAAGGCTCGAAACTAGCTCCCTTTTTATTTTAATGAAATAAAGTCAAAGCATGATTAAGTAGTTTAATTTGACCTAGATAAAATACTCGATGTTGATCGAGGTTTAAATTTACGTTTGAAATGGTGCGGGGTTTGAACTAGAATGGAAAGAAGGACCTAATTGGTATTGGGTAAGGTTTATGGCGATACATAAAGAAATCGACTTACAAGAGATAATGGAACTTGATATGTGGATCAAGTATGCTTAAGTGTTCATGGTTAAGGGTTAATGGTTGTGGAAGTGCTATTGATTTTTTTTATGAAAAATTATTGACGTTGGATCAAGCTTATTTGTGTTCTTTTAAAAAAAAGGGTGATTGATTTTATTCTTGCATTAAGGCTACCTAAGCGGAGGCAAATAAAGAGAAAGCGGTAACAAATATTACACATTATGAGAATGGGGATATATCTTTTCAAATGGGGATAATACCAAGCCATAACAAAATAAATCTATCACAAAATAAGAGTGTGAAATGTAAATCAAGTCTTATTTTATGGAAGCCCTTGGAGGCTAAGTGAGGTTAACGGCGATCGTGAAAATGATTGACATACAAAGGTGTTTAAAAAGGACTTGATATTAAATCAAGAATTAGTTTGAAAAGGGTTTTAACGTGCATATGAGGAATGGAAGCAAAGTGCATCAAGGCATAAGTAAAAAACATATGAGCAAATGTATAAGCATAATAAAATCAAGCATGACACGATTAAAAATAAATCAAACAAAAGGAAAAAATATTAATCAAATTTAATATAATTGTTTAATAAAACTAATTAAAATTTAATTAATTAGTATTAAAAAAGATATTTAAAAAATTGATAATTATATATTTTTGGAATTTTTAATATTATAAATGAAATTAATAAAAAACTAAATTAATTAAATTAAATATAAATATTTAATAAAATTAATTAATTAATATTAAATAAAAATATTTAAAATAACTAATCAAACATTTTTGTATATTTTAACATATTATATAAAATATAAAATAAAATAAATTGAAATAAGAAATAAATAATAAATAAATAAAATAAAATAATTAAAAAGAAAGTAATGAGCCTGGTTTAGAATGTAAACAAGGGGTGTGTGAAAGCAGAGTTCCCAAGGCCAATAGTCATGAAGCCCAATGTATGAAGAGTCCACGGTGGACTCTCGTCAAGCTGTTAACCACTAAAGGAAATTAAGGGTGTCAGATATGATCAAAGAGTCAACTCTGACTCTGATATGAAGGTTGGGGTGTGATGGTGCACGGTTTTGTCGTGGCGGGAAATTTTTTTAGATTAACCTATTGATTAACTTAACTCACAAAAACAAGAGTCTCCATCTAAACTTTACTGTTTCCAAAGTAATGGGAAAAGAATTAATAAAACCCACAGAAGTTTTAAAACAAAACTAATAAAACAAAGAGATAAGGGTACGGGGGTTGGTTATGCAAAGGGAAGATGTTAGCACCCCTCACATCTATATTACTCTATAGAAATCTCTTGAAAATATGTGTTTGCCTTAAAATAGGCGTTGTTTATAAAAGATTGGGGAGATGAGAAAAAAATGTGTTTTTAAAGATTTTTCTACAAGACTTTCTGAGCCTCGTGCCTACGTATCAACAAAGTGCAATGGAGTATCAAAATCTCGTAGTTCGTGGTAACAACAACGATAGTGTTTGTTTTGATTGATTTTGAATGAATAGACATTTTGTCATATTCGAGTGGAAACTCAATTTATTACCCACAATTAATGAGGAATGAGCATTTGCATAATCTTGAGATGGAGGATTTTCGCTTGGATTGAAATCAATAAATCTATCACTCAACATCTAAGTGGAAAATGTCATCACTTCTCTATATTGCTGTAGAAGTATAGGAGTTGCATCACTAAAAGAACACAACTAATGATTATCCTTAAGAAAATGTTTAAAAGGAAAAAGTGTTCAAAGGCACAAAATATTTGAATAAGTTTTATGTATTTTAAGTCTTTCGAAATTGTTTTGATATGTTTAAGATGTCTTAGCATTTATTTAAGAAAAAGGTTTTGAAAATCACTTGACAAAGTCAAGGTTTATTGATAAAGTGGTTCAAGTTTGAAAACAAGAAGGTTTTGAAAAAGAAATAAGACTTTGAAAATTAAAGAAGGGAGGAGATGAAGAGACTAATCTAATTGCACAAAGTAAATATCAAAAAATAAATGGTCTCATTGTAAGGTAGCCCAAGAGGAAGCCTTTGTGTGTGCATTATGAACTAACCAGGATAAAGTCAGCATCTGACATAAGTCAAGCAAACATTTCATTCCTTTGGATTAAGCCATAAGCAACAAGTAAGCACAGGATCAAACAAGCATCATATGAAAGAAGAGCTTTTGCCATAACGTCAAATCTATGTATCAGAGCCAAGTCTTCAAGGTCAACCAAAGGTCTCAAGCATCATATGAATGGACCAAGGTCTCAGAACAATCCAATAGCATAGGTAAAAGTGTCGCTACTGTGAAAACAAGGTGCCAGCAAAATAGAAGAGTCGTCACCTTTCGTTATTTATCCCATAGAAAGGGAAAGGGAACGATCGGAAAAACCTGATGAAAAGGTATAAGACAAGGTCATCGCAATTCTTGCTTTTTAATGGCGAGGACACTGTTAACAACTTTGAAATCCAACTCTAAGCGTTCATGCTTAGCCCTCTGTTTGGTCAAGTCTGTGCCTAGCCGGTTCACCAGCTCGGTCTGTTTTTTGAAGGAATAGACGACTTCGTTCCTCTCGCTTCTAAGCTGAACAAGTTCTTTTTCCAACTCCTCGTTGACCTTCTTCAACTCTTCCTTTTCAGCCACTACCTGCTCAAACTTTTGGATGTCCACTGTGGTTGGTTCCTCATTCATGAGGGGAGCTGGAGGAGCCACTGGAGGAAACGACATCAAAGACTGTTTTGCTCTATCGCGAACCCAACCCACATAAGGCTCATAAGCCTGGCTGTTGCTCTTACCCAACAGTGTCTTTCCTCGTCTGCAGATGTTAGTCCAAGCATGCTCCAACTTGGTCAGCATGTCACTATCAAGCAACCCGTTGAGGTACAGAGATTCTTGCACCTCCTCATCCTTAGGTGGACCTCCCAAGGCGTACCCGAACTGTCTGATTAGCAAGGTCGGGTTATAGTTAATACATCCCTTACGTCCAATCAACGGAACATTAGGGAATCCACTGCAGCTATAAGCAATCTCAATCCCAAGCGCATCCCGGTCAAACCAGGTGATGTCTTCGGCTGATAAAGCCATCAAGCGTTCGGACCCCTCGGCTGTGTTAAGAAACATGAGACTACTGGTGTTGGTCGAGACATTCCTTATGCTCAGGCACTGTCATCCTCAGATTTGGCCCAGGAACCGCCAACTGCGGCGGACAAGGGGATTCAGACTCCAACGATTCCAAGATATACCCCGGACCCTTTACAGCTTCAGGTGGGGGAATAGGAATATCAATTCCTGATACCTTCATGCCGCCCAACACAAATTCACCAGCTTTCGAGTCTAGCAGGTCTTGAACATGATGCTTAAAAGCTCTACAATTTGCTATGTTATGCCCTGGTACTCCGTAGTGGAACTCACAATGGGCGCCCGCATCATAGCCTGGTGGTGGCTGTCCAGTCAATGGAGCCAAAGTTCGAGGTTCAACCACTTGAAGTTGGAGCAAGAGTTGCACCAACTGAGCATAATCCATCGGGATTTCATCTAAGATTCTGTCAGGTAGCTTCATCCTTTTACCATACCTTCTAAGGTTATCCTGAGAAACCGAACATGGTCGCTGACGGAGAAAATCCTGAGCTTCAAGCTGTGCAGAGGATCTTTTAGGCATATCATGCCTTGGTGCGGGTTCTTCAGACACCTGTGGGGCAAGTATGTCGGCTGCAGCTTCGGGCATTTGCTCACATTCTCTTCTGAGTATGTTCCTTAACACTTCCGCCATCAAACCCACCTGACTCTTCAGCTGGTTGTTCTCCTCTTTGAGCGCCTCTTGATTCCAGCGCAATGCTTGGATGTCCCCCATAACCTGCCTCAGCTTGCTCTGAACGTCCTTCAGTTTCGCTTGTACCTGTTCCATTGCTCGGATCAACCTGCGATCAATCCTGAAACAACCTGTAAACAAAGAGGGTTAGGTAAATAAGCCAGAGGCACATGCTATGCAAAATGATTATGCAAGTGCAAACGTGTGTCTGTGCCTTGGGGAAATTCCCCCCGATTCTAGTTTCCAAGACAAATAAAGTCTAGCATCCAATCATGGAAAGAAATCCTCATATATATCTGAAAAACCCACGCGAGCAGCATACAACTGTAATCGAATACAACTGAAGCGACAAGTGTGACCCCAACCAACAAGCCTGGTGGTGGTCAACATATCCATGCATAAAAGATACAAAGAAATACAAGGAAATCAAGTGCGACTACGGGCACGGAAATCTTCCAATAACTTCTTCGTAGTGGGATGGTCAGGCTTGGTGAGCAGACCCCGGATCAGCAGATCTCTTTGCCTGATGGTATCCTGGAGATCTTTGGCAACGTCCCCACAAGCACCTTCTCCAGAGAAGTATTCCACTCTGCACCTCTTAGCATCAGCTCTGAGTTGACAATCCTGTAGGTTTGCTTTGGTTTCAACCAATCTGTACTGAACGTCTCGTCAAAGTGATGCTTCAGCCTCAATCTTCTTGTCCTTGACCTCAATCTGGACCTCTAGCTTGGCTATTTGTTGCTTCAGCTTCTCCTCTCGCTCTTTGTGGTTGGTCAGAGCGTTGTTCCACCATGTCTCGAATTTTGATATCTTCAGATATGCCTTATCCAATTCTTGCTTTTTAGTGGCGAGGACACTGTTAACAGCTTTGAAATCCAACCCTAAGCGTTCACACTCAACCCTCTGTTTGGTCAAGTCTGTTCCTAGCTGGTTCACCAGTTCGGTCTTTTTTTTTTAAGGAATAGACGACTTCGTTCCTCTTGCTTCTAAGCTGAACAAGTTCTTTTTCCAACTCCTCGTTGACCTTCTTCAACTCTTCCTTTTCAGCCACTACCTGCTCATACTTTTGGATGTCCACTGTGGTTGTTTCCTCATTCATGAGGGGAGCTGGAGGAGCCATTGGAGGAAACGACATCAAAGACTGTTTTGCTCTATCGCGAACCCAACCCACATAAGGCTCATAAGCCTGGATGTTGCTCTTACCCAACAGTGTCTTTCCTCGTCTGCAGATGTTAGTCCAAGCATGCTCCAGCTTGGTCAGCATGTCACTATCAAGCAACCCGTTGAGGTACAGAGATTCATGCACCTCCTCATCCTTCGGTGGACCTCTCAAGGCGTACCCGAACCGTCTGATTAGCAAGGCCGAGTTATAGTTAATACATCCCTTACGTCCAATCAACGGAACATTAGGGAATCCAATGCAGCTATAAACAATCTCAGTCCCAAGCGTATCCCAGTCAAACCAGGTGATGTCTTCGGCTGATAAAGCCATCAGGCGTTCGGGCCACTCGGCTGTGTTGGCAGAAGAAATGAAAGGATCCCTCTTGGGCATGTGGCTATCAAACCACCTGTATAACAAAGGAGTGCAACAGGACACTATCTTCCCAGTCAAACCAGGTGATGTCTTCGACTGATAAAGCCATCAGGCGTTCGGGCCACTCGGCTGTGTTGGCAGAAGAAATGAAAGGATCCCTCTTAGGCATGTGGCTATCAAACCACCTGTATAACAAAGGAGTGTAGCAAGACACTATCTTCCCTCTCCTGTTCTCATTCTTGTAGTGGACAGAATGATACAGGTCACCAAGCAAAGTGGGAACCAGATTCCCCAAGGCAAGCAAGTAGAAAGCATCTACATCTACAAAGTCAAGAAGATTCGGGAACAATACAATCCCGTATATGCACAAAGCCAGAATAGCATTGAACACGTCCCAACGACCTCTCTTAGCAAACTTCTGAGCTTTTTCCACCATAAAAGATAGAGGGAAGCCATACATCTTGTTCCTCTGAGTGAACTCTCTCCTCAATTCAGTCTCCTCCAAATGCAAGATAGCTGCAAGGTCAGCTAACTTAGGCTCAGTGTCAACATGGTGAAAAGGCATTTGATCCTTAACAGGAATGCCTATCAAGTCAGCATATTCCTCCAGAGTAGGGGCCAAAACAAAGTCGGGGAACATGAAGCATCTCAGCGGAGCCTCGTAAAACTGTAGCAACGTGTACAAACCACTAATCACGTGGGCGGAGGGCTTGCAAACATACTTCAACAACCTCCCATATGTCTGCCTGAAATCTGCCAAAACTGTCCCATCAGCCAGGGTCTTCAAACTCAGGATGGCACTAACATCTGGTGTATGAAATTTGTATGCAATAGTTCTCTTCAGAGTCTCCATAATGGCGAGGGAAGCAAGATCACTAGAATCAGGGATGAAGTATGCACCTGCAACACAGACACACGTTAATGATATGCATATGGAGATGCAAAAATGCAAGATGCAAGATGCAAGAATGCTAGGATGCTGTAAGAGATCAAGAGTGTGTTGTTGATTGGGGAAGACCAAAACTCTGCTCTGTCAAGAACAAGCACATCTCTGATGATAAGAACCCTCTGATACCAACAATACTGATTCACTGTCAAGAAAACCAGGGGCCCACGGGGCAAAAAAAGGTTTGAAGTTTGTTTTTTGTCTTTTTACGGAAAGAAGTATTTTTTATGGATGTTTGTAGTTCGTACTGCACTAGAGACTATGATTTAGGAGTGAATGTGTCGCATGCCACCCTAAGGGTGCCAGGCTAAACATCCTGACTGTTGAAGAGTGACCCTTTAACAATCATTTCCTAAGTGGCTTAAGGCTCGTAACATACTGTACCAACTTGCCTTTATTACGTATTTTACTGTTGTTTTGGAAATGGGAAGGAGAACGAACTCTACAGGAGAAACTGTCAAGCATCCTACTGTTGTCATGCCATGGATTCATCCTATGGTTGAGTTTGAAACAGGGAACTCCTAGATGTTATCATGCAAAGGTTTCAACCTAAAGTTCTATCATCACTATCCTTATCAAAGGAAGTGAGAATCCTAAGGATCATGTCAATAGGAAACACAAACAAACTGCAAAAATCATAAAGCAGATGAGCACAAAGCTATCAAGCTACTGAGATAAAGTCATGTAAATATGCTATGCATCAACACAAGCAGAAGGAGGAAGCCTCAACTTCTAATGCAAACAAGCTAAGAAATCAAGCAAAGGGAGGGTCACCTCAACCTTTCAATGCAATCATGCACCTAAGCTTAACCTATTCTATATATGAACCTATCCTAATGCATCAAGCAACATACAAACAAACAACCACACCATAATCCATCAGGAAAGAAGAGGTGAACTGGAAGAGCAACAAGGAAGTCATCCCAAGGATACATCCAGTTGATGTGTGTCAACACATGAGTCCATCAGAGGCTCAACCTCTTGAGGAATGCACAGAGCACTTCCTAAGGAAGGCCAGGCTCTCCCAAGAGGGATCCTATGTCAATAGGACAGATAAAGGAATCGGGGTAGATCTTAGATGTTAATCTAAGGTGTTAGCTCAATGTGCATTAGAACAGGAGTCCATCACAGGCTCCACCTCTTGAGGAATACACAGAGCACTTCCTAAGGAAGGCCAAGTTCTCCCAAGAGGGATCCTATGTCAATAGGACAAAGAATGATTTATGGAATTAACCTAGATATCAATCTAAAACACTTGATTAATATGCATCAGCACAGGAGTCCATCAGAGGCTCCACCTCTTGAGGAATGCACAGAGCACTTCCTAAGGAAGGCCAGGCTCTCCCAAGAGGGATCCTATGTCAATAGGACATAGAGTTTAGGTGAGGAACCTAGATGTCAATCTAATATTTCAAACTTAATGTGCATCAGCACAGGAGTCCATCACAGGCTCCACCTCTTGAGGAATGCACATAGCACTTCCTAAGGAAGGCCAGGCTCTCCAAAGAGGGATCCTATGTTAATAGGACAGATAAAGGAATTGGGGTGATGGGAGGCATGGTGAAAACCTAAGGAATTCACCATGGCACTCAACCAAATTCAATTGATTAAGAAATGATGGGAAGCATGATGTATACCTAAGGTATCCACCATGACACTCAACCAATCATGGGAGAATTGAATCATGGGAAGCATGATGTATACCAAAGGTATCCATCATGACACTCAACCAATCATGGATGATCATGATCAAGGCAAAGCAAATCTAGAAGGGGAATCATCTTCCTAAAGGTTTTAATGGAAACCTTAATGATTAGTTACAAGGATCACCTAACCAAATGGATTTAGAAGCTCTATCAAGGCTTAACAATTGTTCTAAATAGGTGTCTACCTATGTTATATTCTATCAAGAAGGAATTAGAAGTCTTAAGTTTGCTAGAGTTTACCTTAGAAGCTAAACTATGAGGTAGGCTAAATTAGGATTCACCTAAAACAATCAACTTGTAAATTCTAAGGAAAATACTAAAATCAATCCTAAAAGGCTAGGAAAAATTCTAAGGCTTCCTAAGTATGTTAAGGAATCATGGTACAAAATCCAGAGCCAAGACCTAAATCTAAAGGTACTAAACAATTTCTACACTTAAAGGTATGCTTAAGGGAAACCACAAGGGGAGGGTCCTAGAAATATATCTCAAACCTATACCTAAAAGCATCTAAAAAATGCAAGAAAAATCATACAACTCTATCAAGATATCTAAAACCATCATACAAAAATTCAGCACTAAACTCAAATCCATGAGATAGCACAAAAATCAGAAAAGAAATCATTCATTTTTTACACTTTTAATCATCTAATTAAAATGAAAAAATGATAATAAATGGAAAATCCACTAAAAACTCAATTAAATTGCATACAAAAATTACGGACATGCCAAAGG
The DNA here is from genome assembly GCA_963859935.3 of Lathyrus sativus. NCBI lineage: Eukaryota > Viridiplantae > Streptophyta > Magnoliopsida > Fabales > Fabaceae > Lathyrus > Lathyrus sativus. The sequence goes on along the minus strand of OZ012739.1, from coordinate 167,723,129 downwards.
TCAATCATGATTTTTCTCATATTTTTCTAACAAATATTCCTATTTTTAAAGCATTAAAAACAATTAAAGCATAAAAGAAAATAAGAAAAATGAATTAAAGAAATTAAATGCTGAGAAAATATCATGGCCCTCAGATCAATGGACCAGTCAAACCATCCAAGGCCATCAGGCGCACCACGTAGCACTAGGGGGGGGGGGGAATTAATGAAATGATTCATTTTGCTCATGTTCACATGCGGTTGGTTTGACTAGGGTTCACTCTACGTTCTAATCTCACACGCCCACTCTAAAAGTATGACAATCCAACTGCCTAGGTCATGCCACATAAGCAGTCAAAGGTCAACAATGCTGGGGATAGTTCTCACACGCTAGATCTTAATACTAAGTCCACTTAGTCAAGCAAATCCAACGGCCCTGACTTATCTTCTTCATTCAAACTCTGAAACAAAAGGGGGGAAAGCCACGGTGGCCGGAGAAGACTCCGATCGTCTTCTCCGGTGACACCAACAACACCAGATTTTCAATCATCACCAAACTTAACACAAATTATACCAATCGCTTCCTCTCTCCACATGGATCAACATGCTACCCTCAATTTTCATTTCCTCTCAAGGAATTACCCTACTCGAAGCCAAACCGAAAATGGCACAATCCAAGAATCACCACCAAACTCTACAAAAAGCATACAGATCTCTTCTACACATAACACTGATCAAGAATCCCTAAATAAATCTTGATATCAACCAAGATTAAGCCTAAACCGATCCTTCCAAGTTTTCATCCATCATCAAGAAACTCCATAAATGGCTCCCAGATCAAACCAAAATCCATCTATAACTTAAGTTCTACCTAACCACATGTTGCACCCCAAAATTTGCTCAACCTTTTCTTACCTGGTTTATGTTTCATTGCATTATCATTTGCATAGTTATATCATTTAAATATCATGATATCATTCATATAGCAGGGGATCAAGTGTGATTCTTATCAAGAGAAGCCTAGCAAGCGGTCTCATTCAAGATTGAGAGTTATCAAAGTCATCAGAAGGTGGTTTGAGTGCCTAAGGGTTTAGATGTTTGAGTATGAATCTTCTCCTAACTTGAGGATCAACTGAAGACCATCAGAGGGTTATGAAATGTTGAATGTGAGAAGAGGATGTGTATGGATCTCATAGAATGCCTAGAGGGTCATGGGAGAGTTTGATCAAGTCATTGTGTCAAATGCAAGAGCCACAGTTGAGGTGCAAGCAATTAGGGTTTCATCTGGATCAATTCTAGGTCAACTGGACAATTGAAGAGTATCAAGGCCTACTTTTAGGTTATGGAGTTCATGAAATGATATGTTAAGACACTTGTGGTGTTGTGCCAAGATCAAATCAAGAAGATTCAAGAGTGTGGGAAGTTGCTAAGTTAGGGTTTCAGTGTAAAATCCCCTATTTAGTGCCTAACTTCAAGACCCCATAAGTCAAGATACAAGTTTCAAATGGATATTTGGCCAACATGAAACTTGTAGAGCATCTCAATAAATTTAATTTTAGTACTATAAGTCCTCCATTGGATTTATGGAACTCAAATTATGGCCCAGACAAGTTACAAGTCCTCTGATGCCACTGAAATTTGTCTGTGAAAATCATATGACTTCAAAGCTATTTTTAACCTAGAAGGATGTTTCACCTGAATTTTTGGCCAACATGAAAGACGTTCTTCATGATATTAGCTTTCTAAATTGTACTAGAAGTCTTCCATCTGATTTGTAGAACTCAAGTTATGAGGTTTACAAGTCAGGGGTATTTTGGGAAAGTGAGATTATAGGTCATTTTCAATCATAGGCCAAAATCTCCAACTTGCACTTGTCAAATGCATTTTTGTTCAACATGAAAGTTGTTCAAAATATTGTTTTTAGGCTAGCCAAAAGATCATGATGGATTGATTGAGCTCATAGCAAGAGTTGGTTTGAATTGGTTTCAAAAAGGGAGAAAATTCAAATGTGTAAAGGAGGGGAAAATGCAATTTTATGTTAGATGACCAAAACCAAGCAAATAAGTACATTTTCTGATTGGAAATCACATTTTAAACACTTTGAAATTACCAGATTTTTGAGTTTAGGTCAATATTTGTGAGTTGCCATTTGATTTCTTCATTTGCAAGTCACATATCAAAATCCCTTACCAAAGCAATTCAAACACTCCTTTTGGTCTGAACACGCTCACCAGAGAATTTGCAAGTGAAAGGGAAGCTTCTAGAGCAATTTTCATGGCCAAATCGTGACTGGTACAATGCACATGTGAGGAGAAAAATAGAAATTTGGATTGGCTGGATTGGGCCTCAATTGAGCTTCTAAAGCCCATAGACATGTTCTATTTAAGTTCTTGAATGATTTCAGAATCATTTTGGTGCAAGTTTCGGGGCTGAAAACTTCATTTTCAAGAGGAGCAAGTGAAATCGTGTTTTAAGTTCCAGGCTGATTCAGAGCAAATTGAAGGTTCAAACATCTTTATCTTGCATCCTTGAAAGATTCTGGAGAGTTTTGGAGGTTTAATCAAGCTCTAAGCATCTCTGTTAGTGGATCTACATCAGGTTAGTAAACTTCAAATTTCCACATGAATTAGTATGATGTAGTTAGAATTGAACTTGTGGTTAGGATCTAGACAAGGTGTAGATCGTTTTAGGATCAATTTGGAATCAATTGGTGATGTTTGATCATGAGGTACCATTTCTGTTTGGACATGAGCTGATATGATCTTAAGGATATAACATGATTTGGATAGATCAGGATGAACTAGGAAGCATGAGGATGATTTCTATACTTTTAGTTTTGCAAATTGTGCTGATCAGATTGGATGTGTTTTCTGAACTTTGATTCGTGTTTTAAAATCCATAGAGAATTAGAGTGTATGAATAGGAGATTTGAGATCCTCTTGGAATTCTGAGTGAGATGCTGATAATTTTGTTGAGTTTTGGATGCCTGTGAATACCTGCTCACCGGAGAAGACGACCGGAGTCTTCTCCGGCCACCGCCCTGAATCTCCACCTGGCCAGCCTGAGAAATGAGGAAGATGAAGTCTGAGCCATCAGATCTTGCTTTTGACCTTGACTAGACCACAGATCCAATGGCCACGATTTAAGATTTTATTTGACTTTCTGAGGATGAAACACAGGCGTTTCATTAATTGAGGTGGCATGCCCTCAGCGCTTGGATTAGTTGACTGGTCTCCAGATCCAATGGCTCTTGTTTTATTATGAGTTTCTATTTTCTTTTATTCATTTTTGTTTTATTTTAAATGCAAATTGGTTCCAAAAATCATATTAAATTCATTCTTGATCCAAAAATTATTTTAAAAATATCTCCATGATCTTGAAAGAATTTGTGATTTTCTGAAATCAATAAAATGCATTTTTATGCATTTTTCAATTTAATTTGATTTTTCTTATTTTTGTTAATTCTTTTAATTTTGCATATTTGACCATCTGTTTTGTGGAATTTTTTTCTTCCAGTTGGTGATGAGTTTGGCTTTGATTTTTTAGTATGTGTTAGGGTAGACATGTATGTTCCGTTAGAATTTTTGGTGGATTTTTAGAATAACTTTAGGTTCTGTTTTAGGTGTTGAGATTAGAGCCTTCCCAAACTTGTGGATTACCTTGATACCTTTCAATCTAGAAATTATTTAGGTGACTTAGAAGTTGAATTAGGTTTTAATAGTTTAACCCTAGGCCTTTAAAAATTGTATGTTCCCCTAGGAATTTAATTAGAATTTTACAACTTTTTTTCCTATTTTTGTTGAATTTTACAAGTTGCTTGTGTTTGTGTTGTTCTCTCTTGAGTGCCTTTGCTTGTTTGGCTTGGTTGGTGACTTTGGAGCTTGAAGTGCTTGGATTCCTTTTTGGGAGGTCTTATGGACTTGATATAGATGCTATGGTTTTAAGATGGGAGCTTGGAGTTGAAGTTTCCTTTTCTTTTAGGGGTTGTTTTAGGAGTTTAGGAAATTAGGGTTTTAGGAAGAGCTATTAGAGCTAGTTTTGATTTCTTCATCAAACATAGAATGCATTGTGTGCTTCTATTCCATCCAATGACATGAAGTACTCCTAGGGAAACTCCATCTCTCCTTTGGAGGGATGTGTGGTATGCCCATAGTTTTGTAGAACTTTGAGGATACCTTTCCATTTCAATGTTGGTACTTGATGATTTCCTTTGGTTTTCATTAAGTTTTCAACATTTCAACCTTGATCTTGGTGTTTGTTCCTCTGCTTGGAGTGTGCTTGCTAGAGCTTGAAGATGAAGCTTGCTAGAGCTTGAAGATAGAAGCTAGCTTGAAGATGAAGTCTTGCTGTCAACTTTGTTGTCTTTTCAACTATGCTGTTTAGAGCTTGCTGTTGCTGTCTGCTGTAGGAGTTTGTTGTTGCTGCTTGGGTTGCCTCCTCTGTATCTCTGGCTCTTTCTCTATATTTTCTTTTTACTTGTGTTGATTATCCTTAGGTTTGAGGTGGAGCTTGTCTCCTCTTGCCTGGTGTTTTCTCTCTTGCCTCTCTGGTACTGTTGCATAGCATGCATTTTACTGTTTACTGTTTATTGCTTGCTTTCTTTTGCTGTTTCCCCTAGGATCTCTGATTTCCTCTGTGCAAGAGGGAATTATGACAGACATTAGGTTTTGACCCATGCATGATAACTGTAGGTAGATTTCCCTTTCAACCATAGTGTTAGGGTGTCTTTCTCCTCTCATCTCAAAACAAATTCAAAAACATAGTAATAAGGTTAATTGAAGTCGTGCGTTACGAGCCTTAAGCTATCTGGGAAAAGGTTGGTGGAGGGTCTCTCTCTAGTAATCTGGATGTTAGTGTGGTACCCTTTGGGTGACATACGAAGCGTTCACTCCTGGGTCATAGTCTCTAGTGCGACTGAGATTGCAAACATCCTAAAAAACAGTTCTTTCGTAAAAAAAACTCAAACAAACATTCAAACTCTGTTTTTGTCCTCTTGGACCTTTAATCAGGAAAACCCTTTTCAGAAGGAGATAAAAAACTGTCAGACAAGCTTGTGTCTTCCGTAGCCCGAACTACGTTTGCTCTGATCTTTCATGCCGTATGAAAGTACGTAGGCACGAGATGCGATATCTCGGCGAGCAACCTTCCCCCTTAACCCGTAGTTAGGCGAACTACGTTGACTCTGATTTCTCGTTCCAGACGGGAATACATAGGCATAAAGTGCGATACTTTGCCGAGTCATTTTCTTTTCTTTTAACCCAGACCTGTAGAGTAGATAGAATAACACACCCTTAGATAGAAGACAAGCGTGGATCCCGTCGAGTACGACGGACGTGAGGGGTGCTAATACCTTCCCCTTGCGTAACCGACTCCCGAATCCAGGATTTGGTTACGATGACCATTCCTTTCCCTCTTTGCATTAGGTTTACTCTGAGCGTTTCCTTTCCCTCTTGTGGGATAAATAACGCACGGTGGCGACTCTTCTGTCATAGCCGGCACTGATTTTCGCAGTAGCGACAGCTGACGACTCTGCTGGGGACTGCAGTGGTTCCCTATGCGAGTCAATCCTACCGCTTGTTTTCCCGTCTTGGGTTTTGTATTTATTTTTCTGTCTTTACTTCCAGTACTGTATATATGTTTTTGTGCTGTGGGTAGAGGGTTAGTTTGAGAGATAAGCCGGACCTGGGCTTGAGTGCACATAGACTTAGAAGTAGAGAGTAGTGGTTAGCCTGCTTGCTTTGCTTGCACCAGCTAGCTACGAAATTTACGCTCAGACGAGATTCTCTTTGATGGCATCTTTCCTGGCCCTTTGGGCTCGATAGGTTGTTGGATTTGAGGGTTGTCGACTCTGGGGACCTATCATTTGGGATTTGGCTAAGTGAGGCCTCTTCAAGGGATGATGATGCCACACCTTCTGGGTATCGTATCATCGCTCTTGAAAGTCTGTGACGCTGATGACCACATAGGATGTCGTACCTCGTCTGAGAGTTAAGTACATACCTGTGAGAGGGTAGGTGGGTCTTTTTGCAGGAAAACTCTGGCCTCAGAACACCTGGTTTATCTCTGTCAGTGAGAATTGGTTATGAGGTTTCTTTTGTGGTCGGTTTGGTTTGAGGAGAAGAACTGATGGTCCTCAAGCTGTAGTACAACACAACACAGTTCTTCATCATTGCACTTGATCCCCTGTTTTCATATGCATCTGCATTTTCATGTTTGCATTTCATTAATGTGTATTTATGTTGCAGGTGTGTTTTCCCCCTCAGATTCTAGTGTTCTTCTTGCCAGACATGGAGTCCATGAAGAGAACAGTCGCTTACAGGTTGCCTTCTCCAGATATCAGTTCCCTATTACAGTTGGTTGCTCTAGCAGATCAGAGAGTGAGGGATGAGTTCAGAGAGTCTTACGGGAAACTGCTCAGTTTGTTGTGCAGACCTTCTGTGTTTGAGATGACTGGATTGTACACCTTGATGCAGTTTTACGAACCTCAGTTGAGATGCTTCTTGTTCCCTGATTTTATTCTGGATCCTACTTTGGAGGAGTATTCTGATATGCTGGGAGTTCCTGTGTTAGATCAGATGCCCTTTATTCATGAGGATACTGAGCCTGAGTTGGCTAAGCTTGCTGAGATTGTCAGTTTAGATGTTTCGGAGTTCCCCGGAGGTTTGATCAAGCTGAATGGAGCTTATGATTTTCATCTTTCTTGCTTAGTTGAGAAGGCTACACAGTGTGCGAAGGATGGATGTTGGATTGCCTTCAGTGCTATTCTGGCTGTTTGCATTTATGGGATTGTATTGTTCCCGAACCTGCCTGATTTTGTTGATTCAGATGCTTTCTTTATTCTTTCCTCGAAGAATCCGATGCCTACTCTCTTGGGTGACGTTTATCATTTTATTCACTATAAGAATGAGATGCGTCGGGGAAAGAATGTTTCTTGCTGTGTACCTCTTCTATCCAGGTGGTTTCAGGGACATATTCCTAAGAAGGGACCTTTTGTTGATACTGCTGGTACTTTAGATTGGTCTTCTCGATTGATGGGATTGTGTGCTGAGAACATTGTTTGGTTTAATCGGAACCTACTCGGAGTGGATATTATATATAGTTGCAGTGGCTTTTCGAACGTTCCTTTGATTGGACGGAAAGGTTGTATTAACTATAACCCTTCTCTGCTTGTGAGACAATTTGGCTATGCTTTGAGGGACTCTCCGGTTGAAGACGGGATACAGGAATCTCTGTATCTCATCGATTTATTAGATGGAGATGTTTTGGATAGATTGAGGCGTGCTTGGGGTAATATTCACAGAAGAGGAAAGACATTACTTGGTAAGAGTGACAGTCGAGCTTATAATCCTTATCGGCTCTGGATCCATGAGAGAGTTAGGACTTCTTTGATGTCGTATCCTGCTGTAGAGCCTTTGTATCTTCCGGTGATTGAGGAACCTACTTCAGTAGAGATTGAGAAGTATAACAAGCTGCTGGCTGAGAAGGAAGAGTTGCAACGAGCGAATGAAGAGCTAGAGAAAGATATTTTCCAGCTTCGGCATGAGAAGAATGAGGCAACTTTCACTTTGAAGAAGCAGACTAAAATGATTAATAGGTTGGGTTCAGATTTGACTGAAGAAACCAGCAAAAGAGAGAAAGTAGGAGTAGCCTTGAATGGTGTTAGTAGTGTACTTGCTACTAAGAAAGAACTTTTGAACAAGGCTTATTCTCGACTCTACAAATGGGAATCTTTGTGGAACGTCACGCTTACTAGTCGGAAGGAGCGTGAAGATGAGTTGAAGCTTCAGATTTCCCTGTTAGAGGAGCAGATTAGTGCTAAGGATGCGAAGATTGCTGAAGAGGTATCTCTTAGACGTGACGCTGAGTCTAGAGTGAGTAGCATGGTCAACGAGACTAGGGGTGGTGAATTGAAGGCAGGGTTGATGAGTGTTCTGGCAGGGGAGCTTGTGAAGAGGACGCCAAAAAGCTGAGATCCACTGTTGAGTGGCATGCATTACTGATATAGGAGCTAATCTCCAGACTAGGTCATTCGGAGACATTGAGGATATTGGAAGATGTCAAAGCGCGCCATTTAGCCTGATTTATCTTTGCTTTGCTTTTGTTATCTGTACTTGTATTTTGACCATCGCCAGGCATGTTGGCCGAGGTATTTCCAGTTGTATTCAGTTGTATCTTTGTACTTTGCCTCTTGGCATTTGTTTATATATGAGGTTTCTGTTTCTGCGTTTGCCTACTTGGGACTCCATTGTCGTTATGGCTTCTTCTCCGGAACTAGAATCGGGGGGGGGGGGGGGGGGGAAATTAACCTGTTGCATATTTACACGTGTGCATTTGCATATTCATATTGCATGGCAGGTACCTCTTTTGAGCTAGAATCTTATCTCCTGCATCTTACAGGTTGTTTCAGGATTGACGAACAGAGAACTCACCGGTATGCTACAAGAAGCAACAGTAAGAAGATCATGGATCAAGTACAGTTCGAGATGCAGGAGATCCGGGATAGGTTGGCCCAATTCATGCAGACCATGAAGGTTGTGGCTAAAGGCCAGGAACATCTTCAAACTCTGGTGCAACCGCTGCTGGCGTGAGCGGATGGTAATACTGAATACAACTCTGCTCATGTTGAGACTCCTCGCAAGGAGGAGGTGATACCGAATGCTGGTGAGACTGGTACTAGCAACGACAACGATAACGCTGGTAACAGAAATGCTGATAATGTTAATTGGAACGTGGAAATCAATAGGAATGTTGGTATCAACACTGGTTTCGGTGACAACAATCATGGTCTTGGCTTTGGCAATCGGGATGGCAATGATGGTTTCAATAATCAGGGCCTCGGTAACGGAGGGTTTGGTGATAACAATCAAGGTTATGGTAATAATGGCTACGGTAATGCTGGGTTTGGCAATGTGAATACCAATGGTGCTGGGATGGGTCCTTTCAATACTGGTTTTGGGACAGTGGCTGCTAATCAAGAGCTTGGCAATCTGAGGTATGATCCAAGGTTCTTCCAAAGTGGTCATGGTCATGGTCGTAATGCTGCTTATGACGGATATGGAAATGAGGGGCCGTACTGGAATAGAGATCGTCAGGAAGATGTCTTTTTCTGGGAAAGGCATGGGTTTTGAGGGTCCCACTGATAGTGATCGGAGGATTAAAATGCTGGAGGAACAGATGAGAGGTATAGCCAATCAAAATTCTGCAGGGTTGGACATGGCTACCATGGGGCTAGTTCCTGGGCTAAAAGTCCCATTGAAGTTCAAAGCTCCCACTTTCGATAAATATAAAGGGGATACATGCCCATGGGTTCATGTGCGTTCATACTACCAGAGGATGTCTGCTTACTCTGATGATGAGAAGATGCTTATGCATTTTTTCCAAGATAGTTTGTCAGGACCATCACTGGAATAGTACATTGGACTAGAGCCTGCACAGGTCGGAAGTTGGAAAGAATTGGCTGATGCTTTCGTCAAACATTACCAATACAATAGTGACCTTACACCAAATAGGGTCCAGCTTCAGAGTCTTTCATAGAAGAACGGGGAAAGTTTCAAGGAGTATGCTCAACGTTGGCGTGATCTGGCGGCAAGAGTCCACCCCCCATGGTTGAAAGGGAATTGATTGATATTTTTGTTGGAACATTCTCTGGGATGTATTATGATAAATTGCTCAATTGCTCAATGGGTAGTTTCTCTGACATGATACTCATGGGGGAACGAATTGAAAATGGCATCAAAATTGGTAAAATTCAGGCCAGTGAATCGACCTCAGCTGGAGGTGCAAAAAAGGTCTTTGGTGGTAAAAGGCAAGGAGACGCCAGTGCAGTGTATGGTGGTCGAGGACGAGGTAGAGGTCGGAATCAGTATCTTCAACAACAGGTTACTAGTGTGACGATCCCTATACGACAACAACGACAACAACCACAACAGTAGCAGCAACAACAACAAAGGTATAATCCTGCTCAGAGAAGGATCCAGAATGGGAAGCCGAAGAGGGTATTTGATACACCTCCATCAACGTATGCAGAACTGCTTCAGACGCTGTTGAGTTTGAATCTGGTTGAGAAGAGAACGTTGGACCCACCCACAGGAGCGCTTCCTTACGGGTATGATACTAGTAAGCAGTGTGAATTTCATTCCGGGGCACCCGAACATGATATCGAGAGTTGTCATGCTTTTAAGCACAAAGTCCAAGATTTGATTGATAGTAAAGTCATCAACTTCAGTAATGATGGTCCTAACATTGTACAGAAACCAATGCCGAATTATGGAGCAAATGCTGTTTTGATAGAAGAGGATTTGGATTTGGTTATGGACGTAAATGATCTGAAGACACCTTTAAGCTATGTTAAAAGCAGATTGTTGAAAGGAGGGGTCTTCCCCGGATGTGATGAGTACTGTTTGGATTGTTGGAGCCGACCAGAGGGCTGTATTGATTTGAAGAAAGGTATTCAGGCCATGATTGATGAGGGAACTTTGCAGTTTGACCGCAGTGCTGTTGAGAAACCTGATGAGGTAACATGTGAAAAGTAGGGTGAGGTCGCAACAATTACAATTCCACGAAAGACTATTACGATATCAGCGCCCGCCAAGCGGCCAACTATCACGATAACGAAAGCAGGACCCGTTCCTTATGAGAGTACGAAAGCCATTCCATGGAACTACGGGTTGGAAGCTTTTTGCAACGGGGAAAAGATTAATGTGGATAGCCAGCCAGCAGGGGCAGTGGGTAGTCTTGTTGAAGCGGGAGGTATGACCCGAAGTGGTAGAATCTTCACTTCACCTGAAATCGAGGCTGAGAGGAACATCAGTCAAGGATGTAGAAGAGTTTATGAGATTGATTCGTAAAAGTGACTATAAGATTGTGGAGCACATGCAGCAGACGCCCTCCAAAATTTCAATACTATCATTGTTACTTTGTTCCGAGGCCCATCGGAATGCCTTGTTGAAAATCTTGGACACGTCTTTTGTACCTCAGGAAGTAACTGTTAATCAGCTTGAGGGGGTACTGGCGCATGTGAATGCTGGCCACAGCCTGGGATTTACTGACTTTGGTTTGACGCCTAGAGGTCGGGACCATAATATGGCCTTGCACATTTCAGTGGAGTACCGGGGCACTGTTATGTCGCACGTTCTTGTAGACACTGGATCGTCTTTGAATGTGTTGCCGAAGAAGGCTATGCTGAAGCTAGATGTTCGGGGAATCATATGCACGCCAAGTGACTTGATCGTGAGGGATTTTGATGGAACTAGAAGGTCAGTGTTTGGATCCATAACATTGCCGCTCCAAGTCGGGCCGAAAGTGTTTGACATTGTGTTCTATATCATGGATATACATCCCGCTTACAACTGTTTACTTGGGCGACCATGGATACATTCTGCAGGGGCTGTGACGTCCACGCTGCATCAGAAACTTAAATACATGGTTGGGGACAGTGTTGTTACTATTTACGAAGAGGAGGACATTCTGGTTCGTCATCTCTCGTCATTCAAGTACGTCGAAATGGATGGGGAGGTCCATGAGACGCCATGCCAAGCCTTCGAGGGGTTGCAGATCAAGGACAAGTCTCCTGTTCCTGTCAAAGGGCCAGAGGTGGCCATGTCTTCGTACAAAGACGCTCAGGTAGTGGTTCAGGCTGGAGCAACCAAAGGATGGGGCCAAGTCTTGGAAATTCCTGTCAAGATGGACAAGTTTGGATTGGGGTATTGCCCGACATCGTCACCTTCCGCATCAGGCGTGCCAAAGTTCAAAGGACCAGTGGTGATCACTCCAGGTGGGGTCTGTTATGAAACGATCAATTCTGTTTCCGATGCTGAAGACGGAGATAGTGACTGTGATATGGACTCGTGGATCAAGCCCAGCGTGCCAGGACAGAATCTGTGCAACTGGTCTATCCAGGAACTTGTCCCAGTGACTACAAAATAATAATGATTTGTTTTCTCAATTATTGTATAATCCTGTGCCCTACTTGGGGCATAGTGATTTTGTTTTTAGGGCTACCTGCTTATGTGTGTACTTGGTTTAATCATTAATAAAGGCGTTTTTCTCATACAAATTTTGTGATCCTTGTTTTTCCTGTTTTTGTTTAACAATAAAATGGCAACGTGGTTATGTGCTTTGTTTGCATTATTTGAAACATTTAACCATTATCATTGCAGGATTCATATTTCAGACGACACTGATCACGACACCGATCACAAACTTCCTATGACTCGCTTCGACTTCGAGCACCTGATATTTCAAGCAGAAGAAGAGATTGTTAAGGATAATGACTTATCAGAAGAGCTGACTGGACTTTTGAAACAAGAAGAGAGAATCATTCTGCCTCATCAGGAGGAAATTGAAATTATCAATGTGGGGTCCAAAGAGGTTGTCAGGAACATCCGGATAGGGGCTGCGCTGCAAAGTGATATCAAGCAAAGGCTTATTGAGATGCTGCGGGAGTACAATGATATCTTTGCTTGGTCTTACGAAGACATGCCTGGGTTGGATACTGATATGGTGGTTCATCGTTTACCATTGCACGAGGAATGTCCGCCGGTTAAGCAAAAACTCAGAAGAACTCGACCAGATATGGCTGTGAAAATTAAGGAGGAAGTTCAAAAACAGTGGGATGCCGGTTTCCTGGCTGTTACTGTAACACCCCACATCCCAAATTAAATAAAATATAAACATCAGAGTTTTCACAAAAACAGTGGGATATCACATCACCAATAGTTATCAAATATACTTTATTCATTATTTTCAAAATAATACAGCGGAAATTATTATTCCAACATTCTCGGCCATCCGCCAGATTTACATAAAATCCTTATTATTATAATTCACCAAAATGTGATACGTCACAGGATTTTCAACAAGTTTAACATAAACAAATAAAACACCCATATCCCGTGTTACGTATTAGAGCATCCTAAGACTCGACTTGCACACCGCTATCCAAGCTATTCATGTACCTGGATTATCTGTACTTCCGAGGAAGCATAGACCACAACAACAACAAAGGGGTGAGAAAACATGATCAAAATATATCGGTAATTTAATACATACAATAAAGGTAGTAAAACACACCAATATTCACCCCATCAACACCAATCACGAACCTACTGTTCAAACATCCATATAACATATAATAATGCAATATGCCACACAACACCATGCATGCGGTACCGACTCATTGCTTCATTCAATCGAACCTTGGACAGATCACTTACGCTCCTGCTGAGATATGATCTATACCCCACCATTCTCCACGAAGGAGTACGGATGAATCACTTACGCTCCTCCTGAGATATGATTCATCCCACCAAAACACCATGATATGCACAACACCAATGCACAACTATTATATTCAGGCACACAAAGTGCACACGATCCTCCTGATCACATCACCACACATTATATATATTACACCACCAATAAACACAAGCACACTAAGTGCACAACAATTAAACTCAAGTAAATAATCAATAAATCATTTCAATCGATCTATGGTTTAATTACTATTTAATTAAACAATGACTCCCCAAAAATATTGGATATAAAAATATTTGGCAAGTAACTATATTATTGATACCATGTTATAGATCTATTCAAGAGCTTTCCAACGCTTCGAACGGGGACTAAATCCGACTTACGGATCAAAAGTTATGGCCAAAATCGTCAAAACAGAAAATTCACCAATATACAACTTTGAGTCGACGCAATCAACGCAGAATGCAGAAAATTCTGTGTTTTCCACCGTTGGAGGCCTTCTGGACCTCCGATTTCAATTCCGTAAAATGCCCCTGTTTCAGAATTCGAAATCCTACCATAATATGACAATTATAACAGCCAACAACATATTTTTAAAGATCATATCATCATATATCATATAACCATACTTTTCAACACCATGGAATTTAGGGGTTTCTATCCTAAATGTGATCCTACCCATCATACACTACCACACAATCCCCATGATCATACGAAAACCCACCCTTACTGCCCGGAACTATTATCTTGCTCAAATTCAAGCCTATTTCTCCACTCCTATCTCTTGTCCTCTCGGAACCTATTTCATACTCATCATTATTACTACGGAAATTATACCAGATTTCACCAATCTCATAACAGCAAATACACCACTCTATCAGTATCAGCAACAATCATCACACCCTACTCTAACCAATTGTTCCTTAAACTATATCTCAGAACCTATATCATGGTCATTACCCAAGCCACAGAGGTTACACAAAATCTCACCAATACTCATGGTCATTATCCAAACCACAGAGGATATACAAGAACTCACCAACATCGTAACAATGTACGAATTTCATCACCATCAACAACAACAGCAACATGTATAATGTCATAAATTCGTGTTCATCACTAATATTACAGGAATTACACAGAATCTCACAATCATCATAAAATGTATGCACAAAACTCTTCAATCACCGCAACATTCATAAACACAGACATAATATCATATATCAATCATAATCATCAAATTCCTACGGGGTTAAGGAATCTCCTCTACCTAATTTCATGCATTATACCAATCCCAATCAGTTTCTCCCCCCTTACCTGGATAATTGTTCTGATCGGTGACAAATTCCTCCAAGATTGGCCAATTTTGACCTTTCCTCTTCTTCTCCGTTCTTCGCTCCTTTCTTCACTCTTCTCTCAATTTCCTCTTTTCACGTTCTATCTATCGTGACTTATCAACTTACTTCCTTCCTATCCCTAATAACCTCTTCCACTTCTATTTTCTTTTAATTCTAATCCCAATAATAATAATAAAAATAATATTACTAATAGTAATAATTATAATAATCATTATAATAATAATAATACACATAGCAATATTAATAATATTATTTTACCCATAATAATAATATTAATAATAATAGTAATAATACTCCACCAATAATATTAATAATAATAATAATAATCATAATAATATTCTCCCACTAATAGTTATAATAATAGTAATAATATTAATAATAATAATATTCTCCAATATTAATAATATTACTACAATTAATAATAATAATAATAATAATAATAATAATAATAATAATAATAATAATACCACCATATTACTACTATTTATTTTATTATTATATTCACACCAATTCACCACCAATAATCCTCCCACAATAGGGACACCCACCAATCATCATCAAACACACCCCCACCAAAGGGCACATCAATATATAATAATTAAAATAGTAATAAAATAACTAAATAATTAAAATGGGTGTTACAACTCTCCCCCACTTTAATTATTTTCGTCCTCGAAAATTACCTGATGGAAATAGTTCCGGATACGCTTCCCGCATCCTTCATTCCAATTCTCAGGTCACACTGCCTTCTGTAGCACCCCCCTCAAGCCACTTTCATGAAAGTTATCTTCTCCCCCTCGGAGTTGTTTCTCGTTCGTCAAACAAACTAGCAATGCCCCCACAATCAAATTATTTTTCACTGGTACATCATCCACCTGATTCAATGTAATTCCTCAACGAAGACATATGAAACACGTCATGTCAATTCACAGCGACAGCGGCAAAACGATCTAACATGTTACTCCTCCCATGCCTCCGCTGCGCTACTCTGATACAACCACAGAACCCGGTGCGAACTTCCGAGATTTCGAAGCCCGACCAGCACCAGTCACCGACGTGACTCTCAAAACACATATTTCCTTATATCCTCTTGAACTTCTCAGCCATCTCAAGCATAATTCTCGGTCTGAGCACAACACTCCCACTAAACTTATTCCAACACAGAAGAGTCCTACACTCCCTATCTCACCAAGCCATATATAGTGCCATTCCGACACTAGGATGGTAATCGTTATTATAGGTAACTCAATCAACGGTAATTACTCATCCCACGATCCACCTTGATCCAACACCCAAGCTCTCACCAATTCTCTACAGACTCAATAGTCCTCTCTGACTGACCATCAGTTTGCGGGTGGTAAGCCGAACTCAACTTCAACTTAGTACCTGAAGCTTCCTGTAAGCCCCTCCAACATCTCAATATAAACCTCAAATTTCAATCTAACACAACATTCGACAATATCTCATCCAACTTCACTACTTCCTCAATATGTATCTCATATATCCTTAACATGGAATAGTTCATCCACTCATAACAACCCAAATTAAAATTATGTCTTTCCAATTCTTTGGAAATCTCAACACCAAATTCGTGAAAATACTACCTGATTTCCACTCTGGAATATTCAACGGCTGCATCAGACTCAACAGTCTCTGATGTTCACTCTTCGAATTCCAACAATTCTAACCAGTATATTCAACCTCAACCACTCCTCTCCTCATCTATGGTCACCAAAACAATCTACTCAAATTCGGTTACTTCTTCATAGCACCGGGATGGACACTCCATCTACCTCAATGTATTTCTTCACGAGTACTCCTACTCCCCTCAACAACATCCAGTCCACATACCCCATCACAACATATCATGGTACTATTTCCACAAACCCGAAAATCCACTCTTCGACTCTGATTTATCAATTCCAACTAATTCACCAATTTTACCCATATTTATGACCTCCTCGAATCTCCTCAAGAATACTACTAGTACAGTCTAACATACAAGGCTTAACTCCATAAGAAGTCTCTTCACAAACCAGACTCGCATCACAAAATTTCCCAACCGGTTCCAACTCTTTTCGCCATTTTCCTTGGTACAAGAAAGGTTTCCAAATCGAAGCATCAACTACCACGGTATATACCAAAAACATACAGTAAGATAACACATCAAACGCACCCGATCACGACGGTAAAAGTTGACCAAATTACACGTTTTGAATATTCTGCTATAATTGGATCATCCACTAACATAAAAACCATTTTTCCCGGAAAGAGTCTCGTTAGCTCTCCAACGCTTCAAACGGGGGTCAAAACGGACATACGGTTCAAGAGTTATGAATTTTTGAAATTTTCCGAAAAACCAGAATTTTGCCGAAAAACTGCTACGGGATTTTGCATTCTTGTTCGAAAATTCGACCGATTCAATTCCTTTCTTCGAAACAAACACATACTCATACTCACCTAACATATAGCTTCGAATTAGAACCATTAAACATGATTTCTACGACGTCCGATTTCGATTCCGTAAAAAACTGCGATCTCGGAATTCAGCGTACAACAACAATTTCATACCTAGGAGACCATCCAACACACTTTCAATCTTTAAATATTTTAAAACCCAATTACTCCCAATCTCAACAGCAGATCTTGGAGCCTCCCATTGCGATACAACTTCGACCTTTGATACCACAACCACAATAGCTCTACCCGAGCTCACACGACCAAGGAAAACTCACATCCTTCAGCCCGTTGATCCATCAACTCATCAACTCTTGGATGCGAACGCTTATCCTTGATAGTCACCTTGTTCACTTATCCATAGTTCACCCAAAGCTTCACAAAACCTTTCGTCTGTCTAACCAACAAAATTGGTGCACCTTATGGTAACACACTCAAACAAAAGAACCCCTCTTCCAGCAGGTCTTCAAGTTGACTCTTTAACTTTCTCAATCCCAATGCAAACACACAATATGGAGTCACCCATATCGGACTGGTTCCAAGAACGAAGTCAATGTGTAAGCTTTACTTCACATTCCGATAGTAAACCATTTACCTCCTCAGGAAAACTTCCGGACAATCACAATTAAGTGATAAACCCCAATTTCTCACTTTCCTTAACATTCAAAGTTTCCGTCAAAATACACACCTCAACACCGTCTTACGCCAACTCCTCAAAATAATCCCTTAAGCACTTAGCTTAACTCAAGACAATTCATTGCTCACACCACCTAAGCTTGCAAGACACGTCTATCCCATCCAACACAATCCCGTCTACTATTAACAAGAGATTGAGGGTGATCAGTTCCTCAATTTGTCAATAGACAGTCGAAAATGATGATGGGGTATAAACCATCTTTACCAAACTATAAGAGCGTAACACACTAAGCCACAACACTGCAGCATTCCGGAGAAATACCAACTTCTCCCCCACTGGAATCATTTCACTTCTACCGACAAAGTTTAAACAACAACATGTACCGACAGTGTTTTTACACACATGTCGCATACCAGGGAACAACAACACTATACAACATTGGCCGGACGGACCGACCTGCTCTGATACCAATTGTAACACCCCACTTCCCAAATTAAATAAAATATAAACATCAGAGTTTTCACAAAAACAGTGGGATATCACATCACCAATAGTTATCAAAAATACTTTATTCATTATTTTCAAAATAATACAGCGGAAATTATTATTCCAACATTCTCGGCCATCCGCCAGATTTACATAAAATCCTTGTTATTATAATTCACCAAAATGTGATACGTCACAGGGTTTTCAACAAGTTTAACATAAACAAATAAAACACCCATATCCCGTGTTACGTATCAGAGCATCCTAAGACTCGACTTGCACACCGCTCTCCAAGTTATTTATGTACCTGGATTATCTGTACTTTCGAGGAAGCACAGACCACAACAACAACAAAGGGGTGAGAAAACATGATCAAAATATATCGGTAATTTAATACATGCAATAAAGGTAGTAAAACACACCAATATTCACCCCATCAACACCAATCACGAACCTATTGTTCAAACATCCATATAACATATAATAATGCAATATGCCACACAACACCATGCATGCGGTACCGACTCATTGCTTCATTCAATCGAACCTTGGACAGATCACTTACGCTCCTGCTGAGATATGATCTATCCCCCACCATTCTCCATGAAGGAGTACGGATGAATCACTTACGCTCCTCCTGAGATATGATTCATCCCACCAAAACACCATGATATGCACAACACCAATGCACAACTATTATATTCAGGCACACAAAGTGCACACGATCCTCCTGATCAAATCACCACACATTATATATATTACACCACCAATAAACACAAGCACACTAAGTGCACAACAATTAAACTCAAGTAAATAATCAATAAATCATTTCAATCGATCTATGGTTTAATTACTATTTAATTAAACAATGACTCCCCAAAAATATTGGATATAAAAATATTTGGCAAGTAACAATATTATTGATACCATGTTATAGATCTATTCAAGAGCTTTCCAACGCTTCGAACGGGGACTAAATCCGACTTACGGATCAAAAGTTATGGCCAAAATCGTCAAAACAGAAAATTCACCAATATACAACTTTGAGTCGATGCAAACAACGCAGAATGCAGAAAATTCTGTGTTTTCCACCGTTGGAGGCATTCGGGACCTCCGATTTCAATTCCGTAAAAAGCCCCTGTTTCAGAATTCGAAATCCTACCATAATATGACAATTATAACAGCCAACAACATATTTTTAAAGATCATATCATCATATATCATATAACCATACTTTTCAACACCATGGAATTTAGGGGTTTCTATCCTAAATGTGATCCTACCCATCATACACTATCACACAATCTCCATGATCATACGAAAACCCACCCTTACTGCCCTGAACTATTATCTTGCTCAAATTCAAGCCTATTTCTCCACTTCTATCTCTTGTCCTCTCGGAACCTATTTCATACTCATCGCTATTACTACGGAAATTATACCGGATTTCACCAATCTCATAACAGCAAATACACCACTCAATCAGTATCAGCAACAATCATCGCACCCTACTCTAATCAATTGTTACTTAAACTATATCTCAGAACCTATATCATGGTCATTACCCAAGCCACAGAGGTTACACAAAATCTCACCAATACTCATGGTCATTATCCAAACCACAGAGGTTATACAGGAACTCACCAACATCGTAACAATGTACGAATTTCATCACCATCAACAACAACAGCAACATGCATAATGTCATAAAATCGTGTTCATCACTAATATTACAGGAATTACACAGAATCCCACAATCATCATAAAATGTATGCACAAAACTCTTCAATCACCGCAACATTCATAAACACAGACATAATATCATATATCAATCATAATCATCAAATTCCTACGGGGTTAAGGAATCTCCTCTACCCAATTTCATGCATTATACCAATCCCAATCAGTTTCTCCCCCCTTACCTGGATAATTGTTCTGATCGGTGACAAATTCCTCCAAGATTGGCCAATTCTGACCTTTCCTCTTCTTCTCCGTTCTTCGCTCCTTTCTTCGCTCTTCTCTCAATTTCCTCTTCTCACGTTCTATCTATCGTGACTTATCAACTTACTTCCTTCCTATCCCTAATAACCCCTTCCACTTCTATTTTCTTTTAATTCTAATCCCAATAATAATAATAAAAATAATATTACTAATAGTGATAATTATAATAATCATTATAATAATAATAATACACATAGCAATATTAATAATATTATTTCACCCATAATAATAATATTAATAATAATAGTAATAATACTCCACCAATAATATTAATAATAATAATATTCTCCAATATTAATAATATTACTACAATTAATAATAATAATAATAATAATAATAATAATAATAATAATAATAATAATAATAATAATAATAATAATAATAATACCACCATATTACTACTATTTATTTTATTATTATATTCACACCAATTCACCACCAATAATCCTCCCATGTCAGGGACACCCACCAATCATCATCAAACACACCGCCACCAAATGGCACACCAACATATAATAATTAAAATAGTAATAAAATGACTAAATAATTAAAATGGGTGTTACAGTTACAACTTATCCCTCATGGGTCGCTAATATAGTACCTATATCAAAGAAAGATGGTAAGGTGCGGATGTGCGTAGACTATCGAGAGTTGAATAAGGCGAGCCCAAATGACGACTTTCCGCTTCCTCATATTGATGTGCTGGTCGACAACACCGCTCAATTCTCTGTGTTTTCCTTCATGGACGGCTTTTCAGTCTATAATCAGATAAAGATGGCGCCAGATGATATGGAGAAAACAACTTTTATTACCCCGTGGGGAACGTTCTGCTACAAAGTGATGCCCTTTGGTTTGAAGAACGCCGGGGCAACATATCAGCGAGCTATGACGACACTCTTTCATGACATGATGCATAAAGAGATCGAAGTCTATGTTGACGATATGATTGCCAAATCCCAGACGGAGGAATAGCATCTGGTCAATCTTCTGAAATTGTTCAAGAGGCTTAGGAAATTCAGGCTGAGACTGAATCCTAACAAGTGCACCTTCGGGGTGAGATCTGGTAAGCTATTGGGGTTTATTGTGAGCGAAAAAGGAATTGAGGTTGATCCTACTAAGATAAAAGCAATACAAGAAATGCCAACGCCGAAAACAGAAAAATAGGTTCGTGGGTTTTTAGGGAGGTTGAACTACATTGGTCGGTTCATATCTCATCTAACGGCCACGTGCGAGCCATTATTCAAGTTATTGAAAAAAGATCAGGCAGTGACCTGGAATGAAGATTGTCAAAGGGCGTTTGAAAAAATAAAAGAATATTTGCAGGAACCTCCAATATTGATACCCCCAGTAGCCGGGAGACCATTGATTATGTATTTGACGGTTCTTGAGAAAAGTATGGGTTGTAAAGAGCATGCGATTTACTACTTGAGTAAAAAGTTCACAGACTGTGAGTCTCGTTACTCAATGCTCGAAAAAACGTGTTGTGCGCTAGCCTGGGCTGCCAAACGTTTGAGGCAATACATGCTAAACCGTACAACCATGCTAATTTCAAAGATGGATCCGATCAAATATGTGTTTGAAAAGCAAGCACTTTCCGGAAGGATTGCCCGGTGGCAGATGATATTAACAGAATACGATATTCAGTACGTTTCTCAAAAGGCTATTAAAGGTAGTGTTCTGTCAGAATACCTAGCTGAGCAGCCGATTGATGATTACCAGTCGATGAGTTTTGATTTTCCTGACGAGGATATCATGTACTTAAAAATGAAGGACTGCGAGGAGCCGTTGCCGAATGAAGGTCCAGAGTGGGGTTCCAAATGGAAATTGATATTTGACGGTGCCGTCAATTCATATGGAAGTGGAATAGGGGCAATCATTACTACTCCCCATGGGCCGCACATCCCATTCACTGCTAGATTGACCTTTCCAGTTACCAACAATGAGGCCGAATATGAAGCGTGCATTATGGGGCTCGAAGAAGCTATCGATCTGAGAATTAAAAATCTTGATGTATACGGAGACTCTGCTCTAGTTGTGAATCAGATCAAGGGAGAGTGGGAGACTCGTCAGCCCAATCTGATACCCTATATGAATTATGCAAGAACATTGTTACCTTTCTTTGACAAGGTGGAATTGCACCATGTACCACGAGCAGAAAATCAGATGGCAGACGCTCTCGCGACTTTGTCTTCAATGTATAAGGTTACCTTCTGGAATGAGGCTCCCAGGATAGTTATTTCTCACCTTGATAGGCCCGCCTTCATATTCGCCATTGAGGAAGCTTCCGATGGTAAAACGTGGTATTATGATATCCAGAATTTCCTGAAGAACCAAGAGTATTCGGCTGGGGCATCCAGTCGTTATCAGAAGACTCTTAGGAGATTGGCTGGCAATTTCTATTTGAATCCGGATGAGGTTTTGTACAAGAGAAACCACAACTTGGTATTGTTGCGGTGTGTGGATGAGAAAGAGGCTAAGTTGCTCATGGAAGAAATCCACGAGGGTACATTTGGCACGCATGCCGGCGGACATGCAATGACGAGAAAGCTATTAAGAGCAGGGTATTACTGGCTAACAATGGAAACAGATTGTTTCAAATTTGCAAAGAAGTGTCATAAATGCCAGATTTTATGCGGACAAGATTCATGTGCCTCCGAGACCTCTGAATGTTATGTCGTCGCCTTGGCCGTTTTCCATGTGGGGAATTGATGTGATTGGGAAAATTGAGCCCACGACATCTAACGGACATCGTTTTATCTTGGTAGTTATTGATTACTTCACCAAATGGGTTGAAGCGGCGTCATATGCTAATGTTACTAAGCAGGTGGTAGCCAAATTTATCAAGAAAGATATTATCTGCAGATATGGAATCTCGGAGCGGATTATCACTTACAACGGTTCAAATTTGAATAACAAGATGATGAAGGAATTGTGCCAGAATTTCAAAATTGAACATCACAACTCTTCTCCTTATCGGCCCAAGATGAATGGCGCTGTTGAAGCGGCCAATAAAAACATAAAGAAGATCGTTCAGAAGATGGTTGTGACCTACAAGGACTGGCATGAGATGTTACCTTTTGCTTTGCACGGTTATCGTACGACGGTACGCACATCAACCGGGGCAACTCCTTTTTCACTTGTATATGGTATGGAAGTTGTCCTACCATTGGAGGTTGAGATTCCTTCTCTGAGGGTTTTGCGTGATGTCCAATTAGATGAGGCAGAATGGGTGAAAGATAGATTGAATCAGCTCAGTTTAATGGATGAGAAGAGACTGACTTCTCTAGCATATGGTCGGCTGTATCAGAGCCGGATGAAGAAAGCTTATGATAAAAAGGTGTGTCCTTCAAGCTTTCAGACGGGCGATCTTGTGCTGAAAAAGATTCTCCCACCACAATCAGATCACAGGGGCAAGTGGACTCCCAACTATGAAGGTCCATATGTCGTTAGAAAGGTTTTCTCTGGAGGAGCCTTACTGTTGCCCACCATGGATGGTGAGGATTTTACATCCCCTGTGAACTCGGACGCAGTTAAAAAATACTTTGCTTAAATAGACCCGCTGGACAAAAAAAAGAAAGTCCAGGCAAAAATGGGGCATCCCGGCGAACCATAAAAAAGGAATAAAAGGTTCGGGCAAAAGTTAGGGATAAAATTGAAAAAATGTACACCCGCGAAGTTGAAAACCTGAAAAGGGAAACATCGGCAAAAAAGGGTATCCCGGTGAATTGAAAACCTGCAAAGGGCGGTTCACGCAAAAGTTAGGGATTTGAAAAAGCAAATGATTGCGGTCCGAGTTTGATACTGCATTGCCTAGTGGTTTGGGAGTACCTGAGGGTCGGATATCCGAAACAATCTCTTCCGAAGATCGAGTATCGGGAAAGCGTCAGAGTCAGACGAGTCATAGGAGGATCAACTTATGGTGTTCGTCTGTACCACATTGCCGACATGTATACAAATTTTCTTTGTATTTCTGTAATATTTGTATTTTAAATTTGTGCGTAACTTCCTCTTTTCAGGAGTTGCATCCAGTGTACAAAATTTTGCCTATTTACAGGCCCGTTATCAATAAAGCATGTTATTCAGTACTTGATGCTTGTTCTTTACTGTTTTGTTTGTGAAAAACGCCGATGTTTTTGATGAACTTGCATGTGCATAAACTTGCTGGCCCTTGCCAATAATTGCTAAAACTTCGAATTGACTGAACGAACGTCACGGATACTAACTGGAATAGATCTTGTTGTATAGATTTGTTTTTGTCTCGTGTGTGTTTTGCAGGGTTCTCACCTTTGGAGCAAATAGGCAGGAAAGTTGTGTTCCCCAGCCGGAGTCCTGTGACATATTGATTGTATCATTCCTCAGCAGACGGAAGTCACATCTTATCTCAGAAGATTTGAGATGACACTTACCCTTATTGGATGTGGGTGGTTCTCCCCAGAAAAGTTTCCCCAGGGAAGTTGCCAAGAGAGTATCCCCGGTGGATCTTGATGTCCCCAACAGAAAGTGCATTCCCAGCAGTGAGTATGTGCACACTCAATACCCAACATGGGTAACTCCCGCAGAGTATAACCAAGTCGTCTTTGGTTCAGAAAGATCATCCCCGCGCAGGATTGTTTCTCCTTCTCCCCAGCAGTTTTTTCCTCCGATAGGATGAACATCATTGACCAGGCTGTAATTTCAAGCTTGTGAGCTATTCCCTGACAGGAGAGTTATCCCCAGCGGAGTTGGTTGCACCTTTCCAGCATTTATTTTGTTGGAATGCTTTGAGATACCCGTTTATCCCCAACGGATTGGGTCTTGTCTTCAACATTTATTTTGCTGAAGCGCTTTGCATCTTTGCATTTTGTATATCATCATATTTGCATCTACCTAAACGCGTAGCATTTCCATGCCGTATGGAGCATTACGCCATTGTCAAACATACGCATTCTGAAACATGAGCCAGGTTGGTTACCTCTTTGGTTTCAGGTGTTATCCCTTGCAGAGGAGTGTGATTCTTGCTCAGAAGGATCTCTAGATATTCAAGATTCTTAGCGTGAGATAGGTGATGATAACGTTCGTCCCCTAACAGAGTTGCTTGGTTAAGTTTCTCTCCTCAGGTTGCTGTTAGTAGAAGATTTCATGTCTTAAGCTTTTGGAGTTGCCACTAGTGATTTCCCCACAGAGTTGTTTGGTTAAGTTTCTCGTAGTCTCCAGCAAAGTATTCTTCAAATTTTTACCTGTGTTGACAATGATGTTTACCCGTGCTGACGGTGATTGTTCTCCATGTTGACGGAGTTGTACCTGTATTGACAGTGATGTTTACCCGTGCTGACGGTGATTGTTCTCTGTGTTGACGAAGATGTACCTGTATTGACAGTGATGTTTCCCCGTGCTGACGATGATTTTTGTCCGTGTTGACGGAATCGTACCTGTGATGGACATAGATTGTACCTGTGTTGACAGTGTTTGCTACCCGTGCTGACGGTGATTGTTATTCGTATTAATGAATCGTACCTGTGGATGACAGAGATTGTTACCTGTAACGGACAGAGATTGCACCTGTGTTGACAAAGATGTTTACCTGGGGTTGACAGAGATCGTACCCGTATGGACGGAGTCGTTACCCGTGATTGACGGAGTTGTCCCAGTGAAATCGCCGTAGATTGTTATCCGTGTTGACGGAAGGGGTACATGTGTTGACAGTGATTGTGGCCCGTGTTGACGGAAGTGTTCCCTGTGTTGACAGTGATTGTTACCCGTGTGGACAGAGTTATTATCCGTAATCGACGGATTGTTCCCAGTAGAGTTATTACCTGGGACTGACAGAGATCGTTATTCCGGTTATGGACGGAATTGTACCCATGGTGATGGAGTCTTTCCTCGTGTTGACGAAGTTTAGTCCAGTTGTGGACGAAGTTGTTTCTTGCAGAGTTGATTTGATGCCTGTGGCGTCACACAGGGAGTTAATGTTGAAATCAAAATTTTTATTAGATAATTGATTGGTTGTCGCCGTAACAACGGGGTTCGGCACAACGGATGTTGTTCCCCAAGCAGTTTTCGCTGTGTATTTCTGCGGTTGGAAAATTTCTGGGTTTCTTGGTATTCAACCGTCTTCTGCCTCGATTGTTTGAAGGCCGTTTTCTCTTCACCCAGTCGGGTCCAAGCCGTTTGAATAGGGGCAGCTGTTGCACCCCAAAATTTGCTCAACCTTTTCTTACCTGGTTTATGTTTCATTGATTATCATTTGCATAGTTATATATTTTGCATATCATGATATCATTCATATAGCAGGGGATCAAGTTTCATTCTTATCAAGATAAGCCTAGCAAGAGGTCTCATTCAAGATTGAGAGTTATCAAAGTCATCAGAAGGTGGTTTGAGTGCCTAAGGGTTTAGATGTTTGAGTATGAATCTTCTCCTAACTTGAGGATCAACTGAAGAGCATCAGAGGGTTATGAAATGTTGAATGTGATAAGAGGATGTGTATAGGTCTCATAGAATACCTAGAGAGCCATGGGAGAGTTTGATCAAGTCATTGTGTCAAATGCAAGAGCCACAGTTGAGGTGTAAGCAATTAGGATTTCATCTGGATCAATTCTAGGTCAACTGGACAATTGAAGAGTATCAAGTCCTACTTTTAGGTTATGGAGTTCATGAAATGATATGTTAAGACACTTGTGGTGTTGTGCCAAGATCAAATCAAGAAGATTCAAGAGTGTGGGAAGTTGCTAAGTTAGGGTTTCAGTGTAAAATCCCCTGTTTAGTGCCTAACTTCAAGACCCCATAAGTCAAGATACAAGTTTCAAATGGATCTTTGGCCAACATGAAAGTTGTACATCATCTCAATACCTTTAATTTGAGTACTAGAAGTCCTCAATTGGATTTATGGAACTCAAATTATGGCCCAGACAAGTTACAAGTCCTCAGATGCCACTGAAATTTGTCTGTGAAAATCATATGACTTCAAAGCTATTTTTGACCTATAAGGAGGTTCACCTGAATTTTTGGCCAACACGAAAGTTGTTCCTCATGCTCTTAGCTTTCTAAATTGTACTAGAAGTCTTCCATCTGATTTGTAGAACTCAAGTTATGAGGTTTACAAGTCAGGGGTATTTTGGGAAAGTGAGATTATAGGTCATTTTCAATCATAGGCCAAAATCACCAACTTGCACTTGTCAAATGCATTTTTGTTCAACATGAAAGTTGTTCAAAATATGGTTTTTAGGCTACCCAAAAGGTCATGATGGATTGATTGAGCTCATAGCAAGAGTTGGTTTGAATTGGTTTCAAAAAGGGAGAAAATTCAAATGTGTAAAGGAGGGAAAAATGCAATTTTATGTTAGATGACCAAAACCAAGTGTCGCTTTCGCGAAAATAAGGTGCCGGCACAACAGAAGAGTCGCCACCTTTCGTTATTTATCCCTCGGAGCGGGAAAGGGAACGATCGGAAAAATCTAACGAAAAAGGGTAAGACAAGGTCGTCGCAACCATTGTCTGGGTTCAGGAGTCGGTTACGCAAGGGGAAGGTATTAGCACCCCTCACGTCCGTCGTACTTGACGGGATCCACGCTTGTTGTGTTTACTAGACGGGTTGTTTTATCTATCTACCTATCAAGGATGGCTTAAAAAGAAAAGAAAAATGACTCGGCAAAGCGTCGCACTTTATGCCTACGTATTCTCATCAGAGAATGAGAAATCAGAGTCCACGTAGTTCGGCCTATGACGGGTTATGGGGAAGGTAGCTCGCCAATACATCAGTATTGTGCCTACGTACTCTTAACAGGTATGAGAGATCAGAGCTTACGTAGTTCGGGACACTATGGTTTATTTCCTGTCTTTTACGGAAGAAGTGTTTTTTATTGTGTTTGCAATTTCAATCGCACTAGAGACTATGACCTGAGAGTGAATGTGTCGCATGTCACCCAAAGGGTACCATACTAGACATCCAGACTGTGGAAAAGAAACTCTCCACAATCCTTTCTCAGGTAGCTTAAGGCTCGTAACGTACGAAAGAGATCATTCATGATTACTGTATCTTAAGCTGTTTTGAGATGAGAAGAGAACATGCTCAACTAGGAGGGAGACTATCAAGTCCTACTGTTATCATGCCAAGGATTCATCCTATGGTTGAGGTTTGAAACAGGGAACTCCTAGAAGTTGTCATGCATAGGTTTCAACCTAAAGTTCTATCATCACTTCCTTATCAAAGGAAATGAGAGTCCTAAGGGATCATGTCAATGATACATAGAAACAGATAAAGCATCAGCTTAAACAGTAAACAGTAATACGGTAAAATGCATGCAATGTAAGTGAGGGAGGAAATGTGTGTGGGGCATCAGCCTCCACAAGCTCATCTCAACCTCAAGCCAGAATGAACAACAGTAATCATACTAAAATAAAACATGCTATCAAGCAAGAACAGTAAACTGCAATCATACAGAAGAAGTAGAATGCTATCAAGCAAAATAAACCACATGGGCAAGGGAGCAGGGCTCTACCGAATACCCGCAAGCAAAGCCACACAATAACAATACAAGCAGAGGGAGCAACTCAACCTCTAGTGCAATCATGCTCCTAGATTAAATCTATCTAGATATGGACTTATTCTAATGCATCAAGCAAGTCAAACAAGGGACATCAATACAGAAAAGAAAAAGACAAGAAAGCAGATCAACTCCTCTCTCAACTCCAAGCCTCAGCTCTTCCAACAACAACTCATTCTTCAGACTTCCATCACTCTTGACAAATATCAATTTGCTTCCCCAGGTTTCAACCCTTCGCCATAAGTTTCAACTTATCTTCTTCTTCAAGCTTCAGCTCCTTAATCAGTTCCACCTTCAGGCTTTACCCTTAACCATAAGTATCAACTTGATTCCTTCAGGATCTCAAAAGCTTCAAAGTAAGTATCAACTTACCCCTTGATCTTCAAGCTTCAGCTCTTCAGTTAATCTCAATTGAATCCTCTTCCTAAGTATCAACTTAGTCTTCAAGATCTCAAGCTCTCTTTGCTTTACCAGTCTCAACTTGGTCTTCTCTTCCTGCAAGCTTCAGCTTCTCAGGGTAATCTTCAGTCACTTAGAAGTATCAACTTCATCCTTCAGTCTTCTTCTCAAGCCTCAGCGCTTCATTCAGTCTTTACTGGATCTTCATTGGGTCTTCAAGTATCAACTTGCTCTTGTTGCTCTTCAAGCTTCGGATGGAATGGCAATGCTCAAGGAATCATCCTCTTCCATACTCTTAAATGAAGTCTTCATCTTCACACTCAAGCCCAACATCTCTCAAGATATTCAAACCAGAGGAAATCACTTAACTGGATAAGCTGGGGACATTGAACTGCTTATTGACCACCAAAGGTGACCTATAAGGGTTCAACATCAAAATAAGGGTTCCCTCAAAGGTTCTACTTCTTAGGTACCATCACTTATCTCTCCAAAGGAGGGAGGTGAGTACCATGGAAGGACCTTGAATCATGGGGAGGAATGGAGGTGAAAGATACCATCCATGTTTAGGAAAGAACTTAACTAGGTCTAAACTCTTCCTAATTCCCAACCCTAAAACAACAAAACAAACAAGATCTCAAGCTCTCAAGCTCCTTCTTCAATCTCCAAGTCTTCTACCATGCTCCTCAATGCTCCTCAAAGCAAAACCAAGCTCACCAAGCCCACAAAGCAAAGCAAAACAAAAATACAAGCCCACAAGGGCAACACAAACAACCATCAACTACAAAAATCAATTAAGAATAGCATACCATCATATTAAAACCTAATATAATTTCTAGGGGATCCTACATGACTACCCTTAATACCCTTATATGTCCCAATAGCCATCTTGACCTAGAAACCCAAAATTCTAGTGTTATTGTGGACATATGTTAAGGATTGACCTAATTCTATACAACCTAAAGTCATCTAAGCTAAACTAATTAAAAATTAATCACAAAATTATGTAATAAATCCAGGGGGGATCTAAAGTCCTAATCTAACTATCCTAAAAAGAATGGCCTCAAAATTCAAAGGGAACTAGCTAAACAAAATTCTACAAATCTATGCATCAACATAAAAGAATTAAAAAAGCTATTAAAAGAGAAAATATACAAAAAATATTAAAAATGCATGAAATGCAAATATTATGGTTTTATAATTTTCTAGACACTATCATGAAATGGGAGAAAAAATCCCCATGCAAAAATCATCATTTTTCTATTTATTATAATTTTTCAAAGATTAATGAAAAATGGAGAAAAAGAAATTAAAACATCAAAACCTTGGTGTGAATAGCAATGCCAGACAGTTCATTTTCCAGGTGGGCTCAGAATGGGGGTGGGATTAGTAAGGCGCGCTAGGCCCAGTTTCATCAGAAAATCATTTCAGAAATTATAAAGAAAAAGAAAAACATACAGTGTAAAGAGTAACAAAATTCAGTTCATATTATCAATGGGCCACGAAAGGGGGTGGGCATAGCAAGTAATCCACTCAAGCCCAAAACCTCAGTTAAATGAAACGCTACGTTTTGAATGTCTTCAGACTCCCCTCTTCAAGCGAAATCAAATCCTGGCCCTTGGATCTCCACTCAGTCAATGGGTCTTCTCCTCATCCAACGGCCACGCCTTCATCTCCATCCTCCAGCTAGGGTTCAAACTGAAGAATCCATGGAAACAGAGCTTCAAGCTCCATCTTCACCAAACTCGTATCACCTCAATTCTCCATGAAAAATTAAGATTCAAAACCCTAATCCATCCAGAATTTCATGCTGATCACAGCCATGGTCTTGAAATCAATTGAATCATCCTAAATCTCCAAACCCGATCCAAGATCAAAAATAAGCTCAGACATCAACTCCAACAATTCTTGAAATTAATTACCTCAGAATGATCACCACCTCACACTGGCTAATTCTTGATATCAAATTCATGCTATAGCTCACTATATCTTGAGTTCTTGGTCAAAACAAAAATGGTGTCACCAACTGAAACCTCACCAATTGATCCCAAACTTCCCAGAATCCATCACCTAATGGTCTCTAACCGTTCTAACCTAACAATTCTCCCTAATCATGTCTAAATCATGGTGTAGAAGAAAGTTTACTAATCTGTCAAATCTTGATTAACAGATGGGGTAATCCTCTACTTCAAGCTCTCAAATTCTTCAGAATCGATCCTTGAATGATGATAAAGCTTCTGTTTGCAAAAGATTGGGCCAAGAAAACTTGAATCTCCAAACCCGATTGTGACTTGCAACCTTCAAAATCCAAAAGCTATCTCCTCAAATCTCCATGGTTTTGCCTTCAATTTTGTCTGCACAACTTCAGTGTGATCAAGGGAATGTGTTTGGATTGAAAAAAGGAATGGAAATGAATCAGAATGTAGAATTTGATTTCAACTTGCAATGGAAGCAATTGAAATGGCTATCTCACTCTTCTCTCAAATATCTCACCAACCTTGCATCTGAACAAGTTCTAAATCATATATAGAATGGTTTAGACTCATCTAGAACCATCTGGAATCATCCAATGAGAAATTGGAATTCTCATGCCATAAGTTTTTGAATTCATCCATCTCATGTATCATCTCATGCCATAGCCCTTGCAGCCCTTGTAACTAACTTGAAAATCTCCCTAGATGAGATATAGGATGTGTTAAGACACTTAGCAAGCTTGCACATTGAGTTTCCTTGAGTTTTGCATTTGAACCTTATTATGCAAGCAACCAATTTCCAAAGCAACCCCATGATTTAGGCCTCAAATCAAAAACTTGGCTGAACCATTGTTTCTAAAATGCTCTTTGGAGTCAAAATGACCTATTATATGCCATGGTTTGGATGTGTAACTTGGGATTTCCAATTTCCAACTTCAACTTATTTAACTTATGCCTCCATTTTAGGTCATTTTTATCACTTTTTGCTACAAGCCTTTTCAACATCTCATGACCTCCCTACTAGCCTTAAAACATCATTCTAAGCAAGTTTGATGTTGAAGATTTTTCCATTTGAAGCTTGGAAATAGGAGATATGGCCTTATGCTTGAAATGACCTATAATCTCCAAATGACCAAAATGCCCTTGACTTGTCAAAGCCATAACCTGAGTTCTACAAATCCTATTAAGGACTTCTAGTACTCTATAGAAAGCTAAGAAGATGAGGAACAACATTCATTGACCAAAAGTTCATAGGAATCATCCTTCTTGGGCAAACGTTTGATGCAAGTTGGGTGACTTTCAAGGACCCAGATTCACATACCTCAAATGACCTGTAACTTGTCAAAGTCATAACTTGAGTTCTACAAATCCTATCAAGGACTTCTAGTACTCAAATTAAAGCTAAGAACAAGCTCTACAACATTCATGTTATAGGCAAGATGAGATGACAATCACATCTTGAGCTAAACTGCCTTGAAGATAAGGATCAAACTAGGGGATTTTACACTGTCAAGCCTTAGAAACCCTAGCTTGAAACTTCTCAAACTCCTCAATCATGATGAGTTGATCTTGGAATCATCCTTATAGCATCTCAATGCATTAATCCATGATCACATGGCTCCTGGATTAGGTCTCAACCCTCCAAATCATCAGTTGACCTAGGGTTGACACAGTCAAACCCTAATTACACCACTCATGGCTGAGTCTTCTTATTCTTGTACAATGACCTCTCTAGGCCTCATTATGGCTTTCAAGACATCTCATAAGCTCTCTCAAAGCTTCAAGTCCATCCTCATAGCTTCAGAATCATCTGAGGAGCTCCCACAACTCTCAAGTTAGGAGGCACACAACCTTGGTTTCAACCAATCTCTCTGAGGATCTCTTAACTTCTCTGACAAGGATATCAACCCTTAATCATCTGAATAACCTTCTTGGCTAGCTTCATAGTCTTGTATAGCTCTTGATTGGTACTCTTGATTGGTACTCATACCTCTTGATGAACACAAGCTAGGTAAATAAATGTTGGTCAAATTTTGGGGTGCAACACCAAGCAAATAAGTACATTTTCTGATTGGAAATCACATTTTAAACACTTTGGCATTACCAGATTTTTGAGTTTAGGTCAAGATTTGTGAGTTGCCATTTGATTTCTTCATTTCCAAGTCACATATCAAAATCCCTTACCAAAGCAATTCAAACACTCCTTTTGGTCTGAATACGCTCACCAGAGAATTTTCAAGTGAAAGGGAAGCTTCTAGAGCAATTTTCATGGCCAAATCGTGACTGGTACAATGCACATGTGAGGAGAAAAACAGAAATTTGGATTGGCTGGATTGGGCCTCAATTTAGCTTCTAAAGCCCATAGACATGTTCTATTTAAGTTCTTGAATGATTTCAGAATCATTTTGGTGCAAGTTTCGGGGCTGAAAACTTCATTTTCAAGAGGAGCAAGTGAAATCGTGTTTTGAGTTCCAGGCTGATTCAGAGCAAATTGTAGGTTGAAACATCTTTATCTTGCATCCTTGAAAGATTCTGGAGAGTTTTGGAGGTTGAATCAAGCTCTAAGCATCTCTGTTAGTGGATCTACATCAGGTTAGTAAACTTCAAATTTCCACATGAATTAGCATGATGTACTTAGAATTGAACTTGTGATTAGGATCTAGGCAAGGTGTAGATCGTTTTAGGATCAATTTGGAATCAATTGGTGATGTTTGATCATGAGGTACCATTTCTGTTTGGACACGAGCTGATGTGATCTTAAGGATATAACATGATTTGGATAAATCAGGATGAACTAGGAAGCATGAGGATGATTTCTATACTTTTAGTTTTGCAAATTGTGCTGATCAGATTGGATGTGTTTTCTGAACTTTGATTCGTGTTTTAAAATCCATAGAAAATTAGAGTGTATGAATAGGAGATTTGAGATCCTCGTGGAATTCTGAGTGAGATGATGATAATTTTGTTGAGTTTTGGCTGCCTGTGAATACCTGCTCACCGGAGAAGACGACCGGAGTCTTCTCCGGCCACTGCCCTGAATCTCCACCTAGCCAGCCTGAGAAATGAGGAAGATGAAGTATGAGCCATCAGATCTTGCTTTTGACCTTGACTAGACCACAGATCCAATGGCCACGATTTAAGATTTTATTTGACTTTCTGAGGATGAAACGCAGGCGTTTCATTAATTGAGGTGGCATGCCCTCAGCGCTTGGATTAGTTGACTGGTCTCCAGATCCAATGGCTCTTGTTTTATTCTGAGTTTCTATTTTCTTTTATTCATTTTTGTTTTATTTTAAATGCAAATTGGTTCCAAAAATCATATTAAATTCATTCTTGATCCAAAAATTATTTTAAAAATATCTCCATGATCTTGAAAGAATTTGTGATTTTCTGAAATCAATAAAATGCATTTTTATGCATTTTTCAATTTAATTTGATTTTTCTTATTTTTGTTAATTCTTTTAATTTTGCATATTTGACCATCTATTTTGTGGCATTTTGTTCTTCCAGTTGGTGATGAATTTGGCTTTGATTTTTAAGTATGTGTTAGGGTAGACATGTATGTTCCCTTAGAATTTTTGGTGGATTTTTAGAATAAATTTAGGTTCTGTTTTAGGTGTTGAGATTAGAGCCTTCCCAAACTTGTGGATTACCTTGATACCTTTCAATCTAGAAATTATTTAGGTTACTTAGAAGTTGAACTAGGCTTTAATATTTTAACCCTTGGCTGTTCAAACATGTATGTTCCCATATGAATTTAATTAGAATTTTACAACTTTGTTTCCTATTTTTGTTGAATTTTGCAAGGTGCTTGTGTTTGTGTTGTTCTCTCTTGAGTGCCTTTGCTTGTTTGGCTTGGTTGGTGAATTTGGAGCTTGAAGTGCTTGGATTCCTTTTTAGGAGGTCTTCTGGACTTGATATAGATGCTATGGTTCGAAGATAGGAGTTTGGAGTTGAAGTTTCCTTTTCTTTTAGGGGTTGTTTTAGGAGTTTAGGAAATTAGGGTTTTAGGAAGAGCTATTAGAGCTAGTTTTGATTTCTTCATCAAACATAGAATGCATTGTGTGCTTCTATTCCATCCAATGACATGAAGTACTCCTAGGGAAACTCCATCTCTCCTTTGGAGGGATGTGTGGTATGCCCATAGTTGAGTAGAACTTTGAGGATACCTTTCCATTTCAATGTTGGTACTTGATTATTTCCTTTGGTTTTCATTAAGTTTTCATCATTTCAACCTTGATCTTGGTGTTTGTTCCTCTGCTTGGAGTGTGCTTGCTAGAGCTTGAAGATGAAGCTTGCTAGAGCTTGAAGATAGAAGCTAGCTTGAAGATGAAGTCTTGCTGTCAACTTTGCTGTCTTTTCAACTGTGCTGTTTAGAGCTTGTTGTTGCTGTCTGCTGTAGGAGTTTGTTGCTGCTGCTTGGGTTGCCTCCTCTGTATCTCTGGATCTTTCTCTGTATTTTCTTTTTACTTATGTTGATTATCCTTAGGTTTGAGGTGGAGCTTGTCTCCTCTTGCATGGTGTTTTCTCTCTTGCCTCTCTGGTACTGTTGCATACCATGCATTTTACTGTTTACTGTTTATTGCTTGCTTTCTTTTGCTGTTTCCCCTAGGATCTCTGATTTCCTCTGTGCAAGAGGGAATTATGACAAACATTAGGTTTTGACCCATGCATGATAACTGTAGGTAGATTTCCCTTTCAACCATAGTGTTTGGGTGTCTTTCTCCTCTCATCTCAAAACAAATTCAAAAACATAGTAATAAGGTTAATTGAAGTCGTGCGTTACGAGCCTTAAGCTATCTGGGAAAAGGTTGGTGGAGGGTCTCTCTCCAGTAATCTGGATGTTAGTGTGGTACCCTTTGGGTGACATACGAAGCGTTGACTCCTGGGTCATAGTCTCTAGTGCGACTGAGATTGCAAACATCCTAAAAAACAGTTCTTTCGTAAAAAAACTCAAACAAACATTCAAACATTGTTTTTGTCCTCTTGGACCTTTAATCAGGAAAACCCTTTTCAGAAGGAGATGAAAACTGTCAGACAAGCTTGTGTCTTCCGTAGCCCGAACCACGTTTGCTCTGATCTTTCATGCCGTATGAAAGTACGTAGGCATGAGATGCGATATCTCGGCGAGCAACCTTCCCCCTTAACCCGTAGTTAGGCGAACTACGTTGACTCTGATTTCTCGTTCCAGACGGGAATACGTAGGCATAAAGTGCGATTCTTTGCCGAGTTATTTTCTTTTCTTTTAACCCAAACCTGTAGAGTAAATAGAATAACACACCCTTAGATAGAAGACAAGCGTGGATCCCGTCGAGTACGACGGACGTGAGGGGTGCTAATACCTTCCACTTGCGTAACCGACTCCCGAATCCAGGATTCGGTTGCGATGACCATTCCTTTCCCTCTTTGCGTTAGGTTTACTCTGAGCGTTTCCTTTCCCTCTTGTGGGATAAATAACGCACGGTGGCGACTCTTCTATCATAGCCGGCGCTGATTTTCGCAGTAGCGACACCACATACAATAATCTTCAACAGAGGAATCGTGAAAAGAAGAAAACCTGGTAAAAGCTTCAACAGAGGATGATACAGCCACCAATCTTTATCCAAAGCTGTGTAAAATCACTTAGTGATGATGTTAAAAGCTTCTTCAACCTTCAATTTCCTCAGAAATACCTCCAATGGTGAAATTCGAATTTCACTTGTAACTAACTTTTTTCAACTGCTTCTTACCTCTGCAAGCTCAATCCACCACCAAACCTGATATGAACTCATTCATGAGGTTATATAGAACTGATTTGTGCTGAAATGGGGGCCCAAAATTGCTCCATGATCCAATTTCAATTTTCCATTTTCTTCACTTTTGGTTTCATGACAGTCCACGAATTCTTCTCTGTTTTGCCTTCAATCTAGCTCAAATGAATAGCTGGTATGGTAGTGAGGATGAAGGGCTGAGATTAATTCCTCAATTCCAATCAATGGTGTGTGTAATTGATGTTACTTCAATCTTAAGAAATCTCAAAATTATCCATGAAACCAACTTAAATTTGGAAATGTAAAAATACCAAAGTGTTCCAAATATCATTTACCTTCAAAAAATGCACAAACTTGTAATGTTTTGGACCAAAAGAATTATTTTGTAATTTTCTTATTTAATGCCTTTTAATGGTTCATCCATGAAAATTTCTTCATACATTTCTCATTTTAATCCATATCAATGGATTCTTAGGGCTTGATTGAGTAAATAACATAATTTTGAACAACTTTAAAGTTGACCAAAATTCCATTTGAGGTGTGTAAGATGGTGAAATTGACCCATTATAAAAAATGGCCTATAATCTTAGCTTCCCAAAATACCCATGTCTTGCAAAGCTCATATATTGAGTTCTACAAATCCAATCATGGACTTCTAGTACTTTTTAGAAAGCTAAGAAGATAAGGAACAACATTCATGTTGGCCAAAAGTTGAGAAGAATCATCTTTCTAGGTAAAAATTGTCATGTAAGTTGGTTGACTTTCAAACTCCAAATTCACATTCATCTGATGACCTGTAACTTGTCTGACTCATAACTTGAGTTCTATAAACCCTATCAAGGACTTCTAGTACTCAACTTAAAGCTATGATCATGCTCTATAACAATAATGTTGGGGTCAAGGTGAGATGAAAATCACATCTTGAGTTATGTGGTCTTGAAGTTAGGCACCAAACCAGGGGATTTTACACTGTCAAGCTTAGGAACCCTAGCCTAGGAACTCCTCACACTCTTGATTCATGATGAGTTGACCTTGGAATCATCCCTTGGGCATCTTAATACATCAATCCATGATCACATGGCCTTGAAATTAGGTCTCAACCTTCTTCAAATCATCTGTTGACCTAGGGTTGACCAGATGAGACCCTAGTTGCACCAATCTTGGTAATAGCTTTTTATCCTTCACATGATGACCTGTCTAGGCTTCAAAATGACTTTCAATACTTCTCATAAGCTCTCTCAAGTTCTCAAGTCCAGATCCATGGATTTAGAATCATTTGATGACCTTCCCACAACCCTTAAGTTAGGAGATGTACACACTTGGCTTCAACCCTCTCTCTGAGGAACTTTGTGGCTTCTTTGATGAGGATATCAACCCTTGGATACTTGAATGAAGACTCTCAGACTAGCTTCATAACCTTGTGTAGCCCTTTGTTGGCAGTCATACCTCTTGATATCCTGCACACATGTCAATGCAATGCAGATGATAATGCTAAAATGAATGCAATGAAACACAAGCTAGGTAAAGAGAAAGGTTAGGCAAATTTTGGGGTGCAACAAAAAGTAACCAAAGTCCATAGGTCCAAAAGTCAAACTCTAAGTCAAGTTAAGGATAATGGCCATTAGTCCAAAGATTAGAGAACTAAGTTTTTACGGTTTTTCCTTTATTAATGTCTTTAAAAACAAAAGAAAATACCTAAGTGGGCAAAGGAAAAAGAAGCATAAACATAAACAATATGAAATGTAATGCTAAAAAGTAAAGGCATAAAAGTAAAGAGCAAGAAATAAAAGGCAATAAAATTAAATGACATAAAGTAAAGTTAGCACAATAATAATGTTAGTATTGATGTCAGAGTTAATAAACTGATTCAGAATAAATTTAGCTCTATGTTAAGAAATCATAGCACAATTTATTAGGAAGATCATACTATGGGAGGCCGATCAATAATAATTTATGTATCATACATGTTAGAGATGTGATAGAAACCATACTCTTAAAACATGTAGCACAAGTAAAAACCAAGGAGGGATCAAACACTAAGGCAATAAGATTAGTCCATTAGATCAATCATTCTTCATGATAACTTAGGACAAACTTATGCATCAATCTAAAGTACCTCAAATGATCCATGATCAATTGGAAGGTAGATTTGAAATGATGAAAGTTCATCAAGCATCAATCATCCAAACTTCATGAACAAAATGGAGAGAAATGAAACCAAATAAAAGGAGATGGAGAGAAATGAAACCAAATTGAATCACAACTTTAATAAAGTTATCATCAAGATCCATTGATATTTTAACCTATCTTGGTGGATTAGGGGTTTTAACCTATCAACACCCAAGTTCCATTAATATTGATGAAGGTTATGACCAAATGAGCCATGATTCAAGGAAACCATAAGTCAAACACAATATAAAATGGCAAAAGGAATTAAAATTTGTAATCACCATTCCAAACTTTGTATAATGTGAAGTTCACTTGTTATATAGAAAATGTACTCTTGGAATTCAATTATTTTTGCACTTCTTGATTTTTATCTTTTGTGATTAATTTGGATTTGGAATCTTGTGATCTTGTCACCTTGAACTCAAATGTTGGAATGTAATCACCTTGGCAGCAAACTTAATTGCTCGTGTGAAAATCATGTACCAACGTTGAATTTTGAATTCTTTTGACATTTTAGTCTTGTACTTTAGATCATTTTCTTGCAATTCTTGATTTTGGCTTTTCATGTGTTGTGATGTAGCTTGAAAACATCTTGATCACTTTTGTAATGTGTCATATCCCAAATGTGTCCTACCCTTTTCAATTTTCTTATACCAAGCTTGTGTGTTACTTCATGATATTTCCTTAGATGATCATCTGGCCTTTGGATATGATCCTCTAAAATTTAGGTCAAGGAGGTATTGTGTGTGTTTATTGTGATTGTAGGCCCTTGCAAGGGTGTTTGATTTCAAGTGGAGATAAAGGAAATGCGTGCCCTCATTTTATGGTCAAATAGTCAAGATGAGATTAAGTGTCCAAGTTATATGATTGATTTATTTCAAGGCATGATCAATTGGTTTCAGGTGGTTTTTGAACCATATTTCAAGATGATTCCAAGTCTTGTTTCAAGTTACTTTAGGCCATGTTTGAAGTTGGTAATGAAGCCATGTGATTAAATAAGCTAAGTTGTGGCTAGATTTGTTTCAAGCTTGTTTAAGTCATGACCATTCATGTTTCAAGGCATGGACAATTCATTTTTAGGCCTTGCTTGAATATGTTTCAAGATCCAAGCATGGATTGGTTTTAAGATCAATGGGTGATTTTAGGTCATATGCAAGTCATGTTTCAAGAGGCTCACGGCATAACCAATTTATGATCAAGACATGTGTCCAA
This sequence comes from Lathyrus sativus, assembly GCA_963859935.3. Lineage (NCBI taxonomy): Eukaryota > Viridiplantae > Streptophyta > Magnoliopsida > Fabales > Fabaceae > Lathyrus > Lathyrus sativus. The sequence goes on along the minus strand of OZ012739.1, from coordinate 167,682,936 downwards.
TTCGTGCAAGTTTTGGATAGTTTTCAAGTCAGGTTAAGGCATAAGTTGAGTTTGTTGGAAGCTGTAATGGGAAGCCATGGTTCAAATTTTCAAATTGTCTCAAGCCATGCTCCATGTGTTAAAATTGATTCAAAGTTATATTTCAAGTGTGTGCCAAGCATTGCTTCAAGTTATTAGGTCTTATGATCAAAATTAGGCCATCAAGGTAATTTAGTTTCGTGCCATGCTGGAAGTTTCTCAAATCTTGTTTAGATTTGCCAAGCCATGAAGAGATTATTTTCAAGCTACTTTGAATCATTTTCCAAGCCATAAAGGAATTATTTAAAGGAATACTTTGAATCATTTTTCAAGCCATAAAGGAATTGTTTCAAGGTACATTTGTGTAGCACCCCAAAATTTGCCTTTTCGTTTTGACAGTTACTGACTTATGTTTCTGCATTTTGCATTTCTGCATATCATGACATCGATTCTTGAGACATGGGATCAAGGGGTTTCTATGGCTCAAGGTGTTCTTTTATTGCAAACTTTCAAGCAGCAAGCATCAGAGGCTTCGACATTAATTTTGCCTAGCAATCAAGTGCCTGGTTTTATTTTTTCAGCAGGTTATTTTTAGCACAGGAGACATTTCACCAGTTATTTCAGGAATTTTACAGGTGCAATATCAAAAGACAAGTTTTAGAGGCTTAACATGGCTCAGAACGGGTGGAAACAAACGAGTATACAAGTTTCCCTCCAAATGGCGCAATTTTTCAAATTTGTGAAAGGTTAATCGATTAACCCATTTGCAGTAGAAATTTTTTAATCGATTAACCAAAGTAATTTTTGCCCATATACGACATTTTCAATGCTTCCACTTTTAGGGGCCATTTTGATCATTTATGAATTGGTTTTTGCATTAGTAGAAGGATCTAGAATCACTTTAAATTTTGATTTACTTTCAAAGTCAATCCAACTTCCCTCCAAATTTTCATTCCTAATCCCATTCCAATTTTCAAACCCTCACTGCAAACTACAATTTCACTCCTAACCAAAAACGTATTTAAGCTAATTCACTCCAAACCTCTCAGGAAGAACCTTCATTTTTCTGATTTCTCTACACATTGATCTCAAATTCTCTCAACTTTCTCTCGATTTTCTCACATTCCAAAACTCCATTAGAGCTCTTTATCTTGGATTCAAGAATTCTCCATTGGAATTCTTTAATACTAGAGCTTAACCTTCATCCTTTATCTCCATCAACTTTAATTCATCCTTTAATTTTTGTTTGGATCTGGATCTGGTTCAGAAGCAAGCTTTTAAGTGATTTTTGGATTAACTTTTGCTTATTTGGTTCATTCTTCACTTCTCTTGCCAGAAATATCTTGGATCTTGAAGTTTTCTTGGGTTTCTATCTTGGATCTATCATTTACAATATAACAACACTTACCAGAGCAATTCTCAGCTTTGAAGGTTGGTTAATTCTAGATCCATTTCTGTTTTGAGCTTATTTGGATAATCAAAACGTAGATCTTCAATTTTAATTGATTTTGGTGATTTGATCCATGTGATTTTTGATCTCAATGCTTGGATAAGTTTGATTGATGTTTGATCATTGATTTTTGGTGTTAAATTCATGCATAATTGGTTACATGATCATTTGGATGATTTCATAAATGATTAATTGCTGGAAGTGTTTTTAAATTGTTGTTTTTCTACTTCTGGTGCAGTGTTAATCGATTAACCAGTTGCTGTACAAAACTGGTTAATTAATTAACCAGTATATTTTCAGCCAATTTCAAGTGGTTAATCGATTAACCTGTTTGCTATTGCAAATGGTTAATCGATTAACACTGGACCAGAATGACAATTTTGGTTGTTTTCAAGCATGTTTTGATTTCTTTCCACCTCTTACCTTCATGGATTAATATGATGCATTTGTGTGGATTGTTTTTAACTTGTTTCATTATGCTTGCTTGATTGATTGTGATTCTTCGACGTGTGACTTTGGGTTTCCGTTGATAAATGCTTGAGATGCTTGTGTTGCTTGCTTGATGTGGTGGTCATGTGTTTTGCTCATTTGTATCATGTTAATTGTTGTTTATTGATGATTATCTTACTGGACTGATGATGCATGATCGTATTTGCTTCTGACTCTATTTGTCGCATAATCGATTGAATTGTTTAATTGATGTGAATTGCATGATGTTATTGTTGAAAATTTGTGTTTAATTTTTAATGCATGTCCATCTTTGCTTGATACTTGTTCATGATTGATGCTTGTTCATGTTGATTGTGTTGAAGCATGCTTGCTGCCCTATTTTCTACAGTTGTTTTATTTAGAAATGCATGTTGTTGTATGTTGTTCTTGCTTGCTGCCTGCCTTTTACACCTACATTTGTGCTGAATTAATAACTATTAAATGTTGTTGTGTTGCCTTGCTATTTTTTTACAGCTATTTTGTGCAGGAAGCACTGTCGTAGTTGCTATTTTTGCTTGTTTTATCTTGTTTTTGGCTTTTTCTTGCATGCTCCCTTAGGGCCTTCAAGTCCAACTAAATTTTTGATTAAGCTTGGAGTAGGATAGACATTAGAAGTTTAATCCATGCATGATAACATTAGGTTAGTCCCTTTTGACCTCAACCTTAGGTCCATTTCTTGCATGCTAACATTAGGATAGAATTTCCTTTTGCATCTTAACCTTAGGACCACTTTGCATGACAATGTTAGGACCGAGTTTCCCCTTAGAACTTCTGTGCGTCTTTCTTTCTTCTCATCTCAAAACAATTCTAACACACTTAATAAAGACGATGAGCGTTGTGTGCCACGAGCCTTAAGTATATGGGAAATGATAAGTGATAGGTCTCCTCTCGTTCGTCTAGAGTGTTTAGTGTACGTCCCGTCTGGGGGCGATATGCGACACATTCGTTCCTATATCATAGTCTTTAGTGCAACGTGAATCTCAAATCAATCAAGTCACTTAATTAAAACTCATAAACAAATTCAAACCTTTTATCCTTCGGGATTTGTTCTTCGAACTCATTTTCAGAAAAGAGTATGTTACTTTTTCGTTCTACAGCAAACAGACATCGACCCTAACTGCTGGAATGGGAACTTAGCGTCACCCATAAAAAACACTTAACCAACCTATGGTTTAGCTACCCGAACTACGTTTTCTCTATTTTCTCATACCAAATAAGGATACGTAGGCACAAGATGACAATGTCTTGGCGAGCAACCTTCCCCCACCACCTGTAGTCTTCCGAACTATGTTGACTCTGACATTCCCATTGCACGAGGGAATACGTATGCATAGGGCGGCGAGATCCTATCGAGTCTCCTTTTTCTTTTACCTTTCCTATTTCCATTTAGAAGTAGGGTTTAGATAACACACCCTTTGATTAGACAACAAGCATGGATCCTGTTGAGTACAACGAACATGAGGGGGTACTTATACCTTCCCCTTGTGTAACCGACTCTCGAACCCAAGATTTGGTTGCGATGACCTAGTCTTCTCCTTTCTTTTAGGTTTTCTTTGATCATTCCCTTTCCCTTATTTGGGATATTTGATGGCGACTCTTATATTTGTTTCTGTCAGTTGCTTTTCGCAATTGCGACAGCTGGCGACTCTAATTTCCTAGGCGAGTCAATCCTAGCGCTTGTCTGTTTTGTTTCATTCGGTGCTTATTTTTTGTGCATATGTATGTTGTATTTTTTTTACATTTACTATTGTATATTATTTCATTTGCATTTTACTATTGCATATGATTATTGTTATCCTATTATATGTTGTTATTGTGCTGTTAGGTGGGTTGTTCTATGAGAGATAAGCCCACTACCCGCACTTGAGTACACACATAGGATTAGAGTGGAGAGTAGTATGGATTGCGTGGCATCTGGCCACGTATAGTTGACATGAAATTCACGTTCAAACAAGGTTTTCTTTGGAGATACTCTATCCTATGCATCTGGTGCAGATGATAGGGTGTTGACTTAGAAAGCTTACGACTCTGGAGACCGTTCATTAGGAATTCAGTTGAGACCTCCTCGATTGATGATGATGCCAAACTAGAAATGGTGAATGTATCATTGTTTCTCGACCTAAGAGTCCGTGATACTGATAACCTGTATAGCATGTTGTCCAAGACTAGAACCCACATGTGATATGGGATGAGTTTTTGCAGAAAACCTTGACTTTCAACCAACCTGGTTTTCTAGTTTTGTCGTCAGTGCAGACCTTTGATCTTGGAGTTCTGGTTTTCTATCACCTCGGTGTTATGTTTTTCTGGGTTTCTTATTAGAGTGGAATTCTGGTTCTATATAGTCAACGACACAACAGTTTATCTTGAGCACTGGATACCTTGATCCCTTGTGTGCATCTGCATAATCATTCTGCATCTTATCATTGCATGTTTATTTACTTTCAGGTTCTTGTCTCGCCTTTGATTCCGGTTATCTGGTTTTCTATAGAGATGGAGGTTGACAGAAAGAAGATCATCGTATACAAGTTCCCATCACCAAATTTGGGACCTCCTCTTGATCTGATTGCTATGGCTAATCCTAATTTTCTTGAAGTCTTCAAAAGAGATTATGTGAGGATTCTGAGTTTTGTCTCTAACATCACAAACTATGAGTATAGAGCCATTCACACCCCGTTACAGTGCTATGACCCACCTCTGCATTGTTTCACCTTTCCAGACTATTTGTTGGTCCCCACTTTAGAGGAGTATGCTCATATCTTGGGAATCCCTGTCCAGGATGAAATACCCTTCTTTTACTATGAGGAGAGCCCAGATTTTGACAAGTTTGTTGCTGCTATTTATTTGAGCAAGTCTATGTTAGTGGATAATGTTGCCAACAAATGAGGAGTCTCTGGATATACCTTAGCCTTCTTGGTGGAAAAAGCTCAGAAATATGCCAGTGAGGGTTGTTGGGTTGTTTCCAATGCCATATTGGCATTATGTGTTTATGGTATTGTGATGTTTCCCAATGCGCCAAACTTTGTAGATATGAGTGTTGTTCGTCTTTTTGTATCATAGAATCATGTGCCGACGTGTTATACCCAAAATTTGACCCCTAGATCCTCTCATTATTCTAGGAGCATCAACATTGTTTATCTAACCTTAACAGAGTTCAAGTCTAATCTTTGTCAAGATACAGGTGAATTAGGGTTTCACACAGTCAGAAATTAGGAATTCAAGAGATTGATCAGTCAAAGTTTTGTATTGATCCTCCATATATCAAGTCTTCATGTCATCAAGGATATCACATTGGATCACGTATGAATCCAATTTGAGGTTGTCACCCAAAAAAGAAGAACAATGCAGTATAAGAACCCTAATTAGGGTTCCTGATTAGGGAATCAACTGTAGTTTGAATTTTGATTTAAAAGATGTTGCAAAGCTTGAATCATGGTCCATGAGGCTCATATGACCCAAGGAAGTCTACTCAAGAAGTTTCAAGGCCCCAGGGAACCCAGAACACCAACAGTCAATTCAGAGGTTTTCGATCGTTCGGTTCGTCTGGATGAAAAGTCAACCCTTTGACCAACAGGTTTTTAATCTAAAATTGAATCCAACTATATTCCCAGCATCATCTAACATCTAATCATGAAGTTTGGTGACAAATTGATCAAGAATTGAAAAGTAACCGAAAAGTCGGGAAATTATGGTTTTGAAAAGGGCCAAACTATAACTCCTTAACCACACATCCAAATGGAGTGGTTCAAAGCTTGTTGGAAAGGTATCAATGAGTTATTCAAAAGTGATATAGGAACTTATGAGCATAAAATGCATAGATTTTGAGTTATGAGAAAAAACAAGCCAAGAGGGGGAAAATACACTTAGAAATTTCAAGATTTCTTGACTTGTAAATCAAGTTTGCATCATTTTCACAAGGGTTTTTGACCTAGTTTCAAGTGGATTGGGTTCCTTCATCAAAATCAATGTTTTAGTAGCTAATGATGGCTTTCCAAAAATTACAACTGGGTTCCATAACTCTTCATGGTTAGAGAGAACCAAGGTCCACAAGTTGGCAAAAACTCACTTGTGCAAAGCTAGTTCAGCATTTGTGTTTTAACTCCAAAGCTCCCCAAATCCACTATAATCAAGGATTAATCCTCATTTCTAATGTTTAAATAGTTTTTTTAACATGTTTAGCATCTACTCCCACGAAATTGGCATGAGAAATGAAGAAATTCATTATTTAAATGCAAGTTGCAAAAGTGAATAGTGTGGAAAGAGAAAAATGGTGGCTACCATAATTTAACCACCAACTTGGATGCAAGCAGTAACCTCCTATCCCATCAAGCATGATTCAAATGACCTATATGGTATGGAGAAGCTCTTTTTAGGGTGGCTCAAGGTCAGAAATGGAGATTGTTTGGGAAAACTCCAAGATTTTCATGATGGAAGGTTAAACTTGGCATTTTACCACATTTTACCCATACCTCTTGATCCAAAGCCTTGCCTATAAATTGAAAATCATTCTTACATCCAAGACACACCATTTAAATGCTTTAAACTTTTAACACCCTAAATTCTTAGAATATTTATTTAATTTATTTAAATATGAATATTCACATTTTTGGTGAGTTTCGGTGGTTAGTGTGAATATTGGAAATTATCAATTTTGAGTTATTTATTTAAATAATAATATATAATATGAATATATTATTATTATTATTAATTTAAATAAATATAAGTGAATTAAGGGCAAAATGGACATTTGAGGAGGAGTTAGTGAGGGTGAAGTTGGAAAGGCCAATTTTAAGGCCCAAAGTTAGGTTTTACAAAAAGGAATTTTGAGGGAATTATGATTCATTCTTGTTAGACCGTGAAGAGGGAAGAAATATAAGCCTGAGCTATGAGGAAGAGGATTGAGGCAAAAGCTTCGCAAGGCTTTCAAGAATCAAGGAGAAAGGCTTAGAGTTGGCAATCAAGGTAAGAAGAGTATTGCCTTCATTGTTTTCAATATGTGATTCAATGTGTTTAAAGCTGATTTAAAGGTTTATGGATATTTGAGTTTTGAATTGTTGTTGCCTTTTTTATGGTGAGTTCAATGAGTTTGAGGGATTTGAACTAATGGTCTGATAGGTTTGAGGCTGAATTGAGAGTAAGGGAAATTAGACCTTCATAGCCAAAATCTGTTTTGAGGTTTTAACCGTATAGGGCAATTGATTATGAGAACTTTAATGACTGTGGGGTATTTGTAAGAATTTTATGGGAATTAGAGGCGTAAATATGATACAGGATTGGCCTAATAAGTCGTAGATTTTGTGTCTTTATCGCCGTAATACCTTAGTAATGATTTAGGGATGTTTTTGGGGTATTGGGGAAGGAAATCGTAGAGGTTTTTGGACTGGTTTTGGTGCTGGTGTGTAACAGCGATTTGCTGTAATCGCGAGTTTGCACAGTGAAGAATCCTTCGTACGGCGAACATTCGCCCCAGACTCGCACAACGAACTTCCTAGTGAATGTAGCAGAGTTTCACGAATTTTGATCTTATGCAGTGATGTCTTGATGTTTTGATGTTGTGATTTCTTTGATGAATTCCCATGTGTATGACTATGATTCTTTTGAGATTAATACATGATTATATGGTGACTTCTATGAGTAATGATGATGAGTTATGATGTTGATTCCGTGAGTTTTGATGAATATATGATGACATGATTATTATGATGATTTTGATGAATGATGATGCACCTAATGAGTTTATTATGAGGGTGATATTGACGTGTGCATCATGCATTCATATGCATTCCGAACTTCGGTCTAGGACCTTGATTCTTGTAGCTTCAGTCCCATTGTGCGGATGTGAGGTATTTTGTTGTGCTCTGGTTCTCGTGTAGAATCGATCCTATTATATTGGATCTATGGAGGGTTGATGGATTAGTGTCCATTAAATTTAGTTGATTAGTACCGCATGCATGAGTCTTGTTGCATTTGCATTTATGTGACAATTTGGTGTAATTTATAATGTTGTGGCCTTTGATGTTCCTTGATGATTCTGATGATGTTAGATATGAAAATGACTCCATTATATATATATATATATATATATATATATATATATATATATATATATATATATATTGATTCCTATATTTATTATTATGAATCGTTTTACTCACCCTGCCTGTTTGAATGTTGCCTTCATGTGGGTAACGTGCAGATGACCAGGTTTAGCCATCGAGGACGTTTTGATGTTTTTGGGTCGTTGGCCATTGTGGTTGAGTTATAGGGTCTTGCTCTGATAGTGTAACATCGGGTTGGGGTCTTCGAGTTAAACTATATTTTATTTAAGTTTAGCCACTGCCTTTTGAGAAATATTTTGAGTAATTTTGGAAAAACCCGTTGTTTACGGAGCATTGACTATATTTGAATTATTGAGAAATATGCACCCTTTTGAGATAATTTTATTGCGTTCAATATTTTAGTTTGATAAATATGATTGATTTTCCATTATATTTTTGGGATAGAAAAGGGTGTTACAAAACCAGCTGAAACTCCCTCCTTCCCACAATTGCAATGTTCTTGCAAAATCTCATCAAAAATCCAAAGTGCACAAAATCTGTTTTTGCACTTTCACGCCTAAAACCTTTTCCAAACACTTTTAAACTCAAACCAAGCCTCAAACATATCACAAATGATGTGTTAGAGATGTTCAAACCCTCACCTTGGTCAGAAACTCATCCAATCCAAAAGTCAACCCTCAAAACCTCATTTTGTTGACTTTTTTTTTTGCGTTTTAAAGGACAGCCACTGGTCCCTTGCCTTTCCTTGAGCTTTAAGACCTCCAACACTTCATATTTGACATATAAAAGCTTTCCATAATCAATCCACACTTTTGTAACAAGGATTGGAGGAGTTGTCTTTGAAAATCATTAGATTTTGGAGGTTTTTCTTCATATACAAGGCATTCTGCCCAACAACTTGCTTGGAGTTCATTTGGAGCACTCATTCACCATCTTTGGAGCATTTGTAGACCTTGGAGGAGCACTTAAAGTCTATGGTTTTCTTATTGCCCAAGCTTGCTTCAAGAGGTAAGCCTAAAACACAAAAAAAACATGAAATTTCACTTGTGTTTCACATGTTACAATGACATTTAGCTATGATTTGGTGTTGTACATTGTTTGAACATGTATTATGTATGTCATATGTCATGTATGAACCATTTCTTGCATCAAAATATGTAGTTTTTGAACTTTCATATTTTGGTCACAAGCTAGGTCACAAACTAGGCCCAACCTAGTCACTTTTTGCATTTTGCATCCAATCTGCCAAACCATGTGTGCATCTCTTGATTTCTTTTGTGCTAACCTCTTAATATGATGTATATGTGATGTTTTTACACTTTTTTCACCAAGCACACCACTACAAATGACTGTTCACATGTTCACGCTTTTGGTTGTCACTAGACTTGCCCTAAACTTGATGCTATCGATTTTTCTTGTGAGTGTATGTTATGGAAAAAAATGGTATCATTGAATTCCTTGTTCAAAAATAATTCAAAGATTATTTCTTGTGCTATTGATGCCATTCATTTTTCAAACTACTCCTTATCATGTCTATTTTCATTGAGTGAAGAAATAATTCAAAGATTATTATCCTAGAAAGAGTTTGATCCACATGAAAAACATGTGTTTTTAGGGATTTTACCTTGGTGTTATTGAACTTTTTCAAACTTGTAACTTGATTTCTCTTGTGAGTTTTGTTGTACCCCAAAATTTGACCAACCTTTTCTTCTTAGCTTGGTTTACATTTCATTGTATTCTAGCATTTGCATTTGCAAAACATTGTTCTTAGCAGGGGATCAAGAGTTGTTGTGCCATTCAAGAGGAGGGTCTCTTTGGTTTCAAGCTCAAGCATGAGGTATTTGTGCAAGCCATCAAGTGTTTACCATCATCATGGAAGGATCAAAGCTCCTTGAAAAGAGAGATGGGTGTGGATGTTATCTCCTATCTCAGAGGGTCATCAGAGGATCACCAGGAGTTCATGAGGTCATTCATTTGGACAATACTTGGTTTTGAAATTCATTTTATACCTTGGAGAGGCTTGGTGGGGTTTGTGTAGTCATGCAATTCATCTGTAAGAGCCTCAGGCAAAGAACTTGGAGTTAGGGTTCCATCTGGCCAACTCAAGGTCACTTGTGGACTTGAGAGGTTTCCAAACTGGTCTTCAAGTCACACAAGCCACGGGAAGTCATTTTGAAGCATCTATGATATCATGACAAGATCAAATCAAGAGGGATCAAGAGTGGAAGAAGTTACTAAATTAGGGTTTTAGATGATTTCAGTGTAAAATCCCCTTCTTTAGTGCCCAACTTCAAGGCCATTTTCACCTATGTTTCAAGCACAATCTCATTTTCATGAAAACATGAGACTTGTAGAGCATGTTCTTAGCTTTATTTTGAGTACATTATAGGTCTTATTTTGTCCCACATTTGAACTTTTTCACACCTTTACATGACCATAATGAGACTTGCCATAATGGGACCAACACAAAATGCCATGAGATGCATCATTTTCAAATTTTCTTCCATAAAATGAGATGCATCATTTTCAAATTTTCTTCCAGAATTTTGGTAATAAGAAAATAGAAGGGGAGACAAACACGGTCTCAGGATACAGGGGTAACAACAGAAACAGAAACATAAATCAATATCACCAACAACAACCTCAGATTGCGAGCATTGCCATTCTGGCAGTACAACCACAACATCAGCAACAACGTCCACAACAGCAACAACAACAAAATTACGCTCCGCGGCAGTTCCAAGATCGTAGGAGGATGATGAACAGACATTTTGATGCACCACCAATGCCATACTCACAATTGTTACAACATTTGATACAATTGTAGTTGGTTCAGAAGAGAACACTAGCACCCCTGACTGGCGCACCACCCCTAGGGTTTGATGCAAATGCCAGATGTGACTTTCACACAGGTGCTCCCGGCCATCACATAGATAATTGAAAAGCCTTCAAGCATAAGGTTCAAGATCTTATAGATAGCAAGGTAATCAATTTTACGAATGATGCACCCAATGTTGTGCAAAATCCTATGCCCAATCATGGGGCAGCAAGAGTAAATGTTATTATGGAGGGAGAGAGTTTGAATTTGGTGAGCAGTGTTGAAGAGCTGAAAACTCCTTTGAGTGTTGTTAAGAACAGGCTGTTGAAGGGTGGAGTGTTCCCTGGATGTATGGAAAACTGTGAAGGCTGTTTGGCTCATCCTGAGGGATGTGAGGACTTGAAAAACCATGTGCAGAGATTAATGGATGAAGGTATACTACAATTTGACAGAATTGGTGAAGAAAAGGCTGAGAGGGCGATTGGTCAAGAGCAGGATGAGGTTGCCACAATCTCAATTCCATTTAGAACCATTAATATATATGCGCCATCGAGGCCAGCTACCATCATAATCACCAAGGCAGGGCCTGTACCTTACGAAAGCACTAAGGCGATCCCGTGGAATTATGGCGTTGAAGTCTTTTGTAACAATAAAAAACAAGAGCTGAAAGGGACAAAGTCTGATTCGGTGGATAATTTGGTGGGAATAGGCGGAATGACGAGAAGTGGGAGAGTGTTTGCACCTCTAGAGGCTAATGCTGAAAGACAGGATAAGGGAAAGGGGAAAGTTCTTGTTGAAGAAAATTCTCAAGGGGTTGAAAAGAACGCTTTGTTGAAAGACACTAAGTAATTCATGCATCTAATTAGAAAAAGCGATTACAAGATTGTGGACCATCTCCAACAAACCTCGTCCAAAATATCAATCTTATCATTACTACTGTGCTATGAGGCACATCGGAATGCCCTCTTGAGGATTCTGAACACTGCATATGTGCCATAGGAGATATCTGTGAACCAACTGGAAGGAGTGGTGGCGCATGTGAATGCTGGAAATGGATTAGGATTTATTGACCTGGATCTAACCCCTAAAGGGAGAAACCACAATCATGCCCTGCATATTTCCATTGAGTGCAGATGGGCTATTTTATCTCACGTGCTGGTAGATACTGGGTCTTTGCTTAATGTGTTTCCCAAAAAGGCTTTGCTGAAGCTGGACACCCAAGGAGTAATATGAATGCCTAATGATCTGATTGTGCGAGCATTTTGTCGCAACTGCGAAAAACAACCGGCGGAAAAACAGAAGAGTCACCACTTTCATTATTTATCCCAAAGAGAGGGAAAGGAAACGATCAGAAAAACCTGACGAAAAAGGGAAAAGGCAAGGTCATCGCAACCATGTCTGGATTCGGGAGTCGGTTACACAAGGGGAAGGTATTAGCACCCCTCACGTCCGTCGTACTCAACGGGATCCACGCATTGTTTTCTATCTAAAAGGGTGTGTTGAAACTATCTAGCTAAAGGTCCCAGGGACAAAAGAAAAAGAAAAGAGAAGTGACTCGGGAGAGCATCGCCGCTCTGTGCCTACGTACTCCCTCGTACAATGGGAAAGTCAGAGTCAACGTAGTTCGACTAACTACGGCTAAAGAAGGGGGAAGGTTGCTCGCCAAGACATCGCGTCTTGTGCCTACGTACTTTCATCTGGTATGAAAGATCAGAGCGAACGTAGTTCAGGCTAAAAGGACCACAGATTGGTCAAAAGTTTTTTAGGCCCGAGTAGGGTTAATAAGTAGTTCTAGCAGTTGGTGTATGCAGCTCAACCATTGGAGACTTAGGCGTTACCGTTTGCGGTAGAACTAAACGTTAACGACACTCTTTTATCTGAAAGGATTTTCCTGATTAAGATCCCGAAGGATGAAAAAGGTTTGAAGTGTTTTTGTGTTTTTTAGAGAAGAAGTGTTTTGAATTTGATTTGTAACTCATGCCGCACTAGAGACTATGACCTAAGACCGAATGCATCGTATATCACCCAAAGGGTGTACACTAAACACTCTAGGTCATTGAGATGAGGCCCCTCAATTACCATTTCTCAAATAGCTTAAGGCTCGTAGCATGCCACACTTGTCATTCTTTATTAAGTGTTTTATGAATGTTTGAAGATGAGAAGAGAAGAAAGAACACTAATGGGAGACTAATCAATCCTAAAAGTTATCATGCAAAGTGGACTTAGAGTTGAGTTGAAAAGGGAACTACCTATTGTTATCATGCATAGTTAGGCACCTAATGTCTATCATAACCTCTCTTGGACAAGAGAGGCTAGAAATCCTAAGGGAAGAAAGACAAAAGAAGGAGAAGAAACAACAAAAGAAACATGCAAATGAAAGAATGCACACATTGAATGCACAAGTAGGATGAAAGTGGGAGGAAAATTGTGTGGGGAAGTAGCCTCCACAAGCTCATCTCAACCAAGCATGCATATGGAAATGCAATAAAAGAAAAAATAATAAGAGCACAAGAAGAAACCAATCAAACAAGAACAAACCACACAAAAATGCATCAAAAGTGGGATGAAATGACCTAAGTCAAACAACATCAACCACACCAACAAAACTAAACCAAATGAAAGGTAAAACAAAACCCAAAGCCAAGTGAGGATGGGAGACCAAATGAGGGAAGCAAGGACCTGATAATAGGTACTCAACCATAAGCATCACTCATCAAAAGCAAAGAAGCACCAAAAGTGTCCTCAAGGATTCATCATTCTAGGTATGCTTCAAATACCTCCAAAGGAGGGACCAAGCCACCTTAAATGACACTCCAAGGTCATTGGACAGAAGGTAAAGATAAAGAGGAAAGCTCAAAAGAAAAATCAAAGCATACCAAAAGGAAATGCAAACCAAAACATAAGAGGATGCAAGCATACTTCACAATGAAAACCTAATTGAAAGTTCAAAACAAAACAAACAAATGAACAAGGAAGAAACAATATCATGACCTAAAATTAAACAAACATCATCCTTAATATGTTAAAAACATGAAACAAAAGGCATTGAGAGTTCAAAGGATCCAAAAATGCCATATCCAAATCAAACTAGGTCAAGGTACATGTGTGAACCTCCCTTGGAGGTAACTTGACTTGCAAGTTACCTCGAAAATAGGAAAATGGTTCAAAAGTAATCAAATAAAATGCACAAAGTACTTGAACATGTTGGAAAACATAAGCCAAAATCACAAAGCAAATATCCCCTCAAAGTACCATCAAAAGAAAATAATATTCAAGATGTACCACTTTGAAATGGGAGAATCGAGGGTCAAAAGAAAAGCACCAAAAGTCAACCCTAAAGTCAACCAACCAGGGGCAAAATGGTCCTCAAATATTGTTCAACTCATCATGGATATGAGGATCAATTTTCATTCATTGGACCCAAAGGAAATGAGAGAAACAAATAAAAGAACAAACAAAGTCACAATTTAATCCATTTAAAAACACCTCCAATGTTTAATTATATTTAAAAATGAAAAATAATCTGAAAAATAAAATAAAAAATGTCTAAAAAAAATATACATCTCAAGGTTTGTAAAAAATATTTTTGTGAATTTTTTAGAACATTGGAGCTATTTTTAATGAATTAAATTCAAATAAGAAATAAAAGAAAAAACTAAAATAAAATAAAAGAAAAAGAAAATGCAAGAAAAAACAACAACCAAAGGATCAGTCTACTAGTCAACAGATCTAACACTCACAAGCGTGCCACGTAGCACTGGGGGCACTTAAGTGAAACTGAGCATTTCACTAGGGATCCTATGCGTTTCAGTTGACTATGTACACCATGAGTCTTAATCTTGAACGTGCATTCCAAAAGTATGTTGATCTAATGATCTATATCACGCCACCTATGCAAACCCTAGTCAACACACTCTAAAAATGCATCTCACACGTTGGATCTAATTACTGAGTCTTCTAAGTCTATCAAATCGTGTGGCCATCAAGTCATCTTCTTCATTTAAACTGAAACAAAAGGGAGGGAAGTCTTGTGGTGGCCGGAGAAGACTCTGGTCGTCTTCTTTGGCGAGAGCAACAGTGGCATGGTTTCAAACATCACCAAACTTAACAAAACTTATAAGGAAATTCATCTACAACTCACGAGGATTACGAATCCATGGCTAGTTTTCCTTAATTCCTCACAACAAACTCAAATCGAAGACAAACAAATTTGCTCATCAAAACCAAAAATTCACAAACCTCACTCAATTTGGTCCAAAAATCTTCTAGAGGTTATGGAGATCCCAGATCAAGAAATGATTAAGCAAAACAACACAAGAACAAGCCATATCAGATCAAAACAGTTTGGAGTTTCATCAAACAATCATCACAAATGCCAGTTCGTTTTAGTGATTAATGATCTACATGTTGTCTAGGTCTCAAGTATGCAAAAATGGCAGAGAATCATGGCATATTCAGAGAGTAAGGTTGAATTGTAAATACCTAGTGGAGAACTTCCAATGAGTCTTCAATTGATGCTTAAACTTGAAGAAAAGTATCAAGAAACGTTCAATGATCTTTAATGAAGCCTTTGCAAGCTTTAATTTTGCTTGAATCTTGCTAAATCTCAAAAATCATATTTCACTTGTTCTGCACTTTTTCAAAATGCTCTAGCTCAAATTCTTCACCCAATTCGTGTTCTGAGCATTTGTTCATGGTGGAAAGCTTTTATGCAATGGATTTGGAAAGGAATAAAGCCCAATGGCAGTCCCTAGAGCCCAATTGCATATTCATGGAATTTGAGTTTTTTCACTTGTCATGTGCACAAAATCTGTACCAATTTGGCTCAAAAATGATGCAAATCACTTGCTGGTAACATGAGGAGTGTGAATGGCTGGGATTTAATCCTTGTTTGATCTCAATGGTTGATATTTCAAGTGTGACTTAAGCTTGTAGAAAGCTTGAAAATGGCTCATCAAAACTCACCAAATTCAAATTCTATCATTGCCAATGTACTTAAAATATAATTTGAACTCAAAATATGTACCTACTTGCACAAAAATGATCCATAATCAATTAAATCCAATTTTCTTATTTTAAGTCTTTTTCCACGAAAATCAATTTAGGAATTAACCCTTCCAAGCCAAATTCATGACTTCTCAATGCTTGGTTGAACAATTAACACCATTTGGAGCACATTTGATGTTGGAAAAATCTCCATTTGAGGTGTGCAACTTGGTGAAATGGACCTATAATTTTATGACCTATAATCTCACTTTCCCAAAATACCCCTGACTTGCAAAGCTCATAACTTGAGTTCTACAAATCAGATGAAAGACTTCTAGTACTCTTTGGAAAGCTAAGCGTATGAGGAACAACTTTCATGTTCATAAAAAGTTGAGGAGAAACATACTTATAGGTCAAAAATGGCTTGGAAGTTGGTTGACTTTTGTTGACCAAAATCACATTCATCTGATGACCTGTAACTTGTCTGCATCATAACTTGAGTTCTATAAATCCAATCAAGGACTTCTAGTACTCAAAAGAAAGCTACTAACATGCTCTACAAGTTTCATGTTGGTCAAAAGTTGAGATGAGACTTGTATCTTGAGATAGGTGGTCTTGAAGTTGGGCACTAAACAGGGGATTTTACATTGAGAACCCTAATTTAGCAACTTCTCACACACTTGATCCTTGATGAATTGATATTGAAATGATGTCTCATGTATCTTAACACAACATCCCATGACCATAGAGACTTGGAATTGAGTTTTAATCTCCTTTGATTTCACAGTTGACTGAGGATTAACCAGATGAAAACCCTAGATGCAACATTCTTGACTGTGGCTTCTTTCACATCACACAACAACTTGAATAAGCTCCAAATGGCCCTCAAAGCACTCAATGAGCTCTATCTCAACATCTTATATCCATAATCATGAATTCAAAACCCTCTGATGCTCTTCAAGTGGCCTCCAAGTTAGGAGCTGACCCACATACATCCATCCATCCTTTCACCAGACCATTGACCACTTCTAGATGAACTGATGACCATTCAAACTTGAGTAACACCCCTTGCTTAGGCTCAACACTCTGGGTAACCTCTTGCTATACACAACCTCTTGATCCACTGTTCAATGAAAAATGCTATACAATGCAAATGATAGAAAGAAATGAAATGAAACAAAAGCCAGCCAAAGAAAAAGGTTGGGCAAATTTTGGGGTGCAACACATTTGATGGGACAAGGAGGTATGTGTTTGGAGAAGTAACTCTTCCTATCCAAGTTGGTCCGGCAGTTTTTAATGTTGTCTTCTGCATAATGAATATCCAACCAGCATACAATTGCTTGTTACGTCAGCCCTGAACAAAGATGATGTACTCTACCGAAGAAACTTTGATCTGGTTCTGTTGAGATGTGTGGACGAAAAAGAAGCAGGGTTGCTTATGGAAGAGGTCCACGAGGGTGCTTTTGGAACGCATGTAGGTGGACATGCAATGTCTCGAAAACTGTTGAGGGCAGGCTACTATTGGGTAACTATGGAGTCTGATTGTTTCAAATACGCCAAGAAATGCCATAAATGACAGATTTTTGTTGATAGAATTCATGTGCCGCCAAGTCCCCTGAATGTCATGGCGTCTCCCTGGCCCTTTTCCATGTGGGGCATTGATATGATAGGTAAGATTGAACCGACCGCATCCAATGGACACCGCTTCATCTTAGTGGCAATTGATTATTTCACTAAGTGGGTTGAAGCAACTTCTTTCGCCAACGTCACCAGACAGGTCGTGACTCGATTCATTAAGAAGGACATCATCTGTCGTTACGGAGTGCCAGAAAGAATCATTACTGATAATGGTTCAAATTTGAATAACAAGATGATGAAGGAACTATGCCAGAGTTTCAAAATTGAGCATCACAATTATTCTCCTTATCGTCCGAAGATGAATTCAATAAGAACATAAAGAAGATTGTGCAGAAGATGGTTGTGACCTATAAAGATTGGCACAAGATTTTGCCCTTTGCATTACACGGATATCATACCTCGGTACGTACCTCAACTGGGGCAAACCCTTTCTCGCTAGTGTATGGTATGGAAGTTGTCCTACCATTGGAAGTCGAGATTCCTTCTTTGAGAGTTTTGGTTGACGTCCAGTTGGATGAGGCAGAATGGGTGAGGAACAGATTGAATCAACTCAGCCTGATGAACGAGAAAAGGTTAGCGTCCATTGCATATGGTCGTTTGTATCAAAATAGGATGGAGAAAGCTTTTAATCAGAAGGTGCGCCCTCGGAGCTTTCAGGAAGGTGACTTAGTGTTGAAGCGGATTCTCCCTCCACAGACAGATCACAGGGGCCAATGGACTCCCAATTACAAAGGTCCATATGTTGTAAGGAAAGTCTTCTCTGGAGGAGCCTTACTTTTGTCAACTATGGATGGTGAAGATTTCACATCACCTATGAATGTAGACGTAGTTAAAAATACTTTGCTTAAAATAGACCCGCTGGAAACAAAAAGAAAGTCCAGGCAAAAATGGGGCATCCTGGCGAACCATAAAAAGAATGGGTTCAGGCAAAAATTTGGGATAAAAAGAAAATATGTAAACCCGCGAAGTTGAAAACCTGAAAAGGTGACTTTGGCAAAAATGGGTATCCCGGTGAATTGAAAACCCGGAAGGGCAATTCAGGCAAAAGTTAGGGGTTTGAAAAGTAAATGACTGCGGTGTGCGTATTGATCTTCCGAGCACAGTGGATTCTGGGAGGACCCGAGGGTCAATCAATCAAGTCAGTCTTTTCAAAGGACGAAGCGTTGGAAAAGCATCAAAGTCATGCGAGTCATAGATGAATCAACACATGGTGGCTGTCTGTAGCATATTGCCGACATTTTGTATATCTGTTGTATCTCTGTACTATTTGTGCAACTTTCTCTTTTTAGGAGTTGCATCTGTTGTAAATTTGCCTATTTACAGGCCATTTATCAATGAAGTATATATTATTCAGAAAGCTTTCATGCTTGTTTTACCTTTTACTGTTTTGTTTACAAAAAAATGCTCGGTGTTTTTGATAAAACTTTGCATACATAAACTTGTGGGCTCTGCTAATTATGATTAAAACTTTCATTTGCTTGAACGATGTCATGGACAATAACCGAGATAACTCTTGTTGTATACAGGATACTTCGTTTGTATTTGTTGCATGAATCTCATTCTTAAGGTTATTCCAGAAAGTTATCCCTGGAAGATTATGACTGGTTTCTCCCCAGCAGGTTGAGTTCTTGGTTATCCCCAGCCAGTATTTGGGACTATTCTCCCAGCAGTGGAACGAGTGCAGTTTCGTTACCCCCACAGAGTCTAGATCTTTGACTCCTTTCCCCTCAGAGTTTAAGTCAGGGACTCAATTCCCTAAGCAGAGGTTGATATTGTTGAGTTTATTACTCATTTCTCCAAGCAGAGGTAGATGTTGATTCCCTCATTGGGTGATATCCCAGTGGAGTTGTTGTCTGTAGCCGAATCCAGTTGGTCGTTGGTATTCGTCAGAGTGAGTTTCCTTCGGGATGTTTCCCCAATTAATGTTCATCCTCTGCAGGTCCCCAGTGAAGTTAGCAGATTATTTTCTTCCCCATAGAATTGGATTGACCCGGAGAATTGTCATCCTCAGCAGATAAATTTTGGGATATCTTCCCAGTAAATCTTCTTCGTTATCCCTAGCAGAGTGGATTCAAATTGCCAGCAGAGCGGAATCTCCGGCAGAGTGAAGTAAGTCCCCGCAGTCTGCTTTACTTCCCCGGTAGAGTTATATTCGGAAAGGTCGTCCAGGGATAATTTCCCCCAGTAGAGTGGATTCGTTTCCCCAGCCAAGTCATTGTTCCCCAAAAGAGTTATATTCTGGTAGGCCGTCCTGGTCCGCTTTCCCCAGCAAAGTTGATTTTGTAATCCCTAGCAGAGTGGATTTTATTGTCAGCAGAACAGTTTGCCCAAGAGAGTTCTTTTCCAGGAAGCCATCCAGGGCTTGTTTCTCCCAACATAAGTCCAATTGTACTTGGCACCCGATCATCCCCAGTGGAGTTGGTTTCCTCTCTTCAACATTTATTTTGCTGGAGAGGTTCCTTTGCATTTGCATCATGCATATCATCCTCAAATGCGTAGCATTTCCATTTCGTATGGAGCATTACGCCATATTGAAACATGTGCATTTGAAACATAAGCAAGGTTGTTACCTCTTGTTTTTAGGTGTATCTCCAATAGGTGATGGTTTATCTTTTCAGCCTGCGTGGTATCCAGACCCCGGCTAACAGCCGTTTTCTTCAGCCCATGTGGTATCCAGACCCCGACTGATACCGGTTTGTTTCTTGAGCCCGTGTGGTATCCAAACCCCGACTCACACCGATTTATTTCATTAGCATGTGCGGTATCCACCCTGGCTAGCGATGGTTTATTGAGCCCGTGTGGTATCCAGACCCCGACTCACATTGGTTTATTTCTTTTTCCTGTGCAGTATCCAGACCCTGGAAAATTATGGCGTTTTCTCTAGCCTGTGCGGTATCCAGACCCCGACAGATTATAATGATTCCTTTAGCCCGTGCGGTATCCAGACCCCGGAAAATTATGGTGTTTTCTCAAGTCTGTGCGGTATCCAGACCCCGACAGATTGTAATTATTCCTTTAGCTTGTGCGGTATCCAGACCTCGGCTTCCGCCGGTTTATTTCTGTAGCTCGTGTGGTATCCATACCCCAACTCTCCCCGGTTTATTTCTGTAGCCCGTGTGGTATCCAGACCCCGGCTCTCACTGGTTTATTTCTTTAGCCCGTGTGGTATCCAGACCCCGGCTTCCACCGGTTTTACTTGCTCAAGCCCACGTGGTATCCATACCCCGACTTCGACCGGTTCATTTCTTTAGCCCGTGTGGTATCCAGACCCCGGCTAACACCAGGTGTTTTCATTAGCATGTGCGGTATCCAGACCCTGGCTAGTGATGGTTTATCTATTTGCCCGTGTGGTATCCAGACCTAGCTCATACCGTTTCGTTTACCCTGGCTAGTGATTATTCTATTGGCACATGTGGCATCTAGACCCCGGCGAATGGGTTTATATCTTGCCTGAGTGGTATCCAGACCCCAGCGGATTGTGATTGTTTCCTTTAGCCCGTGAGGTATCTAGACTCTGGACAATGATTTGTCTTTCCTGAGTGGTATCCAGACCCCGACAGAATGATGTCTTTGACGGATGCGTTCATCTTATCACATTTTTCCCCAACAGAGTTTATTGGTTACGATTATCAGTTATAGTTTCTTTTTGCGGTTGGAAAATTTTCGGGTTCTTTGGTATTCAACCGTCTTTTACCTTGAAAGTTTAAAAGTCGTTTGCTTTTCATCCCTTCAGATCCAATTCGTTTGAATAGGGGCAGCTGTTGTACCCCAAAATTTGACCAACCTTTTCTTCTTAGCTTGGTTTATGTTTCATTGCATTCTAGCATTTGCATTTGCATAGCATTGTTCTTAGCAAGGGATCAAGAGTTGTTGCGCCATTCAAGAGGAAGGTCTCTTTGATTTCAAGCTTAAGTAGGAGGTATTTGTGTAATCCATCAAGTGTTTACCATCATCATGGAAGGATCAAAGCTCCTTGAAAAGAGAGATGGGTGTGGATGTTATCTTCTATCTCAGAGGGTCATCAGAGGATCACCAGGAGTTCATGAGGTCATTCATTTGGACAATAATTGGTTTTGAAATTCATTGTATACCTTGGAGAGGCTTGGTGGGGTTTGTGTATTCATGCAATTCATCTGCAAGAGCCTCAGACAAAGAACTTGGAGTTAGGGTTCCATCTGGCCAACTCAAGGTCAACTGTGGACTTGAGAGGTTTCCAAACTGGTCTTCAAGTCACACAAGCCATGGGAAGTCATTTTGAAGCATCTAAGATATCATGATAAGATCAAATCAAGAGGAATCAAGAGTGGAAGAAGTTACTAAATTAGGGTTTTAGATGATTTCAATGTAAAATCCCCTTCTTTAGTGCCCAACTTCAAGGCCATTTTCACCTATGTTTCAAGCACAATCTAATTTTTATGAAAACGTGAGACTTGTAGAGAATGTTCTTAGCTTTCTTTTGAGTACAAGAACACATCCATTGGGTTTGTACATCTCAAGTTATGATGCCAACAAGTTAGGGGTCTCAGATGATTAGGATTTTGGTCAACAAAAAGTCAACTCACTTCCAAGGCATTTTTGACCTAGAAGTCCTATTTCTCATGTGGGGAACTCAAGTTATGGACCTCAAAAGGCAAGGGTATTTTGGGAAAGTTTCATTATAGGTCACTTGTTTCAATGGTCAAGTTCATGAACTTATGTACCTCAAATGCATTACCAACCAACATGGAAATTGTGCCTAAGAGATTTTTTTACATCATGGAACACAAAATTCATTTGAATTATGGAATTACATGGCCATGTGGAAGACTTTTAAAGTGAAATTTGGATTTTTGGTCATGGTATGAACTTGGTACATTATAGGTCTTATTTTGTCCCACATTTGAACTTTTTCACACCTTTACATGACCATAATGAGACTTGCCATAATGGGACCAACACAAAATGCCATGAGATGCATCATTTTCAAATTTTCTTCCATAAAAGTTTTCACTTCAAACTTGAGATATGGATCAAATCCAAAGCCCAAATCAATTCAAATTAGAAGTACATTCCACACACTTCAAATTGATGAGCTCATGTGGTGTGAAAGAGTCAAAACGTGTGTGCATGAGTAAGGGATTCATTTTTGGGCATTTCTTCAAATCTCACTAAAAAACCAACATGGGCCTGCATGGAGTGTCATTACCCATCATATATAAGTTCTTTGATCTTCAGTAATGCTTAGAAGGGCTGGTTTGCGTGAAAGGAGAGCAGAGAGAATTCAAATTTTCCAAACACTTTCCGTTTTCGAATCTGAGTTTTCTCTCAAAATCAACTTCAATTCAGGCTTGCATCTTCTTCCTGGGAGCAATTGAAGTGTGTCTGAAGCAAGAAAGTAGAGCTTGTACGCATCTGAAGAACCAACGGAGTTGCTCCGTTCAGTAAGCTTCTCATCCATTTTCCTCTCATTCTAGGCACATGTTTTAAGCTCATGTTGGTTGCATCTGAAGACCTATGATCCATAGGCAATGTTTGCATCATTATTATTCTTATTTGATCACATTTTCAGATGACACATTCAAACTTCAAGTCTTCGATTCTCTTTATTTTGGAACTGTTTTAATGTTTGGATTGTGGATTTGAGATCCTTGTAGCAAGACCTTTCGATTGGTACCATTTTTGGCTATTTCTGTTAAGAATCATGGACTGAGCTCCGGCGATATGGCCGGAGAAGACGATCGGAGCTCTAGCTCCGGCGTCTGGTTCATTCTCAGGTTAGATCTGACCTAGCTTGCTTTGACTTGTTGACTTGTTGGTTTGAAATGGTGTTATTGGCTTGACCATGAGCATGTGGCACACTGACTCCACATCAGATTAATGAAACAGTGCATTTCATTAATCTAGCTAAACTTTGGTCTTTGGGCTTAGCTTCTTTGCTATCCACGCCCCCTGTTTCTGAGCCCATTTCCCTTTTGAACGTGATTCAGTTCATTCTTGCTATTGCTACTACACCTCTCATGGCTTTCATTTCTTTTTAATTTATTTTCTTTTTTTGTTTTGATTTTATTTTATTAAACATAGCTACAATTGTCAAAAAAATTCTATAAAAAACATTTTCAGTTATTTCAAAACCTTAATTAATTTTTCTTATTTTTTATTTCTGATTTTGTTTTATTTTGCAGTTTTATTTCAATTTCGCAATTGGAGGTGTTTTTAATGTTGCCTTTGCTTGACCATATACATTTGAACTACCAATTCACATCACCTATGAATGAGGTTTCTTCTCCATTTAGAGGATGGATTGTGGTACCTTTGAGGCTGATTTTCGTTCATGTTTGATCATTTTATGTTTGACTTTGAGTTGACTTTTCTTGACCCTCGATCAATACTAAAAAAGGTGGAGCACCCTTGTTAATCAAATTATTTGGTGATGCCTAAGATTGAGTTTGGCTTTGAAACTTTGGCTTCTGTTTGCTATTGAGCTTGGTTACTTTGTACATTTTATTTGGATTTTATTGAACATTTCTTCTATTTTTGATGAAGCTTGCAAGTCAAGTCATCTTAGAGGAAGTTCATACAAACTATTTTGACCTAGTTCCTTTGGGAAATGACTTTGACAGATCCCATATGCACTCTATGAGTCTTGATAATCATTCTTGACATGATTAAGGTGCTGGTCTTGCATTTTTAGGTCATACACTTGTGTAACTTGTGTTACAAGTTACTTGGAAGTTAGGGTATTCCACTTGATTTTAAGTGTTGAACATGGAATTAAACTTTGTTTCTTCCTCTTGCCTTGACTTGGTTCTTGCTTAGGCTTTGTTTTCCATCTTGTTTTGAAACCTTTTCTTATGTTTTCACTTCTGCCCCTTGGGTTTTGATCATCATTTAAGACAATTTGGTATTCATGTTCATACTTTGAGTTTGTCTTGAATGATGGTCAATCTTTTGCACTTCTTTGCTCTTTGTTGCTTCATGATCAATGTGAGATATTTGGTTGAGATACTTTGCATATGCTTGCTGCCCAAGCCTTTTTACTCCCTTCTTATATTTGATCATGGCTTTGCTTGTGTTTTATGCTTGGTTTTTGTTTAGTGATTGATGTTTGAATGGTTGTAGGAGTTATAAATTCTCCCACTTCATCTCACTCTTTTTGACTTGTTTAAGTCAACTTGTCTTGATCATTGGTTTGCATCATTTGATTCTCATATCTCATTTTTGCATCTTTGCATTTCATGTTTGCATTGCATTTGACTTGTTTAAGTCAACTTCTTTTCATCTTTCATTTCATCTGTGATTGAAATATCTATCATTTACTTGGTTCTTTTGTCATGATCCCTTAGGATTCCTAGTCCCTCTGTTTAAGATGGGAGTAGGAAAGACCTTAAGTGTTCAATCCTTTGCATGATAACATTAGGATAGATTCTTCGCTCGTAATCCCAACATTAGAAGCATCTTGCATGACAACATTAGGGTTGATTAGTTTCCCCTTAGAGTTTGTGTCTTTCTCTTCTCATCTCATAATCTGTTAAAACACCTAATAAAGGATAATAAGTGTTGTACGCTATGAGCCTTAAGTACTTGAGGAATGATAGTTGGGGGCCTCCTCTCAATTTGTCTAGAGTGTTTAGCGTATGCCCTTTGGGAGATATGCGACACATTCGCTCTCAAGTCATAGTCTTTAGTGCAACATGAGTTACAAATCTTAACTCAATTCACTTCTTCATAAAAAACACAAAACAAAACATCAAACCTTTTTATCCTTCGGGATTTTTGGAAAATCCTTTTCAGAAAGAGTGTGTTAAGTCTTGATTCTACCGCAAACAGGCATTGTCCCTAACTGCTGGAACCACCATTTAACCCTACTCGGTTAAAACATTTGAACTAATCTGTGGTTGCGTTAGCCCGAACTATGTTTGCTCTGATTTCTCATACCAGATGAGGATACGTAGGCACAAGACGACGATGTCTTGGCGAGCAACCTTTCCTCACCTTCACCCGTAGTTTTCCGAACTACGTTGATTCTGACTTTCCCATTGCACGAGGGAGTACGTAGGCATAGAGCGGCGATGCTCTATTAAGTCTCTTTTCTTTTCTTATGTCTCTACGAGCCAGCCTTTGATAGATTAACACCCTTTTAGATAGACAACATGTGTGGATCCCGTTGAGTACAACGGACGTGAGGAGTGCTCATACCTTCCCCTTGCATAACCGACTCCCGAACCCAAGATTTAGTTGCGATAACCTGTCTTTTCCTTTTTTTCATAGGTTTTCTCTGATCGTTTCATTTCCCTCTCTTTGGGATAAATAACGAACGGTGCCGACTCTTCTGTCCTTGCCGGCCCCTCTTCACAATGATGCGACAATTTTGATCTTGTGGGGTTCATATATGTTTTTTAACATGTTTAAATAATTTAAAGTGTTTGATTCATTGCTTTAAAAAGTTCATGTTTGCCTTGGTAAATGCATATATGTGAAAATGGCCTGTTGAACTTCATCTGTCAACTTTAGCTTCATTCTTGATGTTGTAACCTCTTGAATATGTTTATCATGCCTCATTCAACCTTTTTTATGTGTCTTGTTAGAACCATAACATGCTAGGGTACTATTTTCAATTTTATTGTTACCATAAATCTTGTATGTTTTCCCCCATGAAGTTATGAGTTTACACTTGAACTGTTGTAACATCTCTTGTGTTTTGCTTGATTGGTTGTCCTCAATACATGTTTTATTGGTCTTATGTTGTTACATTTAATCTTGTTTGATTCTTATTACATGCTTGCTTCAAGTTGTAACTTGTTTGCATCAATTTTATATGAATGTTATAGATGAACTTGTTGTTGTTACACATGTTCTTTGCTTACATTGTTGATTATTACCTTTATGTCTTTTGATCTTTATTAAGATGTTAAATGTTGATCTTGATTGTTATCATGATTGTTTACATGCTCTTACTTTATTTCTTCAACTTTTTCAAGTTATTCCCTAGTGATGGAACTTGTTAGTTCATATCAAGTTGTCTGTATCCCTTGCGTCCAAAGGAAAGTCTCTCTATTGACCTCTAGGTCATAGATAGCTCATTACCCTTATAGGCCTTGATAGAGCCATTTACCTTTTAAAACTTAGGTTTAAAGTTCTTCTTCTTTAATCATGTCTGAACTACAGACGCTTTGATTTCTTATTAGTAAATGAGAATACGTAGGCACAAGGTACGATATCTTGACGAGCACACCCCTGACGCGCTCAGAGTCAATCCTTATTGGCCTTGATAGAGCCTCCTCCCTCCTTTTGGTCTGGATAGAACCAATTTGTCTTACAACATAGAATTAGGTAGATTTGGTTAACTCTATGTAAGAATCATGGTGATGATTAGTTACTCCTCATTCTTGAGTGTTCAATATAGATCTAGAGAGTTTGGTTAATATCTACATAAGAATTGTTATGTTTGTCCCCCTAGAGTCTTGACCATAGTCAAGTACTTTTTAATCCTCGGTGAGGTGAACTACGATTGCTCTGATTCTATCCTAGTTAGGATACGTAGGCAGAAGATGCAATATCTTTGCGAGCAAACTTAGAAACTATCCTTAGGTCTTTACCTTGAGCTTTACCCAAACCCTAATCTCAAACCATAGCATAACCATTAGCAAGTTTATCATACAAACACATAAAAGGTTCCTGTAGAGTACTACAGATGTTTAGGATGTGAAATATCTACCCTAGGCATAACCAACCCCCGATCCCCGAATCTCTTAGCGTTGTTGTTACATCACACAAAAGGTATTTATCTCTTTAACCTTTCCTCTGGATAAATCAAAGTCTGGTTGTAAATTTAAATAACTAAGATTCAAGTTAATCAATATCTTGATATCATGATTCTCACCGCAACAGAAATGGCGACTTCACTGGGGAAACAAAACTTAAAACTTGAGGGTTTAGCCTATTTTGTATGATTGTATGCTATATTTGTGAATGTTTGGTTACATGTGTATTTGTCAACATATCTGTATTGTATGCTGTGAACATTGGGAATTATGAGCGGTGAGATAAGTCCTAACCTGGACTTGAGTGACACATTTGATAGAACGTGGTTAGATCAGTAGTCAGCTGTTGGGAGTAGTCCCAACATGTCTGACATATAATGTAACCACACTCATTGGAGACCTCCTTGAGATAATGTATGGTGTATGAGTAGTCATACCTTTGTCAACTGTTTCAACCTGAGAGTCTGCGAAGTAGAGGACCTTTAGTAACACTTTTACCCCACTAAGCCTTTTTAGGACGTAGTATCGAAACTATGAGGGAGTAGTCCTGAAATAGTCGTTACGCGATGCTCAGACGAGTTTATCTTGAGAATATTTTTGACTCACGTGAGTAGTCATGTTGGTTGATAATATCTGAAGGATTTACTATGAATCTGGAAACTTTGATAGAATTCGTTTGGCTGGTACACTCAACCTATAGTACAAATCCTTGGGGATGGGTAGACCTTTGGGCCTCATGTTGTGACTTTTGAACCTAAGGAGACCCCTTGATGTTTGCATTGTATTTGTGAATACTTGTTCACATGCCTATTTGTGTATGTCTATGAATACCTGTGTTCTTGTGTTTGTGCATTGCATTCGCCTCATATTCCGCATTCATGAGTAGTCTGATGGTTTCAAGGAATCCTGTTATTTTATTCTTTTTCAAAAATCAATAGAGATATTGGATCTTTGAATCAAAACTTTTTAGTTTTTTCAAAATGTTCGCAACTTCCCCTTGAGTTCCTTGAAACCATTTGGGCTTGCATTCTGCATTCCATGCGCGTATTGTTACATTTGCATTATGCATTTGCATTTCTCAGCCTTTCGTCTCTTTGTCTCCCTCTTGTTAATAGAGAGAGAGAAGGGATACCTAGCACATATTAATGACAAATGGCAACAATGGACGAACTTTTGAGAGCTCAAGAAACTCTGAAAGAACACCTCAGAATTCTCAAGTGTCAGATGGATTGGGTTCTAGAGACATTGCAGAACATGATGAAGAAAGAAGGTCACTCTCACCATGTTGCGTCCAGAGAAACTAGGGCTACATTATCTCTGATGGTTCCTCCAACTCGAGGACGTCCTCGGTATCAATGACCAAATAACCGTCAATCGCGTCAGCACACCCTACAAAGACCAAGGAAACCAGAGAGACATTTCAGCTCATTTCCAATGTTATACAGTCAGATACTGCCAGACTTGATCCAAGGCGGATTGATAATACCAAAGGAGATGAAACCGGTGATTCCTCCTTACCCTCTCGGCTTGATACCAACGCCAAATGCGGCTATCATGCTGGGTCACTAGGGTATTCATCTAAAGACTGTAAAGTACTCAGAAACGAGGTTAAAGATTTTCTTGACTCCAAAATGATCTCTTTCACGCCTCAAGGTGTTCAAGTCAACAAAACTTCACCATCTCTCATGTCTCCTCCACAGCAAGAACGTGCACCTGGAGAAGTTTCACACAAGTCAGTATCTGAACAAGCGGCCAAATATCAAACGATTACTAGAAAATTCTCTCACCACTCAGTGTTTGTTCCTCCTCAAGGTTCTCAAAGCCAGAGTATGAACAAGAAGAATCATGTCAACAAAAATAAGACTTTCGGTAAACCAATTCCAGTAACACTAAGCAAACTTTACCCGCAATTGATTCAGAAATCATTAGTGACTCTGTGACTATTCAATCCTGTGCCAGGGCCATGGCACAATGCAAATCTGACCTATGAATTTCATAACGGAGCCGAGGGAAACAACTTAGATGCATGTCTGGAATTAGGTTTTCTTGTGCGAGAGCTGATCAATGAAAAATACTTGATCCTCGAAGAAGACCACCCAGAAGTTGAATGCGGATACCGTACTGGGCCTGAAATCTGAAGTCTATCGAAGTTTAATCCCCTAAGGCTGGTAGATGTAGACTGTTTCAGCATTTTATTGTATTTTCTTTGCATGTGTATTACTTGTAAATTGTTGCTCATTTTGAATTGGCAAGATTAATGAAATGTTTGTGCATCTTTTGATTAAGTCCATTCGTTTCACTCTTTCTCTTTCCTTTCATTGTTATAAGAAAACAAAAAATGCAAAAATTTCTTTTCTTTACCAAACTATTGTTTAAAGAAAAGATTGGGAGGATGATGAAAACTATGTCCATAACTCCTATGGATATGCTTTCAATTTAACTTCGTCGATGATGTAAGGCATTTTTTCAATCCCTAAATACTGGAGTAATAAGGAAGATAATCCATCGTTAACCCCTTCGAGCCCAGAAGTAGGAGTTTTCTTTCTTTACAAAAAAACCTTAAATCTTAAACCTGGGGCAAGGTAGGTCTCAGTTTAACTTGGTTATACGTTCGAATGCAAGAAGTTCACCAAGACACCTGTCAGCTCCCTTAAATCCATTGAATAAATTTTATACAAGTTGTTCCAAAAGTAATATCTAAGGAAGGACTGTTAAGAAATCCCTACTTGAAGAATGAGCTAAGCCCTTTCAAGGAAAAAGCCAAGAGAGATGGGAAGCTTATAACCTTGCCTTATACAAAAAGGCTTGTATGACAATCGAAAGAGGAATTCATAAATCTTTCAATCTTAAAGTCCTCAATAGTAAAAGTGATCAAATACTGTAAGGGAGTAGTGACTACTTTAGGTTTGTGTACCATCGCCAGCTTGTCACCAGTTCAATTCCTAAGCCTGTAAGAACCTGAATGTGTAGTTTGAGTTAACTGAATGTAGGATTGGAGTTCATCATGGAGTGTGGGTGGGAACAAATAAATTTGAGCCTTTATCCTTTGTTTCATGAATCGTGAACCAAGCTACATTACAACCCTTAAAAGACCTAATTGAGGTAAGGTTGTTTTGAAAGCATATTACAACAAGGTTGGATAACCTGACTCCTAATGATCTTTGATAATTGTGTGTGTTAATCACTTTATCCATCACTTGCAAAATGATTGGATCCCTTTCACTTTGATCACTTGATCACTCTGTCGTGTGTGTTTCATCAAAAAATTCGTTTTCAAAAGTTTACATGAATTTTACATTGAAAATTGCCAATTTTTATTAAACAACATTGTGTGCATGACGATCCAATATCAAAGGAATCCTAACAAATGCTGCCAGGTAGGGAATTTGACTTGGTAAAGGAAGCTCAGTCTGGGGCAACCAATTTGAAAGATTTGTTAATCATTTGCCATAACGTTCAGCTAATCAGAAGCGATCAGGTCAAGATCAGATGAATCTCTCAAAGAATAGTTTAGTCTGGGGCAACTCTTTTGCAGTTACCAACTAGCAGGGGTGTAACACCCCCTTTCTATACCCCCAAATAAACAAATAAATCATTTAACACGTATTAAAATTTCATCAGAGTATAAATAAAACATGGTATAAAAGAGGTATGTCACATCCTCACGAAATTAACATACAACACCTGCTCGATAAAAGACATGCAACAGTGGGGTAGTTTTAACAGAGGAACTTAGTCCCTACACCCACATTTCAATATTTAGAATTAAAAGCAGAAAATCTAAACATTTAATCACTTTAAACATGCTAATCATATAAATACATATCATCCAGTTTGATTCACCACATCATTCATGTTTATATAAACATTTGTCATCAGATACATATACAAATGTATCTCAAAATAATGCTATACAATCCTAACTACCCGGTACTACATATCAGAGCTTAACCGACCAAAAGAATGAAGTTATACTTCACAAAAGACTTCAATCAAAGCTAATCTGCAATGCCTCATAGAGCATTATAAAACAGCAGAAGGGTGAGAAATAATATCATAATAATCAATGCATATAATCACATATATACACAAGCATAAAATACACATATTCCACATTTCTGACCATAATCAATGTATGTATGTATATATATATATATATATATATATATATATATATATATATATATATATATATATATATATATATATATATATATATATATATATATATATATATATATATATATATATATATATATATATATATATATATATATATATATATATATATATATATATATATATATATATATATATATATATATATATATATATATATATATATATATATATATATATAAACAAATATGGAATGATCATCAAGTATATTTATCATGCACACATCCATAATCCTCATCAATTCACATAACATACACATATGCATACATTCACACAACATTTATCTCTATGCCATGTGACTCAATGCAACTCAATGCAACTCATGCCATGTGGTACCAACACTTGTTATCATTTTTCAGTTTTTACTTTAAACCGGGTCCGTCCCCTAGACCAATAACAACAAAAGCCCGTCCTCTAAGCTTTCAAACCCACCCTTATAGGTTTGGGACAAGTCACTAGTCTCCACGAAACTAGCAAGCATTGCCTCTTGACTAAATGATGTGTATGCAATCAACCAACAAATGCACTTAAGACCGTTCTCGCATCTTAATCCCATGCATTCTCAAATAATTCATCACATAAGAATTATAACATGATTGCACACTCACACATCATATCAAAGTATTCATACTTTCATCATCATCATATTTATCAAGCAATGCACACATATTCACAATATGTTCTCATGCATTATATATGCCAAAAGGCTACATTTCACAATATTGCATAAACTACAACATACGGCTACCTACAGCATCTCACGCCATACGACTACCTACAACATATTGTCGCTACTGCAAAAATCGAGGCCGACAATGACAGAAGAGTCGCCACCGTGTGTTATTTATCCCAAGAGAGGGAAAGGAAACGCTCAGAGAAAATCTAACGAAAAGAGGGATAAGATCGGTCATCGCAACCAAATCTCGGGTTCGGGAGTCGGTTTCGCAAGGGGAAGGTATTAGCACCCCTCACGTCCGTCGTACTCGACGGGGTCCACGCTTGTTGTCTAACTAAAAGGGTGATTGAAACTATCTAGCTAAAGGCTTGAGGGAAAAAGAAAAATAAATGTCTCGGTAAAGCAACGACGCTATGTGCCTACGTATCTCATCTGAAATGAGAAGTCAGAGTCAACATAGTTCGACTAACTACGGGTGAAAGGGGAAAGGTTTCTCGCCAAGACATCGCCATCTTGTGCCTACGTACTTTCATCTGGTATGAAATATCAGAGCAAATGTAGTTCGGGTTATCGAGGGAACACATGTTTGTTCAACTGTTTTTTAGGCCCGAGTAGGGTTAACAAGTAGTTCTAGCAGTTGATGTATGCAGCTCGAGCATGGGAGACTTAGGCGTTATCGTTTGCGGTAGAACTAAGAGTTAACAACACTCTTGTTATGAAAACGATTTTTCTGATTAAGATCCTGAAGGATGAAAAAGGTTTGAAATGTTTTTTGTATTTTTTAGAGGAGAAGTGTTTTGAACTTGGTTTGTTTATAATACATATTGTACCAAAGGCTAGAACCTAGGATCGAGTGCGTCGCATATCGCCCTAAGGACATATACTAAACACTCTAGGAAATTGAGAGGTGGCCCCTCAATTTCCATTTCCCAAGTATAAGGCTTATGGCACAACATCCATTATCCTTATTAAGTGTTTTATGATTGTTTTGAGATGAGAAGAGAAAGGACACTAAAAAGGGGACTAAATCCATACCTAAAGTTGTCATGCACAATGCTCCTAAAGTCGGGATGAAAGGGAATGAAACTATCCTAATGTTATCATGCATAGGATTGAACACCTAATATCTCTCCTATTCCCATCCTAAAAGGAGGGACTAGGAATCCTAGGGGGATCATGGCACAAGGCCAAGTAAACACTAAATAAATCAATCGCAGATGAAATGAAAAAGAAAAGAAATGATGAAAAATAATAAGTGAATGGGAAAATAAAATAAAATGAAAATGGGGAAAAATAAAACAACACACTTAAAATAATGGACAAATAATGTTTTGGATTTTACTAATTTTAAATGAATAAAATAAAAACAAGAAAAGAAATAAATAAAAATAAAAGAAAAAAGTAATGAAACAAATAAGTGTTTAAAAAAATGAAATGTCTACACTAGGATTTGAACCCTTGATCTTGGGGTTCAAAACATAAGACAAAACCAACTCTACCACTCTCACGCGTGTGCAAGTAAATGGAGAAGGAAAAATAAAATAATTAACACATGGAAAATAAAATAGAGAAAAAAAACGCCCCAGCAGGGCTCGAACTCAGGACATATGGCATTATGAGTGACTTAAGGCAAGGCGTTTAACCACTGGGGTGGCGATACATCCGTGTATTTATGCCACCCCATGTGTATATATACCAAACAAGTGTGAATTTCTGGGCAATAACAAAGGCAAGCAAGGCAAGAACATGAGATACGATTACATCATAAATCATTCAAATCTCAACCAATTTTAGCAAAATTTAGGTCTAACTTGTGTGAAATTTGACAAGGAACACAATGGCAATATTAGTTTTCCAAGATAATGCATCAAAATTAAAATTCGAATGCAACTGTCATGTGAAGCTTGGATGTGCATTTTGAAAACTACAGCTCAAAACAGAAATGAATATGGTCAAATGAGGGTATGCGCAACTTTCAAATATACAAACCAAAGATTCTAGATGCAAGGATCAATCAGAAACAGCCCCAAACAGAATTTGTCATGTTTCTTGCAACTATGTAAACAAAAGTGTTGAAATGCATTTTGAAATCAAAGGACCAAACCAGATGCATTTAAAGTCATGTAATGGCCTGAGCAAGTTTCAAATATACAAACCATGGATTCTACATGCCAAGATCAGTCAAAAACAAATCCAAACAAAATCTGGTATGCAAGTTGCAAATGAAGGCTTGTGATGTGCATTATGGTGGTTGTGATGCAAAACAGAAGTGATCATGATCAAATAAAGGTATGCACAAGTTTCAAATGTGTTGTTCATGGATTTTACATGCAAAGATCACACAAAAAAATCCCAATCAAAAACTGGTATGTGGACTGCAAGAATTGAACAAAAGTGTTGAAATGCAATTTTGGGAAAACAAACATAGTTTATGATGCAGCAGGCATTCCTCAACTTAATACACATGAAGTGATTTACATACATATCAAACACACGAATTCAAACACAAATTTCAAGAAGGCTCACCATGGTGATTGATAACAAATGAGGTGAACATCTCCAAACAGAGACTGGCAGCAAGACTGCTCTTTGGTCAAAAACAAACATTCAGCAAGCATGATCAACTGATTTGCACAGGTGAAACAGAAACAACATAAGCTGCAGCCAGGTCTTTTTACAATGCCAAACCAAGACATCAATTCAATAACATGCCTTAAAAGTGAAGGTTACAACCACATGGTAACAAGTACAAACAAGTTAGCAACAACAGAAGCAACATATGACAGTGCCAAATATCTAGCAAAATATGATTCCAAGAGTATCACAATCTCATGTTAACAAACATAGACCAATCACCATCAGCAGTTCAAACCAACCATAAAGACATACTTAACATGACAAGGGTAAGGATCAAGTTTCAAGGCAAAACATCTCATGACAGTCACAAGCATATGACATCAAAATATGGTATTGGTCATCAACATCACATGAGTCATCCCAAATCCAGCAGGACCAAACAACTTACAATCACACTCAAAATATATTATATACCAAGTTTGAGCACACAAATTATCCAAAAATGTAGTAACATGGAAAATGACCTATGAGTTGAAAATGCACATGATTTTGAAAAATGAAAGAACAGAAATGTGCAGAACCAAAACCAAACTAGTTTCAAATGATACAAACATCACATGGATCCAACACAAGGGTTTCTACCTTAAAATACCAACAAACAGGTCAAGATCTAAAAGAGTTGCTGCAACAGAAGCAAATAAACATCTTTCAAACAGAAACAGAATCAAAACAACACTCAACCTTTCAAAACAGTTGCCAACATTCCCTCATATGTTCATACATGATATTTAAGAGGATCTTAAGGTTTAGCACCAGTAATACAACATGGTATGATGATTATGAAAGTGATACACATTAATAAGCAAGACAAGCAAGATAGGGCAGATTCAACATGAACTACATTGTATTCAAATCACATTGTAACCACTAATGCACATCAAACACTTTCATGACAGTTCAAAGAAAGATGGTAACTACCAACCTCTTGTAGACTTCCAAGCAAGTTTGTGCAGTATGGAAAACCTTGAAGCCTCCAAATAAGATCCAATCCAATGCCTTGATGAAAATGACAGCTTTTCTTGCACTTGAAGTAAATAAGTGAATCTTGGACCAGAACTTGAAACAAGTGATGATGATGATATTTTAGTTTATGGACAGTTGGTACATCATAAACCTAAGGTGTTTGGAGGTTTACAATGATCAAAATAAGCCTAGTGTGTGATTTGGCAGATTTTGTATGTGAAGTCAAACTTTGCTTGGTTGAAAGTTGACTTTTGGGAAAATGAGGGTTTTGACTGGTTTAAAGGCTTGAACACCTCCCACACATCATTTTTAGATTGTTTGGATGGTTTGTGGTGGTTTTGAGTGGGTGAAAATAGTTTTGGAAGGTGTTTTGCTCAAGACAAATTTTTAGGTATTTTGGAATGGTTTTCTTCACTTGTAAGAAAATACAAAGCAAAATGAGAGCAAGGGTTTTCTCTTGGGTTTTAGAGTGCTCTGGTGTACCTTTCAACTTAGAGGAAACCTCTATTTATAAGCAAGGAATGGTTTGGGGAAGATTTGTCTTTTGCATTTTGGAGGGAGTTTTGTAAAGTGCAATTTTGTTCAAGATTGTGGACAACTGCAAATCCAAGCTCTTGGCTCTAGTTTATGCATAAATCAAGTGGCACGAATGATAAAGAAGTGACTGAAGTATGGCTAGGGAGTAGGAGAACTGCAGCTGCAAGACTTCCATAAAGTTTCTCTTTCTTCATTTTCTTTGATTAAAATAATACCAACTTGCCTCCAACTTGCAAGACTCATCAATCCTCTTGATTTTATGCATTTTTTCTCATCATACTCTCTAAATAACAGATAGAAACATGATCCAATGGTTGAGAATAACTCAAGTGATCAAAAGGTGAGTTTGTGAAAAAGTGAAAAAGTTGGACTCAAGTGTTGAAACGTCAACTTGTTGGATTCATAACTCTCAACTCATAAGGGCTATGGAGGAGTTCTAGTACATTTTGGAAAGCCCTCATGAAGCTCTACAATGTTCATGTTTTCATGATCTTTAGATTCCAAGTGGAGCTAGGTCAAAAATCCACTCAAAGTTGCTAAAAAACATGCCTAAAAAGGCCAATAACTTAGAATTTTTCTAAGTTATTTTTCCCTCTTGTAATGACTTTGGCCATAACTCCAAATCTATGCATTGCTCATGGACCACTTTAGGACATTTGTAGGATTTGTCAAGAGCTTTCAAATGTGCTTTGAAACAACTCACTTGGATGTGTGATTAGGGAGTTATGGTCTTGCCCCTTTCAAAATCCTAATTTCCTGATTTCTCGATTATTCCTCAACCCTTGATCCAATGGTCATGAAACTTCATGGATAAGTCCAATATGCCATTAGGAACATTTTCTATTCACACTTTAAGGTCAAATTCCTTATGATTGAAGAGTTGACGTTTCGGTCAACCGAACGATCGATCGATGACTACCGAGTCGACTGTTGTTGTTCCGGGTCTTTTGAGGCCTTGAAACTTTCTTGAGTAGACTTCACTAAGCCATATGAACTTCATGGACCATGATCCCCTAATTGGAACACCATCTAAATCAATAGTCAAACTACAGTTGACTTTTTTTCCAAATCTCCTGATTTTCAATTGACTGATCAATTGAATCTCTTATGATTAAAATTGATGGTCAATCTCTCATCCCTAAACACCTTAGGACATATGTAGGGCCATGGAAATAGGTTTGCTTTAAGAAGCAAGTTCTATCCTGATTAAAACTGAAACCCTAATTCCAACCTTTTCAACGGCAGCCACTTGCACTTGATATAAACACTTGGAAGAGCTCCACAATAACCCTCAAGGCCTCTAATGAGTTTAAGTGATAATCTCCCACCGTAACCATGGGCTTGTGATCCTCAGATGACCTTCAAATGGCCTTCTAAACAGGAGGTGAACCACATACACTTTTCTGCCTATCCAAAGGGCTTTGACTTGTCTCTGATGATGATAAACACTTGACAAATTGAATATAAACCCTTGATTAGGTTTAGAACCCTTGGCACATCCCTCTTGTTGCACACACACCTCTTGATCCCCTGTAAAAATGCAAAATGCTATGCAATGCAATATGCTAGAACAATGAAATGAAACATAAACCAAGCAAAGAAAAGGATGGGCAAATTTTGGGGTACAACACATATCACATCGCAATAGTACAAAAACTATTCATTTCTGATAAAGATTGAACACAATCGAACCAAACAATCAACATTGGATGGAAAAACATAAAGAAATGAAAATGTTGTCACGCTCGCTAGCTTGCTCGCCTAGCGAGCTCCTAGCGAACACTCGCTACCTGTTCGCCTACCGAACAAGCTCGCGAAGGCAAACAGAAGCTACTGACTCCGTTTGCTGCCTACTCGCTGCAGCGAGGTCCAAGCGAATCCTTCGCTACCTCACTCGCTATCAGCGAATAAGATCAAATACATTCTATCCAAGTCTGGGACCACTCACTTAGCGAGTTGCTAGCGAACACTCGTGACCTGTTCGCCTAGCGAACGTCTGCGATGTTCAAAACCCTCACTGTCCAAAACTCTCCAAAACTCCCAAAATCACCCGATTCAATTCCAACAAGTCCCAACACTCTTAGTCTAACAATCCTTGACTAATCTACACCATTTATTCCGGATTCCAACCGTTAAAACCTTGATTCTACCGATTAAACTCATCTATGCCCTAGAACGGAAAATGGAGAAAACATCAAAACAATCCAAACCAATCATACATAATCATAGACATTGATAGAATAACAACATTTCAAACCCTTACCTTGATTAAATCGAAACTAGAAGTTGTTCTTGAGCTTTCCAAGCTTTTTCCCTTTCTTCCTTTTCTTTTCTTCTCTTCTCCTTTCTTTCTCTTCTTTTTCTCTTATGTTTCTATCTTTTCCTTTTCTTCCACTTTTCCTTATATGCCTTTCCATTCTATTTCCCTCCATCATATTTCCTCTCAAATATCTACCAATAATTCCAATAATTAAAATCATCCAAATAAATTAATTAATTAATATGAATAATTAATTGTTGAAAACTTGAGCTGTTACATCCCTCCCCCACTTTAGGAATTTTTGTCCTCGAAAATGTTACCTGATTCAAACAGCTCTGGATAAGACTCCCTCATCTGACTCTAAAGTTCCCAAGTCACATTTCCACCAGCCGGTCCTCCCCAAGTGACCTTCACCAAAGCAATCTCTTTGCCTTGAAGTTGCTTCAACTCTCGATCCTCTATCCGCATAGGTGATGTCTCCACAGTCAGGTTATCTCTCACCTGCACATCATCTACTTGGACTACGTGAGACGGATCCGCAATGTATTTCCTCAACTGAGATACATGGAACATGTCATGGAGATTAGCAAGCGACGGTGGTAAAGCAACACGATAGGCTACCTCTCCTATCCTCTGCAAAATCTGATAAGGACCAATAAAACGCGGCGTCAACTTACGCGACTTCAACGCCCTACCAACACCAGTCATAGGAGTGACTCGAAGAAACACATGATCTCCCTCCTGAAATTCAAGTGTTTTCCTCCTCTTGTCATGATAACTCTTTTGACGACTCTGAGAAATCCTCATCTTCTCTTGAATCATCTTAATCTTATCGGTAGTCTGCTGGACTATCTCGGGTCCAACCACAGAACTCTCTCCATATTCATACCAACACAATGGCATCCTACACCGTCTACTATATAATGCTTCAAACGGTGCCATACCAATACTCGAATGAAAACTGTTGTTATAAGTAAATTCAATCAAAGGCAAGTAGCTATCCCAAGCTCCTCCCTTATCCAATACACAAGCTCTCAAAAGATCCTCAAGTGATTGAATCGTTCTCTCCGTCTGACCATCGGTCTGCGGATGGTAAGCAGAACTCAAACGCAAATTCGTACCCAAAGCACTTTACAAACTCTCCCAAAATCTCGAAGTAAACCTCGAATCTCTATCTGACACAATGCTAGACGGAATACCATGCAAACTGACAATCCTATCAATGTACAGCTTTGCCAATCTCTCTAATGGGTAATCCATTCGCATAGGAATAAACTGAGCAGATTTGGTCAATCTATCCACAATAACCCAAATAGGTTCAAAGTTACTCGGCGTCCTCGGTAAATCAGATACAAAATCCATAGAAATGCTATCCCATTTCCACTCTGGAATAAACAACGGTTTCATCAAACCCGACGGTTTCTGATGCTCAATCTTTGACTTATGACAAGTCAAACAAGAATACACAAACTCGGCAATATCCTTCTTCATACGAGGCCACCAAAACACTTTCCTCAATTCTTGATACATCTTAGTAGCACCCGGATGAATAATCAATCCACTACGATGCCCTTCCTAGAGAATGATCATTTTCAGCTCAACGACATCAGGAACACAAACTCTATCACAACACCTCATGATACCATCCTCATCAATCCGAAAATCACCACCTTGACCTTGATTGATCAAAGTCAACCGATCAACTAAACTCAAATCAGATTTCTGTCTTTCTTGAATTTCGTCAAGAATACCACTAGTAAGCTTTAACATACCAAGCTTAACTCCGTAAGAAGTCTTCTCACACACTAAGCTCAAATCGCGAAATTGCTCAATCAATTCCAGTACTTTTACCATCATCATCGACATATGCAACGATTTCCTACTCAATGCACCAGCTACCACATTTGCTCTACCCGGATGGTAATTCAAACCAAAATCATAATCCTTCAGAAGTTCCAACCATCTCCTCTGCCTTGCATTCAATTCTTTCTTATCGAAGAGATACTTCAAACTCTTATGATCACTAAATACCTCAAATCTCGAAGCAAACAAATAATGCCTCCAAAGTTTCAACACAAATACAACGGCGACCAACTCTAGGTCATGTGTCGGATAATTCTTCTCATGCACTTTAAGTTGCCTTGAAGCATAAGCTACAACTTATTTATTTTGCATCAACACACCTCCCAAACCCATCAAAGAAGCATCACAATACACAACAAATGGTTCTGCCGAATTCGACAAAATCAAAACAGGAGTTGTCGTCAATCTTCTCTTAAGCTCTTGAAAATTTCCCTCACACTTTGTATCCCAAACAAAAGCTTGAATTTTCATAGTCAACTGCGTCAACAGTAAAGATAACTTGGAAAATCCTTCAATGAATTTCCGATAATATCCCGCCAAACCAAGAAAACTTCTAATCTCAAAAACTGATTTCGGAGTCTCTCATTGCAATACCGCTTCCTCCTTCGACGGATCAATTGCAATACCTCTACTCGAAATCACATGACCAAGGAAACTCACTTCCTTCAACCAAAATTCACACTTATAAAGTTTAGCATATAACTGCTTCTCTTTCAATACAAATAACATAATCCTCAGATGCTCGGCATGTTCTTCTTCACTCTTCGAATAAATCAAAATATCATCAATGAACACCACCACAAACTTGTCCAAATAAGGATGGAAAATCCTATTCACGTACTCCATAATCCTCAGAACACTCGCTACCTGTTCGCCTAGTGAACAAGCTCGCGAAGGAAAACAGAAGCTACTGACTCCGTTCGCTACCTACTCACTGCAGGGAGGTCCAAGCGAATCCTTTGCTACCTCACTCGCTACCAGCGAACAAGATCAAATACATTATGTCCAAGTCTGGGACCACTCGCTTAGCGAGTTGCTAGCAAACACTCGCGACCTGTTCGCCTAGCGAAGGTGCTAGCGAACGTCTGCGATGTTCAAAACCCTCACTGTCCAAAACTCTCCAAAACTCCCAAAATCACCCAATTCAATTCCAACGAGTCCCAGTACTCTTAGTATAACAATCCTCGACTAATCTACACCATTTATTCCGGATTCCAACCGTTAAAACCTTGATTCTACCGATTAAACTCATTTATGCCCTAGAATGGAAAATGGAGAAAACATCCAAACAATCCAAACTAATCATACATAATCATAGACATTGATATAATAACAACATTTAACACCCTTACCTTGATTAAATCGAAGCTAGAAGTTGTTCTTGAGCATTCCAAGCTTTTTCCCTTTCTTCCTTTTCTTTTCTCCTCTTATCCTTTCTTTCTCTTCTTTTTCTCTTATGTTTCTATCTTTTCCTTTTCTTCCACTTTTCCTTATATGCCTTTCCATTCTATTTCCTTCCATCATATTTCCTCTCAAATATCTACCAATAATTCCAATAATTAAAATCATCCAAATAAATCAATTAATTAATATGAATAATTAATTATTGAAAAATTGGGCTGTTACAAGGGGCAAGTTTGTTCCCTAGTTGTTACTTCCACAGTATGAGGAATTTGTTATGCAAATAAAGGTAAACTAGGGCATTCACGTCGATATTTTTTAATCTCTCTAAGAGGTTGAAGACATTGAAGCATTTTTATGCCAATTCTTTTGTAAAATCCTCCTGATGGCTTCTTCTCACAGACCATGTAATTTGGGGCAGGAAAGGTTTGAAGATTGTTTATCGCAAGAGCCGTTGCTCACTTGAAGATGATTATTATACTATCGAGGGGCAGAAATGTCTTGATGAATAATTAATTATTGAAAAATTGGGTTGTTACAAGGGGCAAGTTTGTTCCCTAGTTGTTACTTCCACAGTATGAGGATTTTGTTATGCAAATAAAGTTAGACTAGGGCATTCACGTCGATATTTGTGAATCTATCTAAGAGGTTGAAGACATTGAAGCATTTTTATGCCAATTCTTTTATAAAATCCTCCTGATGGCTTCTTCTCACAGACCATGTAATTTGGGGCAGGAAAGGTTTGAAGACTGTTTATCGCAAGAATCGTTGCTCACTTGAAGATGATTATTATACTATCGAGGGGCAGAAATGTCTTGTTCTCATGATACCTTTTGCCAGCTCCCCAATTAAGTTGTTACTTTGGTTGATCTGGGCATTTCCCTGTGTGATTTTCCTCCTCCAACAAAGAATTCAAACTTACGATAGCTATCTGAGTGAAGTCATAATGTTATGTCCTAAGTAGATTACTCTCTCCCAAAGAAGGTTTGTAACCTTCAAGTGGAACTGCTGTTCTTCATGATCATTCCCGTTGATGTCCAATTTAGTGAAGTTGGCTGGGTATCCATGTCGAGATGTTTATTTCATCTCCAGTTTTGTTTTGTCTGTTTTGTCAGCATAAACATAAGCATGGCATAAGCATAACATATGTGCATTTTTGCTATCTCAGGTTGTTACCTATTTTTATTCACTTTGGTGTTTTCCCCAAGGTACTAGGTATGTCGTCTCTCTCTAATAGAGTTGTCAGCCTTTAAGCATAAAATTTTCATCCTTTCTCAATTCCCCACAGAGTTTAATCCTCGTGGATGATGGTTGCTTTAGTTATCTTTTTCCATGTTTAGATACGATGCATCCCCATTCGAGTTCATTCCTCAATGGTTGGAGTCTTGTTTTGACCGTTTCTTTCTAGCTTGTTACTAGATCGAACTTTGGTCCCCAGGTGGTTTCTGAACCCAATTTGAATGTGCATTTATTTTGCACCATGTCTTGTAAGAAGAACTTATCTGCAATTCCACAAAGAAAATAAGTGGAAGTCTCGTTTGAGAAGCTTATCTCAGGGAAGTTAAGGTTCGGTTGTTACCAGCATTGTTTGAAAATTCTAATTGTGACTAGCATTGGTTGGAAGTCTAGTGGTTACTGGAATCATTTGGAAAACCCAGTGGTTATTGGTATTGTTAATTTGGTGGTTACCAATCATGGTGGAAAGTCCAGTGGTTGCTGGCATCATTTGGAAAATCCATGGTTACTTGTTTTGTTAATTTGGCGGTTATCAATCATAGTGGAGAGTCCAGTGGTTATTGGCATCGCTTGGGAAATCCAGTGGTTACTGATATTGTCGATTTGGTGGTTAGCAATCATGGTGGAAGATCCAGTAGGTACTGACAGTGTTTAAAAGTCTAGTGGTTATTGGCATTGTTAAATCCAATGGGTATTGGCAATTTCATCCAACGCTATTATGTTTTTGATTGTTGGTGGTTACCAACATCCCCAGTAAAGTCCAATTGTTTGGCATACAGTAGAGTTTAATAACCCTGTATCTTACCTGATGTTTCCTGAAGATCCCGTTTGATCTCTTCATTTTAGGAATTTCCAGAGGCTTGTCTGTTTATCCTTGCTTGAAAATCTAGTGGTGGCTGGTACCAATGA
The DNA here is from genome assembly GCA_963859935.3 of Lathyrus sativus. Lineage (NCBI taxonomy): Eukaryota > Viridiplantae > Streptophyta > Magnoliopsida > Fabales > Fabaceae > Lathyrus > Lathyrus sativus. Next base: position 167,639,080 of record OZ012739.1, on the reverse strand, counting down.
ATTGGTGGCGACCAATCATATTCCATGTAAGGCCAGTGGATATTGGCGTTGAGGACATCTAGTGGTGACTGATACCGATGAATTGGTGGCGACCAATCATATTCCATGTGAGGCTAGTGCATATTGGCATTGAGGAAATCCAGTGGTGTCTGGTACTGATGAATTGGTGGTGACAATCATATTCCATGTAAGTCCAGTTGGTAATTGGCGTTGAGAAAATTCAGTGGTGACAGGTACTAAAGATTTGGTTTTTTATCATTCAAAGTGAAATCATGTTTGTTTCCATCCCAAGATCAGGTTTTATACCTTTAGAGATGTATGCTTTGAATCCCGAGTTCAGGAATTTCCAGAGACTCGAATGTTTGCATTTGCATGAAGACTCCAGCTATCTGTCTGATCCTAATGTTTTGAGGGTCTTCATCCAATCCTAATGTGTTGAAGGTTGTTGTCTTTGATATATCCTAATGTTTTGAGGGTATTAGTTTTTTATCCTAAATTGTTTAGGGTCTTTTTCCAATCCTAATGTATTGAGGGTGGTGTCTCTACCATATCCTAATGCTTTGAGGATATTATCTTTCGATCCTAATGTGTTGAGAGTTGTTTTCATTTATATATCCTAATGTGTTAAGGGTATTAGTTTTTGATCCTAAAGTTTTGAGGTTCTTCGTCCAATCCTAATGTCTTGATAGTTGTTGTCTTTGATATATCCTATTGTTTTGAGGGTATTAGTTTTTGATCCTAAAGTTTTGAGGGTCTTCGTCCAATCCTAATGTGTTGAGGGTTGTGTCTCTACTATATCCTAATGTTTTGAGGGTATTAGTTTTTTATCCTAAAGTTCTGAGGGTCTTCGTCCAATCCTAATGTGTTGAGGGTTGTGTCTCTTCTATATCCTAATGTTTTGAGTATATTAGTTTTTGATCCTAATGTTTTAAGGGTCTTTGTCTAACCCTAATGTGTTGAGGGTTGTGTCTCTGATATATCCTAATGCTTTGAGGATATTAGCTTTTTTTCCTAAGGTTTTGAGGGATATATATGTGCTTCCTGTTTGAAGATCCGGTGGTTACCAAGTTTTGTTTGAAGATCTGGTGGTTACTATTATGATAAGTTTTTGGTTGTTACCAATCCTTGCAGAAGTCCAGGGGTTACTAGCGTTGATTGATAAAACCAAAGGGTATTGGTATGTGGTTTAGTTGTTATCAGTTCCCTAGTTAAGTCTGATGGTTATTGGCAAAGTTTTAGATGGTTGTAACCAATATCTTTAGACATACATGATTTGTATATATCCCTAGTAAGTCTCGGAGATCTAGTAGTTACTAGTATCCCCGGTGAGCCTAGTCTCATTTCTTGTGTCTCCCCGAACATCCCGCTCGAACTCTTCGTGTTAAGGGAATTTAATTGGTTTGTTAGGGATCATGTCTCTAGAGTTCCCAGTTGGAGTTTGAGTCTGTTGACTTTGATTTTCCTCTGTGATGCATACTCCGTTGGATGTGTATTCCCCCAGTAGAGGTTGGCCTTTTCCCCAATGAAGATTTGTCTTCCCTAGTGGAGCATGTGTCCCTTGTGTGGATGATCCCCTTTGAAGTACCATCATTAGTCATGTATGAACTATTGATTGTTATGCCTTGGATCTTTCCCTAATGTGTCGGGTCCCCATTGAGTGGTTACTCGTTGTTGTGTTGTTCTTTTCTTTTGCTCATATGCCAGTATTTTCTTACACCCAAGCATCATAAAAGCATCATTTAGAACTCATTTCATGTTAGCATTTTCCTGTTTGCATACCGTAATATCTAAGGGCAAACGTTTCGGTTTGCTATATTTAAATACCTTTCACCATTATCCCATGGAGATTGTTATCTCTCATTACCATCCTGTGAAGATATTTAAATAGAGGCAACTATTATACCCCAAATTTTGACCCCTAGATCCTCTCATCATTCTAGGAGCATCAACATTGTTTATCTAACCTTAACAGAGTTCAAGTTTGATCTTTGTCAAGATACATGTGAATTAAGGTTTCACACAATAAAAAATCAAGATTTCAAGGGATTGATCAGTCAAAGTTTTGGATTGATCCTCCATATATCAAGTATTTGTGTCATCAAGAATATCACATTTGATCAAGTATGAATCCAATTTGAGGTTGTGACCCAAGAAAGAAGAACAGTGTAGTACAAGAACCCTAATTAGGGTTTTTAATTGGGAAAGTCAACTGTAGTTTGACTTTTGATTTAAATGGTAACCCAAATCTTGAATCATGGTCCATGAGTCTCATAAGACCCAAGGAAGTCTACACAAGAAGTTTGAAGGCCCTAGGGAACCCAGAACACCAACAGCCAATTCAGAGGTTTTCGATCGTTCGGTCCATCTGGCTGAAAAGTCAACCCTTTGAACAACAGGCTTTTAACCCAAAATTGAATCCAACTATGTTCCCAAAATCATATAACATCTAATCATGAAGTTTAGTGACCAATTGATCAAGAATTTAGAAGTAATCGGAAATTCGGGAAATTAGGGTTTTGAAAAGTGCCAGGCCAAAACTCCTTAACCACACATCCAAATGGAGTGGTTCAAAGCTTTTTGAAAAAGTATCAATGATTTCTTCAAAAGTGATATAGGCACTTATGAGCAAAAAATGCATAGATTTTGAGTTATGAGCAAAAACAAGGCAAGAGAGGGAAAGTACACTTAGAAATTTCAATATTTCTTGACTTGTAAGTCAAGTTTACAGTATTTTCACAAGAGTTTTTGACCTAGTTTCAAGTGTATTGGATTCCTACATCAAACATAAATGTTGTATTACCTAATGAGGGCTTTCCAAAAAGTACAAGTGGGTTCCATAACTCTTCATGGTCAGAGAGAACCAAGGTCCACAAGTTGGCAAAAACTCACTTGTGCAAAGCTAGTTCAACATGAGTGTTTTAACTCCAAAGCTCCCCAAATCCACTCTAATCAAGGATTAAGCATCATTTCTGATGTTTACATTATTTGTTAACATGTTTAGCATCAACTCCCACGAAATTGGCATGAGAAATGAAGAAATTAATTATTTAAATGCAAGTTGCAAAAGTGAATAGTTTGTAAAGTGAAAAATGGTGGCTACCTGTCGCTTCCGCGAAAATAAGGTGCCGGCAAAACAGAAGAGTCGCCACCTTTCATTATTTATCCCTTAGAACGGGAAAGGAAACGATTGGAAAAACCTGACGAATAGGTATAAGACAAGGTCATCGCAACCATTGTTTGGGTTCGGGAGTCGGTTACGCAAGGGGAAGGTATTAGCACCCCTCACGTCCGTCGTACTCGACGGGATCCACGCTTGTTGTGTTTACTAGACGAGTTGGTTTTATCTATCTACCTATCAAGGCTGGCTTAAAAGAAAAGAAAATGACTCGGCAAAGCGTCGCGCTTTATGCCTACGTATTCTCATCAGAGAATGAGAAATCAGAGTCAACGTAGTTCGACCTACGACGGGTTATGGGGAAGGTGGCTCGCCAATACGTCAGTATTGTGCCTACGTACTCTCAACAGATATGAGAGATTAGAGCTTACGTAGTTCGGGGTACTACGGATTACGGGAATTCATATTCACCTGTTTTATCGAGTAGGGTTAAACAGCAGTTCCAGCAGTTAGGGACAAAGCCTGTTTGCGTTGGCGCTGAAGTTTAACGACACTCTTTTCTTCAGAAAAGCTTTCCTTTGAGTTATGGGTCCACGGGGCAAAAAGGTTTGAAGTTTGTTTTCTGTCTTTTACGTAAGAACTGTTTTTTTATTGTGTTTGCAATTTCAATCGCACTAAAGACTATGACCTGAGAGTGGATGCGTCGCATGTCACCCAAAGGGTGCCATACTAAACATCCAGATTGTTGAAAAGAAACTCTCCAACAATCCTTTCTCAGATAGCTTAAGGCTCGTAGCGTACGAAAGAAATCATTCATGATTACTGTATCTTAAGCTGTTTGAGATGAGAAGAGAGAGGCTCAACTACGGGGAGACTATCAAGTCCTACTGTTGTCATGCCAAGGATTCATCCTATAGTTGAGGTTTGAAACAGGGAACTCCTAGAAGTTATCATGCATAGGTTTCAACCTAAAGTTCTATCATCGTTTCCTTATCAAAGGAACTGAGAGTCCTAAGGGGATCATGTCAATGATAAACAGAAACAGATAAAGCATCAGCTTAAACAGTAAACAGATATACGACTGTAAAATGCATGCAATGCAAGTGAGGGAGGAAATGTGTGTAGGGCAGCAGCCTCCACAAGCTCATCTCAACCTCAAGCCAGAATGAATAACAGTAATCATACAGGAGAAATAACAACATGCTATCAAGCAGAATATAAGAGACTGTAATCATACAGAAGAAAATGGAATGCTGTCAAGCAAAATAAACCACATGGGCAAGGGAGCTGGGCTCTACCGAATACCCGCAAGCAAAGCCATACACTAACAATACAAGCAGAGGGAGCAGCTCAACCTCTAGTGCAATCATGCTCCTAGCTTAAAGTCAGTCTAGATATGAACTTATTCTAATGCATCAAGCAAGTCAAACAAGGCACATCAGCACAGAAAAGAAAACAGACAAGAAAGCAGATCAACCCCTCTCTTAACTCCAAGCTTCAGCTCTTCTAACAGCAACCCAGTCTTCAGACTTCAACCACCCTTCATGCCAAGTATCAACTTGCTTCTCCAGGTTTCAACCCATCAACACAAGTTTCAACTTATCCTCTCTTCTCCAAGCTTCATCTCTTCAGTCAATTCCACCTTCAGGCTTCACTTCTAACTACAAGCATCAACTTGATTCCTTCAAGCTCTCAATGCATCAGTGCAAGTGTCAACTTCCTTTATTCCTCAAGCCTCAGCTCTTCACTCAATCTCAATTGAATCCTCTTCATAAGTATCAACTTAGTCTTCAAGCTCTTCAACTCTCTTTGCTTTACCAGTATCAACTTGGTCTTCATCTCCTACAAGCTTCAGCTTCTCAGGGTAATCTTTAGTCACTTAGAAGTGTCAACTTCACCCTTCAATTCTTTCTCAAGCCTCAGCTCTTCATTCAATCTCCATTGGGTCTTCAAGTATCAACCTGCTCTTCTTGCTCTTCAAGCTTCAGCTGTAATGGCAATGCTCAAGGAATCATCCTCTTCCACACTCTTCAATGAAGTCCTCGTCTTCACACTCAAGTCTAACATCTTTCAAGATACTCAAACCAGAAGACAATTGATTTAACAGGATGATAGGAAATGATAAACAGCTTACTGACAACCAAAGGAAGCCTGTAAGGGTTCATCATTATGAGAGACTGGTTCCCTCAAAGTTCTATTTCCCAGATAAAGCCACTCATCCCTCCAAATGAGGGATGTGAATATCTGAGAAAGACTTTTAGTCATTGGGAGGAATGGAAGCACAAGATGCTTTCCATATTTGTGAAAGAAATCATTCTAACTGTAAGGCTCTCCCTATTGCTCCTGTCTCCTAAACCTTCATCAGACACCTTCAGGCACCAACAAATCCAAAGCTCCAAGCAACTTCAAGCAACTTCAAGCATCCTCACCTTGTCTTCAACTTGTCTTCAATCTCAACCAAAGGCCAACAAAGCACAAACCCTAATCTAAGGGAACTAAGGAAGTTAAACTAGTTGAAATAGTAAGTTAGGATCACCTAAAACCTAGTACTAAAGTTAGTCCTAACTAAAATAATAAACTCAATTATAAAATCCTACAAAAATATTTATGGGAGCCTAGGTCAATCATGACTCTACCACATTAATTTCAAAGATCAAACCATCAAATTAGACCTAGAACTAAATCCTACATTACAAGGTATCAAACCTAAACCCTAAAAGGGAGCACCTAAATATCAATCTAGAAAGCACACCTATTTTCATCACAAAAATGTGAGGAAACTACTATGGGATCATACATGTCTACCCTAATCACACACAAAAAATTAGCCCAAGAATCATCACCAACTAATCACACAAAATTCCACAAAATTATGTATCAAACATAACCATTTTAATATCAATTAAAATGTAAAATTCCCATTAAATCAGAAAATACATGAAATGAAAATATTTTTTCTCTATAAAATACTAGACTCAATCATGAGTAAAATGCAAAAAGAATGGGGTTGATTGGATTAAGTTTCAATTTTATATGAATTTAACAAGAACCATGAATAAAATGAAAATTAAAAGAAAATCAAATTAAAATAATAACACGCGCGGTGCAGATAGCAACAATAATCAGTTCAAACCATGGGTTGGGCCATCAGGGGGTGTGAATATCACTTAATTCACTAAGCCCAAAACACTGAATAAATGAAACGGTGCGTTTCATTATCAGAATTCCTTCACAACTTCAAATTTAAACATGACCATTGGATTGCTTCCTCAGTCAAAGTCTAACCATCATCCAACGGTATCCTCATCATCTTCTACCTTTTCAAACCTCTGCAACTCGCGCCCAGCTCCGGCCACCACCGGTGGAGCTCCGGTCACCATCCCCAACCCTAGTTCTCTCTACAGGCCTCCATTGCAAATGGTCAAAACATGAAACTCATCCCAAATCTTGCCACGAATTCAACCATACCCTTAGTTTCCTCTGAAACCTCAAGATTCACCATATCTAAATCTCAACCGAAAATGGTAATTCCCCTATTTTGTCTCTAATTCTCCAATTAACTATCTGAAATCCATCCTACACCATTCTACAATAAATCTAACACCTTAATTCACCTTAATTCTACCTAAATCATGCTAGGGGAAGAAAGTTACCAACTTGAAAATCTTGGATGAACAGATGCACTAAACCTCCAATTCAAGCTCTCCAATCTTGCAGACACGATCAATGAACCTTCTTCTTGCTTCTGTATGCAAAAGAACCAGTTGAAAGTGCTTGAATCTTGAAATCCGATGGTGAGTTGCAGGTGAAAAATTCTGACTTCAAGAGCACCAATTAGCCACGAATCCTTCTTGATTATGATCTGGAATCACTCCTTGGCATCCATGGAAGAAGTTTCAATCAAGAAAATGGATGGAAAGTGAGGAATTTGGTGAAACCGATTGCACTTGCAAGCTATGAAATTTCAATCTCAATTTATGCTCTCTCCTTCAATCATCACCAACCTTTCTCTCAAACCCCTTCTAATCAATATATAGAACATGTTGGACCTCTCTAGATCCTTCTGGAATCATCCAAGGAGAAGTTGAGTTTCTCATGTCATCCAAAATCTCATTTCATGCCATACTCACCCCAATTCTGTTTCCCTTGGTGCAGCAGCTTGTTCTCATCCCAAAATCTCCCCAAGTGAGATATTAGAGGTGTTTAGCTTGCAAAAAGCCTTGCTCATGCCTTGATTTTGAGTTTTGCAAATGTTGCTTAATATGCAAGTAACCAATTTCCAAAGCGAGTCCATAAATTGAATCTCAACTCAAAAATGTGGCTAAACCAATGTTCTTAAAATGTTTTCTAGAGTCAAAATGATATATTACATGCCATGGTTTGGATGTGTAGGTTGAAAATATCAATTTCCAACTTTGGTTTATTTAACTTATGCCCTTATTTTAGGTCATTTTTGCAACTTTGAGCTACAAGCATTTCCAACATCTCATAACCTCCTTACTAGGCTTAAAACATCATTTTGAACAAGTTTTATGTTGAAGATTTTTCCATTTGAAGCTTGGAAATAGGAGTTATGGCCTTGTACTTGAAATGACCTGTAATCTCCAAATGATCAAAATGCCCTTGACTTGTCAAAGCCATAACTTGAGTTCTACAAATCCTATCAAGGACTTCTAGTACTCTCTAGAAAGCTAAGAGGATAAGGAACAACATTCATGTTGACCAAAAGCTCATAGGAATCATCCTTCTTGAGCAAATGTTTGATGCACGTTGGGTAACTTTCAAGGCCCCAGATTCACATACCTCAGATGACCTGTAACTTGTCAAAGTCATAACTTGAGCTCTAAAACTCCTATCAAGGACTTCTAGTACTCAAATTAAATCTAAGAACAAGCTCTACAACATTCATGTTGGGGGTAAGATGAGATGACAATCACATCTTGAGCTAAATTGCCTTGAAGGTAGGGGTCAAACTAGGGGATTTTACACTGTCAAGCCTTAGACACCCTAGCTTGAAACTTCTCAGACTCTTCAATCATGATGAGTTGACCTTGGAATCATCCTTATAGCATCTCAATGCATCAATACATGATCACATGGCCTTTGAATTAGGTCTCAACCTTGTTCAAATCATCAGTTGACCTAGGGTTGACCCAGTCAAACCCTAATTACACCATTCATGGTTGAGTCTTCTTAATCTTGCATAATGACCTCTCTAGGCTTCATGATGGCTTTCAAGACATCTCATAAGCTCTATCAAGGCTTCAAGTCCAAATTCATGGCTTCAGAATCATCTGAGGAGCTCCCACAACTCTCAAGTTAGGAAGCACACCCTCTTGGTTTCAACCACTCTCTCTGAGGATCTTCCAACTTCTCTGACAAGGATATCAACCCTTGAACACTCGAATAACCTTCTTAGCTAGCTTCATAGTCTTGCATAATCCCTGATTGGTAGTCATACCTCTTGATCTCCTGCACACATGTCAATGAAATGCAAATGATAATGCTAATGTGAATGAAATGAAACATAAGCTAGTAAAAGAAATGTTGGTCAAATTTTGGGGTGCAACAGCTGCCCCTATTCGAACGGCTTGAACCTGACTGGGTGAGAAGCGAATGGCTCTCAACCAATCAAGGTGCGAGACAGTTGAATATCGACGAACCCGGAAATTTGCCAACTGCACAAGTACCCGATACTCAGATGGGAACAAATCTTTGAAAACTAAAATATTAGCTGCACGACAACTAGCTGGGGAATTGGTCACACGGTAACCGGTGATACACGGTCGATCATGCTGTCAGGCATCAAGATTCCTCGGGACCCATTAGGTCAAGAATCAAGTTAAATCAGGCCGTCGGGCATTCAAAGAGAACTTTCGGGCATCAGCCGGACTTCATCAGTAAGTCGGGGATAGAATTCTCGGTCAATCATGAACCAATTGGGGATATCTAAACTTCTGCCATCAGGCACTCTGCTTCAGCTGAGAGAACTGCTTCGTTAATACGGTTGGACTTCAATCATCAAGTCTTCGAGGGAAGTTTCAACTTCGCTGTTCAGAAACCTGCTGGGGATGACGCATCTCCGCTGGGGATTCTGGAGGACTATCAAGTAACTCTGCTTCGGGGATCCAAAAATCATTCTGGGTGAATCAACTCTGCTGAGGACATCAAGAATCATCTTGAACAAATAACTCCGTGGGGGCTTCAAGAATCATCCTGAACCAATAACTTTGCGGGGGATTTCAGGAATCATCCTAGGCAAACACTCTGCTGGGGATTTCAGGAATCATCCTGAGCAAACACTCTGCCGGGGACTCTGAGCATCAACTTGAGCAACCAACTCTGGTGACTTCACTGGGGATTTTAAGAATCATCTTAAGCAAACGACCTTGCTGGGGAAAAATTCAAGAATCATCTTGAGCAAGCGACCCTGCGGAGGAACACCTGCAAAACAAGAACGGTAACGACCTAGCTCATGTTTCATATGTATATGCTTTGACAATGGCGCAATGCTCCACACGGTGGAAATGCTACGCGTTTATGATAAATGCTATGCAATCATGCAAAATGCTACGTCCCCGTCAGCAAAATAAATGCTACCGAGAGAATCCTCCTGTCAAGGAGAAAGAACCACTCTGGTGGAGGAAGGAACCATCCTGCCACGGAGAAAAGGTCACGCCAACCTCCGTCGGACTCCGCACGGGGAAGCAAACCTCAGTTGACTGCTGCAGAGGAATGAAGCTCTACGAGAACCTGGACCTGCTGAGGGAAGCGATGTCAATCGCAGAAATAAATTGCACGGCCTTCACGGCTAACCTTCCTGGAGGTAACGACTCCGGCGGGGAAATACGGCATCAACTATTCAACATTCTATTGGGGACAACCAATCATGGCCCGAATTGCTTCCAAGGACTCGGCTCTCTTGGGGATCTGCATACTCGGCTGGGGAAGAAGGAATCCTCCTGCTTACAGGGGAGAGTACGACTCTGTGGGGAATCTCAATTCCGCTGGGGACTTCAGTCTGGACCTATCAATTGCTGCACACTTCAGTGAACGACTCAGCAGGGGAGACGACATTCCTTCAGGATGTATCTGATTGGGGAGAGAATCTTCTCTGCCTGGGGAGACATATCAATGCTTACGATCTCACGGTTCAGACTCTGGGGGAAGAGGCTGCTGAACTTTGCTGGAGAAGAAGGAATCATCCTGCTTGGAGACGCATACGGCGTACTGTCTGGTACATGCTACACCTGCAACAACACAAACAAACAGACAAGATGCCCTTCTCAAAGGGACCTATCAAGGTTATCATCTTGTGACAATGTTCAAGTAATTCATAGTTTCAACAATCAGTGGCCTAGGCCAGTAGGTTTATGTATGCGCATTTTGTCAAAAACATCGACGTTCTTTTTCGCAAACAAAACAGATAAATGCTAAATAGACAAACAGAATTGCTGAATAGTATACATTTTATTGATAACGAACCCCTGAATGGGTAAAAATGTTTTACAACAGATGCAAGCTCCTGGAATGAGGAAGCCGCGTGAAAATAAAACATAAATATACATCAGTATATACAAATGTCGGCAACGAGGCGTAGACGAACACCATGAGTTGATCCCTCTAGGACCCACTCGACTTCGATACTTCTCCGATGCTTCAGCTTCAGAAGAGATTGATTCAGATAAACGGCCCTCAGGTCTTCCAAACCACTAAACAATGAAAGTCCACACGCGGAACGCAGTCATTTACTTTTTTAAATCCCTAACTTTTGCGTGAACCGCCCTTTGCGGGTTTTCGGTTCACCGGGATACCCTTTTTTGCCAAAGTCGCCCTTCCAGGTTTTCGACTTTGCGGGTGTACATTTTTCCAATTTATATCCCTAATTTTTTCCCGAACCTTTTCCCTTTTTTATGGTTCACCGAGATGCCCCCTTTTTGCCTGGATACTCTTTTTCTTTCCAGCGAGTCATTCTTAAGCAAAGTATTTTTTAACTGCGTCCGCGTTCACCGGGGACGCAAAATCTTCACCATTCATCGTGGATAACTACGAAGCTCCTCCCGAGAAGACCTTGCGGACGACGTACGGACCTTCGTAATTGGGAGTCCACTTGCCCCGGTGATCGGAGTGTGGAGGAAGAATCTTCTTCAGGACGAGATCACCCGTCTGAAAGCTTCTAGGACGCACCTTCTTATCATAAGCTTTCTTCATTCGGCTTTGGTACAGATGACCATATGCAATCGATGCTAATCTCTTCTCGTCCATCAGGCTGAGTTGGTTTAGTCGGTTCTTAATCCATTCTGCCTCGTCGAGTTTCACGTCAACCAAAACTCTCAAAGAAGGGATCTCCAATTCTAACGGTAAGACAGCCTCCATACCGTACACTAAGGAGAAAGGAGTTGCCCCGGTTGATGTACGTACCGTTGTATGATAACCGTGCAGTGCAAATGGCAGCATCTTGTGCCAATCGTTGTAGGTCACAACCATCTTCTAAACAATCTTCTTTATGTTCTTATTGGCCGCTTCAACGGCGCCATTCATCTTCGGCCGGTAAGGAGATGAGCTGTGGTGTTCAATCTTGAAACTCTGGCACAACTCCTTCATCTTCTTGTTATTCAGATTCGAACCATTATCAGTAATGATCCGCTCGGGAATTCCGTAACGACAGATGATATCCCTCTTTATGAATTTAGCCACCACCTGCTTGGTCACATTAGCGTATGAGGCTGCCTCCACCCACTTGGTGAAGTAGTCGATAGCTACTAGAATGAAGCGATACCGTTAGATGCAGTGGGCTCGATCTTGCCTATCACGTCGATGCCCCACATGGAGAACGGCCACGGGGAGGACATGACATTTAACGGGCACGGCGGCACATGGACTTTATCAGCATAAATCTGGCATTTATTACATCTCTTCGCGAATTTAAAGCAATCTGATTCCATCGTCAGCCAGTAGTATCCTACTCTCAGGATATTTCTCGTCATAGCATGCCCGCCGGCGTGCATACTAAATGTGCCTTCATGGACTTCTTCCATGAGCATACTCGCCTCTTTCTTATCTACACATCTGAGTAGCACGAGATCGTGGTTTCTTTTATACAAAATCCATAAGGATTGAGATAAAAATTTCCAGACAGCCTCCTCAGAGTCTTCTTATCCTGGGTTGACGCTCCCGCCGGATACTCCTTAGTCATAAGGAAGTTCTGGATATCACGGAACCATGGCTTGCCGTCGGCGGCTTCCTCGATCGCAAAGACGAATGCAGGTCTATCAAGACGAGAAAGGACAACTCTTGGAGCTTCATTCCAAAAATTGACTTTATACATCGATGCCAACGTGGCTAAGGCATCAGCCATCTGATTCTCCGCTCTGGGCACATGATGGAGTTCCACTCGATCAAAGAACGGAAGCAGCCTTCTGGCATAATTCTTGTACGACACCAAATTCGCTTGACGAGTCTCCCACTCCCCTTTAATCTGGTTAATCACAAGCGCTGAGTCACCATATACGTCTAGGTTCTTGATTTTCAAATCAATTGCTTCTTCTAGACCCATGATGCATGCTTCGTACTCCGCTTCGTTATTGGTGACCGGAAACGTCAGTCTCGCAGTGAACGGGATGTGGGATCCATGGGGAGTTGTGATGATCGCCCCAATGCCACTTCCATAGGAATTAACCGCCCCTTCAAAAATCAATTTCCACTGGGATTTCCTACCTGGCCCCTCGTCGGGCAACGACTCATCGCAATCCTTCGCTTTGAGAAACATGATATCCTCATCAGGGAATTCAAATTTCATCGGCTGGTAATCCTCGATCGGCTGTTCGGCAAGGTAATCAGACAATACGCTTCCCTTGATGGCCTTTTGGGACACGTACTGAATATCATATTCTGTCAACACCATTTGCCATCTGGCAATCCTGCCCGAAAGCGCTTGCTTCTCGAAGACGTACTTGATCGGATCCATCTTCGAAATTAGCATGGTGGTGTGGTTGAGCATGTACTGTCGTAAATGTTTGGCAGCCCAGGCTAGTGCACAACACGTCTTCTCCAGCATCGAGTAACGAGATTCACAGTCTGTGAACTTTTTACTCAAGTAATAAATGGCATGCTCCTTTCTGCCCGTCTCGTCGTGCTGACCGAGAACACACCCCATACTATTCTCAAGAATTGTCAAGTACATGATTAAAGGTCGTCCAGCTACTGGGGGTATCAGGATCGGAGGTTCCTGTAGATACTTCTTTATCTTATCGAATGCCTTGTGGCAATCCTCATTCCAGATAATCGCCTGATCTTTCTTTAGCAGTTTGAACATCGGTTCACACGTGGCCGTAAGCTGAGAAATAAACCTTGCGATGTAGTTTATTCTTCCCAGGAAACCACGAACTTCTTTTTCTGTTCTCGGCATTGGCATTTCTTGTATCACTTTTATTTTCGCAGGATCAACCTCGATGCCTCTTTCACTCACGATAAACCCCAGTAACTTTCCGGACCGTACTCCGAAAGTACACTTGTTAGGATTCAGCCTCAACCTGAACTTCCTAAGCCTCTCAAAAAGCTTCAGCAAATTGACTAGATGTCCCTCCTCCGTTTGGGACTTCGCAATCATGTCATCAACATAGACTTCAATCTCATGATGAATCATGTCATGAAACAAAGTAACCATTGCTCGTTGGTAAGTGGCCCCTGCGTTCTTCAGACCGAAAGGCATTGCCTTGTAGCAGAATGTTCCCTAGGGAGTGATAAACGTCGTTTTCTCCATGTCCTCCAGTGCCATCTTGATCTGATTGTAACCGGAGAAGCCATCTATGAACGAAAACACGGAGAACTGCGCTGTATTGTCGACCAACACATCAATATGAGGCAGCGGGAAATCATCTTTAGGGCTCGCCCTATTCAAATCCCGATAATCGACGCACATGCATACCTTACCGTCCTTCTTCGGTACAGGCACTATGTTGGCGACCCACGGAGGGTAAGTAGTGACCGCTAAGAAGCCAGCATCAAGCTGTTTCTGCACTTCTTCTTTGATATTAACGGCCATATCTGGTCGCGTCCTCCTAAGCTTCTGCTTAACAGGGGGACAATCTTCTCGCAGCGGCAAGTGGTGGACCACGATGTCAGTATCAAGTCCGGGCATATCTTTGTATGACCAAGCAAAGACGTCACTATACTCTCTTAGCATCTCGACCAATCTCTGCTTGACATCACTCTGCAATGCAGCCCCTATCCTGACGTTCCTGACGAGTTCTTCAGAACCCAGATTCACAATCTCGATCTCCTCTTCATGAGGCAGAATAACTTTCTCCTCTTGTTTCAACAAGCGGGCCAACTCTTCGGGAAGGTCTTCGTCTTCATCAATCTCTTCCTCGGCTTGATAGATCGGGCAATCAAAGTCGAAGTGAGTCGTAGAAGGTCCAAAGTCGATGTCATCTGTTATGTGGATCCTGCAATAACAAGGGTTAAGCTTAAAACAAGGATATGCAGGTTAGCACAAACCCCATTGCCATTTTATTGTTTTTCAAAACAAATATAAAACAGGAATAACAGAGATCACAACATTTGAATATGAAGAAAAACGCCTTTTGATTTATTGGTAAAATGCGCGTACATAATCAAACGAGGCCCTGACAATAAAACCTCTATGCCCCGGGTAGGACATAGGGTTGTACAATGATTGGAAAAAGTAAATCATTACTCTTCGCTTGTCATCTGGATGATATCCTTGACGGACCAGTTGGTAAGGCCCTCGCCTGGCTTGCTTGGCTGGATCCAAGAGTCGAGGTCACAGTCGCTATCTCCGCTGTCTTCAGACACCGCGTTGACGCTTTCAAAAATCACCCCGCCACTGGTAAACTGGATCGGCCCTTTACCTCGAGACGCACTCCTAGAAGAGGAGGCTTCAGCTCCAGGAGAGTATCCCAACCCAAACTTGTCTTGCTTGTTAGGTATCTCCAAAATTCGCCCCCAGCCTGGGGTAGATCCGGCTTGAACAACGGCCTGGGCTTCCTTGAAGGAAGAGAGAGTCATCTCTGGCTTCTCGGTAACTACAGGTGCTACGTCCTTGACTTTAACAGCTTTGAACGCTTGGCATAGGGTTTCGTGGATTTCCCCATCCATCTCAACATACTTGAAGGACGACAAATGGCTCACCATTATGTCTTCCTCGCCACAAACAGTCACGACGCTACCTCCGACGACGTACTTGAGTTTCTGGTGCAACGTGGAGGTCGCGGCACCAGCAGCATGGATCCACGGCCGGCCCAAGAGACAGCTGTAGGCAGGCATGATGTCCATAATGTAAAAGATCGCGTCGAATGTTTCCGGCCCGACTTGGATTGGCAGGGTCACCTCCCCGAAAACATGGTGTTTGGTTCCATCGAACGCCTTCACAACCAGATCACTGGGTGTGCAAATCACTCCACGAGTATCTAGCTTCATTAATGCCTTCTTCGGAAGAACATTGAGTGACGACCCAGTGTCTACCAACACGTGAGACATAATCGTTCCCCTACACTCTATCGAGATGTGCAGGGCGCTATTGTGATTCCTTCCTTTCGGCGTCAACTCTAGGTCAGTGAACCCTAGCCCGTTTCCAGCATTCACGTGGGCTACGACCTCTTCCAGCTGGTTTACCGATATTTCCTGCGGTACATATGCGGCATTCAACACCTTCAGCAGCGCATTGCGGTGTGCTTCAGAACACAGTAACAAGTTCAAGATGGAAATTTTCGAGGGTGTCTGATGGAGATGATCCACAATCTTGTAGTCACTCTTTTTAATCAACCGCATAAACTCCTCGGCGTCTTTAACAAGCAAGTCTTTTTCTGCCCCACGCGGGATCACTTCAACGACTTTACTTTTACCTTTATCAGTTGCATCAGCTCTGTCTGCTTTATTCGCCACGACTTCAGGTGGTGCAAACACTCTTCCGCTGCGAGTGATTCCGCTAATGCCCGCTAGGTTCTCCACGGACGACCCAAATGGTTCTAGTTCCAACTTTTGTCCATTGCAGTAGACTTCGGCCCCATAATGCCACGGGACAGCGTTAGTGCTCTCGAACAGTATCGGCCCAGCTTTGGTGATGGTAATCGTAGGCGGCCTGGGTGCAGAAATAGTTATCGTCTGGCGAGGGATGGTGATGGTGGCAACCTCATCATCTTGCTTCAGCATTACCTCTCCCGATCCGCTTTCGGCCCTCCGGCTGAACTGTAAGATCCCTTCAGTCATCAGACTTTGAACTCCCTCTAACAATTGTTCACATCCATCAGGACTTGTCGCACAACCCATACACAGCTCTCCGCATCCTGGAAAGAAACCTCTTTTCATCAGCTTAGCTTTAACGAAGCTAAGCGGCGTCTTCAGATCTCTGACGTCAGTCAACAAATCCAAACTCTCGTCTTCAATAATGGCGTTTACTCCACCTCCCCTATGATTCAGCATAGGGTTTTTCGTGACGTTTGGCACATTATTGGATGAGTTGATGATCTTAGCGTCCACCATGTCCTGCACCTTGTGCTTGAAGGCTTTGCAATTCTCTATTGTATGGCCGGGTGCCCCTGAGTGAAACTCACAAGTTGCATTCGCGTCATAACCTGGCGGAGGTGCCCCTGTCAAGGGAGCCAAGGTTCTCTTCTGGATCAACTGTAGCTGAAGCAAAGTCTGCAATAGTTGCGCGTACGACATGGGCGGTGTCTCGAGGTGACGGCTCGACAGAGGTGCCCTATTCTGATACTTTATGTACCCTTGTTGATTCGGTTGATGCTGCTGCTGCTGCTGCTGTGGTTGTTGAACTGCCGAGATAGTTATGCTGGCCACCTGTTGGTGAGGGCCTTTACCCTTCCTTCGAGCGTTGGTCACGGCGCTCGTCTCTCCTTCCCGTCTTTTGGCACCATAAGGTTTCTTTCCGCCTCCTCCAGCTGAGGATGGCTCACCTTGAATTTTCCCGAGTTTGATCCCATTTTCAATGTGCTCACCCGTGATAATGAGATCTGAGAAGGTTCCGGACATACCGCTAACCAATTTCTCATAGTAAACCCCTGGGAGGGTGGCTACGAACATCTGCACAAGCTCACGTTCAACCATCGGCGGCTAAACCCTGGCTTCCAATTCACGCCACCGCTGGGCGTATTCCTTAAACCCTTCGTTCTTCCTTTGCGACAGATTCTGCAGTTGGACCCGGTTCGGGGCCAAGTCGCTATTGTATTGGTAGTGGTGCACAAATGCTTCAGCAAGGTCCTTCCACGTGCGCACACTGGTAGGCTCCAGACTCATGTACCATTCGAGGGAGGGTCCGGACAGACTGTCCTGAAAGAAGTGCATCAGCAACTTCTCGTCATCAGAACGAGCTGACATTTTCCTGTAATATGATCTCAGGTGGACGCGAGGGCAAGTGGTGCCCTTTTACTTTTCAAAGTCAGGTACCTTGAATTTGGGAGGCACCTTAAAATCAGCAATCAGTCCCAACTTGGACATGTCAACACCCAGGGTGTTCTGGTTCTCGATATTTCTCATCTTATCCTCGAGTGCCTTAAACCTTAGACGTGCTTCAGCAGTCAGCTCCCCTTCAGCACCTCTCTGAGAGAACACATCGTCCTGACGGTCTTCTAACCACGGCTGAGGCCCGAACAGATTCCCAGCACCTGCATTGTCGTTGCCCAGTCCAACATTGACGTTAGCTTCCAGACTCCCATTATCGACGCCCGTCGTATTGCCGTTGAGTCCCATGTTAGCTATCACATTGTCGTTGGCACTGCCGTTCCCCCCGGTCACGGGGACGCAATTCTGAGGAGTTTCAACTGGTGGAGGAGTAGGCACGGTCCCACCATGGAGTACGCCATTTCTATCGACCCTCGAAATCAGAGGTTGGCCCAAGGTTCTGAGCTGATCCTGGCCATTGGCGACCGCTTGCATGAGCTCCATGAAGCGATCCATTCTTTCGCGGAGTTCTTGAACATCAGTTTGCACTTGCTCCATGATTCTGGTTAGATTTGCTCTGGTCGGATAGCGGTGAATAGGTCTCTGATCAATCCTGGAACAACCTGAAACAACCTGAAAACACAAAAGGGTTAGGAAAAAACGACAAAGTGCTCGTTATGCAAATGCTTCATGCAAATGCAAACGTGTGTCTGTGCGTTAGGGAGATTTCCCCCGATCCTAGTGCCTGAGTGCCAGTGCTGATAATAAGAAGTTTGAGTCCAGTCATGGAAATAACATCTCATATATATGAAGAAAGCCCATCAAGGCAGTACACAACGTCAGTGAGTACAAGATGAATCAATAGCATGACCTCGACCAACAAGCCTGGTGATGGTCAGCATACAACAATGATCAAAACAAAAGGAATACAAATAGTCAAGCACGGCCACGGGCGCGAAACTCTTCTAACAACCCCTTCGTTTC
This sequence comes from Lathyrus sativus, assembly GCA_963859935.3. Classification (NCBI taxonomy): domain Eukaryota; kingdom Viridiplantae; phylum Streptophyta; class Magnoliopsida; order Fabales; family Fabaceae; genus Lathyrus; species Lathyrus sativus. The sequence goes on along the minus strand of OZ012739.1, from coordinate 167,620,563 downwards.
TGGACGATCAGGTCGAGTGAGCAACCCTTCGACGAGTAACTCTCTCTGCATAATGGTGTATTGAAGACCTTCGACCGAATCTTCCCATGCTCCTTCGCCGAAACAATCTTCTAGCTTCCGTTTCTTGGACTCAAACGTCAGTTTGCGCTCCTTTAGGTTAGCGAGAGCTCTGTTGAGCTGGCCTTCAGCGGCGTATCTGCGAGCGGTTTCTTCATCAAACCTCTTCTCACTACCCTTCACGTGGGCTTTCAGCTTGGAGATCTGTTGCATCAGCTTATCCTCCCGCTCTCTCCTGTTGGCTAGGGAGGCCTTCCAGTGCTAATTGAACTTGGATATCCTCCGATACGCTTCGTCCAAGTGCTGCTTCTTCGTGGCCAGTACATCGTTGACAGCTTTGAAGTCTCGACCCATGCGCTCACGCTCAGATATCTGCTTAGTCAAATCTGTACCCAGCTGGTTCACCAGCTCTGTTTGCCTCTTGAAGGAATGAACGGCTTCGTTTCTCTCGCTTCTGAGCTGAGCCAATTCTTTCTCCAGTTCTTCATTTGCCCTCTTCAATTCATCTCTCTCAGCTAACACCTGATTATGCTGCTGAATGGGCACGGTAGTAGGCTCTTCAATCATTGGAGGGCTTTCTGGCTTGGTAGGAGGAAACGACATCCCTATAGCATCTGCTCTGGCTCTGATCCACGTCATATACAGAGGGTAGGCTTGACTATTGCTTCTCCCCAGCAATGGTTTTCCCCTCTTGCTGATACCATTCCAAGCGCACTGAAGCTTAGACAACATATCCCCCTCTAGAAGACCAGTGAGGTACAGAGATTCCTGCACCTCCTCATCCTTCGGCGGAACTCTTAAAGCATAAGCAAACTGTCGGACCAGCAAAGACGGATTATAGTTTATTCAGCCCTTCCTGCCTATCAAAGGCACGTTCGGAAACCCGCTGCAGCTGAAGATAATCTCAGTACCCAACCTATCTCTGTCAAACCAGTCAATATCCTCCACTGATAGACTCATCAAACGCTCGGACCACTCAGCTGTGGCTGCAGACGAAACAAAGGGACCCCTCTTGGGTAGATGACTATCAAGCCATTTATAAAGCAAGGGCACAAAGCAAGAGACGTTCTTGCCCCTTCTGTTCTCGTTTTTGTAGTGGATGGAATGGTAGACATCTCCTATCAAGGTAGGGACTGGATTCCCTGAAGCGAAGATGCGGAAGGCGTCGAAGTCTACAAAATTGGGCATATTGGGGAACAGAATGATGCCATATATGCACGGAGCGAGAATGGCGTTGAACACGACCCAACATCCGTCTTTGGCGCACTGCTGAGCCTTTCCCACTAAGAACTGCAAGGAGAAACCAGGAACCTTGTTCCAACTAGACAATACCAACTCGGAGGCATCTAGATGAAGTGAAGGAGCTAGACCAGCCAGATCAGGCTCAGCATCCATATGAACAAAAGGCATCTGCCTCTTGATAGGCACACCTAACAAATCAGCATATTCCTCCAGCGTGGGCGCGAGAACAAAATCCTGGAAAGTAAAGCATCTCAACGGAGGATCATAGAACTGCAGCAGAGCGTGCAACCCATTCAACTCGAACGCAGAAGGTTTACGAACCAAACTGAGCAATTTGCCGTAAGACTTTCTGAACCCATCTCTCACAGAATCATCTGCTAAAGCAATCAAACCAGTCAGCTGGACCACATCAGGGGCAGGGAGCTTGTAAGCCACGGTCTTCCTCAGAGAACCCATAACAATACAGTAGGAGACCAGAAATCCTGAATCGGGGGAAACAGTACCTGCAACACAGACACACGTTAATGAAATGCAAATGAGTATGCAAAACAATGTAAAATGCAATCATGCAGCAGGAGATTAAGGCAACTGTGCTGTGGAGATTCTGCATCAACAAAACCATGATGCTGCTCTGTCAAGAACAACCACTATATCTGATAATAAGAAAACTCTGGTATCGGACCACAAATCTGCTCTGTCAAGAACACACACATATAGGACCATAAATCTGCTCTGTCAAGAACAAACATCTGATAATAAGGACCTCTGATACAGGACCAAAACTCTGCTCTGTCAAGAACAAACATCTGATAATAAAGACCTCTGATATAGGACCAAAACTCTGCTCTGTCAAGAACAAACATCTACATGCTGATGAGACCCTCTGATCCCAGTCATAAACCTGCTCTGTCAAGAACAAATACACATCTGATGATAAGACCCTCTGATCTCAATCAAAACCTGCTCTGTCAAGAACAAATACACATCTCTGAATATAAGGTCCTCTGATACAGGACCAAAGCTCTGCTCTGTCAAGAACAAACATCTACATGCTGATGAGACCCTCTGATCCCAGTCATAAACCTGCTCTGTCAAGAACAAATACACATCTGATGATAAGACCCTCTGATCCCAATCAAAACCTGCTCTGTCAAGAACAAATACACATCTATGAATATGAGGTCCTCTGATACAGGACCAAAGCTCTGCTCTATCAAGAATAATCATATATCTGATGATGAGAACCTCTGGTACCAATAAGACTGATTCACTATCAAGAAAACCAGGTAATCTGAAGGTCAAAGTTTCCTGCAATAAACCCAACCCTGCTCACAGGTATGGACCTAAACTGACTCAAGTTCGGCATCCTATGCGTTCATCAGCGTCACAGACATTCAAGAGGGGTGATACGATACCCAGAAGGTGTGGCATCAACAGCTCATGAAGCGGCCTCACTCGGCTGAATCACAAATGATCGGTCCCCAGAGTCGACAATCCTCCAAACCAACAACCCCCTCAACCCAAAGGGTTGAAAAAGAAGTCAACCGGGAGAACCTCATCTGAGCGTGGATTTCATGAGACACTAGTGCCTGCCAAGCAAGCACGCGCCCACTAATTTCCACAACTAATGCTATGTTCACTCAGGCCTGGGTCTGGCCTCTCACTCATCAGAATGCCCCTCCCACAACAGCATAGATAATCATATCATACTGAAAATAAAATGCGGGAAATAAAATGCGATAAATAAACACAACCCAACAAGTAATCATACAAGCGCTAGGATTGACTCTCGCAGGGAACGTCGGATCCCCAAACTGACTCGCATACGGGACGTTGGATCCCAGAAAACTATCAAGTCCCCAGCAGAGTCGTCAGCTGTCTCTTCCACGAAAATAAGGTGTCGGCAAAACAGAAGAGTCGCCACCTTTCATTATTTATCCCTCAGAACGGGAAAGGAAACGATTGGAAAAACCTGACGAATAGGTATAAGACAAGGTCATCGCAACCATTGTCTGGGTTCGGGAGTTGGTTACGCAAGGGGATGGTATTAGCACCCCTCACGTCAGTCGTACTCAACGGGATCCACGCTTGTTGTGTTTACTGGACGAGTTGGTTTTATCTATCTACCTATCAAGGCTGGCTTAAAAGAAAAGAAAATGACCCGGCAAAGCGTCGCGCTTTATGCCTACGTATTCTCATCAGAGAATGAGAAATCAGAGTCAACGTAGTTCAACCTACGACGGGTTATGGGGAAGGTGGCTCGCCAATACGTCAGTATTGTGCCTACGTACTCTCAACAGATATGAGAGATCAGAGCTTACGTAGTTCGGGGTACTACGGATTACGGGAATTCAGATTCACCTGTTTTATCGAGTAGGGTTAAACAGCAGTTCCAGAAGTTAGGGACAAAGCCTGTTTGCGTTGGCGCTGAAGTTTAACGACACTCTTTTCTTCAGAAAAGCTTTCCTTTGAGTTATGGGCCCACGGGGCAAAAAGGTTTGAAGTTTGTTTTCTGTCTTTTACGTAAGAACTGTTTTTTTATTGTGTTTGCAATTTCAATCGCACTAAAGACTATGACCTGAGAGTGGATGCGTCGCATGTCACCCAAAGGGTGCCATACTAAACATCCAGACTGTTGAAAAGAAACTCTCCAAAAATCCTTTCTCAGATAGCTTAAGGCTCGTAGCGTACGAAAGAAATCATTCATGATTACTGTATCTTAAGCTGTTTGAGATGAGAAGAGAGAGGCTCAACTACGGGGAGACTATCAAGTCCTACTGTTGTCATGCCAAGGATTCATCCTATAGTTGAGGTTTGAAACAGGGAACTCCTAGAAGTTATCATGCATAGGTTTCAACCTAAAGTTCTATCATCGTTTCCTTATCAAAGGAAATGAGAGTCCTAAGGGGATCATGTCAATGATAAACAGAAACAGATAAAGCATCAGCTTAAACAGTAAACAGATATACGACTGTAAAATGCATGCAATGCAAGTGAGGGAGGAAATGTGTGTAGGGCAGAATGAATAACAGTAATCATACAGGAGAAATAACAACATGCTATCAAGCAGAATATAAGAGACTATAATCATACAGAAGAAAATGGAATGCTGTCAAGCAAAATAAACCACATGGGCAAGGGAGCTGGGCTCTACCGAATACCCGCAAGCAAAGCCATACAGTAACAATACAAGCAGAGGGAGCAGCTCAACCTCTAGTGCAATCATGCTCCTAGCTTAAAGTCAGTCTAGATATGAACTTATTCTAATGCATCAAGCAAGTCAAACAAGGCACATCAGCACAGAAAAGAAAACAGACAAGAAAGCAGATCAACCCCTCTCTTAACTCCAAGCTTCAGCTCTTCTAACAGCAACCCAGTCTTCAGACTTCAACCACCCTTCATGCCAAGTATCAACTTGCTTCTCCAGGTTTCAACCCATCAACACAAGTTTCAACTTATCCTCTCTTCTCTAAGCTTCAGCTCTTCAGTCAATTCCACCTTCAGGCTTCACTTCTAACTACAAGCATCAACTTGATTCCTTCAGGCTCTCAATGCATCAGTGCAAGTGTCAACTTCCTTTATTCCTCAAGCCTCAGCTCTTCACTCAATCTCAATTGAATCCTCTTCATAAGTATCAACTTAGTCTTCAAGCTCTTCAACTCTCTTTGCTTTACCAGTATCAACTTGGTCTTCATCTCCTATAAGCTTCAGCTTCTCAGGGTAATCTTTAATCACTTAGAAGTGTCAACTTCACCCTTCAATTCTTTCTCAAGCCTCAGCTCTTCATTCAATCTCCATTGGGTCTTCAAGTATCAACCTACTCTTCTTGCTCTTCAAGCTTCAGCTGTAATGGCAATGCTCAAGGAATCATCCTCTTCCACACTCTTCAATGAAGTCCTCATCTTCACACTCAAGTCTAACATCTTTCAAGATACTCAAACCAGAAGACAATTGATTTAACAGGATGATAGGAAATGATAAACAGCTTACTGACAACCAAAGGAAGCCTGTAAGGGTTCATCATTATGAGAGACTGGTTCCCTCAAAGTTCTATTTCCCAGATAAAGCCACTCATCCCTCCAAAGGAGGGATGTGAATATCTGAGAAAGACTTTTAGTTATTGGGAGGAATGGAAGCACAAGATGCTTTCCATATTTGTGAAAGAAATCATTCTAACTGTAAGGCTCTCCCTATGGCTCCTGTCTCCTAAACCTTCATCAGACACCTTCAGGCACCAACAAATCCAAAGCTCCAAGCAACTTCAAGCAACTTCAAGCATCCTCACCTTGTCTTCAACTTGTCTTCAATCTCAACCAAAGGCCAACAAAGCACAAACCCTAATCTAAGGGAACTAAGGAAGTTAAACTAGTTGAAATAGTAAGTTAGGATCACCTAAAACCTAGTACTAAAGTTAGTCCTAACTAAAATACTAAACTCAATTATAAAATCCTACAAAAATATCTATGGGAACCTAGGTCAATCATGACTCTACCACATTAATTTCAAAGATCAAACCATCAAATTAGACCTAGAACTAAATCCTACATTACAAGGTATCAAACCTAAACCCTAAAAGGGAGCACCTAAATATCAATCTAGAAATCACACCTATTTTCATCACAAAAATGTGAGATAAATACTATGGGATCATACATGTCTACCCTAATCACACACAAAAAATTAGCCCAAGAATCATCACCAACTAATCACACAAAATTCTACAAAATTATGTATCAAACATAACCATTTTAATATCAATTAAAATGTAAAATTCCCATTAAATCAGAAAATACATGAAATGAAAATATTTTTTCTCTATAAAATACTAGACTCAATCATGAGTAAAATGCAAAAAGAATGGGGTTGATTGGATTAAGTTTCAATTTTATATGAATTTAACAAGAACCATGAATAAAATGAAAATTAAAAGAAAATCAAATTAAAATAATAACACGCGCGGTGCAGATAGCAACAATAATCAGTTCAAACCATGGGTTGGGCCATCAGGGGGTGTGAATATCACTTAATTCACTAAGCCCAAAACACTGAATAAATGAAACGGTGCGTTTCATTATCAGAATTCCTTCACAACATCAAATTTAAACATGACCATTGGATTGCTTCCTCAGTCAAAGTCTAACCATCATCCAACGGTATCCTCATCATCTTCTACCTTTTCAAACCTCTGCAACTCGCGCCCAGCTCCGGCCACCACCGGTGGAGCTCTGGTCACCATCCCCAACCCTAGTTCTCTCTACAGGCCTCCATTGCAAATGGTCAAAACATGAAACTCATCCCAAATCTTGCCACAAATTCAACCATACCCTTAGTTTCCTCTGAAACCTCAAGATTCACCATATCCAAATCTCAACCGAAAATGGTAATTCCCCTATTTTGTCTCTAGTTCTCCAATTAACTATCTGAAATCCATCCTACACCATTCTACAATAAATCTAACACCTTAATTCACCTTAATTCTACCTAAATCATGCTAGGGGAAGAAAGTTACCAACTTGAAAATCTTGGATGAACAGATGCACTAAACCTCCAATTCAAGCTCTCCAATCTTGCAGACACGATCAATGAACCTTCTTCTTGCTTCTGTATGCAAAAGAACCAATTGAAAGTGCTTGAATCTTGAAATCCGATGGTGAGTTGCAGGTGGAAAATTCTGACTTCAAGAGCACCAATTAGCCACGAATCCTTCTTGATTATGATCTGGAATCACTCCTTGGCATCCATGGAAGAAGTTTCAATCAAGAAAATGGATGGAAAGTGAGGAATTTGGTGAAACTGATTGCACTTGCAAGTTATGAAATTTCAATCCCAATCTATGCTCTCTCCTTCAATCATCACCAACCTTTCTCTCAAACCCCTTCTAATCAATATATAGAACATGTTGTACCTCTCTAGATCCTTCTGGAATCATCCAAGGAGAAGTTGAGTTTCTCATGTCATCCAAAATCTCATTTCATGCCATACTCACCCCAATTCTGTTTCCCTTGGTGCAGCAGCTTGTTCTCATCCCAAAATCTCCCCAAGTGAGATATTAGAGGTGTTTAGCTTGCAAAAAGCCTTGCTCATGCCTTGATTTTGAGTTTTGCAAATGTTGCTTAATATGCAAGTAACCAATTTCCAAAGCGAGTCCATAAATTGAATCTCAACTCAAAAATGTGGCTAAACCAATGTTCTTAAAATGTTTTCTAGATTCAAAATGATATATTACATGCCATGGTTTGGATGTGTAGGTTGAAAATATCAATTTCCAACTTTGGTTTATTTAACTTATGCCCTTATTTTAGGTCATTTTTGCAACTTTGAGCTACAAGCATTTCCAACATCTCATGACCTCCTTAATAGCCTTAAAACATCATTTTGAACAAGTTTGATGTTGAAGATTTTTCCATTTGAAGCTTGGAAATAGGAGTTATGGCCTTGTACTTGAAATGACCTGTAATCTCCAAATAACCAAAATGCCCTTGACTTGTCAAAGCCATAACTTGAGTTCTACAAATCCTATCAAGGACTTCTAGTACTCTATAGAAAGCTAAGAGGATATGGAACAACATTCATGTTGACCAAAAGCTCATAGTAATCATCCTTCTTGGGCAAAAGTTTGATGCACGTTGGGTAACTTTCAAGGTCCCAGATTCACAAACCTCAGATGACCTGTAACTTGTCAAAGTCATAACTTGAGCTCTACAAATCCTATCAAGGACTTCTAGTACTCAAATTAAATCTAATAACAAGCTCTACAACATTCATGTTGGGGGTAAGATGAGATGACAATCACATCTTGAGCTAAATTGCCTTGAAGGTAGGGGTCAAACTAGGGGATTTTACACTGTCAAGCCTTAGAAACCCTAGCTTGAAACTTCTCAGACTCTTAAATCATGATGATTTGACCTTGGAATCATCCTTATAGCATCTCAATGCATCAATCCATGATCACATGGCCTTTGAATTAGGTCTCAACCTTGTTCAAATCATCAGTTGACCTAGGGTTGACCCAGTCAAACCCTAATTACACCATTCATGGCTGAGTCTTCTTAATCTTGCACAATGACATCTCTAGGCTTCATGATGGCTTTCAAGACATCTCATAAGCTCTCTCAAGGCTTCAAGTCCAAATTCATGTCTTCAGAATCATCTGAGGAGCTCCCACAACTCTCAAGTTAGGAAGCACACCCTCTTGGTTTCAACCACTCTCTCTGAGGATCTTCCAACTTCTCTGACAAGGATATCAACCCTTGAACACTCGAATAACCTTCTTAGCTAGCTTCATATTCTTGCATAATCCCTGATTGGTAGTCATACCTCTTGATCTCCTGCACACATGTCAATGAAATGCAAATGATAATGCTAATGTGAATGAAATGAAACATAAGCTAGTAAAAGAAATGTTGGTCAAATTTTGGGGTGCAACACTACCATCATCAAGCCACCAACTTTGTGTTAGAACACAGATTGATGTTTAATATATCTCATTGTTTTGATGATAACATTAATGAAATTTTGTATAGAGAATTTATATACACTAATTCTGTTCAAGTGTTTATTTGTTTCAGATATCAAAATTAATATTATTCTGGAAGCAAGAACGCCTCTGAACACCACAGAACGAAAAAGCTCTGAGCGTCAGAAGCAACACATCAGAAGACTCTGATCTGCTACAACGACTCTGAGCGAAGCTAAGAAGAACTTGAGCAAAGAACATACGTAAAGCTTCAGAAAACTCTGGAAGTACTCAACACTGCAAGTACATAAGTTATGATAAGCAAGTATGCTCTGATAAGGATTTCACGCTTAAAGCACTTTGCTGCAAACTCTGATAGAGAAACTCTGATTGAGTTAACTCTGACCCGAACAACTAAGAACATCATCAGAAGTTCTGATGCAAGACGTTCCAAAGTTGTTGAAGAAGATGCTGTTCAAATAAAGATACGTTAGTATATTCCTTGTCTTATCCTAAACGGCTCTTTCCCCATTCGTGCTTGACACAGGATTTTAGACAAAAAGGATTTGTCAGAACATTCCTCTTCTGATAAAGGAAAAGTCAAGAGAAGACAAAAAGATCAGAATGCACAGGTTGCACAGTCTTTGAGAAAAGGATTTCAAAGGACTATAAAAGCAAGTCTAAGCATCTCTTAAAAGGTTAACGAACTTCAAACAAATTCTTGGCATATTATTCAACTCTTACAAATGTTCTTCAAAAGCTTGAATAGTTTATTTTTCGTTCTATAACTTTTGTAAAAATCATTGTTGTGATATAGCTTTTTAGAAGCATTTCTTAAACACAAATTGGTTAGTTTATCTTTGTAAAAGATTTCCTTAAGAAGACCAAGTTATGGTCAGAATTTCTTGAGAAGACTAAGACAGTTGTCTTAGTAGTTTACACTGTAATCAAGTTTGATATAGTGGATTAAGTCCTTGTTGAGAAAGGCAAATCACCTTGGTAGGGTGGACTGGATTAGTTTGAGTTCAAACGAACCAGGATAAAAATACTGTGTTATCTTTCTATCATTCAAATTGTTTTAAAACCCTTATTCAACCCCCCCCCCCCCCCTTCTAAGTGTTTTTCTCACCTTCAGTTGGCATCAGAGCTCCGGTTCTGTAAGTGCTCTCACTTAACCGTGACAGAAAAAGATCCTGTTGGGAAAAACTCTTAATATATTGTTCTTTATTCATCATGGCTGCTGAAGCTTCAACTTCAACTTCATACAACAACAAATACGATGATAAAGACAGAATAAGCACCAAACCTCCCATGTTTGATGGTGAGAAGTTTGATTACTGGAAAGAACGAATAGAAATTTTCTTTCTAGGATATGACGCTGACTTATGGGATTTGGTTACTGATGGTTATATTCATCCTACAAATGCTGAAGGCAAAAAGGTTGACAGAAAATCTATGTCTGATCAATAGAAGAAGGAGTTTAGAAACCATCACAAGGCAAGAACCATTTTATTAAATGCAATATCTCATACTGAGTATGAGAAAATAACAAATAGAGATACTGCATTTGATATGTTTGAATCTCTAAAAATGACGCATGAAGGAAACTCCCAAGTAAAGGAGACAAAAGCCTTGGCGCTCATTCAGAAATACGAGGCCTTCAAGATGGAGGAATCTGAATCTGTATGTTGCGGTGGAAATAGGATCACAAACTATTAATGAGTTTGAATCACAATTCAATTCACAACCGCTCTTTGATTTATCCGAAGGAAAAGGTCAAAAGAGGGAAAACCTATTTTTGCATCGTAAACACAATGCTGGGAGATTTTAGGATTCGGGGGTTGATTAAGCTTAGGGAAGGTATTAGCACCCTAAACTTCTGTAGTACTCTACAGGAACCTTTTGTTCAGATGTTTACTATTTGCTTTATTTATTTGCTTAAGGTATAGGCACAAAGGGTTTAAAAGTGGGAAAAGAGACCTAATGGGTTAATTCTAAGTTTACTCGGCAAGACATCGCATCTTGTGCCTACGTATCCTTACGGGAGTGGAATCAGAGTAATCGTAGTTCCCCTCAAAAGGGAGGTTAGAGACTTCTTGACTGTGGTCAAGGTCTCAAGGGGAATAAACGCATCTTAAGGACACGCTTACATGGAGTCTTAAACTCCGATCTCTACGTTATAAATTGTTAAGTTGTAATTAGGGTTAAATTAGGTTAGGGATTCCGCGGCGGGAAACCCTAAAATGAGCGCGGCGGCTCTTTGACCTAATGCTAGGGGTAAAATTGTAATTTTGTCCACAGCGAGACATGTATGAAAATTTAGGGTTGAAAAGGTGTAAGGGTTGAAGGTGAGGACTATTGACACGGCGGTCAAACGGCTAGACCTAATTCCTCCGGAGGAGTAAAATGGGCAGATTGACGATAACTGAATGTGAGAAATTAAATCATACAACAACAGAAAGTAAAACGGAAAAGTAAACGCGATTGTTGGTTCGCGAGGTTACAAATGAGGAGCAGATACAAATACAGTACGATTTGAATTAAAAGGTACACCGAAACAGTTAAAAACAATATAACGAGCTGCACAACGAACAGACAAAGTTAGTGGGCAATAACAAATAGTAATCAGAAAAATTGTGAACATGAAACTTCTTGAGATTCTTGTGGCTTATTTGTGATATTTATATGAAGAGTTCTTGGCAGAAGTTTTAATATATTTTTTTAAAAAAGAGAGGCTAATTTTACTTTTCAGCACAAAAATAATTTTAATTTGTTTATCTACGAAAAGGGTTTAATATTTACTGCTCAAAAATATTTTTAATTATTATTTGAGAAAAAGATTTTAGTTTATTTAAAAAACGAATTTTAGCCTTAATTAATTTGTTAAAAAAACTGTTTTAATTTTTAAAAAAAAGATTAATTTTAATTTAAGCAAGACTTTTAATTTTTCATTTAACAAAGGATTTAATTCTACTACTTAAGGAAAAAACTGTTTTTTTAATTAATAAAGACAAAGAAAAATTTACTTTAGAACAGAAAAACAAATGACTGGAAAACAAATAATAGGCAACATGACACATTGGGTCGGGCTGGATCCCTGCCCACCAGACCCGACCCATTCGGCCCATATATAAAGAAAGAACCGAAAAAACTAGGGTTAGAAACCCTTGGTTGCAACTCGGCGGCGGCAAATCCCGTGGGGTTCTATTGCGTTTCCCCTCAACTTCCTCTCATCTCTCTTCTTTCATGCTCCGAGGTTGCGCCATAAACTCTTCTTTACCTCCGTAACTCATCTGGAAAAAAACGAAAGTGAGAATCACAGTTTTAAACAATGGTAGCTTACGTTTTACGACCGTGAATCTTCCAATCTGTGATGAATGGCCGATGATGTTTGGAAACTGAGGCTGGGAGTGTTGGTTGCCCGTCGTTCGTAATGAACGGTGACGGCGATCTTCTCCGTTCGGTGCGTATCGGTCTGTTTGATGATTAAGCCACTGCGATTTTTCTTACTTTTGGTGAGAATGTCCTCCGTTCGAGTTTTTTTGGCCGCTTTGACGATTCTCTCTCGTTTCCCTTCTAGGGTTTTTTCTCTCGAGGTGATGTCCCTCCTTTTTATATCTCTTTGTGATTCCTTTTGGGCTTGGATCATGATTACTGAAATTGAATGATATGTGATACGTTTTTTGATTTGTGCGGATTTGATTGAGCTTGATTATGATCTGATATTATTTCCTTCCTTTTCCAAACTTGATTTGGTTTTGTTTTGTGGTAATTCTGATTCGGTTTGATTGGCTTTTCCTGGATATTTGCAGATGCAGATTTGTTTTGGATACTGTGGCCTGTTACTTTAATTTCGGTTTTGCTAATGTGGATTCGAGCAATTGGTTCTTGATGGGGATATCCAGTTTTTTCTGATACGGTTTGACCCTGTTACTGATACATATTGGTTTTGTTTGGATTTCCAGGATTTTGAGACGAGCCATATTCGATGTGATTTGGATTTATCATTTGATTCCGCTTATTTCTGGGATTTCTCTGATACAATCCTGGTCATTGCTGTGGATTTGTTGGCTCGTTTCCAGACTCGGATAACCTGCTTTTTTTCGATACGGTTTCGGACCCGCACATGTTCACCTACTGTTTTCTTATGATGATTCTTTGCAGATGATAGCCTACGGTGATTCTTTTTGTCGGTAATTCTGTTTGTGTTTTTCTCGACGGAATTGATGCTTAGATTCTTCTTTTGTCCTTCACTTTTATACTTAACCAACTTCTGCTTCTTCTGAACTGAACTTGATTTTAATTATGAAACCTATGAGCTTTTATTTGGTACAATTTGATTTCAGTGACATTCAGTTTGGTGTTGTTGGTGTGGTTCTTTTTCGGCGCATAATCTCAGTCCTTTTGAACTAATATCTGCCCATTTCCATCGTTTCAGGGCTGGAGTATTTGGATTCACAAACAGCTTGGTGATTGAGGCGGTGATGTTGCTAAACTGAGCCTACATGATGGTTGCCTCTGATTGTTTCTGTTGTGCACCTTCAGTTTGTATTTCCAATTACTCTTGGCTGTGAAACCGTTTCGAGAAAAGCCACATATTTACTTGATAGGCTGATGGTCCCTTCAGAATCCACATCTGCGCAAATCATTTCGGCTCGAAAAACTTCCTTTATCTCTCTCTCTCTCTCGGCTGTCCCGTATGATAAGAACAATGCTACCCGATCTGACGCTAATGGCATGGATTGGTAACGGGGGTAGGATGCAGCTTCGGTTGTGCCACTCCCGACACTCGATGATGACGATGTTCTGAGAGTGTCAAAGATAAATTCTAACATTTTCTTCTATTTTTCTTTGCTCTGTTTTTGGTTGTGCAGGTAATCAGATAGCGAGTGACGAACGCGAAGCATCAACACGAAGCCCACATGACTTAGAACTTTAGGAAATGCAATTTTTATTTCTCTTTTGTAACTTGTAATAAAAAAGTATTATGAACAAATTCAATAATATTCTTTATCCAAATTATTTCCTCTTTGTAAATCATGATAAAAATATTATGAATAAACTTCCAATGTTCTATCCAAATTCACTTTCTCTTTACAAATTGTAATAGTAATAATAATAAAATATTATGAATAAAATTCACATATTCTATTAAAATCACTTTCCAATTTCTTCTTCATGATTTAATTCGCTGCAAACACCTCGATATCCGATTAAACCTCACCGGTCAAGTATCTCCGAATGAAGGTTGAAATTAATTCGATCCAATCTTGCATAATAAGCTTAATCTCTCCATATACCAAAACCATGTTCCACAGGTCAGATTCTCGCATCGCCTTGAACCAAACCAAATTGATATCTAAACATAATCAACTTTTAAAGAACCCAGAAACGGAAGCTCTGATTACCCCATAAAATCTAGGCAACGAACTCTCCACAAAAAACAGTCAACAAATGATGTATACATGACCACTTTACCCTTTTCATATTTAACGCGCACCTGATGTAGTTCCTGCAAAATAAACACACTACACAACCTGTTAATAGTTAGCGGATGCAACAATGGATGTCATGCTATATGAATAGACTAATCTGAGGGTAAAATTTGGGGTATTACAGTTGCCCCTATTTAAATAGCTACACCAGATGATTTGAGTGACGGGGACTCGAGGAATCATGGTGGAGGGATTTAAATATAGATAACCGAAAATTTTGCCCTTATATGCGGCGATATGCAATGCTATGGACAAAACGAGGACAGATTAATGTAGATGATGCCATGAATATGATGTGATGCGTATGCTGGAATGATGAATATGACGACACAGGGACAGACGCTACAAGGAGAACACACTGGGGAAAACGACGCGCTGGGACACAGTACAACACTGGGGAATTCTAAAATGATGGTCAACTGGTGTGAACACGACCAATTGTCATTTTTAGATCTGGGATGAGATTCTCAAATGGAGATGGCACCTATGAGACGGCCTCTACTGGGGAATCTAAGATTAAAACATGGATCGTGTACGACTGCAAGATCGATCACAGAATGCATGGAGCATTGAGCAAAGAATAACATCCAAGCTTCTGTAACTTATCCCTCGTGACAGGATCAAACAGACTTTTCGGGAATCCGTAGCAAATATACAGGGTAAAGACCGGCTGTATGCCAAAATAAATGGACTTTGATATACGATCCTTAAATGGAGATGGTACCCATGAGATGACCTCCACTTGGGAATATCTAATAATAAAACGGGATCTACACGATTGCAAGATCGATTACAGAATGCTGGAGCATTGAGCAAAGAATAACATCCAAGCTTCTATAAACTATCCTTCGTGATGGGATCGGATGGACTTTTCAGAAATCCATATTACATATACAGGGTAAAAACCGGCTGTATGCCAAAATAAATGGGCTTTGATGGGAAATGCCCTGATAAGCTTCTCGAGGGAGAACTGTCACTTATCGTTGGAAGGGACTTACATGCCAAAACGGATAAGCACTCAAATAAAGAGGCTGCTGCTTATCTGATATATAAATCTTCTCATATTTAAGGTCGGCGCCTGGAATACGATTCTGATTATTATTTTACTAAAGGATAAATGAACTTCTTCATACCTCAAGATCGTGCTCTCCTGAATATGATTCTGCTCCTTCTTTTACTAAAGGGTAAATGAACTTCTTCATACTTCAAGATCGTGCTCTCCTGAATATGATTCCGCTCCTTCTTTTACTAAAGGGTAAATGAACTTCTTCATACTTCAAGATCGTGCTCTCCTGAATATGATTCCGCTCAAACCTCCCCGTACTTCAAGACGACAAGGAAAATGGAAACCCAACTGCTCGATGGGGATAGCCATTTACTGCGAGTCATAACGAAGATAGGATCAGCTTCTCAGGCGAGAAATGTCGCTTATTTGCAAGAGTGGCAATAATAAGCTTCTCATGTAAGAACTGCTTGTAGAGGTGATAACAGATGATGATAAGCTTCTCGGCGGAGAACTGTTGCATACCGTTGCTGAAGAATGTTACGATAAGCTTCTTAACCGAGAACTGTTGTTGATCGATTGTGATAAGCTTCTCTTGTGAGAACTGTTGCTGATCGATTGTGATAAGCTTCTCTTGTGAGAACTGTTGCGTATCCTGTTGTGTAAGGTTGTGATAAGCTTCTCTGGTGAGAACTGTTGCTGATTGATTGTAAAATTTTGTGATAAGCTTCTCTTGGCGAGAACTGTTGCTGATCGATGATAGGCTTCTCAGGTGAGAACAGTCGCGCATCTGTCATGGTATGGTGAAAATCTTTAGATGGTGCAAAATAAATGCACGTCCGGTTGGGTTCGACGACCGACAATACTGAGGTTCGATCTAGGATCGAGCTAGAAAGAAGACTGGTAATCAAGACTCCATCGAGGGAATGAACTCGAAGGGTAAATATCTTATCCTGGCGAGGAAAGATAGCTGAAGTAACCGTCATCCACGAGGATCGAGCTCTGGAAACACATATGTATTTTATGCTTAGGGCTGACAATCTATTTGGAGAGAATGGACGAACCCAGTTACTCGGCGGTAACAACCAATGGTGGTGAAACATAATGAACCTGTGAATGCTAACGCGTATGTTGATGCATATGTTAATGTGAATGTATGTTAATGTCTTATGTAGTTAAATATGCAAGATCTTATGAAATGAGTTTGTAATGAGTATGTGTATGAAATAGGCATGTGATGCTTATGCCTCTGCGTATGCTGACGCAACAGACTAGAGACAGGACGAGAGATGAAATAAACATCTCGACGGAGATACCCTGCGTCCTCTGCAACCAATACGTCAATCATGGGTGAGAAGGATCAATGGTAGAACCAAATCTAGTTTCAAAACTCTAACTTCTCTGGGGAGAAAGTAATCTGCTTGGGTGCACAGTAGCACGTCTTCACATGGGGAGAAGAAAACCTGAGGGACACTTTCGAGTTACCCAAGAAACAGTTGTCAGCTTATAGTCTCCCTGGGGACTGTGTCAGAGCAATGATTTAAAAGTGTTTCTGCAACGATGAGATTTTTTCTAGGAGTGAAGAGATCCTTCCGAAATTTCCACTAGTCAAAGTAATTTCTTATATTTTCGATTGCGTTTTCGAAGAACGGTTTTAAAATTTCCAAAGCAACTTTCATTTTCAAAATTTTTAAGAATAAATGGCATTTTGCATAACAATAGAAACAAGAGTAATGCACCAAGGAAATTAAGTAACAAAATGGTATCTTTTATTAAAGGATGGCAGCTTGCTGAGGGCATAGCTCCACAGATGATTATGCTTTGAAATTGGCAACATGGGAAAAGGTTACATTGAATCCAACGACACCTACTGACACTAATAACTAAGACTAATCCAGAGTCTTGCTTTGGACGAGGATGAACGAACTGGAAAATGGCTCTCATGTGGAAAGTGTGTTCGCGATGACCGGTGTTTTCTGATGCAATGAAATGCCTTCGTCCCTAACTTTTGCCTGGACCGCCCTTTCGGGTTTTCAATCCACCAGGACGCTCCTTTTTGCCTAAGCCGCCCTTTCGGGTTTTCAACTTAGCGAGCTTTTTATTATTATTTCTTTTTCAACCCTTACTTTTGCCTAAGTCGCCTTTTGCAGGTTTTCGACTTAGCGGGTTTTTAGGCATAATATTTTCGGACTGCATCAGAATTCACGGGATGTGCAAGCTCTTCACCATCCATTGTTGTAAGTATCAGAGACCCTCCGGAGAAAACAGTCTTTACAACAAATGGGCCTTCATAATTGGGCATCCACTTTCCACGCATATCTTTATGCACTGGCAAGATCTTTTTGAGTACGAGCTCTCCTTGACGGAACTCACGGATACGAATCTTCTTATCAAACGCTCTTTTCATCCGTTTCTGATATAATTGCCCATGGCACATAGCCGTCATGCGTTTCTCGTCAATGAGATTTAACTGATCCAGTCTGTCTTGAACCCACTCAGCTTCTTCAAGTTCAGCTTCCATCAACACCCTTAAAGAAGGTATCTCTACTTCAATGGGGAGTACGGCGTCCATTCCATACACCAATGAGAAAGGTGTTGCCCCTGTCGAAGTTCGCACTGAGGTTCTGTATCCATGCAAAGCAAACGGTAACATCTCATGCCAATCTTTGTAAGTCACGACCATCTTTTGCAGGATTTTCTTGATATTCTTATTCGCAGCTTCAACAGCCCCATTCATTTTAGGACGGTACGGAGAAGAATTGTGATGCGTGATCTTGAAACTGTCACACAGCTCTTTCATAGTCTTGTTATTCAGATTGGTACCATTGTCAGTTATTATCCGACTTGGAATTCCATAACGGCAGATAATTTCTTTCCTGATGAAGCGAGCAACCACTTGCTTAGTCACGTTGGTGTAGGAAACAGCCTCTACCCACTTGGTGAAATAATCAATAGCAACGAGGATAAAACGATGACCATTAGAAGCCTTCGGCTCGATTGCCCCAATCATGTCAATGCCCCACATTGAGAACGGCCATGGTGACGATAAAATATTCAACGACGATGGAGGTACATGCATTTTATCAGCGTAAATTTGGCACTTATGGCATTTTCTAGCGTATTGGATGCAGTCAGCTTCCATAGTTAACCAGTAATATCCAGCCCTTAGCATCTTCTTGGACATAGCATAACCATTGGCATGAGTGCCGAAGGTCCCCTCGTGAATCTCTTGCAGTAATATGTCCGCTTCCCGTTTATCAACACATCTGAGCAAAACCATGTCGTAATTTCTTTTGTATAACACACCATTACTGATGAAGAATTTAGAAGCCAGTCTTCTCAACGTTTTCTTGTCCAGACCAGTAGCACCATCGGGATACTCTTGCTTGGCTAAATAGTTCCTGATGTCGTGAAACCAAGGCTTCTCATCCACCTCGACCTCTTCGACCATTTGACAGTACGCGGGCTCAACCTTGCGTTCAATATGGATAAGAGGTGCTTCATTAACGAATTTAACTTTCCACATGGATGCTAACATGGCTAAAGCATCAGCAACGTGATTCTCAGATCTAGGAACATGCTCGAACTCTATCTCGTCGAAATACTTAATCAGCTCGACAATGTAGTCCTTATAAGGGATTAACTTCTCATTCTTCGTTTCCCATTTGCCTTGTACTTGGTAAATAACCAAGGCTGAGTCACCACTCACTTTGAGAAGTTTGATTCGGAGGTGAATTGCTGCTTCGAGGCCAAGAATACATGCTTCATACTCCGCGACGTTATTAGTACACTCAAAGTCTAACCTGGCTGTAAATGGAGTGAATCCACCCTTTGGGTTCATCAAAACGGCGCCTATACCATGCCCATTGAAATTCGATGAACCATCAAACATCATCCTCCACCAAAGACCTGGTTCTGGACCTTCGCTCGGATCTGGCTCTTCACATTCTCTCTTAATCAACAAAATATCCTCATCAGGAAATTCAAACTTAAGAGGTTCATAATCTTCAACTGGCTGATATGCAAGATAATCAGATAAAATACTACCCTTAATTGCCTTCTGGGGTACATACTGGATGTCATATTCGGATAACAACATGTGCCAACGGGCTAGCCTCCCGGTTTGAGCAGGTTTTTCAAGAATATACTTGATCGGATCCATTTTAGAAATCAACAATGTGGTATGACAGACCATATATTGCCGAAGGCTCCTAGCGGCCCATGCCAACGCACAACAAGTTTTCTCCAATGGTGAGTATCTGTTTTCACAATCGGCAAACTTCTTGCTCAGATAATAAATCGCATGTTCCTTTCTTCCAGTCTCATCATGTTGCCCAAGCACACAACCCATAGACTTCTCAAGAACAGTAAGGTACATAAGCAACGGTCTTCCAGGTACGGGAGGAATCAGAATAGGGGGGTCTTGCAAATAACTCTTAATTTTCTCAAAAGCTTTCTGACAATCAGGGTTCCACTCAACCGTCTGCCCCTTACAAAGCAACTTGAATATAGGCTCACAAGTAGCGGTCATGTTAGAGATAAACCTGGAAATATAATTCAAACGCCCTAGGAAACCTCTAACTTGTGTCTCGGTTTGCGGAGCTGGCATATCTTGAATGGCTCGGACTTTGTCAGGATCTACCTCAATCCCTCGTTGACTAACAATAAAACCAAGCAATTTTCCAGATCTGACATCGAAGGTACATTTAGCAGGATTCAATTTCAACTGATATTTCCTGAGTCGTTCAAACAACTTTACCAAATGGTCCAGGTGTTCCTCTTCACTCTGAGATTTGGCTATCATATCGTCCACATACACCTCGATCTCTTTGTGCATCATATCATGAAAAAGAGTGGTCATAGCGCGTTGGTAAGTTGCCCCTGCGTTCTTCAAACCGAAGGGCGTGACTTTGTAGCAAAAGGTCCCCCAAGGAGTAATGAAAGTAGTCTTCTCTCGATCATCGGGGTCCATCTTGATCTGATTATAGCCAGAGAAACCATCCATAAATGAGAATAACGCAAAACTGGCTGTATTGTCTACCAGTGTATCAATATGTGGCAGAGGGAAGTCATCTTTCGGACTTGCTTTGTTCAGATCCCTGTAATCCACACACATCCTAACTTTACCATCTTTCTTGGGCACTGGCACAATGTTGGCAACCCAATCTGGATATTTTGCAACTGCCAAGAAACCTGCATCTAACTGTTTTTTAACCTCATCTCGAATTTTCAAAGCCATGTCGGGTCTCGTTCTTCGAAGCTTTTGTTTGATAGGCGGACAATCTGGCTTAAGTGGCAACTTGTGAACAACAATATCTGTGTCTAGACCAGGCATATCTTGATACGACCACGCAAACACATCAATATATTCTTTTAACAACTCAATCAGCCTCTGCTTAACCTCTGTCCCAAGCATTGCACCAATCTTGACCTCTTTCTTGTTTTCATTTGTACTAAGATTAATCAAGTCCACCTGTTCTTTATGCGGTTGAAGCTCTGTGTACTCTTACTCAATCAATTTTGTCAGTTCAGCGGGTACTTCAAAATCTTCTTCACCCTCGTCTTCCGCTTGATTGATGGGTGCATCCCAGTTAGGAGTGTCAATAAAGTCATTGGATCCAACAAGGTTTGTGATGTCTCTGCATGATGGAAGGCTTACTTAATTAAAATGCTCGAAGATATGTAAGACAAGAAATGAAATGCTATTTTTTGTTTTATTTTTGAAAAAGGTTGCCAACTTCATTTTTTAAAAGGTGGAAACGAAAAACGCAAATGAACCAAAGTGGAATTGAACAAAATGCCTTTATTAATATCCTTTTAAAAATGAAAGGTGGCCCAACAAAAACGACCCTATAGCCTTGGGCAGAGCTACGGATTTTTATTTGAAAGCATAAATGAAAATGCTAAAAATTACTTTGACAATGGAAAAATAACAGGGATCTCTACGGCCTCCCAGTTGTTCAAAGCTGCATCACCCTTAAACACCAGGTTGCTCAGATCTTCATTTTCCTCACAGTCACTGACGGCATTGACTTGGAAACCTCCGCTGACAAATACCTCTTGGATAACCTTCGGACGCCCTTCGACAGTTGTGACAGCTCCATTCTGAGTTGGTTTGTAACCTAACCCAAAGCGATCAGTCTTGGTCTTGACGTCAATTACTTCTCCCCAACCTTCCGGAACGCCCCTGTCAATTGTTGATTTGGTACTCTTTAGAGATGCAAAAGATGGATTACCCTGGCCCACTGTCTCTTCGACTTCTAATAGAACAGCGTTGGCGATCTCGAGTGCTTGAAAGGAGATTTCGAAAGCATTCTCATCGGCCTCGATGTAGCGAAAAGAAGACAGGTTACTGACCATCAGATCCTCCTCACCGTGTATAATAACCAACTTTTCATCGATCACGAACTTCATCTTTTGATGTAACGTTGAGGTTACTGCCCCAGCGGCATGAATCCACGGCCTTCAAAGTAAACAGATGTAGTTGGGATTAATGTCCATGACTTGAAACGTGATATTAAAAACTTGCGGACCAATCAGGATAGGAAGCTCAACCTCCCCCATTACCGACCGGCGAGAACCATCGAAAGCCTTGACAATCAAAGGAGTAGGTTTCAACACAGTCTCTTTGAAAACCAACTTATCAAGAACCCTCTTGGGTAGAACATTCAAAGAAGAACCGGTGTCCACTAGCACTCTTGCTAAATTGTCCTCCTGACATTTCACTGATATTTGTAAAGCACGATTATGATTCAGACCTTCCTTTGGTAACTCTTCGTTGCTGAAACTAAGAGTGTTGCATGCGGTCAAATTGGCAATCACACTATCAAACCGACTGGTGCTGATATCTTGATCCACATGTGCTTGAGTCAAAACTTTCTGCAAGGCCATCCTATGAGCGGGTGAACTCATCAACAGAGATAAAATCGAAATCTTGGAAGGGGTTTGATGAAGTTGATCGATAACCTTATAGTCACTTTTCTTGATGATCCTCAAAAACTCAGCGTCTTCATCATTCGTAACGGCTCTTTTACCTTTGTCTTTGACAGGCACTGGGATAGTAGTTGTTTCCTTAGGTGGAACCTCACTGAAACGGGGAGTATACACACGGCCACTGCGAGTCATCCTGCTTGCCTCTGCGATATTAGTCACAGTGTCCTTAACCTCTTCATTTGGAATAACCTTCCCAGACTCTTTGTCAATCATTGTCACGTCATATTTCCAAGGTACAGCTTTAGGATCACTGAAAGGAAACGGACTTGGTTTTCGAATAATTATAGGCTTAGGCTGATTCGTCTCAGGGATAGACGACTTTGGTATATCGAACACAGGATTTGCAGAACTTGCCCCTGACAGATTAAACACTGGTACCTTACCCTTTGATTCAGGCTGATGAAAGACAGGCTCAACCACAGCGACTTCATCCTTCTTGGCTTGGCTTGTCACTTGTAAAACACCCTCATCAATCAACCTCTGTACATCGTTCTGAACCAACACACAACCCTTAATACGGGCTTCACAACTTGTGCATGCAACGTGGGAAGTATCTACCAGACCGACTTAAAACAACTTCGAATGGAATATCTTAAGAGGAGTCTTAATCTGAACAACATCAAGGACATAACCTTCCTCAGAATCGGCACTAATGGCATTAACACTTTCATGATTAGGAAAAGGGTTCTTCTTAACATTCGGTTGAGGATCTTCAAATGACAAAATCTTCTTTTCCAACAGATCCCTGAATAGACTTTTGAGAGCATAACAGTTCTCCAGATCGTGACTAGGCGCACCCTCATGAAATAAACAATGAGCAGCGGCGTTGTAATTGGCGGGCAGAGGATTAGGAGGCGGACCCAAAGCTCGAGTAGTGATTAGACCTTGCTTGACTAATGAGGGATACAACTCGGTGAAAGTCATTGGAATCGGCGGGCAAGGTTTATATTGTCTCTTGTTCGGGACATTCTGGCGAGGAGCTGGACTCTTTGGCTGTTGATGAGCGGGAGCGTTGGGCGCTTGTTGATAGTTAGGAGGCGGATAGACAGGAGACTGTTGCATGGGTTGATACATAGGAACCTGTTGATTGAAAGAAGGTGCAACAGCTGCCACATAGGGTTGTTGAGCATATTGGATCGGGTACCCTTGAGGTTGAGCATAACCTTGCGGATATTGATAGAATTGGTCTCTTCGTCTACCAGAGGATATAGCATTAGTCTCACCTTCTTTCTTCTTCTGAGAGCTGTACGAAGGTTTCTTCGGCTGATCCTTTGAAACACCATGAGTATTCGTCATTTTACCGCTTTTCATACCCAATTCAATCTTGATACCCACAGCAACGATGTCAGAGAAATTTGAAGTCACACTACCCACCATTCTTTCGTAAAATTCTGGACGAACCGTGTCGACAAACCAATCAGCTAACTCTTTCTCGGTCAAAGGAGGTTCTACTTGCGAAGCAATCTCTCTCCACCTTTGAGCGTACTCTTTGAATGACTCAGAATTCTTTTGTGACATACTCAACAACTGTCTTCTGTCAGGAGCCAAATCCATATTGTACTTGTAGTGTTTGATGAAAGCGTCAGATAAATCTTGGAAACTCTTAATGCGAGACTGGTCCAAAGTTAAGTACCACTTGGAAGAAGCACCCTTCAAACTGTCTTGGAAGCAATGAATCATCAATTTATCATTCTCAACATGGGCAGCCATTTTGCGATAGTACATGACCAGATGACTCTTAGGACAAGTGGCACCTTCATAGCGATCGAAGTTCGGAGTTTTGAACTTCGGGGGAATAACCAAACCTGAGACCAAACAGACGTCCCTTGCAGCAGTCCCAAAAATTTGATCACCTTCTACCTTTCTCAATCTCTGGACGATAGTGTCTACTTCCTCACGAAGCTTGTCATGTTTCTCATAACCTTCAACATTCTCATCAAGATTATCAAAGACTGTCTCATTGAAATATGGTTGTACACGGGTGTGCACAACAGGTGGTGCAAAGATAGGACCCCCCCTAGAAACTTCAGAAAATAAAGGAACGGCTTGCTGAACAGGCTGATTAATCGGAACAGTGGCTTGAGGAGGCACAAAACCGGGAGCAAGACCATAAGGTGGGTCCCTTGCTACGGTCACATTTGGTGGAGGGTCCACAGTAACGCCGGTAATCTCGGAAACAACAGTGGGCTGGGTATCCATCTTAGCATTCATGACGTGTAACAATTCCATCATACGCCCCATACCCCCTCGCAGGTCTTCAAGCTCGTTGCTAAGGTGATCAATCTCTTTTGTCTGATCCTCTATTCTTTTCCGAGTTTGAGCTCTAGTATTGTACTGGTGCCGAGGACTCAGGGTGACGAAACTGGAAGGCGAGAGAACCGCACATGAGAAAACGGAAGACACATGCAATGCAAGAAAGTATATGATGCTATGATGCAAATGCAAATGAATATTTCATGGAATTCAAACATTTACGAATGTCGTGGGGTACCAAAAAAAAATTTTCCCTTGTTTTTTCATTTTTATTTTATCCCGCGATATAAATGATGTTTGAATTCCATGAAATACAATGCAATGGGATGCTTTATGGATGCCATGCACATGAATACACAAAACCCTAGGTTAAAAGTCATGAGTGGAGTTAAGGTCTACCCATCCCCAAAAGGAATGTACTATAGGTTAGTTGTACCTGCCGAACAAGGTTCTAAAAAGTGCCCAAAGTCATCATCCCATCTTTCGGATATTATCAACCTTCCGATTGACTCGGGGGTTAATAATATTCTCAAGAGAACCTCTTTTGAGTGTAGTATCG
Source organism: Lathyrus sativus (assembly GCA_963859935.3). Classification (NCBI taxonomy): domain Eukaryota; kingdom Viridiplantae; phylum Streptophyta; class Magnoliopsida; order Fabales; family Fabaceae; genus Lathyrus; species Lathyrus sativus. The sequence goes on along the minus strand of OZ012739.1, from coordinate 167,595,505 downwards.
CGTAGCAACCGTTGTAGGATTACTCCCACATAGCTCCTGCACTACGTCCTAAATAAGGCCAAGGTGGTGTAAAGGTACCACGGTTCCCAATATCACAGACTCCAATCGACCATGGAAAAAGTTTTCACGATTATACTCGATCAACCGAACCATTTTCGAAAAGGTCTCAACTGAGCGGTGATCCTCGAATCAGCTTGGTCGGGATTCAACTCCCTATAAACTTCATCGAATATATCCCCATCCTATAATAATGTCACTAGTCCGGGCGTAGGACTTATCTCACAACACAAGGAACTGTCCCAAACCAGAGCACAAATATATACATGAAAAATAACAAAACAAGTAGCAATAAATATGAACAAATTAGGGATAACCCTAAAAAATTAAGAATGGTCCCCAGTGAAGTCGCCATTTTCTGTTGCGGTGGAAATAGGATCACAAACTATTAATGAGTTTGAATCACAATTCAATTCACAACCGCTCTTTGATTTATCCGAAGGAAAAGGTCAAAAGAGGGAAAACCTATTTTTGCATCGTAAACACAATGCGGGGAGATTCTAGGATTCGGGGGTTGATTAAGCTTAGGGAAGGTATTAGCACCCTAAACTTCTGTAGTACTCTACAGGAACCTTTTGTTCAGATGTTTACTATTTGCTTTATTTATTTGCTTAAGGTATAGGCACAAAGGGTTTAAGAGTGGGAAAAGAGACCTAATGGGTTAATTCTAAGTTTACTCGGCAAGACATCGCATCTTGTGCCTACGTATCCTTACGGGAGTGGAATCAGAGTAATCGTAGTTCCCCTCAAAAGGGAGGTTAGAGACTTCTTGATTGTGGTCAAGGTCTCAAGGGGAATAAACGCATCTTAAGGACACGCTTACATGGAGTCTTAAACTCCGATCTCTATGTTATGAATTGTTAAGTTGTAATTAGGGTTAAATTAGGTTAGGGATTCCGCGGCGGGAAACCCTAAAATGAGCGCGGTGGCTCTTTGACCTAATGCTAGGGGTAAAATTGTAACTTTGTCCACAGCGAGACATGTATGAAAATTTAGGGTTGAAAAGGTGTAAGGGTTGAAGGTGAGGACTATTGACACGGCGGTCAAACGGCTAGACCTAATTCCTCCGGAGGAGTAAAATGGGCAGATTGACGATAACTGAATGTGAGAAATTAAATCATACAACAGCAGAAAGTAAAACGGAAAAGTAAACGCGATTGTTGGTTCGCGAGGTTACAAATGAGGAGCAGATACAAATACAGTACGATTTGAATTAAAAGGTACACCGAAACAGTTAAAAACAATATAACGAGCTGCACAACGAACAGACAAAGTTAGTGGGCAATAACAAATAGTAATCAGAAAAATTGTGAACATGAAACTTCTTGAGATTCTTGTGGCTTATTTGTGATATTTATATGAAGAGTTCTTGGCAGAAGTTTTAATATATTTTTTAAAAAAGAGAGGCTAATTTTACTTTTCAGCACAAAAATAATTTTAATTTGATTATCTACGAAAAGGGTTTAATATTTACTGCTCAAAAATATTTTTAATTATTATTTGAGAAAAAGATTTTAGTTTATTTAAAAAACGAATTTTAGCCTTAATTAATTTGTTAAAAAAACTGTTTTAATTTTTAAAAAAAAGATTAATTTTAATTTAAGCAAGACTTTTAATTTTTCATTTAACAAAGGATTTAATTCTACTACTTAAGGAAAAAACTGTTTTTTTAATTAATAAAGACAAAGAAAAATTTACTTTAGAACAGAAAAACAAATGAATGGAAAACAAATAATAGGCAACATGACACATTGGGTCGGGCTGGATCCCTGCCCACCAGACCCGACCCATTCGGCCCATATATAAAGAAAGAACCGAAAAAACTAGGGTTAGAAACCCTTGGTTGCAACTCGGCGGCGGCAAATCCCGTGGGGTTCTATTGCGTTTCCCCTCAACTTCCTCTCATCTCTCTTCTTTCATGCTCCGAGGTTGCGCCATAAACTCTTCTTTACCTCCGTAACTCATCTGGAAAAAAACGAAAGTGAGAATCACAGTTTTAAACAATGGTAACTTACGTTTTACGACCGTGAATCTTCCAATCTGTGATGAATGGCCGATGATGTTTGGAAACTGAGGCTGGGAGTGTTGGTTGCCCGCCGTTCGTAATGAACGGTGACGGCGATCTTCTCCGTTCGGTGCGTATCGGTCTGTTTGATGATTAAGCCACTGCGATTTTTCTTACTTTTGGTGAGAATGTCCTCCGTTCGAGTTTTTTTGGCCGCTTTGACGATTCTCTCTCGTTTCCCTTCTAGGGTTTTTTCTCTCGAGGTGATGTCCCTCCTTTTTATATCTCTTTGTGATTCCTTTTGGGCTTGGATCATGATTACTGAAATTGAATGATATGTGATACGTTTTTTGATTTGTGCGGATTTGATTGAGCTTGATTATGATCTGATATTATTTCCTTCCTTTTCCAAACTTGATTTGGTTTTGTTTTGTGGTAATTCTGATTCGGTTTGATTGGCTTTTCCTGGATATTTGCAGATGCAGATTTGTTTTGGATACTGTGGCCTGTTACTTTAATTTCGGTTTTGCTAATGTGGATTCGAGCAATTGGTTCTTGATGGGGATATCCAGTTTTTTCTGATACGGTTTGACCCTGTTACTGATACATATTGGTTTTGTTTGGATTTCCAGGATTTTGAGACGAGCCATATTCGATGTGATTTGGATTTATCATTTGATTCCGCTTATTTCTGGGATTTCTCTGATACAATCCTGGTCATTGCTGTGGATTTGTTGGCTCGTTTCCAGACTCGGATAACCTGCTTTTTTTCGATACGGTTTCGGACCCGCACATGTTCACCTACTGTTTTCTTATGATGATTCTTTGCAGATGTTAGCCTACGGTGATGCTTTTTGTCGGTAATTCTGTTTGTGTTTTTCTCGACGGAATTGATGCTTAGATTCTTCTTTTGTCCTTCACTTTTATGCTTAACCAACTTCTGCTTCTTCTGAACTGAACTTGATTTTAATTATGAAACCTATGAGCTTTTATTTGGTACAATTTGATTTCAGTGACATTCAGTTTGGTGTTGTTGGTGTGGTTCTTTTTCGGCGCATAATCTCAGTCCTTTTGAACTAATATCTGCCCATTTCCATCGTTTTAGGGCTGGAGTATTTGGATTCACAAAAAGCTTGGTGATTGAGGCGGTGATGTTGCTAAACTGAGCCTCCATGATGACTGCCTCTGATTGTTTCTGTTGTGCACCTTCAGTTTGTATTTCCAATTACTCTTGGCTGTGAAACCGTTTCGAGAAAAGCCACATATTTACTTGATAGGCTGATGGTCCCTTCAGAATCCACATCTGCGCAAATCATTTCGGCTTGAAAAACTTCCTTTATCTCTCTCTCTCTCGGCTGTCCCGTATGATAAGAACAATGCTACCCGATCTGACGCTAATGGCATGGATTGGTAACGGGGGTAGGATGCAGCTTCGGTTGTGCCACTCCCGACACTCGATGATGACGATGTTCTGAGAGTGTCAAAGATAAATTCTAACATTTTCTTCTATTTTGCTTTGCTCTGTTTTTGGTTGTGCAGGTAATCAGATAGCGAGTGACGAACGCGAAGCATCAACACGAAGCCTACATGACTTAGAACTTTAGGAAATGCAATTTTTATTTCTCTTTTGTAACTTGTAATAAAAAAGTATTATGAATAAATTCAATAATATTCTTTATCCAAATTATTTCCTCTTTGTAAATCATGATAAAAATATTATGAATAAACTTCCAATGTTCTATCCAAATTCACTTTCTCTTTACAAATTGTAATAGTAATAATAATAAAATATTATGAATAAAATTCACATATTCTATTAAAATCACTTTCCAATTTCTTCTTCATGATTTAATTCGCTGCAAACACCTCGATATCCGATTAAACCTCACCGGTCAAGTATCTCCGAATGAAGGTTGAAATTAATTCGATCCAATCTTGCATAATAAGCTTAATCTCTCCATATACCAAAACCATGTTCCACAGGTCAGATTCTCGCATCGCCTTGAACCAAACCAAATTGATATCTAAACATAATCAACTTTTAAAGAACCCGGAAACGGAAGCTCTGATTACCCCATAAAATCTAGGCAACGAACTCTCCACAAAAAACAGTCAACAAATGATGTATACATGACCACTTTACCCTTTTCATATTTAACGCGCACCTGATGTAGTTCCTGCAAAATAAACACACTACACAACCTGTTAATAGTTAGCGGATGCAACAATGGATGTCATGCTATATGAATAGACTAATCTGAGGGTAAAATTTGGGGTATTACACTGTAGAAGCTATGTTCTCAAGGTTTCAGATTCTAACAAAGGTTACTCTACTGCTGATCACGTCAAGAAGATCATCAGAAGCTTGCCAACAAGGTGGAGACCAATGGTGACAGCGCTGAAGCTTGCAATGGATCTGAATAAGATCACTCTAGAGGAATTGATCAGTTTCTTAAGGAGTCACGAGATGGAGCTAGAAGAAGACGAACCTCAGAAGAAAGGTAAGTCTGTTGCACTAAAATCTAACAAATCTGCTAAAGCTTTGCAGGTTATTGAAGAAAGCTCTGAAGAATCTTCCTCTGAAGAAGATGAACTATCTTTGCTATCCAGAAGGATAAACCAACTCTAGAAGCACAAAAAAAAAAGAAGTTTAGAAACTTCAAGAGATCTGATCAGCGTGGCGAATCTTCTGGACATAAGAAATCTGGAAAGAAAGATGTAGTGTGCTACGAGTGCAAGGAGCCTGGCCACTATAAAAATGAATGTCTCAAACTTCTGAAGGAGAAACCCAGAAAGAAGTTTGAAAAGAAGAAGAAAGTGCTAATGGCCACGTGGGATGATTTAGATGCTTCTGAATCTTCATCAGAATCAGAAGATGAATGTGCTAATGTAGCACTGATGGCTGACGTGGAGGACCACGAGGAAACTTCTGAATCTGGATCAGAATCAGATTCTGAGGAGGTATTTTCTGAACTTTCTAGAGCTGAACTTGCTGAGAGTTTATCTGAAATTCTTGAAAGCTACAGCAAAATCAAACTCCAATACAAGAAGCTTCGAAGTTGTCTTGCATCTGAAAATGATCAGCTGAGATCAGAAGTTGCTGAGCTTAAAGCAAACAATCTTAAAATGAAAAATGATTTAGAAAAAGCTTAGAAATCTGACTCAGATCCTATATCATGCTCTAAAAACATTTTAGAAGAGTATGATTATAGCTTTCAGAAGTTTCTGGCCAGAGGCCTAGATAGAAGCAAGATGGCTTCAATGATCTATGGTGTAAGCAGAAACAACAAAAAGGGAATTGGATATCAATCATCCTCTGGGAAGGATTTAAATCCAAAACCTGTTGATAAACTGATCATTAAGTATTCTCCTCTATATACTCATTTCAAATATGGTCATTTAAATGATATTAAGCACACACGTTCTGATCTAAACAAACCTGTGTTTAATAAACCAAAATTCCATCAGAACAAGGATGCTCTTAAGGGAAATAAATTCAGAAAGAATTTCAAACCTACTAACCCCAAAGGACCCAAGAAAATATGGGTACCTAAGGACAAAATGATTTTTGTTGCAGACATCCTTAGCAGCAAAGTTGAAACACCAATCATGGTACCTGGACTCTGGCTGCTCGCGTCACATGACGAGAAGAAGGTCTATGTTCCAAAACCTAGATCTTAGATCTGGAGGTGGCGTGAAGTTTGGAGGGAACCAGAAGGGAAAAATTATAGGCTCTGGATCTATTGGTAATGGTAACCTCCCTTCCATATCTAATGTCCTACTTGTTGAAGGATTAACACATAATCTATTGTCCATAAGATGGTTATGACATAATCTTCAATCAAAAATGTTGTAAAGCTGTCAGTCAAAAAGATGGCTCAATCCTCTTTAATGGAAAAAGGAAGAACAACATTTACAAAATCAATCTTTCAGAACTTAAAGTTCAGAATGTAAAATGCCTTCTATCTCTTAATGATGAGCAATGGGTCTGGCACAGAAGATTGGATCATATTAGTATGAGACGTATATCTCAGATTAATAAGATCAATCTGGTCAGAGGAGTTCCTCGGTTGAAGTTCAACTCAGATGCTTTTTGTGAAGCATGTCAGAAAGGAAAATTTTCAAAATCTTCTTTCAAAACAAATAATGTTGTTTCAACCTCTAGACTATTAGAGCTGCTTCATATTGATCTGTTTGGACCAGTGAAAACTGCATCCATTAGAGGCAAGAAGTATGGATTAGTCATTGTTTATGACTACAGCAGATGGACATGGGTAAAATTCCTGAAACACAACGATGAGTCTCATTCTGAATTCATTGACTTCTGCAAACAAGTCCAAAACGAAAAAGAATTTAAAATTGTTAAAGTCAGAAGTGATCATGGTGGAGAATTTGAAAACAAATACTTTGAAATTTTTTTTAAAGAAAATGGCATTGCACATGATTTTTCTTATCCTAGAACTCCTCAATAGAATGGAGTTGTAGAAAGGAAAAATAGAACATTGCAAGAAATGGCCAAAACCATGATCAACGAGACTAACATGGCAAAACATTTTTGGGTAGAAGCAGTGAATACAACTTGTTATATTTAGAGCAGAGTGTCTGTAAGACCTCTTCTGGAGAAGACTCCTTATGAACTATGGAGGAATAGAAAGCCCAACATTTCTTATTTCCATCCTTTTGGATGTGTATGTTTTATGTTGAACACTAAGGAAAATCTGAACAAGTTTGATTCTAAAGCTCAGAAGTGTTTCATGCTTGGATATTTTGAACGCTCTAAAGGCTACAGAGTATACAATACTGAGACACAGATTGTAGAGGAATCAATTCATGTTAGATTTGATGATAAGCTTGGCAATCAAAAGCCAAAGCAGCTTGAAATTTCTGCAGATAGAGAAGTCTTTCTCACAGACTCTGAAGAATCAGAGGCAGACAAAGCTAAAGCAAAAGCACCAGAAGCAACATCAAATGCTACTCCCTTGACTGCTCAGATGGATAGCTTGACAATTTCTGAAGAACCAAATGTTAAAGGATCATCCAGAATCGAAGCCTCTCATCCAGAGGAAATGATAATTGGAAAGAAGGATGACCCTATCAGAACAAGGTCATTTCTCAGATCTTCTGGAACATCACTGTTTGGTTTGGTGTCCATCATTGAACCTACTTCTATGGATGAGGCTCTTAATGATAATGATTGGATACTTGTTATGCAAGAAGAGCTTGACCAATTCACCAGAAATGACGTCTGGTATCTGGTTCCAAGACCAAATGGTTTCAACATCATTAGAACTAAATGGGTCTTCAGAAACAAGCTGAACGAGCAAGGAGAAGTTATCAGAAACAAGGCTAGGCTGTTTGCTCAAGGATACAGTCAACAAGAAGGTATAGATTACACAGAGACTTATGCTCCTGTGGCAAGGTTAGAATCTATTCGCTTGCTTATTTCCTTTGCTGCACAGAATAACATCACTCTGTATCAGATAGATGTTAAAAGTGCCTTCTTAAATGGTTTCATAGAAGAGGAAGTGTATGTTTATCAACCTCCAGGTTTTGAAAATGAAAAATTTTCCAGAACATGTTTTCAAACTTAAGAAATCACTCTATGGCTTAAAACAAGCTTCCAGAGCTTGGTATGAAAGGCTGAGTAATTTTCTTCTGGAAAACAACTTTGTCAGAGGAAAAGTTGACAGTACTCTCTTCCATAAATCAATTAAGAAAGACACTTTAGTCTGTCAGATTTATGTTGATGATATTATATTCGGAACTACCAATATTACGCTTGGAAAGGAGTTTGCTCAATCTATGCAGGCAGAATTCGAGATGAGCATGATAGGAGAACTCAGATTCTTTCTGGGAATTCAAGTGAATCAGATTCCAGAAGATACCTACATACATCAGACAAAGTATGTAAAGGAACTTCTGAATAAATTCAACATGTCAGGAAGCAAGGTAGCAAAGACTCCAATGCATCCTACAAGCACACTAGGTAAAGAAGAGGTAAGTAAAAAGGTAGATCAGAAGCTCTATAGAGGTATGATTGGTTCTCTTCTGTACTTGACTGCTTCTAGGCCTGATATTCTCTTGTGTTTGTCTTTGTGCTAGATTCCAATCAGATCATAGAGAATCCCACTTAACAGCTGTTAAGAGGATTCTGAGGTATCTGAAAGGTACTACTAACGTGGGTTTGTGTTACAGAAGATCTGCTAAATACATATTAGTTGGATTCTGTGATGCTGACTATGCTGGAGACAGAATAGAGCGTAAGAGTACTTATGGAAGCTGTCAGTTTCTGGGAAGTCATATGATCTCTTGGTTCAGCAAGAAGCAACCCACAATAGCGCTATCAACAACAGAAGCAGAATACATTATTGCTGCTGGTTGTAGCACACAGATACTCTGGGTAAAGAGTCAACTAGAAGACTATCAGATTCTTGAGAGTAACATTTCTATTTTCTGTGATACTACTTCTGCTATTTGCCTTTCTAAGAATCCAATTTTTCATTCTAAGGCAAAGCACATAGAAATTAAGCATCATTTTATCAGAGACTATGTTCAGAAGGGAATTATTAGTTTGAACTTTGTTGATACAAACCATCAATGGGCTGATATCTTCACAAAACCCCTTGCTGAAGATAGGTTTAAGTATATTCTGAAGAATATTAGTATGGATTTTTGTCCAGAATAAAACTATTACTCAGAAAAAAATTTATTTTAATGAAATATAAATAATGTCTATATTCTGAAGTAAGTCTTCTGATTATTTCTTTTAGTACATTATTTCTTTCTGTGAAACTTTGAACTAACAAGTCTCAGAAGATCTGAGCGTTGGTTAATGTTTCTTATTCTTAAGAGATTCAGAGGCACATCTATATCAAACACGTGTCACATGATATCTGAAAAGGTGGAGTGTACTCAATGAGACGCCGTTCTGAGATACTGTTTGTATTCTCAATTTCTCGTTTTCCTCCCCACGCTTGTCAAAATCATTAATTTCTTTTAATTATTATTCTTTTTGATGTGACCTTTTGTTTTCTTTTTAATTTATTAAGTGCTGAACGTGTGTAAGTGTGCCCTATAAATGCCACAACACAACACCATTTCACACTTTACACTCTCTCTCTCTCTCACGTTTATGCATTTCTGTTTACTCCATTGCTTCTTCATCTCTTCCAAACCCAAAACCCAAAGAGGCTTTCGTTATCTCACTTCTTCAACAATGGCAACTTCATCTTCAACCTCTCAGCAATTTGAATAAACTATGATTGTTGATTCTTCTTCTGAAATGGGTCCCACTCCATTCACTGCACCTGAAAGAACTCTTCTTACTCCCATTGATCAACTGGAAGTTCTTTGTGAGTTTTTGATTGACTTTGAAAGTATTGCTCAAAATGGATTTGATTTACGTCCAACTGTGTCAGCACAAGGATGGACAAAATACTTTGACAGACTGGTTGGTTCAGTTTACCCTTGCTTGGTCAAAGAATTGTGGATTCATGCAAGAGTTTTCCCTAAGTTCATCATGTCTTCTGTTCTGGGCAAGGAAATCATTATCACTGAGGATCTGATTTGCAAGCTGATAGGTTATCAAGAATCAGATGGTGTTACTCATCTACCAGCTAATCGTATGGATATGGATTAGGTATACAGTGAGGTGTTTACTTCTGGGGAAGCCTCCAGCAAGATAAAGGATCTAAAAGTCCAATACAAGATCTGGGCTAAGATCTTCTTAGGTTGCATCCATCACAGAAAATCAACAAATTCAGCTGACTACATCAACTCTGATCAGATGTACTTCATGTATTGTCTGGGAAAAGGCGTCAAGGTGGATCTGCCTTACTTGCTTTTCACCCATCTGCGGACTCATGTGAAGCAATCTAGTGAAGAAATCAGAACCAAGCACCAGAAGATGAGAAACTGGATACCTATGGGATGACTCATCTCAGATATTCTAACTGAGAATGGCTTGGTTGGTCATCTGACAGAAGCTGGAATGAAAGAAGTAGCTTTTGTTGTTGGAAAACCTCTGAATGGAAAGAGTCTCCAGAGGATGAGGATTTTAGAAGAACTTACTTCTGCACCAGATCAGATCAACTCTAAAGAAGTCAGCAAGAGAAGGATTCCAGTAGATGATTTCCCTCTTTTCTCTGCTGATGAACCCAGGGAGATTATTCTGGCTTACATAGCAGATTGCCTAGCAGATGGAACTCCTATTCCAGAACATCTGATTTAAAGAGCATGTGAACCTGAATTTGATTTTTATGGGGAGAGACAAAGGAAGAAAAGGAAGGTCTCAGAAGAAGGATCTTATAAGCCAAAGAGAAAAGCTTCTGGCGAAGCATCTGCTGCAAAGCCAAAGCGTGTCAAGAAACAAAAAGGTAACCCTCCTTTTGCTAGTTTAGATTCTATTTTAGAAACAGTCAAAGAAGTACTAGCATCTGAACCCATTCCCTCACCTTCTCCTCCTCACGACTCTGAACCCATTCCTTCTGAACCAGAACAATCTCAACCACTTCCTTCTACACCTAAACCACGTAAAACTTCTGAACCTCAACCACAACCTTCTGAACCACAATCTTCTGTACCATCCACACCTTCATTCAACATACATCAAAAAACCACTCCTGATAAAACCCCAACTTCTGCTCTACATACATCTGAACCACACCCTTATGAAAATCAAACTTCTGAAATTCCCCCACCTGAAACATAAACTTCTGAACAACAAACATAAACCTTTCCATCTGTTCCTGAACCAATGGTTCTTGACCTTCAACCTATTCATCTGATTCCATATATTCTGATAGATCTGATTTCATTTCATCTATTCTTAAACCTTTTGTTTCCATCCCTTCTGATGCTGATAATGAAACTTTACCATCTGAACCTCAGTTTGCAAAACCTTCATCTGTCCATACTCCTTCTGCATACCCACCTGTTATTTATATTCCTTCTTTTTCCATACCCTCTGTCGCTTCCGCGAAAATAAGGTGCCAGCAAAACAGAAGAGTCGCCACCTTTCGTTATTTCTCCCTCGGAACGGGAAAGGAAACGATCGGAAAAACCTGATGAAAAGGTATAAGACAAGGTCATCGCAACCGTTGTCTGGGTTCGGGAGTCGGTTACGCAAGGGGAAGGTATTAGCACCCCTCACGTCCATCGTACTCGATGGGATCCACGCTTGTTGTGTTTATTGGACGGGTTGGTTTTATCTATCTACCTATCAAGACTGGCTTAAAAAGAAAAGAAAATGACTCGGCAAAGCGTCGCACTTTATGCCTACGTATTCTCATCAGAGAATGAGAAATCAGAGTCAACGTAGTTCGCCTAACTACGGGTTACGGGGAAGGTGGCTCGCCAATACGTCAGTATTGTGCCTACGTACTCTCAACAGGTATGAGAGATCAAAGCTTACGTAGTTCGGGATAATACGGGTTACGGGAATTCAGATTCATCTGTTTTATCGAGTAGGGTTAACAAACAGTTCCAGCAGTTGGATGTATGCAGCTCGACCCTTGGAGACTTAAGCGTTACCGTTTGCGGTAGAACTGGGAGTTAACGACACTCTTTTCTTCCGAAAAGCTTCCTTTGAATTATGGGCCCACGGGGCAAAAAGGTTTGAAGTTTGTTTTCTGTCTTTTACGGAAGAATTGTTTTTTATGGTTGTTTGCAACTAGTATCGCACTAGAGACTATGACCAGAGAGTGAATGCGTCGCATGTCACCCAAAGGGTGCCATACTAAACATCCAGACTGTTGAAAAGAAACTCTCCAACAATCCTTTCTCAGATAGCTTAAGGCTCGTAACGTACAACATCAGTTAACCTTTATTACTGTATTTTAAGTTGTTTTGAGATGAGAAGAGAGAACGAACAGGTTCAACTAAGAGGAGACTATCAAGTCCTAATGTTGTCATGCCAAGGATTCATCCTATGGTTGAGGTTTGAAGCAAGGAACTCCTAGAAGTTATCATGCATAGGTTTCAACCTAAAGTTCTAATCATCACTTCCTTATCAAAGGAAGTGAGATTCCTAGGGGATCATGTCAATGATAAACAGAAACAGATAAAGCATCAGCTTAAACAGTAAACAGTAAACGACTGTAAAATGCATGCAATGCAAGTGAGGGAGGAAATGTGTGTGGGGCATCAGCCTCCACAAGCTCATCTCAACCTCAAGCCAGATATGAATAACTACAATCACATAGAAAAATAAAATGCTATCAAGCAAAATATGAGAACTGCAATCATACAGAGGAAATGAAATAAAATGCCATCAAGCACACACAAACCACATAGGCAAGGGAGCTGGGCTCTACCGAATACCCGCAAGCAAAGCCATACAGTAAAAATACAAGCAGAGGGAGCAACTCAACCTCTAGTGCAATCATGCTCCTAGCTTAAAGTCAATCTAGATATGAACTTATTCTAATGCATCAAGCAAATCAAACAAGTCACATCAATACAGTTGCACAGCAAGCAAACAGACAGGAAAGGAAACAAATCAACAGCTTCCACAACTTCACAGCAAAGCTCCTCTGATAGCAGTTCAACCTTCAACCACCCTTCAGGGCTATCACCTTCAATAGCAAGTATCAACTTGCTTTTCCAAGCTTCTAACACATCAAACATAAGTATCAACTTGTTCTTTCTTTTTCAAGCTTCAGCTCTCTAGTCAACTCCACCTTCAGGCTTCACTCCTAACTGCAAGTCTCAACTTAACTCCTTCAGGCTCTCAATGCATCAATATAAGTATCAACTTATCCTTTATTACTCAAGCCTCAGCTCTTCACTCAATCTCAATTGGATCTTCTTCACAAGTGTCAACTTGTTTTTCTGGACCTTCAGGCTTCAGCCCTCTCCTCCTTACAAGTATCAACTTGCTCCTCTTCCTCTACAAGCTTCATCTTCTCAGAGTAATCTTCAGACACAAAGAAGTATCAACTTCATCCTTCAATCTTCTTCATGTAAGGAACTCCATCCTCTAACAAGGGAGAAAGATTCATCTATCAAGAGCAAAGTTTGGATGATTGGTAGCAGAGTGAAGACCAAAGGTCACCACTAAGCCTCCTATCATAGAGAAAGGGACCCTCAAAGGTTCTACCAACTTGTAGAGAGCCACACATCCTACCAAAGGAGGGATGATGCCTTTACAAAGGGATATTACATCATAGGGAAGAATGGAAGTGATTAACATCATCCATGTTTATGAAGGAAGAGAATCTATCTAGAGCTCTGCCTACAAAACCATAATCTTAATACCTAATAAAAAACCACACCAAAAGAAGGGAAGATCATCACATCCAAGCCTCTTAAAGCAATCCAATGCATCTTCAACTTGTCTTCATCACCATCCAAGAACAAGCAAAGCAAAACCCTAATCTAAGGGAACTAAAGAAGTAAATCTAGTTGAGTTAGTGCATTAGAATCATCTAAAACTAGCACCTAAACTAAAATCAAACAAAAATAGAAAACTTCATTGAAAATTCCTACAAAAATTTCTAAAGGATCCTAATTCAATCATGAATCTATCCTACAAAAATCAGAGGTTGAATCATCCACCAAGTCCTAAATATAAAATCTAAACCACAAGGTATCAACCATAAACCCTAAAAATGGAGCTCTTAAAGGTTAAACCTAAACTACCACTTACATTCATCACAAAAATGTGAGAAAAATCTATGGAGAGCATGCATATCTATGCTAATTACTCACAAAAAATCAAGGCCAAAATCATCATCACATGATCACACCAAATTCCACAAAATCAAGCATCAAACATGATTATTTTAATATCAATTAAAATGTAAAAATTCCCTTAAAATCAGAAAATGCATGAAATAAAAATATTTTTTATCTAAAAAATACTAGATTCAATCATGAATTCAATTCAAAAATAATGGGATTAATTGAATTATTTTTCCATTTTTTATGAATTAATCAATATCCATGGATGAAGTAAAAAATAATAGAAAATCACAAGAAAATAAACACACGCACGGTGCAGATAGCAAGAGGATCCAGTTCATTTTTAGGATTGGGCCATAAGGGGGGTGCAGGTATCAACTAATGCATTAAGCCCAAAAACAACTGATTAATGAAACGCGTCGTTTCATTTAGTTCAGAAATGCTTCACAAATTCCATGCACGCGTGGCCGTTGGATGAGGTTCCCAGTCAAAGTCCAACCTTGATCTGATGGCTATCAAGTCATCTTCTCCATTTCAAATCTCTGCAACTCAGGCCACCTGTGCGCCCAAAGCCACCGCCGGTGACATTCTCCGGTCACCCTTCCACAACCCTAGCTAGCCATAAAATCCACCATTGGCCACGATTCCTTGATCAAACTTGTCCCAAATTTCACAAGGAACTCAATCATACCATTAATTCTCTCTGAAACCTCAAGATTCGCAAGAACCAACTCTCAACCGAAAATGGTAACATCCCTAATTGGTCACTAATTCTCAAATTAATGATCTGAAATCCTTCCTACATCAATCCACAATGCATCTAACACCCTAATTCCTCTTAATTCTAACTAAAACAAGTTGGAGATTGAAAGTTACCAACCTGAAAATTTCGTGTGCACAGAAGTAGCAAGCCTTCAAATCAAGCCCTCAAATGCTCCAGACTCCTTCAGTGAATCACTTCCAACCTTCTATATGCAATAGAATTGATTGAAATGGCTTCAATTCTTGGATTCGATTCTGAGTTGCAGAGGAATTTCTTCAATGGCTCCCACACGACTCTCCACCAATCTTGCTCAATTCTCCATCTGGATTCATCCACCAATGCTAGAGCAAGCTTCTGAGATTGAAATCTTGGATTAAAATGGCTTCAAACCTTGTAACCGATCTTGACTTGCAATGTGAAATCTCAAAGTGCAATCTCAGTTTTCTCTCACAATCATCACCAACCTTGGCCTTGGATCACCTCTACTCAATATATAGAACATGTATGGATGATCTAGAAAGCTCTAGATCCTTCCAATGAGAAGTTCAATCTCTCATGTCATGAGAAGTTCAATCACATGCCATGGTATGCATAGTTCTGCTAACAGCTTGAAATCAAACTCATTCCCTTCCAATTTCTCCCCTAATGACATTTTGGATGTGTTTAGCTTGCAAGGGGCCTTGGTCATGCCTTAAATTGTGGTTTGGCAAATGTTACTTAAGATGTAAGTGACTACTTTTCAAAGCAAGTCCACAATTTAAACTTCAATTCAAAATTGTGGCTAAACCAATGTTCTTAAAATGTGTTTTAGAATCAAAATGACATATTACATGCCTTGGTTTGGACATGTAGATCAAAAATATCAATTTCCAACTTTGGTTCATTTGAAAATCCTCCTTATTTTAGGTCATTTTTGCAACTTTGAGCTACAAGCACTTCCAACCTCTCATGACCTCTTGACTATCCTTAAAACATCATTTTGGACAAGTTTGATGTTGAACATTTTCCCATTTGAAGCTTGGAAATAGGAGTTATGGCCTTATGGTGACCTATAATCTCCAAATGACCAAAATGCCCTTGACTTGTCAAAGCCATAACTTGAGTTCTACAAATCCTATCAAGGACTTATAGTACTCTCTATAAAGCTACGAGGATGAGGAACAACATTTATGTTGACCAAAAGTTCATAGGAATCATCCTTCTAGGGCAAAGGTTTCATGCAAGTTGGACCACTTTCAAGCCCCCAAATTCACATGCCTCAGATGACCTGTAACTTGTCAAAGTCATAACTTGAGTTCTACAAATCCTATCAAGGACTTCTAGAACTCAAATTAAAGCTAAGACCATGCTATACAACATTCATGTTGGGGGAAAGATGAGATGAAAATCACATCTTGAGCTAAATTGCCTTGAAGATAGGGATCAAACTAGGGGATTTTACACTGTCAAGCCTTAGAAACCCTAGCTTGAAACTTCTCAAACTCTTCAATCATGATAAGTTGACCTTGGAATCATCCTTATAACATCTCAATGTATCAATCCATGATCACATGGCTCTTGGATTAGGTCTCAACCTTCTTCAAATCATCAGTTGACTTGGGGTTGACCCAGTTAAACCCTGAGCCTTCTTAATCTTGCACAATGACCTGTCTAGGCCTCAAAGTGATCTTCAACACTTATCATGAGCTCTCTCAATACCTCCAGTCTAACTTCATGGCTTCAGAATCATCTGATGACTTCCCACAACTCTCAAGTTAGGAGACACACCCTCTTGGCTTCAACCACTCTCTCTGAGGATCTTTTACTTCTTTGACAAGGATATCAACCCTTGAACACTTGAATAACCTCCTTAGCTAGCTTCAAAGTCTTGTATAGCTCTTGGTTGGTAATCATACCTCTTGATCTCCTGCATACATGTTAATGGAATGCAAATGATAATGCTAATGTGAATGAAATGAAACACAAGCTAGGTAAAGAAAAGTTGGGCAAATTTTGGGGTGCAACAGCTGCCCCTATTCAAACGGCTTGAACCTGACTGGGTGAGAAGCGAACTGCTCTCACACAATCAAGGTAAAAGATGGTTGAATATCAACAAACCCGGAAATTTGTCAACTGCACCAGTACACGGTACTCTGATGGGAACAAATCTTTGAAAACTGAAATATTAGCTGCACGGCAACTAGCAGGGGAATTGGTCACACAGTAACCGGTGATACATGGTCGATCATGCCGTCAGGCATCAAGGTTCCTCAGGACTCATCAGGTCAACAATCAAGTTAATCATGCCATCGGGCATTCAAAGAAATTTTGGGCGTCAGCCGAACTTCATTACTAAGTTGGGGATAGAATTCTTGGTCAATCATGAACCAATTGGAGATATCCAAACTTCTGCCATCAGGCGCTCCGCATCAGCTGAGAGAACTGCTTCGTCAATACGGTTGGACTTCAATTATCAAGTC
Source organism: Lathyrus sativus (assembly GCA_963859935.3). Lineage (NCBI taxonomy): Eukaryota > Viridiplantae > Streptophyta > Magnoliopsida > Fabales > Fabaceae > Lathyrus > Lathyrus sativus. The sequence continues at coordinate 167,578,539 of OZ012739.1, read as the reverse complement.
TTCAGGGGAAGTTTCAACTTCGCTGTTCAGAAACCTGTCGGGGATGACGCATCTCCGCTGGGGATTCTGGAGAACCATCAAGTAACTCTGCTTCGGGGACCCAGAAATTATTCTGGATGAATCAACTCTGCTGAGGACTTCAAGATTCATCTTGAACAAATAACTCCGTCGGGGACTTCAAGAATCGTCTTGAACCAATAACTCCGCTGGAGATTTCAGGAATCATCCTGAGTGAATCAACTCTGCTAAGGACTTCAAGAATCATCTTGGACCAATAACTCTGCTGGAGATTTCAGGAATCATCCTGAGCAAATCGCGTTGCCGGGGACTCTAAGCATCCACTTGAGCAACCAACTCTGGCGAATTCACCGGGGATTTTAAGAATCATCTTAAGCAAACCACTTTGCTGAGGAATTCAAGAATCATCTTGGGCACACGACTTTGCTGGGGACTTTAAGAATCATCCTGAGCCACTCCACTCTTCTGAGATTTCAGGAATCATCCTGAGCAGACACCCTGTCGGGGAACACCTGCAAAACAAGAACGGTAACGACCTAGCTCATGTTTCGTATGCATGTTTGATAATGGCGCAATGCTCCATACGGTGGAAATGCTACGCATTCTTAGGGTAAATGCTATGCAATCATGCAAAATGCTACGACCCTGTCAGCAAAATAAATGCTGAAGGGAGAATCCTCCTGTCAAGGAGAAAGAACCACTCTGGTGGAGGAAGGACTCATCCTGCCAAGGAGAGGAAGTCACGCCAATCTCAATTGGACTCCGCCTGGGGAACCGAACTTCAGTCGACTGCTGTAGGGGAATAAAGCTCTATAAGGACCTGGACCTGCTCGTCTAGGTGTACGAACCACAAGCTACTGAGGAAATGATATCAATCGCAGAAATAAACTGCACGGCATTCGCAGCCAAACTTTCCTGGAGATAACGACTTCGATGGGGAATTACAGCATCAGCTACTCCACACTCTACTGGGGAAAAACCAATCACGGCCCGAACGGCTTCCAAGGACTCGACTCTCTTGGGGGATTGCAAGCTCGGCTGGGGAAGAAGGAATCATCCTGCTTACTGGGGAGAGTATGACTCTGTGGGGGACTTTCAATTCCGCCGGAGACTTCAGTCTGGACTATCGAGTGCTGTACACTTCAGTGTATGACTCAGCTGGGAAGATGACATTCCTTCAGGATGCATCTGATTGGGGAGAGAATCTTCTCTGCTCGGGGAGACATATCAATGCCTACGATCTCATGTTCAGACTCCGCGGGGAGGTGCTGCTGAACTTACTGGAGAGGAAGGAATCATCCTGCTTGAGGGCGCATACTGCGTACTGCCTGGTATATGCTATACCTGCGACAACACAAACAAACAGACAAGATACCCTTCTCAAAGGGACCTATCAAGGTTATCATCTTGTGACAATGTTCAAGTAATTCATTGTTTCAACAATCAGTGGCCTAGGCCAGTAAGTTTATGTATGCGCATTTTATCAAAAACATCGGCGTTCTTTTTCGCAAACAAAACAGATAGGCTAAACAGACAAACAGAATTGCTGAATAGTATACATTTTATTGATAACGAACCCCTGAATGGGTGAAAATGTTTTACAACGGATGCAAGCTCCTGGAATGAGGAAGCCGCGCAAAAATAAAACATAAATATACATCAGTATATACACAAATGTCGGCAACAAGGCGTAGATGAACACCATGAGTTGATCCCTCTATGACCCACTCGACTTTGATACTTCTCCGACGCTTCAGCTTCAAAAGAGATTGATTTAGATAAACGGCCCTCAGGTCCTCCAAACCACTAAACAAATACAGTCCACACGCGGAACGCAGTCATTTGCTTTTTTCAAATCCCTAACTTTTGCCTGAATCGCCCTTTCGGGTTTTCGATTCACCGGGATACCCTTTTTTGCCAAAGTCGCCCTTCCGGGTTTTCGACTTTGCGGGTGTACATTCTTTTCTTTTATATCCCTAATTTTTTCCCGAACCTTTTTCCTTTTTTATGGTTCGCCGGGATGCCCCATTTTTTCCTGGATATTTTTTTTCTTTCCAGCGGGTTATTTTTAAGCAAAGTATTTTTTAACTGCGTCCGCGTTCACCGGGGATGCAAAATCTTTACCATCCATCATGGACAATAACAAGGCTCCTCCCGAGAAGACCTTGCTGACGACGTACGGACCTTCGTAATTGGGAGTCCACTTGCCCCGGTGATCGGAGTGTGGGGGAAGAATCTTCTTCAGGACGAGATCACCCGTCTGAAAGCTTCTAGGACGCACCTTCTTGTCATGAGCTTTCTTCATTCGGCTTTGGTACAGACGACCATATGCAATCGATGCCAAACTCTTCTCGTCCATCAGGGTGAGCTGGTTTAATCGGTTCTTAATCCATTCTGCCTCGTCGAGTTTCACGTCAACCAAAACTCGCAAAGAAGGAATCTCAACTTCTAACGGTAGGACAGCTTCCATACCATACACTAAGGAGAAAGGAGTTGCCCCGGTTGATGTACGTACCGTCGTACGATAACCGTGCAGTGCAAATGGCAGCATCTCGTGCCAATCCTTGTAGGTCACAACCATCTTCTGTACAATCTTCTTAATGTTTTTATTGGCCGCTTCAACGGCGTCATTCATCTTCGGCCGATAAGGAGATGAGTTGTGGTGTTCAATCTTGAAACTCTGGCACAGCTCCTTCATTATCTTGTTATTCAGATTCGAACCATTATCGGTAATGATCCGCTAGGGAACTCCGTAACGACAGATGATGTCCCTCTTTATGAATTTAGCCACCACCTGCTTGGTCACTTGGTGAAGTAGTCGATAGCTACTAGAATGAAGCGATGACCATTAGATGCAGTGGGCTCGATCTTGCCTATCATGTCGATGCCTCACATGGAGAACGGCCGCGGGGAGGACATGACGTTTAACGGGCACGGCGACACGTGAATCTTATCAGCATAAATCTGGAATTTGTGACATCTCTTCGCGAATTTGAAGCAATCCGACTCCATCGTCATCCAGTAGTATCCTGCTCTCAGGATCTTCCTTGTCATAGCATGCCAACTGTTGCACCCCAAAATTTAACCAACCGGGTCTCGTATTTGGTCCTATGTTTCGACGCAGGACCGCATTCGCATCTGCATATGGCATACAATGCATTTTTCATTTGTTTTGATTTTATCGGGATCACAGCTCTCGTCTCGCGTCTCAGGTGTTTTTTAATCAGTTTAGATAGGTAGAATCGTATTTTTGGGATATTTCAGTGCCCGTTTATTTTTACCGGCTATTTTGGGGCGCTCTCGCGGTGTTATGTGTCGTTCGGTGCTTATTTTGTTCCTCTGGAAATTATTGTGATTTTTCTGGATTTTATTGGCCATTTTTAGGGTTTAAATAGTTTTAAATCATTTTTTAGCATTTTTTAGAATATTAATAGGATTTTAATAGTTTTAATTCTTTTTAAATAGATTTTTAATCATTTTAGGATTTAATAGATTTTTTAGCATTTTTTAGAATATTAATGGTTTTTAAATAGTTTTAATAGTTTTTTAATCTTTTTTAATACAGATTTTTCCTTATTAAATAAATAGTTTTTTTTAGGATATATTGTTTTAGAATAATAAATAATAGGGTTAATAGAAATTAAATGTTTTTTAATTTTAGATATAAATAATATAGATTGATTTTTGAATATATTCTTTTAGATAGTATAGAATTTAATGGCATTTTTAATATAGAAATAAATAGATTTTTCTTTTATTTTCTTTTATAGAATTTAAATAGAAAACTTACTAGGGATTTAATAAATTTTGAATTAGTGGGTTATTAGATTTTTCTGAGGTTTATTAGAGTATTAGGTTAATTCTTTTGTTAGGTTTAATTGAGATCTTGTTAGATATTAATTAGGTTAATCATCAGTTAGTTAGTTAATTAGGATTAGATGTTAATTAGATTTTTAATCTTGTTTTTCAGTTTTTTCTGAGTTTTTGGAATTATTTTCGTTGGGGCCCAATTCATTCAGCAAGGCCCAAATTCGCAGGGTCCAAGTTTCCATCAAAGTCCAGTTTTTCCAGCATTGTCTAGAAGCTTCCAGAGCGTTCCAGCAATTCTCAGTGGTATAAAGCTTCGTAGCCACGTGTTCAACAAGAGAGGACCCACGTTACTTCACGCCATCACGCCACGCCATCTCACACACTCCCCCTCACTCTGCCACGACGCCAAGTGGCATACATGCAACCTTCCCCTCCACTAACTAGTGCCACATGTATCTTTCTCCTCTCACCGGAATCCTCACCTGTTGCATGGCCGGCGGCCATGCAACCTCCGCAACAACCCGCCGGCGACAACCCTAACGCCTTCCGGCCACCGTAACCACCCGCCGGAAAACTGAAATTTCCAGATCTTCATCTTCCTTCTCTAAACCTTCATCTTCTCCGATCAGCTCAACCACCGTTCATCAACAATCACCATCGTGTTCCTCAGTTTTCTCCAGAAAACGCCCAAGTTCGCCAAGATCCAAGATCTTCCAACCGTTTCCAGAAAGATGTCAGACTTAATCATCAACTTCATCCAATCTCCATGAAGCCTCAACGAGTTCTTCCACCACTTCAGTAGATCTCCATGGATCTTCAACATTCAACTGGCTACCGAGATCTCCATGATCTTCATCGGTTCTTCATCGTGTTCATGGATCTTCAAACGTTTTTCCAGAGTTCGCCCAGATCTACTACACGTCCTCAGATCTTCAACGTGTTCATCCACTGGATCTTGCATTTTTCCAGATCCTTCGAAGATCTTCGAACAAGCCTTCATAGAGTTCATCAGCGTTTCCAGATCTTCCTCGAGATCACCGTTCGTCATCATTCTTTCATCAAGATGCATCCACCGGCCACCACTGTTTTCAGAAACCATCCAAGGGACTTCAATAATCTTCACGTCTTCATCAACAACGATTCGTCCAACATCCATCAAACTTCCGCTATTTTTCTTTATCTGTTCCATCGGTGATGATGTTTGTACGTTTTGAAACTGAGCGGAGAGGGATAGAAGATTGAAGGAAGATTGAGCGAGGTTGAGGATGAATTAAGATGAGAGGGAGAACAGAGAGAGGTCGGAGACGGAGAAAGGAAGGAGGTTGACGGCGGCGCTAGGTTGAAAGAGAAGGGAAGTGTTGAAACCTAGGGTTTCAGAAGGTGAAAGGAGGGAGGAAGAGATCAGGCTGGAGAGATTGGGCCTCGGGGCCCAACTGCATTTTTGGATTTTTCCCCCATCCGTTTTTGGGCAAACACCCCCTCCGTGTGTTTTTTTGGACTCTGGGCCTGAGCCCATATGACAATTGCCAGACACACCCTCGTTTCAACTCCACACCCCTCATCCCACGTTTTTCTGGCTGAGGCCAGCAACTGGGCTGGGCCCAGTTACAGTTTTTTTTATTTTCTGTTACTCCCCTTTGTAACTGTTACCCCCCCTCTTGTATTTTTGTTTTCTTATTTTCTTTGTTTAGAAAAAGAAAAGAAAAGAAATATCATAAAAAAAGAAAGAGAAATACTGATGAAAAGTGAAAAAGTATATTCAAAAAATAGTAGAAAAAGAAATATTGAAAAAGGATTTGAAAAAAGGAAAAAGAAAAAGAAATATTGAAAAATAATAAAAAGAAATGTGAGAAAATATTATGAGAAAAATAGAGAAAATATATTTTGAAAAAAGAAAAAGGAGAGAAATACATAGAAAAAATATAGAAAAATATGGAAAAATACTTTGAAAGAAAGGAGAAGATAATTGAAAGAAAAAAGGAGAAAATGATTGGAAAAGAATAAAAAAAATATTAGTATAGACTTAATATTTTTTAGAGTGCATCTTTTTCATAGGAATTATTTTACCATTTTAGGATAGTTTAGAAGCCCACTTGTTAGGGGGCTATTTTCCATTCGATTTTTTAGGATAGGATAGGATAGTATTTCCTAGGAGATTTATTTTCAGTATTCGATCATTGTAATCATTTTTTCAGAGATCAATAAAACGAGATTTGAGCTGTGGTCCCGATAGTAGCCGAACTACAGCTGCTCTGATTTCTCGTACCAGACGAGAATATGTAGGCATAGGATGCGATATCCTAGCGAGCACACTAACAACTGACTTTCTGCTCTCTCGCTGCTGTGCGATCGAGACTTCCCCGCTGACGACTAATTGATACCCTTTTTTGCTCGAGGGCATTTGAGACCAAGCCATAGTTTTGCCCATAGGTCCCCGAACCTTTGAAGCCAGTTGATTTTCTCACTGCTGTGTGAGAATACCCTGTTTAGCCGTAGTTAGCCTGAACTACGTAAAGCTCTGATCTTCCATGCAGTGTGGAAGTACGTAGGCACAAGACGCGAGGTCTTGGCGAGCCAATTTTCCCTGTAGTCCCGAACTACGTTGACTCTGACTTTCTCCCTTGAGAATACGTAGGCATAGAGTGCGACGCTCTATCGAGTCAATTCCCTTCCGTTTAGATTTAGCAGCCGTAGATAGATTATTTTGCATCCTTTAGACAACCCAAGCAAGCGTGGATCCCGTCGAGTACGACGGACGTGAGGGGTGCTAATACCTTCCCCTTGCGTAACCGACTCCCGAACCCAGGTTTTGGTTGCGATGACCATACCTTTCCCCGTTTTTTGCGAGGTTTACTTCGAGCGTTTCCTTTCCCTCCGTTGGGATAAATAACGCACGGTGGCGACTCTCCTGTCAGCCGGCGCCGATTTTCGCAGTAGCGACAGCTGGCGACTCTGCTGGGGACTGCGATGGTTCCCTATGTGAGTCTGCAGGGGATCCAACGTCCCCTAGCTGCTAAGGACTGCGATAGTCCTTATGCATGTGGGATCCAACGTCCCCTAAGAGAGAGTCAATCCTAGAGCTTGTTTGCTTGTCTATTTGGTGCTTATTTAATGATATTATCTGTTGCTGTTGGAGTGTTACGGGTGTTCTATGATTGAGAGAAGCCGGACCTGGGCTTGAGTGCACCTTAGACTTAGAGTAGAGATTAGTGGGCGCGCACATGCTTTGTATGTTCTAGTGTCCCGCGAAATCTACACTCAGACGAGGTTCTTCTGGTTGGCCTCTTGTCCCACACTTTGGGTGGTTCGGGTTGCTGGTTAGTTGGATTGTCGACTCTGGGAACCGATCATTTGGAAGTTAGCTAAGTGAGGCCTCTTCAGGACTTGATGATGCCACTCCTTCTGGGAATCGTATCGTCAGTCTTGAAAGTCTGTAACGCTGACGACCGCATAGGATGTCGTACCTTGTCAGATATAGGTCCACACCTGTGAGTGGGGGGGGTTTTTGTGCAGGAAACTTGGCTTCCAACCTACCCGTTATATTGGTCTTCTCTTCAGAGCAACCGTATTCCGTCAGCAGTGCAGCAGTATTCAGATTGTGTGGGGGTTGTGGTCCCGTGTTTGCTGCATTTTGCATATCATGTGCATATCAGTGTTGCATTGCATATCATCCTCCAGCTAACCAGAGTTCTGATCCAGCCTTTGTTTCCTGAAGGTGATTACCCGAAGTTTGGATTGAGCAGCTGTTGATTGTCAGAAGACCGAGCTAGGGGTTGAGTAGATTTGAGCAGAATCGAGCATTGAAGTCAGCTGAAGACCATTGGTAGCTATGTCTGAAGGCAATTTCCAGTCTCCTAACTCCTTGACGTGGTTCACTATGGCGTCCAACCCTCTGTACGATTCTATGGAAGACTTCCCGCAAGTGAACAACGTTACTGCAGACCAAGTTGTACAGCCTTCTGTTGAAAACCGAGGTCGACATGAGCAGTTTGTTGCCTAGAATGAGCGTCCTCCTCCTGTTAACAATCAAGGTGTTGCTTTCCCTGTGACGAATTACCGAAGAGATATTCCAATGGCCGGGATGGTAGATCCAAGAGCTCTTGAAAAGGATAGAAGACTCCAAGTGTTGGAAGAGCAAATGAAAGCTTTGAAAGTGAAAGATGTTGTTAACCTGGATGCTGTAGACATGTGTTTGGTTCCTGACCTGGTGTTTCCTTACAAGTTCAAAGTGCCGAAGTTTGAGAAGTACACGGGAGATAGCTGTCCGAAGCTGCATTTGATGATGTTCTGTCGAAGAATGACTGCGTTTGCACAAAATGACAAATTGATGATCCATTGCTTTCAAGATAGTCTGACTGGGGCATCTTTGAGGTGGTATATGCAGTTAGAGAGAAATCAGATTCAATCATGGATGGATTTAGCCAGAGCTTTTCTGAAGCAGTACGATTATAACCTAGACATAGCTCCCTATCGCATGCATTTGCAAGAGTTGTCTCAAGAGAATAATGAACCTATAAGGAAGTATGCTCCGAGATGGAGAGAATTTGCTGCTAGAGTGCGTCCACCGCTGTTAGACCAAGAGCTGGCAAACATGTTTGTGGATTCCCTACAATATCCGTACTTCAAAAGATTGTTCGGACTTCCATTAAGTTTCTCTGACGTGGTAGCACTAGGAGAACGCCTTGAGTATGCCATACGAATTGGGAAAATTCAGGTTACTTCATATGATCAAGCTGGTGAAACTGAATATCCTTGTGACTATCAGGATGAAGAAGGATTTGTGATCAACTCAGTCATGCCAAAGGTTGAATATCCTCGAAGCGAATCAGTGAATTTTGTTGGTTCATCATCTTATCAGAGATCAGTACCTCCTGTGGCTTGTTATACTGAACAGACAGCCGTGCCTGGGGCACCATATCAGGAATCTTATGTCGCTTCCATTGCAAATCAGCGAACTCGTGGCCGAGGTTATCAGAATCAGCGTCAGAATCAGAACCGACCTCGTAACAACTTGGAACGAAGGAATGCTCCTTTTCACCCAGTGCCTATGCCGTATAGCCAGGTGCTACCGTCTTTGATCCAGAAGTCTTTGGTGGAACCGAAAGCTCTTAAGCCAGTTCCAGAACCTTACCCTCCTGGGTACAATCCCCACGTTCAGTGTGGTTATCATGGTGGCTCTCCAGGGCATTCGACGGAAGATTGTAAAGCATTTCAGGCGAAGGTACAGCAGTTGATTGACCAGGATCGCATTTCCATTCGAGAAGGATTTCTGTTTGTTCATCCCAACCGCTCAGCTGTCTAAGCTCGTAGACTCGGAAAGTATTCCCCAGCAAAGAAGCCAATGGTTCAGACAGGCGGGCGCCTCAGCATTGGCAGTCCTCAGACTTTATATCATTTGCATTTGTAGTTTCTTTTCTGTTAGTTACTACTTGCTTTTAAGCATTGTATGTTTCGAATGGTGATAATAATAAAGTGACTATGCATTTTTCTGAATTAATCATGTCGTTGTCGCTCATTTACTGCATTGCACTGACACTTGCATTTTTATTCACTCCACTTCATCACTGTGACTAGCAAAGATTGGAGGGAGGATGACGAAACTAAACTCATGACCGATGATCGGATGTTTTTAGATAAGACCGTACCGATGACGTACAAGGCATTGTTTCAAATCCCCAAACACTGGAGATATAAGGAGTTAGTCCCTTGTTAACCACTTCGAGCCAGGAAGTAGAAGTTTTTTTGGACTTTTAAAAAAAAACCTCACATCTTAACCCGGGGCAGGGTAGTTGTTAGTTAGCTTGACCGAGCATTCAAGTCTTACAGAGGAGTGTTGTCTTTCGAGGACCAAAATCAGTTTACACCTTTCAAGAGGTCAAATCTCATCGATCAGGAGTGAGACAGTTACAATCCTTTCGGAGCAATCAAGACAACCAGTGTCACACGACTTTGTTCCAAAAGAAAGAAATAAGAAAGCCCGCTAAGTAAAGAGAAAGAAAAAGCTGGGAAAGCTAATACTTAGGCAAAAATCAGGGCATCCCGCTGGACTTTAAAATAAAAAATCAAAAAGAACTCAAAAGGAGTCAGTCCAGGCAAAAATTAGGGAACCAAAAGAACGAAAAAGAAGGGATCAATAGAAAACTTTCCCCAGCAAGTCACAAAGTCGTGTACACAGACACCGAAAACGAAAAGGAGTAACTGTCACTCCGAAAAACCCTGTGAATTCCTTAATTTTGGTTCTTACCATTCAACATACTTCTTGAAGAGGCGAGCGCTTGTGCCAGGTTAACTGAACCTTAGGATCGGAGATCATCACGTAGACGGGGTGGGTACAAATCAAAATTTGAGCCAAATATCCTTTGTTTCACGAACCGTGAACCCGACCACGATACAACCCTTAAAAGACCTAATTGAGGTAGGGTTATTCTGAAGCGCATTACGATAAGGTTGAGTAACCTGACTCCTTCTTGACTTGCTAGTCACACCCTTGTTGTATTTTCACTGACCACGTAAGCACTACGTTTGAACTTTGTTTCATTCGTCACTCACAATCATGACATGTAAATGAGTGACAGCTCAAATTTTTTCAAAATCTGCATAACCATTGCATTAAGATTACCATTCGTAAACAGACGATTCTAATTGCAGGTTAGTAGTTGGCATGAGAGAAATTCCATCAGGGAATAATCGAGCAGGACTGAGTAATTCAGTAGTCTGAACCAGAATGGTGTATGTTGTGAAGACCTATGAATCCGGGGCATTGACTTCCAGTAAGTTCAGTATCAGTTAGTCTGAGGACAAGTCCCGAAGCTTCAGTTGATCAGGGGCAATTATACAGAGCGTGGAGATTTGAAAGCAGATACTTCAGGTGGATAATCAGATCGGGTTAAGTCGCTAGAACGCTCATTCAGGGGCAAGTCAGTTCAGAGAGTGTTGGAACCAACTGGGTTGATAGGGGTCTAATGGAGATTGAATTCTGTTGTCGTATAGATACCGGGGCAAATATTCTCGGAGTCTTCTCGTAGCAAGCTGTTCAGAGCAAGTACTCCCAATAGCTAGATTGGGGCAAGTTGAGTGTACTGGGGGCAAGTTGTTCAAAGCCAATCTTTTTATCCCCAGCTGAGTGTACTGGAGCAAGTTATTCAAGCCAGTTTGTTTATCCCTAGCCAGAGTTAAGTATCGGGGAATCATGTCATTACCCTTATCAAAAACCTTAACATTTCCGAAAAGGCCGTGTTGTCGTTGGATCATTGACCTGCAGTTAAACCTGTTGCGTGTCAGTAACCAGTTGTTTCCAAAGTCCAGTTCTCGCCTGGCAAACCGGTAACCAGTTCTCGTCTGGCCCGCCTTTTCGTAAGCATCAGTTCCCGTCTGGTGCAGTTTATTGTAAGCATCAGTTCTCGTCTGGTGCAGTTTATTGTAACCAGTTCTCGCCTGGTCACCGTTTCTTCAAGTGTTGTATCAGTTCTTGCCTGGTACATGTCATCGCGTAATCAGTTCTCGTCTGGTCGTCGTGTGTTTTAACCTATGTGTTATACCAGTTCTCGTCTGGTGTACGTCAGCTTTCAGCCAGTTCTCGCCTGGTTGTCTATGCCTCAGTCTGTTATCCAGTCAGCCCCGTCTGATGTTCAAAACACAAAAATCAGTTTTTGTTCAATTTTTTCGATAACCTATTTTCCTATCAGTTCTCGTCTGGTAGTCTACTCTTGAATGCTAATTCTCGTCTAGTATTTTCCATATCTTCCACTGTGTACATAATCCGTGTTTACCCTAAACCAGAAAAAAAACAAAAACCTAAAGGTATCTGACACAGTAATTCCCAATGACTCGCATGTTGTCTTATTCCCCGGTACGAAGCTCGACGGATACCATGGCTCAGAGTAATGTTTGAGTTCCTTTTGGATGTTGTTAAATCAGAATTGCTACGCTTCAACAGATGAAAATTGCTTATTATCCCCGGAAGAGTCGAGAATGTATTTTACCCCGCGTCAGAGTAGGATCAGGAGTATCTCCGGCAGATTAAGATTGATATCCTTGATAGTAGGGGCATTTCCAGCAGTGTGCTGCGCGCAATCAATCCCAGCTCGGGTCAATCCCCGCAGAGCAAAATCAGTTGCCCATGGTTTGAAGGGAGCATCCCCAAGCAGAGTTGTTTTCTTTCCCCAGTGAAGTCACCAAGCAGGGTTGCCTTTCCCTTTCTCCAGCAGGACGGGTATCCCCAGCGGATTTGATTTCCCATTTCCAGCATTTATTTTGCTGAGATGGTTCCGTGACGTCGGGTCATCCCCAGTAGAGTTGACGTCTACCTTCGGCATTTATTTTGCCAAGCGGTTTTCAGACCTGGTGTTCTCTGGCAGTTCGAGCCTGCATTAGCATTTGCATATATAGTCATTGCATCTATCAAACATATAGCATATCCATGCCGTCTGGGCATCGCATTTTCAAACAAAACGCATAGCATTTCCATGTCATATAGGGCATTGCATCATTCTCAAGCATACGCATGTCGAAACATGGACCAGGATGGTTACCTATTGGATTTCGAATTTGTTCACCTGCAGAGTTGTGTGGTTCAGCTTATCTTCTCCCCCAGCGGAGTGGTTCTTCATATTTGGTCGTTACGTCAGCATCGGAAAAAACAACAACAAAGATTGACATATATCAAGCTCTTCTGAAGCTGCCGCCTTCGTCAGAATAGGTGCCAGGCAGTTCAATTCAGAATTCCCCAGGAGAGTTTCCTCAGGTTCGCCGTGAACCAGGAGTCGACACAAAAAAAGATCCCATGACAGATGGGAAGGTGTTTGCTTTGCGAAGCATTATTTCAATACTTGTGGCGTCACACAGGTGTTGAAAAGGAGAAGAAAATTTACCAGAAATTGACCAGTTGTTGCCGTGACAACAAAACTTCAGTTTATTGGAGGCTATTCCTCAAGCAGCTTTGCAGTATATTCCCGCGGTCGGCAAATTTCAGGGTTCCATTTGTATTCAACCGTCATATACCTTTGAATGTTTGAAGGCTGAGCGCTCTTCAACCATTCAGGTCCAAGCCGCTTGAATAGGGGCAGCTGTTGCACCCCAAAATTTGACCAACCGGGTCTCGTATTTGGTCCTATGTTTCGACGCAGGACCGCATTCGCATCTGCATATGGCATACAGTGCATTTTTCATTTGTTTTGATTTTATCGGGATCACAGCTCTCGTCTCGCGTCTCAGGTGTTTTTTAATCAGTTTAGATAGGTAGAATCGTATTTTTGGGATATTTCGGTGCCCGTTTATTTTTACCGGTTATTTTGGGGCGCTCTCGCGGTGTTATGTGTCGTTCGGTGCTTATTTTGTTCCTCTGGAAATTATTGTGATTTTTCTGGTTTTTATTGGCCATTTTTAGGGTTTAAATAGTTTTAAATCATTTTTTTAGCATTTTTTAGAATATTAATAGGATTTTAATAGTTTTAATTCTTTTTAAATAGATTTTTAATCATTTTAGGATTTAATAGATTTTTTAGCATTTTTTAGAATATTAATGGTTTTTAAATAGTTTTAATAGCTTTTTAATCTTTTTTTAATACAGATTTTTCCTTATTAAATAAATAGTTTTTTTTAGGATATATTGTTTTAGAATAATAAATAATAGGGTTAATAGAAATTAAATGTTTTTTAATTTTAGATATAAATAATATAGATTGATTTTTGAATATATTCTTTTAGATAGTATAGAATTTAATGGCATTTTTAATATAGAAATAAATAGATTTTTCTTTTATTTTCTTTTATAGAATTTAAATAGAAAACTTACTAGGGATTTAATAAATTTTGAATTAGTGGGTTATTAGATTTTTCTGAGGTTTATTAGAGTATTAGGTTAGTTCTTTTGTTAGGTTTAATTGAGATCTTGTTAGATATTAATTAGGTTAATCATCAGTTAGTTAGTTAATTAGGATTAGATGTTAATTAGATTTTTAATCTTGTTTTTCAGTTTTTTCTGAGTTTTTGGAATTATTTTCGTTGGGGCCCAATTCATTCAGCAAGGCCCAAATTCGCAGGGTCCAAGTTTCCATCAAAGTCCAGTTTTTCCAGCATTGTCTAGAAGCTTCCAGAGCGTTCCAGCAATTCTCAGTGGTATAAAGCTTCGTAGCCACGTGTTCAACAAGAGAGGACCGACGTTACTTCACGCCATCACGCCACGCCATCTCACACACTCCCCCTCACTCTGCCACGACGCCAAGTGGCATACATGCAACCTTCCCCTCCACTAACCAGTGCCACATGTCTCTTTCTCCTCTCACCGGAATCCTCACCTGTTGCATGGCCGGCGGCCATGCAACCTCCGCAACAACCCGCCAGCGACAACCCTAACGCCCTCCGGCCACCGTAACCACCCGCCGGAAAACTGAAATTTCCAGATCTTCATCTTCCTTCTCTAAACCTTCATCTTCTCCGATCAGCTCAACCACCGTTCATCAACAATCACCATCGTGTTCCTCAGTTTTCTCCAGAAAACGCCCAAGTTCGCCAAGATCCAAGATCTTCCAACCGTTTCCAGAAAGATGTCAGACTTAATCATCAACTTCATCCAATCTCCATGAAGCCTCAACGAGTTCTTCCACCACTTCAGTAGATCTCCATGGATCTTCAACATTCAACTGGCTACCGAGATCTCCATGATCTTCATCGGTTCTTCATCGTGTTCATGGATCTTCAAACGTTTTTCCAGAGTTCGCCTAGATCTACTACACGTCCTCAGATCTTCAACGTGTTCATCCACTGGATCTTGCATTTTTCCAGATCCTTCGAAGATCTTCGAACAAGCCTTCATAGAGTTCATCAGCGTTTCCAGATCTTCCTCGAGATCACCGTTCGTCATCATTCTTTCATCAAGATGCATCCACCGGCCACCACCGTTTTCATAAACCATCCAAGGGACTTCAATAATCTTCACGTCTTCATCAACAACGATTCGTCCAACATCCATCAAACTTCCGCTATTTTTCTTTATCTGTTCCATCGGTGATGATGTTTGTACGTTTTGAAACTGAGCGGAGAGGGATAGAAGATTGAAGGAAGATTGAGCGAGGTTGAGGATGAATTAAGATGAGAGGGAGAACAGAGAGAGGTCGGAGACGGAGAAAGGAAGGAGGTTGACGACGGCGCTAGGTTGAAAGAGAAGGGAAGTGTTGAAACCTAGGGTTTCAGAAGGTGAAAGGAGGGAGGAAGAGATCAGGCTGGAGAGATTGGGCCTCGGGGCCCAATTGCATTTTTGGATTTTCCCCCCATCCGTTTTTGAGCAAACACCCCCTCCGTGTGTTTTTTTGGACTCTGGGCCTGAGCCCATATGACAATTGCCAGACACACCCTCGTTTCAACTCCACACCCCTCATCCCACGTTTTTCTGGCTGAGGCCAGCAACTGGGCTGGGCCCAGTTACAGTTTTTTTTATTTTCTGTTACTCCCCTTTGTAACTGTTACCCCCCCTCTTGTATTTTTGTTTTCTTATTTTCTTTGTTTAGAAAAAGAAAAGAAAAGAAATATCATAAAAAAAGAAAGAGAAATACTGATGAAAAGTGAAAAAGTATATTCAAAAAATAGTAGAAAAAGAAATATTGAAAAAGGATTTGAAAAAAGGAAAAAGAAAAAGAAATATTGACAAATAATAAAAAGAAATGTGAGAAAATATTATGAGAAAAATAGAGAAAATATATTTTGAAAAAAGAAAAAGGAGAGAAATACATAGAAAAAATATAGAAAAATATGGAAAAATACTTTGAAAGAAAGGAGAAGATAATTGAAAGAAAAAAGGAGAAAATGATTGGAAAAGAATAAAAAAATATTAGTATAGACTTAATATTTTTTAGAGTGCATCTTTTTCATATTCTTTTACCATTTTAGGATAGTTTAGAAGCCCACTTGTTAGGGGGATATTTTCCATTCGATTTTTTAGGATAGGATAGGATAGTATTTCCTAGGAGATTTATTTTCAGTATTCGATCATTGTAATCATTTTTTCAGAGATCAATAAAACGAGATTTGAGCTGTGGTCCCGATAGTAGCCGAACTACAGCTGCTCTGATTTCTCGTACCAGACGAGAATATGTAGGCATAGGATGCGATATCCTAGCGAGCATACTAACAACTGACTTTCTGCTCTCTCGCTGCTGTGCGATCGAGACTTCCCCGCTGACGACTAATTGATACCCTTTTTTGCTCGAGGGCATTTGAGACCAAGCCATAGTTTTGCCCATAGGTCCCCGAACCTTTGAAGCCAGTTGATTTTCTCACTGCTGTGTGAGAATACCCTGTTTAGCCGTAGTTAGCCTGAACTACGTAAAGCTCTGATCTTCCATGCAGTGTGGAAGTACGTAGGCACAAGACGCGAGGTCTTGGCTAGCCAATTTTCCCTGTAGTCCCGAACTACGTTGACTCTGACTTTCTCCCTTGAGAATACGTAGGCATAGAGTGCGACGCTCTATCGAGTCAATTCCCTTCCGTTTAGATTTAGCAGCCGTAGATAGATTGTTTTGAATCCTTTAGACAACCTAAGCAAGCGTGGATCCCGTCGAGTACGACGGACGTGAGGGGTGCTAATACCTTCCCCTTGCGTAACCGACTCCCGAACCCAGGTTTTGGTTGCGATGACCATACCTTTCCCCGTTTTTTGCGAGGTTTACTTCGAGCGTTTCCTTTCCCTCCGTTGGGATAAATAACCCACGGTGGCGACTCTCCTGTCAGCCGGCGCCGATTTTCGCAGTAGCGACACCCACCGGCGTGCGTACCAAATATGCCTTCATGGACCTCTTCCATGAGCATACTCGCTTCTTTCTCATCTACACATCTCAGTAGCATGAGATTGTGGTTTCTTTTGTACAAAACTCCATCAGGATTGAGATAAAAATTTCTAGACAGCCTCCTCAGAGTCTTCTTATCTTGGGTTGACGCTCCCGCAGGATACTCCTTAGTCATAAGGAAGGTCTGGATATCATGGAACCATGGCTTGTCGTCGGAGGCTTCCTCGATTGCAAAGACAAATGCATGTCTATCAAGACGAGAAAGGACAATTCTTGGAGCTTCATTCCAAAAATTGACTTTATACATTGAAGCTAATGTGGCTAAGGCATCAACCATCTGATTCCCAGCCCTGGGCACATGATGGAGTTCCACTCGATCAAAGAACGTAAGCAGCCTTCTGGCATAGTTCATGTACGGCACCAAATTTGATTGGCGAGTCTCCCACTCCCCTTTAATCTGGTTAATCACAAGCGCCGAGTCACCATATACATCTAGGTTCTTGATTCTCAAATCAATTGCTTCTTCTAGACCCATGATGCATGCTTCGTACTCCGCTTTGTTATTGGTGACCGGAAACGTCAGTCTCGCAGTAAACGGGATGTGGGATCCATGGGGAGTCGTGATGATCGCCCCAATGCCACTTCCATAAGAGTTAACTACCCCGTCAAATATCAATTTCCATTGGGATTTCCTATCTGGCCCCTCGTCGGGCAACGGTTCATTGCAATCTTTCGCTTTGAGAAACATGATATCCTCATCAGGGAATTCAAATTTCATCGGCTGATAATCCTCGATCGGCTGTTCGGCAAGTTACTCAGACAATACGCTTCCCTTGATGGCCTTTTGGGAAACATACTAAATGTCATATTCCGTCAACACCATTTGCCATCTGGCAATCCTGCCTGAAAGCGCTTGCTTCTCGAAGACGTACTTGATCGGATCCATCTTCGAAATTAGCATGGTGGTGTGATTGAGCATGTACTTTCGTAAACATTTGGCAGCCCAGGCTAGTGCACAACACGTTTTCTCCAGCATCGAGTAACGAGATTCACATTCTGTGAACTTTTTACTCAAGTAGTAAATGGCATGCTCCTTTCTGCCCGTCTCGTCGTGCTGACCGAGAACACACCCCATACTATTCTCAAGAACTGTCAAGTACATGATTAAAGGTCGTTCGGCCACTGGGGGTATCAACATTGGAGGTTCCTGTAGATACTGTTTTATCTTATCGAATGCCTTCTGGCAATCCTCGTTCCAGATAATCGCCTGATTTTTCTTTAGTAGTTTGAACATCGGTTCACACGTGGCCGTGAGCTGAGAGATAAACCTTGCAATGTAGTTTATCCTGCCCAGTAAACCACGAACTTCTTTTTCTGTTTTTGGCGCTAGCATTTCTTGTATTGCTTTTATCTTCACAGGATCAACCTCGATTCCTCTTTCGCTCACGATAAACCCCAGTAGTTTTCCGGACCGTACTCCGAAAGTACACTTGTTAGGATTCAGCCTCAACCTGAACTTCCTAAGCCTCTCAAAAAGCTTCAGCAAATTGACCAGATGTCCCTCCTCCGTTTGGGACTTCGCAATCATGTCATCAATATAGACTTCAATCTCATGATGAATCATATCATGAAATAAAGTAACCATTGCTCGTTGGTAAGTGGCCCCTGCGTTCTTCAGACCGAAAGGCATTACCTTGTAGCAAAATGTTCCCCAGGGCGTGATAAACGTAGTTTTCTCCATGTCCTCCGGCGCCATCTTGATCTGATTGTAGCCGGAGAAGCCATCCATGAACGAAAATACGGAGAACTGAGTTGTATTGTCGACCAACACATCAATATGAGGCAGCGGGAAATCATCTTTAGGGCTCGCCCTATTCAAATCCCGATAATCGACGCACATTCGTACCTTACCGTCCTTCTTCGGTACAGGCACTATGTTGGCGACCCACGGAGGGTAAGTAGTGACCGCTAAGAAGCCAGCATCAAGCTGCTTCTGCACTTCTTCTTTGATCTTAACGGCCATATCCGGTCGCGTCCTCCTAAGCTTCTGCTTGACGGGAGGACAATCTTCTCGCAGCGGCAAGTGGTGGACCACGATGTCAGTGTCAAGTCCGGGCATATCTTTGTATGACCAAGCAAAGATGTCACTATACTCTCTTAGCATCTCGACCAATCTCTGCTTGACATCACTCTGCAATGCAGCCCCTATCCTGACATTCCTGACTAGTTCTTCAGAACCCAGATTCACAATCTCGATCTCTTCTTCGTGAGGCAGAATAACTTTCTCTTCTTGTTTCAACAAGCGGGCCAACTCTTCGGGAAGGTCTTCGTCTTCATCAATCTCTTCTTCAGCTTGATAGATCGGGCAATCGAAGTAGAAGTGAGTCGTAGAAGGTCCAGAGTCGATGTCATCTGCTATGTGGATCCTGTAATAACAAGGGTTAAGCTTAAAACAAGGATATGCAGGTTAGCATAAACCCCATTGCCATTTTATTGTTTTTCAAAACAAATATAAAACAGGAATAACAGAGATCACAACATTTGAATACGAAGAAAAACGCCTTTTGATTTATTGATAAAATGCATGTACATAATTGTCGCTACTGCGAAAATCGGCGCCGGCTGAACAGAAGAGTCGCCACCGTGCGTTATTTATCCCAACGGAGGGAAAGGAAACACTCGAAGTAAACCTACCGCAAAGACGGGAAAGGAATGGTCGTCGCAACCAAATCCTGGATTCGGGAGTCGGTTACGCCAGGGGAAGGTATTAGCACCCCTCACGTCCGTCGTACTCGACGGGATCCACGCTTGTTTTCTAGTACGGATTGTTATTCTATCTATTCTACAGGTCTGGGGTTAAAAGAAAATAAAATGACTCGGCAAAGTATCGCACTTTATGCCTACGTATTCCCATCTGGAACGAGAAATCAGAGTCAACGTAGTTCGCCTACCTACGGGAAAGGAGGGGGAACGTTGCTCGCTAGGATATCGCATCCTATGCCTACGTACTTTCATACAACATGAAAGATCAGAGCAAACGTAGTTCGGGCTTTGGAAGACACAAATTTGTTTGTTTATCTTTTATCCTTCTGAAAAAGGTTTTCTCCTGATTACGGGTCCAAGCGGACAAAAATGACACTTTGATTGGTTTTCAGTCTTTTACGCAAGAACTGTCTTTTATTGATGTTTGACCTCTTATTGTATTTTTTTGATTGTTTTGAGATAGAAGAGAAAGAACTCTAAAACTAGGGTTAAAATGGGAATCAAAATCTACCCTAATGTTGTCATGCATGGATTAGAGCCTAATGTCTGTCATATTCCTCTCTTGCGCAAAGAGAAACAGAGATCCTAGGGGATAAACGGAAAAGAAACAACATATATACAGTAAAGCAGTAAAATGCATGAGATGCAGCAATACAAGCGAGGCAAGGGAGTCCCACTCAACCTCGAACCTGAAAAACAATAGGCAAAGTGAAACAACTTCACTTCAAACCTAAGGGGAAAATTAACAAACAATACATCAAAGAAAATAAAAACCCCAAACCCAGTTCTGACAGCCCACCAGCTCCTACAATAGCAGCTCTGAACAAACATCAAACTCTAACAATTGATAAACAGCAAAAACAGTAACATCTTCAAGTGAACCCCAAAGTCAAGCTCCAATGATACCCAAGCTACAATAAGCTTCCATCTCCAAGAAATCAACAAGCTTAAGCAAGCACAGAATCTCAAACAATTGACAGCATCAGACAACAGATAGCTCCAGACAGCAGTAAAACCCTAATTCACCAGTTGCACAGCTCTGACAGCACAAGCTCCTCCTTCTTCAATCTTCAATCCACCAGGTCTTCTTCTACAAGCTTCTTCCTTCAAGGTAAGCACTCCAGCAAAGAATCGATTTATCAGGATAAATTGAATGTCAAACAGTTCATTGACAACCAAAGGAAGTCTATGAACAGTTGACATTGTAACAGACTGTTTCCCTCAAAGTTCTACCTCCTAGATAAAACCACTTATCCCTCCAAAGGAGGGATGTTAATATCATGGAGGGAATTTTAATCATTGAGAAGAATGGAAGCAAAGGAAGCTATCCATGTTTATGAAGGAATTTGTTCTATTCTAAGGCTTTACCTATCTCCTATCTCCTATGCCTTCAATCAACTCCCAGCACCAACAATCTTCAAGCTTCAACATTTGATTATCATCTTCAATCTTCTCTTTTGATGTCTTCATGCCCCCTAAGCTAAAGCCAATCCCCATACCCCATATCAAAGCCCAAAAGCCCAAGCACACAATTAAAAACCCAAGTGGGAACACCAAACGAACACTCCATTTGTAAAATATACTAAAAATAGCAATATAGTATTTAAAATTCTAAGATTTATTCTAAGGGGATTTCTACACCTACCCTACATACCCTATATGTCCCAAAACCTAATTCATGCTAAAAACCCCAAAAGCAAATGTTAGAATGCACATATGTTGAGTTTGAAACCCTAATGATACTAACCTAATGTTTTCTAATCAAAACTAATCAAGATTAATCCACAAAAAGGTGGAATAATTCTCTAAGGGAACCTATACTTCTAATTTAATCAACCCAACGAGAATCAACTCAAAACTATTCACCAATTGGTCACAAGAAAATTTACAAAAACATGTATCAAATGTACAAAATTAAAGAAATTGATAAAATGGGAAAAATCAAATTAAATTGAAAAATGGGTGAATATGAAATTTATTATTTTCATAAAATCACAAATAAATCCAAGATCATGGAGGTATTTTTGAAATATTTTTCTGATAAATTTTGGATTTATTATGATTTATTATGTAAACTATGTGCAAATAAAATGAAATGAAAATTCAATTAAAATTGGAAAAGACAGGGGGTGGCAAAAGCAGTTTTCCACTTTAGAACTACATTGGGCCCAAGAGGGATGGTGCTGGCAGCAAACGCACTAGGCCCACAGTCATTCCAGAAAACTAAAAAAACCAAGACTGGAAAAAAAAGAAAGGGGGGCGCGAATAGCACAAATTCACCTTGCATATTCACATTGGGCTTTAGACGGGAGGTGCGAATAGCAACAGGGCCTAGGGCCCAGAACACCACACGGATGGGAGAGGGGTAAGAATGAGAAACATGGAGTATGGTCAGCAATCCGAAATGGGCCTAATGCCCCAACTCAATCCACACTCAACCTCAGCATTAGTAAACCCTAAACAAAATTCTCCTAACTCTCCCTCTCCACTACCTCTGTTCATCGTTCTTAAACCTTGACGGTGCTCCAACTACTCTCTGAACCTCTCTCAAACACACAAAGTCCTTTCGTTCATCAATCCAACACACCTGAGCCCCAAACTTGCAGTTCCACTCAATCCTAATCTAAACTCGCCTCACAAAATCATTCAAACTCTCACTAAATGCCTTGACCTAATTCCACTTCAACACCTAACAATCACAAAACCTAAATCTCCAGCTAACTAACCAGCTATGGATGCGTAATAAGTTAAGGAAGAAGAAACGAAAACATGGAGAATTCTACCGAAGATGTATTGACGTACGATGATATGGAGATTCGCTGGAGAAATGCTAGGAAGATCTATGGATAATGAAGATCCCTGAACTTTGACGAAAAACTGAAAAGGTCCGTTGAAGAACACGCGATGAAGTTCTTGAATCTGGGATGCGCTTCTGAAGATCCTTGAGCAAATCTGGAGAAATCTTGAATCCTGAAGATGGTTGATGAAAGACGATGAAGATTGGCGATCTGATGAAGATCGGATGATTTTGTTGATGATCGCTTTCTGGGAATCGAGGAGTTTCTGGGGAGTTTGGGAAGAAACGATGAAGTTTCCGGTGAGGAGTAATTTTCCGGCGATGATGAAGGGAGGATGATCAGTGAGGATTGATGTTGAGAGGAGAAAAAAACTGGGAAAAATGTAGTTTCCGGCAGTCTCAACAGACTCCGGTGACTGTTACGGCGGAGTAGGAAGGTGGCTGCATGGCCGGCGGCGAAGGGGGCCGGCGGGTAGTCACGTGGCAGAGGGAGGAGGGAGGGAAGGACACGTGAGAGTGGAGAGAGAGGAGAAAGAGACGCGTGGGTGGTAGGTGGCGGGTTCAGAGAGTGTGTGAGAGTGAGGTGGCTGAACTCTGGGACGTACGCGTGGCAACACCTTTATAGGACACCTGGCAGAAATTCTGGACTTCTGATTTGGGCTCAATTAATGGATAAAAAGCCCACTGGACTAAATTCTGATTAAACTCTAAAACAAAATTAAAACTGAAAAAAACCCAATTAATCTAAAACGAAAATTAAAAATAAAACCTAATTAAAATCTATCATTAATCCTAATTAATCCTAAAACGAAAATTAAAAATAAAATCCTAATTAATCTATTAAAAAAAACAGAAAAACATTATTTAATATCTAAAAACTATTTGAAAAATCTATTTAAATCTGAAAAAAAATCAAATAAAATCTAAACATTTAACCTCTATTTTTAAAATCCATTCTTATTAAATTTGAAAAAAAAACAATTAAAATCTAATAACATCTAAAAACATTACTATCTATTTAAAAAAATCTATTCTTATTAAAAGAAAAATAATATCTATTTAAAAAAATATTAAAAGGAAATTGATATCTAAAAAAACTTAAAATCTATTAAATCTCTAAAGAAAGAAAGAAACCAAAGAATATCTATTTAAAACTCTAAAAATTATTAAAAAAAATCTATTAAAATCTATTAAATCTCTAGAAATATCTATTTATCTATAGGAAAATATCTAAAATCTATTAAATTCTATTAAACTCTATTAGAAAAAATCTAGAAAAATCTATTTAAATGCATTAAAAAATTGGAAAAATAAAAGAAAAATCCTAAAAAATGCTAGGAAGCCGATTAAATCGGTTGGAGAACAATTGCGCAACCATAGCGAAACCCGGGCACTGAGATGGCCTGAAAACACAGGGAACGAGCACCAATTCTCAAAATACGCTTATTCAAACCGACCTGAACTGCCTGAAACGCCAGGGGCTGCAATCCCAATAAAATCGATCTGACTGAGAAAAACGCAATGCATGCAGTATGCGAATGCGAATGCAAAATGTGTCGAAACATAAACCAGATATGGGGACCGGTTGGTCAAATTTTGGGGTGCAACAGCTGCCCCTATTCAAACGGCTTGGACCTGAAGGGTTGAAGAGTAAACAACCTTCAAACATTCAAAGGTGGAAGACGGTTGAATACAAAATAAACCCGAAAAATTGCCAACCGCAGAAATAAACTGCGCACTTGCTTGGGGAACACCATCCAGAGAACTGAATCCAATTATTATGGCAACAAAAATGATTAATCACCTGACAAAGAGGTTTGACTTTAGCCCCCAGTTACTTGTGTGACACCACAGATAACAAACCCGAAGGTTGGATCAACATGCACTTGATCACCTCCCATCGTCTAATGATAGACGGAGACGCCATCCCGCAGGAAAACCGTATCCATACTCACATCGCCTAAGGATAGACGGAAAGACACCGTCCCGAAGGAAAACAATATCCATACTCACATCGTCTAAAGATAGACGGAAAGACACCATCCCGAAGGAAAACAATAACCATACTCACATCATCTAAAGATAGACAGAAAGACACCATCCCGAAGGAAAACCATATCCATACTCACATCGTCTAAAGATAGACGGAAAGACACCATCCCGAAGGAAAACCATATCCATACTCACATCGTCTAATGATAGACGGGAAGAAACCATCCCGAAGGAAAACAGTTAGCGGAAAGAGAACCATATTCATCACCACCCATCAAATTTCAGAATCCTCTCGTCTACAGGAATTGATGGAAAGAACAATATCTTCAAAGGGGCTACATCATCAATAAGGATTGACAGGAAGAAAAACCACCTCCAAAGAGCCATGTCGTTGATAAGGATCAACAACTAGGAAAACCAAACATTCTTCGAAGAGCCTCGACGTCAATAAGGATCAACGGTCAGAAAAACCTTCTTGAAATGTCATCTCGTCCAATAAACAGAAAGAACGCCGACATCTGAAAGATCGCCTTGAAACCTCTCAACGTCTAAAGATAGACGGAGAAAACCACTTGCTGGAGAAACACATCATCAATAGGAATTGACGGGAAGAGAAGTCTGTCAATATCAGACGACTGATGAGTAGAGCATAACCGTTGTATGATATGAGAATCGAACACCAAAGAGCTGTCTGAATAAAGCTGCTGGATAAATGCCCCTGAACTGATTACAGAGTACTTCATGTTGCCACTGAAGGCTGATAGAAAAACTGGCTTATGCTTCGTATGCATATACGTATGTTTGAATTTTTCTATGGCGTAATGCTCCATATGGGATGAAAATGCTACGCATTTGAGGATGAAATGCAAGTATAATGCAAATATGATGATATATGCAAATGCAAATGCAGGCTCGGGTCGCTTGAGAAATTGGATACAGAAAACCGCTTCAGCAAAATAAATGCTAAAGACAAAGCCAACTCCGCTGGGGATAACCAGGCATCACAAAATTATTCCAGCAAAATAAATGCTGGAAAAGTGAAGCCAACTTTGCTGGGGAATAACTGAATGTGCCAAGCATGATTGGACTTCTGTCAGGGATAGCTTACCCGTGCCAATGAAAATTGGACTTGCGCTGGGGAAAACAGACGGAGTCTTCCTGCGTACCAATGAATATTGGATTTTGAAACTGATGCGCCAACACGGATTGGGCCGCACAATGATTGCCAATAGGGATTGGACTTCCTGAAAATTGCCAATAAGGATTGGGCTTTGGGCTATCCGTGATGGGTCATATATGATTGACACTGAACAATATCCTGTCTGAATTCATAGGTTTTCTGGTGGAAGAGTCACGGGTCGGTAACACGACTTCCCGACATTCGCCTCAAACTTGAAGATTGGTTGAATCTGCTCGAGTAGCTCTGAGTAACTCTAATGACACGGAGAAGAACAATTCCTTCGCTTCTGATATGCCCCAGCTTGTGGGACCTCTGTGGGGATAGTCCTCAAAAGGAAATCTGAAAATCTGTACCCTGATGGTCTGATATGAAATGCCCCAGCATTCTGAACCTCGGAAAAATGCTTCAAATCAAATGCCTCTCGAATAAAGAATAACTTTCGCGCTCTTAGGATGGCCTGCCCCTGTCTGCAATGACTTTGCCCCTGATTGGTTGATTCGGTATAATGGCTCTAGCTACGAGAGATTTACCGAATCTCGACCTAATTGCCCCGGAATAACGACTTTGGATGGCTGACCTGACTAGGGATCACTTGATAATAGCTTGCCCCGGCTCTCGGAACATTCGGGCATCCCGCACTCTATCCTGATCAGACTTTCCACTGTAGGAAACTTTCCTGCTGTCAAGCGCTTACTCGCAAGTAAAATAAGTTGTTCTGCATAAAAGATATATTAATGCAATGCATATGACAGTTTTAACATCCAATCTGTTCACTGGAAAAATGGAAAAAACCGTTTAAGACACATAATGCACAAATCATTTATCAAAATATCGACACAGTACCAACATGGTAAGAAGAACCCTTTTAGAAGTCAGCTTCGACGCGATCTTTACCGACGTATGCCTTCGAAACAACCGTGCTTCAATTAGGACTTTTGAAGGTTGTAACGTGGTCAGGTTCACGGTTTTGAAAAAAAGGATAAAGGCTCAAATTTTAATTTCAACCCACCCATTCTCCTTGATGTTCTCCGATCCTACGTTCAGCTAATTCGACCTGAGCGCTCACCTCTTAGAGGTTGAAATATAGGAATGATAGTTCGAGAAACTATGATTTTTTTGGAGTGACAGCCACTCATTCTTCGTCTTTGACACTTGGGGTCACACGACTCGTATTTCATTTGAGGACTTTTCTTTTGTAATCCTTTTCATCTTTTCTTTCCCTAACTTTTTCCTGGACTGACTCTTTTGAGTTTTTTTTTTATTTTCAAGTCCAGCGGGATGCCCTTATTTTTGCCTAAGTCGTTTGTTTTCAATTTTTGACTTAGCGGGCTTTTGATTCTTTTTCCTTCCCTTTTTTTTTGAACAAGTCGTGTGACACTGGTTGTCTGGCTCTTTGGGGAATAATGTGACTGTGTCACTCCTGACGCTTAACCATTGTGGCTTTTTAGGCACGACCTATAGAGGTGTGATTGATCCTCGAACGGACACTTCTTTTGCAATTTGGACGCTCGGTCAAATTAGCTAACACCTACCCTGCCCTAGGTTGAGATTGAGGGCTTTTCGTTTTCAGAAAGAACTCCTACTACTAGGCTCAAAGGGGTTAACAAGGGATTATCTTCCTTATGTCTCCGGTGTTTAGGGATTTGAAACAATGCTTGTACATCATCAGCAGGTTTTATTTCAAAGGCATACAATGTCGGAAGCTTGCATGTCGTTCTTTTTCGTCATCCTCCCCGGATTCCGCTTAACCAAGCGTTGGATATCTGTAAAAATCAATTAGTGAACACGAATGGATTTAATCAAAACATGCATACTCATTTCATTATCATCAATTGAATGAAAACAACAAGTTTTACAAACAAGATTTCAATTTAACAAGAAAGAAACTATAGACATAAAGAAATGACAAGATGAAACACAGGAAAACGTCATCTTCCGAGAACCGGGCTTTCACATCTGACTTGCTGCTGAACCAGCCATCTTCAAAGTTGCCTATTGAGACCATACTGCTTAAAACGGATGTCGGGTGAATTGCCTTTCTGACTTCATTCGGCTTTGTCTAGCACGCATGTTTGACCGATAACGATAAGGATGCTGACTCTGGGAAGAAGTTGACGTCTGTTGCGAAGACTGGACAGATTGTTGACTTTGATCAGTCGAACCACTTGGAGATCGAGTCTGAATTATCAGGGACTCCTTCTGTTCAAGCGCTTTCATCCTCAGGCTTGGTCTAGGCAGCAACTGAGGACAGGGGGATTCTGACACCAATGATTGCAGAATATACTTCTGATCTACGGCAGCTTCGGAACGTCCACCATTTTAGCACCAACTGGGGTAAGACCATTAGGTACAATTACGCCGCCCAGCGTGAGTTCAATAACTTTTGCGTCAATCAAGTCCTGAACGTTGTGCTTAAAAGCGTGACAACTTTCCACATCATGTCCGGGTGCCCCGGAATGAAATTCACATTGCTTACTAGTGTCATACCCATAAGGAAGCGTTGTTCCTGTGAGTGGGGCCAATGTTCTTTTTTCAACCAACTTCAAACTCAATAAAGTTTGAAAGAGCTTAGCATACGTTGAAGGCGGCGCCTCAAATATCCTCCTTGACTTTCGCTGAACCGGATGTATCTTTTGTTGTTGGTGGTGGTGTCGATCAACACGTCTTTTAAGCTCAGGTTCCACAGGCACGAGCTCCACAGGCACATGTGGAACAAGCTCCTTCACTGCGGCTTCAGATAGCTGCTCCTCCTCTTTCCTAATCACATTCTTGACTACTTCCATGATCAAGCTCATTTGGGTCTTCAGCTGATTATTTTCCTCTTTGAGTATCTTCTGAACCATACGCAACTCTCACATGTCTTTCATCATCTGCCTTAGCTGGCTTCGGACTTCAATTAATTCAGCCTGATTCTGTTCCATATCTCTGAGGGAATTCCTGCAACAAACTGGTGATAGGAAATAAGACCCACGGTTCTGATGTACCTGTTATGTGAGAATGCAATGCAGAAATCAAACACATATTCAAGACAAGACAAATACACCCCAAGCTATAAGCACAGAGATAAACGCCTCACACCACTATGTAAAGTCAACAAGAGCAGCAAACAAGCACACCCAAGTACAAAATACAATGACCCTAGCCAACAAGCCTGGTAGTGGTCAGCAAACAACAATGCATGAAAGCTAAACAGATGCGACGCCCGGCGCAGAAACCTCTAGCAACTTCCTCCATACTCAACTGAGCTCTCAGTTGGACATTCTTCTGACCATACACTTTTAGTGGAGTATTCCATAACATTGACTGACGAACCCACACAACTGGATGAAGGAGAATCAATAATCCGAACAAAACCCTGAGGTGTGACGAAGATCTTGTTAGAGTCTAGAAGATTCTGAACTTGGCTTCTAAGCACTTTACAATCATCTGTCGAATGCCCCTGTACCCCAACATGGTACTCACAGCGGGCGCTGGCATCAGAACCTGGAGGATAAGGCGGGATCACTGGATTAGTCTCTTTTGGCACTATTAATCCACTTTCGACCAAATCTGGCAACAACTGACTGTACGACATCGGTAGCTGAGTAAACTACCTTTCAGGTTTCCTTGGTCTTTGTCGGGCGTGACGACACGGCTGGCGATAATATGACTGCTGGTTTGAAGTGTCTGACAACTGAGCCTGAGACGCTAGGGATTCTGAGACAACATCGCTTCCTTCTTCCCACTCCTCTTGAGAACTGATAACTGATTCATTCTTATCAACTGGGATATAAGGAGCCTCTCGAATCTTTCCATTCTTGAGTCCTCTCTCAACAAGCTCTCCCATTCTCATCAAGCCTTCAAAGCTTGTACAGGTGAACATCATGTCGTAATAACGGCCCTTCAGAGTACTCAAAAAGAGGCTAACCATTTCTCTCTCCAGAAGCGGTGGTTGAACACAAGCAGCCAATTCTCTCCATCTTTGCACATACCCCCTAAAGGATTCATTCTCTGCACGAGATAATTCTTGCAAATGCATGCGAAAAGGAGCCATTTCCAGGTTGTAGTCGTACTGTTTCACGAAGGCATTGGCTAAGTTCGACCATGATTTAATACTATCACTCTTCAAGTGCAGGTACCAGTCCAAAGATGCTCCGATCAAACTATCTTGGAAATAGTGAATCATGAGCTTGTCATTGGTGATATGTGAAGTCATTCTTCTGCAGAACATAACCAAATGTAGCTTCAGACAGCTATCCCCTTTGTACTTCTCAAATTTGGGCATCTTGAACTTCGGAGGCAATACAAGACCTGGCACCAAACACATGCCCGCATCATTCAGATCAAGAGTATTCTTATTCACTAGGGCAGCAATCTGATCTTCCAACGTCTGGAGTCTTCTCATATACTCAGCAGTCCTTGGGTCTTGAATATTAGCCTGTGGAATAATTCTTAGAGATGGAACAATCCTTGGAGAATCTGGCGTAGAGAAAGTGGAATTGTGATACTCTGTGTCATTGAAAGAATATGGACCTCTGACAGGGGTTTGCACGGGCTGAGCAACATTGTTCATCTGAGCTCTTTGACCATTGTTTCCTCCTCCATTTATGGTTGTTATGGCTTCCATGACCTGACTCACCTGGTACTTCAACAATTCAAACTCTGCCCGAGTAACAACCAAGTTCTGCTCTCCTGAAGCCATGATCTTCCCAGATGCTAACTCAAGTCTAATGCGAATGTCGGGAACTCAACTGACGAAGCAGACAAAAACGGGTAAGCTCCCTGTTCCGGCTGAGGATGAATATGCAAAATGAAATGCAAATGCAAACAGTCATGCAAAATGCAAAATGCACACACAAGGGACCAAGTGTGCTGTTGAGAAGTCCAATCCACCATACTGGTCTTAACCAGACCTATAACACTGCTCAAGCCTGGTCTCAACAAACCCAAAACAATACTCCAACCTGGCCTTCAACAGACCCCACAACGCTGTCCTCAAATATCAACGCCACTGAATCTCAATCAAGAAAAACTGGTAATCTGGAGGTCAAGTTACCTGCATGTCCCAACCCCTCTCACAGGTAGGTGTCCTAATAACTGACACAAGGTATGGCATCCTATGCGGTCGTTGGCGTCACAGACTTTCAAGACTGATGATACGATACCCAGAAGGTGTGGCATCATCATGTCCTGAAGAGGCCTCACTTAGCCAACTTCCAAATGATCGGTCCCCGGAGTCGACAATCCAACTAACCAACAACCCCCTCAACCCAAAGGGTTGAAAAAGAAGTCAACCAGAAGAACCTCGTCCGAGCGTGGATTTCATGAGATACTAGTACATGCAAAGCATGCACGCGCCCACTAATTTCCACTCTAATCTAGGTGCACTCAAGCCCAGGTCCGGCTTATCTCTCAATCATAGAACCCCCTCATACCCACAACAATAATAACAGTAATATAATGCTGAATGTAAAATACAGAAAACGTAAATCCATACAAATTCCACGACGGGAAAACAAGCGCTAGGATTGACTCGCGTAGGGAACCGTTGGAGTCCCCAGCAGAGGCGCCGGCTGAACAGAAGAGTCGCCACCATGCGTTATTTATCCCAATGGAGGGAAAGGAAACACTCGAAGTAAACCTACCGCAAAGACGGGAAAGGAATGGTCGTCGCAACCAAATCCTAGATTCGGGAGTCGGTTACGCAAGGGGAAGGTATTAGCACCCCTCACGTCCGTCGTACTCGACGGGATCCACGCTTGTTTTCTAGTACGGATTGTTATTCTATCTATTCTACAGGTCTGGGGTTAAAAGAAAATAAAATGACTCGGCAAAGTATCGCACTTTATGCCTACGTATTCCCATCTGGAACGAGAAATCAGAGTCAACGTAGTTCGCCTACCTACGGGAAAGGAGGGGGAACGTTGCTCGCTAGGATATCGCATCCTATGCCTACGTACTTTCATACAGCATGAAAGATCAGAGCAAACGTAGTTCGGGCTTTGGAAGACACAAATTTGTTTGTTTATCTTTTATCCTTCTAAAAAAGGTTTTCTCCTGATTACGGGTCCAAGCGGACAAAAATGACACTTTGATTGGTTTTCAGTCTTTTACGCAAGAATTGTCTTTTATTGATGTTTGACCTCTTATTGTATTTTTTTGATTGTTTTGAGATAGAAGAGAAAGAACTCTAAAACCTAGGGTTAAAATGGGAATTAAAATCTACCCTAATGTTGTCATGCATGGATTAGAGCCTAATGTATGTCATATTCCTCTCTTGCGCAAAGAGAAACAGAGATCCTAGGGGATAAACAGAAAAGAAACAACATATATACAGTAAAGCAGTAAAATGCATGAGATGCAGCAATACAAGCGAGGCAAGGGAGTCCCACTCAACCTCGAACCTGAAAAACAATAGGCAAAGTGAAACAACTTCACTTCAAACCTAAGGGGAAAATTAACAAACAATACATCAAAGAAAATAAAAACCCCAAACCCAGCTCTGACAGCCCACCAGCTCCTACAGCAGCAGCTCTAAACAAACATCAAACTCTGACAATTGATAAACAGCAAAAACAGTAACATCTTCAAGTGAACCCCAAAGTCAAGCTCCAATGATACCCAAGCTACAACAAGCTTCCATCTCCAAGAAATCAACAAGCTTAAGCAAGCACAGAATCTCAAACAGTTGACAGCATCAGACAGCAGATAGCTCCAGACACCAGTAAAACCCTAATTCACCAGTTGCACAGCTCTGACAGCACAAGCTCCTCCTTCTTCAATCTTCAATGCACCAGGTCTTCTTCTACAAGCTTCTTCCTTCAAGGTAAGCACTCCAGCAAAGAATTGATTTATCAGGATAAATTGAATGTCAAACAGTTCATTGACAACCAATGGAAGACTATGAACAGTTGACATTGTAACAGACTGTTTCCCTCAAAGTTCTACCTCCTAGATAAAACCACTTATCCCTCCAAAGGAGGGATGTGAATATCATGGAGGGACTTTTAATCATTGAGAAGAATGGAAGCAAAGGAAGCTATCCATGTTTATGAAGGAATTTGTTCTATTCTAAGGCTTTACCTATCTCTTATCTCCTATGTCTTCAATCAACTCCCAGCACCAACAATCTTCAAGCTTCAACATTTGATTATCATCTTCAATCTTCTCTTTTGATGTCTTCATGCCCCATAAGCTCAAGCCAAGCCCCATACCCCATATCAAAGCCCAAAAGCCCAAGCACACAATTAAAAACCCAAGTGGGAACACCAAACAAACACTCCATTTGTAAAATATACTAAAAATAGCAATATAGTATTTAAAATTCTAAGATTTATTCTAAGGGGATTTCTACATCTACCCTACATACCCTATATGTCCCAGAACCTAATTCATGCTAAAAACCCCAAAAGCAAATGTTAGAATGCACCTATGTTGAGTTTGAAACCCTAATGATACTAACCTAATGTTTTCTAAACAAAACTAATCAAGATTAATCCACAAAAAGGTGGAATAAATCTCTAAGGGAACCTATACTTCTAATCTAATCAACCCAACAAGAATCAATTCAAAACTATTCACCAATTGGTCACAAGAAAATTTACAAAAACATGTATCAAATGTACAAAATTAAAGAAATTGATAAAATGGGAAAAATCAAATTAAATTGAAAAATGGGTGAATATGAAATTTATTATTTTCATAAAATCACAAATAAATCCAAGATCATGGAGGTATTTTTGCAATATTTTTCTGATTAATTTTGGATTTATTATGATTTATTTTGTAAACTATGTGCAAATAAAATGAAATGAAAATTCAATTAAAATTGGAAAAGACAGGGGGTGGCAAAAGCAGTTTTCCACTTCAGAACTACATTGGGCCCAGGAGGGGGGTTGCTGGCAGCAAACGCACTAGGCCCACAGTCATTCCAGAAAACTAAAAAAACCAAGACTGGAAAAAAAGAAAGGGGGGCGCGAATAGCACAAATTCACCTTGCATATTCACATTGGGCTTTAGACGGGAGGTGCGAATAGAAACAGGGCCTAGGGCCCAGAACACCACACGGATGGGAGAGGGGTAAGAATGAGAAACATGGAGTATGGTCAGCAATCCGAAATGGGCCTAATGCCCCAACTCAATCCACACTCAGCCTCAGCATTAGTAAACCCTAAACAAAATTCTCCTAACTCTCCCTCTCCACTACCACTGTTCATCATTCTCAAACCTTGACGGCGCTCCAACCACTCTCTGAACCTCTCTCAAACACACAAAGTCCTTCAATCAACCTTCGTTCATCAATCCAACGCACCTGAGCCCCAAACTTGCAGTTCCATTCAATCCTAATCTAAACTCGCCTCACAAAATCATTCAAACTCTCACTAAATGCCTTGACCTAATTCCATTTCAACACTTAACAATCACGAAACCTAAATCTCCAGCTAACTAACCAGCTATGGATGCGTAATGAGTTAAGGAAGAAGAAACGAAAACCTGGAGAATGCTACTGAAGATGTCTTGACGTACGATGATCTGGAGATTTGCTGGAGAAATGCTAGGAAGATCTATGGATAATGAAGATCCCTGAACTTTGACGAAAAACTGAAAAGGTACGTTGAAGAACACGCGATGAAGTTCTTGAATCTGGGATGCGCTTCTGAAGATCCTTGAGCAAATCTGGAGAAATCTTGAATCCTGAAGATGGTTGATGAAAGACGATGAAGATTGGCGATCTGATGAAGATCGGATGATCTTGTTGATGATCGCTTTCTGGGAATCGAAGAGTTTTTGGGGAGTTTGGGAAGAAACGATGAAGTTTCCGGTGAGGAGTAATTTTCCGGCGATGATGAAGGGAGGATGATCGTTGAGGATTGATGTTGAGAAGAGAAAAAAACTGGGAAAAATGCAGTTTCCGGCGGTCTCAACAAACTCCGGTGACTGTTACAGCGGCGAAGGGGGCCGGCGGGTAGTCACGTGGCAGAGGGAGGAGGGAGGGAAGGACACGTGGGAGTGGAGAGAGAGGAGAAAGAGACGCGTGGGTGCTAGGTGGCGAGTTTAGAGAGTGTGTGAGAGTGAGGTGGCTGAACTCTGGGACGTACGCGTGGCAACACCTTTATAGGACACCTGGCAGAAATTCTGGACTTCTGATTTGGGCTCAATTAATGGATAAAAATCCCACTGGACTAAATTCTGATTAAACTCTAAAACAAAATTAAAACTGAAAAAAACCCAATTAATCTAAAACGAAAATTAAAAATAAAACCTAATTAAAATCTATCATTAATCCTAATTAATCCTAAAACGAAAATTAAAAATAAAATCCTAATTAATATATTAAAAAAAACAGAAAAACATTATTTAATATCTAAAAAATATTAGAAAAATATATTTAAATCTGAAAAAAATCAAATAAATTCTAAACATTTAACCTGTATTTTTAAAATCCATTCTTATTAAATTTGAAAAAAAAACAATTAACATCTAATAACATCTAAAAACATTACTATCTATTTAAAAAAATCTATTCTTATTAAAAGAAAAATAATATCTATTTATATCTATTTAAAAAAATATTAAAAGGAAATTGATATCTAAAAAAACTTAAAATCTATTAAATATCTAAATAAAGAAAGAAACCAAAGAATATCTATTTAAAACTCTAAAAATTATTAAAAAAAATCTATTAAAATCTATTAAATCTCTAAAAATATCTATTTATCTATAGGAAAATATCTAAAATCTATTAAATTCTATTAAACTGTATTAGAAAAAATCTAGAAAAATCTATTTAAATGCATTAAAAAACTGGAAAAATAAAAGAAAAATCCTAAAAAATGCCAGGAAGCCGATTAAATCGGTTGGAGAACAATTGCGCAACCATAGCGAAACCCGGGCACCGAGATGGCCTGAAAACACAGGGAACGAGCACCAATTCTCAAAATACGCTTATTCAAACCGGCCTGAACTGCCTGAAACGCCAGGGGCTGCAATCCCAATAAAATCGATCTGACTGAGAAAAACGCAATGCATGCAGTATGCGAATGCGAATGCAAAATGCGTCGAAACATAAACCAGATATGGGGATCGGTTGGTCAAATTTTGGGGTGCAACAATAATCAAACAAGGCCCTGACAATAAAACCACTATGCCCCGGGTAGGACATAGGGTTGTACAATGATTGGAAAAAGTAAATCATTACTCTTTGTTTGTCATCTGGATGATATCCCTGACGGACCAGTTGTTGGGGCTCTCGCCTGGCTTGCTTGGATGAATCCAAGAGTCTAGGTCACAGTCGCTGTCTCCGCTATCTTCAGACACCGCGTTGACGCTTTCAAATATCACCCCGCCACTGGTGAACTGGATCGGCCCTTTGCTTCGCGACGCACTGCTAGAAGAGGAGGCTTCAGCTCCAGGAGAATATCCCAACCCAAACTTGTCTTGCTTGTTAGGTATCTCCAGAATTCGCCCCCAGCCTGGGGTAGATCCGGCTTGAACAACGGCCCGGGCTTCCTTGAAGGAAGAGAGAGTCATCTCTGGCTTTTCAGTGATTGCAGGAGCTACGCTCTTGACTTTAACAGCTTCGAACGCTTGACATAGGGTTTCGTGGATTTCCCCATCCATCTCAACATACTTGAAGGACGACAAATGGCTCACCATTATATCTTCCTCGGTGCAAACGGTTACGATGCTACCTCCGACAACATGCTTGAGTTTCTGGTGCAACGTGGAGGTCACCGCACCCGCAGAATGGATCCATGGCTGGCCTAAGAGACAGCTGTAGGCAGGCATGATGTCCATAATGTAGAAGACCGCGTCGAATGTTTCTGGCCCGACTTGGATTGGCAACGTCGCCTCCCCGAAAACATGGAGTTTGGTTCCATCGAATGCTTTCACAACCAGATCACTGGGTGTGCAAATCAATCCACGAGTATCTAACTTCATCAATGCCTTCTTCGGAAGAACATTGAGCGACGACCCTGTGTCCACCAGCACGTGAGACATAATCGTTCCCCTGCACTCTATCGAGATGTGCAGGGCGCTATTGTGATTCCTCCCCTTCGGCGTCAGCTCTAGGTCAGTGAACCCTAGCCTATTTCCAGCATTCACATGGGCTACGACCCCTTCCATATGGTTTACCGATATTTCCTGCGGTACGTACGCGACATTCAACACCTTCAGCAGCGCGTTGCGGTGTGCCTCAGAACAAAGCAACAAATTCAGGATGGAAATTTTCGAGGGTGTTTGATGGAGATGATCCACGATCTTTTTATCACTCTTTTTAATCAACCTCATAAATTCCTCAGCGTCTTTAACAAGTAAGTCTTTTTCTACCCCACGAGGGATCTCTTCAACGACTTTACTCTTCCCTTTATCAGTTGCATCAGCTCTGTCCGCCACGACCTCAGGTGGTGCAAACACTCTCCCGCTACGAGTGATTCCGCCAATGCCCACTAGGTTCTCCACAGACGACCCTGATGGTTCCAGTTCCAACTTCAGTCCGTTGCAGTAGACGTCTGCCCCATAATGCCATGGGACAGCGTTGGTGCTTTCGAAAGGTATCGGCCCAGCTTTGGTGATGGTAATTGTGGGCGGTCTGGGTGCATAAATAGTTATAGTCCGACGAGGGATGGTGATGGTGGCAACCTCGTCATCTTGCTTCAGCATTACCTCTCCCGATCCGCCTTCGGCCCTTCGGCTAAACTGCAGGATTCCTTCAGTCATCAGACTTTGAATCCCCTCTATCAACTGTTCACATCCATCAGGACTTGTCGCGCAGCACAGACATAGCTCTCTACAACCTGGAAAGAAACCCATTTTTCATCAGCTTAGCTTTAACGAAGCCATGCGGTGTCTTCAGATCTTTGACGTCAGTCAATAAATCCAAGCTCTCGTCTTCAATAATGGCGTTTACTCCACCTCCCCTATGATTCGGCATAGGGTTCTTCGTGACGTTTGGCACATTATCTGAGAAGTTGATGATCTTAGGGTCCACCATGTCCTGCACCTTGTGCTTGAAGGCTTTGCAATTTTCTATCGTGTGGCCTGGTGCCCCTGAGTGAAATTCACAAGTCGCATTCGCATCATAACCTGGCGGAGGTGCCCCTGTCAAGGGAGTCAGGGTTTTCTTCTGGATCAGCTGTAACTGGAGCAGAGTCTGTAATAGCTGCGCATACGACATGGGCGGTGTCTCGAGATGACGACTCGACAGAGGTGCCCTGTTCTGATACTTTCTGTACCCTTGTTGATTCGGTTGCTGCTGCTGTGGCTGCTGTGGCTGGGGTTGTTGAACAGCGGGGATAGTTATATTGGCCACCTGCGAGTGCTGGCCCTTGCCTTTCCTTCGAGCGTTGGACAAGGCGCTCGTCTCTCCTTCCCTCCTTTTGCCACCATAAGGTTTCTTGCCCCCTCCAGCTGAGGATGAATCACCTTGAATTTTCCCTAGTTTGATCCCATTTTCAATGTGCTCACCCGTGATAATGAGATCTGAGAAGGTTCCAGACATACTGCTGACCAATTTCTCATATTAAACCCCTAGGAGGGTGGCTACGAACATTTCCACAAGTTCACGTTCAACCATCGGCGGCTGAACCCTGGCTGCCAATTCACGCCACCGCTGGGCGTATTCCTTGAACCCTTCGTTGTTCCTTTGTGACAGATTCTGCAGTTGGACTTGGTTCGGAGCCAAGTCACTGTTATATTGGTAGTGGTGCACAAATGCTTCAGCAAGTTCCTTCCACGTGCGCACAATGGTAGGTTCCAGACTCATGTACCATTCGAGGGAGGGTCCGGACAGACTGTCCTGAAAGAAGTGCATCAGCAACTTCTCGTCCTCAGAATGAGCGGACATTTTTCTATAATATGATCTCAAATGGACGCGAGGGCAAGTGGTGCCCTTGTACTTTTCAAAGTCAGGTACCTTGAACTTGGGAAGCACCTTGAAATCAGCAATCAGTCCCAACTAGGACATATCAACACCCATGGTGTTCTGGTTCTCGATATTCCTCATCTTATCCTCGAGTGCCTTGAACCTAAGTCGTGCTTCAGCAGTCAGCTCCCCTTCAGCACCTCTCTGTGAGAACACATCGTCTTGACGGTCTTCTAACCACAGCTGAGGCCCAAACAGATTTCCAACACCCGCATTGCCGTTGCCCAGCCCAACATTGACGTTAGCTTCAAAATTCCCATTACCGACGCCCGTCGTATTACCATTGAGTCCCATCACATTGTCGTTGGCACTGCCATTCCCCCCGGTCACGGGGACGCCATTCTGAGGAGTTTCAACTGGTGGAGGGGTAGGCACGGTCCCACCATGGAGTACGCCATTGCTATCAACCCTTGAAATAAGAGGCTTAACCAAGGTTCTGAGCTGATCCTGGCCATTGGCGACCGCTTGCATGAGCTCCATGAAGCGGTCCATCCTTTCTCGGAGTTCTTGAACGTCAGTTTGCATTTGCTCCATAACTCTGGCTTGATTTGCTCTAGTCGGATAGCGGTGGATAGGTCTCTGATCAATCCTGGAACGACCTGAAATAACCTGCATACACAAAAGGGTTAGGAAAAACGACAAAGTGCTCGTTATGCAGATGCTTCATGCAAATGCAAACGTGTGTGTGTGCGTTAGGGAGATTTCCCCCCGATCCTAGTGCCTGTGTGCCAGTGCTGATGATAAGAAGTCCGAGTCCAGTCATGGAAATAACATCTCATATATAAAGAAAGCCCATCAAGGCGGTACACAATGTCACTGAGTACAAGCTGAATCAAAGGCATGACCTCAACCAACAAGCCTGGTGATGGTCAGCATACA
This sequence comes from Lathyrus sativus, assembly GCA_963859935.3. Taxonomy (NCBI): domain Eukaryota; kingdom Viridiplantae; phylum Streptophyta; class Magnoliopsida; order Fabales; family Fabaceae; genus Lathyrus; species Lathyrus sativus. Next base: position 167,539,417 of record OZ012739.1, on the reverse strand, counting down.
ACAATGATCAAAACAAAAGGAATACAAATAGTCAAGCACGGCCATGGGCGCGAAACTCTTCTAACAACCCCTTCGTTTCTGGATGATCAGGCCGAGTGAGCAACCCTTCGACGAGTAACTCCCTCTGCATAATAGTGTATTGAAGACCTTCGACCGAATCTTCCCATGCTCCTTCGCCGAAACAATCTTCTAACTTCCGCTTCTTGGACTCAAACGTCAGTTTGCGCTCCTTCAGGTTAGCAAGAGCCCTGTTGAGCTGGCCTTCAGCAGCATACCTGCGAGCGGTTTCTTCATCAAACCTCTTCTCACTAGCATTCACCAGGGCTTTCAGCTTGGAGATCTGTTGCTTCAGCTTATCCTCCCGTTCTTTTCCGTTGGCTAGGGTGGCCTTCCAATGCTGATTAAACTTGGATATCCTCCGATACGCTTCATCCAAGTGCTGCTTCTTAGTGGCCAGTACATCGTTGACAGCTTTGAAGTCTCGACCCATGCGCTCGCGCTCAGCTATCTGCTTAGTCAAATCAATCCCCAGCTGGTTCACCAGCTCTGTCTGCCTCTTGAAAGAATGAACGGATTCGCTTCTCTCGCTTCTGAGTTGAGCCAATTCTTTCTCCAGTTCTTCAGTTGCCTTCTTCAGCTCATCTCTTTCTGCTAACACCTGATTGTGTTGCTGAATAGGCACAGTGGTAGGCTCTTCAATCATTGGAGGGCTTTCTGGCTGGGCAGGTGGAAAAGGCATCCCTATAGCATCTGCTCTGGCTATGATCCAAGTCACATATGGAGTGTAGGCTTGGCTATTACTCTTTCCCAGCGACGGCTTTCCCCGCTTACTGATACCATTCCAAGCGTGCTGAAGCTTAGATAAAATATCCCCCTCTAGAGGACCAGTGAGGTACAGAGATTCCTGTACCTCTTCATCCTTCGGCGGAGCTCTCAAAGCGTAAGCAAACTGTCGGACCAGTAGAGATGGATTATAGTTTATACAGCCCTTCCTGCCTATCAAAGGCACGTTCGGAAACCCGCTGCAGCTGAAGATGATCTCAGTACCCAATCTATCTTTGTCAAACCAGTCAATATCCTCCGCTGACAGACTCATCAGACGCTCGGACCACTCAGCCGTGGCTGCAGACGAAGCAAAGGGACCCCTCTTGGGTAGGTGACCATCAAGCCATCTATATGGAAGGGGCACACAGCACGAGACATTCTTGCCCCTTCTGTTCTCGTTTTTGTAGTGGACGGAATGGTAGACATCTTCTATCAAGGTAGGGACTGGATTCCCTGAAGCAAAGATGTGGAAGGCGTCGAAGTCCACAAAGTCAGGCATATTGGGGAATAGAATGATGCCATATATGCACAGAGCGAGAATGGCGTTGAACACGACCCAACATCTGTCTTTAGCGCACTGCTGAGCTTTTCCCACAAAGAACTGCAAGGAGAAACCGGGAACCTTGTTCCAACTAGACAATACCAACTCGGAGGCATCCAGATGAAGTGAAGGAGCTAGACTAGCCAGATTAGGCTCAACATCCATATGAACAAAGGGCATCTGACTCTTGATAGGCACACCTAACAAATCAACATACTCCTCTAGTGTGGGTGCGAGGACAAAATCCTGGAAAGTAAAGCATCTCAGCGGAGGATCGTAGAACTGCAGCAAGGCGTGTAACCCGTTCAACTCAAACACAGAGGGTTTACGAACCAAACTGAGCAATTTACCATAAGACTTGTTGAATTCATCTCTCACAGAATCATCTGCTAAAGCAATCAAACTAGTCAGCTGAACAACATCTGGAGTGGGGAGCTTGTAAGCCACGGTATTCCTCAGAGAACCCATAATAGCACAATAGAAGGCGAGAAAACCTGAATCGGGGGAAACGGTACCTGCAACACAGACACACGTTAATGAAATGCAAATGAGTATGCAAAGCAATGTAAAATGCAATCATGCAGCAGGAGATCAAGACGACTGTGCTGTTGAGGAGATGAAGGTGAAGATTCTGTATCAACAAAACCATAATGCTGCTCTGTCAAGAACAACCCTATCTCTGATGAGAAGAAAACCCCGGTATCGGACCATAAATTTGCTCTGTCAAGAACACCCATATCTGATAATAAAGACCTCTGATACAGGACCAAAACTCTGCTCTGTCAAGAACAAACATACATCTGCTGATGAGATCCTCTGATCCCAACCATAAATCTGCTCTGTCAAGAACACACATACATCTCTGAAGATAAGGTCCTCTGATACAGGACCATAACTCTGCTCTGTGAAGAACAATCATACATCTGCTGATGAGATCCTCTGATCCCAACCATAAACCTGCTCTGTCAAGAACAAATACACATCTGATGATGATAACCTCTGATACCAACGAAACTGATTCACTATCAAGAAAACCAGGTAGTCTGAAGGTTAAGGTTTCCTGCAACAAACCCAACCCTGCTCACAGGTATGGACCTAAACTGACACAAGTTCGGCATCCTATGCGGTCATCAGCGTCACAAGCATTCAAGAGGGGTGATACGATACCCAGAAGGTGTGGCATCACTAGCTCATGAAGCGGCCTCACTCAGCTGAATTCCAAATGATCGGTCCCCAGAGTCGACAATCCTCCAAACCAACAACCCCCTCAACCCAAAGGGTTGAAAAAGAAGTCAACCGGGAGAACCTCGTCTGAGCGTGGATTTCATGAGACACTAGTGCCTGCAAAGCAAGCACGCGCCCACTAATTTCCACAACTAATGCTAAGTACACTCAAGCCTGGGTCTGGCTTCTCACTCATCAGAATGCCCCTCCCACAACAGCACAGATAATCATATCATACTGAAAATAAAATGCGGGAAATAAAGTGCGATAAATAAACACAACCCAACAAGTAATCATACAAGAGCTAGGATTGACTCTCACGGGGGACGTTGGATCCCCAAACTGACTCGCATAGGGGACGTTGGATCCCCAGGAAACTATCAAGTCCCCAGCAGAGTCGCTAGCTGTCGCTTCCGCGAAAATAAGGTGCCGGCAAAACAGAAGAGTCGCCACCTTTCGTTATTTATCCCTTGGAACGGGAAAGGAAACGACTGGAAAAACCTGACGAAAAGGTATAAGACAAGGTCATCGCAACCGTTGTCTGGGTTCGAGAGTCGGTTACGCAAGGGGAAGGTATTAGCACCCCTCACGTCCATCGTACTCGATGGGATCCACGCTTGTTGTGTTTATCGGACGGGTTGGTTTTATCTATCTACCTATCAAGGCTGGCTTAAAAAGAAAAGAAAATGACTCGGCAAAGCGTCGCACTTTATGCCTACGTATTCTCATCAGAGAATGAGAAATCAGAGTCAACGTAGTTCGCCTAACTATGGGTTACGGGGAAGGTGGCTCGCCAATACGTCAGTATTGTGGCTACGTACTTTCAACAGGTATGAGAGATCAGAGGTTACGTAGTTCGGGATAATACGGGTTACGGGAATTTAGATTCATCTGTTTTATCGAGTAGGGTTAACAAACAGTTCCAGCAGTTGGATGTACGCAGCTCAACCCTTGGAGACTTAAGCGTTACCGTTTGCGGTAGAACTGGAAGTTAACGACACTCTTTTCTTCAGAAAAGCTTCCTTTAAATTATGGGTCCACGGGGCAAAAAGGTTTGAAGTTTATTTTCTGTCTTTTACGGAAGAATTGTTTTTTATGGTTGTTTGCAACTAGTATCGCACTAGAGACTATGACCTGAGAGTGAATGCGTCGCATGTCACCCAAAGGGTGCCATACTAAACATCCTTACTGTTGAAAAGAAACTCTCCAACAATCCTTTCTCAGATAGCTTAAGGCTCGTAACGTACAACATCAGTTAACCTTTATTATTGTATTTTAAGTTGTTTTGAGATGAGAAGAGAGAACGAACAGGTTCATCTAAGGGGAGACTATCAAGTCCTAATGTTGTCATGCCAAGGATTCATCCTATGGTTGAGGTTTGAAGCAAGGAACTCCTAGAAGTTATCATGCATAGGTTTCAACCTAAAGTTCTAATCATCACTTCCTTATCAAAGGAAGTGAGTTTCCTAGGGGATCTTGTCAATGATAAACAGAAACAGATAAAGCATCAGCTTAAACAGTAAACAGTAAACGACTGTAAAATGCATGCAATGCAAGTGAGGGAGGAAATGTGTGTGGGGCATCAGCCTCCACAAGCTCATCTCAACCTCAAGCCAGATATGAATAACTGCAATCACACAGAAAAATAAAATGCTATCAAGCAAAATATGAGAACTGCAATCATACAGAGGAAATGAAATAAAATGCCATCAAGCACACACAAACCACATAGGCAAGGGAGCTGGGCTCTACCGAATACCCGCAAGCAAAGCCATACAGTAAAAATACAAGCAGAGGGAGCAACTCAACCTCTAGTGCAATCATGCTCCTAGCTTAAAGTCAATCTAGATATGAACTTATTCTAATGCATCAAGAAAATCAAACAAGTCACATCAATACAGTTGCACAGCAAGCAAACAGACAGGAAAGGAAACAAATCAACAGCTTCCAAACTTCACAGCAAAGCTCCTCTGATAGCAGTCCAACCTTCAACCACCCTTCAGGGCTATCACCTTCAATAGCAAGTATCAACTTGCTTTTCCAAGCTTCTAACACATCAAACATAAGTATCAACTTGTTCTTTCTTTTTCAAGCTTCAGCTCTCCAGTCAACTCCACCTTCAGGCTTCACTCCTAACTGCAAGTCTCAACTTAACTCCTTCAGGCTCTCAATGCATCAATATAAGTATCAACTTATCCTTTATTCCTCTAGCCTCAGCTCTTCACTCAATCTCAATTGGATCTTCTTCACAAGTGTCAACTTGTTCTTCTGGACCTTCAGGCTTCAGCCCTCTCCTCCTTACAAGTATCAACTTGCTCCTCTTCCTCTACAAGCTTCAGCTTCTCAGAGTAATCTTCTGACACAAAGAAGTATCAACTTCATCCTTCAATATTCTTCAATCAAGGAACTCCATCCTCTAACAAGGGAGAAAGATTCATCTATCAAGAGTAAAGTTTGGATGATTGGTAGCAGAGTGAAGACCAAAGGACACCACTAAGCCTCCTATCATCAGAGAAAGGGACCCTCAAAGGTTCTACCAACTTGTAGAGAGCCACACATCCTACCAAAGGATGGATGAGGCCTTTACAAATGGACCTTACATCATAGGGAAGAATGGAAGTGATCAACATCATCCATGTTTATGAAGGAAGAGAATCTATCTAGAGCTCTGCCTACAAAACCCTAATCTTAATACCTAATCAAAACCACACCAAAAGAAGGGAAGATCATCACATCCAAGCCTATTCAAGCAATCCAATGCATCTTCAACTTGTCTTCATCACCATCCAAGAACAAGCAAAGCAAAACCCTAATCTAAGGGAGCTAAAGAAGTCAATCTAGTTGAGTTAGTGCATTAGAATCATCTAAAACTAGCACCTAAACTAAAATCAAACAAAAAAAGAAAACTTCATTGAAAATTCCTACAAAAATTCCTAAAGGATCCTAATTGAATCATGAATCTATCCTACAAAAATCAGAGGTTGAATCATCAACCAAGTCCTAAAAATAAAATCTAAACCACAAGGTATCAACCATAAACCCTAAAAATGGAGCTCTTAAAGGTTTCAACCTAAACTACCACTTACATTCATCACAAAAATGTGAGAAAAATCTATGGGGAGTATGCATATCTATTCTAATTACTCACAAAAATCAAGGCCAAAATCATCATCACATGATCACACCAAATTCCACAAAATCAAGCATCAAACATGATTATTTTAATATCAATTAAAATGTAAAAATTCCCATAAAATCAGAAAATGCATGAAATAAAAATATTTTTTATCTAAAAAATACTAGATTCAATCATGAATTCAATTCAAAAAGAATGGGATTAATTGAATTATTTTTCCATTTTTTATGAATTAATCAATATCCATGGATGAAGTGAAAAATAATAGAAAATCACAAGAAAATAAACACACGCACGGTGCAGATAGCAAGAGGATCCAGTTCATTTTTAGGATTGGGCCATAAGGGGGGTGCAGGTATCAACTAATGCATTAAGCCCAAAAACAACTGATTAATGAAACGCATCGTTTCATTTAGTTCAGAAATGCTTCACAAATTCCATGCACGCGTGGCCGTTCGATGAGGTTCCCAGTCAAAGTCCAACCTTTATCTGATGGCTATCAAGTCATCTTCTCCATTTCAAATCTCTGCAACTCAGGCCACCTGCGCGCCCAAAGCCACCGCCGATGACATTCTCCGGTCACCCTTCCACAACCCTATCTAGCCATAGAATCCACCATTGGCCATGATTCCTTGATCAAACTTGTCCCAAATTTCACAAGGAACTCAATCATACCATTAATTCTCTCTGAAACCTCAAGATTCGCAAGAACCAACTCTCAACCGAAAATGGTAACATCCCTAATTGGTCACTAATTCTCAAATTAATGATCTGAAATCCTTCCTATATCAATCCACAATGCATCTAACACCCTAATTCCTCTTAATTCTAACTAAAACAAGCTGGAGATTGAAAGTTACCAACCTGAAAATTTCGTGTGCCCAGAAGTAGCAAGCCTTCAAATCAAGCCCTCAAATGCTCCAGACTCCTTCAGTGAATCACTTCCAAGCTTCTGTATGCAATAGAATTGATTGAAATGGCTTCAATTCTTGGATTCGATTCTGAGTTGCAGAGGAATTTCTTCAATGGCTCCCACACGATTCTCCACCAATCTTGCTCAATTCTCCATTTGGATTCATCCACCAATGCTAGAGCAAGCTTCTGAGATTGAAATCTTGGATTGAAATGGCTTCAAACCTTGTAACCGATCTTGACTTGCAATGTGAAATCTCAAAGTGCAATCTCAGTTTTCTCTCTCAATCATCACCAACCTTGGCCTTGGATCACCTCTACTTAATATATAGAACATGTATGGATGATCTAGAAAGCTCTAGATCCTTCCAATGAGAAGTTCAATCTCTCATGTCATGAGAAGTTCAATCACATGCCATGGTATGCATAGTTCTGCTAACAGCTTGAAATCACACTCATTCCCTTCCAATTTCTCCCCTAATGACATTTTGGATGTGTTTAGCTTGCAAGGGGCCTTGGTCATGCCTTGAATTGTGGTTTGGCAAATGTTACTTAAGATGTAAGTGACTACTTTTCAAAGCAAGTCCACAAATTAAACTTCAATTCAAAATTGTGGCTAAACCAATGTTCTTAAAATGTGTTTTAGAATCAAAATGACATATTACATGCCTTGGTTTGGACATGTAGATCAAAAATATCAATTTCCAACTTTGGTTCATTTGAAAATCCTCCTTATTTTAGGTCATTTTTGCAACTTTGAGCTACAAGCACTTCCAACCTCTCATGACCTTTTGACTATCCTTAAAACATCATTTTGGACAAGTTTGATGTTGAACATTTTCCCATTTGAAGCTTGGAAATAGGAGTTATGGCCTTATGGTTGAAATGACCTATAATCTCCAAATAACCAAAATGCCCTTGACTTGTCAAAGCCATAACTTGAGTTATACAAATCCTATCAAGGACTTATAGTACTCTCTAGAAAGCTAAGAGGATGAGGAACAACATTCATGTTGACCAAAAGTTCATAGGAATCATCCTTCTAGGGAAAAGGTTTCATGCAAGTTGGACCACTTTCAAGCCCCCAAATTCACATGCCTCAGATGACCTGTAACTTGTCAAAGTCATAACTTGAGTTCTACAAATCCTATCAAGGACCTCTAGCACTTAAATTAAATCTAAGACCATGCTATACAACATTCATGTTGGGGGAAATATGAGATGACAATCACATCTTGAGCTAAATTGCCTTGAAGATAGGGATCAAACTAGGGGATTTTACACTGTCAAGCCTTAGAAACCCTAGCTTGAAACTTCTCAAACTCTTCAATCATGATGAGTTGACCTTGGAATAATCCTTATAACATCTCAATGTATCAATCCATGATCACATGGCTCTTGGATTAGGTCTCAACCTTCTTTAAATCATCAGTTGACTTGGGGTTGACCCAGTTAAACCCTAGCTGCACCACTCATGGCTGAGCCTTCTTAATCTTGCACAATGACCTGTCTAGGACTCAAAGTGATCTTCAACACTTATCATGAGCTCTCTCAAGACCTCCAGTCTAACTTCATGGCTTCAGAATCATCTAATGACTTCCCACAACTCTCAAGTTAGGAGACACACCCTCTTGGCTTCAACCACTCTCTTTGAGGATCTTTTACTTCTTTGACAAGGATATCAACCCTTGAACACTTGAATAACCTCCTTAGCTAGCTTCAAAGTCTTGTATAGCACTTGATTGGTAATCATACCTCTTGATCTCCTGCATACATGTCAATGGAATGCAAATGATAATGCTAATGTGAATGAAATGAAACACAAGCTAGGTAAAGAAAAGTTGGGCAAATTTTGGGGTGCAACACCCTCCACTTTTGAAACCACCAAAACACCTTCACGAGAAAACTATCTGAAACATAAACCTAGGTTGGATGTTAGTACTTTATTTGTTGGGTTTGAAAAATAATTAAACATGTGGTTATTGACTGTCAAGAAGAAATGCATGTCAAGTTTGAATCCTGATGATTCTGAGGCTATCTGGCAAAGATTCAGATCCATATTTGAATCTGTAGCTTCCAATCTTCAAGAGATTTGCACTGACGATGCCAAGGTCAGATTTGTTGAGGCTGTTAGACAAACTCTTCTAAGACTCAGCAGAAACCCAACCTTTCTTCTGGAAAACACACCTAAAAAGGACGTGTGTATTCCCTCTGAAGCGTTGGTTGCTTATGAGACTACTGCAGTGGTTAGCTCTGATGTAGTAGCTCCAGAAGTTTCTGCTCCTGCTTCTGAGACTCTTGCCTCTGCTCAACCTGCTGACATGGTCATTTAGAATGCTTCTGCATCCTTGTTCGTTCATGATGCTTCTGCTTCTACATCTGCTCTAGAATCATCTGAAGTGAAAAAGGAAGACAAAGATCTGCATGCTCAGATTGCTGAACTCAAGGCTAGCAATACTGAGATGAAATCTTGGATGGTTAAACAAGAAAAGACAACCGATAAAATCAAGAATTGGATGGAAAAACAAGACGAATCCACATCTGAGATAACGAATCTTCTGAGGATCCTGGCTTCTCGTCCTTCTTAGTTTTTCTGTGTTGTTTGTGCACTTGTTTTATCTGTCTGTGTTTTGTCTTGGATATTATTTATCATTACATCTGGATGTTATGCTTTTCTGAATGAATTTATGATATGTTTTTTTCTGGTTGAATTTATCTTATGCTTTATTATTTTTTCTTCTGTTATTTTTTCTGTCTTAAAGTTTTTCTTAAAATATTTTCTTTTTGATATGACAAAAAGGGGGAGAAAATGGTAATTTTGATAATTCACATAAATAGTTACCAAAGGCAACTCATACATGATAAATGTTAACTAATCATATTTCTTGAGTATTTCAGAGCAAATAATTCTCATATGATAAATTCTAAGAATTAACTCTGAACTAAAAGTCTGAGAATCTGCAAGTTTCCTCTGAAGCTGAAAAGAATATAGAAGCTAAAAGGGAAGTACTTTATCTTTTCAGAAGTATTCATTTCAGGGGGAGATTAATATTCTCAGAGGGAGTAATATTTCTTTTCTATTTAAACAAAATTTCCCATAGTTTTTGTCATCATCAAAAAGGTGGAGATTGTTAGAATACAGATTGATGTTCAATATATCTCATTGTTTTGATGATAACATTAATGAAATTTTATATAGAGAATATATATACACTAATTCTGTTCAAGTGTTTATTCGTTTCAGATATCAAAATTAATATTATTCTGGAAGCAAGAACGCCTCTGAACACCACAGAACGAAAAAGCTCTGAGCGTCAGAAGCAACACATCAGAAGACTCTGGTCTGCTACAATGACTCTGAGCGAAGCTAAGAAGAAGTTGAGCAAAAAACATACGTAAAGCTTCAGAAAACTATGGAAGTACTCAATGTTGCAAGTACAGAAGTTCTGATAAGCAAGTGTGCTCTGATAAGTATTTCACGCTTAAAGCACTTTGCTGCAAACTCTGATAGAGAAACTCTGATTGAGTTAACTCTGACCTGAACAACTAAGAACATCATCAGAAGTTCAAATGCAAGACGTTCCAAAGTTATTGAAGAAGATGCTGTTCAAATAAAGATATGTTAGTATATTCCTTGTCTTATCCTAAATGGCTCTTTCCCCATTCGTGGTTGACACAGGATTTCAGACAAAAAAGATTTGTCAGAACATTCCTCTTCTGAGAAAAGAAAAGTCAAGAGAAGACAAAAAGATTATAATGCACAGGTTGCACAGTCTTTGAGAAAAGCATTTCAAAGGACTATAAAAGCAAGTCTAAGCATCTCTTCAAAGGTTAACGAACTTCAAACAAATTCTTGGCATATTATTCAACTCTTACAAACATTATTCAAAAGCTTGAATAGTTTATTTTTTGTTCTATAACTTGTGTAAAAATCATTGTTGTGATATAGCTTTTTAGAAGCATATCTTAAACACAAATTGGTTAGTTTATCTTTGTAAAAGATTTCCTTAAGAAGACCAAGTTGTTGTCAGAATTTCTTGAGAAGACTAAGACAGTTGCCTTAGTAGTTTACACTGTAATCAAGTTTGATATAGTGGATTAAGTCCTTGTTGAGAAAGGCAAATCACCTTGGTAGGGTGGAATGGATTAGTTTGAGTTCAAACGAACCAGGATAAAAATACTGTGTTATTTTTCTATCATCCAAATTGTTTTAAAACCCTTATTCAACCCCCCTCTAAGTGTTTTTCTCACCTTCACTTGGCTGCAACGAGTCACCTCCTATCCCCTCAAACATGATGAAAATGACCTATAGGTTATGGAGAAGCTCTTGTTAAGATGGCTCAAGGTCAGAAATGGAGATTGTTTGGGAAAACTCCAAGATTTTCATGATGGAAGGCTAAACTTGGCATTTTACCACATTTTGGCCATACCTCTTGATCCAAAGCCTTGCCTATAAATTGAACATCATTATTAAATCCAAGACACACCATTTAAATGCTTAAACCCAGCTGAAACTGCCTCCTTCCCACAATTGCAAAGTTCTTGTAAAATCTCATCAAAAATCCAAAGTGCCAAAAATATGTTTTTTTGCACTTTCACCCCTAAAACCTTTTTCCAAACAATTTAAAACTCAAACCAAGCCTCAAAAACACCATAAAAATGATGTGTTAGAGCTGTCCAAACCCTCACCTTGGCCAGAAACTCATCCAATCCAAAAGTCAACCCTCAAAACCTCATTTTGTTGACTTTTTTGCGTTTTAAAGGACATCCACTGGTCCCTTGCCTTTTCTTGATCTTTAAGATATCTAACACTTCATATTTGACATATAGAAGCTGTCCATAATCAATCCACACTTCTGTAACAAGGATTGAAGGAGTTATCTTTGAAACTCATTGGATTTTGGAGGTTTTTCTTCATTTACAAGGCATTATGCCCAACAACTTGCTTGGAGTTCATTTGGAGCACTCGTTCACCATATTTGGAGCATTTGTAGACCTTGGAGGAGCACTCAAAGTCTCTGTTTTTCTTATTGCCCAAGCTTGCTTCTAGAGGTAAGCCTAAAACACACAAAAACATGAAATTTTCACTTGCGTTTCACATGCTACCATGACTTTTAGCTATGATTTGGTGTTGTACATTGTTTGAAAATGTATTATATATGTTATGTGTCATGTATGAACCATTTCTTGCATCAAAACATGTAGTTTTTGAACTGTCAAATTCTGGTCACAAGCTAGGTCACAAACTAGGCCCAACCTAGTCACTTTTTGCATTTTGCATCCAATCTGCCAAACCATGTGTGCATCTCTTGATTTATTTTGTGATTACCTCTTAATATGATGTATATGTGATGTTGTTACACTTTTTTCACCAAGCACACCACTACACATGACTGTTCACATGTTCACGCTTTTGGTTGTCACTAAACTTGCCATAAACTTGATGCTATCGAATTTTCTTGTGAGTGTATGGTATGGAAAAAAATGGTGTCATTGAATTCATTGTTAAAAAATACGCAATTTGCATTTTTTTTCACTCCATTTGGTTAATAATTGAATGAGTTCCAATCCTTCACGCAAATGACCCTTAGGTTGTGACCTAGCCTTGCCCTAGTTTTTGCGCTCTCGGTGCACCAACTTGCAATGATCATAACTTGCTCAATTTTTGTGCTATTGATGCCTTTATTTTTGAAAAATACTCCTTATCATGTCTATTTTCATTGAGTGAAGAAATAATTCAAGGATTGTTATCCTAGAAAGACTTTGATCCACTAGAAAAACATGTGTTTTTAGGATTTTTACCTTGGTGTTCTTGATTTTTTGCAAACTTGTAACTTGATTTCTCTTGTGAGTTGATATTGTGAGGTTAATATATGTTTTTTTTAAAATGTTTAAATACTTTAAATTGTTCGATTCATTGCTTTAACATGTTCATGTTTGCCTTGCTAAATGCATATATGTGAAAATGGCATGTTGAACTTCATATGTCAACTTTAGTTTGATTCTTGATGTTGTAACCTCTTGAATATGTTTATAATGCATCATTCAACCTTTTTTATGTGTTTTATTATAACTATAACATGCTAGGGTATTATTTTCAATTTGTTTGTTATTATAAAACTTGTATGTTTATCCCCATGAAGTTATGAGTTTACACTTGAACTGTTGTAACATCTCTTATGTTTTGCTTGATTGGTTGTCCTCAATACATGTTTGATTGGTCTTATGTTGTTATATTTGATTTTGTTTTAGTCTTATTACATGCTTGCTTCAAGTTGTAAATTGTTTGCATCAATTTCATATGAATGTTATAGATAAACTTGCTGTTGTTACACATGTTCTTTGCTTACATTGTTGGTTATTACCTCTATGTCTTTTGATCTTTATTAAGATGTTAAATGTTGATCTTGATTGTTATCATGATTTTTTACATGCTTTTGCTTTATTTCTTCAACTTTGTCAAGTTATTCCCTAGTGATGGAACTTGTTAGTTCACATCAAGTTTTCTGTATCTCTTGTGTCCAAAGGAAAGTCTCTCCATTGAAATCTGGGTCATAGATAACTCATTACCCTTATAGGCCTTGATAGAGCCATTTACCCTTTAGAAGTTAGGTTTAGAGTTCTTCTTCTTTAGTCATATCTGAACTACGGAAGCTCTGATTTCTCATTGGTTATGGGAATACGCAGGCACAAGGTACGATATCATGATGAGAACACCCCTGACGCGGTCATAGTCAATCCTTATAGGCCTTGATAGAGCCTCCTCCCTCCTTTTGGTATGGATAGAACGAATTGGTCTTACAATGTAGAATTAGGTAAAGTTGGTTAACTCTATGTAAGAATCATGGTGATGATTACTTACTCCCCATTCTTGAGTGTTTAATATAGATCTAGCACAAGCATTGTTATGTTTGTCCCCCTAGAGTCTTGACCATAGTCAAGTACCTTTTTAATCCTCGATGAGGTGAACTACGATTTCTCTGATTCTATCCTAGTTAGGATACAAAGGCAGAAGATGCGATATATTTGCAAGCAATCTTATAAAATATCCTTAGGTTTTTACCTAGAGCTTTACCCAAACCCTAATCTCAAACCATAAGATAACCATTGGCGAGTTTATCATACAAACACACAAAAGGTTCTTGTAGAATACTACATATGTTTAGGATATGAAATATCTACCATAGGCATAGATGTCGCATTGCTGTGAAGAGGGGCCGACAATGACAAAAGAGTCGCCACCGTTCGTTATTTATCCCAAAAGAGGGAAAGGAAATGATCAGAGAAAGCCTAACGAAAACGGAGAAGACAGGTCATCGCAACCATATCTCGGGTTCGGAAGTCAGTTACGCAAGGGGAAGGTATTAGCACCCTTCACATCCATCACACTCGATGGGATCCACACTTTGTTGTCTATCTAAAAGGGTGTTTATTATCTAAGCTACGGCTCAGGGATAAAAGAAAAGAAAAGAGACTCGATAGAGCATCGCCGCTCTATGCCTACGTATTCCCTTGTGCAATGGGAAAGTCAGAGTCAACATAGTTCGGCTAACTACGGGTGAAAGTGGGGAAGGTTTCTCACCAAGACATCGCCGTCTTGTGCCTACTTATTCTCATATAGAATGAGAAATCAGAGCAAACGTAGTTCGGGCTGACACGACCACAAATTGGTTCAAGTGTTTTAATCGAGTAGGGTTAAACCTTCGTTCCAGCAGTTAGGAACGATGCCTGTTTGCGGTAGAACCAAAGCTTAACAACACTCTTTTCTGAAAATGATTTTCAATTAATCCCGAAGGATAAAAAGTTTGAAGTTTGTTTTTGTGTTTTTTAGAGAAGAAGTGCATTGATTATTGTTTGTAATTCATGTTGCACTAAAGACTATGACCTAGGAGTGAATGCGTCGCATATCGTCCAAAGGACATACGCTAAACACTCTAGATAATTGAGAGGAGGCCCCCCAATCACCATTTCCCAAGTACTTAAGGCTCGTAACATAAAACAATCCTTAACCTTTATTAGATGTTTTGAGAAAGTTTGAAGATGAGAAGAGAAAGACACTCTAAAGGGAGACTAAGACTCAACCTAATGTTCTCATACAAAATGCACCTATGATTGGGATGAAAGGGAATTCTACTTAATGTTATCATGCATGGTTTAAGCCCTAATATCTATCATAATCATCCTTGAATGAGGAATATTAGAGGTCCTAAGGGAACATGGCAAAAGAAGAGAAAAGAAGAAGAAGGAAGAAACATGTAAACATTAAAATGCAACACAAACACAAACATGATGGAAGAGGGAGGAACAAAGTGTGGGACAGTAGCCACCACAAGAACGTCTCAACCTCAACAGCTATGCAAAATGAAATGCAAAACAAAATAGATATGCGAGAAGGCAAGCAAATATGAAAATGCAAGCACAAAAGAATGAACATCCATCACCTTGAACAATAACTACAAAAGTGTGCATTCAAGTGGAAATCAAACACGCGTGTCGATGAAATCATGATTAAACAATCAAGAACGGAGACATATATCTAAAACATCTCACTCCTAATGCATCATACTGATCCATGAGAATTCGAAGTGAAATGACGTCAAAACAAGCATGAAAAACAGCAAAACAGGCCTGCTGGCACAATGTTAATTGATTAACACCAGGGGTTAATCGATTAACCTTTGAAAAATGCTTGAAAATTTGAATATTTGTATTGGTTAATTGAGTAACCAATTGGTTAACTAATTAACACTGTGTCAACAGCAGAAAACAACAGTTCAGAAGCACTTTTCAGCAATTAATCCAATGTGCAATCATTCCAATGATCATACAATCAATTAAGCACGAAATTAAACCAGAAGTCAGTGATCTAATCAATATGTAAACACATTCCAACAAGAAGATCACAAATCACATAAATCAAATCAACCAAAAGTCAATTGAAAACGAAGATCCACATCGAATATGCAAAATAAGCTCAAAATGTAATGGATCTAGAATTCCAACCTGCGAATGGGAGAATTGCTTCGGTAATTCTTGATTCAACCTCGATTGAGTAGATCCAAGTAAGAAATGCGGAAATCCTTCAAGATCCAATTGAGTTCTTGTAGTAATAATGGGGATCCATCAAAGTTAAGCCGAAATGATCCAAATAACCACTTCAGTCCACAAGTGATCAAAATTGGACCCCAAAGTGACCTTACTTGAAAATTCACGTGCAGAGCTGAAATTTGCACTGGTTAATCTATTAACCATATGGGTTAACCGATTCACACCTTCAAAAATTCAAATTTGGCCTGATTTTGCTTTGGTTAATCGATTACCCATTTGGTTAATCGGTTAACACCTTCAAAATTTGAATTTTGGCGCCTTTTGGAGGGAAATGTGCACATTTGTCCGTTTTCAACCGTTTTGAGCTCTGTTCAACCTCTGCAACTTGTTCTTGAATACCAAGACTGTGAGAATGCTTGAGCTAGTCTGAGTGCTGCTCCTGAACTGAAAATAACCTGCAAAACAAAATAAAACCGACCGCTCGATCACTGGGCAAAATAAATGTCGGAGTTCCTGATGCTTGTCGTTCAGTCTTTTGCGCTAAAAAGAGCCCTGAGCCATAGGAAAACCTTGATCCCCTGCCTCAAGAACAAATGCTATGCAATGCAGAAATGCGAAAATGAGAATGAAACAAAAGCCAGGTACAGGAAACGATTGGTCAAATTTTGGGGTACAATAGTTGCCCCTATTCAAACGACTTGGACCTGAATTGGTGAAAAGCGAACGACTTTCAATCATTCAAGGTAGAAGGCGGTTGAATACCAAAGAACCCAAAAATTTGCCAACCGCAGAAAGAAACTGCAAACTCTGATTGGGGATAAGACTCTCTGGAAATAACTGAACCGATAGATGCAACGGTAACAATCGAATTGATTACCGATTTCAAATGGTCGACACTAAGTCGAAAAGATCATCTGATATCACGTAGCGGATACTGAACTTCTGACCTCGCCATCAGGCCTCTGCATCAATTTTGGGAAAACATTTGACATCACCGTCAGGCATTTGACCTCAAGTCGGTAAATCATCTGACATCGTCGTCAGAACCATTGAACATAATAAGCAATGAACCCGAAGGCTGGCTCAACTCGCAGCTGAGAAGAAACATCTGACATCACCGTCAGGCAACTGTTAAATAAAAACATGTATTGAATCCAAAAATGCGGACCTCTGACATCGCCGCTAGGCCTTTGCTAAATAAAAGCGAATAACAAAATTGAAAATCGAGGGGTCAACACATAGAATCTGACATCACCACCAGGCATCTATTGAGTTGATGAAGACATCTGACATCGCCGTCAAGAATCCACGAAGTTGATACACATCTGGCATCGCCGCCAGGCCTGCAGGGGATAAAACATCTGACCTCGCCGTCAATTATCCACGCAGTGGAGAAACATATGACACTGCCTCCAGGAATCTGCATCAAGTCGGAAAACACATCTGACCTTGCCGTCAGGTATCTTTCTTGATAAAACACAAACACCAAATCCGAATATAGAGACTTCTGACATCGCCGTCAAACAATGCGCTAAATAAAATCGAGCATCAAACCCAAAGGTAAGGACTTCTGACATCGCCACCAGACATTCGCTAAATAAAAGCGAGCAACAAACCTAAAGGTAAGGAATTCTGACATCGCCGCTAGACATTCTCTAAATAAAAGCGAGCAACAAACCCAAAGGTAAGGACATCTGACATCGCCGCCAGACATTCGCTAAATAAAAGCGAGCATCAAACCCAAAGGTAAGGATTGTTTGCTGCTAAATCAACAGAAAACTTCGCTGGGGAAGAGAGAAACTGAGAACATCACATTGTCTAATGGTAGACAGGAAGAAAAATATCTGAAGTCACATCGTCTAATGGTAGACAGGAAGAAATATCCAAAGTTCACATCGTCTAATGGTAGACAGAAAGAAATATCCAAAGTTCACATCGTCTAATGGTAGACAGGAATAAATATCCCAAGTTAACATCGTCTAATGGTAGACAGGAAGAAATATATCCAACATTCACATCGTCTAATGGTAGACATGAAGAAATATCCCAAGTTCACATCGTATAATGGTAGACAGGAAGAAATATTCCAAGTTCACATCGTCTAATGGTAGATAGGAAGAAACATCCACAGAATATCACCTCGTCAATAGGAATTAACAGAAAGAAATACCTATATCCAAAATATCAATTCGTCAATTGGAACTGACAGAAGGAAAATCATATCCATATCGCAAAATGCCACTTCGTCAATAGGAATTGACAGAAGGAAAATCATATCCATATCCAAAATATCACTTCGTCAATAGGAATTGACAGAAGGAAAATCATACATATCCTCGGCGAACCACGAAACCCCTTCGTCGATAGGAATCGACAGAAGGAAAACCATGTCCAAAATATCACTTTGTCAATAAGAATTGACAGAAGGAAAATCATATTCAAAATATCACTTCGTCAATAGGAATTGACAGAAAGAAAACCTGCTGGGGGATGTCATCATCAGAGGGCTGAGGGACAAAGTACGACCGATGTATGATCCAGAACCCAAGAGTAAGCAAGCAACTGAGTTGACTGAACCAGGCTGCTGGAGATATACCACTGTCTTAACTGAAGAGTGATTCAGGTTGCAACGCAAGGCTAACAAAACTGGCTTATGCTTCGCATGCACATGTTTGAAATGTTTTTATATGGCGTAATGCTCCATAGGAAATGGAAATGCTACGCATTTGAGGATGCAATGCAAATATGATAGCTAAAATGATAACTATATGCAGAAATGCAGATGCATGCTCGGGCTTCCGGGGAAAGCTGGACGCAAAGAACCACTTCAGCAAAATAAATGCCAAAGAGGTGAAGCCAACTCCGTCAGGTATAACCGGATGTGCCAAGCATGATTGGACTTTTGTTGGGGAGACAGATGAAATTTTCCTAGGTACCCATGGGAATTGGATTTTGGACTAATGCGCCAATATGGATTGGGCTTTCTGGTGGTTGCCAATAGGGATTGGACTTTAGGGTCTCTGTGAAGGGTCAGGGAATGGTTAACATGACTTCCCGACATTCGTCTTTGAACTTGAAGATTGACTTAACCTGCTTGAATAACTCTAAGCGGTTCTAAAGATATGGAGAGGAACTGTTCCTTTGCTTCCAATTTTGCCCCAGCCTGTGGGACTTCTGTAGACATCTTCCTCGAAAGGACACTTGAAATCTCCATACCCTTATGGCTAGATATGAACTGCCTCAACATTTGACCCTCAGAGAAGTGCTTCAGATTCGTTGCCTTCTGGATAAGGATAACTTTCGTGCTCTTAGGGTGGCTTGCCCCAGCCTTGCAATGACTTTTGCCCATGATTGGCCGATCTAAACGAGTGCCCCAGATTAACTGAACTTCGGATGGCTGACTCCCTTGATATGATCATTTGATATAGCTTCCCCTGCTCAACAGAGTACTCAGGCATTCTGCATTCTATCCTGATCAAACTTTCCACTATGGAAACTCTCCTAATGTCAAGTGCTTACTCACAAGTAAAACAAAAATTGTTTTGCATAAAAGATATATTAATGCAATGCATATGACAATTTTGAAATCCAAGTCTATTCACTGGGAAAAAGTTGTGACATATAGTGAACGAATCACTTATCAAAATGTCAACCTTAGTAACTACAAGTTGAGTAGAATCCTTTTAGGAGTCAGTTTCGACGCGATCTTTACCGAAGTATGCTTTCGAAACAAACCTGCTTCAATTAGGACTTTTGAATGTTGTGACGTGGCCAGGTTCATGGTTTGAAAGAAAGGATATAAGGCTCAAAGTTTATTTTAACCCATTCATTCTCCTTGATGTTCTCCAGTCCTATGTTCAGCTAACTCGACACAAGCGCTCACCTCTCAGAGGTTGAACGACAGGAGTGATGGTTCAGGAAACCACAAGTTTTCAGAGTGACAGTCACTCGCTTTTCGTCTTTGGTGGCTGGAATCACACGACTTGTTGTTCGTCATTTTTTCTGATTTCCTTATTTTTGCCTGGACTGACTCTTATGAGTATATCTTTTGATTTCGAAGTCCAGCGGGATGCCCTAAATTTTGTTTAAGCCACTTTTTTTTCAAGTTATCGACTTAGCGGGCTTCTTATTTTTTCTTTTTCTTTTGATTCTCCCTTTTTTTTAGAACAAATCATGTGACACCGGCTTATCTGACTTGTTGTATCGATCTTGACTGCATCATTAGTAGGTTTTATTCAAAAGCATACAATCGCAAGCTTGCGCGTCTTTCAATTTCGTCATCCTTCCCAGCTTCCGCTTAAACAGGCGTTTAACATTAATAAAAGCATAGAGTGAACCCAAATGGATTTAATCAAAAACATGCATATTCATTTCATTATCATTATCAATTGAAAACAACAAGTTCTATAGATAAGATTTGCACTTAAACAGAAAAGAAACTATAAATGCAAAGAAATGACATGATAAAAAGATTGCCAACTTCCGAGAACTGGGCTTGCAAATCTTGACTTACTGCTGAACCAGCCATCTTCAAAATTGCTCGTCGAAGTCAGTCTGATATTCCTCTGAACACCTGCTCTTGGAAAATTCCTCCATTCCATGAACCGATGCACCCATATGGCTGGATGAAGGGAGATTGTTGATCTGGATACCCTAAGGTGTGACTGAGAACATGTTGGAGTCAAGCAGAGTCTGAATCTTGCTCCTAAGCACCTTGCATTCTTCGGTTGAATGCCCTTGTGCCCCAGCATGTTACTCACAGTGGACGTTGACATCAAAACCTGGCGGATATGGAGGAATCTCTGGATTAATCTTCTTCGGCACTATCAATCCACCTCTTATCAAGTCTGGAAACAACTGACTGTATGACATTGGCAGCTGGGTGAAATTCCTCTTTGGCTTCCTTGGTCTTCGTCGGGCGTGCTGATGCGGTTGATGACGGTATGATCGTTGACTCTGAACACTCGAAACGTCCGAAAACTGAATCTGAGGTGTCGGAGATTCCGGGATAGAATTACTTTCCTTCTCCCATTCTTCTTGAGAACTGAAAACTGATTCGCTTTCATAAACTGAGGTATCTGAGATGTTTCGAATTTTCCCACTCTTGAGTCTGCTCTCAATACCTTCCCCTATTATCATCAAGTCAGAAAAGTTTGATGTCCCACTACCAACCATCTTGTCGAAGTAATGGCCTTGCAAAGTATCCATGAATATGCCAACTAATTCTCTGTCCAGAAGTGGTGGCTGAACGCGAGCAGCTAACTCTCTCCATCTCTGCACATATGCTCTAAAAGATTCATTGTCTGCCTGAGATAATTCTTGCAATTGCATGCGGCTGGGAGCCATGTCGAGATTGTAGTTGTATTGCTTCACAAAGGCATCGCCTAAATCTGACCATGATCTGATGCAACCACTCTACAACTGCATGTACCAACCCAACGATGCTCCACTCAGACTGTCCTGAAAACAGTGGATCATAAGCTTGTCATTATGGACATGTGAGGTCATTCTTCTGCAGAACATCACCAAATGCTGCTTCGGACAACTATCCCTTTTGTACTTCTCAAAATTTGGCATTTTAAACTTCGGTGGCATCACAAGACCGGGCACTAAACACATGCTTGAAGCATTCATATTAAGAGCATCTTGATCCATCAAGGTATCAAGCTTTTCCTCCAACAGATGATATCTTCTCATAAATTCAACAGTTTGTGGGTCCTTAGCATTAATCTTCAGAACAACTCTTTTGGAATCCGGCATAGGGAAAGTGAAATTCTAATAGTCTGTGTCATGAAGAGAAGATGAATCTCTATCTCTGGCAATAGTATGCTCTTCAACAGGAATCTGCACAGGCTGAGCTTGAGCAACATTGTTCATCGGAGTCCTCTGAACATTGGCCTCTCCTCTTGTCATAGCTTTCATGGCTTCCATGAGCTGATCCAACTGATTCTTCATCAATACAACTAATTCTTCATCAATTCAAACTCTGCCCTTGTAACAACCATATTCTGCTCTCCCGAGTTCATGATTCATCCAGAAGCTAACTCAAGTCCAATGCGGATGTCAGGAAATCAACTACAAAGCGGGTTGGACAAAAGACGGGTAAACTTCCTGTTCCAACTGAAGATGGATATGCAAAAAAATGAGATGCAAATGCAATGCAATGCAAAATGCTGATGCCACAAACAAGGGATCAAAGCTCCCATAAATCTCTGAATAACTGTTGCGCTGCTGACTGGACAAGTTCAAAAGTCCGCTCTGAAGAGAAAACCAAAATACCGAGTAGGTTGGATGTCAAGTTTCCTGCATAACCCAATCCCTCTCACAGGTATGAATCTAATCTGATAAGGTTCTGCATCCTATGCAGTCGTCAGTGTCACAGACTTTCGAGAAATGATGATACGTTCACCATTTTTGGTTTGGCATCATAGTCAAACGAAGCAGCCTCACTTAGTTGACTCCCAAGTGATCGGTTCCCAGAGTTGACAATCCTCAGAGACAAAATCCCCTCGATCCCAAAGGGCCAGAAAAGAAGTCATCCAAGAGAATCTTGTCCAAGCGCGAATTTGGTGGGAACTAGCGCATGCCAAACATACAGGTTCACCACTACTTTCCACTTCTAATTCTATGTTTGTTCTCAAGCCCGTGTCCGACTTATCCCTTAATGGAACAATCCCCCTCAACAACACAACAAAACTGATATATACAATGCTGAAAGTAAATGAGGGAAAATAAAGTACAACACATATATACATACCCAAAAGATAAACAACCAAGCGCTAGGATTGACTCGCATAGGGGATGTTCATGTCCCCAGCAGAGTCGCCAGCTATCGCATCGCTGCGAAGAGGGGCCGACAAGGACAAAAGATTCGCCACCGTTCGTCATTTATCCCAATAGAGGGAAAGAAACAATCAGAGAAAACCTAACGAAAAGGGAGAAGACAGGTCATCGCAACCATATCTCGGGTTCGGGAGTCGATTACGCAAGGGAAAGGTATTAGCACCCCTCACGTTCGTCGTACTCAACGGGATCCATGCTTTGTTGTCTATCTAAACGGGTGTTTACTATCTAAGATATGACTCAGGGACAAAAGAAAAGAGACTCGATAGAGCATCGCCGCTCTATGCCTACGTATTCCCTCGTGCAATGGGAAAGTTAGAGTCAACGTAGTTCGGCTAACTACAGGTGAAAGTAGGGAAGGTTGCTCGCCAAGACATCGCCGTCTTGTGCCTACTTATTCTTATCTGGTATGAGAAATCAGAGCAAACATAGTTCGGGCTGACACGACCACAAATTGGTTCAAGTGTTTTAATCGAGTAGGGTTAAACCTTCGTTCCATCAGTTAGGGACGATGCCTGTTTGCGGTAGAACCAAAGGTTAACAACACTCTTTTCTAAAAATGATTTTCAATTAATCCCGAAGGATAAAAAGTTTGAAGTTTGTTTTTGTGTTTTTTCGAGAAGAATTGCATTGATTATTGTTTGTAATTCATGTTGCACTAAAGACTATGACCTAGGAGCGAATGTGTCGCATATCGTCCAAAGGACACACGCTAAACACTCTAGATAATTGAGAGGAGGCCCCCCAATCACCATTTCCCAAGTACTTAAGGCTCATAACGTACAACAATCCTTAACCTTTATTAGATGTTTTGAGAAAGTTTGAAGATGAGAAGAGAAAGACACTCTAACGGGATACTAAGACTCAACCTAATGTTCTCATACAAAATGCACCTATGATTGGGATGAAAGGGAATTCTAATTAATGTTATCATGCATGGTTTAAGTCCTAATGTCTATCATTATCATCCTTGAATGAGGAAGATTAGAGGTCCTAAGGGAACATGGCAAAGGAAGACAAAAGAAGAAGAAGGAAGAAGCATGCAAACATGAAAATGCAACACAAACACAAACATGATGCAAGAGGGAGGAACAAAGTGTAGGGAAGCAGCCACCACAAGCACATCTCAACCTAAAAAGCTATGTAAAATGAAATTCAAAACAAAATAGAAATGCGAGAAGGCAAGCAAATATGAAAATTCAAGCACAAAAGAATGAACATCCATCACCTTGAACAACAACTACAAAAGTATGCATTCAAGTGGAAATCAAACACGCGTGTCAATGAAATCATGATTAAACAATCAAGAACGACGACATATATCCAAAACATCTCACTCCTAATGCATCATACTGATCCATGAGAAGTCGAAGTGTAATGACGTTAAAACAAGCATGAAAAACAGCAAAACAGGTCTGCTGGCACAATGTTAATCGATTAACACCAGGGGTTAATCGATTAACCTTTGAAAAATGCTTGAAAATTTGAATATTTCTATTGGTTAATCGATTAACCAATTGGTTAATCGATTAACCAATTGGTTAACCGATTAACACTGTGTCAACAGTAGAAAACAACAGTTCATAAGCACTTTTCAACAATTAATCCAATGTGCAATCATTCCAATGATCATACAATCAATTAAGCACAAAATTAAACTAGAAATCAGTGATCTAATCAATATGTAAACACATTCAAACAACAAGATCACAAATCACATAAATCAAATCAACCAAAAGTCAATCGAAAACGAAGATCCACATCGAATATGCAAAATAAGCTCAAAATGTAATGGATCTAGAATTCCAACCTACGAAGCAGAGAATTGCTTCAGTAATTGTTGATTCAACATCGATTGAGTAGATCCAAGCAAGAAATCCAGAAATCCTTCAAGATCCAATTGAGTTCTTGTAGTAATAATGGAGATCCACCAAAATTAAGCCGAAATAATCCAAATAACCACTTCTAGATCCACTCCAAAATTCAGATCCATGCTTGCACGAAATTTGGATGAAGAAATTGATTCGATGAGGATGATGGATAAGGGTTTGAGCTCACGAATTCATTGATTCGAATGGAGAATCAATGAATTCAAGCAAAGAGAGCTTTGGTAAAGTTTTGGGAATGGAGAAGTTGATAGCAAATTGAGAGAGTGAATATGAATTATGAAATGAGAGTGAAATTATGAGGATTCTTGTGAGGTTTCGAGTAAATAAATTAAATACCTCTTAGGTTTGGAATGTGGTTTGTGAAAACATGGAATGGAATTAGGAGCGGAAATTTGGAGGGAAAATGAAATTAACCAAAATTCAAAGTGATTCTAGATCCTTCCTTTGGCTTAAAATCAGTCCACAAGTGATCAAAATTGGACCCCACAGTGGCTTTACATGAAAATCACGTGCAGAGCTGAAAATTGCACTGGTTAATCGATTAACCATATGGGTTAACCGATTAAAACCTTCAAAAATTCATATTTGGCCTGATTTTGCTTTGGTTAATCGGTTAACACCTTCAAAATTTGAATTTTGGCGCCTTTTGGAAGGAAATGTGCACATTTGTCCGTTTTCAACTGTTTTGAGCTCTGTTCAGCCTCTGCAACTTGTTCTTGAATACCAAGACTGTTAGAATGCTTGAGCTAGTCTGAGTGCTATCCATGAACTGAAAATAACCTGCAAAACAAAATAAAATTGATCGCTCGATCGGGCAAAATAAATGATAGAGTTCCTGATGCTTGTCGTTCAGTCTTTTGCGCTAAAAAGAGCCCCGAGCCATAGGAAAACCTTGATCCCCTACCTCAAGAACAAATGTTATGCAATGCAGAAATGCGAAAATGAGAATGAAACAAAAGCCAAGTATAGGAAACAGTTGGTCAAATCTTGGGGTACAACAATAACCAACCCCCGATCCCCGAATCTCTTAGCGTTGTTGTTACATCGCACAAAAGGTCTTTCTTTCTTTAACCTTTCCTTTGGATAAATCAAATTCCGGTTGTGAATTTAAAGAATTAAGATTCAAGTTAATCAATAGCTTGATATCACGATTCTCACCGCAACACAACGCTCTTAGGAGATCAATATCATGTGTATTACAAGAACGAGAAGAGAAGAGGACATATAGTTTCTTGTTGTGCACCACTTTCCCACAACTGGTTTATGGATCATCTTCCTCGTTCTAGAGCATTTATTGATTCCAGGAATTCCTCAGAATGGTCAAAAATACTGATGGATTTAACTGCCAAAGATATTGTCTGGTTTAACCGAGATCTTCTTGGCAAAAACATCATTTTTAGTTGTGGTAGCTTCCCTAGTGTACCTTTGATGGGGAGGAAAGAGGGAATTAACTACAACCTTCACTCACCATCAGGAAATTTGGATATGCTTTGAGGGGACCACCAAAGGTCGAAGATGTTCAAGAGTCTTTTTACTTCACTAGTATAGGTGACCCTAATATTCTGAAGAGAGTTGTTGATGTGTGGGGTAAAATTCATAAGAAAGGGAAGCTTTCCTAGGGTAAATGTGATTGTAGAGCTTACGATCCTTACGTGGAATGGATTCAGAAAAGGGTTGAGGAAGTACTATTGCCTTTCTATAGTAAAGAACCTTTGTATCTCTTGGTCATTGAGCAACCTACGACGGTTGATATCTTGAAATACAACAAACTTTGAGCAGAGAAGGAAGAACTGCACAAAGAGAATGAGGAGTTGAAAAATGAAATCAATCAGCTGAAGCATGATCGGGGTGAAGCTGTCTACTTGGCCATGGTGAAGACAGAAACATTGACCAAGAAGGAGAAGGAGTTCTCTGATGAGATTAGGATGAGAGAGCGAGTTGGCCAAGATCTGAAGAGTATTAGTAGCCTCTTGAAGCATAGAAAGAAGGATTTTGGATAGAGCTTATCTGAAGATATCCAAATTTAATGATCAATGGAATGTTATAGTAATAGCCAACAAGAACAGAGAAGACGAGGTTAAAAATCAGGTTGATAAGTTGAAGGCACAACTCAGGGTCAAATAGAAAGAAGTTGTGGTAGAGACGTCCGACAGATACAAAAGCAAGCAAAAACTATAATAAACCTTATTTGTTTTCGAAGAGCTCAAGATTCAGGCATAGTTGAAGATGACTAGGCTTGGAGATGCCTTTGGAGATGATGCTTGGGAAGAATATTATCAGTGTCCGGGAGATGTCATACGCAGAAGAGACGTCCTCATTCAGGAATTGATTACAAGACCAGAGCATCCTGATACAAAGAAGCTGCTCAAGGAAGCCCAGACTTGGTGCAAGGAGCACAGTGGTTAGGAAGGGTTATCTTTAGTTGATGATATGCCTCAATAGCTCTTTCCTTTCTTGTACTTTATCATCACCAGACTTGTTGGATGAAATCACCGGCCTTTTTATTTAGCTATCTTTCTTATCTATTGATTGTATTTACTGACTCATTATCCTCATTTTATTTATGAGCAGAGCTTTTGATTTTCTGTCTATCTCTATTGTCTGTTTATTTGTGAAACTGGAATCAAGGGGAGATCTCCCTGAAATATATAAACATGTTTTCATTTTGCATTAGCATACTCATTTGCATGGTAGGTGTTCTGGTTTTATTCTTATCTCTGCTTAGCTTTCTCTCATCAGCAAGATTGCGGAATTCGGTTTTCACAGATATTTAACTCGAGGAAATCAACAGAAAGTCATGGATCAAGTACAAGTTGAGCTTCAGGAAGTCAGTACTCGTATAACACAATTTATGGAACTGATGCAAAACATAGCTCAAGGACAGGAACAACTGAGAATGCTAATCCAACCTCTAATTTCACAGGTTGATGAAGTTGGTGTTCTACATGGTGGAATTAGTTTGGTCCTTCCTCCTAGAAGTGATATCGGTCATTACAGTGATAATGGGCCAACTATTGTTGTACCTTAGGATGGAGGCATTGTTAATGGTTCTAGTAATGGAGTAGGTGTATGTGCAATGCATGGGGCTGCTGGCCCACATTAGACGAAGATCGTCAAGAGGACGTCTTCTCTATACGTGATATGAACGTCGGTCTTCCGTCAGAGGCCAAAAAAGATTCAAGTTGATTAAAGAGAAGATGAAGACTTATGAGAATAAAAACTCATTAGGTCTTGACATGTTAGACCTTGGTTTGGTTCCTGTTGCACCCTAAAATTTGACCAACCGGGTCCCGTATCTGGCTCGATGTTTCGATGCATTACCGCATTCGCATCTGCATATCGCATACAGTGCATATTTTCATTTGTTTTGATTTTATCGGGATCACAGCCCTCGTCTCGCGTCTCAGGTGGTTTTTTATCAGTTTGAATAGATAGAATCGTATTTTTGAGTATATTTCGATGTCCGTTTATTTTTACCGGCTATTTTGGGTGCGCTCTCGCGGTGTTATTGGCGATTTTGTGCTATTATTGTTCATTCGGGAATTATTGTGATTTTTCTGGATTTTATTAGGCATTATTAGGATTTTAATAAATTTTTTTAATCATTTTAGGATTTTAATAGAATATTAATAGGTTTTTAATAGTTTTTTAAATAGTTTTAATAGCTTTTAAAATCATTTTTAGATTAATATAGAATAGTAGTAAATTTTTCTTTTAGCATGTTAAATGGAATAATAGAATTTAAATAGATTTTAAAATCATTTTGGAATAATAGAATAATATAGTTCTTTCCTTTTATTAATCATAGAATCTCTTTTAAATAAATAATATAGGTAATATAGGAAATTTAATAGGGATTTAATAGAAGTTTAATTAGGGGGTTTATTAGAATTTTTTAATTAGAGTTAATTGGAGTTAATAGGGTTTTTAGGATAACTCTCTTTTTAGGTTTAATTAGGATTTATAGAATTAATTAGATTAGTCTTCAGATTTAGTTAATCGAGTTTAGTTAGTTAATTAGGATTAGTTCTTAATCAAGCTTTAACCAGGTTCTTTTCATTATTCAGATTTAATTTTGGTTCTTTTATTTGTTTTTTCGTTTGGGCCTCATTTTCAATTCATCCGCAGCCCATTCGTAGGTCCAGAATTGTCCATTTCCGTCCAGAACATTCCAGAAGAATCCAGAGTTATGCCAGCCTATATATTCAATCAGCGCCACGTGTTAACGAGAGAGGATGGCCACATTTTCGCACTTCCATCACGCCACGCATCACTCAGAGTCTCTCTCCATGCCACGTCTCCAACACGTGGTCAGCATGCACACCATCCCTCCACTACCACAGCCACGCGTCCTCCTCCTGGCCTCACCTGAACCACCACCGGTTGCATGGCCGGCGGCCATGCAACCGCCGCAACAACCCTCCGGCGACGACTGTAACTCCTCCCGGCCACCGCCTAACTCGCCGGTAACCCAATTTCTACCCAGAACTTCATCTTCCTCCTCTAATCTTCATCGTCTCAAAACCCAGAAATCCCCAGAAACCTCCGATTCAACTCCGATCATCATCCACATTCATCATCTCCAAGACGTTCCCAGAAATTCAATTCATCAAGAATCTTCAACCACTCTCAACGATCATCCAGAAGAATAATACAAAAGCCAGAAATCCAGAAAACCTTCAAGTGTTCATTCATTTTCTTCAGCAAGACTCTTGACTCGGTTGCACGAAGTACATCACACATTCTCCGATCTTCAAACAGGTTCACCGAATCTCCTTCAATATTCATCAAGGATCGTCAACGAAACTGCAAGAACGAGTTCATCTCAATTCTTCAACCTCAACGAGTCTCCACAATTTCTCTCCAGATCTTCGGTGGTAAGACGTTTCAACAAGAACACGCAAGAGTACTTCATTTTCCAGATAATCATCAGCATCATAATCTTCATCAGCGAGCAAGCTTCATCAACGTACTGTGTTCATCCACGATCTGCCTTCATCTCGTCCATCAGAGAACTTCACGCGAATTTTTGACAACATTCATCATCGGTTCCCCAGAAACTTCGAGAATCTTCTTCCACGCTCTTCAAGCATGTTCACCGAATCCCCATCGCGATCCTTGCTTTTCTCCAGAAACCTTCAGATCATCAACATCATTCAAGAACGTCTTCAAACATCAAGTTCGTTCATCCACCTTCTCCAGTTTTGCAAGTATCATGCTTGGATCTTCGTCAAGAACCTTGCTCTTCAGAGATCTTCAACCTTTCTAAAGAGGAGTTCCTCCGGGATCATCAAGCAAGATTTCTGTGTGCTTTGAATCTTGATTTGTTGATGTAGAGGTATGTTTGAGTGGGGGGGAAGAAGAGGTGTTTGTTGAACGGAGGGAGCTCGGAGAGAAAGACGGCGGCGGCGGTGAGTGTGAGGGAGAAAGAAACCTAGGGTTTCAGAGAGGGAAATGAGAGTGAGGGAGAGCTTGGACTCAGTGAACATGGGCCTTGGGCCCAATTCCTTTCCAATTCGTACACCCCCATTCCGTCTCCCCACCCCGTTTCGCGTATTCTGGGCCTAAGCCCAACGTGTGTTTTTGGCAACATACACTGATTCACATCCGCACCCCCCTGGGTTTCTGTTTGTTTTTGTGTGAATTGCTTTGGGTTGGGCCCATTCATTTTCTGCAGATTCTACTGCTGCACCCCTAGCTGGGCTATGTCCCCCCCCTGTTCTCTTTTTTTTTTATTTTTTTATTTTTGTTTTATTTCATTTTGTTTGGTTTAAGAAAAATATATAGAAAATAATATTGTGGAAAAAAAAAGAGAGAAAAGAAATAAAAGAAAATGTGAAAAGAATATTATGAAAAAAGAAGAGAAAATATATTGAAAAAGGACATGGAAAAATAGTGAGAAAAAATAGGAAAAAATAGTGAAAGAAGTATGAAAAATACATAGAAAAATGTGGAAAAAATATTTTGAGAAAAAAGAATATATTTTGAAAAAAAAGAAAAAGAGAAAAAATATTAGATGTAATATTTTTTAGAGTTTCATAGAGTTTATTTTACCTTTTTAGAGGTAGTGCTAGAAGTCCATTTGTTAGGGGACTATTTTCCATTTGATTTTTTCCATTATAGGTGGATAGAATAGGATAGAATTTCCTAGGAGATTTATTTCCAGTATTCACTCATTGTAATCATTTTTCAGAATGTTAATAAAACGAGATTTGAGCTGTGGTCCCGAAAGTAGCCGAACTACAGCTGCTCTGATTCCTCGTACCAGACGAGGATATGTAGGCATAGGATGCGATATCCTAGCGAGCACACTAACAACTAACCTTTTGTTCTCTCGCTGCTGTGCGATCGAGACTTTCCCGCTGACGATTAATTGTTACCCTTTTTCTCTCTTGCCCGAGTGCATTTGAGACCAAGCCATAGTTTTGCCCATAGGTTCCCGTACCTTTGAAACCAGTTTTATTTCTCACTGCTGTGTGAGAATACCTTGTTTAGCCGTAGTTAGCCTGAACTACGTAAAGCTCTGATCTTCCATGCAGTTTGGAAGTACGTAGGCACAAGACGCGAGGTCTTGGCGAGCCAATTTCCCTGTAGTCCCGAACTACGTTGACTCTGACTTTCTCTCTTGAGAATACGTAGGCATAGAGTGCGACGCTCTATCGAGTCAATTCCC
Source organism: Lathyrus sativus (assembly GCA_963859935.3). Lineage (NCBI taxonomy): Eukaryota > Viridiplantae > Streptophyta > Magnoliopsida > Fabales > Fabaceae > Lathyrus > Lathyrus sativus. The sequence continues at coordinate 167,508,326 of OZ012739.1, read as the reverse complement.
TTCTGTTTAGATTTAGCAGCCGTAGATAGATTGTTTTGCATCCTTTAGACAACCCAAGCAAGCGTGGATCCCGTCGAGTACGACGGACGTGAGGGGTGCTAATACCTTCCCCTTGCGTAATCGACTCCCGAACCCAGGTTTTGGTTGCGACGACCATACCTTTCTCGTGTTGTGCAAGGTTTACTCTGAGCGTTTCCTTTCCCTCCCGTGGGATAAATAACGCATGGTGGCGACTCTTCTGTCAGCCGGCGCCGATTTTCGCAGTAGCGACAGCTGGCGACTCTGCTGGGGAGGGGATGATTCTCTTGGGGAAAATCAACTGCCTTCGCTGGGAGAGAGTAAACTGACCCTGCGGGAAAAGGTGAACTTGTATGGATACAACTCACAACGTCCCTTAAGAGAGTCAATCCTTTAGACAACCAGCTGTAATGCGACAGTCCCAGGGGTAAGAATTCCTCCAAAGTTTAAAGTGCCAGACTTTGGAAAATATAAGGAGACTACCTTTCCTAAAACTCATATACGTGCATACTACAAGAAAATGTCAGCATATTCTGATGATGAGAAACTAATAATGCACTTCTTTCAGGATAGTTTGGCAGGACCGTCGTTGGAGTGGTACATGGGGCTGGAGAGAACTCACGCTAAAAGCTGGAGAGATCTTGCGGAAGCCTTTGTACGTCATTACCAATACATAAGTGACTTGGCACCAAACAGGGTGCAGTTACAGAATTTGTCTCAGAGGAATAATGAAAGCTTCAAAGAGTACGCCTAGAGATGGCGTGAGTTGTGTTGCATCGCTGCGAAGAGGTGTCGACAAAGACAGAAGAGTCGCCACCATTCATTATTCATTCTAAAGAGAGGGAAAGGAAACAATCAGAGAAAACCTACGAAAAGGGAAAAGATAGGTCATCGCAACCAAATCTTGGGTTCGGGAGTCGGTTACGCAAGGGGAAGGTATGAGCACCCCTCACGTCTGTTATACTCAACAGGATCCATGCTTGTTGTCTATCTAAAAGGGTGTTAAACTATCAAAGGCGGGCTCACAAGGACAAAAGAAAAGAAAAGAGACTCGATAGAGCATCACCGCTTTATGCCTACGTATTCCCTCGTGCAATCGGAAAGTCAGAGTCAACGTAGTTCGGAAAACTACGGGTGAAAGGGGGAAGGTTGCTCGCCAAGACATCGCCGTCTTGTGCCTACGTATCCTCATCTGGTATGAGAAATCTAAGCAAGCGTAGTTCGGGCTGACACGACCACAGGTTGGTTCAAGTGTTTTAACCGAGTAGGGTTAAACCCTCGCTCTAGTAGTTAGGTGTATTGCTGCTCGACCATTGGAGACTTAGGCGTTACCTGTTTGCGATAGAACCAAGACTTAACACACTCTTTCTAAAAATGATTTTCAAACAATCCCGAAGGATAAAAAAGTTTGATGTTTTGTTTTGTGTTTTTTATGAAGAAATGAATTGAGCTAAGTTTGTAACTCATGTTGCACTAAAGAGTATGACTTGAGAACGAATGTGTCGCATATCGCCCAAAGGGCATACGCTAAACACTCTAGACAGTATGATAGGAGGCCCTCCAACTATCATTCCTCAAGTACTTAAGGCTCGTAGCGTACAACATTTATTATCCTTTATTAAGTGTCTTAAGATGTTTAGGAGATGAGAAGAGAAGACACAAACTTTAAGGGGAAACTAATCAACCCTACTGTTATCATGCACAATGCTCCTAAAGTTAGGATTAAGAGGGGAAGAATCTATCCTAATGTTATCATGCAAAGTATTGAACACCTAATGTTTCTCCTACTCCCATCTTAAACAGAAGGACTAGGAATCCTAAGGGATCATGGCAAAAGACCAAGTAAACAACAGATAATTCAATCACAGATGAAATGAAAAATGAGAAGAAGTTGACTTAAACAAGTCAAAACAATATAAACATGATATTCAAAGATGCAAAGATGAGATATGAGAATCAAATGATGCAACAAAGACAAATAATCAAAACAAGTTGACTTAGACAAGTCAAAAAGAGTGAGATGAAATGGGAGAAGTAACAACTCCTACAACCATTCAAACATCAATCACTTAAGCAAAGGCTAAGCATAAAATAAAACCAAAAGGCCATGATCAAAGAGAGGATGGGAGAAATAAGCTTGGGCAGCAAGCACATGAAAATTATCTCAACCAAACAATTCAAATTGATCATATAAAAGAAAGGAGCAAACAAGTGTTAAAAGAGATGCATCATTCAAGGCACACTCAAAGCATAAACATGAACACCAAATCACCTTGAATGATGATCTAAGAACATGAGGCAGAAGAGAATCCACAAGAAGAAAGCTCAAATCAATTTTAGAAACAAGATACAAGCACAAACAAGATCATGGCAAGCGTAAGAATCAAAGTTTAACACAAATTCAACACCTAAGACAAGTGGAGAAACATGATTTCAAAAAAACTTGTAAACCAAGTAACCCCAATATATGACCTAAGACAAGTGAAACAACACCTTAAGCATGTATAATCAAATAACAAAGCTCACAAGATGCATATGGGATCAATAGAGATCATTTCCAAAAGGAACTAGGTCCAACTATCTTGTATGAACATCTTCAAAGGTGACTTGACTTGCAAGGTTCACCAAAAATAGAAGGAATGTCTAATAAATCTCAAATAAAATTCTCAATAAAACCAAGTCAAATGGTAAACAGAATCCAAAGTTTCAATGTCAAACTCAACTCAAGGCATCACCAAATAATTCAAGATTGAATGGTGCTCCACCTTATCGAGCATATGTCGAGGGGCAACAAAAATCAACTCAAAGTCAAATGAAAAATGATCACAAATTTCTCAAACCAGGCCTAAAAACTTCTTCAATCCATCACCTAAGTGAGATAAAAAGTTCGATCCTTTGGGGTATTGGAATGAAAGTTAATGGTCATGATCAAATTAGGGTACACATTAAAATACACCTCGAATCATTAACTCCAAATAAAATAACAAAATAAATGGAAAATGAAAATAAAAATTATGGAATATTAAATAAGATTTTGAAATGCTAGAAAAATATTTTTGTGAAATTTTTATGTAATTGGAACTATTTTTAAAATATTAAAACGAAAACAGAAATAAAAAATGAAATAAAATAAAGAAAAGCCAAGGTGGGGTGTGAAAGTAAATCTAAAAATGAACTGCAAGCAGGCAAAATGCATGCTGGGCCAAAAGGAGGGGAGGTGTGGATAAGAAAGGGGTTAAGCTCAATAACACACAAACTCAGAGTTTAATGAAACTCTGCGTTTCATTAAACTGACCTAGAGTCGAACGTACACGCGAGCTGGGTCAATCCAATGGAAATGCAACAAATCAGCTGGTCAAATCTTCAAACTCAAGCCATATCAGACTGGCCTGAAACACAACTAGACGCCAGAGCTCGGGCTCCGGTCGTCTTCTCTGGCATGCTCGCCAAAGCTCAGGCGCGAAAACACGATAAAAATGAAAACACCTTACACATTTCTCAAGCATTTTTCATGAGGATCCCAAATATGGTCTTGGTTTTGCAAAAAGGTTTGTGTAAATAGGTGAAAACAAGCCACATACATTTTATGCTCAAAATGAAAAGCTCACAAACAGTCATCAAATCATTACAAATATGGCTTACCTTACGCAGGGCTTCAGATGTACTCAAAATGCAGCCTAATTAGTGCCTAAAATGGAGGTTTTAAGTTGAAGAAAAATACCTAATGGATAGATTCCGTTGACCCTTCAAACCTCAAGCAAGCTTCTGTTTCAGCTTCCCAACTTGTTCCTTGAGCTTTTGTGAAGAGGAATTGAGCAATAGTTTGCAAGAATTCTCTGAGAAATGGTAGATTCGAAGAAATGACGATTTGAGAAATTTTGTAATGATGGGGCTCTCTCACGCAACAAGCACTCACTCTGATGATTTAGGGCAGATAATTGACTCTTATATGAGAGCTTTTCAGCAACCATGAAGGCCCATGTTGGCTGCAATGTGTGAATTCCATTTTCATCCAAAAACTTCCACTTATGCTACTCATACGGGTTAGGCACTATTTCACTCCTCTTGTGGTCAGCAATTAGCATTTGGAGTGTGTGGAAATGAATGGCATTGATTTTGGGTCATGTAATAAAGCCTTACCCCAATTTTCAAATCATGAATTTTTAAGTAATAAATTTGAAAATATGACCTATAATTCCTCTTCATGTTGGCACAAATGAGGTAAAACTCTTTATGGTCATGTACTTGTATGGAAAGGATAAAAAATGAGGTTAAAGAGTGACTTGTAATGTAAGACATCCAAACCATGACCAAAAATCTCATTTTCACCTTTAAAATGGTCAATATGACCATATAATTCACCAATCTTCATGAATTTTGAGTCCATTGTGAAGTTGAGACCCTTAGGCACAATTTTCATGTTGGTCAAAATTGGATTTGAGGCCTTAAAGTTCATGAAAATGACCATTGAAAAGAATGACCCATAATGAAGTTTCCAAAAATACCCTTGCCTTGTGAAGCCCATAACTTGAGATGTACACATGATAAAAAGGACTTCTAGGAATTTTTGGAAAGCTAAGTTCATGAGGAAAAACTTTCATGTTCACTTGAAGTTAAGGAGAAACTTTATTCTAAGCCAAAAGTGCCTTGGAAGTGAGTTGACTCTAAGTTGACCAAAATTCTCTTCATTTGAGGATCCTAACTTGTTGGTATCATAACTTGAGATGTACAAACTCAATGGATGGGTTCTTGTACTCAAATGAAAGCTTGGAATATGCTTTAAATGTCTCATGTTTTCATGAAAAATATATTGAGCTTGCATCATAGGGAAAATTATCCTTGAAGTTAGGCCCAAAAGAAGGGGATTTTACACAGAAAACCTCTGAAACCCTAATTTAGTAACTTCTTAAACTCTTGATTCCTATTTATTTAAACTTATGATGACATCTTAGATGCTTCAAGATGACTTCCCATGAATAAAGTGACTTAGAATCTATTCTTTAACCTTCTCAAGTCCATAGTTGATCTTGAGTTTACCAGATGAAACCCTAGTTCCATATCTTTTGACTGTATCCTTTTGCAGATGAATTGAATGGCTAGACAAGCTCCACAATAACCTCTAAGGTACCTAATGAACTTCTAAACCATGCCTCAACCAAAACAATACCTCATGAACCCTTGATGGCCCTCCAGTGAGCCTCAGGATAGGAGGCAAAAAACCACACACCAAACTCTCCTTTCAAGGAGTTCTAATAACTTCAAGGTGATGATGAACACTTGATAATCTTTCAAAAATGCCCTTTCTTGAGCTTGAAACCAAGAAGAATCTCCTCTTGAATGGCAAAAAAACTCTTGATCCACTGCTAAGAACAATGCTATGCAAATGCAAATGCTAAAAATGAAATGAAACATAAGCCAAGTACAAGAACATATTGGTCAAATTTTAGGGTACAACAAGTTGGCTGCGAGGGTTCAACCTCCAATGATGGAGAGGGAACTAATAGATATGTTTATGGCTATGTTGCTTGGGACGTACTATGAGAAGCTAGTTGGATGCATGTCAGTTGGTTTTCCATATTTAGTGATGGCCGGTGAAAGAGTTGAGAGTGGTATAACGACTGGCAAGATTCAAAGCAGAAATGGGTCCTCATCTGGAAGAGTAAAGAAGTCATACACAAGAAACCCAAAAAAGCGAGAGGGGGATTCTAATTCTATATCTTCTTATAGAGGTAAAGATAGAGGCCAACCATAATACAATCAACAAGTTGCTACTATAGCCATTCCGGCTGTACCTCAGCAACAAGCGAATGCTTCTCGTCATTACCCTGATAGGGCAAGAATGGAAAATATTAAATTTGAAACCCCACCTATGCCATACTCCTAGTTATTGAAACATTTGCTTAAGCTATAGTTGATTCAGAAGAGGACTCTGGCACCTTTTACCGGAGCTCCTCCACCCGGATATGATGCGAATGCTAGATGTGAATTCCATTCTCGTGCTCCTGGTCACAACATTGATAATTGTAAAGTTTTTAAGCATAAAGTTCAGGATCTGCTTGATTCCAAAGTTATTAACTTCACCAATGAGGGTGCCAATGTTAATCAGAATCCCATGTCGAACCATGGAGTAGCCAGAAAAAATGGTATTATTGATGGGCAAAGATTGAATTTAGTTACTGGTGTTAATGATTTGAAGACTTCATTGAGTTTTGTTAAAGACAAATTATTGAAAGGGGGTGTGTTTCCAGGTTGTTCTGATGATTGTTAAGAATGTGAATTGCGACTTGAGGGTTGTAGTCTTTTTGAAAAGGGGTATTTAGAAAATGATCGATGATGGTTATTTGTAGTTTGATAGATTTGTGAAAGATATGGATGATAAGGCTAGTGATTATGTAAATGACATCCTACGAATTTGATCCCTTACAGGACTATTAATATTTCAGCGCCAACAAGGCCAGCACTTGTAATCATCGCTACGCCAGGACCAGCTCCGTATGAAAATACCAAGGCCATCCCATGGAATTATGGGGATGAGGTCTTCTGCAATGGACAAAAACAAGAATTTATTGGTTCTTCGAGTGTGGGTTCTACTATTGATAATATAGTTGGTGTAGGAAGAATTACCCACAGTGGAAGAGTATTTTATCTGCCTGATATTAATGTTGACAAGACTGATAAAGGTAAAGGGAAAGCAGTTATTGAAGATGATGTGCAACAACAGGCTGGTGATAGTTCTTTTTCTAAAGATGTTGAAGAGTTCATGAGATTAATCCACAAGAGTGACTACAAGATTGTGGGCCACTTAAATCAAACTCCATAAAAAAATTCCATTTTACCATTCCTTGCATATTTCCATTGAGTGTAGAGGATTTTTTTTACTGCATGTCCTGGTTGATACGGGATCTTCACTCAACGTGTTGCCGAAGAAGGCATTAATGAAGCTGGACACTCAAGGTTTAATCTGTACACTAAGTGATCTTGTGGTACAAGCATTTGATGGTTCCAAAAGATATGTGTTTGGGGAGATAGTAATGCCAATTCAGCTGGGGCCTGAAACTTTTTATGAGACGTTTTATATAATGTACATTCAAATGCCTTATAGCTACCTGCTAGGCCGACCTTGGATACATACTGTTGAGGCAGTAACATCGACTCTACATAAAAAGTTGAAGTATATGATGGAAGGGAAGGTTGTTACTTTTTGTGGAGAGGAAAATATAATGGTTAGCCATTTATCAACGTTCAAGGATGTGGAAATGAATAGGGAAATTCACGAGAGTCTCTGTCAGGCCTTTCAAGTTGTGTAAATTCAGGAGAAGCCTTTTGTCAAGGTAAAAGGTCCAGAGGTTTTAATATCTTCGTTCAAGGAAGCACGTGCTATTTTGGAATCCGGTAACTCTCAGAGGTGGAGCCAGGTTTTGGATGTTCCTATCAAGGAAGACAAATTTGGTCTAGGGTACAAGCCATCCAGTCTATCACAAGACCCTCCGAAGTATAGAGGACCTGTCAGATTCACCAGCGGTGGAGTTACTTTTGACAGAATTCATGTTGTTGAGGATGACAAAGGGGACAGTGATTGCGACATGGATGCTTGGATTCATCCTTGTGTTCTCGGCCAGAGGTTATGCAATTGGACTATTGAGGCTCATTGTTTTTAATTATGTTCAGTCCTACGTTTTTCCCAAGAGTTAGTGACCCATCCGTGGGGCTCCTTTGTTTGTTTGCACTATCATCATAAATAAAGGATGTTTTTTTGCATTCAAACACTTTGATCCCTATTTTTCCTTTTTTTGTTTTTACATTTAATAACAGAAAAATGGCAATGTCTTTGTGTTGTTTGTTGCATTTCATAATAAACATAAAACATCAATCATGTAGGTCTTTTATCCTAGATACCATCGACTATGATTCAACTATGGCTTAATATGACTTTGATAATCCTATTTATCAAGCTGAAGAAGAGACTGATGAAGATTGTGAACTACCTGAAGAGCTAGCCAGACTTCTAAAGCAAGAGGAGAGGGTTATTTTGCCTCATCAGGAGGATATTGAATTTTTCAATCTGGGTATTGAGGATGATAAGAAAGAGGTCATAATTGGGACTGCTTTCGAAGACAACGTCAAAAGAAGATTGGTTGAAATGCTCCGAGACTATGTGGATATCTTTGCTTGGTATTATCAAGACATGCTCGGGCTAGATACAGATATTGTGGTACACCGTTGCCTCTCAGAGAAGAATGTTTGTTAGTCAAGCAGAACTTGAGAAGAACGAGGCCTAACATGGCAGTCAAGATTAAAGAAGATGTTCAAAAGCAGTTGGACGCTGGTTTTCTTGCTATCACGAATTATCCTCCGTGGGTCGCTAACATTGTTCCTGTACCTAAGAAATATTGAAAGGTAAGGATGTATGTCAATTATAGAGATTTCAACAGAGCAATCCCTAAAGATGATTTTCCGATCCACCACATTGACGTGTTGATTGATAACACTGCTCAATATTCAATGTTTTCCTTCATGGATGGTTTCTCTGGGTATAACCAAATAAAAATGGCTCTAGAAGACATGGAGAAAACTAGTTTCATTACACCTTAGGGGATTTTTTTTCTATAAGGTGATGCTCTTTGGATTGAAAAATGCTAGGGCAACCTATCAGCGGGTGATGGTGACTCTTTTTCATGATATGATTCATCAAGAGATTGAAGTCTATGTTAATGACATGATTGTGTAGTCACAGATGGAGGAAGAACATTTGGTTAGTCTTCTGAAGTTGTTTGAAAGGTTCAAAAAATTTGGGCCGAGGTTGAATCCTAATAAATGCACCTTCGGGGTGAGATCTGGAAAACTACTGGGTTTCATTATCAGTGAAAAGGGTATTGAGGTACATCTTGCCAAAGTAAAAGCTATACAAGAAATTCCTGAGTCGAGGACGGAAAATGAGGTTTGTGGTTCTTAGGGAGATTGAACTACATTACAAGGTTCATCTCTCATCTTACAGCCACTTGCGAGCCTATATTCAAAATGTTAAGAAATGATCAAGCGGTCAGGTGGAACGAAAATTGTCAAAAGGAATTTGAAAAAATAAAAGAGTATTTGCAGGAACCTCTGATACTCATGTCTCTAGTAGCAGGGAGACCATTGATCATGTATCTAACGGTTCTTGAGAATTCAATGGGATGTGTGCTCGGTCAATACGACGAGACAGGTAGAAAAGAACACACTATCAACTACCTGAGTAAGAAATTCACTGACTGTGAGTCGAGATACTCTATGCTAGAGAAAACATGTTGCACACTCGCTTGGGCAGCTAAGCATTTGAGGCATTATATGTTGAACCACACAACCCTATTGATATTAAAGATGGATCCAATCAAGTATGTGTTTGAAAAGCAAGCACTCTCCGGAAGGATTTCTAGGTGGCAAATGGTCTGACAGAGTATGATATCCAATATGTTTCCCAAAAATCCATTAAGGGAAGTGTTCTATCAGAATATCTTGTTGAACAACCAATTTAAGACTATCAGCCAATGAAGTTTGAATTTCCAGTTGAAGACATCATGTTTCTGAAGATGAAAGACTGTGATGATCCTTTTCCTGATGAGGGTCCTGAGATTGGATCTCAGTGGAGTTTGGTTTCGATGGTGCTATTAGCTTATATGGCAACGGAATCAGGAAAATCATTACAACTCCTCACGGTTCCCACATATTGTTCACTGCCCGATTGACGTTCTCTTTCACTAATAATGAAGCAGAATATAAAGCGTGCATTATGGGTTTGGAAGAGGCCATTGATCTGAGGATCAATAATCTTGATGTATATGGCGATTCATCGTTGGTTGTTAATCAGATTAAAGGAGAATGGGAAACTAGTTAGGAAAATTTGGTGCCATACAATAATTATGCCAGAAGAGTGCTACCTTTCTTTGACAGAGTTGAGTTTCATCATGTGCCTAGGGATAAGAATCAGATGGCAGACGCATTGGCTATGTTATCGTTAATATACATAGTGAATTTTTGGAATGAAGCTCCAGCTATTACCATTATGCATCTTGAAATACCTGCTTTTGTGTTTGCAGTTGAAGAGGCATCAAATGGCACGCCATGGTATTATGATATCGAGCACTTTCTCAAGAATCAGGAGTACCCATCTGGGGCATCTAGCAAGGATAAGAAGACTCTGAGGAGGCTTACAGGAAATTTATATCTAAACAAGGATGAAGTATTGTACAGAAGAAACTTCGACATGGTCTTTTTGCATTTTGTTGATGAACACGAAGCAAGCTTGTTGGTGGAAGAGGTTCACGAGGGTTCCTTCGACACTCACGCTGGTGGATATAAAATGACCATAAAATTATTGAGGGTTGGGTATTATTAGACGACTATGGAATCTGACTATTTCAAATACACAAAAAAATGTCATCAATGCCATATTTATGCTGATAAGGTGCATGTGCCACCGACCCCTCTGAATGTATTAAAGTCGCCTTGGCCCTTTGCTATGTGGGGCATTGATATGATCGGAAATATTGAGCCGATTGCTTCCAACGGGCATCACTTCATTCTCGTTGCCATTGATTACTTTACGAAGTAGGTGGATGTAGCCTCCTTTGCTAATGTCACAAGGTAGGTAGTTTCCTGATTCATAAAGAAGGACATCATCTGTCGTTATGGAATCCCAGAGCGAATTATTACTGATAATGGTTCAAATTTGAACAACAAGATGATGAAGGAACTGTGCCAGAGTTTTAAGATTGAACACCACCATTCTTCTTTGTTTCGTCCGAAGATGAATGGCGATGTTGAGGCAACGAACAAGAATATCAATAAGATTGTATAGAATATGGTAGTAACCTATAAGGATTGGCACGAGATGTTGCCCTTTTCTCTACACGGTTATCGTACTTCGCTGCGTACGTCAATAGGGGCAAATCCCTTCTCACTAGTGTATGGTACGAAGGCAGTCCTACCATTAGAAGTTGAGATTCCTTCTTTGAAAGTGTTGGCTGATGTGAAGTTTGACGAAGCTAAATGGGTGCAAGCCAGGTTGGATCAGCTGAATCTTATTGACGAAAAGAGATTGGCAGCCATTGCATATGGCCGGTTGTACCAGAGCAGGATGAAGAAAGACTTTGATCAGAAAGTGCATTCTCGGTGCTTCTAAACAGGCGACTTCGTTTTAAAAAGGATCCTTCCTCGTCAGATAGATCATAGGGGTAAATGGACTACAAACTACAAAGGTCCATATGGGGTAAGAAAGATTTTCTATGGTGTTGCCTTATGAGTATCTACTATGGATGGTAAAGACTTCACGTCCCCTGTGAACGTAGACGTAGTTAAAAGATACTTTGTTTCATACCCCAAATTTTGACCTCTAGATTCCATTATCATTCTAGGAGCATCAAGCATTGTTTCCTAACCCTAACCTTGTTTCAAGTTTGTTGTTGTTGAAGTTCTTCTGAATTAGGGTTTTGCACCTATGAAATCAAGAGGATTATTGCTTGATCAGTTAATGTTTTAGATTGACCATCCCAAATAAAAATTTCCCCCTACATTCAAGGAGCTTATATTCAACAAGAATTAAGTGTTAATTAATCTCATTGCAAGTCAATTGAAGCCCAATTTCATCTGACCCAAATTAGGGTTTTGTTAGGAAAAGTCAATTGTGCCTTTGACTTTTGATCCAAGCATGATCCCAAGACTTGGGACATGATTAAAAATGTTCATATACCTCATTGAAGCCTACTCATGATGTTTGAGAAGTCCCAAGTGGCAAATTTACTGAAGATCACACAATTGAATTCATCTGATTCAAAATTCATTTGACAAAGTCAACCCTTTGACTTTTAGGGTTTTTGGTTCAAATTGGAGCATCCAAGCCAAATTTCATCAAAATATGTTCAATCCATGAGTTTGATCATAAATAAATCAACATTTTAGAGGTTTCTTGCAAAAGAAGAAAACTTGGACAAACATGGAATTTTTCTAAGTGTGGAAAAACCCTAGTTTTGGTGCCAACTTTAAAATGCCATAACTTCCAATCCACACATCCATTTTGTGAGTTCCAAAGGTCAATTTGAAGATCTCCTCATGTACTATAAAATTGTCTAAGTGACCTATGAAAAAAAGATGCTTGGAATTTGAGTTATGAAGCTTCAAACTGAGAAGAATTTTAAAACACTTAAAAAAGTTTCAAGACAACTTTGTTATTCCAATTTTTAGTCAACTTCAAGGCTAGTTTTCACCATGGTCCTTTGAGATTAAAAAAACTATCAAAACATAAAAGTTGTACATGTTTAGGAATTTTTAAAAAGTATAAGAATTCCTTCATAGCATTTGTGAGTTAGGAGTTTCGAAGAAAAGGAGTTAAGGTACAAAAACTTGAAATTCAATATTTCTACTTGACATGAAATGATGCAAAACCAATATTTTGTTGAAAATCTTGGTTATTTGAGTTGTCTAATTGCAAGATATCTTTTGATCAGAGTATTGCACGAAAATTCAAGTGATTGCACAAGGTTTTGAGGCATAAACCAAGAGGTTATTCCATTTATGGCATAAAAGGAACACTTCCATTTTTGAAATGCATTGCCTCTCCACCACTTCAGCATAGAGCCACTCCCTCAGCCTCCCAAGTACAAGTTTATTTGCAGAAGTATGCTCAAAGTTCAACCACCTTTTACTTGCTTTCTTGAACCACACAAAAACCATTATCACAAACTCTTTCAAATCTAAATGGATAGTTGGCAAGAAGTTGGATTCTAACCACACTTAAAACTCTCCACTCTCCCTATAAATACCAGGCCAACCATCACTACAAAAGGGGGAGAAAAAACATGAGAAACCACACCAAAACACTTGTGTATTCGTGTAGCAATGTGCTCTTGCCAAAACACCATAGTTTTGCAAAAACTCTAACCAAACACATTCCACTCGTGCCAAACAGAAACAAACACCATAAATCATCTCTAAACCATCCATAGACATTATTCAATCTATTGGAGATATTATGTATGGAGCCCAACACACTGTTTCATCTTCAACCTCCATTGTTGCAAGAAGGATTATGTTCTGTGCTCCAGACTATTTCTCACTAATCCTGCCATCCAAACAAGTTCTAAAGTGATTAGGGAAGCTAAATAAGTTGTTATCTTGTACTGCAATAGCTGAAAAGAAGCCTTGGACTTTCTCGAAGAGGTAAGGAATTCTGACCTTCAAAATCTCATATTCATGCATTGATTTGTTGTTATTTGAATAGAAAACATGTAGTATGTTTGGTGCCTTGTATTTCTGAATAAATGCTTACCTTGTTTAGTTTGAATAAAACATGTTGTAACATGTTGAACTTGCATGATGCTACACTGTTGTGGAGTGATTTGTGACTTAGTCAATCACTTTTAGGACAAGAAATTGTTATGACCATGATCCTTGTGGAAAATGATCCAACTTTAATCTTTACATCATTTGAAATAATTGAGAAACGAGAGAGATATGAAGAAGGAAAGTTCTGGCCATGAAGGATGCTTCTAGGGCATGTGCGAGAGAAAGAAAGCTGAGGAAGATGAAGCTGAGGTGGAGATGACTAGGCATAACATGGCACTGAGTTAGCCGTGTAAAGGTGTCTCTAATTTAAAACAATTTTGAAGCATATACATATTGGATGAGGGCGTAGCACCGCTGGTCAAGGAGGAGAGTTTATGAGCGAAGGTTCTGGGGTTCGATCCCCTGTAGACCTTTTGATTTTTTCCCTGTTTAATCATTGTTTTCTTATTTTATTACATGTTTAAATTCAATTTTTACAATTCATGTGCAGGCCCGAAGGCTAAGGTTTTGGGTAGTAACCCTAGTTGTGTGGGTTCAAGTCCTTGGAGTGCACTTCCTTTATTTTTAATACCTGATTTTCATGTTTTTCTTCACAAATTGATTTAATCACAACTTCCTTGATTTTTATCATTTTTGCCCAATTATTTTTGCTAAATGTTCATGAGAATGTTAGTTTCTATCTATATCAAGAAAATTACAAAAATAATTATTTTTCTTGCCCTTGTGCATGTTCAAATTTTATGACATTTTAGGTTCTCTTAACCTTTCCTTTTATCTTTGTGATAAGTAATGATTTGACTTATACATGATCCTCTGTTTGTTCCATGCTTAAATATTGTTATGATTTATGCATGTCAATCTTGATCCTTTGATCTTTGTTATAAGTAATGTTTTGATTTATACATGACACTTACCTTGACTTCTATCCATGCTTAAATATTATTATCATTTATGCATGTTGATTTTTGAACTTTGTCATAAGTAATGTTTTGACTTATGTGTGATTCACTTATGCTTGTGATGTTTGGTCTTGTAAGAACCGCATCTCATCCATGTTTAGATGTTGTTACATCTATGTTTACCTTTCGTTGTAACCATTTGGTTTATTATAAACTTTTATGATAAATACTTGGATGTAATCTTGTTATTATCTTTTCTTGATGTTGCTACATGCTTGCATTTACTTTCTTGATTGTTACTGTTGCGCCCCAAAATTTGACCAACCTTTTTCTTGTACTTGGCTTATGTTTAATTTTATTTTAGCATTTACATTTGCATAGCATTGTTCTTAATAGGGGATCAAGAGAGGTGTACCATTCCAGAGAAGACTCTCTCCAGGATTTCAAACTCAAGCAAGAGTGTTTATTCAAGTCATCAAGTGCTTACAATCATCAGGAAGTGGTCAGAGCTCTTTGGGAGAGAAGATTGATGTATGTTGCTTATCTCCTATCTTGGAGATCAACAGAAGATCATCAGGGGTCCATAAGTTCATTTTTGTTGATAAAACGTGTTTGAGAAGCTCATTAAGTGTTTTGGAAGTCATTGTGGAGCTTATCTAGGCATTTATTTCATCTTCAAGAGGTCACAGTCAAAGGTTGTGCACCTAGGGTTTCATCTGGTCAACTCAAGGTCAACTGAAGGCTTGAGGGAGTCTGAGACTTGGTTTTAAGTCATTAATGCCATGGGATGTCATGTCAAGCTCAAATTAAGAATAATCAAGGGTTCAAGAGGTTAGTAAATTAGGGTTTCTGAGGATCTCAATGTAAAATCCCCTTCTTTAGTACCTAACTTCAAGGACAAGTTACCTCATGATACAAGCTCAATCTCATTTTTTTGTAAACATGAAACTTGTAGGGCATGTTCTTAGCTTTCTTTTGAGTACTAGAACGCATCCATTGGGTTTGTGGAACACAAGTTATGATGCCAACAATTTAGAGGTCTCAGATGAACATATTTTTGGTCAACTGAAAGTTAACTCACTTCCAAGGCACTTTTTACCTAGAAGAAAGTTTCCCCTCAACTTTAGGGGAAGATGAAAGTTGTTCCTCATGATTATAGCTTTCCAAAATGTCCTAGAAGTCCTTGATATCATTTATAGAACTCAAGTTATGGCTTTGGCAAGGCAAGGGTATTTTGGGAAGGTTTGATTATAGGTCATTTGTTACATAGGTCATTTTCATGCACTTGTGTACCTCAAATGAACTTCCAACCAACATGAATGTTGCTCCTGGGGACCACATTTACATCCTAGAGCTCAAGGATCATGTGATTATGGATCATTATGGACATGTGGATGAATTTTCAAGTGAAAAATGAACTTTGAAGGATGATTTCAATTCAATTCATTATAGGTCATGTTCATGTCTTATTTTGGTGCAATTCACTTCAAAATACATTCGCAAGAAAATTGCACAAATTGGTTTTGGTGTTAGAAGGTAAAAACATGCGCATTTTCACATTCCTTCACAAAGTAGTTTCCATCCAAAACTTGCTAATTGGATCAAATCAAAGGCCCAAACCAATTCTCATGTCAAATTGAACTTACAAGCTGTAGGTTGGAGTGGTTTTAAGGTGTGTATGCAAGCATTTCGTGTGTGCATAAAAAGCTTGCCATTTTTGGGCATTTTTCAAATTAATCAAATTAAGGCTTCATGGGCCTTCCAATTCATCTGAGATCCATCATATATAAGTTCAAAATGGGCCCTAAGAGCTCAGAAGTGGAAATTGAAGTTGGAGAGAGCATTTTCAGATTTGAAATTCTCAAGCAAATTTGAAAATTGTATTTCACTTTTTTGCACAAATCAAGTCCAATTGAAGATCAATTCAGCTTCCTTGAAGAATTTGGAGTGGATCTGGAGCAGAGGAAGCAAGCTTGCACGCATTTGAAGCACCAATGGAGTGTCTTCATTCAGTAAGTTTCCATTCCAAAATTTTCTCATTCTAGGCCATGAATTAGGTTCATACTGGTTGCATCTGAAGCCCTACATTGAGTAGGCCATGTTTGATTGCTTGTTGTTCATGTTTGGATGAGTTTTCAGTTATGCATCTCAAAATTCAATCGTTCGATTCTCTCAATCCATGAGTGTTATCAATGTTTGGATCCTGGATTTGGAATCTACAAGAGCTCAGATTTCTTTTGATACCAATTTTGTGCATTTTGGTTGAGGTTTGGTCACCTGAGCACCGATCATCTCGGCGGAGAAGACAACTGGAGCTAGGGCTCTGGCGTCTGATTATTTGACCCTCAAATCTGAGGTGGCAAGGTGTTGAATGTTTAACCAGGTGCGTGGCTATTTTTAATTCGCTTGACTTGCTTGCGTGTGATGTTTGACTCCACGCAGATTAATGAAACGTTGTGTTTCATTAATCTGAGGTTTGGCTGATGGATTGGGTTCAAAGTGCTATACGTACCCCCAGTTTTTGTGAGCCTAATTTCTTTGAATGTGTTTCCTTTGTTGTGATGTTTTACTTCTGCACCTCCCAGTCCATTTATGTTTTATTTTATTTTATTTTATTTTATTTTATTTTATTTTCTGTTTTGCTTTTATTTTATTAAAAATACTTCCTAATATTAGAAAATTCCCCAAAAAGTATTTTTCTAACACTTTAAAGTCTTAATTAATTTGTCATACTTTTTAATTTTTATTTTCTTTTATTTTGCAATTTAATTTTAATTTTGCAATTGGAAGTGTTTTTAATATTGTTTTCATTTGATGATTCTTGTTTGATGGACCATTTGCAATCACCAATGAATAAGGTTTCTTCTCCATATTGATGATGGATTGAGGTACCTTTGAGGCTGATTTTGGTCAAAGTTTGATTAATTTTTGTTTGACTTTGTGTTGCTTTTGTTTGACCCTCGATAATGATTCCTTAAGGTGGAGCACCCTAGTTGATCAAATCATTTGGTAATGCCTTGAATGGAATTTGGTTTTGTTGTTTTGTTCTCTGGTTGCCAACTTGTTTAGGTGCTTTGTGCATTTTATTTGAGATTTATTGAAAAATTCTCCTTTTTTTGGTGAACCTTGCATGTCAAGTCACCCTAGTTGAAGTTCATATAAATTAGTTGACCTAGTTCCTCTGGGAGATGACTTTGATGGATCCCATATGCATCCTATGCTTCTTGATTCATATTCTAGACATGTTTAGGATGCTGGTTTTAATTTTATAAGTCATACACTTGTTTGGTTTGTGTTGCAAGTTACCTTGAAGTTAGGGTTTCCACTTATGTTTAAGTGTTGAATGTGGTTTGAACTTTGGTTCTTTCTCTTGCCTTAACTTGTAACTTGGTTATGCTTTGTTTATCCTCTTGATTGTGAGCTCTCTTCTCATGTTCTCACTTCTATCCCTTGGGTTGTGGTACTCATTCAAAGTGATTTGGTTTGATTGATCACACTTTGAGTTTGCTTTGAATGAGAAACCACTTTGAGATTATGTTTGTGCTTTCTTTTTGCATGATTAATTTGATGCATTTGGTTGAGATATTTCTCATGTTGCTTGCTGCCCAAGTCTATTCTCCCATCTTCATCTTGATCATGGCTTCTTCTTTGAGCTTTGGTGTTTACCTTTTGAGATTAGTGATTGATGCATGAATGGTTGTAGGAATTGTAACTTCTCCAATTTCATCTCACTTTCTTTTTGACTTGTTTAAGTCATTTTGTTCTCATCTTTTGTTTGATTTGCATCTCTTTCTACTTGCATATCATGTTTGATTTTATGTTGTGTTTACTTGGTTTCTTTGCCATGATCCCTTAGGATTCCTAGTCCCATTTGCTTAGGGTGGGAGTAGGAGAGACATTAAGTGTTCAATCCAAGAATGATAACATTAGGATAGTTTTTTCCCTCTTAATCTCAATCATAGGAGCACATTGCATGATAACATTAGAGTTGATTAGTTTCCCCTTAGAGTTTGTGTCTTCTCTTCTCATCTCAAAACTTCTTTAAGACACCTAATAAAGGATAATAAGTGTTGTACGCTACGAGCCTTAAGTACTTGGGAAATGATGGTTGGGGGGCTTCCTCTCAACTGTCTAGAGTGTTCAGCATATGCCCTTTGGGCGATATGCGACGCATTCACTCTCAAGTCATAGACTTTAGTGCAACATGAATTACAAATCTAATTCAATTCATTTCTTCTTCCTAAAAGACTCAAAAACAAAGCATCAAACCTTTTTATCCTTCAAGATTAATTGAAAATCATTTTCATAAAGAGTGTTGTTAACTCTTGGTTCTACCACAAACAGGTAACGCCTAAGTCTCCAATGGTCGAGCAGCAATACACCTAACTGCTAGAACGAAGGTTTAACCCTACTCAGTTAAAACACTTGAGCCAAACTTTGATCATGTTAGCCCGAACTACGTTTGCTCTGATTTCTCATACCAGACGAGGATACGTAGGCCCAAGACGATGATGTCTTGGCGAGCAACCTTCCCCACCTTCACCCGTAGTTTCCCGAACTATGTTGACTCTGACTTTCCCATTGCACGAGGGAGTACGTAGGCATAGAGCAGCGATGCTCTATCGAGCTCTTTTCTTTTCTTTTTGTCCTTGTGGCCAGCCTTATAGATTAACACCCTTTTAAATAGACAACACGCGTGGATCCTGTTGAGTACAACGGACGTGAGGGGTGCTCATACCTTCTCCTTGCGTTACCGACTCTCGAACCCAAGATTTGGTTG
This sequence comes from Lathyrus sativus, assembly GCA_963859935.3. Classification (NCBI taxonomy): domain Eukaryota; kingdom Viridiplantae; phylum Streptophyta; class Magnoliopsida; order Fabales; family Fabaceae; genus Lathyrus; species Lathyrus sativus. Next base: position 167,489,312 of record OZ012739.1, on the reverse strand, counting down.
CGATGACCTGTCTTCTCCCTTTTTCGTAGGTTTTCTCTGATCGTTTCCTTTCCCTCTTTTGGGATAAATAATGAATGATGGCGACTCTTCTGTCCTTGCCGACCCCTCTTCATAGCAATGCGACAGCTGGCGACTCTGCTGGGGACATCTTCTCATCCCCTATCCGAGTCAATCCTAGAGCTTGTTTGTTTTATCTTTGGGTGTGTTTATATGTGTATATGTGTGGCATTTGTACTTTACTGCATTTGCATTTTATTTTCAGCATTGTTATATACCATTATTGTTGTGCTATTGGGTGGGAATGTTCCACTGTGTGATAAGCCAAACCCAGGCTTGAGTATAACCCTAGAAGTAGAAGTGGAAAGTAGTGGTGAACCTGTATATTTGGCATGCACTAGTTCCCATGAAATTCAGGCTCAGACGAGATTCTCTTTGATGACTACCTTTCTAGTCTGTTTCGGACAGTTGAGAGGATGTTGGATCTGTGGATTGTCGACTTTGGGGACCGATCATTTAGAAGTTAGCTAAGTGAGGCCGCTTCATTAGACCATGATGCCAAACCAGAAATGGTGAACATATCATCGTTTCTCGAAAGTCTGTGACGCTAATGACCACATAGAATGCCAAACCTTATAAGTGATAGGTTCATACCTGTGAGTGGGGAGGGTTATGCAGGAAACCTGAACCTTCAACCTACCCGGATTTCTTATCAGTGCGAACCTTTGATCTCTGATACTTAGGTATTTCGGTATTTTCTCGCCAGAGCGAAGCGCCAGTTCATCTTAGTCTACAGCACATCAATCTTGATCACCTGTTGCATTTGAATTTTCATTTGCATATTAACATTGACATGTATTTATGTTGCAGGTGCATATTTTCCTCTTGATTCTAGTACACCATCCCCTGCTGACATGGAGGCTTGTTTGAAGAAGACAGTTGTGTACAAGTTTCCCACACCAAATATAGGGTCTCTACTCAGTTTGATTCTGCTGCTGATCATGGTGTAATGGAAGATTTCAAGAAAGAGTATGGGAAGCTTCTGCGTTGTGTTTGTAAAGCTTTAGTGCTTGAGTTGGGAGGTCTCCACACCTTGCTTCAGTTCTATGACCCACAGTTGAGCTGTTTCACTTTTTCTGGTTATGTGCTGATGCCTACCTTGGAGGAGTTCTCTATGCTGCTTGGAGTTCCTATACTAGATCATATGCCTTTTTATCACTCTGAAGTTGAACCTAATTTGACTAAGCTCGCTAATGCTCTTCATCTAGATGCCTCTGAATTAGAAGGAAAGATGGTTAAAAGGAATGGAATGTCTGGTTTCCCATTGCCTTTCTTGGTTGGTAGAGCTCAATATTTTGCAAAGGAAGGCTGTTGGGTCGTCTTTAATGCTATCTTGGCTCTCTGCATATATGGTATAATTTTGTTCCCAAACATTCCAAATTTTGTGGACTTGGATGCTTTCCACATTTTTGTCTCGAGGAATCCTGTGCCTACGCTGTTAGGAGATGTATATCACTCTGTGCATTGCAAGAATGAAAATAGGAGGGGGAAGAATGTCTCTTGATGTGTACCTTTCTTGTATAGATGGCTTATGAGTCATCTTCCTATGTATGGTCCCTTTGTTGACATCTCTGGTACTGCTGATTGGTCGGAGAGGCTTATGGGGCTAACCTCCGAAGACATTGTATGGTTTGATAGAGATCATTTGGGTACAGAGATAATCTTTAGCTGTGGTGGTTTTCCTAATGTCCCTTTGATTGGAAGAAAGGTTGGTATTAACTATAATCCAGCTCTTGCATTGATGCAATTTGGTTATGCTCTAAGGGAACCTCCGAAGAAAGAGGAAATACATAAATCTTTGTATTTCACCGGCTTGACTGATAGTGAGTGTTGCACCCCAAAATTTGACCCCTTAGATCTTCATGATCATTCTAGGTTTATTTTCATTTGATTATCTAACCTTAACCTATTTCAAGTTGGTCTTTGTCAAGATACAGGTGAATTAGGGTTCCGTACAGTCGAGAATCGAGGTTTCAATGGTTTAATCAGTCAATGTATTGGATTGATTCTCCATGAAATAAGTCTCCACATCATCAAATATACTCCATTGGATCAAGTATGAACCCAATTTTAGGTTGTCACCCAAAGATTAAAGACAATGCAGTCCAGGATCCTCGATTAGGGTTTTCGATCAGGAAAAGTCAATCGTAGTTTGACTTTTGATTTAAATGGTGTTCCAATGGTGGGATCATGGTCCAAGAAGTTTATATGGCTTAGTGAAGTCCACTCAAGAAGTTTCAAGGCCTCAAAAGACCCGGAACATCAACAGTCGACGCGGTAGTCATCGATCGATCGTTCGGTTGACCAAAAAGTCAACTCTTCAATCATAAGGAATTTGACCTCAAAGTATGAGGCAAAAATTTTCCTAGTAAAATATTACACCTATCCATGAAGTTTCATGACCATTGGATCAAGGATTGAGGAGTAATCAAGAAATCGGGAAATTAGGGTTTTGAAAGAGGCAAGACCATAACTCCCTAACCACACATCCAATTGAGTTGGTTCAAGGCTTGTTTGAAAGGTATTGACAAGTCCTACAAAAGTCTCACAGCGGTCCATGGGCAGAAAATGAGTAGATTTGGAGTTATGGCCAAAATCAGTGGAGGCCCTCTTGAGAGTTAGTTTTGTTGAACGAGTATTCGTGAAAACATTGCTACTTTCGACGAAGGAGCCCGTGACACTGTGGACCTTTAGATTACATTTTACCCCACTTTGTCCTTATTAGGACGTAGTGCAATGGCTATAAGGAAGTATTTCCGAGATAGTTGATACGCGATACTACACTTGGACAAGACTCTCTTGAGAATATTGTCGATTACCGAGTGATTTGGGAAATTGATAATATCCGAAAGATGGATTGTTGACTATGAGAACCTCTTAGAACCCTGTTCTACAGGTTTGAGAATCCATATTACACACCTTTTGGGATGTGTAGACCATGACTCCATGCTCGTGTCCTCTAAACCTAGGCTTTTGTTTGTGTGCATATGTGTGATCTTTGCTTGCCTGTGTTTGTGCATTTTTGCATTCATGAAGCATCATATCATAAAGTTTCATGGAACTCATACTTTTGTTTGTAAACATCAAGGTCGTTATGGATGGTGAAAGAAAGAAAACTTTGAAGTACACTTACAAGGGTTTTAACTTAGATGACCTAAGGAGGTTGAGCACCTTGGTGATAGATCCAGAGGGATTCAAAAGCAGGTATGGGAAGTTTTTGTTACTATTGAAGATAAATATGGATAATGGACTTCTTTCCACGCTTCTCCAGTTCTATGATCCAATCTACCATTGTTTCACCTTTCCCGATTATCAGCTAGTACCCACGCTAGAAGAATACTCCTATTTGGTTGGATTTCCCATTCTTGATGAGTCTCCTTTTCCAATCATGGAGAAGGACCCTAAGGAGCAGGATATTGCCAAAGCTACACGTTTGGGTTTGATTGATATTCAAAAAAATATGACTACAAAAGGAGGAGTTTTTGGGTTAAGTGCAGAATTTTGGGTTGAGAAAGCTCAATACTATGTAGATCATTTGAGCATGGAAGCATTCGAGGCTATCCTTGCCTTGCTCATTTATGGTATCTTTTTGTTCCCTAGCTTCAAGAATTTTGTGGACCTCAATGCCATTAAAATCTTCTTGAAGAAAAACCCTGTGCCTACTTTGCTAGCAGATGCATATCATTCTGTTCATCTAAGGAATTTTCATAATGGAGGTATGATTACTTGTTGCGCTCCTTTATTATACAAATGGTTCATTTCACATTTTCCTAAAGCTAACACTTTTTGGGATTCGAAGAAAGGTTGGTGGGCACAGAAGATCATGGCTCTCACTCACTCTGATATCGATTGGTATAGTCGCGACTATGATGGAACAATGATCATTAACAATTGTGGAGATTTTGGTAACGTACCTCTTCTTAGTACTAATGGAGGAATCATTTATAATCCAGTTTTCACTTGTCGACAATTAGGATATCCTTTGAAGGACAAGCCCAATAGTGTTCATGTGGAAAGCATTTTCTTCAAAGAAGAGAAGAATAGTCAAGAGCTAAAAGAGAAGATTCTAAAAGCTTGGAGTCACATTCACAAGAAAGGGAAGAAGGACCTTGGAAAACTTAATTGTGTCTCTTTGGAACCATACCTCCAATGGGTCCGAAAGAGAGCCATCGCATTGAAGATGCCTTATCATAAGCAAAAACACATGGCTTTTAAGGAGGAATGCACCTTGGTCTTCATGTCTGAGGAAGAAAAGCTGAAAATTGCCTTGGGCAAAGCGCGACAAACAGAAGACGCTTGGAAGCACACGTATCAAGTGGTCGTTGAAGAAAATACAGAACTCCAGAAACAAATATAGTTGAAGAATGAAGAAGTACTCTCTTGTAAGAAGAGGAAAGCACAAGAGGATTTGTTTTCTTCTAGTCCCCAGTCTACTCCGTGGAAATTGATTGTGGATAAGCTCATTCTCGAGAAGGCTCATATGGAAAAGGAGATCGAGAAGCTCAACATGAGGCTGCTAGGGGAACCTTCTTAGGATTCATTAGCTTTTATTTAGCTTTCTGCTTAAAACTCTTGTAAGAGGAACCGATATTTTGTAATCCAATCTTGTTGATTAATGAATTTAAGTCTATAACGCCTTTTGATGTTTGCAAATATCTGAGTTCCATGACACTTTATGCATTTGCATTCGCATTCTCATTTGTTCTAATCATTCAAGGAAATTCAAACTTTTTTTCTACAGACAACAACATGGTAAGACGAGGCATGCTCCCTTTCCCAGATTTGAAGTTGGGCAACCTTAGGATCCTAGCAAGACTTGTTAGGAATCCCGCCGCATTCATCGCGAAATACGGAGATCTTTTGTCGTTGCTTAACACACAAGTTAATGAATTCATGATTCAGGCCCTTGTTAAATTTTATGACCCAGTGTACCACTGCTTCATCTTCCCAGATTTTCAGCTACTTCCAACCATAGAAGAATATACTGACTACCTAAAAATTCCGCTAACCTTCACAACTCCTTATGGAAAACCAAAAAGAAGAGACTTGGCCAAGGCATTACATCTTAGGCCAGAAGAGTTACCGACTATGAGAGCAAAGGGGGGATTCTATGGAATGGAGGCAGAACCATTGATGGAAATGGCTGAATTTCACTACGAAAGTAGAAATTTGGGTATTTTCGAAGCCATTTTGGCATTTCTTATATACGACTTGTACCTCTTTCCAAGTTGTCATGATTTCATCAGCGAGGAGGCTATTCGTCTCTTCATCATCAGGAATCCTATGAATGAGATACTGGAAGACACATACATGGTCATCCACCGCCACGCATTATATGACCTCGGACAGTTCTCATGCTATATCGCATTGCTCGACAGACGGTTCACCTCCCATTTGCCCAAAACTCACGTCCTCTGGAGTCTTTATAGCAAGAATGCATGGATTGCAAAGCTTATCACTCTCAAACACTATGATATCACTTGGTATGATCCCAGTCTTGGTAATCTAGCTCTGATCCCCAACTGTAGGGACTTCCTTAAGGTACCTCTCATTGGAACGAAAGGAGTTATCAACTACAACCCCATTCTTGCTCAACGTCAGTATGGGTATCCAACCGGGCCGGAGCCCGAGCCAGAGCTGTTAAGACCTTACTTTTGTGAAACAAGTTGCAACCTAGAGTTAGAAGCCCGCACCAACTATGCTTGGAACCATCCTCACATCCAGGGGATAACCGCAATGGAGAATATAAGCTGCTTAACTACCAGAGCTTACCTACTTTGGTCAAAGGAAATAGCTTTGACAATGTTCTACACTCATGATCATGAGATAACAATGGAACCAGAAGTCCCTGTGCTTAGGGAGGAGTTAAAGTATGCCTTAATCAAAACACAGCGCGAAAATGAAGACCTGTGGGAGATCATTCGCCAGTATCAAGCTCGCACCGAAGACCAAGAAGGAGAAGGATCACCTTGTTAGAATGATCAATGTTTTACCATTTCCTGTTTTCCCTAAAAAGGATTGTAATCCTATGTTGCATTTAATTTCGATGCTTTTGTTGTAAGAAAGGTCTTGCTTTTTAGCAAGAGCCATCCATTATAACAGATTTTGAATTATCAATGAAAAACGCTTTTTAAAGCACGTCGTTACATGTTGTTCCATTTTTTGTTTGTAAACAAAATTTGTTTTTCCTTCAATGGTTTGTGCATTTGCATCTGCATTTTCATTCGCATCCCATCCCACATTGGTCTTGCATTCGAGTTCCGCAGCTCATCCGTTGTTCTTGTGTCAGAGAGATGGAAATTCACGCTGAATTCACACAAATACAACACTCGGGCCCAAGCTCAGCGCAGGATGGCAGACAATGATCAAAGAATTTACCAGATAGACAATGACATCGAGGGGATTAAGGATAATGTTAGTCAGATCATGGAGGTTCTTAATATGATTAAAGAGAAGATGGATACGCAGGTTACAGTGGTTTCTGAAGTCGCTACAGCAGCAAAAAGCCTTCCAACCGCTCTAGTTATGACAATCGAGTTCCCATTTGGAATTTCCATGGATTTCCTACCACCAATCAACAATCCTCAACCATCCATCTTTCAACCACAAGTCGGTCCAATGGCGACGAATCCCATCTTTACTCAGGCGGGAGGACCAACTCATGTCCGACCTGTTTTCAACCATCAGCCAATCTTCGATATACCAGACGGTTCCAAAGCAGAAGACGAGAAGCATGCAAAGCTAAGAGTAGAGATGGATATCATGGCCAAAATAATGAGAGCCATTGAAGGGAGTAACGTTTTTGGGTCAGATGCCAAAGACATGTGTTTGGTATCCGGATTAGTATTCCCACAAAAGTTCAAAATGCATGTGTTTGATAAGTACGAGGGAACTACTTGTCCCAAAGTACATTTTATCATGTATTGCAGGCGGATGGCTCCGCACATTGAAAATGACAAATTGTTGGTGCACTTCTTTCAAGACAGTCTCAAAGGAGCGTCGGCCAAATGGTACTTAAGCCTGGACCAAGCAAAAATCCATGGTTTTCAAGATCTGTCAGATGCTTTCATCCAGCAGTTTAAATATAACATGGATCTGGCTCCAGATCGCCGTCAACTCCTCTGTATGATGCAAAAAAGCACCGAGACTTTCAAATAATATGCGCAAAGGTGGCGCGGGACTGCCGCTCAGGTTGAGCCGCCTCTTACTGAAAAAGAGCTAGCAGACTGGTTTGTAGACACAGTCAGACCAGAGTTCTACGAGAGATTAATCAGCAGCGTTACTACCAACTTCTCTGACATTATTGCGGTAGGAGTCAAGGTCGAAGCTGGTTTGAAAAGTGGAAAGGTGACAACTTCAAATGCCAGTTCAAGCGCCAGTGCTGCCAAGAAGCCAGCTAACAACTTCCACAAGAAGAAGGAGGGTGATGTAAGTGTCGTGACATATGGGAAAAAGGCCCAGAGTTCAAGGAATCATCGCCAACAATATCATCCATCATCTTACGTAGCAACTGTAACACCTGTTTTTCAATAGCCATCTCAGCAGGGTCTTCAACAAGGGGCATCCAATCATCAACAACAGTATCATCAACAAGGCCAGCAGCCTCAGAACAGGGCTCCGAGGGCCAATTACCAAGGAAATCGCCCAAAAATACAGCCCATCCCGATGAGTTACACTGAATTATTCCCAATGCTAATAGAGAGAGGGCTTGTCAAGACGAGGAAATTAGGTGCTCCACCTAACCCATTTCCATACTACTACAACGCCAACGCACATTGTTTATTCCATGAAAATGCTCCGGGACATGACCTAGAAGGATGCTTCATGCTCCAACACCTTGTTCGTGAGTTGATCGAAAAGAAGATTCTGACATTCGAAAACAACCACCCGAATGTGAAGGATAATCCTCTACCAAACCATGGTGGTGTAAATGCTATCACTGTAGAGGGGGAAGGATCTGAAACCAAGACGGTTATCACTATGGATGAAATCAAAGTGTCGTTGGTAGAATTGCACAAACGTCTCGCTCAAGCTTGGACGCTCAAGACCTCTCATGAAAATTGTGAGCAATGTATGTTGAATCCATAAGATTGTGACCTTGTACAAAAGGATATTCGAGCAATGCTTGAGCAAGGAATGTTAGAGATCACCAACAGAAAGTAAAAAGAAGATGTAGTGGTAATTGAACCCGTGTTGAATATACCCGAAGAGCCTAGTAAAAGGGATGTTTTTAGAAATTACAACAACTACAAAAGCATCCGACCAGTGTTCCGTGACGATGTGCCACCAAAATTTGGGAGGGATCAATCCAGATTTGAACCAAGGAGGGGATCTAGACCTCACCCAAGGGCCATCACACCAAGAAAAGATTATTCATGGTGTGATGAAATTTTCATGGAAGGAAAACAAGTAAATATAGCCAATATCGCCGGTGGAAGTAAAATGACCCGAAGCGGTTGTGTGTATCAACCACGAGCAAATAATGCAGTTCCTCCACCAACGGTTCCCACTCCAAAAGCTGCTGCCCCTAAAGAATCCATTCCAAACGAAGCTGTCACTAAGGAACCTATTGTCAAAGGAAAGGAGCCCCTCAAGAATGATGAAGAAGAATTTCTAAGGATTATCCGTAGGAGTGACTACCGAGTGGTAGATCAGCTGAACCAGACGCCATCCAAAATCTCAGTCATGTCATTGCTATTGAGTTCTCCAGCACATCGCCAAGCTTTGCTAAAGATCCTAACGCAAGCTCATGTGACCAAGGACATCACAGTGGGGCAGTTCAACTCTATTGTGGCAAATATCATGGCCTGTAATACTTTAAGCTTTGATGACAATGACTTAACAGCTGAAAAACGCAAGCACAATCGTGCTCTGCATGTATCAATTAAATGTGAAGAGGATACATTGTCTAGGGTGCTTGTTGATACAGGATCCGCACACAATGTGATGCCAAAGTGAACATTAGTTAAGCTTGCTTATCAAGGTGCTGATATGAGACCAACATCTCTTGTGGTGAAGTCGTTTGATGGTTCCAGAAGGGTTGTAATATGAGAAGTTGACCTTCCTATCATGATAGGTCCACAAGTCTTTGAAATCACCTTTCAAGTAATGGACATCAATCCAGTCTATAACTGTCTACTAGGGAGGCCATGGATACATGCAGCGGGCGCTGTAACCTCTACCCTCCATCAAAAGATGAAATTTGTTGTTGATGATCAGTTGGTCATCATTCACGGAGAAGAGGATCTGATGGTGAGCAACCTATACTCTTTCCGATACATCGAAGCGGATGAAGATTCGCTCGAAACAGCTTTCCATGCGCTAGAGATAGTCCATGCTGTTCTGGTAGACAAGTCTGATATAACTCGTGGTCCATCCTTCACTTCTGTTCAGAGTGTCAAAGTTGCGCTGAAAGCTAGAATACCATTGGGATGGGGAGAAGTTATCCAAGTCAATGCTCGAGTAAAGAATGATTAACAAGGGCTGGGTTACAAACCAACTCTCGAAGACGAGCCAGAAGAAAGCGTCATGAGGAAGAAATCATTGAAAGAGATTTTTACGAGTGGCGGACTGCAAATAAACGCTATCATTGGTGAAGACGAGGATTGTGATCTTGATCGTCTAATAATTCGAGGAGGTGCAGCTCTACGCAATTGGGAGGCTGTGGAAATTCCTGTCTTTTTACCTTTAGAGTAATTCATTTGTCTTGTTAGTTTTATGTTTTCTTTAAAAATTCCTGGTCTTGCCCAAGGCCTGTGAATCATTTTGTATGGGCCACTTTGCGATTTGAAAAATCTCTGAATGAAAAGTGTTTTTGTTAAAACTCTTGTTTATTTCCTGCTTATCATTTTCGCTCTTTTTGTTAAAAGGAAAAATGGCAACTTTTTTTGAAAACGTAAAAGCAACCCTTCATCTGCATGTCTGTGTGTGTGTTTATAATCATTCCTAAAAATAAAACATGCAGAACACTTCCATTACCCACAGAATCCCGTGATCCTTCAATTCCTTCTACTAGTGGTTCATCTGTCTTCCAAGTCAAAGAAGAGAATGATGAAGAATTAGAAGTCTCAGAAGAATTGAAGAGGATGACTGAATACGAAGATGCTTATCTCCAGCCGTACAAAGAGCAGATTGAGGTCATCAACTTGGGGTCCGAAGAAGAGAAAAGAGAACTCAAGATTGGGGCATCGTTGGGGCCAGAAGTCAAAAGCAGGCTACATCACTCCTTAAAGACTATGTTGACATATTCGCTTTGTCTTATCAAGATATTCCAGGGTTGGACACCGACATTGTTATGCACAAGCTCCCCTTGAAGCCAGAGTGTCCTCCGGTCAAGCAAAAACTTCGCAGATCAAGACCAGACATGGCTCCTAAAATCCAAGATGAAGTCAAGTAACAGATTGACGCAGGCTTTTTAGCAGTATCCAAATATCCGGAGTGGGTGACAAACATTGTGCCAGTCCCAAAGAAGGATGGCAAAGTCAGGATGTGCGTCGACTATAGAGATCTAAACAAAGCCAGTCCGAAGGACGATTTCCCTCTACCACATATCGACACTTTGGTGGATAACACAGCTAGTTTCGCAGTGTTCTCATTCATGGACGGATTTTCTGGTTATTATCAGATAAAGATGGACCCGACCGACATGGAGATGACGACCTTCATCACACCCTGGGGCACCTATTGTTATAAGGTCATGCCTTTCGGCTTGAAAATGCAGGGGCAACATATCAGAGGGCCATGGTCACACTATTCCATGATATGATGCACAAAGAGATTGAAGTATATGTGGACGACATGATTGCAAAGTCTCGAAACGAAGGAGACTGAAAATTTTGGCCTTCCCACGATGGATGTTCTAACAGAAGTTATAACATCCACTGTGGCATTCACTACAGATCTACTATTATGCAGTAATAACAAAGTAGTAAATAACACAGTTAGTTATTGACCTAGTTCAGTGCAACACACTTACATATGGGGGCTACCAAGCCAGGGAGAAATTTCACTATCAGCAGTATCAATTCAGAGTCAAACCTCCAGTTTGCACTCCTCACTTAATCACTACCCAATGACAATTTAACCTAGAGACACTCTAGAACTGAGTATACCCACTCACTCTCTACAATCACATACCAATGGTAATAAAAAATTACAATTTAAACAGTAGATTGAAGAGACACTTCACCTACATACACACCTTGATCTTGCTTCAAAGCTTTGATCAAGGAACACACACTCTTGCTTAACAGCTTCGAGTGTAACACAATCTAGAAGCTACCTAACAAATGCACTCAACAGTTGCTTGGGTTACAAGTATTCCTAAGACACAACCGTGAAGAACAATCTCTTCACTTCTAAACCGCTATGGTGATTTCTCTGCTTCTCTATCTTCAACAGCTGCCTTCTAGAATTGCCTCTCCTGGTATTTGTAGCAGCAGATCAGTTCTTGGGCTTGGGCACATACATTAGGTTTTATCCATCATAAAACCTCACTTATGTATTCTGCATGTTTGCCTCTTTAATCAGGTACATATTAGTTCCCCTAGGGCGTCTAAAATGTCTCCTGCATTCCAGCTTGAGCTTCTGAGTTGTTTCCTGAGTTATAGCTACCAGGAAAAAAACTTCCGCTTGATGTCATACGACCTATGTCATAACGTTGAGTATGACATCCAGCTTAACTTATAGTTAGCTTAGTTAACTTACCCTGCACAGTCCATATTACGAATGTAATAACATCAAACATGACATTCATATATGTACTTATATTTTGCCACAAAATGAAGCCAATCAAGAGCACTTACAAACTCCCCCTTTGGCAAATTTTTGGCTAAAACACTGTGTACTTACATCAGAGATTTGCTACACAACAGAAGACTTAACAATGGTCCTGTTATGCAGGTAAGTTACTTGCTGCTCAAGCTCTCAGAATCCTCACAGTTGGCTTTCAGCCCTGTTAGAACTCACTTTGTTAACTCTCTTTAGACTTCTACTACAAATGTCACTCTTTACTTGTTTGAGTCACATAGTTACTCCCCCTCAACTGATGCACTTATCAGCTGGGCAATATCCAGTCTGAACTGGATGCTACAACATTCAGCATGACCTTCTGATGTCACACATTTGTGCTACTCCCCTTGCAGGGATGCATTCTGTTCTTTGCACAGAATTCCTAAGCATCTTGTTAGGATCACCCATGTTAGTACCTACAACATGTCAGTCCTAGTTCTAACATACATGGCATAGATATCATATCTGTAACAGCCCAAACAACTGTTATCACACACAAATCTCATCAGCATCACCTGCACACTAATATCATAAGCACTATGGTGCATATGCTCAATCACAATCACTTCTCATGGCAGTCTTGTTCTTCCACCTTCATCTGTTACTACCACATAACCTGTGGTACTCATATTGGTTATCCACCAATTATTCCATCTGTACCTGCTGTTATCTATCACACTCTCTTGTTCTTCCACCTGTATCTGTTACTACCACATAACCTGTGGTACTCATATTGGTTATCCACCAATTATTCCATCTGTACCTGCTGTTATCTATCACACTCTCCCCTTTTTAGCCACAAATTTAGATCCAACTAACAGCTAGCATAGATCATAAATTGTACAATACATGTGTTTGGGGTTACAAAAACTGCTCATATAGAGCATAACATAAACAGATTGTATTTAACAGTTCTCACACATGACTAACAAAACAAATCAAACCAATACAACAACAACACTGCTTCCTGCACCACCTCAGCCAGCAGTGGTTTGAGCTATAAGGCATTAGTCTTCTTCTGCAGCTGAGCTGGACCTGTCTTCCTCAGTCTCTCTAGAGCCTTCTTCCTCAGCATCAGTCTCTTCCTCTGCAGCATCTTCCAAGCCTGCTTCCTGACTTCCCTCTTCCCTAGTACCATCATCTTCCTTTGTGGCACCTTCTTCCCTTGTAGCGTCCTCTGAGCTGTCAGTATCCTCATCTAGCTCAAGAGATTGCAATAATTTTTCAAGTGTTTGCTTTCTTGCATCCAGTTCCTTGCATGTTTCTTTAATGATGGTTATCACTTCAGCCTTTTTGGCTTTGGGACCCCTTTTTGATGTCTCAGTGGATGCCATGGCAATGTCTGAAACATGGGTTCCTTGAAACAGTTTGTGATGAAAGGCTAAGGGAGTTTCTCTTTTGCTTGCTACATCACTGGTCTTGAGGATATTTGGAAACTGTGCTAACATTATTCCACAGATGAGGGAAGGAAATGCTATAGGCCCTTTGATGCTATAACTGCCAGCATGTTTCATTGTTTAATCAAAGATGTATGTGCCATAATCCATTTTGGTCCTGGTTCCCACAACATAGATGACCCTCCCCAGGATGTTGGCCACTGATGATTTGTGATTGGTTGGTACCCAGTTTGCAGCACCAATCTTGTGAAGCAAGGCATATTTCATGCTCAGCTTACTGGCAGCAAGCTTCCCTTTTGATGGCCATTTCCTAACTTGATTTCCAGTTATCACTTGACATATTCTGTTGTCAGAGATGGTTAACTCAGGCACAACCTTATTTGTTCTCTCAAGAAAGTTGTTGATGATGGTGAGAGTGAAGACAACACCATTTCCCTTGACAAAAACTTTCCCAAACTCAGACAATTTTCTATCAACACATTTATCATATAAGTTAACTATGAATTCTTTGACCAGAATTTCATAGCATTGGGAGAACTGAGTGACAGTTTTCATCAAGCCAGCTTCACATATAAGGTTCACAATCTCCTTGTTATCCAGAGCATTTTGAGCAAGCTCTCGCTCTAGGGCCAACCTGTTTTGGTATACATACTTCCACCTGATGACACCTGAGGGATAGTGGAAAGAGATGTTGTCCAGGGGCACTTCAGGAACATTTTCAGCCAGCTTGCTTGAAGCAGGTTTCCTCTTTGCTGAGATGTCAATGACATCCATATCTGATGTTCACCTTGCTCCACCCTTTGGATGGTCCAACCTGAGTCCTTTTAGTTTCAATCTTCTTTGTGGTATCTCCTTGCTCCGTAGTCTTTTCAGCATTCATTTTCTTGGGTGAGTTTTGGTCAACTATCTTTTTCCCTTTTCTTTTCATCAATCTTTTGGCAATGTCTGGATCGATCGTTGCTATAAGTTCATTGTCAGAGTACTCGTCTAAGTTGCCTACCTCCGCATCTTTGGCTTCATGCACATCATCATCCCTTTTATCAGACCCTTCATCCTTATTCTTTTCTTCTGGGGGGTTGCTTTCCAATGCTTTGACATTGTGTGGGACATTACTTTGATCACCTTGATTAGGCTTAGTCCCCTTAATGGGAATGTTGAGGGCACTAGCAACCATTGCAGCAATTTCACGGTGCGTTCGTCTTGCTTCTTCAGTATTTAGGTCACCTGAAGTATTCGTGGGAGTATCTTGCCTTGAGCCAAGGGTTTTTGCTTATTTTGCATGCTTCCTGTTAGGTTTCTTTACCAGCACTGCTTCAGGAGTCATCATCCGTAATGGAGCAATCTCTAGAGCCTCATTAGGGTTCGCTTTATCTGGACTGATGTTCATTATGGGGGTTGGTTGTGCCATAGTCGTTGTCATTGAAGACGATGAGGGAACCCTTTTATGCTTGTTTGAGATGGTATGGAAGCTGGAGCATTTGTGAAGGCACCAAGAATAGAGAGAGTGTGTTATGTACGTGAGAGTGAGGTATGATTGCCCACTAGGAGGGAACATACAGTTTTGACTCATCATTAAATGACTTAGTATCAAAAAGTAATTCCCCATTTCCCATAATTGTTATAACTCATCAGTACTAGAGGAACTTAATTTTTTACATTGAGGTTCCTTGATATTTCTTGACTTCTCGTCCGCAATATTTAGTGTCGCTACTGTGAAAATCGGCGTCGGCTATGACAGAAGAGTCGCCACCATGCGTTATTTATCCCACAAGAGGGAAAGGAAACGCTCAGAGTAAACCTAACGCAAAGAGGGAAAGGAATGGTCATCGCAACCAAATCCTGGATTCGGGAGTCGGTTACGCAAGGGGAAGGTATTAGCACCCCTCACGTCCGTCGTACTCGACGGGATCCACGCTTGTTTTCTATCTAAGGGTATGTTTATCTATCTACTCTAAAGGTCTGGGTTAAAAAGAAAAGAAAATGACTCGGCAAAGTACCGTACTTTATGCCTACGTATTCCTCTCTGGAACGAGAAATCAGAGTCAACGTAGTTCGCCTAACTACGGGTTATGGGGGAAGGTTGCTCGCCGAGATGTTGCATCTCATGCCTACGTACTTTCATACGGCATGAAAAATCAGAGCAAACATAGTTCGGGCCACGAAAGACACAAGTTTGTCTGACAGTTTTTTACCTCATTCTGAAAAGGGTTTCCTGATTAGAGGTCCAAGAGGACAAAAATAGAGTTTGAATGTTTGTTTGAGTTTTTTACGAAAGAACTGTTTTTTAGGATGTTTGCAATCTCAGTCGCACTAGAGACTATGACCCAGGAGTGAACGCTTCGTATGTCACCCAAAGGGTACCACACTAACATTCAGATTACTGGAGAGAGACCCTCCACCAACCTTTTCCCAGATAGCTTAAGGCTCGTACCGCACGACTTCAATTAACCTTGTTACTGTGTTTTTTGAATTGTTTTGAGAGGAGGAGAGAGACACCCTAAAACTATGGTTGAAAGAGGAATCTACCTACAGTTATCATGCATGGGTCAAAACCTAATGTCTGTCATAATTCCCTCTTGCACAGAGGAAATCAGAGATCCTAGGGGAAACAACAAAAGAAAGCTAGCAATAAACAGTAAAAAGTAAAATGCATGCTATGCAACAGTATAAGAGAGGCAAGGGAGAAAACAACAGGCAAGAGGAGACAAGATTGAATCACCAAGATCAAGATTGAAATGTTGAAAACTTAATGAAAACCAAAGGAAATCATCAAGTACCAACATTGAAATGGAAAGGTATCCTCAAAGTTCTACTCAACTATGGGCATACCACACATCCCTCCAAAGGAGAGATGGAGTTTACCTAGGAGGACTTCATGTCATTGGATGGAATAGAAGCACACAATGCATTCTATGTTTGATGAAACAATCAAAACTAGCTCTAGTGGCTCTTCCTAAAACCCTAATTTCCTAAGCTCCTAAAACAACCCCTAAAGGAAAAGGAAACTCCAACTCCAAGCTCCAATATTCAAGCCATAGCATCTATATCAAGTCCAGAAGACCTCCCAAAAAGGATTCCAACCCAAACAAGCTCCAAAGTCACCAACCAAGCCAAACAAGCAAAGGCACTCAAGAGAGAACAACACAAACACAAGCAACTTGAAAAATTCAACAAAAATAGGAAAAAAAGTTTTAAAATTCTAATTAAATTCCTAGGGGAACATACATGTTTGAAAAACCTAGGTTTAAAATATTAAAGCCTAATTAAACTTCTAAGTCACCTAAATAATTTCTAGATTGAAAGGTATCAAGGTAACCCACAAGTTTGGGAAGGCTCTAATCTCAACACCTAAAATAGAACCTAAAATTGTTCTAAAATTCTAATAAAACTCCTAAGGGAACATACATGTCTACCCTAACACATACTAAAAATTCAAAGCCAAACTCATCACCAATTGGAAGAACAAAATTCTACAAAACAGATGGTCAAATATTCAAATTTAAAAGAATTAACAAAAATAAGAAAACTCAAAATAAATTGAAAAATGCATGAAAATGCATTTTATTGATTTCAGAAAATCACAAATTCTCTCAAGATCATGGAGGTATTTTTAAAATAATTTTATGATCAAGAATGAATTTAATATGATTTTTGGAATCAATAAAGCATTAAAAATAAACAAAAATGAATAAAAGAAAATCAAAACTCAGAATAAAACAACAGCGCTTGGATCAATTGACTGAGTAATCAGATCCTGAGGCAATCAACGCATCCACATGAGCGTCCCAGTCACCAGCTGATTGGGATTAAATGAAACACAGCGTATTGTGTTAGTGGAGGCAAATCTGAGTTTGAATCGTGGCCGTGCGATGAGCATAACAAGTCCAACTTCAAGCAGATCTAATGGTCAGAACATCATCTTCCTCCTTCAACTCAGGCAAGGTCAAGCAACTTCCGGTGACTCCCACGGTGGAAACCACCGTCTTCTTCGGTGAGCATGAATTACAGGCATCCAAATCAAACAAACAAGACACCAATCTCACTCAATTTTCCACGTAGATCATGAATATCAACTCCAAATTTCCTGAATCCTTAAGCATTTTCAAAACCGATACTAGATCTAAATTATGTCAAATTATTGAATGTCACCAAAGATTAAACCAAAGGTATAGATGTCTTCCTCAAGTTACACTGATCATCTTAAGCTATTACAATTGCGTTGATTCCTCAAGATCAACCATAACTGAATCCAAACAGAAATCGTGACACCTTCTTGATCATCACCAAATGCTAACAAAAGGATCCTAAATCGTTCTACAAGTCACAAGGAACCTAACCACATGCATAATATGGATTACATCTCCCTAGATCAAGAGGAATTTGGAATTATACTAACCTTGTTTCAAGCTTCAAACAGAGATGATTCTGAATCGATCCTTGCTCCAAGAACTTCCAGAATCCTTCACTGATGATGATAGAAACCTTTTGCAACTTCAATTTGATCTAAAACCTATCTGAATCTCAAATACGATTTTGAGTTGGAGCTCCAAAATTCCAATATCAATCTCTCTGCTCAGCCTCAAATGACCACTAACTCCTGCTCAAATCTTCTTCTGAACATTTATAGAATCGTTTGGGACCTTCTAAAGTCCAATCCCAGGCCCAAATTGGAAGATCCAAAAACTCCAACCTCTCCAAAATTTTCACATGGCAAGTGCACGAATTTGTTCAAACAGCTTGCCTTAGAAGCTTTGAATCACTTGCATACCACCTTTGGAGTGTATTCAGACCAATAAGAGCGTCCTCATTGCCTTAGTGAATGAATTGCCATGAAGTTGCTTAAGTGTGAAGAAACAAGTGAAAAACTCATGAATTAAGGGCCAACTGAAAAATCTAAAAGAACCAATGTTTCCAAAACATGATTTCTGATCAAATCAAGTACTCATTTGACTTGTTTTGGTCACATAACCAATAATTTGAATTTTTCAACTTTGAATCCTTTGAAAATCTCCATTATTCAAACCATGCCAAACCAAGTCTTGCTATGAGCTCAATCAATCTATCATGAACTCTTGGCTAGCCTAAAAACCCCATTTTGAACAACTTTCATGTTCAACAAAATTACATTTGACAAGTGCAAGTTGGAGATTTTGGCCTATGATTGAAAATGACCTATAATCTCACTTTCCCAAAATACCTCTGACTTGTAGACCTCATAACATGAGTTCTACAAATCATATGGAATACTTCTAGTACAATTTAGAAATCTAAGATCATGAGGAATAACTTTCATTTTGGCCAAAAGTTCAGGTGAAACCTCCTTCTAGGTCAAAAATAGCTTTGAAGTCAGATGATTTTCACAGACAAATTTCAGAAGCATTTGAGGACTTGTAACTTGTCTGGGCCATAACTTGAGTTCCATAAATCCAATGGAAGACTTCTAGTACTCACATTAAAGGTATTGAGATTCTCTACAAGTTTCATGTTGGCCAGAGATCCATTTGAAACTTGTATCTTGACTTATGTGGCCTTGAAGTTAAGCATTAAACAAGGAATTTTGCACTGAAACCCTAATTTAGCAACTTCCCACACTCTTGAATCTTCTTGATTTGATCTTGGCACAACACTACAAGTGTCTTATCACATCATTTCATGGACTCCATGACCTAAAAGTAGGCTTTGATGCTCTTCAATTGCACATTTGACCTAGAATTGATCCAGATGAAACCCTAATTGCTTGCACCTCAACTGTGGCTCTTGCATTTGACACAATGACTTGATTAAACTCTCCCATGGCCCCCTAGTCATTCTATGAGCTCCATGCACATAATCTTCTCACATTCAAAACTTCACAACCCTCTGATGGTCTTCAGTTGATCCTCAAGTTAGGAGAAGATTCACACTCAAACATCTAAGCCCTTAGGCATTCAAACCACCTTCTGATGACTTTGATAACTTCTCAATCTTGGATGAGACCTCTTTCTAGGCTTCTCTTGATAAGAATAACACTTGATCCCCTGCTATATGAATGATACCATGATATGCAAATGATATAACTATGCAAATGATAATGCAATGAAACATAAACCAGGTAAGAAAAGGTTGAGCAAATTTTGGGGTGCAACAGCTGCCCCTATTCAAACGGCTTGGACCCGACTGGGTGAAGAGCGAACGACCTTCAAACAATTGAGGTAGAAGACGGTTGAATACCAAGAAACCCGGAAATTTTCCAACCGCAGAAATACACAGCAAAAACTGCTTGGGGAACAACATCCGTTGTGCTGAACCCAGTTGTTACGGCAACAACTAATCAATCCTCTAATAAAACTTTTGATTTCACCATTAACTCCCTGTGTGATGCCACAGGCATAGAATTAACTTTACGAGAAACAACTCCGTCCACAACTGGACTAAACTTCGTCAACACGAGGAAAGACTCCATCACCATGGGTACAATTCCGTCCATAACCGGAATAACGATCTCTGCCAGTCACGGGTAAACCTCACTGTCAACACAGGTACAATTCCGTCAACACAGATACCAAACTCTGTCAACACAGGTACGATCTCTGTCCATCACAGGTAATAATCACTGTCAACACAGGTACATTTAAAGGATACTTTGTTGGGAAGTATGAGAAACTTAATCATACCACTCTGTGGGGAAATCACTAGTGACACCTCCGAAGATTTAAGGCGTGAAATCTTTTAATGCTGATGTAACAGCAACCTGAGAAGAATCCCGCTGGGGACGAAGAGAAACTTTAACCAAGCAACTCTGTTAGGGGACGAACATTATCATCACCTATCTCACGCCGAGAATTTGGATATCTAGAGATCTTTCTGAATAAGAATCCCACTCCTCTGCAAGGGATAACACCTGAAACCAAAAAGGTAACCAACCTGGTTCATGTTTTAGAATGCGTATGTTTGACAATGGCGTAATGCTCCATACGGCATGGAAATGCTACGCGTTTAGGTAAATGCAAATATGATGATATATGCAAAATGCAAAGATGCCAAGAGGTGCTTCAGCAGAATAAATGTCGAAGACAAGACCCAATCTGCTAGGGATAACCAGGTATCACAAACATATTCCAACAAAATAAATACTGGAAAGGTGCAACCAACTCCTCTGGGGATAACCATCCTGTCGGGGAATGGCTCACAAGCTTGAAATTGCGAACTCTGATGAAGACGTTCATCCTGTCGGAGGAAAAAACAACCTGCTGGGGAGAAGGAGAAACAATCCTGCGCGGGGATAATCCTTCTGAACCAAAGACGACTTGGTTATACTACGAGAGTTACCCATGTTGGGAATCAAGTGTGTACATACTCACTACTGGGAATGCACTCTCTGTTGAGGACATCAAAATCCACTGAGGATACTCTCTTTGCAACTTCCCTGGGGAATACTCTTCTGGGGAGGACCACCCACATCCAATAGGGATAAGCGCCATCTCACATCTTATGAGATAAGATGTGACTTCCATATGCTGAGGAGTGATACAATCACTTTGTCACAAGACTCTGGCTGGGGAAACATAAATTCCTTGACTGTTTGCTCCAAAGGTGAGAACCCTACAAAACATACACGAGACAAAAACAAATCTATACAACAAGATCTATTCCGGTTAGTATCTGTGACGTTCATTCAGTCAATTCAAAGTTTTAGCAATTATTGGCAAGGGACAGCAAGTTTATGCACATGCAAGTTTATCAAAAACATCGGCGTTTTTCACAAACAAAACAGTAAAGAACAAGCATCAAGTACTGAATAACATCCTTTATTGATAACGGGCCTGTAAATAGGCAAAATTTTGTACACTGGATGCAACTCCTGAAAAGAGGAAGTTACGCACAAACAAAATACAAATATTACAGAAATACAAAGAAAATTTGTGTACATGTCGGCAACGTGGTACAGACGAACACCATGAGCTGATCCTCCTATGACTCGCCTGACTCTGACGCTTTCCCGATACTCGATCTTCGAAAGAGATTGTTTTAGATATACGACCCTTAGGTACTCCCAAACCACTAAGCAATGCAGTATCAAACTCGGACCGCAGTCATTTGCTTTTTCAAATCCCTAACTTTTGCGTGAACCTCCCTTTGCGGGTTTTCAATTCACCGGGATACCCTTTTTTGCCGAAGTTGCCCTTTTCAGGTTTTCAACTTCGCGGGTGTACATTTTTTCAATTTTATCCGTAACTTTTGCCCGAACCTTTTATTCCTTTTTTATGGTTCGCCGGGATGCCCCATTTTTGCCTGGACTTTCTTTTTCTGTCCAGCAGGTCTATTTAAGCAAAATATTTTTTAACTGCGTCCGAGTTCACAGGGGATGTGAAATCCTCACCATCCATGGTGGATAGCAATAAGGCTCCTCTATAGAAAACCTTTCTAACGACATATGGACCTTCATAGTTGGGAGTCCATTTGCCCCTGTGATCTGATTGTGGTGGGAGAATCTTTTTCAGCACCAGATCGCCCGTCTGAAAGCTTCGAGGACACACCTTCTTATCATAAGCTTTCTTCATCCAGCTCTGATACAGCCGACCATATGCTAGAGAAGCCAGCCTCTTCTCGTCCATTAAGCTGAGCTGATTCAATCTATCTTTCACCCATTCTGCCTCATCTAGTTGGACATCACGCAAAACCCTCAGAGAAGGAATCTCAACCTCCAATGGTAGGACAGCCTCCATACCATACACAAGTGAAAAAGGAGTTGCCCCGGTTGATGTGCGTACCGTCGTACGATAACCGTGCAAAGCAAAAGGAAATATCTCATGCCAGTCCTTATAGGTCACAACCATCTTCTGAACGATCTTCTTTATGTTTTTATTGGCCGCTTCAACAGCGCCATTCATCTTGGGCCGATAAGGAGAAGAGTTGTGATATTCAATTTTGAAATTCTGGCACAATTCTTTCATCATCTTGTTATTCATATTTGAACCGTTGTCAATGATAAGGGATTCCATATCTGCAGATAATATCCTTCTTGATAAATCTGGCTACCACCTGCTTGGTAACATTAGCATACGACGCCGCTTCAACCCATTTGGTGAAGTAATCAATAGCTACCAAGATAAAATGATGTCCGTTGGATGTCGTGGGCTCAATTTTCCCAATCACATCAATTCCCCACATGGAAAAAGGCCAAGGCGACGACATAACATTCAGAGGGCTCGGAGGCACATGAATCTTAGCCGCATAAATCTGGCATTTATGACACTTCTTTGCAAACGTGAAACAATCTGTTTCCATTGTTAGCCAGTAATACCCTGCTCTTAATAGGTTTCTCGTCATTGCATGTCCGCTGGCATGCGTGCCAAATGTTCCCTCGTGGATTTCTTCCATTAGCAACTTAGCCTCTTTCTTATCCACACACCGCAACAACACCAAGTCGTGGTTTCTCTTATACAAAACCCCATTCGGATTCAAATAGAAATTGCCAGCCAATCTCCTAAGAGTCTTCTGATCACGACTGGATGCCCTAGTCGGATACTCTTGGTTCTTCAGGAAATTCTGGATATCGAAATACCACGGTTTGCCATCTGAAGCTTCCTCGATGGAGAATATGAAGGCGGGCCTATCAAAGCGAGAAATAACTATCCTGGGAGCCTCATTCCAGAAATTAACCTTGTACATCAAAGACAAAGTCGCGAGAGCGTACGCCATCTGATTTTCTGCTCGTGGTACGTGGTGCAATTCCACCTCGTCAAAGAAAGGTAACGACCTTCTTGCATAACTCATATAGGGTATCAGATTGGGCTGACGAGTCTCCCACTCTCCCTTGATCTGGTTCACAACTAGAGCAGAGTCTCCGTACACATCAAGATTTTTAATTCTCAGATCAATAGCTTCTTCGAGCCCCATAATACACGCTTCATATTCGGCCTCATTGTTGGTAACTGGAAAGGTCAATCTAGCAATGAATGGGATGTGCGACCCATGGGGAGTAGTAATGATTGCCCCTATTCCACTTCCGTATGAATTAACGACACCGTCAAATATCAATTGCCATTTGAAACCCAACTCTGGACCTTCATCCGACAACGGCTCCTCACAATCCTTCATTTTTAAGTACATGATATCCTCGTCAGGAAAATCAAAACTCATCGACCGGTAATCATCAATTGGCTGCTCAGCTAGTTATTCTGACAGAACACTACCTTTAATAGCCTTTTGAGAAACATATTGAATATCGTATTCTGTCAATACCATCTTCCATCGGGTAATCCTTCTGGAACGTGCTTGCTTTTCAAATACGTATTTGATCGGATCCATCTTTGAAATTAGCATGGTCGTATGGTTTAACATGTATTGCCTCAAACGTTTGGCAGCCCAGGCTAGCGCACAACACGTTTTTTCGAGCATTGAGTAACGGGACTCACAGTCTGTGAACTTTTTACTCAAATAGTAAATCGCATGCTCTTTACGTCCAGTCTCGTCATGTTGACCGAGAACACAACCCATACTTTTCTCAAGAACCGTCAAATCCATAATCAGTGGTCTCCCGGCTACTGGGGGTATCAATATTGGAGGTTCCTGCAAATATTCTTTTATTTTCTCAAATGCCTTTTGACAATCTTCATTCCAGGTCACAGCCTGATCTTTTTTCAATAACTTGAATAATGGCTCGCACGTGGCTGTTAGATGAGATATGAACCGACCAATGTAGTTCAACTTCCCTAAAAAGCCACGAACCTCTTTTTCTGTTTTCGGTGTTGGCATTTCTTGTATTGCTTTTATTTTAGCAGGATCAACCTGAATTCCTTTTTCGCTCACAATGAACCCCAGTAGCTTACCAGATCTCACCCCGAAGGTGCACTTGTTAGGATTCAGCCTCAGCCTGAATTTCCTAATCCTCTTGAACAATTTCAGAAGATTGACCAGATGCTCTTCCTCCGTCTGGGATTTGGCCATCATATCATCAACATAGACCTCAATCTCTTTATGCATCATGTCATGAAAGAGCGTCGTCATAGCACGTTGATATGTTGCCCCAACGTTCTTCAAACCAAAGGGCATCACTTTGTAGCAGAACATTCCCCACGGGGTAATAAAAGTTGTTTTCTCCATATCCTCTGGCGCCATTTTAATCTGATTATAGCCCGAAAAGCCGTCCATGAAGGAAAACACGGAGAATTGAGCAGTGTTGTCGACCAACACGTCAATGTGAGGAAGCAGGAAGTCATCCTTAGGGCTCGCCTTGTTCAGATCCCGATAGTCAATGCACATCCGCACCTTACCATCTTTCTTTGGTACAGTTACTATATTGGCGACCCAAGGAGGGTAAGTGGTAATAGCTAGAAAACCGGCATCCCACTGTTTTTGTACTTCCTCTTTAATCTTTATGGCCATATCTGGCTTTGTTCTTCTGAGCTTTTGCTTGACCGGCGGACAGTCTTCACGCAACGGCAAGCGGTGGACCACAATATCAGTGTCTAGCCCAGGCATATCTTCATAAGACCAAGCAAAGATGTCACTATACTCTCGAAGCATCTCGACAAGTCTCTGCTTGATATCACTTTGCAACGCAGCCCCTATCCGGACATTCCTGACAACTTCTTCCGAACCCAAATTAATGACCTCGATATCCTCCTGATGAGGCAGAATGATTCTATCTTCTTGTTTCAAAAGACGAGTCAGCTCTTATGGTAAGTCGTCGTCCTCAACAATCTCTTCTTCGACTTGAAATATCAGAAGCTCAAAGTCGAAGCAAGTCATAGGGAGATCTTGATCGGTGTCATCTGAAATATGGATCCTGCAAGAGAAAGGGTTAAATGCTTCAAATGATATGCAAACGAAGCACACAACCACATTGCCATTTTATTGTAAAGATAAAAATAGAAAAACAGGTATCACAAAATTTGCATGAAGAAAACGCCTTTATTTGATGATTAAAACAAAGCATACACATAAGCAAGTAGGCCCTAAAATAAAATCACTATGCCCCGGGTAGGACATAAGATTGTACAATAATTGAAAAAACAAGGCATTACTATTTCAGCGTCACTTGGATAAAGTCTTGGATAGACCAGTTGCATAGGCTCTATCCTGGCTCGCTGGGCTTGATCCATGAATCCATGTCATAGTCGCTATCTCCATCTTCACTGACAGACACAACATTGATCTGCTCAAAACTGACTCCTCCCGGAGTAAACACAATCGGCCCTTTGAACTTTGGCACGCCTGATGCGGAAGGTGACGATGTCGGGCGATACCCCAACCCAAACTTGTCCATCTTGACAGGAATTTACAAGACTTGGCCCCATCTTTTGGTTTCTCTAGCCTGAACCACAGCCTGAGCATCTTTGTACGAAGACATGGCCACCTCTGGCCCTTTGACGGAAACATGAGACTTGTCCTTGATCTGCAACCCCTCAAAGGCTTGGCATGGCGTCTCATGGATCTCCCCATCCACTTCGACGTACTTGAATGACGAGAGATGACTAACCAGAATGTCCTCCTCTCCGCAAATAGTAACAACACTGTCCCCAACCATGTATTTAAGCTTCTGATGCAGCGTGGACGTCACACCCCCTGCAGAATGTATCCATGGTCGCCCAAGTAAACAACTGTAAGCTGGATGTATGTCCATAATGTAGAACACTGTGTAAAACACTTCCGGCCCGACTTGGAGCGGCAACGTTATGGATCCAAACACTGACCTCTTGGTCCCATCAAAATCCCTCACGAACAAATCACTTGGCGTGCATATGATTCCTCGAACATCTAGCTTCATCATAGCCTTCTTTGGCAACACATTCAAAGATGATCCGGTGCCTACAAGAACGTGCGACATAACAGTGCCCTGACACTCCACTGAAATGTGCAAAGCCATATTATGGTCCCGACCTCTAGGCGTCAAATCAAAGTCAGTAAATCCCAAGCTGTGGCCAGCATTCACATACGCCAGTACCCCCTCTAGTCGTATCTTTATCCCCAGCAGAGTCGCCAGCTGTCGCTACTGCGAAAATTGGCGCCCGCTATGACAGAAGAGTCGCCACCGTGCGTTATTTATCCCACAAGAGGGAAAGGAAACGCTCAGAGTAAACCTAACGCAAAGAGGGAAAGGAATGGTTGTCGTAACCAAATCCTGGATTCGGGAGTCGGTTACGCAAGGGGAAGGTATTAGCACCCCTCACGTCCATCATACTCAACGGGATCCATGCTTGTTTTCTATCTAAGGGTATATTTATTTATCTACTCTAAAGGTTTGGGTTAAAAAGAAAAGAAAATGACTCGACAAAGTACCGTACTTTATGCCTACGTATTCCTCTCTGGAACGAGAAATCAGAGTCAACGTAGTTCGCCTAACTACGGGTTATGGGGGAAGGTTGCTCGCCGAGATGTCGCATCTCGTTCCTACGTACTTTCATACGGCATGAAAAATCAGAGCAAATGTAGTTCGGGCCACGGAAGACACAAGTTTGTCTGACAGTTTTTTATCTCCTTCTGAAAAGGGTTTCCTGATTAGAGGTCCAAGAGGACAAAAACAGAGTTTGAATGTTTGTTTGAGTTTTTTACGAAAGAACTGTTTTTTAGGATGTTTGCAATCTCAGTCGCACTAGAGACTATGACCCAGGAGTGAACGCTTCGTATGTCACCCAAAGGGTACCACACTAACATTCAGATTACTGGAGAGAGACCCTCCACCAACCTTTTCCCAAATAGCTTAAGGCTCGTAACGCACGACTTCAATTTACCTTATTACTGTGTTTTTGAATTGTTTTGAGAGGAGGAGAGAGAAACCCTAAAACTATGGTTGGAAGGGGAATCTACCTACAGTTATTATGCATGGGTCAAAACCTAATGTTTGTCATAATTCCCTCTTGCACAGAGGAAATCATAGATCCTAGGGGAAATAGCAAAAGAAAGCAAGCAGTAAACAGTAAACAGTAAAATGCATGCTATGCAACAGTATAAGAGAGGCAAGGGAGAAAACAACAGGAAAGAGGAGACAAGCTCCACCTCAAACCTAGAGGTAATCAACACAAGCAAAAAGACACTACATAGAAAGATAAAAGACAGAGAAAACAGCCCAAGCAGCAGCAGCAAACTCCTACATCAGACAGCAACAACAAGCTCTAAACAGCACAATTGAAATGACAACAAAGTTGATAGCAAGACTTCATCTTTAAGCTAGCTTCTATATCACGCTTCTTCAACTTCATCTTCAAGCTCTAGCAAGCACCCTCCAAGCAAAAGATTAATCACCAAGATCAAGATTGAAATGTTGAAAACTTAATGAAAACCAAAGGAAATCATCAAGTACCAACATTGAAATGGAAAGGTATCCTCAAAGTTCTACTCAACTATGGGCATACCACACATCCCTCCAAAGGAGAGATGGAGTTTCCCTAGGAGTACTTCATGTAATTGGATGGAATAGGAGCACACAATGCATTCTATGTTTGATGAAACAATCAAAACTAGCTCTAGTGGCTCTTCCTAAAACCCTAATTTCCTAAGCTCCTAAAACAACCCCTAAAGGAAAAGGAAACTCCAACTCCAAGCTCCAACCTTCAAGCCATAGCATCTATATCAAGTCCAGAAGACCTTCCAAAAAGGATTCCAAGCCAAGCAAGCTCCAAAGTCACCAACCAAGCCAAACAAGCAAAGGCACTCAAGAGAGAACAACACAAACACAAGCAACTTGAAAAATTCAACAAAAATAGGAAAAAAAAGTTTTAAAATTCTAATTAAATTCCTAGGGGAACATACATGTTTTAACAACCTAGGTTTAAAATATTAAAGCCTAATTCAACTTCTAAGTCACCTAAATAATTTCTAGATTGAAAGGTATCAAGGTAACCCACAAGTTTGGGAAGGCTCTAATCTCAACACCTAAAATAGAACCTAAAGTTGTTCTAAAATTCTAATAAAACTCCTAAGGGAACATACATGTCTACCCTAACACATATTAAAAATTCAAAGCCAAACTCATCACCAATTGGAAGAACAAAATTCTACAAAACAGATGGTCAAATATTCAAATTTAAAAGAATTAACAAAAATAAGAAAAATCAAATTAAATTGAAAAATGCATGAAAATTCATTTTATTGATTTTAGAAAATCACAAATTCTCTCAAGATCATGGAGGTATTTTTAAAATAATTTTTTGATCAAGAATGAATTTAATATGAATTTTGGAATCAATAAAGCATTAAAAATAAACAAAAATGAATAAAAGAAAATCAAAACTCAGAATAAAACAACAGCGCTTGGATCAATTGACTGAGTAATCAGATCCTAAGGCAATCAACGCATCCACGTGAGCGTCCCAGTCACCAGCTGATTGGGATTAAATGAAACACATCGTATTGTGTTAGTGGAGGCAAATCTGAGTTTGAATCGTGGTCGTGCGATGAGCATAACAAGTCCAACTTCAAGCAGATCTAATGGTCAGAACATCATCTTCCTCCTTCAACTCAGGCAAGGTCAAGCAACTTCCGGTGACTCCCACGGTGGAAACCACCGTCTTCTCCGGTGAGCATGAATTACAGGCAGCCAAATCAAACAAACAAGACACCAATCTCACTCAATTTTCCACGTAGATCATGAATATCAACTCCAAATTTCCTGAATCCTTATGCATTTTCAAAACCGATACTAGATCTAAATTATGTCAAATTATTGAATGTCACCAAAGATTAAACCAAAGGTATAGATGTCTTCCTCAAGTTACACTGATCATCTTAAGCTATTACAATTGCGTTGATTCCTCAAGATCAACCATAACTGAATCCAAACAGAAATCGTGACACCTTCTTGATCATCACCAAATGCTAACAAAAGGATCCTAAATCGTTCTACAAGTCACAAGGAACCTAACCACATGCATAATATGGATTACATCCCCCTAGATCAAGAGGAATTTGGAATTATACTAACCTTGTTTCAAGCTTCAAATAGAGATGATTCTGAATCGATCCTTGCTCCAAGAACTTCCAGAATCCTTCACTGATGATGATAGAAACCTTTTGCAACTTCAATTTGATCTAAAACCTATCTAAATCTCAAATACGATTTTGAGTTGGAGCTCCAAAATTCCAATATCAATCTCTCTGCTCAGCCTCAAATGACCATTAACTCCTGCTCAAATCTTCTTCTGAACATTTATAGAATCGTTTGAGACCTTCTAAAGTCCAATCCCAGGCCCAAATTGGAAGATCCAAAAACTCCAACCTCTCCAAAATTTTCACACGGCAAGTGCACGAATTTGTTCAAACAGCTCGCCTTAGAAGCTTTGAATCACTTGCATACCACCTTTGGTGTGTATTCAGACCAATAAGAGCGTCCTCATTGCCTTGGTGAATGAATTGCCATGAAGTTGCTTAAGTGTGAAGAAACAAGTGAAAAACTCATGAATTAAGGGCCAACTGAAAAATCTAAAAGAACCAATGTTTCTAAAACATGATTTCTAATCAAATCAAGTACTCATTTGACTTGTTTTGGCCACATAACCAATAATTTTGAATTTTTCAACTTTGAATCCTTTGAAAATCTCCCTTATTCAAACCATGTCAAACCAAGTATTGCTATGAGCTCAATCAATCCATCATGACCTCTTTTCTAGCCTAAAAACCCCATTTTGAACAACTTTCATGTTGAACAAAATTTCATTTGACAAGTGCAAGTTGGAGATTTTGGCCTATGATTGAAAATGACCTATAATCTCACTTTCCCAAAATACCCCTGACTTGTAGACCTCATAACTTGAGTTCTATAAATAATATGGAATACTTCTAGTATAATTTAGAAAGCTAAGATCATGAAGAACAAATTTCATTTTGGCTAAAAGTTCAGGTGAAACCTCCTTCTAGGTCAAAAATAGCTTTGAAGTCAGATGATTTTCACAGACAAATTTCAGAAGCATCTGAGGACTTGTAACTTGTCTGGGCCATAACCTGAGTTCCATAAACCCAATGGAATACTTCTAGTACTCAAATTAAAGGTATTGAGATTCTCTACAAGTTTCATGTTGGCAAAAGATCCATTTGAAACTTGTATCTTGACTTATGTGGCCTTGAAGTTAAGCACTAAACAAGGAATTTTGCACTGAAACCCTAATTTAGCAACTTCCCACACTCTTGAATCTTCTTGATTTGATCTTGGCACAACACTACAAGTGTCTTATCACATCATTCCATGGACTCCATGACCTAAAAGTAGGCTTTGATACTCTTCAATTGCACATTTGACCTAGAATTGATCCAGATGAAACCCTAATTGCTTGCACCTCAACTGTGGCTCTTGCATTTGACACAATGACTTGATTAAACTCTCCCATGGCCATCTAGGCATTATATGAGCTCCATGCACATAATCTTCTCACATTCAAAACTTCACAACCCTCTGATGGTCTTCAGTTGATCCTCAAGTTAGGAGAAGATTCACACTCAAACATCTAAGCCCTTAGGCATTCAAACCACCTTCTGATGACTTTGATAACTTCTCAATCTTGGATGAGACCTCTTTCTAGGCTTCTCTTGATAAGAATAACACTTGATCCCCTGCTATATGAATGATACCATGATATGCAAATGATATAACTATGCAAATGATAATGCAATGAAACATAAACCAGGTAAGAAAAGGTTGAGCAAATTTTGGGGTGCAACATTTAGGATATGGCCACTAGGTGTTGCACATGCTTTTTGCCCTTTCCACACGTTACCCTTAGGCATGTCTCCCTTGACCTCAACAGATTTTATTAGAATGGTGCCCTTAATGTTACCGAACAAAGTCATGACATTGGGAATGACATTGCTTCTTTTATGCAGAGTGTCATCCATGGACTCCATTAGGTTCCAATATAGCATATCTAACTTTACCTGATGGCCAATCTTAGGGCATCCCTTCTTGTCTAGCCTTCCTATCTGACTTTTCTTACACCCATCCCTTCTTTTTGAAGCATATTTTGAGACTCCTTTTGTTGATGATTTGGACCTGGTTCTTTTCTCAAGTCCTAGGTGCTCCTTTTCTTCATTTACCAGTCCATTCATGTTACTTCTGGGCTCTCATATGTAACAATTGTTCTTGGATCTAGATCCCCTCATTTCTTCCTTACCCTCTTCATTGGTCACCACACACTTGTCTTTGGAGAAGTGTACTTTTAAACCTTGATCACATAGATGACTTATGCTTATTAGATTGACAGTTAGTCCTTTAACTAACATGACATCTCTCAATTCTTGAGCTTTAGGACTGTCAAGTTGTCCAGCACCTGTGATTTCTCCTCTAGCTCCATCCCCAAAAGTTACATGGCTAGATGAATGAGGCTTGAGTTTGATCAACAGATCCTCAATTCCAGTCATATGCCTGGAGCAGCCACTGTCAAAGTACCAATCCTCATTGGTTGGCATTCTTAGGGAAATGTTACCTGTTAGAGCTACAGTCTTGATAGCCCATTGTTCTTGCTTCTTAGGCACTTCCTTCTTCTTGGGTTTGGCTTGATGCTGCCTCCAGCTCTGGTTGGCATGATGCTGCCTTTGTCCATGATGCTGCCGTTTTCCATGCTTACCCTGGTTATCACTTCTTTGCCCAGGAAATCCATGCAACCAGAAGCACACAGCTCTAATATGCACAAGTTTTCCACAGTGGTAGCATTTTTGCCTTTGAAATTGTCTCTTGACTTGATTCCAATTTCTGTGTGGAGGAT
Organism: Lathyrus sativus; assembly: GCA_963859935.3. Classification (NCBI taxonomy): domain Eukaryota; kingdom Viridiplantae; phylum Streptophyta; class Magnoliopsida; order Fabales; family Fabaceae; genus Lathyrus; species Lathyrus sativus. The sequence goes on along the minus strand of OZ012739.1, from coordinate 167,457,394 downwards.
GTTGTAACTTTGACTGTGACATCCTTTGTAACTTTTGAATATCAGGCTAGAACCTCTTGAGTATCAGTACAAGATTTTGTTTTTCAACAAATCCTAGGCCAGACCTATTTCCTACAGTCTGACCACTCTGAAGAATCTCCTCTAAGGTGTCAGTTCCAGAGTTGAGCATCCTTATGGATTTTTTCATCTGCTCCTTTTCTCCTTTCAAATCCTTTACCTCTCCTTGGAGTGAGTTTATAGTATCTAGATTCTCTCTCTTTTCAGCTTCTAGCTCTTTGATGAGCTTCTTCTGATGCTCTCCTTGCTGGTACAGTTACGTGCTTCTGATGGATAACTTCTTATATGATTCAGCTAGTTCATCATAAGTTAGCTCCTCTTCACTTGAGTCTTCATCAGATACACACACACTGTTGAGAACAGTTACATGTTTGGATGATTCTCCTTCTGATCCACTGTCAGAATCTTCATCAGACCAAGTGACTGTTAGGCCTTTTCCCTTCTTTTTGAGGTATGTGGGACATTCCTTTCTAACATGTCCATATCCCTCACACTCATGGCACTGTACTCCTCTACTTTGGTTGGCTTTATCTTCAGTTTTTTCTTTGTTAGCAGACAACATTTTGAAATAGGGCTTAGACTTATTATCTATCCTTTTGGCCAGTTTGTTGAACTGTTTTCTAAGCATGGCTATTGCCTCTGATAGATCTTCCTCCCTTTCATGCTCTGAAGTCTCAGCAGTGTTTGAGACAAGAGCTATACTCTTGCTATTTTTCTCCACAGCCTGATCACACATCCCCATCTCAAAAGTTTGAAGAGATCCAATGAGTCCATCCACTTTCATTAGGCATATGTCTTGAGCTTCTTCAATGGATGTTACCTTCATTGCAAACGTTTTAGGTAGTGACCTTAGTGTCGCTACCGTGAAGATAAGGTGCCGGAAAAATAGAAGAGTCGCCACCTTTCGTTATTTATCCCTCAGAACGGGAAAGGAAACGATCAGAAAAACCTGACGAATAGGTATAAGACAAGGTCATCGCAACCATGTATGGGTTTGGGAGTCGGTTACGCAAGGGGAAGGTATTAGCACCCCTCACGTCCATCGTACTCTATGGGGTCCATGCTTATTGTGTTTATCTGACGGGTTGGTTTTATCTATCTACCTATCAAGGCTAGTCTGAAGAGGAAAGAAAATGACTCGGCAAAGCGTCACGCTTTATGCCTACGTATTCTCATCAGAGAACAAGAAATTAGAGTCAACGTAGTTCGGCTAACTACGGGTAAAGAGTGGGGGAATGTGGCTCGCCAATACATCAGTATTGTGCCTACATACTCTCAACAGATATGAGAGATCAGAGCTTACGTAGTTCGGGATAATACAGATTACGGGATGTCAGATTCATCTGTTTTTCCGAGTAGGGTTAACAAACAGTTCCAGCAGTTTGGTGTATGCAGCTTGCTCATCAGAGTCTCGTGCGTTACCGTTTGCGGTAGAACTGAGAGTTAACGACACTCTTTTCTTTAGAAAAGTTTTCCTTGATTATGGGCCCACGAGGCAAAAAGGTTTGAAGTTTTTTTTCTGTCTTTTACAGAAGAACTATCTTTTATGGATGTTTGCAACTAATATCGCACTAGAGACTATGACCTAGGAGTGAATACGTCGCATGTCATCCAAAGGGTACCATACTAAACATCCTGATTATTAGAAGGAAACCCTCCAACAATCATTTCCTAAGTAACTTAAGGCTCGTAACGTACGATATCAGTTAACCTTTATTACTGTATTTTGATTTGTTTAAAGAGAGAAGAGAACAAACACAACTAAGGGGAAACTATCAAGTCCTAATGTTGTCATGCTAAGGATTCATCCTATGGTTGAGGTTTGAAACAGGGAACTCCTAGATGTTATCATGCAAAGGTTTCAACCTAAAGTTCTAATCATCACTTCCTTATCAAAGGAAGTGAGACTCCTAGGGGATCATGTCAATGGGAAACAGACAATAGATAAAGCATCAGCTAAACATCAGCAAAACAGATAAACTATAAATATGCACATGCAATGCAGCAATACAAGCAGAGGGAGACTCACTCAACCTCTAGAGAAATCAAGCAAAACAACACAATACACAGGCAAGGGAGGCAGACTCAACCTTCAGCCAACAAGCAAAGCCAAACAGTAACAGACAAGCAGAGGGAGACAGACTCAACCTCTTATGCAAACAAGCAAAGGGAGGCAAGCTCAACCTTTCAATGCACTTAGGCCTAGAATCAAATACATGAAAGCCTATTCTAATGCAACACACTAGAGAAACAGTCATGCAAATACAGTCAAACAACAAGAACAACAGAGCAGCACAACAACACTTCAGCAACAAAGCAGCCCAACAGTCTGTCTTCTAGTCCAAGTCATCCATCAGGAGAAAAGAGAATGAGGACTTCATCTTCAAGCTTCAACTTGCTCCATTAAAATATGATGTGAATCAACACAAAGATCATTGCATGATGAGGGGAAGCATGATGGAAACCAACGGATTCCATCATGGCACTCAACCACTCATCTGAGATTGGTATCCTCAAAGGTTTTACCTTTTCTGGTAGGCCTTTAGTCCTTCCAAAGGAGGGACTAGGCTCCCACAAGGAACCTTGCATCATTGGATAGGAAATGGAATGCAAATCAAAGCAAACCACATTCATGAAAAAGGAGAAAACTCCTAAAGGCTCTGAAAACCCTAATTCCACAAGCTCTAAAAGAAACTTCCTAAAGGGAACTAAAACACCAAATCAAACCTTAAGATTCAATCTACAAAGGCATCAACATGTCTACTAAACCATCAGAAAAGGTTTGGAAACTTATCATGAACTAAAGGTCACTTTTGAAGTTCAACTATGGGAAGTACTATTCTAGATGCATCCTACAAACAACCTAGATGTAAAATCTAACTAAAATAGTAAATCAATTCCTAAAAATCTATAAATTTTCCTAAGTGATCCTAAAGGTATTGGGAACCTATGGTAAAAAATCCAGAGCTTAAATAAATGTTTAAGGGCACTAGGGAAATTCTAAACCAAAAGGTGTCAAATGAAGGTTCAAGTGGGGAAGGCTCTAAAAACCTAGTTCAAAACTAATCTTAGAATCATCTAAAAATCACCACAAAAATCCTATAATCTCATAAATATGTCTATAACCAGCGAGCCAAAAATCAACATCAAATTCTAAAGCATGAATTGGTAATAAAATCAGCAAGCAACAAGTAATTTTATGCATTTTCAATCAATTATCAATAATAGAAACATGGACATTAAATTGAAAACAACACCAAAATAAAAATCCAAAGGCATGGAAAAATCACCCACATATTTTTCCATAATTTTCTGATCATTATTCTAATTAATAATAATTAAACATGAAAAATCAATAAAAGAAAATAGAAAATCAATTAAAGAAATTAAAAGAATTCAGAAAATGCTAGAGCCACAGGATATGATTACTAGTCCAATGATCTGAAGGCCACGCGCGTGCCACATCATTTAATGAAGCTCTGCGTTTTGACTCAATGGCAATGTGTGGTTTGTTGACTAAAGTACACGGTGCAGTCTAATCCTATGTCTGTAATGGAAAAGTAATCAGATCCTACACTCTTGGTTGTGCCACCTCACCAAACCCTAATCAGACTAAACCTCATGCGTTAGATGTTGTGACCAAGTCAAATAATTCACACAGATCCAACGGTGCTCCATCATCGTCCTCATTTAAACTGGTACAAGGATGGAAATCATTCCACGGTGGCCGGAGAAGAGCTCCACCGTCTTCTCCGGTGAGAGCAATCATGCTCTAGTCTCATCCTCAACCAAACTTAATGAAAATTGTACCAAATCACTCGTCTCTTCACACTGATCATCAAGATCCCTTCAATTCTTACTAATTCCTCATGAATCTCCAAACACAATTGTGAATAGAAAAATCCTCAATTCCAAAATTATCACCAAACTTCAAATTGGCTACACAGAAATCTTCCTCACCTCTCAAGGATCAAGAATCACTATCTAATTCACCTTAATTCTCAAGAATCATCTAGATACGAGTCTCAACAGAATTTGCATCACATCATGAATCATCACTAAACGTCACAATTCTAATCCTAAAACGATCTATGTTGTATCTACAACCTAACCACATGCTTAATTCATGCTAAACGAGCCTAAATCAAGAAGAATGGTGAAAGATAAAAACCTGGAAAAAAGCTTGCAATTGAGGTAGTTGCAGTGTGATTCTTGACTTCAAATGCTGCAGAAACTTTCAAGGATGATCATTGATGCTAACTGAATCCTCAATTCTTCTTGAAACTATCTGAATTGCAAAAAACGATTTTGAGTTTGAAGCTTCCACCTCTAACTGCCACAACTGAATTCTTCACCAATTTCTTCCAAAAAATGATCTGAACACAATCCAAGACTTAAATAAAATGTATTTGGATCATAACATGGCCCAATCATGGCCCAATTTGCTTGATCCAAAATTCAATTTTCTTCAAAGTGTAACCATGGTAAATCGTGTGTTCTGGCTCAGTTTCATCTCAATCCCTGTTCCAATGACTTGCATATGATCTGGTGAAGATGAGTGGATCAGATTAAGAGCTTGAATTGATCCTATGGTCAAGATTGGTTATGTTACTTCCATTCTAAGTAATCCAAATAAAGCCCATGAATCATGACTCAAACCAAAAATGTGACATTGCCAATCTCTTCAAAATGCCATTTGCAATCAAAATGTGTACCAATTTGTGATTTTTTGAACCATTATGATTTATTTCGAATTTTTTTCTTTTATTAATGCCTTTAATGATCTTTTTCCCAAATTTCTTCATACACTTCCATATTCAATCCATATCAATGGATGTTTGGGTCATGGTTGGAATAAAAACACCATTTTGAACAACTTTCAAGTTGATCAAAAGTTCATTTGAGGTGCCTAAGTTGATGAAATTGACCTATAACCAAAAATGACATGTAATTCCAAATTCCCAAAATACCTTTATCTTGCAAAGCTTGTAACTAGAGTTCTACAAATCCAATCATGGACTTCTAGTACTTTCTAGAAATCTAAGAAGATAAGGAACAACACTCATGTTGACCAAAAGTTCATAGGAATCATCCTTATAGGGAAAAAATGTCATGCAAGTTGGGTAACTTTCAAGCTCCAATTTTACATGCCTCAGATGACCTGTAACTTGTCTGGCTCATAACTTGAGTTCTATAAACCCTATCAAGGACTCCTAGTACTCAAATTAAAGCTATGCTCATGCCCTACAACAATCATGTTAGGGTCAAGGTGAGATGAAAATCCCATCTTGAGTCATGTGGTCTTGAAGTTAGGCACTAAACCAGGGGATTTTACACTGTCAAGCATAGCAACCCTAGCCTAGCAACTTCTCACACTCTTGATCCATGATAAGTTGACCTTGGAATCATCCCTTAGACATCTTAATTCATCAATCCATGATCACATGGCCCTTGAATTAGGTCTCAACCTTCTTCAAATCATCAGTTATCCTAGGGTTGACCAGATAAAACCCTAGTTGTACCAATCTTGGTAGTAGCTTCATATCCTTTACATAATGACCTGTCTAGGCTTCAAAATGATCTCAATACTTCTTAAGAGCTCTCTCAAAGTCTCAAGTCCAACTTCATGGCCTCAGAATCATCTGATGATCTTCCCACAACTCTCAAGTTAGGAGACCTACACACTTGGTTTCAACCACTCTTTTTGAGGATCATAGACTTCTCTGGTGAGGATATCAACCCTTGAACACTTGGATAAACCTCTTGGCTAGCTTCATAGTCTTTTGTAGCCCTTGATTGGTAGTAATACCTCTTGATCTCCTGCATACATGTCAATGAGATGCAGATGATAATGCTATAATGAATGCAATGAAACACAAGGTAGGTAAAGAAATGTTTGGAAAATTTTTGGGTGCAACAGCTGCCCCTATTCAAACGGCTTGGACCTGACTGGGTGAGAAGCAAACAACTCTAAAACAATCAAGGTAAAAGACGGTTGAATACCAATAAACCTGGAAATTTTCCAACTATACAAGTACACGGTACTCTGATGGGGACAAATCTTCGGAAACTGAAATGATAGTTGCACGACAACTAGCTGTAGAATTACTGATCTGATGCATTTGATATCAATGCGTACTCAAATCATCGAGGGATCACTGGTCACACGGTAATTGGTGAAGGGTAGCTGATATTGATAGTTGCACGACAACTCACTGGTGGATGATTAACTCTCAATCTCCGTCAGGATGATCATCTTCGTCCTCGAGTCATCAAGGGATCGCCGGTTACACGGTAACTGGTGATTTGCCAACCGCACAAGTAAATGATACTATGATTGGTAGGAACATCTTTGAAATCGGAAGAGGCAGTTGCATGGTGACTTTGCTGGGGAATCGGTTACACGGTAACCGGAAATTTGCCAACCGCACAAGTAAACGATACTCTGATTGGCAGGACAACCTTTGAAGTCTAAAACGGCAGTTGCACGACAACTGACCCAAATCTCCATCAGGATGATCATCAGATTTCATTGCAGCTTCTTCCTCAAGTCATCAAGGGCTCACTGGTTACACGGTAACTAGTGATACGTAGCTGATATTGCCGTCAGGCATTCTGCGGCACGGCAGCAGAGGAATGCCTTGGGACCCATCAGGTCATTAGGAACTTCTTTGACAATCCCTATAATTACGCTGTCGGGCATTCAAAGAAATTCTCGGGCGTCAGCCGGACTTCTTCAGTAAGTCGGTAATAGAATCCTTAATCGATCACAGACCAATAGGGATATCCAATCGTTTGCCGCCAGGCACTCCGCGTCAGCTAGGAGAACTGCTTCGACATTGCAGTTGGACTTCATCAGTAAGTCTTCAAGGGAAATTTCAACTTCTCTGTTCGGAACCTGCTGGGGATGACACATCTCCGTTGGGGATTCTGGAGAACTATCAAGTAACTCTGCTTTGGGGATTCCAAAAATCATTCTGGACGAATAAACTCTGCTGAGAAAATCAAGAATCATCCTGACCAAACAACTCTGGCGACTTCACTGGGAAGTTTTAAGAATCATCTTAAGCAAACAACATTCACTGGGGAATTCAAGAATCATCTTGAGCAAACCATTCTGCGGAGGAACACCTGCAAAACAAGAACAATAACGACCTAGCTCATGTTTCACATGCATATGTTTGACAATGGCGCAATGCTCCACACGGTGGAAACGCTACGCGTTTAGTGTAAATGTTATGCAATCATGCAAAATGCTACGACCCCATCAGCAAAATAAATGTTGAAGGGAAACTCCTCCTGTCAAGGAGAAAGAACCACTAGTAGGGAGGAGGAATCATCCTGCCGGGGAGAAGAAGTCACACCAATCTCAATTGGACTCAACCTGGGGGAACGAACTTCAGGCGACCTTCCGCAGGGGAATAAAGTTCTACGAGAACCTGCACTCGCTCAACTTAGGTATAGGAACCACAAACTGCTGAGGAAAACGATGTCAATCGCAGAAATAAACTGCACGGCCTTCGCAGCTAGAATCTTCCTGGAGATACGGACTCCGATGGGGAAATACAACATCAGCTACTCAGTACTCTCTACTGGGGAAAACCAATCATGGCTTGAACGGCTTCCAAGGACTCGGCTCTCCTGGGGAACTGCAAACTTGGATGAGGATACACAACCAGATGCTGGAATAAATCCTACCTTCCGGGGAGAATACAACTCTATGGGGAATCTCAATTCTCCTGGAGACTTCAGTCTGAACTATCGGAAGCTGAACACTTGCGAATAGTCTTCTACGAGAAAATTGCACATTGACCCTGTGCTGGGAAGGAATATACGCTTCTGTGTATGACTCAGCTGGGGAAACAATGATCCTGCCTCGGATACATCTGGTTGAGGAGAATCTATCTCTGTTTGGGGAGACATATCAGTGCTCACAATCCCATGTTCAGATTTCATAGGGAAACATCACTGAACTTGCTGGGGAAGAAGGAATCATCCTGCTTGGAAAACATCTGGCGTACTGCCTGGAGGGCTACGTCTCTACAACAACATGAACAAACAGACAAGATACCCTTCACAAAGGGACCTATCAAGGTTATCGTCCGGTGACAATGTTTAGGTAATTCAATTTTCAACAATTATCGGCCTAGGCCAGCAAGTTTATGTGTGCGCATTTTATCAAAAACATTGGGCGTTCTTTTTCGCAAACAAAACAGATAAAAGCTAAACAAACAAACAGAAATACTGAATAGTATACGTTTATTGATAACGAACCCCTGAATGGGCAAAATGGTTTACAACAGATGCAAGATCCTGAAATGAGGAGCTACGCAAGCATAATAACATAAATATACATCAGTATATACACAAATGTCGGCAATGCGGCATAGACGAACACCATGAGTTGATCCCTCTATGACCCACTCGACTTCGGTACTTCTCCGACGTTTCAGCTTCAGAAGAGATTGATTCAAATAAACGGCCCTCAGGTCTTCCAAACCACTAAACAATGAAAGTCCACACGCAGAACGCAGTCATTTTCTTTTTCAATCCCTAACTTTTGCCTGAACCACCCTTTCGGATTTTCGATTCACCGGGATACCCTTTTTTGCAAAAGTCGCCCTTTCAGGTTTTCGACTTTGCGGGTGTACATTTTTTCATTTATATCCCTAATTTTTTCCCGAACCTTTTTCCTTTTTTCTGGTTTGTCGGGATGCCCCATTTTTTCCTTGGATATTCTTTTTTCTTTCCAGCGGGTCGTTTTTTAAGCAAAGTATTTTTTAATTGCGTCCGCGTTCACAGGGGATGCAAAATCTTCGCCATCCATCGTGGATAACAACAAGGCTCTTCCCGAGAATACCTTGCTGACGACATACGGACCTTCGTAGTTAGGAGCCCACTTGCCCCTGTGATCGGAATGTGGTGGAAGAATCTTCTTCAGGATGAGATCACCCGTCTGAAAGCCTCTAGGACGCACCTTCTTATCATAAGCTTTCTTCATTCGGCTCTGGTACAGACGACCATATGCAATTGATGCTAATCTCTTCTCATCCATCAGACTGAGTTGATTCAAACGGTTCTTAATCCATTATGCCTCATCGAGTTTCATGTCAACCAAAACTCGCAAAGAAGGAATCTCGACTTCCAACGGTAGGACAGCCTCCATACCGTACACTAGTGAAAAAGGAGTTGCCCCGGTTGATGTGCGTACCGTCGTACAATAACCGTGCAATGCAAATGGCAACATCTCGTGCCAATCTTTGTAGGTCACAACCATCTTTTGTACTATCTTTTTAATGTTCTTGTTGGCCGCTTCAACCGCACCATTCATCTTCGGCCGGTAAGGTGATGAGTTGTGATGTTCAATCTTGAAGCTCTCGCATAACTCCTTCATCATCTTATTATTTAGATTCAAACCATTGTCGGTAATGATCTGCTCGGGAACTCCGTATCGACAGATGATGTCCTTCTTTATGAATCTGGCTACCACTTGCTTGGTCACGTTGGCATACGAGGCTGCCTCCACCCACTTGGTGAAGTAGTCGATGGCCAAATTGAAGCGGTGACCGTTAGACGCAGTGGGCTCGATCTTGCCTATCATATCAATGCCCCACACGGAGAACGGCCACGGGGATGACATGACATTCAACGGGCACGGCGGCACATGAATTTTATCAGCATAAATCAGGCATTTATGACATCTCTTCGCGAATTTGAAACAATCCGACTCCATCGTTAGCCAGTAGTATCCTGCTCGTAGGATCTTTCTCGTCATGCCATGTCCGCCTGCGTGCGTACCAAATGTGCCTTCATGGACTTCTTTCATAAGCAGACTAGCTTCTTTTTCGTCCACACATCTGAGTAGCACGACATCGTGATTTCTCTTATAAAGAACTCCATCAGGATTGAGATAGAAATTTCCAGACAGCCTCCTCAAAGTCTTCTTATCCTGGGTTGACGCTCCCGCAGGATACTCCTTAGTCATAAGGAAGTTCTGGATATCATGGAACCATGGCTTGCCATCGGAGGCTTCCTCAATTGCAAAAATGAATGCAGATCTATCAAGACGAGAAATGACAATCCTTGGAGCTTCATTCCAAAAATTAACTTTGTACATCGAATCCAACGTGGCTAAGGCATCAACCATCTGATTTTCAGCTCTGGGCACATGATGGAGTTCTACTCGATCAAAGAATGGAAGCAACCTTCTGGCATAATTCATGCACGGGACCAAATTCAACTGACGAGTCTCCCACTTCCCTTTAATTTGGTTAACCACAAGCGCCGAGTCACCGTATACATCCAGGTTTTTGATTCTCAAATCAATAGCTTCTTCTAAACCCATAATGCATGCCTCGTATACCGCTTTATTGTTGGTGACCAGAAAAGTCAATCTGGCAGTGAACGGGATGTGGGATCCCTGGGGAGTCGTGATGATTGCCCCAATACCACTTTCGTAGGAATTAACCGCACCGTCAAATATCAATTTGCACTGGGACTTCCTATGTGGCCCCTCGTCGGGCAACGGTTCATCATAATATTTCACTTTGAGAAACATGATATCCTCGTCAGGGAATTCAAATTTCATCGGCTGATAATCTTTGATAGGCTGTTGGGCAAGGTATTCAGATAATACACTTCCCTTGATGGCCTTCTGGGAAACATACTGAATGTCATACTCCGTCAACACCATTTGCCATCTGGCAATCCTGCCCGAAAGTGCTTGCTTCGCGAAGACGTACTTGATCGGATCCATCTTCGAAATTAGCATGGTTGTATGATTGAGCATATACTGTCGTAAACGTTTGGCAGCCCACGCGAGTGCGCAACACGTTTTTTCCAGCATTGAGTAATGGGACTCACAATCTGTGAAATTTTTACTCAAGTAATAAATGGCGTGCTCCTTTCTGCCAGTCTCGTCGTGCTGACCGAGAATGCAACCCATGCTATTCTCAAGAACTGTCAAGTACATGATTAATGGTCTTCCGACCACTGGGGGTATCAAGATTGGAGGTTCCTACAGATATTGTTTTGTCTTGTCAAATGCCTTATGGCAATCCTCGTTCCAGATAATCGCCTGATCTTTTTTCAACAGTTTGAACATCGGTTCACACGTGGCCGTGAGCTGAGATATAAACCTTGCAATGTAGTTTATTCTGCCCAGGAAATCACGAACTTCTTTTTCAGTCTTTGGCGCTGGCATATGTTGTATTGCTTTTATCTTCGTAGGATCAACCTCGATGCCTTTTTCACTCACAATAAACCCCAGTAGTTTTCCAGACCATACTCCGAAAGTACACTTGTTAGGATTTAGCCACAACCTGAACTTCCTAAGCCTCTCAAAAAGCTTCAGCAAATTGACCAGATGTCCCTCCTCCGTTTGGGATTTTGCAATCATGTCATCAACATAGACTTCAATCTCATGGTGAATCATGTCATGAAACAAAGTGACCATCGCTCGCTGGTAAGTGGCCCCTACGTTCTTCAGACCGAAAGGCATTACCTTGTAGCAGAATGTCCCCCAAGGGGTAATAAACGTGGTTTTCTCCATGTCTTCCGGCGCCATCTTGATCTGATTATAGTCGGAGAAGCCATCCATGAACGAAAACACGGAAAATTGAGCTGTATTGTCGACCAACACATCAATATGAGGGAGCGAGAAATTATATTTAGGGCTCGCCCTATTCAAATCCCTATAATCAACTCACATCCGCACCTTACCATCCTTCTTCAGTACAGGTACTATGTTGGCGACCCACGGAGGGTAAGTAGTGACCGCTAAAAAGCCAGCATCCAGCTGCTTTTGCACTTCTTCTTTGATCTTAACGGCCATATCTGGTCGTTTCCTTCTAAGCTTTTGCTTAACGGGAGGACAATCTTCTTGTAGTGGTAGATGATGAACCACTATGTTAGTATCAAGTCCGGGCATATCTTCATATTACCAAGCAAAGATATCACTATACTCTCGAAGCATCTCGACCAATCTCTGCTTGACATCGCTCTGTAATGCATCCCCTATCCTGACATTTCTGACAAGTTCCTCAGAACCCAGATTAACAATCTCAATCTCTTCCTCGTGAGGCAGAATGATCTTCTCTTCTTGTTTCAACAAGCGGGCCAACTCTTCTGGAAGGTCTTCGTCTTCATCAATCTCTCCTTCAACTTGATATATCGGGCAATCAAAGTCGAAGTGAGTCATAGAAGGTTCAGAGTTGATGTCATCTGTGGTGTGAATCCTGCAATAACAAGGGTTAATCTTAAAACAAGGATATGCGGGTTAGCACAAACCGTATTGCCGTTTTACTGTTTTTCAAAACAAAAATAAAACAGGAATAATAGAGATCACAAAATTTGAATGCAAAGAAAATGCCCTTTGATTTATTGATAATATGTACATGCATAAGCTATCAAGACCCTGACAATAAAACCGATATGCCCCGGGTATAGCATAAGGTTGTACAATAATTGGAATAGACAAAGCATTACTCTTTGCACGTCACTTGGATGACATCCTGGACGGACCAGTTGTTGAGGCTCTGGCCTGGTTTGCTCGGCTGAATCTAGGAGTCCAGGTCGCAATCACTATCTTCGTCGTCTTCATACACGGTGTTGACATTCTCAAATATCACCCCACCTTTTGAGAACTGAATCGGCCCTTTGACGCACGGTGCACTGCGAGAGGAGGAAGCATCAGCAGAAGGAGAATACCCTAACCCAAACTTATCCTACTTGTAGGGATTTCCAGAACTTGCCCCCATCCTGGGGCAGAGCCAGCTTGAATGACAACTTGAGCTTCCTTGAAGTAAGAGGGAGTCATCTCAGGTTTCTCAATCATCACCGGAGTCGCATCCTTGACTTTGACGGCTTCGAACGCCTGGCACAAAGTTTCATGGATCTCGCCATCCACCTCAACATATTTGAAAGATGACAAATGGCTCACCATTATGTCCTCTTCACCATAGACGGTCACGATACTGCCCCCCACAACATACTTCAGCTTCTGGTGCAATGTGGAAGTCACTGCGCCTGCAGAATGGATCCAAGGCCGGCCCAACAGACAACTATAGGCTGGCATGATATCCATGATATAAAAGACCGCGTCAAAGGTTTCTGGCCCAGCCTGAATGGGTAGAGTTACCTCTCCAAAGACGTGACGCTTAGTTCCATCGAAAGCTTTCACAACCAGGTCACTGGGTGTACAAATCAGTCCTCTCGTATCCAACCTCATCAGAGCTTTCTTTGGGAGAACATTCAAAGATGATCCCGTGTCCACCAACACATGGGACATAACTGTTCCTCGACATTCTATCGAGATATGCAAGGCGCTATTGTGGTTCCTTCCCTTCGGCGTCAGCTCTAGGTCAGTAAACCCTAATCCATTCCCAGCATTCACATGAGCAACTACTCCCTCTAGCTGGTTGACGGAGATCTCTTACGGTACATACGCTGCATTCAGAACCTTTAACAGAGCGTTGTGATGTGCCTCAGAACACAGTAAAAGATTCAGAATAGAGATCTTAGGTGGTGTTTGATGAAGATGATCAACGATCTTATAATTACTTTTCTTGATCAATCTCATAAATTCTTTGGCGTCTTTCACAAGCAGGTCTTATCCTACCTCACGGAAGGCTTCTTCAACGACCTTACCTTTACCTCTATCAGCCTTCTCAGCCTGGTCAGCTTTGTCGACCACAGTCTCAGGTGGAGCGAACATTCTTCCACTATGTATCATTCCGCCAGTTCCCACTAGGTTGTCAACAGATTGCCCAGATGGCTCCAACTCTAATTTCTGTCCATTGCAATAGACATCTGCCCCATATAGCCATGGAACAGCGTTAGTGCTCTCGAATGGGATAGGCCCAGCCTTCGTGATGGTGATCGTAGGTGGCCTGGATGCAGAAATGGTTATTGTTTTACGAGGGATGGTGATAGTGGCAACTTCATCCTTCTGCTTCAGCATTACTTCCCCTGATCTGCTCTCAGCCCTCCGACTAAACTGCAGAATTCCTTCGATCATCGGACTTTGAATCCATGCTACCAACTGATCACAGCCGTCTGAATGGTTCGCACAATCTATGCACAACTTTCCACAGCCCGATAGAATACCTTTCTTCATCAACTTGGCTTTAACGAAGCCAAGTGGTGTTTTCAGGTCCTTGACATCAGTCAATAAATCCGAATCTTCTTCTTCAATGATGGCGCTAACCCCATCTCCCCCATGGTTCGGCATAGGGTTCTTTGTAACATTCGGAACATTATCAGAAAAGTTGATTATCTTGGCATCAACCATATCTTGTACTTTGTGCTTGAATGCCTTACAGTTGTCAATCGAGTGGCCAGGTGCCCCCGAATGAAACTCACATCTCGCATTCGCATCGTAGCCCGGTGGAGGTGTCTCTGTCAAGGGAGCCAAAGTTCTCTTCTGAACTAGCTGCAACTGGAGCAAAGTCTGAAAAAGCTGAGCATACGACATAGGTGGGGTCTCAAGATGACGACTTGATAACGAAGCTTTGTTCTGGTACCTCCGGTACCCTTGCTGGTTTTGCTGCTGCTGCTGCTGAGGTTACGGAACAGCAGGAATAGTAATGCTAGCAACCTGCTAGCGCTGGCCTTTACCTTTTCCCCGAGCATTAGACACTGAGCTCGTCTCACCTTCACGCCTCTTACCACTGTAAGGTTTCTTCCCCCCTCCAGCTGAGGATACATCTACACCCTGAATCTTTCTGAGTTTGATGCCATTTTCTACATGCTCTCCAGTGATGATGAGATCGGAGAAGCTTCCCGACATACCACTAACCAGTTTCTCATAATAAACCCCTGGGAGAGTGGCCACAAACATCTCAACAAGTTCTCGTTCAACCATCGGCGGCTGAACTCTCGCTGCCAGTTCACGCCATCTCTGGGCGTACTGTTTAAATCCCTCGTTGTTCTTCTGAGACAAGTTCTGCAGTTGAACCCGGTTGGGAGCCAGATCACTGTTATACTGATAATGGCGTATGAATGCTTCAGCAAGGTCTTTCCATGTACGTACACTTGTGGGTTCCAAAACCATATACCACTCCAACGAGGGGCCTGACAGGCTGTCCTGGAAGAAGTGCATCAGCAACTTCTCATCTTCAGAATGTGCGGACATCTTTCGGTAATACGACCTCAGATGGACACGGGGGCAAGTGATGCCCTTATACTTCTCGAAGTCGGGTACCTTAAACTTGGGAGGCACCTTGAAGTCTGATATCAGTCCCAGCTTGGTCATGTCAACGCCTAAGGTATTCAAGTTCTCAAAACACTTCATTTTGTCCTCGAGGGCTTTGAACCTTAAACGGGCTTCAGAGTTCAATTCGCCCTCAACTCCCTTCATCGAGAACAAGTCCTCTTGACGATCCTCTTGCCATGGATGATTGCCATTGCCAGCAGCAAACCCAGCAGCATCAGTACCATACAGATTACTAGCGTCAGCGTTCCCAGCGTTA
The DNA here is from genome assembly GCA_963859935.3 of Lathyrus sativus. NCBI lineage: Eukaryota > Viridiplantae > Streptophyta > Magnoliopsida > Fabales > Fabaceae > Lathyrus > Lathyrus sativus. The sequence continues at coordinate 167,441,867 of OZ012739.1, read as the reverse complement.
CTAGTTCCTCCAGTATTGCCATGGCCTATACCAGCATTGCCATTGGCTTCAAAGTTACCATTTTCGACGCCATTCGTATTCCCATTAGCTCTAATGTTAGTGACAACATTTTCGTTACCACTTCCATTCCCTCTAGTCACAGGGATGCCACCTTGAAGGGTCTCAACAAGTGGAGGGTTTGGAGTGTTCCCACCGTGTAGCACGCTGTTGCTGTCAACCCATGAGATCAGCGGTTGCACCAGAGTTCTGAGCTGGTCCTGGCCATTAGTGACCACTTGCATGAGTTCCATGAAGCGATCAATCCTTTCTCTGAGCTCTTGGATGTCGGTCTGAACTTGTTCCATTGCTCTAGCTTGATTCGCTCTGGTAGAGTATCGGTGGATCTGTCTTCGTTCAATCCTGAAATAACCTGCATACACAAAGGGTTAGAAAAACGGTAAGGCACCTGTCATGCAAATGATTCATGCAAATGCAAACGTGTGTCTGTGCCTTAGGGAGATTTCTCCCCCGATTCTAGTGCTAGAGTGCCAATGCTGATAATAAGAAGTCCAGATCCAATCATGGAAATAATATCTCTTATATATATAAAGCCCATCAAGGCAGCATACAATGTCACTGAGTACAGGTAGAATCAATAGCATGACCTCGACCAACAAGTCTGGTGATGGTCAGCATACAACAATGATCAGAAAAATACAAAGGGTTACAAAGTAGTCAAGTACGGCCACGGGCGTGAAACTCTTCTAACAACCCCTTTATTTTGGGATGATCAGGCTGAGTGAGTAACCCCTCGACGAGTGACTCCCTCTGTATGATAGTGTACTGAAGACCTTCAACGAAGTCTTTCCACTCTTCCCGGCCAAAACAGTCTTCTAACCTTCGCTTCTTGGATTCAAAAGTCTGCTTGCGATCCTTCAGGTTCGCAATAGCCTTGTTCAACTTGTCTTCAGTGGCGTACCTACGAGCAGTTTCATCATCAAACTTCTTCTCACTGGCCTTCAACTGAGCCTTCAACTGGGAGATCTGTTGCTTCAGCTTGTCCTCCCGCTCTTTGTTGCTGGCTATGGTGGCACTCCACTGCTGGTTGAATTTGGAGATTCTCCGGTATGCATTCCAAACCTAAATGTTCATGTTCAGACATCTGTTTGGTCAAGTCTGTGCCTATCTGGTTCACCAGCTCTGTCTGTTTTTTGAAGGAGTTGACGACTTCGTTTCTCTCACTTCTAAGTTGTACCAGCTCTTTTTCCAACTCTTCGTTGGTCTTCTTCAGCTCTTCCTTCTCAGATAATACCTTATTGTATTTCTGAATGGATATTGTGGTAGGTTCTTTGACCACTGGAGGGAAATCTTGCTTAGCTGGTGGAAAAGGCATCCCTACTATTTCTTCCCTGCTTCGAATCCAAGTCACATAAGGAGCGTAAGACTGGCTATTGCTCTTACCTAACAACGCTTTCCCTCGTCTGCTGATGTCGTTCCAAGCATGCTTGAGCTTGGCTAACATATCCCCCTCTAGGAGACCTGTGAGGTACAGAGATTCATGCACCTCCTCGTCTTTTGGCGGGCCTCTCAAGGCGTACGCAAACTGTCTGACAAGTAATGAGGGATTGTAGTTAATACAACCTCTTCTTCCGATCAAGGGAACATTAGGAAAACCGTTGCAGCTGTAGATGACTTCAGTACCTAGCATACCCCGATCAAACCAAATGATGCTCTCTGCTGATAAACCCATCAGGCGTTCAGACCACTCGGCTGTGGCTGCAGAGGAAACAAAGAGACCCTTCTTAGGCATGTGGCTATCAAACCATCTGTAGAGTAAGGGTGCACAACACGATACATTTTTACCCCTTCTATTCTCGTTCTTGTAATGAACATAATGATATAGATCACCGAGCACGGTGGGAACTGGATTTCCTGATGCGAAGATATGGAAGGCGTCCAAATCTATAAAGTATGGCATGTTGGGAAACAAGATGACCCCATAGATGCAGAGGGTGAGAATAGCGTTGAATACGATCCAACTGTTAGAACACAGATTGGTTCTTAATAATATCTCTATGTTTTGATGATAACTCTTATGAAATTTTGTATTAAAGAATTATATACTCTAAAATTTGTTTGAGAGTGTTTGCTGCAGATGTTAAAGTGAATATTACTCCAGAAGCAAATTAGATCTGAACATAAGAAATATGCAAGGCTCTGAAGCGTCAGAAGCATCTCTTAGAAGATTCTGAACGCTGCCTCCAGAAGATTCTGAGCACTGCCTCCAAAAGAATCTGAAGCAGGAGCTACAAAAGAATTTGAAGCAGAAGCTACAGAAGAATCTGAAGCAGAAGCCAGAAGCATCTGAAGCAATGAGGAATTCTGTATGAAGAGTTTCAAGCACAGTTACTTCAGAAGACTCTGATAGTACTAACGCTGCCAGTACTGAGGATCTGATCCAAAACTCTTCTCTGAACATTTACACGCTGAAAGCACACTTGCTGCAAAGACTCTGATTCAACAAACTCTGATGAACATCAGAAGGCTCTGACCAATCTAGACTCTGATGATTCTTGCTGAAAATTGTTGAAGAAGAATTCAAAGTTATGTCCGTTGGAATAACCAAACGACTCTTTCCTTATTTATGCTAGACACAAGAACACAAACAAAAAGGATTTCTCTGTGCATTCTTCTTCTAGGAAAGGTCATATGATGTGAAGACAAAAAGGCTCAGACCTTTTTGGTACACTGTTCTCAACGTGAAAGACTTCATGGACCTCTGTGCCTATAAAAGCAAGACTCCATTCATCTTCTTCAGTTGACGAAATACTTGAAAGAATTCATTACAAGCTCTCATACAACTTATACATACTTGGTGAATTTATTTCATTGTTCTTCATCTTAAGTGAAAAATCACAGTTGTGATAAAGCTTAATTAGAAGCATTTTTTAACACTTGTATTATTATTACATTTGATTGTAAGAGAACCTTAAGAAGATCCAGTTAGGATCAGTAGTTCTTGAGAAGACTTTGAACAGTTGTTCTAGGTGCTTACTATTGTAATCAGTTGATTAAATAGTGGATTAAGTCCTTGTCTGAGAAAGGCAAATCACTCTTGATAGGGTGGACTGGAGTAGTTGAGCTCAACGAACCAAGATAAAATTCTTTGAGATTTTATTTATAAGTTTTCTCTTCATACTTATTCAACCCCCCCCCCCCCTTCTAAGTATTTTCTCACCTTCACCAACAACCGTCTTTAGCGCACTGTTGGGCTTTCCCAACCAGAAACTGCAGAGAAAAACTAGGAACTCCCTTCCATGAGGTCAGAAGCAGCTCTGAAGCATCCAGATGAAGAGCAACAGCTAGTTTAGCCAGACTAGGCTTAGCATCCATGTGAACAAACAACATCTGATTCTTAACCGGTACACCCAACAACTCAGCATACTCTTCTAAGGTAGGCGCATGAATGAAATCTGGAAAAGTGAAGCACCTTATCGGAGGGTCATAGAACTGTAGCAATGCATACAACCCGTTCAACCCATAGATCGAAGGTTTACGAACCAAACTGAGCAACTTCCCATACGATTTCCTGAATTCCCCTTTCATTGTATCATCTGCCAAGGCAATCAAACTAAACAACAAAGTAACATCTGGGGTAGGGAGCTTGTAAGCCACATTCTTCTTCAATGATTCCATGCAGACAAACAGAGGGCAAGGTTACCACAACCGGGGGATAGTATATGCACCTGCAACACAGACACACGTTAATGAGATGCAAATGAGTATGCAAAAATGCAAGATGCAATCGTGCAACAGGAGATCAAGAGTGTTGTTGAGGAGACCAAGGCTCTGTTTCAACATAACCACAACACTGCTCTGACAACAAAACACTGAAGAGGACCAATAATTCTGCTCTGACAAGAACAAACATATCTCTGGTGATAAGAACCCTATGATACCAACAATATTGATTCAATGTTAAGAAAACCAGGTTATCTGAAGGTTAAGGTTTCCTGCAATAACCCGACCCCGCTCACAGGTATGGACCTAATCACTGAAGAGGTATTGCATCCTATGCGTTCCCCAGCGTCACAGACTTTCACGAAATGATGATACGTTCACCATTTCTGGTTTGGCATCATCACTCCCTGAAGAGGCCTCACTTAGCTGGGTCACAAATGATCGGTCCTTAGAGTCGATAACCCTCCAAACCAACAACCCCTCAAGCCTAAAGGGCTGGAAAAGAGAATCTCGTCTGAGCGTGGATTTTGTGAGACACTAGTACATGCAAAGCATGCACGCGCCCACTACTTTCCACAACTAATGCTAGGTACACTCAAGCTGGGTCTGGCTTATCACTCATCAGAGCCCCTCCCACAACAGCACAAATAATCATATCATACTGAAAATAAAATGCGGAAGGTAAAATGCGATAAATAAACACAACCCAACAAGGTAAACACGCGAGCGCTAGGATTGACTCGCACAGGGGACGTCGATTCCCCAGCAGAGTCGCCAGCTGCTGGGGATGACCCAGACAGCTAGGAAGAAAATCCAAGGCGAGACTCACATAGGGAACCATCGCAGTCCCGAGCAGAGTCGCCAGCTGTCGCTACTACGAAGATAAGATGCCGGCAAAACAGAAGAGTCGCCACCTTTCGTTATTTATCCCTCAGAACGGGAAAGGAAACAATCGGAAAAACCTGACGAATAGGTATAAGACAAGGTCATCACAACCATCTCTGGGTTCGGGAGTCGGTTACGCAAGGGGAAGGTATTAGCACCCTTCACGTCCATCGTACTCGATGGGATCCACGCTTGTTGTGTTTATCTGATGGGTTGGTTTTATCTATCTACCTATCAAGGCTGGTCTGAAGAGGAAAGAAAATGACTCGGCAAAGCGTCGCGCTTTATGCCTACGTATTCTCATCAGAGAACGATAAATTAGAGTCAACGTAGTTCGGCTAACTACGGGTAAAGAGTGGGGGAAGGTGGCTCGCCAATACATCAATATTATGCCTACATACTATAAACAGATATGAGAGATCAGAGCTTACGTAGTTCAGGATAATACGGATTACGGGATTTCAGATTCATCTGTTTTTTCGAGTAGGGTTAACAAACAGTTCCAACAGTTTGGTGTATGCAGCTTGCTCATCAGAGTCTCGTGCGTTACCGTTTGCGGTAGAACTGAGAGTTAACGACACTCTTTTCTTCAGAAAAGTTTTTCTTGATTATGGGCCCACGAGGCTAAAAGGTTTGAAGTTTGTTTTCTGACTTTTACGGAAGAAATGTCTTTTATGGATGTTTGCAACTAATATCGCACTAGAGACTATGACCTAGGAGTAATGCGCCACATATCACCCAAAGGGTACCATACTAAACATCCTGATTATTAGAAGGAAACCCTCCAACAATCATTTCCTAAGTAACTTAAGGCTCGTAACGTACGATATCAGTTAACCTTTATTACTGTATTTTGATTTGTTTGAAGAGAGAAGAGAATAGACACAACTAAGGGGAAACTATCAAGTCCTAATGTTGTCATGCCAAGGATTCATCCTATGGTTGAGGTTTGAAACAGGGAAATCCTTGATGTTATCATGCAAAGGTTTCAACCTAAAGTTCTAATCATCACTTCCTTATCATAGGAAGTGAGACTCCCAGGGGATCATGTCAATGGGAAATAGACAACAGATAAAGCATCAGCTAAACATCAGCAAAACAGATAAACTGTAAAGATGCACATGCAATGCAGCAATACAAGCAGAGGGAGACTCACTCAACCTCTAGAGCAATAAAGCAAAACAACACAATACACAGGCAAGGGAGGCAAACTCAACCTTCAGCCAACAAGCAAATCCAAACAGTAACAGACAAGCAGAGGGAGACAGACTCAATCTCTTATGAAAACAAGAAAAGGGAGGCAAGCTCAACCTTTCAATGCACTTAGGCCTAGAATAAACTACATGAAAGCCTATTCTAATGCAACACACCAGAGAAACAGTCATGCAAATACAGTCAAACAACAAGAACAGCAGAGCAGCACAACAACACTTCAGCAGCAAAGCAGCCCAACAGTCTGTCTTCTAGTCCAAGTCATCCATCAGGAGAAAAAGGTATGAGGACTTCATCTTCAAGCTTAAACTTGCTCCATCAAGAGATGATGTGAATCAACACAAAGATCATTGCATGATGAGGGGAAGCATGATGGAAACCAAAGGATTCCATCATGGCACTCAACCACTCATCTGAGATTGGTATCCTCAAAGGTTTTACCTTTTGTGGTAGGCCTTTAGTCCTTCCAAAGGAGGGACTAGGGTCCCACAAGGAACCTTGCATCATTGGATAGGAAATGAAATGCAAATCAAAGCAAACCACATTCATGAAAAAGGAGGAAACTCCTAAAGGCTCTAAAAACCCTAATTCCACAAGCTCTAAAAGAAACTTCCTAAAGGGAACTAAAACACCAAATCAAACCTTAAGATTCAATCTACAAAGGCATCAACATGTCTACTAAACCATCAGAAAAGGTTTGGAAACTTATCATGAACTAAAGGTCACTTTTGAAGTTCAACTATGGGAAGCACTATTCTAGAGGCATCCTACAAACAGCCTAGATGTAAAATATAACTAAAATAGTAAATCAATTCCTAAAAATCTATAAATTTTCCTAAGTGATCCTAAAGGTATTGGGAACCTATGGTAAAAAATCCAGAGCTTAAATGAATGTTTAAGAGCACTAGGGAAATTCTAAACCAAAAGGTGTCAAATGAAGGTTCAAGTGGGGAAGGCTCTAAAAACCTAGTTCAAAACTAATCTTAGAATTATCTAAAAATCACCACAAAAATCCTATAATCTCATCAATATGTCTATAACCAGCTAGCCAAAAATCAACATCAAATTCTAAAGTATGAATTGGTAATAAAATCAGCAAGCAACAAGTCATTTTATGCATTTTCAATCAATTATCAAAATAGAAACATGGACATTAAATTGAAAACAGCACCAAAATTAAATCCAAAGGCATGGAAAAATCAGAAATTCAACAAGGATCACCCACATATTTTTTTCCATAATTTTTTGATCATTATTCTAATTAAACATGAAAAATCAATAAAAGAAAATAGAAAATCAATTAAAGAAATAAAAAGAATTCAGAAAATGCTAGAGCCACAAGATATGATTACTAGTCCAATGATGTGAAGGCCACGCGCGTGCCACATCATTTAATGAAGCTGTGCGTTTTGACTCAATGGCAATGTGTGGTTTGTTGACTGAAGTACACGATGCAGTCTAATCCTATGCGTCCAATGGAAAAGTAATCAGATCCTACACTCCTGGTTGTGCCACCTCACCAAACCCTAATCAGACAAAACCTCATGTGTTAGATGCTGTGACCAAGTCAAATAATTCACACAGATCCAACAGTGCTCCATCATCGTCCTCGTTTAAACTGGTACAAGGAGGGAAATCATTCCACGATGGCCGGAGAAGAGCTCCACCATCTTCTCCGGCTAGAGCAATCATGCTATGGTCTCATCCTCAACCAAACTTAATGAAAATTGTACCAAATCACTCGTCTCTTCACACTGATCATCAAGATCCCTTCCATTCTTACTAATTCCTCACGAATCTCCAAACACGATTGTGAACAGAAAATTCCTCAATTCAAAAATTATCACCAAACTTCAAATTGGCTACACATAAATTTTCCTCACCTCTCAAAGATCAAGAATCACTATCTAATTCACCTTAATTCTCAAGAATCATCTAGATACGAGTCTCAACAGAATTTGCATCACATCATGAATCATCACTAAACTTCACAATTCCAATCCTAAAACGATCTATGTTGTATCTACAACCTAACCACATGCTTAATTCATGCTAAACGAGCCTAAATCAAGAAGAATGGTGAAAGATAAAAACCTGGAAAAAAGCTTGCAATTGAGGTAGTTGCGGTGTGATTCTTGACTTCAAATGCTGCAGAAACTTTCAAGGATGATCACTGATGCTAACTGAATCCTCAATTCTTCTTGAAACTCTCTGAATTGCAAAAAACGATTTTGAGTTTGAAGCTTCCACCTCTAACTGCCACAACTGAATTCTTCACCAATTTCTTCCAAAAAATGATCTGAACACAATCCAAGACTTAAATAGAATGTATTTGGATCACAACATGGCCCAATCATGGCCCAATTTGCTTGATCCAAAATTCAATTTTTTCAAAGTGTAACCATGGTAACTCGTGTGTTCTGGCTCAGTTTCATCTCAATCCCTATTCCAATGACTTGCATATGACTTGGTGAAGATGAGTGGATCAGATTAAGAGCTTGAATTGATCCTATGGTCAAGATTGGTTATGTTACTTCCATTCTAAGTAATCCAAATAAAGTCCATGAATCATGACTCAAACCAAAAATGTGACATTGCCAATCTCTTCAAAATGCCATTTGCAATCAAAATGTGTACCAATTTGTGATTTTTTGAACAATTATGATTTATTTTGAATTTTTTTCTTTTATTAATGCCTTTAATGATCTTTTTCCCAAATTTCTTCATACACTTCCATATTCAATCCATATCAATGGACTTTTAGGTCATGGTTGGACTAAAAACACCATTTTGAACAACTTTCAAGTTGATCAAAAGTTCATTTGAGGTGTCTAAGTTGATGAAATTGACCTATAACCAAAAATGACCTGTAATTCCAAATTCCCAAAATACCCTTATCTTGCAAAGCTTGTAACTAGAGTTCTACAAATCCAATCATGGACTTCTAGTACTTTCTAGAAAGCTAAGAAGATAAGGAACAATATTCATGTTGACCAAAAGTTCATAGGAATTATCCTTCTAGGGCAAAAATGTCATGCAAGTTGGGTAACTTTCAAGCTCAAATTTTACATGCCTCAGATGACCTGTAATTTGTCTGGGTCATAACTTGAGTTCTATAAACCCTATCAAGGAATTCTAGTACTAAAATTAAAGCTACGCTCATGCCCTACAACAATCATGTTGGGGTCAAGGTGAGATGAAAATCCCATCTTGAGTCATGTGGTCTTGAAGTTAGGCACTAAACCAGGGGATTTTACACAGTCAAGCATAGCAACCCTAGCCTAGCAACTTCTCACACTCTTGATCCATGATAGGTTGACCTTGGAATCATCCCCTAGACATCTTAATTCATCAATCCATGATCACATGGCCCTTGAATTAGGTCTCAACCTTCTTCAAATCATCAGTTATCCTAGGGTTGACTAGATGAAACCCTAGTTGTACCAATCTTGGTAGTAACTTCATATCCTTTACATAATGACCTGTCTAGGATTCAAAATGATCTCAATACATCTTAAGAGCTCAAGTCCAACTTCATGGCCTCAGAATCATTTGATGATCTTCCCACAACTCTCAAGTTAGGAGACCTACACACTTGGTTTCAACCACTCTTTTTGAGGATCTTAGACTTCTCTGGTGAGGATATCAACCCTTGAACACTTGGATAAACCTCTAGGCTAGATTTATAGTCTTGTGTAGCCCTTGATTGGTAGTCATACCTCTTGATCTCCTGCATACATGTCAAGGAGATGCAGATGATAATGCTATAATAAATGCAATGAAACACAAGCTAGGTAAAGAAATGTTGGGAAAATTTTGGGGTGCAACACTTAGTATCTTCCTTACAAGCTTTTCTTCAGCCATCTTTTCTCCCAAAGCTCCTGAGGTGTTATCTAGTTCAAGAACATTCATGTAGAAGTCATGATGGTCTCATCTTCCTTCATTCTTAGACTTTCAAATTTTGTGGTCAGCATTTGAAGTCTTGACATTTTAACCTTGGAAGTTCCTTCATGAGTGGTTCTGAGAGTGTCCCAAACATCCTTTGCTAGTTCACAGTGATGGACCAGTCTAAAGATGTTTTTGTCTATACCATTGAAGAGTGCATTCGATGCTTTAGAATTTCCAAGATCCAATGCCTCTTGCTCTTTGGTCCATTCCTCTTCAGGAATTTGCACAGATACTCCATCCTTGTCAGTCTTCAAAGGATGTTCCCAGCCAGAGTTTGCAGCTCTCCAAGCCTTGTTGTCTAAGGACCTTAGGAAGGCAATCATCCTAGGCTTCCAATAGTCATAATTAGAATCATCCAGAATTTGAGGTCTATTAGTGAAACCAATATCTTTATCCATAGTACCAGAATTTTGTTTCCCTAGATCTCACCCAGTAATAAACAGGCAGGCTGCCTGCTCTGATGCCAATTGAAAATTTTGGCCTGTCCATGACGGATGTTCTAATAGAAGTTATAACATCTACTGTAACATTCACTACAGATCTACTATTATGCAGTAATAACAAAGCAGTAAATAACACAGTTAGTTGTTGACCCAGTTCAGGGCAACACACTTAAATCTGGGGGCTACCAAGCCAGGGAGAAATTTCACATCAACAATATCAATTCAGAGTCAAACCTCCAGTTTTCACTCCTCACTTAATCAGTACCCAATGACAATTTAACTTAGAGACACTCTAGACTTGAGTATACCCACTCACTCCCTACAATCACATACCAGTGATAATAAACAATTACAATTTAAACAGTAGATTGAAGAGACACTTCACCTACACACACACCTTGATCTTGCTTCAAAGCTTTGATCAAGGAACACACACTCTTGCTTAACAGCTTCGAGTGTAACACAACCTAGAATCTACCTAACCAATGCACTCAACAGTTGCTTGGGTTACAAGTATTCCTAAGACAAAACCGTGAAAAACAATCTCTTCACTTCTAAACCACTATGGTGATTTATCTGTTTCTCTATCTTCAACAGCTGCCTTCTAGGATTGCCTCTCCTGGTATTTGTAGCAGCAGATCAGTTCTTGGGCCTGGGCGCATACATTAGGTTTTATCCATCATAAAACCTCACTTATGTATTCTGCATGTTTGCCTCTTTAATCAGGTACATATTAGTTCCCCTAGGGCGTTTAAAATGTCTCCTGCATTCCAGCTTGAGCTTCTGAGTTGTTTCCTGAGTTATAGCTACCAGAAAAACAAACTTTCGCTTGATGTCATACGACCTATGTCATAACATTGAGTATGACATCCAACTTAACTTATAGTTAACTTAGTTAACTTACCCTTCACAGTCCATATTATGAATGTAATAACATCAAACATGACATTCATATATGTATTTATATTTTGCCACAAAATGCAGCCAATCAAGAGCACTTACAGAGACCATTTGGATCACTTATTGAAGTTGTTTGAAAGACTTCGAAAGTACCAACTAAGGCTAAACCCAGCTAAATGCACTTTTGGGGTTCTCTCAGGAAAATTACTCGGCTTCATCGTTAGTCAACGCGGAATTGAAGTAGATCCTGACAAGGTCAGAGCAATCCAAGAGATGCCTGCTCCTAAAATAGAGAAATAGGTCATAGGTTTCCTTGGACGTTTGAATTACATCTCTAGGTTCATCTCCAATCTAACTCCTACTTGCACACCGATTTTCAAGTTGTTATGAAATGATCAGACGGTGGTGTGGAATGAAAACTGTCAGTCAGCATTTGAGAAAATCAAGCAGTATTTACAAGAACCTCCGGTGTTGATTCCTATTGTGCCTGGAAGACCATTGTTCATGTACATGACAGTATTAAAAGATTCGATGGGTTGTGTCTTGGGCCAAACTGATGAGTCGGGAAAGAAAGAGCACGCAATTTACTATCTGAGCAAGAAGTTCACCGATTACGAGAGTCGCTACTCTCCGCTAGAGAAAGTCTGTTGTGCTTCAGCATGGGCCACCAAGCGCCTAAGACAGTATATGATCTGCCACAGCACAATGCTAATTTCTAAAATGGACCCCATCAAGTACATCTTTGAAAAACCAGCTCAAACTGGAAGATTGGCCAGATGGCATATGCTTTTATCAGAGTATGATATTCAGTATGTTTCTCAAAAGTCTATCAAAGGAAGTATCTTGTCAGAACACCTTGCAGAGAATCCCATGGAAGATTATCAACCACTCAAGTTTGAGTTCCCTGATGAAGATGTGATGTACATTCAGCGCACGAAACCAGAACCTGGTCCTGAAGAAGGTCCTGAGCCTGGATCCCGGTGGGAAATGATGTTCGATAGAGCGTCAAACAAAAACGGACATGGTATTGGGGCTGTTTTGAAAAATCCAACCGGAGGGTATACTGCTGTCACAGCCCGACTTTGTTTCTCCTGTACTAATAACATAGTCGAGTACGAAGCCTGCATCTTAGGATTGGAAGCTGCCATTGATCTTCGCATTAAAATCTTGGAAGTGATCGGTGATTCCGCTTTGGTGATCTATCAGCTCAAAGAAGAATGGGAGACTAGAGATGAAAAGTTGATCCCTTACAAAGCTCATATCTTAGAGATGGCTGAATATTTTGACGAGATTACCTTCAAGCACGTACCAAAAGCAGAAAATCACATCGCTGATGCATTAGCCATGATGGCATCAATGTGGAAGGTCCAGTTTGTTAACGAGGCGCCTCTGATTCGCATTGAGAGAAGGACAGTGCCCACATATGTTATGACAATAGATGAAGAATCTGATGAGAAACCTTGGTTCCACGACATCAAGAACTTTCTTCAAAATCAGGAATATCCAGCTGACGCATCCAGAATCGACAAAAGAGCCATACGAAGATTGTCGACTAAGTTCTTCATCAGCAATAACACCCTTTACAAGAGAAACCACGATATGGTTTTGCTTCGATGTGTCGATGAAAAAGAAGCAATTCTCATCATGACTAAAGTGCACGAAGGAACATTCGGTACCCATGCCAATGGCCACGCCATGGCTAAGAAGATTTTAAGAGCTAGTTACTTTTGGTTAACTCTAGAGATGGACTGCATCCTCTTCGCTCGGAAATGCCATAAGTGCCAGGTCTATGCTGAAGAAGTGCATGTTCCTCCACATCCTCTCAATATGATGACGTTGCCATGGCCCTTTGCAATGTGGGGCATAGACATGATTGGGGCAATAGAGCCAAAAGCTTCCAACGGTCATCGCTTCGTCCTTGTTGCAATTGATTACTTCACCAAATGAGTAGAAGCGGCATCGTATGCGAACGTAACAAAACAAGTGGTTGCCCGCTTCATCAAAAAGGAAATCATCTGTCGATATGGTATTCTTGACCAGATCATCACCGACAATGGGTCAAATATGAACAACAAAACAATGAAGGAACTCTGTGATGAATTCAAGATCAAGCATCACAATTCGTCTCCTTACAGACCTAAAATGAATGGCGCAGTCGAAGCTGCAAACAAAAAAAGAAAATAGTACAGAAGATGGTCATAACCTACAAGGATTGGCACGAGATGTTACCATTTGCTCTATATGGATACCGAACATCAGTGCGAACTTCAATAGGGGCAACTCCTTTTTCCTTAGTGTATGGGATGGACGTCTTGCTGCCCATCGAGGTCAAAATACCTTCTCTAAAGATCTTAATGGAAGCCAAGCTTGAGGAAGAAGAATGGATAAAAGAAAGGTTCGACTCATTGAACCTCATTGATGAGAAAAGAATGACGGCCATGTGTCATAGCCAAATTTATCAACAAAGGATGATAAGAGCATTCGACAAGAAGGTTCGTCCCAAAGAGTATAGGGAAGGAGAGTTTGTGCTTAGAAAAATCCTACCAACGCAAAAGGACATGCACGACAAGTGGATGCCCAATTACGATGGCCCTTTCATTGTAAAAATCGTCTTCTCCGGAGGATCTCTAATTCTTGAGATCATGGATGGCGAACAACTCAGGTACCCTATCAACTCAGATGCAGTGAGAAAGTACTATGCCTAAAGCGGAAAACCTAGAAAGGTGATTCAAGTACTTCAGCAAGACGGAATTCAGAAGATTAAAGCTGACAAGCGTAGGGGCAAAGTCTTGTGCAAGGTGTTAAAGGAAGATCAACGTCTGTCATTCTCGTCAGAAGCAACGAAGCAAATGAACTGATAGTTAGTAGGACCGGATTATTACGGGATTCTGTAACCCTTTATGTTTGCTGTTTTTCCAAATGTATGTTGTTCCCGAGGCTTTTCCCTTTGAAAAGTTCTCATCTATCAATGAAATCAGATTTTGGCCAATCGTTGTTATGATCTTCTATTTTTGTTATGCAATTTCACTTATTTGTTAATAAAGATTTTTCAAAAAGCAAAGTGTTTTGAAAAACTTAATTTTTGTTTTAAAGGAAACTGATATAACGAACATGTTGAAAAGCTCTAGAGGAAAACTTGACAGTGTTGCACTACTATCAGAACAGTAGAAGTTTACTGTCCCCTCCAATCAAAAGAAATGCGTCAAACAGTAGTCCTCGCTCTTAAGCCATGTTTTCTCCTCTGCAAGTTTGCAAGGGTGCTGATTATTTCTGGAGGATTTTTATCTACACCAAAGGAAAGCGCCATATAACTTGAAGCAATTGAGACTCAGCGTGATGGGTTCCCTCCTTGTTTTCCTCGTTTTTCTCTTCTTTTCTCCCTTGTGGGTCGGTCTGCATTTTACATACAACATCATATCAGCATGCACATTTGTTTGCATGTGGTTTTGGGTTCTGTTTGTTTGGCTGTTGCCTTTGAGATCCTTTGGTCATTACCTCTCTCTTTGATCCGTTGCCGCAAATTTCGCTTTGAGGTTGATACCCCAATGTTACCAGTGATCCTGGGATTACTATTTTTCTCTGGAAAGCTATTTGTGACTAGCAGTATCCGGTTTACCTAGATGGTTAGTCGTTACTAATGTTTGTCTCTGATAATCTTTGAAAGTCTAGTAGTCACTAGCATTGTTTAAAACCAATTGTTATTTGGTACCTCGATTTGGTCGTCACCAACAATCTTTCAAACCCAATAGTCACTGGCTCTGTTAAAAAAAACCAATCGTCATTGGAGTCCCTTTGATTCGGTTATTACCAATCTTTGCTAAAATCTAGTGGTTACTAGTGTTGCTTTTAAAACCAATGGTCATTGGTATTTGAGATGGTTGTTACCAAGTTTCCTAAAAAGGTCCAATAGTTATTGGCATCGCTTAGACCCAATCGTTATTGGTACCAGTTAGCTCAGTTGTTACCATTCATTCTAAGTCTAGTGGTGACTAGCATTGTTGGAAAATCCAATGGCTATTGGTGTTTGATTTAGTTGTTACTAATCTCATTAAAAAATCTAGTGGTTACTAGTATTGGTAAAACCAGTTATTTTTGGCATACTGTTGATTTGGTCGTCACCAGTCTGTCTAAGTCCAATAATTATTGGTGTCGCTTGAAGTCAGTTATTATTGGCACTCTGAGTTCGTTATTACCAATTTTTCCCTTTGAAGCCCAGTAGTTACAGGCACTTCTTAACCCAATTGTTATTGGTATACCCCGATTTGGTCATCACCAATCCCTTCTAAGTCCAGTAGTTACTGGCATTGCTTGAAAGCTAATTGTTATTAATACCGTGAGTGGGTCGTTACCAACTTCCCCAGCCGAAGTTCTGTATTTTACCAATGCTGTTCGGAATTCCCGATTATTTGTAACTTTGGTTTGGTCGTCACCATCACCCCCAGTAAGTCCAGTAGAAACTAGCACCACTTGAAACTGATTGTTGTTCTGGTCGTCACCAATGTTCCCAGCCAAGCCGTTACTTTCCCCATTCGAGTCTCGGAGATCTAGTGGATACTAGCATCCCCAGTGCGTCTGGTCTTGTTTCTAGTCTTTTCCTGAAGATCCCGTTAGAACTCTTCGTTATAGGAAATTCCCCATTGGTTATCACCAGTGAGGTTTGCGTCTCTGATCTTTCGTTTCCCCGATGGAGAATTGCCTTCTTCCCCAGTGGAGAGTGTGTTTCCTTTTCCCCCAGTGAAGATCTGTCTTCCCTGGTGGAATTTGCGTCCCCTGTGTGGAAGATTCCCCTTGAGTAGCATCATTAGTCATGTATGAACTAGCTGCTATGTTATGCCCTGGATCTTTCCCTAGTTTGCTGGGTCCCCCGTGAGTAGTTACTCGTTGTTTTTCCGTTCTTCTATTCTTGCTCGTGTGTCTGCATCTGTCTTGCATTCAAGCATCATAAAGCATCATTTAGATTCATGGCATATTCATATTTTTCCTTTTGCATATCATCAGATCTAGGGGACAAAATTTTTGGTTTGCTATATTTAAATACCTTTCACTATGATTCTGTGAGGATTATCATCTCTCATTGCCATCTAATGAAAATATTTAAATAGGGGCAACTGTTGCACCCCAAATTTTGAGCCCTTAGATCTTCATGATCATTCTAGGTTTATTTTCATTTGATTATCTAACCTTAACCTATTTCAAGTTGGTCTTTGTCAAGATACAGGTGAATTAGGGTTCCGTACAGTCGAGAGTCGAGGTTTCGATGATTTAATCAGTCAATGTGTTGGATTGATTCTCCATGAAATAAGTCTCCACATCATCAAATATACTCCATTGGATCAATCATGAACCTAATTTGAGGTTGTCACCTAAAGATTAAAGACAATGCAGTCCAGGATCCTCGATTAGGGTTTTCGATCAAGAAAAGTCAACTGTAGTTTGAATTTTGATTTAAATGGTGTTCCAATGGTGGGATCATGGTCCATGAAGTTCATATGGCTTAGTGAAGTCCACTCAAGAAGTTTCAAGGCCTCAAAAGACCCGGAACATCAACAGTCGACGCGGTAGTCATCGATCGATCGTTTAGTTGACCAAAAAGTCAAATCTTCAATCATAAGGAATTTGACCTCAAAGTATGAAGAAAAAATGTTCCTAGTAACATATTACACCTATCCATGAAGTTCCATGACCATTGGATCAAGGATTGAGGAGTAATCGAAAAATCGGGAAATTAGGGTTTTGAAAGGGGCAAGACCATAACTCCCTAACCACACATCCAATTGAGTTGGTTCAAGGCTTGTTTGAAAGGTCTTGACAAGTCCTACAAAAGTATCACAGTGGTCCATGGGCAGAAAATGAGTAGGTTTGGAGTTATGGCCAAAATCATCACAAGAGGGAGAAAACACTTAGAAAAATTCTAAGTCGCTGGCCTTTTTAGGCATGTTTTCAGCCAACTTTGAGTGGATTTTGACCTAGATCCACTTGGAATCTGAAGATCATGAAAACATGAAAGTTGTAGAGCTCCATGAGGGGTGTTTCGAATGGAGCAAGTTGGGCCCAAACACTTGAAATGCACCATATCCAAACTTGGCATAAACTCATACCCCAACTATTCAGTTGATTTCCAACCATGGTCTGACATCTAAGTTGATGTATTAGAGGGTATGCTAGGAGAAATCAGAAGAATCCATAAGAAAATCCCAAAGAATCATTCAAGATATTATTTAAATGAGATAAATGGTAAAGTTACATTAGGAGAGAGAATGTTTTTGACTGCAGTAGGTAATATCTGACTTTGTTGTCTATAGGTCACTTCTATCACCTCCAAGATAGCTAGTTTTAGAGATTAAAAGGAATTGGAAGCAAGCAAGAGATCTGCAGAGAAATCACACATTGGATTTGCTAACATTTCCTTCCAAAATCTAGATTTGCAATGCATACTTCACAAGCTGTCCTCAATTTTCCTTGCCTATAAATAGAGGTTTCCTCTATGTTAAAACACACACCAGAGCACTCTAAAACCCAATATAAAACCATAGCTCTCTCATCTTGCCTTGCTTCACTTGTAAGTGAAGAAAAGGTTCCAAAGCTCCTCAAAATCTGCCTTGAACTGTTTGCCTTCCAAAGCCATTTCCATACACTAAAACTCATTGAACACCATCTGCACAATCCACAAATGATGTGTGGAAGGTGTTCAAGCTCTTAAACCATTCCAAAACTCCATATTCTCAAAAGTCAACTTTCAACCAAACAAAGTTTGACTTTCCACACAAAATCAGATAAATCTTTGCTCAGGCCTGTTTTGAGCACCTAAACCCTCAAAACACCTTTGGTTTAAGATGTACAAACTTTCCATAACCTAAAATACCCTCTGCATCACTTGTTTTTAGATCTGTCACAAAGTTCCTTCACTTACTTCAAGTGCAAGAAAGTTGTGTTTTCATCAAGGCAATGGTTGGATATCAGCTGGAACTCCTCAAGGTATTCCCTACTGCACAAGCTTTCTTGGAGGTTTATAAGAGTTTAGTAATCATTATTCCTATCTTAAACTGTCATGATATGATACTGCTACTTGTCAAATTTTGAAGTCCCTTAGACATTACCCTAAGTCATGTTTGAACTCTAGAAGGATTTAGTTCACAACTGTTATGGTTGGAGTTGGATTTGAGTGTTATGTTTTTCCATGAACATATTGTTGTTGTTGCTGTTAGTTCAAGTTTGGATGTTTGATTTTAGTGTTAGTTAAGTTGCTTTTGAGCATCTTATTAGATTATGCTTGACACTTGCTCTCAAATATGCTTGATATTTCTTGCTTGAATTCAGTCTAGATCAACTCCTGTTTTTGCTTAAAACCATATGCATATATCCATGTCTTATGTGTACCTACTATTTTGAATGTGCCTAATATTGCTCTTGATGTGCTTTTCTGTTTGAGTTCTAGTCCAAGACCTTTTTTTTTTACTTTATTTCACAACTGTTTTGAGTAGGTATTTTATACATGTTATGTGTTTGTTATAGTTTGTTTTGAACTATAAGAGTATCTGTCAAGAACATTTGTTGGAATACAAAGCTCAGGCTTTGATTCAAAGGCCATGCATTTGGCTGCTTATGTGACAAGCTTTTAACTCTGCTGCAAGCAAACTGACTTTGCAGCCTAGTATTTTCTCAAGTTTTATGGATGTCATTTTAGATTAATTCCTATGTGTTCAATCCATGATATGTTGTTTGAATATGTATTGAAGCTTTGTTGATTGTTTGATTCTACCATTCTGTTTCAACCAATTTAGCACTTTCCATCCAAACATGTGAGTTTGCAGCTGATATGTCATTCTCAAATCTAGTGCCTTGTTGATGAATCTTTCTGTGAAAACTTTGCATATACCATGATTATAATGTGTGCATATCTGTTTTTGAACTTGATTGCCACTGTTTCATTCTCTAATTTCCAAAATGCATCTCAACTGTTTTTGAAAAAAACTGATTGTTGCTTAGCATGGTCATGGCCAATGTTGAAGTGATTCACCTAGATGTTGTTGAAACACATCTTGATCTATGATGATCAACATTGCCATGTTGTTTTGAATTTGCTGTTAAGTTGTGTAATTCTGTTAGACTTGGTAAAGACATTGGGATGATTCATGTGATACTGTTGAGGCCTGTTTTGATTCATGATGACCAATACTATTTTGTTGTCAAATGGTCATAACCATCATGAGATATATACATTGAAGTTTGATACTTGACATTGTCATGCCAAGTGTACCTCTGTGATGATGTGAACTACTGCTTTGTGTTTGGTTTATGCTTGTTGACATGAGAATGTGGTATCAATTGAATCATGTTTTATTAGATATTTGACATTGTCATGTTTATCTTGCATCAGTTGCTGTCAGCATTAGATTTGCACACTAGGGTTTGAAATCTTTGTGAAGTAATGACTGTCATTTTAAGGCATTGTAGTAGGGTTGCTTTTAATCATGACATGTCCATATTTCGTTTGTGTTGTTAACTGTGATAAGCATGTATGTACCTTTCCCATGTATGTTTTAATGTCATGTAAATCATGTTTGAAATCTGTCATGAAATTGCTTGTTAGCATCATAAGATCAATAAGTTGAATGTTTGTGTTAACATGTCATGTTTATTCTATTGCAAGCTCAACTTCCATTTAGAGATAGCACTGTTGTTATAAGATACCAATTGTCATTGGCTTGTGAGTTGTTATGTGCATGAAGTATTAGGACTAATTGTTTAATGATGTTAACACTGTCACGTTAGGATTCATAGTAGTGCTGTTAGAGTTGTCTAATTCATGAACAACTGCTATATAATGCTGCTACCACCCATTACTTCCAACCATTGTCAACTTTGCTCTTTTTGCTGTTTGTAAACAAAGAACCTTGTTGTTTAATGTTGATTAGGTCATGGTTGCATCTATTTCTGTTAATAACTAGGTTCTCTTGCTAGAATTTGTTTGTGTTTACTATCATAGAGTTGTAACTCTCATTTAAAGCAATGTATTGAATTGATGTTTGATTTGGCATAGTAATGACCAAAGACTGGTTGTTGTTTCTGTATAGTTGTTTTGCTGTTTGATCTGTTGCAAAACCAATTAATCATGTTTAGATGTACAAGCTTGTTAGGCTGTTTGGTTAGGCCAAGTTGTCAAGGTGTGAAAACTGTATGTGTGTTTGTTTTGAGAGTATCATTGTTGTAGGCTTCATTATGCATTTTATTTGACATTTTGATTTGACAAAAACAAGGGCTTACTGTCAGTTTCTGTTTTGAGGTTAGTCAACCTCTTGTGTTGTCAATTTTGTTGAGTTTTCTTGTAATCTATGTATGAGTTCATGTCTTGTTAGAGTGTGAATCATTGGATGTATGTTGATGTTTTAAAGCATGGAATGCTGCACGAGAATGTTCTTCTTTTATAAAACAACATTTCAACTTTTGATCAAAAGCTGCAACATACATATCAGTTTCTGTGTTGATGAGTTTTTTAATCTTTTTGAGTCTAGAATCCATGAACTATATGTTTAGAGTTTGTGTATGGTGATCTCATGGGATGAATCTGTTTAGTTTAAGTCATGACTTCCAAAATGCATTTTCAAAGCCTCCATCTGCATTTACATTCGTGCTTCAATTTGTGTGCTTTGTTTTGAAAAATAAATGCTACCATCATTTTCCTCTTCAAATTTCAAGTGGTTTAGACTCAAATTTTGTGAAATTTGGTTGTGTTTTGATCGAGTTTGAATGAAACCGTTTCATGTTGCCTGCCTTGCTTTTGTTCTTGTCATTTTGCCCAGAATGCTTAACTTGTTTAGTTTAAGTATTAATGGGGTGGCATAATACACGAATGTATCGCCACCCCAGTGGTTATGCCTTGCGTTTCATGTATCTTTCCATTGCCATTGTCTCAAGTTCGATCCTCAGCAAGGACAACCTTTTTTTTAACATTTTTGCGTTTTTCATGTTTTATTTATTTTACTTTACCTTTCCAATTGAAAATCACACACGCGTGTTGGATGGATTGGCGAAGTTTTGGACTTGTAATCACAAGGTTGTGAGTTCAAGTCTTGGTGAAGACACTCCTTTATTTTTTTAATTACTAAAATCTTTGTTTTTTCTTTAAAATTTCAAAGTAGCACAACTTTATCAATTTTTATCATTTTTGAATGGTTCTTTTTGCTAATGTCTTGTATTGCTGGATATTTTCATATGGTATGTAAAGAATTCTAGAATTTTCATTTTAAAAACACTTTACACTAAAAGAAAGTCATACTTCTTTAGGGTTTTTTACCCTCCTCTCTTTCAATCTTCCTTTCAAAGCTTTTGATTCCTTTTCTTGAGTTTGATTTTGCACTTGATGTGAGCATTGTTTGTCAACTGTTTTGTGTATGTGATTTTGATTTCAACTTTTGCTTGTAAGCATTGTAATTGAGTCATTTCTACAAACATTTAAAATCCCCGTGAAATTTTGAACCATTTATCAAGTTATAACTTGTTTGCATGGTTGTCACCTTTATCTTTGTCAAGATATGTCTTTGGTTTTCACCTCTTGTGCTTAAGTCTTGTAAGAACCCCTTCATGATATTGTGATATCCTTATACCTTATTTTGGTTGTAACCATTCATCCTGATTGAAATCCTTGCTTATTGTAATATGCTTGCTTATTTTTGGTTGTAACCATATCCCTTATATTCATCATGTTTGAATGATTTTTGCTTTGTTAAGTTTATTTCCCCAAGTGATGAAACTCTTTAGTTCTCATCCAAGTTGCCTCATTTCTACCCTTCCAAAGGAAAGTCTCTCTATTGACCCTTGGGTCATAGATGACTCATTACCCTCCATTGACTTTGTAAAGTCATTTATACACTTAGTCAAGTTAGGACTTAGCCATTAGACTTTGTTTGAGTCTAAAAAGCTTACCCTTTGTTAGGAGTGCTCCTTCAATTAGAACTTAAGACAGAGTTTGTTAACTCTATGTAAGAATCATGGAGATGATTACTTACTCCCCTTTCTTGAGTGTTCGATGTAGATATAGAGAGTTTTCTTAAACTCTACACAAGCATTGTAATGTTTGTTCCCCTTTGAACCTTGATCATAATCAAGTGTTTTTCATCCCTAGTGAGGTGAACTGCGATTGATCTGATTCTATCCTAGTAAGGATACGTAAGCAGAGGATGCGATATCCTTGCGAGCATACTTAGAAACTATCCTTAGGTCTTAACCTTCACCTTTTACCCAATCCCAAACCATAGAAAACATTTAACAATTATTAGCATACAAACAAACAAAAGGTTCCTGTAGAGTACTACAAATGTTTAGGATGTGAAATACCTACCCTAGGCATAACCAACCCCCGATCCCCAAATCTCTTAGCGTTGTTGTAAAATCGCGAAAGGGTTTTTCTTTCTTTAGACCTTTCCTTTGGATAAATTAATGTCCGGTTGTGAATTTAAGAATTAAGATTCAAGTTAATTAATAGCTTGGTATCACGATTCTCACCGCAACAGCGAGACCCTGGTTAGAGTGCAGAAATCCTGGAGTAAAGTTCACCGCAAGGGGAAGCCTTCTTTGGGAAAGAGCAATAGAAGAGCGTATGAGCCTTATGTGGTTTGGATTCAGGAAAGAGTTAGGAGATTATTGTTGCCATTTCCATCCCGAGAACCTTTGTAACCTTTGATGATTGAGGAGCCAGCAACAGTTGATATTTAGAGATACAATCAACTGTGGTCCGAGAAGGAGGAATTACGTAAGGCAAATGAGGAGTTGGAAAAGGAAATTATGCAACTCAGAAGTGAAAAGAATCAAGCTACTTATTCTTCCAAGAAGAAAACAGAGCTGGTGAACAAGCTAGGTAGAGAGCAAACTGAAGACATTCGCGCTTGAGAGCGAGTGGGCCTAGACTTGAGGAGTGCTAGTGACATCCTTAAAGATAAGAAGAAGGAGTTAGGGAGAGCACAACTAGAGATATCCAAGTTCAATGCGTAATGGAACGCTATTTTGACTAACAATAAGGAACGGGAAGATGGACTGCGGCAACAAATTGTTAGGTTAAAGGCTCAACTTCGGGTGAGAGATGAGAAAGATATAGTTGAATCCTCACGCCAACGCGTGAGTGACCTAAAACTGAATGAAGCTCTTGCAACTTTGAAAGAGTACAAGTTAAGAGCAGATTTGAAGAGGCCTAAGCTGGAAGAAGCATTTGGTGAAGGCGCTTAGGAGGATTACGCTCAGGACTTACAGGATACTATTAGCAGGAGAGAGTTTCTCATTCAGGGGTTAATTGTTAGGCCAGATCATCTGGATACAGAGGAGCTATTGGAGGATTTCCAGGCTCGCTGTCGTACCTGATGTATTATTTCCTTGTATTTGTTATTATGTTGTATCTCGACCATCACCAGGATTGTTGGCTGGGGTCGTATTCGTTTCCATTGTATTTCCTTGGTGATACACTGTGTATTGACTCTAGTTCTCATTTTATTTATGAGAGGATTGTACGACCATATATGTTGGTTCTCCATTGTCTTGTTGTTCTCATGAAACTAGAATCAAGGGGAAAATTTCTCTGAAGCATACTTGCATGTCTGCATACTGCATCATTTCTCATTTTGCATCGCAGGTGTTCCAGGTTCCGTTAACCTTATCTCTTTTTTTGTGGTTTGTTCAGCTTATTTCAGGATTGGAAACCAAGCGATTCATCGCTACTCTACCAGGGGAAATCAACACAAGATTATGGATCAGATTCAAGCTGAGCTTCAGGAATTCCGTGACAGGATGGCCCAGTTCATGGATATGATGCAAGGGGTTGCCAATGGCCAAGAGCAATTGAGAACACTGGTGCAACCGCTAATTACAAGGGTTGATGGGAATAGGATTCTACATGGAGGAACTGGTGCCATACCTCCTACTGCTGACAATGTCACCCCTCATGCTAACACTGCCATCCCAACAACTGTTATTCCTCCGGGCGGAGGTAATCATACTGGAATCCCTATTCCTGCACCAACATGTGTTGTGCATGGGAACGCTGGCCCTTAGTGGGACGAGGATGACCAAAATGATGTCTTCTCTATGAGAGAGCTTGGTGCTGGTCTGCAGTCTGAGGTGGATAGAAGGTTTAAGCTGATAGAGGAAAAGATGAAGAATCTTGAAAATCAAAACTCGCTGGGTCTAGATATGGCAAATCTGGAGCTGATTCCAAACCTGAGAATTCCTCCGAAGTTTAAGGTTCCGGACTTCGATAAGTATAAGGGGCAACTTGTCCTAGGGTGAATCTTTGCTCTTATTACTGAAAGATGTCTGCATACTCCAACGATGTGAAGCTGCTCATGCACTTCTTCCAAGATAGTCTTTCTGGTTCATCCCTGGAATGGTACATGGGGCTAGAGCCGGTTAACATAAGAAGTTGGAGGGATTTGGCTGAAGCTTTTGTCAGGCATTATCAGTATAATAGTGACTTGGCACCGAACAGGGTACAGTTGCAAAACCTGTCACAGAGAAGTAATGAAGGTTTTAAGGAATACGCCCAGAGATGGCACGAGCTGGTAGCGAGAGTTCAACCTCCTATGGTGGAGAGGGAGTTGATTGACATGTTTGTTGCTACACTGCCAGGAGTGTATTATGAGAAATTAATAGGCAATATGTCCGAAAGTTTTTCAGACTTGATCGTTACATGTGTGAGGGTTGAAAATAGAATCAAACTAGGGAAGATACAGGCCGGAGAATGATCCTCAGCTGGAGGAGGAAGAAAACGTTTTGGCAATAAGAAGAGAGAGGGGGAAACAAATGCGGTATCAGGTTATAGAAGCAGAAATAAGAACCGAAATCAGAAATATAGTCAATAGCAACCGCAGGTCGCAAGCATTACAATTCCAGCCGCACCACAACAACAACAACAACGTCAGCAACAACAAAATTACGCTCCGAGACGATTAAAAGATTGTGGAAGGGTAGTGAACAGACAATTTGATGCACCACTGATGCCTTACTCACAGTTACTACAACATTTGATGCAATTATAATTGATCCAGAAGAGAACTTTGGCTCCTTTAACTGGCGCACCACCTCCAGGGTACGATGCCAATGCCAGGTGCGACTTTCATTCCGGTGCTCCTGGTCACAATATTGATAATTGTAAATCCTTCAAGCATAAGGTACAAGACCTTATCGACAGTAAAGCTATCAATTTTTCACATGATGCGTCTAACATTATGCAAAATCCCATGCCTAATTATGGAGTGGCAGGGGTTAACGCCATTGTTGAGGAGGAAGGTTTGAATCTGGTGAAGAATGTTGAAGAACTGAAAACTTCGTTGAGTTAGGTGAAGGTTAAGTTGTTGAGTGGAGGAGTATTTCCTGGTTGTGACAGAGACTGCGCAAGTTATTAAATCCATCCTGAGGGGTGTGAGAAATTGAAGAGTCATATTCAGAAGTTGATGGATGACGGTATTTTGCAGTTTGACAGAGTTTCAGAAGAAAGTAAGAAGGTAGTTGATGAAGAGAAGAATGAAGTGGCTACTATATCCATTCCTTACAAGACAATCACTATTTCTACGCCACCAAGGCCGCCCACCATTATAATCACTAAAGCAGGGTCGATACTCTATGAAAGCACCAAGGAGATCCCATGGAACTATGTGGGTGAGGTATATTGCATTGGTCAGAAGAAGGAGCTGAAAAGCTCACCATTGGATTCTGTTGATAATCTGGTAGGGATCGGGGGAATAACCAGAAGTGGAAGAGTATTTTCATCTCCGGAAACGAATGCTGAAAGGGCCGATAAGGGAAAAGGAAAAGCTGTGGTTGAAGAGAGTCCTCAGAGTGGCGGGAAAGAAACTTTGTTGAAAGATGCGGAAGATTTTATGCGCTTGATCAGGAAAAGTGACTATAAGATTGTAGATCACTTGCAACAAACTCCGTCGAAGATTTCAATCTTGTCGCTGCTGCTCTGCTCGAAGGCACATAGGAATGCCTTATTAATGATTCTGAATACCGCATACGTGCCACAGGAAATTTCTGTGAATCAGTTAGAAGGAGTGGTGGCATACGTCAATTCTGGGAATGGGCTACGGTTTACAGATCTTGATTTGACGCCCAAGGAAGAGACCATAATCATGTGCTGCATATCTCCGTTGAATGCAGAGGAGCAGTGCTATGGCATGTGCTGGTGGACACTGGGTCGTCACTGAATATGCTATCCAGGAAAGATTTGATGAAGCTGGACACTCGAGGAATAATGTGCACCCCAAGTGATTTGGTTGTGCGGGCATTTGATGGGACAAGAAGGTCCGTTTTCAGAGAAGTGACTCTTCCAATCCAGGTTGGACCAGAGGTTTTCAATGCGGTGTTTTACATTATGGATATTTAGCCAGCGTATAGCTGCCTGTTGGGACGACCTCGGATCCATTCGGCGGGCACTGTAACGTCAACTCTACACCAAAAGCTGAAATACATGGTGGGCGGTAACATTGTTACTGTTTGTGGTGAAGAGGATATTATGATAAGCCACTTGTCTTCATTCAAATATGTAGAGGTTGATGGTGAGATTCACGAAACGATGTGCCAAGCTTTCGAAACCGTAAAGATTAAGGAGAAAGTGTCAAATGTGAGCAAGATGTATGAAGTTGCTATGTCACCTTTTAAGGAGGCCCAGGCAGTGGTGAAGTCCGGAGCATCTCAGGGTTGGGAGTAAGTTTTGAGCATTCCTAACAAACAAGACAAGTTTGGACTGGGGTACAACCCACCTTTTTCCTCCTCACAGAGTGCTCCGCGCTACAGGGGACCAGTCCAATTCACTAGTGGTGGGGTGATTTTTGATTGGATCAATGTTGTGTCCGACGAAGAAGGGGATAGTGACTGCGACATGGATGCATGGATCCGGCCGTGTATTCCTGGTCATAGCTTGAATAACTGGACCATCAAGGAAATCATCCATGTGACTAACGAAGAGTAATGATTTGTTTTCTTGATTATGTGTAGCCCTATGTTCTACCCGGAACATAGTGGTGTTTGTCTGAAGTGCCTTATCTTTTATGTTTGAACATTCGTTTTATCAATTAATCAAATGGCGTTTTTCTTGCATTCAAATTTTGTGATCTTTGTTTTTCCTGTTTTATTTTAATAATAAAATGGAAATGTGGTTGTGCTTGTTTTCATATCATTTTAAGCATTAAATCATCATCATTGCAGGTTTCATATTGCAGATGACACCGCTCCAGAATCATCTATGACTCGCTTTGACTTTGACAATCCAATCTTTCAAGCTAAAGGAGAGATTGAGGAAGATAAAGACCTGCCTGAAGAGCTCGCCAGGCTACTAAAATAGGAAGAGAATGTTATTCTGCCTCATCAAGAGGAAATTGAGGTCATCAACTTGGGCACCAAGGAAGTCAGGATAGGGGCTGCATTGCAGAGTGATGTCAAACAAAGACTGTTTGAAATGCTCCGAGAGTATAAGGATGTCTTTGCTTGGTCATACGAAGATATGCCCGGTCTTGATACAGACATTGTGGTTCATCGCTTAACTCTTCGTGAAGAGTGTCCACCTGTCAAACAGAAGCTGAGACGAACGAGACCGGACTTGGCGGTAAAGATAAAAGAAGAGGTCCAAAAGCAATTGGACGCAAGTTTTCTTGCCGTAACGAACTACCCTCCGTGGGTCGATAACATTGTACCTGTACCAAGAAGGATGGTAAGGTACGAATGTGTGTAGATTACCGTGATCTCAATCGAGCGAGCCCGAAAGATGATTTCCCGATTCCCCACATTGATGTACTTGTTGACAATACTGCTCAGTATTCCATGTTTTCCTTCATGGATGGTTTTTCCGGATGTAATCAGATCAAGATGGCTCCAGAAGACATGGAGAAAACGACTTTTATAATGCCATGGGGGACTTTTTGCTATAAGGTAATGCCCTTTGGATTGAAGAATGTAGGGGTACCTTATCAGCGAGCAATGGTGAGTTTGTTTCATGATATGATTCATCATGAGATTGAGGTTTATGTTGATGACATGATCGCAAAGTCGCAAATGGATGAGGAACATCTGGTAAATCTTTTGAAGCTGTTTGAGAGGCTAAGGAAGTTCAGGCTAAGGTTGAATCCGAACAAGTGCACTTTTGGTGTACGGTCAGGAAATTTACTGGGGTTCATAGTTAGTGAAAAAGGAATCGAGGTCGATCCTGCAAAAATAAAAGCAATACAGGAAATGCCAGCACCGAAGACTGAGAAAGAGGTTCATGGTTTCTGGGGTAGATTGAACTACATTGCAAGGTTCATATCTCATCTCACAGCAACGTTTGAATCGATGTTCAAATTGTTAAAGAAAGATCAAGCGGTGGTCTGGAATGAAAATTTCCAAGGGTCATTTGAGAGAATAAAAGAGTATTTACAGGAGCCTCCGATACTGATGCCTCCAGTGGCTGGAAGACCATTAATAATGTATTTAACGGTTCTTGAGAATTCCATGGGTTGTGTTCTCGGTCAACATGATGAGACATGAAGAAAAGAGCATGCAATTTATTACTTGAGTAAAAAGTTCATAGATTGTGAGTCCAGGTACTCAATGTTGGAAAAGACGTGTTGCGCACTTGCTTGGGCTACCAAATGCCTAAGGCAATACATGCTAAACCACACAACCATGCTAATTTTGAAGATGGATCTGATTAAGTATGTGTTCAAAAAGCAAGCACTTTGGGGAAGGATTTCCAGGTGGCAGATGGTTTTGACAGAGTACGACATTCAGTACGTCTCCCGGAAGGCTATTAAAGGGAGTGTTCTATCCGATATCTCGCAGAGCAACCGATTGACGACTATCAATAGATGAAGTTTGAATTTCCTGATGAGGATATCATGTTCCTGAAAATGAATGACTGCGATGAACCGTTACCTGATGAAGGTCCTGAGAAAAGCTCCCAGTGGAAAATGATCTTTGACGGTGCTCTTAACTCCTATGGCAGCGAGATTGGGGAAATCATTACAACCCCCCATGGTTCACATATACCATTTACTGCCAGGTTAACATTCCCCTGCACCAATAGTGAAGCTGAATATGAAGCATGTATCATGGGTATTGAAGAAGCAATTTCATTTGAGAATCAAAAACCTTGATATCTATGGTGATTCAGCTTTGGTGGTCAATCAGAGCAAAGGAAAATGGGAGACTCGTCAGCCTAATTTGATTCCCTACATGAACTACGCCAGGAGGTTGCTGCCCTTCTTTGACATGGTAGAGTTTCATCATGTGCCAAGAGCGGAGAATCAGATGGCAGATGCCTTGGCTACACTATCCTCAATGTACAAGGTGAATTTTTGGAATGATGCTCCGAGAATTGTCATCTCTCGCCTGGATAAGCCGAAATTTATGTTTTCCATAGAGAAAGCTTCAGATGGCAAGCCATGGTATTATGATATCCAGAATTTTCTCAAGAATCAGGAGTATCCACCTGGGGCTTCGGCCCGGGATAAGAAGACCTTGAGGAGGTTGGCTGGAAATTTCTATCTGAACTAAGATGGTGTACTCTACCGGAGGAATTTTTACTTAGTTCTGTTGAGATACGTGGACGAAAAAGAAGCAAGTTTGCTTATGGAAGAGGTCCACAAAGGTGTCTTTGGTACACATGCAAGAGGGTATGCCATGTCTCGAAAACTATTAAGGGCAGGGTATTATTAGTTGACTATGGAGTCTGATTGCTTCAAGTATGCGAAGAAATGCCATAAATGCCAGATTTATGCTAATAAGATTCATGTGCCGCTAAGTCCTTTGAATGTCATGGTGTCTCCTTGGCCCTTTTCCATGCGGGGCATTGATATGATTGGCAAGGTCGAGCCAACCGCATCCAATGGACATCGCTTCATCTTAGTACCAATTGACTATTTTACCAAGTGGGTTGAAGCAGCTTCCTATGCTAACGTCACCAAGAAAGTGGTAGCCCGGTTTATCAAGAAGGACATCATCTGTCGTTACGGAGTGCCCAAAAGAATCATTACTGATAATTGTTCAAATTTGAATAACAAGATGATGAAGGAACTGTGCCAGAGTTTCAAGATTGAGCATCAAAATTCATCTCCCTAACGTCTGAAGATGAACGACGCTGTTGAGGTGACCAATAAGAATTTAAAGAAGATTGTGCAGAAGATGGTTGTAACCTACAAAGATTGGCACGAGATGTTGCCATTTTCATTACACGGGTATTGTACTTCGGTGCGTACTTCAACTAGGACAACTCTTTTCTTGCTAGTGTATGGTATGGAAGCTGTCCTACCATTGGAAGTTGAGATTCCTTCTTTGAGAGTTCTGGTTGACGTCAAGCTTGATGAGGTAGAATGGGTGAGAAACAGATTGAATCAGCTCAGCCTGATGGACGAGAAAAGTTTGGAATCCATCACATACGGTCGATTATATCAGAGTAGGATGAAGAAAGCTTTTGATAAGAAGGTGCGCCCTTGGAGCTTTCAGGCAGGCGAGTTAGTGTTGAAGAAGATTCTCCCTCCACAGGCAGATCACTGGGGCAAATGGACTCCCAATTACGAAGGTCCATATGTCGTAAGGAAAGTCTTCTCCGGAGGAGCCTTACTTCTGTCAACCATGGATGGTGAAGATTTCACTTCCCCTTTGAACGCAGACGCAGTTAAAAAACACTTTGCTTAAAGAGACCCGCTGGAAAGAAAAAGAATATCCAAGCAAAAATGGGGCATCCCAGCGAACCATAAAAATAATGGGTTCGGGCAAAAGTTAGGGATAAAAATAAAAGATGTAAACCCGCAAAGTTGAAAATCTGCAAAGGCGACTTTAGCAAAAATGGGTATCTCGGTGAATCGAAAACCCACAAGGGCGATTCAGGAAATATTTAGGGATTTGAAAAGCAAACGACTGCAATCTGCGTGTTGATCCCTCAGAGCATAGTAGATTGCGGAAGGACCCGAGGGCCATCCGTTCCAATCAGTCTTTTCAAAGGATGAAGCATTTGAAAAGCATCGAAGTCATGCGATTCATAGAAGAATCGACACATGGTGGTTGTTTGTACCACATTGCCGACATTCTGTATATTTCTGTAAATTTTTGCGCAACTTTCTCTTTTCAGGAGTTGCATCTGTTGTAAAATCTTCCTATTTACAGGCCACTTATCAATGAAGTATATACTATTCAGTAATTTGTCGCCTTTGTTTTAGCCTTTATTGTTTTGTTTGCAAAAAACTGCTCGATGTTTTTGATAAAACTTTGCATACATAAACTTGTAGGGTTTGCCAATAATCATTAAAACTTTGATTTACTTGAACAATGTCACAAATGATGACCGATATAGTTTCCATTGTGCAGGATATCTTGTTTGTTTGTTCACTTGCAGGGTTGTTACTCTTAGGGCAAAGTTTTCAGAGGTGTATCCCAGGTAGCACCATATCCCCATAGAAGGAAGACGTGTGGTTGAGACTCATTCATCCCCAGCTGGCGGAGTTTGTGCATATAATCTCAGCAGCCTAAAGGCACCCTATCCCCAGTAAGCTATGCAAGTTAATTGTGTAGGTTGAGTGTGTACACATTCCCCAGTAGATTGTCAGTACACACTTATCCCCAGCAGATTGAATGTGTGTATTTATCCCCCAGCTGGTCGAGATTGAAGTTCTCTTCACCAGACAGATTTGGGATTATCCCCAGCAGTTGAGCGGATTCAGAGTTCCATTTCCCCATAGAGTCCAAGTCTTTGGCTCTTGTTTCCGCGGAGTCTAGGTCAATGACTCATTCCCCAAGCAGAGGTCAATGTTGATTCCCTTACTAAGTAATCACCAGCAGAGTTGCGGGAGTATGTTGTTTCTCATCCTCAACAGAGAGAGTTTGGGACGGATCCCCGACGAATCTTATTTGTTTATCCATATCATTTTGGATTTATTTCCCAGCAGAGTGGAATATTTGGTAGAGAGGGTATTCCCATTTGTTCGCTTTGTACCCTAGAAGGACTTCAGTGTTCTAGGAGGCCATTCAGGGCTAATTCCCCCGACAGAGTAGAGGCGTTCCTCAGCAGTTTGCTTTACTCCTCGATAGAATCATGTCCTCACCACGGTTTAGAAGACTGGGTGACGATCCATACTTTCTACAATGGGCTTCTATATAACACCAGATTAATGGTAGACGCCGCCGCAGGCGGTGCACTTATGGATAAGCCATATGATGAAGCCTATCAACTTATCGAAAACATGTCTCAGATCCATTGCCAATGGGGAGGTGAAAGAACTCCATCAGAGAAACCCGCAGCGAAAGGTGGGATGTACGAGATCAACAGTCTTGAAAAGTTCAACGATAAGGTGGATGCTCTAAGGCAGAAAATCGACAGTCTAACTGTAACACCACCTGCAACCGTAGCTGCTGTAACTCCAAATTGCGAGTTATGTGGAATCGCCACTCACAATGCATCCGAGTGCCCATTATTGGCAGGAATTCCACCAGAACAAGTAAACTACGCTCAAGGTAACCCTTACGCGAATACTTACAACCCAGGATGGAGGAACCATCCAAACTTTTCCTACAAAAGCGATAATGCCTTGCAAGCACCGGCTGCTCCGCCAGGATATCAGAAACCAGCCGCAACTGCCCAGACTGCCCCTAGGAAATCAGATCTCGAAGTGATAATGGAAAAATTCATAGCTACTCAAGTTCAAACAAATAAAGAATTCCTGAATCAAAACATACACACTAGCGAGCAGATTAAACAGCTGACCGGAAAAGTAGACGCTTTAGCCACCAATCATAAAATGCTTGAAACGCAGATATCACAAGTGGCTCAACAACAAGCCTCTGCAGCCGCACCAGCTGGGACATTTCCAGGTCATCCAG
The DNA here is from genome assembly GCA_963859935.3 of Lathyrus sativus. Taxonomy (NCBI): domain Eukaryota; kingdom Viridiplantae; phylum Streptophyta; class Magnoliopsida; order Fabales; family Fabaceae; genus Lathyrus; species Lathyrus sativus. The sequence continues at coordinate 167,408,931 of OZ012739.1, read as the reverse complement.
AACCTAATCCGAAAGGTCATGCAAACGCTGTCATATTGAGAAGTGGAAAAGAATTGGAAGGCCCAACAGATCCTAGGCATGAAGATTCAACCTTGCATCAAAAATCTGATAAACCAACAAAAAAGGAGTCTGAAACCGAAAAGAATGAAGGTGACGAGCAAGAGGCCGCCAAAGATCAAAACTCATATGTGCCTCCACCGCCATATAAACCACCGATTCCTTATCCTCAAAGATTCATAAATTCCAAAACTTCAGGACAATTTAAGAAATCCGTTGAACTTCTGAAACAATTGAATATCACTATTCCTTTCACAGAAGCGATAACTCAAATGCCGTCATACGCTATGTTTCTTAAAGAAATCTCATCTAACAAAAGGAAAATCGAGGATAACGAAATAGTTACACTTACTGCCGAATGTAGCGCAATCATTCAAAATAACATGCCTCCTAAACTAAAAGACCCAGGTAGTTTCTCCATACCATGCATCATAGGAAAGTTCGTCATAGACAAAGCTTTATGCGATCTAGGAGCCAGTATAAGTGTTATGCCCCTATCTATATGCAAAAAGCTGAACATGGGAGAACTAAGACCAACTAAAATGTTCGTACAATTGGCTGACCGATTAGTCAAATACCCCGTCGGTGTGCTGGAAAACGTTCCAGTACGTATAGGCAAATTCTATATTCCAACCGACTTCATAATCATGGACATCAAAGAGGACTCTGTCACCCCAATTATCTTAGGAAGACCCTTCCTAGCAACAGCCAGAGCTATCATAGACGTAAAGAAAGGCATGATGACATTTGAAGTAGGAGAAGAAAAGATAGAGTTCATCCTTACTAAGTTCTTGAAGGTACCAGCCATAGATGACACATGCTATATAGTAGATGTCATCGACGAATGCATACGAGAACTGGAGAAGGAAGAAACTAAATATTCTGAAATCATGAAGATCCAAATCCCTGATATTCATGAAGATGACAACTGGCATGCGCCATACAAACATGATAGTCTGAGCGAGATCTTAGCACTAACTCCCAATCACATGCCAGGTCCGAAAAACCCAGTTTTAGAACTTAAAGAACTACCTAAAACCCTCAGGTACGAATTCTTAGACACAAAATTCAAAAGACCAGTAATAGTCAATGCAAATTTAGGACAGTTAGAAACTGAGCAATTACTAGAAGTCCTAAGGAAATACCCAACTGCGTTAGGCTATAATATAAGCGATCTTAAAGGCATAAGTCCCTCCATCTGTATGCATCGAATCATGCTAGAGGTAGACTGCAAAACTTCAAGAGAACATCAGAGAAGGATAAATCCGATCCTAAGCATTGTAGTCAAAGACGAGGTGAAAAAGTTACTAGACGCAGGAATCATATACCCGATCTCCGACAGCCAATGGGTCAGCCCAGTGCACGTAGTGCCAAAGAAAGGAGGCGTTATTATAGTAAAAAATGTGAAAGGTGAATCGATAACCCAAAGAGTTATGACTGGAAGCAGGATGTGTATCGATTACAGAAAGCTGAATAAGGCGACTTGGAAAGATCACTTCCCTTTACCTTTCATAGACCAGATGTTGGAGAGACTAGCGAAAAATTCGTACTTCTGCTATCTAGATGGTTATTCGGGATTCTTTCAAATTCTTATTCACCCCGATGACCAAGAGAAGGCAACATTCACCTGTCCTTATGGCACTTTTGCTTATCGCCGAATGCCGTTCAGACTATGCAATGCTCCAGCAACCTTCCAAAGATGCATGATGGAAATCTTTGCGGATTTCATAGACGACATCATGGAAGTGTTCATGGATGACTTCTCTGTATGCGGACAAAGCTTTGAAGGCTGCCTGTCAAACTTAGAAATGGTACTTGAAAGATGCGCTAAAGTGAACCTTGTTCTCAATTGGGAAAAATGCCATTTCATGGTCCGACAAGGCATAGTTTTAGGACATGTCATATCTGAAAAAGGGATTGAGGTTGACAAAGCTAAAATAGAGATCATAAAGGATCTTCAACCTCCGAAAACCATACGAGAAATACGAAGCTTTTTAGGACACGCCAGATTCTACCGAAGGTTCATAAAGGATTTCTCGAAAATCACAAAACCTCTGACATGTTTGTTGATGAAAGATGTCGAGTTCGTTTTTGACAAAGAATGCTTGGAAGCATTCGAAACTCTAAAGACAACACTCATTACTGCACCAATCATGCAACCCCCAGATTGGCGACTATCATTCAAAATCATGTGCGATGCGAGTGATTATGCTGTAGGCGCAGTTCTAGGACAAAGGAAAGACAAGAAGCTTCACGCAATCTACTACACCAGTAGAACTTTAGACCCTGCCCAAATGAACTACGCCACAACGGAGAAGGAACTTCTAGCAGTTGTGTTTGCACTTGACAAATTTCGTTCCTACTTGGTAGGAGCAAAAATAATCATATACACAGATCACACTGCCATTAGGTACCTAATAAGCAAAAAGGATGTCAAACCAAGATTATTGAGATGGATCCTATTATTACAAGAGTTCGACTTAGAGATTAAAGATAAGAGAGGAACCGAGAACGTAGTTGCAGATCACTTGTCCTGAATAGAAGGCATTAAACAAGAATCAGTGCCTATCAATGACGATTTTCCCTACGAACGTCTGATAGCCAAATTGGAAAGCGATATGTCCAACTTAACCTCGGAAGAACCAGAACGTGAAAAAGTCGTGGAAGCTGTCTATGCCCAAGCCACTTTGCCTTGGTATGCCGACATCGTTAATTACTTAGCCGCAAGCGTGCTTCCACCGGATCTAACTTATCAACAAAAGAAGAAATTCTTCCACGACTTAAAGCATTATTATTGGGACGAACCTCTACTCTTCAAACGAGGCGCCGACAACATATACCATCGCTGTGTCCCAGAGGAAGAAATAGAAGACATCATTTCCCAGTGCCATTCAGCACCTTATGGTGGTCACGCTAGTACTTCGAAGACGTGCGCTAAAATTCTACAATCTGGCCTATTTTGGCCTAGCCTCTAGAAGGATGTCCATATCGCTGTACTCAAATGCGACCGGTGCCAACGCACTGGCAACATCTCGCGACGCGATGAAATGCCTCAGAAAGGAATTTTAGAAGTAGAAATCTTTGACGTATGGGGAATAGACTTCATGGGACCTTTCCCGTCTTCTTTTGGAAACAAATATATACTCGTCGTTGTCGACTATGTATCTAAATGGATAGAGGCCATTGCTGCTCCAACAAATGACGCGCGAGTAGTCGACAAACTCTTTAGAAACACAATCTTTCCTAGATTCGGTGTGCCCAGAATTATCATCAGCGACGGTGGTCCACACTTCATATCACGAATCATTGACAAAATTCTCTCTAAATATGGAGTCAAACACCGAGTAGCTACACCGTATCATCCGCAAACCAGCGGACAAGTGGAGGTTTCGAACAGAGAAATAAAACAAATATTGGAAAAGACCGTCGCAACCTCCAAGAAAGATTGGTCATCAAAACTAAACGAAGCTTTATGGGCCTATAGGACCGCTTTTAAGACACCAATAGGTACCACACCATTTAAATTGGTTTACGGAAAATCATGTCACCTGCCAGTGGAATTAGAGCATAAAGCGTTTTGGGCTATTAAGACGCTGAACTTCAACTACACTGAGGCAGGAGAGAAACAAATCTTGAATCTTCATGAATTAGAAGAACTCCGATTGGACGCATATGAGAATGCCCGCATCTACAAAGAAAGAACCAAGAAATGTCATGATAAACATTCAGTCTAGAAACAATTCAGTATGGGAGACGTCGTGCTCCTATTCAACTCAAGATTGAAACTTTTCCCAGGAAAATTAAAATCTAGACGGTCTGGACCTTTTAAGGTAACCAAAATCCTTAAAAGTGGAGCTATTGAAATTAGCAATAAAACCAACGCGCCGTTCATAGTAAACAGACAACGTTTAAAACATTATAATCAAAACGAAAACAGCCACCACGTGAGCAGTGTGCAATTGCTCGAGCTTTCCGCTCAAACCCCTGAATAGCTTGTCACCAAGCTATCGTCAGGCTTTTGACGTTTAAAACAGCGCTGATTGGGAGGCAACCCAATTTTCCCGTTTTTCCCTTTTGATTTATTGAAATTATGTTTTCATTTTAATTTATAATTTTGCATAAAATTCTATTTTCTTATTTTCTACTATTTCCTTTACTTTATTTTTCTTATTTTTATCACCTTTTGCTTCTTAAAATCTAATCTGAGTAAATGTGATTTCAACTTTTCCAGGATTTTAAAGCCTTCCTACCTTTCTCCTATTTTTATCTGACTAACTTCCGAGTATAGCTAACATCGAAGTTACGACAACTGTATATATAGGACTAGCTCACAAGGCCAGATTTGAGGCACTGACTCATAGAGGCATCACTTTGACTCTGTACTATGATAGATCCACCATGGATAAGCTAGGAATACACGATAGCATTCAGTATCTATTTAACCAATTAGGCTGGGAGCAAACTGCTCTAAAGACCCGATTTGCTACCTATCGCGAACTCAAGTTCGAATTCCTTTGCTCCTTAAGCTACTTACTCGAATATGGCTATGGATCCACCAAAGAGCTGATAACCTTTAGAATGTTTGGAATGGACCACACCCACAACCGTACGTCGTTAGCTAACATCCTAGGATTCCCTAGCGGACCTTATGTGTTTACCGACACCGAATAGGATATTGATATCGAGTTAGAACAATTCTGGGGTACCTTCATAGGTAACTATCACCCTGAACCTAATGACATGCACAATAACAAGATATATAATCCAGCACTCCATTACTTTCATAGGATTTTAGCCCATACCCTCTTTGGGAAGGAGGAAAACATTACTACAGTTTCTAAGGAAGATTTGTTTATCATGTTCTGTGCTTCACAAGGCCGTCTTGTCAATGTTGTACCTTTTATGATGAGATCATTCACACGCTTTAATCAGGAACCAGATTCACCCATCTTAATAGGAGGCCTAGTCACCATGATTGCCCACGAAATTGGCCTTAGGTACCACATGAATGGAGCCATTCGTTTTGGCACCATCAGACCAATGGACATTCAATGTTGCTTCAACAGACGTATCTTAGGTAACTTAGGACTAGGAGCCTACGAATACCTTATCGCTGATTGACTTTTCCACCTTTTCACATTGCCTAACCATGAGCTGACGAGTATCCACAACAGAAACAATTGGCTTTATGAGTTGGACGAGCCTATGGGACCTCCATCACCTCAATCCACACCCCAGGCCTACATGTACGACATCGATCATATATCATAAGCACATGACTATATGTATTATGAAAATTATGTGTCCGAAGTGGAGACAGATCCTGAGACCCCTCCTAATTACCATAACTTTCTTGATCCTACTCCTGAACAACGCACAGACAAGTTGGACAATGTTCTGAAAACTATGGACGATTTCAAGCTGGAATTAACCACTGTAAAAGATGAACTAACACCACTTCACATGGATGTCATTACTTTTATGGACGTAGTTAGCGACCAGTTTGATGACATTATTCAGCAGATCGACAAATTGAAGCAACAAAAGGATTGATGTTTTAGTCTCTTTTTAGTTTAGTTTACTGCATTTCGCGTTATTTCCCATTTTTAAATTTCGCAATTGTTTTTTATTATTGTACTACATTAAACAAGTATTTCAATTAAAGTTTATTTCATTTTCGTTTCAGTATTACTTTAATCTTGGTTGTTCCGTTAATTTCCATTTTTTTATCTAGTCTCTTATACTGCAATATAACAAAAATCGCCATTTAAAACTGTGAAAAACGCCCCATATGCAAAATTCTGCAATTCTGCAGAATTTGCTGATGTGACGGTCGTCACACAGCCCTTACGGTCGTCACGTGTATTACGATCGTAACAATCTGTAACGGTCGTCATGCGTACATAACCTAACTTCTATCAAAAACAGGGGTTACGAACCCTTTCCCCTCCACTCTCTTAACTTCCCACTTTCTCACATTCAAACCCCACTACCACGTTCCAAATCCCTCATTACTCAGCCACTTCTTCAAACTTCCATTTCACCCCTGTAAATCCACCTTTCCATTTCCCTGTTCTCCATCCACAGAACCCTCACTACTTTCCCTCTCTGAACAACTCTCACGAAAATGGCAAGGCAAAACCGTGAAATCCCCAATCTGAGCAACATCCTCTTCAGAGAAGGCGAGTCCGGAGAAATTCAAAGGACCAATTACATGGCTTTCCATCAACGGTCGCTTCAACCGACCTGCTACGCTCACATTGAGTCTTTAACAGAGCTTGGAATTCTGGATGGTGTCACCTGGATGCTGCAGAGGGCCGGTGTTGCACCCTAAAATTTGCTCACTTTTTCTTTACCTAGCTTATGTTTCATTTCATTCACATTAGCATTATCATTTGCATTTCATTGACATGTATGCAGGAGATCAAGAGGTATGATTACCAATTGAGAGCTACACAAGACTATGAAGCTAGCTAAGAAGGTTATTCAAGTGTTCAAGGGTTGATATCCTGCCAGAGAAGTTAAAAGATCCTCAGAGAGAGTGGTTGAAGCCAAGAGGGTGTGTCTCCTAACTTGAGAGTTGTGGGAAGCTATCAGATGATTCTGAGGTCATGAAAATGGACTTGAGGTCTTTAGAGAGCTCATGAGGAGTGTTGAAGATCACTTTGATGCCTAGACAGGTCATTGTGCAAGATTAAGAAGACTCAGCCATGAGTGGTGCAGCTAGGGTTTGACTGGGTCAACCCTAGGTCAACTGAAGATTTGAAGGAGGTTGAAACCTAATTCAAGAGCCATGTGATCATGGATTGATACATTGGGATGTTATAAGGATGATTCCAAGGTCAAATCATCATGATTGAAGAGTTTGAGAAGTTTCAAGCTAGGGTTTCTAAGACTTGACAGTGTAAATTCCCCTAGTTTGATCCCTATCTTCAAGGCAGTTTAGCTCAAGATGTGATTGTCATCTCATCTTACCCCCAACATGAATGTTGTAGATCATGATCTTAGATTTAATTTGAGTGCTAGAAGTCCTTTATAGGATTTGTAGAACTCAAGTTATGACTTTGGCAAGTTTCAGGCCATCTGAGGTATGTGAATTTGGGAGCTTGAAAGTTGTCCAACTTGCATGAAACGTTTGCTCTAGGAGGATGATTCCTATGAACTTTTGGTCAACATGAATGTTGTTCCTTATCCTCTTAGCTTTCTATAGAGTACTAGAAGTCCTTGATAGGATTTGTAGAACTCAAGTCATGGCTTTGACAAGTCAAGGGTATTTTGGTCATTTGGAGATTATAGGTTATTTCAAGCATAAGGCCATAATTCCTATTTCCAAGCTTCAAATTTGAAAATGTTCAACATCAAACTTGTTCAAAGTGATGTTTTAAGGCTATTCAAGAGGTCATGAGAGGTAGGAAGTGCTTGTAGCTCAAAGTTGCAAAAATGACCTAAAATAAGGATGATTTTCAAATGAACCAAAGTTGGAAATTGATATTTTTGATCTACATATCCAAACCAAGGCATGTAATAGGTCATTTTGATTCTAAAAAGCATTCTAAGAACATTGGTTTAGCCACATTTTTGAATTGAAGTTTAATTTGTGGACTTGCTTTGAAAAGTAGTTACTTACATCTTAAGTAACACTTGCAAAACCTAAATTCAAGGCATGACCAAGGCCCCTTGCAAGCTAAACACATCCAAAATGTCATTAGGGGAGAAATTGGAAAGGAATGAGTGTGATTTCAAGCTGTTCGCAGAATGGAGCATACCATGGCATGAAAGTGAACTTCTCATGACATGAGAGATTGAATTTCTCATTAGAAGGATCTAGAGGTTTCTAGATCATCCATACATGTTCTATATATTGAGTAGAGGTGATCCAAGGCCATGGTTGGTGATAATTGAAGGAGAGGGTAGAGATTGAGTTTGGAAAATTGTTGCTTGCAACTGAATTCGGTTACATCATTTCACTCACTTTCCATCCATTTTCTTGATTGCAATCTCTTCCATGGATGCTAGGGAATGATTCCAGATCATAATCAAGGGAAATTCGTGGCTGATTGGTGTTCTTGACCTTAGTTTTCTCCACCTGTAACTCAGAGTTGGATCCAAGAATTGAAGCCATTTCAATCAATTCTATTGCATACAGAAGCTTGGAAGTGATTCGCTGAAGGAGTCTGGAGCATTTGAGGGCTTGATTTGAAGGCTTGCTACTTCTGTGCACACGAAATTTTCAGGGATCGTGGCCAATGGTGGACTCTATGGCAAACTAGGGTTGTGAGAGGACGACCGGAAAATGGCATCGGCGGTGGTTTTGGGCGCGCAGGTGACCTGAGTAGCAGGGATTCAAAAGGAAGAAGATGACTTGATAGCCATCAGATCATGGTTTGACTTGGACTGGGGACCTCATCCAACGGCCATGCGTGATTCTCAATTTGTGAAGAGTCTGAACTTTAATGAAACGATGCGTTTGATGTATTTGCTGATTTGGGCTTAGGCTGTTAGTTGATACCTGCACCCCCCTTATGTCCCAATCCATAAAATGAACTGATTTTCATTGCTAGCTGCACCATGCGTTTGTTTATTTGATTTGGATTTTCTTTATTTTTTCATTTTATTCATGGTTCTTGATAAAATCATAAAATATGGAAAAATGATTCAATTAATCTCATTCTTTTTGCATTGGATTCATGATAGGATCTAGTATTTTTTAGATAAAAAATATTTTTATTACATGCATTTTCTGATTTTATGGGAATTTTTAAATTTTAATTGATATTAAAATAGTCATGTTTGATGCTTGATATTGGTGAATTTGGTTTGGTCATGTGATGATGATTTTGATCTTGATTTTTTGTGAGTAGTTAGCATAGATATGCATGCTCCTCATAGATTTTTCTCACATTTTTGTGATGAATGTAAGTGGTAGTTTAGGTTGAAACCTTTAGAAGCTCCATTTTTAGGGTTTATGGTTGATACCTCGTGGTTTAGGTTTTATTCTTGCAACTAGGTGGATGATTCAACCTCTGATTTTTGTAGGGTAAATTCATGATTGAATTAGGGTCCCTTAGGAATTTTTGTAGGATTTTTCAAGGTAGTTTACTATTTTTTCTTGATTTTAGTTTAGGTGCTAGTTTTAGATGATTCTCATGCACTAACTCAACTAGACTAACTTCCTTAGTTCCCTTAGATTAGGGTTTTTATTTGCTTGTTCTTGGATGATGTTGAAGGCAAGTTGAAGATGCATTGGATTGCTTGAAGAGGTGGATGTGAAGATCTTCCCTTCTTTTGGTGTGGTTTTGATTAGGTATTAAGATTAGGGTTTTGTAGGCAGAGCTTCTAGGTAGATTCTCTTCCTTCATAAACATGGAAGATGTTGATCACTTCCATTCTTCCTTATGATGTAAGGTCCCCTTGTAAAGGCCTCATCCCTCCTTTGGTAGGATGTGTGGCTCTCTACAAGTTGGTAGAACCTTTGAGGGTCCCTTTCTCTGATGATAGGATGCTTAGTGGTGACCTTTGGTCTTCACTCTGCTACCAATCATCCAAACTTTGCTCTTGATAGATGAATCTTTCTCCCTTGTTAGAGGATGGAGTTCCTTGCTTGAAGAAGATTGAAGGATGAAGTTGATGCTTCTTTGTGTTTGGGGGTTATTCTGAGAAGCTGAAGCTTGTAGATGAAGAGGAGCAAGTTGATACTTGTAAGGAGGAGAGAGCTGAAGCTTGAAGGCCAAGTTGACACTTGTGAAGAGGATCCAATTGAGATTGAGTGAAGAGCTGAGGCTTGAGGAATAAAGGATAAGTTGGCACTTATGTTGATGCATTGAGAGCCTGAAGGAGTCAAGTTGATACTTGCAGCTATGAGTGAAGCCTGAAGGTGGAATTGACTGGAGAGCTGAAGCTTGAGGAAACAAGTTGATACTTATGTTTGATGTGTTAGAAGCTTGGAGAAGCCAGTTGATACTTGCTATTGAAGATGATAGCCTTGAAAGGTGGTTGATGGACTGCTGTCAGAGGACTGCTTTGCTGTAAAGCTGTAGGGGTGGTTGATCTGCTTTCTTTCCTGTCTGTTTGCTTTCTGTGCAACTGTATTGCTGTGCCTTATTTGATTTGCTTGATGCATTAGAATAGGTCCATATTTAGATTGATTTAAGCTAGGAGCATGATTGCACTAGAGGTTGAGTTGCTCCCTCTGCTTGTATTTTTACTGTATGGCTTTGCTTGCGGGTATTCGGTAGAGCCCTGCTCCCTTGCCTATGTGGTTTGTTATTTGCTTGATGGCATTTTACTTCTTCTGTATAATTATAGTTATTGTATTTTGCTTGATAGCATGTTATCCCCTCTGTATGATTACAGTTATTCATATCTGGCTTGAGGTTGAAATGAGCTTGTGGAGGCTGATGCCCAACACACATTTCCTCCCTCACTTGCATTGCATGCATTTTACAGTCGTTTATTGTATATCTGTTTACTGTTTAAGCTGACACTTTATCTGTTTCTATTTACCATTGATATGATCCCCTAGGAATCTCACTTCCTTTGATAAGGAAGTGATGATTAGAACTTTAGGCTGAAACCTATGCATGATAACTTCTAGGAGTTCCTGGTTTCAAACCTCAACCATATGATGAATCCTTGGCATGACAACATTAGGACTTGATAGTCTCCCCTTAGTTGAACCTGTTCATTCTCTCTTCTCATCTCGAAACAAATTAAAATACAGTAATAAAGGTTAACTGATGTCGTACGTTACGAGCCTTAAGCTATCTGAGAAAGGATTGTTGGAGAGTTTCTTTTCAACAGTCTGGATGTTTATTATGGTACCCTTTGGGTGACATGCGACACATTCACTCTCAGGTCATAGTCTCTAGTGCGATACTAGGTGCAAACATCTATAAAAAACAATTCTTTCGTAAAAGATAGAAAACAAACTTCAAACCTTTTTTCCCCGTGGGCCCATAATTCAAAGGAAGCTTTTCTGAAGAAAAGAGTGTCTTTAACTCCCAGTTCTACCGCAAACGGTAACGCTTAAGTCTCTAAGGGTCGAGCTGCGTACGCCAAACTGCTGGAACTGTTTGTTAACCCTATTCGATAAAACAGATGAATCTGAATTCCCGTAATCCGTATTATCCCGAACTACGTAAGCTATGATCTCTCATACCTGTTGAGAGTACGTAGGCACAATACTTATGTATTGGCGAGCCACCTTCCCCGTAACCCGTAGTTAGTCGAACTACGTTGACTCTGATTTCTCATTCTCTGATGAGAATACGTAGGCATAAAGCGCGACGCTTTGCCGAGTCATTTTCTTTTCTTTTCAAGCCAGCCTTGATAGGTAGATAGATAAAACCAACTCGTCCAGTAAACACAACAAGCATGGATCCCATCGAGTACGATGGACGTGAGGGGTGCTAACACCTTCCCCTTGCGTAACCGACTCCCGAACCCAGACAATGGTTGCGATGACCTTGTCTTATACCTTTTTCGTCAGGTTTCTCTGATTGTTTCCTTTCCCGTTCTGAGGTATAAATAACGAAAGGTGGCGACTCTTCTGTTTTGCCGGCACCTTATTTTCGCAGAAGCGACAGCCAGCATTTGGCATCTCTACACAAACCCTCAACCTACCTACGAGTCACTCACATTGGATTTCCTCAGTTCCTTCACATACGTGACTTCGGCCGGCGATACAAATCAGCTTACCGGCACCACTTGCTTCCGCATGTTCGGCACCGAATACCAAATCAACCAGAATCGAATCACCGACATGCTGCGGTTTCCTCACAGCGACGATGCTCATCGCCGCCCCTCCGATCAGTTCTACCATGAAGCCTTCACTCTTTGGAACCAACTGACCGGCACCACAGCTGACAGTTGGGAGACTCTGAATGCCACCCACATCCACAATCCAACCATTAGATACTTCCATCGGGTGTTGAGCAACACTATCTTCGCTCGTGATAGTAACCACAAAGTCAATTCGAAGGATCTGTTCTTTCTCCGTTGTGTGTTTGCTTCAGAACTCGTTGACGCCGCACCGCTCCTCTTGGCTCACATTCAAGCCAACTGCAACCGCGACTCAAAACCTTTCTATTTTGGTGGCATCATCACTTTCATCGCCTTAGGCCTCAGCCTTAGCAACCACCTCCAGAACCTTCGCCCGATGCCTCCTGTTTTTCTCGACACCGACCATTCTCGCGCTTCTCACTTCATCAGATCCCGAGCAGATGGCAAATATCATCCGGTAGTGCGAGGCCGCACTATCCAAAGCATTATCATGCCCTCTTGTACCCGAATGCATCCTTAGGACAGAGCCAACTGGTTCTTTGATCTGAATGCCCCTGCTGCTACTGCTGCCCCAACTCAAGAAAATTCCCAAGGGCCTATTGATGAAGTTCAAGAAGAGTTGGACGGAGATGACCAAGCTGAGGCATCACAACCACCTCCTCCCGAAGGTCCCTCTTCACATCGCTGCCGCCGTCCTGAAACCGATTACACAAACGCGGATCTCCTCCGCTTCATCGAACAACAAAATCAGATGATGATTATGATGGAACAACAAAACCGTCGGGCTAAACAGTTCGAATCTTGGTAGAGAGCACAACTTGATCAAATGAGGACCTCCATGCAGCAGCTCCAAGACGGCCAAGCCGGCCTGATCGATGACATGGCCACTCTCACTTTGCGAGTCGACGGCCTCCGAGACTATATTTACCACACCGGAGCTTTGAACCTCGACGCACGCGACGGAAGAGCCAGAGGCAGAGGCCGGGACTAGTATTACTATTTATTTCTTGTATTTTTTTTTTCTTTCCATTGTACTTTCCCTTCCGCCTTTTTTTTCAAATCAGTGAGGACACTGATTGAGATAGTGTGGGAGCGGAGCGTTATTTCCCTATTTCCATGTTATTTCCTATTCCGCTTGTACTTTCATTCATAATTTTCAATTTAAAGTATTTCAATTTTGGCAAATAAAGCTCATTTATATATCTCTTTCCGTTACGTGAACTCTCCGCGCTTTATTCGACATATACAAAAAACTTTTATCCTCCTCAAAGCATCACGTGACACGCCAATGTTTAACCAAGTTTGGAATTCCCGAGAATAAAATTCTAACAAAACCACTACCGCCCTGACACCTTAGACCTCCGGTTTATGCGAGTCAGTTTCACTACTTACTTGTACCAAAGCCTCAAGTTTCAACTCAAACGGAGCCCCCAGTAGTTTATACGAGCAGTCAGCACCATCCTAAACACTTCTAAGTAAGAAACCGATGCAAATAAGTGTGTGATCTCTAGTATGAAATGAAAAATCATGAAAAAGAGAAGCCATATAGCCTAAATATAGAGACATGGTCCTTCTAAGTTAGGTGTTCCTCACTCGAGCATTTAGCCCAACGGTACAAAACTCTTCAAGATCAATAGCAAAATAAGCATATGTGCGAAGAAAAATCGAATTAGCAAAGAGATCATAGTCACTAACAGGCTTACTTGCCATGGACGTGTATGGACAACGGGCTTAATGTGATTGCGCCAGAACAAAACCGGGTAAAACTTGTTGCAAGAAACTTGACGCCGAGCTGCAGTAGCATGATTGGGACTGGCTTGCATAAAAGAGAGGCCTTCGAAGACTTAAAGTTCAGTGTCATCACCGTATACGTTTTGTTTCCATTGGACTCCCGATCTCCTAACTTGACGTCTGAGAAGTCTTTTCGAAAGAAGAGCGTGCTGCGTGCTTGCTAAGTTTTTAAATTTTTCCTACCTTTACTTGAGGACAAGCAAGGATTCAAGTTTAGGGGAGTTTGATAACACGAAATCGTATATATATATATATATATATATATATATATATATATATATATATATATATATATATATATATATATATATATATATATATATATATATATATATATATATATATATATATATATATATATATATATATATATATATATATATATATATATATATATATATATATATATATATATATATATATATATATATATATATATATATATATATATATATATATATATATATATATATATATATATATATATATATATATATATATATAATGACATGCATTTTAACTAATCTATGACTGGTTTCACTCTGATTTCGGGTTTTTCCACGTTATTTGTCTAGTATTTTGCAGGTATTCAAAATTCATGTTCAAATGGAGCAAGATGAAGAAAACAAGCAATTACAGATGAAAACCAGATGAAAATCAGATGAAAAACAACAGATATGGATTATGCTGATATGACGGTCGTCACATGACCATTACGACCGTCATGCGTATTACGACCGTCATGCAGACAAAATATGTAGTCAGTAGTCATGTGTTGTAAGTGCCTTCAAAGACCAAAAAGAGTGGACCACTAGCTCTTACTTTCTATGACATTAATCCCACTTCCTGAAGCAACTAACCGTTGGAAATTCCATCTATAAAAGGAGGAGGCTGAGACCAGAAAAGGGGAGCCGCATTCAAGACCACGAAGTGCTGCCAGATTATTATTCAGAGCGAATTTATTTCCTTTTCCTTTCCTTGCAATTCTGTTTGTACTTTTCAATTCTATTCTGTACGAGTTATTAGCACCAAGACTAAAATCCTGCCGACATTGTGGAGGATTTCCCAAGGGCCAATCGAATTATTTACAGGTTTTTATTATAATTGTTAATTGAATTTTATTTTCCATTATGATGCATGCTTATATTTTCTGCCATTATTTAAGTGTTATTAGTTTATATTCCATGTCTGGCTAAATTAAAGCAATCGGTATGTAATAGGTAGTCAGATGGGATTCGATAACAACCGGTATATTCTTCCCTTTTCAAACTTATTTCTGGCTTTAGTTTTTAAATCGATTTTCTAAATAAATGTTCGTCGCGACAGCGAGAACTTATTTAAAACTAGTTTTGCCACGACAGTGGGAAATTAATTAAGGTACGAACCAACAAGTGACAGCTGAGGTTAGGACCAGATAGTAAAAACTAAGCATTCGTTTTAAAAACAGTGACAACGCTTTAAAAAGGATTAGAACTTAATAGTTTTCGAAAAGTAATTTTAACCCCGAACGGGATAGCGACAACATACGTCCCGCCTTAGAGTTGCGACTAGCGTCAACTACCATCGTGAGACAAAGGTCTTTAAACCGTCATTTTCTTCTTAAACTATTTTTGAAAACACCTAATACGCCGGTAACTTGTCGAATCCTTGAAGAACCAACATATTGCATACCGATTCACGCATTTATACCTTAAGTAACATTTTTAGTTTCCCTTTATTATACACACTTCTTTTGCTTTTATTCCCTTAAAACCATACCGACCTAGCTAAACATAGTAACACCCGAGAATACTAGCTTGATTATGAGGCCCTGTGGGATCAATATCTTTTATTACTACGCGATAGACTGTGCACTTGCAGTTAGTTCAGTTAGACATAGAAAGTCGCGATCATCAAACAAGTTTATCTTGAGAATATTTTTGACTCACATGAGTAGTCATGTAGATTGATAATATCTGAAAGATTTATCCATGACTCTGAGAACCTTGTAGAACCCTTTGTGCAGGTACAAACAAACCATAATACATATCAAATTGGGCTCCATGCTTGTGACCCAAACCTCAGATCCTTGTTTGTGCGCATATGCATTATATATATTGACTATGTGAATACTTATGTATGTGTTGCTTGTGCATCATCATCTCATCATCCTATCATAAGCATTTATGCAGTTGGTTTTGAGAAACTCAGTTGTCTTCTTTATTGCAAATAAACCTTAGGTCATGGATTTTGAAAAAAGAAACACTAGGAAGTACAACTTCAAGAAACCAAATTTGATATAATTAAGGAAATTGGTGGCCTTAGTGTCTTGTCTTGAAGATTTTGGAAAGAGGTATGGAAGATTATTGGGACTTGTCAAGATTAAGATGCAAGACAGAGTTCTCAACACTCTCGTGCAATTCTATGACCCCCTATATCCATGTTTCACCTTTCCCGATTATCAGCTCGTCCCGACTTTAGAAGAGTACTCATATCACATTGGTCTGCCAGTATTGGATAAGAAGTCGTTCAGTGGTTTGGAGAAGTTACCTTCACCAAAGGACTTTGCAAATGCCATTCACCTAGAAGCTTCCGAAATCAAAGCCAATCTCGTCTCCAAGTATGGACTCAGAGGTCTGCCTGCTAAATGTTTGATAAGAAAAGTTTCTCTCTTTGCCAAAGAAAATAGCCTAGATGCTTTTGAAACAATCCTTGCATTGCTCATCTATGGTTTAGTTCTCTTCCCCGAAGAAGAAAATTTCATTGACATCAATGCTATCCAGATCTTCATCATTGGTAATCCAGTACCTACTCTGATTGGAGATATGTACCATTCTATTCACTATAGGACTCTCAAAGGAGATGGAACTATCTTATATTGTCCTCCTCCATTGTATATGTCGCTACTGCGAAAATCGACGCCGGCTGACAGAAGAGTCGCCACCGTGCGTTATTTATCCCAACGGTGGGAAAGGAAACGCTCGAAGTAAACCTCGCAGAAAACGGGAAAGGTATGGTCATCGCAACCAAAACCTGGATTCGGGAGTCGGTTACACAAGGGGAAGGTATTAGCACCCTTCACGTCCGTCGTACTCGACGGGATCCACGCTTGGTGTTTATAAGGAAAAGGGTGTGTTTATCTATCTACGCTAATGGTCAGTCTGAAAAGAAAAGAAAAGGACAGGACTCGACAGAACATACGGTGTTATGGGCCTACGTACTCCCTCGTGCAATGGGAAAGTCAGAGTCAACGTAGTTCGACTACCTACATCTAGACGGGGGGAGGTTGCTCGCCAGGACATCGCATCCTGTGCCTACGTACTTCCACACGGCATGGAAGATCAGAGCAAACGTAGTTCGACTAACTACGGCTAAACTGGGCGTTCTCACACAGCAGTGAGAAATTAAACTGGTTTTAAAGGTTCGGGAACCTACAACTACGGTCTGGTCTCAAATGCACTCGGGCAAGAGAAAGGGATAACATCAGTCGTCAGCGGGAAAGTCTCGATCGCACAGCCGTGAGAGAACAAAAGGTTAGTTGTTAGTGTGCTCGCTAGGATATCGCATCCTATGCCTACATATTCTCGTCTGGTACGAGAAATCAGAGCAGTTGTAGTTCGGCTAACTACGACACAGGCTATTCAAGTGTTTTCTATTGCTGAGAAAGGGAAAAGGCACCCTAAAACTATGGTTGAAAAGGGGAATCTACCTATTGTTATCATGCCTGGTTGACCATCCTAATGTCTATCATAACTCCTCTGCAGCGGAGAAGTTAGAGCTCCTAAGGGATCATGGCAACAGGACTAAACAGCAAACAGGAATCAACTGCGAAGTAAAGAAATACTGGAAATATGCATGAATGCAACAACCAAACAATCAAGGCACAAAGGCCGCAAACCACAGAGGTAAGGGAGCTCAGCTCTACCAAATACCAGCAAGCAAAGCCACTCAATAACAAACAAGCAGAAGGAGGACCACCTCAACTTCTCATGCACACAAAGCCTACTTCTAAGATGCACCTACCTCAGAAATATCTAGATGAACCCCTAAGTCTAATGCAGCACAGCACCACACAAGTCAAACAACACAAAGAGAAGGCGAACCAACCTGACAAACCCTTATCCCAAAACAAGAAACTACCCCTGAGCAAGACCCTAAACAATCCTGAAACAAACCCCTGATTTACCCCTGAACAAAGCTCTATGCAAAACCCTAAGCAAAACCCTAATCCAATCTCTAAGCAAAACCCTACACACAAGAGAAATCAATCCCAGTCTTCAAGCTTCAAAACAAGCTTACCAAAGAAAGGGAGCTAAGTAGGCAGACTCATAGTGCCTTCCTCAGGAAAGTACCAGGAGGTTACCACTCAGGAATCATATCCTATGCGGCTCAACAACTGCGAACGGTTTATATTCCTCCTCAGGAGAAACTAAACTCACATGAAGGCTCCGACATCATTGGATACTTGAGAAATCCTACATGAACTAAGGGAACTAAGTTAACAGACCCATAGTGCCTTCCTCAAGAAAATACTAGGGGGCTTCCACTTAGGAATCATATCCCATGTGGCTCAACAACTGTGATCGGTTTACATTCCTCCTCAGGAGAAACTAAACTCACATGAAGGCTCCGACATCATTGGATACTTGAGAAATCCTAGATGAAGTAAAGGAACTATGTGAACAGGCCCATAGTGCCTTCCTCGGGAAAGTACTAGGAGGCTTCCACTTAGGAATCATATCCCATGTGGCTCAACAACTGTGATCGGTTTACATTCCTCCTCAGGAGAAACTAAACTCACATGAAGGCTCCAACATCATTGGGTACTTGAGAAAGAGGTGAGAAGAAAGAATGAAAGACATCCATAGTGCCTTCCTTAGGAAAGTACCATAAATTTCCCTCAAACTTCAGGATCTCAAACCTCACAAACAGAGAGCAAGCTCCTAGACTAGGCCTCAATCCAACATCCTTGCAAGCTCCACCAAGACTTCATCCAGCCTCCACCTTTAAGAAGAAACCACAGACCCTCAAACCACAAGAAACTATCTCTGAAGTTCAACCACAGTTGAACTTCAAAGTCCGAAGCCCTCAGGACTTCCCCTATTCTCAGGCTCAAACAAAAATACCAGAACACCCTATAAAAATCTACCAAAAATCTAGGGGAAACCTACATGGCTCTATGATCCCAAGATCAAATCTTAAAGCCTAAGTCAACTTCTAAGGCTACTAAACAATCCCTAACATATGAATGGTCAAGGGTTAACCAGCAAGTTATGAGGTCTCTATTCTCTAATCCTAAAACAATATCAATCAATCCCTAAAAAATCCATAAAAATCCTATGGGGAGCATGCACCAGTCTAGTATAACATACTAAAAAACTAGTGCAAAATTCAATACCAATCAAGAGAAGTAAAATCAGCAAGGAAGACACATCACAAACTAATTATTCAATATCAATTAAAATACAAAAATGCAAATAAAAACGAAAATGCATGATCAAATTAATATTTTTGCATCCTAAAATCCTAAATTGAATTAGGAACCTACAGAAAAAAGAATGGAATTATTTGGACAATCCTACTATTTTTTATGAATTTTTGTCTAACATGCATGAAAACAAAGAAATTAAAAAAATAAAAAAAGAAAAACACAAACGGGGGGTGCAGCAATAGCAAAATCTCAGTTGTTTATCCACTGGGCCTATACACGGGGGGGTGCGCTTAGCAGTTGGGACAAAGCCCAGACCAAAATCCACCAGCATTCTCTCACGCAGGGGGGGGGGGGGAACGAGCAAATGGAGTGCTATCAGCAAAACAAACTTGGGCTTTGGGCCCAACCCAAGCCCTAATCCAAGTGCTAACCAACAAAACCTAATTCTCCTCTCCCAACCCGGTCTACTGTTCACTATGCAAACCCTAGCTTCGTCTTCTCCCAAATCCCCCTCTGCAACTCCTCTCCAGAACTCAACAAAATATGCCCTTCAATCTGACCTAAATCTAACCAAACCCCAAATCAAACATATCCTCAAACTAGACTCCAATTTAAAACAAGATGAATCCATACCTTCAACAATCAAAAACGAGATGCGAGCAAGGATCAAAGAACAACGCACCTGGAAGTGGAACACGAGCAAATCTGGTGGAGTTCTCTTGGTGCTTACTGAAGCCGACTCGATGATTTCAACACTTCGCGCGAAGATCTTGACGAGAGTTCTTAAGAACTTCTTTGGAGGTTGTTGCCGGTTTCTGGACGAGCACCGAAGAACTCAACGAGTTCTTGGAGATCTGGAAAAACGCAAGAACAGATGAAGATTGCTGAAGGTCTTCTGGAAATGATATGAAGATCAACGAACAACAATCTAGCGATCGATGATGGTTTTGCTGGAAACAAGACGAGGAAGATCTTGGAAGCTCTTTCTGGGAATCTTGAAGACACTTGAAGGTGGATGAAGATCGTACGCTGGAAAACGGAGGTGAAATGCTTGGCAAGCTTGAGCGTTGATGGATCTGAAGAACGAATGATGATTAGCGTCGTTCTGGAAAAAACTTCAACACCGATGAAGATTCCGGCGTCTGTGCGTTTTCCGGTGAAGAGGTTGATGGAGGTGGACGGAGGAGGAAGGGGGAGAAAGAAGAAGATAGGAGGATTCTGAGTAAAAAATTTGCTCCGGCGGGGTGTTGCGGTGGCCGGAGGGCGTTAGGGTGGCCGGCGGTGGGAGTTCAGGGCGTCTGCATGCCCGGCGGTGGGGTCCCGATGAGGCTCAGATGAGGGTTTGTGGAGCGGACAAGTGGCAGGGTGAGGGTTGCATGTGGGGCGCGTGGCAGAAAGGGAGAGAGAGAGTGTGGGACGTGTGGCAGAATGTGGTGAGTTCTGAGAATTGAGGTGGGGTCCTCTGAGTGAAAAACGTGGCGCACTATATACCTGACATGTGGCATCTGCTGGACAAAAACAACTGAAAACGGACTGCAATTGATATTGGGCCTCCAAAACCTATATTGGGCCCACGAAAAAAGACCAATAAACCCAAAAAAAAGTCTGAATTAAGATGATTAAATCCACTTAAAACCTAATCAAAGATTTAAACTACTTAACTAATGGTTAAACCTAATTAATGAAAATGATTAAACTACAATTAAATCTAAATGACACTTAAACTAACCTAATTAAATCTAACAGACTCAATTAAACCTAACTAATGTTAAACCCTAATTAAACTAATTAAATCCTAATAAAAGAAATTAATATCTAATTAACCTATATTAAACTAAAATCAACATCTATTAACATTCTATTTAACCTCTAATAAAATCTATACCATTTATTTAAAACTATTAAATCCTATATTAAACCTACTAAAAGGAATATCTAACAAAAGATTAAATCTATATTAAAATAAACTCTATTTATTTCTATTATCCAAAAACTATTATATTCTAAAAGAAAATCATTATAAAATCTATTTAAAACAATTTAAATTCTAAAAAAGACTTAAAGCTATTTAAAAATGTTAGGAAAATCTATTTAAATCCTAAAAAATCTAAAAAGCCTATTTAAAATCTACGAAGGCTATTAAATCCTTAAAAAAAGCAGACAAATGCAAATGACCACCATAAAAGATAGTGCGAGACCAGATCAAAGCAAACAGTAAACCCCCGGGCATCAGAATATCCCAAAAACCACCATGCAATCTGAAAATACCGAGAAGCGCACAATTTCCCGAAAATAAAACCCTGATGATCTAGACTGGATCTGAAATATCCGGTAGATGAAAACCAAGCTGTAACCCTGACATCCTCTGTCTATACACAAGTGTCATGCATCTGATATGCGAATATGAATTTAAACCACGAGTCAGATAGGAGAACCGGTTGGTCAAATTTTAGGGTGCAACAGCTGCCCCTATTCTAGCGACTTGGACCTGAAGGGTTGAAGAGCGCTCAACCTTCAAACATTCAGAGGTACGAGACGGTTGAATACCAATAAGACCCGGAAATTTGCCAACCGTGAAAATATACTGTAAAACTGCTT
Organism: Lathyrus sativus; assembly: GCA_963859935.3. Classification (NCBI taxonomy): domain Eukaryota; kingdom Viridiplantae; phylum Streptophyta; class Magnoliopsida; order Fabales; family Fabaceae; genus Lathyrus; species Lathyrus sativus. The sequence continues at coordinate 167,387,294 of OZ012739.1, read as the reverse complement.
GGGGGATAAAATCCAGAACCGAACCCAGTCGTCACGACAACAAACTGATCAATCATCTGATAAAGAACTCCTGATTTTAACGCCAGTTATCCGCGTGATACCCCATTTAACAAACCCGAGGGTTGCAACAAAACGCCTGATCCTCTCACACCGCCTGCTGATAGACAGGAAGAGAAATATACTCACATCGTCTAAAGATAGATGGAAAGACACCCCTCCCGAAGGAAAACCATCAATACTCACATCGTCTAATGATAGACGGAAAGACACCCACAATCTGAAGAAACAAACCAATACTCACATCGTCTAAGGATAGACGGAAAGACACCCTGATCGAAGGAAAAAATTCAATACTCACATCGTCTAAAGATAGACGGGAAGACACCCCTCCCGAAGGAAAACCATCAATACTCACATCGTCTAATGATAGACGGGAAGACACCCACAATCTGAAGAAAGAATTCAATACTCACATCGTCTAATGATAGACGGAAAGACACCCTAATCGAAGGAAAAAATTCAATACTCACATCGTCTAAAGATAGACGGGAATACACCCATAATACATACTCACATCGTCTAAGGATAGACGGAAATACACCCACAATATGATACTCACATCGTCTAAGGATAGACGGAAAGACACCCACAATCTGAAGAAAGAATTCAATACTCACATCGTCTAAGGATAGACGGAAAGACACCCCTCCCGAAGGAAAACCATCAATACTCACATCGTCTAATGATAGACGGGAAGACACCCACAATCTGAAGAAAGAATTCAATACTCACATCGTCTAAGGATAGACGGAAAGACACCCTGATCGAAGGAAAAAATTCAATACTCACATCGTCTAAAGATAGACGGGAAGACACCCATAATCCATACTCACATCGTCTAAGGATAGACGGAAAGACACCCCTCCCGAAGGAAAACCATCAATACTCACATCGTCTAATGATAGACGGGAAGACACCCACAATCTGAAGAAAGAATTCAATACTCACATCGTCTAAGGATAGACGGAAAGACACCCTGATCGAAGGAAAAAATTCAATACTCACATCGTCTAAAGATAGACGGGAAGACACCCATAATCCATACTCACATCGTCTAAGGATAGACGGAAAGACACCCATAATCCCGAAGGAAAAATTCAATACTCACATCGTCTAAGGATAGACGGGAAGACACCCCTCCCGAAGGAAAACCATCAGTACTCACATCGTCTAATGATAGACGGGAAGCTCGCTGGGGAAAACACACTATCCGTATGATCTGACGATAAGAAACCCGCTGAAAAATCACCTGCAACTTCACATCGTCTACTGCTAGACGGAAAGAACACCACTTAATAGAGAAACCCCATCTTGAAACCCCACTGAAAAAATTAACCGAAACTTCACATCGTCTACTGATAGACGGGAAGAAAGCCACTTAGAGAAACCCCATCTTGAAATCCTACTGGAAAAAATCGCCCGGAACTTCACATCGTCTACTGATAGACGGGAAGAACACTACTTGCTAAAGAAACCCCCATCTTGAAACCCCACTGGAAAATCACCTGAAACTTCACATCGTCTACTGATAGACGGAAAGAAAACCACACGCGAACTCCAGACGTCTAATGATAGACGGAGAAAACACCACTTATTGGAGGAACACGTCGTCAATATGAATTGACTGGAAGAAAAGCCTGTCGATACCAGATGACTGATTGATCAAAGCATAACTGTTGTATGATCTGGAATATGAATAAACTGCTGAACTGTCTGAACACTGCTGCTGGATGAAGGCCCCTGAACTGATCACAGCGTAATTCACGCGCCATACGAGGCTGATAGAAAACCTGGCTTATGCTTCGCGTGCATATGCGTATGTTTGAATCTTTCTATGACGTAATGCTCCATTCAGGATGGAAATGCTACGCATTCTGAAAATGACATGCAAGTATGATGCAAATACGATGATGCATGCAATTATGCTAATGCAGGCTCGAGCTGCTGGAGAAAGTCGGGTACAGAACACCACTTCAGCAAAATAAATGCTGAAGACGAAGCCAACTCCGGTGGGGATAAACCGGATATCACAGAATTATTCCAGCAAAATAAATGCTGGAAGAGTGAAACCAACTCCGCTGGGGAAATTGGGAACTTAACCAAGCACCTCGACGAAGTAACACCCTGCTGGGGAATATAACTCTGCTGGGGAATAGCAGATGTGCCAAGTATGATTGGACTTCTCTGGGGATAGCTTACCCGTGCCAATGAAAAATTGGACTTTGCTGGAGAAAAAATAGACGGAGTCTTCCTGCGTACTGACGAAGATTGGATTTGAAAACTGATGCGCCGACACGGGTGGGCCTCACAGTGATCGCCAACCTGGATTGGTGCTTTCAGGCTATCTGCGATGGGTCAGGTACAACTGATGTTGGAAAACATTCTGCCTGAATACACAGTTTTCTGGTTGAAGAGCCAAGGGATAGTAACACGACTTCCCGACGTTCGTCTCGCACTCGAAAATTGGCTGAATCTGCTCGAATAGCTCTGAATAACCCTGCTGATACAGAGAAGAACAGTCCTTTCGCTTTTGATATGCCCCAGCCTGCGGGATCTCTGTGGGGATAGTCCTCGAAAGGAAGTCTGAAAATCTGTACCCTAACGGTCTGATATGAAATGCCCCAGTATTCTGAACTTCGGAGAGATACTTCACATCAAATGTTTCTCGAATGAATAATAACTTCTGCTCTCTTAAGATGGCCTGCCCCTGACTGAGATGACTTTGCCCCTGCTTATCTGATTCTGAATAGTCCCCCTGACTACGACATATTTACCGAATCTCAACCTGATTGCCCCAGGATAACCGACTTTGAAAGGCTGACCTGGCTGGGGATCACTGGATGTAGCTTGCCCCTGCTCTCGGAACATTCGGGCGTTCTGCATTCTATCCTGACCATACCTTCCATTGTAGAAAATTTTCCTGCTGTCAAGCGCTTACTCGCAAGTAAAACAAGTTGTTATGCGTAAAAGACGTATTAATGCAACACATATGGCAGCTTTGACATCCAATTTGTTCACTGGGGATGGAAAAACAGTTTGTGGCATAAAATGCACAAAACATTTATGAAGAATATCAACATCAGTACCAACATGGTAGGAGGAACCCTTTTAGGAGTCAGAATCGACGCGACCTTCACCAAAGTATGCTTTCGAAACAAACCTGCTTCAATTAGGACTTTTGAAGGTTATAACGTGGTCAGGTTCACGGTTTTGAAAGAAAGGATAAAGGCTCAAAGTTTATTTTAACCCGCCCATTCTCCTTGATGTTCTCCCATCCTACGTTTAGCTAATTCGTCCTTAGCGCTCACCTCTCGGAGGATGAAAGATAGGAGTGATAGTTCAAGAAACCATGAGTTTTTGGAGTGACAGCCACTCGTTCTTCGTCTTTGACATTTGAGGTCACACGACTCGTATTTGTCCGAGGATTTTTTCTTTTGATCCTCTTTCATCTTTTTTCTTATCCCTAACTTTTGCCTGGACTGACTCATCTTGAGTTTCTTCTGATTTTAAGTCCAGCGGGATGCCCTCATTTTTGCCTAAGTCCTTTGTTTTTGAAGTTTTGACTTAGCGGGCTTTTGATTCTTTTTGCTTCCTTCTTTTTCCGAACAAGTCGTGTGACACTGGTTGCTTGACTCATTGAGATAATGTGACTGTCTCACTCTTGATTTAACCATTGTGGTTTTTTAGGCACGACCTCTAGAGGTGTGATTGATCCTCGAACGGACACTCCTTTTGCAACTTGAACGCTCGGCCAAATTAGCTAACACCTACCCTGCCCTAGGTTAAAGATTGAGGGTTTTTCGTTTTCAGAAAGAACTCCTACTACTAGGCTCAAAGGGGTTGACAAGGGATTATCTTCCTTATATCACCGGTGTTTAGAGATTTGAAACAATGCATGTACATCATCAGCAGGTTTTATTTCAAAAGCATACAATATCAGAAGTCGTATGTCGTTCATTTTCGTCATCCTCCTCAGATCCTTCTTAACCCAAGCATTGGACATTTGTAAAAACAATTAGTGAACGTGAATGGATTCAATCAAAACATGCATATTTATTTCATTATCATCAATTGAAATGAAAACAACAAGTTTTACGAACAAGATTGCAATTTAAACATGAAAGAAACTACAAACGTAAAGAAATGACAAGATAAAACAAAGAAAAATGCCAGCTTCCGAGAACCGGGCTTTCACATCTGCCCTGCTGCTGAACCAGCCCTCTTCACAATCAGTTATTAGAAGCAACCCGAAGTTGTCCTGGTCTGCTCTCAGCAACCCAACCAAATTATAGAGCCCCTCCTCCTTATTCAGATGATTTTGGGCCCTTCCTGCCCGAAGTTGATAGCTGCACTATCCAGTAGATCCTGCACTTTGTGCTTGAAGGCCAGGCAATCTTCAATGTTGTGCCCCGGTGCTCCTGAATGGAAATTACAGCGCTCCTTAATATCATAACCTGTTGGAGGCGTACCTGTCAGTGGGGATAACTTCCTCTTCTCAACCAACTGCAATCGTAGCAACACCTGAAGAAGTTCGGCATATGGCATCGGAGGCACACTAAATACCCTCACCGGCCTCTGATTTTGAGCTCTTCGCTGATTGGTATGCTGCTGCCTCTTCCACTGTTGAGATCGTTGCTGTTGTCGCTGGGATCGGGTTGACTGTTGAACAACCTTCATAGCAAATGCAACATCGGTTTCTTGACTTTCACCGTACTGATTAAGGCACTCCTTATGCTTAGCCATTTTCTTTCTCAGATCTGCCCCAGGAATAGGCAACAGTTGTGGGCATGGAGATTCTGACATCATGGAGTCCAGGATACGTTTCTGACCTACTGCAGCTTTGGAAACATCCATCATCTTAGCATCAACTGAGACAGGGCCAGTACGTACAGCTACACCGCTTGGCGTGAAGTCAATATCTTGCGAGTCAATCAGGTCTTGAACATTGTGCTTAAAGGCATGACAACCCTCGATGTCGTGTCCGAGTGCCCCAGAATGAAACTCACATTGCTTACTGGCATCATACCCATAAGGAAGCGCTCCTGTGGGTGGGCCCAACGTTCTCTTCTCAACCATTTTGAACCTCAATAAGGTCTGCAAGAGCTCAGCATACGTTGAAGGTGGCGCCTCAAATACCCTCTTTGGCCTTCCCTCCTGAATCCTCTGTTGAGCCGGATGCACCCTTTGTTGTTGTTTCTCAGGTTCCATAGGCACAGGTGACACGAGCTTCTTCACTGCGGCTTCAAATAGCTGATCATCCTCTTTCCTAAGCACATTCTTGACAACCTCCATGATCAAGCTCATTTGGGTCTTCAGCTGACTATTTTCCTCTTTGAGGATCTTCTGCTCCAGACGCATCTCTTGCATGTCTCTCATCATCTGCCCCAGCTGGCTTCGGACTTCAACCAATTCAACCTGATTCTGTTCCATATCTCTGAAGGAATTCCTGCAACACACTGGACGATGAGGAAATAAGGCCCACGGTTCTGATGTACCTGTTAAATCATAATGCAATGCAGAAAGCAAACACAAATTCATGACGAGACAAAGAGAAACTCAAGCTATAAGCACCCAGACGAACATCTCCCACACATGTATAACCAACAAAAGCAGCACGTAAGCATAAACGAGTACGAATAAAATGACCCCAGCCAACAATCCTGGTGGTGGTCAGCAACAATAACACACAAAAGCTAAACGGGTTAGGCAGAGAAAACAGATGTGACACCCGGCACATAAACCTCTTAGAAACTTCTCCCATATTCAACTGAACTCTCCGTTTGACATTCTTCAGAACATACACTTCCCGCGGAGTCTTTCATGACATTAACTGACGAACCCATACAACTGGATGACGGATAATCGTTAATCTGAACAAAACCCTGGGGCGTGATGAAAATCCGGTTAGAGTCTAACAGATCCTGAACCTGGCTTCTAAGCACTTTACAATCATTTGTTGAATGCCCCTGTGCCCCAACGTGGTACTCACAGCGGGCGCTGGCATCAAAACCTGGAGGATATGGTGGAATCATTGGATTAGTCTCTTTCGGCACTATCAATCCACTTCTGACCAGATCTGGCAACAATTGACTGTACGACACCGGTAGCTGAGTGAACTGCCTTTCAGGTTTCCTTGGTCTTCGCCGGGCGTGCTGACGCGATCGACGGCAGGATGACCGTTGACTTGAAGTGTCTGATGCGACGTCATTTTCTTCCTCCCACTCTTCTTGAGAACCGACAACTGACTCATTCTTATCAACTGGGATAAAAGGAGCATCTCGAAGCTTTCCACTCTTGAGTCCTCTCTCAACAAGCTCACCCATTCTCATCAGGCCCACAAAGCTTGTGCAACCGAACAATTTGCCATAATAATGGCCTTTCAGAGTACCCAAGAAGATGTCAACCATTTCTCTTTCCCGAAGCGGTGGTTGAACACTAGCAGCCAATTCTTTCCATCTTTGCAAATACCCTCTGAATGATTCATTCTCCGCCCGAGATAATTCTTGCAGATGTACGAGACTAGGAGCCAATTCCAGGTTGTAATTGTACTGCTTCATGAAAGCTCTGTCTAAATCCACCCATGATCGAATTTGATTACTCTCTAACTGCACATACCACCTCAAAGATTCCCCAGTCAGACTATACTGAAAGCAATGGATCATCAGCTTGTCATTTCGCACAAACGAAGTCATTCTTCGACAGAACATCATCAAATGTTGCTTCGGACAACTACCTCCCGCGTACTTTTCAAATTTCGGCACTTTGAACTGATAAGGCAACACCAGGTCAGGAACCAAACACATGTCTGCAGCATTCAGGTTAACAGCATCTTTCACCTCCAAAGCTTTAACTCTTTCTTCCAATGCTCGGAACCTTCTATCACCTTCAAGAGCTCTTGAGTTTACAGTCCTGGCTACTGGGATATATCTGCGTGGATTCCTCTCAGGGAAAACAGCACCTTGATTGTTGACAGGAGGAGGACGTTCATTTCGGGCAACAAACTGCTCATGCCGATCTCGGTTCTCAACAGTAGGCTGTACAACCTGGTCTGCAATAACGTTGTTTGCTTGCGGGAAGTCTTCCATAGAATCATACCGAGGGTGGGATGTCATAGTAAACCCCGTCAAGGTGTTAGGAGACTGGAAATTGCCTTCAGACATAGCTATCAATTACCTGTAACTGACTACACTGCTTGATTCTGCTCAGATCTGCTTCAGCCCCTTGGTCGTCTTCAACACTCCACTCTTGCCTCGAACAATCCCCCGAGAATCACCCTCTAGTGAAAACAAAGGTTGGATAAGTGCTCTGGCCAGCTAGAGAAATGCTATGCAATATGATTTATGCAGACAGAATGCAAAATGCTAATGTGCGTGTGTGCATTGGGGATATTTCCCCTCCAACTCCAGTGTCAAGGTAGCAAGACAAGATAAACCATAAAGACAATATTTAGAAAAACCCTCATATATTTATTGGAATAACAGTCTCGTCAAGACGTTACACAACTATGTTCCATACAACTGATATGATAAAGGAGGATCCCAACCAACATGCCTGGTGGTGATCTCAACACACAGAATACAAGAGAGAAATCAAGTGCGGGTACGGTCGCAGAAATCCTCAACCAGCTTCTTCGTCTCTGGGTGATCCGGTCGATACATCAAGCCTTCTATCAACTGATCCCTTTTTCTGACCGTTCCCTGGATATCTCTGACAAAGTCTTCCCAAGCCTTATCCTGGGCACCATCCTCAGGTTTGGGCCTCTTGATGCCTGCTCTGCGCTGACAATCTTCCAGATTCTTCATGGCATCAATCAGTTTGCGTTCGGCCTCGTATCGACGGCATGCTTCTTCTTCAAGCTCTTCGGTCTTCACCTTAACATGTTCTCCCAACTGAGCAACCTGTGTCTTTAGCTCTTCTTCCCGTCTTTTGCGTTTGGCCAAAGTAAGGTCCCAATGCTCTCTGAACTTAGCTAACTTCGTGTAAGCCCTTTCCAGCTCTTGTTTCTTAGTAGCCAATACACTGCTAACTGAGTCTACATCTAACTCCAGACGCTTCTTGGTTTCATTCAACTCCAATAAAGTAGTCTTCAGATGTTTCAAAGTTTCGGCCTGTTGCTTGGAACAATATCCCGTTTCAATCTTTTCATGACGAAGCTGGGCATTCTCTTTCTCTAAAGCCTCTTTAGCCTTTGCTAACTCTTCTTTCTCCGCCATCAGCTGCTTGTATACCTGTATGTCTATAGTGGTAGGCTCCTCCACCGGAGAAGGATACAATGGCTGAACTGCAGGATAAGGCATAAGGAATTTCGTAGCTCGTTCACGAATCCATTCCACATATGGACCAAGAACTCGAGTACCCCCTTTGCTACCTGAAGGCTTCCCTCTCTTATGCAGGTTCTTCCATGCTTTCTCAAGCTTGATCAACATCTCTTCCTCTATTGCCCCAGTGAGATACAGAGATTCCTGTATCTCCTCGGGCTTCGGCGCTTCCTGAGGTGCATACCCAAACTGCCTGATTAATAAGGAAGGGTTGTAATTGACACACCCTTTCCTTCCTATCAAAGGAACATTAGGGAATCCTTCGCATCTGTATATGACCTCAACTCCGAACACCCCCTCATTAACCCACACCACATTCTCAAAAGTCAACCCCATCAAGCGCTCAGGCCATCCTAAAGAATCAATAGAAGTGACGAAAGGCCCTGACTTTGGCATATGACTAGTAAACCACCTGCACAGTAGAGGTACACAACAAGAGACATTCCTTCCTCGTCGCTTTTCATTTTGGTAGTGAGTGGAATGGTGGATATCTCCCAGCAAGGTAGGAACTGGGTTCTTTGCAGCCAGAATATAGAAAGCATCTGCATCAACAAAATCAGGAATGTTTGGGAACAATACAATGCCATAAACACACACAGCAAGGATGGCGTCAAAAACAAACCAGCCACCCTTCTTGGCATACTCCCGAGCCTTCTCCACCAAAACATCCAACGGAAATCCCCACACATCTCCTCTTCTGATCATCTTCCCTATCAGCTCAAACTCTCCTAAGTGCAGAATAGCAGAAAGCTCAGCCAGATTAGGCTTAGCGTCCGCGTGATAGAAAGGCATCTGCTCGCGAATCGGTATATCCAAGAGTGCAGAATACTCCTCCAGGGTAGGAGCCAAGACAAAATCAGGAAATACGAAACACCTGATCTCCGCATCATAAAACAGCAACAGGGTGTAAATGCCGCTGATCTCATAAGCCGAGGGCTGGTAAACATAAGTCAGGATCCTCCCATATGTCTTTCTGAAATCTCCCATTACCTTCTTCTTAGCAATAGTAATTAACTCTGACAGCAGACTGATATCTGGAGACGGGAACTTGTAGGGTAACACTCACTTCATGGCTTCCATCTCTTGCTAGGAAACAAACACCGGAACTGGGAGGGAAAATATGTACCTGCAATACACACACGTTAGTTGGATGCAAATGGTGATGCAATAATGCAGTATGATAAATGATGCAATCAGTGAACACAGGGGCCATGTTGTAGCCTGAAGAGGAACATCTCTGTGATGTCAAGAGAAGAAAACCACCATAGTCATCAGAACCTCATGACACTAACTATCATCCGATACTCAAAATACCAATCCCCTGGTAAGAAATCCATCTGAACCTCGGTCTCTGACGAGAAAACCATCTGATAGTAATATCAACCTCAAACAAGAAACCCATCTGACCCAAACAACACACCTGGAGATGAATCAAGAACACCGTCTGATAAATACTGAATCATGGTTTCTAAAGGCCAGTTTTCCTGCAATAACCCAATCCCCCTCACAGGTATGGACCTAATCCACGGACAAAGGTACGGCATCCTATGCGGTCATCAGCGTCACAGACTTTCATGAGTGACGATACGATTCCCAGAAGGAGTGGCATCATCAAGTCATGAAGAGGCCTCACTTAGCTGACTTCCAAATGATCGGTCCCCAGAGTCGACAATCCTCACGTCTGGACTCCCCTCAGATCCTCAGGACCGGAAAGGAGCACCTCTGCGAGAACCTCGTCTGAGCGCAGATTTCGTAGGGAATTGTGCCTGCTCAGCAGACAGGTCCGTCTACTACTCTCCGCAACTATGTCTAGGTGCATACTCAAGCCCAGGTCCGGCTTCTCACTCATAGTAACCTCCCTCTCCCATAGCAATAATCATAATAATATAGTGCTGAAAGTAAATGCGGAAAGGTAAAGGTGCGGGAAAGTAAAGTGCGGAAAGATAAAACACATATGCACAACACCCAACAGATAAACACCCAAGCGCTAGGATTGACTCGCGTAGGGGATGGGAAACGGTCCCAGCATAAGGGACGGGAAAAGTCCCTAGATGCTATAAGGTCCCCAGCAGAGTTGCCAGCTGTCGCTACAGCGAAAATCGGCGTCGGCTGACAGAAGAGTCGCCACCGTGCGTTATTTATCCCAACGGAGGGAAAGGAAACGCTCGAAGTAAACCTCGCAGAAAACAGGAAAGGTATGGTCATCGCAACCAAAACCTGGATTCGGGAGTCGGTTACGCAAGGGGAAGGTATTAGCACCCCTCACGTCCGTCGTACTCGACGGGATCCACGCTTGGTGTTTATAAGGAAAAGGGTGTGTTTATCTATCTACGCTAATGGTCAGTCTGAAAAGAAAAGAAAAGGACAGGACTCGACAGAATATACGGTGTTCTGGGCCTACGTACTCCCTTGTGCAATGGGAAAGTCAGAGTCAACGTAGTTCGACTACCTACGTCTAGACGGGGGGAGGTTTCTCGCCAGGACATCGCATCCTGTGCCTACGTACTTCCACACGGCATGGAAGATCAGAGCAAACGTATTTCGACTAACTACGGCTAAACTGGGCGTTCTCACACAGCAGTAAGAAATTAAACTGGTTTTAAAGGTTCGGGAACCTACAACTATGGTCTGGTCTCAAATGCACTCGGGCAAGAGAAAGGGATAACATCAGTCGTCAGCGGGAAAGTCTCGATCGCACAGCCGCGAGAGAACAAAAGGTTAGTTGTTAGTGTGCTCGCTAGGATATCGCATCCTATGCCTACATATTCTCGTCTGGTACGAGAAATCAGAGCACCTGTAGTTCGGCTAACTACGACACAGGCTATTCAAGTGTTTTCTATTGCTGAGAAAGGGAAAAGGCACCCTAAAACTATGGTTGAAAAGGGGAATCTACCTATTGTTATCATGCTTGGTTGACCATCCTAATGTCTATCATAACTCCTCCGCAGCGGAGAAGTTAGAGCTCCTAAGGGATCATGGCAACAGGACTAAACAGCAAACAGGAATCAACTGCGAAGTAAAGAAATACTGGAAATATGCATGAATGCAACAACCAAACAATCAAGGCACAAAGGCCGCAAACCACAGAGGTAAGGGAGCTCAGCTCTACCAAATACCAGCAAGCAAAGCCACTCAATAACAAACAAGCAGAAGGAGGACCACCTCAACTTCTCATGCACACAAAGCCTACTTCTAAGATGCACCTACCTCAGAAATATCTAGATGAACCCCTAAGTCTAATGCAGCACAGCACCACACAAGTCAAACAACACAAAGAGAAGGCGAACCAACCAGACAAACCCCTATCCCAAAACAAGAAACTACCCCTGAGCAAGACCCTAAACAATCCTGAAACAAACCCCTGATTTACCCCTGAACAAAGCTCTATGCAAAACCCTAAGCAAAACCCTAATCCAATCTCTAAGCAAAACCCTACACACAAGAGAAATCAATCCCAGTCTTCAAGCTTCAAAACAAGCTTACCAAAGAAAGGGAGCTAAGTAGGCAGACTCATAGTGCCTTCCTCAGGAAAGTACCAGGAGGTTACCACTCAGGAATCATATCCTATGCGGCTCAACAACTGCGAACGGTTTATATTCCTCCTCAGGAGAAACTAAACTCACATGAAGGCTCCGACATCATTGGATACTTGAGAAATCCTACATGAACTAAGGGAACTAAGTGAACAGACCCATAGTGCCTTCCTCAGGAAAATACTAGGGGGCTTCCACTTAGGAATCATATCCCATGTGGCTCAACAACTATGATCGGTTTACATTCCTCCTCAGGAGAAACTAAACTCACATGAAGGCTCCGACATCATTGGATACTTGAGAAATCCTAGATGAACTAAAGGAACTAAGTGAACAGGCCCATAGTGCCTTCCTCGGGAAAGTACTAGGAGGCTTCCACTTAGGAATCATATCCCATGTGGCTCAACAACTGTGATCGGTTTACCTTCCTCCTCAGGAGAAACTAAACTCACATGAAGGCTCCAACATCATTGGGTACTTGAGAAAGAGGTGAGAAGAAAGAATGAAAGACATCCATAGTGCCTTCCTCAGGAAAGTACCATAAATTTCCCTCAAACTTTAGGATCTCAAACCTCACAAACAGAGAGCAAGCTCCTAGACTAGGCCTCAATCCAACATCCTTGCAAGCTCCACCAAGACTTCATCCAGCCTCCACCTTCAAGAAGAAACCACAGACCCTCAAACCACAAGAAACTATCTCTGAAGTTCAACCACAGTTGAACTTCAAAGTCCGAAGCCCTCAGGACTTCCCCTATTCTCAGGCTCAAACAAAAATACCAGAACACCCTATAAAAATCTACCAAAAATCTAGGGGAAACCTACATGGCTCTATGATCCCAAGATCAAATCTTAAAGCCTAAGTCAACTTCTAAGGCTACTAAACAATCCCTAACATATGAATGGTCAAGGGTTAACCAGCAAGTTATGAGGTCTCTATTCTCTAATCCTAAAACAATATCAATCAATCCCTAAAAAATCCATAAAAATACTATGGGGAGCATGCACCAGTCTAGTATAACATACTAAAAAACTAGTGCAAAATTCAATACCAATCAAGAGAAGTAAAATCAGCAAGGCAGACACATCACAAACCAATTATTCAATATCAATTAAAATACAAAAATGCAAATAAAAATGAAAATGCACGATCAAATTAATATTTTTGCATCCTAAAATCCTAAATTGAATTAGGAACCTACAGAAAAAAGAATGGAATTATTTGGACAATCCTACTATTTTTTATGAATTTTTGTCTAACATGCATGAAAACAAAGAAATTAAAAAAATAAAAAAATAAAAACACAAACGGGGGGTGCAGCAATAGCAAAATCTCAGTTGTTTATCCACTGGGCCTATACACGGGGGGGTGCGCTTAGCAGTTGGGACAAAGCCCAGACCAAAATCCACCAGCATTCTCTCACGCAGGGGGGGGGGACGAGCAAATGGAGTGCTATCAGCAAAACAAACTTGGGCTTTGGGCCCAACCCAAGCCCTAATCCAAGTGCTAACCAACAAAACCTAATTCTCCTCTCCCAACCCGGTCTACTGTTCACTACGCAAACCCTAGCTTCGTCTTCTCCCAAATCCCCCTCTGCAACTCCTCTCCAGAACTCAACAAAATCTGCCCTTCAATCTGACCTAAATCTAACCAAACCCCAAATCAAACCTATCCTCAAACTAGACTCCAATTTAAAACAAGATGAATCCATACCTTCAACAATCAAAAACGAGATGCGAGCAAGGATCAAAGAACAACGCACCTGGAAGTGGAACACGAGCAAATCTGGTGGAGTTCTCTTGGTGCTTACTGAAGCCGACTCGATGATTTCAACACTTCGCGTGAAGATCTTGACGAGAGTTCTTAAGAACTTCTTTGGAGGTTGTTGCCGGTTTCTGGACGAGCACCGAAGTACTCAACGAGTTCTTGGAGATCTGGAAAAACGCAAGAACAGATGAAGATTGCTGAAGGTCTTCTGGAAATGATATGAAGATCAACGAACAACAATCTAGCGATCGATGATGGTTTTGCTGGAAACAAGACGAGGAAGATCTTGGAAGCTCTTTCTGGGAATCTTGAAGACACTTGAAGGTGGATGAAGATCGTACGCTGGAAAACGGAGGTGAAATGCTTGGCAAGCTTGAGCGTTGATGGATCTGAAGAACGAATGATGATTAGCGTCGTTCTGGAAAAAACTTCAACACCGATGAAGATTCAGGCGTCTGTGCGTTTTCCGGTGAAGAGGTTGATGGAGGTGGACGGAGGAGGAAGGGGGAGAAAGAAGAAGATAGGAGGATTCTGGGTAAAAAATTTGCTCCGGCGGGGTGTTGCGGTGGCCATAGGGCGTTAGGGTGGCCGGCGGTGGGAGTTCAGGGCGTCTGCATGCCCGACAGTGGGGTCCCGGTGAGGCTCAGGTGAGGGTTTGTGGAGAGGACAAGTGGCAGGGTGAGGGTTGCATGTGGGGCGCGTGGCAGAAAGGGAGAGAGAGAGTGTGGGACGTGTGGCAGAATGTGGTGAGTTCTGAGAATTGAGGTGGGGTCCTCTGAGTGAAAAACGTGGCGCACTATATTCCTGACATGTGGCATCTGCTGGACAAAAAAAACTGAAAACGGACTGCAATTGATATTGGGCCTCCAAAACCTATATTGGGCCCACGAAAAAAGACCAATAAACCCAAAAAAAAGTCTGAATTAAGATGATTAAATCCACTTAAAACCTAATCAAAGATTTAAACTACTTAACTAATGGTTAAACCTAATTAATGAAAATGATTAAACTACAATTAAATCTAAATGACACTTAAACTAACCTAATTAAATCTAACAGACTCAATTAAACCTAACTAATGTTAAACCCTAATTAAACTAATTAAATCCTAATAAAAGAAATTAATATCTAATTAACCTATATTAAACTAAAATCAACATCTATTAACATTCTATTTAACCTCTAATAAAATCTATACCATTTATTTAAAACTATTAAATCCTATATTAAACCTAATAAAAGGAATATCTAACAAAAGATTAAATCTTTATTAAAATAAACTCTATTTATTTCTATTATCCAAAAACTATTATATTCTAAAAGAAAATCATTATAAAATCTATTTAAAACAATTTAAATTCTAAAAAAGACTTAAAGCTATTTAAAAATGTTAGGAAAATCTATTTAAATCCTAAAAAATCTAAAAAGCCTATTTAAAATCTACAAAGGCTATTAAATCCTAAAAAAAAGCAGACAAATGCAAATGACCAACATAAAAGATAGTGCGAGACCAGATCGAAGCAAACAGTAAACCCTCGGGTATCAGAATATCCCAAAAACCACCATGCAATCTGAAAATACCGAGAAGCGCACAATTTCCCAAAAATAAAACCCTGATGATCTAGACTGGATCTGAAATATCCGGTAGATGAAAACCAAGATGTAACCCTGACATCCTATGTCTATACACAAGTGTCATGCATCTGATATGCGAATATGAATTTAAACCACGAGTCAGATAGGAGAACCGGTTGGTCAAATTTTAGGGTGCAACAGTATAGATGGTTTGTTGCGCATTTGTCGAGGACAAATTTTTTCAAAGAAAATCCAAATGGACTAAGGTGGTCTCAAAGGCTCATGGCTCTGACTCAGACCGATGTACAATGGTATGATCCCGCTTATGACAAAAGAGTGATCATCGACAGTTATGGTTCATTCCTCAATGTACCTCTTCTCAGTGTACATGGAGGAATCAATTATAACCATATCCTTGCTAGACGTCAGTTTGGGTTTCCCATGAAGGAGAAGCCTATCAATGTCCTGTTGAGAGGTTTCTTCTACCTCAACGCAGAAGCTAGTATGAGATTTAGGGATATCCTCGCAGATGCTTGGAAAGCCATCCACAAGAACACCAAGATTGATCTAGGGAAGAAGAACTGTATAGCATTTGAGCCTTTCATGCAATGGGTCCGTGCTAGAGCCCGTGATCTCAAGATGCCTTATCTCCCAGAGAGACCTTTGTAGATTATTGTCGCTTCTTGCTCTATCATTCCTATTGAGAAAATAGAGGAATACTAGGAAACTTTGGCTAAATTGAAGCTTGAGCGAGATACTTGGGAGGACAAATACCATTTCATTCATTCTGAGTAGATGAAGATGAAAAGACAGCTGAAGGAGAAGGACGATTTGATTGAGTTACTTGAAAGGAGAGTTATTGACAGGTACGTGGCATAAGAGAAATTATTTTTCTCTAGTGTTCAGCCCGTGCCTAGTACCCATGAGTACTCTAACACCCCACCTACATCTGGTGCTTGGAAGGGAATCGTCGACAAGCTAGTATTGGAGAATGCAGAATTGAAAAGACAGAAAAGGGTGCGCAGATAAGACCTTTCTAGCTAGACTCCATAAAGACTCTAGGGCCTAGTCTATTTCCTTTTCTATTTTTAGTCTCTTGAGTTATACTTTAAAGTTGTAATTTTTTCCAATATTAATGAAGAACAGTTTTGTGCCAAAAAGTGTTCCTTTTGCAAATCAATCTTTTGAGTTTCTTAAAACCAATTGCATTGCATATCATTGTTTTTGTTAACACTCAAAGGATCCCTAACTTTTTTGAAGACATCGTAATGGACTCAAGAACGAAAACGACTTCTAAATGCATATTCAGAAGCCTAAAGTTGGACAATCTGAGAATACTAGGAGGCCTAGTGGAAGATTCTTTGTCGTTCAACAACAAGTATGGGAAACTTCTACCTCTACTGGAGCTCCAAGTAGATGAGTAGATGTTAATGGCGCTCATTCAATTCTACGACCCCATTTACCAGTTCTTCATGTTTCTAGACTACCAGTTGCTACTAACGTTGAAAGAGTATTCTACTTTGATGGGATTACGTGTCACTCCTCAACCGTTCTCTGGGAGAGAAAGAAGACCAAATAGGAGAGTCTTGGTTGAAGACTTACGCCTAGAATCATCTTACCTTCAAACTCATTTGGATGTCAAAGATGGATTCTCTAGTTTGCAAGCGAGACCCTTGATGGAAAGAGCTGAGACTCACGCTGATAAGAAAGACACATAAATCTTCGAGGCTATCTTGACCTTATTGATTTATGAACTCCTTATGTTCCCAAGTGCCAATGAGTTTATAGACTTGAATGCCATCAACTTATATCTGATCAGGAACCCTGTTCCCACCCAGCTAGCTAACGCATACTTCTCCGTTCATCTAAAGAACTCCCATGGAGAAGGCCAGATTGCTTGCTGTACCGCTCCCCTTCACAAGTGGTTTATTTCTCACTTGCCCTGGAAGGAATCCCTATGGAATCTAAAGGATAATATTGCATGGACAAAAAATATTTTATTGCTCCGACAATATGATATCTATTGGTAAGATCCCATGTATGAGGGGGTTACCATGATTCACAACTGTGGGGATTTCCCTAATGTGCCTCTTCTTGGAACAAAATGATGCATTAGTTACAACCCCATCCTAGCTCGCAGTTAGCTAGGGTATCCTGCAGAGGAAGATCCTGATCTAGTCCTTTTAGAAAGATGCTTTCTCGAAGAAGGGAGAAACCCAAATCTCAAACCACGAATTGAGTATGCTTGGCGTCACCTTAATACCCAAGGGATGACTACTCTAGGGCATCCTAACTGTACTATTTCAAAGGCGTACCTTCTTTGGTCTAGAGAAATAGCCTTAAAGATATCATACACTTGCTTCGAATCTACTCCAACAACTACTAAAGAACCCTTATCTATGGAAGAATGGAAGGATGCTTTAGTCAAAGCCGAAAAGGAGAAGAAGATGTGGGAGGATAAACACTTCACGATTGTTCAAGAGAACGAAGAACTCTGGAAGCTACTCCGTCAGAACCAGAAAGAAGAAATCGCAAGAAAGATGAAGCTTCAAGAAGGGGAAGGATATTCTTGTTAGAAAGATTAGGTCTCTCAGTTTCAATCTTGTAATCTATGTCCATACGTGGGCTTTGGATGTGTGTTTCTGTTCCTGTAAAACATTCATTTGTTAATGAAAAATTACCTTTGCTTTTCTCTTTCCTCTATTATTGATGTTTGTAAACATAATTTTGGATTTATTTGAATGTTAGCATTGCATTTCCATGTCACGAGCATTTGCATATGCATTCTCCTATTCTGTGGCTTATTCTGTGCTATTTGCCTCTAGTTGGTCACGCTGAATCCTCCACATCTTTACAATACAAGAGCTCAAGCCCAAAGGAGAATAGCTGAGTAAGAGCAAGAGTTTGACAAAGTCAACAATGAATTGGATGACATACGAGGCAGTATGGGCCAAATGATGGAGATGTTGTAAGTAATATGTGCAAAGATAGACATTCAGCATACCTTAGTTTCTGAGATCAATGCTACCATGGTAGAACCAACACCAGTTGTAACTATTGCCACCAATGATCCACTTTTTGGACCACTGTTTAACTTTGTATCACCACCAATCACCGTGAAGACTACTCAGTAGTCTGTTCCTTTGAATGATGATTTACCTCATGTTAACCCTATTTACACTCTAGCTGCCGTGCAAACACAAGCACATCCATACTTCAACAACTAAGATCAGGTTTTCGATAACCATGACTAGTCGGAAGAAGGAGATGAGTGTCATGAGAAGATGAGAGAAGACTTCGAAACTATGGCGAGAAAAATCAGGGCTATGGAAGGTAATAACATATTTGGGGCTGATGCGAGAGACATGTGTTTGGTTTCTAGATTAGTGATTCCTTCAAAATTCAAAATTCCAATCTTTGAAACATATGAAGGTACTTCTTGTCCCAGGACCCACTTAATCATGTACTATAGGAAAATGGTGGCCTATGTGGAAAATAATAAGTTGATGATCCACTATTTTCAAGACAGTCTCAAAGGCGCTTCAGCTAAGTGGAACTTGAGTTTGGACCAATCAAGAATTCATAATTTTCAGGACTTGTCTGATGCTTTCATCAAGCATTATAAATACAACATGGACTTAGCACCAGACGGGAAATAGTTATTAAGTATGGCCCAAAAAAGTTCTGAATCCTTCAAGGAGTATGCCTAACGTTAGAGGGAAACTGCCTCCCAAATGGAGCCCCCTCTGGCTGAAAAAGAACTAGCTGATTGGTTCGTAGACATGGTCAGGCCAAAATTCTACAAGAGGATGATTAACAGTGTGAGCGCTAATTTCTCCGACATTGTAGTTGTGGGAGTAAAAGTGGAGTTGGGATTGAAAAATGGAAAAATGACAAGTATCGCTGGCAGTTCGAATAGAGGCGTCACTAAAAAGTCCTTCGGAAGTGTTCATAAGAAGAAGGAAGGAGAGACCAATGCCATTTCTATAGAAAGAAGGGGTCAGACCAGAAAACCTTAGCGTCAACAACAATTTCGACAACCACCATCATACCCTGTGCGATACACTCAGCAACCCTATGTGGCGGCTGTAACGCCTACCTTTCACAATCTAACTCTAGTTTTCCAGTCAAATCAACCACCATCCGCATATCAAGAAGGCTACCAGCAGGTGCCCACCACCTCCGCCTATCAACGACAACAACCTAGAGCTCTAATCCCCATTCAGAATGTAAAAAATAGTGGACCAGGAGGAAGACCTCCTATTCCTCCAATTCTAATGAGCTACACCGAATTATACCCATACATGGTACAACAAGGTCTTATTACCACTAAAAAGATGGGACCTCCACCAAATCCCCTTCCACCATTCTATAATCCTAACGCCCGATGTGCGTTTCAGGAAGGAGGAGTTGGACATGATCTAGAAGGATGCTTTGCTTTGAAGCATATTGTCCGAGAACTAATGGAGAAAAAGATTCTGTCCTTTGGGGACTGCCAATCCAATGTCAAAGGCAGCCCATTGCCTAACCATGGAAGCATCAATGCAGTCAAAGACATGTGTGAAATGGTAATTTTTAATGTTACATCAATCAAAACACTGCTCCAGGATCTCCATAGAAGATTGGTTGAAGCCGGTATGATTGAGAGTACCCATTCGAAATGTGAGGAATGTGCTGAGAATTTCAAGTGTTGCAATCTAGTCCAAGAAGACATCCAGAGATTGATGAATGCTAGAGGGGACTGAAAAAATCCCCATATTCAATCTTCTAAATATCAGCTCAATAGATTCAACACTCAAACCAGAGTTTAATGTTGAAAAACCTTCCAAATCAGCGGCTAGTCAGCCAAAGCCGGTCAATGCTTAGAAACCCAAACAATTCTTTTTCAAGAATACCAAGGCAGTACCTTAGAAATATGATGACACGTGGAGAAATTAGAGATCTGGTAAAGAAGTTCATAATGAAAAGACGAAGAGTAAACATGAAGAAGTCTCTAATATTTCTCGTACAAGAAAAATGACTCGAACCGGTCGAATCTACCAACCTAAGGTACATATGATCCCTCTCAAGGAAATTGTACCTGTGGAACCTGTAAATAGCCAAGAAGTGCCAAATGAAGAAAACGAAGAATTTTTAAGGATCATCAAAAGAAGCGACTACAAAATCATAGATCAGCTACATCAGACTCCTTCAAAAATCTCTATCATGTCTCTCCTTTTAATTTCTCTCGCCCATAGGTCTGAATTACAAAAACTACTGGCACAGGACCATGTAACCAAGGATATAACAATCGGTCAATTTAATTCAGTGATTGCCAATATCACTGCATGTAATACCTTGAGTTTCAACAATAACGAATTACTTGCCGAAGGTCGTAAGCACAATCGTGCTTTACATGTTTCAGTAAAGTGCCAAGAAGACACTCTAGAAAGGGTTTTGGTGGACACTGGTTCCTCTCTGAATGTGTTTCCTAAGAGGAAGCTGGCTAAATTGGCATATAAATGGCCTGACATGAGGCCCGCCTCTTTGATTGTCAATGCTTTTGACGGTTCCACAAGAACGGTAATAGGAGAAATGGATTTACCTGTTATGGTTGGACCTCACACATTTGACATTACCTTCCAAGTGATAGATATCAATCCCATATATAGTTCTTTGTTGGGAAGACTATGGATCCATACTCCTGGCGCAGTAACCTCTACTCTTCACCCAAAGATGAAATTTGTAGTGGATAACAAACTGGTGTTTGTCTATGGAGAAGAGGATCTAATGGTGAGAAATTTATCATCATTCCGGTACATTGAAGCTGATGAAGACGCTTTGGAAACCTCTTTCCAGGCCTTAGAAATAGCTAATGCCATGTTGATCGGAGAAGCTAAGGTTGAGAATAGTCTATCTTTTGCATCGGTTACAAGATGGGGGGAGGTCATTAAAGTGGAAGCAAGAGCAAAGACGAACTGCCAAGGGTTGGGTTATAAACTAACTCATGACAAGACTCAAGAGTTTGCCAAAAGACGACCGAAGACCACCAACGGAGTGTTCATCAGTAGAGGCATCTAAATCAACGCCGTTGAGGAGGATTTTGAAGATGACTATGTTGATCAATTAGTATATCATGATAGGGCCGCTCTAAGAAATTGGGAGGTTGTTGAGATTCCTATCATCTTTCCTGTGACAAAGTAATTTGCTTGTTTTGTTTTGTAGTTTCCTTCAAAAAGTTTCCATAACCATGCTTGAGGTTATCAGATTATTTTATGTGGGCCCCATGCTTTCAAATTATTATAATCAATGAAGATTTTTTTGTTAAAACCCTCATTTGATTGTTTACTTTTTTTTGCTTTTACTTTTAAAGAAAATGGCATTTCTTTTGACAACTAGCAAACATATATTCCCTTTGTTGTGTGCATTTGCCTTTGTGTGATTTAATAAATCAAGTTATTCCGAATATGCAGAGAAAATACAAAGCCCGTTGAATCCAATGACTATGTTTTCCTCTTGACATTGATTCACCCATATATCAAGCTGAAGACGAAAACGATGAAGATTTTGAGATTTCAGATGAGTTGGAAAAAATGTCTGAGTACGAGTACATGGACCTTCAACCTCACCAAGAACAAGTCGATGTATTAATCTTGGCACCGATGAAGATAGAAAAGAAGTCAAGATTGGGACAACGCTTGGGGAAGAGGTCAAGCAGATACTAGTGAAGCTTCTAGAAGAGTATGTTGATGTATTTGCTTTGTCATATCAAGATAAGCCTGGTTTGGATATGTCCATAGTTATTCACAAGTTACCTCTCCAACTCGAGTGTCCACCTGTCAAATAGAAGCTCAGAAGGACCCGACCCGACAAGGCTCTCAAGATCAGAGATGAGGTCAAAAAAGAGATAGATGCAGGTTGCTTGGCAGTGTCAAAATACCCAAAATGGGTGGCCAACATTGTGCCCGTGCCAAAGAAGAATGGAAAAGTAAGAATGTGTGTAGACTACAGGGATCTGAACAAAGCCAGTCCAAAGGATGACTCCCCTCTGCCGCATATTGATACCTTGGTGGATAACACCACTAGGTTTACCATTTTCTCTTTCATGGATGGTTTCTCAGGATACAATCATATAAGAATGGATCCCGAGGACATGGAGAAGACCATGTTCATCACACCCTGGGGCACTTATTGTTATAAAGTCATGCCTTTTGGTTTAAGGGACGCAGGAGCCACTTACTAGAGAGCTATGGTCACATTATTCCACAACATGATGCACAAATAAATTTAGGTGTATGTCGATGATATAATATCCAAATCTCAAAGTGAAGAGGACCATCTAGATCACCTGTTGAAGCTACTTGTAAGGCTCGGGAAATACTAGTTGAGGCTAAACCCTGCAAAGTGTACTTTTGGAGTAAAATCTAGAAAATTACTCGGCTTTATCGTCAGTCAGCACCGGATAGAGGTAGACTCTGACAAAGTGTGAGCTATCCAGGAGATACCTGCTCCAAAGACAAAAAACCAAGTTAGAGGTTTCCTTGGGAGAATAAACTACATCTTCAGATTCATCTCCAATATGACTCCAACTTGTGAGCTGATCTTCAAGTTTTTACGAAAAGATCAAACGGTTGTTTATAATGAAGACTATCAACAAGCCTTCAAAAAAAAAATAAAAGGTTATCTCCAAGAACCTCCAATCTTGATTCCTCCTGTACCTAGAAAACCTATCTTCATGTACATGACTGTGCTTGAGGGATCAATGGGCTGTGTATTGGGACAATATGATGAGTCCGGACAAAAAGAACACGCCATCTACTATCTTAGTAAGAAATTCGCCAATTGTGAAATTTGTTACTCACTCTTGGAGAAGACTTATTGTTCTTTGACTTGGGCCGCCAGATGTCTGAGGCAATACATGATATGTCATACAACTTTGTTGATTACCAAGATGGATCCAATAAAGTATATTTTTGAGAAACTTGCTCAAACAGGAAGGCTCATCCGTTGGCATATGCTCTTGTTAGAGTATGATATCAAGTATGTTACCCAAAAGTCCATCAAAGGTAGCATCTTATCAGATTACCTCGCTGATCATCCAGTAGAAGATTATGAGCCTCTCGAGTTTGACTTCCCAAATTAAGACATTATGCTAATCAAGAAATCACGACATGGTCCTACTTAGGTGTGTCGATAGACGAGAAGCGGACTTGCTGATTCAAGACATCCACGAAGGAACATTTGGCACCCATGCCAACGGTTATGCTATGACCAAAAGGATTCTAAGAGCTGGATACAATTGGTTAACTATGGAACCTTATTGCATCCAATATGCCAGGAAATGTCATAAATGCCAAATTTACGTGGATAAGGTCCATGTATCTCCAACGTTGTTGAATGTTTTATCATCGTTGCGGACTTTCTCTATGTGGGGCATTGACATGATTGAGGAAATTGAGCCAAAGGCTTCCAATGGACACCGTTTCATCCTTGTTGCCATTGACTATTTCACGAAGTGGGTTGAAGCTGCATCCTACGCCAACGTGACCAGACAAGTGGTTGCCCGATTCATCAAGAAGGAGATTATCTTTCGATACAGAATTCCTAGATGTATTATCAAATATAATTGAACCAATTTGAACAACAAGACTATGAAAGAGCTTTGTGATAATTTCAAAATTGAGCATCACAACTCTTCTCCTTATCGACAAAAGATGAATGAAGCTAAAGCCGCGAACAAGAACATTAAGAAGATCGTGCAGAAAATGGTTTTGACCTATAAATATTTCCACGAGATGTTACCGTTTTCTTTACACGGGTACATAACATCTTCTCGCACTTCAACAGGGGCTACCCCCTTTACCTTAGTATATGGAATGGATGCAGTCCTTCCCACTGAAGTAGAGATATCTTCTCTGAGAGTCCTGATGGAAGATGAATTAGAAGAAGTTGAATGGGTCAGAGAAAGGTCCGATCAGTTGAATCTCATCGACGAAAAACGAATGACTGCCATGTGCCACGACCAGCTATACCAGAAAAGGGTCAAAAGAGCCTTTGACAAGAAAGTCTGTGTTCGAGAATTCTAAGAAGGAGAACTTGTACTCAGGAAGATATTGCCAACTCATAAAGACTCACGTGGAATGTGGATGCCCAACTATGATAGTCCATTTTTTGTGAAGACAGCCTTCTCCAGTGGTTTGCTCATCCTCATAACAATAGATGGGGAATAACTCGCTCATCCTGTGAACTCTGATGCAGTCAGAAAATATTATACTTAAAAACCCGATAAGTCAAAAATCTAAAAAGGCAACTTAGGCAAGAATGGGTATCCCGGTGGACCATAACCTATGAAGGAGATCCAGGCAAAAATTAGGGATAAATAAAAAGAAAAGAGAAAGCTCGCTAAGTCAAAAACCCGCAAGGGCGGCTTAGGCAAAAATGAGCGTCCCGGTGAGTCGAAAATTCGAAAGGGCGATTCATGCAAAAGTTAGGGACAAAAATAATTTCGCTGCATCAGAGGTTGTTACCACTGCAAAGATTACTAAAGAAATCCACTTCCACTACTCTTGTCAGAGGCGAAGATCTGGAGAACTCTCGGTCATTAGGGCAGGATATTCATTGGATTTGATGTACCTTTTCCATTTATGCCATTTTTAAATTGTGAATATTCCATGGATCTTTTCCTTTAGCAAGATGCCATTCTTGAAATAAAATTAGTTTGAACCATTCGAATATTTGTGATCTACTGTGTTCTTTACTTTTCATTGTTATGCAAAACATCATTTATTTGTTAATAATGATTTTTGAAAGCAAATTTTGAATCAAAAACGAATTTTAAAATAGAGCAAGTATTTACTTTGGTTTATGAGTGATTTCATTTGAAATTAATTTACTTCCCAAAAAGTCTGAAAGCAGCCAAAGTCTTGGTATTGCCACCTCAAGTAACGCTGGCCCCACTAAAGGATAATTTCTCTAATGCCCCTCACCTGATGGAAGTTTTGAAGACCCATCCTCAAAGTAGGAAATTTGACTCTCCCAATGAGATTTGTGATGTTAGCTGGCTTGCCTAAGCCCGTACTGATCCCCGATAAGATTATCAAGGACAACATGGTTCTCTGGATTCAATGTGACACTTGTTAGAGTCGGTCCTTACACGTCTTTGAGCATTTGCATCATATCATAGCATTCACATTTAGCATATCTTTTTGGGTTGCATTTGCTTGGTTGTTGTTTTTGCTGCTAAGTCATGTTGTAAATGGAAATCTTTCGTTTCCGTTGTGGTTGTCCTCCACCTTTGTCTCCCGCAGAGTCGCTTGGCTCCCCTTTCGAGATCTTTGGTTGTCACCAGATCTTTCTAGATCAGTTGTTACTGTCATCTTTTAACCTTTGGTCGTTACCAATTTTCCCATGTGGTCTAGTTGTTACTAGCCCCCCTGTTGTTTTGGCTTGTCTAATTGCCTCCAGATTCCCTTGTGAAGTCTAATTGTAACTAACAATTTTGAATAGAGAATCCAATTGTCATAGAGGCTTGTTGTTTGATAGTTACCGATATTACCTGGTGAGTTTAGTTGTTACTAGTCTCTCAAATCATTTTTCTATTTGGTGGTCGCCAACCTTTTCCCCACGAAGTTTAGTTGTCGCTAACTCCGTTGAAGTATAGTAATGTTTTGACTGGCTTTGTGTAAATCCAATTGTTATTGGTACTGCCGATTTGGTCGTCACTATATCTGCTTTGAAATTCTAGTAATATTTTGACTGGCATTGCCTAAAACCCAATTGTTATTGGTATTGCTGATTTGGTCGTCACCATATCTGCTTTGAAAATTCGATAATGTTTTGACTGGAATTGTTTAAAATACAATTGTTATTGGTACTGCCGATTTGGTCGTCACCATATCTGCTTTGAAAATCTGGTAATGTTTTGAATGGCATTGTTTAAGATCCAATTGTTTTTGTTATCGTTGATTTGTTCATTACCATATCCACTTTGAAAGTCTAGTAGTTACTGGCATTGCTTAAACCCATTTGTTATTGATATCATCAGTTTGGTTGTCACCAGTCCGTTGGGCCCAGTCGTCACTAGCATCATCAAAAGTCCAATTGTTATTGGCAATGTTCGTACAACCCTTATCTTAGGATGGTTGGTTATTACCAGCATCCCCTGTGTATCCTAGGATGTTTGGTTGTTACCAACATCTTCGGTCGTTTCCTGAAGATCCCATTTGAACTCTTCGATGTAAGAAAATTCTCCGTTTGTGTTTTCCCCAATGGAGATTTTGTTCCTTCCTGGTTTTTCCCCGATGGAGATTTTTTTCCCCATTAGAGATTTTGTTTCTTTATGGATTTCCCTGGTGGAGTCTTGTGTTCTTCCGTCTTTCCTCAGTAGAGTTGATTTCTGCCCCTGCCGGAAGATTCTATCCTCTAGAGTGTTACACTGTTCATGTTTGGACCTCGTGCCTGATCACTTTAAATTTCCCCATTTTGTTTCATCTTCCCCGGTATTGTTGACTTTCCCCAGTGAATGGTTATTCATTGTGTTGGCTTTCTTCTGTTTGCTTGCATGTTTGTCTGCATCTTGCATTTGTGCATATCTCATCATGAAGCATTATTGTAGAATTCATATCATGTCATCACTTTCTTGGTTTTGTCGCCCTTAGCATATCATTGCATCTAAGGGACAAAATTTTCGGTTTGCTATATATAAATACATTTCACCATGATTCTATGGAGATTGTCATCTCTCGTACCATCTGGTAAAGGTATTTAAATAGGGGAAACTGTAATACCCCAAATTTTAACCCCTAGATTCCATTTTCATTGTAGGAGCATCAAGTATTGTTTCCTAACCCTAACCTTGTTTTAAGTTTGTTGTTGTTGAAGTTCATCTAAATTAGGGTTTTGCACCTGTGAAATCAAGAGGATTATTATTTGATCAGTCAATGTTTTGGACTGACCATCACCAAATCAAAGTTTCCTCTACATTCAAGGAGCTTATGTTCAACAAGAATCAAGTTTTAATTGATCTCATTGCAAGTCATTGAAGCCCAATTTCATCTGTCCCCAAATTAGGGTTTTGTCAGGAAAAGTCTATTGTACCTTTGAATTTGATCCAAGCATGATCCCAAGCCTTGGGACATGATTCAACATGTTCATATACCTCATATAATCTTACTCATGATGTTTGAGAAGCATGATCCCAACCCTTTGACTTTTAGGGTTTTCAGTTCAAATTGAAGCATCCAAGAAAATTTTCATCAAAATATGTTCAATCCATAAGTTTTATCATGAGGAAATCAACATTTGAGAGGTTTCTGGCAAAAGAAGAAAACTTGGACAAACTTAGAATTTTTTTAAGTGTGGAAAAACCCTAGTTTTGGTGCCAACTTTAAAAGGCAATAACTTCTAATCAATACATCCATTTTGTGAGTTCCAAATGTCAATTCGAAGATATCCTTATCTACTACAAAAGTGCTCTAGTGACCTATGAACAAAAGATGCTTGGAGTTTGAGTTATGAAGCTTCAAAGTTGAGAAGAATTTTAAAACACTTAGAAATATTTCAAGACAACTTTGTTACTCCAATTTTCAGTCAACTTCAAGGCTAGTTTTCACCATGATCCCTTAATTCAAGAAATTATCAAAACATGAAAGTTTTATGGCATGTTTAAGGCTTTAAAAAAAGTACAAGAACTCCTTCATAGAATTTGTGAGCTAGGAGTTTCGAAGAAAAGAAGTTGAGGTCCAAGAACTTGAAATTCAAGATTTCTACTTGACATGACATGATGCAAAACCAATATTTTGTTGCAAATCTTGGTGATTTGAGTTTTCTAATTGCAACATCTCTTTTGATCATAGTATTGCAAGAAATTTCAAGTGATTGCACAAGGTTTTGAGGCATAAACCAAGAGGTTATTCCATTTATGGCATAAAGGGAACACTTCCATTTTTGAAAAGCATGGTCTCTCCACCATTTCAGTATAGAGCAACTCCCTCAGCCTCCCAAGTACATGTTTATTTGTAGAAGCATGCTCAAAGTTCAACCACCTTGTACTTTCTTGCTTGAACCATATAAAAATCCTCATCACAAACTCTTTGGAATCCAAATGGATAGTTGGCAAGAAGTTGGATTCTAAACACACTTCAAACTCTTCACTCTCCCTATAAATACCAGTTAAAACTTCAGTGCAAAAGGGGGAAAAGAAACCTGAGAAACCACACCAAAACACTTGTGTATTTGTGTAGCAAAATGCTCTTGCCAAAACACCACAGTTTTGCAAAAACTCTAACCAAACACATTCCACTCGTGCCAAACATGAACAAACACCATAAATCATCTCTAAACCATCCATAGACCTTATTCAATCCATTTGATAGATTCTATATCAAGCCCAACACACTGTTCCATTTCAACCTCCATTGTTGCAAGAAGGATCGTGTTCTGTGCTCTAGTCCATTTCTCACTATACCAACCATCCAAACAAGTTCTAAAGTGCTTAGGGAAGCTAAAGAAGTTGTTATCTTGTATTTGCAGTAGCTGAAAAGAAGCCTTGGACTTTCTCCAAGAGGTAAGGAATTCTGAGCTTCAAACTCTCATATTTATGCTTTGATTTTTTGTTATTTGAATAGCAAAAATGTAGTATGTGGGGTGCCTTGTATTTCTGAATAAATGCATGCCTTGTTTGGTTTGAATAAAACATGTTGTAACATGTTGAACTTGTATGATGCTACACTATTGTGGAGTGATTTGTGAGTTGCTCAATCACTTTTAGGACAAGAAATTGTTATGACCTTGATCCTTGTGGAAAATGCTCCAACTTTGATCTTTACATCAGTTGAAATGATTGAGAAACGAGAGAGATATGACGAAGGAAGTTTTGGCCATGAAGGATGTTTCTAGGGCACGAGCAAGAGAAAGAAAGCTGAGGAAAATGAAGTTGTGGTGGAGATGACTGGGTATGACATGGCACTTATTTGGTTGTGTTAAGGTGTCTCTACTTTAAAATGATTTCGAAGCATATACATATTGGATGAGGATGTAGCATCGCTGGTCAAGGAGGAGAGTTTGTGAGCGAATGTTTTTGGGTTCGATCCCCCCAGACCTTTTGATTTTTGTCCCTTTTTAATCATTGGTTTCTTATTTTATTACATGTTTACATTCAATGCTCACAATGCATGCGCAGACCAGATGGCTAAGATTTTGGGTAGTAACCCTAGTTGCGTGGGTTCAAGTCCCTTGGAGTGCACTTCCTTTATTTTTAATACCTAATTTTCATGTTTTTCTTCACAAATTGATTTCATCATAACTTCCTTGATTTTTATCATTTTTGCCCAATTCTTTTTGCTAAATGATCATGAGAATGTTATTTTCTATCCATATCTAGAAAATTACAAAAAGAATTATTTTTCTTGCCCTTGTGCATGTTCAAAGTTTATGACTTTTTAGGTTTTCTTAGCCTTTCCTTTGATCTTTGTGATAAGTAATGATTTGACTTATACATGATCCTCTGTGTGTTCCTTGCTTAAATATTCTTATGATTTATGCATGTCAATCTTGATCCTTTGATCTTTGTTATAAGTAATGTTTTGACTTATACATGACACTTACCTTGACTTCTATCCATGCTTAAATATTCTTATGATTTATGCATGTTGATTTTTGAACTTTGTTATAAGTAATGTTTTTACTTATGCGTGATTCACTTATGCTTGTGATGTTTGGTCTTGTATGAACCTCATCTCATCCCCGTTTAGATGTTGTTACATCTATGTTTACCTTTTGTTGTAACCATTTGGTTTGATTCTAAATATTTATGATAAATACTTGGATGTAACCTTGTTATTATCTTTGCTTGATGTTGCTACATGCTTGGATTTACTTTCTTGGTTGTTACCACGTTATTATATTTTCATCATGTTTGAATGAATGTGTATGCATGCTTAAGATTATTTTCCCCAAGTGATGTAGCTTGTTAGCTCTCATCCTCAATGTTGCACCCTAAAATTTGCTCAACCTACTTCACTTGGTTTATGTTTCAATTGCATTGTCATTTGCATAAAAAGTCATGTACATAGTTTAATTCATCTGCATAGCATAGCATAGCAAATCATCCAACAAGGGACCAAGTACTATTCTTATCTCTATGAGCCTATCAAGAGGTTCCTATTCAAATTCAAGCCTATCCAAGTCATCAGAAAGAAATTGAAATCTAAGAAGTCAGTGGGTCAAGCAGTGGATCTCTCTCCTATCTTGAGTGTAGTTGAAGATCATCAAAGAAGTTGTGAGCTGTGAATTGAGCATGGAGAGTATATAGACATCATATAGGACCTATAAGGCCATTTTGAAAGTGAGATAAGTCATTGATGTGATCACAAGAGCTGCAGTTGAAGACAGTCAACTAGGGTTTCATCTGGGTCAACCCTGGGTCAACCCTAGGTCAAATGCTTGATTGAAAGGCATCAAGGCCTATTTGAAAGATGTGGGGTTCATCATTTGACATGTAGATATGGATGTGGTGTTGTGCCAAGGAGAAATCAAGAGACATCAAGAAGAAGAGGAGTTTCTAAATTAGGGTTTCTGTGTAAAATCCCCTAATTTAGGTCAAACTTCCAAGCAAGATAATTCAAAATGCAAGCTTCAAATGGATCCTTGGACAAAATGAAACTTGTATAGGATCTCAAGACCTTTAATTTGAGTTGTGGAAGACATCAAGGATATTTATAGAACTCAAGTTATGGTCCTTGCAAGTTACAGGTCATCAGAGGCATCTGAAATTTTGTCTGTGAAAGTTACTTGTCTTCCAAGCAACTTTTACCCCTCAAGGAGCTTTCAAATGGATTTCTGTCCAACATGAAAGTTGTTCCTCATGATCTTATATTTCTAGAAAGGTATGGTATGCCTTCATCTGATTTGTGGAACTCTAGTTATGACCTTGGAAAGCAAAGGGTATTTTGGTCATTTGAGAATTACAGGTCATTTCAAGCATATGCCTAAAACTCATACAAGGAAGCTTCAAATGAAACACTTCACAACATAAAAGTTGTTCCAAATGACATTTTGAGTCTAGAAAAGTGGTCATGGAAGTTGGAAAATGCTCATAGCTCAAGGTTGCAAATTTGGTCCATTAAAGGTGAATTTAATGAATAAAAGTGACTTAAAAAATGAGATTTTTCATAACATGTCCAAATGGGATGAAATTATAGGTCATTTTGATTGGAAATGATGTTTTGAGAACATTGGCAATAGTGGATTTTTGAGTTTAGTTCAAAGTTTGAGAGTTATCATGGCTTGCTTATGATTAAAGTAACACATGCCAAAACACAAGGGATTGGTGTACAAGAAGCTTCCAGCAATTTCTAGATGTTTCCATGGGCATCCATATAAGCCCTAGAGCTCCTTCAATGCAGGGTTGCACTTCATTTTGATCCAAATCACATAGTTTCATTCTCTCTTGCATTTTTGCAAATTCATCCAAATTCTATCAATTCTTCATCATTCTGCAAAGTTCTTGATCCTATCATACTCCATATTCATCATAGATCACATTGCAAGAAAGATCCAAGTGTATTGGTGCAAGAATCGTGTTTTGCAAGTTCATCATTCAAATTGCAAAAAGAATTGGTTACACGAATCCAAAGCCTTTGAGCAAGCACAAGTGCATACAGAACCAAGATCCATAGCCATTGATCAAGTCTAGAGCATTGCTAGCTGTGAATCCAAGGATCTCACCATCTGTTTTCAGTTTTGCACCAGGTTAGTGATCTCTTCGAATTAGCTTGATTTAGTTAGCATGATGTAGATTGGTTAGGATAAGAATGACCTAGGTAGTTAGATGAATAATTTTGGAGATTTTGACTGAATTTGGTGGAGGTTGATATGTGAGCACACCAACTGTTTGGATCTAGAACTAGAAGAATAAGAGGTTTTAATTCATATGGTTTAGCTTAGGTTAATCAGTGATGCATGGTGAGTATTTTGATGGCAAGAAATTGGAGAAAGAAGAAGTTGGAAGTTTGAGTATCCATGGAAGTGTACCATCGGGTTTCTTGATTCAGTTGGTTTCAGTGAGAATTATTAGCATGGTTGTATTCTGCTCGAGAAATAGAGCATCTTTGCTTTTTATGGATTTGAATTTCATGGAGAAACGAAGCTATACGAGTGTGTTGAAGTCTGGTTCATGCAAGCTCGTTCATGGCATTCATGGTAGAAACCCTAGGTCATTTGGAGAAGACGAGTTCAGAGGCGTTGGATCATTCACAGAATTTTGACCAAGACTCATATCCAAGGGCTCACATTTAATTGAGAAATGGAGGGAAGCTGAGTTTAATGAAACTCAGCGTTTCATTAATAGTCAGTTTGGGCCTTAATTGAATGATTTCCTTTTCACACCCCCACATCACCAGGCCCAACAAATTGAACTGAATCTCCCTGCTATTGGCACCGCGTGCGTTTTATTTTTCTGTTGATTTTCTGATTTAATTTTTTGTGTTGGTCTGGGCCTAATCATTTGCTATGCGCACCCCCGGATGCTGGGCCCATCTGGATAATACCCTAGGTGCATTAATTCTAACACCCCCTCTCCCTTTTCTTTTATTTTTATTTTCTTTTAATTTCTTCAAATTTAGAAATTGCATATTAAATTGAATTTTATTGATTTTTAAGTGGTTGTTTTTGCATCTTTTTTCTATTTCTGTTAAGAAAATTGTCATGTAATAAAATTAGCATTTCATTTTATTTTTGCATTTTTAGTATATTTTTCTTTTAAATGGGTCTTAAGTGATGTTTAGTTTAATACTTGATCTTGTTGATTTTAGTTTAACTAGATCCTTTTATATTTTGGACCTATTCTTTTTAGGGTACTTCACTTAGGACTTTAAATTTCATATGAGATTTAATTCATGATTTTAGGATTAAGTTTTAGATGGTTTGTTTAGGTGTGATTAGGGGAATCAAAATTAGGGTTTAGGTGTGACATAGGTGTGATAGATCATTTCTTTTAGGAGTTGTAGTTTGAATTTTGGGTATGGGACTATAGGGGTATTATGGGTAAGTAATAGATCCCTTAGAAAATGCTAGGAATTCCCCTATTATATTAATACTACTAGTATATTTCCTGCATTTGCTTGATTGTGTGGTGTGCCCTCTCTAGGGTTATTATTTGACTGTGTGGGGTATTGGGCCTGCTTGGGGTTTGGGTGTGAGCTGAAGACTTTGCTGATGAAGCCCATTGAAGACAAGGAATGAAGACCAATTTCCAGGGTTGATGAAGAGTATCTTGCTGGCAGCTGTTGAAGGTTATAGGATCTAGGAGCTAGGTAGAGCTTTAGAATAGCAATTTGATTCATAAACATGGAAGGTCTTGTTTGCCTCCATTCTTTCTCTATGATTCGAAGTCTCTTTTAAATATCTACCTCCTTCCTTTGGAAGGATTAGTGAATGTATTTAAAAGATAGAACTTTTGAGAGAAAACTGTCAGTATCATGTTAACAGTCAGTAGGCCACCCTTGGTAGGCAATTGACTGCTTAACATCCAATTCATCTTGTTGACTGCTGCTCATCTTGGAGAGTGAGACTTGAAGAAAAGCCAGTGAAAGATTGAAGATAGAAACCTTGCTTGAAGGCTTGAAGGTGAAGACTGATGCTTGCTTGAAGCCTGTAGATAGTTGAAGATGACTTGAAGACAGATGTTGATGAAGCCTGCTGCTTACTGTTTATTTTTGCTGTTTATAATCTTTGATGTATTGTTTGAATTTCTCTGACTGTATTGTATGCCATTTAATATGTTAGGTTGAAAGCGAATTTTGTTCGCTTTTGCCTGTTGTTTTCTAGGTTCGAGGTTGAGTGGGACTCCCTTGCCTCGCTTGTATTGTTGCATTCATTTATTTTACCGTTTTATTGTATCTGTTGTTTCTGCTTCCGTTTATCCCCATAGGATCTCTGTTTCTCTCTGCGCAAGAGAGGAGCATGATAGACATTAGGTCTTAACCCATGCATGATAACATTAGGTTAGTTTGATTCCCTTTTCAACTATAGGTTAGAGTTCTGTCTCTTCTTTCTCAAAACAAACAGAAAAACACAATAAGATTTCAAATCCAATAAAAAAAACACTT
The DNA here is from genome assembly GCA_963859935.3 of Lathyrus sativus. NCBI lineage: Eukaryota > Viridiplantae > Streptophyta > Magnoliopsida > Fabales > Fabaceae > Lathyrus > Lathyrus sativus. The sequence goes on along the minus strand of OZ012739.1, from coordinate 167,352,958 downwards.
CTTCCGTAAAAGAATGTGAACTCATCAAAACGTCATCTTTGTCCGCTTGGACCAGTAATTAGAAAAACCCTTTTTTAGAAGGAGATAAAAAACAATCAAGACAGACTTGTGTCGTACGTGGCCCGAACTACGTTTGCTCTGATCTTTCATGCTGTATGAAAGTACGTAGGCATAAGATGCGATATCCTAGCGAGCAACCTTCCCCTCCTTTCCCGTAGGTAGGCGAACTACGTTGACTCTGATTTCTCGTTCCAGACGGGAATACGTAGGCATAAAGTGCGACACTTTGCCGAGTCATTTTCTTTTCTTTTAACCCCTGACCTGTAGAGTAGATAGAATAACAATCCGTACCAGAAAACAAGCGTGGATCCCGTCGAGTACGACGGACGTGAGGGGTGCTAATACCTTCCCCTTGCGTAACTGACTCCCGAATCCAGGATTTGGTTGCGATGACCATTCCTTTCCCCGTTTTGCGGTAGGTTTACCTCGAGCGTTTCCTTTCCCCTCTTTAGGATAAATAACGCACGGTGGCGACTCTTCTGTTCAGCCGGCGCCGATTTTCGCAGTAGCGACAGCTGGCGACTCTGCTGGGGATCCAACGTCCCCTGGCTGCTAAGGACTGCGATAGTTCCTTATGGATTTGGGATCCAACGTCCCTTAAGCGAGTCAATCCTAGCGCTTGTTTTCCCGTCGAGGATTTTGTATGGATTTATATTTCTGTCATTTACTCTCAGCATTATATTATTGTTATTATTGCTATATTGGGGTTGTGACGGGTGTTCTATGATTGAGAGATAAGCCGGACCTGGGCTTGAGTGCACTTAGAATTAGAGTAGAAAGTAGTGGGCGCGTGCCGGCTTTGCTTGCATTAGTGTCCCACAAAATCTACACTCGGATAAGGTTCTTCTGGTTGACTTCTTTTTCTACCCTTTGGGTCGAAGGGGTTGTTGGTTAGCTGAATTGTCGACTCCGGGAACCGATCATTTGGAAGTTGGCTAAGTGAGGCCTCTTCAGGATTTGATGATACCACTCCTTCTGGGAATCGTATCATCAACCCTGAAAGTCTGTGACACCGACGACCGCATAGGATGCCATACCATTGTCAGTTACTAGGATACCTACCTGTGAGAGGGTTTGGGGCTATGCAGGTAACTAGACCTTCAGATATCGGTTTGTTTCTTGATTTGAGATACAGGGTATTTGTGGATAGTTGAGGGGTCTGTCAGAGACCAGTCAGAGTTATGTTATGGGGTCTATCAAAGACCAGTGTTGGAGCTTTGTACTGGGTCTGTCCAAGACCAGGGTTTGAGGAATTCTGGAGGGTCCATCTGAAACTTTTGATGTGGTTCAGGCTTCTCAGCCATGGCATTTGGTCCCTGTTGCATCTATTTGCATCGCATTGCTCGCATAACCATTATCATGTGCATTTCATTAACGTGTGTCTGTGCTGCAGGTGGATTTGCATATTCCCTGATTCTAGTGCCCGGACTTCTGCTTATTGATCATGGCTGGTTTGAGAAAGACAGTCGCGTATAAGTTACCTACACCTGACATTACTCCCTTACTTGGTCTGATGTCCCTTGTTGATGAGGAGGTTAGGAGAAGTTTCAGGATGAGTCATGGAAGATTGTTGAGATTGGTCTGCAAGCCAACTGCTGTTGAGATGAATGGGCTGTACACCTTGATGCAATTCTATGACCCTGCATTGAGATGTTTCACGTTTGCTGACTTTATTTTGGGGCCTACCATGGAGGAATACGCGGAGTTTATCGTGCTGCCGGTACAAAATAAGGTTCCTTTCATCCATCGTGACGCTAAGCCCCAGCTGGAGGACTTAGCTAAGGCCTTGCACATGAACGCTTCTGAACTATTACTGACTTCTTGGCTCGGGGTTCCAGGTTTCTCCCTTTATTTTCTAGTTGGCAAAGCTCAAGAATACGCCAAGAGCGGGTGCTGGATAGTCTTTAATGCTATCTTGGCTCTGTGCATCTACGGAATAGTGTTGTTTCCCAACTTACCCAATTTTGTGGACTTGGACGCTTTTTATCTGTTTGCTGCTGGCAACCCGGTACCCACTTTGATTGGAGATCTCTATCATTCATTGCACTACAAAAATGAAAATAGAAGAGGAAAGACTGTTTACTATTGTGCGCCGCTGTTGAACATGTGGTTTAAGAGCCATCTCCCCCGGAAGGGACCTTTTGTAGATAGTGCAACTACAGTCGATTGGCCAGAGCGCCTGATGAGACTATCCTCTGAAGACATTGAGTGGTTTGACCGAGACTTGTTGGGGTCTGAGCTCATTTTCAGTTGTTCTGGGTATCCTAATGTTCCTTTGATAGGAAGAAAAGGGTGCAACAATTACAACCCATCTCTGTTCGTTCGCCAGTTTGGATACGCGTCGAAGAACCCACCTAAGGAGGAAGAAGTACAGGAATCTCTATACTTCACCGGTGATTTGAAGGGAGAGTTACTAGCCAAGCTTCAGCACGCCTGGATGCGTACCAACAGAAGAGGGAAACCACTGTTGGGGAAGAATGATTGTCAGGCTTATGTACCATACAAAGTTTGGATCCAAGAGAGAACAAGACAATTGCTGATGCCATTTCCAGCTGCACCAGTCCCTGTTTATATTCCGGTGGAAGAACCAACCACTGTTACTATGGAGGTCTACGAGCGAGTTGTAAAAGAAAAAGAAGCCTTGATGAAGATCAATGAAGGGTTAGAAAAGGAACTGGCTCAGATGCGTAGTGAGAAGAACAAGGCTGTGCATTCTTTCCAACAGCAGATCGAGTTAGTAAACAGGCTAGATGCTGAATTGACTGAAGAGAAAAAGAAGCGTGAACGCCTGGGGAAAGAATTCAGAAGCTCTCATGACATGTTGGAGTCCAAAAAGAAAGCACTCGATGCCGCCCACCGGGAAATCTCTTCTTGTAACAAGACGTGGAATGCTACGCTAACCAACAACAAAAAGAGGGAAGACAAATTGAAGCAGCAAATTTCTGAACTTGAAGAACAGTTGAAGGCTAGCACTAAGAAGTATGAAGAGGAGGTGATGGCAAGATATAGTCTCCAGAATGCATTGAATAAGGCCATCGAGGGCAAGAAAGAAGCTGTGTCTCAGAAGCGGAAGCTAGAGGATCGCTTCGGAGAAGGGGCATGGGAAGAATCCGCTGGTGATTTGCGACGTGTTCTCAAGCAAAGAGATCTACTTGTTGAGGGTCTGCTTACCCGACCAAGTCATCCAGAGACCAAAAAGTTATTAGAGGAGTACCAGGCATATGGGAGTACTTGACCATTTCATGTATTAATGTGTATGCTTTATTTGCATTTGTGCTGACCATCACCAGGATTGTTGGTTGAGGTCATGCCTTCTTATTGTACGCTCATTGATATTGTATTCTTGGCTTAATGGATTTCTCTGCAATATATGAGGTGTTTCCTATGATTCGGCTCCAATCTTCGTATTGCTGCCACTGTCACTGCACTGGCACAGTCGCACTAGAATCAGGGAATGATACACCCTAATGCACAGACACATATTGCATTGCATTCACATTCATATTGCATTACAGGTGATTATTGAATTGTATCTCATTTCCTGCACTGTACCAGGTCTTTTCAGGATTGAAAGTCAGCGCCCGCACCGATACTCCACTCGTACCAACTGTCGAAGAATTATGGATCAGATGCAGAATGAAATGCAGGAAATGCGTGAGAAGCTGGCGCTATTTATGCAGACAATGGAGACCATTGCGAAAGGCCAGGAGAATTTGCAAGCTTTGGTGCAGCCTCTGTTGGTAAGAAATGCTGGGCACGGAAATGAAGACCATAATTCTGTGCGGGTCGACACTATTCACGGGGATGGTACCCCCACACCGGTAGCTCCACCTGTGGTAAACATACCTGCTGTCAATGTGAACAACGGCGCTGCCGCCGGGAACGGTAACGTTGGAATCGGTAACGAGACTGTCGTCAACAACGTTGGGTTCGGAGATGTCAATCTGGGTGGTGATAATATGGGAGGCAATGGCTTCGATAATAATGGATTTGGCTTCAATGACCAGGGGTTTGATCATGCTGGGAAGTACGACTTCAACGCTCAGGGCTTCGGACAGGACGGATTTGGTATGACTAATCAGGGTTATGGCGGATTCGAAAATGGAAATGGCGATGGGTTAATGGCTTTTGGACCTGCAGGAGTCGCTCCGGGGTATGGTAACAGGGGGCGAGGCCCTGTAATGAATCAGACTAGAGTTGGCCGTAACAACGGGTACGATGGATACGGAACTGGGAACGGTAATTGGCTAGAAGATCAGCAAGAGGATGCTTTCTCCGGTGGAGGTTTCGAAGGTCCTATGGATGACTCTCAGAGAATCAAGATGCTCGAGGAGCAGATGAAGGGGGTCGTGAATCAAAGCGTTGTTGGCTTAGATATGACTACAATGGGTATGGTGCCTGGCCTGAGGGTACCAATAAAATTCAAAGCTCCCACATTTGACAAATATAAGGGGGATACCTGTCCAAAAGTGCACGTGCGGTCATACTACAGAAGGATGTCGTCGTATTCAAACGATGAGAGGATGCTGATGCATTTCTTTCAAGATAGCTTGTCTGGTCCTTCCCTTGAGTGGTATATGGGGCTGGAGCCAACACAGATAAAGACATGGAAGCAGCTGGCTGAAGCGTTTGTGGCTCACTATAAGTACAACAGTGACTTGGCACCCAACCGGGTCCAATTGCAGGGGTTGTCCCAGAAGAAGGGCGAGAGCTTCAAAGAGTATGCGCAGAGATGGCGCGACATGGCTGCTAGAGTTCACCCTCCTTTAGAGGACAAAGAAATGAATGATATGTTCATAGGAACATTTACTGGCATGTTTTATGACAAGTTGTTTCACACGTCCTTAGGCAGTTTCTCAGACTTAATCCTGATGGGAGAGAAGATTGAAAGCAACATTAAACAGGGAAGATTCCAAGCTGAGGAATCCACTGCAGCTGGCAGTAACAGAAGGGCTTTTGGTGGGCGCCGTCAAGGTGATGCAAGTGCAGTGTTTGGGGGCCGAGGCCGAGGCCAGGGCAGAGGTCGAAACCAGTACAATCAGCCGCAGCAGGTGGCAAGTGTTACCATCCCATTTCAGCAACAACCAATACAACAACAGCAACGGCAGCCACAACAGGGGGTACATCCTGCTCAGCGCAGAATCCAGGGGGGCAAACCAAGGAGGGTGTTTGAAACGCCTCCTTCAACGTATGCAGAATTGCTACAGACGTTACTGGGTTTGAACTTGGTGGAAAAGAGAACTATGGCGCCAGTAACGGGCACTCCTCCGTACAGCTTTGACACAAGCAAGCACTGTGAATTCCACTCCGGGGCTTCGGGCCACGATGTAGAGGGTTGCCACGCGTTCAAGCATGTGGTGCAGGATCTATTGGATAGTAAGGCTATTAATTTTGGACAGGCAGGTCCGAACATAGTGCAAAAGCCCATGCCCAATCATGGGGCAAATGCTATTTTAACCGAGGAGGGTTTGAACTTGATTGTGAATGTTGATGACCTCAAAACATCGTTGTGCGAGATAAAGAGAAGGTTATTGCAAGGAGGTGTGTATCCAGGGTGCGACGAGTATTGTTTAGAGTGTTGGACCCAAGCTGGGGGGTGTGCTGAATTGAAGAAGGGTATTCAGACCTTAATAGATGGAGGCACGTTACAATTCGACCGAACGGCAGTTGAAGAACCTGCAGAGTTATCAGCGGACGAGCGAAGTGATGTAGCTACTGTGACGATTCCCCGAAAAACAATAACCATAACGGCGCCATCCAGGCGACCGCCGGTCACTATCACCAAGGCAGGACCAATCCCTTATGAGAGCACTAAGGCAGTCCCCTGGACCTATGGGTTGGAAGTGTACTGTGACGGGGTGAAAATTGATGTTAGTAAGCAGCCAGTTGAGGTTGTAGACAATGTCGTCGGTACTGGAGGGATGACGAGAAGTGGGAGAATCTTTATATCGCCTGAGGTAGAGGCTGAACGAATGGCGAAAGGAAAAGGAAAGATGAATGAGAATGTCCCGGTGCAGAGGAACGAAAAAGAAACGTCATTGAAGGATGTGGAAGAGTTCATGCGCCTTATTCGTAAGAGCGATTATAAGATTGTTGAGCACCTTCAACAGACGCCGTCAAAGATATCCATACTGTCGTTGCTATTGTGTTCCGAAGCTCACAGAAATGCATTGTTGAAAGTGCTGGATACGTCCTTCGTACCCCCAAGATGTTTCCGTGAATCAGCTGGAGGGGGTGTTGGCGCATGTGAACGCAGGCCATAGCTTGGGATTTACAGACTTTGATTTGACCCCGAAGGGGAGAGAGCATAACATGGCGTTGCACGTCTCTGTTGAGTGTAGGGGATCAGTCATGTCTCATGTACTGGTAGATACCGGATCTTCCTTAAACGTGCTGCCTAAGAAAGCGATGATGAAACTGGATGTCAGAGGAATCCTTTGTACGCCTAGTGACTTGGTGGTCAGGGCATTTGATGGTACACGAAGAACAGTCTTTGGGTCTATAACATTACCTCTACAGGTGGGGCGGAGGTTATCGCAACTGAATTTTATATTATGGACATCCAGCCAGCATACAGCTGCCTTCTCGGACGACCCTGGATTCATGGTGCTGGGGCAGTCACATCTACCTTGCACCAAAAGCTGAAATACATGGTAGGGGACAGTGTGGTCACAGTCTGTGGAGAAGAAGATATATTGGTTAGCCATCTGTTATCATTCAAGTATGTAGAAGTCGACGGCGAGATTCATGAAACACCCTGTCAAGCCTTTGAAGGGTTGCGCATCAAAGACAAAGGTCCCGGGCCGAGTAAAGCGTCAGAGGTAGCCGTCTCGTCATACAAGGAGGCTCAGGCTCTAGTAAAGACAGGTGAGACAAAAGGTTGGGGCAAGGTGCTGGATATTCCCGTGAAGATGGATAGATTTGGGCTGGGATATCAACCGTCGTTATCAACGCCTGCTGCTGGGGCACCCCGTTTCAAAGGACCGATAACCATCACAGCTAGTGGAGTGTGTCACGAGGCCATCAACACTGTTTCAGATTCTGAAGAAGGAGACAGTGACTGCGACATGGATGCCTGGATTCAGCCAAGCGTGCCAGGACAAGGATTATGCAATTGGTCTATTCAGGAGATTGTTCCTGTGACTCTCAAACAGTAATACTTTGTTTTCTTAATTGTTGAACAATCTGGTGTCTTACCCGAGGCATCGTGATTTTGCTTAGGGCTGTGCTATTATGTACATTGCATTGTTTAATCATTAAATAAAAGGCATTTTTCATGTACAAATATTGCGATCTCTGTTTTTCCTGTTTTGTGTTTTACAATAAAATGGCAACGTGGTTATTCGCTTTATACGCATTTTGAAGCATTTAACCATTCCTTTTGCAGGATAACATTTTCAGATGACATCATTAAACCGCCTATGACTCGTCTCGACTTTGAGCACCCGGTATTTCAGGCCGAAGAAGAGATTGTTGAGGATGGCGACGTTCCCGAAGAATTGTCTTGGTTGGTAAAGCAAGAAGAACGAGTCATTCTGCCTCATGAGGAGGTCATCGAAATTATTAACCTGGGGTCGCAAGGGGTTGAAAAGAACATCCGTATAGGAGCCGCGCTGCGGAGCGACGTCAAGCGAAGACTGGTTGAAATGCTCAGAGAGTACAGTGATGTGTTCGCTTGGTCGTATGAAGACATGTCGGGGCTTGATACAGATATGGTTGTGCACCGTCTGCCGTTAAAAGAAGAATGCCCGCCGGTCAAGCAGAAGCTTCGCAGAACTAGACCTGATATGGCAGTGAAAATTAAGGAGGAGGTTCAAAAGCAGTGGGATGCTGGTTTCCTAGCTGTTACAAAATATCCCTCATGGGTCGCTAATATTGTACCAGTGCCAAAGAAAGACGGTAAAGTGAGAATGTGCATAGATTACCGTGATTTGAATAAAGCGAGCCCGAAAGATGATTTTCCGCTTCCTCACATCGATGTGCTGGTTGACAACACTGCCCAATTCTCCGTATTCTCCTTCATGGATGGCTTCTCGGGCTATAATCAGATTAAAATGGCGCCAGAAGACATGGAGAAGACTACTTTCATAACGCCTTGGGGAACATTTTGTTATAAAGTGATGCCCTTCGGATTAAAGAATGCTGGGGCAACGTATCAGCGTGCAATGACGACTCTTTTCCATGACATGATGCATAAGGAGATCGAGGTTTATGTCGATGATATGATTTCCAAATCCCAGACAGAGGAAGAGCATTTGGTGAATCTGCTGAAGTTATTCAAAAGGCTTAGGAAGTTCAGGCTGAGACTGAACCCTAACAAGTGCACCTTCGGGGTGAGATCGGGTAAACTGCTGGGGTTTATCGTGAGCGAAAAAGGAATAGAGGTTGATCCTGCAAAATTAAAAGCGATACAAGAGATGCCGACGCCTAGAACAGAGAAAGAGGTGCGCGGGTTTTTAGGGAGGTTGAACTACATCGCTCAGTTCATATCTCACCTAACGGCTACGTGTGAGCCGTTATTCAAGCTGTTGAAAAGAGACCAAGCTGTAACGTGGAATGAAAATTGTCAAAAGGCGTTCGATAAAATAAAGCAGTATTTGCAGGAGCCTCCTATTTTGATACCCCCAGTGGCAGGGAGACCCTTGATTATGTATTTGACAGTTCTTGAGGGAAGTATGGGTTGTGTTCTCGGTAAACACGACGAGACAGGAAGAAAAGAGCATGCAATATACTACTTGAGTAAGAAGTTTACGGAATGTGAATCTCGATATTCAATGCTCGAAAAAACTTGTTGCGCGCTATCCTGGGCCGCCAAGCGTTTGAGGCAATACATGCTGAATCATACAACCATGCTCATCTCGAAGATGGATCCTATCAAATATGTATTCGAAAAGCAGGCACTATCGGGGAGAATTGCCCGTTGGCAGATGGTTTTGACTGAATACGACATCCAGTACGTCTCGCAGAAGGCTATAAAGGGGAGTGTATTATCTGAGTACTTGGCAGAGCAGCCTATTGAGGATTACCAATCGATGAGGTTTGATTTTCCTGACGAGGATATCATGTACCTAAAGATGAAAGATTGTGAAGAGCCATTGCCAGACGAAGGACCAGAATTGGGTTCCAAATGGAAGTTGATCTTTGACGGAGCTGTAAACGCCTACGGTAGCGGAATAGGGGCAATCATCACTACTCCACACGGGTCGCACATCCCGTTTACCGCTCGATTGACCTTTCTAGTTACCAATAATGAAGCCGAATACGAAGCTTGTATCATGGGGCTTGAAGAAGCCATTGACTTGCGAATCAAAAATCTGGATGTATACGGAGACTCAGCTTTGGTGGTGAATCAAATAAAGGGGGAATGGGAGACACGTCAGCCCAATTTGATACCGTACATGAATTATGCGAGGAGATTGTTGCCTTTCTTCGACAAGGTTGAATTGCATCATGTACCGCGAGCAGAGAATCAGATGGCTGACGCCCTGGCCACTTTGTCTTCCATGTACAAAGTCAACTTCTGGAATGAGGCTCCCAGAATTGTTATCTCTCGGCTTGGCAGACCTGCCTTTGTATTTTCCATTGACGAAGCATCTGATGATAAACCCTGGTATTTTGATATCCTTAATTTCCTGAAGAACAAAGAGTACCCGGCTGGGGCATCCAGTCACGATCAGAAGACTCTCAGGAGATTGGCGGGTAATTTCTACCTGAATCCGGACGGTGTCCTGTACAGACGAAACCACGACTTGGTGCTACTACGTTGTGTAGACGAAAAAGAGGCGAAGCTGCTCATGGAGGAAATACATGAAGGTATATTTGGTACGCATGCTGGTGGGCATGCCATGACGAGGAAGCTGCTGCGGGCAGGTTATTATTGGCTGACTATGGAAACTGATTGTTTCAAGTTTGCGAGGAAGTGTCATAAGTGCCAGATCTATGCAGATAAGATCCATGTGCCTCCGAGTCCTCTGAATGTGATGTCATCGCCATGGCCATTCTCGATGTGGGGAATCGATATGATTGGAAAGATCGAGCCGACGGCTTCTAATGGACATCGGTTCATTCTGGTAGCAATCGATTATTTTACCAAATGGGTGGAAGCGGCATCTTACGCAAATGTGACTAAGCAGGTGGTAGCCAGATTCATCAAGAGGGATATCATTTGCAGATATGGAATCCCCGAGCGGATAATTACTGACAACGGTTCAAACCTGAATAACAAAATGATGAAGGAGCTGTGTCAGAGTTTTAAGATCGAGCATCACAACTCCTCCCCTTACCGACCCAAGATGAATGGCGCTGTTGAAGCGGCCAATAAGAATATAAAGAAGATTGTTCAGAAGATGGTGGTGACCTATAAGGATTGGCACGAGATGCTACCTTTTGCTTTGCACGGTTATCGTACGACGGTACGCACATCAACCGGGGCAACCCCGTTCTCGTTGGTATATGGAATGGAAGCAGTGTTACCATTGGAGGTTGAGATTCCTTCGCTGAGAGTATTACGAGACGTCCAACTAGACGAGGAAGAATGGGTGAAAGACAGGTTGAACCAGCTAAGTTTAATGGATGAGAAGAGGCTAGCTTCTCTAGCATACAGTCATTTGTACCAGAGCCGAATGAAGAAAGCATATGATAAGAAGATACATCCTCGGAGCTTTCAGACGGGCGACCTTGTGCTGAAAAGGATTCTCCCGCCACAGGCAGATCACAGGGGCAAATGGACCCCCAACTACGAAGGGCCCTACGTTGTCAGAAAAGTCTTTTCAGGAGGGGCTTTATTGTTGTCCACCATGGACGGTGAAGACTTTATGTCGCTTGTGAATTCAGACGCAGTTAAAAAATACTTTGCTTGAAATTGACCCGCTCGACAGAAAAAAGATAGTCCAGGCAAAAATGGGGCATCCTGGCGAACCAAAAACAGAATGAAAGGTTCGGGCAAAAATTAGGGATAAAATTGAAAAATGTACACCCGCGAAGTTGAAAACCTACACTGGGCAGCTTCGGCAAAAAAGGGTATCCTAGTGAACTGAAAACCCGTAAAGGGCGGGTCACGCAAAAGTTAGGGATTGGAAAAGCAAATGACTGCGGTCCGAATTTGACACTGCGGTACGCATTGGTGCGGGAGAATATACCTGAGGGGTCGATTATCAGATACAATCTCTTCGGAAGTGTGAATACCGGGAAAGCATTAGAGTCGGACGAGTCATAGGAGGATCAGCTAACGATGATCGTCTGCATCCCGTTGCCGACATGTGTACAAATTTGATTTGTCATTATATTTATGCTTCTTGTGCATACTCGTATAGTTGTTGTGCGTAGCTTCCTCTTTTCAGGAGTTACATCCCGTGTACAAAACTCCGCCTATTTAGGGGCCCAATCAATAAAACATGTTATTCAGTATTTGATACTGGTTCTTTACTGTTTTGTACATGATAAACGCCTAGGTTTAATAAAACTAGCAAGTGTATAACGTCGCTGGCCCTTGCCAATAATTGCTAAAACTGTGAATTAACTGAAAGTAATGTCACTAGCACTAACCTGAATAGATTTGGTTGCATAGACTTGTCTTGTCTTGTTTGTGGTGTTGCAGGGTTCGTAGCCGTATGAAGTGGACGATCAGAAGATTGCAGTACTAACCAGAGGCTTGTAACCGAAAGACTCGATCCCCACGCAGGTTGCGCTTCTGAGATAACCATGTTCCTTACTAAAGAAGGATCAAGTTCCCCAACTAGTCGCGGCTTATCCGAAGGACACCCTCCAGCAGGGTCGTCCACCCCCAGCAGAATTGGCGATTCCAAGATCGAAGGTTGTATTCAGACAGTGCGGTGTCCCCAGAAGGATTCCCCCATCTCGAGCAGAGTGGTTTAGCCTCAGAAGATTAATATTTCCAACTTGTGAGCTGTACTCAGGCAGTTTACCCTTCCCAGTAGGGTCATTTACTCTCCCCAGCGGAGTCAGTTGATTTTCCCTAAGAGGATCGTTTCGTCCCCAGCGGAGTTCTCTTTCCAGCAAGTGTTTTGTTTCCTCCCAGTGGAACTCGAAGATTAAGACTCTCCCCGGCAGAGTTGGTTGTGTGTCCTAGCATTTATTTTTCCGGAATACCGTGTGATACCCGTTCACTCCCCAGCAAAAAGTCCAATCATGATTGGCGCATTTAGTTATTTCTCAGCGAAGCGGGCTTCACTCTTCCAACATTTATTTTGCTGGAACAATTCTGTAACGCCTGGTTACCCCCAGTGGAGTTGGCATTATCTTCAGCATTTATTTTGCTGAAGCGGTTTCTGTATCCCAGCAGTTCGAGTCTGCATTTGCATTGGCATATAGTGTCATATCTGCATCTACCAAATAAAAACGCGTAGCATTTCCATGTCGAATGGAGCATTACGCCATTGTCAAACATATGCATGTTGAAGCATAAACTAGATTGGTTGACCGTTTGTTTTCAAGCATTGTTTCCCATGCAGGTGGAGAGAGCTCTTGCTCAAATTAATTACCAAACATTCAAGATCTCGGCGTGAGACATGTAATGATAATGTCAATCGTGGCATTATTCCCCACAGAGTTGCTTGTTTAAAGTTTCTCTTACCCCTCCAGCGGAGTATTTCTTCAAGATCGTTGTTATAACAATATCAAAAGATTCCGTGAATCGACTTTTGGAGGTTGTCTGGCAGTGTGGATTCAGAAAATCCCCAGTAGAGGCCTTCTCAGATTTGCTACCATGTCAGCACTGAAAGTTGGAAGACTAGACTCATATTGCGTTACCCATGTGATTGATGGAGCTAGCTGCTGCCAAGGTAGGAAAAAAAAACTGTATCGAGTTATTTCCCGCAGTGGTGGCGGAGTTATTTCCCGTAGTGTTGACGGAGTTATTTCCCGCAGTGGTGGCGGAGTTATTTCCCGCAGTGGTGGCGGAGTTATTTCCCGTAGTGTTGACGGAGTTATTTTCCCGTAGTGGTGGCGGAGTTATTTCCCGTAGTGGTGACGGAGTTATTTTCCCGTAGTGGTGACGGAGTTATTTCCCGCAGTGGTGGCGGAGTTATTTCCCGTAGTGGTGACGGAGTTATTTTCCCGTAGTGGTGGCGGAGTTATTTCTCGTAGTGGTGACGGAGTTATTTTCCCGTAGTGGTGACGGAGTTATTTCCCGTAGTGGTGACGGAGTTATTTCCCGCAGTGGTGGCTGAGTTATTTTCCCGTAGTGGTGACGGAGTTATTTCTCGTAGTGGTGACGAAGTTATTTCCCGCAGTGGTGGCGGAGTTATTTCCCGTAGTGGTGACGGAGTTATTTTCCCGTAGCGATGACGGTGTTATCTTCCCGCAGTGGTGGCGGTGTTATCTTCCCGTAGCAATGGCGGTGTTATCTTCCCGTAGCGATGACAGAGTTATTTCCCGCAGTGATGGCGGAGTTATTTCCTGTAGTAATGATAAAGCGGTACCCGTAGCGATGGCGGAGTTGTTTTTCCAGATTATCTTCCCGCAGTGGTGGCGGAGTGATGACGGTGTTATTTCCCTGTAATGGTGACAGAGTTATTTTCCTGTATCGTTGGCAGGATCACGTTTTGTTGACAGAAGTACTTCTCCCGGTGAAGTCGTCCAGGGTATTCCAGTATTGACAAGATAATGTTGAAATCAGATTTGTTCCCCAAACAGTCGTGCAGTTCATTTCTGCGGTTGGCAAATTTCCGGGTTCTTAGTATTCAACCGTCTCGTACCTCGAATGTTTGATGGCCGTTCGCGCTTCACCCATTCGGGTCCAAGTCGCTTGAATAGGGGCAGCTGTTGCACCCTAAAATTTGCTCAACCTACTTCACTTGGTTTATGTTTCAATTGCATTGTCATTTGCATAAAAAGTCATGTACATAGTTTAATTCATCTGCATAGCATAGCATAGCAAATCATACAACAAGGGACCAAGTATTATTCTTATCTCTATGATCCTATCAAGAGGTTCCTATTCAAATTCAAGCCTATCCAAGTCATCAGAAAGAAATTGAAATCTAAGAAGTCAGTGGGTCAAGCAGTGGATCTCTCTCCTATCTTGAGTGTAGTTGAAGATCATCAAAGAAGTTGTGAGCTGTGAATTGAGCATGGAGAGTATATAGACATCATGGAGGACCTATAAGGCCATTTTGAAAGTGAGACAAGTCATTGATGTGATCACAAGAGCTGCAGTTGAAGACAGTCAACTAGGGTTTCATCTGGGTCAACCCTGGGTCAACCCTAGGTCAAATGCTTGATTGAAAGGCATCAAGGCCTATTTGAAAGATGTGGGGTTCATCATTTGACATGTAGATATGGATGTGGTGTTTTGCCAAGGAGAAATCAAGAGACATCAAGAAGAAGAGGAGTTTCTAAATTAGGGTTTCTGTGTAAAATCCCCTGATTTAGGTCAAACTTCCAAGCAAGATAATTCAAAATTCAAGCTTCAAATGGATCCTTGGCCAAAATGAAACTTGTAGAGGATCTTAATACCTTTAATTTGAGTGGTGGAAGACATCAAGGAGATTTATAGAACTCAAGTTATGGTCCTTGCAAGTTACAGGTCATCAGAGGCATCTGAAATTTTGTCTGTGAAAGTTACTTGTCTTCCAAGCAACTTTTACCCCTCAAGGAGCTTTCAAATGGATTTCTGTCCAACATGAAAGTTGTTCCTCATGATCTTATCTTTCTAGAAATGTATGGTATGCCTTCATCTGATTTGTGGAACTCTACTTATGACCTTGGCAAGCAAAGGGTATTTTGGTCATTTGAGAATTACAGGTCATTTCAAGCATATGCCTAAAACTCATACAAGGAAGCTTCAAATGAAAAACTTCACAACATCAAAGTTGTTCCAAATGACATTTTGAGACTATAAAAGTGGTCATGGAAGTTGGAAAATGCTCATAGCTCAAGGTTGCAAATTTGGTCCATTAAAGGTGAATTTAATGAATAAAAGTGACTTAAAAAATGAGATTTTTCATAACATGTCCAAATGGGATGAAATTATAGGTCATTTTGATTGGAAATGATGTTTTGAGAACATTGGCAATAGTGGATTTTTTAGTTTAGTTCAAAGTTTGAGAGTTATCATGGCTTGCTTATGATTAAAGTAACACATGCCAAAACACAAGGGATTGATGTACAAGAAGCTTCCAGCAATTTCTAGATGTTTCCATGGGCATCCATATAAACCCTAGAGCTCCTTCAATGCAGGGTTGCACTTCATTTTGATCCAAATCACATAGTTTCATTCTCTCTTGCATTTTTGCAAATTCATCCAAATTCTATCAATTCTTCATCATTCTGCAAAGTTCTTGATCCTATCATACTCCATATTCATCATAGATCACATTGCAAGCAAGATCCAAGTGTATTGGTGCAAGAATCGTGTGTTGCAAGTTCATCATTCAAATTGCAAAAAGAATTGGTTACAAGAATCCAAAGCCTTTGAGCAAGCACAAGTGCATACAGAACCAAGATCCATAACCATTGATCAAGTCTAGAGCATTGCTAGCTGTGAAACCCAGGATCTCACCATCTGTTTTCAGTTTTGCACCAGGTTAGTGATCTCTTCGAATTAGCTTGATTTAGTTAGCATAAGAATGACCTAGGTAGTTAGATGAATAATTCTGGAGATTTTGACTGAATTTGGTGGAGGTTGATATGTGAGCACACCAACTGTTTGGATCTAGAACTAGAAGAATAAGAGGTTTTAATTCATGTGGTTTAGCTTAGGTTAATCAGTGATGCAAGGTGAGTATTTTGATGGCAAGAAATTGGAGAAAGAAGAATTTGGAAGTTTGAGTATCCATGGAAGTGTACCATCGGGTTTCTTGATTCAGTTGGTTTCAGTGAGAACTATTAGCATGGTTGTATTCTGCTCGAGAAATAGAGCATCTTTGCTTTTTATGGATTTGAATTTCATGGAGAAACGAAGTTATACGAGTGTGTTGAAGTCTGGTTCATGCAAGCTCGTTCATGGCATTCATGGTAGAAACCCTAGGTCATTTGGAGAAGACGTGTTCAGAGGCGTTGGATCATTCACAGAATTTTGACCAAGACTCATATCCAAGGGCTCACATTTAATTGAGAAATGGAGGGAAGCTGAGTTTAATGAAACTCAGTGTTTCATTAATAGTCAGTTTGGGCCTTAATTGAATGATTTCCTTTTCACACCCCCACATCACCAGGCCCAACAAATTGAACTGAATCTCCCTGCTATTGGCACCGCGTGCGTTTTATTTTTCTGTTGATTTTCTGATTTAATTTTTTGTGTTGGTCTGGGCCTAATCATTTGCTATGCGCACCCCCGGATGCTGGGCCCATCTGGATAATACCCTAGGTGCATTAATTCTAACACCCCCTCTCCCTTTTCTTTTATTTTTATTTTCTTTTAATTTCTTCAAATTTAGAAATTGCATATTAAATTGAATTTTATTGATTTTTAAGTGGTTGTTTTTGCATCTTTTTTCTATTTCTGTTAAGAAAATTGTCATGTAATAAAATTAGCATTTCATTTTATTTTTGCATTTTTAGTATATTTTTCTTTTAAATGGGTCTTAAGTGATGTTTAGTTTAATACTTGATCTTGTTGATTTTAGTTTAACTAGATCCTTTTATATTTTGGACCTATTCTTTTTAGGGTACTTCACTTAGGACTTTAAATTTCATATGAGATTTAATTCATGATTTTAGTATTAAGTTTTAGATGGTTTGTTTAGGTGTGATTAGGGGAATCAAAATTAGGGTTTACGTGTGACATAGGTGTGATAAATCATTTCTTTTAGGAGTTGTAGTTTGAATTTTGGGTATGGGACTATAGGGGTATTATGGGTAAGTAATAGATCCCTTAGAAAATGCTAGGAATTACCCTATTATATTAATACTACTAGTATATTTCCTGCATTTGCTTGATTGTGTGGTGTGCCCTCTCTAGGGTTATTATTTGACTGTGTGGGGTATTGGGCCTGCTTGGGGTTTGGGTTTGAGCTGAAGACTTTGCTGATGAAGCCCATTGAAGACAAGGAATGAAGACCAATTTTCAGGGTTGATGAAGAGTATCTTGCTGGCAGCTGTTGAAGGTTATAGGATCTAGGAGCTAGGTAGAGCTTTAGAATAGCAACTTGATTCATAAACATGGAAGGTCTTGTTTGCCTCCATTCTTTCTCTATGATTTGAAGTCTCTTTTAAATATCCACCTCCTTCCTTTGGAAGGATTAGTGAATGTATTTAAAAGATAGAACTTTTGAGAGAAAACTGTCAGTATCATGTAAACAGTCAGTAGGCCACCCTTGGTAGGCAATTGACTGCTTAACATCCAATTCATCTTGTTGACTGCTGCTCATCTTGGAGAGTGAGACTTGAAGAAAAGCCAGTGAAAGATTGAAGATAGAAACCTTGCTTGAAGGCTTGAAGATGAAGACTGATGCTTGCTTGAAGCCTGTAGATAGTTGAAGATGACTTGAAGACAGATGTTGATGAAGCCTGCTGCTTACTGTTTATTTTTGCTGTTTATAATCTTTGATGTATTGTTTGAATTTCTCTGACTGTATTGTATGCCATTTAATATGTTAGGTTGAAAGCGAATTTTGTTCGCTTTTGCCTGTTGTTTTCTAGGTTCGAGGTTGAGTGGGACTCCCTTGCCTCGCTTGTATTGTTGCATTCATTTATTTTATCGTTTTATTGTATCTGTTGTTTCTGCTTCCGTTTATCCCCATAGGATCTCTGTTTCTCTCTGCGCAAGAGAGGAGCATGATAGACATTAGGTCCTAACCCATGCATGATAACATTAGGTTAGTTTGATTCCCTTTTCAACTATAGGTTAGAGTTTTGTCTCTTCTTTCTCAAAACAAACAGAAAAACACAATAAGATTTCAAATCCAATAAAAAAAACACTTCTTCCGTAAAAGAATGTGAACTCATCAAAACGTCATCTTTGTCTGCTTGGACTAGTAATCAGAAAAACCCTTTTTTAGAAGGAGATAAAAAACAATCAAGACAGACTTGTGTCATACGTGGCCCGAACTACGTTTGCTCTGATCTTTCATGCTGTATGAAAGTACGTAGGCATTGGATGCGATATCCTAGCGAGCAACCTTCCCCTCCTTTCCCGTAGGTAGGCGAACTACGTTGACTCTGATTTCTCGTTCCAGACGGGAATACGTAGGCATAAAGTGTGACACTTTGCCGAGTCATTTTCTTTTCTTTTAACCCCTGGCCTATAGAGTAGATAGAATAACAATCCGTACCAGAAAACAAGCGTGGATCCCGTCGAGTACGACGGACGTGAGGGGTGCTAATACCTTCCCCTTGCGTAACCGACTCCCGAATCCAGGATTTGGTTGCGATGACCATTCCTTTCCCCGTTTTGCGGTTGGTTTACCTCGAGCGTTTCCTTTCCCCTCTTTGGGATAAATAACGCACAGTGGCGACTCTTCTGTTCAGCCGGCGTCGATTTTCGCAGTAGCGACACTCAAGAGTTGCCTTGTGTCCCTAATTCCAAAGGAAAGTCTCTCTATTGACTCAATGTCATAGATAGCTCATTTTGTTTTAACCTTCCTTTGACCTTGTTAGAGTCCTTAGGACTTTTAAAGAACCTTATCCCTTTGACTTTTTCAAGTCAAGATGATTATCACACCTTGTTAAGAATCCTATAACTTAGAGCTTAGCTTAGAGTTTGTTTACTTTGTATGTGTACCATTGTTATGGGTACTCACTTTTCCCCTCTTGGCTTTTGATAAAGTCAAACTCCTAGTTAGTCTTTGAACATAGACGTAGAGAGTTTGTTTACTCTATATAATTATCATTGTTATGGATTCTTATTCCCTTTGAACTTTGACCATAGTTAAGAGTTCTATCCATAGTTAGGAGAACTACAGTTGCTCTGATTCCATCCTTGTTAGGATACGTAGGCATGAAATACAATGTCTTGACGAGCATACTTAGCGTACAAACCCATAGGTCTTTTACCTTTAGCAATCCTTACCCTAGCACATAATCATTAGCAGACAGACATTAACAAAAATACAATTACCAAACAAGAGGCTCCTGTAGAGTACTACAGATACTTATGGTGATAATACCTTCCCTTAGTATAACCAACCCCTGATCTCTTAGCTTCGTTGTTATGTAGTGCACTTAAGATTTTCTTCGATATTTACCCTTTCCTTTGGATAAATCAAAGCTCGGTGGTGAGTATTAAAATATTTTGAGTTTAAGTTAATTAATAGCTTGATATCTGATTCTCACCGCAACACTTTGCTTAAAAGAGACCCGCTGGACAATAAAAAGAAAGTCCAGGCAAAAATGGGGCATCCCGGCGAACCAAAAAAGGAAAAGGTTCGGGCAAAAATCAGAGATAAAAGAAAATAGGATAAATCCACAAAGTTGAAAACTCGAAAGGGAGACTTTGGAAAAAATGGGTATCCCAGTGGATTGAAAACCCGAAATGGCAATCCAAGAAAACGTTAGGGATTTGAAAGCAAACAGCTAAGGTCTATGTTCGATCTGTGAACTTATCTTGATGTACAGTTATTCCGAAAGGAAGGAATTAGTTCAATCAATCTTTTTAGAACGAGAAGCATTTGTGAATGTTGAAGACATACAAGTCATTAGCTGAATCTACACATGATGGATATCTGTTCCCGCATTGCCGACATTTGTATATTCTTTTCACTTTTTGCGCAATTACCTCTTTTCAGGAATTACATTCAAATTGTAACCTTCCAATTTATAGGCCATTCTATCAACAAAGTATTAATTTCAGTCAAATAGCTTTGCATTTTTGTTTTTGCTTTTATTGTTTTGTTTGCGAAAACATCTGATATTTATGATAAACATTACATGTGAAAATATTGGGCCTTACAGAGCATATGGAAAACAACGAATTTACTTGAACAATAGGTGTCATTATTGGTAGCTGAGGTAGCCATTTCCCATGTGGTACATCCTATTGCTTATTGTTTGTTTGCAGGATGACATGATCCTCTCTGTAGTAGAGCTTTTCTCCTCAACAGTGAAGTTCTAGCAGTATCAGCAGTGCATAGTGAATCATTCCTCCCCTAGCAGGAGTTCAGAAGGTTATGTCCCCCCACCCAGGTTTAATTTGTACTCCCCATCGAGTGCTCAAAGGTTGACTACATCAGGCAGAATGGTATTGATATACAAGCAGGCAGCTGTCCAGCAGAAGATTTGTTGTTTATTCCCATAGAAGAGACTTTGTCTTCCCCACAGAGTCATGTTATCAGATCAGAAGTATTTCACCAGCAGCGGTGTACACTTATCTCCAACAGGGTAAGCTCAATGTTATTCCTCGGCATGATTGGTACCATGGACTTCTATCCCTAAGCAGAGTCTGGTGTTGATTCCCTCGTCAAGTAGATCAACGCTGATTGATATCCCCGACAAATTCAAAGTCCAATGGTCATTGTAATTCTTCTATATCATATCTTTGGGACGATCTCCCAACAAATGTTATTCATAATTCCCAGCAAAGTGGATTTTTCAATAGAGGTCTTATTCAGGAAGGCCATTCAGTAGTGTTTTCCTCATCAGAGTAGTTTTCTGATCTTTTCACCACTTCTCTCGGTGGTGTTCTTTTGTATAAGAATTTTTGCATTACATCCTCCCAAATGTGTAGCATTTCCAAACTGTATGAAGCATTACACCATATTCAAACATATGCATTCGAAGTATAAGCCAAGTTTGATATCATTTTTTCTAGTCGTTTCTCCAGTAGATAATGGCATATCTCAGGAGATTTTTGTGTTACTTTATTCCTAGCAGAAAATCATTGACAAATGTGTTCATCTTACTTGTATTCCCTGACAGAGTTTGTTTGTTTAAACCTCTCTTTCCCCTAGCGGAATCCTCTATTTAGGTGGTAAGTCGGTTGATTCTACTTCTCGTATATCCTATTTATCCCAACTTTTGGTTGGTATCTTTTGTGGACCGCATCCCAACTTTTAGTTGGTGTCCCTTGTGGTTATCCTAACTTTTGGTTAGTACCCCTCTTGTTTCATCCCAACTTTTGGTTAGTACCCCTCTTGTTTCATCCCAACTTTTTGTTGGTATATTTCATCATGAATTCACCTTCGGTCGACGTATCCGTTATCCTAACTTTTGGTTAGTATCTGTTGCTATCCCAACTTTTGGTTGGTGTTTCTTGTGGTTATTCTAACTTTTGCTTAGTACCCCTTCTGTTGATCATCCCATATTTTGGATGGTATTCCCCAACTTCATCCCAACATTTGGTTGGTATTCTCCCCCGTGAAGTCGTCATGCTAATTTTTGGTTGGTAACCTTCATTGGTGGATTCGCCTTCGGTCGGTGTTCCGGTGATCCTAACTTTTGGTGAGTAGCCTTTTATCCCAACT
The DNA here is from genome assembly GCA_963859935.3 of Lathyrus sativus. Taxonomy (NCBI): domain Eukaryota; kingdom Viridiplantae; phylum Streptophyta; class Magnoliopsida; order Fabales; family Fabaceae; genus Lathyrus; species Lathyrus sativus. The sequence goes on along the minus strand of OZ012739.1, from coordinate 167,331,539 downwards.
TTTGGTTGGTAGTCTTCATTTTTTAGAGTTCACCTTGGGTCGGCATTCTGGTGATCCTAACTTTTTGTTAGTAGTTTTTATTCCCAACTTTTGGTTGGTAATCTCTGCTTTATCCCAACTTTTGGTTGGTAGCCTTTGTTTCAGTCCAACTTTTGGTTGATACCCGTTGTTATTCCAACTCTTGGTTGGTAGTCTTCGGTTTCATTCCAATTTTTGGTTGGTAATCTTGGTGTTATCCCAACTCTTGGTTGGTACCCTCCCTAGTGAAGTCGCCAACTTTTGGTTGGTAGTCCCTTGGTTCTATTCCAACTTTTGGTTGGTATTTTTAGTTGTTATCCCAACTTTTGGTTGGTATCTTTTGTTTTATCCCAACTTTTGTTAGGTATTCTCTGCCTTTATCCTCACTTTTGGTTGGTATTTTTTTTCCTCACAAGTTCGCCTTCGGCCGGTGTCCCAGTTATTCTAACTTTTGGTTAGTAGCCTTATTCCAACTCTTGGTTGGTATCCTTTGTTTGTTTATCCCAATTCTTGGTTGGTATCTTTTGTGGATTTTCATTCCAACTCTTGGTTGGTTTTCTCTGTTATATTCCAACTCTTGGTTGGTATCTTTTGTGGGGTTTATTCCAACTTTTGGTTGGTATCCTTCGTTATTCCAACTCTTGGTTGGTACCTTGCCTTTCCTGTATCCTAACTTTTGGTTGGTAGTCTCCAGTTTTTATCCAGAATTTTGGTTTGTATCCGCTATCTTTATCTCCCCATATGTTGCAAATTTCCTAGTTCTCTTGGTATTCAATCTCTGTGTACCTTGAATGTTTGAAATTCGTTGCTATCATCCTTTCAGGTTCAAGTCGATTGAATAGGGGCAGCTGTAGCACCCCAAAATTTTCCGTTTCGTTTTCACCATAACTGGCTTATGTTTCTGCATTTTGCATTTCTGCATATCATGGCATCGGTTCTTGAAACATGGGATCAAGGTGTTTTTATGGCTCAAGGTGTTCTTATGTAGCATGTTTTCAAGCAGCAAGCATCAGAGGCTTCGACATTTATTTTGCCCAACAATCGAGTGCTCGATTTTATTTTTTCACCAGGTTATTTTTAACACATGAGACAGTTCACTAGTTATTTCAGGCCATTTACAGGTGCAATATCGAAATACAAGTTTCAGAGGCTTAATGTGGCTCATAATGGGTGGAAAAAACGAGTATGCAAGTTTCCCTCCAAATGGCGCAAATTTTCAAATTTGTGAAGGGTTAATCGATTAACGCATTTGTACTAGAAAATAGTTAATCGGTTAACCAAAGTAATTTTTTCCCAGATACATGCATTTTCAATGCTGCCACTTTTGGGGTCCATTTTGATCATTTGTGAATTGGTTTTTGCATTAGTAGAAGGATCTAGAATCACTCCAAATTTTGATTTACTTTCAAAGCCAATCTAATTTCCCTCCAAATTTTCATTCCTAATCTCATTCCAATTTTCAGACCCTCACTCAAAACCACAATTTCACTCCTAACCAAAAGCTTATTTAAGCTAACTCACTCCAAACCTCTCAGGAAGAACCTTCATTTTTCTGATTTCTCTACACATTGATCTCAAATTATCTCAACATTCTCTCAATTTTCTCACATTCCAAAACTTTAATAGAGCTCTTTATCTTGGATTCAAGAATTCTCCATTGGATCCTTCATCTCCATCAACCTCAATTCATCATTTGATTTTTGTTTGGATCTGGATCTGGTTTCGGAAGTAAGATTTTAAGTAATTTTTGTATCAACTTTTGCTTATTTGGCTCATTCTTCACTTCTTTTGCAAGACATCTCTTGGATATTGATGTTTTCTTGGGTTTCTAGCTTGGATCTATCATTTGCATTATAACAACACTTACCAAAGCAATTCTCAGCTTTGAAGGTTGGTTAATTCTAGATCAACTTCTATTTTAAGCTTAGTTGAATAATCAAAATGTAGATCTTCAATTTTAATTGATTTTGTTGATTTGATCCATGTGATTTGTGATCTCAATGCTTGGATAAGTTTGATTGATGTTTCATCACTGACTTTAAGTGTTAAATTCGTGCATAATTGATTACATGATCATTTGGATGATTGCATAAATGATTAATTGCTGGAAGTGTTTTTAAATTGTTGGTTTTCTACTTTTCGTACAGTATTAATCGATTAACCAGTTGCAGTACAAAATTGGTTAATCGATTAACCAGTTGCAGTACAAAACTGGTTAATCGATTAACCATTGTATTTTCAACCAATTTCAAGTGGTTAATCGATTAACCTGTTTACTACTACAAATGGTTAATCTATTACCACTGGACCAGGATGACATTTTTGGTTGTTTTCAAGCATGCTTTTGATTTCTTTCTACCTCTAACCTTCATGGATTGATATGATGCATTTATGTGGACTGTTTTTTAACCTGTTTCATCATGCTTGATTGATTGATTGTGATTCTTCGACGTGCGACTTTTGGTTTTCGTTGATAAACGCTTGAGATGCTTATGTTGCTTGCTTGATGTGGTGATCATGTGTTTTGCTCATTTGTATCATGTTAATTGTTGATTATTGATGATTACCTTACTGGACCGATGATGCATGTTTGTCTTTGCTTCCGACTCTGTTTGTCGCATAATCGATTGAATTGTTTAACTGATGTGAATTGCATGATGTTATTGTTTAACATTTGTGTTTAATTGTTAATTCATATCCATCTTTGCTTGATACTTGTTCACGATTGATGCTTGTTCATGTTCATTGTGTTGAAGCTTGCTTGCTACCCTGTTTTTTTCCAGAAATGCTTGATGTTGTATGTTGTTCTTGCTTGTTGCCTACCTTTTACACCTGCTTTTGTGCTGAATTAATAGCTGTTAAATGTTGTTGTACTGCCTTGCTAGTTTTTTACTGTTGTTTTGTGAAGGAAGCATTGTTGTAGCTGCTGTTTTTGCTTGTTTTCTCTTGTTTTGGCTTTTCTTGCATGCTCTCTAAGTGCCTCCTAGTCCAACTTAATTTTCGACTAAGATTGGAGTAGGATAGACACTAGGAGTTTAATCCATGCATGATAACATTAGGTTAGTCTCTTTTGACCTCAACCTTAGGTCCATTTTTTGCATGCTAACATTAGGATAGTATTTCCTTTCACATCTCAACCTTAAAACCACATTGCATGACAAAGTTAGAACCGAGTTTCCCCTTAGACCTTTCGTGTGTCTTTCTTTCTTCTCATCTCAAAACAATTCTAACACACTTAATAAAGACAATGAATGTTGTATGCCACGAGCCTTAAGTATATGGGAAATGATGAGTGAGGGTCTCCCCTCGTTCGTCTAGAGTGTTTAGTGTATGTCTCATATGGGAGCGATATGTGACGCATTCATTCCTATATCACAGTCTTTAGTGCAACGTGAATCTCAAACCAATCAATTCACTTCATTAAAACAAATAAACAAATTCAAACCTTTTATCCTTCAGGATTGTTCTTCGAACTCATTTTCAGAAAAGAGTACGTTACTTTTCCGTTCTACCGCAAATAGTCATCGACCCTAACTGCTGGAATGGGAATTTAGCGTCACTCATAAAAAACACTTAACCAACCTATGGTTTAGCTACCCGAACTATGTTTTCTCTGTTTTCTCATACCAGATGAGGATACATAGGTATAAGACGACGATGTCTTGGCGAGCAACCTTCCCCCACCACCCTTAGTCTTCTGAACTATGTTGACTCTGACATTCCCATTGCACGAGGGAATACGTATGCATAGGGCGGCAAGGTTCTATTGAGTCACCTTTTTCTTTTCCCTTTCTCGTTTCCGTTTAGAAGTAGGCTTTAGATAACACACCCTTTAATTAGACAACAAGCATGGATCCTGTTGAGTACAACGAACGTGAGGGGGTGCTCATACCTTGCCCTTGCATAATTGACTCCCGAACCCAAGATTTGGTTGCAATGACCTTGTTTTCTCCTTTCTCTTAGTTTTTCTTCGATCGTTTCCTTTCTCTCCTTTGGGATAAATAACGTTCGGTGGCGACTCTTCTGTCTATTTCTGCCGGTTGTTTTTTGCAGTTGCAACAATTTGGTACGAAAGTCTAATTTTAAAATTCAAGGTTGATTTCCAAAGAACTCAATTGCAAGAATGACCAAATTACATTGTTTGAATTCTAAGTTACAAAGAAGTACAAGTTCTGTCACAATTTTGGTACCAACTATCCTACAAGGTCACGCTAAGCCTAAGCCTAAAGAATAAAATTCCTTGATTAATTCCATTAGCCAAAGTCTTCATCACTCTATGTTATTCATGTCCAAGCTCCATAATAAAGCTTCCAATACCACAGCCTCTCCATCAAGCTCCAATATGATGTCAATTTCCCACATGCCCAAGGTGCCCCATCAAGTCTTCTTTAAGCCACCAATGACATGGCTATCTGTGAGTCTTCTCATCCTCCTCATGACAAACATAACAAGCACATGAAAAGAGAAAGAACATGGATAATTAGAAACATATGCAAGAAGGACAATGCACAAGCAATAGGCGTATATGAGCAACTATGACAAAATGCAACATTATAATTTTGCAGCAAGTACGAAATTCAAGGCATCATGTACCATCTTAATTCATAAAAGTACACACAATTCACAAAGAAATATCAATAGAGAGGCAATAGGGACCACAAACTTCTAGATGCAGAAAGGACAAAATAATTAACATAGCAGCATGCCAAAGTTAATGTGCAATCCCCAAATCCCACGAAATCAGTGACACTCCTCACCAATTCTAACAGCTTTTTGCTCTCTCATCATTCCTCACACACATTTTCTTTCCTCTCACCTGTATCAGATTACCCTATATATATCACACTATTTCATTCCTTCAACACACAAAAAAAGTATCAAAGAACCCTATAAACATTTGTTCTGCAAAATACTCCTTAACCCCTCTCACTAAAGCTTATTCACATAAAAACCCAATTAGAGTTTCACATTGAAACTCTGATATAGGTGAGCTAAAACCTCACGCCTTCTCAACAAACACTCACACACATGTGAGGGCAAAGCCTCATATACCATATATGTGTGTTTCGATGATGTCAAAATGCAACCACATGGAAGAATCGGTACTTGGCATTATCACCACAAGGCATAAGCATACCTTATCTCTTATGTCTCATTTGCTTGCATGTTGTGTCATCAAATTAGCATTATTCGAGTCAAACATCATTAGTGTAATATATGTTGCATCTAGAAGAGTCAAAAACATAAAATTAGGCAATTTTGCAAAATACAGGTCTTTGAGTCGACCATTTATTTGCTCCGGTCAACTCATAGAAGGTGTCTCTAAAGTGAATTTCCCATGAGTCTTTGAGTCGACAAATACTGTTAACATTTCTATTTGTTAAAAATTGAAGGATTTGCATCGACGCATGGTCCTGTTTTGGTCGAAGCATAGCATGTTATTTTGCATAATCTGTTTTTCTTGGGGTAGCTCAGGTCGACCCTTCCTTTTGTATGGTCGACCATTCGCTGTTTTACTGCATAATTTTGGTCTGTCCACTTATTTCGAAAAGTGGTTATGTCTGTTATTTTTGGCATGATATAAATAGAAAGTTTCTCATTTTCATTCAAAAATAATTGAATCAATAGCAAAACAAGAAAAGTGAAAGAGGTTCAATTAGTTCTCATCATCTTCATCTTTTACATTTCATACCACAACAATCACACACAATAATGTTTGCTGTGCATTATGGATTGTTTGAAGTGATAACGTTCTAAACCGTTGATTGGGAATACGGTTCGGGTTGAGATTTTGGCAGGTTTTTCTTGAATAAAACCTTTAGGGTTATTTCTTCCAAGATTCACTGAATTTCGGGGGTTTTTGGTATGAATCTTCTCAACATATATTCAGCTAAGCGAAGGTGATCGAGGAGCGGTGGGTTCCGTCGATCTAGTAGCGGCATCGGTGAATAGTGAAGGAGAGGTTCGGGTTCGATTGACAAGTGTTTGATATCAGCCGGGATGGGGTTGAAGACGCAAGGTTGTTCAACCAAGGAGCTGTAATCAGATGTTCATCCACAAGCAATTGAAGTACTTGATTCGACTCGAATCAAGGGACATGAAGAGAAAGCATCTTCAACAACAAGAGAGTTTGGTTGTGCATTTGCTATTCTATTCTTGTATAAATGATTCATCAACAAGTTACATTTATATTATACAAGCTCAATTATATTGTTAGAATTGAGGGTAGACGTACCCCGAAGCGAGGACGGCGGGGGAATTGCCTCAACTAATCCTTGTGCCTTTTACTTTACGCATTTTCATTTTGCTTAATATTTGCGTGAATTTTGTTCAAACAATAATATCGAATTAAGGACTATTTTGAGTAAGTGCTGAAGTTATTTTGACTATAGTACAATAGTTTATTGTACAAGGAAACTAGTGCTACTTACTCAAAGCCGAAATCACTTGGAGTGCTCCGCACGCCAAGTGTTTAATAAATTTTCTGAACCAAAATTCTCGTGTGTTGTCCAATTATTTTGTTGGCATATAAAGAGTAGTGATATAAATCAATCGATAGTGTGACTAGCATGGTGATTCTCTTTGCTCATTATCAATATCCATAGGTTAGACGCATATCCAGTCCTCTAGTAACGGTTCGTTATAGACGGTAATTTTTCCCCGACCGCTTCCGCATATTAAACAATTTTTAAAACCAATTTTATTGGTAGCGCCGACTGATTTTTAATTAGGGATCTATTCAACCCCTCTTCTAGATCCGTGCCATCGTCTAACAAGTGGTATCAGGAGCACCGGTTAACTCCGTGATTCAAGTATACTGGAAAGACTGTATGCGGGTGCACATTAATGCTATAGATAGAAAAGTGTAGAATGTTATTCTTAACGGTCCAATTGAAATAACTATGACCGATGAGAATAATATGATTGTGCCTAAGCCCGAAGCACAAGGCACAATGGACTGATGATGATGAGAAGAAATATAATTAAGATTGGAAAGCCAAAAATATTTTGATCTGATCATTAGGAGCTGATGAATATTATAGGGTTTTTCATTGTTTAACGGCAGAAGCTATGTGGGACTCATTGCAAGTTGCCCATAGGGAACCAATGATGTTAAGCTAGCGAGAATCAATACATTAACACAAGAGTTCGATCTCTTTTACATGGAGCAAGGGGAAACCATTGCGGACATGCAAAAGAGATTCATTAATCTTATCAATAGATTGCATTCACTAGATAGGCCAGTTGCCAATGATGTTGCTACTAACAAAATTTTGAGATGTCTTAACAGGGAATGGCAACCGAAGGTAACCACCATCAAAGAAGCTAACGACCTCACAATTTTGGATCTCACAACATTGTTCGGAAAGTTGCAAGAGCATGAACAAGTGCTTCTAAGCCTAGAGCAACATGAAAAGAAGGAAAGGAAGGATAAAACAAAAATTACTGAAAAGAAGTCAATTGCTCTCAAGACTTCTTCCTCAAAGTCTCAATCTAAGGAGCATAGTGATTACACTTCGAGTGACAAAGAAGAGGATGACAAGAGTGAGGACATGGGGTTGTTTGTAAAGCGTTACAACCGCTATGTTAAAAATAGCGACATCCAACACTCCAAGAAGAATCTTGTCAACTTCTAGAAATAATCTAGGTACTCTAGAAATGATGACACTAAGGGGAACAAAACAAGAGGATCATGTTATACTTGCGGAAAGACCAGACACTACAAACCGGATTGTCCCTTGAGCAAAAAGGGCAAAGAAAAGGAAACAAATTGATCACATAAGAAGCAATCAAAGCCAAGGAGAGTGTATATAGCTTGGGAAAGCGATAACGATTCCTCTGAGAATGAAAGCTCAAGTGATGAAGATGAGTCTGTAAATCTTTGTCTTTCCGTTCACCAAAAGAACAAGAAAAAACAGGTACGACATGCTAAATATGAAAATTCCTCTAACATGTCTCATTTTGAATTACAAACTGCGTTTAATACTTTGCATTGTGAAGCAAAAGAAGCATTTAAAAGGCTTGCCTCAAATAATCAAATCTTTGCTCACTTAGAGCAAAAGATTCGTGAGTCCGAAAAGAAACTTGAGGCACTTAAAGCTTCCATAGCGGAAAGTACTAAAGCATGTTTTGAGGATCTAAGAAGTAGAGTAGTTAACTTTGGGTGTTACACTTGTTACATTTGGCAAAATGAAGTTAATAACCTAAATGACAAACTTAACAAGGCTCTAGAGCCCAAAATTACCTTTGCCATCGATAAATCTAATTTTAGAAAGAGTATGGTTAATCCATATCAAAAATACAAATATGTTATAAGAGATCACGATAGCAACGGTAATTCAAAAGTTAACTTTTCTTGTTTATATTGATGCAAGAAAGGCCATTCCATTGCTAAATGCCGTTTTAGGAGATTTTTGGTTCCTAAAGGCATTTATCAATGGTTGCCCAAATGCGACCATTTTGTCACTCACAACTTAGGACCCAATAAGCCATTGGGTACCTACTCTTGTTAATTGTTTTTTCATAGGTACAACATCTTGAGACCACCGAGAGAAGATGGGTTCTCGATAGTGGCTGCTCAAGACACATGACAAGAGATATATCTCTCTTCATCAACTTCGTGGCAAAGAAGAAGGGGTATGTAACCTATAGAGATAACAATCACGGTGCAATACTTGGAAAAGGTAGTGCGGGTAACCCTTATTCCACTACTATATCTGATGTATTGCTTGTCGAGGGTCTTAAACATAATCTCATTAGCATTAGCCAATTATGCGACAAAGGATACAATGTATCGTTTTCAAAAGAGTGTTACAAAACTGTGCATAATAATGAAATGAAGAGTGTGTTTAATGGCCTAAGAGTAAACAATGTCTATATGTTAGACTTGAATGAAGTATCTTTGACAAGTGACAAATGTCTCATACAATGAGTGAGGACTCATGGTTATGGCATAGACGTTTATCACATGTCAAATTTGAATTGCTTAACAAGGTAGTTTCCAATGATCTAGTCCTAGGTCTGCCCAAGATAAAGTTCACCAAGGATCACCTTTGTGATGCTTGCCAAATGGGAAAGCAAACTAGGATCTCTTTTAAATCCAAAAATATCGTTTCAACTACGAGACCTCTCGAGCTTCTCCATATGGATTTATTTGGGCCATCTAGAATTAAAAGCCTAGGTGGTAACTATTACGGTTTTGTAATAGTTGACGACTTTTCTAGATTCTATTGGACTATCTTCTTGGCTAGCAAGAGCAATACGTCCGCCGCCTTTGAAAGATTTGCTAAGCTTTCCAAAAATAAATTAAACACAAACATTGTCTCAATTAGGAGCGATCATGGAGGTGAGTTTGAAAACTATTTGTTTGAGGAATATTGCGGTAAACACGGAATTGATCACAACTTCTCCGCTCCACGTACTCCTCAACAAAATGGGGTTGTGGAGCGCAAAAAATCGTATTTTAAAAGAGTTGGGGAGAACAATGATCAATGAAAGTGCATTACCTAAATATTTTTGGGCCGACGCCATAAGTACGACATGTTATGTTTTGAATAGGGCGCTCATCCGCTGCATTCTAAACAAAACACCGTATGAACTTTTAAAAGGGCGCAAGCCGAATGTATCTCACCTACATGTCTTCGGTTGTAAGTGTTTTGTGTTTTATAATGGAAAGGAAAACTTAGGCAAATTTGATTCCAAGGCTGACGAAGGTATCTTCCTTGGATACTCTCAGTTAAGTAAAGCTTATAGAATTTATAATAAGAGATTACTTATAGTTGAAGAGTCTCTACACGTAACATTTGATGAATCTTATCCGAGAGATGTCAGAAAAGGTAGTGTTGTTCATGGTGCAAGTGTATCTTCAAAAGACATACTCAATAGTGCCGAGCTGGGAATTGATCAACCCGACGTAGTCAAAATTGAGGAGGAGAAAGAATACCTCCATGAGGAAACCAAGGAAGTTCATCCGTCTACAAAAGATGATCACCCTCCAGGTTGGAAGTCGTCCAAAGACCATCCAATCGTCAATATTCTCGGTGATATATCAATGGGAGTTACGACTCGGTCTAAGATAAGTAATTTCTATTATCACTTCACTTTCGTTTCACAAATGGAACCTAAAAACCCTAAAGAAGCCTTACTCGATGAGCAATGGTTTTTATCTATGCAAGAGGAACTTAATCAGTTTAAGAGAAATGAGGTTTGGGACCTTGTCCCTCCTCCGTGAGGTCATCGAGTAATCGGTGTTGTACCCAAAAATTTAACCAACCGTTTCTAGCAATTTGGGTTATGTTTCGTTTCATTTGCATTTGCATCTGCATACCGCATACTATGCATTTTTTCAGCCGGATTGATTTTATCGGGATTACAGCCCTTTTCTCGCATTTCAGGTGATTCAAACCAGTTCGAATACAAAGGTTTATTGTGGAATTTGTGCTCTTCCCGGTGATTCAGTTTGTGCTGTTATTTTTGAGGATATTTCGGTGTCCGTCGTTACCGTTTATTTTGTTATATTCTCGCATTTTGTTGTTAACTGATTTAATTGCTTTCATTGATTTTCATTGGGATAATTAGCAATTTTCTAGAATTTATTTCTTATTTTTTAGCATAGAAATTAGTTTTTTAGATAATTTTTATCCTTTATTTTATTTTTTAGAATAAATTATTAGATTTTTAGTAGATTTTAAAATAACTTTTCTAGACTTTTAAATAGTTTTTTCTATTTTTAGAGTTTTCTAGAAATTAATTGTTTTTAGAATATTAGGTTTTACTTCATTAATCTAGATTAGTTTGGTTAGAATTTTGGATAGAGATTTAATATCAGAATATTAGTTTTAGTTGTTATTAATTGAGTTGGGTTTAAGTCACGTTATTTCTAGTTAGTTTAATCAAGTCAGTTTGCATTGGCTTAACTTTTAATCATTGTTCAGCTTTATTAATTTTTTAATCTTTAGTTTAATTAATTAATTGTTTTTTAGTCAACTAATCCAGTTTAGTGCAGGCCACTTGTCATGCGCAGGCTATTAATAGCCTGCTTTTCTCTCTCTCCTAGAATGATGACACGTAACCCAAAAGAGGCTGACACGTTACCCCTCCTAGCTGGCACGCGTCACCCCAAAAAACCCTAGAAACCCTTCGCCGGCAGAATCAAACCCCATCGTCCCCTCACCGGAAACCTCAACTATTCGCTGAAAAATTCATCCAAATTCATCCACATTCATCCTGTTCATCATGATTTTCCAGATCTGCATGCAAACCTACAATCAAAAAGCCACAATCTATCACCGTCCTTGCGCTAATCATCAACTCAACGAACGCGCTAATACCTCTTCATCTCACACGATTCAGGTTTGTAAATCTTCGTATATTCATCACAAACCTTCTAGTGATCTTGAACCAGAAACTCCTTCACATCAACCATTCATTTTCGTTAACCATCACCTTCAAGAAAAAAAAACCTAGATCTGGAACTCAACTCTCGTCACCATCAACTCCAACGACTCCATGGAATCTCCTCAAATATCCAGCAAACGAAGCTCATACCATTATCATGGCCCTTAATAGGAGTTGGAAATTATTTGGTTTGTTTTTGTGGAGTTGGTCTCTCATTTATTCTGTAGGTAATGGTGATGAAGGGAATGAAGCTTAGAGCGTGAGGTAAGGAGAGTTGTGAAAAACGACGGTGAAGGTATGAGGTCGTGGACGGCAAAGTGACGGCGGCGGATGTTAGGTTTTGTTTCAGAGCAAAGTAAAGTGAGGAAGATGACGCTTCACGGGTTCTCCAAGTGGTTAGTGGGCCTTCGCGGCCCATACATTTTTCATCTGGATTATCCCCTGTTTCCTTATTGCACCCCACCCTCTGATTGTTTGTTTGGTTCTGATTATGGGCTCAAGGCCCACCATGTATTTTACTGAAGTGTACCCCCCTGTGCTGTATTTTGTTTGTAATATATTACATACTACTTTTCTTTTTAGAACTATAGTGTTATTTTCTTGTAGGAATTATATTTTCTTTTAGAATATATGCATATTTTTGTATAGAATCTTATATTCTATATTCAAATTCAATTTTTTTTTAATATTTCTTTAGAACCTTATTTTTCCTATTAGAGGTTTATTTTCTATTAAAAATTGAATTCAATTTCCATTTGTTATTGGGATTTTCCCTCATCATTTTCATTTTGTAGGTCGATGACGAGACCTCCGTAATACGTTATTAATCGACTTGTTGATGGATAATGTAGGATCCAAGACCACTTTTTCTCTCCTCATTTTTCTTCTCATTCTGATTTTATTTTGAATTTTTCCGGTTTGGTCCGTGTGACATGATTCAATTGGAGAATGATTCATAATATCATTTCTCTATCTTGTCTTTGACACGGATATCAATATGTTACCTCTTAATGTTTGGCTTCATTTATAAGTCGAATTACGACAGTTCAGCGTCACATTGGTTCTGATTCGAACGTTATCATCAAGGATCAAAGAAGAAAAGCTTGGAAATGGAGCTTGCACCCAAAAAGTCAAGGGTCAACAGAACCACTCCGTTCGGTAACATTGTTTTTATTTCATCTCTTTCATCTCTTTTATTCAACCGTCGAGTGTTGTGAGCCGTAACGTTAGAAAGGTGGGAAATGATGAGTGGGGGGCCTCCTCTCTCTTGTCTAGAATGTTTAGTGTACGTCCTTAGGACGATATGCGACGCATTCACTCCTACGTCTTAGGACTTGGCGTGTGCGTCCCGATCCGAACCTTTTCTCTCGCATCCTGGCGACTGAGACTCTTTTCTCTCGCACCTTGGCGATTGAGACTTACCCTTTTCTCTCGCACCTTGGCGATTGAGATCCCTTCTCTTACCCCCGTGCAATCGAGACTTGTTACCCGTAGTTGGTCGAACTACGGCTGCTCTGATCTCTCATACCTTTTGAGAATATGTAGGCATAGGATTGCTATAATCCTAGCGAGCACTTTTCCCCCTTTCCTGTAGTTGGCTGAACTACAGCTGCTCTAATTTCTCATACCAGATGAGAATATGTAGGCACAAGACGCGATGTCTTGGCGAGCACACTAACAACTAACTTCTCTTTTCTCTCGCTTCCGTGCGATCGAGACTTTCCCGCTGACGACTAACACATCCCTTTCTCTTGCCCCGGTGCAATTGAGACTAGCCCGTAGTTCTCAAACCCTTAAGTTCCCATACCCTTTAAACCAATGACATACTATAACACCCTTATTCTACCCCACAGATATTACGGCAAAATAACACGGATTTCAGAGTAAAATATTAACTTTCATAAAAAGCCATAAAAGGGCGTACATTTCTCAAAGTCAACAAAATTGGTCAATACTCCATAACGACGGGTTTTCCTCAAAGTACATACACAACATAAAACAGCGGAACTCAAAGCATAAATCAAGGTTTCTTCTCAAAAGGGAACATCAGTAAAATAACCCAATGATATAAAATCAACTCAAAGAACCCAACCCGATGTTACATATCAGAGCAAGACCCTCTAAATTAACCATAAAGACTAACGACTCTAAAACTCCAAAATATTCCTCGACGGCGTCCACGACTAAACTTGCTCATCTGCACGTTACCCACATGGAGGTAACATTCAAACAGGCAGGGTGAGTAAACCAATTCATAATAATCAATGTATACTAATTACTGCATAAACGACATATTACTCATAATTATATTCAACACATTGATATCCTTCAAATATGCCTCAAAGGCCATAACGTCATAATTCATGCAAAAAGACTCATAGATGCAATGCGACACAACTCAATGCATGTGGTACCAATCATCACAGTGTGATGGACACTGGGCCATCAACCCTCCATAGATCCCCGTCACTAGGATCAGAGCACATCAAAATACTTCACATTCGCACAGTGGGATTGAAGCCAAAGTAATCGAGGTCCTGAACCGAAGTCCGGATGCACATGAATGCATGATGCACACTTCACAAATCATCCTCATAATAACATCATAGGTACATCATCATTCATCATATTCATCACCATCAAACTTCATGATTCATCATATTAATCATCATACATCATATCATCATAATTCATCATATTACTCATCATACAACATATCATCGTAATTCATCATATTAATCATCATACAACATATTGTCATAATTCATCATATTACTCATCATACAACATATCATCATAATTCATCATATTAATCATCATACATCATATCATCATAATTCATCATATTACTCATCATACAACATATCATCATAATTCATCATATTAATCATCATACAACATATCATCATAATTCATCATATTAATTAATCTCACACATCATGTCATCATATAATCACGTATAAATCACATATTAGCTCATATCATATTATCTCATATTATCCCATATTAATTCATAATACCACCCCTATATCATATCATATTAATTTATCAAGTTATACTCACGGTAATCCTCACACTATCGCCTATCAATCACATAAACATCACAGTTCTGCTCATGTTAATTCATCATATCATCACATAGTACTCACATATTAATCCCTAATATCATCTCACATTGCCTCATATTAATTCATCATAATTACACTCGCGGTAATTCTTATACTATCACTTATTACTCACGTAACCTCACTGTCATACTCATAGTAACTCATCACAGGAATCCCAGAATCAAACATCACGGCATCGCTGCACACAATCAATATTCGCAAACTCTGCTACGTTTGCTGGCTTGCTCGCTAGGCGAGTTGGTAGCGATCCTTCGCTGGCTTGCTCGCTAGGCGAGCCTGTAGCGAACCTTCGCTGGCTTGCTCGCTAGGTGAGCATAGCGATGACAACAAAACCTGTTACGACCAAAACTGATTCCTATCCAAATACTCATACGATTTACTTACCCAATGCCCCTAAAACAACATTAAAACATCCCTGATGTCATACGGCGATAACAACACCAAATCTATGGTTTATTAGACCAATCTAGCAACATTTGCACTGCCTAAAACACTATTTTCCTGCAATTGCTCTGAGTGCATCAGAGTTACTCACACTTGAATATTTCTATTCCTACAGGGTCAAACATATCACAATCCAAGGTTTTGGCCACGAAGGCCTAAGGTTTCCTTTCTCATGTCACACATCAAACAGTCTGATAAGGTTTCCTAAATTCATGTCAATATTCAGGGATACATGCCATCAATCATAACCTCAAGGTCTATTCATCAATTTCCCTAATTCTCCCAAATCAACCCAACATACCCTAAATAATAAACCCCACCATAAACACACCGAAAGGCATACATAGAAAATCATGAAATGTGATACTCCCCATACATTAGCCGATTTAAAGCTTTCACGATTATCTTTGGCAACCTTCCGAAGCTTTTGCCTCCACTGATCCCTCCTCAGAGCTCTGGCCTCCATTCTTTTCACGGTTAACAAAATGAATCCTTAACCTTCAGAGTTCTATTTTGTCAAACTTAGACTTGGGCCACACAATTGGGCTTTTCCCGTAACACCCTTACTAACTCTTCATAATGCCCAATTTACCCTTATTTCACTTATATTCATTTTAATCAATAATAATACTAATATTCTCATATAATATACTATTAATTTAATAAATAGTCCAAAAATGCACATTTTCTCAATAATCCACAAAACCACCGAAAACCACCCAAAATACGAATATTCTCAATTAAATAAATAATTAAAATATTCCGCTTAAATTTGGCGTATTACAACTCTCCCCCACTTAAAGAATTTTCGCCCTCGAAAATTACCTCAATGAACAGGGTCGGATACGACTCTCTCAACTGATCTCCCACTCCTAAATCCAACTTCCTCCAGCTGGTCCTCCCAAACTACCTTCACCAAAGGAATCTCTTTACCTCGAAGTTGCTTCTCGTTCATCAACCTGAACTAGCAATGGCTCAACAGTCAAACTATCTCTCACTTGTACACCATCCATCTGAATAAATGCACTTTCTCAATTTACGCACATGCCACATCATGTAAATTCACAAGCAACAGCGGCAAAACAGTCCAACATGCAACTTCTTCCACGCTTCCGCTGCGTCACTCTGATACAAATCAACAAAACACGATGTGAGCTTCCGAGACTTCAAAGCCCAACCAACACCAGTTACCAGTGTACTCTCAAAACCCATCTTTTCTTGGATCCTCTTGATCTTTTCAGTCGTCTCTTACACAATTCTCAGGTCCGAGCACAACACTCTCGCCTGAATCATATCAACACAAAGGAGTCCTACATCTCCTACCATACAAATCCTCATACGGTGACATTCCGATACTAGAATACTAACTGCTATTGTAGGTAACTCAATCAACGATAATTAACTATCCCATAATCCACCTTGATCCAACACACAAGCTCTCCATAAATCCTCTAAAGACTGGATAGTTCTCTCTATCCGTCCATCCGTCCACGGATGATAGGTAGAGTTCAACTTCAACATGGTACTCAAAGCGTCTGCAAACTCTCCCAAAATCTCGATGAAACTCAGATTCCCATTTGACACAATACTCGACGACATCTCATACAACTTCACAACTTCATCGATATACATCTCAGCTAGCTTCAACATAGAATGATTAATCCTCATTCATAAGAAAAGGGCCAATCTAGTCAATCTATCCAAAATCACCCAATTAAATTCATATCCCTCCAATTCTTCGGAAAACCCAACACAAAATCCATAGAAATACTACCTGATTTCCACCCTGGAATATTCAACGGTTGCATCAGACCCAACGGTCTCTGACGTTTATTCTTCGATTGCTGACAAGTCTAACCAACATATACAAACTCAACCACTTCTCTCTTAATCTATGGCCATCAAAATAATTTCCTCAAATCTGGTTACATCTTCATAGCATCGGGATGAATACTCAATCTACTCAATGTCCTTCTTCAAGAGTACTCTTCTTCCACTCAACAATATCTGGGACACAAACTCTATCACGACATCTCATGGTA
This sequence comes from Lathyrus sativus, assembly GCA_963859935.3. Lineage (NCBI taxonomy): Eukaryota > Viridiplantae > Streptophyta > Magnoliopsida > Fabales > Fabaceae > Lathyrus > Lathyrus sativus. Next base: position 167,314,510 of record OZ012739.1, on the reverse strand, counting down.
CCATCTCCATTAATCCGAAATTTAGCCCTTCGACTTTAATTCATCAAATTCAACCAATCTACCAACTCAAACTAGAGTTTTGACCTTATCGAATCTCATCAAGAATACCACTAGTAAGGTCCAACATACTAAGCTTAACTCCATAAGAAGTCTCTTCACACACCAAACTCATATCACAAAATTGCTCAATCAGTTCTAACTCTTTTCACCATCATCATCGGTATATGCAAGGATTTTCAAATCAATGCATAAGCTGCCACGTTTGCTTCACCCGAATGGTAATTCAATCCAAAACCATAATCCTTCAAGAGTCCCAATTATTTTCACTGCCTCATATTCAACTCTTCCAAATCAAGAAAATACCTTAAGCTCTTGAGATCACCAAACATTTCAAATCTCAAACTAACCAATTGAAGCCTCCAACTCCGGCACAAATACAACAACAACCAACTCTAAATCACTCGTCAAATAATCCCTCTTATGTACTTTAAATTGCCTTAAAGCGTAATTAAAACTCTCTGATGTTGCACTTAACATATCTCCCAATCACATCAACAAAACATCACAAAACACAACGAATACTTCTATCGGATTCGGCAAAAATCAACAGACGAGCTGTTGATAGCTCTCCCAAAAACTCTTTGAACTTTCTTCATAGTGGCATATCCTGTAAGAACACAGATTGTTTCTTAGAAATATCTTTATGTTTTGATGATAACTCTTAGGAAATTTTGTATTAAAGAATTATATACTCTAAAATTTGTTCATGAATGTTTGCTGCAGATGTTAAAGTATATATATATATATCTAAAAGCAAATTAATCTGAACATGGAACTATGGAAGGCTCTGAAGAGTCAAAATCATCTTATAGAAGAATCTGAATGCTGCCTGCAGAAGGATCTGAAGCAGAAGCTACAGAAGAATCTGAAGCAGAAGCTGCAGAAGGATCTGATGCAGAAGACTCTGAAAGATCTGAAGACTCTAAAGCATTGAAGATCTTTGTATGAGAGTTAAGAAGCACAGTTTTTCAGAAGACTCTGAGAGTACTACAGGCTGCATGTACTGAGGATCTGATTCATAAAACTCTGCTCTGATAGAACTACACGCTAAAGCACACTTGCTGCATTACTCTGATTCAGCAAAATCTGATGGGCATCCAAGACTCTGATCACGCAGGCTCTGATGTTTACTTTGCTAAAGTGAAATACTTGTTGAAGAAGAATTCAAAGTCATATCCGTTGATTTGGCTCAATGACTCTTTCCTCTTTCATGCTTGACACTAGAACACAGACCAAAAGCATTTCTCTGTGCATTCTACTTCCAGGAAAGGTCATGTGATGTGAAGACAAAAAGGTTCAGGCCTTTTCAGTACACAGCCTCCAACGTCAAGACTTTGTGGACTACTATGCATATAAAAGCAAGTCTTCCTCATCTTCTTCAAAAGACGAATCTTTGATAGAAACTCTTACAAGCTCTCATAAAATATTCTTATTCTCTTTGCTGAGTTTATTCTTTTGTTCTTAACATTAAGTGAAAAATCACTCTTTTGATAAAGCTTGTTAGAAGCATTCAAACATTTGTATTTATCTTACATTTCATTGTAATAGTTCCTTGAGAAGATCCAGTTGGGATCAGTAGTTCTTGAGAAGACTAAGAACAGTTGCTCTTAGTGATTGCTATTGTAATCAGTTGATTAATAGTGGATTAAGTCCTTGTTTGAGAAAGGCAAATCACTCTTGATAGGGTGGACTGGAGTAGTTAAATTTAACGAACCAGGATAAAAATCATTGTGTTTTTATTGCTATAAGTTTTTAAAGATACTTATTCAACCCCCCCCCCCCCCTTCTAAGTATTTTCTCACCTTCAGTTGGCATCAGAGCTCGGGTTCTGTGTGTGCTACCACTTCACAGTGACAGAAAAGATCCAGTGAGAAAAACTTTGATATATATATTTGGTTGTTACTATGGCTGATACTTCAATATCTAACATTAACAAAAAATATGAAGAAAGGGATAGAATCAGCACTAAACCCCCTATGTTTGATGGGGAGAAATTTGATTATTGGAAAGACAGGATTGAAAGTTTTTTCCTTGGTTATGATGCTGATTTATGGGATTTGGTCATAGGTGGATATGTTCATCCCATTGATGGGAATGGCAAGAGAGTAGATAGAAAATCTATGACAGAAGCCCAAAAGAAGGAGTTTAGAAATCACCACAAGGCTAGAACAATATTGTTAAATGCAATATCTCACACTGAGTATGAAAAGATCACAAATAGAGAAACTGCATTTGATATGTTTGAGTCCTTGAAAATGACTAATGAAGGAAACCTTCAAGTAAAAGAGACCAAGGCTCTGGCTCTAATTCAGAAGTATGAAGCTTTCAAGATGGAAGAAGCTGAATCTGTTGAAGCCATGTTCTCCAGATTTCAAATACTTACAGCTGGACTAAAGGTTCTGGATAAAGGTTACTCTACTGCTGATCACGTGAAGAAGATCATCAAAAGCTTACCTACCAGATGGAGACCTATGGTGACTGCGCTGAAAATGGCTAAAGATCTGAACCAGATCTCCTTGGAGGAACTAATCAGCTCACTAAGGAGTCATGAAATTGAACTTGAGGAAGATGAGCCTCAAAAGAAAGGTAAGTCAATTGCCTTAAAATCTAATAAATCTGCTAAAGTGTTGCAGGTAATAGAGGAAAGCTCTGAAGAATCCTCGTCTGAAGATGAAGATGAATTATCCATGTTGTCCAGAAGAATAAACAAACTCTGGAAGCATAAAGGAAAGAAGTTTAGAAACTTCAGGAAGCCTGACCAAAGAAAGGAATCTTTTGGACACAGAAGATCTGGCAAAAAGGCGGTTGTTTGCTACGAATGTAAAGAACCTGGGCATTACAAAAATGAATGTCCAAAGCATATGAAGATAAGCCTAAAAGAAAATTTGATAAGAAGAAGAAGGTTCTAATGGCAACCTGGGATGATTCAAATACATCTGAATCCGAATCTGAGGCAGAAGAAGAATGTGCCAACGTAGCATTGATGGCAGACATAGAAGATCAGGAGGAAGGAATTTCAGGATCTGAATCTGACTCTGAATCTGACTCTGACGCTGAAGAGGTAATGGCTAAACTCACTAAAGATGAACTTATCAAAGTGTTATCAGAGGTTCTGAAGAGCTATAACAATATTAAGCTCAAATACAAGGAGCGTCAAAGCAATCTTGTATCTGAGAATAATATTCTCAAATCAGAAGTGGCTGAGCTAAATGAAAAGAACTTAAAAATGAAAAATGATTTTGAATTAGCTCAACAAGACTCTGATTCTGAAACTGAGTCTGAATGCAAAAATATTTTGGAAAAATATGACTACAGCTTTCAGAAGTTTCTTGCTAAAAGCATAGACAGAAGCAAAATGGCTTCTATGATCTATGGAGTTAGCAGAAATAACAGAAAAGGAATTGGATATAAATCTTCCTCTGAAAAGGATTTAAATCCAAAACCTGTTGATAAAATTATCATCAAGAAGACTCCTTTATATTCTCATTTTAAATTTGGTCACTTGAATGATATTAAACACACTCGTTCTGAAAAGAACATTCGTGTGTTTAAATCTAAGGCTAGTCAGAATAAACCTTATGTTGAAAAATAGAAGTTTAGACGAACCTTCAGAACAACTAACCCAAAAGGACCCAAGAAGATCTGGGTACCTAAGAGTAAAATAATTCCTGTTGCAGATGTTCTTAGCAGCAAGGTCAGGACACCAATCATGGTACCTGGACTCTGGATGCTCGCGACATATGACGGGAGAAAGGTCTATGTTCCAAAGTCTGGAGCTTAGATCTGGAGGTGACGTGAAATTTGGAGGGAATCAGAAGGGCAAGATCATTGGATCTGGCACTATTGGAAATGGTAACCTTCCCTCTATTACTAATGTTTTACTTGTAGAAGGATTAAAGCATAATCTATTGTCCATAAGTTAATTAAGTGACAATGGTTATGACATAATCTTTAATCAAAAATGTTGTAAAGCTATTAGTCAAAAAGATGGCTCAATCCTATTTAGTGGAAAGAGGAAGAACAACATTTATTAAATAAATCTTTCAGAACTTAAGGTTCAGAATGTTAAATGCCTCTTGTCTGTTAATGAGGAGCAATGGGTCTGGCACAGAAGATTGGGGCATATTAATATGAGACGTATATCTCAGATTAATAAACTTAATCTTGTCAGAGGACTTCCTAAGTTGAAGTTCACCTTAGATGCTCTTTGTGAAGTATGTCAAAAAGGGAAGTTTTCAAAATCCTCTTTTAAATCAAAAAATGTTGTTTCTACTTCTAGACCATTAGAATTACTTCCTATTGATCTGTTTGGACCACTGAAAACTGCATCCATCAGAGGCAAGAAGTATGGATTAGTCATTGTTGATGACTATAGTAGATGGACATGGGTAAAGCTCTTAAAATACAAGGATGAGTCACATTCTGTGTTCTTTGACTTCTGCAAACAAGTTCAAAATGAAAAAGATTTTAAAATAATCAAAGTCAGAAGTGATCATGGTGGCGAATTTGAAAACAAATATTTTGAAAAATATTTTAATGAAAATGGCATTGCTCATGATTTCTCCTGCCCTAGAACTCCACCACAAAATGGAGTTGTAGAGAGGAAAAATAGAACTCTGCAAGAAATGGCCAGAACCATGATCAACGAGACTAATCTGGCAAAACACTTTTGGGCAGAAGCAATAAACACAACATGTTACATTCAGAACAGAGTGTCTGTAAGACCTCTTCTGGAAAAGACTTCCTATGAATTGTGGAGGAACAGAAAACCCAACATTGCTTATTTTCATCCTTTTGGATGTATTGGTTATATGTTGAACACTAAAGAGAATCTTAGCAAGTTTGATTCTAAAGCACAGAAGTGTTTCATGCTTGGATATTCTGAACGCTCTAAAGGCTACAGAGTATACAATACTGAAACACAGATTGTGGAGGAATCTATACATGTTAGATTTGATGATAAGCTTGGCATTGAAAAGCCAAAGCAGTTTGAAAGTTCTGCAGATAGAGAAGTAGTCTTCCCAGACTTTGAAGGCTCAGAGGCAGAAAAAGCTCAAGAAGACGCTACGCCAGATGCAACTCCACTAGCTGCTCAGATGAATAACATGAATATTTCTGAAGAACCAACAGTTAAAGGATCATCCATAATCAAGGTTTCTCATCCAGAAGAAATGATTATTGGGAAGAAAGATGACCCTATAAGAACAAGGTCATTTATCAGATCATCTGGAACATCACTTCTTGTGTTGGTGTCTATTATTGAACCAACATCTATGGATGAGGCTCTGAGTGACAATGATTGGATTCTTGCAATGCAAGATGAGCTAAATCAATTTACATGAAATGATGTGTGGGATCTGGTTCCTAGACCAAAAGGTTTCAACATTATTGGAACAAAGTGGGTATTCAGAAATAAATTAAATGAGCAAGGAGAAGTTGTAAGGAACAAGGCAAGGCTGGTAGCTCAAGGGTACAGTCAACAAGAAGGTATTGATTACACTGAAACTTATGCTCCAGTGGCAAGGTTAGAATCTATACGCCTTCTTATTTCATTTGCTGCACAACATAACATCACTCTTTATCAGATGGATGTTAAGAGTGCCTTCTTAAATGGTATTATAGAAGAAGAAGTTTATGTCCATCAACCTCCTAGTTTTGAAAGTGATAAATTTCCAGATCATGTTTTCAAACTCAAAAAATCTCTTTATGAATTGAAACAAGCTCCCAGAGCTTGGTATGAAAGATTAAGTAATTTTCTTCTGGAAAAGAACTTTATCAGAGGCAAAGTGGACACAACTCTTTTCTGTAAAACATCTAAGAAAGATTTACTAGTTTGTCAAATTTCTGTGAATGATATTATTTTTGGATCTACCAATATTATGCTGGGAAAGGAGTTTGCTTTATTTATGCAGGCTGAATTTGAAATGAGCATGATGGGAGAACTGAGATTCTTTCTGGGAATTCAAGTCAACCAGACTCCAGAATGCACATATATTCATCAGACCAAATATGTTAAAGAGCTTCTGAAGAAGTTCAACATGACTGATAGTAAGATGGCAAAGACTCATATGCATCCAACAAGTACTCTTGGTAAGGAAGAGGTAAGTAAGAAAGTAGATCAGAAACTCTACAGAGGTATGATAGGATCTCTTCTCTACTTAACTGCTTCTAGACCTGACATTTTGTTCAGTAAATGCTTGTGTGCAAGATTCCAATCAGATCCTAGAGAATCTCACTTAACTGCTGTTAAGATGATTCTAATGTATCTGAAAGGTACTACTAACGTGGGTCTGTGTTACAGAAGATCTGATGAATATACATTAGTTGGATTCTGTGATGCTGACTATGCTGGAGACAGAGTAGAGCGTAAAAGTACTTCTGGAAGCTGTCAGTTCCTTGGAAGTCATCTGATCTCATGGTACAGCAAGAAGCAACCCACAATTGCACTTTCTACAACAGAGGCAGAATACATTGCTGCTGCTGGATGTAGCACGCAGATGCTCTGGATGAAATGTCAGTTAGAAGACTATCAGATCTTTGAGTGTAATGTATCTATCTTCTGTGATAATACTTCTACTATATGTTTGTCTAAAAATCCAATTTTACACTCTAAGGCAAAACATATAGAAATTAAGCATCATTTCATCAGAGACTATGTTCAGAAGGGTATTATAAACTTAGCCTTTGTTGATTCAGATCATCAATGGGCTGATATTTTTAAAAAACCATTTGCTGAAGTTGGGTTCAAGTTTATTCTGAAAAATATTGGTATGGCTTTTTGTCCAGAATAATATTTATCAGAGGAAAACTTCTCAGATGCAAAATGTTTAATGCTCTGAAGTATTTCATCTGTCAATTTATTCATTTTCTTGAGTTATTTTATTTGTGTAAATCTGAACTAACAATGCTCAGAGGATCTGAACGTTGGCTAATGTTTCATTTCTCAAGAGATTTCAGAAGCACATGCAAGCAAACACGTGTAGCTCAGAAACTGGAAAGGTAGAGTGCACTTTACTGAATTAACGTTTGAAGTACTGCTTTGAAAATATGATTTTTCTTGATTTTCCCCCATCTGTCAGAATCATAAATACTGTGCAATGATATTTTTACTTTTTCATTTAATGCTATGTGAAGCGTGCTTATGTGATTGTTTGTGTGCCTGATTTTATTTATAAATACCACAAATCACACCATTTCACACTTTTCACCTCACGAACCTTTTATGCATTTCTGTCGTCTCTTTGCTCTTCATCTTAACCCTAAACCTAAAACCCCTCACTCAAGAACAACAATGGCATCTTCTTCATCAACATATGCTCAGATGCAATCAACCACTGATGTTTCTTCTCCTAATGCTGAAGCGTACAAGGAACCTGTGAGAACTCTTCTCACTCCAACTGTAGAACTGGAAGTTCTGAGTGAATGCTTTATAGATTTTGATTCCATTGAAGAAAATGGGTTTAATCTTTCTTCATCCATTCAAACTCAGAGTTGGACAAAGTATTTTGACAGGCTTATGGGTCCTGTTTATCCAACTTTGGTGAATGAATTCTGGATACATGCTCAGGTGTGCTCTAAATTCATCCATTCTTCTGTCCTTGGAAAGGAGATTGTGATTACTGAGAAGCTGATCAGACAACTTATTGGGTACTCTGAAACTGATGGTGAAACCAGTCTACAATCTGCTCGTGTGGATCTTGCTGATGTGTTTCAAGAAGTTTGTATTTTTGGGGAACCAACTAGCAAAGTAAGGGAACTGAAGCCAGTCTACAGGATCTGGGCCAAGATTTTCATGAGTTCCATCTTTCACAGAAAATCATCAAATTCTCCAGATTATGTCAGTGTTGAACAACTCTACTTCATGTTCTGTATGAGCAAGGGAAAGAAGGTGGACTTGCCTTATCTTCTGTTTAGTCACATTCTGAATCACATAAAGGAAACAAGAGAAGAAGTAAGAGTCAAAACTGGAAAAGTTAGGAATTAGATTCCAATGGGAAGACTGATATCAGATATTCTGACTGATATCAGATATTCTGGTAGAACATTGAAGTTATCCTGAGAATTACCCAACCAGACTCTGATTCTTGAAGCAAATTGTACTCTGATTCTAAACGCAAAACCAGATTCTGTGTTTGAAAGAAGTCATCAGACTCTGATTCTGAAATACACTCAAGCAAAAAGGGAAGTATTTTTTTCCTTTAGAGTATTCATTTCAGGGGAGATTCTTAATCTCAGGGGGATTTATAATTATTGCTTTTTATTGAACAAAATTTCTCATGTTTTGTCATCATCAAAAAGGGGGAGATTGTAAGAACACAGATTGTTTCTTAGTAATATCTCTATGTTTTGATGATAACTCTTAGGAAATTTTGTATTAAAGAATTATATACTCTAAAATTTGTTCATGAATGTTTGCTGCAGATGTTAAAGTATATATATATATATATATATATATATATATATATATATATATATATATATATATATATATATATATATATATATATATATATATATATATATATATATATATATATATATATATATATATATATATATATATATATATATATATATATATATATATATATATATATATATATATATATAAAAGAAAATTAATCTGAACATGGAACTATGGAAGGCTTTGAAGAGTCAGAATCATCTTATAGAAGAATCTGAATGCTGCCTGCAGAAGGATCTGAAGTAGAAGCTACAGAAGAATCTGAAGCAGAAGCTGCAGAAGGATCTGAAGCAGAAGACTCTGAAAGATCTGAAGACTCTAAAGCATTGAAGATCTTTGTATGAGAGTTAAGAAGCACAGTTTTTCAGAAGACTCTGAGAGTACTACACGCTGCATGTACTGAGGATCTGATTCATAAAACTCTGCTCTAATAGAACTACACGCTAAAGCACACTTGCTGCATTACTCTAATTCAGCAAAATCTGATGGGCATCCAAGACTATGATCATGCAGACTCTGATGTTTACTTTGCTGAAGTGAAATACTTGTTAAAGAAGAATTCAAAGTCATATCCGTTGATTTGGCTCAATGACTCTTTCCTCTTTCATGCTTAACACTAGAACATAGACCAAAAGCATTTCTCTGTGCATTCTACTTCCAGGAAAGGTCATGTGATGTGAAGACAAAAAGGTTCAGGCCTTTTCAGTACACAGCCTCCAATGTCAAGACTTTGTGGACTACTGTGCATATAAAAGTAAGTCTTCCTCATCTTCTTCAAAAGACGAATCTTTGATGGAAACTCTTACAAGCTCTCATAAAATATTCTTATTCTCTTTACTGAGTTTATTCTTTTGTTCTTAACATTAAGTGAAAAATCACTCTTGTGATAAAGCTTTTTAGAAGCATTCAAACACTTGTATTTATCTTACATTTCATTGTAATAGTTCCTTGAGAAGATCCAGTTGGGATCAGTAGTTCTTGAGAAGACTAAGAACAGTTGCTCTTAGTGATTGCTATTGTAATCAGTTGATTAATAGTGGATTAAGTCCTTGTTTGAGAAAGGCAAATCACTCTTGATAGGGTGGACTGGAGTAGTTAAATTTAACGAACCAGGATAAAAATCATTGTGTTTTTATTGCTATAAGTTTTTAAAGATACTTATTCAACCCCCCCTTCTAAGTATTTTCTCACCTTCATATCCCTGCTTCTTCTCCAACACTGATAACTCAAGTTCCCGATGCTCAACATGATCCTATATACTCTTCGAATATATCAAAATATCATCGGTTAACATAACCACTGAATCGCTCAAATAAGTATGGAAAATCCCATGTCAAACGGACACTCAATTTGCGAGTTATGGCGGAAACACGAACCACAGCTTCCGCACTTACCACAACATCCAAACATATTCCATCAATAAATAACTTAATTCCATGCCACTACTTCACCATCACATATAGCATTGGACTAGCTTTCCAACGCTTCAAACCGTGCATCATTTCGAGTTACGTTTCTCTCGTTACGACAAAAATACCAAAACAACATTCTTCTGCCCAGGACATCTTCGCTAGGCGAACACAGAAGCGAGCGGCCTCCTGGAGTTGTTCGCTAGGCGAAGGACCTAGCGAACCTGACAGTCTGAAATTCTATTTTCGACCGTTACATGACTTCCGGGTGTCTGATTTCGATTCCGTAAAAAGCTGCGATCTCGGAATTCAACGTACAACAACAATTTCACACTTAGGAAGCCATTCAACACATTTCCAATTTTTGAAATATTTTAAAACCCATTTATACCAATATTTAATTCCACATTTGACCTTCTCTAATAATCACCAGAAATCATCGTCCACCTTTAATATACTCGACCTCAGAATCTGTTGCCTTAGCACACACACCAGACACAAGCCTCAAAACTACTCAATCCATTTAATTCCTTGACCATCCAAACAAACATATAATATGGAGCTCTTAATATCGGACTAGTTTCCGTAAATAAGTCGATCCTAACTCCACTTCACGTTCTGGATGTATATCACTATCTTGTCAGGATAACTTCCGGACAACCACAATTAATCGGCAAACCGTTAACTTCCCCACTTTCATTAATACTCAAAATTCCCATCGAAATTAAACATCTCAACACCGTTCTGCACCAAATCATCAAACCAATTCTTAAGCACTTAGCTTAACTCAAAACAATTCACTGCTCACGCCATCTAACCTTGCAAGACACGTCTATCCCATTAAACATGACCCCGTCTACTATCAACAACAGATTAAGGCTGATCAGTTCCTCAATTTGTCAATAGACAGCCGAAAATCATGATGGGGTATAAACCATCTTTACCAAACTATAAGAGTGTCCAACCACACACTGATCTGCCACTTCACACTTGCAGCGTCCTGGAAAAGCACAAGCTTCTCCCCCACTTGAATCATTCCCACTTCTGCAGACAAAGGTTAAGCAACAAACATGTACCGACAGTTTTTTCACACACATGTCGCGTACCAGGGAACAAATAACATTAGACAACTTGGTCGGACGGACCGACCTGCTCTGATACCACTAATGTAACATCCTTAATCTACCCCACAGATATTACGGTAAAATAACACGGATTTCAGAGTAAAATATTAACTTTCCTAAAAAGCCACAAAAGGGCGTACATTTCTCAAAGTCAACAAAATTGGTCAATACTCCATAACGACGGGTTTTCCTCAAAGTATATACACAACATAAAACAGCGGAACTTAAAGCATAAATCAAGGTTTCTCCTTAAAAGGGAACACCAGTACGTCGTTGACAGCTTTGAAGTCTTGACCCATGCGCTCACGCTCAGCTATCTGCTTAGTCAAGTGTGTACCTAGCCGGTTCACCAGCTCTATCTGCTTCTTGAAGGAATGAACGACTTCGTTTCTCTCGCTCCGAAGCTGAGCCAATTCTTTCTCCAGTTCTTCATTTGCCCTCTTCAATTCATCTCTCTCAGATAACACCTGATTATGTTGCTGAATGGGCACGGTAGTAGGCTCCCCAATCATTGGAGGGCTTTCTGAATTGGCAGGAAGAAACGACATCCCTATAGCCTCTGCTCTGGCTCTGATCCAAGTCATATACGGTGGGTAGGCTTGATTATTGCTTCTCCCCAGCAATGGTTTTCCCCTCTTACTGATGCCATTCCAGGCGCTGAAGCTTAGATAACAGATCCCCCTCTAGAAGACCAGTGAGGTACAGAGATTCCTGCACCTCTTCATCCTTCGGCGGAGCTCTCAAAGCGTAAGCAAACTGTCGGACCAGCAAAGACGGATTATAGTTTATACAACCCTTCCTGCCTATCAAAGGCATGTTCGGAAACCCGCTGCAGCTGAAGATGATCTCGGTACCCAACCTATCTCTGTCAAACCAGTCAATATCCTCTACAGATAGACTCATTAAACGCTCGTACCACTCAGTTGTGGCTGCAGACGAAACAAAGGGGCCCCTCTTGGGTAGATGACTATCTAGCCATTTATAAAGCAAAGGCACACAACACGAGACATTCTTGCTCCTTCTGTTCTCGTTTTTGTAGTGGATGGAATGGTAGACATCTCCTATCAAGGTAGGGACTGGATTCCCGGAAGCAAAGATGCGAAAGGCGTCGAAGTCTACAAAATTGGGCATATTGGGGAACATAATGATGCCATATATGCACAGAGCGAGGATGGCGTTGAATACAATCCAACATTCGTCTTTGGCGCACTGCTGAGCCTTACCCACTAAGAACTGCAGGGAGAAACCAGGAACCTTGTTCCAACTATACAATACCAACTCGGAGACATTCAGATTCATCTGTTTTATCGAGTAGGGTTAAACAGCAGTTCCAGCAGTTAGGGACGAAGCCTGTTTGCACCGGCGCTGAAGTTTAACGACACTCTTTTCCTCAGAAAAGCTTTCCTTTGAATTATGGGCCCACGGGGAAAAAAGGTTTGAAGTTTGTTTTCTGTCTTTTACGGAAGAAGTGTTTTTTATTGTGTTTGCAATTTCAATCGCACTAAAGACTATGACCTGAGAGTGAATGCGTCGCATGTCAACCAAAGGGTACCATACTAAACATCCAGACTGTTGGAAAGAACCTCTCCAACAATCCTTTCTCAGATAGCTTAAGTCTCGTAACGTACGAAAGAAATCATTCATGATTACTGTATTTTTTTGAGATGAGAAGAGAGAGCAAAAAGGTTCAACTAAAGGGAGACTATCAAGTCCTACTGTTGTCATGCCAAGGATTCATCCTATAGTTGAGGTTTGAAACAGGGAACTCCTAGAAATTATCATGCATAGGTTTCAACCTAAAGTTCTATCATCATTTCCTTATCAAAGGAAATGAGATTCCTAGGGGATCATGTCAATGATAAATAGAAACAGGTAAAGCATCAGCTTAAACAGTAAACAGTAAACAGTAAACGACTGTAAAATGCATGCAATGCAAGTGAGGAAGGAAATGTGTGTGGGGTATCAGCCTCCACAAGCTCATCTCAACCTCAAGCCAGATATGAATAACAGTAATCCCACTGAAGAAATAAAATAAAGTGCTGTCAAGCAAAATACAGTATACTGCAATCATACAGTAAAAAAAATGAGATGCTATCAAGCAAAGTAAACCACATGGGCAAGGGAGCAGGGCTCTACCGAATACCCGCAAGCAAAGCCATACAGTAACAATACAAGCAGAGGGAGCAACTCAACCTATAGTGCAATCATGCTCCTAGATTAAAGTCAGTCTAGTCATGGACTTATTCTAATGCATCAAGCAAATCAAACAAGTCACAACAATACAGAAAAGAAAACACACAGGAAAGCAGATCAACAACTCCCTCTTCCAAGCTTCAGCTCTTCTGACAGCAAACCAGTCCTCAGACTTCAATCACCTTTCAAGGCTATCAGCTTCCATGACAAATATCAATTTGCTTCCTTCAGGCTCTCAATGCATCAGTGTGCAAGTATCAACTTGTCCTCTATTCTTCAAGCTTCAGCTCTCCTTGCTCTACCAGTATCAACTTGGTCATCTTCCTCTACAAGCTTCAGCTTCTCAGAGTAATCTTCAATCATCTGGAAGTGTCAACTTCACTATTCCCTTTTCTTTCAAGCCTCAGCTCTTCATTCAATCTCCACTGGACCTTCAAGAATCAACTTGTTCTTTAAGCTCTTCAGGCTCCAGCTATAATGGCAACGCTCAAGGAATCATCCTCTTCCACACTCTTCAATGAAGTCCTCATCTTCAAACTCAAGTCCAACATCTCTCAAGATACTCAAACCAGAAGATGATTGATTTAACAGGATGGGGGAAAATGATAAACAAGCTTACTGACAACCAAAGGAAGCCTGTAAGGGTTCATCATTATGAGAGACTGGTTCCCTCAAAGTTCTACTTCCCAGATAAAGCCACTCATCCTTCCAAAGGAGGGATGTGAATATCTGAGAAGGACTTTTAGTCATTGGGAGGAATGGAAGCACGTGATGCTTTCCATGTTTGTGAAAGAAATCATTCTAACTACAAGGCTCTCCCTATGTCCTATCTCCTAATCTTCATCAGACACCTTCAGGCACCAACAAATCCAAAGCTCCAAGCAACTTCAAGCAACCTCCTCTTGTCTTCAACTTGTCTTCAACCTCAACCACAGGCAAACCAAGCACAAACCCTAATCTAAGGGAACTAGGGAAGTTAAACTAGTTGAATTAGTAAATTAGGATCACCTAAAACCTAGTACTAAATTTAGTCCTAGCTAAAATACTAAAATCAATTGTAAAATCCTACAAAAATAACTATGGGAACCTAGGTCAATCATGACTCTACCACATTAGTTTTAAAGATCAAATCATCAAATTAGACCTAGAACTAAATCCTACATTACAAGGTAACAAACCTAAAACCCTAAAAGGAAGCCTCTAAATATCAATCTAGAAAGCACACCAATTTTCATCACAAAAATGTGAGAAAAATTCTATGGGATTATACATGTCTAACCTAATCACACACAAATAATTAGGCTTAAAAACATCACCATGAGATCAAACAAAATTCCACAAAAATATGCATCAAACATAAACATTTTAATATCAATTAAAATACAAAATTCCAATTAAATCAGAAAATACATGAAATGAAAATATTTTTTCTCTAAAAAATAATAGACTCAATCATGATTAATATGCAAAAAGAATGGGTTTGATTGGATTAATATTCAATTAGTTATGATTTTTACAAGAATCATGAATAAAATGAAAAATTAAATGAAAATCCAACAAAAAGATTAAACACACGGTGCAAGAAGTAATCATTTTCAGTTAAAAAACTGGGTTGAGCTCGCTGGGGGGTGTGAATAGCACTCAGATCACTAAGCCCAAAACATCAAATAAATGAAACGCAACGTTTCTTGCTTCAGAATCCTTCACAACTCAACTTTAAATCACAGTCGTTGGATCAGCTTCTAGTCAATGGTCAGACCATGATCTGATGGTGAGAACTTCATCTTCTCCATTTCAAACGCTTGAGCTTTGCGCCCAGCTCCAGCCACCACCGGTGGAACTCCGACCATCCCCTTCAACCCTAGTTCTTCCTAGAGGCCTCCAATCCAAGAGGTCAAAACATGAAACTCATTCCAAATCTTGCCACGAATTCAACCATACCCATAGTTTATTCTGAAACCTCAAGAATCATCATCTCCCAATCTCAACCGAAAATGGTGATTCACTTAATTTGTCTCTAATTGATCAATTAACCATCTGAAATCCATCCTAGGTCATTCTACAATCAATCTAGCACCCTAATTTAACCTAATTCTACCTAAATCATGCTATAGGAAGAAGGTTACCAACCTGGAAATTCTTGAATAACAGATGCACGAATCTTCCAAACCAAGCTCTCAAATCTTCTGAACACGATCACTGAACCTTCTTCTTGCCTCTGTATGCAAAAGAATCAATGGAAAGTGCTTCAATCTTGAAACACGATGATGAGTTGCAGGTGCTAAAAACCACTTGCTCCTACACGATCTAGCCACCAATTCTTCTTGAAAATGATCTGAAATCACTCCTTGACACTCATGGAAGAAGAATCAATCAAGAAAATGGATGGAAATTGAGGGATTTGATGAAACCGATTTCAATTGCAATCTAAGAAAACTCAATCTCAAACTATGCTCAATCCTTCAATGATCACAAACCTTTGCCATGGATCCATTCTACTCAATATATAGATGAAGTTTGGATGATCTAGAACCCTCTAGATCCTTCCAATGAGATTTTCCACTTCTCATGTCATGAGATTTTGAATCACTTATCATGACATATACAACCCTTGCAAACAGCTTGGAATTCATCCCATTCACTCTTAATTTCTCCCCTAGTGAGATATTAGAGGTGTTTAGCTTGCAAAAACCATTGCTCATGCCTTGATTTTAAGTTTTGCAAATGTTGCTTAATATGCAAGTAAGTGCTTTTCAAAGCAAGTCCACAATTTGGACCTCAAATAAAAAATGTGGCTAAACCAATGTTTTTAAAATGTTTTCTAGAGTCAAAATGATATATTACATGCCATGGTTTGGATGTGTAGGTTGAAAATGTCAATTTCCAACTTTGGTTTATTTAACTTATGTCCTTATTTTAGGTCATTTTTGCAAATTTTAGCTACAAGCCTTTTCACCATCTCATGACCTCCTTACTAGCCTTAAAACATCATTTTAAACAAGTTTGATGTTGAAGAGTTTTCCATTTGAAGCTTGGAAATAGGAGTTATGGCCTTATGCTTGAAATGACCTGTAATCTCCAAATGACCAAAATACCCTTGACTTGTCAAAGCCATAACTTGAGTTCTACAAATACTATCAAGGACTTATAGTACTCTCTAGAAAGCTAAGAAGATAAGGAAAAACATTCATGTTGACCAAAAGTTCATAGGAATCATCCTTCTTGGGCAAAAGTTTGATGCAAGTTGGGTAACTTTCAAGGCCCCAGATTCACATACCTCAGATGACCTGTAACTTGTCAAAGTCATAACTTGAGCTCTACAAATCCTATCAAGGACTTCTAGTACTCAAATTAAAGCTAAGAACAATCTCTACAACATTCATGTTGGGGGCAAGATGAGATGACAATCACATCTTGAGCTAAACTGCCTTGAAGATAGGGGTCAAACTAGGGGATTTTACACTGTCAAGCCTTAGAAACCCTAGCTTGAAACTTCTCAAACTCTTCAATCATGAGGAGTTAACCTTGAAATCATCCTTATAGAATCTCAATGCATCAATCCATGATCACATGGCCTTTGAATTAGGTCTCAACCTTCTCCAAATCATCAGTTGACCTAGGGTTGACCCAGTCAAACCCTAATTACACCACTCATGGCTGAGTCTTCTTAAACTTGTACCATGACCTATCTAGGCTTCATGATGGCTTTCAAGACATCTCATGAGCTCTCTCAAGGCTCTAAGTCCATCCTCATGGCTTCAGAATCATCTGAGGAGCTCCCACAACTCTCAAGTTAGGAGGCACACAACCTTGGTTTCAACCACTCTCTCTGAGAATCTTCTGACTTCTCTGACAAAGACATCCACCCTTGAACACTTGAATAACCTTCATAGTTAGCTTCATAGTCTTGTGTAGCTCTTAATTGGTAATCATAACTCTTGATCTCCCGCATACATGTCAATGAAGTGCAAATGATAATGCTAATGTGAATGAAATGAAACACAAGCTAGGTAAAGAGAAGTTGGTCAAATTTTGGGGTGCAACACATGTGATACCAATCATCACAGCGCGATGGACACTAGGCTATCAACCCTCCATAAATCCCCATCACTAGGATCGGATCACATCAAAATACTTCACATTCGCACAGTGGGGTTGAAGCTAAAGTAATCGAGGTCCTGAACTGAAGTCCGAATACACATGAATGCATGATGCACACTTCACAAATCATCCTCATAATAACATCATAGGTGCATCATCATTCATCATATTTACCACCATTAAATGCATAATTCATCATATTAATCATCATACAACATATCATCATAATTCATCGTATTACTCATCATACAACATATCATCGTAATTCATCATATTAATCATCATACAACATATCATCATAATTCATCATATTACTCATCATACAACATATCATCATAATTCATCATATTAATCATCATACAACATATCATCATAATTCATCATATTACTCATCATACAACATATCATCATAATTCATCATGTTAGTTCCATGGTTCTATGATATAGAATTGTCCATGGTTCCATGATTGGCTAAATTATGGTAAAACATGTATCTGCACGAATGTTAAGCAGGATGTGATTACCATAGTTATGACATCGCTAAAGGAGCAAGCAGGAGCTGGTGAAAGAACTGTTGTGGAGTGGTTTAGTGTGAATGTCATGATGAATGTCATAACATATATTACGACATCCATCTGCTGTCATGACAGAACTACTGTCATGTGTGAGAAATAGCAGGAGCAAGCAAGAAGCTGTAGCTGAGTTGCTGAGCTTGCTGAATGTTTGAGCTACTGCTCATGGAGCTAAAGAGAAGCTTGTATCTTTTGTGGTGCCCTCTGATATAAGAGCTTTATGACCTGGTGATGGTGTTACCAATGGAGTGGCTACTTCTGTATGATGTCCTATAAGGGCATGTTGAAGAAGTTCTTTTGGTGGTTCCGCTGCATAAATTTCTGATGGAAGAACTATGGTAGCCCTGGAAGAAGATTGGCCTATATTCAATTTGATGCATGACTGTGGTAGTTGTGTAGATGATTGGAAGATGGTGCCTGCAGCTGTGTTTGGTTGTGTGCCTGGACTAATCTGTTGTGTTCTACAGTTTGCTGGAAGCTATGTAGAGAAGATAGTGGGAGGTGACTTATTTTCACCACTCATGACCTGCAAAGGATTCTATCAGCAGAGGAAGTCATAAAGAGGTTGAGTCAAGGGTGGCAGCCTTGACGTTTAAGCCTTGGTATTCTTGAAAATGTGTGGATTTAAGATCAACTGCTATTTGTGGTCTAGACATGTATTTAATTGATTATCCATGAAGTTCAGAGAAGGATCTGGTACAAGGATTTAAGATTCATTGCTAGTTGAGATATTCTAAAATATTTAATGGATTATCCTTAGTTAATGAACAAGATGTCTCATCAGTAGCAGCACAAGCAGAATGCCCCTGATTTGGTTGGTCTACTTCAAGAATATGATGCTCAACCAGATGTTGAGACATTCAATCAGCAGAGATTGTTCTAAATTCTGTTGATCCATAGATCAAAGAAGATATGGCTGGATCTGTACTCATTCTAGTAAGGTTCTTGGCAAGAAACTAAGGCTAGAATGGAGTGCTGATGAGAGTGAAGATGAAGACAATCTGCTCTATAAGAGTATTGGAGTGCAGCAACTGTGTTCTAGTATCTACTAGATGCACCTGATCTATTAGCTAGAGAGTTTCCTGGCAAGAAACTTGTCTAGAAAATGGTGTTGGTGATAGCATTGCTTGGGTCAGTTTATTTCTGATATAAGTGCATTGGAGCATATGACATTCGTCATATTAGAGGTCAAGGATAAGTGGCAGTTATCTTTGATGTTCTGAAGAAGTCTATACTTAAGGAAAGTGGGAATCCTTTTGTAAAGACTTGTGTGATCCTTCCTCCCTAGTAGAATCAAGCTTTAGCATGTTTGGTTTCTCTAAAAGTGGAGTTTCATGAAGCAAATGCACTTCAAGGTAATTGTTGTGGTACAACAAAGCAGGATTGAGGTTGTCTACTCAAACTCAAGTCTATGTGCCCCTTCTGATTGAGTGATGAGGTTTGCTAAATGGCAGAATGAAAGCCCGAACTCTCCCGCTGGATGTCTTAACCAAAGTTGTGAAATCAAGCAGAAACTTCAAGGCCTCAAGTGATGGTGTGACACATCATTTGAAGAAAAGTTGATCTTCTCAGGTATGAATGGAATTAATGCTTCATATCATGCTGTTTGCGGGAGCTGTGTGAAGGAGTAGATACCTTGCTTTGGAGCAAGAAGAATGTGAAGATCAAAGTGGCCTGGTGGATTAGCAGACTTTCTAGAGCTCTGAAAAAAGTTGAATAACCAAACAATGGCATTTGGTTGTTTAAGCAATGTGCCTTTAGAGAACTATTATTGTGCAGAAGGGTAGTTATTTGAAGACCACAGAAGGTTCTGGGACTGGTCATGCTTGGAACTAATTACTCATGTGCAAAAGGGTAATTGGTTGAAGACCAAAGGAGGATCTAGTTCTGTTCACATATTGGAGCTTGTGGTAGAAGCCCTAAGTTGTGTATAGAAGATTACCTTCTTGTGGAGATGGAGTTGATCAAGCTGGTGGAGTTGTGAAGATCTTCAGTTGGACTACTAGGCAACAGTAAGTCCAGTATGGGCACATAAAGAACCATGGGATGTTGTGTCTATGATATGAACCATCGGATATGTGAAGATCTCTTGTGGAACTTTTGATTCACTTCTTGGCTAAGAAATACTCTATCTTGTCATACGGGAGAATGATAAGGTAAAAGGACTGTCTTAGAGTATGATGTGAAGGTATTGAGTGCATTCTGATGTGATAAAGTCCCTATGCGGTGTCTATCTTGTACTCATCCTAAGGCCAGAATACTTGTGGAGAAGTGGTCTCTTCTGCTACAAGTAACTCTAGGAAGAGGTGAATCAGTTTGGTGACTTCTCTCTGTATGAGCATAGAGTTGATCATGAGAAGATAATGTGGTGATCTTGGAGCAGCTGTCATCAAAGATAGGGGAGAGCTTCTATTTGATGGGTGTACTACTTGCTTGTGGTTCAAGCAGTAAGTGAATGCGTTCAACATGTGTGTTGAACAGAGAATGAGTTCTTGAAGACATGAAGATACGTCTTGTGTTTTCCATTCATGTGCACTGGGTACCATTGATATGGGAGAGTTATACTTCTATCCAGGATCTGTTGCTGCAAGAGTGCAGTTATGTGTCAAGATTGTTTGTGGTTTCAAACAAATCTGGGACTTGATGAAGGCAGAATGTCAGACAAAAGGTTGTGACATTGGGTTACTGCTCCAAGCTCATGGTGAAGATGACAGGGTAGTCCTGTTGGGCCTGTCATTAGGTGACAGTGAATCAAGTCAGGTATTTGGGCCTCTATCCAAGTACTATTTGACTGGTGAAGATAAAGATCAAGACATCAGCAACCTTGATCTTATGCATATGGAATGATTTCAACCCTGACATTTGGGAGATGTTTCTAGTCTTTCAAAGCTAAATCTGATAAATCTTCCAGATAGTAATCCTGCAACCACCTCTGTTATTGGTTCCAGTATGGGGTGTGAATCAAAGGGTGCAGAGATGCATGTGCTTCCAGTGTGTGAATATGAAGGTATTGGTGTAAATCTTCATATGGTTGGGTTCTCTTTTTCAGGGGGAGAAATATTTATGTTGACAGGGGAAGATGTGTACCTATCTGGTGTGTAGCTGCTGAAGTGGTGCAGTCTTTATTAGAGGTCAAGCAGCTTAGATGAGTTTATGTACAAGTACTCTAGTTGTTGTCAAAGTTTTGACTAAACCAAGGGGGATAAAAGAAAAACTACTGCTGCTGATGAGGAAAGGAAAAGCATTGTTGCTGCCATGCTGGATGCAACTATCAAGGGGGAGCATGATAGTACTGCTGAATACCCTGATAAGCTGTTTTAGCCAAAATTTGCCAAAGGAAGAGTTTGTTAGTTCCATGGTTCTATGATATAGAATTGTCCAAGGTTCCATGATTGGCTAAATTGTGGTAAAACATGTCTCTGCACGAATGTTAAGCAGGATGTCATTACCATAGTTATGACATCGCTAAAGGAGCAAGCAGGAGCTGGTGAAAGAACTGTTGTGGAGTGGTTTAGTGTGAATGTCATGATGAATGTCGTAACATACATCACGACATCCATCTGCTGTCATGACAGAACTACTGTCATGTGTGAAAAATAGCAGGAGCAAGCAAGAGCCACTAATGACAGAAGGAACTGTTGTCATGTCATTACATCTGGTGCAGCAGGAGCTATGTGCAACAGGAGCTAGCAGAGGCTGACATCAAGGTTGAGTGCAGCAAGAGCAAGCAGGAGCTAGCAGAGGCTGAAGAAAGGACAGCTGTCATGGATGTCATTACCAAAGTTATGACATAGCTGTCTGGCACAACAGGCACTGCTATGGGTTAGCAGTAGAAGAAAGGACAACTGTCATGGATGTCATTACCAAAGTAATGACATAGCTATCTGGCACAACAGGCACTGCTATGGGTTAGCAGTAGCCTAGTTCCTCACAGGCAGTGTGAGGTGTGCAGCTACAACAGGTTAAGTTGTGATGAAGTTCCTCACAGGTAGTGAGTGACGTGTGCAGCCACAACAATGTGAGTTGTGGTGAGTAAAGTGTGTTGCCATGTGTTTTAAGCAAGACATAACTGCATGACAACAGAAGGAGCTGCCAGTGTATATCTCTTGACAAAACTGATTTGGATTGATGAGATCATGTTGAAAATACCTCATCAGTAAATATGTCAAGGAGATGGATTAGGAACAAGAACATCTAGTATTGGTATTCATAAAAGGATCTTGGAGACCTTTTAGGAAACTTGTTTCTAATATTATTCTGCAGAAGATTGGAGAAACCATGACTGTCATGATGTAGACCCTGCAAAAGTGTTCAGCCGAGAGGAAGTGAAGCTGAATGTCATGACCAATGTTATGACATTGATAGTATGACATCAGACGGGCAAAGTTTGTTTTTTTGTTATGATACCTGATAGAACTCAGGCTAAATATCAGGAAACATGTTATGACTTCTGAGTTATAGATTCGAGGCAATGCTGACCATGCCATGACCTAATTGGACAACACCTTGAATTGTGGAAATTAGTTTTATTTTTTTAAAACTAATATTTGTTACTTCTGCACAGTCAAAGCCCAGTCTGCACGACTATAAAAGGAGGAGCAGAAGCAGAAGAAAAGTAAGCACTCACATCAAGAAAAATCAGAGTGTAAAATAGAGGTCTAGGGTTGAGAGTCCCTTGTGTGTAAGTCACCCTTTGTATCTTTTGATACATTGAGGTAGACATATTTGTAAGTGAAGAAGGCTAGTCTTCACTTGTAAAGTCTGTTTAGGAATACTTGTAATCCAAGCAATTGCCTGGTGGATGATTGTTTTGGTTAGGTAGATTCTAGGCCGTGTCTCACTCGAAGCTGTGAAGCAAGAGTGTGTGAGTTCCTTGATCAAAGCTGTGAAGCAAGATCATGGTGTGTATGAAGTGTCTCTTCATACTGTTTTTGTAATTGTTTGATATCACTGTTGTGTGATTGAAGGGGAGTGAGTGGGTATACTCAGGTACTAGAGTGTCTCTAGGCTGAAGTGTCATTGGGTATAGCTTAAGTGAGAAGTGCAAACTGGAGGTTTGACTTTGAATTGATTCTACTAATAGTGAATTTCCTCCCTGGCTTGGTTGCCCCCAGATGTAGGTTTTGTTGATACCGAACTGGGTGAACAACAACTGTGTTATTTATCTTTCTGCATATACAATTTTGTACTTTAAATGGTTAGATAAATAGTATGATAGACTGCAGATGTCACAACAGAAGTCGTGACATTGGTCATGGCATTGAGACAATTTAAAGAAATTAAAATTGGCCATGATCTGTCCTCATCCTTGTTGAGCAAAGATCAATGTTCTCGGAACACATGTGATCTGCATACCAGAATTTCACATCATATTAATCATCACACAACATATCATCATAATTCATCATATTAATTAATCTCACACGTCATGTCATCATATAATCACGTATAAATCACATATTAGCTCATAGTCATATTATTTCATATTATCCCATATTAATTCATAATACCACCCCCATATCATCTCATATTAATTTATCAAGTTATACTCACGGTAATCCTCACACTATCGCATATCAATCACACAAACTTCACAGTTCTACTCATGTCAATTCGTCATATCATCACATAGTATTCATATATTAATCCCTAATATCATCTCACATTGCCTCATATTAATTCATCATAATTACACTCGCGGTAATTCTCATACTATCAGTTATTACTCACACAACCTCACTGTCATACTCATAGTAACTCATCACAGGACTCCTAGAATCAAACATCACGGCATCGCTGCGCATGATCAATATTCGTGAACTCTGCTAGGTTCGCTGGATCGCTCGCTAGGCGAGTTGGTAGCGAGCCTTCGCTGGCTTGCTCACTAGGCGAGCCTGTAGCGAACCTTCGCTAGCTTGCTCGCTAGGCGAGCATTGCGATGACAGCAAAACCTGTTACGACCAAAACTGATTCTTGTCCAAATACTCATACGATTTACTTGCCCAATGCCCCCAAAACATCATTAAAACATCCCCAATGTCATACGGCGATAACGACACCAAATCTATGGTTTATTAGGCCAATCTAGCAACATTTGCACAACCTAAAACACTATTTTCCTGCAATTGCTCTGTGTGCATCAGAGTTACTCACAATATTTATGTTCCTACAGGGTCAAACATATCACAATCCAAGGTTTTGGACACGGAGGCCTAAGGTTTCCTTTCTCATGTCACACATCAAACAGTCCGACAAGGTTTCCTAAATTCATGTCAATATTCAGGGATACGTGCCATCAATCATAACCTCAAGGTCTATTCATCAATTTTCCTAATTTTCCCAAATCTACCCAACATACCTTAAATCATAAACCCCACCATAAACACACTAAAAGGCATATATAAAAAATCATGAAATGCGATACTCCCCATACCTTAGCCGATTCAAAGCTTTCACGAATAACTCCGGCAACCTTCCGAAGCTTTTGCCTCCACTGATCCCTCCTCAGAGCTTTGGCCTCCATTTTTTTCATGGTTAACAAAGTGAATCCTTAACCTTCAGAACTCTATTTTGTCAAACTTAGACCTGGGCCACACAATTAGGCTTTTCCCATAACACCCTTACTAACTCTTCATAATGCCCAATTTACCCTTATTTCACTTATATTCATTTAAATCAATAATAATACTAGTATTCTCATATAGTATACTATTAATTAAATAAATAGTCCCAAAATGCACATTTTCTCAATAATCCACAAAACCACTAAAAACCACCCAAAATACAAATATTCTCAATTAAATAATTAATTAAAATATTCCGCTTAAATTTGGGGTGTTACACATACTACGTCCGTTTTGCCGCAAACAGGTAACGCCTAAGTCTCCAATGGTCGAGCTGCATATACCTAACTGCTAGAATGCGTGGCTAGTATCGTCAACCTCTTCTCTCACCCCGATGTGATTGAGAATACCCCATTTACCCGTAGTTAGCCTGAACTACGTTTTTCTCTGATTTCTCATGCGAGTTGAGAATACGTAGGCACAAGACGTGACGTCTTGGCGAGCAAATCCCCCCCGTAGTTTCCCAAACTACGTTGACTCTGACTTTCTCATTGCACGAGGGAATACGTAGGCATATAACTCCGATGCTCTATCGAGTCAGTTCTTTCCGTTTAGCTTTAGCAGCCGTATATTAGATTGTTTTTCACCCATATACTAGACAACCAAGCGTGGATCCCATCGAGTACGACGGACGTGAGGGGTGCTCATACCTTCCCTTTGCGTAACCGACTCCCGAACCCGAGATTTGGTTGTGATGACCAATCTTATCCCGTTTCGTAGGTTTTCTCTGCTCGTTTCCTTTCCTTCGCTGGGATAAATAATGAACGGTAGCGACTCTTCTGTCATTGCCGACACCTTTTTCGGAGTAGCGACAGCCGACGACTCTGCTGGGGACTTCTTTTGCAATCTCGCCTTGTTTTTTTCCTGGATGTCTGGGCTCCCCATCAGCTGGCGACTCTGCTGGGGACAGGAACATCCCCTACGCGATTCAATCCTAGCGCGTGTTTCCTTGCCTTTGGGTGTGTTTATAGTGTGTGTTGTATTTTGTATATTGTTGTATTTACAATTTTCGCACTATATTATTATTTGTTGCTGTTGTGCTGTTGGGTTGGTGTTCCTTTGAGAGATAAGCCAAAACCCAGGCTTGAGTACACACATAGCATTAGTAGTGGAGACTAGTGGGGGCTTGTTTGCTGAGCAGACACAGTTCCCCATGAAATTCGCGCTCAGACGAGATTCTCTTTGAAGATTTCCTTTCTGATCCTGAGGATCTGATGGGATTTTGGATTTGAGAGTTGTCGACTCTGAGGACCGATCATCTGTGATTCAGCTAAGTGAGGTCTCTTCGGGAGATTATGATGCCAAACCAAAAATTGTGAATGTATCATCATTTCTTGAAAGTCTGTGACACTGATGAACGCATAGGATGCCGAACCTTATCAGTGGATATGTCCATACCTGTGAGTGGGAGGGTTTATGCAGGAAACTTGACTTCCAGCCAACCCAGTATTTTGGTTTTCTCTTCAGAGCGAACTTATCGAGTCAGCAGCGCATCAGTTATTTCAATGCTTTTTGGGATCTTTGATCCTGTGTTTGCTGCATCAGCATTTTGCATCGCATGGCATTTGCATCTCATGTTTACATGTCCATCCTCAGCCGGAACAGAGAGCTTACCAGTCTTTTGTCCAACCCGCAGTTGATTTCCCGACATTCGCGTTGGACTTGAATTAGCTTTTGGAAGGATCATGAACTCAGGAGAGCAAAATCAGGTTGTTACGAAGGCCGAGTTTGAATTGATGAAGAATCAGCTAGATCAGCTCATGGAAGCCATGACAACTATGACCAGAGGAGAGGCTAATATTCAGAGGACTCCGGTGAACCATGTTGCTCAAGCTCAGCCTGTGCAGATTCTTGTAGTACAAGAGCATATTATTGCCAGAGATAGAGCTTCATCTTCTCTTCATGACACAGACTATTAGAATTTCACTTTCCCTGTGCCGGATTCTCAGAGGGCCGTTCCGAAGGTTAATTCTAAGGACCCACAGATGGTTGAATTTATGAGAAGATGTCGTTTGTTGGATGAAAAGCTTGACGCCATGATGAGTCTGAATACTCTTAATCTGAATGCTTCGAGCATGTGTTTGGTGCTAGATCTTGTGATGCCTCCGAAGTTCAGAACGCCGAATTTTGAGAAATACAAAGGAGATAATTGTCCGGAGCAGCATTTGGTGATGTTCTATAGAATAATGACCTCACATGTCCACAATGACAAGCTTATGATTCACTGTTTTCAGGACAGTCTGAGTGGAGCATCGTTGATTTGGTATATGCAGTTGGAGAATGGTTGCATCCGATCATGGTCAGATTTAGCCAATGCCTTCGTGAAGCAGTACAACTACAATCTCGACATGGCTCCCATTCACATGCAGTTGCAAGAATTATCCTAAGAGGAAAATGAATCCTTTAGAGGGTATGTGCAGAGATGGAGAGAATTTGCAGCTCGCGTTCAACCACCACTTCTGGACAGAGAATTGGTTGACATATTCATGGGTACTTTGCAAGGCCACTACTTTGATAAGATGGTTGGTAGTGGGACATCAAACTTTGCTGACTTGATGATAATGGGGTAACGTGTTGAGAGCGGACTCAAGAACAGAAATATTCGAGACATCCCTTATATCTCAGTTGATGAAAACGAATCAGTTGTCAGTTTGCAAGAAGAATGGGAGAAAGGAAATGATGTTATCCCAGAATCTCCAGTACCTAAGATTCAGTTTTCAGACGCTTCGAGTGTTCAAAGTCAATGATCATATCGTCACCCACCGCGTCAACACGCCCGACGAAGACCAAGAAAGCCACAGAGGCATTTCACTCAGTTGCCGATGTCGTACAGTCAAGTTTTGCCGGATTTGATCAGAGGTTGGTTGATAGTACCAAAGAAGATTAATCCAGAGATTCCACCGTATCCTCCAGGTTTTAATGTCAACGCCCGCTGTGAGTACCATGCTGGGGCACAGGGGCATTCAACCGAAGACTGTAAGGTGTTAAAGAGCAAGATTCAGACTCTTCTTGACTCCAACATGTTCTCAGTCACGCCTCAGGGTGTCCAGATCAACGATCTTCCATCATCCAGTCATGTGGGTTCGGAAGAGTACCAGACTGACTTCGACGAGCAATTTTGAATATGGATGGTTCAGCAGCAAATCAAGACTTGAAAGCCCAGTTCCCCGAAGCTGGCAGTCTTCTTTTATCATGTCATTTCTTTACATTTGTAGTTTCTTTTCTGTTAAAGTGCAAATCTCATATGTAAAACTTGTATTGTTTTCAATTGATATTGATAATGAAATGAATATGCATGTTTTGATTTAATCCATTCGTGTTCACTCTATACTTTTTATTGATGTCAAACGCTTGTTTAAGCAGAATCTGGGGAGGATGACGAAATTGAAAGACGCGCAAGCTTCCGTTTGTATGCTTTTGAATAAAACCTGCTGATGATGTACAGACATTGTTTCAAATTCCTAAACACCGGAGATATAAGGATGATAATCCCTTGTCAACCCCTTTGAGCCTAGTAGTAGGAGTTCTTTTCTGAAAATGAAAAAATCCTCAATCTCAACCCGGGGCAGGGTAGGTGACAGCTAATTTGACCGAGCGTCCAAATTGCAAAAGGAATGTTCTTGCTCGAGGACTAATCACACCTCTATAGGTCGTATCTAAAAAACTACAATAGTTATCCCTTGCCGACCAAGGAGTGAGACAGTCACAATCCCTTCAACAAGTCAGACAAGCTGATGCACGCGATTTGTTCAAGAAAGAGGATCAGAAGAAAAAAACAGAAAATGGAAAAGAAAAAGCCCGCTAAGTTGATAACTTGAAAACAAGTGGCTTAGGCAAAAATTAGGGCATCCCGCTGGACTTTGAAATCAAAAGAAGCTCAAAAGAGCCAGTCCAAGCAAAAATAGGGAAATCGAAAAAAGAATGGTGAAAAAAAAGTCGTGTGATTCAGACACAAAAGACGAAAAGCGAGTGACTGTCACTCCCAAAAACTTGTGGTTTCCTGAACCATCACTTCTGCCATTCCACCTTTAAAAGGTGAGCTCTAGTGTCAAATTAGCAGAACGTAGGATTGGAGAACATCACGGAGAATGGGTGGGTTAAAATAAACTTTGAGCCTTTATCCTTTCTTTTGAACCGTGAACCTGACCGTGTTACAACCTTCAAAAGACCTAACTGAAACAGGTTTATTTTGAAAGCATACTTCGGTAAAGATCGCGTCGAAACTGACTCCTAAAAGGATTTTGCTCAACTTGCAGGTTTTAATGTTGTCATCCTGATGAGTATTCGTTCACTATATGTCACAATTTATTTTTTCCAGTGAACAGAATTGGATTTCAAAACTGTCATATGCATTGCATTAATATATCTTTTGTGCAGAACAATTTGTTTTACTTGCGAGTAAGCACTTGAATCAGGAAAGTTTCCGCAGTGGAAAGTTTTGATCAGGATAACATGCAGAGTGTTTATGAACTCCGTTGAACCGGGGCAAGCTACATCAAACGATCCTATCATGGGAGTCAGCCATCCAGAGGTCAGTTAATATGGGGCAATCAGGTCGAGATTCGATAAATCTCTCGAAGTCAGAGGCATCCTCTCTACAAATCAGCCAATCAGGGGCAAGGTCGTTTCAAGGCTGGGGCAGGTCACCCCAAGAGTAGAAGCTATCCTTATTTAGAAGCCAGCACCTCTTCGCGGTTCAGATTGCTGAGGCAATTCATGTATAACCATCAAGGTACGAAGATTTCAGGTTCCTTTTCGAGGAAGATTCTTGCTGAAATCTCACAGGCTGGGGCAAATTTGGAAACAAAGGAACTGTTCCTCTCCATATTTTTAGAGTCGTTC
The DNA here is from genome assembly GCA_963859935.3 of Lathyrus sativus. Lineage (NCBI taxonomy): Eukaryota > Viridiplantae > Streptophyta > Magnoliopsida > Fabales > Fabaceae > Lathyrus > Lathyrus sativus. The sequence continues at coordinate 167,285,122 of OZ012739.1, read as the reverse complement.
AGAGCTATTCAAGCAAGTTCGATCAACCTTCGAGTTCAAGACGAATGTCGGGAAGTCATGTTAACCATCCCCTGACCCATAAACCTTGTAATCAGACAAGATATTTTCTTAAACCTTGTATTCAGACAAGCCATTTCCCAACATTGTATCCAGACAAGACACTTTCCATCGTCAGCCATACCTGATCCTCCACAGATAATCTAAAGTCCAATTCCTATTGGCAACCACCAGAAAGCCCAATTCCTATTGGCGCATCTTTCCAAAATCCAATTCTCATTGGTACCCAGGAAGGTTTCACCTGGTCTTCTCCAGCAAGTCCAATCATACTTGGCCCATTCGGTTAACCCCAGCGGAGTTGGCGTTACCTCTTCAGCATTTATTTTGCTGAAGTGGTTCTTTTGTGTTCAGCTTTCCCCGGCAGCCCGAGCCTGCATATGCCTTTTTGCATATAGTTATCATATTTGCATCATCTTTGCATTGCATCCTCAAATGCGTAGCATTTCCATTTCGTATGGAGCATTACGCCATAGAAACAAAATTCAAACATATGCATGTGAAGCATAAGCCAATTTTTGTTAGCCTTCCACGACAATCTAATTCAATTCTTCAATCAAGAAAGTGATATATCAGCAGCCAGGTTCAGTCGGCTCATCTGCTTACTTTTGGGTTTCAGATCATACGTTGGTTATGCTTAGTCCATCATCCCCCTAATGATGACATCTCCAAGCAGATTTTCTTTGTTCGTCAGCCCTCTGATGATGACATCCCCAACAAGTTTTCTTTCTGTCGATCCCTATTGACAAAGTGGTTCTGAGATTCGCCGAGGTATTTTGGATGATTTTCTTTCCGTCAATCCCTATTGACGAAGTGATTCTGATGTTCACAGTGTTGTTCTTTGGATTTTTCTTTCCGTCTACCCTTAAACGATGTGGTTTCTCGGATATGGATATTGTTGCTTCCCGTCTACCTTTAGACGATGTGATATTTTGGATATGGATATTTCTTATCGTCTACCATTAGACGATGTGAGTTTTGGTTATGGCTTTCTTTCTGTCTACCCTTAGACAATGTGAATGTTGGATATGTTTCTTGTTATCTACCATTAGACGATGTGACGTGCTCGCTTTTATTTAGCGAGTGGCTGACGGCGATGTCAGATGTTTCTCCCGATGGCACGTCGTCGTTGCAACTATCAGTGCAGTTATTCGGAGATTTTTGTCCCATCAGAGTTTACAGTTTATTTCCGCGGTTGGCAAATTTCCGGGTTCTTTGGTATTCAACCGTCTTTTACCTTTGAATGTTTGAAATTCGTTCGCTTTTCAACCCTTCAGGTCCAAGCCATTTGAATAGGGGTAGCTGTTGTACCCCAAAATTTGACCAACCATTTCTAGCAATTTGGCTTATGTTTCATTTCATTTGCATTTGCATCTGCATACCGCATACTGTGCATTTTTTCAGCCGAATTAATTTTATCGGGATTATAGCCCTTTTCTCGTGTTTCAGGTAATTCAAACCAGTTCGAATAAAGAGGTTTATTGTGGAATTTGTGCTTTTCCCGGTGGTTCAGTTTGCGCTGTTATTTTTGAGGATATTTCGGTGTCCGTCGTTACCGTTTATTTTGTTATATTCTTGCATTTTGTTGTTTACAGATTTAATTGCTTTCATTGATTTTCATTGGGATTATTGGCAATTTTCTAGAATTTATTCCTTATTTTCTATTTTAGAATATTATTAGATTTTTAGTAGATTTTAAAATAGGTTTTCTAGACTTTTAAATAGTTTTTTTTTCTATTTTTTGAGTTTTCTAGAAATTAATTGTTTTTAGAATATTAGGTTTTACTTCATTAATCTAGATTAGTGTGGTTAGAATTTTGGATATCATTTTGGATAGAGATTTAATATCAGAATATTAGTTTTAGTTGTTATTAATTGAGTTGGGTTTATGTCACGTTAATTCTAGTTAGTTTAATCAAGTCAGTTTGCATTGGCTTAGCTTTTAATCATTGTTCAACTTTATTAATTCTTTTAATCTTTAGTTTAATTAATTAACTGTTTTTTAGTCAACTAATCAGTCCAACTAATCCAGTTTAGTGCAGGCCACTTGTCATGCGCAGGCTATAAATAGCCTGCTTTTGTCTCTCTACTAGAATGATGACACGCAACCCAAAAGAGGCTGACACGTTACCCCTCTTAGCTGGCACGCGTCACCCCAAAAAACCCTAGAAACCCTTTGTCGGCATAATCAAACCCCACCGTCCCCTCACCGGAAACCTCAACTATTCGTCGGAAAATTCATCCAAATTCATCCATATTCATCCTGTTCATCATGATTTTCCAGAAACCGCATGAATCTTCATCGTGTTCATCACGTTCAACACATTTTCCAAGATCTTCATCAACCTTCATCAACTTCTCCAGAAATTAATATAAAAATTCATAACCATTTTTCCAGATTTCTTCATAAACTCATCCTGTTCATCATGAGCTTCATCCGTGTTCATCCGTTTTTCCAACTCTGTCATGAATCTTCATACGACATTCATATCTTCATCATCTTTTTTCCAGAATTCCATCAATGTTCATACCAACGTTTTCCAGATTCTTCCAGAATCTTCGTACGATTCTATCACCTTCATCATCTTCAACGTTTTTTAGATCTTCATCTTCTTCATAAAGATCTGGAAGATCTTCAAGCTTACGAACCAAACTCCAAATCACTGCAAGCTTCTAGATCTGCATGCAAAACCTACAATCAAAAAGCCACAATCCATCATCGTTGTTGCGCTAATCATCAACTCAACGAATGCGCTAATACCTCTTCATCTCACACGATCCAGGTTCGTAAATCTTTGTATATTCGTCACAAACCTTCAAGCGATCTTGAACCAGAAACTCCTTCACATCAACCATTCATCTTCGTTAACCATTACCTTCAACAAAACAAAACCTAGATCTGGAACTCAACTCTCGTCACCATCAACTCCAACGACTCCATGGAATCTCCTCCAATATCCAGCAAACGAAGCTCATACCATTATCATGGCCCTTAATAGGAGTTTGAAATTATTTGGTTTGTTTTTGTGGAGTTGGTCTCTCATTTGGTTTGTAGGTAATGTTGATGAAGGGAATGAAGCTTAGAGCATGAGGTAAGGAGAGCTGTGAAAAACGGCGGTGAAGGAATGAGGTCGTGGACGGCGAAGTGACAGCGGCGGATGTTAGGTTTTGTTTCAGAGCAAAGTAAAGTAAGGAAGATGAAGCTTCACGGGTTCTCCAAGTGTTTAGTGGGCCTTCGCGGCCCATTCATTTTTCATCTAGATTATCCCCTGTTTCCTTTTACACCCCACCCTCTGATTGTTTGTTTGGTTCTGATTATGGGCTCAAGTCCCACCATGTATTTTACTGAAGTGTACCCCTTTGTGCTGTATTTTGTTTGTAATATATTACATACTATTTTTCTTTTTAGAACTATAGTGTTATTTTCTTGTAGGAATTATATTTTCTTTTAGAATATATGCATATTTTTGTATAAAATCTTATATTTTATATTCAAATTCAATTTCTTTTTAATATTTCTTTAGAAATTTTTCCTATTATAGGTTTATTTTCTATTAAAAATTGAATTCAATTTCCATTTTTTATTGGGCTTTTCCCTCATCATTTTCATTTTGTAGGTCGATGACGAGACCTCCGTAATGCGTTATTAATCGACTTGTTGATGGATAATGTAGGATCCGAGACCACTTTTTCTCTCTTCATTTTTCTTCTCATTCTGATTTTATTTTGACTATTTTCTAGTTTGGTCCGTCTGACATGATTCAATTGGAGAATGATTCGTAATATCATTTCTCTATCTTGTCTTTGACACAGATATCAATATGCTACCTCTTAATGTTTGGCTTCATTTATAAGTCTAATTACGACGGTTCAGCGTCACATTGGTTCTGATTCGAACGTCATCATCAAGGATCAAAGGAGAAAAGCTTGGAAATGGAGCTTGCACGCAAAAAGTCAAGGGTCAATGGAACCACTCTGTTCAATAACATTATTTTTATTTCATCTCTTTTATTCAACCATCGAGTGTTGTGAGCCGTAAACGTTAGATAGGTGGGAAATGATGAGTGGGGGGCCTCCTCTCTCTCGTCTAGAATGTTTAGTGTACATCCTTAGGATGATTTGCGACAGATTCGCTCCTACGTCTTAGGACTTGGCGTGTGCGTCCCGATCCGAACCTTTTCTCTCGCATCCTGGCGATTGAGACTTTTTTCTCTCGCACCTTGGCGATTGAGACTTACCCTTTTCTCTCGCACCTTGGCGATTTAGATCCCTTCTCTAGCCCCGGTGCAATCGAGACCTGTTTCTCGTAGTTAGCCGAACTACGGCTGCTCTGATCTCTCATATATGTTGAGAATATGTAGGCATAGGATTGCGATAATCCTAGCGAGCACTTTTCCCCCTTTCCTGTAGTTGGCTGAACTACAGCTGCTCTGATTTCTCATACCAAATGGGAATATGTAAGAACAAGACGTGATGTCTTGGAGAGGACATTAACAACTAACTTCTCTTTTCTCTCGCTTCCGTGTGGTCGAGACTTTCCCGCTAACGACTAACACATCCCTTTCTCTTGCCCCGGAGCAATTGAGACCAGCCCGTAGTTCTGAAACCCTTAGGTTCCCATACCCTTTAAACCAATGACATACTACGTCCTTTCTGCCACAAACAGGTAACGCCTAAGTCTCCAATGGTCGAGCTGCATACACCTAACTGCTAGAATACGTGCGCTAGTATCGTCAACCTCTTCTCTCACCCCGGTGTGATCGAGAACACCCTGTTTACCCATAGTTAGCCTGAACTACATTTTGCTCTGATTTCTCATGCGAGATCAGAATACGTAGCCACAAGACGCGACGTCTTGGCGAGCAAATCCCCTCCGTAGTTTCCCGAACTACATTGACTCTGACTTTCCCATTGCACGAGGGAATACGTAGGCCTAGAACGGCGATGCCCTATCGAGTCAGTTCTTTCTGTTTAGCTTTAGCAGCCATAGATTAGATTGTTTTTCACCCATAGACTAGACAAACAAGCGTGGATCCCGTCGAGTACGACGGACGTGAGGGGTGCTCATACCTTTCCCTTGCATAATCGACTCCCGAACCCGAGATTTTGTTGCGATGACAAATCTTATCCCGTTTCGCAGGTTTTCTCTACTCGTTTCCTTTCCCTCTTTGGGATAAATAACGAACGGTGGCAACTCATCTGTCATTGCCGACACCTTTTTTCGCAGTAACGACAATCGGCACCCGATGGGTGTTTAGGAAAAAGTTAGATGAAAACGAGGTAATAACCCGCAATAAGGAGCGTTTAGTCGCGCAAGGGTATAACCAAGAGGAAGGCATCGACTATGAGGAGACTTATGCGCCGGTTGCCTGACTCGAGGCTATACGCCTTTTAATTGCCTTCGCTTGTGGAAAAGACTTTAATCTATTTGAAATGGATGTAAAAAGTGAATTCCTTAACGGTTATATTAATGAAGAAGTTTATGTTGCCCAACCTTCGGGTTTTGAGTCTCATGAATATCCCAATCACGTATACAAGTTAAAACGTGCCTTGTATGGATTTAAACAAGCTTCTAGGGCTTGGTATGAGCGCCTAAGCAAGTTTCTACTTGATCAGGGGTATTCAAGAGGCAAGGTAGACACAACCCTCTTCATTAAGCATCAAGGAAAACACTTAATTTTGGTGCAAATTTATGTTGATGACATTATATTCAGATCAACTAACATGAATCTCGTAAGAGAGTTTTCTAACCTAATGCAGGGTGAATTCGAGATGAGTATGATGGGGGAGCTCACATATTTTATCGGGTTACAAATCAAGCAGCTTGAGGAAGGGACCTTGGTAAGTCAAACAAAGTATTGTCTCGAGCTCCTCAAGAGGTTTGACATGATAAATTCCAAAGCCATTGATACACCAATGCCGACTTGTGCAAATCTCAGTAGAGATGAAAATGGTAAGGATGTAGAGGTAAAAAGATATTGAGGTATGATCGGCTCTCTTCTTTATCTTACTGCCTGTAGACCCGATATTATGTTTAGTGTTTGCATGTGCGCTAGATGCCAATCCTCTCCTAAGGAATTCCATCTTAAAGCAGTTAAGCGCATACTTCGATACCTTTCGGGTCCTCCAAAGTATGGGCTATGGTATTCCAAAGGAAACGATTGTTCCTTGGTTAGATTCTTCGATTCCGATTTTGCCGGGTGCAAATCGGATAAGAAAAGTATTATTGGTACTTTTCACTTATTTTCAAACTCTTTGGTAGCTGGCATAGGAAGAAACGGGTTTTTATTGCTTTGTCAACCGCCAAAGCGGAATACGTTGTCGCCGACAATTGTTACGCTCAAGTCTTATGGCTTAAGCAACAATTGTTAGATTTTAATCTCAAACTTGAGCGTATTCCGATCTTTTGTGACAATACTAGTGCTATCAATCTTACCAAGAATCCTGTGTTGCATTCACGCACTAAGCATATCGAAATACGACATCACTTCCTTAGGGATCATGTGGAGAAAGGCGATGTGGTTTTTGAACACGTTGATACTAAAAATCAACTAGCAGATATTTTCACAAAACCTCTTGCTACTGAGCCTTTCTTTCATATCTGAAGGGAATTAGGTATTCTTGATATTTTGGATCCTGTTTAGTAACAATTCTTGCACATCTTTTATATATCTATGTTTTCATCTACTTTGATTATCGGATATCTAACCAATTGAAGATGTTGAAAGTACATGTGTGTGTTTCTCTAGCTACCTTTTGGAATGAAGGTGATATCTTTTCCTCAACTCTCTCTCTTTCGATTCTCATGTTCACAAAATGCATCAAATTATGTCTTACATTTGTCATATATGTCATATTATATGTATTTTGTCTATTTGAATGCTTAAAATTTGTTGTAGCTGGTTATTTATGTATCTTTGTTGCTTACATGATCATTAATGTGAAAATATGCTTGTTTTGCCTGCATGAGTCGACCTAAACAAGGTTCGGTCGACTCACAAAAGTGTCCCCAAAATTGAAATTTTGTTCGGGTATGCTCAGGTCGACCTACCGGTCGATGCGTACCTGTTGATTTTTGAACGTAGAATTTTTAACACAGTATGCGTCGACGCATACAAGGAGCGGTCGACGCATCGCACGAAAACTGTCAAATTTTTTAAAGAAAAACGTTTAAAATTCCTCTCATTTCAATTTTTGATGACTCATTTAATGTGTATCATTACTTTTTGCATTGTAACTTGACCCTACATCTCTCCTCCACCCTATTACACTCTTATTCCCCATACCTAAATAGCTCCTACAAAAAGGGTAAAAGTCTTAAACCTCTCAACATATTCAAGCATTTTCTCCAATATTTGCAAATCATCATCAACCTATCTTTCTCTTCATCTCTTTGACATCAACAACCATGGATTCCAGAAAAGTGACAGCTAAACGATCTTCAAGGGCTTCATCATCTGCGTCCCTTCCAGTTTCCGCCATATCGCTAGTTCCTCCGGAATTTACCGAAAGCTTCACCAAAAATTTTAGCAAAAGATCTATGGTCAAGCAACACACTTACTATCGTCTCACTGCTGATCGCATGCACATCCCTCACATAATCAGTCTACTTGATTTTCAAGGGATTAACAACTTTCTGGAGTGTAATACAAAGTATAATGAGGATCTGGTACGAATTTTCTATACATGTCTGCATCGTAAGTTTCCAGGTTCTCTATTTCACACTCAGGTTGGCAACACAAAGGTTAGTCTCACTACCACTGTCTGGAAAACATTCTTTGATATGTCTCTTGATTCAGACAAGCCTCTCTTTGAGGTCACCGACACCCACACGGTTGAAGGCTATGAGTTCAAGACAACTTTGAACTCTATGTTGAAAAAGTTGTATGCTGCTGATATTGTGGAAAGCGACTTATTTCCAAAGACCGTCACCACAGGAAAATTAAAGCCACAAGATATGATTCTGCAGAGGATTGTATCGCGCATTTTGCGGCCTAAGAAAGGTGGTTTCTCTAGAGTTGATCAGGAAGAAGTTCACTTAATGTACATTTTGAGGAATAAGATTAAGATTGATTGGCCCTATTACATTGCGAGCATAATTTATTCTCTTAGGGACTAAGGTCGTGGTACAGCTCTCTCTTATGGGTCCTTTATTCAAGAAATCTTAAATAATGCAAAAGTTATGCTTCCGGGAATTTCCTATACATCTCTCACGCGTGATCAAGAGTTTTGCCAGAAAACTCTTTCCATGATGGGTTATATCTAGCTTCATGATGAACAGCGGTACAAATTTGTTGTTAAAGCCACTACTTCTCGGTTAGAGGATTCCAATGAGAGTGATGAGGAAAGTGAAGAGGATGAAGAAGAAAACGAACAAGAGGAGCAAGATGATCGACAACCAATGGAAACTACCGATCAAATAAATGAGGATTGGGTTGCACACACACCTCCCACAGATTCTAGTAATGATCAAGGTTGGGGCCAATGGCAACTTACCAGGTGGACAATGTTGCGTGACTATTATCATCCCCCACAATACTCAGAGTATCAAGACAATTCGCAGTGGGGTCATGAGCAATCTCAAAATTGGGGTTATGAGGAACCTCCCTAGTGGGGTTATGAAGCGCAACCACACTTCACAAACCCTCTGCAACAACATTCTTCAGAACTTCTAGACATGACGAGGGACATGCAATTAGAGTAACGTGCCTTCAAGATTGCTCAGGATGAGCATCTCGCCCAACTTCAAAGTCAATTCGAGACACAAACTGAAAGATTCAACACTTTCTCCTGGACTATCAATGAACGGTTAGCTGCTCTAGTTGAATCATCTGAAAGTCATCGCTGGGTCATCTGGAATAGCCTCAATACCTTGAACAGTGTTGTTTTGGAATTTACCGACATGGCATATCCGTATCGTGGATGAGGCCAACACTTCAGGGGGAGGAGACATTGAAGCCTCTGCATTTAGCATACTTGCATTTCATCTTTTTATGTTGTCTTCTTATTTTGCATTGCATTAAATACTTTCTTCGTGTAACAATAACTTGCAGTTTGATCTCTTTATGGAATTCCTTAGCAACAATTTTTATGTGTTTTATTGTCATATGGTTTGTTTATCTATTCGATTCTTGATCATTGACATTATCATGTGTGGATAATTGTTCATGTTGTGTTGTACCTATTTTGAGTTGAGCTTTTTTTTCTTAACCGATCACTCTTTCTTTTTGTTGTTGTCAAAGGTGGAGAAGAGTGTGCCAAGATAATAGTAAAACCATGAAGAGTCGCAAATGAAGACATCGCAATTAATGGCATTAAGCAAGGGGGAGGATAATACCGCACATCACACAAGCTGGTTTCACATGTTTTTCCATCATCAAAAAGGGGAGTATGTGAGGGCAAAGCCTCATATAATATACATGTGTGTTTCAATGATGTCAAAACACAACAACATGGAAGAATTGGTACTTGCCATTATCACCACAAGGCATAAGCATACCTTATCTCTTATGTCTCATTTGCTTGCTCGTTGTGTCATCGAATTAGCGTTATTCAAGTCAAACATCATTGGTGTAATATATGTTGCATCTAGAAGAGTCAAAAACATAAAATTAGGCAATTTTGCAAAATACAGGTCTTTAAGTCGACCATTCATTTGATCTGGTCGACTCATAGAAGGTGTCACTAAAGTGCATTTCCCACGGCTTGGCGCAGATCCACCTACCGTTCGACGCATACTGTTAACATTTCTATTTGTCAAAAATTGAAGGATTTGCATCGATGCATGGTCCTGTTTTGGTCAACGCATAGCGTGTTATTTTGCATAATCTATTTTGCTTGGGGTAGCTTAGGTCGACCCTTCCTTTTGTATGGTCGACCGTTCACTATTTTACTGCATAATTTTGGCTTGTCCACTTATTTTGAAAAGTGGTTATGTCTGTTATTTTTGGCATGATATAAATAGAAAGTTTCTCATTTTCATTCAAAAACAATTGAATCAATTGCAAAACAAGAAAAGTGAAAGAGGTGCCATTAGTTCTCATCATCTTCATCTTCTACATTTCATACCACAACAATCACACGCAATAATCTTTGTTGTGCATTATGGATTGTTTGAAGTGACAACGTTCGAAGCCGTTGATTGGGAATCCGGTTCGGATTGTGATTTTGGCAGGTTTTTCTTGAATAAAACCTTGAGGGTTTTGCCCTCCAAGATTCACTGAATTTGGGGGTTTTTTGTACGAATCTTCTCAACATATATTCAGCTGAGCGAAGGCGATCGAGGAGCGGTGGGTTCCTTCGATCTAGTAGCGGGAATCAGTGAATTGTGAAGGAGAGGTTCGGGTTCGATTGGCAAGTGTTTGATATCAGTCTGGATGGGGTACAAGACATAAGGTTGTTCAACCAAGGAGCTGTAATCGGAGGTTCATCCAAAAGCAATCGAAGGACTTGATTCGACTCGAATCAAGGGACAAGAAGAGAAAGCATCTTAAACACCAAGAGAGTTTGGTTGTGCATTTACTATTCTATTCTTGTATAAACGATTCATCAACAGGTTACATTTATATTATACAAGCTCAATTCTATTGTTAAAATTGAGGGCAGACGTACCCTGAAGTGAGGACAGCGGGGGAACTGCCTCAACAAATCCTTGTTCCTTTTACTTTACGCATTTTCATTTTCCTCAACAAATCCTTAATATTTACGTGAATATCGTTCAAACAATAATATTGAATTAAGGACTGTTTTGAGTAAGTGCTAAAGTAATTTTGACTATAGTACAATAGTTTATTGTACAAGGAAACTAGTGCTACATACTCAAAGCCGAAATCACTTGGAGTGCTCCGCACGCCAAGTGTTTGATAAATTGTCTGAACCAAAATTCTCGTGTGCTATCCAATTATTTTTTTGGCATATTAAGGCATTGGAACTAGTCATACCAATTAGTGATATAAATCAATTGATAGTGTGACTAGCATGGTGATTCTCTTTGCTCATTATCAATATCCATAGGCTAGACGCATATCTGGTCCTCTAGTAACGGTTCGTTATAGACGGTAATTTTTCCACGGCCGCTTCCGCATATTAAACAATTTCTAAAACCAATTTTATTGGTAGCGCCAAATGATTTTTAATTAGGGATATATTCAACCCCCCTTCTAGATCCGCGCCATCGTCTAACAATACAGAGATCAGGAAAGAAGAAGGGAAGCAAGTAGAAGGTAGGAGAAGGTTCAAAGGGGTTACCTGGACACGAGTTTAGGAGATCTTAAAGAGGTAAGCTCTCCGAGCTTTGTTTCTCTGCAAATATGAATCCCTTTGTTGAATCCTTGATTGTTGTTGCTTCCCGGGTTGTTTCAGTGCTCTTTTATGATCGGTTCTGCTTGATCTTTGCTTGATTACAATTTGGGGTTTATTTTGGGGGTGGTTTTTGATTTGATTCATTGGTGAGGTATTTGGAAAAATTATGTTCAAATTTGAAATGAGGGTGCTTTTTTGGATGGGGTTCATGTATGGTTTGGTTGATTTCATGGTGGTTAGCTAGAGAAGGAGAATGGCGGCCACCGCGCTCCACCATCTTCTCCAACAAGAAGAGAGTTCTGACGCCCCCGTTGTTAGAACAAGATTTGGTTCTGCTCATTATCTCTAAGTTTTAATAATAACAAAGTAATATTTGTGTGAGAATAATTTTGGTACTCTAAAGTTTGTTATTCTGAAGTTTTAACAAACAGGTTCTGACTCTGATAGAGACCATATACAATGAAAATCTGGTTTGACCAAAAGTCGCTTCTATGCTAAAGAAGCAAGTCTGCTTCTGATCTACTCACATTCAGGAAGATTCTAAGAAGACAATATGTTGTTGCTGCAATGTTCTCTTAGATTCTGCCTCTGAGCGTGACTCTGATGATTTACTTCTGAAGGATTTCTTGATTATGAAGTTGTTATCTTCTGAAGACTAAGTTTTTAAGACTCTGATGAGAAGGTTCTATTGAACGAAGTTCTGAAGACTCTAAAGACTTAAGTTTCTAAAGACCAAGGGTTCTGAAGACTGGGTGCTAAAAGTTCTGAAGACAAGGTTCTAGTGAACAAGTTCTGAAGACTTTGAAGAATCAAGACTCTGAAAACCCAGTGATCAATTCTTGTACGCGTGCTTCAATCATCTCTATTCAAAAGTCTCTGATGTACAGAAGATAAGATCAAAAGTTTAAAAGGGAAAATAATACATTGTATGTATCAAAATGTTCCATTCCACTACCCTGATTTATTGGTACAAAGGACAGCTTTCGTGTATGACTTTCGTGCTGCGTAATAACATTCTTTCAAGTCGCCAGCTCACTCAATGATATTCATGATGTTCCCTCTAATGAATCTTTTACTGGCTATATAAGGACTTGACCAGTTGAAGAAAAATTAATGTACAAGAACAAGAACAATAGAGAAGAAATACAACACAACACCAGAATAATATTCATACTATGAAAATTGTCTTTAACTAGTTTTGGTCTTCATAGTTTTTATATCTCCTTGTATAGAAGCAATTCATTATAAACATTTATTTTTTTCAAACAGTTGTTTGTAATTCCTTAAGGGACCGGTTAGATTAGAATCCTTAAGAAGAGACATTTAGTCTTTGTTGATAGTCACCAGTTGTTGCTAGTGCAAATTGTAATCAGTTTATTATAGTGGATTAAGTCCTTGTGTATAAGGCCAATGAAGGTGAGAAAACACTTAGAAGGGGGGGGGGGGGCGGGGGTTGAATAAGGGTTTTGAAAATATTATGGCAATAAAAACACAATGATTGGCGATGAATTCGTGGATCGGCAATCATGGAACCTGCATCAACAAAGGGTTAGGAGACAGCTAAAGGTACCTGCTATGCAAATGCAAGTGTGTGTCTGTGCATTAGGGAGATTTTTTCCCCCGATTCGAGTGCTAGAGTGCCAGTGCTGATAACAAGAAGTCCGGATCTAGTCACTGAAATAACATCTCATATATAGATGGCCCAACAAGGCAGCAGTACAAAGTCAATGAGTACATGGGGAATCAATAGCATGACCTCAACCAACAAGCCTGGTGATGGTCAGCGTACAGCAAAGATCAGAAAAAAAGGGTTACATAGATAATCAAGTGCGACAACAGGCACGAAACTCCTCTAGAAACTCTGTTGTCTTGGGGTGATCAGGTCGAATGAGTAACCCTTCAACAAGCAACTCTCTCGGCATAATAGTGCACTGGAGACCTTCAACAGAATCTTCCCATGCTCCTTGGCCAAAAGAGTCCTCTAACTTTCGCTTCTTAGACTCGAACCTCTGCTTGCGATCTTTCAGGTTAGCGATAGCTTTGTTCAGCATGTCTTCAGTGGCATATCTGCGAGCAGTTTCCTCATCAAACCTCTTCTCACTAGCCTTCACCTAAGCCTTCAATTTGGAGATCTGTTGTTTCAGTTTATCCTCCCTCTCTTTGTTGTTGGCTATAATAGCATTCCACTGCTGATTGAACTTAGATATTCTCCGGTATGCTTCATTCAGATTCTGCTTCTTGGTAGCCAGTACATCGTTAATAGATTTGAAGTCCATACCCAAGCGCTCACGATCAGTTATCTGCTTAGTCAAATCCGTGCCTAACCTGTTCACCGCTTTGTCTGCTTCTTGAAGGAGTGGACGACTTCATTTCTCTCGCTTCTAACCTGTGCCGGCTCTTTCTCCAACTCTTCATTGGCCTTTTTCAGTTCTTCCTTCTTAGCTAACACCAGATTATACTGCTGAATAGTCACGGTAGTAAGCTCTTCCACCACTGGAGGGCACTCCTGCTTAGCAGGTGGGAATGGCATCCCTATGGTCTCTGCTCTAGTCTTGACCCAGGTCACATACAGAGCGTAAGCTTGGCTATTGCTTTTACCCAATAATGATTTCCCTCGTCTACTGACATCATTCCAGGCATGCTGAAGCTTAGATAACATATCCCCCTCTAGAAGACCGGTGAGGTACACAGATTCCTGCACCTCTTCATCCTTTGGCGGAACTCTCAAAGCATAAGCAAACTGTCTGACAAGTAGAGATGGATTATAGTTGATACAACCCTTTCTTCCAATCAACGACACATTTGGAAACCCACTACAGCTGAATATAACCTCAGTACCTAACATATCTCTATCAAACCAAACAACACTCTCTGCTGCTAAACCCATCAAGCGCTCAGACCACTCAGTTGTGGCTGCAGATGAAGCAAAGAGACCCTTCTTGGGTAGGTGACTATCAAACCATCTGTAGAATAAGGGCACACAACATGATACATTCTTACCCCTTCTATTTTCGTTCTTGTAATGGACGGAATGATACACATCGCCAATCAAGGTAGGAACTGGATTCCCTGATGCGAAGATATGAAAGGCATCCAAGTCTACAAAATCAGGCATGTTAGGAAACAAAATGATGCCATATATGCAGAGAGCAAGAATGGCATCGAATACAATCCAACAACCGTATTTGGCACACTGTTGGGCTTTCCCAACTAAGAATTGCAGAGAAAATCCAGGAACCCCATTCCAACTGGACAAGATCAACTCATAGGCATCCAGATGAATAGGAAGAGCTAGATTAGCCAGATTAGGCTTAGCATCCATATGAACAAATGGCATCTGACTCTTGATAGGCACACCCAACAACTCAGCATACTCCTCTAATGTAGGTGCAAAAATGAAGTCCAGTAAGGTGAAGCATCTCAAAGGAGGATCATAGAACTGCGACAAGGCATACAACCCATTCAACTCATACACAGAAGGTTTATGGACCAAACTGAGGAGCTTCCCATAAGATTTTCTGAATTCCCCTCTCACTGTATCATCTGCCAAGGCAATCAAACTGGACAACAAAGCAACATCTGGAGTAGGGAGCTTGTAGGCCACATTCTTCTTCAGAGATCTCATAATAGCACAACAGAAGGCAAGAAAACCGGAACCGGGGGATAATATGCACTTGCAAGACAGACACACGTTAATGATATGCAAATGAATATGCAAAATGCAAAATGCAAACATGCAACAGGGGATCAAGATGGTGCTACTGAGAAGATCAAAGCTCTGATCCAACACAATCACAACTGCTCTGATAGCACAACCCTAAAGAGGACCAATAAATATGCACTGTCGAGAACAACCACATCTCTGACGATAAGAACCTCTGAACCCAACAACACTGATTCACTATCAAGAAAACCAGGTAGTCTGAAGGTTAAGGTTTTCTGCAATAACCCGACCCCGCTCACAGGTATGGACCTAAATCACAGACAAGGTATGGCATCCTATGCGTTTCTCAGCGTCACAGACTTTCAAGAGCGATGATACGATATCCAGAAGGTGTGGCATCATCAACTCTTGAAGTGGCCTCACTCTGCTGAGTCACAAATGACCGGTCCCCAGAGTCGACAATCCTCCAAACCAACAACCTCTCAAGCCCAAAGGGCTGGAAAAGAAGTCAACCGGGAGAACCTCGTCTGAGCATGGATTTCATGAGACACTAGTGCCTGCAAAGCAAGCACGCACCCACTAATTTCCACAACTAATGCTAAGTACACTCAAGCCTGGGTCTGGCTTCTCACTCATCAGAGCCCCTTCCCACAACAGCACAATAATAATATCATACTGAAAATAAAATGCGGAAAGTAAAGTGCGATAAATAAAACCCAACAGGTAAACACACAAGCGCTAGGATTGACTCGCATAGGGAACCAGAGTCCCCAGCAGAGTCGCCAACTGTCGCTACTACGAAAAACGAGGCCGGCAAGACAGAAGAGTCGCCACCTTTCGTTATTTATCCCTCAGAACGGGAAAGGAAAAGATCAGAAAAACCTGACGAAAAGGTATAAGACAAGGTCATCGCAACCATTGTCTGGATTCGGGAGTCGGTTACGCAAGGGGAAGGTATTAGCACCCCTCACGCTTGTTGTGTTTATCTGACAGGTTTGTTACATCTATCTACACTAAAGGTCTGGTCTGAAAAGAAAAGAAAATGACTCGGCAAAGCGTCGCACTTTATGCCTACGTATTCCCGTCTGGAACAAGAAATCAGAGTCAACGTAGTTCGCCTAACTACGGGGAAAGGTTGCTCGCCAAGATATCGCATCTTGTGCCTACGTACTTCCGTCTGGTACAAAAGATCAGAGCAAACGTAGTTCGGGACACAAGAGACACATGTTTGTCTTTTTTATCCGAGTAAGGTTAACAGACGGTTCCAGCAGTTTGGTGTATGCAGCTCGCTCGACAGAGACTTAGGCGTTTACCGTTTGCGGTAGAACCGGGAGTTAACAGAACTCTCCTTCTGAAAAGGGTTTCCAAGAATTAAAGGTCCACAAGGACAAAAAGAGTTTGATCTTTGTTTTCTGTTTTTTAGAGAAGTATCTTTTATGGATGTTTGCAACTGATATCACACTAGAGACTATGACCTGAGAGTGAATGCGTCGCATGTCACCCAAAGGGTGTCATACTAAACATCCAGACTGTTAGAAAGAAACTCTCCAACAATCCTTTCTCAAGTAGCTTAAGGCTCGTATCGTACGACGTCAATTAACCTTTATTACTGTATTTTGATTTTTGTTTGCAGATGAGAAGAGAAAAGATGCACTAAAGGGGAACTGATCCAATCCTAAAGTTGTCATGCAAAATTGATCCTATGGTTGAGGTTAGGAGGGAACTACCTAATTTTATCATGCATGGTTAGAAACCTAATGTCTGTCATTACTTCTCTTGAACAAGACAAGTCAGAGTTCCTAGGGGAACACGACAAAGGAAATTAACAGCAAAAGAAATAACTGTACAGAAACAACTGTAAATAAAATGAATGCAATGCAACAAACAAGCAGAAGGAGCCAAGCTCAACTTCTAGAGCAAGCAAGCCCAAAGGCAACACACAAAGCACAGGCAAGGGAGACAGACTCAACCTTAAGCCAGCAAGCAAAGCCAATCAATAACAGTCAAGCAGAGGGAGACAGACTCAACCTCTAAATGCAAGCAAAGGGAGCTAGTCTCAACCTTTAGGATGCTCTTAAGCCTAGATCACTATATGGGAAACCTAGTCTAATGCAACACACAGTCAATCAGTCACACAAGCAAAGCAGAGCAGTCAGAGAAACAACAGACAAACAGCTCAACAGCAAAGTAGATAAACAACAAATAATCAAACAGTCAACAAACAACTTCAAACCCAAGTCATCCTCAAGAGAATCCTTTATCTTCATTCTTCAACAATCTCTAACACACGGGAAGAGAATTAACATCAAGATTAATAACTGATGATGGGAAGCAGGAAGGAAACCAAGGGAATCCCTCCTAACACTCAACCAGTCATCTGAGAAAGGCATCATCAAAGGTTCTACCTCTTGTAAAATGCCACACATCCTTCCAAAGGAAAGATGAGGCTTTCACATAGGGACCTTGAATCATAGGATGAGAATGAAATAAATCAAAGCAATCCATGTTTATTTGAAGAAAGAGAAAGCCACTAAGCTCTTCCTAAACCCTAATTGAACAAGCTCAAAGAAAGCTTCTAAAGGGAGGCCTAAACACCAAAACAAGCACCACCAACAAGCAAAAAGAAGCTTATACATGTCTAAAACACCACCAAAGAAGATTAGTAAACCTATTATGCACTAAAGGCCACCATTGAAGTCAATCTAAAGCAAGTGCTATTTTGAAAACAAATTAAAGCTAGCCTTAGTATTAAATCCAATTAAAATACTAAAGCTACTTCTAAAATCCTAGGAAATTTTCTAAGGGAACCTAAACATGTTAAGGACCTATAGGCAATAGATCAGAGCCTTAATCTAAAGGGAAGTCACCTAAAGAAATCCTAAATCACAAGGTACCAAATGAAAACCCTAAAAAGGAATGTCTAATGATCCTATTCCAAAACAGAACTTAATGTTGTCTAAAATATCTAAATTAAATCATACGGGACCATGCATCTCTAACCTACCAGCTAGCAAAAAATCAGGCCCTAACTCAATACCAATTGCAAGAACAAAAATCAACAAAATAATGGATCAAATATGCCAAATTAAAGAAATTAATAAAATGGAGAAAATCAAATTAAATTGAAAATCAGGCAAACATCAATTATAAAAGCACAGAAAAATCAAAAATAAAATCAGGATCGTGGACATATTTTTATTTAATTTTTCTGATGAATATTGAAATTAAAATGAATTTTAGAAGATTAATGGAATTAAAATAAAAGAAAATGAATTAAAAAATCAAATAAGAAAATAAAATGCAGAATTAAATGGGGAGCGTTGGTTGAGGAGACTAAGTAAGCTGATATGAGGTCTCACACGCTGCCAGCACATTTAATGAAACGACGCGTTTCAATTGAGTCCAAGGTAAAACTCAAATTAAAACGTGGTCACACGATCTGCATACAAAGTCCAGTCTCAAGCTTCATCCAAGGGTCCAAACTTCATCTTCATCATTTGAATTGGAAATGGGGGGAGAATTGCAGAGGTGCCCGGAGATGACTTCCGGTCATCTTCTCCGACGGTCCCAAGGTTGCAGGTCACCAAAGCTCAACAAACCTTACACAGATCCACTCCAAATCTCACGCTGATCTCAAATATGACCTTCAAATCTCCTAATTCTCAGCAGAAAATGAAACACGATGAAGATCCTAAAATTCACATAATTTTGTAATCTCACCAATCCTTAATCTAAAACCATAGATTTCCTCCTTATGCTTCACTGATCATCCTAAACCAATTAGATCATGTTGAAACCTCAAGATCATGCCAAACCAACTCCAAACAGAAATCATACATCAACTTAATTTGTCTCTAAACTTCCAATTTATGATCCAAAATCCATCTAAGCAACCTCCTAAAGCCTAACTGCATGCTAACATATGCTAAATCAACATGAATCTTCAGCAATTTTGAAAACTACATACATGTGTTGGAGCTTGAAATTGAGGTATCTAGAACACGATTCTCAACTTCAAACTGTGCAGATCTATTCAAGGAAGTATGCTGAAGGTGTTTGTAGCTTCAATTTGCTTTGAATTGGTCTGAAATTGAAATCACGATTTCCACTTTCTCTCTTGAAACTCAACTTGCAAACTCTGGTTCTGGCACGAAATGATCTCCAAAATTGCCCTGAATCAAACATGGAACTTATATAGAAGTGATTTGTGGGATTTTTTGTTCAAATGGAGGCCCAAACCAGAATATCCAATTTTCAATTTTCTTTCAAAAACTCAACCATGGAGTGCACGAATTCTGGCTCAAAACTTCCCTTGGAGGCTTCAATTCAATTGCCCGTGGTCTGGTGAGAGTGTAGGGATTGATTAGAGAGCTTGAACTTATCATATGAACAAGTTGTGAAATGTTACTTGTTTGTGAAGTTACAAGTCAAACCACCATGAATTAGACCTCAAATGAAAAATCCAATAATTCCAAAGTGTTTAGAATGATTTTTCTGATTAAAATGAGTACCCACTTGCCTTGTTTGAGCACAAAATGAATTAATCTTGAATTTTTCACTTAAATGCCTTTAAATTCTCCCTTTTGCCAAATTTCTCAAACCAAGTCTCACCCTAGGCCAAATCAATTCATCATGAGGATATGGTTGACCTTAAAACATCATTTTGAGCAAGTTTTGTGTTGAACAAAACTTCATTTGAAGCTTGCAAGATAGTGAAAATAACCTATAATGCCAAATGACCTATAATCTCACTTTCCCAAAATACCCCTAACTTGTAAACCTCATAACTTGAGTTCTACAAATCCGATGGAAGACTTCTAGTACAATTTGGAAAGCTAAGATCAAGACCTACAAATTTCATGTTGGCAAACAATTTAGGAGAAACACCCTTCTAGGTCGAAAGTTCCTTGGAAGTTGGTGAACTTTCACAGACAAATTTCACATTCCTCAGATGACTTGTAACTTGTCTAGACCATAACTTGAGTTCTATAAATCCAATGGAGGACTTCTAATACTCAAATTAAAGCTAAGAGCATGCTATACAAGTTTAATGTTGGCCAAAAGTGGAGATGAAACTTTTGTCTTGAGATAAGTGGTCTTGAAGTTAGGCACTAAATAGGGGATTTTACCTTGAGAACCCTAATTTAGCAACTCCTCACACTTTGAATTCTTCTTGGATTGATCTTGGAATATAAACTCATGTATCTAAACACAAATATCCATGATTACAAAGATTTAGAATTGGGCTTTAACCCTCTTCAATTGCACAATTGACTTAGGGTTACTCAGATGAAAACCCTAATTGCAACACCCTCAACTGTGGCTCTTCACACTTGGCATAAAGACTTGACTGAGCTCCACCATGACCCTCAAGGCACTCCATTAACTCTATCCATACACTCTCTCCTTGATTATGGCTCAACAACCCACTGATGATCTTCAATTGGTCCTCAGCTTAGGAGATTAACCCCATACAAACAACTGAACTTCTCAAGAACACAACCCTCTTCCTGAGGACTTTGGTGACTTCTAAAACTTGAATAAGACCTCTAGATAGGCTCCTTTGGATATAAACCACACTTGATCTCCTGCACAAATGGACAATGCTATGCTATGCAAATGTTAGATCAATGATATGCCAATGCAAGAAACATAAACCAAGTAAGAAAAAGGTTAGGCAAATTTTTGGGTGAAACAATAGCAGAAGTATTATCACAGAATATAGAAATATTACTCTCAAAGATCTGATAATCTTCTAGCTGACTCTTCATCCAGAGCATCTGTATGCTACATCCAGCAGCAGCAATGTATTCTGCTTCTGTAGTTTATAGAGCAATTGTTGGTTGTTTCTTGCTGTACCAGGAGATAAAATTACTTCCCAGAAATTGGCAACTTCCAGAAGTACTTTTTCTTTCAACTCTGTCTCCAGCGTAATCAGCATCACAGAATCCAACTAGTTTAAATTCATTAGATTTTCTGTAACACAAACCCACATTAGTAGTACCTTTCAGATACCTTAGAATCCTCTTAACAACTGTTAAGTATGATTCTCTAGGATCTTATTGGAATCTAGCACACAAGCATACACTAAATAAAATGTTAGGTCTAGAAGCAGTTAAGTATAGAAGAGATCCAATCATACCTTTGTAGAGTTTCTGATCTACTTTCTTACTTACCTCTTCCTTACCAAGAGTGCTCGTTGGATGCATTGGAGTCTTTGCTAACTTACTATGAGTCATGTTGAACTTCTTCATAAGCTCTTTTACATATTTAGTCTGATGAATATAAGTGCAATCTGGAGTTTGGTTGACTTGAATTCCCAGAAAGAATCTCAACTCTCCCATCATGCTCATCTCAAATTCAGCCTGCATACATTGAGCAAACTCCTTTCCAAGCGTAATATTTGTAGATCCAAATATAATATCATCTACATATATTTGAAAAATTAATAGATCTTTCTTAAATGTTTTACAGAAAAGAGTTGTGTCCACTTTTCCTCTGGTAAAATTTTTCTCCAGAAGAAAATTACTTAATCTCTCATACCAAGCTCTGGGAGCTTATTTTAAACCATAAAGAGATTTCTTAAGTTTAAAAACATGTTCTGGAAATTTATCACTTTCAAAACCAGGAGGTTGATGAACATAGACTTCCTCTTCTATAATTCCATTTAAGAAGGCACTCTTAACATCCATCTGATATAGAGTGATGTTATTTTGTGAAGCAAAAGAATTGAGTAGGCGTATAGATTCTAACCTGGCCATAGGAGCATAAGTCTTTGTGTAGTCAATTCCTTCTTGCTGACTATACCCTTGAGCAACTAATCTTAGGGGTCTTCTCTAGAAGAGGTCTTACAGATACTCTGTTCTGAATATAACAAGCTGTCTTTATTGCTTCTGCCCAAAAATGCTTTGCCACATTAGTCTCGTTGATCATGGTTCTGGCCATTTCTTGCAAAGTTCTATTTTTCCTCTCTACAAGTCCATTCTATTGTGGAGTTCTAGGGCAGGAGAAATCATGAGCAATTCCATTTTCATTAAAATATTTTTCAAAATATTTGTTTTCAAATTCGCCTCCATGATCACTTCTGACTTTAACAATTTTAAAATCTTTTTCATTCTGGACTTGTTTGCAGAAGTCAAAGAACGCAGAATGTGACTCATCCATGTGTTTTAGGAATTTCACCCACGTCCATCTGCTGTAGTCATCAACAATTACTAATCCATACTTATTGCCTCTGATGGATGCAGTTTTCACTGGTCCAAACAGATCAATATGAAGTAACTCTAATGGTCTTGAGGTTGAAATAACATTTTTAGTTTTAAAAGAAGATTTTGAAAATTTTTCTTTTTGACATGCTTCACAAAAAGCATTTGAGTTTAACTTCAACTTAGGAAGTCCTCTACCAGATTGAGTTTATTAATCTGAGATATACGTCTCATATTAATATGCCCCAATATTCTGTGCCAGACCCATTGCTCATCATTAACAGACATAAGGCATTTTACATTTTCAACCTTAAGTTCTGAAAGATTGATTTTGTAAATGTTGTTCTTCCTCTTTCCATTAAATAGGATTGAGCCATCCTTTTGACTGACAGCTTTGCAACATTTTTGATTAAAGATTATGTCATAACCATTGTCACTTAATTGACTTATGGACAATAGCTTATGTTTTAATCCTTCTACAAGTAAAACATTAGATATATAGGGAAGGTTACCATTGCCAATAGTACCAGAGCCAATTATCTTGCCCTTCTAATTCCCTCAAAACTTGACATCTCCTCTAGATTTAAGCTCCAGGATTTGGAACATTAACCTTTCTCCCGTCATGTGACGTGAGTAGCCAGAGTCCAGGTACCATGATTGGCGTCTTGACTTTGCTGCTAAATACATCTGCAACAGATATTATCTTATCCTTAGGTACCCAGATCTTTTTGGGTCCTTTTGGGTTAGTTGCCTTAAAAGTTTGTCTGAACTTCTGTCTTTTTACAACAGGTTTGTTCTGACTAACTTTCGGTTTAAACACAGGAATGTTCTGATTAGAACGTGTGTGTTTAATATCATTCAGATGACCAAACTTAAAATGAGAATATAAGGGAGTCTTCTTAATGATAAGTTTATCAACAGGTATTGGATTTAAATCCTTTCCAGAGGAAGATTCATATCCAATTCCCTTCCTGTTGTTTCTGCTAACTCCATAGATCATTGAAGCCATCTTGCTTTTATCTATGCTTCTAGCCAGAAACTTCTGAAAACTATAGTCATATTCTTCTAAAATATTTTTACATTTGAACTTAGTTTCAGATTCAAAGTCTTGTTGAGCTTTTTCAAAATTGTTTTTCATTTTCAAATTATTTTCTTTGAGCTCAGCAACTTCTGACTTTAACAGACTATTCTCAGATTCAAAATTGCATTTAAGCTTCTTGAACTTGAGTTTAATCTGATTATAGTTTTTCAGAACTTCTGATAAAACCTCAATAAGTTCTTCCCTAGAGAGATCAGAAAGTACCTCTTCTGAGTCAGATTTAGAATTAGATTCAGATCCAGATGTGTGGAGGCAAATCGCCACACACCACACAAGTCTTCAAGACATTGGTCAATATAGGTTTCGATGATGACAAATTACAGCCTTGGATAGATTGGAAATTACAAACTCCAGATCTACTAAACAGATGCAACGTATCACCTACCATATCCTTTTATACTTGTCTTAAAACTGCTGTAATAAATATACTATGTGTGGATAAAATGCAATCATGACCAGAGGCATGAAAGACCACAAACTGATGAATTTTTGCAGGTTTGCAGGGCATGAGTCGACCATAGGGTCGGCGCATGCATCAGAGCACTTCTCCACTGGTCAGCGCACAAGGCAATGAGTCGACCATAGGGTCGGCGTATGAGGGAAAAATTTTCCAACGGGTCAGTGCATAAAGGCATGAGTCGACCATAGGGTCGGCGCATGAAGGAAATAGTTTTCAACGGGTCAACGCACGCCGACTGTATGGTCGATGCATACTGATGAATTTTCCATATTTCCAAACAACACAGGCCATACGTCGATGCACAGACCTGCTGCAATCGACCGTTCGCGTGGAAATCCTATTTTTAATTGATTCCCTCTTATATTTGAAATACTGTTATGTCTAAAATTGGGTTGGTACTATATATACTTGTTTAACCACTTGTGTCATTTTAACATTTGATAATCTTTGATTGATGTCTTCAAAAACAAGAAAGAGTGAAATAGGTGTCCAAGATTCATCATCTTCATCTTCAACATCTCACAACATTTCAATTACACACAATCATTTTTCAAGTGCATTTGTGAGTGATTCAAGGTGATAAGGTTAGAAGCTTAGATTTGAGAATCAAGTTCGGGTTGAAGCTTGTGACAGGTTCTTTCTTGAATAAAACCGTTGGGGTTTTTCCCTCCATGATTGGTTTGAATTTTGGGGGTTTTTGGACGAGATTCTTCATCAAGGGTCAACTGAGCGAAGGTGATTGTGAAAAGGTGTTCTTCACAAGTCTAGTAGCGGATTCAGTGATATTGAAGGGAAGATCTCGGGTTCGATTTGTTGCTGTTGAGATTAGCCGGAGCCGAAGGTTTGAACAACAACGTGTTATTCAATTAGGTGGCTGGAATCGGAGGTCCATCAATAACAATTGGAGGACTTGATTCATCTTGAATCAAGGGGCAAGGAGTGAAAGCAACTTTCAACACATTGAGATTTCTGTTGTATATTTGCTGCTCAATCCTTGTATAAACTGTTACATTCAACAGGTGATATCTATAAAATCTATCTCAATTCTAGTTTTAGAATTGAGGGCAGACGTACCCCGAAACGAGGACGACGGGGGAACTGCCTCACCAAATACTTGTCTTCTCTATTTTTCAGCATTTACGTTATAGCTCAAAATAAGTGATTTTTGTATAAGCACTATTGTCAAAATTGTGATATCAATTGAGTAAGAGGTTAAAACTCTGTTTTTGACTCCAAAGTACAATAAGACATTGTACTAGGCTAGTTGAAATCACTTACTCAACATAAATATCACTTGGAGTGTTTTGCACACCAAGTGTTTGACAAATTGCTTGAACCAAAACTATCTTACTTGTGTATCTAGTTTTGGTTTGCTCTTTGAATCATTGGAACTAGGAATCCTAACAAATGAAGTAGATAATTGATAAGTGTGATTAGTGTTGTGATTCTATTTTCCAAATTGTCATTAATCCAAAGGCTTACGCATATCCGGTTTTCCAATAACCGTTCGTTTTAGACTATATTTTCCGTGGCCGCTTCCGCACTTAAAACAATTTTTAAAACCAATTTTTAATTGGTAGCGCCGAATCAAATTTTAATTGGGGATCTATTTAACCCCCCCTTCTAGATCCGTGCCATAGTCTAACAAGTGGTATCTAGAGCTCCGGTTATTCGGTGCTTCAAATACAACGTAGATAGAAAATGGCTAACGAACCAAAAGGGGCGTACAATAGAGCTCCCGTTTTCAACGGTGAAAATTATAGTTATTGGAAAGACTGTATGCGGGTGCATATAAACTCCATAGACAGAAAAATATGGAACGTTATCCTCAATGGTCCAATAGATATTACTATGACCAATGCGAATAACGTAGTTGTGCCAAAGCCCGAAGCACAATGGACCGATGTTGATGAAAAAAAATACAATTATGATTGGAAAGCTAAAAATATCTTAATCTCCTCATTAGGTGTAGATGAATACTATCGTGTATCCTATTGTCCTACTGCTAAGGCCATGTGGGATTCACTACAAATAGCCCATGAGGGGACAAACGATGTTAAGTTGGCTAGAATCAACACATTAACACAAGAGTTTGATCTCTTTTTCATGGAGCAAGGGGAAACCATTGCTGACATGCAAAATAGATTTACTCATCTCATCAATCGTTTACATTCATTAGGTAGGCCTGTCTCCAATGATGTTGCTACTAATAAGATCTTAAGATGTCTTAACAGGGAATGGCAGCCTAAAGTGACCGCCATCAAAGAAGCACATGATCTTACCTTATTAGACTTGACAACATTGTTTGGCAAACTACAAGAGCATGAACAGGTACTCTTGAGCCTAGACCAACGCGAAAAGATGGAAAAGAAAGACAAAACGAAGGTGAGTGAAAAGAAATCGATAGCTCTCAAGACTTCCTCCTCGAAGTCTCAAGCAAAAGAGCAAAGTGATTATTCCTCATGCGACGAAGAAGAAGAGGATATGAGCGAAGATATGGGGTTGTTTGTCAAACGGTATAACCGTTACGTGAGAAAGAACGACATCCAACATTCCAAGAAGAACTTGGTAAACTTCCGGAAACAATCAAGGTACTCCAAGGATGATGACTCAAAAGGTAAAAAGACTAGAGGGACGTGCTACAAGTGTGGAAAGCCCGGTCACTACAAACCGGACTGCCCGATGAACAAAAAGGGAAAGGAAAAGGAATCATCAAAGTCACACAAGAAATCATCAAAGCCTAGGAGAGCGTACATAGCCTGGGAAAGCGACAACGACTCTTCTTCCTCTGATGAAAGCTCTAGTGATGAAGAAGAGTCTGTGAATCTATGCCTCTCCGCTCATCAGAAAAATAAGAAAAAACAGGTACGTCACTCTAAATATGATAAGTCCTCAAATATGTCGCATTCAGAATTACAAACCGCATTTAATACCTTACACAATGAAGCAGTTGAAGCCTTCAAGAAACTTGCCTCTAATAAAAGAATTTTTACGTATTTAGAGCACAAAGTTAAAGAGTCCGAAAAGAAATTAGAGGACCTTAAGGCTTCCATTGTGAAAGGCAATGAATCGGATTGTAAGGACAATAGAAATCCTTTCGACTTTAGGTGTGATACTTGTCATATTTGGCAAGGTGAGGTTAGAAATCTCAAGGCCAAATTAAACAAGGCACTTGAGCCTAAAATTACATTTGCTATTGATAAAAAGGATTTTAGAAAAAGTATGATTAACCCATACCAAAAATATGCAAATGTAATTAGGGATCAAGCAAGTAAAAGTGATTCTAAAGTCGATTTTGCATGCTTATATTGTTGCAAGAAAGGCCATTCCATTGGTAAATGCCGGTTTAGGAGATTTCTTGTTCCTAAAGGCATCTACCAATGGTTGCCCAAACGCAACCATTTTGTCGCTAACCTATTAGGACCTAATATACCATTGGGTACCTCCCTGTGCTAATTATGTTTTGATAGGTGAAATGTGTTGAGACCACCGAGAGAAGATGGGTTCTCGACAGTGGGTGCTCAAGACACATGTCTGGAGACATATCCTTTTTCATAGACTTTGTGGCTAAGAAGAAAGGGTATGTAACTTATGGTGATAACAACCGCGGAGCAATACTAGGTAAAGGTAGTGTAGGTAATCCCTCCTCTACTACGATTTTCGACGTGTTGCTTGTAGAAACCCTTAAACATAATCTGCTTAGCATTAGCCAATTATGCGACAAACGATACAATGTATCTTTTTCAAAAGATTGTTGCAAAATTGTGCATGAAAATGATAAGAAGAATATGTTTAATCGTTTTAGAGTAAACAGCGTATATATGCTTGACTTAAATGAAGTATCATTACCAAGCGACAAATGCCTCATAACTATGAGTGAAGACTCATGGCTATGGCATAGGCGTTTAGCGCATGTTAATTCTGACTTACTCAATAAGGTAGTCTCAAAAGACCTAGTTTTAGGACTTCCCAAAATAAAGTTCACCAAGGATCACCTTTGTGATGCTTGTCAAAAAGGGAAGCAAACGAGGATCTCATTTAAATCCAAAAAGATGATTTCAACAACGAGACCTCTTGAACTTCTTCATATGGACTTGTTTGGGCCGTCTAGGATCAAAAGTCTAGGAGGAAACTATTACGGGTTCGTAATAGCGGACGACTTTTCTAGGTTTTGTTGGACCATCTTTTTAGTAAGTAAAAGTGATACATTTGCCGCTTTTGAAAAGTTTGCTAAGCTTTCCCAAAATAAGTTAAATACAAACATAGTGTCAATTAGAAGCGACCATGGAGGTGAGTTTGAAAATCACTTATTTGAAGAATATTGCGGTAACCATGGTATAGATCATAACTTCTCCGCTCCACGTACCCCTCAACAAAACGGGGTTGTGGAGCGTAAAAACCGTATTTTAGAAGAATTAGGAAGAACAATGATTAACGAAAGTCGTTTAGCAAAATATTTTTGGGCCGACACCATTAGTACGGTGTGTTATGTTTTGAATAGGGTGCTTATTCGCCCCATTCTAAATAAAACACCGTATGAACTTTTAAAAGGGCGAAAGCCAAATGTTTCTCACTTGCATGTGTTTGGATGCAAATGTTTTGTATTAAACAATGGAAAGGAAAACTTGGGCAAATTTGATTCCAAAGCCGATGAAGGTATCTTCCTCGGATACTCTCAATCGAGTAAAGCATATAGAATATATAATAAACGATTACTTGCTGTAAAAGAGTCTGTGCATGTTACTTTTGATGAGTCCTATCCGAGAAATGTCGGAAAGGATAGTGTTGTTCATGGTGCAGGTACATCCACAGAAGACATACTCAAGAGTGACGAGACGAGGATTGATCAACCTGACAAAGTCAAAATTGAGGAGGATAAAGATGTACACCATGATGTAACAGAGGAAGTTCATCCACCTTCAAACGATGATCTCCCTCAAGCTTGGATGTCATCTAAAGACCATCCAATTGAAAACATTCTTGGAGACATCACAAAGGGTGTAACAACTCGATCGAAGCTAAGTAATTTCTGTTATCACTTCGCATTCGTGTCACAGATGGAACCTAAAAACCCTAAGGAAGCCCTACTCGATGAACACTGGTTTTTGTCAATGCAGGAGGAACTTAATCAGTTCACTAGAAATGAGGTTTGGGACCTTGTCCCTCCTCCCCGAGGTCATCGAGTAATCGGCACCCGATGGGTGTTTAGAAATAAACTGGATGAGAATTGAGTAATAACTCGCAACAAAGCGTGTTTAGTCGTGCAAGGGTATAACCAAGAGGAAGGCATCGACTATGAGGAAACTTATGCACCGGTTGCCCGACTCGAGGCTATACGCCTTTTACTTGCTTTTGATTGTGCGAAAGATTTTAAATTATTTCAAATGGACGTCAAAAGTGCGTTCCTTAACGGGTTCATAAATGAAGAAGTCTATGTTGCTCAACCACCTGGTTTTGAGTCTCATGAGTATCCTGATCATGTCTACAAACTGAAAAGAGCTTTGTACGGTCTCAAACAAGCTCCTAGAGCTTGGTATGAGAGACTAAGCAAATTCTTACTTGATCAAGGCTACTCAAGAGGAAAGGTTGATACTACTCTCTTCATTAAACGTCAAGGAAAGCACTTAATTCTTGTACAAATTTATATTGACGATATAATATTTGGATCCACTAACATGAATCTCGTAAGAGAGTTTGCTGAGCTTATGCAGGGTGAATCCGAGATGAGTATGATGGGTGAAATCACATACTTTCTCGGTTTACAAATCAAGCAACTGAAGGAAGGAACATTCGTGAGCCAAACAAAATATTGTTTGGATCTTCTCAAGAGATTTGACATGGCAAATTCAAAGGCCATAGACACCCCTATGCCAACATGTGTAAATATGAGTAAAGATGAAAGTGGTAAAAATGTTGAGGTAAAATGGTACAGAGGTATGATTGGCTCGCTTCTCTATCTTACTGCTTCTCGTCCCGACATTATGTTTAGCGTGTGTATGTGCGCCAGATACCAATCATGTCCTAAGGAATCCCACCTAAAATCTGTCAAACGCATACTTTGATACCTATCTGGTACTCCGAAATATGGACTGTGGTATTCCAAAGGTAATGATTGTTCATTGGTAGGCTTCTCCGATTCCGATTTTGCCAGTTGCAAATCGGATAGGAAAAGCACCAGTGGTACGTGTCACTTATTTTAAAATTCCTTGGTCAGTTGGCACAGCAAGAAACAAGTGTCTGTTGATCTGTCAACTGCCGAAGCGGAATACGTAGCCGCCGGTAGTTGTTGTGCGCAAGTCCTATGGCTTAAACAACAACTATTGGACTTCAATTTGAAGCTAGAACGTGTTCCAATATTTTGTGACAACACCAGTGCTATAAATCTTACCAAAAATATGGTGTTACATTCGTGTACCAAACACATAGAAATTCGACACCATTTTCTGAGGGACCATGTAGAGAAGGGTGACGTTGTCTTTGAACACGTTGATACCAAAAACCAACTAGCAGACATTTTCACAAAGCCGCTAGCCACTGAGCCCTTCTTTCATATCCGTCGAGAACTTGGTATTCTCGACATTTCTGATCGGGTTTAACAATTACTACATTCATAATTAATCTATTTACAACTATGCTTTCGTACTACTAACAAGTTTAGCTTTTGTTGCAAGTACAAATATGTGGTTAACAAGTGTGGTCGATATAGAGGTGATATTGCTCCTTTCTCTCTCTCTTTATATATATATATATATATATATATATATATATATATATATATATATATATATATATATATATATATATATATATATATATATATATATATATATATATATATATATATATCTCAAAACATTCATGACTTGAAACTAAGTATATCTTTTGACAATCATGGTACTTATATATGTCTATGACCTTTGCTGCTGATACTATGTGTGTTGAATGCAAATTACAATGTGAAAGGGTGAATAGGCATGATAAATAGGCAAGTGTGGCATTCTGCATGATATGAAACTGAAAAATTGAGTTTTTAAAGGTTATGAGTCGACCTAAACAAGACAACGATCAACGCATGCTGTAGACTTTCAAAATTATTAAAAAACGCACAGTATGCGTCGACGCATGCAGGGGCTATGGTCGACGGCTCGCGCAAAAACCCATAATTTTTTTTGAAAACCGTTCCAAGTTTCTCTTCTTCTCCATTTAATGTACAGTCAACTTTTGTTATGATTTGATATTGCATTTGTCTTGTAAATTGCATCTAGGCATCTATTGTGTCCTCTTGTCTCCTCCCTCTTACAAAAACCCTAAAACCTCTCTCTATTAAAGGGAATAGTCTTCATCTTCTCCAAAATCATCCTCAACTACTCTCTTCAAAGTTCATCTCTACAAAATCTCCAAAAATCATCATCAATGGCTTCTCTTCTTCGCAAAAATACAGTTAAGAGATCAAGGGCCTCATCATGATCTGCTTCAGTCCCCATTACGGCTGTCTCACTAGTTCATCCACCTGCTGTTGAAAACTTCAACAAGAATCTCAGGAAAAGAGCAATAGTTCCACAACATGCCTTCTACCAGGCAACGGGGGAGCACTTGCATCTCACCCAAATTCTGTCTCTGCTGGAGGTTCAGGGGTTTTTCAGTTCTTTGGAGTGCAACACAAAGTACAGTGAGGATTTGGTCCGGGTTTCTACACAAATCTGGGGGTAACTTTCAAGATCAATATTTCCACACTTCTGTCGGCAATAAACTGGTAAACATAAATTCTGAAGTATGGAACAAGTATTTTGATTTGACTGTCGATGCTGATGCACCACCTCTTCATGAGGTAACGGACACTCGTACGGTGGCAGGGTATGAGTTTAAGAGCGCTCTGAATGTCATGCTCAAAAGACCCTATGCAGATGCCATTGTCAACAGTGATGCCTTTCCTAGAACGGTCACAACCGGGAAACTCAGTACAGGGGAGCGCATCCTTCAGCGGATTGTCGCTCGCATCCTACGATTGAAAAAAGTTGGATTGTCCCGTGTCGAACAAGCTGAGGTACATCTCATCTATATATTGAAACATAGGATCAAAATAAACTGGCCATACTATATTGCAATCGGGATTTTTGCTCTGAGAGACTCAAGTAGAGGCACTGCTCTAGCCTATGGGTCGTTTATTTCGGAAACTCTTGTCGCAGCAAATGTTGTATACCCAACATTTCCTTGTGTTTCAGTCCCCTCTGACAAAGAATTTAGCACCAAAACCCTTGCCATGATGGGGTATTTTGGTGTGTTGAACGACGATCATACAGATTTGTCCGTTGAGCCAATATTCCTCGGGTGACTCGTGACAATTCCGATGATAGTTCTGAAGAAGAAAGTGAAGAACAAGGTAAAGAAGACAATGATGAAGAAGATACAGCTGTAGAGGTACAAGAACCTGTATGTGAGCCGCAAAACTATCATCAATCTCCATTTCAACATACGTCTCCAAATACCGATTGGCTACAACATTCAGCTCCATCAGAAGCACAAGAAGAAGGTTATACAAATCAGGGATGGGGTGAATGGCAATACACAGGCTGGACTACCCTGGGTAGATTCTACGACCCATATCACGGCTACCCTCAAGACTATCAACCTTCCCAGCACTCATCACCTCCTCCACCTTCGGACAACTTTGAAGTCATTAATATGCTGCAGTCCATGCAGTTAGATCAACAAACCTTCATGAGGAGTCAAGATACGCAAATGGAGCAGATTAGAGCTGGGCTTCATACCCAAAATGAAAGGTTAAATTCATTTTTGACTCGGATGGATGCCCGTATTGAAGCTCTGGTTGAATCACATGAAAGGCAAGACTTGGAAATCACCGACTCTCTTCATCACCTCAACATGTCCGTAGAAGCATTTCTGGACTTCTCGGATCCTTACCGCAATCCCGATACTGCATACCGGGGGAGGGGCCGAGGTCGGTGTCGGGGATATTAGTTTCATAGTTGCATATGTGTTTCTTCTACGTACTTTTCATTTTTCTGTGTTATGTTTGCCTGAATATTCACCTATTTGCATGTTCTCGTAATTATCTATTAATTCAAGTTACTTTTATTCATTATCATTCTTATGTGTGAAGTTTGGTAATTAACTATCACCTATTGTATGTTTTCTGTTAATTGATGCGTTCTCCTTCTCTTTTTGATGGTGTCAAAGGGGAGAAGAACATGTAGCAAGCCAACACCAAAGCCAAGTCAGGATATTAACAACAGTTGATGGTTGCTTGTTCTACAGCCTTATGTTACAAAAGAAAGGGGGAGCTTGTGTATACATTGCATATTGGTTGTTTTGGTTGTATACAGGTTGTCATCATCAAAAAGGGGGAGATTGTGGAGGCAAATCGCCACACATCACACAAGTCTGTAAGACATTGGTCAATACAGGTTTCGATGATAACAAATTACTGCCTTGGATATATTGGAAATTACAAACTCCAAATCTACTAAACAGATGCAACGTATCGCCTACCATATCCTTTTATACTTGTCTTAAAACTGCTGTAATAAATATACTATGTGTGGATAAAATGCAATCATGACCAGAGGCATGAAAGACCACAAACTGATGAATTTTTGCAGGTTTGCAGGGCATGAGTCGACCATAGGGTCGGCGCATGCATCAGAGCACTTCTCCACTGGTCAGCGCACAAGGCAATGAGTCGACCATAGGGTCGGCGCATGAGGGAAAAATTTTCCAACGGGTCAGCGCATAAAGGCATGAGTCGACCATTAGGTCGGCGCATGAAGGAAATAGTTTTCAACGGGTCAGCGCATGCCGACTGTATGGTCGACGCATACTAATGAATTTTCCAAATTTCCAAACAACACAGGCCATGCGTCGACGCACAGACCTGCTGCGGTCGACCGTTCGCGTGGAAATCCTGTTTTTAAATGATTCCCTCTTATATTTGAAATATTGTTATGTCTAAAATTGGGTTGGTACTATATATACTTGTTTAACCACTTGTGTCATTTTAACATTTGATAATCTTTGATTCATGTGTTCAAAAACAAGAAAGAGTGAAATAGGTGTCCAAGATTCATCATCTTCATCTTCAACATCTCACAACATTTCAATTACACACAATCATTTTTGAAGTGCATTTGTGAGTGATTCAAGGTGATTAGGTTCGAAGCTTAGATTGGAGAATCAAGTTCGGGTTGAAGCTTGTGACAGGTTCTTTCTTGAATAAAACCGTTGGGGTTTTTCCCTCCAAGATTGGTTTGAATTTTGGGTGTTTTTGGACGAGATTCTTCATCAAGGGTCAACTGAGCGAAGGTGATTGTGAAGAGGTGTTCTTCACAAGTCTAGTAGCGGATTCAGTGATATTGAAGGGAAGATCTCGTGTTCGATTTGTTGCTGTTGAGATCAGCCGGAGCCGAAGGTTTGAACAACAACGTGTTATTCAATAAGGTGGCTGGAATCGGAGGTCCATCAATAATAATCGGAGGACTTGATTCATCTTGAATCAAGGGGCAATGAGTGAAAGCAACTTTCAACACATTGAGATTTCTGTTGTATATTTGCTGCTCAATCCTTGTATAAACTGTTACATTCAACAGGTGATATCTATAAAATCTATCTCAATTCTAGTTTTAGAATTGAGGGCAGACGTACCCCGAAGCGAGGACGACGGGGGAACTGCCTCACCAAATACTTGTCTTCTCTATTTTTCAGCATTTATGTTATAGCTCAAAATAAGTGATTTTTGTATAAGCACTATTGTCAAAATTGTGATATCAATTGAGTAAGAGGTTAAAACTCTGTTTTTGACTCCAAAGTACAATAAGACATTGTACTAGGCTAGTTGAAATCACTTACTCAACATAAATATCACTTGGAGTGTTTTGCACACCAAGTGTTTGACAAATTGCTTGAACCAAAATTATCTTACTTGTGTATCTAGTTTTGGTTTGCTCTTTGAATCATTGGAACTAGGAATCCTAACAACTGAAGTAGATAATTGATAAGTGTAATTTGTGTTGTGATTCTATTTTCCAAATTGTCATTAATCCAAAGGCTTATGCATATCCGGTTTTCCAATAACCGTTCGTTTTAGACTATATTTTCCTCGGTCGCTTCCGCACTTAAAACAATTTTTAAAACCAATTTTTAATTGGTAGCGCCGACTCAAATTTTAATTGGGGATCTATTCAAACCCCCCTTCTAGATCCGTGCCATAGTCTAACAAGATGTTCCTTCATCGTGATCTTCCACGTCTGCCGTCAGTGCCATGTTGGCACATTCTTCATCTGGTTCTGATGAAGATTCAGATTCATCTGAATCATCCCAGGTTGCCATTAGAACCTTCTTCTTTTTCTCAAACCTCCTCTTTGGCTTTTCCTTGATAAGCTTTGGACATTCATTCTTGTAGTGACCAGGTTCCTTGCATTCAAAGCAGACAACCTCTTTCTTTCCAGATCTTTTGTGTCCAGAGGACTCTTTGTGTTGATCTGGCTTCTTGAAGTTTCTGAACTTCTTTCTTTTATGCTTCCAGAGTTTGTTGATTCTTCTTGACAGCATGGACAATTCATCTTCTTCTTCAGAAGAAGATTCTTCAGAACTTTCTTCTAAAACCTGCAAAGCTTTGGCAGATTTGTTAGACTTTAAAGCAATAGACTTACCTTTTTTCTGGGTTTCGTCCTCCTCTAATTCAATCTCGTGACTCCTCAGAGAGCTGATCAGTTCCTCCAATATGATCTTGTTCAGATCCTTAGCTAGCTTCAGAGCAGTGACCATTGGTCTCTATCTGATGGGAAAACTTCTGATAATCTTCTTAACATGATCTGCAGTGGAGTAGCCCTTGTCTGGAACTTTTAAGCCAACTTTGAGAATCTGGAATCTAGAGAACATAACTTCTATAGATTCTGATTCCTCCATTTTGAAGGCTTCATATTTCTGGATCAGCGCCAGAGCCTTAGTCTCCTTGACTTGAGAATTCCCTTCATGAGTCATCTTCAAATATTCAAACATACCAAATGTTGTTTCTCTGTTAGTAATCTTCTCATACTCAGTATGAGATATAACGTTTAGAAGTATGGTTCTAGCTTTATGATGATTCCTGAATTCTTTCTTCTGAGCTTCAGTCATAGATTTTCTGTCTATCTTTTTGCCATCCCCATCAGTGGGGTGAACATAGCCATCAATAACTAAATCCCAAAGGTCAGCATCATATCCTAGAAAGAAACTTTCAATCCTGTCTTTCCAGTAGTCAAACTTTTCCCCATCAAACATAGGGGGTTTGGTGCTGATTCTATCTATGTCTTCATATCTGTTATTGTTGGATGTTGAAGCTTCAGCCGTAATGTATCAACCAAAATATATCAAGAGTTTTCTCAACTGGGTCATTTCTGTTCACGGTGAAGTGATAACACACGCAGAAACGGAGCTCTGATGCTAACTGAAGGTGAGAAAACACTTAGAAGGGGGGGTTGAATAAGGGTTTTGAAAATATTATGGCAATAAAAACACAATGACTTTTATCCTGGTTCGTTGAACTTAACTAATCCAGTCCACCCTATCAAGAGTGATTTGCCTTTCTCCACAAGGACTTAATCCACTATAATCAAACAGATTACAATGTCAACCATTAAGAACAATTGTCTTAGTCTTCTCAAGAACTACTGACCACAACTTGTTCTTCTTAAGGAACTTTTACAATCAAATGTAAACTAAACAAGTGTTTAAAATGATTCTAAGAAAGCTATATCACAACTGTGATTTATACACTTAAGATTAAGAACGAACGAAACTATTCAACAAAGAAATATAATTTGTATGAGAGCTTTGAGAGAGTTTTCAATAGATTAGTCACTATTCGTCATTTTCCGTCCACTGTAGAAAGTTGTTGAAGGCTTGCTTTTATAGACAAAGACCTCCAAGACATTGCATGCTTGAAGACCGTGTACTGCAAAGTAGCTGTAGCCTTTTGTCTTCACATGACTTGACCTTTCCTAGAAGTAGAACGTTTAGAGAAATCCTTTTTGCCTGAGTTCTTGTGTCTAGCATAAAAGAGGAAAAAGTCGTTTTGGAATATGCCAACGGATATATCTTTGAATAAACTTCTTCAACAAGCTTCTATATTATAGCAATTAACATCAGAGCCTTGAGTGATCAGAGTCTTGATGTTATCAGAATTTGCTGTATCAGAGTGTTGCAGCAAGTGTGCTTCAGCGTGAGTAACATTTAGAGCAGAGTTTAGAGATCAAATCCTCAGTACTTTCAGTGAACAGTACTATCAGAGTCTTCTGATAAACAATGCTAGAAACGTTTCATACAAAGTTTTCAGCTACGCTTCAGATGCTTATGTAGCTTCTGCTTCAGATTCTTCTGTAGGCAGCGCTCAGAGTCTTCTAACGAGATGCTTCTGGCGCTTAGAGCCTTGCGTAGTTCAATGTTCAGATTCATTTTTGCTTTCAGAAGAATATTAAATTTAATATCTGCAACAAAAATACTTGAACAAATTTAGAGTATATAATTTCTTAATACAAAATTTCATTAGTGTTATCATCAAAACATAGAGATATAACTGAGAACCAATCTGTGTTCTAACAATCTCCCCCTTTTTGATGATGACAAAAACATAGGAAATTTTGTTCAATAAAGAGATAAATATAACTCCCCCTGAGATTATGAATCTCCCCCTGAATTGAATACTAAGAAAGAATAGAAACTTCCCTTTTTGCATGAGTATTCTTTTTAGAATCAGAGCTTGATTTGGATGAACGTTTTAGAATTAGAGCCTGATTGGTTAAAACTTGATTTAGGGATCTCAGAGTTACTTTAATGAATTTTGTCAGATTTATCATTATAGTTCTGAAAGACTAAAAATTCATGTTAGTTATGATTTGATATGTCTGAATTCCATTCAGGTAAAGTTTTTTTGAACATTCAGAATTTCATTTTCTCCCACTTTTTGTCATAATCAAAAAGAAACTTTTTAAAGACAAATAAAAGGAAACAGAGAGAAAAGACATAATCATATAGAGAAAACATTCATAGATTCATTCATTAAAATATTCAGATAGATACGACATCAGATGAGAAATGCAAACAAGTGCTCAAACATCAGATAAAAACATAAAGCTAAGATTGTTTAGAGAGAAGCATCTTCAGAATGTTGGTAATTTCAGATGAAGATTGTTCTTGCTTGGACATCCATTTCTCAATGTTGTCAGTCTTCTGATCTTGCCTTGCCATCCAGGATTTTATCTCAGATTGACCAGCTTTCAGCATAACAATCTTGTCTTCTAAGTCTGGATTCTCTTTCTTAACTTCAGAAGAAGTAGAGGGAGCAGATTCAGAAGCAGGAGTAGGAGTAGAGTCAATATCCATTGCAGTTGCAGATTCTGGAGCCACAGATACAGATGGTTGGTCCACAATCGTCAGAGCTAAAGGATTTTCTTCCAGAATGACTTTAGAAGCAGATCCTTCAACAGTCTCAGAAGTAGCAGACACTCCAGAAGTTGAGGGGGCATCTTCGAGAAGCAATGTTGGAGATCTTTTCACATTCCATAACATGGTTCTGGCAATCTCAGTGAATCTGATCATCGCATCATTAGAGCAGACACTCTTCAGATTTGAAGCAACAGTGTTGAATCTGGAGATGAAGTTATTCCAAATAGCATCAGAGTCATCTGAATTCATGCTTGAGAGGCATCTCTTATTCACAGAGTCTAAACGCATCCTTATTTCTTTCTTGAAAGTAGCAAATAAAACATCAACATTTAGCCTATATTTAGGTTTAAGAAAGGCTTCTAGAGTTGGTGGTTTAGATTGTTCTGTTGGGGGTGGTATGGTAAAGGTTGGGATACTAAACAGAGGACGAGGATATGGTGGTTTTGATTGAGCAGGCATGAGGCAAAAGAATGGTTTTATTCTGCGTATAGATGGAATAATAGTTGTTGGATTAAAGGAATATGGAATGAAGGCAGATTTCCTTGGTTGTATCACAAAGTGTTTGAGTTTTAATCCAGAGGGAAGGGGATCAGATGGTAAAAGTTTCAAGGATGCAAATGAAACAAAATCAGATGATCTTGGTTCAAAGCCACGAAGAGATGGGGGTGAGTTTACTTCTGGGTGTACATCAGATTCAGATGAATCAGATGATTCAGATGAGTGACATGATGTGGAAGAAATGTCAAAGAGAGTTTTAAGGGGTTGGATATCCAGAATATCTGAATCAGGTATGAAAGGTTCAGAGGGTTGGATAGGTTCTGGTTGTTGTGGAGTTGGTTTTTCTGGTGGTGTTTGATCTAGAAGTTCAGATTGTTTTAGTTCAGATTGTTTTAGTTCAGAGGTTTTTGGTTGTT
Source organism: Lathyrus sativus (assembly GCA_963859935.3). Classification (NCBI taxonomy): domain Eukaryota; kingdom Viridiplantae; phylum Streptophyta; class Magnoliopsida; order Fabales; family Fabaceae; genus Lathyrus; species Lathyrus sativus. The sequence continues at coordinate 167,245,986 of OZ012739.1, read as the reverse complement.
CAGATTGTTCAGAAGTTATGGGTTCATTATTTGTTGGTGGTTCAGATGATTGTAAAAGTGTGGTATCAGATGCAGTTTGTTTAGAAGATGAAGGTGGTTGTATAGATGAATGAGATGGTACATAAGTGGTTTGAGTTTGGGAAGATGGAGGTTCAAGAACAAAGCTAATTGTTGATGATGAAGGTGAGATAATACTTAGAAGGGGGGGTTGAATAAGTATGAAAGATTAAAACATAGAATTAAAACTCAAGTATTTTTTATCCTGGTTCGTTGAACTCAACTACTCCAGTCCACCCTTCCTAGAGTGATTTGCCTTTCTCAATCAAGGACTTAATCCACTATTTAATCAAACAGATTACAATAGTAACACCTAAGAACAACTGTTCTTAGTCTTCTCAAGAGCTACTGATCCCAACTGGATCCTCTTAAGGAAACCTTTTACAATCAATGTAAAACTATTACAAGAGTAAGAATGCTTCTAAAAAGCTATTATCACAACTATGATATTTCTATTAAGTTTAAGAACAATGAAATAAATTCTTAGAATGAATATGAAAGTATGAGAGCTTGAATATTTGATTTCTTTTCAATGCCAACGTCAACTGAAGAATTTGGTGGAGTCTTGCTTTTATAGGCAGCTGATCCAAGGTGAGCTTCACGTTGAGAAGAGTGTCCAAAAGGTCTGAGCCTTTTTGTCTTCACATCAAGTGACCTTTCCTAGAAGAAGAAAGCACCGAAAAATCCTTTTTGTCTGTGTTCTTGTGTCTAGCATAAATAAGGAAAGAGACGTTTGATTTACTCCAACGGATATAAACTTTGAATAATTCTTCTTCAATTTTCAGCAAATTCATCAGAGTCTCATTGGGTCAGAGTCTTCTGATGATGATCAGAGCTTTGCTGAATCAGAGTCTTCTGCAGCAGGTGTGCTTTCAGCGTGTTTAAGATCAGAGCATATTTGAGACAGAACTTCAGTACTGGCAGCTTTAGTACTTTCAGAAACATCTGTAGAAACTATGCTTTGAAAAACTCTTCATACAAAATTCTTCTTTTGTTCAGATGCTTCTGACTTGCTTCAGATTCTTCTGGAGCTTCTGCTTCAGATCCTTCTGGAGCTTCTACTTCAGAAGCTTCTGGAGGCTACGCTCAGAATCTTCTGTTGGCAGCAATCAAAATCTTCTAATGAGTGCATCTGCCGCTTCAGAGTCTAGCTAATTTCTTATGTTCAATTCTGATTTGCTTCTGGATTGTTAATTCCTTTACTATCTGCAGTAAAAATTCTCAAGCAAATTTTAGAGTATATAATTCTTAAATACAAAATTTCATAATAGTTATCATCAAAACATAGAGATATTATTAAGAACCAATCTGTGTTCTAACAATCTCCCCCTTTTTGATGATGACAAAAACATTAGAAATTTTGTTTAATTGAAAATATTAAAATTATAACTCCCCCTGAGATGATGAATCTCCCCCTAAGTTAAATACAGATAAGGAATAGAAACTTCCCTTTTGTCTTGAGCAATCTTCAGAGTTAGATCTTGATTGTTCTTTTAACATTTGAAAGTCAGAATGTCTTGCAGATTTAAGATTCAGAGTTTGATAATAGTCAAATGATCTGAGAGACTTAGAGTTTCTCTTATAGAGTGAACTTATAAATGTTCTGAAATACTCAGATTAAATGTTAGATAGAATAGATATGTCTGAAGTTTCATTCTGGTGAAGTTAAATTAAACAGTTCAGATCTATATTTTCTCCCCCTTTTTTGTCATAAGCAAAAAGTAAAAACTTTAAAAAGACAAATAAAAGGAAACAGTAAATGAGAGAATTTAGTGGAGAAAAATTTGATTCATTCAATGAATTCAGATCAATAGTACATGCATCAGAAGATATATCAAAAAGTACATAAGCAAACATCAGATGCAAAAACATCAGAATGAAAAAAAATGAAAATCTAAGAGTGTTTTGACAAAAGCATCTTCAACAGATCTGTAATCTCAGAGGAGGACTACTCTTGCTTTGACATCCACTTAGCCATTGTTTCATTCTTCTGATCCTACTTTGACATCCACTCAGTCATGTCTTCAGATTTCTTATCCTGTTTTGCCATCCAAGACTTGATCTCTGATTGACCAGCTTCTAGAGCAGCAATTTTATCCTCAAGATCTGGATGTTCTTTCTTTATCTCAGATGAAGAAGGTTGAACATTTTCTGGAGCTTGAACAGAGTCAATTTCCATAGGGTCTGTAGAGTTTGGAGCATTAGAGCCAGAAGGCAGTTCTACCAGAGTCATGGCCAAAGGATTATCTTCAGATGCAGGTTCAGTAGTTTCTTTTGATGGTGGAGGAGCATCTGTAAGGAGCAAAGGTTCAGATCTCTTGACAGTTCAGAACAGATTTCTTGCAGCTTCAGCAAATCTGAGCTTCGCATCATCAGAACATATGTTCTTCAGATTTGAGGCCACAGAGTTGAATCTGTTGATGAATCCATTCCATATGACATCAGATTCTTGTGCATCCATTGTTGCTGAACACTTCCTCTGTACAGTACCTAAATACAATTGTATTTCTTGCAAAAAGGATTGAAATAAATGATTAACATTAAGTCTAGGCTTGGGATGTAACAGAGTTTCCAGTATTATTGGTTTTGGTTGGGGAGTAGGTGGAAAAATGGATTTCTGAATGGAGATCAGAGGAGGAGGGTAGTATGGAATGAAAGGAATTTCAGGGGCTTTTTCTGGTTTGGATCTGTTTAAAGCATTTAACAGATTTGGTTTTGCTCTGGTGTGATAGGGAACCACATCAAAGGGTTTATTTGAGTAAGGTTGGAAGGCAGATTTTGGAGGTTCATCAGAAGCAACAGTTTTATCAGATGAAATTGGTATAGCTGAAGCAACAACTTTGTCAGATTTAGCAGAATATGATATAGTTCCTAATGAACCTACATCTGACATGGATTGTATATAGGTGAGAAGCACAGATGGAAGGGTCATTGTGAGTTTGGGTTTCAGGGAAGTGATAGGGTCAGATGGTTCAACTCTGTCATAAAAATCTTTGAGTTTGAAACCATAAGCAAGATTATGAAACAATGATGAGACTTGTACACAAGAAATAGATGTTCTTGGGTTAGATGTTGGGTTAGCATTGGGAATCAGGATTTCAGATGATGGTGCAGGTGTGGGAATAGGATCTGAAATAGGAACTTTTGATGATACAGGAGGTTATGGTTGGTTTACTTCAGAATCTCTGTGAGAAGGAGAGATTAGAAAATCTGGGTGAATGTCAGATTCTGAAGAGTTTGATGAGGTGGTTGGTGTGCAGGAGGTAGAAGATACTTGAAACACAGTTTTTAGTGGTGTGACATCAAGAACTTCTGTCTCAGGAATGTTGGGTTCAGAAGGATTTGTTGGTTCTGAGGGAATTTCAGAGGGTTTTGATGGGTGTTCTAAAGTAGGTGGATCAGGTGAAATTGTTATTGGTTCAGATGAAACTGGAACAGATGTTATTTTTGTAGGTTCAGAAATAACAGGTACAGATGCAGTGGGTTCAGATGATTTGAATGGTGGATTATCTGATGGTGGTTGATGTTCAGAGGCTTTTTCTGGTAGGGTTTCAGATGATTTTTCTGGTTGTTTTTCTTGTGGGTGCGTTTGTTGTTCAGATGGCTTTTGTTTAAATGGTTCAGAGGGTTTTTGTTAAGCAGATGGTTTTGTTGTTTGTTGTTGTTCTGTGGGTTGTTTTTCTGAAGGTTGTTTCTGTGGTACTGATTGTTTGATTTGAATTTTTGGTTGAATTGATTGTGGTATAGAGACTTTTGGGGTTTGAATTGTTTTTGTTGTTATTGGTGTTGGAACAGATGATTGTTTTTATGGTGAAATGGAAATTGGATTAGAAGATTTTTGTGGTGATGGTGTAGAAACATGAGATGGAGCAGTAACATATGTATTTTGTGTAGAGGGAGGTTTTGGAATAGACTTAACATTAGAATCATTTAAAACAATAGGATTTGCAGAAGATACAGAAGTTTTAGTACCTTTGATCTTGATTCTTTTAGCTGGTACAGAAGGAGTGTCTCCAGATTCTTTCCTCTTTAGAAGCTTTTGTGGCTTCTCAGGAATCTTGATCTTCTTCTGAATAGGTGCATCTTCTGCTTCTGGCTGAGTCCTCTTTCTTGGTGGTTCTTCTTCTTTTTCTACAACAGGCAGTGGTTGTCTTGCACTCTTTATGATGTCTGCAAGAATAGACTTTCCTTCTTTCTTGCAATCATCAATATACATTACAACAATGTGCCTTGGTTCTTCAGCATAGAACAGAGGGTAATCATCTATAGGAGTTCTCTTCTTACTCAGTTCAGAAATATTCAGCTTATTGGGAGCTGTTGTGAGTTCATCCACTATTTTAAGTCTCTGAAGACTTTTGGCATTTAGAGGCTTTCCCAAGATGAATTCCAATTCCTCTGTAACTCCAGCAGTGTACAGAGCAGTAACAAGTCCATTTTCAGTTAGAAGATCTGAGATTAACCTTCCAAAAGGAATCCAGGTTCTGATCTTCTGTCCTTTTTCTTTCATATATTCTCTAGAGGAATTTATATGATTCCAAAGATGCATAAAGAGAATATATGGAAGATCTACCTTGATGCTCTGACTAAGGCAGTACATAAAATAAAGCTGTTCATTATTGACATAGTCTGGAGAGTTTGTTGACTTCCTATGATGAATGCATCCCATGAAGATCTTAGCCCAGATCTTGTAGTCAGGCTTCAGATCCTTGAACTTGTTAGAAGCTTTTCCAGCAGTCATCACTTCTTCATACACTTCATCCATATCCACACGCCCAGCTGGCAAGTGTGAAACTCCATCTGTTTCCTCATAGCCAATAAGTTTTCTGATCAGATCTTCTGTCATTATTATTTCTTTGCCCAGAACAGAAGATAAGATAAACTTAGGGTAAACTGAAGCATGGATCCAGAACTCTTTCACAAGAAAGGGGTAAACTGGTCCGAAGAGTCTATCAAAATACTACACCCATCCTTGAGCACCTATGATGGAACGAAACTCAAAACCATTCTCATCAAGTGAATCAAATTCCACCATTGATTCACACAGAACTTCCAGCTTTTCAACAGGGGTTAACAATGTTCTTTTTGGCGGAGAATAAGGAGTTACGCCCATGTTGGCAGATGTAACTGCAGCCATTGTAGATTGAAATTGTGCAGCTGTTGATGATGAAGTTGCCATTGAAGATGGTTTTGTCACACGCTTAGGGTTTTTATGCAGAGAGAAGAGAAGATGGAAATGCATAAAATGTCTGAGATGTGAAAAGAGTGAAAGTGAAGAGAAGAGATGTATTTATACTAAAACAAGTAGGCATACAAACAGTCAGATTTTGCACGTTTGAACAAAGCATTAAATGAAAAGAATAAAAATCATTTCAAGCATTTATTGCTTCTGACAAATTGGGGGGAAAATCAAGATTTTCACTATTCAAACTTCACCTCAAACGTCTCTTCAGTGGTGTACACGCCACCTTTGTAGAATTGGAGTGACACATGTTTGCTTGCATGTGTTCTGAATTCTCTTGAGAAATGAAACATTAACCAACGTTCAGATCCTCTAAGGATTGTTAGTTCAGAGTTTCACAAAAACAAATTTAATAAAATAAATAAGTAGTCTGAAGAAATACTTCAGAGCATTAGGCATTTTTGCATCTGTAAAAATTTGCTTCTGACAAATATTATTCTGGACAAAAATCCATACCAATATTTTTCAGAATAAATTTGAATCTATCTTCAACAAGGGGTTTTGTAAAAATATCTGCCCATTGATGATCTGTATCAACAAAGGCCAAATTTATGATTCCCTTATGAACATAGTCTCTGATGAAATGATGCTTAATTTCTATATGTTTTGCCTTAGAGTGTAAAATGGGGTTTTTAGACAAACATATAGCAGAAGTATTATCACAGAAGATAGAAATGTTACTTTCAAATATTTGATAATCTTCTAGCTGACTTTTCATCCAGAGCATCTGCGTGCTACACCCAGCAGCAGCAATATAATTTGCCTCTATGGTTGAAAGTGCAATTGTGGGTTGCTTCTTGTTGTACCAAGAGATTAGATTTCTTCCTAGAAATTGACAACTTCCAGAAGTACTTTTCCTTTCCACTCTGTCTCCAGCGTAGTCAGCATCACAGAATCCAACTAATTTGAAATCATCAGATTTTCTGTAACACAAACCCATATTAGAAGTACCTTTCAGATACCTTAGATTCCTCTTAACAGCTGTCAAGTGTGATTCTCTAGGATCTGATTGGAATCTAGCACACAAGCATACACTGAACAATATGTCAAGTCTAGAAGTAGTTAAATAAAGAAGAGATCCAATCATACCTCTGTAGAGCTTCTGGTCTACTTTCTTACTTACCTCTTCCTTGCCAAGTGAGCTAGTTGGATGCATGGGAGTCTTTGCCAGCTTACTATCAGTCATGTTAAATTTCTTCAGAAGTTCTTTAACATATTTGGTCTGATGTATGTAAGTGCACTCTGGAGTTTGATTGACTTGGATTCCTAGAAAGAATCTGAGTTCTCCCATCATGCTCATTTCAAATTCTGCCTGCATACATGTAGCAAACTCCTTTCCCAGCATGGTATTGGTAGATCCAAATATTATATCATCCACATAAATTTGACAAATTAGAAGATCTTTCTTAATTGATTTACAAAAGAGTGTTGTGTCCACTTTGCCTCTGATGAAATTTTTCTCTAGAAGAAAATTGCTCAATCTCTCATACCAAGCTCTGGGAGCTTGTTTTAAACCACACAGAGATTTCTTTAATTTGAAAACATGATCTGGAAATTTTTCATTTTCAAAACCAGGAGGTTGGTGGACATAAACTTCTTCTTCTATAATACCATTTAGAAAGGCACTTTTAACATCCATCTGATACAGAGTGATGTTATTTTGTGCAGCAAAAGAAATAAGAAGGCGTATAGATTCTAACCTTGCCACTGGAGCATAAGTTTCAGTCTAATCAATACCTTCTTGTTGACTGTACCCTTGAGCTACAAGCCTTGCCTTATTTCTTTCAACTTCTCCTTTCTCATTCAACTTATTTCTGAAGACCCATTTTGTTCCAATTATATTGAATCCTTGTGGTCTTTGAACTAAATCCCATACATCATTTCTGGTAAATTGATTTAACTCTTCTTGCATGGAAATAATCCAATCATTGCCTTTCAGAGTTTCATCTACAGAAGATGGTTCAATTTCTGACACTAGTCCAAATAATGATGCTTCAGATGATCTTAGAAAGGATCTTGTTCTGATGGGATCATCCTTCTTTCCAATAATGACATTCTCTGGATGAAAAGCTTTAATTCTGGATGATGATCCTCTAATAGTTGATTCTTCAGAAATGTTTAGATTGTTCATCTGAGAAGTTAAAGGAATAGCATCTGGCGTTGCTACTGGTTTCTTTACTCGAGCTTTGTCTGCTTCTGGGACTTCAGAGTCAGTGAAGACTATTTCTCTATCTGCAGAGTTTTCAGACTGCTTTGGATTTTTATTGCCAAGCTTATCATCAAACCTGACATGAATAGATTCTTCCACAATCTGTGTCTCAGTGTTGTATACTCTATAGCCTTTAGAGCGTTCAGAATATCCAAGCATGAAACACTTCTGTGCTTTGGAATCAAACTTGTTCAGATTTTCCTTAGTATTTAACATATAGCAAATACATCCAAAAGGATGAAAATATGAAATGTTGGGCTTTCTGTTCTACGACAGTTCATATGGAGTCTTCTCCAGAAGAGGTCTTACAGACACTCTGTTCTGAATGTAACAGGCTGTGTTGATTGCTTCTTCCCAAAAGTGTTTTGCCAGATTTGTCTCATTGATCATGGTTCTGGCCATTTCTTGCAGAGTTCTGTTTTTCCTCTCTACAACCCCATTTTGTTGTGGAGTTCTAGGACAGGAAAAATCATGAGCAATGCCATTTTCATTAAAATATTTTTCAAAATATTTATTTTCAAATTCACCACCATGATCACTTCTGACTTTTATAATTTTGAAATCTTTTTCATTCTGGACTTGCTTGCAGAAGTCAAAGAACACAGAATGTGACTCATCCTTGTGTTTTAAGAACTTTACCCATGTCCATCTACTATAGTCATCAACAATGACTAATCCATACTTCTTGCCTCTGATGGATGCAGTTTTCACTGGTCTAAACAGATCAATATGAAGTAGTTCTAATGGTCTGGAAGTAGAAACAACATTTTTTGATTTAAAAGATGATTTTGAAAACTTCCCTTTTTGGCATGCTTCACAAAGAGCATCTGAGGTGAACTTCAGATTAGGAAGATCTCTGACAAGATTAAGTTTATTAATCTGAGATAGACGTCTCATATTAATATGGCCCAATCTTCTGTGCCAGACCCATTGCTCTTCATTAACAGACAAGAGGCATTTAACATTTTAAACTTTAAGTTCTGAAAGATTTATTTTATAAATGTTGTTTTTCCTCTTACCACTAAATAGGATAGAGCCATCCTTTTGACTAATAGCTTTACAACATTTTTGATTAAAGGTAATATCATAACCATTGTCACTTAATTGACTTATGGACAATAAGTTATGCTTTAACCCTTCAACAAGTAAAACATTAGTAATAGAGGGAAGTTTACCATTTCCAATAGTGCCAGATCCAATGATCTTGCCTTTCTGGTCCCTCCAAACTTCACGTCACCTCCAGATCTAAGTTCTAGGCTTTGGAACATAGACTTTTCTCCTGTCATGTGTCGTGAGCATCCAGAGTCCAGGTACCATGATTGGCGTCCTGACCTTGCTGCTAAGAACATATGCAACAGGAATTATTTTTCTTTTAGGTACCCAGATCTTCTTGGGTCCTTTAGGGTTAGTGGTTCTGAAGGTTTGTCTAAACTTCTGTTTTTCAACATAAGGTTTATTCTGACTTGCCTTGGGTTTAAACACATAAGTATTCTTCTCAGAGCTTGTGTGTTTAATGTCATTTAAGTGACCAAACTTAAATTGTGAGTACAGAGGTGTCTTCTTGATGAAGAGTTTGTCAACAGATTTTGGATTACTTCCAGAGGAAGATTCATATCCAATACCTCTTCTGTTGTTCCCACTGACACCATAGATCATAGAAGCCATCTTGCTTCTGTCTATGCTCTTAGTAAGGAATCTCTGAAAGCTAGAGTCATATTTTTCTAAAATGTTTTCACATGACTTAGTCTCAAATTCTTGTTGAGCTATTTCAAAGTTATTTTTGATTTTCATATTAATTTCTTTTTCCTCATCAAGTCCTGTCTTCAGAAGATTAATCTCAGATTCAAGACTGCTTTTCAGCTTCTTGTATTTGAGCTGAATATTGTTATAACTTTTCAGAACTTCTGATAACACTTTGATAAGTTCTTCTTTAGTAAGTTTAGCCATTACCTCTTCAGCATCAGAGTCAGATTCAGAATCAGATTCATATCCTGAAGTTCCTTCCTCCTGATCTTCTGTGCTGGCCATCAGTGCAACATTAGCACATTTTTCTTCTGACTCAGATTCAGATTCAGATGTATCTGAGTCATCCCATGTTTCCATCAGAACCTTCTTCTTTTTGTCAAACTTCTTCTTGGGTTTTTCTTTTTGAAGTTTGGGGCAATCATTTTTGTAATGCCCAGGTTCTTTGCACTCATAGCATACAACTCCTTTCCTGCCAGATCTTCTGTGCCCAGAAGATTCCTTTCTATGATCAGATTTTCTGAAGTTTCTGAACTTCTTTCCTTTATGCTTCCAGAGTTTGTTTATTCTTCTAGACAGCATGGATAGTTCATGTTCATCTTCAGATGAGGATTCTTCAGAGCTTTCCTCTATTACCTACAAAGCTTTAGCAGATTTATTAGATTTTAGAGCTACAGATTTACCTTTCTTTTGAGGTTCATCTTCCTCAAGTTCTATTTCATGGCTTCTTAGTGAACTGATCAGTTCCTCCAAGGAGATCTTGTTCAGATCTTTATCCATCTTCAGCGCTGTCACCATAGGTCTCTATCTGGTGGGTAAGCTTCTGATGATCTTTTTCACATGATCAGCAGTAGAGTATTCTTTGTCCAGAACCTTTAGTCCAGCTGTAAGTATTTGAAATCTGGAGAACATAGCTTCAATAGATTCAGAGTCTTCCATCTTGAAGGCTTCATACTTCTGGATCAGAGCCAGAGCCTTTGTTTCCTTGACTTGAGAGTTTCCCTCATGAGTCATCTTTAAGGATTCAAACATGTCAAATGCAGTTTCCCTGTTAGTAATTTTTTCATACTCAGTATGAGATATTGCATTCAACAATATTGTTCTGGCCTTGTGATGATTTCTAAATTCTTTCTTCTGAGCATCTGTCATAGATTTTCTGTCTATCTTCTTGCCATTCCCATCTGTGGGATGAACATATCCATCTATGACCAGATCCCGTAAATCAGCATCATATCCAAGGAAAAAACTTTCAATTCTGTCTTTCCAATAATCAAATTTCTCCCCATCAAACATAGGGGGTTTGGTGCTGATTCTGTCCCTTTCTTCATATTTGTTGTTAATGTTAGATATTGTATTATCAGCCATAGTAACAACCAAATATATATCAAAGTATTTCTCTCTGGATCTTTACTGTCAATGTTAAGTGGTAGCACACACAGAACCGGAGCTCTGATGCCAACTGAAGGTGAGATAATACTTATAAGGGGGGTTGAATAAGTATGAAAGATTAAAACTTAGAATTAAAACTCAAGTATTTTTATCCTGGTTCGTTGAACTCAACTACTCCAGTCCACCCTTCCTAGAGTGATTTTCCTTTCTCAATCAAGGACTTAATCCACTAATTAATCAAACAGATTACAATAGTAACACCTAAGAACAACTGTTCTTAGTCTTCTCAAGAGCTACTGATCCCAACTGGATCCTCTTAAGGAAACTTTTTACAATCAATATAAAACTATTACAAGAGTAAGAATGCTTCTAAAAAGCTATTATCACAACTGTGATATTTCTCTTAAGTTTAAGAACAATGAAATAAATTCTTAGAATGAATATGAAAGTATGAGAGCTTGAATATTTGATTTCTTTTCAATGCCAACGTCAACTGAAGAATTTGGTGGAGTCTTGCTTTTATAGGCAGCTGATCCAAGGTGAGCTTCACGTTGAGAAGAGTGTCCAAAAGGTCTGAGCCTTTTTGTCTTCACATCAAGTGACCTTTCCTAGAAGAAGAAAGCATAGAAAAATCCTTTTTGTCTGTGTTCTTGTGTCTAGCATAAATAAGGAAAGAGACGTTTGATTTACTCCAACGGATATAAACTTTGAATAATTCTTCTTCAGTTTTCAGCAAATCCATCAGAGTCTCATTGGGTCAGAGTCTTCTGATGATAATCAGAGCTTTGCTGAATCAGAGTCTTCTGCAGCAGGTGTGCTTTCAGCGTGTTTAAGATCAGAGCATATTTGAGATAGAACTTCAGTACTGGCAGCTTTAGTACTTTCAGAAACTTCTGTAGAAACTATGCTTTGAAAAACTCTTCATACAAAATTCTTCTTTTGTTCAGATGCTTCTGACTTGCTTCAGATTCTTCTGGAGCTTCTGCTTCAGATCCTTCTGGAGCTTCTACTTCAGAAGCTTCTGGACGCTACGCTCAGAATCTTCTGTTGGAAGAAATCAGAATCTTCTAATGAGTGCATCTGGCGCTTAAGAGTCTAGCTAATTTCTTATGTTCAATTCTGATTTGCTTCTGGAGTGTTAATTCCTTTACTATCTACAGTAAAAATTCTCAAGCAAATTTTAGAGTATATAATTCTTAAATACAAAATTTCATAATAGTTATCATCAAAACATAGAGATATTATTAAGAACCAATTTGTGTTCTAACAGATGATTCTATTGCAATTTTAGAAATAATAGGTAAGGATGATTTAGTACATGTTTTCTTAATATGTTTGATAGGAGCAGAAGGAGCTCTCCAGAAGCTTTTCTTTTCTTCTTCTTCTGAGGTTCTTCAGAAGATTTCTGCTTTTTCTACTGCGTGCCTGCAGCTTCTTCTTCTTCTAAAGCCTGTTTGCTTTGCCTCTTATGTTCCTCATAGAGATCTGGCATAGGTTCACGGTTTAGAAATCCTTATGGAACTGGGATTCCTTGTTCCATACATGAGCCAACATACTTTATCATAACTTCCTTTGGTTCTTCTGCATAACACATTGGAAAATTATTTACAAAAATTCTTCGTTTGCTTACTTCTTCTGTATTGAGTTTTTCAGGAACAGAAGTAAGTTCATCTATTACTTTTAGCCTCTATAAACTTTTAGCATTCAGAACTTTTCCAAGAATGGATGTAAGTTCTTCTTTCAGTCCAGCCACATGCAGATGCGCCACCAGACCATTCTCTGTCAGAATGTCTGAAATCAATCTTCCACAAGGGATCCAATTTCTACCCTTTGCCTGTTTTCCCTTCATGTCTTCTCTGGATGCCTTAACATGATTCCAAAGATGAGAGAAAAGCAAATGAGGCAGATCTACCTTTGTGCTCTGACTAAGATAGAACATGAAGTAAAGTTGATCATTATTCACATAGTCAGGAGAGTTTGTAGACTTCCTGTGATGAATGCAACCCATGAAGATTTTAGCCCAGATCTTGTAATTTGGCTTCAAATCTTTGAACTTGTTAGAGGGTTCTCCAGAAGAAGTCACCTCTTCATAAACAACTTCCATATTGACCCGCCCAGTTAGACGAGAAACTCCATCAGTTTCTTCATATCCTATGAGTTTCCTTATAAGATCCTCAGTAATCACAATTTCTTTTCCCAGAATAGATGACACAATGAACTTGGGATAAGCATGAGCATGAATCCAAAATTCGTTTACCAAAACTGGATAAACTGGCCCAAACAATCTATCAAAATACTTTGTCCATCCTTGAGCATCAATGATAGAACGCATATTAAATCCATTTGCAGCCAATGAAGCAAAATCCACCAAGGATTCACACAAAACTTCCAGTTTCTCAACATGTGTGAGATTTGTTCTAACAGGTTCCTTGAAAGGAACAACGCCCAGATTAGAAGATGATACAACTGCCATGGTAGATTGGAACTGAGCAGAGTTTGATGAAGAAGTAGCCATTGATGAAAAAGTTGAAGGATTAGGGTTACGAACGGTTTTGGGTTTTGGGTTTAGATGAAAACAATGGAGCAAGCAAAAATGCATACAAGTGTTCATGAGAGTGAAAAATGTGAAATGTTGTGAGTTGTGGAATTTATATAGACAAATTAGGGCACACAAAAGTCACACATTCAGCATGTTCTCATTTAGCATTTAATGGCATTTAATAAAAAGAAAATAATCATTTCAAGCATTAATGATTCTGACAATTTGGGGGGAAGACGAGAAACCAAATATTCAAAACCTTTTCAGTATTGTGCACTCCATCTTTTCAGATTCTGAGTTACACGTGTTTGCTTGCATGTGCTTCTGAAAACTCTTTGAGAAATGAAACGTTAGCCAATGTTCAGATCCTCTGAGACTTGTTAGTTCAGATACACACAGAAATAATAATTCAAGAATTTTAAACAAGTGACAGATGTAATACTTCAGAGTTTTAAACATTTTGCATATGAGAAATCTCCTTCTGATAAATATTATTCTGGACAAAATTCCATACCAATATTTTTCAGAATAAACTTAAACCTATCTTCAGCAAGGGGTTTTGTGAAAATATCAGCCCATTGATGGTCTGTATCAACAAAGTTTAAGCTTAAAATACCCTTCTGAATATAGTCTCTAATGAAGTGATGTTTAATTTCTATATGCTTAGCTTTAGAGTGTAAAATGGGATTTTTAGACAAGCATATAGTTGTCGCTACTACGAAAAACGAGGCCGGTAAGACAGAAGAGTCGCCACCTTTCGTTATTTATCCCTCAGAACGGGAAAGGAAACGATCGGAAAAACCTGACGAAAAGGTATAAGACAAGGTCATCGCAACCATTGTCTGGATTCGGGAGTCGGTTACGCAAGGGGAAGGTATTAGCACCCCTCACGTCCATCGTACTCGATGGGATCCATGCTTATTATGTTTATTTGACGGGTTTGTTACATCTATCTACACTAAAGGTCTGGTCTGAAAAGAAAAGAAAATGACTCGGCAAAGCATCGCACTTTATGCCTACGTATTCCCGTCTGGAACGAGAAATCAGAGTCAACGTAGTTCGCCTAACTACGGGGAAAGGTTGCTCGCCAAGATATCACATCTTGTGCCTACGTACTTCCGTCTGGTATGAAAGATTAGAGCAAACGTAGTTCGGGACACGAGAGACACAGGTTTTTCTTTTTTATTTGAGTAAAGTTAACAGACGGTTCCAGCAGTTTGGTGTATGCAGCTCGCTTGACGGAGACTTAGGCGTTTACCGTTTGCGATAGAACCGAGAGTTAACAGAACTCTCCTTCTGAAAAGGATTTCCAAGAATTAAAGGTCCACCAGGACAAAAAGAGTTTGATCTTTGTTTTATGTTTTTTAGAGAAGTATCTTTTATGGATGTTTGCAACTGATATCGCACTAGAGACTATGACCTGAGAGTGAATGCGTCGCATGTCACCCAAAGGGTGCCATACTAAACATCCAGATTGTTGGAAAGAAACTCTCCAACAATCCTTTCTCAAGTAGCTTAAGGCTCATATCATACGACATTAATTAACCTTTATTACTGTATTTTGATTTTTGTTTGCAGATGAAAAGAGAAAAGACGCACTAAAGGGGAACTGATCCAATCCTAAAATTGTCATGCAAAATTGATCCTATGGTTGAGGTTAGAAGGGAACTGCCTAATGTTATCATGCATGGTTAGAACCCTAATGTCTGTCATAACTTCTCTTGAACAAGAGAAGTCAGAGTTCCTAGGGGAACATGGCAAAGGAAATCAACAACAAAAGAAATAACTGTACAGAAACAACTGTAAATAAAATGCATGCAATGCAACAAACAAGAAGAAGGAGCCAAGCTCAACTTCTAGAGCAAGCAAGCCCAAAGGTAAAACACAAAGCACAGGCAAGGGAGAAAGACTCAACCTTAAGCCAGCAAGCAAAGCCAATCAATAACAGTCAAGCAGAGGGAGACAGACTCAACCTCTAAATGCAGACAAGTAAAGGGAGCTAGTCTCAACCTTTAGGATGCTCTTAAGCCTAGATCACTATATGGGAAACCTAGTCTAATGCAACACACAATCAATCAGTCACACAAGCAAAGCAGAGCAGTCAGAGAAACAGCAGACAAACAGCTCAACAGCAAAGCAGATAAACAGCAAACAATCAAACAGTCAACAAACAACTTCAAACCCAAGCCATCCTCAAGAGAAGCCTTCATCTTCATGCTTCAACAAGCTCCAACACAAGGGAAGAGAATTAACATCAAGATCAATAACTGATGATGGGAAGCAGGAAGGAAACCAAGGGAATCCCTCCTGACACTCAACCAGTCATATGAGAAAGGCATCCTCAAAGGCTCTACCTCTTGTAAAATTCCATACATCCTTCCAAAGGAAAGATGAGGCTTTCACATAGAGACCTTGAATCATAGGATGAGAATGGAAAGCAATCAAAGCAACCCATGTTTATTTGAAGAAAGAGAAAGCCACTAAGCTCTTCCTAAACCCTAATTGAACAAGCTCAAAGAAAGCTTCTAAAGGGAGGCCTAAACACCAAAACAAGCACCACCAACAAGCAAACAGAAGCTTATACATGTCTAAAACACCACCAAAGAAGATTAGTAAACCTATTATGCACTAAAGGCCACCATTGAAGTCAATCTAAAGCAAGTGCTATGTTGAAAACAACTTAAAACTAGCCTAAGTATTAAATCCAATTAAAATACTAAAGCTACTTCTAAAATCCTAGGAAATCTTCTAAGGGAACCTAAACATGTGAAAGACCTATAGGCAAGAGATCAGAGCCTTATTCTAAAGGGAAGTCTCCTAAAGAAATCCTAAATCACAAGGTACCAAATGAAAACCCTAAAAAGGAATGTCTAATGATCCTATTCCAAAACAGAACTTAATTTTGTCTAAAAAATCTAGATTAAATCATAGGGGATCATGCATCTCTAATCTACCAGCTAGCAAAAAATCAGCCACAAACTCAATACCAATTGCAAGAACAAAAATCAACAAAACAATGGATCAAATATGCAAAATTAAAGAAATTAATAAAATGGAGAAAATCAAATTAAATTGAAAATCAGGCAAACATCAATTATAAAAGCACAGAAATATCACAAATAAAATCAGGATCATGGACATATTTTTATTTTATTTTTCTGATGAATATTGAAATTAAAATGAATTTTAAAAGATTAATGAAATTAAAATAAAAGAAAATGAATTAAAAAATCAAATAAGAAAATAAAATGCAAAATTAAATGGGGAGCGTTGGATGAGGAGACTAAGTAAGCTGATCTGAGGTCTCACACGCTGCCAGCACATTTAATGAAATTACGCGTTTCAATTGAGTCCAAGGCAAAACTCAAATTAAAGCGTGGCCACACGATCTGCATACAAAGTCCAGTCTCAGGCTTCATCCAAGGGTCCAAACTTCATCTTCATCATTTGAATTGGAAATGGGGGGAGAATTGCAGAGGTGGCCGGAGATGACTTCCGGTCATCTTCTCCGGCGGTCCCAAGGTTGCAGGTCACCAAAGCTCAACAAACCTTACACAGATCCACTCCAAATCTCACGCTGATCTCAAATATGACCTTCAAATCTCCTAATTCTCAACAGAAAATGAAACACGATGAAGATCCTAAAATTCACATAATTCTATAATCTCACCAATCCTTAATCTAAAACCATAGATCTCCTCCTTATGCTTCACTGATCATCCTAAACCAATTAGATCATGTTGAAACCTCAAGATCAGGCCAAACCAACTCCAAACAGAAATCATACATCAACTAAATTTGTCTCTAAACTTCCAATTTATGATCCAAAATCCATCTAAGCAACCTCCTAAAGCCTAACCGCATGCTAACATATGCTAAATCAACATGAATCTTCAGCAATTTTGAAAATTACATACTTGTGTTGGAGCTTGAAATTGAGGTATCTAGAACACGATTCTCAGCTTCAAACTGTGCAGATCTATTCAAGGAAGTATGCTGAAGGTGTTTGTAGCTTCAATTTGCTTTGAATTGGTCTGAAATTGAAATCATTATTTCCACTTTCTCTCTTGAAACTCAACTTGCAAACTCTGGTTCTGGCACGAAATGATCTTCAAAATTGCTTTGAATCAAACATGGAACTTATATAGAAGTGATTTGTGGGCTTTTTTGATCCAATGGAGGCCCAAACCAAAATATCCAATTTTCAATTTTCTTTCA
Source organism: Lathyrus sativus (assembly GCA_963859935.3). Lineage (NCBI taxonomy): Eukaryota > Viridiplantae > Streptophyta > Magnoliopsida > Fabales > Fabaceae > Lathyrus > Lathyrus sativus. The sequence continues at coordinate 167,228,592 of OZ012739.1, read as the reverse complement.
AAAACTCAACCTTGGAGTGCACAAATTCTGGCTCAAAATTTCCCTTGGAAGCTTCAATTCAATTGCTTGTGGTCTGGTGAGAGTGTAGGGATTGATTAGAGAGCTTGAACTTATCATATGAACAAGTTGTGAAATGTTACTTATTTGTGAAGTTACAAGTCAAACCACCATGAATTAGACCTCAAATGAAAAATCCAATAATGCGAAATTGTTTAGAATGATTTTTCTGATTAAAATGAGTACCCACTTGTCGCTACCGCGAAAAGAAGGTGCCGACAAAACAGAAGAGTTGCCACCTTTCGTTATTTATCCCTCAGAACTGGAAAGGAAACGATCGGAAAAACCTGACGAAAAGGTATAAGACAAGGTCATCGCAACCATTGTCTGGGTTCGGGAGTCGGTTACACAAGGGAAAGGTGTTAGCACCTCTCACGTCCATGGTACTCGATGGGATCCGCGCTTGTTGTGTTTATCCGACGGGTTGGTTTATCTATCTACCTATCAAGGCCAGTCTGAAAAAGAAAAGAAAAATGACTCGGCAAAGCATCGCACTTTATGCCTACGTATTCTCATCAGAGAATGAGAAATCAGAGGCAACGTAGTTCGGCTAACTACGGGTTACGGGGAAGGTGGCTCGCCAATACGTCAGTATTGTGCCTACGTACTCTCAACAGGTATGAGAGATTAGAGCTTACGTAGTTCGAGATAATACAGATTACGGGGATTCAGATTCATCTGTTTTATCAAGTGGGGTTAACAAACAGTTCCAGCAGTTTGGCGTACGCAGCTCGACCCTTGGAGACTTAGGCATTACCGTTTGCGCTAGAACTGGGAGTTAATGACACTCTTTTCTTCAGAAAAGCTTCGTTTGAATTACGGGCCCACGGGGCAAAAAGGTTTGAAGTTTGTTTTCTGTCTTTTACGGAAGAACTGTTTTTTCTGTTGTCTGTAGTTTGTACAGCACTGAAGACTATGACTTGGGAACGAATGCGTCGCATATCGTCCAAAGGACGTATACTAAACATTCTAGACGATTGAGAGGAGGCCGCTCAATTATCATTACCCAAGTAGCTTAAGGCTCGTAACGCGCTTATACTAACTTGCCTTTATTACGTTTTTTACTGTTGTTTCAAGATGAGAAGAGAGAGGGACAACTACGGGGAGACTATCAAGTCCTAATGTTGTCATGCCAAGGATTCATCCTATGGTTGAGGTTTGAAACAGGGAACTCCTAGAAGTTATCATGCATAGGTTTCAACCTAAAGTTCTATCATCACTTCCTTATCAAAGGAAGTGAGATTCCTAGGGATTATGTCAATGATAAACAGAAACAGATAAAGCATCAGCTTAAACAGTAAACAGTAAACGACTGTAAAATGCATGCAATGCAAGTGAGGGAGGAAATGTGTGTGGGGCATCAGCCTCCACAAGCTCGTCTCGACCTCAAGCCAGATATGAATAACTGCAATCGTAAAGGAAAATAAAATGCCATCGAGCAAATCACAAACCACACAGGCAAGGGAGCAGAGCTCTACCGAATACCCGCAAGCAAAGCCATGCAGTAAAAATACAAGCAGAGGGAGCAACTCAACCTCTAGTGCAATCATGATCCTAGCTTAACACAATCTAAACATGAACTTATTCTAATGCATCAAGCAAATCTAACAAGTCACATCAATACAGTTGCACAAAAAGCAAACAGACAGGAAAGAAAGCAGATCAACAGCTTCCACAACAAAGCAATCCTCTGACAGCAGCTCAGTCCTAAGCAAGGAATCCCATCCTCAATGGCAAGTATCAACTTGCTTCTTCAAGCTTTCAAGGCATCAAACATAAGTATCAACTTGTTCTCCAACTTCTTCAAGCTTCAGCTCTTTCTTCAATCTCAATTTGATTTTCTTCACACAAGTATCAACTTGTTCTTCTTAATCTTCAAGCCTCTGCTTCAAGGACAGTCTTCAAACATAGGGAGGTGGCAACCTCTAGCATCTTCAATCTTATAACAAGGAACTCCATCCTCTAGCAAGGGAGAAAGATTCATCTAACAAGAGAAAGGTGTGGATAGTGGTGAGCAAAGTGAAGACCAAAGGTCACCTCTAAGCACTCCACCATCAAGGAAAGGAACCCTCAAAGGTTCTACCAATTTGTGAGGGGCCAATCATCCTACCAAAGGAGGGATGAGGCCTTCACAATGGGACCTTACATCATAGGGAGGAATGGAAGTGATCAACACCTTCCATGTTTCATGAAGGAAGAAAATCTATTCTAAGAGATCTCCCTAAAACCCTAATCCTTAACCCTAAGCAAACTACACCAAAGGGAGAGAAATCTTCAAGTCCAAGCTCCACCATGCATTCCACAGCATCCCACACATTTCTTCATCATCATCCAAGAGCAAGAGAAGCAAAACCCTAGTCTAAGGGAACTAATGAAGTTATTCTAGTTGAGTTAGCAAGTTAGGATCACCTAAAACCTAGTACTAAAGTTAATTCCAACTAAAATACTAAAACCAATTGTAAAATCCTACAAAAATAACTATGGGAGCCTAAGTCAATCATGACTCTATCATGCTAATTCCAGAGATCAAATCATCCAATAAGTCCTAGAATTAAATCCTAAACTATGGGGTATCAAGGTTAAACCCTAAAACTAGAGCACCTAAAGTTTCAATACAAAAACAACCATAAACTTCTTCAAAAAAATGTGAGAAATTTACTAGAGGAGCATACATGTCTAAGCTAGCTACACACAAAAAATCAGTTCAAAAATCATCATCAAATGATCACACAAAAATTTACAAGTAAAGGTATCAACCATAATGGAATTAATATCAATTAAAATACAAAAAATGAAATTAAAATAAAGAATGCATGAATTCCTAAACTCTTAACTTCCTAAAATTCTAGACTCATTCATGAGTCAGGGGAAAAAACCTGGATCAAAATGACCAATTTTTCTATTTATTATGAATTAATTCCTAAACTATATGAAATGAGTAAAATAAAAGAAAAAGAAAGAAAATAACATAATACGCGTGCTGAATAGCAATTATTTCCAGTTTATTTCAAGAACTTGGGCCAAATGGGGGTGTGGGTAGTAGTTAGTACACTAAGCCCAAAGCTTCAATTAAATGAAACGTTGCGTTTCATCTCAATGTCTCTCTTCAGAGTTTCAGCGATCAATCGTGGCCGTATATTCCTTGATTTAGTCAAAGGTCTAACCCTCATCTAACGGTCAATGTCCATCGTCTCCAAATTCAAACTGAGGGAGGGAAATCCCCAGACGGTGGCCTGAGTTGCAGCGCCACCGTCTTCTCCGGTGGAGTGCTCATCACAGGTCATCAAAAATAACAAACCAATACCCAATCTTACTCAATTTTCTCTCCTGAATCCAAATCCAATCTCCAAATTCACTAATTCTTCCTCTAACTTAAAATCCGATCACATTTTCAGAAACACACCAAATCTTGATCATCACAATTCTCAAAAATAATGGTCCTAATGTAATCTACACTCTTCAGAGGTTAAAATCCATTATCCAAACATGATTATTCCTTCAAGAATCTTGAGATATCAGCCTCAACAAAAAATGATCCACGACCTAAATCCATCTATGTCCTACCAAGAACCTAACCACATGCAAGTTTCTATGTATCTCCCTATAGATTAAGCAAAATTTTGATTGGTACAAACCTGGTTTCAGATGAAGAACAGGTACAATCTCTGCTCGATTCTTCCTCCAAGCTTGTCCTGAATCACTCCAAATTCACTCCTAAAGCTTTTGCACACCTCAATTTTCTCTGATTTCAACTCAATCCAAGAACACGATCTTGAGTTGCAGCTCTGAGTTTTCAGTTGCTCCTTCTGTTATCAGCATCAATCTTCTCCAAAAAAAAACTGGCTGAACACACTCCAAGTCTTGTATAGAACTCAATGGAATCATCCAGAAAGTTCTGTAAGCCTCCAAATGAGATTTTGCAATTTCAATTTCTCTTTCAAAATCTCATATGCACAGTTGCGAATTCATCTCTGTTTGGGCATGAAAACACTTGGAATCTTCATATCATGAGATATTGAACTGATTTGTTATGATTATTTCCTTGTTTGCAATCTAATGGTGTGAATTTGATATGTTGCTTCATCATGAAGCAACAAAATGAAATGGCATGAATTTGACCTCAAACCAAAAATGTAATATTGCCATTGTTTCTAAAATGATTTTCCCAATCAATTTGACCTATAATTTTGCCTTGTTTGGACACAAATCAATTTATTTCAATTTTTCTCATCTTAATTCATTAAAATGGCTTTTATATGAACTTTTTTCCACCAATTCTTGATATAATCCATATCAATGGACCCTTGATACTTAGAAAAGCTAAAAACATCATTTTGAACAACTTTCATGTTGAACAAAAATCCATTTGAGGCTTGCAAGATGGTGAAATTGTCTTATGGTTCAAAATGACCTGTAATGTCCAAATACCCTTGACTTGTCAAAGCCATAACTTGAGTTCTGCACATCCAATCATGGACTTCTAGTACTCTTTATAAATCTAAGAGAATAAGGAACAACATTCATGCTGACCAAAAGTTCATAGGAATCATCCTTCTAGGGCAAACGTGTCATGCAAGTTGGGTAACTTTCAAGCTCCAAATTCACATACCTCAGATGACTTGTAATTTGTATGGCTCATAACTTGAGTTCTATAAACCCTATCAAGGACTTCTAGTACTCAAATTAAAGCTAAGATCATGCCCTAAAACAATCATGTTGGGGTCAAGATGAGATGAAGATCCTATCTTGAGCTAAATTGCCTTGAAGATAGGGGTCAAACTAGGGGATTTTACACTGTCAAGCCTTAGAAACCCTAGCCTGAAACTTCTCAAACTCTTCAATCATGATGAGTTAACCTTGGAATCATCCTTAGAACATCTTAATGCATCAATCCATGATCACATGGCTCTTGTATTAGGTCTCAACCTTCTTCAAATCCTCAGTTGACTTAGGGTTGACCCAGTCAAACCCTAGCTGCACCAATCATGGCTGAGGCTTATTATTCTTGCACAATAACCTGTCTAGGCCTTAAAGTGATCTTCAACACTTGTCATGAGCTCTCTCAAGATCTCAAGTCCATCTTCATGGCCTCAGAGTCATCTGATGATCTCCCACAACTCTCAAGTTAGGAGACACACCCTCTTGGCTTCAATCACTCTCTCTGAGGATCTTTTAACTTCTTTGACAAGGATATCAACCCTTGAACACCTGAATAAGCTTCTTAGCTAGCCTCACAGTCTTGTATAGCTCTTGATTGGTAATCATACCTCTTGATCTCCTGCATACATGTCAATGAAATGCAAATGATAATGCTAATGTGAATGAAATGAAAAATAAGCTAGGTGAAGAAAAGTTAGGCAAATTTTGGGGTGCAACAGCTGCCCCTATTCAAACGGCTTGGACCTGACTGATTGAGAAGCGAACGGCTCTAAAACAATCAAGTTAAAAGACGGTTTAATACCAACAAACCCGGAAATTTGCTAACTGCACAAGTACACGGTACTCTGATGGGAAAAAATCTTCAGAAACTGAAATGATAGCTACAGGGCAACTAGCTGGAGAAATACTGATCTGAACCTCCTTCAGGATGATTCTCTGATTTATCTGATATCATTGCATCCTCAAATAATCGAGGGATCACTGGTTACACGGCAACAGGCGATCTGCCACCGCACAGGTAAACGATACTTTGATTGGTAGGAACATCTTCCACACTGAGCATGACAGTTGCACGACAATTCTGCTGGGGAATTGGTCACACGGTAATTGGTGAAGGGTCTAATCTCAAATCTCCATCAGGATGATCATCTGATTTTGCTGTAGATTTTCGTCCTCAATTCATCAAGGGGTCACCGGTTACACGGTAACTGGTAATGGATGGCTGATCATGCCGTCAGGCATCCTGCGTCATAGCGGAAGAATTCCTTATCATCACCTATGGACTCATTGTGTCGCTAGGCACGTCGACAACATCTTTGTCGGACTTCATTAGTAAGTCAATAAGGGATCACCGGTTACTCGGTAACTGGTGAAGGGCTACTCTCAAATCTCCGTCGGGATGATTATCAGATTTCGCTGCAGCTTCTTCCTCAAGTCGTCAAGGGATCACTGGTCACTCGGTAACCGGCAATACATAGCCGATATTGTCGTCAGGCATTCTGCGGCAGAAGGATTCCTCGGGACTCATCAGGTCATTAGGAACTTTTTAACAATCAAGTTAATTATGCCGTCGGGCATTCACAGAACATCTCGGGCGTCAGCCGAACTTCATCAGAAAGTCGGAAACAGAATCCTCAATCAATCATGAACCAATAGGGATACCTAAACCATTGCCATCAGGCACTCCGCGTCAGCTGAGATAACTGCTTCGACATCGCGGTTGGACTTCAGCAGTAAGTCTTGAAATGGGATCCTTAATCATTCACGGATCAATAAGGATACACAATCTTTTGCCGTCAGGCACTCCGAGTCAGCTGGGAGAACTACTTTGACATCGCAGTTAGACTTCATCAGTAAGTCTGGGGTTTTGGCACCGCTGCCGGACTTCAATCATCAAGTCTTCAAGGAAATTTTCACTTCTATGTTTAAGACCTGCTGGGGATAACACATCTCCGTTGGGGATTCTGGAGAAATATCAAGTAACTCTGCTTCGGGGATCCAGAAATCATTCTGGGTGAATCATCTCTACTGAGGAAATCAAGAATCATCTTGAACAAACAACTCCGCCGGAGACTTTAAGAATCATCCTGAACCAATAACTCTGCTGGAGGCTTCAGGAATCATCTTGAGCAAACGCTCTGTCGGGGACTCTAAGCATCAACTTGAGCAACCAGCTCTGGTAACTTCACTGGGGATTTTAAGAATCATCTTAAGTAAACAACTTCGCTGGCGAATTCAAGAATCATCTTGAGCGAACCATTCTGCGGAGGAACACCTGCAAAACAAGAATGGTAACAACCTAGCTCATGTTTCATATGCATATGATCGTCAATGGCGTAATGCTCCACACGGTGGAAATGCTACGTGTTTTTAGGGTAAATGTTATGCAATCATGCAAAACGCTATGACCCTATCAGCAAAATAAACGCTGAAGGGAAAAACCTTTTGTCAAGGAGAAAGAACCACTCTGGTGGAGAGGAGGAATCATCCTGCCGAGGAGAAGAAGTCACACCAATCTCAATTGGGCTCCGCCTGGGGAAACGAACTTCAGTCGACTGCTGCAGGGGAGTAAAGTTCTCCGACAACTTGGACCCGCTCAACCGGGTATTCAAACCACAAATTGTCGAGGGAACGATATCAATCGAAGAAATAAACTGCACGGCATTCGCAGCAAAACTTTCCCGGAGATAACGACTCCGGTGGGGAAAAACAGCCTCAATTATTCAACACTCTACTGGGGAAAACCAATCATGGCCTCAACGGCTTCCAAGGACTCGACTCTCTTGTGGAACTACAAACTCGGCTGGGGAGGGTAACCAGACGCTGGAATAAATCCTACTTGCCGGGGAAAATATAACTCTGTGGGGAATTTCAATTCTGCTGGAGACTTCAGTCTGCGCTATCGAGGGCTGAAAACTTATGGATAGTCTCCTACGAGAAACTGCATACTGACCCAGTGCTGGGGAAATAAACGCACACTTCAGTGTATGACTCAGCTGGGGAGATGACGTTCCTTCAGGATACATCTGATTGGGGAGAGAATCTTCTCTGCTTGGGGGATACATACCAATGCTCTTGGTTCTATGTTTAGACTCCGTGGGGAGATGCTGCTGAACTTGCTGGAGAAGAAGGAATCATCCTGCTTGGGAAACATACGACGTACTGCCTGGAATGGGCTGTACCTGCAACAATGCAAACAAACAGACAAGATACCCTTCTCAAAGGGACCTATCAAGTTCATCATCTTGTGAAAATGTTCAAGTAATTCATTGTTTCAACAATCAGTGGCCTAGGCCAGTAAGTTTATGTATGCGCATTTTATCAAAAACGTTGGCGTTCTTTTTTGCAAACAAAACAGATAAATGCTAAACAAGCAAACAGAATTGCTGAATAGTATATATTTTATTAATGACGAACCCCTGAATGGGTGAAAATGTTTTACAACAGATGCAAGCTCCTGGAATAAGGAATCTGTGCAAATATAAAAACATAAATATACATCAGTATATACACAAATGTCGGCAATGCGGCGTAGACGAACACCACGAGTTGATCCCTCTATGACCCACTCGACTTCGATACTTCTCCGACGCTTCAGCTTCAGAAGAGATTGATTCAGATAAACGGCCCTCAGGTCTGCCAAACCACTAAACAATGAAAGTCCATACGCGGAACGCAGTCATTTGCTTTTTCAAATCCCTAACTTTTTTGCCTGAATCGCCCTTTCGGGTTTTCGATTCACCGGGATACCCTTTTTTGCCAAAGTCTTCCTTCCAGGTTTTCGACTTTGCGGGTGTACCTTCTTTTCATTATATCCCTAATTTTTGCCCGAACCTTTTTCTTTTTTATGGTTCGCCAGGATGCCCCATTTTTGCCTGGATATTCTTTTTCTCTCCAGCGGGTCATTTTTTAAGCAAAGTATTTTTTAACTGCGTCCGCGTTCACCGGGGATGCAAAATCTTCGCCATCCATCGGGGATAACAACAAGGCTCCTCCCGAAAAGACCTTGCTGACGATGTACGGACCTTCGTAATTGGGAGTCCACTTGCCCCGGTGGTCGGAGTGTGGAGGAAGAATCTTCTTCAGGACGAGATCACCCGTCTGAAAGCTTCTAGGACGCACCTTCTTATTGTAAGCTTTCTTCATTCGGCTTTGGTACATACGACCATATGCAATCGATGTTAATCTCTTCTCGTCCATCAGGCTAAGTTGGTTTAGTCGGTTCTTAATCCATTCTGCCTCATCGAGTTTCACGTCAACCAAAACTCGTAAAGAAGGAATCTCAACTTCTAACGGTAGGACAGCTTCTATACCGTACACCAGTGAGAAAGGAGTTGCCCCGGTTGATGTACGTACCATTGTACGATAACCGTGCAGTGCAAACGGCAACATCTCGTGCCAGTCTTTATAGGTAACAACCATCTTCTGTACAATCTTCTTAATGTTCTTATTGGCCGCTTCAACGATGCCATTCATCTTCGGCCGGTAAGGAGATGAGTTGCGGTGTTCAATCTTGAAACTCGGGCACAGCTCCTTCATCATCTTGTTATTCAGATTCGAACCATTATCAGTAATGATCCGCTCGGGAATTCTGTATCGACAGATGATGTCCCTCTTTATGAATTTAGCCACCACCTGCTTGGTCACATTAGCATATGAGGCCGCCTCCACCCACTTGATGAAGTAATCAATGGCTACTAGAATGAAGCGATGACCGTTAGATGCAGTGGGCTCGATCTTGCCTATCATGTCGATGCCCCACATGGAGAACGGCCACGGGGAGGACATGACATTCAACGGGCACGGTGGCACATGAATCTTATCAGCATAAATATGGCATTTATGACATCTCTTTGCAAATTTAAAGCAATCCGACTCCATCGCCAGCCAGTAATATCCTGCTCTCAAGATCTTTCTCGTCATAGCATGCCCGCCGGTGTGCGTACCAAATGTGCCTTCATGGACTTCTTCCATGAGCATACTCGCTTCTTTCTCATCTACACATCTGAGTAGCACGAGATCGTGGTTTCTTTTATACAAAACTCCATCAGGATTGAGATAAAAATTTCCAGACAGCCTCCTCAGAGTCTTCTTATCCTGGGTTGACGCTCCCGCAGGATATTCCTTAGTCATAAGGAAAGTCTGGATGTCATGGAACCATGGTTTGCCATCGGAGGCTTCCTCGATCGCAAAGACGAATGCAGGTCTATCAAGATGAGAAAGGACAATCCTTGGAGCTTCATTCCAAAAATTAACTTTATACATCGAAGCCAACGTGGCTAAGGCATCAGCCATTTGATTTTCAGCACCAGGCACATGATGGAGCTCCACTCGATCAAAGAACGGAAGCAACCTTCTGGCATAATTCATGTACGACACCAAACTTGATTGACGAGTCTCCCACTCCCCTTTAATCTGGTTGATCACAAGTGCCGAGTCACCATACACATCTAGGTTCTTGATTCTCAAATCAATTGCTTCTTCTAGACCCATGATGCATGCTTCGTACTCTGCTTCGTTATTGGTGACCGGAACGTCAGTCTCGCAGTAAACGGGATGTGGGATCCGTGGGGAGTCGTGATGATCGCCCCAATGCCACTTCCGTAAGAATTAACCGCCCCGTCAAATATCAATTTCCACTGGGATTCCCTATTTGGACCCTCATCGGGCAACGGTTCATCGCAATCTTTGACCTTGAGAAACATGATATCCTCATCAGGGAATTCAAATTTCATCGGCTGATAATCTTCGATCGGCTGTTCGGCAAGGTATTCAGACAATACACTTCCCTTGATGGCCTTCTGGGAAACATACTGAATGTCATATTCCGTCAACACCATTTGCCATCTGGAAATCCTGCCCGAAAGCGCTTGCTTCTCATAGACGTACTTGATCGGATCCATCTTCGAAATTAGCATGGTTGTGTGGTTGAGCATGTACTATCGTAAATGTTTGGCAGCCCAGGCTAGTGCACAACACGTTTTCTCCAGCATCGAGTAACGAGATTCACAATCTATGAACTTTTTACTCAAATAGTAAATGGCATGCTCCTTTCTGCCCGTCTCGTCGTGCTGACCGAGAACACACCCCATACTATTCTCAAGAACTGTCAAGTACATGATTAAGGGTCGTCCGACCACTGGGGGTATCAAGATCGGAGGTTCCTGTAGATACTGTTTTATCTTATCAAATGCCTTCTGGCAATCCTCGTTCCATATAATCGCCTGGTCTTTCTTTAACAGTTTGAACATCGGTTCACACATGGCCGTGAGCTGAGAGATAAACCTTGCAATGTAGTTTATTCTGCCCAGGAAACCACGAACTTCTTTTTCGGTTTTTGGCGCTGGCATTTCTTGTATTGCTTTTATCTTTGCAGGATCAACCTCAATGCCTCTTTCACTCACGATAAACCCCAGTAGTTTTCCAGACCGTACTCCGAAAGTACACTTGTTAGGATTCAGCCTCAACCTGAACATCCTAAGCCTCAAAAAGCTTCAGCAAATTGACAATATGTCCCTCCTCTGTTTGGGACTTCGCAATCATGTCATCAACATATACTTCAATCTCATGATGAATCATGTCGTGAAACACAGTGACCATTGCTCGTTGGTAAGTGGCCCCTACGTTCTTCAGATCGAAAGGCATTACCTTGTAGCAAAAGGTTCCCTAAGGTGTAATAAACGTAGTTTTCTCCATGTCCTCCGGCGCCATCTTGATCTGATTGTAGTCGGAGAAGCCATCCATGAACGAAAATACGAAGAACTGAGCTATATTGTCGACCAACACATCGATATGAGGGAGAGGGAAATCATCTTTAGGGCTCGCCCTATTCAAATCCCGATAATCGACGCACATTTGCACCTTACCGTCTTTCTTTGGTACAGGTACTATGTTGGCGACCCATGGAGGGTGTTGCACCCCAAAATTTGCCCAATACTTCTTTACCTAGCTTATGTTTCATTTCATTCACATTAGCATTATCATTTGCATTTCATTGACATGTGTGCAGGAGATCAAGAGGTATGATTACCAATCAAGGGCTACACAAGAGTTTTAAGCTAGCTAAGAAGTTTATTCATGTGCCCAAGGGTTGATATCCTTGTCAGAGAAGTTAGAAGATCCTCAGAGAGAATGATTGAAACCAAGTATGTGTGCCTCCTAACTTGAGAGTTGAGGAAAGTCATCAGATGATTCTGAGTCCATGAGGATGGATTTGAGGTCTTGAGAGAGCTCACGAGAAGTGTTGGAGATCACTTTGAGGCCCAGACAGGTCATTGTGCAAGATTAAGAAGCCTCAGCCATGATTGGTGCAGCTAGGGTTTGACTAGGTCAACCCTAAGTCAACTGAGGATTTGAAGAAGGTTGAGACTCAATTCAAGAGCCATGTGATCATGGATTGATACATTGAGATGTTCTAAGAATGATTTCAAAGTTAACTCATCATGATTGAAGAGTTTGAGAAGTTTCATGCTAGGGTTTCTAAGACTTGACAGTGTAAAATCCCCTAGTTTGACCCCTGACTTCAAGACTATTTAACTCAAGATATGATTGTCATCTCATCTTTCCCCCAACATGATTGTTGTAGAGCATGATCTTAGCTTTAATTTGAGTACTAGAAGTCCTTGATAGGATTTGTAAGAATCAAATTATGGTTTGGACAAGTTACAAGTCATCTGAGGAATGTGAATTTGGAGCTTGAAAGTTACCCAACTTGCATGAAACTTTTGCCCTAGAAGGATGATTCCTATGAACTTTTGTTCAACATGAATGTTGTTCCTTATTCTCTTAGATTTCTAGAGAGTACTAGAAGTCCTTGATAGGATTTGTAGAACCCAACCTATGGCTTTGACAAGTCAAGGGTATTTTGGACATTTGGTGTTTATAGGTCATTTGTGATCATAGGCCATTTTCACCAACTTAGAGGATTCAAATGAAATTTTGTTCAACTAGAAATTTGCTCAAAATGGGGTTTTAACCTTGACCATGCATCAACGAGGCATTGAAATGGCTCAAGGAGAGAATTGGTTCAAGAAATTTTGAAAAAGAAAGAATTAAAAGGATTTAATGGCCAAAAATTCAAATAATTCATTTTGTGACCAAATGAAACAAAATTATAGGTCAAATTGATTGGAAAAATGATTTTAGAAACAATGGCAATGTTAGAATTTTGATTTAAGGTCATTTGCATAACATTCCATTTCATTTCTTCATGATGAAGCAACATATCCAATTCATACCTTTGGCTTGCAAACAAGAAAGATAACTTATCAAACTCACTCAAAATCTCATGAGAATTTGATTACAAGCATAGCCATGCCAAATGGAAGTCAGAATGGTGATTTCCATGGATGAGATTTTGAAGAGATTTTGAAAATCCAAAATCTCATTTGGATGAATCCAGAAGTTTCTAGACAATCCCAATCATTTCTATATAAGTCATTGAGTGAACTCAGCCATTTTTTTGGAAGGAATTGAGGCTGGTTGCAAAAAGAGCCATTGAAATTTTGAAGGTGCAAGTTGAAATCGGGTTTTCAATTCAAGGGAGAATCAAGCCAAATCAGGGTGTGCAAAGGCTTTGGGAGTGAATTTGGAGTGTGTCTGCATCATCTTGGCAGTTGAAGTGATCGAAAACCATCTCTGTTACCTCTCTGAAACCAGGTTTGTACATTTCACCCTTATGCATGATTTAGGAGGAGATACTTAGAAATTCATATGTGGTTTGGATCCTTGCAACATGTAGTTGGATTTAGGATCAGAAATTGGTGAATTAGAGACAAAATAGGTGTGTGATCATTTTCTGTTGAGGTTGATATCTCAAGATTCTTGAAGGAATAATCACGATGGGATAGTGGAAATTGATCAGTGAAGAGTGAGGATTAACTTGAGACCTTTAATTTGAAGAATGGTGAAAATCAAGATTTGGATGAATTCTGAAAATGCTATCGGGTTTGAAAATCTAGAGGGAATTAGATGATTTGGAGTTGATATTCGTAATCAGCATCAAATTTGGAGGGAAATGATGATTTGTTTTGTGAGTTTTGATGACCTGAGAAGAGTGCTTCACCGAAGAAGACGGTGGCGCTGCAACTCAGGCCACCGTCTGGTTTCCCCCCACGCCTGAGTGTTTGAATGAAGAAGATGAGTGGTGACCATCAGATCATGGTTGGACCATTGACTTGCCCAACGTTTCCACGACCAAGATTTGATTTCAATTCTGAAGAGAAGTTCCTAAATGAAATGCACCGTTTCATTAATTGATTTGTTCTGGGCTTAATGAATGGGTTGATATCCACACACCCCCTGGGCCCAATTCTTGAAATAAACTGCCTTGGATTGCTATTTGACACGCTTGCTTATTAATTTCATTTATTTTCTTTTAATTTTCTTCATTTCATATGACTTAGAGATTAATTCATAAAAAATAGGAAATTAACTCAATTAATTCCAAACTTTTTTCCCCTGATTGATGATTGAATCTAGAATTTTGTAGATTAAAAATATTAGGAATTCATGCATTTTTTATTTTATTTGCATTTTTTGAATATTAATTGATATTAAAATGGCCATGGTTGATACCTTGTTTTGATGAATTTTGTTTGAGCATTTGGTGATGATTCTTGCCTTGATTTTTTGTGTGTAGCTAGCATAGATATGCATGTTCCCCTTAGATTTTTCTCACATTTTTGTGAAGAATTTTAGGGCTAGTTTTAAGTTGAAACTTTAGGTTCCCGTGTTTTAGGGTTTATCCTTAGTACCTTGTGATCTAGGTGTTAAGATTAGGGTTTGCAGGCAGAGCTTCTAGATAGATTCTCTTCTTTCATAAACATGGAAGGTGTTGATCACTTCCATTCCTCCCTATGATATAAGTTCCCCTTGTGAAGGCCTCATCCCTCCTTTGGTAGGATGTGTGGCTCTTCACAAGTTGGTAGAACCTTTGAGGGTTCCTTTCTTTGATGATGGAGTGCTTAGTGGTGACCTTTGGTCTTCACTCTGCTGTCTATTATCCAAACCATGCTCTTGTCAGATGAATCTTTCTCCCTTGTTAGAGGATGGAATTCCTTGTTAGAAGATTGAAGATGCTAGAAGTTGCACTTCCCATTATGTGAAGATTGCCATTGAAGCTGAAGCTTGAAGACTAGTAAGAATAAGTTGACACTTGTGAAGTGAATCCAGTTGGGATCAGATGAAGAAGCCGAAGCTTGAAGTTGGAGAGCAAGTTGATACTTGTGTGTTTAATGCATTGAGTTCCTGAAGGAACAAGTTGATACTTGCAATTGGGATTGAAGCCTGAAGGTGGAGTCTACTTTGGAGCTGAGGCTTGAAGAAGAAAGAATAAGTTGATACTTATGTTTGATGTATTGGAAGCTTGAAGAAGCAAGTTGATATTTGCTATTGAAGAGAATAGCCTGGAAGAACAGTTGAACACTGAGGACTAAACTGTTGTCAGAGGACTACTTTGCTGTGAAGCTGTGGAATCTGTTGATCTGTTTTCTTTCTTGTCTGTTTGCTTGTTGTGCAACTGTATTGATGTGACTTGTTTGATTTGCTTGATGCATTAGAAAAAGTTCATGTTTATATTGATTTAAGCTAGGGGCATGATTGCACTAGAGGTTGAGTTGCTCCCTCTGCTTGTATTTTTACTGTGTGGCTTTGCTTGCTGGTATTTGGTAGAGCCCTGCTCCCTTGCCTATGTGGTTTGTGATTTGCTTGATGACATTTTATTTCACTTCTTCTATATGATTGCAGTTATTATATCTTGCTTGATAGCATGTTATTTCCTCTGTATGATTACAGTTATTCATATCTGGCTTGAGGTCCAGATGAGCTTGTGGAGGCTGCTGCCCCACACACCTTTCCTCCCTCACTTGCATTGCATGCATTTTACAGTTGTTTACTGTTTACTATTTAAGCTGATGCTTTATCTGTTTCTGTTTATCATTGACATGATCCCCTAGGAATCTCACTTCCTTTGATAAGGAAGTGATGATTAGAACTTTAGGTTAAAACCTATGCATGATAACTTCTAGGAGATCCCTGTTTCAAACTTCAACCATAGGATGAATCCTTGGCATGACAACATTAGGACTTGATAGTCTCCCCTTAGTTGAGTCTGTTCTCTCTTCCCATCTCAAAACAAATTAAACTACAGTAATAAAGGTTAACTGATGTCATACGTTACGAGCCTTAAGCTATCTGAGAAAGGGTTGTCGGAGAGTTTCTTTTCGACAACTTGGATGTTTAGTATGGCACCCTTTGGGTGACATGCGACGCATTCACTCTCAGGTCATAGTCTCTAGTGCGATATTGGTGGCAAACGTCCATAAAAAAAAGTTCTTCCGTAAAAGACAGAAAACAAACTTCAAACCTTTTTGCCCCGTGGGCCCATAATTCAAAGGAAGCTTTTCTGAAGAAAAGAGTGTCGTTAACTCCCAGTTCTACCGCAAACGGTAACGCCTAAGTCTCCAAGGGTCGAGCTGCGTACACCAAACTGCTGAAACTGTTTGTTAACCCTACTCGAAAAAACAGATGAATCTGAATTCCCGTAATCCGTATTATCCCGAACTACGTAAGCTCTGATCTCTCATACCTGTTGAGAGTACGTAGGCACAATACTGACGTATTGGCGAGCCACCTTCCCTGTAACCCGTAGTCAGTCGAACTACGTTGACTTTGATTTCTCATTCTCTGATGAGAATACGTAGGCATAAAGTGCGACGCTTTTCCGTGTCATTTTCTTTTCTTTTTTAAGCCAGCCTTGATAGGTAGATAGTTAAACCATCCCGTCAGATAAACACAACAAGCATGGATCCCATCGAGTACGATGGACGTGAGGGGTGCTAATTCCTTCCCCTTGCGTAACCGACTCCTGAACCCAGACAATGGTTGCGATGACCTTGTCTTATACCTTTTCGTCAGGTTTTTTCGATTGTTTCCTTTCCCGTTCTGAGGGATAAATAACGAAAGGTGGCGACTCTTCTGTTTTGCCGGCACCTTATTTTCACGGTAGCAACAGCTGGCGACTCTGCTGGGGTCTGCGACGGTTCCTTACGCGAGTCTCGCCTTGGATTTTCTTCCTGGCTGTCTGGGTCATCCCCAGCAGCTGGCGACTCTGCTGGGGACTGCGATGGTTCCCTATGCGAGTCTCGCCTTGGATTTTCTTCCTAGCTGTCTGGGTCATCCCCAGCAGCTGGCGACTCTGCTGGGGACTTGATAGTTTCCTGGGATCCAACGTCCCTTATGCGAGTCAGTTTGGGGATCCAACGTCCCCTGCGAGAGTCAATCCTAGCGCTTGTATGATTACTTGTTGGGTTGTGTTTATTTATCGCACTTTATTTCCCACACTTTATTTTCAGTATAATATGATTATTTGTGTTGTTGTGGGAGGGACATTCTGATGAGTGAGAAGCCAGACCCAGGCTTGAGTGTACCTAGCATTAGTTGTGGAAATTAGTGAGCGCGTGCTTGCTTTGCAGGCACTAGTGTCTCATGAAATCCACGCTCAGACGAGGTTCTCCCGGTTGACTTCTTTTCCGGCCCTTTGGGCCTGAGGGGTTATTGGTTTGGAGGATTGTCGACTTTGGGGACCGATCATTTGGAATTCAGCTGAGTGAGGCCGCTTCAGGTGATGGTGATGCCACACCTTCTGGGTATCGTATCACCCCTCTTGAATGTCTGTGACGCTGATGACCGCATAAGATGCCGAACTTGTGTCAGTTTAGGTCCATACCTATGAGCAGGGTCGGGTTTGTTGCAGGAAACCTTAACCTTCAGACTATCTGGTTTTCTTGATAGTGAATCAGTTTTGTTGGCATCAGGGCTTCTCATCATCAGATATGTATTTGTTCTTTACAGAGCAGAGTTGTGGTCCTGTATCAGAGGTCCTTATTATCAGATGTATGTGTGTTCTTGACAGAGCAGAGTTATAGTCTGACATCAGGGGTTTCTCCTCATCATCAGATATATGTGTGTTCTTGACAGAACAGGTGTATGGTCCGATACCAGGGTTTTCTTCTCGTCAGAGATAGGGTTGCTCTTGACAGAGCAGTATTGTGGTTTTGTTGATACAGAACCTTCATCTCTTCAATAGCACAGCTGTCTTGATCTCCTACTGCATGATTGCATTTTGCATTGTTTTGCAGTCTTGATCTCCTACTGCATGATTGCATTTTGCATTGTTTTGCATACTCATTTGCATTTCATTAACGTGTGTCTGTGTTGCAGGTACCGTTTCCCCCGGTTCAGGTTTTCTTGCCTCCTATTGTCCTATAATGGGTTCTCTGAGGAAGACTGTGGCATACAAGCTCCCCACTCCTGAGGTTGCTCAGCTGTCTAGTTTGATTTCTTTGGCAGATGATTCTGTAAGAGGTGAATTCAGAAAGTCTTATGGGAAACTGCTCAGCTTGGTTCGTAAACCTTCTGTGTTTAAGTTGAATGGGTTGTATGCCTTGCTGTAGTTCTACGATCCTCCTTTGAGATGCTTTACTTTCCCGGACTTTATTCTCGCACCTACACTAGAGGAGTATGCTGATTTGTTAGGTGTGCCTATCAAGAGTCAGATGCCCTTTGTTCATATGGATGCTGAGCCTAATCTGGATAGTTTGGCTCTTTTGATTCATCTGGATGCCTCTGAGTTGGTCTTATCTAGTTGGAACGGGGTTCCCCGTTTCTCCTTACAGTTCTTAGTGGGAAAGGCCCAGCAGTGCGCCAAAGATAGTTGTTGGATCGTATTCAACGATATCCTTGCTCTCTGCATATACGGCATCATTTTGTTCCCTAATATGCCTGACTTTGTAGACTTCGACGCCTTGCACATCTTTGCAGCAGGGAATCCAGTCCCTACCTTGATTGGAGATGTTTACCATTCCGTCCACTACAAAAACAAGAACAGAAGGGGCAAGAATGTCTCGTGCTGTGTACCCCTGCTCTATAGATGGCTTGATAGTCACCTACCCAAGAAGGGTCCCTTTGCTTCGTCTGCAGCCACAGCTGAGTGGTCTGAGCGTTTGATGAGTCTATCAGCGGAGGATATTGCCTGGTTTGATAGAGACAAGTTGGGTACTAAGATCATCTTCAGCTGCAGTGGGTTTCCGAATGTGCCTTTGATAGGCAGGAAGGGTTGTATCAACTATAATCCATCTCTGCTGGTCCGACAGTTTGCTTATGCTTTGAGAGCTCCGCCGAAGGATGAAGAGGTGCAGGATTCTCTGTACCTCACTGGTCTTCTAGAGGGGGACATGTTATCTAAGCTTCAGCACGCTTGGGATGCTATCTGTAAGCGGGGAAAGCCGCTGTTGGGGAAAAGTAATAGCCAAGCCTACGCTCCGTATGTGACCTGGATCAGAGCCAGAGCAGATATTATAGGGATGCCGTTTCCACCTACCCAGCTAGAAAGCCCTCCAGTGATTGAAGAGCCTACCACCGTGCCTATTCAGCAGTACAATCAGGTGTTGGCTGAGAGAGATGAGCTGAAGAAGGCAAATGAAGAACTGGAGAAAGAATTGGCTCAACTCAGAAGCGAGAGAAGCGAAGCCGTCCATTCCTTCAAGAGGCAAACAGAGCTGATGAACCAGTTAGGGACGGATTTGACTAAGCAGATGGCTGAGCGTGAGTGCTTGGGTCGGGACTTCAAAGTTGTCAATGACGTACTGACCACTAAGAAGCAGCACTTGGATGAAGCGTACCGGAGAATATCCAAGTTTAATCAGCATTGGAAGGCCACCCTAGCCAACGGCAAGGAACAGGAGGATAAACTGAAGCAGCAGATCTCCAAATTGAAAGCCCAGGTGAAGGCTAGTGAGAAGAGGTTTGATGAAGAAACCGCTCGCAGATATGCCACTGAAGGCCTGCTAAATAAGGCTCTTGCTAACCTGAAGGAGCGCAAGCAGACGTTTGAATCCAAAAAGCAGAAGTTAGAAGATTGTTTCGGCGAAGGAGCATGGGAAGACTCAGTTGAAGGTCTCCAATACACTATTACGGAGAGGGAGTTACTCGTCGAAGGGTTGCTCACTCGGCCTGATCATCCAGAAACGAGGAATTTGTTAGAGGAGTTCCGCGCCCGTGGTCGTGCTTGACTATATTTGTAATCCTTTTGTTTTGATCATTGTTGTATGCTGACCATCACCAGGCTTGTTGGTCGAGGTCATGCTATTGATTCTGCTTGTACTCAGTGACATTGTGTACCGCCTTGATGGGCTTTCTTTATATATATGAGATATTATTTCCATGACTGGACTCAGACTTCTTATTATCAGCACCGACACTCAGGCACTAGGATCGGGGGGAAATCTCCCTAACGCACAGACACACATTTGCATTTGCATGAAGCATCTGCATAACGAGCGCTTTATCGTTTTTCCTACCCTTTTGTGTATACAGGTTGTTTCAGGTTGTTCCAGTATTGATCAAAGACCAATCCACCGCTATCCGACCAGAGAAAATCAAGCTAGAGCAATGGAGCAAGTGCAAACTGACGTTCAAGAACTCATGCAAGTGGTTGCCAATGGCCAAGACCAGCTCAGAACCTTGGTCCAGCCTCTGATCTCAAGGGTAGACAGCAATGGTGTACTCCACGGTGGGAATGTTCCAACCCCTCCACCTGTTGAAACTCCTCAGAATGGCATCCCCGTGACCGGGGGGAACGGTAGTTGTAACGACAATGTGATCGCTAACATGGGGCTCAATGGTAATACGACTGGCGTCGGTAATGGAAATTTTGAAGCTAATGTTGGGCTGGGAAACGGCAACACGGGTGTTGGAAACCTGTATGGGCCTCAACCATGGTTAGAAGACCGTCAAGAAGATTTATTCTCACAGAAGGGTGCTGAAGGAGAGTTGACTGCTGAAGCACGCCTGAGGTTTAAGGCACTCGAGGACAAGATGAGGAATTTCGAGAACCTGAACACTATGGGTGTCGACATGTCCAAATTGGGATTGATTGCTGATTTCAAGGTGCCTCCTAAATTCAAGGTACCCGACTTTGAGAAATACAAGGGCACCACCTGCCCTCGCGTCCACCTGAGGTCATACTACCGGAAAATGTCCGCTCACTCTAAAGACGAGAAGTTGCTGATGCACTTCTTTCAGGATAGCTTGTCTGGGCCATCCTTGGAATGGTACATGAGTTTGGAGCCTACCAGTGTGCGCACGTGGAAGGAACTTGTTGAGGCATTCGTGCACCATTACCAATATAACAGTGACTTGGCTCCGAACCGAGTCCAGCTGCAGAACCTGTCACAGAGGAACAACGAAGGGTTCAAGGAATACGCCCAGCGGTGGCGTGAATTGGCAGCTAGAGTTCAACCGTCGATGGTTGAACGAGAGCTTGTTGAAATGTTTGTAGCCACCCTCCCAGGGGTTTATTACAAGAAATTGGTCAGCGGTATGTTTGGAAGTTTCTCAGATCTCATCATCACCGGCGAGCACGTTGAAAATGGGATCAAACTGGGGAAAATTCAAGGTGATCTATCCTCAAATGAAGGAGGAAAGAAACCGTATGGTAACAAAAGGCGGGAAGGAGAGACGAGCGCCGTGTCCAACGCTCGAAGGAAGGGTAAAGGCCCTCGCCAGCAGGTGGCTAGCATAACCATCCCTGCAGTCCAACAACCCCAGCCATAGCAGCAGCCGAATCAGCAAGGGTACAGAAAGTATCAGAACAGGGCACGTCTATCAAGTCGTCACCTTGAAACACCGTCCATGTCTTATGCTCAGCTGTTACAGACTCTGATTCAATTACAGCTAATCCAGAAGAGAACCCTGGCTCCCTTGACAGGGGCACCTCCTCCAGGTTATGATGCGAATGCAACTTGTGAGTTTCACTCTGGGGCACCGGGCCACGCGATAGAAAACTGCAAAGCCTTCAAGCACAAGGTGCAGGATATGGTGGATGCTAAGATCATCAATTTCTCAAATAATGTGCCAAATATCACGAAGAACCCTATGCCGAATCATAGGGGAGGTGGGGTGAATGCCATTATTGAAGACGAGAATTTGGATGTGTTGACTGACGTCAGGGATCTAAAGACACCACTTAGCTTCGTTAAAGCCAAGCTGATGAAGAGAGGTTTCTTTCCGGGCTATGGAGAACTGTGTATGGGCTGTGCGACTCGTCCTGATGGATGTGAACAGTTGATAGAAGGGATTCAGAGTCTGATGACCGAAGGAATCTTGCAGTTTAGCCGAAGGGCCGAATGTGGATCTGGAGAGGTGATGCTGAAGCAAGATGATGAGGTTGCCACCATCACCATCCCTCGCCGGACGATCACTATTTCTGCACCCAGACTGTAACAGCCCAATTTCGGTTTAACTAATTAATTTAGTTATTGGAATTATTTTAATTATGGGATAGTGTGATAATATGTTAAGTCTACATATTATGCTATTTTATCATTTGTTGAGTTTTGGAAAATTTAGTGGGAAATATTTCGGACAGTCTCAATTAATGGTTAAGTGGATGGGTTATGGAAATTGATTGGAATAATAGGTGTATTGGAGGAAATAGAATGGAAAGAAATATAAGGAATAGAAATAGAAAGAAAAGATAAGAAAAGAAAGGGAGGAAAGAAAAGAGAAAGAAAGAAGGGAAGAGAAGGGAAAGAGGGAAGAAAGAAGAGAAAAACCTAGAGGCTGGAAGAATCGATCAAAGCTTGCAAATAATCAGGTAAGGGTGTGAAGTATCATCATCTTATTAATGTTTATGATTAGGTATGGATTGTGTTAGTTGTTGGAGTGTTTTCCTCATTTTTCCATTTAGGGCATAAATGAGTTAAATCGGTAGAACTGATGTTTATCGATTAGAATCACGTTTAGATACCGTAGATTAGTCAATATATGTTAGGCTAAGGCTACTGGGAACAAGTTGGGATTTATCGGGAGATTTCATCGGGTGTTTGGATTCTGAACAGTGGGAGAAAGTTCAGTTCGCAGACGCTCGCTAGGCGAGCAGGTCGCGAGTGTTCGCTAGCATCTCGCTAGGCGAGTACATAGCGAACGGTCCCAGACTTGGGACAGTGGTGTTTTGTTCTCCTTCGCCGGCAGCGAATGGGGTAGCGAATGACTCGCTGGGGGTTCGCTATAGCGAACAAGTTAGCGAACGAAGTCTGTAGCTTCTGTTCTTGCTCGCTAGCAGTTCGCTGGGCGAGAAGGTGGCGAACATTCGCTAGCAGCTCGCTAGGCGAGCGTGTAGCGAACGTAGCAGAATGAGTCTTCTTTGCTGTTTGGTGCAGTTGTGACTTAGGGTTCCGATTGCGATCGACCCTTCCTTGATTTAGAAGATGGTGTGATGGCTCGTGATGTATTTTGGGTAGCCGATAGGCGTGAATCTTAGGTTATGAATTGTAGTCGTTCGGGCAATTTCGTGCATCGTTTAATTCGATTAAAAATGCATAACGATTTGGCATGAATGTTGAGCGTGTCCTGTAGTATACACTGCGGTGTATGATGTTAGTATATATTTGATCCCGTGTAGGATCTGCAGAGCCTCGCTTGATGCGATGGTTATATTTGATCCCGTGTAGGATCTGCAGAACCTCGCTTGATGCGATGGTTATATTTGATCCCGTGTAGGATCTGCAGAACCTCGCTTGATGCGATGGTTATATTTGATCCCGTGTAGGATCTGCAGAACCTCGCTTGATGCGATGGTTATATTTGATCCCGTGTAGGATCTGCAGAACCTCGCTTGATGCGATGGTTATATTTGATCCCGTGTAGGATCTGCAGAGCCTCGCTTGATGCGATGGTTATATTTGATCCCGTTTAGGATCTGCAGAACCTCGCTTGATGCGATGGTTATATTTGATCCCGTGTAGGATCTGCAGAACCTCGCTTGATGCAATGGTTATATTTGATCCCGTGTAGGATCTGCAGAGCCTCGCTTGATGCGATGGTTATATTTGATCCCGTGTAGGATCTGCAGAGCCTAGGATCTGTAGAACCTCGCTTGATGCGATGGTTATATTTGATTCCTAGGAAAATCTGATGAGTTATAGTGTCACCGTATAAGTGCGAGAGGAGTGAATTCTAAGAGAATCTGACGGACGAATGAGTCGGTACCGTGGTTGTAACTGCATAGGGTCGAGGTGTCGGCCTCTATGAGTGCATTATCGTCTTCATATGACGAATTGAAAATAACGCATTAAGAATGTATTAGTGTATGCATATATATATATATATATATATATATATATATATATATATATATATATATATATATATATATATATATATATATATATATATATATATATATATATATATATATATATATATATATATATATATATATATATATATATATATATATATATATATATATATATATATATATATATATATATATATATATATATATATATATATATATATATATATATATATATATATATATATATATATATATATATATATATATATATATATATATATATATATATATATATATATATATATATATATATATATATATATATATATATATATATATATATATATATATATATATATATATTATATATATATATATATATATATATATATATATATATATATATATATATATATATATATATATATATATATATATATATATATATATATATATATATATATATATATATATATATATATATATATATATATATATATATATATATATATATATATATATATATATATATATATATATATATATATATATATATATATATATATATATATATATATATATATATATATATATATATTTATTGCGTCTGGTAAATATGAGAATGAGGTCGATGTATACGTAGAGAGATTTTACTCACTAGGGTAGAACGGCGATGCGTCGTTCCTAGTGAGGTAGTTACTGGGGTAGAATGGCCGAGACGTTGTTCCCGGTAGAGCATAAGCGACGTACCCATAGTCCGGAAAAAGGATTGAGGGTAGTGATGAGTCTAATATGAATCGCATGGTATGATCGCGATTGTCATATGTAAATATGCCTATGTGCAGGAATTGATGAGATGCGTTAACAAATAAATAAATGTGAAAGATATTAACCGATGAATAGACAGTTGAGTGTGAGCGATTATGTCTATGTGTATTTGATGCGGTGAGAATCTATGGTTATGCATTGTAGTGAATAAGTATGAGGTATAGGCATTTAGTACTTATACATTATATATATATATATATATATATATATATATATATATATATATATATATATATATATATATATATATATATATATATATATATATATATATATATCTTATGACTAGATTATTATGATATGTTTCTCACCCTTCTGTTGTTTTATAATGCCCTGCGAGGCATTGCAGATTAGGATCCGCTGGAGGTTTCCTTTGGAGTATAGTTCTTTTCCCTCGTGTCGGTCGCTCTGATATGTAACTTTGGGTAGATAGGCTTGTAGAATGTCTTTTGATGTTTTGTTTGTATGTGAATGAAGTTGTGAACAACTAGATGACATGTAATTACGTTTTGTCATGTCTTAAGTGAATATATATATATGTTTTAGTCTTCCGCTTTAAGAGAAAACATGAATATCTAATTTCGAAGAATCATGCGTTTATTTTTAGTTGAGATTTACCCCTTTTGAGTTAATTCTTTTTAAACCTTAATATTCATGTGGTCGTTTCGTGGGTATTGTGACGCACTTCTTTTATACCTTAATGTAAATATACTCTGATGAAAAATAAAATACTTATATTCGTGGCTATATGATTTGATATGTGATTATTTTGGGGTATAGAAAGGGGGGCGTTACAAAGTGGTATCAGAGCAGGTCGGTCCATCCGGCCAAGTGTCTAATGTTGGTTGTTCCCTTGTACGCGACATGTGTGTGAAGACACTGTCGGTACGTGTTTGTTGTTTCACCATTGTCTGCAGAAGTAAGAATGATCCAAGTGGGGGAGAACTTGTGGTTCTCCAGGGTGCTACAAGTGTAGAACACTAGCTCGGTGTATTGTTGAACATCGGGAGCTAATGTTATCCGTGTTGGAAGGGATGCTAGTGTTACGTCATTGTGAAGAGGTTCGAGGAGTTTTGAGAAGGACTGTCAACAATCTGTGTGTTAGTTTTGTCGAACCCGACCAAAACATATGTTGCGTTTCATAATGCCTTGGTGACACGCTGGGGAGATGTGTAAATGCACACCAACAAAGTTCTAAGTGTGTTTTAAGGCGAATAAGAGGTACAAGAAAAGTTATCTGAAGATTGACTTAGAGTTGGTTGCTATTGTGTGTTAATGCCGAAGGTTAAGAGCTTCGATTGTTCCGTAAAGGTTTGAGGCGAGTGATGACCTTGAAAACTTAAGGTGTTTTGCACGGTAATGCCGATAATGGGCTGAAGAAAATTTTTATGCAAGTTATAGCATGGAGGTTTGATCTTCTTTCCAATGTCAAGCCTGAGATATCAGTGCTATCGAGGGATGGTAAAGGGATCAAACTTCAAAAGCCAAGGAAGAGCTACGGGGATACCATAAGGACTATTTTGATCACTGTTTACTTCATGCATTTTGTGAAGAAGAATCCAGAAACATCAGCAAAATCTGTGTGGGATAGCTTGAGTAAGAATAAGGATTCTAGTTACTATGAAGTTAAACCTTCGCATAATGATTTGTTAAACCATATGGCTTTAAAGGGTGAAGCTGCCACAAAGGATGCTGTCATAGCAAAGTCCAAGCTTTTGCTCACAGTTCTGGAAGATAAGGATACAATGAGGAATGTGATTTCAGTTGAAAGATTCAGGGTTGAAATAAATAGATTGACCCTTTTCCTGTTGATGAGGATTAGTCATTCTAGGTTGGAACTGGTAGTAAGGAGTATCGCTGAGGTGATAAAGCTTGTATGATGTATCGTCGAAATATTGAGCCAGATGTGAATCTGAAACCTTGTATGGCAGGGGGTGTAGGACTCCTTGCATTGGTATGATTCAGGCGAGAGCATTGTACTTGGACCTGGGATTTGTGCATGAGACGACTGAAAAAGTCAAGAGGATCCAAGGAAATATCTGTTTTGCGAGTTACGATAGTAACTAGTGTTGGTCGAGCTTGAGGTCTCGGGAAACACCCACTGTGTTTTGTTAGACTGTCGAACCGCTGTCGCTTGTGGGAATTACAGGATATGTTCATGTGTCTAAACTAAGGAGGTACATGGATTCAGGAGAAAATGATTTGACTGTTAAGGTATTGTTGGTTCGGGTTGATGAACGAGAAGCAACTTCGATGTAAAAGGATTCCTTTGGAGAAGGTAATCTGGGGGATTAGGATGCGAGAGTCGCATCTAGAATTATTGGAATCAGGTGACATTTTCGAGGACAAAAAATCCTAAAGTGGGGGAGAGTTGTAACAGCCCAATTTCGGTTTAACTAATTAATTTAGTTATTGGAATTATTTTAATTATGGGATAGTGTGATAATATGTTAAGTCTACATATTATGCTATTTTATCATTTGTTGAGTTTTGGAAAATTTAGTGGGAAATATTTCGGACAGTCTCAATTAATGGTTAAGTGGATGGGTTATGGAAATTGATTGGAATAATAGGTGTATTGGAGGAAATAGAATGGAAAGAAATATAAGGAATAGAAATAGAAAGAAAAGATAAGAAAAGAAAGGGAAGAAAAGAAAAGAGAAAGAAAGAAGGGAAGAGAAGGGAAAGAGGGAAGAAAGAAGAGAAAAACCTAGAGGCTGGAAGAATCGATCAAAGCTTGCAAATAATCAGGTAAGGGTGTGAAGTATCATCATCTTATTAATGTTTATGATTAGGTATGGATTGTGTTAGTTGTTGGAGTGTTTTCCTCATTTTTCCATTTAGGGCATAAATGAGTTAAATCGGTAGAACTGATGTTTATCGGTTAGAATCACGTTTAGATACCGTAGATTAGTCAATATATGTTAGGCTAAGGCTACTGGGAACAAGTTGGGATTTATCGGGAGATTTCATCGGGTGTTTGGATTCTGAACAGTGGGAGAAAGTTCAGTTTGCAGACGCTCGCTAGCAGCTCGCTAGGCGAGCAGGTCGCGAGTGTTCGCTAGCATCTCGCTAGGCGAGTACGTAGTGAACGGTCCCAGACTTGGGACAGTGGTGTTTTGGTCTCCTTCGCCTGCAGCGAATGACTCGCTGGGGGTTCGTTGTAGCGAACGAGGTAGCGAACGAAGTCTGTAGCTTCTGTTCTTGCTCGCTAGCAGTTCGCTGGGCGAGAAGGTGGCGAACGTTTGCTAGCAGCTCGCTAGGCGAGCGTGTAGCGAACGTAGCAGAATGAGTCTTCTTTGCTGTTTGGTGCAGTTGTGACTTGGGGTTCCGATTGCGATCGACCCTTCCTTGATTTAGAAGATGGTGTGATGGCTCGTGATGTATTGTGGGTAGCCGATAGGCGTGAATCTTAGGTTATGAATTGTAGCCGTTTGGGCAATTTCGTGCATCGTTTAATTCGATTAAAAATGCATAACGATTTGGCATGAATGTTGAGCGTGTCCTGTAGTATACACTACGGTGTATGATGTTAGTATATATTTGATCCCGTGTAGGATCTGCAGAGCCTCGCTTGATGCGATGGTTATATTTGATCCCGTGTAGGATCTGCAGAACCTCGCTTGATGTGATGGTTATATTTGATCCCGTGTAGGATCTGCAGAACCTCGCTTGATGCGATGGTTATATTTGATCCCGTGTAGGATCTGCAGAACCTCGCTTGAAGCGATGGTTATATTTGATCCCGTGTAGGATCTGCAGAACCTCGCTTGATGCGATGGTTATATTTGATCCCGTGTAGGATCTGCAGAGCCTCGCTTGATGCGATGGTTATATTTGATCCCGTGTAGGATCTGCAGAACCTCGCTTGATGCGATGGTTAAATTTGATCCCGTGTAGGATCTGCAGAACCTCGCTTGATGCGATGGTTATATTGATCCCGTGTAGGATCTGCAGAACCTCGCTTGATGCGATGGTTATATTTGATCCCGTGTAGGATCTGCAGAACCTCGCTTGATGCGATGGTTATATTTGATCCCGTGTAGGATCTGCAGAACTTCGCTTGATGCGATGGTTATATTTGATCCCGTGTAAGATCTACAGAGCCTCGCTTGATGCGATGGTTATATTTGAACCCGTGTAGGATCTGCAGAACCTCGCTTGATGCGATGGTTATATTTGATTCCTAGGAGAATCTGATGAGTTATAGTGTCACCGTATAAGTGCGAGAGGAGTGAATTCTAAGAGAATCTGACGGACGAATGAGTCGGTACCGTGGTTGTAGCTGCATAGGGTCGAGGTGTCGGCCTCTATGAGTGCATTATCGTCTTCATATGACGAATTGAAAATAATGCATTGAGAATGTATTAGTGTATGTATATATATATATTTATTGCGTCTGGTAAATATGAGAATGAGGTAGATGTATATGTAGAGAGATTTTACTCACTAGGGTAGAACGGCGATGCGTCGTTCCTAGTGAGGTAGTTACCGGGGTAGAATGGCCGAGACGTTGTTCCCGGTAGAGCATAAGCGACGTACCCATAGTCCGGAAAAAGGATTAAGGGTAGTGATGAGTCTAATATGAATCGCATGGTATGATCGCGATTGTCATATGTAAACATGCCTATGTGCAGGAATTGATGAGATGCGTTAACAAATAAATAAATGTGAAAGATATTAACCCATGAATAGACGGTTGAGTGTGAGCGATTATGTCTATGTGTATTTGATGCGGTGAGAATCTATGGTTATGCATTGTAGTGAATAAGTATGAGGTATAGGCATTTAGTACTTATACATTATATATATATATATATATATATATATATATATATATATATATATATATATATATATATATATATATATATATATATATATATATATATATATATATATATATATATATATATATATATATATATATATATATATATATATATATATATATATATATATATATATATATATATATATATATATATATATATATATATATATATATATATATATATATATATATATATATATATATATATATATATATATATATATATATATATATATATATATATATATATATATCTTATGCCTTGATTATTATGATATGTTTCTCACCCTTCTGTTGTTTTATAATGCCCTGCGAGGCATTGCAGATTAGGATCCGCTGGAGGTTTCCTTTGGAGTATAGTTCTTTTCCCTCGTGTCGGTCGCTCTGATATGTAACTTTGGGTAGATAGGCTTGTAGAATGTCTTTTGATGTTTTGTTTGTATGTGAATGAAGTTGTGAACAACCAGATGACATGTAATTACATTTTGTTATGTCTTAAGTGAATATATATATGTTTTAGTCTTCCGCTTTAAGAGAAAACATGAATATGTAATTTCGAAGAATCATGCGTTTATTTTTAGTTGAGATTTACCCCTTTTGAGTTAATTCTTTTTAAACCTTAATATTCATGTGGTCGTTTCGTGGGTATTGTGACGCACTTCTTTTATACCTTAATGTAAATATACTCTGATGAAAAATAAAATACTTATATTCGTGGCTATATGATTTGATATGTGATTATTTTGGGGTATAGAAAGGGGGGCGTTACACAGACCGCCCACGATTACCATCACCAAGGCTGGGCCGATACCTTTAGAAAGCACCAATGTTGTCCCATGGCATTATGAGGCCGACGTCTATTGTAATGGACAGAAGTTGGAATTGGAGCCATCTGGGAAGTCTGTGGATAACCTAGTGGGAGTCGGCGGAATCACGCGCAGCGGAAGAGTATTTGCTCCACCTGAGATTGTGGCGGACAAAGCGGACAAAGCTGAAATAACCGATAAAGGAAAGAGTAAAGTCGTTGAGGAAACCCCTCGTGAGGTAGAGAAGGACTTACTTGTAAAGGACGCTGAAGAGTTCATGAGGTTGATCAAGAACAGTGATTACAAGATCGTGGATCACCTCCATCAAACACCCTCGAAAATTTCCATCCTGAATTTGTTGCTGTGTTCGGAGTCACATCGCAACGCGCTGTTAAAGGTTTTGAATGCCGCGTATGTACCGCAGGAAATATCGGTCAACCAGTTGGAAGGGGTCGTAGCCCACGTGAATGCTGGAAACGGGTTAGGGTTCACTGACCTGGAGCTAACGCCGAAGGGAAGAAACCACAACAGTGCCCTGCACATCTCGATAGAGTGTAGGGGAACGATTATGTCTCATGTGTTGGTGGACACTCGGTCATCGCTTAATGTTCTTCTGAAGAAGGCATTGATGAAGTTAGATACTCGAGGATTGATTTGCACACCCAGTGATCTGGTGGTGAAGGCTTTCGATGGAACCAAGCGTCATGTCTTCGGAGAGGTAACGCTACCAATCCAAGTTGGGCCGGAAACTTTCGACGCAGTGTTTTACATCATGGACATCATGCCTACCTACAGTTGTCTCTTAGGCCGGCCATGGATCCATTTTGCTGGCGCCGTGACCTCCACGTTGCACCAGAAACTCAAGTATGCTGTCGGAGGCAGCATCGTGACTGTTTGTGGCGAGGAAGACATAATGGTGATCCATTTGTCGTCCTTCAAGTATGTTGAGATGGATGGGGAAATCCACGAAACCCTATGTCAGGCGTTCGAAACCGTTAAAGTCAAGAACGTGGCTCCTGTAATGACTAAAAAACCAGAGATGACTATCTCTTCCTTCAAGGAAGCCCGGGCCGTTGTTCAAGCCGGATCTACCCCAGGCTGGGGGCAGATTCTAGAAATACCTAACAAACAGGACAAGTTTGGGTTAGGATACTCTCTGGCGGCTGAAGCCTCCTCTTCTCGCAGTGCGTCGCGAGGTAAAGCGCCGATCCAGTTTACCAGTGGCGGGGTGATATTTGAAAGTGTCAACACAGTGTATGAAGACGACGAAGACAGCGATTACGACCTAGACTCTTGGATCCAACCAAGCAAGCCAGGCGAGAGCCTCAACAACTGGTCCATCAGGGATACCATCCAAGTGACAGGCAAAGAGTAATGATTTACTTTCTCCAATTATTGTACAACCCTATGTCCTACCCGGGGCATATTGGTTTTATTGTCAGGGCCTTGTTTGAATATGTACATGCGTTTTACCAATAAATCAAAAGGCGTTTTTCTTCGCATTCAAATGTTGTGATCTCTATTATTCCTGTTTTATATTTGTTTTGAAAAACAATAAAATGGCAATGGGGTTTGTGCTAACCTGCATATCCTTGTCTTAAGCTTAACCCTTGTTATTGCAGGATCCACATCATAGATGACATCGACTCTGGACCTTTTACGACTCACTTCGACTTCGATTGCCCGATCTATCAAGCCGAAGAAGAGATTGATGAAGATGAAGACCTTCCCGAATAGTTGGCCCGCTTGTTGAAACAAGAAGAGAAAGTTATTCTGCCTCACGAGGAAGAGATTGAGATTGTGAATCTGGGTTTTGAAGAACTTGTCAGGAACGTCAGGATAGATGCCGCATTGCAGAGTGATGTCAAGCAGAGATTGGTCGAGATGCTGAGAGAGTATAGTGATATCTTTGCTTGGTCATACAAAGATATGCCCGGACTTGATACTGACATCATGGTCCATCACTTGCCGCTGCGAGAAGATTGTCCTCCCGTTAAGCAGAAGCTTAGGAAGACACTGCCAGATATGGCCGTTAAGATCAAAGAAGAGGTGCAAAAGCAGCTTGATACTGGCTGCTTAGCGGTCACTACTTACCCTCCGTGGGTCGCCAACATAGTGCCTGTACCGAAGAAGCACGGTAAGGTGCGAATGTGCGTCGATTATCGGGACTTGAATAGGTCGAGCCCTAAAGATGATTTCCCGCTCCCCCATACTGATGTGTTGGTCGACAATACAGCTCAGTTCTCCGTATTTTTGTTCATGGATGGCTTCTCCGGTTATAATCAGATCAGGATGGCGCCGGAAGACATGGAGAAAACTACGTTTATTACACCTTGGGGAACGTTTCGCTACAAGGTAATGCCTTTCGGTCTGAAGAACGCAGGGGCCACTACCAAAGAGCAATGGTCACTTTGTTTCATGACATGATTCATCATGAGATTGAAGTCTATGTTGATGACATGATTTCGAAGTCCCAAACGGAGGAGGGACATCTGGTCAATTTGCTGAAGCTTTTTGAGAGGCTTAGGAAATTCAGGTTGAGGTTGAATCCTAACAAGTGTACTTTCGGAGTACGGTCCGGAAAACTACTGGGGTTTATCGTGAGCGAAAGAGGCATCGAGGTCGATCCTACGAAGATAAAAGCAATACAAGAAATGCCAGCGCCAAGAATCGAAAAAGAAGTTCGTGGTTTCCTGGGCAGAATAAACTACATTGCGAGGTTTTTCTCTCAGCTCACGGCCACGTGTGAACCGATGTTCAAACTGCTAAAGAAAGATCAGGCGATTATCTGGAACGAGGATTGCCAGAAGGCATTTGATAAGATAAAACAGTATCTACAGGAACCTCCAGTCTTTATACCCCCAGTGGCCGGAAGACCCTTAATCATGTACTTGACAGTTCTTGAGAATAGTATGGGGTGTGTTCTCGGTCAGCACGACGAGACTGGCAGAAAGGAGCATGCCATTTACTATTTGAGTAAAAAGTTCACAAACTGTGAATCTCGTTACTCGATGCTAGAGAAGACGTGTTGTGCACTAGCCTGGGCTGCCAAACGTTTACGACAGTACATGCTCAATCACACCACCATGCTAATTTCGAATATGGATCCGATCAAGTACGTCTTCGAGAAACAAGCGCTTTCGGGCAGGATTGCTAGATGGCAAATGGTGTTGACGGAATATGACATTCAGTACGTTTCCCAAAAGGCCATCAAGGGAAGCGTATTGTCTGAGTACCTTTCCGAACAGCCGATCGAGGATTATCAGCCGATGAAATTTGAATTCCCTGATGATGATATCATGTTTATCAAAGCAAAGGATTGCGATGAACCGTTGCCCGACGAGGGTCCAGATAGGAAATCCCAATGGAAATTGATATTTGACGGGGCGGTTAATTCTTATGGAAGTGGCATTGGGGTAATCATCACGACTCCCCATGGATCCCACATCCCGTTCACCGCTAGACTGACGTTTCCGGTCACCAATAACGAAGTGGAGTACGAAGCATGCATCATGGGTCTAGAAGAGGCAATTGGTTTGAGAATCAAGAACCTAGATGTATATGGTGACTCGGCACTTGTGATTAACCAGATTAAAGGGGAGTGGGAGACTCGTCAATCGAATTTGGTGCCATACATGAACTATGCCAGAAGGCTGCTTCCGTTCTTTGATCGAGTGGAACTCCATCATGTGCCCAGGGCTGAAAATCAGATGCTGATGCCTTAGCCACATTGGCTTCGATGTATAAAGTCAATTTTTGGAATGAAGCCCCAAGGATTGTCATTTCTCGTCTTGATAGACCTGCATTCGTCTTTGCGATCGAGGAAGCCTCCGACGGAAAGTCATGGTTCTATGATATCCAGACCTTCCTTATGAATAAGGAGTATCTTGCGGGAGCATCAACCCAGGATAAGAAGACTCTGAGGAGGCTGTCTGGAAATTTCTATCTCAATCCTGATGGAGTTATATATAAAAGAAACCATGATCTTGTGCTACTCAGATGTGTAGATGAGAAAGAAGCGAGTATGCTCATGGAAGAAGTCCACGAAGGCACATTTGGTACGCATGCCGGCGGGCATGCTATGACGAGAAAGATCCTGAGAGCAGGATATTACTGGCTGACGATGGAGTCGGATTGCTTCAAATTCGCGAAGAGATGTCATAAATGCCAGATTTATGCTGATAAGATTCATGTGCCGCCATGCCCGTTAAATGTCATGTCCTCCCCATGGCCGTTCTCCATGTGGGGCATCGACATGATAGGCAAGATCGAGCCCACTGCATCTAACGGTCATCGCTTTATTCTAGTAGCCATTGATTACTTCACCAAGTGGGTGGAGGCAGCCTCATACGCTAATATGACCAAGCAGGTGGTGGCTAAATTCATCAAGAGGGACATCATCTGTCGATACAGAATTCTCGAGCGGATCATTACTAATAATGGTTCGAATCTGAATAACAAGATGATGAAAGAGCTGTGCCAGAGTTTCACGATTAAACACAATAACTCATCTCCTTACCGGCCGAAGATGAATGGCACTGTTGAAGCGGCCAATAAAAACATTAAGAAGATTGTACAGAAGATGGTTGTGATCTATAAGGATTGACACGAGATGCTGCCATTTGCACTGCACGGTTATCGTACAACGGTACGTACATTAACCAGGGCAACTCCTTTCTCACTGGTGTACGGTATGGAAGTTGTCCTACCGTTAGAAGTTGAGATCCCTTCTTTACGAGTTTTGGTTGACGTGAAACTCGATGAGGCAGAATGGATTAAGAACCGACTAAACCAACTCAGCCTGATGGACGAGAAGAGATTGGCATCGATTGCATATGGTCGTCTGTACCAAAGCCGAATGAAGAAAGCCTTTGATAAGAAGGTGCGTCCTAGAAGCTTTCAGACGGGTGACCTCGTCCTGAAGAAGATTCTTCCTCCACATTCCGATCACTGGGGAAAGTGGACCCCCAATTACGAAGGTTCGTACGTCGTCAGCAAGGTCTTCTCGGGAGGAGCCTTGTTGTTATCCATGATGGATGGCGAAGATTTTGCATCCCCGGTGAACGCGGACGCAGTTAAAAAATACATTGCATAAAAAATGACCCGCTGGAAAGAAAAAGAATATCCAGGCAAAAATGGGGCATCCCAACGAACCATAAAAAAGGAAAAAAGGTTCGGGAAAAAATTAGGGATATAAAAGAAAAGAATGTACACCCGCAAAGTCGAAAACCTAGAAGGGCGACTTTGGCAAAAAAGGGTATCCCGGTGAATCGAAAACCCGAAAGGGCGATTCAGGCAAAAGTTAGGGATTTGAAAAAGCAAATGACTGTGTTCCGCGTGTGGACTTTCATTGTTTAGTGGTTTGGAAGACCTGAGGGCCGTTTATCTGAATCAATCTCTTCTGAAGCTGAAGCGTCGGAGAAGTATCGAAGTCGAGTGGGTCATAGAAGGATCAACTCATGGTGCTCGTCTACGCCTCATTGCCGATATTTGTGTATATACTGATGTATATTTATGTTTCGCGCAGCTTCCTCATTCCAGGAGCTTGCATCTGTTGTAAAACATTTTTTCCCATTCATGGGTTCGTTATCAATAAAATGTATACTATTCAACAATTCTGTTTGCTTGTTTAGCATTTACTTGTTTTTTTTGCGAAAAAGAACGCCGATGTTTTTGATAAAATGCGCATACATAAACGTACTGGCCTAGGCCAATGATTGTTGAAACAATGAATTACTTGAACATTGTCACAAGATGATAACCTTGATAGGTACCTTTGAGAAGGGTATCTTGTCTGTTTGTTTGTGTTGTTAAAGGTAGGGCATATTCCAGGCAGTACGCTGTATGTTTCCCAAGCAGGATGATTCCTTCTCCTCCAGCAAAGTTCAGCATCCTCTCCCCAAGGAGTCCTAACATGAGGTCGTAAGCATTGATGCGTCTCCCCAACCAGAGAAGATTCTCTCCCCAATCAGACGTATCCTGAAGGATCGTCATCTCCCCAGCTGAGTCATATACTGAAGTGTTCAGCCCTCGATAGCGCAGACTGAAGTCGCCGGCAGAATTGAAATTCCCCCCAGAGTTGTACTCTCCCCAGCAGGTAGGAGTGATTCCATCGTCTGGTTGCCCTCCTCAGCCGAGTTTGTAGTTCCCCAAGAGAGTCGAGTCCTTGGAAAGCGCTCAGGCCATGATTGGTTTTCCCCAGTAGAGTGTTAAATAGCTGATGCTGTAATCTGCGAAGGCCGTGCAGTTTATTTCTGCGATGGACATCGTTTTCCTCAGTAGTTTGTGGTTTGAATACCCGGTTGAGCGGGTCCAAGTTCTCGGAGAGCTTTGTTCCCCTACAGCAGTCGACTGAAGATCATTTCCCCAGGCGGAGTCCAATTGAGATTGGTGTGACTTCTTCTCCTCGGCAGGATGATTCCTCCTCTCCACCAGAGTGTTTCCTTCTCCTTGACAGGAGGATTTTCCCTTCAGCATTTATTCTGCTGATGGGGTCATAGCGTTTTACATGATTGCATAGCATCTACCCTAAATGCGTAGCATTTCCACCGTGTGGAGCATTGCGCCATTGTCAAACATATGCATATGAAGCATGAGCTGGGTCGTTACCGTTCTTGTTTTGCAGGTGTTCCCCGACAGGGTGTTTGCTCAGGATGATTCCTGAAATCTCAGAAGAGTTGTTTGGCCCAAGATGATTCTTGAATTCCCCAGCAAAGTCGTTTGCCCAAGATGATTCTTGAATTCCCCAGCAAAGTCGTTTGCCCAAGATGATTCTTGAATTCTCCAGCGAAGTGGTTTGCTTAAGATGATTCTTAAAATCCCTGGTGAGGTCACTAGAGGGGGCTGCTCAAGTTGGTGCTTAGAGTCCCCGACAGAGTGTTTGCTCAGGACGATTCCTGAAATCTCCAGCAGAGTTATTGGTTCAGGATGATTCTTGAAGTTCCCGATGGGTTTATTTGTCCAAGATGATTCTTGAAGTCCTCAGTAGAGTTGATTCATCCAGAATGATTTCTGAAGCCCAAAAGCAGAGTTACTTGATAGTTCTCCAGAATTCCCAGCGGAGATGTGTCATCCCCAGCAGGTTTGAACAGAGTAGTTGAGATTTCCCTTGAAGACTTGATGATTGAAGTCCGGCAGCGGTGCCAAAACCCCTGACCTACTGATGAAGTCTAACCACGAGGTCAAAGCAGTTCTCTCAGTTGATGCGGAGTGCCAGACGGTAAAAGATTGTATATCCTTATTTGGTTCAGGATTGACCGAAGATTCTATTCCAGGCTTACTGATGAAGTCCGACTGACGCCCGAAAATTCCATTGAATTCCTGAAGGCATGATTAAATTGATTGTTAAAAAGTTCCTAATGACCTGATGAGTCCCGAGGAATTCTTCTGCAGCAGTGCCGCAGAATGCCTGACGGTAATATCAGCTATGTATCGCCGATTGCCGAATGACTCGCGACCCCTTAATGACTTGAGGATGAAGATCTACAGCAAAATCAGATGATCATCCTGACGGAGATTTGAGATTAGACATTTCACCGGTTACCGTGTGACCAATTCTCCAGCTAGTTGCCGTGCAACTATTATTGCAGTTTCCGAAGATTTGTCCCCATCAGAGTACCGTGTACTTGTGTAGTTGGAAAATTTCCAGGTTTGTTGGTATTCAACCGTCTTTTACCTTGATTGGTTGAGAGTCGTTCGCTTCTCACCCAGTCAGGTCCAAGCCGCTTGAATAGGGGCAGCTGTTCCACCCCAAAATTTTCCCAATACTTCTTTACCTAGCTTATGTTTCATTTCATTCACATTAGCATTATCATTTTCATTTCATTGACATGTGTGCAGGAGATAAAGAGGTATGGTTACCAATCAAGGGCTACACAAGAGTTTGAAGCTAGCTAAGAAGGTTATTCAGGTGCCCAAGGGTTGATATCCTTGTCCGAGAAGTTAGAAGATCCTCAGAGAGAGTGATTGAAACCAAGTATGTATGCCTCCTAACTTGAGAGTTGAGGAAAGTCATCAGATGATTCTAAGGCCATGAGGATGGACTTGAGGTCTTGAGAGAGCTCATGAGAAGTGTTGGAGATCACTTTGAGGCCTAGACAGGTCATTGTGCAAGATTAAGAAGCCTCAACCATGATTAGTGCAGCTAGGGTTTGACTAGGTCAACCCTAAGTCAACTGAGGATTTAAAGAAGGTTGAGACTTAACTCAAGAGCCATGTGATCATGGATTGATACATTGAGATGTTCTAAGAATTATTTCAAAGTTAACTCATCATGATTGAAGAGTTTGAGAAGTTTCAGGCTAGGGTTTCTAAGACATAACAGTGTAAAATCCCCTAGTTTGACCCCCTGACTTCAAGACTATTTAAATCAAGATATGATTGTCATCTCATCTTTCCACCAACATGACTGTTGTAGAGCATGATCTTAGCTTTAATTTGAGTACTAGAAGTCCTTGATAGGATTTGTAGAACTCAAATTATGGTTTGGACAAGTTACAAGTCATCTGAGGAATGTGAATTTGGAGCTTGAAAGTTACCCAACTTGCATGAAACTTTTGCCCTAGAAGGATGATTCCTATGAACTTTTGGTCAATATGAATGTTGTTCCTTATTCTCTTAGATTTCTAGAGAGTACTAGAAGTCCTTGATAGGATTTGTAGAACCCAACTTATGGCTTTGACAAGTCAAGGGTATTTTGGACATTTGGTGATTATAGGTCATTTGTGATCATAGGCCATTTTCACCAACTTAGAGGCTTCAAATGAAATTTTGTTAAACTAGAACGTTTCTCAAAATGGGGTTTTAACCTTGACCATGCATCAAGGAGGCATTGAAATGGCTCAAGGAGAGACTTCGTTCAAGAAATTTTGAAAAAGAAAGAATTAAAAGGATTTAATGGCAAAAAATTCAAAAAATTCATTTTGTGACCAAATGAAACAAAATTATAGGTCAAATTGATTGGAAAAATGATTTTAGAAACAATGGCAATGTTAGAATTTTGATTTGAGGTCATTTGCATAACATTCCATTTCATTTCTTCATGATGAAGCAACATATCCAATTCATACCTTTGGCTTGCAAACAAGGAAGATAACTTATCAAACTCACTCAAAATCTCATGAGAATTGGATTACAAGCATAGCCATGCCCAAAGGAAGTCAAGATGGTGATTGCCATGGATGAGATTTTAAAGAGATTTTGAAAATCCAAAATCTCATTTGGATGAATCCAGAAGTTTCTAGACAATCCCAATCATTTCTATATAAGTTATTGAGTGAACTCAGCCATTTTTTTTGGAAGGAATTGAAGCTGATTGCAGAAAGAGCCATTGAAATTTTGAAGGTGCAAGTTGAAATCGGGTTTTCAATTCAAGGGAGAATCAAGCCAAATTAGGGTGTGCAAAGGCTTTGGGAGTGAATTTGGAGTATGTCTGCATCATCTTGGCAGTTGAAGTGATCGAAAACCATCTCTGTTACCTCTCTGAAACCAGGTTTGTACGTTTCACCCTTATGCATGATTTATGAGGAGATACTTAGAAATTCATATGTGGTTAGGATCCTTGCAACATGTAGTTGGATTTAAGATCAGAAATTGGTGAATTAGAGACAAAATAGGTGTGTGATCATTTTCTGTTGAGGTTGATATCTCAAGATTCTTGAAGGAATAATCACGATGGGATAGTGGAAATTGATCAGTGAAGAGTGAGGATTAACTTGAGACCTTTAATTTGAAGAATGGTGAAAATCAAGATTTGGATGAATTCTGAAAATGCTATCGGGTTTGAAAATCTAGAGGGAATTAGATGATTTGGAGTTGATATTCGTAATCAGCATCAAATTTGAAGGGAAATGATGATTTGTTTTGTGAGTTTTGATGACCTGAGAAGAGTGCTTCACCGGAGAAGACGGTGGCGCTGCAACTCAGGCCACCGTCTGGTTTCCCCCCACGCCTGAGTGTTTGAATGAAGAAGATGAGTGGTGACCATCAGGTCATGGTTGGACCATTGACTTGCCCAACGTTTCCACGGCCACAATTTGATTTCAATTCTGAAGAGAAGTTCCTAAATGAAACGCACCGTTTCATTAATTGATTTGTTCTGGGCTTAATGACTGGGTTGATATCCACACACCCCCTGGGCCTAATTCTTGAAATAAACTGCCTTGGATTGCTATTTGACACGCTTGCTTATTAATTTCATTTATTTTCTTTTAATTTTCTTCATTTCATGTGACTTAGAGATTAATTCATAAAAAATAGGAAATTAACTCAATTAATTCCAAACTTTTTTCCCCTGATTCATGATTGAATCTAGAATTTTGTAGATTAAAAATATTAGTAATTCATGCATTTTTTATTTTATTTGCATTTTTTGAATATTAATTGATATTAAAATGGCCATGGTTGATACCTTGTTTTGATGAATTTTGTTTGAGCATTTGGTGATGATTCTTGCCTTGATTTTTTGTGTGTAGCTAGAATAGATATGCATGTTCACCTTATATTTTTCTCACATTTTGGTGAAGAAGTTTAGGGCTAGTTTTAAGTTGAAACTTTAGGTGCCCTAGTTTTAGGGTTTATCCTTAGTACCTTGTGATCTAGGTTTTATTTCTAGGACTTGGTGGATGATTCAACCTCTGGATTTTGTATGGTAGATTCATGATTGAATTAGGGTCCCATAGTTATTTTTGTAGGATTTTACAATTGGTTTTAGTATTTTAGTTGGGACTAACTTTAGTACTAGGTTTTAGGTGATCCTAACTTGCTAATTCAATTAGATTGATTTCTTTAGTTCCCTTAGATTATGGTTTTTCTTTGCTTGCTCTTGGATGATGTTGAAGACAAGCTTGGGCTACTATGGAGTGCTTGAAGAAGCTTGGATGTGAAGACCTTCCTTCCTTTTGGTGTAGTTTTGTTTAGGTGTTAAGATTAGGGTTTGCAGGCAGAGCTTCTAGATAGATTCTCATCTTTCATAAACATGGAAGGTGTTGATCACTTCCATTCCTCCCTATGATATAAGGTCCCCTTGTGAAGGCCTCATCCCTCCTTTGGTAGGATGTGTGGCTCTTCACAAGTTGGTAGAACCTTTGAGGGTTCCTTTCTTTGATGATGGAGTGCTTAGTGGTGACCTTTGGTCTTCACTCTGCTGTCTATTATCCAAACCCTGCTCTTGTCAGATGAATCTTTCTCCCTTGTTAGAGGATGGAATTCCTTGTTAGAAGATTGAAGATGCTAGAAGTTGCACTTCCCATTATGTGAAGATTGTCATTGAAGCTGAAGCTTGAAGACTAGTAAGAACAAGTTGACACTTGTGAAGGGAATCCAGTTGGGATCAGATGAAGAAGCTGAAGCTTGAAGTTGGAGAGCAAGTTGATACTTGTGTGTTTAATGCA
This sequence comes from Lathyrus sativus, assembly GCA_963859935.3. Lineage (NCBI taxonomy): Eukaryota > Viridiplantae > Streptophyta > Magnoliopsida > Fabales > Fabaceae > Lathyrus > Lathyrus sativus. Next base: position 167,186,877 of record OZ012739.1, on the reverse strand, counting down.
TTGAGTTCCTGAAGGAACAAGTTGATACTTGCAATTGGGATTGAAGCCTGAAGGTGGAGTCTACTTTGGAGCCGAGGCTTGAAGAAGAAAGAATAAGTTGATACTTATGTTTTATGTATTGGAAGCTTAAAGAAGCAAGTTGATATTTGCTATTGAAGAGAATAGCCTGGAAGAACAGTTGAAGACTGAGGACTAAACTGCTGTCAGAGGACTGCTTTGCTGTGAAGCTGTGGAATTTGTTGATCTATTTTCTTTCCTGCCTGTTTGCTTGCTGTGCAACTGTATTGATGTGACTTGTTTGATTTGCTTGATGCATTAGAATAAGTTCATGTTTATATTGATTTAAGCTAGGGGCATGATTGCACTAGAGGTTGAGTTGCTCCCTCTGCTTGTATTTTTACTGTGTGGCTTTGCTTGCTGGTATTTGGTAGCGCCCTGCTCCCTTGCCTATGTGGTTTGTGATTTGCTTGATGACATTTTATTTCACTTCTTCTGTATGATTGCAGTTATTATATCTTGCTTGATAGCATGTTATTTCCTCTGTATGATTACAGTTATTCATATCTGGCTTGAGGTCCAGATGAGCTTGTGGAGGCTGCTGCCCCACACACCTTTCCTCCCTCACTTGCATTGCATGCATTTTACATTTGTTTACTGTTTACTGTTTAAGCTGATGCTTTATCTGTTTCTGTTTATCATTGACATGATCCCCTAGGAATCTCACTTCCTTTGATAAGGAAGTGATGATTAGAACTTTAGGTTGAAACCTATGCATGATAACTTCTAGGAGATCCTTGTTTCAAACTTCAAGCATAGGATGAATCCTTGGCATGACAACATTAGGACTTGATAGTCTCCCCTTAGTTGAGTCTGTTCTCTCTTCCCATCTCAAAACAAATTAAACTACAGTAATAAAGGTTAACTGATGTCGTACGTTACGAGCCTTAAGCTATCTGAGAAAGGGTTGTCGGAGAGTTTCTTTTCGATAGCTTGGATGTTTAGTATGGCACCCTTTGGGTGACATGCGACGCATTCACTCTCAGGTCATAGTCTCTAGTGCGATATTGGTTGCAAATGTCCCTAAAAAACAGTTCTTCCGTAAAAGACAGAAAACAAACTTCAAACCTTTTTGCCCCGTGGGCCCATAATTCAAAGGAAGCTTTTCTGAAGAAAAGAGTGTCGTTAACCCCCAGTTCTACCGCAAACGGTAACGCCTAAGTCTCCAAGGGTCGAGCTGCGTACACCAAACTGCTGGAACTGTTTGTTAACCCTACTCGAAAAAACAGATGAATCAGAATTCCTGTAATCCGTATTATCCCGAACTACGTAAGCTCTGATCTCTCATACCTATTGAGAGTACGTAGGCACAATACTGACGTATTGGCGAGCCACCTTCCCTGTAACCCGTAGTCAGTCAAACTACGTTGACTCTGATTTCTCATTCTCTGATGAGAATACGTAGGCATAAAGTGCGATGCTTTGCCGAGTCATTTTCTTTTCTTTTTTAAGCCAGCCTTGATAGGTAGATAGTTAAACCAACCCGTCATATAAACACAACAAGCGTGGATCCCATTGAGTACGATGGACGTGAGGGGTGCTAATACCTTCCCCTTGCGTAACCGACTCCCGAACCCAGACAATGGTTGCGATGACCTTTGTCTTATACCTTTTCGTCAGGTTTTTCCGATCGTTTCCTTTCCCGTTCTGAGGGATAAATAACGAAAGGTGGCGACTCTTCTGTTTTGCCGGCACCTTATTTTCGCGGTAGCGACAGAGGGTAAGTGGTGACCGCTAAGAAGCCAGCATCAAGCTGTTTCTGCACTTCTTCTTCGATCTTAACGGCCATATCTGGTCGCGTCCTTTTAAGCGTCTGCTTAACGGGAGGACAATCTTCTCGCAGCGGCAAATGATGGACCACGATGTCAGTGTCAAGTCCGGGCATGTCTTCGTATGACCAAGCAAAGATGTCACTATACTCTCTCAGCATCTCGACTAATCTCTGCTTGACATCTCTCTACAATGCAGCCCCTATCCTGACGTTCCTGACTAGTTCTTCAGAATCCAAATTCACAATCTCAATCTCTTCCTCGTGAGGCAGAATAACTTTCTCTTCTTGTTTCAACAAGCGGGCCAACTCTTCGGGAAGGTCTTCGTCTTCGTCAATCTCTTCTTCAGCTTGATAGATCGGGCAATCGAAGTCGAAGTGAGTCGTAGAAGGTCCAGAGTCGATGTCATCTGCTATGTGGATCCTGCAATAACAAGGGTTAAGCTTAAAACAAGGATATGCAGGTTAGCACAAACCCTATTGCCATTTTATTGTTTTTCAAAACAAATATAAAACAAGAATAATAGAGATCACAACATTTGAATGCGAAGAAAAACGCCTTTTGATTTATTGGTAAAATGCATGTACATAATCAAACAAGGCCCTGACAATAAAACCACTATGCCCCAGGTAGGACATATGGTTGTACAATAATTGGAGAAAGTAAATCATTACTCTTTGCCTGTCACTTGGATGGTATCCCGGATGGACCAGTTGGTGAGGCTCTGGCCTGGTTTGCTTGGCTGGATCCAAGAGTCCAGGTCGTAGTCGCTGTCTTCGCCGTCTTCAGACACTGCGTTGATACTTTCAAATATCACCCCGCCACTGGTAAACTGGATCGGCCCTTTACCTCGCGACGCCCCGTGAGAAGAGGAGGCTTCAGCCGCAGGAGAGTATCCTAACCCAAACTTGTCCTGTTTGTTACGTATTTCCAGAATCTGCCCCCAGCCTAGGGTGGATCCGGCTTGAACAACAGCCCGGGCTTCCTTGAAGGAAGAGAGAGTCATCTCTGGTTTCTCAGTCATTACTGGAGCCACGTCCTTGACCTTAACAGCTTCGAATGCCTGACATAGGGTTTCGTGGATTTCCCCATCCATCTCAACATATTTGAAGAATGACAAATGACTTACCATTATATCTTCCTCGCCACATACAGTTACAATGCTGCCTCCGACAACATACTTGAGCTTCTGGTGCAACGTGGAGGTCACGGCACCAGCAGAATGGTTCCATGGCCGGCCTAAGAGACAGCTGTAGGTAGGCATGATGTCCATGATGTAGAAGACTGCGTCGAAAGTTTCCGGCCCAACTTGGATCGGCAGAGCTACCTCTCCAAAGACATGACGGTTGGTTCCATCGAACGCCTTCACAACCAGTTCACTGGGTGTGCAGATCAATCCTCGAGTGTCTAACTTCATCAATTCTTTCTTCGGAAGAACATTGAGCGATGAACCAGTGTCTACCAACACATGTGACATAATCGTTCCCCTACACTCTATCGAGATGTGCAGGGCACTGTTGTGGTTTCTTCCCTTCGGTGTCAGCTCCAGGTCAGTGAACCCTAACCCGTTTCCAGCGTTCACGTGGGCTACTACCCCTTCCAACTGGTTGACCGAGATCTCCTACGGTACATACGTGGCATTCAAAACCTTTAACAGCGCATTGCAATGTGACTCCGAACACAGCAACAAATTCAGGATGGAAATTTTCGAGGGTGTTTGATGAAGATGGTCAATGATCTTGTAATCACTCTTCTTGATCAACCTCATGAACTCTTCAGCATCCTTTACAAGTAAGTCCTTCTCTACCCCACGAGGGGTTTCCTCAACGACTTTACTCTTTCCCTTATCAGTTTCCTCGGCTTTGTCTTCTTTGTCCGCCACAACCTCAGGTGGAGCAAATACTCTTCTACTTCGTGTGATTCCGTCGATTCCCACTAGGTTATCCACAGACCGCCCAGATGGTTCTAGTTCCAACTTCTGTCCGTTACAGTAGACGTCTGCCCCATAGTGCCATGGGACAGCATTGGTGCTTTCAAAAGGTATCAGCCCGGCCTTCGTGATGGTAATTGTGGGCGGTCTGGGTGCAGAAATGGTGATCGTCTGGCGAGGGATGGTGATGGTGGCAACCTCATCATCCTGCTTCAGCATTACCTCCCCATATCCACATTCGGCCCTTCGGCTAAACTGCAAGATTCCTTCGGTCATCAGACTCTGAATCCCCTCTATCAACTGTTCACATCCATCAGGACAGGTCGCATAGCCCATACACAATTCTCCACAGCCTGGAAAGAAACCTTTCTTCATCAGCTTGGCTTTAACGAAGCTAAGCGGTGTCTTCAAATCCTTGACATCAGTCAACACATCCAAATCCTCATCTTCAATAATGGCATTCACCTCACCTCCCCTATGGTTCGGCATAGGGTTCTTTGTGACATTCGACACATTATATGAGAAATTGATGATCTTAGCATCCACCATATATTGCACCTTGTGCTTGAAGGCTTTGCAGTTTTCTTTCGTGTGTCCGGGTGCCCCTAAGTGAAAATCACATGTAGCATTCGCATCATAACCCTGCGGAGGTGCCCCTGTCAAGGGAGCCAGGGTTCTTTTCTGGACTAGCTGTAACTGAAGCAAAGTTTGTAATAGCTGAGCATAAGACATGGGCGGTGTCTCGAGGTGACGACTTGACAGAGGTGCCCTGTTCTGATGTTTTCTGTACCCTTGCTGATTTGGCTGCTGCTGCTGCTGTGGCTGGGGTTGTTGGACAGCAGGGATGGTAATGCTAGCCACCTGCTGGCGCTGGCCCTTACATTTCCTTCGAGCGTTAGACACGGCGCTCGTTTCTCCTTCACGCCTTTTGTTACCATACGGTTTCTTTCCTCCTCTAGCCGAGGATAGATCAACACCCTGAATTTTTCCCAACTTGATCCCATTTTCAACGTGCTCGCCAGTAATGATGAGATCTGAGAAACTCCCTGACATACCGCTGACCAATTTCTCGTAATAAACCCCTATGAGGGTGGCTACAAACATCACAACAAGCTCTCGCTCAACCATCGGCGGCTGAACTCTAGCTGCTAATTCATGCCATCGCTGGGCGTATTCTTTGAACCCTTCGTTGTTTCTCTGCGACAAGTTCTGCAGCTGAACCCGGTTCGGAGCCAAGTCACTGTTATACTGATAATGGTGCACAAAGGCCTCAGCAAGTTCTTTCCATGTGCGCACATTGGTGGGTTCCAAACTCATGTACCATTCCAAGGATGGACCTGACAAGCTATCCTGAAAGAAGTGCATCAGCAGCTTCTCGTCTTAAGAGTGAGCGGACATCTTTCGGTAGTATGACCTTAAGTGGACACGAGGGCAAGTGGTGCCCTTATATTTCTCAAAGTCGGGTACCTTGAATTTAGGAGGCACCTTGAAATCAGAAATCAATCCCAACTTAGTCATGTCGACCCCCATAGTGTTCAGGTTCTCGAAATTCCTCATTTTGTCTTCAAGTGCCTTAAACCTCAGACGTGCTTTAGCAGTCAGTTCCCCTTCAGCACTCCTCTGTGAGAACAAATCTTCTTGACGATCTTCTAGCCAGGGCTGAGGCCCATACAGATTTCCAGCACCTGTGTTGTCGTTGCCCAGTCCAACATTGCCATTAGCTTCAAAATTTCCATTGCCGACGCCAGTCGTATTACCATTGAGCCCGATGTTAGTGATCACATTGCCGTTACCACTTTCATTCCCCCCAGTCACAGGGATGCCATTCTGAGGAGTTTCAACAGGTGGAGGGGTTGGAACGCTCCCTCCATGAAGTACGCCATTGCTGTCAACCCTTGAGATCAGAGGTTGGACCAATGTTCTGAGCTGGTCTTGGCCGTTGGCAACCACTTGCATGAGCTCCATGAAGCGGTCCATCCTCTCCCGGAGTTCCTGGACATCAGTTTGCACTTGTTCCATGCTCTAGCTTGATTTGCTCTGGTCGGATAGCGGTGGATCGGCCTTCGATCAATCCTGGAACAACCTGCATACACAAAGGGTTAGAAAAACGACAAGGTGCTCGTCATGCAAATGCAAACGTGTGTCTGTGCCTTGGGGAGATTCCCCCCCCCCCCCCCGATCCTAGTTTCCGAGACAAATAAAGTCTATGATCCAATCATGGAAAAGAAATCCTCATATATTCATCTGAAAAGCCCGCTCGGGTAGGGTACAACTGTAATCACATACAACTGAAGCAATAAGGCATGACCCCAACCAACAGACCTGGCGCTGATCAACATATCAATGCATAAAAATGTACAAAGAAAGATACAAAAGATCAGGCGCGGCCACGGGCACGAAAATCTTCTATCAACTTCCTTGTAGTGGAGTGATCTGACTGAGTAAGCAAACCCTGGGTCAGCAGGTCCTTCTGACTGATGGGCTTTGGGAGGTTCTCGGCAAAGCTCCTAGAAATACCTTCTTCGGAATGGTTCTCGACTCTTCTTCTCTTAGCATCAGCCCGGAGTTGAGAGTCTTTCAAAATCGCCTCGGCCTCAGCCAATCTATACTGGACGTCATGTCGCAGGGAGGCTTCAGCCTCTGTACTTTCGACTTTCACCATAATCTGAGCTTCTAGCTTGGCTACTCGCTGCTTCATCTTTTCTTCCCGTTCTTTGTACTTGGCTATGGTGCTGCTCCAGACCCTCTCATATTGGGTTAGCTTCCGGTACACTCTGTCCAGATCTTGTTTCTTGGTTGTCAACACGCCATGTACCGACTTCAGATCCAACCCCAGACATTCCCTAACATCAATTTCTTTGGTCAGGTTAGAGCCTAGACGGTTGATCATCTCAGTCTGCTTCTTGCAGGTATAAACGACTTCGCTTTTCTCTTTCCGAAGTTGAGCAATCTCTTTCTCCAACTCTTCATTGGCCTTTTGTAGCTCTTCCTTCTCTCAGAGTACCTGATTGAATTTCTGGATATCAATTGTAGTAGGTTCTTTGTACACGGGAGCACACAATGGTTCCACAGCAGGAAATGGCATTAGAAACTTGGCGGCTCTCTCTCGAACCCAAGCCACGTATGGATCAAAGGCCTTGTTGTTGCTTTTTCCCAGCAAGACTTTCCCCTTCCGATGAATTTTGCTCCAAGCATTATGTACCTTGATCAAGGTGTCACCTTCGAGCAACCTTGTGAGATACATAGATTCTTGTATCTCTTCCTCTTCAGGAGGACCTTGTAGTGCATACCCAAATTGTCGTACCAGCAGAGATGGATTGTAGTTGATACATCCATTTCTTCTGACTAGGGGGACGTTCGGAAAGCCACAGCCGCTATACACAATATCTTTGCCCAGCAGATCTCTATCAAACCAGATGATATCGTCAGCAGTAAAACCCATCAAACGCGCAGACCAAGGTGAAGACTCAGCAAAATCAATGAATGGCCCCGACTTAGGAAGATGGCTAGCAAACCACTTATACAGTAAAGGAGCACAACATGCCACGTTCTTCCCCTTTCTGTTTTCATTCTTGCTGTGAATCGAATGGTAGACGTCTCCGAGGAGAGTGGGCACTGGATTCCCGGAGGCAAATATGTGGCAAGCATCCATGCTTATGAAGTCCAGGTGACTTGGGAATAGCACGATCCCATAGATACAGAGGGCTAAGAAGGCATTGAACACATCCCAGCGATCCTTCTCGGTAAACTTTCGGGCTTTTTCCATCAGGAAAGGCAAAGGGAAACCATGCACTCCAATCTTTCTGGATACCATCCCTTCCAATTCAGACTCATCTACATGAAGAGCGTCGGTCAGCTTACTCAATTTGGGTTCACCCTCAACACGGTAGTAAGGCATTTGATTCGTCAAAGGCACCCCAACAGGTCAGAGTACTCCTCTAAGGTCGGGGCTAGGACATAGTCTGGAAACATAAAGCATCTGAGTTGTGGGTCGTAAAACTGCAGCAGAGCATAGAGGCCATTCAACTCGTACATAGGAAGCTTATACACAATACCCAGAAGTCTCCCATAACTCTGTCTGAAACTCTCCATCACTGTCTTATCAGCCAAAGAAATCAAAGTTAGTAAGTCTCGGATGTCAGGTGTTGGTAGCTTGTAAGCCACAGTCTTCTTCAGAGATGCCATATCTGCCATAAGGTTCAAGATCACTAGAACCAGAGGAGAAATATGCACCTGCAACACAGACACACGTTAATGACATGCAAATGAGGATGCAAGCAATGCAAAATGAAATCATGCAGCAGGAGATCAAGATGACTGTGTTGTTGAGGAGGTGAAGGCTTTGTATCAACAAAACCACAATACTACTCTGTCAAGAACAAACATATCTCTGATGAGAAGAAACCTCTGATACCAGACCATAAATCTGCTCTGTCAAGAACACACATATCTGATGATGAGAACCTCTGACATCAGACCATAAATCTGCTCTATCAAGAACACACATATCTGACGATGAGAACCTCTGATACCAACAAAACTGATTCACTGTCAAGAAAACCAGGTAATCTGAAGGTTAAGGTTTCCTGCAATAACCCGACCCTGCTCACAGGTATGGACCTAATCATGGAAAAGGTTCGGCATCCTATGCGGTCATCAGCGTCACAGACTTTCAAGAAACGATGATACGATACCCAGAAGGTGTGGCATCATCATCTCTTGAAGCGGCCTCACTTAGCTGAATTCCAAATGATCGGTTCCCAGAGTCGACAATCCTCAGATCCGACAACCCCTCGAGTCCAAAGGACCAATAGGAAGCCATCAAAGAGAACCTCGTCTGAGTGTGGATTACGTGGGAACAGCTGCAAGCAAACCAAGCACGTCCTCCACTAACCCACTCTAATACTATGTAGCTCTCAAGCCTGGGTCTGGCTTCTCACTCATCAGAATGCCCCTCCCACAACAGTACAAATAATCATATCATACTGAAAGTAAAGTGCGGGAAATAAAATGAGACAAATGAACACAACCCAACAAGTAATCATACAAGCGCTAGGATTGACTCTCGCAGGGGACGTTGGATCCCCAAATTGACTCGCATAAGGGACGTTGGATCCCAGGAAACTATCAAGTCCCCAGTAGAGTCGCCAGCTGTCGCTACCGCGAAAATAAGGTGCCGGCAAAACAAAAGAGTCGCCACCTTTCGTTATTTATCCCTCAGAACAGGAAAGGAAACGATCGGAAAAACCTGACGAAAAGGTATAAGACAAGGTCATCGCAACCATTGTTTGGGTTCGGGAGTCATTTACGCAAGGGGAAGGTGTTAGCACCCCTCACGTCCATCGTACTCGATGGGATCCGCGCTTGTTGTGTTTACCCGACAGGTTGGTTTATCTATCTACCTATCAAGGCCAGTCTGAAAAAGAAAAGAAAAATGACTCGGCAAAGCGTCGCACTTTATGCCTGCTGTTGCACCCTAAAATTTGACCAACCGGGTCCCGTATCTGACTCGATGTTTCGACGCATTTCGCATTTCGCATTCACATACTGCATATAGTGTATTTTCTCAATCATGGTGATTTTATCGGGATTACAGCCCTGTTGTCGTATTTCAGGTATCTCAGACCGGTTCGGGTAATCGGAGGTTATTCTGAGAAGTCACGCGCTTCCTGGGTGTTTTCAGTACGCAGTGATTTTGAAGGTTCATGGTGTCCGGATTTACTGTTTGCTTCGATCTGGTCTCACGCTCTCTTTTGTGTTGGCTATTTGCCTTTGTTTGCATTTTTTAGGATTTAATAGCTCTTGTAGATTTTAAATAGGTTTTATAGATTTTCTAGAATTTAAATAGATTTTTTTAATATTTTTAACAGTTTTAAATCGTTTTTTAGAATTTATAAATTGTTTTTCAATAGATTTTAGAATAAACTTTTCCTTTTAGATATTAAGTCATATTTTTCAGATAATAGTTTAATAGAGTTTTTAATAGGTTTTTAAATAGAAATTAATGGAGTTTTTTCTTTTATTTTTTTTAGATATTAATAGATAATAGATTTAGGAATAAATCCTTTTTAGATATTGAATATAGTTTTAATAAATAGTTAAATAGATTTTTAGAATAAATCATATTATTTTTTAGATATTAAGTAGAGTTTTTTTAATATGATTTTCTTTTAATAGAGTTTTCATTAAATAGAAGTTAGTAGAGTTTTTCTATTAGTTTAGACATTAATTAGAATTAGTAGAAGTTAATAGTTTTTAGAGTTTATCAGGATTAATTACCGTTTAATCTTGATTTAGCATTTAATTGTAGTTTTAATTTTCAGATTAATTGTAGGTTTAAGTCTTAATCAGTATTAATTGGTCATATTAGTCATTAATCAATCCAGTAATTCGTGGGCCCAGAATAGTGGTGGAGGCCCAGTCCAAGTTATCCAGTGCCACATGTCCTATTTATGAGTTTCCACGCGTGTACTTCAGAAGGAGCCACCCCATAATCCACCCAACCCTCTCACTGACACGCAGTACCACACGTGGCTCCCATGCCACACTCCACAGGCCACGCATTGCATTTTCCTTCCCCCTCTGCATGCAGCTTCCACCTCACCCCTGGCCGGACTCTTGGCCGCCGGCCATGCAACTCCCCGCCGACAACCATAACCATCTCCGACCACCACTCCAACAATCTCCGGCCACCACAACTGTTCGCCGGAAAATCCCAACTCGCCGGAAACTGAAAAAATCTCCAGAAATTCATCTCTCACCTCTAACATTCATCTTCTCCAATCAACTCTCATCAACAATCTGCATCAACCTCCAACCGTTTTTTCCAGAATTCTTCAACCTTCCCTCAACTTCCCTGAATTCGTTCAAGCTCGTCACCGATTCGTTCATCCTGTTTCCAGAAGATCTTCGAGATCTTCGTCCAACCTCCATCATTCCCAGAGAACTGCAAATCTTCATCAATCAATGTTCATGCAAGCTCCACCCAGAAACTCAACCTTCAACATTCTTTTCCAGAAAACTTCGATGATCCTCTTTGATCTTCACCGATCATCATCGATAATTGCTCGATCTCCATCAACACTCAACAACATTCATCATTTCCCAGATTCTCGAGGAACACCTTCAATGTCTTCCATCAACCTTCATGCTTTCCAGAAGGATCTTCCACTCTCTTCTCCAGATCGCTCAAACAAGCAGCAAACTCTCAAGAATCTTCGTTCAGATTTCTTCGTCATTTTCCAGAAACCTCCTCCAAGGTCTTCATCTTTGTTCATCATTCCTCAAGAACATCACCTTCAAATCTCCAGAGGATTTCTTCAAAGACTCTCATCAGGTCGTAACAACATCAAGAACGTGTTCCTCGACTTGGATGCGTGCTCATCAACTATCGTCATCATCGATCTTCAATATTATTCAGTTTCGCAATCATCTTCATCGCCTCATCAGAAAGTAACTCAGGATCCTCAGCCATCGCGTTCATCACCTGAGATTCGTGTTCATCCAATAGCACCATCACCGATCTTCAGTGATTTCCGTCAAGATCCACGAAGAACAGCTTCATCCAGTTCATCCTCATTTCTTCTTCAGAGATCGCCGAAGATCTTCAGTTTCGTTTATCAATCTTCATCAACTTTTAAACAAACCTTCAAGAACTAATAACAATGTGGTTGAACAAGATTGAGTTAAGGGATATTATGAGAGTGATGGAGGAACTTCTGAGCGAAGGTTGAGATGAAGATTGAGATGGAGATTGAGAGAGAGAAGGAGATGAGAGTTGGACGGCGCTGTGAGAGAGAGAGACGAGAAACTAGGGTTTCTCTGAGAGTGGGAAGAGGAAGAAGGAGTGGGTCGGGCCCATTATCCTTTCAGATCCACCGTACACCCCCTCAATTTCCTATCCCCCCTTCTGTGTGTGTTCTTGTGGACTGGGCCAAGCCCAGTGAAGTTTTGGATTGTACCTCCGTTTTTCTCAACTCACCCCCCCCCCCTGGGTTCTTTTTTTTTCTGAATTGCTTATGGGCTGGGCCCAGTTTTGTATTTTTTTTACTGCTTGTAACCCCCTTGAACTGCAGTGTACACCTTTCTTTTTCTTTATTTTATTTGTTTAGTTTTTTCAGAAGAAAAATATGTGATAGAAAAGAGAGAAAATACATGAAAAAATATTGAAAAAAAGGGAAAAATAATATTGAAAAAAAAGAGGAAAAAGAATAAAAGAAAAAATATGTAATAAATAGTGAACATAGAAAGATGGAAAATATGAAGAGTACAAAAATATGGAGAAATATTCTAATGGTTTTAAATATTTTTAGGATATATTTTCTTTTAGAGTTTATTTTATATTTTTAGAGATAGATTTAAATGTCCATTTGTTAGGGGACTTTTTACATTTTTAGAGGTAGTTTTAGAAGTCCATTTGTTAGGGGACTATTTTTCCATTTGATTTTCCATTATAGATGGATAGGATAGTATTTTTTAGGAGTTTATTTTCCCGTATTCAATCATTGTAACCATTTTTCAGAATGTTAATAAAACGAGATTTGAGCTGTGGTCCCGAAGTAGCCGAACTACAGCTGCTCTGATTTCTCGTACCAGACGAGAATATGTAGGCATAGGATGCGATATCCTAGCGAGCACACTAACAACTAACCTTGTGTTCTCTCGCTGCTGTGCGATCGAGACTTTCCTGCTGACGACTGATGTTATCCTTTTCTCCTGCCCGAGTGCATTTGAGACCAGACCGTAGTTTTTCCCATAGGTTCCCGTACCTTTGAAACCAGATTTCTCACTCCTGTGTGAGAACACCCAGCCTAGCCGTAGTTAGCCTGAACTACGTAAGCTCTGATCTTCCATGCTGTGTGGAAGTACGTAGGCACAAGACGCGAAGTCTTGGCGAGCCAAATTCCCCGTAGTCCCGAACTACGTTGACTCTGACTTTCTCTCTTGAGAATACGTAGGCATAGAGTGCGACGCTCTATCGAGTCAATTCCCTTCCATTTAGATTTAGCAACCGTAGACAGATTGTTTTGCATCCTTTAGACAACCCAAGCAAGCGTGGATCCCGTCGAGTACGACAGACGTGAGGGGTGCTAATACCTTCCCCTTGCGTAACCGAATCCCGAACCCAAGTTTTGGTTGCGATGACCATACCTTTCCCGTTTTTTGCGAGGTTTACTTCGAGCGTTTCCTTTCCCTCCGTTGGGATAAATAACGCACGGTGGCGACTCTTCTGTCAGCCGTCGCCGATTTTCGCAGTAGCGGCACCTACGTATTCTCATCAGAGAATGAGAAATCAGAGTCAACGTAGTTCGGCTAACTACGGGTTACGGGGAAGGTGGCTCACCAATACGTTAGTATTGTGCCTACGTACTCTCAACAGGTATGAGAGATCAGAGCTTACGTAGTTCGGGATAATACGGATTACGGGGATTCAGATTCATATGTTCTATCGAGTGGGGTTAACAAACAGTTCCAGCAGTTTGGCGTATGCAGCTCGACCCTTGGAGACTTAGGCGTTACCGTTTGCGATAGAACTGGGAGTTAACGACACTCTTTTCTTCAGAAAAGCTTCCTTTGAAATACGGGCCCACGGGGCAAAAAGGTTTGAAGTTTGTTTTCTGTCTTTTACGGAAGAACTGTTTTTTATGTTGTCTGTAGTTTGTACAGCACTAGAGACTATGACCTGGGAACGAATGCGTCGCATATCGTCCAAAGGACGTATACTAAACATTCTAGATGATTGAGAGGAGGCCGCTCAATTATCATTACCCAAGTAGCTTAAGGCTCGTAACGCGCTTATACTAACTTGCCTTTATTACGTTTTTTACTGTTGTTTCAAGATGAGAAGAGAGAGGGACAACTACGGGGAGACTATTAAGTCCTAATGTTGTCATGCCAAGGATTCATCCTATGGTTGAGGTTTGAAACAGGGAACACCTAGAAGTTATCATGCATAGGTTTCAACCTAAACTTCTATCATTACTTCCTTATCAAAGGAAGTGAGATTCCTAGGGATCATGTTAATGATAAACAGAAACAGATAAAGCATCAGCTTAAACAGTAAACAGTAAACGACTGTAAAATGCATGCAATGCAAGTGAGGGAGGAAATGTGTGTGGGGCATCAGCCTCCACAAGCTCGTCTCGACCTCAAGCCAGATATGAATAACTGCAATCGTAAAGGAAAATAAAATGCCATCAAGCAAATCACAAACCACACAGGCAAGGGAGCAGAGCTCTACCGCATACCCGCAAACAAAGCCATACAATAAAAATACAAGCAGAGGGAGCAACTCAACCTCTAGTGCAATCATGCTCCTAGCTTAACACAATCTAAACATGAACTTATTCTAATGCATCAAGCAAATCAGACAAGTCACATCAATACAGTTGCACAGAAAGCAAACAGACAAGAAAGAAAGCAGATCAACAGCTTCCACAACAAAGCAATCCTCTGACAGCAGCTCAGTCCTCAGAAAGGAATCCCATCCTCAATTGCAAGTATCAACTTGCTTCTTCAAGCTTTCAAGGCATCAAACATAAGTATCAACTTGTTCTCCAACTTCTTCAAGCTTCAGCTCTTTCTTCAATCTCAATTTGATTTTCTTCACACAAGTATCAACTTGTTCTTCTTGATCTTCAAGCCTCTGCTTCAAAGGCAGTCTTCAAACATAGGGAGGTGGCAACCTCTAGCATCTTCAATCTTCTAACAAGGAACTCCATCCTCTAGCAAGGGAGAAAGATTCATCTAACAAGAGCAAGGTGTGGATAGTGGCGAGCAAAGTGAAGACCAAAGGTCACCTCTAAGCACTCCACCTTCAAGGAAAGGAACCCTCAAAGTTTCTACCAATTTGTGAGGGGCCAATCATCCTACCAAAGGAAGGATGAGGCCTTCACAATGGGACCTTACATCATAGGTAGGAATGGAAGTGATCAACACCTTCCATGTTTCATGAAGGAAGAAAATCTATTCTAAGACATCTCCCTAAAACCCTAATCCTTAACCCTAAACAAACTACACCAAAGGGAGAGAAATATTCAAGTCCAAGCTCCACCATGCATTCCACAGCAGCCCACACATGTCTTTATCATCATCCAAGAGCAAGAGAAGCAAAACCCTAGTCTAAGGGAACTAATGAAGTTACTCTAGTTGAGTTAGCAAGTTAGGATCACCTAAAACCTAGTACTAAAGTTAATTCCAACTAAAATACTAAAACCAATTTTAAAATCCTACAAAAATAACTATAGGAACCTAAGTCAATCATGACTCTATCATGCTAATTCCAGAGATCAAATCATCCAATAAGTCCTAGAATTAAATCCTAAACTATGGGGTATCAAGGTTAAACCCTAAAACTAGAGCACCTAAAGTTTCAATACAAAAACAGCCCTAAACTTCTTCACAAAAATGTGAGAAAATTACTAGAGGAGCATACATGTCTAAGCTAGCTACACACAAAAAATAAGTTCAAAACTCATCATCAAATGATCACACAAAAATTTACAAGTCAAGGTATCAACCATAATGGAATTAATATCAATTAAAATACAAAAAATGCAATTAAAGTAAAGAATGAATGAATTCCTAAACTCTTAACTTCCTAAAATTCTAGACTCATTCATGAGTCAGGGGAAAAAAACCTGGATCAAAATGACCATTTTTTCTATTTATTATGAATTAATTCCTAAACTATATGAAATGAGTAAAATAAAAGAAAAAGAAAGAAAATAACATAATACGCGTGCTGAATAGCAATTATTTCCAGTTTATTTCAAGAACTTGGGCCAAACGGGGGTGTGGGTAGCAGTTAGTACACTAAGCCCAAAGCTTCAATTAAATGAAACGTTGCGTTTCATCTCAATGTCTCTCTTCAGAGTTTCAGCAATCAATCGTGGCCGTATATTCTTGGATTGAGTCAAAGGTCCAACCCTCATCTAACGGTCAATGTCCATCGTCTCCAAATTCAAACTGAGGGAGGGAAATCCCCAGACCGTGGCCTGAGTTGCAGCGCCACCGTCTTCTCCGGTGGAGTGCTCATCACAGGTCATCAAAAATAACAAACCAATACCCAATCTTACTCAATTTTCTCTCCTGAATCCAAATCCAATCTCCAAATTCACTAATTCTTCCTCTAACTTAAAATCCGATCACATTTTCAGAAACACACCAAATCTTGATCATCACAATTCTAAAAAATAATGGTCCTAATGTAATCTACACTCTTCAGAGGTTAAAATCCATTATCCAAACATGATTATTCCTTCAAGAATCTTGAGATATCAGCCTCAACAAAAAACGATCCATGACCTAAAGTGTCTCTATTCCTCAATTTCTTGTACCAAAATCCATCTATGTCCTACCAAGAACCTAACCACATGCAAGTTTCTATGTATCTCCCTATAGATTAAGCAAAATTTTGATTGGTACAAACCTGGTTTCAGATGAAGAACAGGTACAATCTCTGCTCGATTCTTCCTCCAAGCTTGTCCAGAATCACTTCAAATTCACTCCTAAAGCTTTTGCACACCTCAATTTGCTCTGATTTCAACTCAATCCAAGAAAACGATCTTGAGTTGCAGCTCTGAGTTTTCAATTGCTCCTTCTGTTATCAGCATCAATCTTCTCCAAAAAACTGGCTGAACACACTCCAAGTCTTATATAGAACTCAATGGAATCATCCAGAAAGTTTTGTAAGCCTCCAAATGAGATTTTGCAATTTCAATTTCTCTTTCAAAATCTCATATGCACAGTTGCGAATTCATCTCTGTTTGGGCATGTAAACACTTGGAATCTTCATCTCATGAGATATTGAACTGATTTGTTATGATTATTTCCTTGTTTGCAATCTAATGGTGTGAATTTGATATGTTGCTTCATCATGAAGCAACAAAATGAAATGGCATGAATTTGACCTCAAACCAAAAATGTAATATTGCCATTGTTTCTAAAATGATTTTCCCAATCAATTTGACCTATAATTTTGCCTTGTTTGGACACAAATCAATTTATTTCAATTTTTCTCATCTTAATTCATTAAAATGGCTTTTATATTAACTTTTTTCCACCAATGCTTGATATAATCCATATCAATGGACCCTTGATACTTAGAAAAACTAAAAACATCATTTTGAACAACTTTCATGTTGAACAAAAATCCATTTGAGGCTTGCAAGATGGTGAAATTGTCTTATGGTTCAAAATGACCTGTAATGTCCAAATACCCTTGACTTGTCAAAGCCATAACTTGAGTTCTGCACATCCAATCATGGACTTCTAGTACTCTTTAGAAATCTAAGAGAATAAGGAACAACATTCATGTTGACCAAAAGTTCATAGGAATCATCCGTCTAGGACAAACGTGTCATGCAAGTTGGCTAACTTTCAAGCTCCAAATTCACATACCTCAGATGACTTGTAACTTGTATGGCTCATAACTTGAGTTCTATAAACTCTATCAAGGACTTATAGTACTCAAATTAAAGATAAGATCATGCCCTACAACAATCATGTTAGGGTAAAGATGAGATGAAGATCCTATCTTGAGCTAAATTGCCTTGAAGATAGGGGTCAAACTAGGGGATTTTACACTGTCAAGCCTTAGAAACCCTAGCCTGAAACTTCTCAAACTCTTCAATCATGATGAGTTAACCTTGGAATCATCCTTAGAACATCTTAATGCATCAATCCATGATCACATGGCTCTTGGATTAGGTCTCAACCTTCTTCAAATCCTCAGTTGACTTAGGGTTGACCCAGTCAAACCCTAGCTGCACCAATCATGGCTGAGGCTTCTTATTCTTGCACAATGACCTGTCTAGGCCTTAAAGTGATCTTCAACACTTGTCATGAGCTCTCTCAAGATCTCAAGTCCATCTTCATGGCCTCAGAATCATCGGATGATCTCCCACAACTCTCATGTTAGGAGACACACCCTATTGGCTTTAATCACTCTCTCTGAGGATCTTTTAACTTCTCTGACAAGGATATCAACCCTTGAACACCTGAGTAAGCTTCTAAGCTAGCCTCACAGTCTTGTATAGCTCTTGATTGGTAATCATACCTCTTGATCTCCTGCATACATGTCAATGAAATGCAAATGATAATGCTAATGTGAATGAAATGAAACATAAGCTAGGTGAAGAAAAGTTGGGCAAATTTTGGGGTGCAAAACCACTTGCCTTGTTTGAGCACAAAATGAATTCATCTTGAATTTTTCACTTAAATGCCTTTAAATTCTCCCTTTTGCCAAATTTCTTAAACCAAGTCTCACCCTAGGCCAAATCAATTCATCATGAGGATATGGTTGACCTAAAAACATCATTTTTAGCAAGTTTTGTGTTGAACAAAACTTCATTTGAAGCTTGCAAGATAGTGAAAATGACCTATAACGCCAAATGACCTATAATCTCACTTTCCCAAAATACCCCTAACTTGTAAACCTCATAACTTGAGTTCTACAAATCAGATGGAAGACTTCTAGTACAATTTGGAAAGCTAAGATCAAGACCTACATCTTTCATGTTGGCCAAAAGTTTAGGAGAAACACCCTTCTAGGTCAAACGTTCCTTGGAAGTTGGTGAACTTTCACAGACAAATTTCACATTCCTCAGATGACCTGTAACTTGTCTAGACCATAACTTGAGTTTTATAAATCCAATGAAGGACTTTTAGTACTCAAATTAAAGCTAAGAGCATGATCTACAAGATTCATTTTGGCCAAAAGTGGAGATGAAATTTTTATCTTGAGATAAGTTGTCTTGAAGTTAGGCACTAAATAGGGGATTTTACCCTTAGAACCCTAATTTAGCAACTCCTCACACTTTGAATTCTTCTTGGATTGATCTTGGAATATCACCTCATGTATCTCAACACAACTATCCATGATTACAAAGACTTAGAATTGGGCTTTGACCCTCTTCAATTGCACAATTGACTTAGGGTTACTCAGATGAAAACCCTAATTGCAACACCCTAAACTGTGGCTCTTCACACTTGGCATAAAGACTTGACTGAGCTCCACCATGACCCTCAATGCACTCCATGAACTCTATCCATACACTCTATCCTTGATTAAGGCTCCACAACCCACTAATGATATTCAATTGGTCCTCAGCTTAGGAGATTAACCTCATACAAACAAGTCAACTTCTCAAGAACACAACCCTCTTCCTGAGGACTTTGGTGACTTCTCAAACTTGAATAAGACCTCTAGATAGGCTCCTTTGGATATAAACCACACTTGATCTCCTGCGCAAATAGATAATGCTATGCTATGCAAATGTTAGATTAATGATATGCGAATGCAAGAAACATAAACCAAGTAAGAAAAAGGTTAGGCAAATTTTGGGGTGCAACAGCTGCCCCTATTCAAGTGGCTTGGACCCGACTGGATGAAAAGCGAACGGCTTTCGAACAATCATGGTAGAAGACGGTTGAATACCAAAGAACCCGGAAATTTGCTAGCCAAAGAAATAAACTGCAAAACTGCTTGGGGGAAAAAGATCCAGAAAATTGAATCCGGCCGTCACAGCAACAACTGATCAATCATCCGATACAGAAACTGGTTTCGATATCAACTACCTGTGTGACGCCACAGGCTTTGAATCCACAATCAATCTTCAAACATGCGCTACAATAAGCGGGCACTACGTCAAGTGCGTCATCCATGTACTATCCTTGATCTTCCATTTTTGAAGAAACGGGCATACACTACTTAAAGTGCGCCATCCCTGTACTATCCGGGATCTTCCATTTCCAAAGAAACGAGCATCGCACTAAATAAAAGCGTGGAACTGTCAATGTACTATCTTTTGACCTTCCATTTCCGATGAAACGGGCATGACACTAAATAAAAGCACGGTATACATGTACTATCCGGGATCTTCCATTTCCGAAGAAACGGGCATCGCACTAAATAAAAGCGCGGTACTGTCAAGGTACTATTTTTTGACCTTCCATTTCTGAAGAAACGGGCATGCGCTACGTAAAGTGAGTCATCCACATACCATCCGGGATCTTCCATTTCCGGAGAAATGGGCATCACACTAAATAAAAGTGCGGTATCAAATATCCGAAGACTTGAACAAGCAACTCTGCGGGGAAAATATGGCAACAACTTCAAGGTCTAATTATGAAGCCGTGCAATGCTGACAACAACTCCAAAGTCTAATTATGAAGCCGTTTCGCGCTGATGACAACTCCAAAGTCTAATTATAAAGCCGTGTAATGCTGATGTAACAGCAATCCAAGGAAAACTCTGTCGAACTCCAAAGTCTAATCATGAAGCCCTCCAGAACTCTTCCGAAGAAATTCTGACAACAACTTCAAAGTCTAATTATGAAGCCGTTTAGAACTGACAACGACTTCAAAGTCTAATTATGAAGCCGTTCAATGCTGACGACAACTCCAAAGTCTAATTATGAAGTCGTGCAATGCTGATAACAACTTCAAAGTCTAATTATGAAGCCATGCAATGCTGATAGCAACTTCAAAGTCTAATTATGAAGCCATTTAAAACTCTTCCAGGGAATTTCGGCAACAATTCCAAAGTCTAATTATGAAGCCGCTCAATTCTGATAACAACTTCAAAGTCTAATTATGAAGTCGTAACAGCAATCTGAGGAGGACTCTGCCGGGGAATTTCTGACGTCAACTGCCAGACATCAACCTTGAAGACGAGTACTGACCTCAATCGTCTACTCCCTGAAATCTTTCTTTTGAAATGCTGACGTGACAGCAACCCGAGGAAAACACCGTCGGGGAAGAAGATAAACTTAACCAAGCAACTCTGACGAGGGAACACATGACAGGACGAACGTTATCATCACATATCTCATGCCAAAAAAGTTGAATATCCGAAAACCACCCTGCACAAGAATTCCAATTACCTGCAGGGAAGAACACCTGAAAACACAGAGGTAACCAACCTGGCTTATGTTTCAAAATGCATATGTTTGAAAATGGCATAATGCTTCATACGGCATGGAAATGCTACGCATTTGGGTAAATTGCTATGCAATGCAGATATGATGCAAATGCAGGCCCGGGCTGCCGGAGAACGGCTGGACACAGAACCACTTCAGCAAAATAAATGTTGAAGACAAAGCCAACTCCGCTGAGGATAACCGGGTATCACAAAATTATTCCAGCAAAATAAATGCTAAAAAGGTGAACCGACTCTGTTGGGGGAGCAACAATCCTGTTGGGGGATAGTTTAACAATCCGGAGTTACGAACTCTGCTGAGGATAATCAACCTATTGGAGGAAAGACAACCTGCTGGAGAAACAGAAAAAACCATCCTGCGTGGGGATGACCCTTTCAAGCAATGGACAACCTGGTTGTTCCCTATGAAGACTTCACTAGGGATTACATGTGCACATGATCATCGCTGGGGATGCACATTACTGCCTGACCGCTTACTAACTCGCATACGACTCTTATGGGGATAAAGATATGACTTCCATCTGTTGGGGAGGAATAAAATCACCTAGAGCCTGCTCCTACGTTAAGGGACTCTGGCTGGGGGTAACGATCCCTTATTTGTTTGTTGCGAAGGTAACGACCCTGCAAAATACGAGCAACAACAAGATACCCTATACAAAAGGAAATAACTAGGTCAATAGCCGTGACAATTGCTCAGTCAATTCAAATCTTTAACAATTATTGGCCGAGGCCTGCAAGTTTATGCACGTGCAAGTTTATCAAAAACATCGGCGTTTTCCACAAACAAAACAGTAAAAGTTAAAACAAGAACAAACATCAAGTACTGAATAGTATGCATTTATTGATAACGGGCCTGTAAATAGGCAAAGCTTTGTACAATGGATGCAACTCCTGAAAAGAGGAAGCTACAAAAATAAATACAAATATGTACAGAGCTACAAAGGAAATTTGTATACATGTCGGCAACGTGGTACAGACAAACACCATGAGTTGATCCTCTTATGACTCTCCTGACTCTGTCGCTTTCCCGATACTCCGTCCTTGGAAGAGATTGACTTGGATAATCGACCCTCAGGTACTCCCAAACCACTAAGCAATGCAGTATCAAACTCGGACCGCAGTCATTTGCTTTTTCAATCCCTAACTTTTGCTTGAATCGCCCTTTGCGGGTTTTCGATTCACCGGGATACCCTTTTTTGCCGAAGTCGCCTTCTCAGGTTTTTGACTTCACGGGTGTACCTCTTTTCAATTTTATCCCTAATTTTTGCCCGAACCTTTTCTTTTTCCTTTTTGGTTCGCCGGGATGCCCCATTTTTGCCTGGACTCTCTTTTTTCTGTCCAGCGGGTCTCTTTTAAGCAAAGTATTTTTTAACTGCATCCGAGTTCACAGGGGATGTAAAATCCTCACCATCCATGGTGGAAAACAGTAAGGCTCCTCCGGAGAAGACCTTTCGAACGATATATGGACCTTCATAGTTGGGAGAATCTTCTTTAGCACAAGATCGCCCGTCTGAAAGCTTCGAGGGTGCACCCTCTTGTCGTAAGCTTTCTTCATCCAGCTCTGGTATAACCGACCATATGCGATAGAGGCAAGTCTCTTCTCATCCATCAAACTGAGCTGATTCAGTCTATTCCTTACCCACTCTGCCTCATAAAGTTGGACATCAAGCAATACTCTTAAGGAAGGAATCTCAACTTCTAATGGTAGGACAACCTCCATACCATACACCAATGAGAAAGGTGTTGCCCCGGTTGATGTGCGTACCGTCATACGATAACCGTGCAAAGCGAAGGGCAACATCTCGTGCCAGTCTTCTTCATGTTCTTATTGGCCTCTTCGACAACGCCATTCATCTTGGGCCGATAGGGAGATGAGTTATGATGCTCAATCTTGAAATTCTGGCACAATTCCTTCATCATCTTATTATTCAGGTTTGAACCATTGTCAGTAATGATTCTTTCAGGGATGCCGTAACGACAGATAATATCCTTTTTGATAAACCGGGCTACCACTTTCTTGGTGACATTGGCGTAAGACGTTGCTTCAACCCATTTGGTGAAGTAATCAATAGCTACCAGGATGAACCGGTGTCCATTGGATGAGGTGGGCTCAATTTTACCAATCATATCGATGCCCCACATGGAGAAAGGCCACGGGGACGCCATAACATTCAAAGGGCTCGGCGGCACCTGAATCTTGTCTGCATAAATCTGGCATTTATGGCACTTCTTTGCAAATTTGAAACAGTCTCTTTCCATTGTCAGCCAATAATACCCTGCCCGTAATAACTTTCGAGACATAGCGTGTCCACCGACGTGCGTGCCAAAGGTTCCCTCGTGGACCTCCTCCATGAGCAGATTAGCTTCTTTCGCATCAACACATCGCAATAACACCAAATAATGGTTTCTCCTGTACAGAACACCATCTGGATTCAAGTAGAAGTTGCCAGCCAATCTCCTAAGAGTTTTCTTATCGCGACTGGATGCCCCAGTCGGATACTCTTGGTTCTTTAGGAAATTCTGGATATCAAAATACCACGGCTTTCCATCGGAAGCTTCCTCAATGGAGAATATGAAGGCGGGCCTATCAAGGCGAGAGATAACTATTCTGGGAGCATCATTCCAGAAGTTAACCTTGTACATCGAAGACAATGTCGCAAGAGCGTCAGCCATCTGATTTTCTGCCCGTGGTACATGGTGAAACTCTACTTTGTCAAAGAAAGGCAACAACCTCCTTGCATAATTCATATACGGTATCAGATTGGGCTGACGAGTCTCCCATTCTCCCTTGATCTGGTTCACGATTAGCGCGGAGTCTCCATACACATCAAGATTTTTAATCCTCAAATCAATAGCCTCCTCGAGACCCATGATACACGCCTCATATTCAGCCTCATTATTGGTAACTGGAAATGTCAGTCTAGCAGTGAATGGGATGTGCATCCCATGGGGAGTCGTGATGATTGCCACAATTCCAGTTCCATATGAATTAACAGCACCGTCAAAAATCAATTGCCATTGGGAACCCGGCTCAGGACCTTCACCATGCAACGGCTCCTCGCAGTCTTTTATCTTTAAGTACATGATATCCTCGTCAGGAAAATCAAACCTCATCGGCTGGTAATCATCGATTGGCTGCTCAGCCAGGTACTCTGACAGTACGCTACCTTTGATAGCTTTTTGTGAGACATAGTGTATATCGTACTCTGTCAGTACCATCTGCCATCGGGCAATCCTTCCAGAAAGTGCCTGTTTTTCAAAGACGTATTTGATCGGATCCATCTTCGAAATCAACATGGTTGTATGATTTAGCATGTATTGTCTCAGACGTTTGGCAGCCCAAGCAAGTGCACAACACGTCTTTTCGAGCATGGAGTAACGGGATTCACAATCTGTGAACTTTTTACTCAAGTAATAGATTGCATGCTCTTTTCGTCCAGTCTCGTCATGTTGACCGAGAACACAACCCATACTATTCTCAAGAACCGTCAAGTACATGATCAGTGGTCTCTCGGCTACTGGGGGTATCAAAATTGGAGGTTCCTGCAAGTATTCTTTTATTCTTTCAAACGCCTTTTGACAGTTTTCATTCCAGACAATCGCCTGATCTTTTTTCAACAGTTTAAACATTGGCTCACACGTGGCAGTAAGGTGAGATATGAACCGGGCAATGTAGTTCAACCTCCCCAAAAAGCCACGAACCTCTTTCTCTGTTTTTGGCGCTGGCATTTCTTGTATTGCTTTTATTTTCACAGGATCAACCTCTATTCCTTTTTCACTAACAATGAACCCCAGTAGCTTACCAGATCTCACCCCGAAGGTGCACTTATTAGGATTCAGCCTCAGCCTGAACTTCCTAAGCCTCTCAAACAATTTCAGAAGATTCACCAGATGCTCTTCCTCTGTCTGGGATTTGGCAATCATATAGTCAACATAGACCTCGATCTCTTTATGCATCATGTCATGAAAGAGTGTCGTCATAGCACGTTGATATGTTGCCCCAGCGTTCTTCAAACCAAAGGGCATCACTTTGTAGCATAACGTTCTCCACGGGGTAATAAAAGTTGTTTTCTCCATATCCTCCGGCGCCATCTTAATTTGATTATAGCCCGAAAAGCCGTCCATGAAGGAAAACACAGAGAATTGAGCAGTGTTGTCGACCAACACGTCAATATGAGGAAGCGGGAAGTCGTCCTTAGGGCTCGCCTTGTTCAGATCCCGATAGTCAACGCACATCCGCACCTTACCATCTTTCTTTGGTACAAGTACTATATTGGCGACCCAAGGAGGGTAAGTTGTAACAGCCAGGAAACCAGCGTCCCAGTGTTTCTGTACTTCCTCTTTAATCTTTACAACCATATCTGGTTTCGTTCTTCTGAGCTTTAGCTTGACCGGCGGACAGTCTTCACGCAATGGCAAGCAGTGGACCACAATATCAGTGTCTAGCCCAGGCATATCTTCATAAGACCAAGCAAAGATGTCACTGTACTCTCGAAGCATCTCGACAAGTCTCTGCTTGATATCACTTTGCAGCGTAGCCCCTATCCGGACATTCCTGACAACCTCTTCCGAACCCAAATTAACGGTCTCAATATCCTCCTGATGAGGCAGAATGATTCTCTCTTCTTGTTTCAAAAGACGAGTCAGCTCTTCTTGTAAGTCGTCGTCCTCAACAATCTCTTCTTCGGCTTGAAATATCGGGTGCCCAAAGTCGAAGCGAGTCATAGGGAGATCTTGATCGGTGTCATCTGAAATATGGATCCTGCAAGAGAAAGGGTTAAATTCTTCAAATGATATGCAAATGAAACACACAACCACATTGCCATTTTATTGTTAAAAATAAAAATAGAAAAACAGGGATCACAAAATTTGCATGAGGAAAACGCCTTTATTTGATGATTAAAACAAAACATACACATAAACAAGTAGGCCCTGAAATAAAATCACTATGTCCCGGGTAGGACATAGGATTGTACAATAATCGAAAAAACAAGGCATTATTGTTTCGGCGTCACTTGAATAAAGTCCTGGATAGACCAGTTGCATAGGCTCTGTCCTGGCTCGCTGGGCTTGATCCATGAATCCATGTCACAGTCGCTATCTCCATCTTCACTGTCAAACACAACATTGATCTGTTCAAAACTGACTCCTCCCGGAGTGAACACAATCGGTCCTTTGAACCTTGGAGCGCTCTGTGAAGAAGATGATGATGACGGGCGATACCCTAAGCCGAACTTGTCCTGCTTAACAGGAATCTCCAGAACTGGACCCCAACTTTTGGCCTCCCCGGCCTGAACTACCGCTTGGGCTTCTCTATACGATGACATAGCCACCTCTGGCCCACTGCTTATGACAGGAGATTTGTCTCTGATCTGCACCCCTTCAAAGGCTTGGCGCAATGTCTCATGGATCTCACCATCCACTTTGACATATTTGAACGACGACAGGTGACTAACCAGGATGTCTTCCTCCCCGCATATGGTGACAATGCTACCACCGACCATATACTTAAGCTTTTGTTGCAACGTAGACGTCACAACCCCTGCAGCGTGAATCCAAGGTCGTCCAAGCAAACAGCTATAAGCTGGCTGTATATCCATGATATAAAACACAGTGTCGAACACCTCTAGACCAACCTGGATTGCCAAAGTCAATTCTCTAAATACGGACCTTCTAGTCGCATCGAAAGCTCTCATTACCAAGTTTCTTGGCATGCAGATTATATCTCGGGTATCTAGCTTTAACAGTGCCTTCTTGGGCAAAACGTTCAAGGATGAACCAGTGTCCACAAGGACATGAGACATAACAGTGCCCCTACACTCAACAGAAATATGCAACGCACTGTTATGGTTGCGGCCCCTGGGTGTTATATCAAAATCTGTAAAGCCAAGGCCATGCCTCGCATTCACGTGCGCAATCACTCCTTCGAGCTGATTCACGGATATCTCCTGGGGTACATAGGCAGCATCAAGTGCTTTCAGCAAAGCATTCCGATGAGCATCAGAACAAAGCAACAATGATAAAATCGAGATCTTGGAAGGCGTCTGCTGCAGATGATCGACAATTTTATAATCGCTCTTCCGAGTTAATCTCATGAATTCTTCCACAACTTTGGTCAAAGCCTCCTTTTCCTTCTCTTGAGAAGGTCCTTCTTCATTGACTTTACCTTTCCCTTTAGCCAATCTCTCAGCTTCTACTTCTGGCGACGCAAAGATTCTGCCACTGCGGGTTATGCCCCCTGCCCCCACAAGGTTATCAACTGACCCTACCGGCGGGCTTGTGTCGCTTCCGTGAAAATAAGGTGCCGGCAAAACAGAAGAGTCGCCACCTTTCGTTATTTATCCCTCAGAATGGGAAAGGAAACGATCGGAAAAACCTGACGAATAGGTATAAGACAAGGTCATCGCAACCGTTGTCTGGGTTCGGGAGTCAGTTACGCAAGGGGAAGGTATTAGCACCCCTCACGTCCATCGTACTTGATGGGATCCACGCTTGTTGTGTTTACTGGACGAGTTGGTTTATCTATCTACCTATCGAGGCTGGCTTAAACAGAAAAGAAAATGACTCGGCAAAGCGTCCCGCTTTATGCCTACGTATTCTCATCAGAGAGCGAGAAATCAGAGTCAACGTAGTTTGACCTACTACGGGAAAGGGGAAGGTGGCTCGCCAATACGTCAGTATTGTGCCTACGTACTCTCAACCGATATGAGAGATCAGAGCTTACGTAGTTTGGGATAATACGGATTATGGGAATTCAGATTCATCTGTTTTATCGAGTGGGGTTAAACAGCAGTTCCAGCAGTTAGGGACAAAGCCTGTTTGCGGTGGCGCTGAAGTTTAACGACACTCTTTTCTTCAGAAAAGCTTTCCTTTGACTTATGGGCCCACGGGGCAAGAAGGTTTGAAGTTTGTTTTCTGTCTTTTACGAAAGAAGTGTTTTTTATTGTGTTTGCAATTTCAATCGCACTAAAGACTATGACCTGAGAGTGAATGCGTCGCATGTCACCCAAAGGGTGCCATGCTAAACATCCAGACTGTTGAAAAGAATCTCTCCAACAATCCTTTCTCAGATAGCTTAACGCTCGTGACGTACGAAAGAAATCATTCATAATTACTTTATCTTAAGCTGTTTTGAGATGAGAAGAGAACGGGCTCAACTACAGGGAGACTATCAAATCCTACTATTGTCATGCCAAGGATTCATCCTGTGGTTGAGGTTTGAAACAGGGATCTCCTAGAAGTTATCATGCATAGGTTTCAACCTAAAGTTCTATCATCACTTCCTTATCAAAGGAAATGAGAGTCCTAAGGGATCATGTCAATGATAAACAGAAACAGATAAAGCATCAGCTTAAACAGTAAACAATAAATGACTGTAAAATGCATGCAATGCAAGTGAGGGAGGAAATGTGTGTGGGGCAGCAGCCTCCACAAGCTCATCTCAACCTCAAGCCAGATATGAATAACTGTAATCATACAGAGGGAGAAAACATAAAGTGCTATCAAGCAAAATAGAATAACAACTGCAATCATACAGAAGACATAAAATGCTATCAACCAAGATAAACCACATGGGCAAGGGAGCAGGGCTCTACCGAATACCCGCAAGCAAAGCCATACAGTAACAATACAAGCAGAGGGAGCAACTCAACCTCTAATGCAATCATGCTCCTAGATTAAAGTCAGTCTAGATATGAACTTATTCTAATGCATCAAGCAAGTCAAACAAGGCACATCAGCACAGAAAAGAAACAGACAAGAAAGAAAGCAGATCAACAACTCCCTCTCTCCATTCCAAGCTTCAGCTCTTCTAACAGCAATCCAGTCTTCAGACTTCAATCACCCTTCAAGGCTATCATCTTTCATGAAAAGTATCAACTTGGTTCTCCAAGGTTTCAATCCATCAAACATAAGTATCAACTTGTTCTCTCTTCTCTAAGCTTCAGCTCTTCAGTCAATTCCACCTTCAGGCTTCACTCTTAACTACAAGTATCAACTTGATTCCTTCAGGCTCTCCAAGCATCAGTGTAAGTGTCAACTTATCCTTTATTCCTCAAGCCTCAGCTCTACACTCAATCTCAATTGAATCCTCTTCATAAGTATCAACTTAGTCTTCAAGCTTCAGCTCTCCTTGCTTTGCTAGTGTCAACTTGGTCATCTTCTCCTACAAGCTTCAGCTTCTTAGAGTAATCTTCAATCACCTGGAAGTGTCAACTTCATCCTTCAGTCTTCAAGCCTCATCTCTTCACTCAATCTTAATTTGGGTCTTCAAGTATCAACTTGTTCCCCTTGCTCTTCAAGCTTCAACTACAATGGCAATGCTCAAGGAATCATCCTCTTCCACACTCTTCAATGAAGCCCTCATCTTCAAACTCAAGTCCAACATCTTTCAAGATACTCAAACCCAGAAGACAATTGATTTAACGAAATGAGTGGAAATGATAAACAGCTTACTGACAACCAAAGGAAGCCTGTAAGGGTTCATCATTATGAGAGACTGGTTCCCTCAAAGTTCTACTTCCCAGATAAAGCCACCCATCCCTCCAAAGGAGGGATGTGAATATCTTGGAAGGACTTTTAGTCATTGGGAGGAATGGAAGCACAAGATGCTTTCCATATTTGTGAAAGAAATCATTCTAGCTCTATGGCTCTCCCTATGTCTCCTATCTTCTACATCTTCATCAGACACCTTCAGGCACAGACAAATCCAAGCTCCAAGTAACTTCAAGCAACTTCAAGCATCCTCACCTTGTCTTCAACTTGTCTTTAATCTCAATCAAAGGCAAACAAAGCAAAAACCCTAATCTAAGGGGACTAAGGAAGTTAAACTAGTTGAATTAGTAAGTTAGGATCACCTAAAACCTAGTACTAAAGTTAGTCCTAACTAAAATACTAAACTCAATTGTAAAATCCTACAAAAATATATAGGGGAACCTAGGTCAATCATGACTCTACCACATTAATTTTAGAGATCAAATCATCAAATTAGACCTAGAAATAAATTCTACATTATGGGGTACTAAACCTAAACCCTAAAAGGAAGCATCTAAATCTCAATCTAGAAAGCACGCCTATTTTCATCACAAAAATGTGAGAAAAATGCTATGGGATCATACATGTCTAACCTAATCATACACAAAAAATTAGGATCAAAATCATCACCACATGATCACACAAAATTCCACAAAATTATGTATCAAACATAACCATTTTAATATCAATTAAAATGTAAAATACCCATAAAATCAGAAATTACATGAAATGAAAATATTTTTTCTCTAAAAAATACTAGACTCAATCATGAGTAAAATGCAAAAAGAATGCGATTAATTGGATTAATGTTCAATTTATTATGAATTTTTCAAGAACCATGTACAAAATGAAAAATAATGAAAAATCCAACAAAAATAGACAAATGCACGGTGCAAGTAGTAAACAAAATCAATACAAATAATGGATTGGGCCTTCAGGGGGGTGGGGATATCAATCTATCCACTAAGCCCAAAACCACTGATTAAATGAAACGGTGCATTTCATTATCAGAATTCCTTCACAAATGGAAATCAATACGTGGCCGTTGGATGAGCTTCTAGTCAAAGGTCCAACCATGATCCAATGGTCCCAGAGTCATCTCCTACCTTTCAAACCTCTGCAACTTCGCGCCCAGCTCCGGCCACCACCGGTGGTGCTCTGGTCATCTTCCTCAACCCTAATTCTCTCTAGGAGCCTCCATTGCCAATGGTCAATACATGAAACTTATCCCAAATTCCCTCACGAATTCAACCATACCCTTTATTCAGCCTAAATCCTCAAGATTCTCCATAACCAAACCTCAACCGAAAATGGTAAAACCCTAAATTGGTCGCTAATTCTCAAATTAACTATCTGAAATCATTCCTACACCATTCTACAATAAATCTAACACCTTAATTCAACTTGATTCTACCTAAATCATGCTGGGGGAAGAAAGTTACCAACCTGAAAATCTTGGATGAACAGATGCACTAAACCTCCACTTCAAGCTCTCTAATCTTCCAGACACGATCAATGAACCCTCTCCTTGCTTCTGTATGCAAAAGAACCGGTTGAAAGTGCTAAAATCTTGAAATCCGATGGTGAGTTGCAGGCGGGAAAATTCACTTGCTCATACACGATTTAGCCACAAATTCTCTTGGATTATGATCTGGAATCACTCCTCAGCATCCATGGAAGAAGTTTCAATCAAGAAAATGGATGGAAAGTGAAGAATTTGGTGAAACAGAATTCAATTGCAAGCTATGGAATCTCAATCTCAATCTATGCTCTCTCCTTCAATCATCACCAACCTCTTCAATGGATCACCTCTACTCCTTATATAGATGATGTATGAATGATCTAGAACCCTCTAAATCCTTCTAATGAGAGTTTCCACTTCTCATGTCATGAGATTTTCAACCATGTATCATGATATGCATAATGCTGCAAACAGCTTGAAACCAATCTCATTTACCTCCAATTTCTCCCCTAGTGACATTTTGCAAGGATTTAGCTTGCAAAGGACCTTGCTCATGGCTTGATTCCATGTTTTGCACATGTTACTTAATATGCAAGTAATCACTTTTCAAAGCAAGTCCACAAATTGAATCTCAACTCAAAAATGTGGCTAAACCAATGTTCTTAAAATGTTTTCTAGAGTCAAAATGATATATTACATGCCATGGTTTGGATGTGTAGATTGAAAATATCAATTTCCAACTTTGGTTTATTTAACTTATGCCCTTATTTTAGGTCATTTTTGCAACTTTGAGCTACATGCATTTCCAACATCTCATGACCTCTATACTAGCCTTAGAACATCATTTTGAACAAGTTTTATGTTTAACATTTTTCCATTTGAAGCTTGGAAATAGGAGTTATGGCCTTATGGTTGAAATGACTTGTAATCTCCAAATGACCAAAATGCCCTTGACTTGTCAAAGCCATAACTTGAGTTCTACAAATCCTATCAAGGACTTCTAGTAATCTCTAGAAATCTAAGAGGATAAGGAACAACATTCATGTTGACCAAAAGTCCATAGGAATCATCCATCTTGGGCAAACGTTTGATGCAAGTGGGGTAACTTTCAAGGCCCCAGATTCACATACCTCAGATGACCTGTAACTTGTCAAAGTCATAACTTGAGCTCTACAAATCCTATCAAGGACCTCTAGTACTCAAATTAAAGCTAAGAACAAGCTCTACAACATTCATGTTGTGGGTAAGATGATATGACAATCACTTCTTGAGCTAAACTGCCTTGAAGATAGGGGTCAAACTAGGGGATTTTACACTGTCAATCCTTAGAAACCCTAGCTTGAAACTTCTCAAACTCTTCAATCATGATGAGTTAACCTTGGAATCATCCATATAACAACTCAATGTGTCAATCCATGATCACATGGCCCTTGAATTAGGTCTCAACCTTGTTCAAATCATCAGTTGACCTAGGGTTGACCTAGTCAAACCCTAGCTGCACCACTCATGGCTGAGCCTTCTTAATGTTGCACAATGACCTGTCTAGGCTTCATGATGGCTTTCAAGACATCTCATAAGCTCTCTCAAGGCTTCAAGTCTAACTTCAAGGCCTCAGAATCATTTGAGGAGCTTCCCACAACTCTCAAGTTAGGAGACCTACACACTTGGCTTCAACCACTCTTTCTGAGGATCTTTTGACTTCTCTGACAAGGATATCTACCCTTGAACACTTGAATAACCTTCTTGTCTAGCTTCATAGTCTTGTGTAGCTCTTGATTGGTACTCATACCTCTTGATCTCCTGCACACATGTCAATGAAATGCAAATGATAATGCTAATGTGAATGAAATGAAACACAAGCTAGGTAAAGAAATGTTGGTCAAATTTTGGGGTGCAACAGCTTTCCAGGTTAATCTTCTCCCCATTGCAGTAAACTTCCGCCCCATAATCCCAAGGGATGGCTTTAGTGCTTTCATACGGAATGGGTCCAGCTTTGGTTATTATGATAGTCGGTCGCTTGGGAGGCGCCGATATCGTAACAGTCTTAAACGGGATCGTAATCGTTGCAACTTCGCCCTGCTTTTCAGCTATTGCCTCAACAGGCTTCTCTTCAGCAGTACGGTCGAATTGCAGCGTTCCTTCATCAATCAGCCCTTGGATACCTCTTCTCAAGTTATCACAACCCTCAGGCCGGGCCAAACAATCAACACAATCTGCATCACAGCCAGGGAACACTCCCCCTCTTAGCAATCTGCTCTTGACATAACCCCAAGGTGTCTTCAATTCATCCACATTCATAACCAGATTCAGACTAGCATCTTCCAAAACTGCACCCACCTGCGTAGATCCGTAAGCTGGCATCAGATTCTTCTCAATGTTGGGTGTCTCATTACCAAATTTTATAGCCTTGCTATCTAACAGGTCTTGCACCTTGTGCTTGAAAGCATGACAATTCTCGATACTATGACCGGGTGCCCTAGAATGAAATTCGCAATGAGCATTAGCGTCATAACCAAAAGGAGGGTGCCCTTTAATGGAGCCAACGTCCTTTTCTCAACAAGTTGCAACTGTAGCAAAGTTGGAAGAAGCTGAGCATACGGAAATGGAGGTGCATCAAATACTCTCTTCACAGCCCTATCCCGACCTTGAAATCTCTGTGGAGCAGCATTTTGTCGTCTCTGTTGCTGATGTGGCTGTTGTTGTTGCTGTTGAGGCACATGAATTGTCACACTAGTAATTTGCTGCTGACGGTATTGGTTTCGACCTCTACCTCTTCCTCGGGAGCTGTATACTGAATTAGTATCCCCCTGTCTCTTGTTCCCAAAAGCCTTTTTACCACCTCCAGCTGAGGGTGACTCTCCTGCTTGAATCTTACAAATCTTAACACCATTCTCGATACGTTCTCCCAAGAGTATCAACTCAGAAAAGTTACTCGTCATGCAATTGATAAGCCTGTCATAATACAGCCCAGAGAAAGCGCCCACAAACATATCCACCAACTCAGGCTCCACCATGGGTGGGTGCACCCTAGCTGCAAGCTCACGCCACCTCTGGGCGTATTCTTTGAAACTCTCGCCATTCTTTTGAGAAAGATTTTGGAGTTGGACCCTGTTCGGCGCAAGGTCGCTGTTATATTGGTAGTGCTTGACAAAAGCTTCTGCTAACTCCTTCCAGCTACCAATCTGACTAGGCTCTAACCCCATGTACCATTCCAAAGACGGTCCCGACAAGCTGTCTTGGAAAAAATGCATCAGCATCTTCTCGTCATAAGAATAGGAGGACATTCTCCAATAGTAAGATCGCACGTGAACTCTCGGGCAAGTATCCCCCTTATACTTGTCGAAAGTGGGCGCTTTGAACTTGAGCGGCACCTTCAAGCCAGGAACCAATCCCATGTTAGCCACGTCCAGCCCCGTGGAATTCTGATTAGCATGATTCCTCATCTGTTCTTCCAACAACCTGAACCTTCTATCACTGTCAGCGGGCATCTCAAGATCCCTGCCTAGAGGGAAAGCATCTTCCTGACGATCTTCGCCCCAGTGAGAATCCCCATTGTCATACCCAGCATAAGCAGTATTAGGACCAAAACCATCCTGATTGATCCTGGGCCCATACCCCATATTGCCTAAACCCTGATTTCCAGCACCTGGCCCAAAACCAGTGTTGTGAGCACCCATCCCAACACCATTGTTGCTTGTATTACCAAAACCTGCGTTACCGAAGCCATGATTACCGTAATCCTGATTTCCGTAACCCAGATTTCCATAGCCTTGATTACCAACAAAACCAGCGTTACCAATACCCATACCAGTATTCCCAGCACCAAGACCAGCGTTCCCAGTGCCAACATTGAACCCAGCATTTTCCAGCACCAATATTTCAATTGGTTTTTGTTGCAGTGAGAATCGTGATACCAAGCTATTGACTAAATTGAATCTTAAATTCTTAAATTCACAACCGGACATTAACTTATCCAAAGGAAAGGTCTAAAGAAAGAAAGAACCTTTTACGCGATGTTACAACAACGCTAAGAGATTCGGGGATCGGGGGTTGGTTATGCATAGGGTAGGTATCTCATATCCTAAACATCTGTAGTACTCTACAGGAACCTTTTCTTTGTTTGCATGCTAAGTTTGCTAAATGTTTGCTAAGGTTTGGGTTGGGTAAAAGGTGTAGGTTAAAACCTCAAGATAGTTTATAAGTTTGCTCGCAAAGACATCGCGTCATCTGCCTACGTATCCTAACTAGGATAGAATCAGAGCAATCGTAGTTCACCTCACTAGGGTTGAAGAACACTTGATTATGATCAAGGTTCAAAGGGGAACAAACATTTCAATGCTTGTGTAAAGTTTAACAAAACTCTCTAGATCTATGTTGAACACTCAAGAAAGGGGAGTAAGTAATCATTCCCATGATTCTTACATAGAGTTAACCAAACTCTATCCTAAAGTTCTACGTTGTAAGACCAATTGGTTCTATCCAGACCAAAAGGTGGGAGAAGGGGGAAGGTTGCTCGTCAAGATATCGCATCTTGTGCCTACGTATTCTCATTGTCCAATGAGAAATCAGAGCGGTCGTAGTTCAGGCACGAACTACAGAATAAGGATCTATTGGTTCTTTCCAGACCAAAAAGAGGGAGAAGGCTCTATCCAGACCTATGAGTTTAAATCCTATTGGTTCTATCCAGACCAAAAGGGGGGAGGAAGGTTGTATCTAGACCTAAAAGAGTAATGAGTTATCTATGACCCAAGGGTCAATAGAGAGACTTTCCTTTGGAAGGAGAAAGAGGAGGCAACTTGGATGAGAACTAAAGAGTTCCATCACTTGGGGGAAATACTTAGCAAAGCAGTAATCATTCACACATGATGGATACAAAAGATATGGTTACAACCAAGATTAATCAAGCATATTACAATAAGCAAGTATTTTCAATCAGGATGAATGGTTATAACCAAAGCAAGCATTTAAGATATTGCGATATCAGGCAATGATTTCAATCACGATAAATGGTTATCACCAAAGCAAGTATTACAATATTAATGATTTCAATCGAGACAGATGGTCACAACCAAGAATAAATCTTAACAAATATGGAAGGGGATCTTAACGAAGATGCATCTTAACAAAGACGAGGTTTCAATAGGGCTTACAAGACGAGTGTATACTTATAGGCATCATGCCTAAACAAATAATGTCACAACAAGGAGAGAGAAGTTCAATACTTCATAGGGCAAAACTTTCAAGTTTTAATGATGATTAAACACAAATGCTTACAAGCAAGGAGTTTTAAGTCAAACTCAAGTACACAAGGATGCTAACAAGCCAAAATCATAACTTTAAAATAAAAATAATAAGAGAATGAAATTAAAGTTTTGAAATGAATAAATGAGAGATAGGAAGGTGAAAACCCTAAAAACATTCATGGTAGCATGTGTAATGCAAGTAGAAAGTTCATATTTATGAGTTTTAGGTTTACCTCTTGAAGCAAGCTTAAGCAATAAGAAAACCAGAGATATTGAGAGCTCTTACAAGGTCTTCAAATGTTCCTAGGTTGATGAATAGATGCTCCAAAGAACCTCCAAGCAAGCTAGTGGACGAAATGCCTTGTAAATGAAGCAAAAACTCTAAAATCCAATGATTTCAAAGACCAACTCACTAAAAACTTGTTACATAAGTGTGAAAGTGATTTGGATAGCTTCAATACATCATATTTGATGTGTTTGAAGTGTTTCTTGAGTTGGAAAAAGTTTGGAAATGGTTTTGGAAGGTGTTTTGCAAAAATAGATTTTGAGGGATTTTGGAGACTTATTGAGATTTTGCAAGAATTTGGTGATTGTGTAAGGGAGAGAGTTCTAGATGGTTTCTAGCAAGGAACTAGTGTTTTTGTGATGTAGGAAGTGAGTTCTATTTATATCCAAAGGCCTTGGATCAAGGGATGGGTAAAAGTGAAGCAAATTGCCAATTTTAACCTTCCATCATGAAAATCATTGAGTTTTCCAATGCAAATCTTCATACTTGTCTTTAAGCCACTCTACTAAGATATTCTCCATGCCCTATATATTTTTTTCATCATTCTTGATAGGTTAGGAGGTGACTTGTTGAAGTAAAGTTGATGATTTGACAAGGGTAGCCACATTTTTTCTCTTTCTTCACTATTCACTTTTGCAACTTGCATTAAATAATGATTTCCTTTGATATTTGTGCCATTTTCGTGTGAATTGATATTAAAATGTTAATTTTCAATTCAAACATCATAAATGAGGTTTAGACTTTGATTAGCATCGATTTGGAGAGGTTTTGGAATAAAAAAACTCATGCTGACCTAGTTTTGCGAATGTGAGTTTTTGCCAACTTGTGGATCTTGGTTCTCTCTAACCAGGAAGAGTTATGGAACCCACTTGTACTTTTTAAAAATCCCCAATCAGGTACTACAATATTTATGCTTGTTTTAGGAACTCATTCCCCTTGAAACTAGGTCAAAAACCCTTGTGTAGTTAAGGAGTTATGGCTTTGCCCTTTTCAAAACCTTAATTTCCCAACTTTTTGATTACTTATCAATTCTTGATCCAATGGTCACCAAAATTCATGAATAGATGTGATATACCATTAGGAACATAATTTCATTCAATTTTGGGTCAGAACCATGTTGGTCAATGAGTTGACTTTTCAGTCAGACGAACCGATTGATTGAAGAACTCTGAATCGACTGTTGGTGTTCTGGGTATCTTGAAGCCTTGAAGCTTCTTGAGTAGACTTTACTAAGCCATAGGAACTTCATGGACCATGATCCCACCATTGGAACACTTTTTAAATTAAAAGTCAAACTACAGTTGACTTTTTCTGATCGAAAACCCTAATCGGGTATCCTGAACTGCACCATTCTCAATTCCTGGATGACAACCTCAATTGGATTCATACTTGACCCCATGTAGTATCCTTGATCTTGTTTATAGTTGAATCAATCCAACATATTGATTGATCAAACCACCTAAGCCTCGATTTTGACGGTACGAAACCCTGATTTATCTGCATCTTGACAAAGATAAACTTGAAATGGGTTAAGGTTAGTTAATCAAATGAATATGATCCTAAAATGATGATGAGGATCGAAGGGGTCAAAATTTGGGGTGCAACAGTTGCCCCTATTTAAATATCTTCACTAGATGGCAATGAGAGATGACAATCCTTATAGAATCTTAGTGAAAGGTATTTAAATATAGCAAACCAAAAATTTTGTCCCTTAGATCCGATGGTATGCAAAAGGACTAATGCTGAAATGCAAATGAGTTTAAATGATGCTTTATGATGCTTGAATGCAAGACAAATGCAAACACACGAGCAAATATAAAAGAACGGCAATACGAAAAGTAACCACTCACAAGAGACCCGACACACTGGGGAAAGATTCAAGGCAAAGTGAGCAAGATAGTTCAAACATGACTAACGATGTTGTTCAAGGGAATCTTTCACACAGGGGACACGGAGCGGTGAGAATCGTGATACCAAGCTATTGACTAACTTGAATCTTAAATTCTTAAATTCACAATCGGACTTTAATTTATCCAAAGGAAAGGTCTAAATAAAGAAATAACCTTTTACGCGATGTTACAACAACGCAAATAGATTTGGGGATTGGGGGTTGGTTATGCATAGGGTAGGTATCTCACATCCTAAACATCTGTAGTACTCTACAGGAACCTTTTGTTTGTTTGCATGCTAAGTTTTCTAAATGTTTGATAAGGTTTGGGATGGGTAAAAGGTGTAGGTTAAAACCTAAAGATAGTTTATAAGTTTGCTCGCAAAGACATCGCGCCATCTACCTACGTATCCTAACTAGAATAGAATCAGAGCAATCGTAGTTCACCTTACTAGGGTTGAAGAACACATGATTATGATCAAGGTTCAAAGGGGAACAAACATTTCAATGCTTGTGTAGAGTTTAACAAAACTCTCTAGATCTATGTTGAACACTCAAGAAAGGGGAGTAAGTAATCATTCCCATGATTCTTACATAGAGTTAACCAAACTCTATCCTAAAGTTCTACGTTGTAAGACCAATTGGTTCTATCCAGACCAAAAGGTGGGAGAAGGGGGAAGGTTGCTCGTCAAGATATCGCATCTTGTGCCTACGTATTCTCATTGTCCAATGAGAAATCAGAGCGGTCGTAGTTTAGGCACGAACTATAGAATAAGGATCTATTAGTTCTTTCCAGACCAAAAGAGGGAGAAGGCTCTATCCAGACCTATGAGTTTAAATCCTATTAGTTCTATCCAGACCAAAAGGGGGGAGGAAGGTTGTATCTAGACCTAAAAGAGTAATGAGCTATCTATGACCCAAGGGTCAATAGAGAGACTTTCCTTTGGAAGGAGAAAGAGGAGGCAACTTGGATGAGAACTAAAGAGTTCCATCACTTGGGGGAAATACTTAGCAAAGCAGTAATCATTCACACATGATGGATACAAAAGATATGGTTACAACCAAGATTAATCAAGCATATTACAATAAGCAAGTATTTTCAATCAGGATGAATGGTTATAACCAAAGCAAGCATTTAAGATATTGCGATATCAGGCAATGATTTCAATCACGATAAATGGTTATCACCAAAGCAAGTATTACAATATTAATGATTTCAATCGAGACAGATGGTCACAACCAAGAATAAATCTTAACAAAGATGGAAGGGGATCTTAACGAAGATGCATCTTAACAAAGACGAGGTTTCAATAGGGCTTACAAGACGAGTGTATACTTACAGGCATCATGCCTAAACAAATAATGTCACAACAAGGAGAGAGAAGTTCAATACTTCATAGGGCAAAACTTTCAAGTTTTAATGATGATTAAACACAAATGCTTACAAGCAAGGAGTTTTAAGTCAAACTCAAGTACACAAGGATGCTAACAATCCAAAATCATAACTTTAAAATAAAAATCATAAGAGAATGAAATTAAAGTTTTGAAATGAATAAATGAGAGATAGGAAGGTGAAAACCCTAAAAACATTCATGGTAGCATGTGAAATGCAAGTAGAAAGTTCATATTTATGAGTTTTAGGTTTACCTCTTGAAGCAAGCTTAAGCAATAAGAAAACCAGAGATATTGAGAGCTCTTACAAGGTCTTCAAATGTTCCTAGGTTGATGAATAGATGCTCCAAAGAACCTCCAAGCAAGCTAGTGGACGAAATGCCTTGTAAATGAAGCAAAAACTCTAAAATCCAAAGATTTCAAAGACCAACTCACTAAAAACGTGTTACATAAGTGTGGAAGTGATTTGGATAGCTTCAATACATCATATTTGATGTGTTTGAAGTGTTTCTTGAGTTGGAAAAAGTTTGGAAATGGTTTTGGAAGGTGTTTTGCAAAAATAGATTTTGAGGGATTTAGAATACTTATTGAGATTTTGCAAAAATTTGGTGATTGTGTAAGGGAGAGAGTTCTAGATGGTTTCTAGCATGGAACTGGTGTGTTTGTGATGTAGGAAGTGAGTTCTATTTACAGCCAAAGGCCTTGGATCAAGGTATGGGCAAAAGTGAAGCAAATTGCCAATTTTAACCTTCCATCATGAAAATCTTTGAGTTTTCCAATGCAATCTTCATACTTGTCTTTAAGCCACTCTACTAAGATATTCTCCGTGCCCTATATATTTTTTTCATCATGCTTGATAGGTTAGGAGGTGACTTGTTGAAGTAAAGTTGATGATTTGACAAGGGTAGCCACATTTTTTCTCTTTCTTCACTATTCACTTTTGTAACTTGCATTAAATAATGATTTCCTTTGATATTTGTGCCATTTTCGTGTGAATTGATATTAAAATGTTAATTATCAATTCAAACATCATAAATGAGGTTTATCCTTTGATTAGCATCGATTTGGAGAGGTTTTGGAATAAAAAAACTCATGCTGACCTAGTTTTGCGAATGTGAGTTTTTGCCAACTTGTGGATCTTGGTTCTCTTTAACCAGAAAGAGTTATGGAACCCACTTGTAGTTTTTAAAAATCCCCAATTAGGTTATACAATATTTATGCTTGTTTTAGGAACTCATTCCCCTTGAAAATAGGTCAAAAACCCTTGTGTAGTTAAGGAGTTATGGCTTTGCCCTTTTCAAAACCTTAATTTCCCAACTTTTTGATTACTTATCAATTCTTGATCCAATGTGTCGCTACTGCGAAAATCGGCACCGGCTAAACAGAAGAGTCGCCACTGTGCGTTATTTATCCCAAAGGAGGGAAAGGAAACGCCCGAAGTAAACCTAACGCAAAGACGGGAATGGAATGGTCATCGCAACCAAATCCTGGATTCGGGAGTCGGTTACGCAAGGTGAAGGTATTAGCACCCCTCACGTCTGTCGTACTCGACGGGATCCACGCTTGTTTTCTGGTACGGATTGACATTCTATCTACACTACAGGTCTGGGGTTAAAAGAAAAGAAAATGACTCGGTAAAGTATCACACTTTATGCCTACGTATTCCCGTCTGGAACGAGAAATCAGAGTCAACGTAGTTCGCCTACCTACAGGAAAGGAGGGGAAGGTTGCTCGCTAGGACACGGCATCCTATGCCTACGTACTTTCATACAGCATGAAAGATCAGAGCAAACGTAGTTCGGGCTACGGAAGACACAGATTTTACTGACTGTTTTTTATCTTTCTGAAAAGGTTTTCTCCTGATTAAGAGTCCAAGCGGACAAAAATGACACTTTGATGTTTGCTTTCAATCTTTTACGCAAGAACTATTTTTTTTTATAATGTTTACAATCTCTGATGCACTAGAGACTATGATTTGAGGGTGACTACGTCGTATGTCACCCTAAGGGTAACACACTAAGCAATCAGATTACTGAAGAGTGGCCCTCCAGTAATCCTCTCTCAAATAGCTTAAGGCTCGTAGCGTACGACGTCGATTATCCTTATTACTGTGTTTTGAATTGTTCTGAGATAGAAAAGAAAGAACTCTAAAAACCTAGGGTTTGAAATGGGAACCAAAACTACCCTAATGTTATCATGCATGGGTTAACACC
The DNA here is from genome assembly GCA_963859935.3 of Lathyrus sativus. Taxonomy (NCBI): domain Eukaryota; kingdom Viridiplantae; phylum Streptophyta; class Magnoliopsida; order Fabales; family Fabaceae; genus Lathyrus; species Lathyrus sativus. Next base: position 167,145,163 of record OZ012739.1, on the reverse strand, counting down.
TAACGTCTGTTATAATTCCCTCCTGCACAGAGGAAATCAGAGATCCTGGGGGATAAACGGAAAAGAAACAGATATACAGTAAACAGTAAATATGCATGAGATGCAGCAATGCAAGCGAGGCAAGGGAGTCTCACTCAACCTCGAACCTGGGAAAACAATAGGCAAAGTGAAACAACTTCACTTCAAACCTAAGGGGCAAGCTGAACAAGCCAACAAACAACACAGAAGAAAGAAATGAAACCCCACACCAACTCTGACAGCAACACCAGCTCCTACAGTCAGCAGCTCAAGCAGCAACAACTCTGACAGCTACAGCTCTGACAGCTACAGTTGATTAACAGCAAAAAAGGTTGACAGTAACAATCTTCAACCAAGACCCACTCTTCACTCTTCAATGATCCCCAAGCTTTAGATAAGCTCTTACCTTCAATAAAACCCCAAGCTCTAGCAAGCAATGAACCCTAACAGTTGACAGCTTCAATCAGCAACAAAACCCTAGTCTTCAACAGATATCCAGCTTTGACAGGTACAAGCTTCATCTTCACCAATCTTCAATGAACTTTACCTTCAATAAGCTTCCATCTTCAATGCATACACTCTAGAAGAGAATCAACTAATAGATGACGTTGGAATGTTAAGAGGCTTAATGATAACCTAGGGAAATCACTAAGATCTTAGCATGGCAAGTGAAGGGTATCCTCAAGGTTCTACCCAATCAAAGCATGCTCTACATCCCTCCTAAGGAGAGATGGAACTTCTTTGGGGGACCTTGTATCATAGGATGGGATAGAGGCACAAAAAGCTCTCTATGTTTGACAGCAGAAATCAGTCTACTCTAAAGCTCTCCCTATATCTCCTATCTTCTAAGTCTTCAAAAGCAACCTTCAAGTAGAAGAATCCTCATGCTCCAAGTTCTATCCTTTTCCTCCAATCATCTCCAATGTCTTCATGAGCTCCAACAAGCAAAACCCAAGCCCAACACCCAGTTGAAAGGACCCAAACCCCACAAGCAATCCAAAAGCCCAAAAGGGAAACACACAAACAACAACCAATTTGCAAAAATCAAAGACAATAGCAATACTCATCATAAGATCCTAGATTAATTTCTAAGGGAACCTAACTATATACCCTATACCCCATATAGATCCCATAACCTAAATCAACTATTAAACCCCAAAACTATGTGTCAAAATGCACCTAAGTGTTGTGAAACCCTAATTCTGATACCTCTCCTATCTACCTCTCAAATTAATCTAAGTTTCAGTCACAAAAATATGACAAAATTTCTAAGGGTACATGCTTCCCTAATCTAATCAACCTCAAGGACCAATCAAAAATCATGCACCAATTGATCATACTAAATTTAGAAAAATAAGGTATCAAACAAATGCAAAATAAAATCAATAAAATTGTAAAATATACCAAAAAATGAAAAATGCATGAATTAATGTTTTTATTGTTTTATTAAATTCTAGAAACTCTAAGGAAAACAAGGAAAAAATCCTCACCCTAAAATGATCTTTTTTCAATTAGTTATGAATTTTTTCAATTAACCTACAATAATGTGAAAATAAAAGAAAAAATAAAAGAAAATGGTAAATTGGCGTGACAAATAGCAATCAGAATCAGTACAAAACACCAAATGGGCTCAGAGGGGGGTGCATATAGGAAGCGCGTACTAGGCCCATCATCAGTCAGAAAATCAAATGAAAAAAACAAAAGAAAATGAAAAAACGCTGGTACCAATAGCAAGGAAATCACATGTAAATTCCATTGGGCCTCCAAGCTGGGGTGTACATAGCAACATTTCGTTAAGACCATCCAAATACATTTAGTTAAACGGTGCGTTTTGGTTTAGACTCAGGCTCTTCACAAATTTTCCACGCATCTGGGCCGTTGGATGATCATTTCAGTCAAAGTCTTCTCATGATCTAAGGGTGATAAGTTCATCTTCTTCCTTTTGAAATTGGGAGGGAACACACGCCATGGATGAACAGAGCTGCAACCTTCTTCTTCTCCAAACCTCAGCTCCACTAATCCTCACCAAAACCCTAACCTAAATACATCATCTGGCTCGCTTTTTCACACTGAATTCAACCATACCATCCATTGACATTGAATCATCTTCTTCCTCAAAACACGAAGAAATACTCAGAAAGTGCTCAAACCTAAATCATCACCAAACTCAAAATTGAGAGTCCTAAAATCATCACCATGCTACACTGAGCAAAATCCACTATCACACAAGGTTTAATCCTCAAGAAACCTCAAGATATATCCATGAACAGAAATGGTGCTCATCCTAATTTTGTCTCTAAATCGTGCCAATTGTTACCAGAATCCACCTAGCCATGTTCTACATCACATCTAACTATCTAAAACCTAATAATTCTACATGAATCAAGCCATAGAAAGAAGTTTACATACCTGCAAATCTTGGATGAATAGAGTGGTAAAACCTCCAAATCAAGCTCCAAGATCTTCCAGACACGTTCTATGATCAATCACCAAGCTTCTGTATGCAACAAATTGGATTGAAACCTCTTGAATCCTTGAATCCGATTCTGACTTGCAAGAGATGAATCCAAAATGCTCTCTCATGATTTTGCACCAATCTTGCCTTGAATTGTATCTGGAATCACTCACCAACACCAAAGGAAGCTATTGAACACAAAACAATGGATTGAAATGGATCAAATTATTGTAACCGATTCTGTTTTGCAAACTGAAAACTCAATGTGCTATCTCTCACTTCTCTCTCAATTTCCACCAACTCATGCCTTGGATCACTTCTAATTCTTATATAGAAGGTGAATGAAAGCTCTAGAAAGTTCTGGATTGATCCAATGAGAAGTTCAACATCTCTTGCATTTGAAAATGTCATGAGAAATTCACACATGGAAGCTGAGTTTTAAGCTTGCTTTAATGCCTCATTCTGATCCAAATTCTCCTTAGATGACATATTTAATGGATTGGCAAGGGTTAAGGCCTTGGCCATGCCCTAAAAAGTGGTTTTGCATTTGTTACTTATGATGTAAGTAACCACTTTACAAAGGAAGACATGAAATTATCCCTCAACTCAAAAATGTGGCAATGTCATTATTTTCAAAATATGTTTTCCAATCAATTTGGTATGTCATATGGCTAGGTTTGGACCCATAGCTCAAAAATCCCAATTTTCATCCTTGGTTCATTTAAAATTCACCCTTATTTTAGGCCATTTTGCAATTTTGTGATACAAGCCCTTCCAATCACCCATGACCTCTTACCTAGCCCAAAAACACCATTCTAAACACATCTCATGTTGAACATTTTTCCATTTGAGGAGTGGAAGATGGAGATTTTGACCTATGTTGAAAAATGACCTATAATTCAACTTTCCCAAAATACCCCTGGATTGCCAAGATCATAACTTGATTTCTACAAATCCCCTTGAGGACTTATAGTACTAAAGTTAAAGCTAAGATCAAGATATACAACTCTTATGTTGGCAAAGATTCCATTTGAAAAATCCTTGATGGGCAAAAGTTGCTTGGAAGTCAAGTGACTTTCACAGATAAATTTCAGTGTCCTCTGACGACCCATAACTTGCAAGAACCATAACTTGAGTTCTACAAATCTTCTTGAAGACTTCTAGTACTATAATTAAAGCTATTGAGAAGCTCTAAAAGTTTCATTTTGGCCAAGAATCCATTTGAAACTTGCATTTTGACTTATCTGGCTTGGAAGGTAGGCCTAAATTAGGGGATTTTACACTGAAACCCTAATTTGGCAACTCCTCCTACTCTTGATTCTCTTTGATTTATCCTTGGCACAAAACCAAACATGTATAAACATATCAATTCATGAATCCCACAACCTCCAATTAAGCCTTGATGCTCTTCAATCACCCAGTTGACCTAGGGTTGACCCAGATGAAACCCTAGTTGACTGCACTTCAACTGTGGCTCTTGTACTTGAATCCATGACTTGTCTTATCTTAAATATGACCCTCTAGGCATTTCATAAGCTTTGTACACATTCCATACCGTCAATTCATAGCTCATACCCCCATTGATGACCATCAATACACCTCAACTTAGGAGAGAAATCCACCTGCTGATACCCAAACTTCTCAAAGCTTCAAACATTTCTTGATGACTTGAATGGTCTTAAGCTTGAACGAAACCCTTGATGTACTTATTTAGATAAGAATGGCACTTAATCCCTTGTTGGATGCCTTGCTATGCTATGCTATGCAGATGATTAGATTATGTACATGTTTTACTATGCAAATGATAATGCAATTGAAACATAAACCAGGTGAAATAGGTTGAGCAAATTTCACGGTGCAACAGCTGCCCCTATTCAAACGACTTGGACCCGACTGGGTGAAGAGCGAACGACCTTCAAACAATTGAGGTATGAGACGGTTGAATACTAAGAACCCGGAAATTTGCCAACCGCAGAAATAAACTGCACAAACTGCTTGGATAACAACATCTGTTGACTGGATCTGGTTGTTACGGAAACAAAATGATCAATTAGCGACCGTGCTGGGGATTATTTTCATCAGCCCGAAAAAAGATTCTATCATCGCGGGGATAGAACTTTGTCCACATTAGGACGCTATATTTCGTCGATACAGCAAAATCCTGACGACTTCGCTGGGGAAACATTTCCGTCACAAGGAACTCATCTGCCTATCCATACAGGCACGTCATCTGTCTGAACACAGGAAACTCCATCCGCCTTCTTCATACGGGAAGATTATCTAAATACTGTTTCTCTGCCTACCTCTGCAGTAGCTACCTTCGTTGGTCCCAACCCATAAACGACTTTGAGGAGGACTCTATTGGGGATAGTAACACGAGGAAATCACGGCGACTTCCTCGGGGAAAAAATACTTTTGTCAAATATCGGAACACAATTCACGTACTCTGTCTATCACGGGAGAATTATCTATCTGGATACCGAAAAGTTCATCCGCCTGCTTTATACGGGAAAACACATATGCCTGATGCATACAGGAAAGTTCATCCGCCTGATCCTTACGGGAAAATATAACACATCTGCCTGATACTTACAGGAAAGTTCTTCCGCCTGCTTCATACGGGAAAAGATAACACGTATGCCTGATACTTACAGGAAAGTTTTTCCGCCTGCTTCATACTGGAAAATATAACACGTCTGTCTGATACTTATAGGAAAGTTCTTCCGCCTGCTTCATACGGGAAAAGATAACACGTCTGCCTGATACTTACAGGAAAGTTCTTCCGCCTGCTTCATATGGGAAAATATAACACGTCTGTCTGATACTTACAGGAAAGTTCTTCCGCCTGCTTCATACGGGAAAATATAACACTGGATATAGCTTCCTATCCTGTTCGCGGTAGTAGCTAACTCCACTGAGGATATTCTGAAAATAACTGCCTGACACCCGCTTCGACAACAAGTGACCTCTTCTGAAATCTTGATTCATGAAACCCTGAAATGTTGCCGCAGCAGCAAACCTGAAGAAAAATACTCCGCTGGTCGGATAAGAGGAACTTCTACCAGTAACTCTGTGGGGAATGATAACAAGAACTACATCATCATATGTCTCACGGCGAGACCTCGATCGTCCGGTAATAGATCTAAGATAGAACCCCACACTCCTGCTGAGAAACACACCTGAAAGCAAAAGGTTAACCAACCTGATTTATGTTTCAAAATGCGTATGTTTGGCAATGGCGTAATGCTCCATATAGCATGGAAATGTTGCGCATTTTCTGGGTAGATGCAAACATGATAACGTATGCAAATGCAAATGCAGGTTCAGGCTGCTGGGGAAGCTCTGACAAGCTTGCTTCAACACGGCTGTTGAGGACAAATACCACCCTGTTGGGGATGAACGGATACCGCAAAGTATTCTGGCAAAATAAATGCCAGAAATACAACCAATTCTGCCGGGGAGAGATTACACATCGATTTCCGCTGGGAGGAAAGAATAAACTGCTGGGAAGATTAACTCAGCTGGGGGAGAATCAACCCTTCTGGGGGGACAACTGTCTGGGTGCCGCTTACGAACTCGGAACTACCACTCCGCTGGGGATAATCATCCTGACGAAGGCATGACGACCTGTGGGGAGAAAGAAAACCATCCTCGGTGGGGATACTCCTTCTGAATCTACTATGGTTATGCGCCACGGAACTCCTCCCAACTGGGGATTGAACGTGCACATATTCGGCTCCCTGGGGAGTATAAACTCTGCAGGGGCTACTGATCTTGTCTTGCTGGGGATGTCCTGTGGACAACTTCCATGAGGATACTCTTCCGGGGAAAATAATCCTTCCTTCGGTAAGGGATAACATCATCTCAACCTCTGGGGATGAGGTGCGACCGGCGTGGGGATTAGCGTCAAACGGAGTCAAGTCTTTCACCACGAGCCTCCGGCTGGGGCCACAATTTTCTGATCGTTTGCTTCAAAGGTGAGAACCCTGCAAAACACAAACGAGACAAAACATATCTATACAACCAAATCTATTCGGGTTAGCGTCCGTGACATTACTTCAGTCAATTCGAAGTTTTAGCAATTATTGGCAAGGGCCAGCAAAGTTATGCACATGCAAATTCATCGGAACATTGGCGTTTTCCGCGTACAAAACAGTAAAGCACAAGCATCAAATACTGAATAACGTGTTTTATTAATAACAGGCCTCTGAATAGGCAAAGTTTTATACACCGGATGCAACTCCTGAAAGGAGGAAGTTACGCACACACGCATACATATATGCACCAAAAACATAAAAATACGAATACAAATCGAATTTGTACACATGTCGGCAATGTGGTGCAGACAAACATCATGAGCTGATCCTCCTATGACTCGCCTGACTCTGGCGCCTTCCCTGTATTCACTTTTAGGAAGAGATTGTGTTGGATAAACGAACCCTCAGGTACTCCCAAACCACTAACCAATGCTTGTATCAGATCCGGACCGTAGTCATTTGCTTTTCCAATCCCTAACTTTTGCGTGAATCGCCCTTTGCGGGTTTTCAATTCACCGGGATACCCCCTTTTTGCCGAAGTCGCCCAACGCAGGTTTTCGACTTCGCGGGTGTACATCTTTTCAATTTTATTCCTAACTTTTTCCCGAACCTTTTTATTCATTTTTTCGGTTCGCCAGGATGCCCCATTTTTGCCTGGACTCTCTTTTTATTGTCCAGCGGGTCACTTTCAAGCAAAGTATTTTTTAACTGCGTCTGAATTCACAGGAGACGTAAAGTCTTCACCATCCATGGTAGATAGTAGCAAGGCTCCTCCAAAGAAGACTTTTCTGACGACGTAAGGCCCTTCGTAATTAGGGGTCCACTTGCCCATGTGGTCTGTTTGTTGCGGGAGAATCCTCTTCAGCACAAGGTCTCCCGTCTGAAAGCTTCGAGGGTGTATCTTCTTATCGTATGCTTTCTTCATCCGGCTCTGATACAACCGACCGTATACGAGAGAAGCTAGCCTCTTTTAATCCATTAAGCTGAGCTGATTCAGTCTATCTTTAACCCATTCTGCCTCGTCAAGTTGGACATCTCGTAAAATCCTCAAGGAAGGAATCTCCACCTCTAACGGTAACACTGTCTCTATCCCGTATACCAATGAGAAAGGAGTTTCCCCGGTTGATGTGCGTACCATCATACGATAACCGTGCAAAGCGAAAGGTAGCATCTCGTGCCAGTCCTTGTACGTCACAACCATCAACAATCTTCTTTATGTTCTTATTGGCCGCTTCAACAGCGCCATTCATCTTGGGTCGGTAAGGAGAAGAGTTGTGATGTTCAATCATAAAATTCTGGCACAACTCTTTCATCATCTTGTTATTCAAATTCGAACCGTTGTCGGTGATAATCCGCTCAGGAATTCCATATCTGCAGATAATATCTCGTTTGATAAACCTGGCGACCACTTGTTTGGTGACATTGGCATATGACGCTGCTTCCACCCATTTGGTGAAGTAATCAATTGCCACCAAGATGAACCGGTGTCCGTTGGATGTCGTAGGCTCGATCTTTCCAATCATATCAATTCCCCACCTCGAGAACGGCCACGGTGATGACATCACATTCAGAGGACTTGGGGGTACATGTACCTTGTCCGTATAAATTTGGCATTTATGACACCTCTTTGTGAACTTGAAACAGTCTGTTTCCATAGTTAGCCAGTAATAACCTGCCCGCAACAATTTTCTCGTCATAGCATGCCCGCCAGCATGTGTACCAAATGTACCCTCATGTATCTCTTCCATGAGCAACTTCGCCTCTTTCTCGTCTACATAGCGTAGCAACACCAAGTCGTGGTTTCTTTTGTATAGGACACCGTCAGGATTCAAATAGAAATTGCCAGCCAATCTCCTAAGAGTCTTCTGATCTCGACTAGATGCCCTAGCCGGATACTCCTTATTCTTCAGGAAATTCTGGATGTCAAAGTACCAGGGTTTACCATCGGGAGCCTCGTCAATGGCAAATATGAATGCAGGCCTATCAAGCCGAGAGATAACAATCCGGGGAGCCTCGTTCCAGAAGTTAACTTTATACATTGAAGACAATGTCGCTAGGGCGTCAGCCATTTGATTTTCTGCTCGCGGCACATGATGCAACTCCACCTTGTCAAAGAAAGGCAACAATCTTCTTGCATAGTTCATATATGGTATCAAATTGGGCTGACGTGTCTCCCATTCTCCTTTAATCTGATTCACCACTAGAGCTGAGTCTCCGTATACATCCAGATGTTTGATTCGCAAATCAATAGCTTCTTCCAGACCCATGATGCAAGCCTCATATTCAGCCTCATTATTGGTAACGAGAAAGGTCAATCGGGCAGTAAAGGGGATGTGCGACCCCTGAGGAGTAGTAATAATTGCACCTATTCCGCTACCATAGGAATTTACAGCTCCGTCAAATATTAACTGCCACTTGGAACCCAACTCTGGTCCTTTGTCCGACAACGGTTCTTTACAATCTTTCATTTTCAAGTACATGATATCCTCGTCAGGAAAATCAAACCTCATCGATTGGTAGTCCTCAACAGGCTGCTCCGCAAGGTACTCTGACAAAACGCTACCTTTAATAGCCTTTTGCAAGACATATTGAATATCATATTCGGTTAACACCATCTGCCATCGGGAAATTCTTCCAGAGAGTGCTTGCTTCTCAAACACGTATTTGATTGGATCCATCTTTGAAATTAGCAGGGTGGTATGATTCAGCAAGTATTGCCTCAAATGTTTGGCGGCCCAGGCTAGCGCGCAACACGTTTTCTCGAGCATTGAGTATCTGGACTCACAGTCAATAAACTTCTTACTCAAATAGTAGATCGCATGCTCTTTACGCCCAGTCTCGTCATGTTGACCGAGAACACAACCCATACTTTCCTCAAGAATCGTCAAATACATAATCAAAGGTCTCCCGGCTACTGGGGGTATCAAAACAGGAGGTTCCTGCAAGTATTCTTTTATCTTGTCGAACGCCTTTTGACAATTTTCATTCCAGGTCACAACCTGGTCCTTTTTCAACAACATGAATAGCGGCTCGCATGTCGCAGTTAAGTGAGATATGAACCGGGCGATATAGTTCAACCTCCCTAAAAACCCATGCACTTCTTTTTCTGTTTTAGGCGTCGGCATTTCTTGTATTGCTTTTATTTTCGCAGGATCAACCTCTATTCCTTTTTCGCTCACGATAAACCCCAGTGGCTTACCCGATCTCATCCCGAAAGTGCACTTGTTAGGGTTCAGTCTCAAACTGAACTTCCTAAGTCTCTTGAACAGTTTCAGCAGATTAACCAAATGCTCCTCCTTCGTCTGGTATTTGGCAATCATATCATCAACATAAACCTCGATCTCTTTATGCATCATGTCATGAAAGAGAGTCGTCATGGCACGTTGGTATGTTGCCCCAGCGTTCTTTAATCCGAAGGGCATCACTCTGTAACAAAATGTTCCCTAGGGAGTATTGAAAGTAGTCTTCTCCATGTCTTCTGGCGCCATTTTAATCTGATTATAGCCCGAGAAGCCATCCATGAAGGAGAATACAGAGAACTGAGCAGTGTTATCAACCAGCACATCGATGTGAGGAAGTGGAAAGTCATCTTTCGGGCTCTCCCTATTTAAATCACGGTAGTCTACACACATTCGCACTTTACCGTCTTTCTTCGGCACTGGCACAATATTAGCGACCCATGAGGAATATTTTGTAACAGCTAGGAAACCAGCATCCCACTGTTTTTGAACTTCCTCCTTGATCTTCACAGCCATGTCCGGTCTACTTCTTCGGAGTTTCTGCTTAATAGGCGGACATTCCTCTCGCAGTGGCAGACGGTGAACAACCATATCCGTATCCAACCCAGGCATATCTTCGTACGACCAAGCAAATATATCACTGTACTCCTTGAGCATCTCAACCAACCTTTGCTTGATGTCACTCTGCAGCGCGGCCCCTATACGGATGTTTCTCACAACCTCTTCCGACCCCAAATTGATAATCTCGATGACTTCCTCATGAGGCAGAATGATTCTTTCTTCTTGTTTCAATAACCAGGTTAACTCTTCTGGTACGTCGCCATCTTTCACAATCTCTTCCTCAGCCTGAAATACCGGGTGCTCGAAGTCGAAGTGAGTCATAGGCGATTCATAGATGTCATCTGAAATAGTAATCCTGCAAAGGAAATGGTTAAATGCTTCAAAATGCATACGAAGCAAATAACCACATTGCCATTTTATTGTAAAAGATAAAAACAGGAAAAACAAGGATCACAACATTTGTATATGAAAAACGTCTTTATTTCATGATTAAACAATGTAATGTACATAACCAAATGGCCTTAAGCAAAATCACTATGCCCCGGGTAGGACACATGATTATTCAACAATTAAGAAAACAAATCATTACTGTTTAGTTGTCATAGGAATAGTTTCCCGGATAGACCAATTGCAGAGACTTTGTCCTGACACGCTTGGCTTGATCCACGCGTCCATATCACAGTCGCTATCTCCGTCTTCAGCATCGAGAACAACATTGATAGTCTCGAAGCTCACTCCGCTAGGCGTAATCGTGACTGGTCCCTTGAACTTGGGCGTTCCTGAAGAGGACGCTAATGACAAAGGATGATATCCAAGCCCGAACTTGTCATTCTTCACGGGGATCTCCAACATCTGACCCCAGCCCTTGGTTTTTCCTGCCTGCACTAGAGCCTGAGCCTCTTTGTAGGACGACACTACCACATCTGATATCTTACTTGGCACCGGAGCTTTGTCCTTAATTCGCAACCCCTCGAAGGCTTGACAGGGGGTTTCATGTATTTCGCCGTCGACCTCCACATATTTGAACGAAGACAAATGGCTAACCAGAATATCTTCTTCTCCACAAATAGTGACGACACTATCCCCAACCATATACTTCAGCTTTTGGTGTAACGTGGATGTGACTGCCCCGGCAACATGGATCCATGGGCGCCCCAGAAGACAACTATACGCTGGCTGGATGTCCATTATATAGAATTCAATTTCAAATATCTCAGGCCCCACCTGCAACGGTAATGTTATTGATCCGAAAACCGACCTCCTCGTTCCATCGAATGCTCTCACCACAAAATCACTGGGCGTGCAGATAATCCCCCTGATATCTAACTTCATCAAGGCTTTCTTTGGTAGCACATTCAGGGAAGATCCAGTGTCTACTAAAACATGGTATATGACCGTGCCCCGGCATTCGACTGACACATGCAATGCCATATTGTGTTCTCGCCCTCTCGGAGTCAAATCAAAGTCTGTGAAGCCCAAACTGTGCCCCGCATTGACATGCGCCATCACCCCTTCTAACTGATTAACAGAAACTTCTTGAGGAACGAACGACGTGTCTAGAATCTTCAGCAAAGCGTTCCGATGGGCCTCGGAACATAACAACAATGATAGGATGGAAATTTTTGACGGCGTTTGCTGGAGATGCTCAACGATTTTGTAATCACTTTTACGAATGAGCCTCATAAACTCCTCCACATCCTTAAGTGACATTTCCTTTTCGTTCGACTGAGAAGGACCACCCTCAACTACCTTGGCTTTACCCTTGGCTAATCTTTCCGCCTCTACCTCGGGTGACGTGAAGATTCTTCCGCTTCTGGTCATACCCCTTATTCCGACAACATTATCTACAACCCCAGCTGGTTGTCCATTGACTTCAATTTTCTCACCGTCGCAATATACCTCCAACCCGTAAGTCCACGGCACTGCTTTAGTACTCTCAAAAGGAACTGGTCCTGCTTTAGTAATTGTGATCGTCGGCCACCTAGCAGGTGCCATTATTGTTATTGTTTTCCTCGGAATCGTCACCGTCGCAACATCGTTCCGCTCATCACACAATGCCTCTACAGGCTTTTCAACCGCGGTTTTATCAACTTGCAAGGTACCTTCATCTATCATAGCCTGAATACCCTGCTTCAACTCATTACAACCTTCTAGCCGTATCCAACAATCCAAGAAAAATTCATCACACCCTGGGAATACACCCCCTCTTAAAAACCTGCTTTTAATCTCACCCAACGGTGTCTTCAGCTCATTGACATCCATCACTAGATTCAGATTCACTTCTGCCAAAATGACGTTTGCCCCATGATTGGGCATAGGCTGCTGTACGATATTTGGACCCACCTGTCCAAAGTTAATAGCCTTGCTATCCAATAAATCCTGAACTTTGTGTTTAAATGCCTGACAAGCTTCTATATCATGCCCGGGTGCCCCAGAATGGAATTCGCAAAGCTTGTTGGCATCATATCTGTAAGGAAGTACTCCCCCCGTAGGCGGTGCCAAAGTCCTCTTTTCCACCAAGTTCAACCCTAGCAGGGTCTGGAGGAGTTCTGCATACGTGGAAGGAGGTGCGTCGAACACTCTTTTCGCTCTCGCGTTCTGTACCCTTCTATGGCCAGGATTCTGTCCTTGTTGTTGCTGTTGTTGTTGTTACTGAGGCTGTTGCCTCTGTTGCGGAAGCGAGATAGTGACACTAGCTATCTGCTGCGGCTGAACATACTGATGTCTTCCTCTGCCCCTGCCTCTGCCACCAAACACGGCACTAGTATCCCCTTGTCGTCTACCACCAAATGCTTTTCTGGCACCTCCGGCTGAAGTAGACTCACCTGCTTGGAACCTTCCAACTTTAATCCCGTTTTCAATCATCTCCCACATAAGAATCAAATCTGAGAAACTGCTCAATGATACACTAAACAATTTTTCGTAGAACACCCCCGTAAATGTCCCAATGAACATATCATTCATCTCTCTTTCGATTAAAGGAGGGTGCACCCTTGCTGCCATATCACGCCACCTTTGCGCATACTCTTTAAAGCTTTCACCGTTCTTCTGTGACAAACCCTGCAATTGGACCTGGTTTGGCGCCAGATAGCTATTGTATTTGTAATGTGTGACGAAAGCATCAGCCAATTGCTTCCAGGTCTTGATCTGCGTGGGCTCCAGCCCCATATACCATTCAAGTGAAGGTCCTGACAAGCTGTCCTGAAAGAAATGCATGAGCATCCTTTCATCGTCTAAATACGCGGACATCCTTCTGTAATAAGAGCGGACATGGACCTTAGGACAGGTGTCCCCCTTGTATTTGTCAAAAGTGGGAGCCTTGAATTTCAACGGCACCCTCAACCCTGGTACCAAGCCTATTGCAGTCATATCCAAGCCGGTGGAGTTCTGATTCACTACCCCCTTCATCTGTTCTTCAAGCATTCTGATCCTCTACACAGGATCAACAGGTCCTTCAAATCCCACACCTCTTCCAGAAAAGGCGTCCTCCTGGCAGTCTTCGCCCCAATTCACATTTCCATTTCCATATCCGTCGTAACCAGTGTTGCGACCAAACCCTTGTTGATTGATCATGGGACCTCGTCCCCCGGTACCAAAACCCTGTTTGACTCTAACGGGTCCAAACCCAGTGTTGACAGGAATCACCCCAGCACCATTCATATTACCAAATCCACCATACCCTGGTTAGCGTTACCAAAACCGTCGTAACCGAAACCCTGAGCGTTGAAGCCGAATTTCCCATCCTGATTGATGTAATCAAATCCCTGATCATTGTAGCTGAAACCATTGTTGCCGAGACCGTTATCACCATTGTTGTTACCATCGCCTTGGTAGGCGTCCCCAAATCCAACATTGTCAACCACAGTCTCATTTCCATTCCCTGCGTTAACATTGCCAGTGACAGCGCCCTCGTTTACAACCACAACAGGTGGGGTCACTACAGGTGGAACCACAGGCGTAGGGGGCCCATCCTCCGGAATAGTCTCAATGTGCGCAGAATTGTGGTCATTGTTGCCATTCCCATTAGCCCGCGTCAGCAGCGGCTGTACCAAAGTCTGGAGGCTCTCTTGGCCCTTAGAAATGTTCTCCATTGCCTGCATGAACAGGTTCAGCTTTTCGCGGATTTCCTGCATCTCCACTTGGACTTGATCCATGATTCTCTTGCAGTTGTTTCGGGTTGAGTAGCGGTGGACTCTTTGTTCGTCAATCCTGGAAAACCTGAAGATGCAGGAAATAAGATATAGATTCGAGAATATGGGTCATGCAGTATGAATGTAGATGCAATTGTGTAAATATGCTACAGGTTATATCCCCCCTGATTCTAGTCTCGGAGAGAAGGCCATCATGACAATGGAGCCCCCCATCAAGCAAGCAAGAAATCAGGAAAGCCCTCATATATAAACAAATGCCAAGAGGCTGAGTACAAGAGTACAACTGAATACAACTGAAGGGACCTCGGCCAACAAGCCTGGCAATGGTCAAAATACAAGTACAAATAACAGAGGTAAGGTAAAGATAAATCAGGCCAAATGGCGTGCCCTGACATCTTCCAATATTCTCAACGTCTCCGAAGGCCCTAGTCGGGAGATCAGCTCTTGTATCAGTAAAGCATGTCGCTCGGTAGTGGATCTCAGCTTTTTGGCGTCGTCCTGGCAGGTTTCTTCGCCAGAACTCTCGTCAAGTTTGTATCTCTTGGACCCGGCCTTCACTTCATACCCTCTCGACTTCTCGTCAAGGTTGCTTACTCTAAGATCAACAGCGCTCCTAAGTTATGTCTCTTCGGCAATCTTTGCGTCTTGGGCTCTAATCTGCGCCTCTAGCGTGGCAATCTGCAGCTTCAGTTCGTCTTCACGCTCCTTCCGCTTGGTAAGCGTGGCATTCCACAAAGCTTCCCACTTGCTGAGACGGGAATAAGCTTTGCTTAAGAGTTCCTTCTTGGAAGTAAGCACCTTGCTAACACCGTTCAAGGCTATCCCCACTTTTTCTTTCTTGTTGGTCTCTTCCGTCAGTTCTGAACCCAACCTATTAATCAATTCAGTTTGTTCCTTCATAGTGAAGGTAGCTTCATTCTTCTCATGATGCAACTGGAAGATCTCTTTCTCTAGCTCATCATTGGCTTTCTTCAATTCCTCGTTTTCAGCCAACAATTTGTTATACTTCTCACTCTCTTCCGAAGTAGGTACCTCAATCAATGGAAGATACAGGGGTTCCGCAGCAGGTAAGGCATCAAGGACATACTAGCTCTCTCGCGGATCCAAGCCAAATAAGGATCATAAGTTCTGTTGTTGCTCTTGCCAAGCAAGGCTTTCCCTCTCCTATGGACGTTAGCCTATGCATGTCTCAATCTGATCAAAACAGCCGTGTCTAATAAGCCCGTGAGATACAGATATTCCTGTATCTCCTTCTCAATAGGAGCATCCCTCAAAGCATAACCAAACTGTCTTATCAGCAGTGAAGGGTTATAGTTGATACAACCTTTCCGTCCAATCAAGGGGACATTCGGAAAGCCACTGCAACTATATATAATATTAGTGCCAAGCATACTCCGATCAAACCAAATGATATTCTCAACAGACAACCCCATCAATCGGGAAGACCAATCCAAAGTATCAACAACATCGACAAAAGGCCATGTCTTCGGAAGGTGCCCCTGGAACCACCTGTACAAGAGAGGAAGACAGCAAGAAACATTCTTGCCACGACGTTTCTCATTCTTGTAGTGAATAGAATGATAAACATCGCCCAAGAGAGTAGGAACTGGATTCTTCGAGGCAAGAATCAAGAAGGCGTCTGAGTCGACAAAATCTGGCACGTTAGGAAACAAGACAATCCCGTAGATGCAGACAGCTAGAATGGCACTGAAGGCAACCCAACATCCACTCTTCGCGCACTGTGTAGCCTTCTCAACCAGGACAGACAGGTGAAAACCATAAGCTCCGTTTAGCTTGACCAAACCTCCGGGAAACTCAGAAGCGTCTATACTGACAATCTCAGCAAGTGTAGCCAACTCAGGCTCAGCATCAACATGTATAAAGGGCATCTAGTCTAACACAGGAACTCCCAACATAGCAGAATACTCCTCTAAAGTGGGTGCCAGAATATAGTCGGAAAATAAGAAACATCTCAGCTGCGGATCATAAAACTGCATCAAAGTATACACCCCAGTCGTCTCAAATGCTGAAGGTCTGTACAACAAACTAAGAAATCTCCCATAGGATACTCTGAACTCAGCCCTCACTCTCTCATCTGCTAGAGCAACTAAACCCAGCAAGGAACTGATATCTGGTGAATGCAAACGGTAAGCAATTGTCCTCTTCAGGGATTCCATGTCTGGCTAGAAGATGTACTAGAATCAGAGGGGAATGATCACACCTGCAACATAAATACATGTTAATGAAATGCAATCATGAAAATGCACATGCATATGCAAACAAGGGACCAAGTGCACTGCTGATGAACTGCGCTGCTTTGTGCTGAATCCTGAGAACCATCAAATCTTCATCTCAAACCAACCACTCAAATGAACCCTGTAACCACATCTCACTGACAGAGATAAACCAGGTGCTCTGAGGTCAAAGGTTTCCTGCAAACAAACCTACATACCCCTCACAGGTGTGAACTTATCTCGCAGACGAGGTACGACATCCTATGCGGGTTCAACGTCACAGACTTTCAAGAGTGATGATACGATACCCAGAAGGTGTGGCATCATCATCCCTTGAAGCGGCCTCACTTAGTTGAATCCCAATAGATAGGTTCCCAGAGTCGACAACCCTCGGGTCAGACAACATGTCGAGCCCTAAGGGCCAGGCAAGAAGCATCAAAGAGAATCTCGTCCGAGCGTAAATTTCGCGGCTAGCTGGTGCGAGCTAAGCAAGCAGGCTAACCACTACTCTCTACTTCTAAGTCTATGTGTAACCTCAAGCCCAGGTCCGACTTATCTCTCAACAGATTACCCCTTCCCACAACAGCAATAACAATATAAAGTTGATAATAAAATGCGGAAAATAAAGACAGAAAAGTAAATCTATACAACACCCACGACGGGAAAACAAGTGCTTGGATTGACTCGCATAGGGGATATTCCTGTCCCCAGCAGAGTCGCCAGCTGTCGCTACTGCGAAAATCGGCACCGGCTAAACAGAAGAGTCGCCACCGTGCGTTATTTATCCCAAAGGAGGGAAAGGAAACGCTCGAAGTAAACCTAACGCAAAGACGGGAAAGGAATGGTCATCGCAACCAAATCCTGGATTCGGGAGTCGGTTACGCAAGGGGAAGGTATTAGCACCCCTCACGTCCGTCGTACTCGACGGGATCCACGCTTGTTTTCTGGTACAGATTGACATTCTATCTACACTACAGGTCTGGGGTTAAAAGAAAAGAAAATGACTCGGTAAAGTATCGCACTTTATGCCTACGTATTCCCGTCTGGAACGAGAAATCAGAGTCAACGTAGTTCGCCTACCTACAGGAAAGGAGGGGAAGGTTGCTCGCTAGGACACGACATCCTATGCCTACGTACTTTCATACAGCATGAAAGATCAGAGCAAACGTAGTTCGGGCTACGGAAGACACAGATTTGTCTGACTGTTTTTTATCTTTTTGAAAAGGTTTCCTCCTGATTAAGAGTCCAAGCGGCCAAAAATGACACTTTGATGTTTGTTTTCAGTCTTTTACGCAAGAACTGTTTTTTTTATAATGTTTGCAATCTCTGATGCACTAGAGACTATGATTTGAGGGTGACTACGTCGTATGTCACCCTAAGGGTAACACACTAAGAAATCAGATTACTGAAGAGTGGCCCTCCAGTAATCCTCTCTCAAATAGCTTAAGGCTCGTAGCGTACGACGTCGATTATCCTTATTACTGTGTTTTGAATTTTTCTGAGATAGAAGAGAAAGAACTCTAAAAACCTAGGGTTTGAAATGGGAACCAAAACTACCCTAATGTTATCATGCATGGGTTAACACCTAACGTCTGTCATAATTCCCTCCTGCACAGAGGAAATCAGAGATCCTGGGGGATAAACGGAAAAGAAACAGATATACAGTAAACAGTAAATATGCATGAGATGCAACAATGCAAGCGAGGCAAGGGAGTCTCACTCAACCTCGAACCTGGGAAAACAATAGGCAAAGTGAAACAGCTTCACTTCAAACCTAAGGGGCAAGCTGAACAAGCCAACAAACAACACAGAAGAAAGAAATGAAACCCAACACCAGCTCTGGCAGCAACACCAGCTCCTACAGTCAGCAGCTCAAGCAGCAACAGCTCTGACAGCTACAGCTCTGACAACTACAGTTGATTAACAGCAAAAAAGGTTGACAGTAACAATATTCAAGCAAGACCCACTCTTCACTCTTCAATGATCCCCAAGCTTTAGATAAGCTCTTATCTTCAATAAAACCCCAAGCTCTAGCAAGCAATGAACTCCTAACAGTTGACAGCTTCAATCAGCAGCAAAACCCTAGTCTTCAACAGATATCCAGCTTTGACAGGCACAAGCTTCATCTTCACCAATCTTCAATGAACTTTATCTTCAATAAGCTTCCATCTTCAATGCATCCACTCCAGAAGAGAATCAACTAATAGATGAAGTTGGAATGTTAAGAGGCTTAATGATAACCAAGGGAAATCACTAAGATCTTAGCATGGCAAGTGAAGGGTATCCTCAAGGTTCTACCCAATCAAAGCATGCTCTACATCCCTCCTAAGGAGAGATGGAACTTCTTTGGGGGACCTTTTGTCATAGGATGGGATAGAGGCACAAAAAGCTCTCTACGTTTGACAGCAGAAATCAGTCTACTCTAAAGCTCTCCCTATATCTCCTATCTCCTAAGTCTTCAAAAGCAACCTTCAAGTAGAAGAATCCTCATGCTCCAAGTTCTATCCTTTGCCTCCAATCATCTCCAATGTCTTCATGAGCTCCAACAAGCAAAACCCATGCCCAACACCCAGTTGAAAGGACCCAAACCCCACAAGCAATCCAAAAGCCCAAAAGGGAAACACACAAACAACAACCAATTTGCAAAAATCAAAGACAATAGCAATACTCATCATAAGATCCTAGATTAATTTCTAAGGGAACCTAACTATATACCCTATACCCCATATAGATCCCATAACCTAAATCAACTATAAAACCCCAAAACTATGTGTCAAAATGCACCTAAGTGTTGTGAAACCCTAATTCTGATACCTCTCCTATCTACCTCTCAAATTAATCTAAGTTTTAGTCACAAAAATATGAAAAAATTTCTAAGGGTACATGATTCCCTAATCTAATCAACCTCACAAGGACCAATCAAAAATCATGCACCAATTGATCATACTAAATTCAGAAAAATAAGGTATCAAACAAATGCAAAATAAAATCAATAAAATTGTAAAATATACCAAAAAATGAAAAATGCATGAATTAATGTTTTTATTGTTTTATTAAATTCTAGAAACCCTAAGGAAAACAAGGAAAAAATCCTCACCCTAAAATGATCTTTTTTCAATTAGTTATGAATTTTTTCAATTAACCTACAATAATGTGAAAATAAAAGAAAAAATAAAAGAAAATGGTAAATGGGCATGACAAATAGCAATCAGAATCAGTACAAAACACCAAATGGGCTCAGAGGGGGTGCATATAGGAAGCGCATACTAGGCCCATCATTAGTCAGAAAATCAAATGAAAAAAACAAAAGAAAATGAAAAAACGCTGGTACGAATAGCAAGGAAATCACATGTAAATTCCATTGGGCCTCCAAGCTGGGGTGTACATAACAACATTTCGTTAAGCCCATCCAAATACATTTAGTTAAACGGTGCGTTTTGGTTTAGACTCAGACTCTTCATAAATTTTCCACGCATCTGGGCGTTGGATGATCATTTCAGTCAAAGTCTTCTCATGATCTAAGGGTGATAAGTTCATCTTCTTCCTTTTGAAATTGGGAGGGAACACACGCCATGGATGAACAGAGCTGCAACCTTCTTCTTCTCCAAACCTCAGCTCCACTAATCCTCACCAAAACCCTAACCTAAATACATCATCTGGCTCGCTTTTTCACACTGAATTCAACCATACCATCCATTGACATTGAATCATCTTCTTCCTCAAGACACGAAGAAATACTCAGAAAGTGCTCAAACCTAAATCATCACCAAACTCAAAATTGAGAGTCCTAAATTCATCACCATGCTACACTGAGAAAAATCCACTATCACACTAGGTTTAATCCTCAAGAAACCTCAAGATATATCCATGAACAGAAATGGTGCTCATCCTAATTTTGTCTCTAAATCGTGCCAATTGTTACAAGAATCCACCTAGCCATGTTCTACATCACATCTAACTATCTAAAACCTAATAATTCTACATGAATCAAGCCATAGAAAGAAGTTTACATACCTGCAAATCTTGGATGAACAGAGTGGTAAAACCTCCAAATCAAGCTCCAAGATCTTCCAGACACGTTCTATGATCAATCACCAAGCTTCTGTATGCAACAAATTGGATTGAAACCTCTTGAATCCTTGAATCCGATTCTGACTTGCAAGAGATGAATCCAAAATGCTCTCTCACGATTTTGCACCAATCTTGCCTTGAATTGTATCTGGAATCACTCACCAACACCAAAGGAAGCTATTGAACACAAAACAATGGATTGAAATGGATCAAATTGTTGTAACCGATTCTGTTTTGCAAACTGAAAACTCAATGTGCTATCTCTCACTTCTCTCTCAATTTCCACCAACTCATGCCTTGGATCACTTCTAATTCTTATATAGAAGGTGAATGAAAGCTCTAGAAACTTCTGGATTGATCCAATGAGAAGTTCAACATCTCTTGCATTTGAAAATGTCATGAGAAATTCACACATGGAAGCTGAGTTTTAAGCTTGCTTCAATGCCTCATTCTGATCCAAATTCTCCTTAGATGACATATTGAATGGATTGGCAAGGGTTAAGGCCTTGGCCATGCCCTAAAAAGTGGTTTTGCATTTGTTACTTATGATGTAAGTAACCACTTTACAAAGGAAGTCATGAAATTATCCCTCAACTCAAAAATGTGGCAATGTCATTATTTTCAAAATATGTTTTCCAATCAATTTGGTATGTCATATGGCTAGGTTTGGACCCATAGCTCAAAAATCCCAGTTTTCATCCTTGGTTCATTTAAAATTCACCCTTATTTTAGGCCATTTTTGCAATTGTGATAAAAGCCCTTCCAATCACCCATGACCTCTTTCCTAGCCCAAAAACACCATTCTAAACACATCTCATGTTTAACATTTTTCCATTTGAGGAGTGAAAGATGGAGATTTTGACCTATGTTGAAAAATGACCTATAATTCAACTTTCCCAAAATACCACTGGATTGCCAAGATCATAACTTGAGTTCTACAAATCCCCTTGAGGACTTATAGTACTAAAATTAAAGCTAAGATCAATATTAACAACTCTAATGTTGGCAAAGATTCCATTTCAAAACTCCTTGATGGACAAAAGTTGCTTGGAAGTCAAGTGACTTTCATAGATAAATTTCAGTGTCCTCTGATGACCCATAACTTGCAAGAACCATAACTTGAGTTCTACAAATCTTATTGAAGACTTCTAGTACTCAAATTAAATCTATTGATAAGCTCTACAAGTTTTATGTTGGCCAAGAATCCATTTTAAACTTGCATTTTGACTTATCTGGCTTGGAAGGTAGGCCTAAATTAGGGGATTTTACACTGAAACCCTAATTTGGCAACTCCTCCTACTCTTTATTCTCTTTGATTTATCCTTGGCACAACACCACAGATGTATCAACATATCAATTCATGAATCCCACAACCTCCAATTAAGCCTTGATGCTCTTCAATCACCCAGTTGACCTAGGGTTGACCCAGATGAAACCCTAGTTGACTGCACTTCAACTGTGGCTCTTGTACTTGAATCCATGACTTGTCTTATCTTCAATATGACCCTCTAGGAATTTCATAAGCTTTGTACACATTCCATACCCTAAATTCATAGCTCATACCCCCACTTATGACCCTCAATACACCTTAACTTAGGAGAGAAATCCACCTGCTGATACCCAAACTTCTCAAAGCTTCAAACATTTCTTGATGACTTGAATGGTCTTAAGCTTGAATAAAACCCTTGATGTGCTTCTTTAGATAAGAATGGCACTTTATCCCTTGTTGGATGCCTTTCTATGCTATGTTATGCAAATGATTAGATTATGTACATGTTTTACTATGCAAATGATAATGCAATTGAAACATAAACCAGGTGAAATAGGTTGAGCAAATTTTAGGGTGCAACACAATGGTCACCAAAATTCATGAATAGATGTGATATACCATTAGGAACATAATTTCATTCAATTTTGGGTCAAAACCTTGTTGGTCAATGAGTTGACTTTTCAGTCAGACGAACCGATTGATTGAAGAACTCTGAATTGACTGTTGGTGTTCTGGGTATCTTGAAGCCTTGAAGCTTCTTGAAGCCTTGAAGAACTCTGAACTGCACCATTCTCAATTCCTAGATGACAACCTCAAATTGGATTCATTTTATGCTTAAGGGCTGACAACTCTATTAGAGAGAGACAACACGCCCAATCACTGAGGGGGGAACCAAAGTGAAACAGGAACAGGCAACAACCAGAGATAGCAACAATGCACGGATGCTATGCATATGCTTTATGTCATGCTTATGTTTATGCTGACAAAACAGACAAAACAAAACAGGAGATGAAATAAGCATCTCGACATGGATACCCAACCAAACTTCACCAAGATTGGACATCAAAGGGATGATCATGAAGAACAACAGCTCCACCTCAAAGTTACAACCTTCTCTGGGAGAGAGTAATCTACTTAGGACACAACATCCTGACTTCACTTGGATTGCCATCATGAGTTTGAATTCTTTGTTGAAGGAAAATCACCAAGGGAAGTTCCAAGATCAATCGAAGTAATAACTTAATCGGAGAGCTGACAAAGGGTATCATGAGACCAAAATCTTTCTGCCCCATTGATAGTATAACAATCCTCTTTAGTGAGCAACGACCCTTGTGAGAAACAGTCTTTAAACTTTTTTGCCCCATATTACATGGCCTGTGGGAAGAAACCATCAAGAGAACTAACATAAAGATGCTTCAATGTCTTCAAACTCTTATAGAGAGAGATTTACAAATCTCGACGTGATTGCCCTAGTTTAGTGGTGCTTGCCCAACAAAGTCTCGGACTATGGAAGTAATGACTGGGGAACAAACTTGTCCCTGCTAGCTGGTAACTGCAAAATATTTGACCTAGACTAAACTGTTCTTTTAAGAGATTCATCTGATCTTGACCAGATGATTGACTGAACATTGTGACAAATGATTAACAAACCCTTCAACTTGGTTTCCCCAGGCTGAGCTTCCTTTATCAAGTCAAATTCCCTAGCTGACAGCGCTTGTTGGGATTCATTTGATATTGGATTGTTTTGCACGCAATGCTGTTCATTAAAAATTGGCAATTTTCAATGTAAAATTAATGCAATCTTTTGAAAACATTTTTTGATGAAACACACACGGCGGAGTGATTAAGTGATCAATGCGAAAGTGATCCAATCATTTTACAAATGATGGATAAAGTGATTAACACACACAAACATCAAAGATCATTAGGAGTCAGGTTATCCAACCTTGCTGTAATATGCTTTCAAAACAACCTTACCTTAATTAGGTCTTTTAAGGGTTGTAACATAGTCTGGTTCACGGTTCATGAAACAAAGGATAAAGGCTCAAAGTTATTTGTCCCACCCACTCACCATGATGAACTCCAATCCTACGCTCAGTTAACTCAGACTATACATTCAGGTTCTTACAGGCTTAAGAATTGAACTGATGATAGTTGGTGATGGCTTACAAACTTAGGGTAGTCACGAACCTTACAGTATTTGATAGCCTTTTGCTATTTGAGGATTTTTAAGAGTGATAACTCTTATAGAATTCCTCTCTTTTGTTATCCCTGACTTTTGTTTGAACTTCTTTGTTCGAATATGCAGTCAACGGGATGCCCCATTTTTGCCTAAGTCTCCTTCATAGGTTTTGACTTAGCGGGCTTTTTTCTTTTTCACTTTTCTTCTTCTCTCTTTTTTTTTGAGAAAGGAGGTGACTACCTAGTTTAATGGATACGGTGAACCATCATCGTCTTTTATGCTGAAAAGCATCTTCGACACTTTCTTGTTGTGTACGAAGGAAAACCTGAGTGCACCACCTTTATATGAAAAGTGTCTTGTATGCACATATCTTTAAGTTAACCGAGAACTACCCGCCCCAGGTTTGAGATTTAAGGTTTTGTTTTTGTAAAGAAAGAAAACTTCTACTTCTAGGCTCGAAGGGGTTAACGAGGGATTATCTTCCTTATTTCTCCAATGTTTAGGGATTGAAACAATGCCTTACATCATCAGCAAAGTTAAATTGAAAGCATATCAACAGCAGTTATGGATATAATTTTCATCATCCTCCCCAATCTTTGCTTTAAACATCAGTTTAGTAAAGAAAAGAAATTTTTGCATTTTTCGTCATCTCATAATAATGAAAGGAAAAAGAAAGAGTGAAACGAATGGACTTAATCAAAAGATGCACAAACATTTCATTAATCTTGCCAATTCAAAATGAACAACAGCTTATAAGCAATTCAAATGCAAAGAAACTCAACAAAATGCTTAAACAGTCTACAGCTGCCAGCCTTAGGGAATTAAAATTGACAAAACAAATTTCAAATTTTAGGCCCATGTGGGGAAACACCTTCAACCACCACTTTCTCCTTGTGATATAGAATTATGAGGGGTCTCACGGGTCCTTTGCCTTTGTATTTAGGAATCGCAGGACTGTCATTTGATTTATCCTCCTGAGGTTTCAGCAACTCTTGCAGTCTTAGTTTAAAACCTTCCCACTCTTCAACTAGGTGCCCTGTTGTCCCAGTATGATATCCACATTCTACTTCTGGGTGGTCTTCCTCGAGGATCAAGTGTTTTTCAATGATTAGCTCTTGTACAAGATAACCCAATGTTATACATGCATCTAAGTTGTGTCCTTCAGCTCCTTTGTGAAATTCACAGTTCAGGTTCGCATTATGCCATGGTCCTGACACAGGATTGGATAATCGTAGAGTCACTAGTGAGTTCTGAATTAGTAGCGGGTAAAGTTTGTTTAACGTTACTGGAGTTGGTCTACCGCAAGTCTTACTTTTCCTGACATGATTTTTCTTGTTCAATCTCCGGCTTTGAGAACCTTGAGGAGGAACAAACACCGACTGGTGAGAGACTTCAGTTGAACGCCCTAGTGCCCCAGTATAATAGTCCCATTTAGCGTTGGTACCACAGTTAAGGGGGTGAGGAGGAATTACTGGTTTCAGCTCCTTTGGTATTATCAATTCGCCTTGGACCAAGTCTGACAATATCTGATTGTGTGACATTGGAAACGAACTTTCTGGTTTCCTTGGTTTTCTTTGGGCGTGCTGACGCGATTGACGGTTATCTGGTGGTTGATATCGAGAATGTCCTTGAGTCGGAGGAATCATCGGAGATAATGCATCCCTAGTTTCTCTGGACGTCACATGGTCAAGGTGACCTTCCTTTTTCATCATGTTCTGCAATGTCTCTAGAACCCAATTCATCTGACATTTGAGAATTCTGATGTCCTCTTTCAGCATTTCCTGGGCTTTCAAAAGTCCCTCCATTGTTTCCATTTGTCTCAGATATGTGCTAGGTATCTCTCTCCATCTCTGATCAAAAGCGACGCAAGGCTGAGAAATGCAAATGCATAATGCAAATGCAATGTAAAAGCAAACTGGTTTTACAAAACTCAGAAGATTGACTAGGTCAAAACCCTCATTTCATCAATCGTTGGAAAAGTTACAACTTTTAAAAATACCAGAGATTGACTGAGTTTTACAAAACTAGTTGTGACATGATATGTTTATGGTGATATGATGTTTATGAATGCAAGAATGCACAGACACGGGCAAATGCAAAGATCACATATATGCACAAAAACACAAGCTTAGGTTTAAAGGGTGAGCGTGGGTCCAAGGTCTACCCATCCCCAAGGATTTGCACTATGGGTTAATTTGTACCCGCCGAACGGGTTCTAACAGAGTTCCCAGATTCAACAACCCATCTTTTAGATATTATCAACTTCCCAAATCACTTGGTAATCGATAATATTCTCAAGAGAGTCTCGTCCATGTGTAGTATCGCGTATCAACTATTTGGGAAATACTTCCTTATAGCCATCGCACTACATCCTAATAAGGCCAAAGTGGGGTAGAATGTAATCTAAAAGTCCACAATGTCATGGGCTTCTTCGTCAAAAGTAGCATTGTTTTCACGAATACTCGATCAACAATACTAAACTCTCAAGAGGGCCTACACTGAGCGGTGGTTTCTCAAGTTAGCTTGGTCGGGAATCAACTCCCTATAAGCCTTCTTGAATATACCACCATCCTATCATAAGTGAACTCGAGTCCGGTATAGGACCGTCTCACCACTCAAAGCACCCAATATCCAACATACAAATATATTGACAAATATACATGTTAAGCAAATATTCACAAATATAGCATACAATTAAACAAAATAGGCTAAACCCTCAAGTTTAAGCTATCCCTAGTGAAGTCGCCATTTCTGTTGCAGTGAGAATCGTGATACCAAGCTATTGACTAACTTGAATCTTAAATTCTTAAATTCACAACCGGACTTTAATTTATCCAAAGGAAAGGTCTAAAGAAAGAAAGAACCTTTTGCGCAATGTTACAACAACGCTAAGAGATTTGGGGATCGGGGGTTGGTTATGCATAGGGTAGGTATCTCACATCCTAAACATCTGTAGTACTCTACAGGAACCTTTTGTTTGTTTGCATGATAAGTTTGCCAAATGTTTTCTAAGGTTTGGGTTGGGTAAAAGGTGTAGGTTAAAACCTAAAGATAGTTTATAAGTTTTCTCGCAAAGACATCGCGTCATTTGCCTACGTATCCTAACTAGGATAGAATCAGAGCAATCGTAGTTCACCTCACTAGGGTTGAAGAACACTTGATTATGATCAAGGTTCATAGGGGAACAAACATTTCAATGCTTGTGTAGAGTTTAACAAAACTCTCTAGATCTATGTTGAACACTCAAGAAAGGGGAGTAAGTAATCATTCCCATGATTCTTACATAGAGTTAACCAAACTCTATCCTAAAGTTCTACGTTGTAAGACCAATTGGTTCTATCCAGACCAAAAGGTGGGAGAAGGGGGAAGGTTGCTCGTTAAGATATCGCATCTTGTGCCTACGTATTCTCATTGTCCAATGAGAAATCAGAGCGGTCGTAGTTCAGGCACGAACTACAGAATAAGGATCTATTGGTTCTTTCCAGACCAAAAAGAGGGAGAAGGCTCTATCCAGACCTATGAGTTTAAATCCTATTGGTTCTATCCAGACCAAAAGGAGGGAGGAAGGTTCTATCTAGACCTAAAAGAGTAATGAGCTATCTATGACCCAAGGGTCAATTGAGAGACTTTCCTTTGGAAGGAGAAATATGAGGCAATTTGGATGAGAACTAAAGAGTTCCATCACTTGGGGGAAATACTTAGTAAAGCAGTAATCATTCACACATGATTGATACAAAAGATATGGTTACAACCAAGATTAATCAAGCATATTACAATAAGCAAGTATTTTCAATCAGGATGAATGGTTATAACTAAAGCAAGCATTTAAGATATTGCGATATCAGGAAATGATTTCAATCACGATAAATGGTTATGACCAAAGCAAGTATTACGATATTAATGATTTCAATTGAGACAAATGGTCACAACCAAGAACAAATCTTAACAAAGATGGGGAAACATCTTAACAAAGATGGAAGGGGATCTTAACGAAGATGCATCTTAAGAAAGACGAGGTTTCAATAGGGCTTACAAGACGAATGTATACTTACAGGCATCATGCCTAAAAAAATAATGTCACAACAAGGAGAGAGAAGTTCAATACTTCATAGGGAAAAACTTTCAAGTTTTAATGATGATTAAACACAAATGCTTACAAGCAAGGAGTTTTAAGTCAAAGATCAAGTACACAAGGATGCTAACAAGCCAAAATCATAACTTTAAAATAAAAATCATAAGAGAATGAAATTAAAGTTTTGAAATGAATAAATGAAAGATAGGAAGGTGAAAACCCTAAAAACATTCATGGTAGCATGTGAAATGCAAGTAGAAAGTTCATATTTATGAGTTTTAGGTTTACCTCTTGAAGCAAGCTTAAGCAATAAGAAAACCAGAGATATTGAGAGCTTTTACAAGGTCTTCAAATGTTCCTAGGTTGATGAATAGATGCTCCAAAGAACCTCCAAGCAAGCTAGTGGACGAAATGCCTTGTAAATGAAGGAAAAACTCTAAAATCCAAAGATTTCAAAGACCAACTCACTAAAAACTTGTTACATAAGTGTGGAAGTTATTTGGATAGCTTCAATACATCATATTTGATGTGTTTGAAGTGTTTCTTGAGTTGGAAAAAGTTTGGAAATGGTTTTGGAAGGTGTTTTGCAAAAATAGATTTTGAGGGATTTTGGAGACTTATTGAGATTTTGCAAGAATTTGGTGATTGTGTAAGGGAGAGAGTTCTAGATGGTTTCTAGCATGGAACTGGTGTATTTGTGATGTAGGAAGTGAGTTCTATTTATAGCCAAAGGCCTTGGATCAAGGTATGGGTAAAAGTGAAGCAAATTGCCAATTTTAACCTTCCATCATGAAAATCTTTGAGTTTTCCAATGCAATCTTCATACTTGTCTTTAAGCCACTCTACTAAGATATTCTCCATGCCCTATATATTTTTTTCATCATGCTTGATAGGTTAGGAGGTGACTTGTTGAAGTAAAGTTGATGATTTGACAAGGGTAGCCACATTTTTTCTCTTTCTTCACTATTTACTTTTGCAACTTGCATTAAATAATGATTTCCTTTGATATTTGTGCCATTTTCGTCTGAATTGATATTAAAATGTTAATTATCAATTCAAACATCATAAATGAGGTTTAGCCTTTGATTAGCATCGACTTGGAGAGGTTTTGGAATAAAAAAACTCATGCTGACCTAGTTTTGCGAATGTGAGTTTTTGCCAACTTGTGGATCTTGGTTCTCTCTAACCAGGAAGAGTTATGGAACCCACTTGTACTTTTTAAAAATCCCCAATTAGGTACTACAATATTTATGCTTGTTTTAGGAACTCATTCCCCTTGAAACTAGGTCAAAAACCCTTGTGTAGTTAAGGAGTTATGACTTTGCCCTTTTCAAAACCTTAATTTCCCAACTTTTTGATTACTTATCAATTCTTGATCCAATGGTCACCAAAATTCATGAATAGATGTGATATACCATTAGGAAAATAATTTCATTCAATTTTGGGTCAAAACCATGTTGGTCAATGAGTTGACTTTTCAGTCAGACGAACCGATTGATTGAAGAACTCTGAATCAACTGTTGGTGTTCTGGGTGTCGCTACTGCGAAAATCGGCGCTGGCATGACAGAAGAGTCGCCACCGTGCGTTATTTATCCCAATGGAGGGAAAGGAAACGCTCGAAGTAAACCTCGCAAAAAACGGGGAAAGGTATGGTCATCGCAACCAAAACCTGGATTCGGGAGTCGGTTACGCAAGGGGAAGGTATTAGCACCCCTCACGTCCGTCGTACTCGACGGGATCCACGCTTGGTGTTTATAAGGAAAAAGGTGTGTTTATCTATCTACGCTAGTGGTCATTCTGAAAAGAAAAGAAAAAGGACAAGACTCGACAGAACATACGCTCTTCTGGGCCTACGTACTCCCTCGTGCAATGGGAAAGTCAGAGTCAACGTAGTTCGACTACCTACGTCTAGACGGGGGGAAGGTTGCTCGCCAGGACATCGCGTCCTGTGCCTACGTACTTCCACACGGCATGGAAGATCAGAGGAAACGTAGTTCGACTACGCACAACACAAGCTGTTCAAGTGTTTTTTATGGGAAAATGCACCTTAACCAAGGGTTTTCACAGTCCAGGATGACAAACTGTTTTGATGTTTGTTCAAATCTTTTAACGGAAGAAATGAATTCACTTTTGTTTTATCCTTTATTAAGTGTTTTTCTGTTGTTTTAAGAAAGGAAAGAGACACCCTAAAACTATGGTTGAAAAGGGGAATCTACCTAATGTTATCATGCCTGGTTAACCAACCTAATGTCTATCATAACTCCTCCACAGCAGAGAAGTTAGAGCTCCTAAGGGATCATGGCAACAACACTAAACAGCAAACAAGAATCACTGCAAAGTAAAGAAATACTGGAAATATGCATGAATGCAACAACCAAACAAGCAAGGCACAAAGGCCACAAACCACAGAGGCAAGGGAGCTCAGCTCTACCAAATACCAGCAAGCAAAGCCACTCAATAATAATCAAGCAGAAGGAGGACCACCTCAACTTCTCATGCACACAAAACCTATTTCTAAGATGCACCTATCTCAGAAATATCTAGATGAACCCCTGAGTCTAATGCAGCACAGCACCACACAAGTCAATCAACACAAAGAGAAGGCTAACCAGCCTGGCAAACTCTTATCCAAAAGCAAGAAACTACCCCTGAGCTAGACCCTAAACAAACCTACAACAAAACCCTAATCTACCTCTGAGCAAAACCCTATGCAAAACCCTAATCAAAACTCTAAGCGAAGCCCTAAACAAAACCCTAATCAAAGCCCTAAAGCCAAAACCCCTACACAAGAGAAAACAATCCCAGTCTTCAAGCTTCAAGACAAGCTTACCAAAGAAAGGGAGCTAAGTAGGCAGACTCATAGTGCCTTCCTCAGGAAAGTACTAGGAGACTTATACTTAAGACTCATATCCCATGCGGCTCAACAACTGTGAACGGTTTACGTTCCTCCTCAGGAGGAACTAAACTCACATGAAGGCTCCAACATCATTGGATACTTGAGAAATCCTACATGAACTAAGGGAACTAAGTGAACAGACCCATAGTGCCTTCCTCAGGAAAATACTAGGGGGCTTCCACTTAGGAATCATATCCCATGTGGCTCAACAACTGTGATCGGTTTACATTCCTCCTCAGGAGGAACTAAACTCACATGAAGGCTCCAACATCATTGGATACTTGAGAAATCCTACATGAACTAAGGGAACTAAGTGAACAGACCCATAGTGCCTTCCTCAGGAAAATACTAGGGGGCTTCCACTTAGGAATCATATCCCATGTGGCTCAACAACTGTGATCGGTTTACGTTCCTCCTCAGGAGGAACTAAACTCACATGAAGGCTCCAACATCATTGGATACTTGAGAAAGAGGTGAGAAGAAAGAATGAAAGACATCCATAGTACCTTCCTCAGGAAAGTGCCATAAATTTCCCTCAAACTTCAGGATCTCAAACCTCACAAACAGAGAGCAAGCTCCTAGACTAGGTCTTCAATCCATGCATCCTTGCAAGCTCCATTAAGACTTCATCTAGCCTCCAACTTCAAGAAGAAACCACAGGCCCTTAAACCAAAAGAAACTATCTCTAAAGTTCAACCACAGTTGAACTTCAAAGTCAGAAGCCATCAAGACTTCTCCTATTCTCAAGCTCAAGCAAAAATAATAGAACACCCTATAAAAATCTACCAAAAAATCTAAGAGAAACCTACATGCCTCTATGATCCCAAGATCAAATCTCAAAGCCTAAGTCAACTTCTAAGGCTACTAAACAATCCCTAACATATGAATGGTCAAGGGTTAACCAGTAAGTTATGAGGTCTCTATTCTCTAACCCTAAAACAACATCAATCAATCTCTAAAAAATCCACAAAAATCCTATGGGGAGCATGCATCAGTCTAGTACAACATACTAAAAAACCAGAGCAAAATTCATTACCAAATGAGAGAAATAAAATCAGCAAGGCAGACACACCACAAACCAATTATTCAGGACCAATTAAAATACAAAAATGCAAATAAAAATGAAAATGCATGATCAATTCAATATTTTTGCACTATAAAATCCTAAATTGAATTAGGAACCTACAGGAAAAAGAAGGGAATTAATTGGTTCATCCTACTATTTTTTATGCATTATTTTCTAACATGAATGAAAACAAAGAAATATTAAAAAAGAAATAAAACAAAAGGGGGTGTGGTGATAGCAAAACCACAGCTATTCAGACTGGGCCCCAAATATAGGGGGGTGCAGATATTAAGCGCAGGGCCCATGATCCATCAGGAAATTGAATGAAAAAAAATCAGAAAGAAAAGGACAAATTAGTGGTGCAAATAGAAACAGAAAACAACTCAATCATCCTTGGGCCGGCGCTTGGGGGGTGCGCATAGCAATCAGGGCCAAGGCCCAGACCAAACTCAGCATTCTTTCACACTCAAGGGGGGGGGGGATAGCGAGTAAATGCAGGGGTGGAAATATCAATTTCATACTGGGCTCGGCCCAACTCAAACTCTAACCCAGCCTACTAATAAACAAAACTACTCTCCTTCCCCAAAATCTCGCCTACTGTTCATCCAAACAAACCTAATGCGCCGCTACCAACCTCTCTCCCTCTTCTCCCTCTGAGAAATTCTCTCACTCTCAACCTCAAACAAACTTACGTTCATGAAACAATCAAACAGAAAACCTTCACTAACTCACTACTACCAGCAAACCCTAATCTAAGTTCACGATCTACCTACACAAACAGCTGTTCAAACATGCAAAAGTTCAGAGGAACAAGAATGAAACCTGGAGAAAGTTGCTGAAGGAACACGTGAAGAACTTTGAAGGCGTTGTAGCGTTGAAGATCTACAAGTCTTCTGAAGAAGATCTTCAAAGAATCTGAGTGAAAATCGCTGAAGGAACGCGTTCGTAGACGATTTACGAAGATGAAGTTCTGGAGAGCAAATGGATCTTGAAGGTTTGCTTGAAGATCAACGATTTTTCTGGGAAAAACTGAAGAAGATGAAGATCCGCTGCAGGATTAGGAGTCTCTACGAGGACCTTCTACAAGAACGCTCACAAACTCGTACCGATTCTTGAAGCCTGAAGCATCTTTGAGATTTTGAAGAAGAATATCTATGAAGATCTTGCTGATTAAGATGAGGATTTCTGGAAGAAAATGAAGATCTTGATGAGTTTTCAGGCGAATGTTTGAGTTTTCCGACGATGATTGGTGATTATTGATGACGATCGGAGGAGAAAGAAGAAGATGTGAGGATTCTGGGCAAAAAGGTGGCTCCGGCGGGTTGTTGCGGTGGCCGGAGGTGGTTAGACGGCGGCATCCGGTTGTTGCATGGCCGACGATTGATTCTCCGGTAGGGTTGACCGGTGGGGACAGGTGGCGGTAGGTGGCGAGGGAGGTTACTGCATGCTGGCCACGTGTGGGGGTGGCGTGGCGCAAAGAGAGAAAGCTGGGTCAGGGTGAGGTGTCAGAACGTGGGGGAGTCTGGAGTTGTGAGGTGGGGTCCTTGAACTCATACGCGTGGCTGCCTTATATATTCGACATCTGGCACTGCATTGGACAAAAACAGAAAAAAAAACGGACTGAAAATAACTGGGCCTCCAAAGTTCTGAACGGGGCCCACGAAAAATGATACAAAACCTGAAAAAATCTGAATTTAAAAGATTAAACCCAATTGAACACTAATCAAAGATTAAACCTAATTAATGAAAATGATTAAACTACAATTAACTCTAACTAAAATTAAACTAGTTTAATCCTAATTAAATCTAACAAACTCTAATTGAAAGATTAAAATCCTAATTAAATCTAAAAGATGATTAAAATCTAGTTAAACTCTATTAAACCAAAAACTAATAAAACTCTAATAATTCCACTAACCTCTAAACTAATAAAAAAAAGACTATTAATTTCTATTATCTAGATTAAAATCTATATCTAAAAATAAAAACTCTAATGATTCCTATTTAACAATCTATTAAAATCCTATTTAATCTCTAATAAAATCTATACCATTTATTTAAAAGGAATTCTATTATTCTATTAAAACTATATAAAAAACTATTAAAACCTATTAAAAACTTAATAAAATTCTAAAAAAGATTTAAAGCTATTAAAAAAATATTTAAAAAATCTATTTAAATTCTAAAAATCTATAAAGCCTATTACAAATACACAAAGGCTATTAAATCCTAAAAAATGCAGACAAAGGCAAATAACCAACATAAAAGAGAGCACGAGACCAGATCGACGCAAACAGTAAACCCTGGGCATCAGAATATCCCAAAAACCACCGTGTAAGCTGAAAACACCGAGAAGCGCACAATTTCCCAAAAATAAGACCCTGATTATCTAGACTGAATCTGAAATATCCGGTAGATGAAAACCAAACTGTAACCCTGACATCCTTTGTCTGTGCACAAATGTCATGCATCTGATATGCAAATACGAATTGAACCGTGAACCAGATAGGAGAACCGGTTGGTCAAATTTTAGGGTGCAACACTGGGTATCTTGAAGCCTTGAAGTTTCTTGAGTAGACTTTACTAAGCCATAGGAAATTCCTGGACCATGATCCCACCATTGGAACACTTTTTAAATCAAAAGTCACACTACGGTTGACTTTTCCTGATCAAAAACCCTAATCGGGTATCCTGAACTGCACCGTTCTCAATTCCTGGATGACAACCTCAAATTGGATTCATACTTGACCCCATGTAGTATCCTTGATCTTGTTTATAGTTGAATCAATCCAACACATTGATTGATCAAACCATCGAAGCCTCGATTTTGACAGTACGGAACCCTGATTTATCTGCATCTTGACAAAGATAAACTTGAAATGGGTTAAGGTTAGTTAATCAAATGAATATGATCCTAAAATGATGATGAGGATCTAAGGGGTCAAAATTTGGGGTGCAACAGTTTCCACTTGCCCATTACCGTTACCAGTCACATTTTCGTTCCCAGCTCTGTTACCGTTCTCAGTCGCATTGAGGACAACCATTGGTACAGCATCACCGGCTTGGAGAGTCTCGCCATGAGGAGGATCAGTAGCAATTCCGCCATGTAGCACACCCTGACTGTCAACCCTAGCAATCAGAGGCTGCACCAGAGTCTGCGGCTGCTCCTGGCCCTTGGCCACAGTTTCCATCACCTGCATGAACTGCGCCATCCTACCGCGCATCTCTTGCATCTCAGTTTGCATCTGATCCATGGCTTTCTTGCAGTTGCTTCTGGTAGAGTAGCGATGAATTCGCGGATCGGCAATCCTGGAACCTGCATCAACAGAGGGTTAGGAGACAGCTAAAGGTACCTGTTATGCAAATGCAAGCGTGTGTCTGTGCATTAGGGAGATTTTTTCCCCCGATTCGAGTGCTAGAGTGCCAGTGCTGATAATAAGAAGTCCGAATCTAGTCACTGAAATAACATCTCATATATAGATGGCCTAACAAGGCAGCAGTACAATGTCAATGAGTACATGGGGAATCAATAACATGACCTCAACCAACAAGCCTGGTGATGGTCAGCATACAACAAAGATCAGAAAAAAAAGGGTTACATAGATAATCAAGTGCGACAACAGACACGAAACTCCTCTAGCAACTCTTTTGACTTGGGGTGATCAGGTCGATTGAGTAACCCTTCAACAAGCAACTCTCTCTGCATAATAGTTCACTGGAGACCTTCAACAGAATCTTCCCATGCTCCTTGGCCAAAAGAGTCCTCTAACTTTCGCTTCTTAGACTCGAACCTCTACTTGCGATCTTTCAAGTTAGCGATAGCTTTGTTCAGCATGTCTTCAGTGGCATATCTGCGAGCAGTTTCCTCATCAAACCTCTTCTCACTAGCCTTCACCTAAGCCTTCAATTTGGAGATCTGCTATTTCAGTTTATCATCCCTCTCTTTGTTGTTGGCTATAGTAGCATTCCACTGCTGATTGAACTTGGATATTCTCCGGTATGCTTCATCCAGATTCTGCTTCTTGGTAGCCAGTACATCGTTAACAGATTTGAAGTCCAGACCCAAGCGCTCACGATCAGCTATCTGCTTAGTTAAATCCATGCCTAACCTGTTCGCCAACTCTGTCTGCTTCTTGAAGGAGTGGACGACTTCATTTCTCTCGCTTCTAACCTGTGCCAGCTCTTTCTCCAACTCTTCATTGTCCTTTTTTAGTTCTTCCTTCTCAGCTAACACCTGATTATACTGCTGAATAGGCACGGTAGTAAGCTCTTCCACCACTGGAGGGCACTCCTGCTTAGCAGGTTGGAATGGCATCCCTATGGTCTTTGCTCTAGTCTTGACCCAGGTCACATACGGAGCGTAAGCTTGGCTATTGCTTTTACCCAATAATGATTTCCCTCGTCTACTGACATCATTCCAGGCATGCTGAAGCTTAGATAACATATCCCCCTCTAGAAGACCGGTGAGGTACACAGATTCCTGCACCTCTTCATCCTTTGGCGGAACTCTCAAAGCATAAGCAAACTGTCTGACAAGTAGAGATGGATTATAGTTGATACAACCCTTTCTTCCAATCAATGGCACATTTGGAAACCCACTGCAGCTGAATATAACCTCAGTACCTAACATATCTCTATCAAACCAAACAACACTCTCTGCTGCTAAACCCATCATGCGCTCAGACCACTCAGCTGTGGCTGCAGATGAAGCAAAGAGACCCTTCTTGGGTAGGTGACTATCAAACCATCTGTAGAATAAGGGTGTAACAGCCCAAATTTCATTAAATAATTAATTGTAGTAATTAATTGATTTAGTGGGATTTTATGTTAATATTGGAATTAATTTTTATTAATTGGAATTAATAGAGAATTGAAAGGAAATTGGGAGGAAAGAAAATAAAAGGAATATATAAGTGAGGAAGAAAAGAAAAGAAAGTTAGAAACATTTGGAAAGAAAGAGGAAAGAAAGAAGAAAGAAGAGAAAGAGAGGAGAAGAAGAGGAAAGTGGAAATCATCAAGAACCAACATCAAAGCTCCGATTAATCGAGGTAAGGGTGAGAAATGTTTCTATTTGATCATTGCATGATGTTATGTATGTTGGGTTGGGGTTTTGGTAGAGTTTTCATCACTTTCCATTTAGGGAAAATGTTGGATAAATCGGTAGATTGATGATTTAATCGGTTGAAACTGAGCAATAATGCCATAGAATAGTCGGGTAACATGTATTGATGCTATTTGTACTGATTTGGATGTTTGAGGTTTGGTTGATGATGGATTGATGAAGGAGAGTCAGAATAGGGTTCTGTTCTGCGCAGGTTCGCTGGCTCTCGCCAGGCGAGCGAAGGCGAAGCTTCTCCAGGCGAAGCCTAGCGAATGCTGGCGAGTAATTATGATTAAGTCCCAGTGGACTTCGCTGGCGAGTTCGCCAAGCGAAGTTGGATAGCGAAGGTTCGCCCAGCGAAGGTGCTGGCGAATGGTGGCGAATGAAGTCAGTAGCTACTGACTTGGGCTCGCTGGGAAGTCTCGCCAGGCGAAGCCTAGCGAGTGTTCGCTGAGAGAGTTCGCCAGGCGAAGGCCAGGCGAAGGTTCGCTGCGAGGGTTCGCCAGGCGAATAAAGGCGAATGTGACAGCATTTTTCTTTTACTGTGTTGTTCATGTGGAGATGGTTTGGTTGCTTCTCATAGGTTAATACCTCTATGATATGATATAGATATGATCTATTGTGATGATGTGCGTTGTGGGTAGCCTCCGGGCGTGAATCCTAGTTGATGTGTGATGCGTATTAATTATGATAAATAGAAATACATGTGAATACAATGATGAATGTATGTGTATTGTCT
This sequence comes from Lathyrus sativus, assembly GCA_963859935.3. NCBI lineage: Eukaryota > Viridiplantae > Streptophyta > Magnoliopsida > Fabales > Fabaceae > Lathyrus > Lathyrus sativus. The sequence goes on along the minus strand of OZ012739.1, from coordinate 167,107,070 downwards.
AATGAACTTGCGAATGCTTAATGGGTATACAATTATGTGATGAGTATGCATGAGAACATTGTGGATATGTGTGCATGACTTGTAATTGTATAAATGGTATTGTGATGTGAATACCTTGATTGTGTGATATATGTTGTATGTGCAATCATTGTGTAATTCTTGAAGAGATGAATTATGTAAATGCATGAGATTAAGATGTCGGTCTTAAGTGCATTTGTTGTGGTTGATTGTACATGCATCATTTAGTCAAGAGGCAATGTCTGTTAGTTTCGTGGAAACTAGTGGCTTGTCCCAAACCTAGAAGTGTGGGTTTGAAGGCTTAGAGGACGAGCCTTTGTGGTTATCGGTCTAGAAGTGTGGACCCGGTTTAATGTAAAAACCGAAAAAAGATAACGGGTTATCGGTCTAGAAGTGTGGACCCGGTTTAATGTAAAAACCGAAAAAAGATAACGAGAGTCGGTACCGCATTGCATGAGTTGCATTGAGTTGTTGAGTCACATTAATATATGACATATGCATGAAGAGATGCTTATGTGTGAATGATGAGATTGTGAAATTGTGAGAGTATGCATGATGTGGAAATGCTTTACAAATATTCGTGTTGTCATTATATGTGTGGCAAATATATATGACTAAGAAATTGAATTGTGGTGAGAAATACGGAGTGGAACTTGTATTGATTACCTATATATATATATAATCTTATGCTTTGATTATTATGGTTATATTTCTCACCCTTCTGCTATTTTATAATGCTCTACGAGGCATTGCAGATTAGGACGCTGGAGTCCCTTTTGTGAAGTATTCTTCATTCTTTTGAGTCTGCTGCTCTGATATGTAACACCGGGTAGTTAGACTAGTATAGTCATTCTTTTATGATACATTGCGATGTATCAGTTGATGTGATTGTGTAATCTAACTGATATGATGTATTAATTTGGATTAACTTGTGTGTACGTGGATTAATATTTTGAAAACGATTAAATGATTTGATCTTCCGCTTAATTTTGAAAATGTTACATATCTTATGGAGAAAAATGTGAAAGTGTTTTATTGGTGAAATTGTGGCATTCTTCTTTTATACCTTATTATAAAACCTTTTTACTCTGATAATTTGTATGTGCTTAATTGTTTTATATGCATTTATTTGGGGTATAGAAGGGGGTGTTACAATAGTGGTATCAGAGCAGGTCGGTCCGTCCGGCCAAGTTGTTAGAGTGTTTTTTTCCTGTGTGTTATTGATATGCGTGTGTTACATTATCAATATTGGTTGTTCTTACGTGGTTCTGTTGCTGGAATTAGTAAGATGGTTGCAGGAAGGAACGACGAAGCGATTGCGGAGGCATTGACGAGATTGGCAGGGGCAATTGGGCAGAATCCTCCGGCCAATGTGAATGTGAGGAATCATGCTGATGATGGATTCCGTGCTTTGGGGAAATTCCAAAAGAATAACCCTCCGGTCTTCAAGGGAACTCATGAACCGGACAAGGCACAAATTTGGTTGAAAGCTGTGGAAAAGATTTTTCGAGTTATGAACTGCTCGGATGCACAGAAGGTGCAGTTTGGGACTCATATGCTCGAAGGAGAAGCTGAAGATTGGTGGGGTAATACTCGCCAAAGATTTGAGGAAGATGATATTGTGATTACGTGGGATTTGTTTAGAGAAACCTTTCTGGAGAAGTATTTTCCAGAGGATGTGCGGGGGAAGAAAGAGATCGAATTTCTTGAGTTGAAGCAAGGTAATTCGACGGTTGCTGAGTGTGCGGCGAAATTTGAGGAGTTGATCAAATTTTGTCCTCACTATAATACTGGTAATGCTGAGAGGTCTAAGTGCCTCAAGTTTGTGAACGGTTTGAGACCCGAGATTAGACAAGCTATTGGGTACCAGGAAATCAGACGGTTTTCTGAGTTGGTTAACAAGAGCAGAATTTATGACGAAGACAGTAGGGCTAGGTCTAGCCACTACAAGAGCCTAAGTGATAAGAAAGGAAAAGGACAATTCAGAGGAAAACCTTACGTAACTCCTGCCGATAAGGGGAAACAAAAGGTTGGTTTTGGCAAGAAGCCAATTGGGGGAATTTCTACCCCGGTCAGGTGTTACACTTGTGGTGAAGCGGGGCATCGTGCTCCGGAGTGCAAAAGTGTTGAACAGAAGTGTTTTAAGTGTGGCAAGCCAGGCCACAAGGCTCTAGAGTGTAGAAGTGGTGCGGGTGTTACTTGCTATAATTGTGGTGAGCGAGGGCACATCAGTACCAAGTGCGATAAGTCGAAGAAGAATCAAGGGAGCGGGAAAGTGTTCGCTCTATCTGGATCTGAGACTGCTAGCGACGATCGATTGATCCGAGGTACGTGCTTCATTAATGGTACACCTTTGATCGCTATAATTGATACCGGAGCTACGCATTCTTTTATTTCTTTGGATTGTGTTAGAAGGTTGAATCTTGAGTTGTCTGTGATTGGTGGCGGTATGGTTATTGATACTCCTGCTATGGGTTCGGTAACTACACCGTATGTTTGTTTAAATTGTCCGTTGAGTGTTTTCGGTAGAGACTTTGGGATTGATCTAGTGTGTCTTCATTTGGATCAACTGGATGTCATTCTTGGAATGAATTGGTTAAAATTCAATCGTGTTTATATTAACTGTTTTGACAAAACGGTTATTTTTCCCGATTCGGATGTTGAAAGGGATTTGTTTATGACGAGGAAACAAGTGAAGGAATCGGTGCAAGATGGGGCTAAGGTATTTATGCTTATGGCAACTTTGAGGACTAGTGAAAGTGAAGAGATTGATTCTTTGCCCATTGTTAGAGATTTTCCGGAAGTATTCCCTGAAGAGATAAAGGATTTACCGTCGGAGCGAGAAGTGGAGTTTTCGATAGATTTGATTCCTGGAACTAGTCCGATATCGATGGCTCCATATCGTATGTCAGCCTCGGAGTTAAAAGAGTTGAAGAGTCAACTTGAGGATTTGCTTGAAAAGAGGTTTATTCGCCCGAGCGTGTCACCGTGGGGTGCACCGGTGTTGTTGGTTAAGAAGAAAGAGGGTTCTATGAGTCTCTGTGTGGATTACAGACAGTTGAACAAGGTGACTATTAAGAATAAGTATCCACTTCCAAGGATTGATGATCTGATGGATCAGTTGGTTGGTGCAAGCGTGTTCAGCAAGATTGATTTGAGATCTGGGTATCATCAGGTCCGTGTGAAAGCTGAGGATATTCAGAAGACGGCCTTTCGGACGAGGTATGGACACTATGAGTATTCCGTGATGCCATTTGGTGTGACTAATGCACCAGGTTTATTTATGGAGTACATGAATAGGATTTTCCATCCTTATTTGGATAAGTTTGTGGTGGTGTTTATCGACGACATCTTGGTTTATTCGAAGAGCGAAGGAGAGCATGCCGAGCATCTGAAGATTGTTTTATCTGTGCTGAGAGAGAAGCAGTTGTTCGCGAAGCTTTCTAAGTGTGAATTTTGGTTGAAGGAAGTTAGTTTCCTTGGTCATGTGATTTCTAGTAGTGGTATTTCGGTTGATCCGTCGAAGGTTGAAGCGGTGTCGCAATGGGAGACTCCGAAGTCAGTTTTTGAGATCAGAAGTTTTCTTGGTTTAGCCGGTTATTATCGGAAGTTTATTGAAGGATTTGCTAAGTTATCGTTGTCGTTGACGCAGTTGACTAGGAAGGGTCAAGCCTTTGTTTGGGACGCCAAGTGTGAAGCGAGTTTTCAAGAGCTTAAGCGAAGGTTGACGACAGCTCCTGTTTTGATTCTGCCAAATCCAGAGGAACCATTCGTTGTGTATTGTGATGCTTCTTTGATGGGTTTAAGAGGTGTGTTGATGCAGAATAACCAAGTTGTAGCTTATGCTTCGAGGCAACTCAAAGTGCATGAGAAGAATTATCCGACGCATGACTTAGAGTTGGCCGCCGTTGTGTTCGTGTTGAAACTCTGGAGGCATTATTTATTTGGCGCAAGATTTGAAGTGTTTAGTGACCATAAGAGTTTGAGATATCTTTTTGATCAAAAGGAATTGAATGCGAGACAAAGAAGATGGCTTGAACTTTTGAAGGATTTTGATTTTGGCTTGAACTACCATCCGGGTAAAGCGAATGTAGTAGCGGATGCATTGAGTCGGAAATCATTGCATATGTCGGCGTTGATGGTGAAAGAGTTAGAATTAGTCGAGCAATTTCGAGATTTGAGTTTGGTATGTGAGAGAACTTCTTTTGGATTTAAGTTGGGTATGTTAAAGCTTACAAGTGGTATTTTGGATGAAATTCGAGAAGGACAGAAATCGGATTTGAGCTTAGCTGATCGGTTGACTTTAATCAACCAAGGCCAAGGTGGTGATTTTCGGATTGATGAGAATGGTATTATGAGATGTCGGGATCGAGTTTGTGTTCCGAACATGGTTGAGCTTAAGAAGAGCATCCTTGAGGAAGAACATCGTAGCGGATTGAGTATTCATCCGGGTGCTACTAAGATGTATCAGGATTTGAGGAAAGTATTTTGGTGGCCTAGTATGAAGAAGGATATCGCGGAATTTGTATATTCTTGTTTGACTTGCCAGAAGTCAAAGATTGAGCATCAGAAGCCATCGGGTTTGATGAAGCCGTTGTTTATTCCTGAGTGGAAATGGGATAGTATCTCCATGGATTTTGTATCGGGTTTGCCGAGGACGCCGAGTAATTTTGAGGCTATTTGGGTTATCGTGGATAGGTTGACTAAATCTGCTCACTTTATCCCTATGCATATGGATTACCCTTTGGAGAAGTTGGCTAAGTTGTATATTGAGAGGATTGTGTGTCTGCATGGTATTCCGTTAAGTATTGTTTCGGATAGAGATTCGCGGTTTACTTCGAGATTCTGGGAGAGCCTGCAGAGTGTTTTGGGTACTAAGTTGCGTTTGAGTTCAGCGTATCATCCTCAGACTGATGGTCAGACGGAGAGGACGATTCAATCGCTTGAAGATCTTTTGAGAGCTTGTGTATTGGAAAAAGGAGGAGCTTGGGATAGCTACTTGCCTTTGATTGAGTTTACCTACAACAACAGTTTCCATTCGAGTATTGGTATGGCACCATTTGAGGCGTTGTATGGTAGGCGGTGTAGGACACCATTGTGTTGGTTCGAGTCCGGAGAGAGTTCTGTTGTTGGACCCGAGTTAGTTCAACAGACTACTGATAAGATCAAGATGATTCAAGAGAAGATGAGAATTACTCAGAGTCGTCAGAAGAGTTATTATGACAAGAGGAGGAAGGCACTTGAATTTCAAGAGGGAGATCATGTGTTTCTTCGAGTCACTCCGACGACGGGTGTTGGTAGGGCACTAAAGTCGCGCAAGTTGTCGCCGCGTTTCATTGGTCCTTATCAGATTTTGCAAAGGATAGGAGAAGTGGCCTATCGTGTGGCTTTACCACCGTCGCTTGCTAATCTTCACGACGTATTCCATGTATCTCAGTTGAGGAAATACATTGCGGATCCATCTCATGTAGTCCAAATAGATGATGTGCAGGTGAGAGATAACCTGACTGTTGAGACATCACCTATGCGGATTGAGGATCGGAAATTGAAACAGCTTCGAGGTAAAGAGATTGCCTTAGTGAAGGTCGCTTGGGGAGGACCGGCTGGTGGAAATGTTACTTGGGAGCTTGAGAGTCGGATGAAAGAGTCTTATCCAGAGCTGTTTGAATCAGGTAACATTTTCGAGGACGAAAATTCCTAAGTGGGGGAGGGTTGTAACAACCCAAATTTCATTAAATAATTAATTGTAGTAATTAATTGATTTAGTGGGATTTTATGTTAATATTGGAATTAATTTTTATTAATTGGAATTAATAGAGAATTGAAAGGAAATTGGGAGGAAAGAAAATAAAAGGAATATATAAGTGAGGAAGAAAAGAAAAGAAAGTTAGAAACATTTGGAAAGAAAGAGGAAAGAAAGAAGAAAGAAGAGAAAGAGAGGAGAAGAAGAGGAAAGTGGAAATCATCAAGAACCAACATCAAAGCTCCGATTAATCGAGGTAAGGGTGAGAAATGTTTCTATTTGATCATTGCATGATGTTATGTATGTTGGGTTGGGGTTTTGGTAGAGTTTTCATCACTTTCCATTTAGGGAAAATGTTGGATAAATCAGTAGATTGATGATTTAATCGGTTGAAACTGAGCAATAATGCCGTAGAATAGTCGGGTAACATGTATTGATGCTATTTGTACTGATTTGGATGTTTGAGGTTTGGTTGATGATGGATTGATGAAGGAGAGGCAGAATAGGGTTCTGTTCTGCGCAGGTTCGCTGGCTCTCGCCAGGCGAGCGAAGGCGAAGCTTCGCCAGGCGAAGCCTAGCGAATGCTGGCGAGTAATTATGATTAAGTCCCAGTGGACTTTGCTGGCGAGTTCGCCAAGCGAAGTTGGATAGCGAAGGTTCGCCCAGCGAAGGTGCTGGCGAATGGTGGCGAATGAAGTCAGTAGCTACTGACTTGGGCTCGCTGGGAAGTCTCGCCAGGCGAAGCCTAGCGAGTGTTCGCTGAGAGAGTTCGCCAGGCGAAGGTTCGCTGCGAGGGTTCGCCAGGCGAATGAAGGCGAATGTGACAGCATTTTTCTTTTGCTGTGTTGTTCATGTGGAGATGGTTTGGTTGCTTCTCATAGGTTAATACCTCTATGATATGATATAGATATGATCTATTGTGATGATGTGTGTTGTGGGTAGCCTCCGGGCGTGAATCCTAGTTGATGTGCGATGCGTATTAATTATGATAAATAGAAATACATGTGAATACAATGATGAATGTATGTGTATTGTCTAATGAACTTGCGAATGCTTAATGGGTATACAATTATGTGATGAGTATGCATGAGAACATTGTGGATATGTGTGCATGACTTATAATTGTATAAATGGTATTGTGATGTGAATACCTTGATTGTGTGATATATGTTGTATGTGCAATCATTGTGTAATTCTTGAAGAGATGAATTATGTAAATGCATGAGATTAAGATGTCGGTCTTAAGTGCATTTGTTGTGGTTGATTGTACATGCATCATTTAGTCAAGAGTCAATGTCTGTTAGTTTCGTGGAAACTAGTGGCTTGTCCTAAACCTAGAAGTGTGGGTTTGAAGGCTTAGAGGACGGGCCTTTGTGGTTATCGGTCTAGAAGTTTGGACCCGGTTTAATGTAAAAACCGAAAAAAGATAACGGGTTATCGGTCTAGAAGTGTGGACCCGGTTTAATATAAAAACCGAAAAAAAGATAACGAGAGTCGGTACCGCATTGCATGAGTTGCATTGAGTTGTTGAGTCACATTAATATATGACATATGCATGAAGAGATGCTTATGTGTGAATGATGAGATTGTGAAATTGTGAGAGTATGCATGATGTGGAAATGCTTTACAAATATTCGTGTTGTCATTATATGTGTGGCAAATATATATGACTAAGAAATTGAATTGTGGTGAGAAATACGGAGTGGAACTTGTATTGATTAGCTATATATATATAATCTTATGCTTTGATTATTATGGTTATATTTCTCACCCTTCTGCTGTTTTATAATGCTCTACGAGGCATTGCAGATTAGGATGCTGGAGTCCCTTTTGTGAAGTATTATTCATTCTTTTGAGTCTGCTGCTCTGATATGTAACACCGGGTAGTTAGACTAGTATAGTCATTCTTTTGTGATACATTGCGATGTATCAATTGATGTGATTGTGTAATCTAACTGATATGATGTATTAATTTAGATTAACTTGTGTGTACGTGGATTAATATTTTGAAAACGATTAAATGATTTGATCTTCCGCTTAATTTTGAAAATGTTACATATCTTATGGAGAAAAATGTGAAAGTGTTTTATTGGTGAAATTGTGGCATTCTTCTTTTATACCTTATTATAAAACCTTTTTACTCTGATAATTTGTATGTGCTTAATTGTTTTATATGCATTTATTTGGGGTATAGAAGGGGGTGTTACAATAAGGGCACACAACATGATACATTCTTACCCCTTCTATTTTCGTTCTTGTAATGGAAAGAATGATACACATCGCCAATCAAGGTAGGAACTGGATTCCCTGATGCAAAGATATGAAAGGCATCCAAGTCTACAAAATCAGGCATGTTAGGAAACAAAATGATGCCATATATGCAGAGAGTAAGAATGGCATCGAATACAATCCAACAACCGTCTTTGGCACACTGTTGGGCTTTCCCAACTATGAACTGCAGAGAAAATCCAGGAACCCCATTCCAACTGGACAAGATCAACTCAGAGGCATCTAGATCAAGAGAAAGAGCTAGATTAGCCAGATTAGGCTTAGCATCCATATGAACAAATGGCATCTGACTCTTGATAGGCACACCCAACAACTCAGCATACTCCTCTAATGTAGGTGCAAGAATGAAGTCCAGTAAGGTGAAGCATCTCAAAGGAGGATCATAGAACTGCAGCAAGGCATACAACCCATTCAACTCATACACAAAAGGTTTACAGACCAAACTGAGCAGCTTCCCATAAGATTTTCTGAATTCCCCTCTCATTGTATCATCTGCCAAGGCAATCAAACTGGACAACAAAGCAACATTTGGAGTAGGGAGCTTGTAGGCCACATTCTTCTTCAGAGATCTCATAATAGCACAACAGAAGGCAAGAAAACCGGAACTGGGGGATAATATGCACTTGCAACACAGACACACGTTAATGATATGCAAATGAATATGCAAAATGCAAAATGCAAACATGCAACAGGGGATCAAGATGGTGCTACTGAGAAGATCAAAGCTCTGATCCAACACAATCACAACTGCTCTGATAGCACAACCTTGAAGAGGACCAATAAATATGCACTGTCTAGAACAACCACATCTCTGACGATAAGAACCTATGAACCCAACAACACTGATTCACTATCAAGAAAACCAGGTAGTCTGAAGGTTAAGATTTTCTGCAATAACCCGACCCCGCTCACAGGTATGGACCTAAATCACAGACAAGGTATGGCATCCTATGCGTTTCCCAGCGTCACAGACTTTCAAGAGCGATGATACGATACCCAGAAGTTGTGGGATCATCAACTCTTGAAATGGCCTCACTCTGCTGATTCACAAATGATCGGTCCCCAGATTCGACAATCCTCCAAACCAACAACCCCTCAAGCCCAAAGGGCTGGAAAAGAAGTCAACCGGGAGAACCTCGTCTGAGCGTGGATTTCATGACACACTAGTGCCTACAAAGCAAGCACGCGCCCACTAATTTCCACAACTAATGCTAAGTACACTCAAGCCTGGGTCTGGCTTCTCACTCATCAGAGCCCCTTCCCACAACAGCACAATAATAATATCATACTGAAAATAAAATGCGGAAAGTAAAGTGCGATAAATAAAACCCAACAGGTAAACACACAAGCGCTAGGATTGACTCGCATAAGGAACCAAAGTCTCCAGCAGAGTCGCCAACTGTCGCTACTGCGAAAAACGAGGCCGGCAAGACAGAAGAGTTGCCACCTTTTGTTATTTATCCCTCAGAACGGGAAAGGAAACGATCGGAAAAACCTGACGAAAAGGTATAAGACAAGGTCATCGCAACCATTGTTTGGATTCGGGAGTCTGTTACGCAAGGGGAAGGTATTAGCACCCCTCACGTCCATCGTACTCGATGGGATCCACGCTTGTTGTGTTTATCTGATGGGTTTGTTACATCTATCTACACTAAAGGTCTGGTCTGAAAAGAAAAGAAAATGACTCGGCAAAGCGTCGCACTTTATGCCTACGTATTCCCGTCTGGAACGAGAAATCAAAGTCAACGTAGTTCGCCTAACTACGGGGAAAGGTTGCTCGCCAAGATATCGCATCTTGTGCCTACGTACTTCCGTCTGGTACAAAAGATCAGAGCAAACGTAGTTCGGGATACAAGAGACACAGGTTTGTCTTTTTTATCCGAGTAAGGTTAACAGACGGTTCCAGCAGTTTGGTGTATGGAGACTTAGGCGTTTACCGTTTGCGGTAAAACCGGGAGTTAACAGAACTCTCCTTCTGAAAAGGGTTTCCAAAAATTAAAGGTCCACAAGGACAAAAAGAGTTTGATCTTTGTTTTCTGTTTTTTATAGAAGTATCTTTTATGGATGTTTGCAATTGATATCGCACTAAAGACTATGACCTGAGAGTGAATGCATCGCATGTCACCCAAAGGGTGCCATACTAACTATCCAGATTGTTGGAAAGAAACTCTCCAAAAATCCTTTCTCAAGTAGCTTAAGGCTCGTATCGTATGACGTCAATTAACCTTTATTACTGTATTTTGATTTTTGTTTGCAGATGAGAAGAGAAAAGACGCACTAAAGGGGAATTGATCCAATCCTAAAGTTGTCATGCAAAATTGATCCTATGGTTCAGGTTAGGAGGGAACTACCTAATTTTATCATGCATGGTTAGAACCCTAATGTTTGTCATAACTTCTCTTGAACAAGAGAAGTCAGAGTTCCTAGGGGAACACGACAAAGGAAATCAACAGCAAAAGAAATAACTGTACAGAAACAACTGTAAATAAAATGAATGCAATGCAACAAACAAGCAGAAGGAGCCAAGCTCAACTTCTAGAGCAAGCAAGCCCAAAGGCAACACACAAAGCACATGCAAGGGAGACAGACTCAACCTTAAGCCAGCAAGCAAAGCCAATCAATAATAGTCAAGCAGAGGGAGACAGACTCAACCTCTAAATGCAAGCAAAGGGAGCTAGTCTCAACCTTTAGGATGCTCTTAAGCCTAGATCACTATATGGGAAACCTAGTCTAATGCAACACACAGCCAATCAGTCACACAAGCAAAGCAGAGCAGTCAGAGAAACAACAGACAAACAGCTCAACAGCATAGCAGATAAACAGCAAACAATCAAACAGTCAACAAACAACTTCAAACCCAAGCCATCCTCAAGAGAATCCTTCATCTTCATGCTTCAACAATCTCTAACACAAGGGAAGAGAATTAACATCAAGATCAATAACTGATGATGGGAAGCAGGAAGGAAACCAAGGGAATCCCTCCTGACACTCAACCAGTCATCTGAGAAAGGCATCCTCAAAGGTTCTACCTCTTGTAAAATGTCACACATCCTTCCAAAGGAAACACGAGGCTTTCACATAGGGACCTTGAATCATAGGATGAGAATGGAAAGCAATCAAAGCAATCCATGTTTATTTGAAGAAAGAGAAAGCCACTAAGCTCTTCCTAAACCCTAATTAAACAAGCTCAAAAAAAGCTTCTAAAGGGAGGCCTAAACACCAAAACAAGCACCACCAACAAGCAAACAGAAGCTTATACATGTCTAAAACACCACCAAACAAGATTAGTAAACCTATTATGCACTGAAGGCCACCATTGAAGTCAATCTAAAGCACGTGCTATGTTGAAAACAACTTAAAACTAGCCTAAGTATTAAATCCAATTAAAATACTAAAGCTACTTCTAAAATCCTAGGAAATTTTCTAAGGGAACCTAAACATGTTAAGGACCTATAGGAAATAGATCAGAGCCTTAATCTAAAGGGAAGTCACCTAAAGAAATCCTAAATCACAAGGTACCAAATGAAAACCCTAAAAAGGAATGTCTAATGATCCTATTCCAAAACAGAACTTAATGTTGTCTAAAAAATCTAAATTAAATCAAATGGGATCATGCATCTCTAATCTACCAGCTAGCAAAAAATCAGCCCCAAACTCAATACCAATTGCAAGAACAAAAATCAACAAAACAATGGATCAAATATGCAAAATTAAAGAAATTAATAAAATGGAGAAAATCAAATTAAATTGAAAATAAGGCAAACATCAATTATAAAAGCACAGAAAAATCATAAATAAAATCAGGATCATGGACATATTTTTATTTTATTTTTCTGATGAATATTGAAATTAAAATGAATTTTAGAAGATTAATGGAATTAAAATAAAAGAAAATGAATTAAAAAATCAAATAAGAAAATAAAATGCAGAATTAAATGGGGAGCGTTGGTTGAGGAGACTAAGTAAGCTGATCTGAGGTCTCACACGCTGCCAGAACATTTAATGAAACGACGCATTTCATATGAGTCCAAGGCAAAACTCAAATTAAAACGTGGCCACACGATCTGCATACAAAGTCCAGTCTCAGGCTTCATCCAAGGGTCCAAACTTCATCTTCATCATTTGAATTGGAAATGGGGGGAGAATTGCAGAGGTGGCTGGAGATGACTTTCGGTCATCTTCTCCGGCGGTCCCAAGGTTTCAGGTCACCAAAGCTCAACAAACCTTACACAGATCCACTCCAAATCTCACGTTGATCTCAAATATGACCTTCAAATCTTCTAATTCTCAGCAGAAAATCAAACACGATGAAGATCCTAAAATTCACATAATTTTGTAATCTCACCAATCCTTAATCTAAAACCATAGATCTCCTCCTTATGCTTCACTGATCATCCTAAACCAATTAGATCATGTTGAAACCTCAAGATCAGGCCAAACCAACTCCAAACAGAAATCATACATCAACTTAATTTGTCTCTAAACTTCCAATTTATGATCCAAAATCCATCTAAGCAACCTCCTAAAGCCTAACCGCATGCTAACATATGCTAAATCAACATGAATCTTCAGCAATTTTGAAAACTACATACATGTGTTGGAGCTGGAAATTGAGGTATCTAGAACACGATTCTCAGCTTCAAACTGTGCAGATCTATTCAAGGAAGTATGCTGAAGGTGTTTGTAGCTTCAATTTGCTTTGAATTGGTCTGAAATTGAAATCACGATTTCCACTTTCTCTCTTGAAACTCAACTTGCAAACTCTGGTTCTGGCACGAAATGATCTCCAAAATTGCTCTGAATCAAACATGGAACTTATATAGAAGTGATTTGTGGGCTTTTTTGTTCCAATGGAGGCCCAAACCAGAATATCCAATTTTCAATTTTCTTTCAAAAACTCAACTATAGAGTGCACGAATTCTGGCTCAAAACTTCCCTTGGAGGCTCCAATAAAATTGCTTGTGATCTGGTGAGAGTGTAGGGATTGATTAGAGAGCTTGAACTTATCATATGAACAAGTTGTGAAATGTTACTTATTTGTGAAGTTACAAGTCAAACCACCATGAATTAGACCTCAAATGAAAAATCCAATAATGCCAAAGTGTTTAGAATGATTTTTCTGATTAAAATGAGTACCCACTTGCCTTGTTTGAGCACAAAATGAATTAATCTTGAATTTTTCACTTAAATGCCTTTAAATTCTCCCTTTTGCCAAATTTCTCAAACCAAGTCTCACCCTAGGCCAAATCAATTCATCATGAGGATATGGTTAACCTGAAAATATCATTTTGAGCAAGTTTTGTGTTGAACAAAACTTCATTTGAAGCTTGCAAGATAGTGAAAATAACCTATAATGCCAAATGACCTATAATCTCACTTTCCCAAAATACCCCTAACTTGTAAACCTCATAACTTGAGTTCTACAAATCAGATGGAAGACTTCTAGTACAATTTGGAAAGCTAAGATCAATACCTACAACTTTCATGTTGGCCTAAAATTTAGGAGAAACACTCTTCTAGGTCAAAAGTTCCTTAGAAGTTGGTGAACTTTCACAGACAAATTTCACATTCCTCAGATGACTTGTAACTTGTCTAGACCATAACATGAGCTATATAAATCCAATGAAGTACTTCTAGTACTCAAATTAAATCTAAGGGCATGCTCTACAAGTTTCATGTTGGCCAAAAGTGGAGATGAAACTTGTGTCTTGAGATAAGTGGTCTTGAAGTTAGGCACTAAATAGGGGATTTTACCCTGAGAACCCTAATTTAGCAACTCCTCACACTTTGAATTCTTCTTGGATTGATCTTGGAATATCACCTCATGTATCTCAACACAACTATCCATGATTACAAAGACTTATAATTGGGCTTTGACCCTCTTCAATTGCACAATTGACTTAGGGTTACTCAGATGAAAACCCTAATTGCAACACCCTCAACTGTGGCTCTTCACACTTGGCATAAAGACTTGACTGAGCTCCACCATGACCCTCAAGGCACTCCATGAACTCTATCCATACACTCTCTCCTTGATTAAGGCTCCACAACCCACTGATGATCTTCAATTGGTCCTCAGCTTAGGAGATTAACCCCATACAAACAACTGAACTTCTCAAGAACACAACCCTCTTCCTGAGGACTTTGGTGACTTCTCAAACTTGAATAAGACCTCTAGATAGGCTCCTTTGGATATAAACCACACTTGATCTCCTGCACAAACGGACATTGCTATGCTATGCAAATGTTAGATCAATGATATGCCAATGCAAGAAACATAAACCAAGTAAGAAAAAGGTTAGGCAAATTTTGGGGTGCAAAAATAGCAGAAGTATTATCACAGAATATAGAAATATTACTCTCAAAGATCTGATAATCTTCTAGCTGACTCTTCATCCAGAGCATCTGTGTGCTACATCTAGCAACAACAATATATTCTGCTTCTGTAGTTTATAGAGCAATTGTAGGTTGTTTCTTGTTGTACCAGAAGATTAAATTACTTCCTAGAAATTGGCAACTTCCAGAAGTACTTTTTCTTTCAACTCTATCTCCAGCGTAATCAGCATCACAAAATCCAACTAGTTTAAATTCATCAGATTTTCTGTAACACAAACCCACATTAGTAGTACCTTTCAGATACCTTAGAATCCTCTTAATAGCTGTTAAGTGTGATTCTCTAGGATCTGATTGGAATCTAGCACACAAGCATACACTAAATAAAATATCAGGTCTAGAAGCAGTTAAGTATAGAAGAGATCCAATCATACCTTTGTAGAGTTTCTGATCTACTTTCTTATTTACCTCTTCCTTACCAAGAGTGCTTGTTGGATGCATTGGAGTCTTTGCTAACTTACTATGAGTCATGTTGAACTTCTTCATAAGCTCTTTTACATATTTAGTCTGATGAATGTAAGTGCAATCTGGAGTTTGGTTGACTTGAATTCCCAGAAAGAATCTTAACTCTCCCATCATGCTCATCTCAAATTCAGCCTGCATACATTGAGCAAACTCCTTTCCAAGCGTAATATTTGTAGATCCAAATATAATATCATCTACATATATTTGAAAACTTAATAGATCTTTCTTAAATGTTTTACAGAAGATAGTTGTGTCCACTTTGCCTCTGATAAAATTTTACTCCAGAAGAAAATTACTTAATCTCTCATACCAAGCTCTGGGAGCTTGTTTTAAACCATAAAGAGATTTCTTAAGTTTAAAAACATGTTCTGGAAATTTATCACTTTCAAAACCAGGAGGTTGATGAACATAGACTTCCTCTTATATAATTCCATTTAAGAAGGCACTCTTAACATCCATCTGATATAGTGTGATGTTATTTTGTGCAACAAAAGAAATGAGTAGGCATATAGATTCTAACCTGGCCACAGGAGCATAAGTCTTTGTGTAGTCAACTCCTTCTTGCTGACTATACCCTTGAGCAACTAGTCTTGCCTTGTTTCTTACAACTTCTCCTTGATCATTAAGTTTGTTTCTGAAGACCCGTTTAGTTCCAATTATATTGAATCCTCTTGGTCTTGGTGCCAGATCCCAAACGTCATTTCTGGTGAATTGATTTAGCTCATCTTGCATTGTAAGAATTCAATCATTGTCTTCCAGAGCTTCATCAACAGAAGTTGGTTCAATGACAGACACCAACCCAAAAAGTGACGTTGCAGATGATCTGATGAAAGACCTTTAACATTAGGTTCTTCAGAAATATTCAAATTGTTCATCTGAGCAGCCAAGGGAGTTGCATCTGGCGTGGCTTCTGATTCCTTCACTTGAGCGTTATCTGCCTCTAAGTCTTCAGAGTCTGTGAGAATTACTTCTTTATCTGCAGAAATATCAAGCTGCTTTGGCTTTTGATTGCCAAGCTTATCATCAAATCTAACATGTATAGATTCCTCCACAATCTGTGTCTCAGTGTTGTATACTCTGTAGCCTTTAGAGCGTTCAGAATAGCCAAGCATGAAACACTTTTGTGCTTTAGAATCAAGCTTGTTCAGATTCTCTTTAGTGTTCAACATATAACATTCACATCCAAAAGGATGAAAATAAGCAATGTTGGGCTTTCTATTCCTCCACAATTCATAGGGAGTCTTCTCCAGAAGAGGTCTTACAGACACTCTGTTCTGAATATAAAAAGCTGTGTTTATTGCTTCTGCCCAAAAATGCTTTGCCAGATTAGTCTCGTTGATCATGGTTCTGGCCATTTCTTGCAAAGTTCTATTTTTCCTCTCTACAACTCCATTCTGTTGTGGAGTTCTAGGGCAGGAGAAATCATGAGCAATGCCATTTTCATTAAAATATTTTTCAAAATATTTGTTTTCAAATTCGCCTCCATGATCACTTCTGACTTTAACAATTTTAAAATCTTTTTCATTCTGGACTTGTTTGCAGAAGTCAAAGAACACAGAATGTGACTCATCCTTGTGTTTTAGGAATTTCACCCACGTCCATCTGCTGTAGTCATCAACAATTACTAACCCATACTTCTTGCCTCTGATGGATGCAGTTTTCACTGGTCCAAACAGATCAATATGAAGTAACTCTAATGGTCTTGAGGTTGAAATAACATTTTTAGTTTTAAAAGAAGATTTTGAAAATTTTCCTTTTTGACATGCTTCACAAAAAGCATCTGAGTTGAACTTCAACTTAGGAAGTCCTCTACCAGATTGAGTTTATTAATCTGAGATATATGTCTCATATTAATATGCCCCAATATTCTGTGCCAGACTCATTGCTCATCATTAACAAACATAAGGCATTTCACATTTTGAACCTTAAGTTCTGAAAGATTGATTTTGTAAATGTTGTTCTTCCTCTTTCCATTAAATAGGATTGAGCCATCCTTTTGACTGACAGCTTTGCAACATTTTTGATTAAAGATTATGTCATAATCATTGTCACTTAATTGACTTATGGACAATAGCTTATGTTTTAATCCTTCTACAAGTAAAACATTAGATATAGAGGGAAGGTTGCCATTGCCAATAGTACCAGAGCCAATTATCTTGCCCTTCTGATTCCCTCCAAACTTGACCTCTCCTCCAGATTTAAGCTCCAGGCTTTGGAACATTAACCTTTCTCCCGTCATGTGACGTGAGTAGCCAGAGTCCAGGTACCATGATTGGCGTCTTGACTTTGCTGCTAAATACATCTGCAACAGATAGTATCTTATCCTTAGGTACCTAGATCTTTTTGGGTCCTTTTGGGTTAGTTGCCTTAAAAGTTTGTATGAACTTCTGTCTTTTTACAACAGGTTTTTTCTGACTAACTTTCGGTTTAAACACAGGAATGTTCTGATTAGAACGTGTGTGTTTAATATCATTCAGATGACCAAACTTAAAATGAGAATATAAGGGAGTCTTCTTAATGATAACTTTATCAACAGGTATTGGATTTAAATCCTTTCCAGAGGAAGATTCATATCCAATTCCCTTCCTGTTGTTTCTGCTAACTTCATATATCATTGAAGCCATCTTGCTTTTATCTATGCTTCTAGCCAGAAACTTCTGAAAACTATAGTCATATTCTTCTAAAATATTTTTACATTTGGACTTAGTTTCAGATTCAGAGTCTTGTTGAGCTTTTTCAAAATTGTTTTTCATTTCCAAATTATTTTCTTTGAGCTCAGCAACTTCTGACTTTAACAGACTATTCTCAGATTCAAAATTGCATTTAAGCTTCTTGCACTTGAGTTTAATCTGATTATAGTTTTTCATAACTTCTGATAAAACCTCAATAAGTTCTTCCCTAGAGAGATCATAAAGTACCTCTTCTGAGTCAGATTTAGAATTAGATTCAGATCCAGATGTTCCTTCATCCTGATCTTCCACGCCTGCCATCAGTGCCATGTTGGCACATTCTTCATCTGATTTTGATGAAGATTCAGATTCATCTATATCATCCCAGGTTGCCATTAGAACCTTCTTCTTTTTGTCAAACCTCCTCTTTGGCTTTTCCTTCAAAAGCTTTGGACATTCATTCTTGTAGTGACCAGGTTCCTTGCATTCATAGCAGACAACCTCTTTCTTTCCAGATCTTTTGTGTCCAGAGGACTCTTTGCATTGATCTGGCTTCTTGAAGTTTCTGAACTTCTTTCCTTTATGCTTCCAGAGTTTGTTGATTCTTCTGGACAGCATGGACAATTCATCTTCTTCTTCAGAAGAAGATTCTTCAGAACTTTCTTCTAAAACCTGCAAAGCTTTGGCAAATTTGTTAGACTTTAAAGCAATAGACTTACCTTTTTTCTGGGTTTCGTCCTCCTCTAATTAAATCTCATGACTCATCAGAGAGCTGATCAGTTCCTCCAATATGATCTTGTTCAGATCCTTAGCTAGCTTTAGAGCAGTGACCATTGGTCTCCATCTGATGGGAAAACTTATGATGATCTTCTTAACATGATCTGCAGTGGAGTAGCCCTTGTCTAGAACTTTTAAGCCAATTGTGAGAATCTGGAATCTAGAGAACATAACTTCTATAGATTCTGATTCCTCTATTTTGAAGGCTTCATATTTCTGGATCAGCGCCAGAGCCTTAGTCTCCTTGACTTGAGAATTCCCTTCATGAGTCATCTTCAAATATTCAAACATACCAAATGTTGTTTCTCTGTTAGTAATCTTCTCATACTCAGTATGAGATATAACACTTAAAAGTATGGTTCTAGCTTTATGATGGTTCCTGAATTCTTTCTTCTGAGCTTCAGTCATAGATTTTCTGTCTATCTTTTTGCCATCCCCATCAGTGGGGTGAACATAGCCATCAATAACTAAATCCCAAAGGTCAGCATCATATCCTAGAAAGAAACTTTCAATCCTGTCTTTCCAGTAGTCAAACTTTTCCCCATCAAACATATGGGGTTTGGTGCTGATTCTATCTTTGTCTTCATATCTGTTTTTGTTGGATGTTGAAGCTTCAGCCATAATGTATCAACCAAAATATATCAAGAGTTTTCTCAATTGGATATTTTTTGTTCACGGTGAAGTGATAGCACACACAGAAACGGAGCTCTGATGCCAACTGAAAGTGAGAAAACACTTAGAAGGGGGGTTTGAATAAGGGTTTTGAAAATATTATGGCAATAAAAACACAATGATTTTTATCCTGGTTCGTTGAACTTAACTAATCCAGTCCACCCTATCAAGAGTGATTTTCCTTTCTCCACAAGGACTTAATCCACTATAATCAAACAGATTACAATGTCAACAATTAAGAACAACTGTCTTAGTCTTCTCAAGAACTATTGACCACAACTTGGTCTTCTTAAGGAACTTTTACAATCAAATGTAAACTTAACAAGTGTTTAAAATGCTTCTAAGAAAGCTATATCACAACTGTGATTTATACACTCAAGATTAAGAACGAACGAAACTATTCAACAAAGAAATATAATTTGTATGAGAGCTTTGAGAGAGTTTTCAATAGATTAGTCAATATTCGTCAATTTCCATCCACTGTAGAAAGTTGTTAAAGGCTTGCTTTTATAGACAAAGACCTCCAAGACATTGCAAGCTTGAAGACCGTGTACTGCAAAGTAGCTGTAGCCTTTTGTCTTCACATGACTTGACCTTTCCTAGAAGTAGAACGTTTAGAGAAATCCTTTTTGCCTGAGTTCTTGTGTCTAGCATAAAAGAGGAAAGAGTCGTTTTGGAATATGCCAACGAATATATCTTTGAATAAACTTATTCAACAAGCTTCTATCTTATAGCAATTAACATCAGAGCCTTGAGTGATCAGAGTCTTGATGTTATCAAAATTTGCTGTATCAGAGTGTTGCAGCAAGTGTGCTTCAGCGTGAGTAACATTCAGAGCAGAGTTTGGAGATCAGATCCTCAGTACTTGCAGTGAACAGTACTATCAGAGTCTTCTGATAAACAATGCTAGAAACTCTTCATACAAAGTCTTCAGCTATGCTTCAGATGCTTATGTAGCTTCTGCTTCAGATTCTTCTGTAGGCAGCGCTCAGAGTCTTCTAACGAGATGCTTCTAACGCTTAGAGCCTTGCATAGTTCAATGTTCAGGTTCATTTTTGCTTTCAGAAGAATATTAAATTTAATATCTGCAACAAAAATACTTGAATAAATTTAGAGTATATAATTTCTTAATACAAAATTTCATTAGTGTTATCATCAAAACATAGAGATATAACTAAGAACCAATCTGTGTTCTAACAGCCAAATCACCTTGGTGTATGGACCGGATTAGCTTGATATTTTTCAAGCGAGGTAGGATATATCGTGTGTCTTTCTCTCTTGTTAGTATATTTGTCATCTTTGTTTGAGTTTCATAAAAATCTTCCATTTTTGAAAACCCAATACAAACCCCCATTTCTTGTGTTTTCTCACACGTTCAATTGGTATTAGAGCCTGGTTCTGATTGTGAAAATTTTTT
Organism: Lathyrus sativus; assembly: GCA_963859935.3. NCBI lineage: Eukaryota > Viridiplantae > Streptophyta > Magnoliopsida > Fabales > Fabaceae > Lathyrus > Lathyrus sativus. Next base: position 167,086,627 of record OZ012739.1, on the reverse strand, counting down.
TATCAACACTTCACATTGTTCAGTACCAATCCATTATGTGCGTGAGATATCATGGCTACCATTAATGGTAATCCTATTCTAGAAGAGAAAGATCACTACAGTGCCAAACCACCAGTCTTTGATGGTGAAAAGTTTGACTACTGGAAAGATAGAATTGAAAGTTTCTTTCTTGGTTACAACGTAGATCTTTGGGATCTTGTAGGTGATGGCTACACTCACCAAGTTGATGTTGAAGGAGTAAAAATGTCAAGAAGTGATATGAAAAATCGACAAAAGAAAGAATACAAGAATCATCACAAGGCAAGAACTATATTGCTGAATGTTATTTCTTATACTGAGTATGAGAAAATAACAAATATAGAAACTGCCAAGTTCATCTTTGGTTCACTTCAAATGACTCATGAAGGAAATGCTCAAGTGAAGGAGATAAAGGCTCTTCCCCTAATCCAGAAATATGAAGCCTTCAAGATGGATGATGATGAATCTGTGAAAACTATGTTTTCAAGATTTCAGATGCTGGTAGCAGGACTCAGAGTGCTAAATAAAGGATATTCTATTGTTGATCATGTCAAGAAGATTATCATAAGTCTTCCCAAGAAATGAAGACATATGGTAACTTATCTAAAGCTATCCAAAGATCTGAATAGTATAAGTCTTGAAGGACTTATTAGTTCTTTAAGAAGTCACGAGATTGAGCAGGAGGAATATGAACCTCAGAAGAAGAGAAAATCTATTGCTCTTAAGTCTAAACCTGAAAAGGAAAAGGCCTACCAAGCTGAGGAAGAATCATAAGATTCTGATAAAGACTCAGAAGATGAGTTATCACTTATCTCCAGAAGGATCAACAAACTCTGGAAACATAGGCCAGGGAAGTTCAGAGGATCAAGAAGGAACAATGGTCATTCTGAATCATCATCCGGATAGAAGAAGTAGAGTTTTAGAAAAGAAGTTATCTTCTATGAGTGTAATGAGCCAGGTCATTACAAGAACGAGTGTCCAAAGCTTAAGAAAGACAAGAAGCCTAAGAAGAAATTCACCAAAGTCAATAAGGGACTCATGGCAACTTGGGATGACTCTGATTCTGAAGAAGAAGAATCTAATGAAGAACAGGCAAATGTTGCACTAGTGGCAACAAAAATTAACGCTGAAGACTTTGGAGAACCAGAAGAAAAAATGATATCAGAATCAGACTCAGACTCAGAGGTATTACTTAAACTATCTCGTTGTGAATTATAGTCACGTCTTTCAGAAATGTTGGATATATATCAAACTCTTCAAAGTAAATACAAGGATCTTAAAGAATCCCATGTAATTACTTCTGAAGCCAGAGATAAGCTTGAACATAATAATTCTTCTTTGAATAAAAATATTTTTTCTTTAAAAAATAGTAATTGTGCTTTGAAAAGCGAAATTTCTAAATTAGAAAAAGAACTAGTCTCTAACATCTTTGACACTAATTGTGTCAACAAGTATGATAGAGCATTTTAGCACTTTCTGACTAAAAACATAGATAGAAGCAAGATAGCTGCCATGATCTATGGAGTTAGCAGAAATGGCAAGAAAGGTTTGGGGTGTACAAAAACATTTGAAAATGATAAAAGTCAACCTGTAAAATCAAAACCTCTCTATGATCATTTCGTGCTTTCTAGTACTAAGCTTAGTTGTTCTGAGCTTGTGAAAGCACCTTCACAGACAGAGAAATCTGATCTTAAACTAAAGTATCATGCACAATGTCCATTTGATTATCCTATTCCAAGGAAACCCAAAGTTGTGAAAACTCTGAGAAAACTAACAAAAGAGGACCTAGAAAGTGGGTACCTAAGGATAAGATAATCTATGTTGCAAATATCTTTAGCAGCTCAGTTTAAACACCAATCATGGTACCTGGACAGTGGTTGCTCGCGACACATGATGAGAAGAAGGCATGTGTTCTAAAGTATGGAACTTAAGCTTGGAGGATTTGTTGGTTTCGAAGAAAACTAGAAGGGATACTCTGAATGCTCTAAAGGCTACAAATTCTATAACACAGAAACACAGATTGTTTAGGAATCAATTCATGTTAGATTAGATGACAAGCTTAACCATAAAAAGTCAAAGCTAGTTGAAAATTTTGCAGATTTAAAGATTACTTTATCAGAATCTAAGGAGGAAAATTCTAACGAAGAAGACAAATCTGCAGAAACTACAGAATCAGATACAACTTCACCAAAAATAGCGAATAGTCCATCTCATCAGAAGAAGAATAGACTAAGGACTCTTGTCCATATAAGAATAATTGAATCAATTCACCAGAAATGATGTCTGGAATGTTATTCAGAAACAAAAAGGTGTCCACGTCATTGGAACAAAATGGGTATTCATAAACAAGCTCAATGAGTAAGGTGAGATCGTAAGAAACAAAGCTCGAATGGTTGCACAAGGCTATAGTCAGCAAGTGGGGATATACTATACTGAAGCCTTTACACCAGTTTCCAGGTTAAAATCTATTCGCTTATTAGTTTCTTTTGCTGTTAATCATAACATTATTCTTTATCAGATGGATGTTAAGAGTGCATTCTTAAATGGGTATATTTCTGAAGAATTGTATGTCCATTAAGGCTTTGAAAATTCTGAGAAATTAGATTATGTTTTTAAACTGAAAAAATCATTATACGGTCTGAAGAAAGCTCCCAGAGCTTGGTATGACTAACTTAGTAATTTCCTTTTGGAAAATGATTTTACCAGAGGGAAGGTAGATACTACACTCTTTTGCAAAACTCTTAAGAATGATATTTTGGTTGTGTAAATTTATGTAGATGATATTATTTTTGGTTTTGCTAATCCTTCCTTGTGCAAGGAATTTTCTAAGTTAATGCAGGAAGAATTTGAAATGAGTTTAATGGGAGAATCAGATTCTTTTTGGGAAGGAGCATACATTCATCAGAGCAACGTCCAGAAGAAGCATACATTCATCAGAGCAAATATGCACGAGAACTTCTAAAGAAGTTTGAGATGTCAGATAGTAAAACTACAAAGACTCCCATGCATCCTACATACATTCTGGAGAAAGAAGAAGTAAGTAAAAAGGTTTGTCAGAAGCTCTATCGTGGTATGATAGGCTCTCTTTTGTATTTGACTAATTTTTGTCCAGATATTTTATTTAGCATATGTCTTTGTGCTCGTTTCCAATCAGATCCAAGGGAAACTCACTTAACAGTTTTTAAGAGAATCCTAAGATATCTAAAGGGAACAACTAACCTTGGCTTGATGTATAAGAAAACATCAGAGTATAAACATTCTGGTTATTGTGACACTGATTATACTGGAGATAGATTAGAAAGGAAAAGCACCTCTGGAAACTGTCAGTTTCTGAGTAACAACCTTGTCTCTTGGGCAAGAAAAAGGAAATCAACCATTGCACTATCTACTAAAGAAGCATAAACCATCTCAACGTCACTATACAACACTCAGATGTTCTGGATGAAGAATCAATTAGAAGATTTTCAGATTCACGAGGGTAATATTCATATCTTCTATGATAACACAACTGCTATTTGCTTAAGTAAGAATCCCATTTTACATTCTCGAGCTAAACACATTGAAATTAAACAACATTTCATCAGAGACTATGTTCAAAAAGGGATTTTAACTTAAAAATTTATAGATACATGCCATCAGTGGGTTGATATCTTTACAAACGCTTAGCTGAAGATAGATTTCAGTTCATTCTGGAAAACTTAAATATGGATTTTTTTTCCATAATACATTTTATCAGAACGTGTTTAAACTCCCTCTGTAAAAAGTGATTTTGACGATAAGAAAATATTTCTTATTCAATTATTTGTTTTTCTGATTAACGATACTTCTACATGTTAGAAGATGTCTTGATCAGAAACATGTCTAGTCAGATACCTCTTGGTATTCTTGACTTAGGAAACATCAAACATGTTCTCTTAAACAGACGGCTATGATTTTCTTGTGACACCTGTCCAATATCAAATCATAACTTACTGTTGAAGAGACACCTCGAGCATTGTGATTTTGTGAGACTAGGTTTTAAAATGATTATTCCCTATTACTCCCTAATTTTCTTATATTATTCATATATGTTTTTTAAAGTGTTTAAATGTTCAAAGTTGTTTTGTTCATTGCCTTGCTATGTTCATGCTTGCTTTTTTGAATGCATACATGTGAAAATGGCATGTTGAACTTCATCTGTGATTTATACCATGATTATTGATGTTGTAACCTCTTGAATATGTTTATCATGCTAATTCTACTTTTTTATGTGTATTGTAGGACCATAACATGTTTAGGGTTTGTTTCTTGCCTTTGTGAATGCTTGAATGTGAATGGTATACCTTGAACTTCATTGTAATTCATAACATGATTCTTGATGTTGTAACCTCTGGAATATGTTTTTCATACCTTATTTTACTTGTTTATGTGTCTTTTTAGAACCATAACATGCTAGAGTTTGATTGTTGACTTGGTCGTTACCATGAAACTTGATTACTTTTCCCCATGAAGTCATGAACAAATACTTGAATTCTTGTAACATTTCTTGTGTTTTTGCTTGTTTGATTGTTATCAATACATGTTTAGATGGTCTTATGTTGTTAGATTTGATCTTATTTGATCCTTATAACATGTTTGCTTCAAGTTGTAACTTGTTTGCGTCAATCTAGTTTGAATGTTATAGGTGAACTTGTTGTTACACAGTTCTTTACTTGCATTAATGGTTGTTACCTCTATGTCTTTATGTTGATCTTAACTATTGTTCATATGTTGTTACATGTTCTTCCTTACTTCTTTAACTTTGTTAAGCCTTCCCCAATTGATGAAACTTGTTAGTTCTCATCCAGTTGCCTCATCTTTCTCCTATTCCAAAGGAAAGTTTCTCCATTGACCCCCAGGGTCATAGATAGCTCATTACCCTCCCTTTGACTTTGTTAAGTCATCTTGAACCCTAGCTTAGTTAAGGTAGAACCTACTAGCCATTAGAATTTGCTTAAGTCAAAAAGACCCACTTTTACTAAGAGTGTTCTTCAACTAGAACCCTAGGTTAGAGTTTGTCAACTCTATGTAAGGATCATTGTCATGAGTACTTACTCCCCTTATGGCTTTGGTCAAAGTCAATCACCTTGAGTGTACAACTTAGAATACAGAGTTTTATTAAACTCTATACAAGCATTGTTATGTTTTTCCCCTTTGAACCTTTATCACAATCAAGTGTTCATCCACCCTCAGTGAGGTGAACTACGATTGCTCTGATTCTATCCTAGTTAGGATACGTAGGCAGAAGATGTGATATCTTTGCGAGCAAACTTACAAACATCAACCCTAGGTCTTTACCTCAAAACCAAGACCTTGATCCCAAACCATAGCAAGTAGTATAGCATACAGACATACAAAAGGTTCCTGTAGAGTACTACCCTAAGCATAACAAACCCCCGATCCCCAAATCTCTTAGCATTGTTGTTACATCGTGCAGAAGGTCTTTCTTTCTTTAACCTTTCCTTTGGATAAATCAAAGTCCGGTTGTGAATTTAATGAATCAAGATTCAAGTTAATCAATAGCTTGGCATCCGACTCTCACCGCAACATACTTTAATTCAATTAATCATCTCAAGCTTCTCGGTGCAAATTAGTATTTGGAGCATTTAACTCATTTTTATTGGTTTCACTATGATTTGATTTCAAGCTTGGAATTCTCTGGTTTTCTTTACTTATTCTTACCACATTTCATTTGCAAGAATAATCAAGGAAATCTTCTGCCTTGTAGGTTGGCATTTCTTACTCGATTTACTGTTTTCGATCACTTTCGCATGTTTGCAATGCAGATTCGATAGTTTTTTGATGTGAATCGATCATTCAATTTTCTGATTCTTGATTATGATGATTAATTGGTCCAATTGATGCTTAATTGATGCTATTGGACTTGACTTTCATGCATAATTGCATGCCCTAAAATGTGAATGATTGGATAATTGATAAGTTGCTGGAAGTGCTTTTGAAAAATTGATTTGTTGTCACTGTCACGGTGTTAATCGATTAACCATTTGTTGCGCAAAATGGCTAATCGGTTAATCAATAATTTTTTCACGTTTTGCTAAACTTTTAAAAAGGGTAATCGATTAACCGTATATGGTTAATCGATTAAACTTTTCACGTTGAGATTTTTCGTGCATGTTTGGTTTTCTTTTCTCATGTAACTTTCGTGGCTTCATATGCTTGATACTTGTGGATATTTTATGAGTTGTTTAACCTCTGTTTGAAGCATGTATGAAAGCTTTGATGCTCGATTTATCAATTATAGAATTGTTTGCATTTCTTGAAATCGTATAATCATGTTGCTTTTGCACACTCTTGCTTATAAGATCAACATGATTAATGATGCATGCTATCGATTCTTGTTAACGCTTGGCATTTCTTTTTTTATTGCATTAAGTTTGTTATTTATTGAACAAATTTAACTTTGCATAATCATTAATTCATACACATGCTTTGATGATCTTTCGACTCGCTCGAAAGATTATTCGTTTGCTCTTTCCCTTTGATTGGTTAATCATAACTTTGTTTCGATTAATTAATCCTCCATATTTTTTCTCTTTAGGATTCCTTTAGAGTTTCTTCTTCTTGGTACCCTGCGGAGCCAGAGGTCTACACAACGCAGTGGAGCACTGTACAACTTGCAGCGTTACTCTGTCGATTTCATTTTCCTCACTATACTTTGAGTTCTAGAGAAGGGATTAGAGTGGAGAATTTTCTACATTCATTCTAAATATTTTGGGTAGGGAACGAGTGACCCTGTGCTTGGAATAATCGTCTCAATCTCCAGACTATAGTGTTCCCTGATCTCAAGCCGTGTCAATCATTGATTCGAATCCTTTGCTTCCTTTTATCAATCACCTTTGTCCTTGGTTCAATTCCTCTTGGGGTAATCACCTTCACTTGGTTAGTCTCCTTTCTCTTGGTTAATCAACCGCTCTTTGGTTAAAACTAGAGTTTTCTTCCTTAAGGAAGTCATAATCCTTCTCTTTGGTTAATCATAGTCTTCTTAATAAATACCGAATATCTAGCGGAGTTCGCAACCTTCTCATGGTTCCTCTCCCTTTTCGTTGGTTAATCACATTACTCCTGTTAAAACCAATCTTCCTTGGGTTAATCACCTTCTCTTGGTTAATCACTCCTTTCTCAGTTAACCATAATTCGTTTGTTAACATACTGAGCTTCTCTTGAGTTAATCACCGCCTCATTGTTAATCACTTCTTCTTTACAGTTAATCATAGTTTGTCTATTAAAACACTGCATCCTCTGAAGTTAGTAACCTTTCTTTCATTCAAACACTGACACTTTTAGGTTAGTAACCTTCTTTTGGTTCAAATACCCTTTCTTCGGTCAAGTATTGCTTGTTCAGTCAATGTACCATTCCTTTTTGGTGACAACCTTCTCTTGGTTCCACACCCTTCCTTTGGATCTCAACCTTCGCTTGGTTCCACACCCATCCTTTGGGTCGCAACCTTTGCTTGGTTCTACACCCGTCCTTTTGGGTCACAACCTTTGCTTGGTTCCAAACCCGTCCTTTGGGTCCCAACCTTTGCTTGGTTCCACACCCGTTCTTTGGGTCCCAACCTTCGCTTAGTTCTACACCCGTCCTTTTGGGTCTCAACCTTCGCTTGGTTATGCGCCCTTCCTTTTTGGTTAATCACCATATGTCGGTTAAAAGCCAACTCCTTTCTCTTTTTGGTTAACCACTATTTATCAGTTAACACACCGAGTCCCACAGAGAGTCAAACACGCTCTCTTAGTTCAATACTGTCCTTTTTCTAGTTGATCACAGTCTGTCTGTTAAAACCACTTTTTTTCTTACCCCATAAAGCCATACTCTTTTATTCCTCGGTTCACCATAGTTTTCTGAATCCCTAGTGGATCTTCCCTTGTCTCGATCCATTTCTTTGCTCCTTTATCCTCTTGGTTTCGACACCATTCCTTTTCCTTGATTTCTTAGTCTTAACATTATTATTTTGTCTTCCCCAGTGGAGTCTTTCCTTCTATTTTCGCTCTTGGTTTTGACACCATTTTCCTTTTCTTTCTCCATCCTAATTCCACGAACTACAGACCTCTGACTTCCTCATTGTACTATAAAGATACGTAGGCACAAGATCGCGAGATCTTAGTGAGCTACCCTATACCTTATTTCATCTTTCTTCTTCTGTCTTCTTATTCTCTTTCCTGGTTCCATAAACTACGGAGCTCTGTATTCCTCATTGCACTATGAGGATACGTAGGCATGAGGGCCCCAATTCTCGGCGAGCACTCTCTTTGTCCCTTTCCCTCTCTTTCTCTTTAGCTAGTAGCCTTTAGATATATATCCCATCCAAGCTTAGAAGTAAGAAAAATGGTTCCCTTCGAGTACGACGGATGCGTGAGGTGCTAATATCTTTCTCTCGGATAACCGACCCCCTTACTATTTCTTTTCCCCTTGGGTTTTATCAATAATTTCCCTGTTCTTTGGGACTAAATAAAGTTCGGTGGCGACTCTGTTGTATCTTTGAGTGTATGATTCACTTATGTATAATCCCTCTAGCTTTAGCTAGCGACTCTGTTGGGGAGTCCTTGCTCTTGTAAAGTTGGGGTCTCACCTAGCTTTGTTTACTTTCTTGTTTGTTTGAGTATTTATCTTTATGCTTTACTTGCTTTGTATTTATGTTATTTACTATATTTCTTTACTGCTTTAAATATTCATATGCTGCATACTTTGGATATCTGCTATATTTTCTGCTGTTGTTGGTATGGGTTGATGTTACTTGAGAGATAAGCCCACTAAATAGGCTTGAACATACACACATGATAAATTCATGGATAGCTGTGACGCCTGCATTTTGTGCATTGGGTTGTCACGAGAGCCACACCCTAGACTATGTTACACATGAGAATGTCTTCGTCCTGCGAGAATTCTCTAGGGATGGGTATTTTCACTTGATTCCAGTGGTTTGAGAGATCTTCTAGGGACCACCTTTTGAAGACTAGATCACACATGTGAGAGGGATATTGGGCTTTTGCAGGAAACCTAGACTCTGCATACCTTTTGTTCTTTCCTACACGTCAGACCTTTGAACCTGCATCGAGCAGTATATGCAGACTATCCAGAAGAATTTGTATCTCTAACCTACATTATTTCATATTGTTATTGCATCATCATATGTATGCTGAACTTTTGCATCATCAAACATTTGAATCAATGTGTGTTGCATATCTTATTTGCATTCCATCCGCATAAATAACATATGCATTCATACATTTGTGTTGCATACATACAAACTAGAAAAAGCTCACTTTCTTCCTTTCATTAGCCAGTAGACAATGACGACCCGACACCGGTACTCCATCAGATACAACGAGTCAAGAATCATGGCTAATTATGATAATATTGCTTACACAAAAACCTTGGCTCAGTTCCAGAGTAGGATAAATCAATTTCGGGGCAACATGGACACCATCATGGAACTCCTCCTTACTCGAAGTGATACCACTGTTAGCACTGCTGCTGTTGCAACGGTCACTGATGCAACTGTTGTCACTCCTGTTGTTACTTCGTCTCCTGTTGTTATTGAAGCGCCAATCGAGATTGTGATTCAACCTGTTGTCAACCTACCAAGCTCTCAACTTGGTCTGAATAGGCTTCCTGCTGCCTATCCGTGGGGAATTCCCCCAAACTTCACTCCTTAGATTGCTAACTATGGTGCCTTTATGCCTTATCAATATTTTTCTATGCTCGTGCCCAATGGGAATTCTGATGCTTACTCATGGGGCATGCCTACTCCGCTTCTACCTCCTGTGGGTAATACTGATGATCAGGAGATTCCTCAAGTGCAAGCTCACCAGATTTTTGTGCCAATTGATGTTGAAAATCCTGATGATGATGAGCCAGTGTATAGAGGTCCTCCTACTCGTGTTCTGATTCTTCCTCAATCTTCCCATACTACTGTTCAAAATGTCCATTCTAGAATTCCTTACCCTAGGGCATCCTCCGCTGCTACGATACCTCTTTCTGGTTATCCGTATATGTTTATTTAGGTCAAACTTATGGTCAAATGATCAATTCTAGTTTGGTGTACCCTTCTAAGATGGCTCTGACTATGTCCAAGTTTCTGAATCTGCAAATATCTCTTAGACCTGCTGATTAGAACAAGCCTACCGACTACAAACTATTGGACGAGAGAATTAAAGATATTGATGGTTTCTCTGCCTTTAGCATGGATGCCAAGGACTTGTGCTTAGTTCCTGATGTTGGGCTACCACAAAAATTCAAGGTGCCTGATTTTCCTAAGTACAAGGGGTTGAGTTGTCCACGAAGCCACATTATAATGTATTGCAGAAAAACGGCGTCCTACATAAACAATGATGATCTGCTTATCCACTGTTTCCAAGATAGCCTATCTGGGGCTTCCCTGGATTGGTACATGAACCTTGAGCAAGGTAAGATCAGAATCTGAAAAGATCTATCTGAAGCATTCTTGAAGCAATACAAGTACAACTTGGATATGGCTCCCACCAGGATGCAACTACAAAATCAAGCTCAGAAAATCGGTGAATCATTCAGAGAATATGCACAAAGGTGGCGTTAGATAGCTTCACGAGTTCTGCATGCTCTATCTGATACAAAGTTAGTTGACATATTCATGGGAACTCTTCAGGGTTTGTACTATGAGAAGATGGTTGGTAGCTCATCCTCTAATATCGCTGATGTTGTGACCATTGGGGAGCGCATTAAGAATGGGCTCAAAATATGGAAAATTGCTAGCACTGTGAATCAACAATCAGGGGTCAATAAGCCATAAGGTGGGTTCTCTAAAGAATAGGAAGAGGAAACAAATTTTGTCATGGAAAGTGTCCACCTTCAAGCGCAAACTCCCATGGCTCATATTCCATATTGTTCGTACCCATTTGTTTTTGCCACCCAGTACCAACAACCACCATATCAACAGCCTCCTCAGGCTCGTAATCAGCAAGCCCAAGGTCGAGAGCGCCAAAACCAGAACAAACCCTAGAATAATCTAGAACGAAGGAATGCTTCTCTAAATACGATTACTGTGACATGCAGTCAACTTCTCCCACATCTAATTCAGAACCCGCTGGTGGTTCCTAAAGCTCTGAAGCCCCCACCAGAACCATTCCCACCTGGGTATGATCCTAGTGTGCAATGTAGGTATCATGCTGGGTCGGTTGGGCATTCGACCGAGGATTGCAACACTTTCAATGCTAGAGTCTAATAGTTGATTGACAAGAAGTACTTAATTGTTCAATATGAGAAACTGTGGGTGAACAGAAATCCCTTGTCCATGTAGGGGCCAAGATTGCAAAAGGATTGTCGCTACGCGAAAAATGACACAGAGTCGCCACCGAATTTTATTTATCCCATGGAGGGAAAGGGAAATAGTGATAAAACCTTTGGGAAAAGAGCGTGGTCATCGCAACCAAGTCTTAGGGTTCGGGAGTCGGTTATGCGAGGGGAAGGTATTAGCACCCCCTCGCATCCATCGTACTCGATGGGAACCTCCTAGGTTATTTCGCGTGAATGGGTGTTTTATTCTAAAAGTTTGCTTGTTTAAGGAAAAGAGGGGTTTGTTCATTTATTTTAATGCTCGCCTAGGATTGTGGCCCTTGTGCCTACGTATCCTCACTTAAAAGAAGTGAAGAATCAGAGCTCCGTAGTTCGGAGGCTTGTGAAATTGTTGTTTGTTGGTTGATTTTATACCTTGAAAAAGGGGTTTTCGATTGATGCCTTAAGGCGAAAATAGGTTTGATGAGTTGATGTTATTTTTAAGTTTCTTAAGAGAAATTGTTCTTGATTAGGATTATACACAAAATACTTTGGATAGAAATGAATGTTTCGAACAACCAAGTCGAGCGCCTTGTATCCAAAACATTCGGAACAAGTGTAGGAGGACTCCATTCTCATTCCTTTTCTACCACTTTAAAGTCCGTGGTGCATAATTCTAATCGTTCATGTTATTGTGTTTTGGATTTTTATAAAAAAAAAAGAGAACCGCTTGACGTTGGATCAAGGTTTATTGTTTGTAAAAGTATTTGAGGTGATATGAACAAGGTCGATGGCGGACGCACGAGGCGGCCGACTTACAAGGGTTGAAAATGGCTTGATAAAATCGAGAGCTTGTTTTTGAAAATGGTTTTTGGAATCAAAGGCCAACAAGGACCACAACAACATTCACATACGAAAAACATACAAACATATCGGGTTAGTCGCATAAAAAAAATCGAGACATGCAATAAAAACGGCACGAAGGCAATCCTCCGCCTTATCAAGTTATCATCTCAAGCTTCTCGGTGCAAATCAGTATTTGGAGCATTTATCACGTTCTTATCAATTTCGCTACAATTTAATTTCAAAGCTTGGAATTCTTTGGTTTCTTTGCTTATTCTCACTACATTTCACTTGCAACAATCACCAAGGCAATCCTCCGCCTTGTAAGTTGGCATTTCTTACTCGATTTATTGTTTTCGATCACTTTCGCATATTCACATTGTAGATTCGATAGCTTTTTGATGTGAATTGATCATTCAATTTAATGATTCTTGATCGTGATGATTAATTAATTCAATTGATGATTAATTGATGCTATTGGGCTTAATTTTTATGCATAATTGTGTGCTCTAACATGTGAATGATTGGATAATTGATAAGTTGTTGGAAGTGCTTTTGAAAAATTGATTTTCTACCATTGTCACAGTGTTAATCGATTAACCATTTGCTGTGCAAAATGGTTAATCGGTTAACAAGTCATTTTTTCACGTTTTGTCGAACTTTTCAAAGGGGTAATCGATTAACCGTATATGGTTAATCGATTAACACTGTAACAGAAGCATATTTTTGAGCTTTTTCATGCATGTTTGGCTTTGTTTTCTCATTTAACTTTCGAGGCTTGATATTCTTAATACTTGTGGATGTTTTATGAGTTGTTTAACCTCTGTTTGAAGCATGTATGCAAGCTTTGATGCTCGATTTATCGATTATGGAGTTTTTTTTGCATTTCTTGAAATTATATAATCATGTTGCTTTTGCATACTCTTGCTTATGTGATCCACATGATTAATGATGCATGTTATCGATTCTTGTTAACGCTTGACATTTATTTTCATGATTGCATTAAGTTTGTTCTTTATTGAACAAATTTAATTTTGCATAATCATTAATTCATACACGTGCTTTGATGATCTTTCGACTCGCTCAAAAGATTATTGGCTTTTTCTTTCCCTTTGATTGGTTAATCAGAACTTTGTTTTAATTAATTAATCCTCCATCTTTCTTCTCTTTAGGATTCCTTTAGAGTTTCTTCTTCTTGGTACCTTGCAGAGCCGGAGGTCTACACAACGCAGTGGAGCACTGGACAACTTGTAGCGTTACTCTGCCGGTTTCAATTTTCTCACTATACTTTGAGTTCTAGAGAAGGGATAAGATTGGAGAATTTCTACACCCATTCTGATTATTTTGGGTAGGAAACGAGTGACCCTGTGCTTGGAATAATCGTCTCAATCTCCAAACTATAGTGTTCCCCGATCTCAAGCCGTGTCAATCCTTGATTCACATCCTTTGCTTCCTTTGATCAATCACCTTTATCCTTGGTGCAAGATCAATTCCTCTTGGGGTAATCAGCTTCTCTTGGTTAATCAACCACTCTTTGGTTAAAACCAGATTTTTCTTCCTTAGTGAAGTTGCAATCCTTCTCTCCGGTTAATCACAGTCTACTTGTTAAGTATCGAATCCCTAGCGGAGATTGCAACTTTCTCGTGGGTAGTCTCCCTTTTTCATTGGTTAATCACAGTTCTTCTGTTCCTTGGGTTAATCACCTTCTCTTGGTTAATCACCTATGTCTAACCATAGTCTGTTTGTTAACATACTGAGCTTCTCTTGAGTTAATCACTGTCTCCTGGTTAATCACTCATTCTTTTCAGTTAATCACAATCTATTTGTTAAAACACCGCATTCCCTGCAGTTAGCAACCTTTCTTTGGTTTAAACACTGGCACCTTTGGGTTAGTTACCTTCTTTTGGTTCAAATACCCTTTCTTCGGTCAAGTATTGCTTGTTCAGTCAATGTATCGTTCCTTTTAGGTCACAACCTTCGCTTGGTTACACACCCGTACTTTGGGTCACAACCTTCGCTTGGTTCCACACCGTCCTTTAGGTCGCAACCTTCGCTTGGCTCCACACCAGTCCTTTAGGTCGCAACCTTCGCTTGGTTTCCTACCCGTCCTTTGGGTCACAACCTTCGTTTGGTTCAACACCTGTTCTTTGGGTCACAACCTTCGCTTGGTTCCACACCCGTCCTTTGGGTTGCAACCTTCGCTTGGCTCCACACCCGTCCTTTAGATTGCAACCTTCGCTTGGTTCCACATCCGTCTTTTTAGGTCAAAACCTTCGCTTGGTTCTACACCCTTCCTTTTTGATTAATCATCGTCCGTCGGTTAAAAACCAACTCCTTTCTCTTTTCGGTTAACCACTATTTATTAGTTAACACACCGAGTCCCTCAAAGAGTCAAACATATTCTCTTGGTTAAATACTCTCCTTTTTTTGGTTGAACACAATTTGTCTGTTAAAACCAATTTCTTTCTTTCCCCATAGAATCATACTCTTTTATTCCTCGGTTAACCACAATTTTCCGAATCCTCGGTGGATTTTACCTTATTTCGGTCCATTTCCCTTGCTCCTTTATCCTCTTGGTTTTGACACCATTCATTTTCCTTGCTTTCTTGGTCTTAACACCATTCTTTTGTCTTCCCTAGTGGAGTCTTTCCTTCTATTTTTGATCTTGGTTTTGACACCTTTTTCCTATTTTTTCTCCATCCTAGTTCCCCGAACTACGGAGCTATGACTTTCTCATTGCATTGTGAGGATACGTAGGCACAAGATCGCGAGATCTTGGCGAGCTGACTTCTACCTTTTTCCATCTTTCTTCTTTTGTCTTCTCTTTCTCTTCCCTGGTTCCATGAACTACAGAGCTCTGGATTCCTCATTGCACTATGAGGATATGTAGGCAAGAGGGCCCCAATTCTCTGCGAGCACTCTCTTAGTCCCTTTCCCTCCCCTTCTCTTTAGCTAGTAGCCTTTAGATAGATAATTCATCCAAACCTAGAAGTAAGCAAAACGGTTCCCTTCGATTACGATGGATTCATGAGGTGCTAATCACTTCCTCTCACATAACCAACCCCCTTACCCGTTTCTCTTCCCCTTTGGTTTTATCAATGTTTTCCCTGTCCTTTAGGACTAAATAAAGTTTAGTGGCGGCTTTACTGTATATTTGAGTGTGTGATTCACTATGGTATAATCCCGCTAGCTTCAGTATGGTTTTTGCTCATGTGGTTTATTGTATTGGTTTTATCGTGGCCGCTATGTGTGTATTGAAGCTTGGTTTGGAATGGTATGTCAGGTCGGTTTAGGAAAAACATTGAGGTTCATGCTTTGTGGTTTTGTATGGTGATCTTATTATGTAGAAGATGCATTATTTTCATTTGTAGGATGGATTTACTATGAAGAGGTACGGTTTTCATTTGCGTATTGTACTGGATGATGGTTTGTTAAAGGCGTGAGTTGCAGTTGAAATTGTATTTGGCTTATAAGAGCTTTGGTTTTTTGAAGGTTGCGTGAGTGGCTTGTAGTTGTGTATGGGATGAAGCTTCTTGGCGTATTATAATGTGCATGTTGGTATTGTGATTCGGTTGTGATTAGTGTGTGCATTATAGGAGCTACTGTGTGGAATTTATGTCAAGTGGGTCGTGGGTGTATTTCTTGTGTGTGAGGATTATATTGAGATCATGGCATGAAATGTAGCAGACTGACATTGTAGAGTCATTATGTTCACATTATCTTGTCCACATTTTTCTTCATGAGCTTGTTTTTTTATTCTTCTTTTTTTGGTCATGTGGTTTTTGGGCTTATCCTTTGTAAATAAAATGGACTTTGCAAATATTACTTGTATCATGGGCTTTGTAGCTTGCAACTAGGAGATGAAATGTACTATTGGTACCTTCTTGAATTTTGGCTTGAATTATTTTGTCATATTTGAACGTGAATGATGAACTTGATTGATTTTTCCAAATTAACAGCACGCTTGAATCTAATTGAGTATTTTGATATTCTCACTAGGACTTGAATTAAATTTGGATCTAACTGAAAGTGGATTAATTCATGAATCTTAACCATTCTTGACCAAATTCTTGAGATATGACTGAAATTGAATCGGTCTTGCAATCATCTTGAATAAATGGTCTGCTTGACTTTTACTCAAATCAATATCAAGAATATGAACCATATAATCAGAACTTACAAATGACTTGAGATATAGACCGGATACACTGAATTTGAACATTATGCAACTTAATTTTTCAAATGAATCTATGTCTGAATCAATACACAGCTTGCACAATTTAAACAAATGTCACTTTTATCGTGATGAACCAAAAGCCTCACTGTGAAATAGTCATGCTTTAAAATAAGAGGAACATGACTTTAAATATGAAGCGTACTGTCTAAAACCCTAACTACAAATGTACTAGTCTCTGATGATCCTTAGTTATGAAGCACTGACAATTTGACACCACCTGACAGCCTGGTCTAAACAGAACTGACTTGAATTGACACCAAACCCTAATTGAAACTTTAGACACACACACCACTTAAATCATGTACCCTGGCCTTGATCTTGAAATAAGCCCTTGCCTGACTAACAAATTAGGTTAAAACCATTGAACCCTAATTAAGACTTCCTACACTCCTGACTTGATACCCCAAATGAACACTAATGAAGAAAGCAACCTGAGATGTTGAAAGGAAATAAAACCCTAATCCATAGCACCTGATACTCTTGAGAAATCTTGAAGAAGATAAACTTGATACCTGATGAACTCTGACAAAGGTGCTTATAATTATCAAAATTCAACTTCTTGCATTAGCATACAGAAACCCTTGATAAGAATATACTCATGATGATGAGAAAATAACCCTTGCTTCAAACTTGAATGAAAGTACCTCAAAGAAAATAGGAACCCTGATTTAAGGAACCGTTGTAATCATATGTCTTAGAAGACCAATGCAATGTATGATTATGAGTTATGGTTTAATGAGAGATGCAAATGAATGTGAAATGAAAGCCAGTTAAGGTTACCAAAAAGGAAGGAAAATTTTGGGGTGCAACAATTTCCCCTATTCAATCAACTTAAACCTGAAGGGATGATAGCAACAGCTTTTAGACATTCAAGGTAGAAAGGGATTGAATACAAAAGAACCATAAAATTTTCATTCTGTGGGGAAAGAAAAAAGACAATTAGATGGGGTGCCAACCGAAGGTGGATTTAAAAAGATAATGTCGGCCGAAGGCGGACATAAAAGGAAGTTTGCCAACCGAAGGCGGACTTGAAAAAGGTTTGTCAGTGGAAGGCGGACTCACGACCAAGGGTGCCAGCCAAAGGTGGACTTTAAAAGAAAAGGTTTTCTGGCTGAAGGCGGACTCATAATAAAGGGTGTCAGCCGAAGGTGGACTTTAAAAGGAAAGGATTGTCGGCCAAAGGCGAACTCATAACCAAGGGTGTCAGCCAAAGGTGTACTTTAAAAGAAAAGAGGATATGCGATCCAAGGGTTATGGTTGTGCCGAGTATGGGTGGGCTTTTGGTTTAGGATGCCAAGTATGATTGAGATTTCTGTTAGGCATGGAACCAGATTGATGGTGATTGGATTATTAGGGATTTATTCTCGGTTGCCAAAGAAAATGGACTTTGATGGTGAACTACCAAACGATAACTGATTTTAAAGAATAGACTACCAGACGAGAATTGGTGGCAAAAGGTTAAGTTGTAAGACGAGAACTGACTTCTTGTTTATGTATCAGGAATAAACTGACTTTATAGTTTGTCAGACGAGAACTGGACTTTGAAACGATGTTTACCAGACAAGAACTGGTTTAAAAGTTGCCTACCAGACGAGAATTGGTATCTTGAGATGATTTTCTAGACGGGAACTAGTTTTGAGGTGATTTAGGTTACAAAGCTATCAGGTTAGATTCAAGTTATGGGGTTTAGGCCTGATGAATGAGATGATATGCATGGATATATGCTCGAGCGAAGCAACATGACTAGTCCATGAAGATAATTTATGCAATGATATAGAGGTTCCACGGTTCCCCTGAGTTGGGTAACGGATGGAAGGTCTCTTGTAGCAAGGCTTCACATTTGAAGACAAAAGGTTATTTGATTTGGTGAAACATGATTCCTCGACACTCGTTCTGAACTCAACAGTTACTGACGAAATAGAAATTTCTTGATTAGCTTGAATGAAAGGAGAGGTCTTGCCCTCAGTGTAGTTTAACTTGCCCCAGTCTGGCCCTTGGAAAAGGTTCACCTTGAAAGGTGGTTGGAATCAGCTTGCCATGAGATGACCTCGAGATGGCTTGCCCCAGAATCTGTGCCATGAAAGGATTTTCCTTGATTAAATGACTCTTGGAGCGGTTGGCTTCGATGTACTCTTGAGATACCTTGCCCCAGAATGAGCGTTGAAGCGACTTAACTTGTGCTTATTGAACATTAGAGGGACTTTCCCTTAATCAAAGAACCCCTGGATGACCTTCCCCTGGTTGGTAGAGTTTCGAGATGATTCACTTCTGATCAACCGCTTCTTGAATGATTTGCCCCATAATCAACTGATGCTTTGGGGACTTTCCTTAGACTGACTGATTCCATTCTTAAGAATGTCAATGCCCCAGATCGATAGGGCTACAAGGTACACTTGATTCTTATCAACTACTGAATGATCATGTCCTCTTCAATTTCTCTTTATTGGAATTTCCTTGATGCTAATCACTAACCTGCAATTAAAAATTGTTCATTTGCAAATGGTAATTTTAATGCGATGCTCATGCATATCTTGAAAAAATCAATCATTATTAGAATGATGTGATAGTCTGTAATGAATGGACTATTAGTCCAAACATAGTGTTGATTTAGCTAGTGAAAGATATAGCAAGAAGAAGATTAGCAAATCTTGTAGGAGTCAGTTTACACAACCTTGTTGTAGTATACCTTTAGAATAAACCCTGCTTCAATTAGGTCTTTTAAGGTATGAATCATGGTCGGGTTCACGGTTATCGAAACAAAGGATAAAAGGCTCAAAGTTTGACTTGTACCCACCCCTTCTTCGTAATGATCTATAGTCCTACGTTAAACTAACTTGGCACAAGCGCTCAGCTTTCAAAATATTTATTGAATGGTAGGAGTGATGGTTAAGGAACCCATAAGATTTTTAGAGTGATAGTCATCCCTCTTGTCTTTGGTGTCCGTAGTCACACGATTTTGTTCTTACTCGAGGATTTTCCTTTTGATCCTTTTCGCTTTTTGCATTTTCATTCCCTAATTTTTTCCTAGACTGATTTTTAATTTTGAATGTCCAGCGGGATGCCCTAATTTTTGCTTAAGTCACTTGTTTTCAAGTTTTTGACATAGCAGGCTTTCTTTCTTTTTCTTTTGAACAAATCGTGTGACACTAGTTTGTCTTGATTTCTTCGAAAGGGTTGTGACTGCCTCACTCTTCGTGGTGACGGAAAACCATTGTGGTTTGTGAGGTATGACCTCTTGGTAGGGATAAGATGTGATTGGTCCTCGAATGGGGACACTTCTTATTTCCTTTTTTGAAATCTAAACGCATGGTTAAATTAACTGAAAACTACCCTTCCCCAGGTTATGATTGAGGGGTTTTAATTTTTATAAAGAAACTCCTACTTCTAGGCTCAACACGGTTGATAAGGGACTATCTTCCTTATCTCTCCAGTTCTTAGGGGATTTCAAACAATGTATTTACATCATTAACATGATTTTATTCTAAAGCATACAAGCAACAATTATGGGTATCTTGTTTTCACCATCCTCTCTCAAGTCTTTGCTAAAACAACAGTT
Organism: Lathyrus sativus; assembly: GCA_963859935.3. Classification (NCBI taxonomy): domain Eukaryota; kingdom Viridiplantae; phylum Streptophyta; class Magnoliopsida; order Fabales; family Fabaceae; genus Lathyrus; species Lathyrus sativus. The sequence continues at coordinate 167,066,686 of OZ012739.1, read as the reverse complement.
TGATAAAGTGAAGTGAATGGGAGAAACATGGACGCATATTTTTTTTTCATTTTTGAAGAAAAATGAGTGAATGCAACATAATTAATTAAAAAAATGCACGAAAACTCCATTAATATTACCATTCAAGACAACAATGCTTAACAAACAAGTAGACTTTAACATGAAAAAAATAACAATGCAAATGATAAATGTGATCCAATGATTGCCAGCCCTGAGGATGTCTTTTTATCTGAACCATTATCTTGAGGAGACGCCCCTTGAAGTCTTCGAGCTCATTCTTGGGAGAGGTTGACGTGCACCACCAAGTTTCCTTCTGGAAAGGATATGTACCCTTTGTCAATTAACTATTGAACTTTGGCTTGGAAAGCTTTGCAATCTTCAATTGAGTGCCCCATGGATGTTCCATGATATCCACACTGCACATAGGGATTGTACCCAAGAAGGTATAACTCTGGCAACGGCTTGAGAGTCTTGGGCTCCACCAATGAGTTTCAGACCAGATATGGAAAAAGATAATTGTATGACATCGAGACTGGATGAAAGGAGCATTCCTTCTTTCCAAGTTGTTGTGTGGCTTGTGCTGGCTTTGAGGCTGATTCTGACATCCTCGACCATGGGCTCATTGATTTTCATGAGAAGCAATCCTAGGTATTTGGGACAAAGCTCTAGGCAACGTTGGTTTCCCATAGGATAGCACAGCGCTAGAGATGATGACTACTGATAAGATGAAGAACCATAAGGTTTTGCCTGTGCATCCTGAGAATACTCAACATCTGTCATGACTCCATTAATTTCATCCTTCTCTTCCTCTTGAGAACTGCTGAGGGATTCAACCTCACTACCTTGGCTGCTCTTAATGTGTTATCTAGCTATTATCAGGTCAGAGAAGTTTGATGTCCCACTGCTAATCATTTTATCCAAGTACGAGCCTTGCAAAGTATCCATGAATAGGTCAACCAATTCTATATCTAGAAGTGGTGGTTGAACGCGAGCAGATAACTCTCTCCATCTCTGAGCATACCATATGAAGGACTCACCACTCTTTTGAGATAAGCTTTGCAACTACATGTGGCTAGGAGCCATGTCAAGATTGTATTCGTACTGCTTCAGAAAATCTTTAGCTATGTCCAACCATGATTGGGTGGAGCCACTCCCTAACTGCATCTACCAACTTAATGATGTCCCACTCAGACTGTCTTGAAAATAGTGGATCATTAGCTTACCGTTATGCACAAATGAGGGCATTCTTCTAAAAAACATCACCAAATGTTGCTTCGGGAAACTATCCCCCTTGTACTTCTAAAACCTCGACGCTTTGAAACTTGGAGGTAACACCAAGCCCAGTACTAGAAACGTGTCTAAAGCATCGATACCAAAGTATCCTGACCTTCCATGGCTTTAAGTTTCTCATCCAACACACGTTATCTTTCAGCAAACTCAAGAGCTCTTGGGTCCTTGGTTTTCATCATTGGGACCTCCCTTTAGGAATTTGACACAGAGAATGAAAAATCACGATAGTCCGTAGTACCAAGAGAAGAAGAATGTCCACTTTGATAGTCTGTAGTATTAAGAGAAGAGGACGGTCCACTTTAGACAATAGACTGCTCATGTATATCAAGGCTCTGCACAGACTTAGTTTGAGTAAGGTTGTTCACTTATGGAGTATCCTCATCAGGCAGAAAACCATACAATGGGTTAGTTGTCATAGTAAAACCTGGTGGGGGATCAATGTTCTGGAGGTTGTTCTTTGACATAGCTACCAAAAACTTCCAATTTGGCCTTACTTCTTGACACTTCTTGATCTTGCTTCAAACACTTTATCGTCTTTCAACAGTCGCCACTTGTTCAGAAAGAGTACCAGTGAATTAACTAGCTGGTCATGGACAAAGGCAGAATGAGTGTTCTGGCTGGTTGAAGAATGATATGCAAAATGATGCAGAGATTCTTATGTTATGCAATGAAAAAGACATGGGATCAAAGCTTCCATAAATTCTGGATAACTGTTGTGCTGCCGACAGAATAGGCTCAAAAGTCTACTTTGACGAGAATACTAAGTTCAAAAGTTCACACTGATAAGAAAACCAGAATATCAGGTAGGTTAAAGGTCAAGGTTTCCTGCAAAATCCATTGTAGCTCGGAAATTTGTGAGTGTAAGTTATTGATTAACTCAACTAAAAAATGCAAGAGTCGCCACCACACATTTATTTTATCCAAAAAGGAAAGAAAAAAAGAGCAAACAAAACCTAAAGAGTTCTACAACAAGATCAAATAAACAAAGACTGAGTAAGGAGGATGGTTACACGATGGGAAGGTGTTAGCACCCAAAACATCTATAGTACTCTATAGGAGCCCTTTGAAATATCTACGCTTTTTAGGTTGAAAAGGTTTGTTTGAAAAGAAGATTGGGGAGATGAGAAGAGAATTATTTTTTTAAGATTTTTGTGTTTAGAGAGACTTATCGCATTATGCCTACGTAGCCACAAAGTGCAATATAGTATTAAAACCCCGTAGTTCATGGTACAAATGACAAAAATGGTTTGTTTTGATTGATTTTAAATGTAAAGACAAGTTGTCATTTTAAGGAGAAAACTACGACTAGTCGCCCACAAGTATAAAATAACACTTGCATCACCTAAAGATAGAGGATTTTGCTTGGATTAAAATCAATAAGTCTATCACTCAACATCTAAGTGGAAAATGTCAACATATTAAATACTATGCGGAATAGGAGAGTTACATCTCAACTATAAAAATGACTCATTGTTGCACCCCAAAATTTGCCTAACCTTTTTCTTCACTTAGCTTGTGTTTCATTGCATACATATTAGCATTATCATCTGCATGACATTGACATGTGTGCAGGGGATCAAGAGGTATGACTACCAATCAAAGGCTACACAAGGCTATGAAGCTAGCTAAGAACCTTATTCAAGTGTTCAAGGGTTGATATCCTCATCAATGAAGTTAAAGATCCTCAGAGAGAGTGGTTGAAGCCAAGAGTGTAGGCCTCCTAACTTGAGGGTTGTGGAAAGCTATTCAGATGATTCTGAACCCCTGGAGATGGACTTGAGACCTTGATAGAGATCATGAGAAGCTTTGAAAGTCATTTTGAAGCCTAGACAGGTCATTATGCAAAGGATATGGAGCTACAACCAAGATAGGTGCAACTGAGGTTTCATCTGGTCAACCCTAGGTCAACTGATGATTTGAAGAAGGTTGAGACCTAATTCCAAGGCCATGTGATCATGTATTGATGTATTAAGATGCCCAAGGGATGATTCCAAGGTCAACTCATCATGAATCAAGAGTGTCAGGATTTCCTAAGCTAGGGTTGCTATGTTTGACAGTGTAAAATCCCCTGGTTTGGTGCCTAACTTCAAGACCACATAACTCAAGATGTGATTTTCATCTCACCTTGACCCCAACATGATTGTTGTAGGGAATGATCATAGCTTTAATTTGAGTACTATAAGTCCTTGATAAGGTTTATAGAACTCAAGTTATGAGCCAGACAAGTTACATGTCATCAGATGAATGTGAATTTGGAGCTTGAAAGTCAACCAACTTGCATGACATTTTTGACCTAGAAGGATGATTCTCATGAACTTTTGTCCAACATGAATGTTGTTCCTTATCTTCTTATCTTTCTAAAAAGTACTAGAAGTCCATGATTGGATTTGTAGAACTCAAGATATGAGCTTTGCAAGACAAGGGTATTTTGGGAATTTGTGATTATAGGCCATTTTGATCATGGGTCAATATCACCATCTTACATACCTCAAATGGAATTTGGTCCAACTTGAAAGTTGTTAAAAATGATGTTATTTGTCCAACCATGCACCAAGAATCCATTTATATGGGTTAGAATGAGAAATGCTTGAAGGAAAATTCATGAATGAATCATTAAAGGAAGCTTGAAAAGGGCCAATTCAAATCAATTCATTTTTGAACCAAAGCATGTCATATTTGTGCTTGTTTTGAGTGCAAATAATGTTTTAAGAACATTGGAAAAATTACAAGTCAAGTTCGAAGCCATTTACATGTGGAAATTCATGGTTTCTTCACCAAAAAGCAACACAATGGAAATCAACCATCTACTCATTTCCAAGGTCTCAATCCTATCCACACATCTTCCTCACATCATAAGGAACCATAATGGATCATTAAGCAAGCTTGATAGCTATGTTTTGATGAGTTTCACAAAGCTCCATAACCAAAAATTTGGATTTTGAATTGGACATTTGTGGGCTTCCAATGGGCTTCTAATCACTCTAGGTCCTTTGTATATAACATTTTGGATGATTCCTAACTGCCATAACTGAATTTGGTGGAAGATAACAGAAAATTGAATGAAGAAAAAGTGGAGAAACTTGGAAAATTGATTTTGAAGATAGAGCCATTTTCAGTCCAAATCACCATTGCAAAAAGCTTTAGTGAGGTTTATTGATGGATTCTGGACGTTTTCCTTGAAGCTTCATCAACAATTCAAGCCTCTATTGAAGCTCAAAACTAGGTTTCTATCTTTCATTCATAAGCTCTGTTATTGATGAATTGCCATGCTATTTTCACATGATTGTGATCCTTAGAGTGCGTAGAAGCTTTTAGGATTAGTTTAGTTAGGATTCATGACAATTTTTGACAGAGCACCTTAGGTTGTAGTTCAAATTTCTCTCTAATTATTGGATGAAAATGGAAAAGAAACATAGATTGTTGATGTAGGAAGTGAGAGGAAGAGATTAGTGGCTTCAATTTTAAGTTTTGTGAAAGTTGAATTTTCTTGAGTGATTCTTGGATGTTATTGATTTCTGAGTTTTAATGGAGGAAAGTGAAAACAAATTTGATATTTGAATTCTACATGAAAAATCACACAAGTTTGGTTAAAGAAAATCAAGTTTTGGTGAAGAAATAAAGAAATGCCATTGTTGACATGATGAAGAAGATGAACGGAACGAAGTCCGGCCACCGTCCCCCACCGTGAGCGCAGTTCCCTCCATTTCCGTTTGAAATTCCCAGACGCGATCGTGAGCGTCCGATCGTGCTGTTCCATTGACTTCGTATGCGCATCGTGCGGCCCATATTTGCTTCACGAAATGGCCTGTTTCCACTAATCAAAACGTCGAGTTTTAAGTCAGCTGGGCCCGTGCAGTTTGCTACCAGCACCCCCCTTCATAGCCCAATAACATATAACACGCGCGAGATTTGCTAGATGCACCCCTGGCCCACTTTCCATTTAATTCATTTTTATTTTATTTTCTTATTAATTACTTGTTTGTTTTAATTCATAGAAAATAATAAGTGATGCCCATAAATCATGAGAAAAATATTGTAGATAGTTTGACATGTCTAGAATTTTGGCATATTTTTTTAATTGCAATTTTATTTCTTTTTCAATTAATTGTGTATTTTTCTTTTATGTGCTTTTCCATGAATAAGAAATAATACCATGTTAGTTTCTAGATTTTTGTTTCCATATCAATGCTTGGATTTAATCTCTAATTTTTTACATGGTGAATGTTGATACATTGTAGGATATTGTATGATTTTTCTTACATTTTTTACATGATTCTAAGTATGGTTTTGAGATAGGTTTTTAGGACATACCCCTTATGATTTCCTTTTAGCATACCTTGAAAGGAAGAAATTGTTTAGGACCTTTTGATTTAGGTTTTGACCCTGGTTTTTGTACCATAGATTCTTAACACATGTAGGATCATCTAGGATTTTTCTTAAGATTTTTAGAATTGATTTTCTATTATTCCCCCATGTTCCAAGTTGATGATATTTAGGTGATCCTAATATAGCTTTCCTCTTAGTTTAGACTTAAAGGTGAACCTTTAGCTAACTTTAAGCTTTTAATTGCTCCTTGATAGGATCTAGATTAGGTTGAGACCTACTAAGAACCTAGATTAGGCCTTGATAGAGCCTTTAATCCCTTTTAGTTTAGGTGATCCTTAACTAATCCTTAGGGTTCCTCCATAAGCCTCTTAGGAAGATGATTCTCCTAATGAATGGTAGAGTGTCATGGTGGATGCCTTTGGCATACACCATGCTTCCCTTCATTTCAATCTCTCATGAATGGTAGAGTGTCATGGTGGATACCTTTGGCATACACCATGCTTCCCTTCATTTCTAATCTCCCATGAACGGTTGATTATCATAGTGGATACCTTTGGTATACATCATGTATCACCTCATTTCCTGATTATCCAGGATTGGTTGAACATCATGGTTGATACCTTTGGTATACACCATGCATCCCATCATCAATTCCTTCTTTAGGATAGATGCCTTGTTTGATTACTTGTGGAATGAATTCTTTATTTCTCATAATTCCTTTCCTTCATTCATGATTGATTGGTGTGTTGCATTAGGGTAGCTCATGTTTAGGATAGTCTAAGTGTAGGTGCATGCCTGCATTAAGAGGTTGAGTGAGTCTCCCTCTGCTTGCTTGCCTTAAGGGTTGAGGTGATCCTCCCATTGCTTGTGTGTTGTTTTTCTCTTTCTAATTGACGTATTTGCATATAAAGGTTGAGGTGATCCTCCCTTTACGTGTCTGTTTTAGTTTAGTTCTTCTTTACTTGATTGCTTAGAGGTTGAGTAAGTCTCCCTCTGCTTGTATTGCTGCATTGCATTTGCATCTTTACTATTTTCTTTTCTATTTATCTATTTTACTGATGTTTAGCTGATGCTTTGTCTGTTGTCTGTTTCCCATTGACATGATCCCCTAGGATTCTCACTTCCTTGTTTAAGGAAGTGATGATTAGACTTTAGGCTGAAGCCTTTGCATGATAACATCTAGGAGTTCCCTGTTTCAAACCTCAACCATAGGATGAATCCATGGCATGACAACATTAGGGCTTGATAGTTTCCCCTTAGTTGTGTTTGTTCTCTTCTCTCTTCAAACCACAATAAAATACAGTAATAAAGGTTAATTGATATTGTACGTTACGAGCCTTAAGCTACTTAGGAAATGGTTGTTGGAGGGTTTCCTTCCAATAATCAGGATGTTTAGTATGGTACCCTTTGGGTGACATGCGACGCATTCACTCCTAGGTCATAGTCTCTAGCGTGATATTAGTTGCAAACATCCATAAAAAACACTTCTTCCGTAAAAGACAGAAAACAAACTTCAAACCTCTTTTGCCCTGTGGGCCCATAACTCAAGGAAAACTTTTCTGAAGAAAAGAGTGTCGTTAACTCTCAGTTCTACCGCAAACAGTAACGCACGAGTCTCTGATTTGCAGAATACGTAGGCATGAAGCGCGATGCTTTGCAGAGTCGTTTTCTTTTCTTTTCAGACCAGCCTTGATAGGTAGATAGTAAAACCACCCGTCAGATAAACACAACAAGCGTGGATCCCGTTGAGTACAACGGACGTGAGGGGTGCTAATACCTTCCCCTTGCGTAACCAACTCCCGAACCCAAACATGGTTGCGATGACCTTGTCTTATACCTTTTCGTCAGGTTTTTCTGATCGTTTCCTTTCCCTTTCTGTGGGATAAATAACGAAAGGTGGCGACTCTTCTGTTTTGCCGGCACCTTATTTTCGCAGTAGCGACACTCATGGCTAAACTTATGAAAAAGTTTCAAATGAATAGTTGATGAGTTTTTATATGTTTTATGAATTTTTGAAATTTGATAAAAATATGATTAACATTGATTGACTTTTATTAAAGAAAAAAGTTTGAAAATCACTTGACAAAGGTCAAGCTTTTATCATGAAAGTGGTTTTAAGTTTGAAAACAAGAAGGTTTTTGAAAAAGAGAGAAGATTTTGAAAATTTAAGAAGAGGAGGAGATGAAGTGACTACCCTAGAAATAAAAATAAAAGCTAGAGATAAGAAGGATCTAACCAAAAGGTAGAAAAATCTATAGCAAGCGAAATAAGAATTCCATCCACCTTGAGCATAAGCCAATGAGCAAGGAAAATAAAGGCAAATATCCATAATACTCCAAGCATAGGGAAAGAGACCTAATTCTAAGTCCAAGGGTCTAAGAATAGTCCAAGAGGTCCAGGTCTAAGTCCATCCATGAGCATAACCTTAAAATTAAGAGCACCAAGTTTTTTAGAGGTTTAATTCTTTATTAGTGTTTTGAACAAGATATGGTCCAAATGGACAAAAGAAAAAGAGAGTGAAAGCATAAACAATAATATGATATGAGATGATAATAATGGAGCATAAAAATAAAAGAGAGATATGGAGCATGAAGGAAACATAAAAAAAAAATTAGTACAATAATATTATTAGTGAGTTAGTGATTAGTTGTTAGAACAAATAATCAAAGATGGTTAAATGATGCACTTACGCCAAAGTTAATGAAGACTCATTAGAATATTTATAAAATCAAAGCCTCCTAACAAAAAGTTTCATAGGTAATGGACCTAAGACAAATAATCAACCATACATGGACTTCCAAACATAAGTTTGAGCCACGAATGATCATTTTTTGATTATGGGACAATTTAGCGTTATGTTAAGCAATTGTAATCGGGTTTATGTAGAAACCACGACTATTTAAGGTTGCTCAATAAAAACGTTAGTGCTAATGCATGCTAGTGAAGTGATATGTATATCACTCTCCAAAAGAAATACCGCATGAAAACAAAATAGGTAACGATCTCATCTTCATCAAGAACTTGAAATAAGTTCCAATTATATCAAAAAATTTCATCGATCAAAAGAAAAAGGAAAAGAGGAAAGGGAAAGCCAAATTGAATTACGATTTCAAGTTCATTCCATCTTTAAGTTCATCCACTCATCTTGGTGGATTAAAGCACTAAACATATCATTAACTCAAAGCACCTAAAATGAATTGAACAATTCACTTTAAAGATAGATTTGAATTAGTGACTGTTTATCCAACTTTATCTACACCCTAGGTCCAATGAATTTAAAGAGGAATGAGACCTTTAAAAGTGTAATTCAAGGAAAAAACCAAAGGGGAAGAAGAAGAAAAAGAAGAAGAAGAAAGAACCAGAATAGTCCCAAAACAAAGCCAAAATTGCAAAAAAGGCAATGTGTAATCGATTACCCTCAGGAAGGTAATTTATTACCACTGTTAAAACAACAACAAATCCATTTTAAAAAATTGCAAAACTTGATCAATCATTTCCTCAAACACCTCATGATCAAGGATGAAATTGAGCATAAAAATTCAAGTAAAATTACAGCAAACAACACCAATGGAACACAATTTGAATGATTCAAAGATCAAGCAACAAAAATCAACAATAGATCACATTGTGAAGGATGACTTAAGAGTAAAAATGGTAGATCAAGAGATTACCACTTCAAACCTGAAAATTATTCAAATCAATTCCAAAAACCACACTTCAAAGCCTTGATCTACAGAAAATAATGATGAAAAAGTGAATGGATGAAGGTTTAGCTCAAAGATTAGTAAGTTCTAATGATGAACTTACTAACTTTCAAAGGAAGAAAGAGCTTTGGTGAATTTGGTAGTTGGAGAAAATTTAGAGTCAAGAAGAAATTTGACAAGGTGAATTTGGCTATCAAAAGCTTGTCAAATGAATGAAATGAGGCCTCTATTTATATGATTTAAGCTTGGAAATATAAGTGGTTTGGAATTTGCTTTGGAATCAACATTAGGTTTGAAATTTGAATTTGGAGGCAAAATCAATATCAGGTGGTGATTAGTGAAGGTGTATGGTGGGAATTAATTATGATGAGGTAGGGCAACCAAAATGAAGTGATCTAGAATATTCTCATGATGAAACATTTGAATTTGGTGACAAAAATGCTGCAGAATTAAAAATTGGCAAGTTTTCACAAAAAACGCACAGGGTAATCGATTACCCTAATACTGTTAATCGATTACCACGAGCAAAAATTGTGAAAAATTTGCTTTTTGATGTGTTGTCTTGGCTCTGGCTTGGTTTGTTTTTTCTTGTCAAAGAAGGCATGGAAATAAACACATGAACCTTGGAGTCTCTTGAATAATTATCTATTAAATCTTGGAAACCCTTTATCAGATTATTTTGAATTGTTTGTAGATCAACTTTGACTTTGTTCAGATGAAAATTCATTCGAGATGAGGGACTAGTATTTGATATCCTTGATTCAAATTCTTCCTGAAAAAGTTAGTAAAGGAAAAACAATTTTTTTTTGAATTTTAATTAATGGTTAGTAAATATAAACATAAAGAAATATGAAACAAACAAGAAAACAAGTGTCCAGTGATCTCTCAAGAAAAAACACACAGCGAAAAAAAAGAGAACCAAAGCTTGCGATCTTCTTTGTGGAATGGGATGAAAATGATATGCGGTATCTTAAGAGTAAATATTAGGGTATTATAGCTGCCCCTATTTAAGTTTCTTCTATCCAGAGATATGAAGATTGACATCTTTGTCTCAACCAGATGGAAGAGACTTAAATATAATAATAAACCCAATTTTTGGGCCTAAGAGGCTACAAAATAATATGATTATGCTAATGGTATGCAGCCACAAGACCTCTGTGTGGAGAAAAATGTCATAGGAGACAAACAAGTTGTTGGGGAGCAAAAGAAGAAAAGAGACTCCTCAGGGGAAAACAAAAGAGTAAGATTTCATTATGATAAAGAAAAGGAATCAACTCAACTGGGGAAGAGATACCAACTGCCGGTTATTGGGCGAAGATACTCAACCTGAAGATAAGAGGTAAAATACTTTCTACTAGTTACTGAGCAAAAAATAAGGGCAATAAACAAAAAAGAATTATCATCTACCGGTTACTGGGTAGAAAAACAAAGACATGTATTACTTAGTACCGGTTACTGGGTAAAAAAGTAATCCACTTGACGAGATAATTAACTACCTGTTATTGGGTAGGAAAAGAAACAATGCAAACTACTGGTTACTGATTAGTTTCACGAGAGTAATAGTCCTGAAGGAAAAGGTTACCAACTATCGGTTAATGGATAGGTAAACAAAACATCAACTACCTGTTACTGGGTAGGAAAAGGAATATTACCAAAAGGAAAGATTACCGACTATTGGTAACTGGATAGAAAATAATGGTAACTAACCAAAAGAGAGACAAATGTTACCTGTTACCAGTTACTGGGTAGAAAAATAAAGACAACAAGCTCGAAAGGAAGGATTACCTTTTACCGGTTACTGGATAAAAATAAGGATAACCAACCAACAAGGAATGATAAATATCACCTGCTACCGATTACTGGGTAGAAAATAAAGGCAATATACTCAAAAAGTGAAGAGACATTACCGGTTACTGGATAGAAAAATAAAGGTAATGGACTCACACTGAAATATTACCAACTACATGTCACTGGGTAGGGTAAACAAAACTCAACTACCTGTTACTGGGTAGAAGAAGGAAATAAGGGTCAACCACCTGTCATTGGGTAGGACAAATATACTCGACTACGTGTTACTGGGTAGGAGAAAGAAGTATATTATCAGCTACTTGTCACTGGGAAACTCAAATCACATAACAAACTTCTCAAATAAAGAGACTATTTGTGGGGATGAAATATTCACTGAATCACAACAAGATTCTCATATGAGGAGATAAACATCTGTTCAAATAATGAACCAAGTCGAATGATAACAATCTTCCACTATAAAGATAGGGTCCATCTTCTTCTTTAATCAATTTTTGGACTTGAAAAAGGACCAAATACAAATTGTCTCCGCTGAAGGGACTGCCATTTGCTAGGAATTAGATATCACTAACTCTTTCAAGGATCTTCAAAAGAGATACGGGTAGGTTAAATCATACAACAGACTTCTCAAATAAAGTGACAACCATCTGTTTAGGATTTTACAGCAAACTTCTCACTTGGACGTTTCCACCGAGATGCCATTTGATGGGAAAGTTGGTCGGATAGGGATCCATCATGTCACAATAAACTTCTCTACTGAGGATGAACTGGAGAGATGCTATTTATTATGAAGATACCCATAAATTCCTGGAGATTATACAAGCTGCTCAAATAAAGAGGCTGCCACTTGTTACCAGGTGAGGTTTACCTTATCAGGGACATACAAGTTGCTCAAATAAAGAGGCCACCACTTGAGGTCACACAAAAGATTGATATATCAAACAAGTTTCTCAAAGAGATTGCCACTTACCACGGTTGGGGAATTCAAGTCTTCATCTTCTGATGGGGATTCACAAATAGACTTTTGCCGAGGAAGATAAATCCTCAAAAGGGAGAAATAAATACCTTTTCATCATCTGGATTCTACAACACAAAGATATTTAAAATAACCATTACAAGAGACCAAAGTTCAATCCAGGAACAAACTGGAGAGAAACGGCCAAACAAGACTCGACCAAATAAGGAAATAATTCAAATAGGGAGTAACTCCATCCAGATAAAAGTTGGGGAGGAAAGCTAAAACAAACGTCTTCCATGAGGCATAGACTCAGTGGGGAATTAGCAAGGCTAGGCATTTTCTGCTTAAGGGTTGACGCTCTATTGGAGGGAGGACACACGCACTCTGCGGGGACAACAACACTAGAGAGCAAGGAAACACCAACAAAAATGTAGGATGCACAATGTAACAAAAACATGCTATGCTCAACAAAATGAACACGCATGCAATGCATATGAGTATGAATATGCTAACAAAACAGACAAAAAAGATAAACAGAGGGTGAACAAAACATCACATCACCACTGAGTACTCGACTAATCTCAACAAGATGGAGATATCACTATAGATCTTGTTAGGGATTTAATTGAAGAAATCCTGCAAGAGATAATCAAAAGCCATCAAAGGAAAATAAATCCTACTACAAGGCTCAAATACTGCTAAGGAGAGAAAGATATTGCTTGAGGAGAAACCAAAGATGATTCTTCAGTAATTAGTAACCCACAAAGGGGATAACAACCTGAAATCTGCTTCAAGGACGGAAGATAAACTGTTGGTGGAACGATAATAATCCAAATCTTCTCGACTCTTACTGGGGATAAGGAAAATTCATATAAACATCACTTCAAAAGAATGTAGAGACCTGCTGCAGAAAAATAATGGATCTGTTGGGGACTGTATTCATGTAAACTGTTACACAAATTCCACTGGGGAATAACACAAATCTTCTGAGGATACAAGAAACATTTTATGAGGACTAGCCAACTCTAAGAGAAATATCCTGGACTTCCTGGGGGAAATAAAAAGTTAACATAATAGCAAAAAGTAAGGTTGTGGGGGATTTTAAGTTAATACCCAAAACAAAGTAAGAGAAAACTCGACAGGTGACTGCTATATCAACACTTCTTACAAGAAAGCAACATTGCTCTTGGGAAACATCCAAAATAAATATGCATAACCTCTACTGAGGACCAGCAAAGACAAATCTCTACATGGGCATTATCATCAAGGAGAGGTAGACCTCAAAACTGCTCAATTGTCTGACAATAACCTGACTGGGTGAAGAACACATACTCAGCTGGTGAAGATTTGAATCAAGACTTAGCTGGCAAAAAGTCGAACAACACTCGTCTGGTTATCCATAGGAACAAAACTCTGCTAAGAAAAAATCAACAAAATCTACTAGATAAACATCAACCCAACTCTACCGGGGAACTATCAATAAATTCTACCAGAGGAGTAAGAAAAAACTCTGCTGAGGAAACATCAACAAACCCTATTGGGGAGTAACACCAATGCAACTCTATTGGGGAGCTGCCAATGAATTATATTAGAGGAGTAAAAACGAATCCTGCTGAGGTAAACATAAACAAACTCTACTGAGGAGAGTATCAACAAGAATAAACTCCACTGAGGACAACACTAAGTTTTGCACTTCGAGATTTTACCATTCTTAGGATCACCGTTAATATTCCTTTTTATGTTCATAAAGTAAAGGAAAATGTTTTTATACTTTTCAAAATTTTAAATCAATTATCCACATTTGTCTCAAAAATCATCATAAAAAATAAACTGAAACTCTGTAAACAGAAACAAAATAAGAATTTCAAATAAAGGGACAAAGGCCCAAGTTTTATGGATAGAATGATAGTCTGCAAATGGCGTAACTCCATGGATCATTACAAATTTTGAAAAATGGTAAATACAATGGGAAAGGCTACATTGAAATACAGTGACCACTATTCTCCCTAACAACTTTGAATTCCACTGTGCTTGAGACTTCAGTTGGGGATGATTGAAGTAAAATCTACGATATACAATGTTGCTTCAAGCGATAAAGACTGGCCCTATGCAGTTACTTGCCATAATCCTTAACTTTTTCCTAGATTTCCTTCTCATGTTTTCAATCTACCGGGACAATTATTTTTGTTTTTGTCTCTAATTTTTTCCTGGACCGCCCTTTCGGGTTTTCAATCCATTGAGACGCTCATTTTTGCCTAAGCCACCCTTTCGAGTTTTCAACTTAGTGAAATTCTGGTATCAGATACTAGATGTCGAACGAGATGTTCACGACACAAATATCTGTCTGTCAAGGACAAAGAAAATAGCTAAACAAATAACAATTAAAAGAGACACAATAATTGTTAACCTAGTTCGGTGAAACACACCTACATCTAGGGGCTACCAAGCCAGGGAGGAAATTCACTATCAGTAAAATTAATTTAGAGCTAAACTCCCAGTTTACAACTCCTCACTTAGTCTCTACCCAATGCAATTTCTGCCTAGAACCCACTAGACAAGGGACACCTCTCACTCCCCCTCAATCACAGTAGTGATAAACTTTCAATACACAAAGAAAAGACTTTAGAAGACACTCTTCAAAGTCACAACTTGATCTTTCTTAAAAGCTTCAATCAAGTACAATACACTCTTACTTAAAAGCTTTGAGTGAACAATTAACAATTAAAAAATTACAATTAACAAACTAGTCTAATTCACACATTAAGTAATGAGTGAAAGGCTCACAAAACTAACACACATGAAGCCTAAACTTTAAACAGATGCACACACTTTTTAATCCTTGCTTCATTTTTTTTTCAAGCTATGGTTTCAGCCTCCTTATATAGTAGTGCACAATGGGCTTGGGTTATGCCAAAAGTAACAGCAGCAATCTTCATAAACAGCAGTAATTAATCAGATTTGATTTGGCTAATCAAATATAATCATAACAATCTTCAAATCAGCAAATGATCTCCTAATATTAAATCCAATCTAATCCACAGAAAGTGCATCAGAAACGCCTGCAATAACACACTAGAAACACATTGTTTCCCCATCAGATAAGTGCAGCCAGCTTGCACAAAAAGATATACTCACACATACATTTGTTGCACCTCAAAATTTGCCCAACTTTTTCCTTCTTGTTTTTGCATTAGCATAACATCACCATAGCATTATCATAGCATTGCACTAGCATTTACGCAGGGGATCAAGTGTGATATAAATCAAGAGAGGCCTATCTAGAGGTTTTATTCAAGCTTGAGGAATCACTAAAGTCACCAGGAAGTGGTTCATGCCCTTGAGAAATTCAGATGCTTGTGTGGGGTTCATCCCCTGACTTAGAGGCCAACTGAAGATTATCAATGAGTTGGAAAACTATGATTACAGGTCATAAAATTACAAGTCAAGTTCACTACTTTGCATAACTCAAATGGACTTTTTTCCAACGTGAAAGTTGCTCCAAATGGGGTCATTTGGTCAACTAAACTTCAAGGTTTTAATGGGCTAGCTCATGGTTGAAGATTGATGAAAGTGATTTTGGTGAAAACAGGTGAAAAGGCATAGTTTGGTATTTCTTCAAAATTTAATCAAATAAGTCCATGTTTGTACTTATTTTGAGTGGAAATCATGTTTTAAGAATAATGGCAATATTACTTTTTTCATTTGGAGCTTTTATCATGACCTATTTCAAGATTTCTTACAATTCAAGTAACACTTTGGATTTTTGCCTTAAGACTAGAAACAAGGAACTATTTTTGGCCTTGGAAGTTTCTTATGATGCATGAAATGTATATAAACCAAAATCAAGGCATTTGCATTCTCTCTTCACCACTTTCCATTTTCCCACAATTTTCTACATTTGAAAAATTGATTTTTTCAATTCCTTTTTCTCTCCACTTTGTTGATCCTTTCTCATTGCAAATACATTCAATATACTTCATAGAATTTTTCCATCAATTTTTGAGAAGTTTTTAGTGCAACACCATTGTTGTAGTAACACAAAAAAGTAAGCTCCACCTCAAAATCCAATTTTCGTTTTTCCTCCATTCCAAGACTTTTCTTCCATTCCAATACCTCTACCATGAATCCTTGAACCTTTCCACATAATTTTCTTGAAGCTTTGGTGGTTCTTTGAAGCTCTAAGAATCATTTTTTAGAGGTACTAACAAATCAATATATCTCAATAATTACTAATATTTCTTGTGCCATTTTCGTAGCATTACATTCCTCTCATCCCCCACATGGATTCCAGTACAAAAAAAAAGCATTTTCATGACATTTTTGGTTCTTGAAAGTTTGAGATTCATATACGGTTTTTGAGTTAGAGGCCATTTCAAGGGGAAATAATGGTATATTTGAATTCCTTGCGAAAAATGCCACAAGATTGGTTCAAGAAGCATTCGTTTTCATGGAGTTTTGAGAGAGATAGATGATGGAGAAGATTGTCGGCGAATTCACGGCCACCATTCACGGCTGCTACCGTTCACGGTGCAATTTTCCCTCTCCCAAAAGTTCAAATGAAGAAGACAACGTCCCAACCGTCGGATCATGCAAGAAACTTTGACTGGACTCATCATCTAACGCCCCAGAATGATCCACACGCGCAGCCACGTAAGCCTCATTAATTGAGGTGGCGCGCCACATCAGCCCAGGGAGCCCCCATGACCCCTGTTCGATCCTTGGCAGCTGCACTTTTGATTTATTCTCACTTTATTTTCATTTGCCTTCATATATTCATGTTCTTATGTGTTCTTTTATTTTTCCTATTTTTTCATGCTGACTTCAAATAATCATAAAAAATAGGAAAATTAATCTTTTTGATCCCCATTTTTTTATGCGTAATCTTCAAGATTTCTAGAATTTTATAGAGCTGGAATTATATTTTTTCCATTTTTCTTCATTTTATTAGATTTTTTTTTACATTTTAGTAGTCAAAAAAATAGCAATGCTAGTGCTATCATGTTGTGAATTTTATTTGACCTATCAAAACATAATTTAAATGTCAATCCTTTTGCAGGGATCTCATACACATGTTGAGGTATTGTGATATATTTTTATGGGAATTTTATCATACCATTTTAGTCAGTTTTGAATGCTTTCTTTAACATGCTCCATTTTAACCTTTCTTTTGGTATACATGACATAGTTTCAACTTGTTTGGCCATTTCTCTTTGGATATTTTTGTTGTATCTCTCACCCCTGGTTTGCGACTTGATTTAGGGAATTGGAGATTTTTATTTGAATTTTTTAGCACCTGTTGCTATTTTTCTTATATTTTTGTATTCGGACTTGTAATATGGACTTTCGAACGGACTTTGCTTTTCTTTCGGCTCCAACGGCCTCGATTTGTTTGTGTGGTGAACGCTAGGGTTCCTATTGCTTATTATAGACATTATATAGGATGTGTAGATCATTGATTGGCTGGTTTTATCATACATAATTGCCCATTAGGTTCCATATTTCCATGATAGCGCGTTATGATTCCAAATCGTAGTATACGTATGTCATTCGTAGGTTTTATTGCCTCGTATCACTTTATAATCACTTGTGGCCAAGATTTCATGTTTAAAATAGGCCATTTTTCCATTCATTATGGGCTTGAGGTTGAGATGACTTGCTCCCTCACTTGCATTCCATGTTTACTGTTATAAATCCGCATTTCCTGTATGCTGTTTATTTCATCTGTTTTCTGTTGCTTCCTTTGCCTTTCCCTTAGGAGCTCCATTCTTCCTTGTTCAAGATAGAATGTGATAGACATTAGGCTTTGCAACCATGTATGACAACATTAGGGTAGTCTTCCCTTTTGCAAACTTCAACCTTAGGACGAACTTGGCATGATAACGTTAGGATTAAACTAGTCTCCCCGTAGTAAGCCGAACTACAGCTGCTCTAATCTTTCATACCAGGTGAAAGTACGTAGGCACGAGATGCGATATCTCGGCGAGCAACCTTCCCCTCCTTTCCCGTAGGTAGGCGGACTACGTTGACTCTGATTTCTCGTTTCAGACGGGAATACGTAGGCATAAAGTGCGATACTTTGTCGGGTCATTTTCTTTTCTTTTTAACCCAGACCTATAGAGTAGATAGAATAACACACCTTTATTAGATAAACAACAAGCGTGGATCCCATCGAGTACGATGGACGTGAGGGGTGCTAATACCTTCCCCTTGCGTAACCGACTCCCGAATCCAGGTTTTGGTTGCGATGACCATTCCTTTTCCCTCTTTTCGTTAGGTTTTCTCTGAGCGTTTCCTTTCCCTCCTTTGGGATAAATAACGCACGGTGGCGACTCTTCTGTTTTTCCGACCTCGTTTTATGCAGTAGCGACAGCTGGCGACTCTGTTGGGGACTCTTTATAGCTGCAGGGGAATTTTCCCATCCCCTACGCTGGGACCGTTTCCCATCCCCTAGGCACGTCAGTCCTAGCGCTTGGTTATTTATCTTGTGGGTTTTGTACATACCTGTTGTATCTTAGCTTTACTTTCCCGCATTTTATTTTCCCGCAGTTTATTTTCAGCATTATATTATATCCTTATTATGCTGTTGTGGGAGGGGATTGATTCTGATGAGTGATAAGCCGGACCTGGGCTTGAGTTTGCACATAGGCTTAGAAGTAGAGAGTAGTGGTTAGCCTGCTTGCTTAGCTCGCACCAGCTAGCCGCGAAATCTGCGCTCGGACAAGATTCTCTTTGATGCTTCTTGCCTGGCCCTTAGGGCTCGACAAGTTGTCTGACCCAAGGATTGTCGACTCTGGGGACCTATCATTTGGGATTCAACTAAGTGAGGCCGCTTCAAGGGATGATGATGCCACACCTTTTGGGTATCGTATCATCGCTCTTGAAAGTCTGTGATGTTGAACCCGCATAGGATGTCGTACCTTATCAGTGGATAGGTCCATACCTGTGAGAGGGATTGGGTTATGCAGGAAACCATAGCTCCAGATCACCCGGTTTTCTCTACAGTGTGAACTTTTGGGTTTGATATCAGAGGTCTTCAGTATCAGTGATCTATGTCATGCAGTGATATATGTTATGCAAAGGCGAAGCTCTGGTTATTCTCAAGCTACAGCACAATCAGCTTCTGATTATTATTGCTACAGCACAGCACAGCTACCTTGATCCCCTATAGCATCCTTGCATTTTTGCATTTCTCATCTACATTGATTACATGACATTGCATTAACATTGCAGGTGCATATTCCCTTTGATTCTAGCTATCTCGCTTGCCATCATTCGTGCTCAAATACTTGTGCTTGTAACTACCTATGTGGTCTTCCATCTGTATATGAGGAGTTTTTTACTATTGTTGTCTGAGGAGTTTCCGTTGTCATGTGTTTCACCCGGAACTAGAATCAAGGGAAATATTCCATATGCATATATGCATCGTTAGCATTTTTGCATATCATTCTTTGCATTTGCAGGTACCTTCTTAAGCCTCGTTCTCATGTTCTGTTGTCTTTTCAGAGAGTTGTTTTAGGATTGCTGACTTGAGAATTCACCGGTATCCTACTAGAAACAATCTCAAGAAAGCCATGGATCACGTTCAGACTGAGATGCAAGAGATGAGGGAGTGCATGACTCAGCTCATGGAAGTCATGCAAGGTATGGCTCAAGGACAGGAGCAACTGAGAACAATGGTTCATCCCCTGGTAGCTAGGGTTGATCTTAATGGAGTTCTTCACGGAGGTATTGCTGCTAATACTCCCCGCAACGATACGGAGATTCCTAACGCCACTGTTGTGCCTACCGGATGCACCCCAACTGCTGCAGGGGCCGGGAATGGTAGTGATGTTGGCGTCCGCCACACTGGTCTGGGTAATGCTGCTGGTAATGCTGGTAACGCAGGTCTTGGTAATACTATTAACTTGGGTTGTGGTAATGATACTCATAATGCTGGGTTTGGACCTGGTGCTGCTAACCATGGTCTTGGTAACGATGGTTATGGTTACAATGTTAATCGGAACGTCTATGGTCCGGAGGACGCCTACGCAGGGTATGGCAATGGGGACCAACGATGGAATGAAGATCATCAGGATGACGTGTTCTCTATGAGGGATGTAGGCGCTGAGTTGCCTGCTGAAGCTGATCGTAGATTCAGAATGCTGGAGGAACAGATGAGGAACATAACAAATCAGGACTCCATGGGGCTCGACATGGCCAATTTAGGGCTGATCCCTGATTTATGAGTGTCGTACAAGTTCAAAGTTCCTACCTTCGATAAATACAAAGGTGTCACTTGCCCAAAGGTTCACATACATTCATACTACAGAAAAATGTCAGCCTATTTAAATGATGAGAAGATGCTCATGCACTTTTTCCAGGATAGCCTGTCAGGGTCGTCGCTCGAATGGTATATGGGTTTGGAACCCTCTCAGGTTCGCAATTGGAAGGGTTTGGCTGAAGCATTCGTGAAGCATTACCAGTACAATAGTGACCTTGCTCCCAACAGGGTCCAGCTTCAGAATGTCGTCCAGAATAGCGGGGAATCTTTCAAAGAGTACGCTCAGAGGTGGCGTGAGCTTGCAGCCAGAGTGCAACCCCCAATGGTAGAGAGAGTTGATTGACTTGTTTGTATCGACGTTATCTGGGATGTACTATGAAAAGCTCGTCAACTGTATGTCCAGGAGTTTCCCTGACCTTGCCATCACTGGTGAGCATATAGAAAACGGCATCAAGATTGGGAAAATTCAGGCCGTAGAAGTACCTTCGTCAGGTGGAGGAAAGAAAGTGTTCAAAAATAAAAAGCGTGAAGGCGACGCCAACTCTGTGTCAAGCTCTCGGGGTAGAGGCAGAAGTAGATATCAAGATCAGTGTCATCATCATCAGGCTGCGAGTGTCATCATTCCGATACCACCACCACAACAACCACAACAACAGCAGAATCAACAGGGCTACAGGAAGTACCAGAATTCGAGGGGAGCAAATAGAGTATTCGATACGCCGCCAATGTCGTACTCCCAGATGCTTCAGACGTTACTACAATTGCAGTTAATCCAGAAGAGAACCTTGGCCCCTCTGACAGGCCAACCACCACCTGGCTATGATGCAAATGCCCGCTGCGAATTCCACTCGGGGGCACCCGGGCACAGCATTGACGATTGTAAGGCTTTTAAGCACAAGCTACAAGATTTGATTGACAGTAAAGCCATAAACTTCTCGCATGAAGCGTCCAACGTGGTACATAATCCTCTGCCAAACCACGGACAAGCCAGAAGCGGCTGAGTCGCCCACAAGTCAAGATACAAGAAGCCCAGTTCTCAGAAGCTAGAAATCTGCATTTTGCATGTCATTGTTTTACATTTGTAGTTTCTTTCCTGTTTAATTGCACATTTCGCTTGTAAAGCTTGTTGTTCTCAATTGATATTGAAAATGAAATAAATATGCATGTTTTGAATTAATCCATTCCTGTTCGCTTTATTGCTATCTTTTATTTCAAACGCTTGTTTAAGTGGAATCCGGGGAGGATGACGAAATCGAAGGACGTGTAAGCTTCTGATTGTATGCTCTTGGATAGAAAAACCTGTTGACGATATACAGGCATTTGTTCCAAATCCATAAACACCGGAGATATAAGGAAGATAATCCCTTGTCAACCCCTTTGAGCCTTGTAGTAGGAGTTTCTTTTTGAAAATGAAAAACCCTCAATCTTGACCTGGGGCAGGGTAGGCGTCAGTTAATTTGACCAAGCGTCCGAATTGCAAAAGCAATGTCCGTTCAAGGATAAATCACACCTGTATAGGTCGTGCCTAAAGGACCACAATGGTTAAACCTTGCCGATAAGGAGTGAAACAGTCACAATCTCTTTTAACAAGTCAGACAAGCCGGTGTCACATGATTTGTTCAAAAAGAAAAAATCAAAAGAAAAAGCCCGCTAAGTCGAATTTTGGGAACAAGCGACTTAGGAAAAAATCAGGGTATCCCGCTGGACTTCAAAATCAGAAACTCAAAAGAGTTAGTCCAGGCAAAAATTAGGGAGCGAAAAAGCGGAAAAACGAAAAGGATTACAAGAGAAAAAATCCTCAAACAAGAACGAAATCGTGTGACCCAAGGACTACAAAGACGGAAAGGGAATGACTGTCACTTCAGAAAGCATGTGATTTCCTGAACCATCACTCTTATTATTCCACCTTTGAAAGGTGAACGCTAAGGTCGAATTAGCTGAACATAAGATTGGAGAACATCAAGGAGAATGGGTGGGTTAAAATGAGTTTTGAGCCTTATATCCTTCCTTGTTAACCGTGAACCCGACCACGTTACAACCTTCAAAAGTCATAATTGAAACAGGTTTAGTTCGAGAGCATACTTCGGTAAAGATCGCATCAAAACTGACTCCAAAAAGGATTCCTCTTACAGCGTTGTATTAATTTTGACACTTTGATAATTGATTCGTTCATTATATGTCATAAATTTTTCCGGTGAACAGGATTTGGTTTTGAAGAAAAAACTGTCATATGAATTGCATTTAATATATCTTTTATGCAGAACAACTTATTTTACTTGCGAGTAAGCGCTTTGTCGCTTGCGCGAAAATAAGGTGCCGGCATGACAGAAGAGTCGCCACCTTTCGTTATTTATCCCTCAGAGCGGGAAAGGAAACGATCGGAAAAACCTGACGAAAAAGGGTAAGACAAGGTCATCGCAACCATTGTCTGGGTTCGGGAGTCGGTTACGCAAGGGGAAGGTATTAGCACCCCTCACGTCCGTCGTACTCGACGGGATCCTCGCTTGTTTGTTTACTTGGACGGGTTGGTTATAATCTATCTACCTATCAAGGCTGGCTGAAAAAGAAAAGAAAAATGACTCGGCAAAGCGTCGCGCTTTATGCCTACGTATTCTCATCACAGAATGAGAAATCAGAGTCAACGTAGTTCGGCCTACGAAGGGTTACGGGGGAAGGTTGAAGGTTGCTCGCTAGGACATCGCATCCTATGCCTACGTACTTCCACACTGTATGGAAGATCAGAGCAAACGTAGTTCGGGAAACTACGGGTTATTTCCTGAAAGAAGTGTTTTATTTGTGTTTGCGATTTCAACCGCACTAGAGACTATGACCTGAGAGTGAATGCGTCGCATGTCACCCAAAGGGTACCATACTACACATCCAGACTGTGGAAAAGAAACTCTCCCACCATCCTTTCTCAGATAGCTTAAGGCTCGTAACGTACGAAAGAAATCATTCATGATTACTGTATCTTAAACTGCTTTGAGATGAGAAGAGAACAGGCCCAACTAGGAGGGAGACTATCAAGTCCTACTGTTATCATGCCATGGATTCATCCTATGGTTGGAGTTTGAACAGGGAACTCCTAGATGTTGTCATGCATAGGTTTCAACCTAAAATTCTATCATCAAATCCTTATCAAAGGAAATGAGAGTCCTAAGGGATCATGTCAATGATACACCAAAACAGACAAAGCATCAGCTTAATAGTAAAATGCATGCAATGCAAGTGAGGGAGGAAATGTGTGTGGGGCTTCAGCCTCCACAAGCTCGTCTCGACCTCAAGCCAGTCATGAAATAACAGTAAT
Source organism: Lathyrus sativus (assembly GCA_963859935.3). Taxonomy (NCBI): domain Eukaryota; kingdom Viridiplantae; phylum Streptophyta; class Magnoliopsida; order Fabales; family Fabaceae; genus Lathyrus; species Lathyrus sativus. Next base: position 167,043,035 of record OZ012739.1, on the reverse strand, counting down.
CATACTGAAAAATAAACAACATGCTATCAGGCAATAAACAGATAAAAGAAATGAAAATATGCTATCAAGCAAACAAACCACATGGGCAAGGGAGCTGGGCTCTACCGAATACCCGCAAGCAAAGCCACGCAATAACAATACAAGCAGAGGGAGCAACTCAACCTCTAATGCAATCATGCTCCTAGACTGAACTTATTCTAGATGGACCTAATCTAATGCAACAGACAAATCAGACAAAACAAACAATACAGAAAAGAAAACAGAAGAAAGCTTAAGCTCCTCCAGCAGCTACTCAGTCTTCAGACTTCAGAGATCACTTGCTTTCCAGGTGTCAACCCTACAACATGAGTATCAACTCATCTTCTCCCTTAAGCTTCAACTTCTTTGATCAGCTCCACCTTCAGGCTTCACTATCTTCAGGGATATTCAGGCATCAACTTGATCTTCACACTCTCCAAGCTTCAGCTGGAATGGCAGTCTTCAAGGATTCATCCTCTTCAAAGCTTCAGCTTCTAACCCAAGTGTCAACTTGATCTTCACAAAGTCTTCAGACTTCAACAGTCTTCAAGGATTCATCCTCTTCAAAGCTTCAACTTCTATCTTCAATGGCCTTTAGATCTTCAATCAAGTCTTCAATGCTCTTCATTGCTATCTTCAACAATCCAAATGCTCCATCAAACAAGATTCAGTCAACAAGATGAGGTGAGGATGTTAAAGTGCTCACTGACTTCCAAAGGATGCCATTAAGGACTTAACATCAAAAGGGAAAGGCTCTCTCAAAGTTCTACCTTATAGGGCAAGGTCACTAATCCCTCCAAAGGAGAGAGGCGAATACCCTTAAGGGACTTTATGTCATAGAGAAGGAAGGAGGTGAACAAGACACTCCTTATTTATTGAATGGAAGTATTCTATCTAAGGCTCTACCTATGTACTTATGATCCTATAAACAGAACAAACAAAAGCTAGAACTAAGCTCCTCCTCAAGGTCTTCAAAGTCTTCAATGATGATCCACAAGGTCTTCAACTCAATCTTCAAGGCTCACCCACTCAAAGGAGAAGAGAAGAAAGCAAAACAATACAAACTATGCCTTTAAGCAACACACATACTAACCATACATTCAAAAATCAATTAAAAATACTAAAATACTATATAATATTCTATTAAAATTCTAGGGGATTGTATACATACTTACCCTTAACCCATATATCCCCCATACACTAATTTGGCCTATAAAACCCAAAACAAAATTGTTAAGTCTACTTATGCCACCTAAAACCCTAATCTGAGTACACTAAGGCTATGCTTAACAAACTAATCAAATTTTAATCTACAAATTGTGAATTAAATCCCATAGAAACTATGATTCAATATCTAACTATGCCAAAAAGAATGGCTCAAAAATCCTAAGGGAAGGTCCTAAAACAAATCCTACAAAATTGAGTATCAACTAAAAACAATTAAAAAGACTAATTACAAGAATAATATTCTAAAAAATATTAAAATAAAAATAAAATGGAATTTTATTTATTTACATTTTTCTAGACAGAATTATGAATATGTGAAAAAAACAAGAATTAAAAAATAATCATTTTTGCATTTTATATGATTTTTATAAAGTGCAAGAAATATTAAAAATGAGAAAATAAAAAGAATTGAATTAAAAGGGATGGGGGGTATCAAAAGTAACTGCGCCCAATTACTTTCCATGATGGGCCCAGGAAGGGGGGTTCAGATAGTGAATGGCTTAGGCCCACGCGCGCAGAAAAATAAATGGAAAAAACTGAAAGAAAAAGGATAAGCCTGCGGTGGGAATAACAACAAATTTACGTTTAAAATTGAATTGGGCCAAGCGAGGGGGTGTGGGTAGCAAGGATGTCTGAGGCCCAGGATCCCCCTTTTTATTTAAACGCTGTGTTACAGCTGGGGAGGTTTCCCTCCGTTTCTTGTTTGAATGAGGGCCGTTAGATCATAAATCCAGTCAACATTCAAGGCCTGATCCAACGCACGATGGCCATCTTCCTCCTTGAGTTCTATTAGGGTTTGCAGTAGGAACTCCATGCACGAGCATCAACCGTGACTCTTCCAATGGCTTGTTCTCCTTCGTTTCTCAACGAAACTCAATTCTGTAAACAGCCAACTTGCTCCATTTCTCGAGAAGAATACAACCATGTTGATAGTTTCCACTAAATCTCATCCAAACGTCAAACCCGATACCCCCAACTCCATGAATACTCCAACCTCAAGCTCAATATTTTTCCAGTTTCTTGATATCAAAACACTCTCCTCATTGCCCTGATCACTCTAAGCTATAGCTTGTGGATTAACACTCAATACTCAGCTAGTTCTTGCTCATTAAAGTTTCATGTCAAATTCTCAAACTTCATGGAATGTGCTCTAAACTTCCAACAATGATCCTTACATGGTCACTAATAATCCTATGCTAACCACATGGCCTAAAAATGCTTAAATAAAGAGATGGAATAGCTTTTGCAAAACCTGTTCTTGATGATGACAGGGGTAGTTCTACTCCTCTTCAAGCCTTGAAACCCTCCATGATTACTCTTTTCTCGATGATGATCTTTCTGTTTGCAAAAAGTGTGGTGTTGCAAGCTTGAATCTTGAGTTTGAGTGCAATTTGCATTCTTTGCAACTTTGATCTTGTACCTTCAAAAATCCATGGATCCACCTCAATTTTGGTATGCAAATGCTCACAGTGATGAGAGGAGTGTGTTTGTGGAGAAGAACAGAATGGAGATGGAAGAGAAAGAGAGTTTGTTATGGAATTGCAAATGGAAGAATTCTCTCTTTTTGCTCTCTAATCTCACCACTCACCAACAATCATCACCAACCTTGACCACATTATGATCAAACCAATATATAATCATCCATAGAATCATCTAGGAGCTTCTAGAATCATCTAGAAAGTAATGGAAAGTCATGGAATTTCTCTTGTAAGGTCATGTTGTATCATCTCATATCATGCCTTAAGACTTGCCATTTTGCTTTAAAATCTCCCCTTGTGAGATATTGAAAGGGAATGAGTGGAAAACAAGCCTTGCCTTTGCTTTATGCCAAGTTTCTCAAATTGCCTTATGATTCAAGAATGAACTTTACAAAGTAACATCCATTTTAAGACCTCAAATCAAAATTCTACTTGAACCATTGTTTTTAAAATAATGTTTGGAGTCAAAATGACCTATTGGATGACCCATTTTGGATTTGTGGATCTCCCAAACCAAAATTCCATTTCAACTTTTTTAACTTATAAGCCATTTTTAGGTCATTTTTACCCAATCATGGAAATCCTTGCTACAAGATTTTTCAATAACTCATGACCTCTTTTCTAGGCTTAAAATCCCATTTTGAACAACTTTTATGTTTTGAGTTTTTTCATTTGAGGCTTGGAAATAGGAGATATGGCCTTTGCTTAAAATGACCTATAATTTCCAAATGACCAAAATACCCCTGTCTTGTTCAAACCATAAGTTGAGTTCTACAAATCCTATCAAGGACTTCTAGTACTCTCTAGAAATCTAAGAATATGCTATTCAACATTCATGTTGACCAATAGATCATAGGAATCATCCTACTAGGGCAAAAGTTGTCTGCAAGTTGGGTGACTTTCAAGGACCTAGATTCACACACCTCAGCTGACCTGCAATTTGTCAAAACCATAACTTGAGCTCTGCACATCCTATCAAGTACTTATACCACTCAAATTAAAGCTAAGATCAAGCTCTACAACATTTATGTTGTGGGGAAGATGAGATATCAATCACATCTTGAGCTAAAACTGCCTGGAAGATAGGGATCAAATTAGGGTTTTTTCACTGACAATCCCTGGAAACCCTAACTCAAAACTTCTCAAACTCCTCAATCATGATGAGTTGGTCTAGGAATCATCTTTATAGTATCTCAATACCTCATTCCATGATCACATGGCCCTTGGATTAGGTCTCAACCTTCTCCAAATCTTCAGTTACCCCAGGGTCGACCCAGTCAAAACCCTAGTTCTACCATTCATGGTTGAATCTTCTGAATTCTTGCACAATGACCTCTCTGGCTTCATAATGGCTATCAAGACATCTCATAAACTTTCTCAAAGCTTCAAGTTCATTCTCAAAGTCTCAGAATCATCTGAGGAGCTCCCACAACTCTCAAGCTATGAAACACACAACCCTGGTTTCAACCAATTTCTCTAAAGATCTCTTGAACTTTCTGATGAAGGTATCAACTTTCAAACACTTGATGGGTAAATAAATGTTGGTCAAATTTTGGGGTGCAACAGCTGCCCCTATTCAAACGGCTTGAACCTGACTGGGTGAGAAGCGAACGGCTCTCAGCCAATCAAGGTGCGAGACGGTTGAATACCAGTAAACCCGAAAATTTGCCAACTGCACGGGCACACGATACTCTGCGGGGAACAAATCTTTGAATACTGCAATACTAGCTGCACGACAACTAGCTGGAGAAATATCGATCTGACGTTGCCGTCAGTTATCCACGTTAACTTCTTCTGACATCATCTTTAGGCAACCAAACACCCAACATCGCCGCTGGAAGACTAAACCACCTGACATCACCGTCAGAAGCAGACAAAATTCTGAGGAACACCCAACATCGCCGCGGGGAGGCCAAACCACCTGACATCACCGTCAGGAACAACCATAACTCAGGGAAACAAACATCCAACATCGTCGCTGGAAAACTAAATCTGACATCGCCGTCGATCACCCAAAACACCCCGCCTCGCCGCTGGAGAACTAAATCTGACAAAATACCCCGCATCGCCGCTGGAGAACTACATCTGACAAAATACCCCACATCGCCGCTGGAGAACTAAAGGATCTGCATCACCTAACATCGCCGTCAGAAGACTGGATCAACTTGACATGCCCAACATCACCGCTGGAAAACTGAATCTGACATCGCCGCCGGAAACAAACATCACTCTGAGAGACACTCGACATTGCCGTCGTACAAACATCATCTCTGCTGGGGATTTAAAGAGTCTGACATCGCCGTCGAACATAATCCTCTAACATCGCCGCCGGAAACCAACATAATCTGACCTCGCCGTCGAAACAAACCTAATCTGACCTCGCCGTCAAAACAAACATCCAACCTCGCCGTCGAACACATTCAACATCGCCGTCGAACCAATCATAATCTGACCTCGCCGTCAAACAAACATTCAACCTCGCCGTCGAACACAAACCTGATCTGACCTCGCCGTCAAACAAACATCCAACCTCGCCGTCGAACACATTCAACATCGCCGTCGAACCAATCATAATCTGACCTCGCCGTCAAACAAACATTCAACCTCGCCGTCGAACACAAACCTGATCTGACCTCGCCGTCAAACAAACATTCAACCTCGTCGTCGAACACATTCAACATCGCCGTCGAACCGATCATAATCTGACCTCGCCGTCAAACAAACATTCAACCTCGCCGTCAAACACAAACCTGATCTGACCTTGCCGTCAAACAAACATTCAACCTCGCCGTCGAACACAAACCTGATCTGACCTCGCCGTCAAAACAAACATTCAACCTCGCCGTCGAACACAAACCTGATCTGACCTCGCCGTCAAAACAAACATTCAACCTCTCCGTCGAACACAAACCTGATCTGACCTCGCCGTCAAAACAAACATTCAACCTCGCCGTCGAACACAAACCTGATCTGACCTCACCGTCAAAACAAACATCCAACCTCGCCGTCGAATACATTCAACATCGCCGTCGAACCAATCATAATCTGACCTCGCCGTCAAAACAAACATCCAACCTCGCCGTCGAACACATTCAACATCGTCGTCGAACCAATCATAATCTGACCTCGCCGTCAAACAAACATACATTCAACATCGCCGTCGAACACAAACATACATTCAACATCGCCGTCGAACACAAACATACTCTGACCTGGGGCTCACCCCTGGTAAATGGGACAAAAGGTACACTTGCGTATTCGAAACTACTCCGCTGGGAATGAGAGACTTAACCGAGCACACTCTGATCTGGGGTTCACCCTCAGAACCATAACGAGCATCGGAATACTACTGCACAATGATCCCACTGTAGAACTTCAACATCAGAACTATATGAAACCTTGGCCCCTGGCCACTTCCATCTTCAGCTAGAAAAGATCTTCAAGTACTTCTGAAGATAAGCATCCTTGGCCTTCAAGGATGGCAACTCTGCAGGAGGTATCTTCAACTTCAGTCTAAAGAAATGATCCTTGGCCTTCAAGGATACATGGATCTGCCTTCAGGCGACTCCGCCTCTGCTATAGGGCATCCGTGACTTCAGTCAGGGATATACTTCGGCCTTCAGTCCGAAAAATGAATCCTAGGTCATTCATGACCTTGGGGATAACCTTGCCTTCAGGCACCTTCGCTTCAGCTTGGGAAATCTGTGACTTCAGTCAGAGAAATGGTATCCTGAGCCATTCATGACTCTACGGGGATTCAAACACTTTGCCTTCAGGCAAACTCCGCTTCAGCTGGAGAAACATCTTCGACTTCAGTCAGAAGAAACATTATTCACTGGATCGCGATCAATCATCACCTCAAGACAACTGACTTGGTCTTCAGGCCAATACGGATCATCTTGCATACAAAAATTGGACCTACCAACTTCTGAACTCTGTCTTCAGACACACGTTGATTCATCAACAAGGAAATCTGAATCCACAGGAACATTCTGATACCGCCTTCAAGCGTTTACGAAGTCAGTCTTCAGATTAGACATCACTGTTGGAGCAAACATATCACGTTGCTAAGGACTTCAAGAATCATCTTGAACACACAAATCCGTCGGGCACCTTCAAGAATCATCCTGAACTGATAACCTTTTTGGAGACTTCATTCTGCTGGGTATTCCAGGAATCTTCCTGGGCAACTCTTGCTGGGGACGCTACTGGGGAGCTCAAGAATCATCCTAAGCAAACAACTCGGGAAACGGCGCTGAGGTCTTAAGAATCATCTTAAGCAAACGGCCCTGCTGAGGGATTCAAGAATCGTCTTGAACTGAAGACTTCGCTGGGGATCTCAAAAATCATCTTGAGCAAGCGACTGTGGGGATTACACCGGGGTCTTAAGAATCATCCTAAGAAAACGACCTTGTTGGGGAGAATGTCAGGAATCATCCTGAGCAACTGATCCTTCGGTGGTACACCTGTAAACAAGAATGATAATAACCTAGATCATGCGTATGATGCCTATGCTTCGGCGCCCTGCCCCACACGGTGGGAATGCTATGCGTTTATGCTAAATGCTATGCAATCATGCACAATGATGCGATCCCGTCAGCAAAATAAATGCCGAGGGGCAAACCCTCCTGTCAAAGGGGAAGAACTGCTCAGATAGAGGAATCATCCTGCTGAGGAGAACGTGGACACGCCAATATCAATCGGACTCTGTCTGGGGAATTGATCTTCCGTTGACTGCTGCAGGGAAAACAACTTCAACTGATTACTGTAGTGGACGAAACTGTACGAGAACCTGGACCTGCTGATATCAATCGCGAGAATGAACTGCGTGGCCGTCTCGGCTACTCTTCTGGGGATGATGACTCTGTGGGGAAACAACTTCAGCTGCAGCACTCCACTGGGGAACAAACTAAACATGGTCTGATCAACTTCCAAGGATTCGGCTCTCTTGGACATCTGCAAACTTGGCTGAGGAAGGAAAAGTCATTCTGCTTCGCTGGAGAGAGTGCGACTCTGGGGAAATACAGCATCAACTGTTCAATGCTCTGCTAGGGAAAATCCACTCATGGTCCCAACTGCTTCCAAGGATTCTGCTTTTCTGGGGGTTTACGGACTCAGCCAGGGAGAGAAATCATTCTACTTCACTGGAGAGTACGACTCTGATGAGGAATTTCGATTCCGCTGGGGAAGAAAGAATCATCTGACTTCGGGGGAGAGCACAACTCTGCAGGGGAATACGACATCAGCTGTTCCAACACTCTACTGGGGAAGAGGGAATCATCCGGCTTCAGGAGAGAGTACGACTCTGGTGGGGGAATCTCAATTCCGCTGGAGACTTCAGTCTGGCACCATCAGTTACTGCATACTTCTGCGTAAGAACAACTTCCTGCGAAACCTGCACTTGTGACCCGGTGCTGGGGGGGAAACACCTGCTTTGGCGACTTTACTGGAGAAAACACGAGCTTCAGTACCCGAACATTTCTACGAAATCTGCACTTGTGACCCGGTGCTGGGGGAGAATACGAGCTGCTGTGCGCGACTCAGCTGAGAAAATGACGTTCCTTCAGGATGCGTCTGCTTGGGGAAGAGAATCATCTCTGCCTGGGGAGACATATCAATGCTCACGATCTTGCGTTCAGATTCTGCGGAGGAGAGACTACTGAACTCTGCTGGAGAAGGAGGACTCGCCTTGCTTCGAGGATATCAATCCTGGTCTTGCTGAGGGTAATCTTGACCCTAATCTGATAAGGGACGAACGCCATCTCAATCTGCTGCAGTCTCAAACTGTACAGGGGGAACAACCTAACACCGTACATCTCTGCTGAGAAGCAATCCTGGTTCAACAACGTCAACACAGGGGATACAGGCTACTAATCATGGAGCCAGGTAACAGGTTAGGCCGTAGGATAGCAATCCAATGACAACAAGGCTTCTTCAGAAGACTCAGGTTTTGGAAGGGTAATGGCGCGATTCCCCGATACTCAATTCTTGCTAGGGTGAACAAACTCATATGAACAACTTGCCCCAACACAACTCAACTTGCCCCAATCCGACTTTTGGGGGATAATTCATTCTGAACCGAAGACAACTGGCCACCAGAAAATCTTCGGATGGCTTGCCCCAATACCTGCACGACGGAAGGATTCATCCCCCACTAATCAACTCTCAGCATGGTCGGCTTCAATATCTATGAAGTAGTTTGTCCCTGAACGAGCGAGGAGCGACTCAACATGCTCTGATCGAACACTGGAGGGATCTGCCCTCAAATTGCAAGAATTCTGGATAACTACCCCTGATTGGGTCTCGAGAAGATTCACTTCCGATCAACCGCTTCTTGCATAAACTGCCCCATAATCAACTGATGCTCCGGGACTTGTCCTCAGACAAACTGATTCCAAACTCACAGGAAGTCATTGCCCCAAATTCACAGGGCTTCACAACACACCATTCTGATCCAGACCTCTGACGATTCAGTCCTGATTGACTATTCTCTGTTGAAGTTCCTTCGTATCAGCTGCTAACCTGCAATTAAAATTGTTTATTCACGAATGGTAATTTTAATGCAGTGTTCATGCAAATTTCGAAAAAATGTTGTATTGTCACTCATTTACGTGTCATGCTAGTGAGTGACGAATGAACCAAAGAGTTCAAACGTAGTGCTGATGTGATCAGTGAAAAATGCAATAAGGATATGATTAGCAAATCATGAAGGAGTCAGGTTACTCAACCTTATCGTAATGCGCTTTCAGAATAAACCCTGCCTCAATTAGGTCTTTTAAGGGTTGTATCGTGGTCGGGTTCACGGTTCGTGAAACAAAGGATATTTGGCTCAAATTATGATTTGTACCCACCCCTTCTACGTGATGTTCTCCGATCCTAAAGTTCAGTTAACTTAGCTCAAGCGCTCGCCTCTTCAAGAGGTATGTTGAACATTGGGAACAGCTGGTTAAAGAGTTCACAAGGTGTTTCGGAGTGACAGTTACTCCTTTTTTGTTTTCGGTGTCTGTATCTACACGACTTCGTCCTTGTTTGAGGATTTTTCTTTTTATATCCTTTCTTTTTCATTCTTTTGATTCCCTAATTTTTGCCTGGACTGACTCCTTTTGAGTTCTTTTCGATTTTTCTTTTGAAGTCCAGCGGGATGCCCTGATTTTTGCCTAAGTATTTGCTTTCTAGCTTTTCTTTTTAGCGGGCTTTCTTATTTCTTTTTCTTTTTCTTGGAACAAGTCGTGTGACACTGGTTGTCTTGATTGCTCCAAAAGGATTATAACTGTCTCACTCCTGATTGGTGAGGTTTAACCATTGTGGTTGATGAGGTACGACCTCTGGAGAGGAATATGATGTGATTGGTCCTCGAAGGACAACACTCCTCTATAAGACTTGAACGCTCGATCAAGCTAACTGACAACTACCCTGCCCCGGGTTAAGATGTGAGGGTTTAAAAGTCTGAAAGAAACTCCTACTTCTCGGCTCAAAGTGGTTAACAAGGGATTCTCTTCCTTATCTCTCCGGTGTTTGGGGATTTGAAACAATGCCTTATACGTCATCGGCAAAGTTTTATCTGAAAGCAATACGATCATTGGTTATGAGTATTCAGTTTCATCATCCTCCCTCCACTCATTGCTAATCATAGTAATAAAGTGGAGTAAATAAAATGCAAGTGTCAGTGCAATGCAGTAAATGAGTGACAACGACATAACTACTTCAGAAAAAATGCATAGTCACTTTATTAATATTACCATTCGAAACATACAATGTTTAACAGCAAGTAGTAACTAACAGAAAAGAAACTACAAATGCAAATGGTAAAAAGTCCGAGGACTGCCAATGCTGAGGACGTCTGCCTGTCTGGATCACTGGCTTCTGGAAATAACCCTCTAAATCTGCGAGCTCAGACAGCTGAGAGGTTGTCACGTACAACCAAAACTCCCTCTGGAAAGGAAATACACCCTTTGTCGATCAATTGTTGCACTTTCGCCTGGAAAGCCTTGCAATCTTCAGTTGAATGCCCCGGAGATCCACCATGGTAACCACACTGGGCATGAGGATTGTACCCTAGAGGGTAAGGCTCTGGCACGTGCTTGAGAGCTTTCGGTTCCACCAAAGAATTCTGAATCAACTGTGGAAGAATCTGGCTATACGGCACAGGCATTGGATGGAAAGAAGCATTCCTTCGTTCTAAGTGGTTGCGAGGTCTCTTGTGATCCTGGTGTTGGTATTCTTTCCGCCAAGGAGTAAGAGGTCGTCGTTTCTGAGTGGCAATGGTCCCTTGTTTAGGCGCTTGCGTCCTTGAACTTGATCAAGGTAGAAACTGCGAGCGAGGCGATGCAGTCACCAAAGGTCGCAGGACATATTCAAGATCTTTCTCAGCTTCAGGCAACGGAGGGGAATCATTCACCTCTTCTGCAGGGTACGGGATGAACTTTCCCGATGCCCTCATGCCGCCCGGCACTAGCCTAATTGTCCTTGAGTCAATAAGGTCTTGAATCTTATTCTTGAGAGCCCTACATGTTTCAACATGGTGCCCCGGCGCTCCTGAGTGGAAATCACAATGTATGCTGAGATCAACGTCTGGTGACACATCATCCGGTGGATCCAAAGTCCGAAGCTTGAGAACACGGTTCTGAACCAACAGTGGCAACAGTTGGGCATAACTCACAGGTATTGGGTCCACAGCTCTATCAAGTAGCTTCTTCTTTTGATTATGACCTTCAGGGTTATTCTGAGATGCCCGGCGCGGCTGCTGACGAGACAGGTCTCGAGCTTCATGCTGTGTAGAGGATCTATGAGGTCCACCTGGCTTCAGCACAGGTGGCACTGATGGCAATGGGGGAAGCACTTTGGTCTCCTCCTTGGGTGCTTGACCACTCTCCTTTTTTAGCATACTTCTCACCACTCCCATGAGGAAGCTCAACTGATTCTGCAGCTGCTGATTCTCTTCTCTGAGTACCTGCTGGTCCAGACGCACTGCCTGTATGTCATTCATGACCTGCCCCAGCTGGCTTTGGATTTTCCCCAACTCAGCTTGTACCTGCTCCATTAGTCTGAGCTGCTCGATTCTGAGTCAAACCTGCAAACACAAGGGTTAGAAGACAAGTCCCGGCTTCTGTCATGCAAGATGAATTATGCTAATGCCATGGGTGTCTGTACGTTTAGGAGATCCCTCCTAATTCTGGTGTCAACGTGCCAACATAGTGTCAATGCAGTGATAAGACTGGATCCATTCATGGAAGAAAATATCTCATATTGCTCGGGACACCGGAATCAGGGTACGAAACGCGCCTGCAGCACAGACACATGCTAATGGAATGCAAACATGAATATGCAAGCTAATGCAAAATGCAGTCATGCAATAATATATCCGGGTAACTGCTGTGGAGATTCTGTGTCAATAATCACTGATGAGAAAAAAAACCCCGGTGTAAGACCACTGATCTGATCTGCTAGGAACGACCATCTGATAGGACCATATATATAAGACCAAAATTCTGCTCTGTCGAGAACAAATGTCTGATAATAAGGACCCCGGGTGTACGATCAAGAGATATCTGCTGATGAAGTCTTCAGACCCCACTCAAAATCTGTCCTATCAAGAACAAACATACAGCTGCTGATGAGATCTTCAGACCCCACTCAAAATCTGCTCCATCAAGAACAAACCGCTGATGACAATACACTGATCAAACCTGCTCTATCAAGAACAGACGTACAACCGATGATAAGATCCTCTGATCAAAAACTTGCTCTATCAAGAATAAACGAGTCTGCAACTAAGAACCCTGGTACCAACATAACTGATTCACTGTCAAGAAAACCAGGTGGTCTGAAGGTCAAAGTTTCCTGCAATAAACCCAGCCCGCTCACAGGCGTGGACCTAAACTGACTCAAGGTACGGCATCCTATGCGTTCATCAGCGTCACAGACTTTCAAAACTGACGATACGATTCCCAGAAGGAGTGGCATCATCAAGTCTTGAAGAGGCCTCACTTAGCTGAATCACAAATGATCGGTCCCCAGAGTCGACAATCCACCAAACCAGCAACCGTCTCAACCCAAAGGGTTGAAAGTGAATCCAACCGGATGAACCTCGTCTGAGCGTGGATTTCATGAGACACTAGTGCCTGCAAAGCAAGCACGCGCCCACTAATTTCCACTCTAAGTCTATGGTGCACTCAAGCCTGGGTCTGGCTTCTCACTCATCAAAACTCCCATCCCACAACAACATAAATAATCATATTATACTGAAAATAAAATGCGGGAAATAAAGTGCGAGAAGTAAAAATGCGATAAATAAACGCAACCCAACAAGTAAACACACAAACGGTAGGATTGACTCTCTTAAGGGACGTTGGATCCCAAAATTGACTCGCTTTCGGGACGTTGGATCCCTAGGAAACTATCTCTCCCCAGCAGAGTCGCCAGCTGTCGCTTGCGCGAAAATAAGGTGCCGGCATGACAGAAGAGTCGCCACCTTTCGTTATTTATCCCTCAGAGCGGGAAAGGAAACGATCGGAAAAACCTGACGAAAAAGGGTAAGACAAGGTCATCGCAACCATTGTCTGAGTTCGGGAGTCGGTTACGCAAGGGGAAGGTATTAGCACCCCTCACGTCCGTCGTACTTGACGGGATCCTCGCTTGTTTGTTTACTTGGACGGGTTGGTTATAATCTATCTACCTATCAAGGCTGGCTGAAAAAGAAAAGAAAAATGACTCGGCAAAGCGTCGCGCTTTATGCCTACGTATTCTCATCATAGAATGAGAAATCAGAGTCAACGTAGTTCGGCCTACGAAGGGTTACGGGGGAAGGTTGAAGGTTGCTCGCTAGGACATCGCATCCTATGCCTACGTACTTCCACACTGTATGGAAGATCAGAGCAAACGTAGTTCGGGAAACTACGGGTTATTTCCTGAAAGAAGTGTTTTATTTGTGTTTGCGATTTCAACCGCACTAGAGACTATGACCTGAGAGTGAATGCGTCGCATGTGACCCAAAGGGTACCATACTACACATCCAGACTGTGGAAAAGAAACTCTCCCACCATCCTTTCTCAGATAGCTTAAGGCTCGTAACGTACGAAAGAAATCATTCATGATTACTGTATCTTAAACTGCTTTGAGATGAGAAGAGAACAGGCCCAACTAGGAGGGAGACTATTAAGTCCTACTGTTATCATGCCATGGATTCATCCTATGGTTGGAGTTTGAACAGGGAACTCCTAGATGTTGTCATGCATAGGTTTCAACCTAAAATTCTATCATCAAATCCTTATCAAAGGAAATGAGAGTCCTAAGGGATCATGTCAATGATACACCAAAACAGACAAAGCATCAGCTTAACAGTAAAATGCATGCAATGCAAGTGAGGGAGGAAATGTGTGTGGGGCTTCAGCCTCCACAAGCTCGTCTCGACCTCAAGCCAGTCATGAAATAACAGTAATCATACTGAAAAATAAACAACATGCTATCAGGCAATAAACAGATAACAGAAATGAAAATATGCTATCAAGCAAACAAACCACATGGGCAAGGGAGCTGGGCTCTACCGAATACCCGTAAGCAAAGCCACGCAATAACAATACAAGCAGAGGGAGCAACTTAACCTCTAATGCAATCATGCTCCTAGACTGAACTTATTCTAGATGGACCCAATCTAATGCAACAGACAAATCAGACAAAACAAACAATACAGAAAAGAAAACAGAAGAAAGCTTCAGCTCCTCCAGCAGCTACTCAGTCTTCAGACTTCAGAGATCACTTGCTTTCCAGGTGTCAACCCTACAACATGAGTATCAACTCATCTTCTCCCTTAAGCTTCAGCTTCTTTGATCAGCTCCACCTTCAGGCTTCACTATCTTCAGGGATATTCAGGCATCAACTTGATCTTCACACTCTCCAAGCTTCAGCTGGAATGGCAGTCTTCAAGGATTCATCCTCTTCAAAGCTTCAACTTCTAACCCAAGTGTCAACTTGATCTTCACAAAGTTTTCAGACTTCAACAGTCTTCAAGGATTCATCCTCTTCAAAGCTTCAACTTCTATCTTCAATGGCCTTTAGATCTTCAATCAAGTCTTCAATGCTCTTCATTGCTATCTTCAACAATCCAAATGCTCCATCAAACAAGATTCAGTCAACAAGATGAGGTGAGGATGTTAAAGTGCTCACTGACTTCCAAAGGATGCCATTAAGGACTTAACATCAAAAGGGAAAGGCTCTCTCAAAGTTCTACCTTATAGGGCAAGGTCACTAATCCCTCCAAAGGAGAGAGGCGAATACCCTTAAGGGACTTTATGTCATAGAGAAGGAAGGAGGTGAACAAGACACTCCTTGTTTATTGAATGGAAGTATTCTATCTAAGGCTCTACCTATGTACTTATGATCCTATAAACAGAACAAACAAAAGCTAGAACTAAGATCCTCCTCAAGGTCTTCAAAGTCTTCAATGATGATCCACAAGGTCTTCAACTCAATCTTCAAGGCTCACCCACTCAAAGGAGAAGAGAATAAAGCAAAACAATACAAACTATGCCTTTAAGCAACACACATACTAACCATACATTCAAAAATCAATTAAAAATACTAAAATACTATATAATATTCTAGTAAAATTCTAGGGGATTCTATACATACTTACCCTTAACCCATATATCCCCTATACACTAATTTGGCCTATAAAACCCAAAACAAAATTGTTAAGTCTACTTATGCCACCTAAAACCCTAATCTGAGTACACTAAGGCTATGCTTAACAAACTAATCAAATTTTAATCTACAAATTGTGAATTAAATCCCATAGAAACTATGATTCAATATCTAACTATGCCAAAAAGAATGGCTCAAAAATCCTAAGGGAAGGTCCTAAAACAAATCCTACAAAATTGAGTATCAACTAAAAACAATTAAAAAGACTAATTACAAGAATAATATGCTAAAAAATATTAAAAGAAAAATAAAATGGAATTTTATTTATTTACATTTTTCTAGACAGAATTATGAATATGTGAAAAAAATAAGAATTAAAAAATAATCATTTTTGCATTTTATATGATTTTTATAAAGTGCAAGAAATATTAAAAATGAGAAAATAAAAAGAATTGAATTAAAAGGGATGGGGGGTATCAAAAGTAACTGCGCACAATTACTTTCCATGATGGGCCCAGGAAGGGGGGTTCAGATAGTGAATGGCTTAGGCCCACGCGCGCAGAAAAATAAATGGAAAAAACTGAAAGAAAAAGGATAAGCCTGCGGTGGGAATAGCAACAAATTTACGTTTAAAATTGAATTGGGTCAAGCGAGGGGGTGTGGGTAGCAAGGATGTCTGAGGCCCAGGATCCCCCTTTTTATTTAAACGCTGCGTTGCAGCTGGGGAGGTTTCCCTCCGTTTCTTGTTTGAATGAGGGCCGTTAGATCATAAATCCAGTCAACATTCAAGGCCTGATCCAACGCACGATGGCCATCTTCCTCCTTGATTTCTATTAGGGTTTGCAGTAGGAACTCCATGCACGAGCTTCAACCGTGACTCTTCCAATGGCTTGTTCTCCTTCGTTTCTCAACGAAACTCAATTCTGTAAAGAGCCAACTTGCTCCATTTCTCGAGAAGAATACAACCATGTTGATAGTTTCCACTAAATCTCATCCAAACGTCAAACCCGATACCCCCAACTCCATGAATACTCCAACCTCAAGCTCAATATTTTTCCAGTTTCTTGATATCAAAACACTCTCCTCATTGCCCTGATCACTCTAAGCTATAGCTTGTGGATTAACACTCAATACTCAGCTAGTTCTTGCTCATTAAAGTTTCATGTCAAATTCTCAAACTTCATGGAATGTGCTCTAAACTTCCAGCAATGATCCTTACACGGTCACTAATAATCCTATGCTAACCACATGGCCTAAAAGTGCTTAAATAAAGAGATGGAATAGCTTTTGCAAAACCTGTTCTTGATGATGGCAGGGGTAGTTCTACTCCTCTTCAAGCCTTGAAACCCTCCATGATTACTCTTTTCTCGATGATGATCTTTCTGTTTGCAAAAAGTGTGGTGTTGCAAGCTTGAATCTTGAGTTTGAGTGCAATTTGCATTCTTTGCAACTTTGATCTTGTACCTTCAAAACTCCATGGATCCACCTCAATTTTGGTATGCAAATGCTCACAATGATGAGAGGAGTGTGTTTGTGGAGAAGAACAGAATGAAGATGGAAGAGAAAGAGAGTTTGTTATGGAATTGCAAATGGAAGAATTCTCTCTTTTTGCTCTCTAATCTCACCACTCACCAACAATCATCACCAACCTTGACCACATTATGATCAAACCAATATATAATCATCCATAGAATCATCTAGGAGCTTCTAGAATCATCTAGAAAGTAATGGAAAGTCATGGAATTTCTCTTGTAAGGTCATGTTGTATCATCTCATATCATGCCTTAAGACTTGCCATTTTGCTTTAAAATCTCCCCTTGTGAGATATTGAAAGGGAATGAGTGGAAAACAAGCCTTGCCTTTGCTTTATGCCAAGTTTCTCAAATTGCCTTATGATTCAAGAATGAACTTTACAAAGTAACATCCATTTTAAGACCTCAAATAAAAATTCTACTTGAACCATTGTTTTTAAAATAATGTTTGGAGTCAAAATGACCTATTGGATGACCCATTTTGGATTTGTGGATCTCCCAAACCAAAATTCCATTTCAACTTTTTTAACTTATAAGCCATTTTTAGGTCATTTTTACCCAATCATGGAAATCCTTGCTACAAGCTTTTTCAATAACTCATGACCTCTTTTCTAGGCTTAAAATCCCATTTTGAACAACTTTTATGTTTTGAGTTTTTTCATTTGAGGCTTGGAAATAGGAGATATGGCCTTTGCTTAAAATGACCTATAATTTCCAAATGACCAAAATACCCCTGTCTTGTTCAAACCATAAGTTGAGTTCTACAAATCCTATCAAGGACTTCTAGTACTCTCTAGAAAGCTAAGCAGATGCTCTTCAACATTCATGTTGACCAATAGATCATAGGAATCATCCTACTAGGGCAAAAGTTGTCTGCAAGTTGGGTGACTTTCAAGGACCCAGATTCACACACCTCAGTTGACCTGTAATTTGTCAAAACCATAACTTGAGCTCTGCACATCCTATCAAGGACTTATACCACTCAAATTAAAGCTAAGATCAAGCTCTACAACATTCATGTTGTGGGGAAGATGAGATATTAATCACATCTTGAGCTAAAACTGCCTGGAAGATAGGGATCAAATTAGGGTTTTTTCACTGACAATCCCTGGAAACCCTAACTCAAAACTTCTCAAACTCCTCAATCATGATGAGTTGGTCTAGGAATCATCTTTATAGTATCTCAATACCTCATTCCATGATCACATGGCCCTTGGATTAGGTCTCAACCTTCTCCAAATCTTCAGTTATCCCAGGGTCGACCCAGTCAAAACCCTAGTTCTACCATTCATGGTTGAATCTTCTGAATTCTTGCACAATGACCTCTATGGCTTCATAATGGCTATCAAGACATCTCATAAACTTTCTCAAAGCTTCAAGTTCATTCTCAAAGTCTCAGAATCATCTGAGGAGCTCCCACAACTCTCAAGCTATGAAACACACAACCCTGGTTTCAACCAATTTCTCTGAAGATCTCTTGAACTTTCTGATGAAGGTATCAACTTTCAAACACTTGATGGGTAAAAAAATGTTGGTCAAATTTTGGGGTGCAACACGCTCGACCGCAGGAAAGTTTCCACAGTGGAAAGTTTGATCAGGATAGAATGTAGAACGCCTGAATACTCCGTTGAGTTGTGGCCAGCTATTATCAAATAACCCCCAGTAAGGTCAGTCATCCAAGAATCAGTTAATCTGGGGAAATCAGGTCGAGATTTGGTAAATCTCTCGCAATCGGGGGTACCGCTCCGCAAACTAGTCAATCAGAGGCAAAGCCATTATAAGGCTGGGGCATGCCACCCTATGAGGAAAAGAATTTGTTCTTCTCCATACCTCTAGAGCTTATCTGAACTATTCAACCAAGGATCCTCTCACGGTCCAGATTCTGGGGCAAGCCATCTCGGGGTCGTCTCATGGCAAGCTATTTTCTTCTCAGCGTAGACCTTCCCAAGAATCAGACTGGGGCAGGGGCATTACGCTTGGGGCGATTTCTCAGAGAGATTCGGATGAAGCTCATTTTTCCAACAATCAAAGATCATTCCCCAGCAGTTGGTCAGGCGTACCTCTAATCCCCACAGAGTACGAGTATGGGTTTGTTCCCCAGCGAGTCGAGATCAGATTTCTCGCCACCAGGCATGTGTGGAATATCCTCCGACAGGTCGTTCGTGACCCCAACAGTGTAAGATGTGTTCCAGGAAGCGTGCAAGACCTTTACTCCGTCCCTCAGCAAGGGTTGCTCATCACCAGCAGAGACTTGTTCATCTCCAGTAAAATTTGTAACTCCAGGTTTGTTAGTATACCCCTCAGCAGAGTTGGGGTCGTATCTTCCAAAGTTGTTCAGAGTTCGTCTCCCCAGCATGGAGCTGTGGTATTCAGACATCAGTTTTTACATTGAGTATTCAGGCTCCGGTCAGTACGTTGAGTGTTCAGACTCCGGTAAAATCAAGCAAGGGTCCAGACCCCTATTAGTGTTCGTGGCTATTCCGTCGAGTATCCAGGCTCCGGTAAATCTCCAAATTGTATTGATTCTTTCTTCCATCGAGTATTCAGGCTCCAGTAATCTCTAGTTTGTATTGATTCTTTCTCTCGTCGAGTACCCAGACTCCGGTAAAGATTTTGTGAGGTGATCTTGATAAGTATTGGTAGTATTCTCTTTTCGTCTGTTTTTCTTCGTCGAGCATCCAGGCTCCGATTGGTTTACTTCGTCGAGCATCCAGGCTCCGATTTGTAGTTTCGTTGAGTATCCAGGCTCCGGTGTGTTTTCGTCGAGTGTTCAGACTCCGGTTTGCTACTTCGTTGAGTGTTCAGACTCCGGTGTGTTTTCGTCGAGCATCTAGGCTCCGATTGGTTTACTTCGTCGAGTATCCAGGCTCCGATTTGTTTGCTTCGTCGAGTGTTCAGGCTCCGATCTATTGCTTCGTTGAGTATCCAGGCTCCGGTTTGTTGTTCCGTCGAGTATCCAGAATCCGGTTTATCGCTTCGTTGAGTATCCAGGCTCCGGTGTGTTTGTCGAGTATCCAGGCTCCAGTTTATCACTTCGTTGAGTATCCAGGCTCCGGTGTGTTTGTCGAGTATCCAGGCTCCAGTTTGTCGCGTTGAGTATCCAGGCTCCAGTTTGTTGCGTTGAGTGTTCAGACTCCTGTTTGTTAGCTTCGTTGAGTATCCAGGCTCCGGTGCGTTTTCGTCCGTCGAGTATCCAGGCTCCGGTTTATTGCGTTGAGTGTTCAGACTCTAGTTTGCTACTTCGTTGAGTGTTCAGACTCCGGTGTGTTTTTGTTGAGTATCCAGGCTCCGATTTGTTGCTTCGTTGAGTATCCAGGCTCCGGTGCGTGTTTGTTCGTCGAGTATCTAAGCTCCGATTGGTTTACTTCGTCGAGTATCCAGGCTCCGATTTGTTTTCTTCGTCGAGTGTTCAGGCTCCGATTTGTTGCTTCGTGGAGTATCCAGGCTCCGGTGCGTCTTTGTCCGTAGAGTATTTAGACTCCAGTGTGTTTTCGTCGAGCATCCAGGCTCCGATTTGTTTTCGTCGAGCATCCAGACTCTGATTGGTAGCTTCGTTGAGTATCCAGGCTCCGGTGTGTTTTCGTTGAGTGTTCAGACTCCGGTGTGTTTTCGTTGAGTGTTCAGACTCCGGTTTGTTATGTTGAGTATCCAGGCTCCGGTGTGTTGTTTTTGTCGAGCATCCAGGCTCCAGTTTGTTGTTTTCATCGAGTATCCAGGCTCCGGTTTGTTGCGTTGAGTGTTCAGACTCCGGTTTCGTCCGTCGAGTATCCAGGCTCCGGTTTGCTGCTTCGTTGAGTTTTCAGACTCCGGTGTGTTTCGTTGAGTATCCAGGCTCCAGTTTATCATTGCGTTGAGTGTTTAGGCTCCGGTGTGTTTTCGTTGAGTTGTCAGACTCCGGTTTTTTGCATTGAGTGTTCAGACTCTGATGTGTTATGTTGAGTGTTCAATCCCCGGCTCCTCCGTTGAATATCCAGATTCCGGTGAAATTTCCAATTTGTAACGTTTTGCTTTGTCCATTGAGTGTTCGGACTCCGATAAAGGCAGTTGGGTATACAGATCCTAGTAAGTGTTGCGATAGTACTCTCTCTTCGTTGAATGTCCAGATTCCGGTGAATGTTCGGTTGGTGATGTATTGCTTCGTCCGTCGAGTATCCAGGCTTCGGTAAATCCCCAGTGAAATCACCAGTTACGTCGAGTATCCAGGCCCCGGTCAGTGCATTGAGTATCCAGATTCCGACAGATTTTGATGTGGCCCTATCGTGCATTGAGTATTCAGATTCCGACGATTCGAAAGATTGTTCTTTGGCCCATGTGGTGTTCAGACCATGGGCAGTTACGTGTTTCTTGAAGCAGAGTTACTTGATTAAGTTTCTCTTTCCCTTGGTGGGATGTTCAAGATGTTCATTATGTTCAGTTTCTTCGGAGATTCTATCCCAATCAGAGTTTGCAGTTTATTTCTGCGGTTGGCAAATTCCCGGGTTCTTTTGGTATTCAACCGTCTTTTACCTTGATTATTGAAAGTCGTTCGCTTTTCACTCATTCAAGTCCAAGTCGCTTGAATAGGGGCAGTTGTTGCACCCCAAAATTTGCCTAACTTTTTCCTTCTTGTTTTTGCATTAGCATAACATCATCATAGCATTATCATAGCATTGCACTAGCATTTACGCAGGGGATCAAGTGTGATATACATCAAGAGAGGCCTATCTAGAGGTTTTATTCGAGCTTGAGGAATCACTAAAGTCACCAGGAAGTGGTTCATGCCCTTGAGAAGTTCAGATGCTTGTGTGGGGTTCATCCCCTGACTTAAAGGCCAGCTGAAGATTATTAATGAGTTGAAAAACTATGATTACAGGTCATAAAATTACAAGTCAAGTTCACTACTTTGCATAACTCAAATGGACTTTTTTCCAACATGAAAGTTGCTCCAAATGGGGTCATTTGGTCAACTAAACTTCAAGGTTTTAATGGGCTAGCTCATGGTTGAAGATTGATGAAAGTGATTTTGGTGAAAACATGTGAAAAGGCATAGTTTGGTATTTCTTCAAAATTTAATCAAATAAGTCCATGTTTGTACTTATTTTGAGTGGAAATCATGTTTTAAGAATAATGGCAATATTACTTTTTTCATTTGGAGCTTTTATCATGACCTATTTCAAGATTTCTTACAATTCAAGTAACACTTTGGATTTTTGCCTTAAGACTAGAAACAAGGAACTATTTTTGGCCTTGGAAGTTTCTTATGATGAATGAAATGTATATAAACCAAAATCAAGGCATTTGCATTCTCTCTTCACCACTTTCCATTTTCCCACAATTTTCTACATTTGAAAAATTGATTTTTTCAATTCCTTTTTCTCTCCACTTTGTTGATCCTTTCTCATTGCAAATACATTCAATATACTTCATAGAATTTTTCCATCAATTTTTGAGAAGTTTTTAGTGCAACACCATTGTTGTAGTAACACAAAAAAGTAAGCTCCACCTCAAAATCCAATTTTCGTTTTTCCTCCATTCCAAGACTTTTCTTCCATTCCAATACCTCTACCATGAATCCTTGAACCTTTCCACATAATTTTATTGAAGCTTTGGTGGTTCTTTGAAGCTCTAAGAATCATTTTTTAGAGGTACTAACAAATCAATATATCTCAATAATTACTAATCTTTCTTGTGCCATTTTCGTAGCATTACATTCCTCTCATCCCCCACATGGATTCCAGTACAAAAAAAAGGCATTTTCATGACATTTTTGGTTCTTGAAAGTTTGAGATTCTGATCGCGACTTTCTATGTGTAATACAACTTAACTGCAAGTGCACAGTCTATCGCGTAGTAATAAAAGATATCGATCCCACAGGGACTCGTAATCAAACTAGTGTTCTCGGGAGTTACTATGTTTAGCTAGGTAGATAATGTTTAAGGGGATAATTTCTATCATTAAAGGGAACTAAAAACGTTACTTGAATTATAATTACGCGAATCGATATGCAATAATTGTGTTCTTCGGGGATTTGACAAGTTGCCGGTATATGAAATAATTTTCAGAATTTATTTAAGCAGAAAATAGTGATCTGAAGACTTTCGTCTCACGATGGTTGTTGACGCTAGTCATAATTCTAAGGGCCGAATATACGCTTTCGCTGTCCCATTCGGGGTTAAAACTACTTTTTGGAAATCTCTAAGTTCTAATCCATTTTAAAGTGCTTTCGCTGTTATTAAAACAAATGCCTAGTGTTTACTATCTGGTCTTACCGCAGCTGTCGCTTGTTGGTTCGTACCTTAATTAATTTCCCACTGTCGTGGCAAAACTACTTTTAAATAAGTTCTCGCTTTCGCGACGAACGTTTATTCAGTAAATAAGTTTAAACACTCAGACCATAAACAACTTTTGAAAAAGAAAGTTTTCAACCGGTTATTATCAAATCCCGTCTGAATTATTATTACATATCGATTACTCTGATTTAGCTAGACATGGATTTGGGAAAGGTAAAACATAAATAAAAACAGAAACATAGAACATTCATATTACTGAGAATTAAAGTTACAATTAACGAAATAATGAAAAACCTGTAACGTATCCAATTAGCTTTTGGCCAAATCCCAACGATGTCGGCAGGATTATGTCTTCAAACCAATAGAGCGCACAAACGAATATTGTAGAAATGGAATACAGGAATAAGGAAAGGAAACAAAAACAGAAAGAATAAAACTAAATTTTTGCTCTGGAAATAAATTTGGGCAGCACTTCGTTGTCTGAATGCGGCTCCCTTTCTCAGCTCCCCTCCTTCCCCTTTTATAGAAGTAGAATTCTAACGGTTTTAATTTGAAGAAGGTGGACTTGGAGGCAGAAATATCAGGGAGTAGTGGTCCATTATTTGGGACTTGGAACTGTATTTTGCACGTTCAATTGAAGTTGTGCGTTTTTTCCTGCACGACGGTCGTCATGGTGTGTGACGGTCGTCACCCGTGTGACGGTCGTCATGGAGGAGTGACGGTCGTCACAGCAGCAAAATGTGCATTCTGCATTTTTCATGTTGTTTTCATCTGGTTTTTGTCCATATTTCATCTGTAATTGCTTCTTTTCTTCATATTGCTTTGTTTAGACATGATCATCAAATACCTGCAAAATATCAGACAAATAACATTGAAAGAACCCGAAATCGGATTGAAAACAGTCAAACATTAGTTGAATTATGCATCAATATATATATACGATTTCGTGTTATCAAACTCCCCTAAGCTTGAATCTTTGCTTGTCCTCAAGTAAAACAGGAAAAAGTCGGCAAGCACGAGGCAACTTCCTCATTCAGAAAGTTGGGAAAAACCGGGATTCTTAGTAGGAACAAAACGAGTACGGTGACGACACTGGACTACAAGTCTTCGGAGGTCTCCTTCTTATGCAAATCAGTCCCAGTCATGCTACTGTAGCTTGGTATCAAGGTTCTCGCGTCAAGTTCACCCTGTTCGTTCTAGCGCAATCACATTAAGCCCGTTGTCCATACACTTTCATGGCAAGTCAACCTGTTAGTGAATATGATCTCATTTCTGTTTTGATCTTTTTCATTGCTCATAAGCGTATACCATTGATTTTTTTTTCAATGAGTTTTTGTACCGTTGGGCTAAATGCTCGGGTGAGGAGCACCTAACTTAGAGGGAACATGTCTCTATACTTGGGCTATATGGCTGTCTTTTCATGATTTTTCAGCTTTTTGGAGATCATACACCTATTTGCATTGGTCGCTCGCTTAGAAGTGTTTAGGATGGTGCTGACTGCTTGTATAAACTACTTGGGGCTGAGTTTGCGTAGAAACTTGAAAGTTTGGTACACGTAGGTAGTGAAACCGACTCGCATAAACTAGAGGTCTAAGGTGTCAGGACGGTACTGGTTTTGTTAGAATTTTCGTCTCGGAGTTTCAAAACTTGGTTTGAACTTGGGCGCATTCTCGTGATGCTTTTGCTTTTGAGGAACGAACGGAAAATTTTTTGTTTATGTCGAATAAAGTGGGGATGTTTGTGTAACGGAAGAAGATATATAAAAAAGCTTTTATTTGCTAAAACGGGAAATTGTTCGAATTGAAATTAAAAGTACAAGGGAATGGGAAATAAACGCTCCGCTCCCACACTATCTCAATCAGTGTCCCCACTGATTTGAAAGAATGCGAGAGGGAAATACAAGGTGAATGAAAATACAAGAAACTTAAAATATAGTAAACAAATAAGGAAGGAAATAACTAATCACGGCCTCTGCCTCGGTCACGTCCTCTGTCTCGTCCTCTGCCTCTGGCTTGGTCGACTCGGGCCTCAAAGTTCAGTGCTCCGGTATGATAGACGTAGTCGCGGAGTACTTCGAACTGCAAGGTAAGATTCGCCAAGTTCTCAGTGATGGTTTCCTGGCCGGTTTGGAGTTGTTGCATTTGGGTCCAATGCCAAGCTTCGAACTGCTCTGCTCGCTGATTCTGCTGCTGCATCATAGTGAGTATCTGGGCCTGCTGGTCGAGGGATCGGCTGAGGTCTTCTTCAGAGTAGTCGGGCTCTGGACGATGGCGGCGGCGGCGGTAGGATGTGCCTTCAGAAGGAAGTGGTTGTGATGCCTCCGGTTGCTCAGTTCTGTCCAACTCATCTTGCATTTCGTCACCAGAACCTTGGGTGTGGGTCTGAGTTGGGGCAGCGGTAGCAGCAGGGGCATTGAGGTCGAAAAGCCAGTTGGCACGATCCTGTGGGTGCATCCGGGAGCGTGATGGCATGATGATACTTCTGACGGTTTTGCCACGCACGACCGGGTGGTACTTGCCGTCGGCCCTGGAACGGATGAGGTGAGAAGCTCTGCAGTGGTCGGTGTCGAGGAACACCGAGGGAATTGCATGGAGATGCTGGAGTCAGTCACCGAGGTTCAGCCCGAGTGCAATGGAAGTAACAATCCCGCCAAAGTAAAATGGCTTAGAGACACGGTTACAGTTGGCCTGAATGTGGGCCAGGAGGAATGGAGCGGCGTTGATGGGCTCGGAGTTGAACACACAGCGGAGAAAGAAGAGCTCTTTTGAGTTCACCTTATGGTTGTTATCCCGTGCGAAGATGGTGTTGCTCAGTGCTCGGTTGAAATACCGGATGGTCGGATTGTGGATGTGCGTTGCATGCAGAGAATCCCAGCCGTCGGCATTGATTCCTGTTAATTGGTACCAGAGCGCAAAGGCTTCGTGCTGAAACTGGTCAGTAAGGCGGCAGTGAGCATTGTCACCGCGAGGGAATTGTAGGATGTCGGCAATCTGGTTCTGGTTCAGTTGATAGTTCGTGCCGAACATACGGAAGCATGCGGCGCCGGAGTGTTGGCTGAGGTCGCCACTGGAAGTGAAGTAGCTGAACGAACTGAGGAACTCGAGGATGAGTTGTTCGTACGTCGGCTGCGGATTTGTGCAGAGGTGCCAGATGCCGTCTCTTTGGAGCACCCAAGTGACGCCGTCAAGGAGGCTGAGCTCCGTGAGGGATGGGATATGCGGATAGTGGGTCGGCTGTAGCGACCGTTGATGGAAGGCGATATAGTTGGCTCGCTGTTTCTCTCCGGAGTCGCTGTCGCTGAACACGATATTGCTGAGGTCTGGGGTTTCGTTGTTTCTCGCCATCGTTGGAGGGTGCTGAGGAAATGTGGATTGAGTTGGTTCTGTGGAGTGAAAAAATGTCACAGAAGTGGATTAGGAAGTTGAAATGGGAGTTGGAATATATGGAGCAAGGTGGGAAAATGCAAATTGGAAGTGGGGTTTGAGTTTGTGATGATTGGAAGTTGAATAGATGGAAGTGGGAGAGAAAATGCAACCTCTGTTATAGCAGATAACAGTTTTGGGCTCGTGACGGTCGTCACGTATCTATGACGGTCGTCACCCGTGTGACGGGCGTCAGGCTTCTGTGACGGTCGTCACACCAGCAAAATTTGCAGAACGCAGCATTTTGCTATAGGGGTGTTCTTGTAATGGTTTTAAGGCCTAGGATTGATGTGGCAATGCATTATATCGGCCAAGAAACATAGGATAACGTAAAAACAGAATCAATGAATAAAGAATAAAATTGAAATAGCATGTAATTAAAATGATTGTTTGTAATGTAATACATAAGGGAAATTAAACAATGCGAAAATCAAAATAATTGAAAATGGACGGAAAACAGAAGAAATTAAACTAAACTAAAGCTGATATCTTAGTATTTTTGTGCCTTCAATTCGTCAAACTTCCGGGCGTAGTAGTCGAGCTGGTCACAGACTAAGTCCATGAAGACTGCGAGTTCGCTGTGTATGCTTGTGATGTCTTTTTTTACGGTGGTCAGAGCTGCATCAACGTTGTCTAATCAATGCAGAACAGTATCCATTTTGTCAGTGGTTTCCTCAGGAATGGGGTCATGATAAGTGTTGTAATGCGGAGGGGTCGTATGGTCTACCTCAGCTTCTAATACAACATCCTCATAGTACATATAATCATGTGCTTCAGAGATGTGATCATTGTCGTACATGTAATTCTGTGGTGTTGATTGAGGTGAAGGAGGTCCCATAGGCTCATCCAATTCATAAACCCAGTTGTCCTTGTTATGGATACTTGTCATCTGATGATTTGGCAATGTGAATAGCTGGACAGGTTTGTCATTGATGAGGTACTCGTAAGGTCCAGGTCCCATAGTTCTTAAAATGCGCCTGTTAAAGCAAAACTGGATATTCATGGGTCGGATGGTGCCAAAACTAGTGCTTGCATTTAGGTGGAATCTAAGGCCAAGCTCGTGGGCAATCATTGTCATGAGGCCGCCTATTAGAATAGGTGATTGTGGTTCCTGAGTGAGGCGTCGGAAGGATCTCGTCATAAAAGGTACGACATTCACTGTACGGCCCTGAGAAGCACAGAACATGATAAATAACTCTTCTTTAGATACTGTAGTAATGTTTTCTTCTTTTCCGAAAAGGGTGTGAGCTAGGATCTTATGGAAGTATCTAAAAGCTGGGTTATGAATCTCATCATTATACATGCTGTTTGGGTCAGGGTGATAATCGCCTGTGATTCTTCCCCAGAACTGGTTGAGTTCAAAATCAAGATCGTCATCTTCGGCACTAATGAACACATGTGGTCCGATAGGAAATCCTAGGAGGTTAGCTAATGACATCCGGCTATGGGTTTGGTCCATTCCAAACATCCTAAAGGTGATCAGCTATGAGTTTGATCCGAAACCATAGTTGGGTAAGTACCTGAAGGAACTAAGGAATTCGTAGGTGAGGTCCTTATAGGTAGCAAAACGGGTTTTCAAGGAGGTGTTCTCCCAGCCTAATTGATTAAACAGGTATTGGATGCTATCAGTAATTCCTAGTTTCTCCATGGTAGACTTATCATAATACAGTGTTAAGGTTATGTCCCTCTCAGTTAATGCTTCGAATCTTGCCTTTTGAGCTAATCCTCGAAAATGAACCTTTGTGAAGTCGTACGCGGCCATACTCGCAGGTTAGTCGGAGAAAAATAGGAGGAAGGTTTGAAGGCTTTTAAAATCTTGAAAAGTTTAAAACAGAAATTTGACGTCAGAATTTTTAGAAACAAAAGGTGGTAAAAACAAAGTTTAAATAAAAGAGAAAAATAAAATAAAATAAAATAAAACAAAGTGAAAATAGTAGCAATTTTAAGTTTAGAATTTTTGTTAAAATTTCAAAGTAAGCTTTTA
The DNA here is from genome assembly GCA_963859935.3 of Lathyrus sativus. Taxonomy (NCBI): domain Eukaryota; kingdom Viridiplantae; phylum Streptophyta; class Magnoliopsida; order Fabales; family Fabaceae; genus Lathyrus; species Lathyrus sativus. The sequence continues at coordinate 167,014,466 of OZ012739.1, read as the reverse complement.
AATAAAATTGAGAATGAAATACAGTAAAGAGGAAAATACGGGAAAGTTGGGTTGCCTCCCAGTAAGCGCTGTTTTTAACGTCTAAAGCCTGACGATAGCTTGGTGACAAGCTATTCGGGTGTTTGAGCTGGAAGCTCAAGCAATGCTATACTGCTGACTTGAGGGCTGTTTTCATTCTTATTATAATGTTTTAGACGTTGTCCGTTTACGATAAACGGTGCATTCATCTTATCGGTAATTTCAACAGCTCCACTCTGAAGTACTTTAGTCACTTCAAAAGGTCCAGACCACCTAGATTTTAGTTTACCTGGGAAGAGTTTTAATCTTGAATTAAATAGAAGTACGATGTCTCCCACACTGAATTGTTTCTTGACCGAACGTTTATCATGCCATCTTTTAGTTCGTTCTTTATAGATACGGGCATTTTCGTAAGCGTCCAATCGAAGTTCTTCTAATTCGTGTAAGTTCAAGATTCATTTTTCTCCTGCCTCAGTGTAGTTGAAATTGAGTGTCTTAATGGCCCAGAAGGCTTTATGCTCTAATTCTACAGGGAGATGACAGGATTTACCGTAAACTAATTTGTAGGGTGTAGTACCTATTGGTGTCTTAAAAGCGGTCCTATAAGCCCATAAAGCTTCATTTAGCTTTGATGACCAATCTTTCCTTGAGGTAGCGACAGTCTTTTCCAATATTTGTTTTATTTCCCTGTTCGAGACCTCTACTTGTCCGCTAGTTTGCGGATGATAAGGTGTAGCTACTCGGTGTCGGACTCCATATTTAGAAAGAAGTTTGTTAAAGATTCGCGATATGAAGTGTGATCCGCCGTCACTAATGACGAGTCTGGGTACACCGAATCTAGGAAAGATTGTGTTTTTGAAGAGTTTGATTACTACTCGTGCGTCATTTGTTGGAGCAGCAATGGCTTCTATCCATTTAGACACATAGTCTACAGCGACGAGTATGTAGTTATTACCAAAAGAAGGAGGGAAGGGTCCCATGAAATCTATTCCCCATACGTCAAAGATTTCTACCTCTAAGATTCCTTTCTGAGGCATTTCATCGCATCGTGAGATGTTTCCCGTTCGTTGGCATCGATCACATTTTAGCACAGCGATGTGAACGTCTTTCCAGAGGTTAGGCCAGAATAAGCTGGCTTGGAGAATCTTAGCGCACGTCTTGGATGTACTAGCATGACCACCATATGGTGCTGAATGGCATTGGGAAATGATATTTTCTATTTCTTCCTCTGGGACACAGTGACGGTATATGTTGTCGGCCCCTCTCTTGAAGAGTAGAGGTTCGTCCCAATAATAGTGTTTCAGATCGTGGAAGAACTTCTTCTTTTGCTGATAAGTGAGATCCGGTGGAAGCACGCCTGCAGCTAGGTAATTGACGATGTCAGCATACCAAGGTAATGTGACTTGGGCATAGACGGCTTCTACGGCTTTTTCGAGTTCTGGATCTTCCGAGATTAAGTTAGGCATGTCACTTTCTAATTTGGCTATCAGATGTTCGTACGGAAAATCGTCATTTATCGGTACTCGTTCATGTTTGATGCCTTCTATTCGGGATAAGTGATCTGCAACAACGTTCTCAGTTCCTTTCTTATCTTTGATTTTTAAGTCAAACTCTTGTAATAACAGGATCCATCTCAATAATCTTGGTTTGGCATCCTTTTTGCTTATTAGGTACCTAATGGCAGCGTGGTCTGTGTATATGATAATTTTGCTCCTACTAAGTAAGAACGGAATTTGTCAAGCGCAAATATAACTGCTAGAAGTTCCTTTTCTGTTGTAGCGTAGTTCATTTGGGCAGGATCTAAAGTTCTACTGGCATAGTAAATGGCATGGAGTTTCTTGTCCTTCCTTTGTCCTAGAACTGCGCCTACGGCATAATCACTCGCATTGCACATGATTTCGAACGGTAGTCGCCAATCGGGTGGTTGCATAATCGGTGCGGTGATAAGGGCTGATTTTAATGTTTTGAATGCTTTTAGACAGTTGTCGTCAAAGACGAACTCAGCATCTTTCATCAACAGGCCGATCAATGGTTTTGTGATTTTTGAAAAATCTTTTATAAATCTTCGGTAGAAACCGGCATGTCCTAGAAAACTCCGTATTTCTCGTACGGATTATGGAGGTTGGAGATCTTTTATAATCTCTATTTTAGCTTTGTCGACCTCAATTCCTTTATTTGATATGACATGTCCTAGAACTATTCCTTGTCGGACCATAAAATGGCATTTTTCCCAATTTAGGACGAGGTTCACTTTTACACAACGTTCTAATACCATTTCTAAGTTTTGTAGGCATCCTTCGAAACTTTGTCCACATACTGAGAAATCGTCCATAAATACTTCCATGATGTCGTCTATGAAATCTGCGAAGATTGCCATCATGCATCTTTGGAAGGTTGCTGGAGCATTACAAAGTCCGAACGGCATTCGGCGGTAAGCAAAAGTACCATAAGGACATGTGAATGTAGTCTTTTCTTGGTCGTCAGGATGAATGGGAATTTGGAAAAATCCTGAATAGCCATCTAGATAGCAGAAATATGAATGTTTGGCTAATCTTTCTAACATTTGGTCTATGAAGGGTAAAGGGAAGTGATCTTTTCGTGTGGCTTTGTTAAGCTTTCTATAATCAATGCACATTCTGCTTCCAGTCACAACTCGTTTTGTTATTGATTCGCCTTTTTCGTTCTTAACTACTGTGACTCCTCCTTTCTTAGGTACGACATGAACTGGGCTAACCCATTCACTATCAGAGATTGGATAGATGATTCCTGCATCTTGCAATTTCTTTACTTCGTCTCTGACTACAGTGCTTAGGATGGGGTTCAGTCTCCTCTGATGCTCTCTAGAGGTTTTGCAGTCTTCCTCTATTGTAATTCGATGTATACAGATCGAAGGGCTTATACCTTTTAGATCGCTTATGTTATAGCCTAACGCGGTGGGGTACTTCTTTAGGACTTCTAATAGCTTTTCGGTTTCTAATTGTCCTAAGTCGGCGTTAACTATCACTGGTCTTTTTAGTTCATCGTCTAGGAATTCATATCTAAGATTTTTGGGTAGTGTTTTAAGTTCTAAAGATGGGTTCTTCGGACCTGGCATATGGTTTGGGGTCAGTGCTAAGCTTTCGCTTAGGTTGTCGTCTTTATACAGTTTACGCCAATCATCGTCTTCAGAAATATCGGGTATTTGAATCTTTATTATTTCTGAATATGTGGTCTCTTCATTTTCAAGTTCTCTGATGCATTCGTCAATTACATCTACTAAATAGCAGGTATCGTCTAGGGTTGGTACTTGTTGCACCCTAAAATTTGCTCAACCTATTTCATTTGGTTTATGTTTCAATTGCATTAGCATTTGCATATAGAGTCATGTACATAGTCTACTCATCTGCATAACATAGCATAGCAAATCATCCAACAGGGGACCAATCACTATTCTCATCCCTATGAGCCTATCAAGGGGTTATTATTCAAATTCAACCTTACTCAAGTCATCAGAAAGAATGGGGAAGCTAAAGAAGTCAATGGATCAAGCAGTGCATCTATCTCCTATCTGAGGGTATCTGAGGATCATCAAAGAATTTGTGAGCTGTGGATTGAGCATGGAGAGTGTGGAGACATCATGGGAGGCTTAGAAAGTCATTTGGAGAAGGAGGCAAGTCATTGATATGATCATAAGAGTTGCAGTTGAAGACAGTCAACTAGGGTTTCATCTGGGTCAACTCTAGGTCAACCCTAGGTCAATTGACTGATTGAAAGGCATTAAGGTCTATTGGAGAGATGTTTGGTTCATCATTTGACACATGGATAAGGATATGGTGTTGTGCCAATAAGAAATCAAGAGGAATCAAGGAGAAGAGGAGTTACCAAATTAGGGTTTCAGTGTAAAATCCCCTGATTTGGGTCAAGCTTCAAGGAAGTGTAACTCAAGATGCAAGCTTCATATGACTTTCTAGTCCACATGAAACGTGTAGAGTATCTTCATAGCTTTAATTTGAGTGGTGGAAGTCATCAATATGATTTATAGAACTCAAGTTATAGCTCTTGCAAGTTGCAGGTCATTTGAGGGCACTGAAATTTGTCTGTGGAAGTTGTCTGTCTTCCAAACAACGTTTGACCTTCAAGACGTTTTCAAATGGATTTCTGGAAAACATGAGAGTTGTTCCTTTTTGTCTTAGCTTTCTAGGAAGGTATGGTATGCCTTCATATGTTTTGTTGAACTCTACTTATGGTCTTGGAAAGAAAAGGGTATTTTGGTCATCTGAGGATTACAGGTCATTCTTAGCCTATGCCTAAAACTCATACAAGGAAGTTTCAAATGAAAAACTTCACAACATCAAAGTTTCTCAAAATGTCATTTTAAGTCTAGAAAAGAAGTCATGGAAGTTTGAAAATGCATAGAACAAGACTTGTTAAAAGTTGGTGAAAAATGACCTAAAAAAGGCATATAAGTTGAAAAAGTTGAAATAAAAAATTGGTTTGAGAGATCTACAAATCCAAAATGGGTCATCCAATATACCAAATTGATTGAAAACATCATTTTAGAGACATTGGTTCAGCCACTTTTTTGATTTAGGGGTTAAATTTTGGACTTGCTTTGTATTTTTGTTACTTGCATAATAAGGCAAGTATGGAAAACTTGGCATAAGGTGAATTTTCAAGGCAAGGAGCTTACATACACTTTCAATATCTCATGTAAGGAGGTTTTAGCACAAATATGAGAGGGATGCAAGCATGACATGAGATGTATCAAAATATCATCACATGAGAATTTCATGAACTTTCCACCACATTCTAGAATCCTCTAAGATCAATCTAGAAACTTCTAGATCTGTCCATCATCATCTATATAAGGAGTGTTAATCATTGGTGCAAGGGGTTGGTGAAAAGAGTGTGAAGAGAGAGTGATATACCATTTTCTCCATTTTTGCAAATCAATCTAAAACTCCATTTTCTTCTTCATTTCCATTGAATTCTTCTCCACAAATCAATTCTTTGGATCATATTGAACACATACACACAGATTGGAGTGGCCATTGATGAGTGTTTGAAGGTGTAGCTTCCAAATTGCAAGTGAAGCAAGTTGGATCCAATCTCACAATCCAAGCATTGTCCATCCAAGATCTTGCAAACAGAAAGATTCTCAGCCATTGAAGATCATTTGTGACAAGTTTCAAGCAGTGGATTAGAGTGTAGATACATCTGCCATCACCATTTTTCAGGTTTGCAAAAGCATTCGAATCCCTCTATTTATGCATTATTAGATGAAATGGTTAGGGTAAACATGTTTAGAGACCTTAGGTGATTGATTCCTGAGAATTAGAGAGAGTTCTATGAGGTTCCATAACAGGGTGATGATTCTTTGATGATCAAGATTAGGCTGGATAATGAGTTTTAATAAACATGTAATAGCTTGCTGAGATCAGTGTAGCACGATGAACAAGATAGGACAGTTAGAATGAAGGATTGTGAGGTTCCATTGATGAGTGCAGTTGGTATTTCATGAGGTTCCACCTATCGGGTTTCATTCTAGAGTTAGTTTCAATCCAAATTAAGGGCACCATCGTGTTCCTGGGAAAGAATAGATCAATTTTGGTTTTGAAATTTTATGATTTCATGGGATATTGAAGGAGAACGAGGGACATGAACATGGCTGCATGGATAGAGAATTCTGCAAACCCTAGGTTGAGTTGGAGAAGACGATACCGTGGCCGTTCGATCATGCCAAATTATTGACTCATTAATCTCATCGTGTGGCTGATATTCAAAGAGAAAAACGGAGGGAGAGACCAAAGCGAAACGCACCGTATTACTTAAACGCAATGTCTGGGCCTGGATCCAATTATACTATCCCCACCCCCCTTTTGAGAAGCCCAACCAAATGCACTTGATTTTGCTGCTTTTCGCACCGATAGTTTGTTATTTTTTCTTTTGATTTTCAATTGTTTTCTGAAGCGTGCTGGGCCTAGCGCCAATTAATATTCGCGCCCCCCATTTTACGGCCCATCTGAGATTACAACTGGGCGAGCATTGCTAGTAGCACCCCCTCCCCCCATTTAATTCATATTTTGTGTTTTTATTTTCTTTAATGTTTTTCTCACCTTTAAAAAATCATAAAAAATTGAAAATAGCTTTTTTTTCATTGGTTCTTTTTGTGGTAGGTCAATAATCCTGTCTAAAAAAATATCAAATAATAAAAATAGCCTTTTATTTTGTTTTACTATTTTTTGTGTATTTTTCTTGTAAATAGCTTTTAATAAGTTTTAGTTTAGTGCTTAAATTTGTTGATTTTAGTTCTACTAGTTCCCATTAGATTTAGGACCCATTCTTTTTAGAGTGTTTAGTTTAGGACTTTAACTTGTATATAGGATTTAATTCATATTTTTAGGATTAAATTTTAGGTGATTTAATTAGGTGAGACTAGAATGGTTAAAATTAGGGTTTTAAGTGAGCATAAGTGAGATAGATTAATTCTTTTAGGGATTTTGATTTGATTTTTGGGGTATGGGACTATAGGGGTTATGGGTATAGGGTAGATCCCTTAGAAATTATTAGGATTCCCCTACTGCTATTAGTATATTGCTTATATTTGATTGACTGGGTGGTGTGCCCTCTTTAGGGTTATTATTTTGTCTGTGTGGGGTATTGGGTTTGTTTGGGACTTGGGGCTTGAGCTGAAGCCTGAGGTGTTGAGCCCATTTGAAGATCAGAGATTGAAGACCAGCTTCCAGAGTTGATGAGGAGTATCTCTTGATGGCAGCTGTTGAAGTTTCTAGGATCTAGGAGTTAGGCAGAGCTCTAGAGTAGCAAACTTGATTCATAAACATGGAAGGCCTTGTCTGCCTCCACCCTTTCTCTATGATTCAAAGTATCTTTCAAATATCCGCCTCCTATTAGTGAATGCATTTGAAAGATAGAACTTTTGAGAGAAAACCGTCTGTACAATGTTAACAGTTAATGAGCCACCCTTGGTAGGCAGTTTACTGTTTAACATTCATTTCATCTTGTTGACTGAGGTTCATTCTGGAGATTGAGACTTGAAGAAAAGCCATTGCAGATTGAAGACTGATGCTTGCTTGAAGCCTGAAGATGAAGTCAAATGCTGATGAAGACTGCCTTGCTGTTTAGCTTTTGCTGTTTTAATTTTGATGTATTGGGTGAATTTTCCTGACTGTATTGTTTGCTGTTTAACTTGCTGGGTTGAAAGTGAAGTCTGTTCACTTTTGCCTATTGTTTTCTAGGTTCGAGGTTGAGTGGGACTCCCTTGCCTCGCTTGTATTGTTGCATCCATGCATTTTACTGTTTTATTGTATATATCTGTTGTTTCTGTTTCCGTCTATTCCCTTAGGATCTCTGTTTCTCTCTGTGCAAGAGAGGAGCATGATAGACATTAGGAGTTAACCCATGCATGATAACACTAGGTTAGTTTGATTCCCTTTTCAACCGTAGGTTAGAGTTCCGTCTCTTTCTTTCTCAAAACAAACAGAAAAACACAATAAATATTTCAAACCCAATAAAAGACACTTCTTTCGTAAAAGAATGTGAACTCATCAAAACGTCATTTTTTTGTCCGCTTGGACCAGTTAATCAGAAAACCCTTTTTCAGAAGGAATAAAAACAATCAAAACAGACTTGTGTCGTACGTGGCCCGAACTACGTTTGCTCTGATCTTTCATGCTGTGTGAAAGTACGTAGGCATAGGATGCGATATCCTAGCGAGCAACCTTCCCCTCCTTTCCCGTAGGTAGGCGAACTACGTTGACTTTGATTTCTCGTTCCAGACGGGAATACGTAGGCATAAAGTGCGATACTTTGCCGAGTCATTTTCTTTTCTTTTTAACCCTTGACCTGTAGAGTAGATAGAATAATAATCCATACCCGAAAACAAGCGTGGATCCCGTCGAGTACGACGGACGTGAGGGGTGCTAATACCTTCCCCTTGCGTAACCGACTCCCGAATCCAGGTTTTGGTTGCGATGACCATTCCTTTCCCGTCTTTGCGGTAGGTTTACCTCGAGCATTTCCTTTCCCTCCTGTGGGATAAATAACGCACGGTGGCGACTCTTCTGTTCAGCCGGCGCCGATTTTTGCAGTAGCGACAACTGGCGACTCTACTGGGGAATATGAGGGTTCCCTATTCGAGTCTTGCCTTAGGTTTTTCCTAGCTGTTTGGGGAAATCCCCAGCAGCTGGCGACTCTGCTGGGGATCCAACGTCCCCTGGCTGTTAGTCCTTATGCATTTGGGATCCAACGTCCCTTAAGAGAGTCAATCCTAACGCTTGTTTTCCCGTCGAGGATTTTGTATGGATTTATATTTCTGACCTTTATTTTCAGCATTTTATTATCTTTATTATTGCTGTATTGGGGTTGTGATGGGTGGTTCTATGATTGAGAGATAAGCCGGACCTGGGCTTGAGTGCACCTAGAATTAGAGTAGAAAGTAGTGGGCGCGTGCCGGCTTTGCTTGCATTAGTGTCTCATGAAATCTACACTCGGACGAGGTTCTTCTGGTTGGCTTCTTTTTCTACCCTTTGGGTCGAAGGGGTTGTTGGTCAGCTGAATTGTCGACTCCGGGAACCGATCATTTGGAAGTTGGCTAAGTGAGGCCTCTTCAGGAATTGATGATGCCACTCCTTCTGGGAATCGTATCATCAACCCTGAAAGTCTGTGACGCCGACGACCGCATAGGATGCCATACCTTTGTCAGTTACTAGGACATCCACCTGTGAGAGGGTTTGGGGTTATGCAGGTAACTAGACCTTCAGACCACCGGTTTGTTTCTGGATCTGAGATCCTGGGTATTTATGGAGAGTTCTGAGGTCTGTCAGAGACCAGTTGGAGTTATGATATGGGGTCTATCAGAGACCAGTCAGAGTTATGTTGTGGGGTCTATCAGAGACCAGTGTTGGAGCTTTGTTGTGGTCTATCTGAGACCAGGGCTTGAGGAATTCTGGAGAGTCTATCTGAGACTTCTTGATATGGTTCAGGCTTCTCATCCATGGCATTTGGTCCCTGTTGCATGTTACTTGCATTGCATTGTTTGCATACCCATTATCATTGCATCCCATTAACGTGTGTCTGTGCTGCAGGTGCATTTGCATATTCCCTGGTTCTAGTGCCCGGACTTCTGAGTATTGATCATGGCTGGTTTGAGGAAGACAGTTGCGTATAAGCTACCTACACCTGACATTACTCCCTTACTTGGTCTGATGTCCCTTGCTGATGAGGAGGTTAGGAGAAGTTTCAGGATGAGTCATGGAAGATTGCTGAGACTGGTCTGCAAGCCAACTGCTGCTGAGATGAATGGGCTGTACACCTTAATGCAATTCTATGACCCGGCTTTGAGGTGTTTCACGTTTGCCGACTTTATTTTGGGGCCTACCATCGAAGAGTATGTGGAGTTTACTGAGCTACCGGTACAGAACAAGGTTCCCTTTATCCACTCTGCCGCTGAGCCCAAGTTGGAGGACTTAGCTAAGGCCTTGCACATGAACGTTGCTGAACTATTAATGACTTCTTGGCTTGGGGTTCCGGGTTTCTCCCTTGATTTTCTGGTTGGCAAATCTCAAGAGTACGCCAAGAATGGGTGTTGGGTGGTTTTTAATGCTATCTTGGCTCTATGCATTTACGGAATCGTGTTGTTCCCTAACTTGCCCAACTTTGTGGACTTGGACGCTTTCCATCTGTTTGCTGCTGGCAACCCGGTGCCTACGTTGATCGGAGACTTCTATCATTCACTGCACTACAAAAATGAAAACAGAAGAGGGAAGGTTGTTTACTGCTGCGCGCCGCTGTTGAACATATGGTTTAAGAGTCATCTTCCTCTGAAGGGATCTTTTGTGGATAGTGCAACTACAGCTAGCTGGCCAGAGCGCCTGATGAGGCTATCTTCTGAAGACATTGAGTGGTTTGATCGAGACTTGCTGGGGTCTGAGCTTATCTTCAGTTGTTCGGGGTATCCTAATGTTCCGTTGATAGGGAGAAAAGGGTGTATCAATTACAACCCTTATCTGTTCGTTCGCCAGTTCGGATATGCGTTGAAGAACCCACCAATGGAGGAAGAAGTACAGGAATATCTGTACTTCACCGGTGATTTGAAGGGAGAGTTACTAGCCAAGCTGCAGCATGCCTGAACGCATATCAACAGAAAAGGGAAGCCACTGTTGGGGAAGAATGATTGTCAGGCTTATGCACCCTACAGAGTTTGGATCCAGGAGAGAGCGAGACATTTGCGGATTCCATTTCCAGATGCACCAATCCCTGTTCATATTCCGGTGGAAGAACCAACTACTGTTACTAGGGAGGCCTACGAGCAAGTTGTGAAAGAAAAGGAAGCCCTGATGAAGATCAATGAAGGGTTAGAACAAGAGCTGGCTCAGATACGTAGCGAGAAAAACAAGGTTGTGCACTCCTTCCAGCAGCAGATTGAGCTAGTGAACAGGCTAGGCGCTGAGTTGACTGAGGAGAAAAAGAAGCGCGAACGTCTGGGGCAAGAGTTCAGAAGCTCCCATGACATGCTGGAATCCAAAAATAAAGCACTCGATGCCGCCCACCGAGAAATCTCTTCTTGTAACAAGACATGGAATGCTACGCTGACCAACAACAAAAAGAGGGAAGATAAATTGAAGCAGCAAATTTCCGACCTCGAAGAGCAGTTGAAGGCTAGCACTAAGCAGTACGAAGAAGAGGTGATGACCAGATATAGTCTCCAGAATGCATTGAACAAGGCCATCGAAGGCAGGAACGAAGCTGTGTCTCAGAAGCGGAAGCTAGAGGATCGCTTCGGAGAAGGGGCATGGGAGGAAACCGCTGGTGACGCGCGGCATATTCTCAAGCGCAGAAATCAACTTGTTGAGGGTCTGCTTACCCGACCAAGTCATCCCGAGACCAAGAAGTTAATAGAAGAGTACCGGGCTTATGGGAGTACTTGATCGTCATGTATTAACTTGTATGCTTTATTTGCATAGCGCTGACCATCACCAGGATTGTTGGTTGAGGTCATGCCTTCTTATTGTACTCAGTGATATTGTATTCTTGGCTTAATGGATTTCTCTGCAATATATGAGGCTTTCTATGATTCGGCTCCGATCAGCGTATTGCTAGCCCTGTCACTGCACTGGCACATTCACGCTAGAATCGGGGAATGATATTCCCCAATGCACAGACACATACTGCATTGCATTCCTATTCATATTGCATTACAGGTGATTATTAAACTGTATCTCATCTCCTACATCTACCAGGTCCTCCAAGATTAGAGACCGAAGAATTCCCTGGCATTCAACCAGAAACAGCAGTAAGGAAGTCATGAGTCAGGATCAGACTGAGATGCAAGAGGTGCACAACAACATGATGCGGCTCATACAGGTAATAGAAGCCATGGCCAAGAGTCAGGAACAGTTGCAGAATATGGTGCAGCCTCTGATTGCACGGGCTAATGATAGTGCTGCCAATTTTGCTCAGCAAGGGAATCAAGGTTTTCTCTCGGGCCTCGGGCGCCAACTTGTGGGGATAGACATCGAGCAGGTTCAAGCGGAATTAATTGATGTTCGAGGCCAACTGGGGCAGTTCACGAAAGATATGCAAGTGTTGCGCTCAAATCAAGAGACGCTAGAAGAGGAGAACTGCCGATTGAAGGCACAGATAGGGTTGATGGCCGAAATATTAAGGAACGTACTCAGAAGAGAAGGAGGGCAGATGTCTGAAGACGCGGCTGGCTTATTTGCTCCTCAGGGGTCTGAAGAACCATTACCCACGCATGATAGGCGTAAGAGACCCTCTCCACGGTTCGAAGCTCAGGATTCTCCTCGTCAGCAGTCGCAATTGATTTTGCAGGATAACTCAAGGAGGTGTGGTAAGAGGATGAGGTCTTCTAACAGAGTATTTGATGAGATCCCAGTAGATTATGATCAGCTGGTGCAACTCTTGTTCCAACTTCAACTGGTTGAGCCCCGCATTTTGGTTCCACTGACAGGGCAGCCGCCACCAGACTATGACCGGAACGCCCATTGTGCCTTCCACTCCGGCGCACCGGGGCATAACATTGCGAACTGCAAAGCTTTTAAGCATAAGATTCAAGATTTGCTGGATGAGAAAACAATTGAGTTTGTACCGGGGGGTATAAAAGTTTCAGGGACTGATATTCCCATTTCTCCGTCAGAGGTTGCAGACGAATCGAGGTATATCCCAGAGCCACTAGAAGCTAAGTCCCCATGTCCACAACAGTTGCCGATGCCAGGGTTGAATTTGAGGATGATAACGCGTGAGCCTAAGGAATCGTCCGAGCAAAGCCAGCAGCATACAAGATGCCAGTATCCGGCTCAGCAAAGAATTCGGGGAAAGAAACCAAGGAGGGTGTTTGAAAAGCCTCCTTCAACGTATGCAGATTTGTTACAGACACTACTGGGTTTGAACTTGGTGGAGAAGAGAACTCTGGCGCCAATAACAGGCACTCCTCCGTATGGTTACGATGCAAGCAGGCACTGTGAATTCCACTCTAGGGCTCCCGGACATGATATTGAGGGTTGCCACGCGTTCAAGCATAACGTCCAAGATTTAATCGACAGCAGGGTTGTTAGCTTCTCTGATAGGGTCTCCAAGGTGGTGCAAGGCCATAGACAAGCGAAAACTGGGGTGATGAAAAAGCTTCCCAGGTTTGATCGGGCCGTTGAAAGAAGATCGAGGCAGCAGTAGACTACCCCTGATAATAGTTTCTGAGGATAGTTGACTCGCCAATAAGTCAAAGTGCAGGAAGTCCAGTTCTGAGACACCGACATTCTTCATGTTATCTTGTTCATGTCTTCGCATTTGTAGTTTTTTTTCTGTTTAATTGCAAATCTCGCTTCTAAAACTTGTTGTTTTTTCAATTGATATTGATAAACGAAATGAATATGCATGTTTTGAATTAAGCCAGTCGTGTTCACTCTTTGCTTTCTTAATGCTTAATGCTTGTTTTAGCAGGAATCCGGGGAGGATGACGAGAACAGATGACGAATAATATTCCGATTGTATGCTTTTGGATAAAAACTTGTTGATGAGATACAGGCATTGTTTCAATCCATAACCACCGGAGATATAAGGAAGATAATCCCTTGATAACCCCTTTTGAGACCAGTAGTAGGAGTTTCTTTTTTGAAAATGAAAAACCCTAAATCTTAACCCGGGGCAGGGTAGGTGTCAGTTAGTTTGACCAAGCGTTCGAATCGTGAAAGGAGTGTCCGTACAAGGATCAATCACACCTCTGGAGGTCGTGCCTAAAAAAACCCACAAGGGTTAAATGGAGAGAGTGAAACAGTCACATTATTCCACAAAAAGTCAGACAAACCAGGGTCACACGACTTGTTATAAAAAAAAACGAAAAGCGAAAAGAATCAAAAGCCCGCTAAGTCAAAACTTGAAAACAAATGACTTAGGCAAAAAACAGGGGCATCCCGCTGGACTGGAACATCAAAAGAATCTCAAAAGATACTCAGTCCAAGCAAAAGTTAGGGAATGAAAAAAAAAACGAAAAAACGAAAAGGATTGCCAAAGAAAAGAAAAAATCCTCGAAAAGGACAAAGTCGTGTGACTCTAGGCACCCAAAGACGAAAAGCAAATGACTGTCACTCAAAAAAAATGTGTGGTATCCTGAACCATCACTCCTATCATTCCAACTCTAACAGGTGAATGCTGAAGTCAGATTAGCTGAACATAGGATTGGAGAACATTATGGAGAAGGGGTGGGTTAAAATAAACTTTGAGCCTGTGTCTTTCCTTGTTAACCGTGAACCTGACCACGTTACAACCCGAAAAAGTCCTAATTGAAACAGGTTTTGGTCAAGAGCATACGTCGGTAAAGATCGCATTCGAAACTGACTCCTAAAAGGGTTCCTCTTACCAGCTTTCATATTGACATTTTGATAATTGATTCATTACATGTCACAAAATTTTTTCCAGTGAACAGACTTGGATTTTGAAACTGTCATATGCATTGCGTTTAATATATCTTTTATGCAGAACAACTTGTGTTACTTGCGAGTAAGCGCATGCCGACAGGAAAGATTCCTACAGTGGAAGGTCTGATCGAGATAAAATGCAGAATGCCCAAATGTTTCGTGAACTGGGGCAAGCTATATTGATTAATTCCGGTAGGGTCGGTCATCCTAGAATCAGTAAATCTGGGGCAATCAGGTCAAGATTTGGCAAATCTCTCATAGCTATGGGCATTGTTCCACGAACCCGTCAATCATAGACAAAGGATTATTGCGAGACCGGGGCAGGTCACCCTAGAAGCACGAAAGTTATGTTATTGAAACACCTATTCGAGGTTTGAAATGTAGAAGCAGTTCATGTCTGGCCGTCGGGATACAAAGACTACAGGATCCATTCCAAAATTGTTGCAGATTCAGGGGCAAGCTATTTCAAGATAGAGTCCTGACTAGGATTTCCTTTCGAGAAGAAGTATGCAAGAACACAGACTAGGGCATGTTAGTATCCCCGAAGCAAATTCCGAGAAGGTGGACGATCAAAAGGTTGCAGTATTGACCAGAAGCTCGTAGTGAAAGATTCTATCACCACGTAGGTCGCGCTTCCGAGATAACTTTGTTCCCCACTGAAGAAGGATCAAATTCCCCAGCTAGTCGTAGCTTATCCAAAAGGACATTCTCCAGCAAAGTCATTTATCCTCAGCAGAGTTGGCGGATTCCTTATCTCAAGCAGAGCGGTTTAGCCGCAGAAGATTAATATTTGTGAGTTGAATTCAGACAGTTCACCTTTCCCCGCAAGGTCATTTACTCTCCCCCGGCGGAGTCAGTTGATTTTCCCCAAGAGAGTCGTTTCGTCCCTAGTGGAGTTCTCTTTCAAGCAAGTGTTTTCATTCCTCCCAGTGGAACTCGAAGATTAAAACTCTCCCCAGGCAGAGTTGGTGGTGTGTCCCGACATTTATTTTGTCGGAATACCGTGGGATACCTGTTCACTCTCCAGCAGAAGTCCAATCACACGGGACACATCTGCTATTCCCCAGCAAAATTATATTCCCCAACAGGGTGTTACTTCAACAAGATGCTTGTTTAAGTTCCCAATTCCCCAGCAAAGTTGGCTTCACTCTTCCAGCATTTATTTTGCTGGAATAATTCTGTAGCACCTGGCTATCCCCAGCGGTTGGGATGTAGAATTGTCCTATGCGCACTGGAACGTTTTCCAGTATTCCGACGGGGTATTTTACTGATCGGTCAGCTAATTGTACGGACATTTTGGTTGGTCTTAGGTCTCCCATATTCAGCTTTTTGCATATAGATAAAGGCATAACACTGATATTGGCTCCTAAATCGCATAGAGCTTTGTCTATTACGAACTTTCCTATGACGCAGGGTATGGAGAAACTACCTGGGTCTTTTAATTTAGGAGGCATGCGGTTTTGAATAATAGCGCTACACTCTGCAGTAAGTGTAACTGTCTCGTTATCCTCGATTTTTCTCTTATTTGACAAGATTTCTTTGAGAAATTTAGCGTATAACGGCATTTGAGTTATCGCTTCTGTAAAAGGAATAGTGATATTCAACTGTTTAACGAGCTCTACAAATTTCTTAAATTGTCCTAAAGTTTTGGAGTTTATTAATCTTTGAGGATAAGGGATAGGTGGTTTATATGGCGCTGGAGGTGCTTGCGTTTTTTCACTTGCGGTATCCTCCTTCTCGTTGTCTTCCTTCTTCTCTAACTCGGATTCCTTTTCTGCTTGTTCAGTTGGTTTTTGTTGCATGGCTGAGTTTTCGGTCCTCGGATCGATCGGTTTGTCCAATTCCTTTCCGCTTCTTAGTATTACAGCATTTGCTTGACCTTTTGGATTCTGTTCGGGTTGTCCAGGAAATGTGCCAGCGGGTGCGGCAACAGAGGCTTGTTGTTGAGCCACTTGTGATATCTGTGTTTCTAACATTTTGTTGTGGGTGGCTAAAGCGTATACTTTTCCGGTAAGCTGTTTGATTTGCTCGCTAGTGTGTATATTCTGATTCAGGAATTCTTTGTTTGTTTGAACTTGAGTAGCTATGAATTTTTCCATCATCAACTCGAGGTTTGATTTCCTAGGTGCAGTCTAAGCAGCAGTTGGTTTCTGATATCCTGGCGGAGCAGCAGGGATTTGCAATGCATTATCGCTTTTGTAAGAAAAGTTTGGATGATTTCGCCAACCTGGGTTTTAGGTATTTGCGTAGGAATTTCCTTGAGCATAATTTACTTGGTCTGGTGGGATTCCGGCCAGTAATGGGAATTCGGGCGCATTATGAGTGGCGATTCCGCATAACTCGCAGTTTGGAGTTACGGCAGCGACGGTTGCAGTGGGGTTAACGGTCAGGCTGTCAATTTTCTGTGCTAGAGCATCTACTTTAGCGTTGAACTTTTCAAGGCTGCTGATCTCGTACATCCCACCTTTCGCTGCGGGTTTCTCTGTTGGAGTGCGTTCACCTCCCCATTGGCAGTGGTTCTGAGACATGTTTTCGATTAGTTGATAGGCTTCGTCGTATGGCTTATCCATAAGTGCACCGCCCGCGGCGGCGTCTACTGTTAATCTGGTATTGTATAAAAGCCCATTATAGAAGGTATGAATTGTCACCCAGTCTTCTAGACCGTGGTGAGGACATGTTCTCATCATATCTTTGAATCGTTCCCATGCTTCGTAAAGAGATTCAGTATCTTTTTGTCGAAATCCGTTGATTTGAGCCCTAAGCATAGCAGTTTTGCTTGGCGGAAAATATCTCGCTAAGAAGACGTTCTTCAACTGTTCCCACGTCGTAACGGAGTTGGATGGTAAGGATTGTAACCATGTCCACGCTCTGTCTCCAAGAGAGAAAGGGAAAAGACGAAGTCTTATTGCGTCTGGAGTTACTCCATTTGCTTTCACTGTGTCTGTGTATTGTACAAACTTCGTTAAATGTTCGTTTGGATCCTCGGTTGCATTTCCTGAGAATTTGTTTTGTTGTACAGCTGACAGCAATGAGGGTTTCAGCTCAAAATCGTTTCGAGTAATAGCTGGGGCAGCAATGCTACTTCTAGGCTCCATCTGAGAGGGTGTAGCGTATGCCTTCAGCGATTTGTTCTGAGGTCCTTCGGCCATCTTTGATTCTTCTTCGGCTTTGGGAATGTGAGTGAGAGGATCGGGAATGTTATGTTTTAGTTGGTACTCAATGGTGCGACTTCTTAAATGTAAGAAGCGCTCTAGTTCTGCGACTGAAGGTTTTAAGATATCGCCTTGTGGGCGATTACTTGGCATACAATCGACAGAACCAGTAAAGGGAAAATAAAATTGTTAACCTATTCTATACGGCGTAACAGAAGGTTACACTATTGACTAAACGGGTCCCCGGCAACGGCGCCAAAAACTTGATCGCGACTTTCTATGTCTAATACAACTTAACTGCAAGTGCACAGTCTATCGCATAGTAATAAAAGATATCGATCCCACAGGGACTCGTAATCAAACTAGTGTTCTCGGGAGTTACTATGTTTAGCTAGGTAGATAATGTTTAAGGGAATAATTTCTATCACTAAAGGGAACTAAAAACATTACTTGAATTATAATTACGCGAATCGATATGCAATAATTGTGTTCTTCGGGGATTTGACAAGTTGTCGGTATATGAAATAATTTTCAGAATTTATTTAAGCAGAAAATAGTGATCTGAAGACTTTCGTCTCACGATGGTTGTTGACGCTAGTCATAATTCTAAGGGCCGAATATACGCTTTCGCTGTCCCATTCGGGGTTAAAACTACTTTTTGGAAATCTCTAAGTTCTAATCCATTTTAAAGTGATTTCGCTGTTATTAAAACAAATGCCTAGTGTTTACTATCTGGTCTTACCGCAGCTGTCGCTTGTTGGTTCGTACCTTAATTAATTTCCCACTGTCGTGGCAAAACTACTTTTAAATAAGTTCTCGCTTTCGCGACAAACGTTTATTCAGTAAATAAGTTTAAACACTCAGACCATAAACAACTTTTGAAAAAGAAAGTTTTCAACCGGTTATTATCAAATCCCGTCTGAATTATTATTACATATCGATTACTCTGATTTAGCTAGACATGGATTTGGGAAAGGTAAAACATAAATAAAAACAGAAACTTAGAACATCCATATTACTGAGAATTAAAGTTACAATTAACGAAATAATGAAAAACCTGTAACGTATCCAATTGGCTTTTGGCCAAATCCCAACGATGTCGGCAGGATTATGTCTTCGAACCAATAGAGCGCACAAACGAATATTGCAGAAATGGAATACAGGAATAAGGAAAGGAAACAAAAACAGAAAGAATTAAACTAAATTTTTGCTCTGGAAATAAATTTGGGCAGCACTTCGTTGTCTGAATGCGGCTCCCTTTCTCAGCTCCCCTCCTTCCCCTTTTATAGAAGTAGAATTCTAACGGTTGTAATTTGAAGAAGGTGGACTTAGAGGCCGAAATATCAGGGAGTAGTTGTCCATTATTTGGGACTTGGAACTGTATTTTGCACGTTCAATTGAACTTGTGCGTTTTTGCCTGCATGACGGTCGTCATGGTGTGTGACGGTCGTCACCCGTGTGACGGTCGTCATGGAGGTGTGACGGTCGTCACAGCAGCAAAATGTGCATTCTGCATTTTTCATGTTGTTTTCATCTGGTTTTCGTCCATATTTCATCTGTAATTGCTTCTTTTCTTCATATTGCTTTGTTTAGACATGATCATCAAATACCTGCAAAATATCAGACAAATAACATGGAAAGAACCCGAAATCGGATTGAAAACAGTCAAACATTAGTTGAATTATGCATCAATATATATATATATATATACGATTTCGTGTTATCAGATTCATATACGGTTTTTGAGTTAGAGGCCATTTCAAGGGAAAATAATGGTATATTTGAATTCCATGCGAAAAATGCCACAAGATTGGTTCAAGAGGCATTCGTTTTCATGGAGTTTTGAGAGAGATAGATGATGGAGAAGATTGTCGGCGAATTCACGGCCACCATTCACGGCTGCTACTGTTCACGGTGCAATTTTCCCTCTCCCAAAAGTTCAAATGAAGAAGACAACGTCCCAACCGTCGGATCATGCAAGAAACTTTGACTGGACTCATCATCTAACGCCCCAGAATGATCCACACGCGCAGCCACGTAAGCCTCATTAATTGAGGTGGTGCGCCACATCAGCCCAGGGAGCCCCCATGACCCCTGTTCGATCCTTGGCAGCTGCACTTTTGATTTATTCTCACTTTATTTTCATTTGCCTTCATATATTCATGTTCTTATGTGTTCTTTTATTTTTCCTATTTTTTCATGTTGACTTCAAATAATCATAAAAAATAGGAAAATTAATCTTTTTGATCCCCATTTTTTCTGCGTAATCTTCAAGATGTCTAGAACTTTATAGAGCTGGAATTATATTTTTTTCCATTTTTCTTCATTTTATTAGAGTTTTTTTTACATTTTAGTTGTCAAAAAAATAGCAATGCTGGTGCTATCATGTTGTGGATTTTATTTGACCTATCAAAACACAATTTAAATGTCAATCCTTTTGCAGGGATCTCATACACATGTTGAGGTATTGTGATATATTTTTATGGGAATTTTATCGTACCATTTTAGTCGGTTTTGGATGCTTTCTTTAACATGCTCCATTTTAACCTTTCTTTTGGTATACATGACATAGTTTCAACTTGTTTGGCCATTTCTCTTTGAATATTTTTGTTGTATCTCTCACCCCTGGTTTGTGACTTGATGTAGGGAATTGGAGATTTTTATTTGAATTTTTTAACACCTTTTGCTATTTTTCTTATATTTTTGTATTCGGACTTGTAATATGGACTTTCGAACGGACTTTGCTTTTTTTTTCTGCTCCAACGACCTCGATTTGTTTGTGTGGTGAACGCTAGAGTTCCTATTGCTTATTATATACATTATATAGGATGTGTAGATCATTGATTGGATGGTTTTATCATACATAATTGCCCATTAGGTTCCATATTTCCATGATAGCGCGTTATGATTCCAAATCATAGTATACGTATGTCATTCGTAGTTTTTATTGCCTCGTATCACTTTATAATCACTTGTGGCCAAGATTTCATGTTTAAAATAGGCCATTTTTCCATTCATTATGGGCTTGAGGTTGAGATGACTTGCTCCCTCACTTGCATTCCATGTTTACTGTTATGAATCCGCATTTCCTGTATGCTGTTTATTTCATCTGTTTTCTGTTGCTTCCTTTGCCTTTCCCTTAGGAGCTCCATTCTTCCTTGTTCAAGATAGAATGTGATAGACATTAGGCTTTGCAACCATGTATGACAACATTAGGGTAGTCTTCCCTTTTGCAAACTTCAACCTTAGGACGAACATGGCATGATAACGTTAGGATTAAACTAGTCTCCCCGTAGTAAGCCGAACTACGGCTGCTCTGATCTTTCATACCAGGTGAAAGTACGTAGGCATGAGATGCGATATCTCGGAGAGAAACCTTCCCCTCCTTTCCCGTAGGTAGGCGGACTACGTTGACTCTGATTTCTCGTTTCAGACGGGAATACGTAGGCATAAAGTGCGATACTTTGCCGAGTCATTTTCTTTTCTTTTTAACCCAGACCTATAGAGTAGATAGAATAACACACCCTTATTAGATAAACAACAAGCTTGGATCCCATCGAGTACGATGGACGTGAGGGGTGCTAATACTTTCCCCTTGCTTAACCGACTCCCGAATCCAGGTTTTGGTTGCAATGACCATTCCTTTTCCCTCTTTTCGTTAGGTTTTCTCTGAGTGTTTCCTTTCCCTCCTTTGGGATAAATAATGCACGGTGGCGACTCTTCTGTTTTTCCGGCCTCATTTTACGCAGTAGCGACAACATTCATACAGAATGTTTAGATCAAGAATGTCAAAACATCTTATTTGACATCATGAGAAAACCTGTTACTTAGCACAAAAAGCAACCTGCTAATTTTTTACTACAGATGTCACGACATCCTGTAGAGCATCTTATGATTCCTTTTAGTTTTACCAACGTACATGCCAATCAAGAACTAATACTTAGGATAAGTATTTCTTGATTGCATTGGCATTCACAGGACGAGTGAACTCTTCACTATCCATAGTTGTAAGAATTAATGCACACCAGAGAAGGCTCTCTTAACAATATATGGGATTTCATAATTAGGAGTCCAATTGCTCTTAGAATCAGTGGTAAAATTCAAGATCTTTTTTAGCACGAGGTCTCCTTCTCCGAACACACGAGGTCGAACCCTCTTTTCAAAAACTTTTTTAATTCTCTGTTGATACAATTGGCCATGACACAAGGCCGTCATTCTTTTCTCTTTGATTAGATTCAATTGGTCATATTTACTCTGACACCATTCAGCCTCAGACAATTCAACTTCCATTAAAACTCTCATAGAAGGGATTTCAACCTCTATTGGGAGCACTTCTTCCATACCATAAACTAGAGAGAAAAAGGTTGCCCTTGTTAAAGTGCGAACGAATGTACGATACCCATGCAAATTAAAAGGGAGCATATCATGCCAATCCTTATATGTAACAACCATCTTCTAAATGATCTTCTTAATGTTCTTATTAGCAGCTTCGACAGCCCCATTCATCTTAGGTCTGTAAGAAGAATTATGATTTTCAATCTTAAATTCATCACATAATTCCTTCATCATCTTGTTATTCAGATTTGACCCATTATCAGTGATAATCTTGCTCAGAACACTGTACCGACAGATGATTTGGTTCTTGATAAACCGGACCACTAATTTGCTTGGTCACATTGGCATATGATGCCGCTTCAACCCATTTGATAAAATAGTAAATATCCACCAATATGAAATAGTGTCCGTTCGATGCTTTAGGCTCAATCATTCCAATCATATCAATGCCCCACATGGAGAAAAGCCGTGGAAAAGAGATAACATTGAGGGGAGTTGGAGGCACATGAGTTTTGTCAGCATAAATCTGGCATTTATGACACTTCTTCACATATTTACAACAGTTAGATTCCATTTTCAGCCAATAGTAACCTTCCCTTAATATCTTCTTAGCCATTGCATGTCCATTGGCATGGGTACCAAAGGATCCTTCATGTATTTCTTTCATCAACATGTCCACTTTATGCTTGTCTACACATCTTAGCAAGACCATGTCATAATTTCTTTTATACAACACATCATCATTCAAGAAGAAACTTCCAGCCAATTTTCTCAAAGTCTTCTTATCTTTCTTAGATTCCCCAAGTAGGTACTCTTGATTTTGAAGAAAACATTTAATATCATAATACCATGGTTTATCATCAACAACCTCTTCAATTGCAAACACATGAATTGGTCTATCAAGACGCATAACATCAATTTTCGGCACATCATTCCAATGATTTACCATAATCATGGAGGATAAAGTCACTAAAGCATCTGCATTCGATTCTCTGCTATGGTTATATGGTGAAACTCAACCTTATTAAAGAAAGTTGACAACCTTCTTGCATAATCGACAAGGAATCAAATCAGGTTGACGTGTCTCCCATTCCCCTTTAATCTGATTAATCACCAGGGATGAATCTCCATATATATCAAGGATCTTGATTCTCAAATCAATACTTCTTCCAGACCCATAATACATGCTTCATACTCTGCCGCATTATTTGTACAACTGAACATCAACCTTGCAGTGAAAGGAATATGAGAACCATGAGGGGTAACAATAATTGCTCTAATACCATTGTGATACTCATTAATAGCTCCATAAAAAATCAAACCCCATCAAGATCTAGGCTCAGGTCCTTCTTTATGTAATAGTTCCTCACAATCTTTAACATTTAGATACATCACATCTTCATTAGGAAAATCAAACCTGATAGGTTGATAATCATCAATTGGCTGGTGCACCAAATGATCAGCCAAAACACTTCCTTTTATCGCTTTTTGAGTTCTGTACTCGATATCATATTCTGACAACAACATTTTCCAAATGAGCAATCCTCCCAGTTAAAGCAGGTTTTTCAAAGATATACTTGATTGGATCCATTTTAGATATCAACCAAGTTGTACGATTCAACATATATTAGCGGAGGCGCTCGGTAGCCCAAGCTAAAACACAATATGTCTTTTCAAGCATTGAGTATCGAGACTCACAATCAGTGAACTTCTTGCTCAAATAATAAATGGCAAATTCATTTCGACCAGATTCATCTTCTTGACCCAGAACACAACCCATAGACTCTTCTAGCACAGTCAAATACATGATCAATGGTCTTTCTTCCACAAGAGGAGACAAGACAGGAGGTTGAAGAAGATACTCTTTAATTCTTTGAAAAGCTTTCTGAAAATCCCTGTCCATACACAACTCCGATCTTCGCGGAGAAGCCTGAAGATCGGCGCACATGTGGTAGTCATATTGGATATAAATTGGGAGATATAGTTCAAACGTCCCAAGAATCCTCTTACTTGTTTTTTTGTTTTAGATGCAGGCATTTCCTGAATAGCTTTAACTTTACCAGGATCAACTTCAATGCCTTTCTGAATGACAATAAAACACAACAACTTTCTAGAACGAACACCAAAAGTGCATTTATTAGGATTCAGACGGAGCTTAAACTTTCTTAAATGCTAAAATAGCTTCAATAAGTATTCAACATTATTTTCTTCAGTCTTCGACTTATAAATCATATCATCCATATAGACCTCAATTTCTTTATGCACCATATCATGGAACAGAGTAGTAATAGCTCTCTGGTACATTGCACCCGCATTTTTCAAACTTAAGGACATCACTCTGTAACAGAATGTTCCTCAGGGTGTAATGAATGTTGTCTTTTCCATATCCTCGGGTTCCATCTTTATTTGATTATTGTCGCTACCGTGAAAATAAGGTGCCGGCAAAACAGAAGATTCGCCACCTTTCGTTATTTATCCCTCAGAGCGGGAAAGGAAATGATCGAAAAAACCTGACGAAAAGGTATAAGACAAGGTCATCATAACCATTGTCTGGATTCGGGAGTCGGTTACGCAAGGGGAAGGCATTAGCACCCCTCACGTCCATCGTACTCGATGGGATCCACGCTTGTTGTGTTCATCTGACGGTTTTATTTACTATCTACCTATCAAGGCCGGTCTGAAAAGAAAAGAAAATGACTCGGCAAAGCGTCGCGCTTTATGCCTACGTATTCCCATCAGAGAATGAGAAATCAGAGTCAACGTAGTTCGGCTAACTACGGGTTACGGGGAAGGTGGCTCGCCAATACGTCAGTATTGTGCCTATGTACTCTCAACAGATATCAGAGATCAGAGCTTACGTTGTTCGGGACAATACGGATTACGGGGATTCAGATTCATCTGTTTTTTTGAGTAGGGTTAATAAACAGTTCCAGCAGTTTGGCGTACACAGCTCAACCCTTGGAGACTTAGGCGTTACTGTTTGCGGTAGGACTGGGAGTTAACGACACTCTCTTCTTCAGAAAAGCTTCCTTTGAATTATGGGCCCACGGGGCAAAGGGTTTGAAGTTTGTTTTCTTCTTTTACGGAAGAACTGTTTTTTATGGATGTTTGCAACCAATATCGCACTAGAGACTATGACTTGAGAGTGAATGTGTCGCATGTCACCCTAAGGGTGCCATACTAAACATCCAAGCTGTCGAAAAGAAACTCTTCGACAATCCTTTCTCAAGTAGCTTAAGGCTCGTAACGTACGACGTCAGTTAACCCTTATTACTGTATTTTGATTTGTTTTGAGATGAGAAGAGAACGAACAGGTTCAACTAAGGGGAGACTATCAAGTCCTAATATTGTCATGCCAAGGATTCATCCTATGGTTGAGGCTTGAAACAGGGAACTCCTAGAAGTTATCATGCATAGGTTTCAACCTAAAGTTCTAATCATCACTTCCTTATCAAAGGAAATGAGATTCCTATTGGATCATATCAATGATACAGAAATAGATAAAGCATCAGCTTAAACAGTAAACAGTAAACAACTGTAAAATGCATGCATTGCAAGTGAGGGAGGAAATGTGTGTGGGGCATAAGCCTCCACAAGCTCATCTCAACCTCAAGACAAGATATGAATAATTGCAAACATAATAGAAGAAAATAGAATGCCATCAAGCAAACCACAAACCACACAAGCAAGGGAGCGAAGCTCTACCGAATACCAGCAAGCAAAGCCATACAGTAAAAATACAAGCAGAGGGAGAAACTCAACCTCTAATGCAATACAAGCAAGGGGATAAGCTCAACCCTTAGGATGCTCTTAGGCTTATTCAACTACATTACCTAATCTAAATGCATCACACCAATCAAGTCACATCAATACTGTTGCACAAGAAGAAAACAGACAAACAGGGAAAACAAGCCAGCAAACTCCACAACAGAGCAATCTTCTTACATCAGTCCAATCCAAAGTATGTAACATCCTCTTCAAGAAAAGGAGAGAGGTACTCCATCTTCAAGCTTCAATATTCAATAGGCTCCACCAAGAATGAAGAGAATCAATAAGATGATTATTTGATAATGGGAAGCAGACAGGAAACCCAAGGAATCCCATCTGACACTCAACCAGTCATCAGAGAAAGGCATCCTCAAAAGTTCTACTCATTGTAAATGTCACACATCCCTCCTAAGTAGAGATTAGACTTTTAACATGAGGACTTTGAATCATAGGATGGGAATGGAATGGGAATGAAACCAACCATTACTTGAAGAAAAATCTATTTCTAAAGCTCTCTCCTAAAGCCCTAATCTCCTAAGCTACACAAAGCTAACAAACAAGAAGGAAAAGCTCCAATCCAAGCTCCACCAGCCACTTCACACAAGCTTCATCATGCCCATAATATCCTCCAATAAGAACCAGAAGTCCATTATGCAAGGAAAACCCACTTTGAGTCCATTCCAAATCAACCACCAAAATTGAAACACCAAATGAACAACCAACTTGAATATTCTATCTAAAATATCAAAACACATTCTAAAAATCTAATTATTTTTCTATGGGAACATGCGTTTGTTAATGATCTACAGTTCAAAAATCAGAACCTAATTCAATATCTAAGTCCTCTAATAAAATCCTAAGTTGAAAGGTATCACTAAAGAGATCCACTAAAGATCACTCTTAAACAACTACACTAAAATCATATTTACAATGATTTAAAAATCATGATAAAAATCACATAGAAACATCAATATGTATATAACAACAATCAAAAGGAATGAAAAGTTTATCGCATGCTAAAAGTCATCAATGAAATAAATCAAAAGGAAAGGCTATGTTATGAACATGTTAAGACTAGCCTAAGTATTAATTCGATCTAAAATACCAAAACTAATTCTAAAATCCTAGGAAACTTTCTAGGGGAACCTAAGCATGTTAGGTATCTATAGTAGAAAAATCAGAGCCTAAAACTATGCTTAAAGGCACTAAAGAAATCACACACCAAAAGTGGTCAAAAGGGAAATCAAATAGGGAAGCCTCTAAAGATCTAGTTCAAAATAGAACCTAAAGCTAACTAAAAATTAACCTAAAAATTTATGGGAGTTCCTTAATATGTCTATAACAAACAAGCAAAGAATTAAGTCCAAATTCTATACCAAACTCCAGAACAAAAATCGGCAAGAAACTATGCAGTTTTTGACATTTTATTATCCAACTAAAGGAGAAAAACGAAATCAATTTGAAAATTAAACGAAACTAAAATCCAATTGCGCAAAAAAGTTATAGACATAATAAGGACCATCCACGAATTTTATCATATTTTTATAAGCATTCTTGCTATTTTATATGAATTAAAATCAAACAGCACACAAAACAGAATTTTAATGTCATTAAAAAACAACAATCAAATGGTTAAATTAAATCGGAAAACCAACCTACGGATCGGTGATTTGATCCGGTGATTGTTGATCAAGTGAATTTGCAAAGATCCGAACAAGATTAGACGGAAAACTTCATGATCCAAAATAATTCTTGCAAGAAGATGAAGATCGAACACTTCGAATCCGAATTGCTCTGAATAAGTGCTTCCAACTTATACTCCAATATCCAACTTCAATTTGCACGAAAATTGATTACGAAACTTGATCCGATAATGATGATGAGTGGAGGTTTATGCTCAAGATTCTATTGATTTCAATGAAAAATCAATGGATCCGATGACAAGGAGCTATGGGTGAGGGTTTGGAGAATGAAGAAAATTGAGAGAATTGAGAGAGTGAGAGAATTCTTGAAAATGAAAAATGAAAATTGTGAGAAGTTTTTTCTTTTTGGTTTGGATTAGATCCCTTAAGTACTCCTTAGGCTTGGATCCCAAGGTAAGTTTTGGACTTTGCCTTGTGAAAATTGGTTTGGAGCTTAATGGTATGATTTTGGGATGTGTAGCTTATTCATGAAGTCACAAATTGGAACACCATGAACCAATCCCCAAATGAAAATTCTAATAATGCCAAAGTGTTTAGAATATCATTTCCAATCAAAATGAGTACAAATTTGGCTTGAAATCATTCAATTACCAATTGTTTTGAATTTTTCCCTTTTAATTCATTAAAATGGTCTTTTTGTGAAATTTCTTCAACCAATGCTTGTTCTAATCCATATCAATGGACTATTGATACTTGGCTAAGCTAAAAACATCATTTTGAGAAACTTTCATATTGAACAAAAATCCATTTGAAACTTGCAAGATGATGAAATTGACCTATGATTCAAAATGACCTGAAATGTCCAAATACCCAAAACACCCTTGACTTATCAAAGCCATAACTTGAGTTCTACAAATCTAATCATGGACTTCTAGTAATCTTTAGAAAGCTAAGAGAATAAGTAAAAACATTCATGTTAACCAAAAGTTCATAGGAATCATCCTTCTAGGGAAAAAGTGTCATGCAAGTTGGGTAACTTTTAAGCTCCAAATTCACATGCCTCAGATGACCTGTAAATTGTCTGGCTCATAACTTGAGTTCTATAATCCCTATCAAGGACTTCTAGTACTAAAATTAAAGCTAATATCATGATCTACAACAATCATGTTAGGGTTAAGATGAGATGAAGATCATATCTTGAGTTAAATAGTCTTGAAGTCAGGGGTCAAACTAGGGGATTTTACACTGCCAAGTCTTAGAAACCCTAGCTTGAAACTTCTCAAACTCCTCAATCATGATGAGTTAACCTTGGAATAATCCTTAGAACATCTCAATGCATCAATCCATGATCTCATGACCCTTGAATTAGGTCTCAACCTTCTTCAAATCATCAGTTGACTTAGGGTTGACCCAGTCAAACCCTAGCTGCACCACTCATGGCTGAGCCTTCTTAATCTTGCACAATGACCTGTCTAGGCCTCAAAGTGATCTTCAACACTTCTCATGAGCTCTCTCAAGACCTCAAGTCCAACTTCATGGCTTCAGAATCATCTGATGGCTTTCCACAACTTTCAAATTAGGAGACACACATACTTGGTTTCAATCACTCTCTCTGAGGATCTTTTAACTTCTCTGACAAGGATATCAACCCTTGAACACTTGAATAACCTTCTTAGCTAGCCTCACAGTCTTGTATAGCTCTTGATTGGTAATCATACCTCTTAATCTCCTGCATACATGTCAATGAAATGCAAATGATAATGCTAATGTGAATGAAATGAAACATAAGCTAGGTAAAGAAAAGTTGGTCAAATTTTGGGGTGCAACAATTATATTCGGAAAATCCATCCATAAAGGAAAAGATATTGAACTTAGCAGTATTATCTACTAGCATATCAATGTGTGGCAGTGGAAAATCATCTCTCAAATTTGCTTTATTTAAATCTCTATAGTCAATGCACATTCAGACTTTTCCGTCTGTTTTGGAATATGAACAATATTCGCCACCCATTGAGGATACTTAGCAGTCACAAGAAAACCAGCATCAATCTGCTTCTGAACATCCTCTTTAATCTTCACAGCCATGTCAGGATGAGGTCTTCTCAATTTATGCTTCACAAGTGGATGTTCATGCTTCAATGGCAAATGATGCTCCACAATATCAATATCAAAACCAGACATGCCTTGATAGGAATAAGCAAACACATCAACATATTCTCTAAGAAGCTCTACTATCATCTTCTTAACATTTGACTAAAGCAATGCCCTAATCTTGACTTCTTTTATATTTTCCTCTAAACACAAATTAACCAAATCCACCGACTCTTCATAAGGATTAATGGTATTTTCCTCGTGCTCAAGAAATCGAGAAATTTCATCAGGGATCTCTTCAATATCCTCTTCTTCAGCTCCAACCACAGGGAACTCAAAGTTGGGAGAGGGAATAGGGTCATTGTTTTCAATGGGTTTAACAAATAATTTGCACAATGATTTATGTTTGATTTTAGAATATTAACAAGAAATGCAAATATTATGCAGATAAAAGTGATTACCACATTATTATTTTTTGGTTCTTTATGTTACCATTTTTCAAAATAAATCAAAAAGGGAAAACATAATACAGATAAATAGAATAACATTTTATTGATGATGATAATAGTTGAAACAAAGCCCTCACAAATTCATTTTCGCCTTGGGCAGAGTGAAAGGATTTTTGAAAAAAACAAAAAAAAACACTTTGAAACATGAACAACAGTAGGAATGTCAACAACGGTCCAATTTTGACATATCAATCCACACGTCACAAAGTTGGAATTTTCTTCCTCTTGATCATCCTCAATGATGGCACTGACTTCTTACTCAGAATCCTTAAGTTTTGGTCGAG
This sequence comes from Lathyrus sativus, assembly GCA_963859935.3. Taxonomy (NCBI): domain Eukaryota; kingdom Viridiplantae; phylum Streptophyta; class Magnoliopsida; order Fabales; family Fabaceae; genus Lathyrus; species Lathyrus sativus. The sequence continues at coordinate 166,984,738 of OZ012739.1, read as the reverse complement.
GAGAGTAAAAGGGTACATATGCATGTTCTATCTCAGAACCGTATCCAGAATCTTCTAAATAAGGCTCCCAGTCTTGAGCAGGAATGGAATTATCTTCAAAACCATCTGAGATGTAATCTTCAGAGTCATATTCAATAATTGTAGTTGTAGAATGATCCTTGGCATGGATGAACATGTCGCAACTGCGAAAAAAAACCAGCGGAAAAACAGAAGAGTCGCCACCGTGCGTTATTTATCCCAGGAGAGGGAAAGGAAACACTCAGAGAAAACCTAACAAAAAAGGGAAAGACAAGGTCATCGCAACCATATCTGGATTCGAGAGTCGGTTACGTAAGGGAAAGGTATTAGCACCCCTCACGTCCGTCGTACTCGACGGGATCCACGCATTGTTGTCTATCTAAAAGGGTGTGTTAGAACTACCTAGCTAAAGGCTCAAGGACAAAAGAAAAAAGAAAGGATATGACTCGAAATAGCATCGCTGCTATGGGCCTACGTATTCCCGTCTGGAACGAGAAATCAGAGTCAACGTAGTTCGGCTAACTACGACTAAAGATGGGGGGAGGTTGCTCGCCAGGACATCGTGTCTTGTTCCTACGTACTTTCATCTGGTATGAAAGATCAGAGCAAACGTATTTTGGGCTAAAAGGACCACAAGTTGGTTCAAAAGTTTTTAAGCCCGAGTAGGGTTAACAATCAGTTCTAGCAGTTGGTGTATGCAGCTCGACCATTGGAGACTTAGGCGTTACTGTTTGCGGTAGAACTAAGAGTTAACGACACTCTTTTATCTGAAAATATTTTCCTGATTAGAATCCCGAGGGATGAAAAAGGTTTGAAGTGTTTTTGTGTTTTTTAGAGAAGAAGTGTTTTGAACTTGATTTGTAACTCATGTTGCAATAAAGACTATGATTCAGGAGCGAATGCGTCGCATATCGTCCAAAGGACATATACTAACATTCTAGACAATTGAGAGGCAACCACCCAATCATCATTTCCCAAATAGCTTATGGCTTGTAGCTTACAACACTTGTCATTATTTATTAAGTATTTTATGAATGTTTGAAGATGAGAAGAAAGAACACTAATGGGAGGCTAATCAATCCTAAGAGTTATCATGCAAGGTGGACTTAGAGTTGGGATTCCAAAGGGAACTACCTAATGTTATAATGCATGGTTAGGCACCTAATGTCTATCATAACCTCAAGAGGTTAGAGAACTTATGGGGAGCATGGCCAAGAAAAGAAAAAGAAGGAGAAGAAGAAGAAAGCATATGCAAATGAAAATGCAAACATAAGATGCACAAATAGAATGAAAGTGGGAGGAAAATAGTGTGGGGCAGTAGCCTCCACAAGCTCATCTCAACCCAAGCATGCATATGTAAATGCAAGAAAAGAGAAGAAAAAGAAGTGCACGAGAAGAAATCAATCAAACAAGAACAAACCACACAAAGATGCACCAAAAGTGGGATGAAATGACCTAAGTCAAACAACATTAACCACACCACCAAAACGAAACCAAATGAAAGGTAAAACAAAACCCAAAGCCAAGTGAGGATGGGATACCAAATGATGGCAGCAAGGACCTCATAATAGGTACTCAACCATGAGCATCACAAACCAAGTGCAAAGGAAGCACAAAAGAGTCCTCAAGGATCCATCATTTTAGGTATACTTCAAGTACCTCCTCAGGAGGGACTAAGATACCTTAAATGAGGTTACAAAGTCATTGGGCAGAAGGTAAAGATGAAGAATAAAGCTCAAAAGCAAGAAAAAACACAACAAAAAGGAATGCAAGCAAAAACAAAAAGGAATGCAAGCATACTCCATATTGAAACCCTAATTGAAAGCTCAAAAGAAAACAAACAAATGAACAAGGAAGAAACAATATCATGACCTAAAATTGAACAAACATCATCCTCAACATGTTAGCAACATGAAACAAGAGGCATTGAGAGGTAAAAGGATCCAAAAATGTCATATCCAAGTCAAACTAGGTCAAGGTACATGTGTGAACCTCCCTTGGAGGTAACTTGACTTGCAAGTTACCTCAAAAATAGGAAAATGGTTCAAAAATGATCAAATAAAATACACAAGGTACCTAAACATGTTGGCAAACAGAGGCCAAAAGCTCAAAGCAAATATCCCCTCAAAGCACCATCAAAAGAAAATAATATTCAAGATGTACCACTTTGAAATGGGAGAATCGAGGGTCAAAAGAAAAGCACCAAATGTCAACCTAAAGTCAACCAACCAGGGGCAAAATGGTCCTAAAAAATTGTTCAACTCATGATGGGTATGAGGATCAATTTTCATTCATTGGACCCAAAGGAAATGAGAGAAACAAATCAAAGAACAAGCAATGTCACAATTTAATCCACTTAAAACAATTCCAATGTTCAATTCCTTTTTTAATTGAAAATAAAATCAAAAACTAAAATAAAAATATCCTAAAAATAAAGGACATCTTAAAGTATCTAAAAAATATTTTTGTGTAATTTTAGGAACATTGGAACTATTTTAAAAGAATTAAATACAAACAGAAAACAAAACAAAATAAAAATCAAAAAAAGAAATTAAAATAATAAAGTAGCGGTGAGAATAGCAGAAAAAAGCAGTTCAAATCCAAACTGGGCCCAGAAGGGGGTACTGAAAGCAAACACGGTCCAGGTCCACAATCAGAAAAAACAAAAATCAAACAAACCTGGCAATTGGGTGTAGCAAGGCATACGAAGCATACGGTGGAAAGCAAGGTAAATCACATGATCAGAAAGCAAGACGATCCAAAGGCTCAGAATATGCCAGCTTAATTAATGAATTTCAAATATGATTTGGTGTAGCATAGTCAACATGTGTGTAGCATGCGTCTTAATCGTGTGCTTTGAAATGAAAAGTAATTAGATCAAACGGAACACAAACATCCATGTAAGTCATCATCCACACTCAAACATAGAAAAACCAGACGGTGGCCGAAAGATAACTCCGGTCATCTTCCTCACAACTCCAACCGCGTGCACAGTGAATCAAACACACAGTCCTCCTAACCGAACCAAATTGCACAAACTTTATATCCAAATTGATCTACACATCACGTAGAATACAAATCCGTGGTCCATTTTCATTTATTGTACACACACACTCCAAATCGAAGCAAAACAATTCTATGCTCAAAACAAAAATGTCCTCAAACATCACTCAAAAGTATCCAAAAATCATCCACATGTTGCATAGAGTATGAATCAACCAACAATTAAGCTTGAAACCTCAAGAATGAAGCAAACCGCAAACAACAAGGTTGAAGCTCATATCATAAAAGTTCACCAACAAGCACAAATATGAACCATAAATGATCTACATAACTCAAGGATCACAAACATACAACAATGGCGAGCTAATTCAACATGAATTGTGAGAATTTTGGAAAGGTAGCTTACCTAGTGGAGAGCTTCCATTGAGCCTTCAAACGTGTAGAATTCTTGATGATTTTGATCCAAAAAAGTTCAATGATCCTTCCTAGAGATGTTTGCAAGCTTGATTTGCCTTGAATCTTGATAAATCTCCAAATTCGAATTTCACATTTTCTCCACTTTTTTCAAATGCTCTTGAGCCAATTCTCCCTCCAAGAATTGTTCTCATGATTTGTTCATGATCAAAATCTTACATGTGATGGATTGTGATCACTTTAGAGCCCAATGGCAGTTTGTACAACCCAATTGCAAATCCAACTTTTCTTCACTTTTTACTTTGTAAAACTGCACGAAAATGGCTTGCAATCAGCTCCAATATGATTCATTTTGCTTGTTGAGACTTCAACCTGATCATGTGGACACAAATCATCCCTTGAATTGATCCAAAGGTTGATATTTGATTATCACTTTTTCACTTGAAAGTGCCATTGCAAAACTCATGAAAATGGTACCAAAATGAAAATCCAAGATATGCATCATGTTTAGAACATCTTTTTGAGTCAAAAGATGCATAAACATGTCTTATTTTGGTTAGAAATGAATTAATTTGATTTTTTCCCTTTTAAGACTTTTCCTTGAAAATTCTCATACCAATTCTCTATTCCAAGCCAAATCCATGACTTCTTAATGCTTGATTGAACAATTGACACCATTTGGAGCACATTTGATGTTGGAAAAATCTCCATTTGAAGTGTGCAAGTTGGTGAAATGGACCTATAATTTTATGACCTATAATCTCACTTTCCCAAAATACCTCTGACTTGCAATCCTCATAACGTGAGTTCTACAAATCAGATGAAAAACTTCTTGTAGTCTTTAGAAAGCTAAGATCATGAGGAACAACTTTCATGTTCGCCAAAAGTTGAGGAGAAACATCCTTCTAGGTCAAAAATGGCTTGGAAGTTGGTTGACTTTTGTTGACCAAAATCACATTCATCTAAGGACCTGTAACTTGTCAGCATCATAACTTGAGTTCTAGAAATCAGATGAATGACTTCTAGTACTCAAAAGAAAGCTAAGAACATGCTCTACAAGTTTCATGTTGGTCAAAAGTTGAAATGAGAATTGTATCTTGAGATAGGTGGTCTTGAAGTTGGGAACTAAATAGGGGATTTTACACTGAGAACCCTAATTTAGTAACTTCTCACATTCTTGATTCTTGATGAATTGATCTTGAAATGATATATTAGACATCTCAATACAACATCCCATGAACATAGAGACTTGGAATTGAGTTTTAATCTCCTTCAATTTCAAAGTTGACTGAGGGTTGACCAGATGAAAACCATAATTGCACCATTCTTGACTGTGGCTTCTTTCACATCACACAACAACTTGAATAAGCTCCAACATGGCTCTCAAAGGACTCAATGAGCTCTCTTAACATCCCATATCCATAATCATGAATTCACAATCCTCTGATGATCTTTAACTGGCCTCCAAGTTAGGAGATGACCCACATACATCCATCCATCCTTTCACAAGACTATTGACCACTTCTAGATGACCTGATGACCATTCAAACTTGAGTAACACCCCTTGCTTAGGCTCAACATTCTGAGTAGATTCCTCTTGCTATGTGTTGCGGTTGAAATAGGATTACAAACTATTAATGAGTTTGAATCGCAATTCAATTCACAACCGCTCTTTGATTTATCCGAAGGAAAAGGTCAAAAAGGGAAAACCTAAATATTTTGCGTTGTAAACACAACGCGGGGAGATTCTAGGATTCGGGGGTTGGTTAAGATTAGGGAAGGTATTAGCACCCTAAACTTCCGTAGTACTCTACGGGAACCTTTTGTTCAAATGTTTACTATTTGCTTTATTATTCTTAAGGTATACGTACAAAGGGATTACAAGTGAGAAAAGAGACCTAAGGGGTTAATTCTAAGTTTACTCGGCAAGACATCGCATCTTGTGCCTACATATCCTTACGGGAATGGAATCAGAGTAACTGTAGTTCCCCTCAAAGGGAGGTTAGAAACGTCTTGACTGTGGCCAAGGTCTCAAGGGGAATAAACGCATCTTAAGGACACGCTTACATGGAGTCTTAAACTCCGATCTCTATGTTATGAATTGTTAAGTTGACATTAGGGTTAAATTAGGTTAGGGATTCCGCGGCGGGAAACCCTAAAATGAGTGCGGCGACTCTTTGACCTAAAGCTAGGGGTAAAATGGTAATTTTGTCCACAACGAGACATTTGTGAAAATTAGGGTTTGCAAGGGTTTGAAGTTTTGAGGACTATTGGTGTGGCGGCCAAACGGCTAGACCTAATCCTTCGGAGGTGTGATGTGACAGAAGTAATAGTGATGAAAGTGTGAGAAATTTAAATCATGCAAGCGGAAATAAAATGCAGACAGTAAGCCATTCAAGCAGAAACTTAAAGACGGAAATTAAAGCGCGATTGTTAGGATTCGCGAGGTTACATGAGAGGAGCAGATACAATATGATAATGAAAATTTTAACCAATGGTAAACGAATTTAAAGCAATCAGTTGAACAACACAAAACAAGAGGATGTCAGTAGGGTTAGGCATAAATACAGTGGATAATGAGACAGTGCAGAAAAAAAATGTAAATTTAGAGTTTTTATTGTTTTGAAAAAAAGATTTTAACTTAATTTATAAAAGAAAGAATAATGTTAGTTTCTTTAAAAAATACTTTAATTTTAATCTTAAAAAAGGTTTCAATTTGTATTAAGAAAAAGTTTTTAATTTTTATTATTATTTAAAAAAAAAAGATTTTAAGTTATTTATTAAAAAAAAGGTTTTTATTTAAAAAAAGGTTTTTTATTTATTATTATAAAAAAGGTTTTTATTATTTTAAAAAAACAGAGATTAATTTATTTATTAAAATTTAAATGTTATCTATTTTAAAAAACAGAAATTAGCTTTTAAAAAAGAGTTTATTGTTAAAAAAAAAACAAAAAATATAAAAAATCCACTTAAAACAAATGGGTTGGGCCGGTCATCACTCCCGGACCCAACCCGGTCCTCGAACACAAAGGAAAAGGGGGGAGGGATTAGATTAGGGTAACCCTAATCTTCCTTTGGCCTCCACGGCGCCGCATGATCTCTCTTTCTCTCGCAATCTCATCGTGATTTCGTTCATCCTTCTTCTCCGTTTATGGCTCCCGTTTGTTTATCGTGTTTTCCTCTCTTTTCTGAAACCTCACCTTCTCATGTCCATCTGCAAAACAAAACCAAAACGCAATGAAAAATCAATCTCAAATTTGCTCACCCTTTTTGGGTTTGATGTGATTTTGATAAAGGATCTTTCGTAGGGCGTTTCGTCGGCCGGTGATGGTTATTCTGAGGCCACAACTTTGATGGTTGGAAGCTTCGTGTGAATGATGATTTTGGAAAACTGAGGGACAATGATGATAGAACGTGTTCGTTCCTCTGAGTTCAACCAGTTCGGTTTTCGGCCGTGGACGAGTCTCGTTAGGGCTTCGTCATTTGTTTTTTCGCCGCTTTGATGGTTAGCCCGTTCGGGTTTTTCACGAGGTGATGTTGTTCCTCTTTTATATTCTTCTTGAATGGATTTTGTGGGCTTTGGATCTATGTTTGTCCAACTGATATTGATTTTCTGATTGTGATTTGATTGTCTGATACAATTTCTTTCCTTTTCTGATGCTAGTTGGATTTCCTTGACACGATTTGATTCGTTTTCCTTTTGGATTTTGCAGATGTGGATTTGTTTGATTCTCTTACCTTTTCGGACTTGATTGAGTTATGGATTTCATTTGGATATCCTTCTAATATTGACTTGATTTCCTTTTCAGATGTTGATTCAAATTCGTTTTGGATATCCATGGATGTGGTTCCGGATTTACTCTTTGATATCTGGTTTGGCCTTCACGGCTTTTGGATTTTCCACTTCGAATTAACTTTTCCTCTTCTTCTTTCGGAACAGGTGCTTCGAATAGGTCAATGTTGTCGGGAATGGTATGCGGTAATGATGACCCTTGGTCTGAACCGTCGGAACTACACCTTGCCGTTTTCTGTCATGAAATTGCAGCATTTGGTACTGCATTTGATTGCAAAACAATTTGTGCTCCGGAGTGAATATCGACAAGTAGCATTTGCGACGCATCTTGAGATTGGATTTTTGATAAGCTGTGAACTTAGGGAAATGATGCTCTGACTGAGCCCTCACTTTGAATCTTAACCTGAGTTTGATGTTTGCTGAACCGTGCCATGTTTCTGGTTTTTTCCTGCTGAACTTGTTCTTTGAATTGATGCCGTCTGCTTTTCGATTTTGTTGAGTATTCCTTCTGTGGTAGGAACTGCACTTGTTTCTGGGACTGTTCTGTGTTCTGAATAATGATTTGTGTTCAATTTTAGACAGCCTATGAACTGATATTGTTCTTGAAATTGGTTTGGCTTACAGTTTTGATACAGTTTTTCGACCTGAAATTGGTTCTGATGCACTTTGCTTTTGTTAAGTACTCTTTCTATGGTACGAATCCGAACCTTGTGATGGTATTACTTGCTCGTGACAGATTTGTTGGATGGGGCTTTTGAGTAAGAATCTGATTCTGCCATGAATTTATTCTTCTACCTTCTGAACTGAGCTGATTTTACTTCATGAATTGAATTGCTCATTTAAGTTTTACATAGCCTATGAATTCTGTTATGAGCTGATGCTATTTGATTCAAGTGTTTCAGGTGAAATAAAAACGGTTCAGACCCGCCGGCATCCGGGTCTGAACTCGTACCGGCCTTGCCGATCAGCTTTGTATCAGTGGAAACAAACTGAAATTTACTTGATAGTCCACTTGTTTACTTGATGAAATGGTATTTTAGTTTGGCTTTGAGATAGAGACCCTTTTCAGTTAATCATTTATCGGCCCGAACTTCTTTTACCTCTTCATCTTTCTCGGTTGTCCCGCATTGATAAGAACGATAACCACCTAATCTGCCGCCAATGGCACGGATCGGTAACGGGGGTAGGATGCGGCTTCGGTCGTGCCACTCCCGACACTCGATGATGACGTTGTTCTGAGATTGTCAAAGCATTTCTAACACTTTTCTTGCTTCTGTTTTGTCTTTATTGTGCAGGTAACCGGAAACGGAAATCATTGAGAACAAGGTTGAAGACTTTAGCTTTTTAGGCTTATGTCTTAGGATAGGAAAACAATGTAACTAGGGTTCTCTTGTAATTTGTAAACAAAGAGTTCAAATGAAATAAAATTCAATATTTTCCTTCCATTCAATTTTCTCTCAATTTTCTTTTATGCCTTGAATGGTTTATGTTTCATAGGTCATGAACTTTGAAATATTTTACTGTTATGCACTAAAGATACCACTTATGCCCATCGCCTTTGAATGTTTGAACATACCATAAAAACCTCAACTTCCCGTTCCAAGACATGATAACAAAAGTGAGAACTCGTGTTATGAATTGAGTTTGAAATATTCTCTAAAACAACCTAATTAATCCCCGAATAAATTCAAACTGACTTTCGCTGATCACATAACTTCTCAAAACAAACCCGACAATATCCACTTCATTTTCAATCCAAAATTGCGCATTACTGCTCAGGAATGTCAAAAACCATAAGCAAAGAATGGCCCAAGTCTAGTTATACTTCTGACAAGAGTTTCTCAATACCAGTCAAAACGTGCCGACACCTTGACAAAATCAACCCATGTAAATAAATGCCTCAGGAATAATGTCTCATTTGTCCCAAAATTACGACTTCTGCTTAAAATGACCAAAATGCCCCTAGGGGAAATTCCTGCAAAACAAATCGCACTCAATGATTGGTTAGTGATTAATGGATGCAAAATGAAATGCTATGCGAACTGACTGACTAAATGTAAGGGTAAAATTTGGGGTATTACAGTTGCCCCTATTTAAATAACTACACCGGATGATCTGAGTGACGGAGACTCGAGGAATCATGGTGGAGGGATTTAAATATAGATAACCGAAAATTTTGCCCTTATATGCGGCGATATGCAATGCTACAGACAAAACAAGAACAGACTAATGCAGACGATGCCATGAATATGATATATTGCGTATGTTGGGATGATGAGTGCGAAAATGCTGACGAATACGACGACACAGGGACAGCTGCTACGAGAAGAACACATTGGGGAAAACGACGCGCCGGGACGACAGCACAACACTGGGGAATTCTAAAATGATGGTCAACTGGTGCGAACACGACCAATTGTCATTTTTAGAACTGGAACGAGATCCTCAAATGGAGATGGTACCTATGAGACGGCCTCCACTGGGGAATCTAAAAGTAAAACTGGACCATGTACGACTGCAAGATCGATTACAGAATGCTGGAGCATTGATCAAAGAATAACATCCAAGCTTCGGTAAACTATCTCTCGTGACAGGATAAAACGGACTTTTTGGGAATTCGTAGTAAATATACAGGGTGAAAAGAACCAGCTGTATGCCAAAATAAATGGACTTTGATGGGAAATGCCCTAATAAGCTTCTCGAGGGAGAACTGTCACCTATCGTTGGAAGGGACTTACATGCCAAAACGGATAAGCACTCAAATAAAGAGGCTGCTGCTTATCTGATAAATAAATCTTCTCATATTTAAGGTCGGCGCCTGGAATACGATTCTGATTCTTCTCTTACTAAAGGATAAAATAAACTTCTTCATAGCTCCGAGGACAGCGCGTCGGGTATGATTCCGCTTCTTCTTTTGCTAAAGGGTAAACTGAACTTCCTCATACTTCAAGATTCATGCTCTCCTGAATATGATTCTGCTCCTTCTTTTACTAAAGGGTAAATGAACTTCTTCATACTTCAAGATCTGTGCTCTCCTGAATATGATTCGGTTCAAACCTCCCCATACTTCAAGACGACAAGGAAAATGGAAGCCCAACTGCTCGATGGAGATGGCCATTTGCTGCGAGTCATAACGAAGATAGGATCAGCTTCTCAGGCGAGGAATGTCGCTTATATGCAAGAGTGGCAATAATAAGCTTCTCATGTAAGAACTGCTTGTAGAGGTGATAACAGATGATGATAAGCTTCTCGGCGGAGAACTGTTGCATACCGTTGCTGAAGAATGTTACGATAAGCTTCTTAACCGAGAACTGTTGCTGATCGATTGTGATAAGCTTCTCTTGTGAGAACTGTTGTGTATCTTATTGTGTAAGGTTGTGATAAGCTTCTCTGGTGAGAACTGTTGCTGATCGATTGTAAAATGTATGATTGTAGAGTTTTATACCGATAGGCTTCTCAGGTGAGAACAGTCGCATACCGATGCTGTAGGATGTACTGATAGATTTTCCAGGCGTGAACTGGCGTGTATCTGTAAAGGATTGTGATTGGTTTTCTTGAAAAATAGTGCAAAATAAATGCACATCCGGGTACAGTAATAAGCTTCTCAGGCGAGAACAGTCGCATATCTGCCAAGGTATGGTGAAAAACCTTAGTCAATGCAAAATAAATGCACGTCCGGTTGGGCTCGACTGTAACACCCCCTTCTATACCCCAAATAAATACATATAAAACAATTAAGCACATACAAATTCATCAGAGTAAAAATTTTAGGATAAGGTATAAAGGAAGAATTTCACAACTTTACCAATAAAACACTTGCTCCATAAAATATGTAACATTTTCAATTTAAGCGGAAGATAAAATCATTTGATCGTTTTCAAAATATTAATCCACGTACACATAAGCTATCCAAATTAATATATCATGTCAGTTAGATTACAAAACCACATCAGCTGATACATCGCAATGTATCTCAAAAGAATGACTATACTAGTCTAACTACCCGGTGTTACATATCAGAGCAGCAGACTCAAAAGAATGAAGACTAATCTTCACAAAAGGACTCCAGCATCCTAATCTGCAATGCCTCATAGAGCATTATAAAACAGCAGAAGGGTGAGAAATATAACCATAATAATCAAAGCATAAGATTATGTATATATAGGTAATCAATACAAGTTCCACTCCGTATTTCTCACCACAATTCGATTTCTTAGTTATATATATATGCCACACATATGACAACAACACGAATATTTGTAAAGCATTTCCACATCATGCATACTTCCACAATTTCACAATCTCATCATTCACACATAAGCATCACTTCATGAATATGTCATATATTATTGTGACTCAACAACTCAATGCAACTCATGCAATGCGGTACCGACTCTCGTTATCTTTTTTCGAGAAGGCTTAGAGGACGGGCCTTTGTGGTTATCGGTCTAGAAGTGTGGACCCGGTTTAATGTGGGTTTGAAGGCCTAGAGGACGGGCCTTTGTGGTTATCGGTCTAGAAGTGTGGACCCGGTTTAATGTAAAAACCGAAAAAAGATAACGGGGTTTGGGACAAGCCACTAGTTTCCACGAAACTAACAGACATTGCCTCTTGACTAAATGATGCATGTACAATCAACCACAACAAATGCACTTAAGACCGACATCTTAATCTCATGCATTCGAATAATTCACCCCTTCGAGAATTTCATCATGATTGCACATACAACATATATCAAACATTTATCAATGTATTCATTTCACACATCATCATATTCAACAACAATGCACACATATCACATATGTTCCCATGCATTCACACCACAATCGCATACATATATGCACTCACAATTCATTAGACGATACACATACATTTCTCCTTGTATTCCCATGTATCTCTAATTATCACAACAATCAAGGTATTCTCATTACAATACCAATCATACCATTATAAGTTATGCACACATATTCAAAATGTTCTCATGCATACTCATTACATAATTGTACTCAACAATCAAACATCCACAACTCATCAATTAATACACACATAATCATCATTATGTCCTCATGTATTTTAACCGATTACAATTAATCATTTATATCACAACTCTAGGATTCACGCCCGAAGGCTACCCACAGCACATGTTATCATAACAGTTCACATACTCATTCATAACATAGAAGTATTAACATATGCGAATCAACCAAACAATCACCATTTGGATAACACAGCAAATAAAATATACTGTCACATTCGCCTTCATTCGCCTGGCGAACCCTCGCAGCGAACCTTCGCCTGGCCTTCGCCTGGCGAACTCCCTTAGCGAACACTCGCTAGGCTTCGTCTGGCGAGACTTCCCAGCGAGCCCAAGTCAGTAGCTACTGACTTCATTCGCCACCATTCGCCAGCACCTTCGCTGGGCGAACCTTCGCTAACAACCCTTCGCCTGGCGAACCCGCCAGCGAAGTCCACTGGGACTTAAATATAATTATTCGCCAGCATTCGCTAGGCTTCGCCTGGCGAGAGCCAGCGAACCTGCGCAGAATAGAACCCTATTCTGTTCCACCTCCACCATCCACCATCATCCAACTTCTCACACAACAAAATCAGTACAAACAGCATCAACACATGTTACCCGACTATTCTACGACATTATTACTCGATTTCAACCGATTAAATCATCAATCTACCGATTATCCAACATTTTTCCCTAAATGGAAAGTGATGGAAACTCTACCAAAACCCCAACCCAACATACATAACATCATACAATGATCAAATAGAAACATTTCTCACCCTTACCTCGATTAATCGGAGCTTTGATGTTGGTTCTTGATGATTTCCACTTTTCCTCTTCTTCTCTTCTCTTTCTCTCCTTTCTTCTTCTTTCCTCTTTCTTTCCAAAATGTTTTCTATCTTTCTTTTCTTTTCTTTCTCTCTTATATATATTTCCTTCATTTTCCTTCCTTCCTGTTGAGAAGTGTGGTTGGGCCTAACTCAACCCTACAAAACCGGTTGGTAGAGTGAGGATTGCCCCCACTTATAAACACATGTTCATGTCATATATTGTCCGTTGGGCCTAACTCAACCCTACAAAACCGGTTGGTAGAGTGAGGATTGCCCCCACTTATAAACACATGTTCATGTCATATATTGTCCGATGTGGGACTCTTAACACTTCCAATTTCCTTCTCAATTCTCTATTAATCCCAATTAATAAAAATTAATTTCCAACATTAATAAAAATCCCACTAAATCAATTAATTACTATAGTTAATTATTTAATGAAATTTGGGCTGTTACAACCCTCCCCCACTTAGGAATTTTCGTCCTCGAAAATGTTACCTGATTCAAACAGTTCTGGATAAGACTCTTTCATCCGACTCTCAAGCTCCCAAGTAACATTTCCACCAGCCGGTCCTCCCCAAGCGACCTTCACTAAAGCGATCTCTTTACCTCGAAGCTGCTTCAATTTCCGATCCTCTATCCGCATAGGTGATGTATCAACAGTCAGGTTATCTCTCACCTGCACATCATCTACTTGGACTACATGAGACGGATCCGCAATGTATTTCCTCAACTGAGATACATGGAATACGTCATGAAGATTAGCAAGCGACGGTGGTAAGGCCACACGATAGGCCACTTCTCCTATCCTTTGCAAAATCTGATAAGGACCAATGAAACGCGGCGACAACTTGCGCGACTTCAGTGCCCTACCAACACCTGTCATCAGAGTGACTCGAAGAAACACATGATCTCCCTCTTGAAATTCAAGTGCCTTCCTCCTCTTGTCATAATAACTCTTCTGACGACTCTGAGCAACTCTCATCTTCTCTTGAATCATCTTGATCTTATCAGTCGTCTGTTTAACTAATTCGGGTCCAACAACAGAGCTCTCTCCGGACTCGAACCAACACAATGGTGTCCTACACCGCCTACCATACAACGCCTCAAATGGTGCCATACCAATACTCGAATGGAAACTGTTGTTGTAGATAAACTCAATCAAAGGCAGGTAGCTATCCCAAGCTCCTCCTTTTTCCAATACACAAGCTCTCAAAAGATCTTCAAGCGACTGAATCGTCCTCTCCGTCTGACCATCAGTCTGAGGATGATACGCTAAACTCAGACGCAACTTAGTACCCAAAGCACTCTGCAGGCTCTCCCAAAATCTCGAAGTAAACCGCGGATCTCTATCCGAAATAGTACTTAACAGAATACCATGCAGACACACAATCCTCTCAATATACAACTTAGCCAACTTCTCCAAAGGGTAATCCATACGCATAGGGATAAAGTGAGCAGATTTAGTCAACCTATCCACGATAACCCAAATAGCCTCAAAATTACTCGGCGTCCTCGGCAAACCCGATACAAAATCCATGGAGATACTATCCCATTTCCACTCAGGAATAAACAACGGCTTCAGCAAACCCGATGGCTTCTGATGCTCAATCTTTGACTTCTGGCAAGTCAAACAAGAATACACAAATTCCGCGATATCCTTCTTCATACTAGGCCACCAAAATACTTTCCTCAAATCCTGATACATCTTAGTAGCACCCGGATGAATACTCAATCTGCTACGATGTCCTTCCTCAAGGATGCTCTTTTTCAGCTCAACAACATTCGGAACACAAACTCGATCCCGACATCTCATAATCCCATTCTCATCAATCCGAAAATCACCACCTTGGCCTTGGTTGATTAAAGTCAACCGATCAACTAGGCTCAAATCCGATTTCTGTCCTTCTCGAATTTCATCCAAAACACCACTTGTAAGCTTTAACATACCCAACTTAAATCCAAAAGAAGTTCTCTCACATACCAAACTCAAATCTCGAAATTGCTCGACCAATTCTAACTCTTTCACCATCAACGCCGACATATGCAGTGATTTCCGACTCAATGCATCCGCTACTACATTCGCTTTACCCGGATGGTAATTCAAGCCAAAATCAAAATCCTTCAAAAGTTCAAGCCATCTTCTTTGTCTCGCATTCAGTTCCTTTTGATCAAAAAGATATCTCAAACTCTTGTGGTCACTAAACACTTCAAATCTTGCGCCAAATAAATAATGCCTCCAAAGTTTCAACACGAACACAACGGCGGCCAACTCTAAGTCATGCGTCGGATAATTCTTCTCATGCACTTTGAGTTGCCTCGAAGCATAAGCCACAACTTGATTATTCTGCATCAACACACCTCCTAAACCCATCAAGGAAGCATCACAATACACAACGAATGGTTCTTCTGGATTTGGCAGAATCAAAACAGGAGCTGTCGTCAACCTTTGCTTAAGTTCTTGAAAACTCGCTTCACACTTGGCGTCCCAAACAAAGGCTTGACCTTTCCTAGTCAACTGCGTCAACGGCAACGATAACTTAGCAAATCCTTTGATGAACTTCCGATAATAACCGGCTAAACCAAGAAAACTTCTGATCTCAAAAACTGACTTCGGAGTCTCCCATTGCGACACCGCTTCAACCTTCGACGGATCGACCGCAATACCATTACTCGAAATCACATGACCAAGGAAACTAACTTCCTTCAACCAAAACTCACAGTTAGAAAGCTTTGCAAACAATTGCTTCTCTCTCAACACCGATAACACAATCTTCAGATGCTCGGCATGCTCTCCTTCGCTCTTCGAATAAACCAAGATGTCGTCAATAAACACCACCACAAACTGATCCAAATAAGGATGGAAAATCCTATTCATGTACTCCATAAATACACCTGGTGCATTAGTCACACCAAATGGCATCACGGAATACTCATAGTGTCCATACCTCGTCCGAAAGGCCGTCTTCTGAATATCCTCAGCTTTCACACGGATCTGATGATACCCAGATCTCAAATCAATCTTGCTGAACACACTTGCACCAATCAACTGATCCATCAGATCATCAATCCTCGGAAGTGGATACTTATTCTTAATAGTCACCTTGTTCAACTGTCTGTAATCCACACAGAGCCTCATAGAACCCTCTTTCTTCTTAACCAACAACACCGGGGCACCCCACGGTGACACGCTCGGACGAATAAACCTCTTTTCAAGCAAATCCTCAAGTTGACTCTTCAACTCTTTTAACTCTGAGGCCGACATACGATATGGAGCCATCGATATCGGACTAGTTCCAGGAATCAAATCTATCGAAAACTCCACTTCTCGCTCCGGCGGTAAATCCTTTATCTCTTCAGGGAATACTTCCGAAAAATCTCTAACAATGGGCAAAGCCTCAATCTCTTCACCTTCACTAGTCCTCAAGGTTGCCATAAGCATAAATACCTTATCCCCATCTTGTACCGATTCCTTCACTTGTCTCCTCGTCATAAACAAATCCCTTTCAACTTCCGAATCGGGAAAAATAACCGTTTTGTCAAAACAGTTAATATAAACACGATTGAATTTTAACCAATTCATTCCAAGAATGACATCCAGATGATCTAAATGAAGACACACTAAATCAATCCCAAAATCTCTACCAAAAATACTCAACGGGCAATTCAAGCAAACATACGGTGTAGTTACCGAACCCATAGCAGGAGTATCAATAACCATACCGCCACCAATCACAGACAACTCAAGATTCAACCTCCTAACACAATCAAAAGAAATAAAAGAATGCGTAGCTCCGATATCAATTATAGCGATCAAAGGTGTACCATTAATGAAGCACGTACCTCGGATCAATCGATTGTCGCTAGCAGTCTCAGATCCAGATAGAGCGAACACTTTCCCGCTCCCTTGATTCTTCTTCGGCTTATCGCACTTGGTACTGATGTGCCCTTGCTCACCACAGTTATAGCAAGTAACACCTGCACCGCTTCTACACTCTAGAGCCTTGTGGCCTAGCTTGCCACACTTAAAACACCTCGGTTCAACACTTTTGCACTCCGGAGCACGATGCCCCGCTTCACCACAAGTGGAACACCTAACCGGGGTAGAAACTCCCCCACTTGGCTTCTTGCCAAAACCAACCTTTTGTTTCCCCTTATCCGCAGGAGTTACGTAAGGTTTTCCTCTGAATTGTCCTTTTCCTTTCTTATCACTTAGACTCTTGTAGTGGCTGGACCTAGCCCTACTGTCTTCGTCATAAATTCTGCTCTTGTTAACCAACTCAGAGAACCGCCTGATTTCCTGATATCCAATAGCTTGTCTAATCTCAGGTCTCAAACCATTCACAAACTTGAGGCACTTAGACCTCTCAGCATTACCAGTATTATAGTAAGGACAAAATTTGATCAACTCCTCAAACTTCGCCGCATACTCAGCAACCGTCGAATTACCTTGCTTTAACTCATGAAATTCGATCTCTTTCTTCCCCCGCACATCCTCTGGAAAGTACTTCTCCAGAAAGGTTTCTCTAAACAAACCCCAAGTAATCACAATATCATCTTCCTCAAATCTTTGGCGAGTATTACCCCACCAATCTTCAGCTTCTTCTTCGAGCATATGAGTCCTAAACTGCACCTTCTGTGCATCCGAGCAATTCATAACTCGAAAAATCTTTTCCACAGCTTTCAACCAAATTTGTGCCTTGTCCGGTTCATGAGTTCCCTTGAAGACCAGAGGGTTATTCTTTTGGAATTTCCCCAAAGCACGGAATCCATCATCAGCATGATTCCTCACATTCACATTGGCCGGAGGATTCTGCCCAATTGCCCCCGCCAATCTCGTCAATGCCTCTGCAATCGTTTCATCGTTCCTTCCTGCAACCATCTTACTAATTCCAACCACAGAACCACGTAAGAACAACCAATATTGATAATGCAACACACGCATATCAATAACACACAGGAAAAACACTCTAACAACTTGGCCGGACGGACCGACCTGCTCTGATACCACTATTGTAACACCCCCTTCTATACCCCAAATAAATACATATAAAACAATTAAGCACATACAAATTCATCAGAGTAAAAATTTTAGGATAAGGTATAAAGGAAGAATGTCACAACTTTACCAATAAAACACTTGCTCCATAAAATATGTAACATTTTCAATTTAAGCGGAAGATAAAATCATTTGATCGTTTTCAAAATATTAATCCACGTACACATAAGCTATCCAAATTAATATATCATGTCAGTTAGATTACAAAACCACAACAGCTGATACATCGCAATGTATCTCAAAAGAATGACTATACTAGTCTAACTACCCGGTGTTACATATCAGAGCAGCAGACTCAAAAGAATGAAGACTAATCTTCACAAAAGGACTCCAGCATCCTAATCTGCAATGCCTCATAGAGCATTATAAAACAGCAGAAGGGTGAGAAATATAACCATAATAATCAAAGCATACGATTATGTATATATAGGTAATCAATACAAGTTCCACTCCGTATTTCTCACCACAATTCGATTTCTTAGTTATATATATATATGCCACACATATGACAACAACACGAATATTTGTAAAGCATTTCCACATCATGCATACTTCCACAATTTCACAATCTCATCATTCACACATAAGCATCACTTCATGCATATGTCATATATTATTGTGACTCAACAACTCAATGCAACTCATGCAATGCGGTACCGACTCTCGTTATCTTTTTTCGGTTTTTACATTAAACCGGGTCCACACTTCTAGACCGATAACCCGTTATCTTTTTTCGGTTTTTACATTAAACCGGGTCCACACTTCTAGACCGATAACCACAAAGGCCCGTCCTCTAAGCCTTCAAACCCACACTTCTAGGTTTGGGACAAGCCACTAGTTTCCACGAAACTAACAGACATTGCCTCTTGACTAAATGATGCATGTACAATCAACCACAACAAATGCACTTAAGACCGACATCTTAATCTCATGCATTCGAATAATTCACCCCTTCGAGAATTTCATCATGATTGCACATACAACATATATCAAACATTTATCAATGTATTCATTTCACACATCATCATATTCAACAACAATGCACACATATCACATATGTTCCCATGCATTCACACCACAATCGCATACATATATGCACTCACAATTCATTAGACGATACACATACATTTCTCCTTGTATTCCCATGTATCTCTAATTATCACAACAATCAAGGTATTCTCATTACAATACCAATCATACCATTATAAGTTATGCACACATATTCAAAATGTTCTCATGCATACTCATTACATAATTGTACTCAACAATCAAACATCCACAACTCATCAATTAATACACACATAATCATCATTATGTCCTCATGTATTTTAACCGATTACAATTAATCATTTATATCACAACTCTAGGATTCACGCCCGAAGGCTACCCACAGCACATGTTATTATAATAGTTCACATACTCATTCATAACATAGAAGTATTAACATATGCGAATCAACCAAACAATCACCATTTGGATAACACAGCAAAGAAAATATACTGTCACATTCGCCTTCATTCGCCTGGCGAACCCTCGCAGCGAACCTTCGCCTGGCCTTTGCCTGGCGAACTCCCTCAGCGAACACTCGCTAGGCTTCGCCTCGCGAGACTTCCCAGCGAGCCCAAGTCAGTAGCTACTGACTTCATTCGCCACCATTCGCTAGCACCTTCGTTGGGCGAACCTTCGCTAACAACCCTTCGCCTGGCGAACCCGCCAGCGAAGTCCACTGGGACTTAAATATAATTATTCACCAGCATTCGCTAGGCTTCGCCTGGCGAAGCTTCGCCTTCGCTCGCCTGGCGAGAGCCAGCGAACCTGCGCAGAACAGAACCCTATTCTGTTCCACCTCCACCATCCACCATCATCCAACTTCTCATACAACAAAATCAGTACAAACAGCATCAACACATGTTACCCGACTATTCTACGTCATTATTACTCGATTTCAACCGATTAAATCATCAATCTACCGATTATCCAACATTTTGCCCTAAATGGAAAGTGATGGAAACTCTACCAAAACCCCAACCCAACATACATAACATCATACAATGATCAAATAGAAACATTTCTCACCCTTACCTCGATTAATCGGAGCTTTGATGTTGGTTCTTGATGATTTCCACTTTTCCTCTTCTTCTCTTCTCTTTCTCTCCTTTCTTCTTCTTTCCTCTTTCTTTCCAAAATGTTTTCTATCTTTCTTTTCTTTTCTTTCTCTCTTATATATATTTCCTTCATTTTCCTTCCTTCCAATTTCCTTCTCAATTCTCTATTAATCCCAATTAATAAAAATTAATTTCCAACATTAATAAAAATCCCACTAAATCAATTAATTACTATAGTTAATTATTTAATGAAATTTGGGCTGTTACATCGACAACCGACAAGACCGAGATTCAATCTAGGATCGAGCTAGAAAGAAAACTGGCAATCAAGACTCCATCGAGGGAATGAACTCGAAGGGTAAATATCTTATCCTGATGAGGGAAGATAGCTGAAATAACCGTCATCCACGAGGATCGAGCTCTGTGGGGAAACTGGAAACACATATGTATTTTATGCTTAGGGCTGACAATCTATTTGGAGAGAATGGACGAACCCGGTTACTCGGCGGTAACAACCAATGATGGTGAAACACAATGAACCTGTGAATGCTAACGCATATGTTAATGTGAATGTATGTTAATGTCTATGTATATAGTTAAATATGCAGGATGTTATGGAATGAGTATGTAAAGAGTATGTGAAATGAATGTATGAAATAGGCATGTGATGCTTATGCCCTTGCATATGCTGACGAAACAGACTAGAGACAGGACGAGAGATGAAATAAACATCTCGACGGAGATACCCTGCGTTCTCTGCAACCAATACGTCAATCATGGGAAAAAAATGGTAGAACCACATCTGATTTCAGAATTCTGACTTCTCTGGGGAGAATATAATCTGCTTGGGTGCACAGTATCATGTCTTCACATGGGGCGAAGAAAACCTGAGGGACACTTTCGAGTTACCTAAGAAAAAGTTGTCAGCTTATAGTCTCGCTGGGGACTGTGTCAGAGCAATGGTTTAAAAGTGTTTCTGCAACAATGAGATTTTCGAGGAGTGAAGAGATCCTTCAGAAATTTCCACTAGTCAAAGTAATTTCTTATATTTTTCAATCGCGTTTTCGAAGAACAGTTTTAAAAAGTTTTCAAGGCACCTTTCATTTTCAAAATTTAAGAATAAATGGCATTTTGCATAACAATAGAAACAAGAGCAATGCACCAAGAAATTTAAGTAACAAAATGGTATCTTTATTAAAGGATGGTAGCTTGCCGAAGGCATAGCTCCACAGATGATTACGCTTTGAAATTGGCAATATGGGAAAAGGTTACATTGAATCCAACGACACCTACTGACACTAATAACTAAGACTATCCAGAATCTTGCTTTAGACGAGGATGAACGAACTGGAAAATGGATCTCATGCGGAAAGCGTGTCCGCGATGATCGGTGTTTTCTGATGCAATAAAATGCCTTCGTCCCTAACTTTTGCCTGGACCGCCCTTTCGGGTTTTCAATCCACCGGGACGCTCCTTTTTGCCTAAGCCGCCCTTTCGGGTTTTCAACTTAGCGAGCTTTTTATTATTATTACTTTTTCTAACCCTTACTTTTGCCTAAGTCGCCTTTTTCAGGTTTTCGACTTAGCGAGTTTTTAGGCATAATATTTTCGGACTGCATCAGAATTCACGGGATGTGCAAGCTCTTCACCATCCATTGTTGTAAGTATCAGAGACCCTTCGGAGAAAACGGTCTTTACAACAAACGGGCCTTCATAATTGGGCATCCACTTTCCACGCATATCTTTATGCACTGGCAAGATCTTTTTGAGTACGAGCTCTCCTTGACGGAACTCACGGATATGAATCTTCTTATCAAATGCTCTTTTCATCCATTTCTGATATAATTGCCCATGGCACATAGCTGTCATGCGTTTCTCGTCAATGAGATTCAACTGATGCAGTCTGTCTTGAACCCACTCAGCTTCCTCAAGTTCAGCTTCCATCAACACCCTTAAAGAAGGTATCTCTACTTCGATGGGGAGTACGGCGTCCATTCCATACACCAATGAGAAAGGTGTTGCCCCTGTCGAAGTTCGTACTGAGGTCCTGTATCCATGCAGAGCAAACGGTAACATCTCATGCCAATCTTTGTAAGTCACGACCATCTTTTGCAGGATTTTCTTGATATTCTTATTCGCAGCTTCAACGACCCCATTCATCTTAGAACGGTACGGAGAAGAATTATGATGCGTGATCTTGAAACTGTCACACAACTCCTTCATAGTCTTGTTATTCAGATTGGTGCCATTGTCAGTTATTATCCGACTTGGAATTCCATAACGGCAGATAATTTCTTTCCTGATGAAGCGGGCAACCACTTGCTTAGTCACGTTGGTGTAGGAAACAGCCTCTACCCACTTGGTGAAATAATCAATAGCAACAAGGATAAAACGATGACCATTAGAAGCTTTCGGCTCGATTGCCCCAATCATGTCAATGCCCCACATTGAGAACGGCCATGGTGAAGACAAAACATTCAACGGTGATGGAGGTACATGCATTTTATCAGCGTAAATTTGGCACTTATGGCATTTTCTGGCGTATTGGATGCAGTCAGCTTCCATAGTCAACCAATAATATCCAGCCCTTAACATCTTCTTAGACATAGCATAACCATTGGCATGAGTCCCGAAGGTCCCCTCGTGAATCTCTTGCAGTAACATGTCCGCTTCCCGTTTATCAACACATCTGAGCAAAACCATGTCGTAATTTCTTTTGTATAACACACCATTACTGATAAAGAATTTAGAAGCCAGTCTTCTCAACGTTTTCTTGTCCAGACCGGTAGCACCATTGGGATACTCTTGCTTGACTAGATAGTTCTTGATGTCATGAAACCAAGGCTTTTCATCCACCTCATCCTCTTCAACCATTTGACAATAAGCAGGCTCAATTTTGCGTTCAATATGAATAAGAGGTGCTTCATTAACGAATTTAACTTTCCACATGGATGCTAACATGGCTAAAGCATCAACAACGTGATTCTCAGATCTAGGAACATGCTCGAACTCTATTTCGTCGAAATACTTAATCAGCTCGACAATGTAGTCTTTGTAAAGGATTAACTTCTCATTCTTCGTTTCCCACTTGCCTTGTACCTGGTAAATAACTAAGGCTGAGTCACCACTTACTTTGAGAAGTTTGATTCGGAGGTGAATTTCTGCTTCGAGGCCAAGAATACATGCTTCATACTCTGCGACGTTATTAGTACACTCAAAGTCTAACCTTGCTGTAAACGGAGTGAACCCACCTTTTGGGTTCATTAAAACGGCGCCTATACCATGCCCATTGAAATTCGAGGAACCATCAAACATCATCCTCCACCAAAGACCTGGTTCTGGACCTTCGCTCGGGTCTGGCTCTTCAGAATCTCTCTTAATCAACAAAATATCCTCATTAGGAAAATCGAACTTAAGAGGTTCATAATCTTCAACTGGCTGATTTGCAAGATAATCCGATAAGATACTGCCTTTAATTGCCTTCTGGGGTACGTATTGGATGTCATATTCGGATAACAACATGTGCCAACGGGCTAGCCTCCCAGTTTGAGCAGGTTTTTCAAGAATATACTTGATCGGATCCATTTTAGAAATCAACAATGTGGTATGCCAGATCATATATTGCCGAAGGCGTCTAGCGGCCCATGCCAACGCACAACAAGTTTTCTCCAATGGTGAATATCTGTTTTCACAGTCGGTAAACTTCTTGCTCAGATAATAAATCGCATGTTCCTTTCTTCCAGTCTCATCATGTTGCCCAAGCACACAACCCATAGACTTCTCATGAACAGTAAGGTACATAAACAACGGTCTCCCGGGTACGGGAGGAATCAAGATAGGGGGTTCTTGCAAATAATTCTTAATTTTCTCAAACGCTTTCTGACAATCAGGGTTCCACTCGACCGTCTGCCCCTTACAAAGCAATTTGAATATCGGCTCGCAAGTAGCGGTCATGTTAGAGATAAACCTGGAAATATAATTCAAACGCCCCAGAAAACCTCTAACTTGCGTCTCGGTTTGCGGAGCTGGCATATCTTGAATGGCTCGGACTTTGTCAAGATCTACCTCAATCCCTCGTTGACTAACAATAAAACCAAGCAATTTTCCAGATCTGACACCGAAGGTACATTTAGCAGGATTCAACTTCAACTGGTACTTCCTGAGTCGTTCAAACAACTTCACCTAATGGTCTAGATGTTCCTCTTCACTCTGAGATTTGGCTATCATATCGTCCACATACACCTCGATCTCTTTGTGCATCATATCATGGAAAAGAGTTGTCATAGCGCGTTGGTAAGTTGCCCCTGCGTTCTTCAAACTGAAGGGCATGACTTTGTAGCAAAAGGTTCCCTAAGTAGTAATGAAAGTAGTCTTCTCTCGATCATCGGGATCCATTTTGATCTGATTATAGCCAGAGAAACCATCCATAAATGAGAACAACACAAAACTGGCTGTATTGTCTACAAGTGTATCAATATGTGGCAGAGGGAAGTCATCTTTCGGACTTGCTTTGTTCAGATCCCTGTAATCCACACACATCCTAACTTTACCATCTTTCTTGGGCCCTGGCACAATGTTGGCAACCCAATCTGGATATTTTGCAACTGCCAAGAAACCTGCATCCAACTGTTTTTTAACCTCATCTCGAATCTTCAAAGCCATGTCGGGTCTCGTTCTTCGAAGCTTTTGTTTGATAGGTGGACAATCTGGCTTAAGCAGCAACTTGTGAACAACAATATCTGTGTCTAGACCGGGCATATCTTGATACGACCACGCAAACACATCAATATATTCTTTTAATAACTCAATCAACCTCTGCTTAACCTCTGTCCCAAGCATTGCACCAATCTTGACCTCTTTCTTGTCTTCATCTGTACCAAGATTAATTAAGTCCACCTGCTCTTTATGTGGCTGGAGCTCTGTGTACTCGTACTCAATCAATTTTGTCAGTTCAGCGGGTACTTCAAAATCTTCTTCACCCTCGTCTTCAGCTTGATAGATGGGTGCATCCCAGTCAGGAGTGTCAATAAAATCATTGGATCCAACAAGGTTTGCGATGTCTCTGCATGATGGAAGGCTTACTTTATTAAAATGTTCGAAGATATGCAAGATAAGAAATAAAAATGCTATTTTTGTTGTTTTATTTTTGAAAAAGATTGCCAACTTCATTTTTTAAAGGTGAAAACGAAAAACGCAAATGAACCAAAGTGGAATTGAACAAAATGCATTTATTAATATCCTTTTAAAAGTGAAAGGTGGCCCAACAAAAACGTTCCTATAGCCTTGGGCAGAGCTACGGATTTTTTTTATTTGAAAAGATAAGTGAAAATGTTAAAAATTACTTTGACAATGGAAAAATAACAGGGATCTCTACGGCTTCCCAGTTGTTCAAAGTTGCATCACCCTTAAACACCAGGTTGCTCAGATCTTCATCTTCCTCACAGTCACTGACGACATTGACTTGGAAACCTCCGCTGACAAATACCTCTTGGATAACCTTCGGACGCCCTTCGACAGTTGTGGCAGCTCCATTCTGAGTTGGTGTGTAACCCAACCCAAAGCGATCAGCCTTGGTCTTGACATCAATTACCTCTCCCCAACCTTCCGGAATGCCCCTGTCAATTGTTGATTTGGTACTCTTCAGAGATGCAAAAGATGGATTTCCCTGGCCCACTGTCTCTTCGACTTCTAATAGAACAGCGTTGGCGATCTCGAGCGCTTGAAAGGAGATTTCCAAAGCATTCTCATCGGCCTGGATGTAACGGAAAGAAGACAGGTTACTGACCATCAGATCCTCCTCACCGTGTATAATAACTAACTTTTCATCGATCACGAACTTCATCTTTTGATGTAACGTTGAGGTTACTGCCCCAACGGCATGGATCCACGGCCTTCCAAGTAAACAACTATAATTGGGATTAATGTCCATGACTTGAAACGTGATATTAAAAACTTGCGGACCAATCAGGATAGGAAGTTCAACCTCCCCCATTACCGACCGGCGAGAGCCATCGAAAGCTTTGACGATCAAGGAAGTAGGTTTCAACACAGTCTCTTTTAAAACCAACTTATTAAGAACCCTCTTGGGTAGAACATTCAAAGAAGAACCGGTGTCCACTAGCACTCTCGCTAAATTGTCCTCCTGACATTTCACTGATATATGTAAAGCACGATTATGATTTGGACCCTCCTTTGGTAACTCTTCGTTGCTGAAACTAAGAGTGTTGCATGCGGTCAGGTTGGCAATCACACTATCAAACCGACTGGTACTGATATCTTGATCCACATGTGCTTGAGTCAAAACTTTCTGCAAGGCCGTCCTATGAGCGGGTGAACTCATCAACAGAGATAAGATCGAAAACTTGGAAGGAGTTTGATGAAGTTGATCGATAACTTTATAGTCACTTTTCTTGATGATCCTCAAAAACTCAGCATCTTCATCATTCGTAACGGCTCCCTTACCTTTGTCTTTGACAGGCACTGGGATATTAGTTGTTTCCTTAGGTGGAACCTCATTGAAACGGGGAGTATACACACGGCCACTGCGAGTCATCCTGCTTGCCTCTGCGATATTAGTCACAGTGTCCTTAACTTCTTCATTTGGAATAACCTTCCCAGACTCCTTGTCAATCATCGTCACGTCATATTTCCAAGGTACAACTTTAGGATCACTGAAAGGAAACGGACTTGGTTTTCGAATAATTATAGACTTAGGCTGATTCGTCTCAGGGATAAACGACTTTGGTATATTGAACACGGGATTGACGGAACTCGCCCCTGACAGATTGAACACTGGTACCTTACCCTTTGACTCAGGCTGATGGAAGACAGGCTCAACCACAGCGACTTCATCCTTCTTGGCTTGGCTGGTCACTTGTAAAATACCCTCATTAATCAACTTCTGAACATCGTTCTGAACCAACACACAACCCTTAATACTGGCATCACAACTTGCGCATGCAACGTGGGAAGTATCTACTAGACCGGCTTCAAACAGTTTCGAATGGAATATCTTAAGAGGAGTCTTAATCTGAACAACGTCAAGGACATAACCTTCCTCAGAATCAGCACTAATGGCATTAACACTCTCATGGTTAGGAAAAGGGTTCTTTTTAACATTCGGTTGAGGATCTTCAAATGACAAAATCTTCTTTTCCAACAGATCCCTGACGAGACTTTTGAGAGCATAACAATTCTCTAGGTCATGACCAGGCGCACCCTCATGAAATAAACAATGAGCGGCGGCGTTGTAATTGGCGGGCAGCGGATTAGGAGGTGGACCCAAAGCTCGAGTAGTAATTAGACCTTGTTTGACTAACGAGGGATACAACTCGGTGAAAGTCATTGGAATCGGCGGACAAGGTTTATACTGTCTCTTGTTCGGACCATTCTGGCGAGGAGCTGGATTCTTTGGCTGCTGATAGGCAGGAGCGTTGGGCGCTTGTTGATAGTTAGGAGGCGGATAAACGGGAGATTGTTGCATAGGTTGATACATAGGAACTTGTTGATTGAAAGAAGGTGCAACAGCTGCCACATAGGGTTGTTGAGCATATTGAATCGGATACCCTTGAGGTTGAGCATAACCTTGCGGATATTGATAAAATTGGTCTCTTCGTCTACCGGAGGATATAGCATTAGTCTCACCTTCTTTCTTCTTCTGAGAGCCGAACGAAGGTTTCTTCGTCTGATCCTTTGAAACACCAGGAGTATTTGTCATTTTACCGCTTTTCATACCCAATTCAATCTTGACACCCACAACAACGATGTCATAGAAATTTGAAGTCACACTACCCACCATCCTTTCGTAAAATTTTGGACGAACCGTGTCGACAAACCAATAAGCTAACTCTTTCTCGGTTAAAGGAGGTTCTACTTGCGAAGCAATCTCTCTCCACCTTTGAGCGTACTCTTTGAATGATTCAGAATTCTTTTGTGACATACTCAACAACTGTCTTCTGTCAGGAGCCAGATCCATATTGTACTTATAATGTTTGATGAAAGCGTCAGATAAATCTTGGAAATTCTTAATGCGAGACTGGTCCAAAGTTAAGTACCATTTGGAAGAAGCACCCTTCAAACTGTCTTGGAAGCAATGAATCATCAATTTATCATTCTCAACATGGGCAGCCATCTTACGATAGTACATGATCAGATGACTCTTAGGACAAGTGGCACCTTCATAGCGATCGAAGTTCGGAGTTTTGAACTTCGGGGGAATAACCAAACCTGAGACCAAACAAACGTCCCTTGCAGCAGCCCCAAAAATTTGATCGCCTTCTACCTTTCTCAATCTTTGGGCGATAGTGTCTACTTCCTCACGAAGCTTGTCATGTTTCTCATAACCTTCAACATTCTCATCAAGGTTATCAAAGACGGGCTCATTGAAATATGGTTGCACACGGGTGTGCACAACGGGTGGTGCAACGATAGGAGCCACTCTAGAAACTTCGGCTTGTTGAACAGGCTGATTAATCGGAACCGTGGCTTGAGGAGGCACAAAACCTGGAGCAAGACCATAAGGTGGGTCCCTTGCTACGGTCACAGTTGGTGGAGGGTCCACAGTAATACCGGTAATCTCGGAAACAACAGTGGGCTGGGTATCCATCTTAGCATTCATAACATGCAGTAATTCCATCATACGCCCCATACCCCCTCGCAGGTCTTCAAGTTCGTTGCTAAGGCGATCAATCTCCTTTGTCTGATCCTCCATTCTTTTCCGAGTTTGAGCTCTAGTGTTGTATTGGTGCCGAGGACTCAGGGTGACGAAACTGGAAGGCGAGAGAACCGAATGTGAGAAAACGGAAGACACATGCAATGCAAGAAAACATATGATGCTATAATGTGAATGCAAATGAAGATTTCATGGAATTCAAACATTTACGAATGTCGTGGGCTACCAAGGAAATTTTGATGTTTTTCCTTATTTTTATTTTTTATTCATGGTATCCCGCGATATCCATAAATGATGTTTGAATTCCATGAAATACAATGCAATGGGATGCTTTATGGATGCAATGCACATGAATACACAAAGTCCTAGGTTAAAGGACGTGCGTGGAGTTAAGGTCTACCCATCCCCAAAAGGAGTGTACTATAGGTTAGTTGTACCTGCCGAACAAGGTTCTAAAAGGACTCAAAATCATCGGCCCATCTTTCGGATATTATTAACTTCCCAACTAACTCGGGGGGTTAATAATATTCTCAAGAGAACCTCTTTTGAGTGTAGTATCGTGTAGCACTACTTCGGGACTTGCTCCCTTATAGCCTCACACTACGTCCTAATAAAGGCCAAAAGTGGGGTTAAAGGTAACTGCGGTCCTTAGTATCACAGACTCCAATTGAGAATAGTAAAAGTTTTCACGACTAAACTCGTTCAACCGAACCATTTTCAAAAGGGTCTCAACTAAGCGGGATTCTCGAATCAACTTAGTAGGGATTCAACTCCCTATAAGCCTTATCGAATATATCCCTATCCTATAATAATGGCACTCAAGTCCGGGCGTAGGACTTGTCTCACAACACAAGGAGCCATCCCACAATCAGAGTACAATACATACAAGTGAATATTAAAGCGAATATTAATAAACATGACCAAATTAGGGGTAACCCTCAAAAGTTTAGAGTCCCCAGTGAAGTCGCCATTTTCTGTTGCGATGGAAATAGGATTACAAACTATTAATGAGTTTGAATCGCAATTCAATTCACAACCGCTCTTTGATTTATCCGAAGGAAAAGGTCAAAAAGGGAAAACCTAAATATTTTGCGTTGTAAACACAACGCGGGGAGATTCTAGGATTCGGGGGTTGGTTAAGATTAGGGAAGGTATTAGCACCCTAAACTTCCGTAGTACTCTACGGGAACCTTTTGTTCAAATGTTTACTATTTGCTTTATTATTCTTAAGGTATACGTACAAAGGGATTACAAGTGAGAAAAGAGACCTAAGGGGTTAATTCTAAGTTTACTCGGCAAGACATCGCATCTTGTGCCTACATATCCTTACGGGAATGGAATCAGAGTAACTGTAGTTCCCCTCAAAGGGAGGTTAGAAACGTCTTGACTGTGGCCAAGGTCTCAAGGGGAATAAACGCATCTTAAGGACACGCTTACATGGAGTCTTAAACTCCGATCTCTACGTTATGAATTGTTAAGTTGACATTAGGGTTAAATTAGGTTAGGGATTCCGCGGCGGGAAACCCTAAAATGAGTGCGGCGACTCTTTGACCTAAAGCTAGGGGTAAAATGGTAATTTTGTCCACAACGAGACATTTGTGAAAATTAGGGTTTGCAAGGGTTTGAAGTTTTGAGGACTATTGGCGTGGCGGCCAAACGGCTAGACCTAATCCTTCGGAGGTGTGATGTGACAGAAGTAATAGTGATGAAAGTGTGAGAAATTTAAATCATGCAAGCGGAAATAAAATGCAGACAGTAAGCCATTCAAGCAGAAACTTAAAGACGGAAATTAAAACGCGATTGTTAGGATTCGCGAGGTTACATGAGAGGAGCAGATACAATATGATAATGAAAAATTTAACCAATGGTAAACGAATTTAAAGCAATTAGTTGAACAACACAAAACAAGAGGATGTTAGTAGGGTTAGGCATAAATACAGTGGATAATGAGACAGTGCAGAAAAAAAATGTAAATTTAGAGTTTTTATTGTTTTGAAAAAAAGATTTTAATTTAATTTATAAAAGAAAGAATAATGTTAGTTTCTTAAAAAAATACTTTAATTTTAATCTTAAAAAAGGTTTCAATTTGTATTAAGAAAAAGTTTTTAATTTTTATTATTTTTAAAAAAAAAAAAAAAGATTTTAAGTTATTTATTAAAAAAAAGGTTTTTATTTAAAAAAAGGTTTTTTATTTATTATTATAAAAAAAGGTTTTTATTATTTTAAAAAAACAGAGATTAATTTATTTATTAAAATTTAAATGTTATTTATTTTAAAAAACAGAAATTAGCTTTTAAAAAGAGTTTATTGTTAAAAAAAAAAAAAAAAAAAAATAAAAAATCCACTTAAAACAAATGGGTTGGGCCGGTTATCACTCCCGGACCCAACCCGGTCCTCGAACACAAAGGAAAAGGGGGGAGGGATTAGATTAGGGTAACCCTAATCTTCCTTTGGCCTCCACGGCGCCGCATGATCTCTCTTTCTCTCGCAATCTCATCGTGATTTCGTTCATCCTTCTTCTCCGTTTATGGCTCCCGTTTGTTTATCGTGTTTTCCTCTCTTTTCTGAAACCTCACCTTCTCATGTCCATCTGCAAAACAAAACCAAAACGCAATGAAAAATCAATCTCAAATTTGCTCACCCTTTTTGGGTTTGATGTGATTTTGATGGAGGATCTTTCGTAGGGCGTTTCGTCGGCCGGTGATGGTTATTCTGAGGCCGCAACTTTGATGGTTGGAAGCTTCGTGTGAATGATGATTTTGGAAAACGGAGGGACAATGATGATAGAACGCGTTCGTTCCTCTGAGTTCAACCGGTTCGGTTTTCGGCCGTGGACGAGTCTCGTTAGGGCTTCGTCATTTGTTTTTTCGCCGCTTTGATGGTTAGCCCGTTCGGGTTTTTCACGAGGTGATGTTGTTCCTCTTTTATATTCTTCTTGAATGGATTTTGTGGGCTTTGGATCTATGTTTGTCCAACTGATATTGATTTTCTGATTGTGATTTGATTGTCTGATACAATTTCTTTCCTTTTCTGATGCTAGTTGGATTTCCTTGACACGATTTGATTCGTTTTCCTTTTGGATTTTGCAGATGTGGATTCGTTTGATTCTCTTACCTTTTCGGACTTGATTGAGTTATGGATTTCATTTGGATATCCTTCTAATATTGACTTGATTTCCTTTTCAGATGTTGATTCAAATTCGTTTTGGATATCCATGGATGTGGTTCCGGATTTACTCTTTGATATTTGGTTTGGCCTTCACGGCTTTTGGATTTTCCACTTCGAATTAACTTTTCCTCTTCTTCTTTCGGAACAGGTGCTTCGAATAGGTCAATGTTGCCGGGAATGGTATGCGGTAATGATGACCCTTGGTTTGAACCGTCGGAACTACACCTTGCCGTTTTCTGTCATGAAATTGCAGCATTTGGTACTGCATTTGATCGCAAAACAATTTGTGCTCCGGAGTGAATATCGGCAAGTAGCATTTGCGACGCATCTTCAGATTGGATTTTTGATAAGCTGTGAACTTAGGGCAATGATGCTCTGACTGAGCCCTCACTTTGAATCTTAACCTGAGTTTGATGTTTGCTGAACCGTGCCATGTTTCTGGTTTTTTCCTGCTGAACTTGTTCTTTGAATTGATGCCGTCTGCTTTTCGATTTTGTTGAGTATTCCTTCTGTGGTAGGAACTGCACTTGTTTCTGGGACTGTTCTGTGTTCTGAATAATGATTTGTGTTCAATTTTAGACAGCCTATGAACTGATATTGTTCTTGAACTTGGTTTGGCTTACAGTTTTGATACAGTTTTTCGACCTGAAATTGGTTCTGATGCACTTTGCTTTTGTTAAGTACTCTTTCTATGGTACGAATCCGAACCTTGTGATGGTATTACTTGCTCGTGACAGATTTGTTGGATGGGGCTTTTGAGTAAGAATCTGATTCTGCCATGAATTTATTCTTCTACCTTCTGAACTGAGCTGATTTTACTTCATGAATTGAATTGCTCATTTAAGTTTTACATAGCCTATGAATTTTGTTATGAGCTGATGCTATTTGATTCAAGTGTTTCAGGTGAAATAAAAACGGTTCAGACCCGCCGGTATCCGGGTCTGAACTCGTACCGGCCTTGCCGATCAGCTTTGTATCAGTGGAAACAAACTGAAATTTACTTGATAGTCCACTTGTTTACTTGATGAAATGGTATTTTAGTTTGGCTTTGAGATAGAGACCCTTTTCAGTTAATCATTTATCGGCCCGAACTTCTTTTACCTCTTCATCTTTCTCGGTTGTCCCGCATTGATAAGAACGATAACCACCTGATCTGCCGCCAATGGCACGGATCGGTAACAGGGGTAGGATGCGGCTTCGGTCGTGCCACTCCCGGCACTCGATGATGACGTTGTTCTGAGATTGTCAAAGCATTTCTAACACTTTTCTTGCTTCTATTTTGTCTTTATTGTGCAGGTAACCGGAAACGGAAATCATTGAGAACAAGGTTGAAGACTTTAGCTTTTTAGGCTTATGTCTTAGGATAGGAAAACAATGTAACTAGGGTTCTCTTGTAATTTGTAAACAAAGAGTTCAAATGAAATAAAATTCAATATTTTCCTTCCATTCAATTTTCTCTCAATTTTATTTTATGCCTTGAATGGTTTATGTTTCATAGGTCATGAACTTTGAAATATTTTACTGTTATGCACTAAAGATACCACTTATGCCCATCGCCTTTGAATGTTTGAACATACCATAAAAACCTCAACTTCCCGTTCCAAGACATGATAACAAAAGTGAGAACTCGTGTTATGAATTGAGTTTGAAATATTCTCTAAAACAACCTGATTAATCCCCGAATAAATTCAAACTGACTTTCGCTGATCACATAACTTCTCAAAACAAACCCGACAATATCCACTTCATTTTCAATCCAAAATTGCGCATTACTGCTCAGGAATGTCAAAAACCATAAGCAAAGAATGGCCCAAGTCTAGTTATACTTCTGACAAGAGTTTCTCAATACCAGTCAAAACGTGCCGACACCTTGACAAAATCAACCCATGTAAATAAATGCCTCAGGAATAATGTCTCATTTGTCCCAAAATTACGACTTCTGCTTAAAATGACCAAAACGCCCCTAGGGGAAATTCCTGCAAAACAAATCGCACTCAATGATTGGTTAGTGATTAATGGATGCAAAATGAAATGCTATGCGAACTGACTAACTAAATGTAAGGGTAAAATTTGGGGTATTACAGTATGCATAACCTCTTGATCCCCTGTTCAATGAAAACTGATATGCAATACAAATGCTAGAAAGAAATGAAATGAAACACAAGCCAGCCAAAGAAAAAGGTTAGGAAAATTTTGGGGTGCAACAGAACCCAGCACTTCGAAAAATCTCAAGAATATTCTTTAGCTCTTTGTGGGTTGAACTAGGTGTAAAACCCAAACCAGCTCTATCTTTTTTCTTAGCAACCTCAATGACTCATCTATATCCATCAGCTTAGCCACTCTCCAACACATGTTGTCCATCTTTCAGAGAAGACATAGACACCCAATTCTTCTTAACAACATTATCAACCACAGAAAGAGCCTGGAATAGAGTTCCAACATCTTCGTCGACATCAATGTAAGAAAAAGATGACAAACTGCTCACCAACACAACTTGTTCTCTACCAACAACAACAAGTTTTCTATTCTAGACAAATTTCAACTTTTGGTGGAGTACCGAAGTGATAGCTCCGGCTTCATGAACCCAAGGGAGTCCTAGAAGACAACTGTAAGCAGGACGAATATCCATTACCTGAAAAGTAATATGGATTAAGCACAAACCTATCTTGATAGGGAGATCAACCTTTTAGATCACGGTCTTCCTTGAGCCATCAAAGGCCTTCAGAACAACTCCATTGAATCTCATGGGAGTAACTTGATAAGATAATCTGGATAAAATGGATTTTGGCATCATATTCAATGATGACCCGGTATCAACTAGCATATTGGATAAGACGTCCTCCTGGAAATTTATGGAAATATGGAGAGCTAAATTATGATTCCTTCCATGCTCAGTCATCTCTTCATCACAAAAGCTTATAATATTACACACAATGATATTGGCAATAATGATATCAAACTAATTAACAATCACGTCATGGTTTACATAAGCTTGCTCTAATATTTTCTACAGAGATTCTCGATGAGCCTCAGAGCTCATTAGCAGGGATATAGCATATATTTTTGACGGCGTATGCAACAGTTGATCCACCACAATATATTCACTCTTTTTGATCAATTTCAGCATCTCATCATTATCTGATTTCTAGTTCAAATCACTTGATTGACTTAATTCAATAGAAGTCTTCAAATGAGTTTGCTTAATCACAACATCTTCACTTGTCTTCGAGGGTACATTAGCAAATACTCGATCATTTCTAGTTAGACGACCTACATCTACAATAGTCACAACTGAGGGAAAAGAAGAAATGGAAACCTCTTTTCCATCCTTTAAAATAGTAGCATTGTATTTGTAGGGAACAACTTTATCTGATTCATATGGTACCGGACCAGGAAAACGAATGACCAAAGGTGTAACAACAGATTTCTGACTATTGTAAGAAATTACAACTTGCTCTGGGATGTTGAAACTTGGAACTATGACATTCACCTTATTCTCAACTTCATTTCTATTTACAATCACACACACACACACACATACACACACACAGGGTTTCAAGGAACAAATACAACAAGTGGCATAATCATGCTTGATATCATGGTATTCAATCAAAGTAGCATGCATCTCAACAAGTGACCTCTGAATCCAACGAATATAAAAAATACGGTATGTACCAGGACACCCATATACCATATTAATAGTCGTGTTACCATGCTTAGGCAACGAATTTTTATTGCACATTAGGATTGCTGTCTTCAAAAGACAGAATACCACTTCTTACAAGCTTTGCGACTTCGTACATCAAGGGGTAACAATTTGAAATATCATGCCCAAGGGCGCCCTGATAAAATGCACAATGGGCCTCTGGCTTATACCACCATGGAATATTTATAGGAACAGCCGACGGATCACGAGTCTGAACCAAATTCTTCCTTATCAAAGCCAGAAATAATTCAGCATATGGCATCAGAATGGGATCAAATTGCACTTTCATCTGCACACGATCTTGTTGATTATTTTGGTGTGTTTTCGGTTGGAACTATGGTCGATAATTTGAAGTAGCTTGAGCGGCAGGCGCAACACTGATGATGGGCGTAATAAAAGATACTTGTTCCTGATTATGATTACCACTGTTGTTTATGACCCTGTGTCTTCTAGATCTCTCTTGAGAGGTGGCATTGGTTTCTCCGTCCTTTTTATTAGAAAAACCAACACCAAACTTCTTCGCACTTCCAGAACTACCTTCTTTTGTCAGACGTCCCTCATGAACAGGTTCCTCTAATCTCATTCCCATATTAACCATATCCATAAAATAGACCCAAAGTCTTCAGGAAGATTTTGGTCATCTCTTTCTCTTCAAACGGAGGACTTATCTGAGCTGCAATCTCGCGCCATCCCTACGCGTAGTCTTTAAAAGTTTCCTTATCTTTCTGAGACATTGCACAGAGTTGATCATGGTCAGGCGTCATATCCAGATTGTACTTATACTGTCGGATAAAAGCTTTTCCGAGGTCATTGAATATCTTGATTTAGGAACCATCAAGTCCCATATACCACTTTAGTGCAGCACCAATAAGATTATCTTGAAAATAATGAATTAGCAACTGATGGTTGTCAGTATGAGTGGACATTTTTATGGCATACATGACCAAATGGCTTTTTGGACAAGTGTTCCCTTTACATTTATCAAAATCTAGAACCTTAAACTTGGCAGGAACCTTCATATTTGGGACAAGACAAAGCTCGTGAGCATTATTTCCAAATAACTCTTTCCCTCTTAAATCCATGATTTCTTTCTGCATCTCAACAAATTGATCTTGAAAATCATCCATACGATCATCCAAACTCTCTCTCGGAGAAATGTGGAAAATTTGCTCTTTAGCATAAGGCGTAGTGTGAACTACGGGCGGTGGCACATGTACAACAGCAGGAACAACTGGAATCTCAGTATTAGAAACAACATTAACCACAGGAGGGGGTACAGTCATAACAGAAGGAACTCTTGGACCTTCATTAATAGGAGGTTGATATGCCTCTAGCACAAAGTTGAGAGGCATACCCCAAGGGAAGCCAAGAGGCATCTGATGTTGAGAAGCATTAACTAGGGCCACATAAATTGGGGTTCATACGACCTCAGAAATCACATTCCTCTTCCCACGAGAAAGAGAAGGCGGTTGTGGTTGATTCTAAGCAGCCACCAGAGCTTCCATTGCAGCAGTGAGTCTTTCCACACTATCCTTAGAGTTGTCACTTCCTCACGAAACTCGCGGTTCTCTTGTTGCATCTGATCCATCTTTTTCTTGAGATTAGCTCGAGTGTTGTACTGGTGCGACAACTTGGCTAAACAAAGACCAAGAGAAACATAAGACACCTGGAAAGGGCAAAACACAATGCACAAGATGCGAATGCAAAATGAAAAAATGCAAATGTTTCAATCAGCTTTCAAGGATCTTTAAAATATAAATCAATTACGAACATCATAAAGAAATAACACTTTTTGAAATATTGATAAACATCTCATTTCATTGAATATTAGAAAAAGATACACTTGGAAGTACAAGTTACAGAAGATCAAAACTCAATAGGAAAAAGCTAGATCCTAAGGATTATAAGGAGTATTTGATGATGATCTGAGCTGATACTTCCTTCGGAGTCTCTTAATCTCTCTGTTATAGTTGTCCTTCATGGCGATCTTACCTAACATGAGCTGATCCATAATACCTTTCCAAGTACCGGAGGTAGGAGAATGTGATAATGAAATAGTAGAGGAAAGTAAATCCTCTCGATGTCTCTTCACAGCGTGTCTCTCAAGTAACTCAATCAAGTTATCTTTCTCTTTCATCTGCTTTTGCAACTCCGTCTTCTCCGTGTCAGAAGCATGAAACTTAATTTCCCATACCTCTTTCTCTTGTTTCATCATGGCCAAAGAATCTTGAAGAGTCTTTACATCATCATAAGAAATAGGGAGTGGCGTAGCGACCATTGTAGTTATGGGTTTCGTAATAGGATAAGGAATTTTGAGCTCCTCAGCTCTCTTCTTCACCCAAAGCGTATAAGGTCCCAAGGCAATGAAAACTTGTCTTCCAAGCTCCCTTTTACCCATCCTATGAATCTTAGTTCAAGCATGATCCATTCTTCTCCTCAAACCAAGTGAGTCATCCCCTCATTGGAAAAACAAACCCTCTAATAGAATATATTTATACTTATCCTTTAACATATAACCAAGCTAAAAGTGAGCTAAACTCGGGTTGTAGTTAATTCCACCTTGTGTTCCAAGAAGAGGAACATTGGAGAATTCCCCACAACTATCAATAATCTGGACATTCTCATAAGCAGAAGAAGACCAAGTAATGTCAGTATGAGTAAGGGACATGATCCTTTGAGACCACCTTAAACAATTCTTATTCTCCCTAAAAGCATATGACTGTGGCAAGTACGAAATAAACCATTTGTATAGCAGAGGTGTGCAACCAAAAATGGTACCGTTCCCCTTATAAGTCCTATTATGGATGGAGAAATATGTGTCACCAAGTAAAGTCGGAACAAGGTTCCCAATCAAGAAAATCCTAATAGAGTTAACATACACAAAGTTGTCAACGTTTGGGAACAAGACTAGTTCGTAGATAAAAAAGCAAATATAGCCTCAAACACCAATGTGCTACCAGCATTAGAAAATAAAGTGGCTTTCCCAATCAAGAACTTAGAAGTCAAACCTTGATGCCTCCCTTAAACATCAAATTAGCATCTATGCTAGATTTCGTCAAATGGGTGGTTGTAGCAATATCTTGGGGATTAAGAACTTTCTCCAAACCAGTATGAGGAACCTTATTAGAAACTGGTATACCCAACAGATAAGCATATTCCTCCAAGGTTGGCATGAGCTGATAATTAGGAAAAATAAAGCAGCGATAGACATGATCATAGAATTTCACAAGGGTGTTCAGAATTCCGTCTTCAATGTTGGTAGAAAGAACAAATAAAAGTCTCTCATGACGAGATATGAAGCCTGCATGATCAACTACCAAGGACACTAGCTTTCTCAAATTTGTAAGATCGGGATCTCGAAAACCATACTTCTGAGTGTTTCTCCTTCTAATATCCATAATCACAATATCTGGGATGATTGCAAAGAAAAATCTCTGAGATCCTTAAAAACTGACTAAAACGAAATGCCCATGAATGCATGAGTGCAAGATGCAACACCCACAAACAATATCACACAAAGCACATAGGTTCAAAGTTTTGGCGCGAGCATGAGGCTAAAGGTAATAACCAACCCACAATGGTATGTACAAAGGTTATATAAGCACATGTAAAACAAGGTTCTAAATAGTTCCGAGAGTCATTCCATCTTTAAGATATTATCGGCTTAAACAACTACTCATCGGCCAATAATATTCTCAAGAGAAACTCGTCTGAGTGTGGTATCGTGTAACAACTAATTTAAGTCTACACCCGAATAGCCACCGAACCACGTCCTAATAAGGCTAATATGTGTTAAAGGGTTCTAAGGTCCTCATCTTCTCAGGCTCCCAGGTCGGAAAAGTAATGCCAAATACGACTACTCGTATGATGACATCAGTAATCCCAAAGGGGCTTCCACTGAGCGGGGAATCTCAAGTAAGCTTAGTAAGGGCTACTCCACGTAAGCCGGACAAGAATATACCACCCTCCTATCATAAGTGCACTCAAGTCTGGGTATAGGACTTATCTCACGACACAGATCACCAGGCACCCAAACAGAACATGCACTAACAAACAAATCAAATAAATAAGCACAAATAAATCAAAGTAAGCTAAACTCACTAGGAATTATCCCCAACAAAGTCACCCTTTTTCTGTAGCGGGAAAATTTGTGAGTATAAGTTATTGATTAACTTAACTAAAAAATGCAGGAGTCGCCACCACACTTTTATTTTATCCAAAAAGGAAAGGAAAAAAGAGCGAACAAAATCTAAAGAGTTCTAAAACAAGAACAAATAAACAGAGACTGGGTAAGGGGGTTGGTTACGCGATGGAAAGGTGTTAGCATCCAAAACTTCTATAGTAATTTACAGGAACCCTTTGAAATATCTACACTTTTTGGTTTGAAAGGGAGATTGGGAAGATGAGGAGAGAATTGTTTTTTAATGTTTTTGTGTTTGGAGTGACTTATCGCCTCATGCCTACGTACCCACAAAGTGCAATCTAGGATCAAAACCCCATAGTTCATGGTACAAATAATAAAAAAAATTTGTTTTGATTGATTTTAAATGTTAACACAATTCGTTATTTTAAGGAGAAAACTACGACTAGTATAAGACAACATTTGCATCACCTAAAGATGGAACATTTTCCTTGGGTTAAAATCAACAAGTCTATCACTCAACATCTAAGTGAAAAAAGTCAACATCTTAAATACCACGGGGAATAAGAGAATCACATCTCAACTATCAAAATGACTCATGTCTAAACTTATGAAAAAAATTTAAATGAAAAAGTGCACCAAGGCACAAAGGAGTTGATGAGTTTTTATATTTTTTATCTTTTTGAAATTTGGTCAAAATATGATTAACATTAATTGACATTTATTAAAGAAAACAGAGTTTGAAAATCACTTGACAAAAGTCAAGGTTTTATTATGAAAGCAGTTTTAAGTTTAAAAACAAGAAGGTTTTTTAAAAAGGGAGAAGATTTTGAAAATTTAAGAAGGGGAGGAGATGAAGTGACTACCCTAGGAAAAAAAATAAAAGCTATAGATAAGAAGAATCTAACCAAAAGGTATCAAACTCCATAGCAAGCGAAATAAGAATTCCATCCACCTTGAGCATAAGCCAATGAGCAAGCCAAATAAAGGCAAAGATCCATAATACTCCAAGCATAGGGAAATAGACCTAATTCTAAGTCCAAGGGTCCAAGAATAGCCCAAGAGGTCCAAGGTCTAAGTCCATCCATGAAC
Source organism: Lathyrus sativus (assembly GCA_963859935.3). Lineage (NCBI taxonomy): Eukaryota > Viridiplantae > Streptophyta > Magnoliopsida > Fabales > Fabaceae > Lathyrus > Lathyrus sativus. Next base: position 166,943,722 of record OZ012739.1, on the reverse strand, counting down.
ATAACCACAAAATTAAGAGCACTAAGATTTTTTACAGATTTAATTCTTTATTAGTGTTTTGAATAAGATATGGTCCAAATGGACAAAAGAAAAAGAGAGCAGAAGTATAAACAATAATATGATATGAGATGATAATAATGGAGTATAAAAACATAAGAGATATGGAGCGAGAAAGAAACATAAAAAAAATTAGTACAATAATATTGTTGTACCCCAAAATTTGCTCAACCTTTTCGTACTTGGCTTACGTTTATTTTTGCATTTTTGCATTTTCTGCATTGCATAGCATTCGTTCTTGAGATAGGGGATCGAGGTTTTCCCGTGGCTCAGTTTTCATCTCAGTGCATGAACCTGAACAGCGAGCATCAGAGTCCCTGACATTTATGTTGCCCAGCGGTCAAGCAGCCGAGTTTATTTTATTTTGTAGGATAACTTCAGGAAGCAGCACTCAGGCTCATATCAAGCATTCTTACAGTTGCAACATTCAAGAACGAGATTCAAAAGCATAACAGAGCTCCAAACAGTCGAAACAGGGCAAATGTGCAGATTTCCCTCCAAAAGGTGCCAAATTCAAATTTTTGAAGGTGTTAATCGGTTAACCCATATGGTTAATCGATTAACCAAGGCAAAATTAGGGGAAATTGGGATTTTTTAAAAGTGTTAACCTATTAACCTATATGGTTAATCGATTAACCAGTGCAATTTTTGCCTCTATACGTGAATTGTGAAGAAAATCCACTTTGGGGTCCAATTTTGGTCATGTGCAAATCTGATTTTCACTTTGGGAAGGATCTAGAACCTATTTGAAGTTTTGTTAATTTCATTTTCCCTCCAAATGCCCATTCCTCATTCCAAACCAAAATTTTCCAAAACATCTTTCAAACCTTTCATTTGGATCCAAACCTAAGGGGTATTTATTTGAATTACTCCAAACCACACACAACTAATCACTCATAATTCACTCATTTTCAGAATTGATCTCATTCTCTCTCAATTTTCCAATCTCCAAAACCCTCACCAAAGCTCTTCTCATTGAGATCATTGATTCTTCACTGAAATCCTTGATTTCTAAGAGCTAAACCTTCATCCATTCTCTTCATTGAATCAATTTCTCCATCCATTTTTCGTACAAAATTGGATCTAAACTTGGAAGTGATTTTGGAAGTGATTATTTGGCTTGATTTGGTTTAATCCTGAAAGATCTCCATTGCTACTACAAGAATTAGTGTGGATCTTGAAGTATTCCGGACTTCTAGCATTGGATATATTCAATTACAATTGAATCAACATTAACAGGAGCAAATCTCCACTTCGAAGGTTGGATCCGAATCTGTTTTTAGCTTATTTGCATAATCATGTGGATTTTCATCTTTGATTAACTTTTGGTTAATTGATCCGATTGATTCATGGTTTGGTTGTGTTAATATGTTTACATGTTGTTTGAATCATGATTCGCTGGTTTAATTTCGTGATTAAGTGATTATGCGATCATCCGGTGGATCGGATAAGTGCTTATTTGCTGAAAATGTTGTTCTGTTGCTGTTGGCACAGTGTTAATCGGTTAACACATATGGTTAACCGATTAACCATTTCAAATATTCAAAATTTTCAAAGTTTTCAAGGTGCTAATCGGTATATGGTTAACCGATTAACATGAACAAATTTCCATATTTTCAAGCATTTTTAAGTGGTTAATCGGTTAGCGCATATGGTTAACCGATTAACACTGTGCCAGTGGGTCTGTTTTGCTGACTTTCTTGCATGTTTGAGTACCGTTTCACATCGAATCATCGTAGTTCAATATGATGCATTAGAAGTGAAATGTTTTGGGATATACGTTGCTGTTTTGGTTGTTTAATTGAGACTTCGTCGACTTGTTTTTGTTTTCCACTAGGATGCACACTTGTGTGTTGTTGTTCATAGTGGTGATATTCATGTTTGCATTTCCTCTTGTGTTTTGCATCTTTATTTCTTGCATTAACAAAGGTCGAGATGTGTTTGCGGCGGTGTTTACCCCACACTTTTTCCTCACTTTGCTTGTGTGTTGCATTCAATGTTTGCATCTCTTACTTGTGATTGAATTTATCTGGTGCTTTCTTGTGTTTTTTGCCATGATAACATTAGGGTAGATGTTCCACCTTTTAATCCTAACCTTAGGGTAGATGTTCCCCCTTTCAATCCAATCATGCTAACATTAGGGTATATGTTCCCCCTTTTAATCCTAACCTTAGGACCACTTTGCATGAAAACGTTAAGGCCGAGTTTCCCTTAGATCTTCCGTGCGTCTCTCTTTCTCATCTCAAAACAATTTTAACTCATCTAATAAATTCGATGAATGTTATGCTCTATGAGCCTTAAGCTACATGGAGAATGATGAGTGAGGGGTCTCCTCTCGTTTATCTAGAGTGTTTAATGTACGTCCCGTTTGGGGGCGATACACGATGCATTCGCTCCTATGTCATAGTCTTTAGTGCAACGTGAATCACAAACTGAATTAATTCACTTCACTAAAAAATACAAAACAAAACATCAAACCTTTTTCCTTCGGGATTAATCGGAAACTTTTTTCATAAAAAGAGTGTTGTTAAGCTTTGGTTCTACCGCAAACAGGCTTTGTCCCAAACTGCTGGAACTGAGGTTTAACCCTACTTGGTTAAAACACTTAATCAACCTTTGGTTTCGTGTCGACCCGAACTACTTTTGCTCTGATTTCTCATACCAGATGAGAATACGTAGGCATAAGACGCGATGTCTTGGCGAGCAACCTTCCCCCTCTTTTCGCCCGTAGTTAGCCAAACTACGTTGACTTTGACTTTCCCATTGCACGAGGGAATACGTAGGCACAGAGCGGCTATGCTCTGCCGAGTCTCTTTTCTTTTCTCTTTGTCCTTTGAGCCTGTAGCGTAGATAGATAAACACACCCTTAGATAGACGACAAGCGTGGATCCCGTCGAGTACGACGGACGCGAGGGGTGCTCATACCTTCCCCTTGCGTAACCGACTCCCGAATCCAGGACTTGGTTGCGATGAACTTGTCTTTTCCCTTTTTCGTTAGGTTTCTCCGATCGTTTCCTTTCCCTCTCTTTGGGATAAATAACGAAAGGTGGCGACTCTTCTGTTTTTCGCCGGGTGTTTTTCGCAGTTGCGCAAGCTGGCGACTCTGCTGGGGACTCCAGTTCCCTATGCGAGTCAATCCTAGCGCTTGTCTGTTGTGTCTTTGGGTGTTTATTTTTGTGCAGTTATTTTTCTTAATGTACATATCTGTTGTATATTATTGCATTTTCATTTTATTATCATATTATGTTGTTGCTGTGCTGTGGGTTGGGTTATTCCATCGAGAGATAAGTCGGACCCAGGCTTGAGCATACACACAGGATTAGTGGAGAGTAGCAGGAGCTTGTGTGGCATTTGGCCACGCAATAGCTTGTGCGAAATTCACGTTCAGACGAGTTCTTTCTTTGGGAATATTTTATCCTGCGTGTCTGGTGCAGTTGAGGGAATATTGACTTAGAGAGACTGTCGATTGGAGACCGTTCATTTGGGAAGTCAGCTAAGTGAGGCCGCTTCATTTGACTATGATACCAAACCAGAAATGGTGAACATATCATCGTTTCTCCAAAGTCTGTGACGCTGACAGCCCGTATAGGATACCACACCTTTCAAGACTAGAACCCACATGTGAGAGGGAGGGGTTTTGCAGGAAACCTGGCCTTCAACCAACCCTGGTTTTCTTGTCAGTGCGGACTTTTGATCCTGAGTACTCCGGTTTTCTGTTATCTCAGTGTTCTGATTAGAGCGGAGCTCTAGTTGAGTTCAGTCAACGGCACATCAGCAAAATTTGAGCATTGGATACCTTGATCCCATGTTTTCATCTGCATAATCATCTTGCATTTAACATGGCATGTTTGTGTATGTTACAGGTTCTTGTCTTTCCCTTGATTCTGGTACTGGTCTTCTGTAGAGATGGAAGCAAGCAGAAAGAGAATTATTGTGTACAAGTTTCCTGCGCCAGAGTTAGGACCTTTATTTGGTCTGATTTCCCTGGCTGATCCTGGTGTTCTGGCAACCTTCCGGGAAGATTATGGGGGTATTCTGAATCTTGTCTGTAAGATCACGAACTATGAGTATGGTGCTATTCATACCCTATTACAGTTTAATGATCCACCACTGCGCTGTTTCACATTCCCAGACTATGTGTTGGCTCCGACTTTGGAAGAATTCGCCTTCACCTTAGGTGTTCTGATCCTAAATAAGGTGCCATTCTTCAGCTCCGAGGAAAAACCTAATCTTGAGAAGTTATCTTCCGCTCTTTATTTGAGCGCCTCTGACTTGGTAGACCAGGTTATCAGCAAAAACGAAGTTTCCGACTTTACTTTATCTTACTTGGTGGACAAAGCCCGAGAGTATGCTGAAAAGGGTTTTTGGGTTGTTTTCAGTGCTATCTTAGCTCTGTGTGTCTATGGCATTGTGTTGTTTCCCAATGTACCGGACTTTGTGGATTTCCATGCTTTTCATATCTTCGCTTCCGAGAACCCCATACCTACTCTTCTGGGAGATTTGTATCATTCGGTACACTACAGGAACGAGAAAAGAAGAGGAAAGATGGTTTCTTGTTGTGCACCGCTGTTGCATAAGTGGTTTGTTAATCATCTTCCTGGCTCGGGAGCTTTTGTGGATTTGAGGAATTCGTCTGAATGGTCAAAGAGGCTTATGGGTTTAACAAAAAAGAATATTGTCTGGTTCAATCGAGACTTGATGGGTCGCGAGCTTATCTTTAGTTGTGGTAGCTTTCCTAATGTTCCCTTGATAGGGAGGAAAGGCGGCATTAACTGTAATCCTTCTCTGGCTGCCAGACAGTTTGGTTATGCTTTAAGAGGACCCCCGAAAGAAGAAGAAGTGCAAGAATCTCTATACTTCACATGTGTAGATGGTCATGGTATCTCCGTCAGATTCGTGGATGCTTGGGGAAAAATTCACAAGAAGGGAAAGCTTTCTTTAGGCAAAGGAGATTGTAGAGCCTATGATCCCTACTTGGAGTGGATTCAGAAGAGGGTTGAAGAGGTACTATTGTTGTTTCCTATTAAAGAACCATTGTATCCCTCAGTCATTGAGTCGCCTACAACCGTCGACATCTTGAGATATACCAAGCTTTGGGCAGAGAAGGAAGAGCTGTGCAAAGAGAATGAAGAGTTGAAATAGGAGATCAGTCAGCTGAAGCATGATAAGGGTGAAGCTGTTTATTTGGCCAAGACAAAGTCAGAATCCTTGATCAAGTTGGAGAAATAACTTGTTGATCAGGTACAAGCACGAAAGCAAGTCGGTCTTGATCTGGAAAGCACTTGTGACGTTCTGAAGAGTAAGAAGGAGGATTTAGACAGAACCTATCTGAAGATATCCAAGTTCAACGAGCAATGGAATGCTACCTTGACTGCCAACAAGAGTAGAGAGGATCAGCTTCGAATTCAGGTTGATAAGCTGAAGGCACAATTCAAGGCTAAGGAGAGGGAGGTATTATTAGAATTGTTTCGCAGAAGCACGATCGAGCAGAAATACCTGGAAACTTTATCAACACTTGAAGAGTTCAAGATTCGAGCAGAGGTGAAGAAACCTAGGCTTGAGGATGCCTTCAGCGAAGATGCTTGGGAGGATCATTGTCATTATCTCCGGGATGTGATACGCAAGAGGGGTGTCCTCGTCAGAGAGTTGGTTGCCAGACCAGATCACCCAAATACAAAAGAGATGCTTAAGGAATCTCAGGACTGGAGTAGAGATCATGGCTACTAGGGAGTTTTATCTTTTGTAGTTTCATTTGCTTTTGTATCTTGATCATCACCAAGGATGTTGGATGAGATCAATGCATCTTTGTATGTGGATATTTCTCATTTGGTTGTATTATCTCAGCTTTATCTGAAATATGAGAAGATTATTATAGCGTGTTTGTCCATTTTTGCTTCTTGTTTATTGAAACTGGAATCAAGGGGGAGATCTCCCTGTGCATACATAGACATGTTTGCATTTTTGCATCTTGCATATTCATTTGCATAGCAGGTGTTCTTGGTGGCCTTCTATTCCTAACTCTACTTGGTTTTCTTCAGTTCAGAATTGAGGAAGTTGAGGAGTTCAGTTTCTACAAGTATCCAACTCGAGGGAATCAGCGAAAAGTGATGCATCAGGTTCAAGACGAATTTCAGGAAGTCAGGGCTCGTATGACCCAATTCATGGAGCTGATGCAGACTGTGGCTAGTGGGCAGGAACAGTTAAGAATTTTGGTCCAACCGTTGATAGCACGGGTTGACGAAGAGGGTGTTTTTCACGGAGGAGCTGGTTTTATTCCTCCACGGATTGATGGATCTATCCCACAGGGTATTCCTACTATTGTCATACCTCCGGGCAGAGGAGCTACGAATAAAAATGGTAATATTGTTGGTAATGGAAGTGTTTGCACTATGCACGGGGCTGCTGGCCCTCATTGGGAGGATAATCAGGATGATGTGTTTTCCATGATAGATATGGAGGGTGGTTTACCGACTGAAGTTGACTGAAGGTTTAAGCTTATCGAGGAGAAAATGAAATCGTTTGAGAAACAAAACTCTTTGGGCCTTGATATGTCTGATCTTGGTATAGTTCCTGGGGTCAGGATTCCTCCCAAATTCAAGGTGCCCGATTTTTACAAATACAAAGGGACGACTTGTCCAAGAGTGCATATTTGGGCATATTTTAGGAAGATGTCTACTTACTCCAACAATGAAAAGCTGCTGATGCATTTTTTCCAAGACAGCCTGGCAGGGGCGCCTTTGGAATGGTATATGGGACTCGAGAGAACTCATATTCGCAGCTGGAGAGAATTGGCCGAAGCCTTTGCGCATCAATATCAGTATAATAGTGATCTGGCACCAAACAGGGTACAATTGCAGAGTTTGTCGCAGAAAAGTACTGAGAGTTTCAAGGAATACACCTAGAGGTGTCGGGATTTAGCTGCAAGAGTGCAACCCCCTATGGTTGAAAGGGAACCTATCGACCTGTTCATGGCTTCTCTGTCTGGTGTGTACTTTGAGAAGTTGATAGGCTGCATGTCTGCAGGGTTTTCTGATCTGGTAATAGCTGGTGAGAGAATTGAAAGTGGAATCAAGTCTGGTAAGATTCCAAATGGTGGTGGATCCTCTTCGGGAGGAACAAAGAAGTCGTATTCTGCAAACCCAAAGAGAAGGGAGGGGGATGCAAATGTTATTGCTCACAAGGGTAAAGGTAGAGCTCGGTCCCGTTATCCTCAACAAGTCGCTACAGTAGATATCCCAGCCGCAGCTCTGCAACAAGTCAATGCTCCGCGACATTATGCTGCCAGGCGCAGAATGGCTGATAGGAAGTTTGCAATTACTCTGATGCCGTATTCTCAGTTGTTACAACATTTGTTGTAGTTACAATTGGTTCAGAAGAGGACTATGGCTCCTCTCACTGGCCCGCCACCTGCTGGGTACGATGCGAACGCTCATTGTGATTTTCACTCAGGTGCTCCGGGGCACGATATTGACCACTGCAAAGCTTTCAAGCATAAAGTATTGGACTTGCTTGATTCCAAAGCTATCAATTCCACCAACGATGGACCGAATGTGACTCAGAACCCGATGCCAAATTATGGGGTGGGCGTAGCCAATGATGTTGTTGAAGGAGAAAGATTAAATCTGATAACTGATGTTGGGGATTTGAAGACTCCGCTGGGGTTTGTCAAGGCTAGCCTGTTGAAGAAGTGGGCGTTTCCTGGTTGTTCTACTGACTGCTCAGAATGTGAAGTGCAGCCTGAGGGTTGTGATCTTTTGAGAGAGGGTATTCAGAGAATGATTGACGAAGGCTGTTTGCAATTTGATAAAGTTGTGAAAGAAGATGATGAGAATAGAGTGAGTAATGATGGATGCAAAGTTGCTACGATCTCCATTCCATACCGGACAATCAATATTTCAGCGCCTGCTAGACCAACTCCGGTTATCATTACCGTACCAGGACTCGTGCCATACGAGAGCACTAGAGCTATCCCATGGAATCATGGGGGAGAGGTGTTCTGTAATGGGAAAAAGTAGGAATGGACCGCGCCTACAGATGGAAGTTCGTCGGTTGAGAATATAGTTAGGGTCGGAGGTATCACCAGAAATGGTAGGGTCTTTTCGCCACCGGAAGTTAATGTTGATAAGAGTGACAAAGGGAAAAGAAAGGCCGTGATTGAAGAGAATGTCCAACCACAGGTCGGTGCTGATGATCTTTCAAAGGATACAAAGGAATTTATGAGGCTTATTCGAAAAAGTGACTACAAGATTGTGAATCACTTGAATCAGACTCCTTCGAAGATTTCTATCCTGTCATTGTTGTTGAATTTGGAGGTGAACCACAATGCTTTATTGAAAAATCTTGAATGCCGCGTACGTACCCCAAGAGATTTCTGTTAATCAGTTGGAGGGGGTAGTCGCTCATGTGAATGCCAGTAATGGTCTTGGTTTTACTGATCTGGATCTGAATCCTGCCCAGAGAAACCATAACCGTGCTTTGCATATATCCTTGGAATGTAGAGGTTCTTTGATTTTGCATGTCCTGGTTGATACAAGATCATCCCTCAATGTGCTTCCCAAGAAGGCATTGATGAAGTTGGACGTTCAAGGTTTGACGTGCACGCCAAGCGATTTGGTCGTGAGGGCTTTCGATGGATCTAAGAGATCAGTGTTTGGAGAGATGACGTTGCCTATTCAGATAGGACCAGAGATCTTTGATGCAACTTTCTATATTATGGATATCCAGCCAGCATCTAGTTGTTTGCTTGGCCGACCTTGGATACATGCTGCAGGGGCAGTCACCTCAACGTTGCACCAAAAGTTAAAGTATATGGTGGAAGGGAAGATAGTCACGGTGTGCGGTGAGGAGGATATTGTGGTTAGCCTTTTGTCATCCTTCAAGTACGTGGAAGTGGATGGGGAGATCCACAAAACACTCTGCCAGGCGTTCAAAACAGTTCAGATTCAGGGGAAGTCTCCTGCAGAAGCCAAGAGCCCAAAAGTTTCAATGTCATCGCTCAAGGAGGCCCGTGCTATCACAGAATCCGACTCGTCTTAGAAGTGGGGCCAAGTTATTAATGTTCCCATCAAGCAGGACAAGTTCGACCTGAGATACAAACCCTCCAGTTCTTCTCAGAGCACCCCGAAGTACAGAGGACCTGTTTAATTAACCAACAGTGGTGTGATATTTGATAGGATTAATATCGTTGGAGATGATGAAGGTGATAGTGATTGCGATATGGATGCTTGGATTCATCCATGTACTTCTGGCCAGAAGTTGTGCAACTGGACTATCGAAGAAGTCATTCATGTCACTACTGCAGAGTCTTTTCTATCAGATGCCATCGATTCAGGTTCAGCTATGACTTCGTGTGACTTAGATAAACCAATTTATCAAGCTGAAGAAGAGACTGATGAAGACTGTGAACTACCCGAAGAGTTAGCCAGGCTTCTCAAGCAGGAGGAAAGGGTCATTGTGCCTCATCAAGAGGATATTGAGATTATTAATCTGGGCACCGAGGATGATAAGAAAGAGGTTAAAGTAGGGGCTGCATTGGAAGACAGTGTCAAGAGAAGATTGGTTGAAATGCTCCGTGAGTATAAGGATATCTTCGCTTGGTCTTACCAAGATATGCCTGGGCTGGATACAGATATTGTGGTACACCGGTTACCTCTCAGAGAAGAATGTTCGCCAGTCAAGCAGAAGTTGAGACGAACAAGGCCTGACATGGCAGTCAAGATCAAAGAAGAGGTTCAAAAGCAGTTGAATGATGGGTTTCTTGCTGTCACGAATTACCCTCCGTGGGTCGCTAATATTGTTTCTGTGCCCAAGAAAGATGGAAAGGCTAGGATGTGCGTTGATTATCGAGATCTGAATAAAGCGAGCTCGAAAGACGATTTCCCGCTCCCCTATATCGAGGTGTTGGTTGATAACACCGCTCAGTATTATGTGTTTTCGTTCATGGATGGCTTCTCTGGGTATAACCAAATTAAGATGGCTCTAGAGGACATGGGGAAAACTACTTTCATCACACCATGGGGGACTTTTTGCTACAAAGTCATGCCCTTTGGATTGAAAAATGCAGGGGAAACTTACCAGCGGGCAATGGTCACTTTGTTTCATGATATGATTCATCACGGGGTTGAAGTCTATGTTGATGACATGATTGCAAAGTCACAGACGGAGGAAGCACATCTGGTCGATCTTATGAAATTGTTCGAAAGGTTGAGGAAGTTCAAGCTGAGGCTGAATCCTAACAAGTGCACCTTCGGGGTGAGATCTGGAAAGTTACTGGGTTTCATTGTCAGTGAAAAGGGTATTGAGGTAGATCCTGCCAAAATAAAAGCTATACAAGATATGCCTGAGCCGAGAATGGAAAAAGAGGTTCGTGGTTTCCTGGGGAGATTAAACTACATTGCAAGGTTTATATGTCATCTTACAGCCACTTGTGAACCAATATTCAAATTGCTAAGAAAATATCAAACGGTCAGGTGGAATGAAAATTGCCAGAAAGCGTTCAAAAGAATAAAAGAATATTTGCAGGAACTTCCAATACTCATGCCTCCAGTTGTAGGGAGACCACTGATCATGTATCTCACGGTTCTTGAGAATTCAATGGGATGTATGCTCGATCAACAAGATGATTTGGGTAGGAAAGAGCACGCCATCTACTACCTGAGTAAGAAGTTCACTAATTGTGAATCAAGATACTCGATGCTTGAAAAAACATGTTGTGCACTCGCTTGGGCTGTTAAGCGTTTGAGACAGTACATGTTAAACCACACAACCCTATTGATTTCGAAGATGGATCCAATCAAGTACATCTTTGAAAAGCAAGCACTCTCTGGAAGGATTGCCCGATGCCAAATGGTTTTAACGGAGTATGATATTCAGTATGTTTCCCAGAAAGCCATTAAGGGAAGCGTTCTGTCAGAGTATCTAGCGGAACAGCCGATTGAGGATTATCAGCCGATGAAGTTTGAGTTTCCAAATGAAGACATCATGTTTTTGAAGATGAAAGACTGTGATGAGCCTTTACCTGATGAGGGTCCTGAGATTGGATCTCAGTGGAAACTGGTTTTCAACGGAGCGGTTAATTCATATGGCAATGGAATCAGGGCTATTATTACTACTCCTCACGCTGTTCACTGCCCGATTGACTTTCGCCTGCACCAATAATGAAGCCGAGTATGAAGCGTGCATATTGGGTTTAGAAGAGGCCGTTAATATGAGGATCAAGAATCTGGATGTATACGGTGACTCAGCGTTAGTCATTAACCAAATCAAAGGTGAGTGGGAAACTCGTCAGGCCAACCTGGTGCCTTACAGGGACTATGCAAGGAGATTTTTGTCATTCTTTGATAGAATCGAGTTCCATCATGTGCCAAGAGTCGAGAATCAGATGGCAGATGCCTTGGCCATGCTATCTTCGATGTACAAAGTGAACTTCTGGAATGGAACTCCAACCATCACTATCATGTGTCTTGATAGACCTGCTTTTGTGTTTGCAATTGAGAAAGCATCGGATGGGAAGCCTTGGTATTTTGATATCAAGCATTTTCTCAAGACTCAGGAATACCCATCTGGGGAATCCAGCAAAGATAAGAGGACGTTGAGGAGGTTAGCCGGTAACTTTTATCTGAACAAAGACGATGTGCTCTACAGGAGAAATTTCGACATGGTCTTGTTGCGCTGTGTTGATGAACTTGAAGCAAGCCTGTTGATAGAAGAAGTCCACGAGGGTTCTTTCAGCACTCATGTCAATGGACATTCAATGGCTAGAAAATTGTTGAGAGCTGGGTATTATTGGATGACTACGGAATCTGATTGCTTCAAATACGCCAGAAAGTGCCATAAATGCCAGATTTATGTGGATAAAGTGCATGTGCCATCGGCTCCTCTGAATGTGTTAATGTCTCCTTGGCCTTTTGTTATGTGGGGAATTGATGTGATCAGAAAGATTGAGTCGACTGCTTCTAATGGACATCGCTTCATTCTGGTTGTGATTGATTACTTTACGAAGTGGGTAGAAGCAGCGTCCTACGCTAATGTCACGAAACAGGTGGTAGCCCGATTCATAAAGAAGGACATCATTTGTCGTTATGGAATTCCTGAGAGAATCATTACTGATAATGGTTCAAATTTGAATAACAAAATGATGAAGGAACTGTGTCAGAGTTTCAAGATTGAACAACACAATTCTTCTCCATATCGTCCGAAGATGAATGACGCTGTTGAGGCAGCCAATAAGAATATCAAGAAGATTGTATAGAAGATGGTGGTCACCTATAAAGACTGGCACGAGATGTTACCCTTCTCTCTTCATGGTTATCGTACTTCAGTGCGTACGTCAACCGGGGAAATTCCTTTCCCACTGGTGTATCGTACGGAGGTGGTCCTGCCATTAGAAGTTGAGATTCCCTCTTTAAGGATATTGTCGGATATGAAGCTTGACGAAGATGAGTGGGTGCAAACCAGGTTGAATCAGCTGAGCTTGATTGACGAAAAGAGATTGGTAGCCATTCCTCATGGCTAGTTGTACCAGAGTAGGATGAAGAAAGCCTTTGATCAGAAAGTGCGTCCTTGGTGCTTCCAAACAGGTAATTTGGTGTTGAAAAGGATCCTTCCTTCTCAGACAGATCACAGGGGAAAGTGGACTCCTAACTATAAAGGTCCATATGTGGTAAGAAAGGTTTTCTCTGGCGGAGCCTTATTGCTATCTACCATGGATGGTGAAGATTTGTCGTCTCCTGTGAACGCGGACGTGGTTAAAAAATACTTTGCCTAAAAGAGACCCGCTGGACAGAAAAAAGAAAAGTCCGGGCAAAAAGGCATCCCGGCGAACCATAAAAGGAAAAGGTTCGGGAAAAAATTAGGGATAAAAGAAAAAAGAATGAACCCGCAAAGTTGAAAACCTGAAAAGGCAACTTTGGCAAAAATGGGTATCCCGGTGGATTGAAAACCCGAAAGGGCGGTCCAGGAAAAAGTTAGGGATTCAAAAAGCAAATGATCATGGTCTGCGTTCGAACTGTAAGCTTGTGAGTAGTTATCCCAAAGGAAAGGAATCAGTTCAGTCAGTCTTGTCAGAAGGCGAAACATGGGGAACATCGGAGACATACAAGTCAAAGCTGAATCGACACATGGTGGTTATCTGTTTCCACATTGTCGACATTTGTTTATTTTATTTTTTTCTTGCTTTGAACAATTACCTCTTTCCAGGAATTGCATCTAAATTGTAATTCGCCTATTTACAGGCCTTTCATCAATAAAGTGTTCACTTCAGTCAAAGAGTACGGGTGAATCACTTACTCTCCTCCTGAGACATGATCCATCCCACCATTCTCCACAAAGGAGTACGGGTGAATCACTTACGCTCCTCCTGAGACATGATTCAACCCCACCATTCTCCACAAAGGAGCACGGATGGATCACTTACGCTCCTCCTGAGACATGATCCATCCCACCAAGACACCATGCTATGCACAACACCAAATGCACAACACACAAACATCAAGCACACTAAGTGCACACGATCCTACTGATCACATCACCATACATTATATATATATATATATATATATATATATATATATATATATATATATATATATATATATATATATATATATATATATATATATATATATATATATATATATATATATATATATATATATATATATATATATATATATATATATATATATATATATATATATATATATATATATATATATATATATATATATATATATATATATATATATATATATATATATATATATATATATATATATATATATATATATATATTTACACACCAATCAATTATGTCAATTAAAATGAATAATAGGGAAATCACATTCGAACAATGAGTACACACGATCCTCCGTATCACCTCACTATGCATCATATACATATTACATATATATATATATATATATATATATATATATATATATATATATATATATATATATGTCTTACCCACCAATTAATTATGCCAATTAAATTCTATAATTCATAATTTCACCTTTCAACACCAGGTATACACTCCTCACCACTAAACACCATCTTTCTACCTATCACAACCCAAGGAATCCCACAAAGCAAAATCGCACAAAATCGTGTTTCAGTCACGCTCGCTGGTTCACTTGCCCAGCGAATGCTCGCTGCCTCATTCGCCTAGCGAACCTGCTAGCGAAGGCAGACAGTGGCTACTGGAAGTATTCGCTACCCAACTCGCCTAGCGAATTCCTAGCGAATGCTCGCTACTAGCTCGCTCAGCGAAGGTGCTGGCGAACGTCTGAGATTTCACAAAACCCTCACTATTCAGAAATTCAACAGAAGCTCGAAAATCGTTTGATTCTCACCAAACCAGTACCTATAGTCTTAGCCTAACATTCTACGACTAAACTACACGACTTATTCTAGATTTCACCCGATAAAACAGCGATTCTACCGATTAATTCATTTCCGACCCAAAACGGTAAACTACACTAATTCACTCAAATCACCCAAACGATTCTTATACAACCACATGCAAGAGGTTCACTATAACAGTAATGATCAGAAACACAACAATATACGAATTATGTTCATCAAATCCCTATGGGGTTAAGGAATCCCCAACTATCCAATTCATGCAATTACCAATCCCAATCCGTTTCTCCCCTCCTTACCTCGATTAATCGCTTCGATCGATGAAGAGCCTTCAAGAATCCAACAGCTTTAGCCTTCTTCTTCTTCCTCTTGTTCTTCTTCCTCAATTTTTCTCCCACTAAACCGTGTTCTTCTTTCCTTCCTTTCCAAAACTCACCAATGCTCCTCTTAAATCCCTTATTCCTTATTTCTTTTATTCCAATAATTATTCCAATAATAATAATAATAATAATAATAATAATAATAATATTACTATTAGTTATCAAATTATTATTATTATCAATTATATTATATTAATATTAAAGGCTATGGTTTCTTACATAATCCCCGCAAAAGACATGCCGAAATAAAATAACACCGGAAAGACTAAATAATTAAAATGGGTGTTACAACTCTCCCCCACTTTAATTATTTTCATCCTTGAAAATTACCTGATGGAAACAATTCTGGATACGCTTCCCGCATCCTTCTTTCCAATTCCCAGGTCACACTGCCTCCTGCAGCACCTCCCCAAGCCACTTTCACCAAAGATATCTCCTTCCCTCGGAGTTGTTTTATCTTACGATCCTCGATCCTCAACGGCATCGTCTCAACGGCAAGATCCTCCCTGACTTGAACTTTGTCTCTCTGAATCACATGAGATGGATCCGCGACATACCTTCGAAGTTGCGACACATGAAACACGTCATGTAAATTCGACAGTTCAGGCGGCAACGCCACCCTATAAGCTACAGAACCAACTCTCTGCAAAATATGATACGGCCCCATAAACTTAGGATCCAACTTCTTGGACTTCAATGCACGACCCACACCAGTCACTAGGTTAACTCTTAGGAACACGTGATCTCCTTCCCTGAATTCCGGTTCTTTCCTCCGGTTATCATGATAACTTTTCTGCCTACTCTGAGACGCTTTCATTTTCTTACAAATCATCTGAATTGTCTCAGTAGTTTGCTGCATAATTTCCGGTCCCAATACTACATTCTCACCCGTCTCATACCAACACAGAGGAGTTCTGTATCTTCTACCATATAAAGCTTCAAACAGTTCCATTCCGATACTAGAATGGTAATTGTTGTTGTACGTGAACTCGATCAAGGTCATGGGTAGGGTAATTCCTTTCATGCAGCCTCAATTGCCGCAAAGCATACACCACTACCTTACCATTCTGCATAAGAACCCCGCCTAATCCCATCTTAGACAAATCATAGTACACCACGAAAGGTTCACTCGGATTGGGCAATATTAACACCGGTGCCGTAGTCAATCTCTTTTTCAGTTCCTCAAAGCTTTCTTCACAAGCAGCATCCCACACAAAAACTTGATCCTTCCTCGTCAACTGGGTTAATGGCAACGCCAAACTAGAAAACCCCTCAATAAACCTTCGGTAATATCCTGCGAAACCCAAAAAGCTTCTAATTTTCGTCGCTGTCTTTGGCGGTTCCCACTGCAGCACCGCACTCACTTTCGATGGGTCCACCGCTACACCGTCACCAGATACCACATGCCCCAAGAAACTCACAGTCTTCATCCAAAACTCACACTTTGATAGTTTAGCAAACAACTTATTATCTTTCGGCACTTGCAAAGCAATTCTCAAATGTCCTGCATGCTCTTCTTTAGACTTAGAATAAATCAGTATATCATCAATAAACACCACAATAAATTGATCCAGATAAGAATGGAATATTCGGTTCATATACTCCATAAACACTCCTGGCGCATTAAACACCCCAAAATACATTACAGTATATTCGTAATGTCCATAACGAGTTCTAAATGCCGTTTTCTGGATATCACCTTCTTTCACTCTGATCTTCTGGTAACCCGACCTCAAGTCAATTTTACTGAACACCCGAGCTCCCACCAACTGATCCATCAAATCATCAATCCTTGGAAGAGGATACTTATTCTTATTGGTCACTTTATTCAACTGACGGTAATTGATGCACAAGCGCATACTACCATCCTTCTTCTTTACCAATAGCACTGGAGCTCCCCACGGCGACACACTCGGTCTGATAAACTTTCTATCCAACAATTCTCCAATCTGAGATTTCAATTCAGCCAATTCCAATGCCGACATCCTGTACGGTGCCATAGATATAGGTCTTGTACCAGGAACAAGATCAATGCTAAATTCAACTTCTCTTGTAGGAGGCAATTCTGTAATATCATCAGGGAACACTTCAGGAAATTCATTCACCACCGCCAACTCTTCCATCGACGCCTGGCTGTCAACAGATAATGATGCAAATAAAGCAAACATTTTAGCTTCGTCCTCTAACAAGGTCATCAATTCCTTATTAGACAAGGAATCCGCTAATGCTTCCTCTTCTGGAGTAAGGAACAATAACACCTTCCGAAAACAATCAATGTAAACTCGGTTGAACTCCAACCAGTTCATACCCAGAATAACATCCAACTTACCAAGTGGTAGACAAATCAGATCTACCCCAAAGTCTCAACCGAAAATAGTCAGTGGAAACTTCAAACACACCAAAGAAGTAGTCACTGAACCAATAGAGGGAGTTTCAATAGTCACCTGTTGCTCAAGAGTAGACGACACCAATCCTAATCTCTTTACACAATCAACAAAAATGAACGAGTGGGTTGCACCCGTATCAATCATAGTAGTCAAAGGAACATTATTGATAAAACAAGTACCTTTGATGGAACGCTCCTCACTGGCAGCTTGAGTTCCTACCACAGTAAATACTTTACCACTGGCCTGCGGCGCCTGAGACTTCTTCGGCTTCTCACAATGTGTACTGATATGGCCTTTCTCACCACAGTTATAACAGGTAGGCATAACAGCCCTGCAATCCACCATCACATGGCCTGGCTTACCACACTTGAAACACTTCTTCACCTCATCAGGACAATCATTAGCATAATGCCTCACGCCACCACATCGGAAACATTTCACACCAGCAGACGCTCTCCCTTCTCTGGGCTTCTTATCAGCAGCAGCCTTATGTTTTCCCTTATCAGTAGGAACACTGTAAGGAGTACCACCAAATCTCTGCTTACCCTTACGGTCATTCGCAACCTTATAGTGTGGAATCTTGGCCCGGTTGTCATTATCATAAATTATGCTTCTGCTTACTAGCTCAGGATAATTTCTGATCTTCTAACAAGCGATCCCCATCTTAATCTCCGGATGCAGCCCATTTTCAAACTTCAAACACTTGGAAGTCATCGCCTCTTCAATATTGTAATGAGGACAATATTGTACCAACCCTTCAAATTTAGCAGCATACTCTGCTACAGTCAGATTACCCTGCTTCAGCTCTAGAAACTCGATCTCTTTAGCACTTCGTATATCTTCTGGAAAATACTTTTCCAGAAAACCATTTCGAACCACATCCCAAGTAATAGCAGTTCTACAGCCTCCAATCTCTGGCGATTATTGTCCCACCAAGCCTCAGCTTCACCTTCCAGCATGTGAGTACCGAACACCAGTTTTTACTCATCATTACAACCCATTGTCCTGAAAATTTTCTCAATTGCCTTCATCCATTTCTGTGCAGCTTCGGGATCCAAAATTCCCCGCAACTTGGTTCTGATTAGCAACCACTTGTGCCATAGCTTGCATAGCTGCAGCCAAAGCAACATCATTCCTTCCTGCCATACTGCTCAACAATAACAACACTAGGTTAAAAGGGCACACAACCTATATCCTAAGGACATACTCAACTACTACACTGGCCGGACGAACCGACCTGCTCTGATACCAACTTGTAACACCCCACTTTCCCAAATTAAAATAAAATATGATTAAATCAAATAAATATCAGAGTTTCCCTTCAAAAGTGGGATATCACATTCACAAAATTTCAACAAAACACTTCATTAGATGATTTTCGAAATATATAGCGGAAACAATCATTAATACATCACTCTCGGCCATCCGCCAATTTACATAAAATATTCATTAAGAGAATTCACCAAAATAAGATACGTCACAGAAATACAACAAATCCAATCATAATAAAAGTAAACACCCATATCCCGTGATACGTATCAGAGCATCCTAAGACTCGACTCGCACACCACTATCCAAGCTAGCTATGCACCTGGATTATCTGTACTTCCGAAGAAGCACAGACCACAACAACAACAAGGGGGTGAGAAAACATGATCGAAATTATCGGTAATAAAATACATGAATAAAGGCAGCCAATAAACAAGTCATCACCCCATCAACATCAAACAAGATCCATAGTCCAATCATCAACACAACATATAATAATGCAAGAATGCAACACAACACCATGCATGCGGTACCGACTCATTGGTTCATTCAATCGAACCCCGAAATAGATCACTTACGCTCCTCCTGAGACATGATCTATTCCCACCATTCTCCACAAAGGAGTATGGATGAATCACTTACGCTCCTCCTGAGACATGATTCAACTCCGCAATTCTCCACAAAGGAGTACGGATGGATGACTTACGCTCCTCCTGAGACATGATCCATCCCACCATTCTCCACAAATGAGTAGGGGTGAATCACTTACGCTCCTCCTGAGACATGATTCAACCCCACCATTCTCCACAAAGGAGCATGGATGGATCACTTAAACTCCTCCTGAGACATGATCCATCCCACCAGGACACCATGCTATGCACAACACCAAATGCACAACACATAAATATCAAGCACACTAAGTGCGCACGATCCTACTGATCACATCACCTTACATTATACATAGATATATATATATATATATATATATATATATATATATATATATATATATATATATATATATATATATATATATATATATATATATATATATATATATATATATATATATATATATATATATATATATATATATATATATATATATATATATATATATATATATATATATATATATATATATATATATATATATATATATATATATATATATATATATATATATATATATATATATATATATATATATATATATATATATATATATATATATATATATATATATATATATATATATATATATATATATATATATATATATATATATATATATATATATATATATATATATATATATATATATCCAGATCACCTCACTATGCATCATATACATATTACGTATATATGTCTTACCCACCAATTAATTATGCCAATTAAATTCTATAATTCATAATTTCACCTTTCAACACCAGGTATACACTCCTCACCACTAAACACCATCTCTCTACCTATCACAATCCAAGGAATCTCACAAAACAAATCACAAAGCAAAATCGCACAAAATCGCGTTTCTGTCATGCTCGCTGGCTCACTGACCCAGCGAGGCCTCAACGAACGCTCGCTGCCTCATTCGCCTAGCGAACCTGCTAGCGAAGGCAGACAGTGGCTACTGTAAGTATTCGTTACCCAACTCGCCTAGCGAATTCCTAGCGGATGCTCGCTACTAGCTCGCTCATCGAAGGTGCTGGCGAACGTCTGCGATTTCAGAAAACCCTCATTGTTCAGAAATTCAACAGAATCTCAAAAATCATCCGATTCTCACCAAACCAATACTTGTAGTCTTAGCCTAACATTCTACGACTAAACTATACGACTTATTCCAGATTTCACCCGATAAAATAGCGATTCTACCGATTAATTCATTTCCGACCCAAAACGGTAAACTTCCCCAATTCACTCAAATCACCCAAACGATTCTTATACAACCACACGCAAGAGGTTCACCATAACAACAATGATCAGAAACACAATAATATACTAATTATGGTCATCCAATCCCTATGGGGTTAAGGAATCCCCAACTACCCAATTCATGTAATTACTAATCCCAATCTGTTCCCCCCCCCCCTTACCTCGATTAATCGCTTTGATCGATGAAGAACCTTCAAGAATCCGATAGCTCGAGCCTTCTTCTTCTTCCTCTTGTTCTTCTTCCTCAATTTTTCTCCCACTAGACCGTGTTCTTCTTTCCTTCCTTTCCAAAACTCACCAATACCCCTCTTAAATCCCTTATTCCTTATTTCTTTTATTCCAATAATAATTCCAATAATATTAATAATAATAATAATAATAATAATATTACTATTAGTTATCAAATTATTATTATTATCAATTATATTATATTAATATTAAAGGCTATGATTTCTTACATAATCCCCGCAAAAGACACGCCGAAATAAAATAACACCGGAAAGACTAAATAATTAAAATGGGTGTTATAGTAACTGAGGTAGCTATTTCGCATATAAGATATTCCTGGTGTTTTTCTTTGTTGCAGGCCTGTAGGGTTATCCTCAACAGGTTGAGAATGCCTTATCCTTAGTAGTTTAAAATTGCAGCAAGTGGTAGTTTGTTCTCAGCAGGTCGAGGTTGATACCTCCGGCAGAGTAGACTCATCCCCAAAAGGTTGAATGCAGTCAGGCATTTTGTTCAACGGGGATGTTCGTTCCCCATAGCAGAGATTTTTCTCCCCTAGTAAAGTTGTCACAGAATCTCATCGTCGAGTCCGAAATGTTGTATCCAGTGTAAGTCTGGTATGTCTCCAACAGAACAAAGCTTTGTCTTCAGGTGAAGGTTAATTCCCAGCAGGGCGAATTTGTTCTTAGCAAAGTAACGTGTAAGGATGTTCCCTTAGCGGCAAGGTAGTTTATAATCTGGTATTCTTTTCCAGCGGAGGCAACTTCTGTGACGCCCTTTCCCAGCGGAGTCGATGTTCTGGTGTTTTCTTGGTAATCCAGTACTCAAGTTTTTTTCCTCTAGCAGAGTTCAGTGCTGATTCCCTCGACAGAGTAAGTGTTAGAACAGAAGCGTGAGATTTCCCCAGTAGAGTGGAGTTCCCAATAGGAGTATCCGATATTCCTCAGCAGGACATGTTGATACCTGATGTAATCCCAAGCAGAGTGAATTCTTTCCCACGCAGGGTGGATTTCTGGAAAGCCATGCAGGGCTGATTTCCCGGGTAGAGTGAAGTCAACCTCGGCGGTTGGTTGTATTTCTACTACAGAGTCTGTTTCCTCAGTAGAATGGATTTGATCTCAATAGAGGACTGTTTGTTTCCCAGCCGAGTTTTCTGATTCCCTAGAAAATTTGTGTGCTAGCAGGCCATCCAGGGCATTTTCCTCAGCAAGATGTGATTTAATCCCTAGTGGAGTGGATTTTTGTTCTTGAAAGAGCGGGGCTACCCAGGTTGTGTTTCTGGAAGCCACTCAGGGCTTGTTTCCCCAGTAAGTCCAATCGTATTTGGCGCGTGATATCTCTCCTCGGCAGAGTTGGTATCTTCTCTCTAGCATTTATTTTGCTGGAGTGGTTGTTTTGCATTTGCATTTTGCATAACATCCTCCCAAATGCGTAGCATTTCCATTTCGTATGGAGCATTAAGCCATTTTCAAACATATGCATTTGAAACATAAGCCAGGTTGTTACCTCTTTGCTTTCAAGCGTATCTCCTAGGTGATCGTTATCCCTGCCCGGGTGGTTTTTCAGGCCCGACGAACATCGTTTATTTCGCTCTCGGTTTATGGTATTCCCCAGAGGTGTCGTCAAATTTCAGTTTGTGGTATTCTATTCTCCAAGTCCGTACAGGTGTTCAGACCTCGGCAGAAGATGTGTGATAGATGCGTTCATCTTATCATGTGATACTCATCAGAGTTGCTTGTTCAAGTTTTCTCTTTCCCCAACAAAGTTTCCTTGTGATTGTTACCAGGGATAGTTTTAGCTTCGTGTGTATCCGATCTTCGGGTTGTTGCTCGCTTTTAGTTAGCGAATGCCTGGCGGCAAGGCCAGATGTCCTGACCTTTGGGTTCAATACTTGTTTGTGTTCAACAAAGGACTGGCGGTGATGCCAGAAGTCTATCAACTTTGTGAATGTCTGACAGCGATGTCAGGTGATTATCAGTTCTTGTCTATCCGATCTTTGGGTTGTTGCTCGCTTTTATTTAGCGCCTGCTTGGCGGCGAGGCAGGTGTCCTTATCCCTGGATTCGATGCATGGTGTATCCCTTTGGGTTGTCTGACGGCGATGTCAGGTTCTTTTATCAGCTTAATAGCGATGTTTGACGGCGATGTTATAGGTTTTCTATTAACTTTGAGATGTTCTGTTATGATGTCGAGGCCTGATGGTGATGCCGTGCTATCCTTTAGTCTGACGGTGAGGTCCGATATTCGTGGTTGTCTGGCGGCGAGGTCAGGTGTTTCTGGTTGCCCGGCGGCAATGCCAGATGTTCAGCCTTTTGTGTATTTGGCAGTGATGTCAGATGTTTATCAGTGGATTCCTAACTACGTGGAGTTCTGGTGGCGATGTCAGATGTGTTATTCCTGGCAATTGGTCTGACGGCGATGTCAGCGGTTTTACTGATTGGATGTTAATGGCTGGCGGCGATGTCAGGTATTTTATCAACATGGTGTTGTTCTGGTGGCGATGTCAGATGTTTCTCAACATTATGTTTGTTTGGCGGTGAAGTCAAATGTTTCTCAACCTAAGGTTTGTCTGGCGGTGATGTCAGACGCTTGTTGTTTTCTGATGGCAAGGTCAGATGTTCAGAATTTCTGACGACGATGTTGGAATTTTCATCCCCCGCAGATGCTTGTGGTTTTGACGGCGATTTCAGATCTCCATCAATTTTGTGTTTCTGACAACGATGTCAGATGTTTATCAGAATGGTGGTTTTGACGGCAATGTTAGATATCATCGATTTTGTATTTTTGGCGGCGATGTCAGATATTTGTTAGACACTATGGTAACCAGACGGCGAGGTCAGAATATGTTTATCCCCGACAAGATAGTTGGTGGCGATGTCAATTATCTTTACTGGTGTCGGGCAGCGATGTCGGATACTTTTCAGTCCATTGCTGATTGGACTCTTGGGTGTAGATGCATGGCGACGATGTCCTATATCCTGTATCTCTGGAGACTTTGTGGGAATTCCTGTTCGTATTGGGTTGTTATCCCTAGCGTGTCGCATCCCAACTCTCGGTTGGTATCCGCTGTTTTGCATCCTCGTCAGTTGCAAATTTCTGGGTTCTTATGGTATTCAACCTTCTTTTACCTTGATTGGTCGAAAGTCGTTCGCTTTTCACCCAGTCAGGTCCAAGCCGCTTGAATAGGGGCAGCTGTTGTACCCCAAAATTTGCTCAACCTTTTCGTACTTGGCTTACGTTTCTTTTCACATTTTTTCATTTTCTGCATTGCATATCATTCGTTCTTGAGACAGGGGATCGAGGTTTTCCCGTGGCTCAGTTTTCGTCTCAGTGCATGAACCTGAACAGCGAGCATCAGAGTCCCTGGCATTTATGTTGCCCAGCGGTCGAGCGGCCGATTTTATTTTATTTTGCAGGATAACTTCAGGAAGCAGCACTCAGGCTCATATCAAGCATTCTTATAGTTGCAACGTTCAAGAACGAGATTCAGAAGCTTAACAGAGCTCTAAACAGTCGAAACAGGGCAAATGTGCAGTTTTCCCTCCAAAAGGCGCCAAATTCAAATTTTTGAAGGTGTTAATCGGTTAACCGATATGGTTAATCGATTAACCAAGGCAAAATTAGGGCAAATTGGGATTTTTTTAAGGTGTTAACCGATTAACCTATATGGTTAATCAATTAACTAGTGCAATTTTTGCCTTTGTACGTGAATTGTGAAGAAAAACCACTTTGGGGTCCAATTTTCGTCATGTGCAAATCTGATTTTCACTTTGGGAAGGATCTAGAACCTATTTGAAGTTTGGTTAATTTCATTTTCCCTCCAAATGCCCATTCCTAATTCCAAACAAAAATTTTCCAAACCATCTTCCAAACCTTTCATTTGGATCTAAACCTAAGGGGTATTTATTTGAATTACTCCAAACCACACACAACTAATCACTCATAATTCACTCATTTTCAGAACTGATCTCATTCTCTCTCAATTCTCTCTCAATTTTCCAATCTCCTAAACCCTCACAAAAGCTCTTCTCATTGAGATCATTGATTCTTCATTGGAATCCTTGGTTTCTAAGATCTAAACCTTCATCCATTCTCTCCATTGAATCAATTTCTCCATCCAATTTTCGTGCAAAATTGGATCTAAACTTGGAAGTGATTTTGGAAGTGATTATTTGGCTTGATTTGGTTTAATTTTGAAGGATCTTCATTGCTACTACAAGAATTCGTGTGGATCTTGAAGTATTCCGGACTTCTAGCATTGGATCTATTCAATTACAGTTGAATTAACATTAACCGGAGCAAATCTACGCTCCGAAGGTTGGATCCGAATATGTTTTTATCTTATTTGCATAATCATGTGGATTTTTATCTTTGATTAACTTATGGTTAATTTGATCTGATTGATTCATGATTTAGTTGTGTTAATCTGTTTACATGCTGTTTGAATCATGATTCGCTGGTTTAATTTCGTGATTAAGTGATTATGCGATCACCCGGTGGATCGAATAAGTGCTTATTTGTTGAAAATGATGTTCTGTTGCTGTTTTTCTGCTGTTGGCACAGTGTTAATCAGTTAACACATATGGTTAACCGATTAACCATTTCAAATATTCAAGATTTTCAAAGTTTTCAAGGTGTTAATCGGTTAACGCATATGGTCAAACGATTAACATGAACAAATTTCTAGATTTTTAAGTGGTTAACCGATTAACATTGTGCCAGTGGGTCTGTTTTGTTGATTTTCTTACATGTTTGAGTACCGTTATACATCGAATCATCGTAGTTCAATATGATGCATTAGAAATGAAATGTTTTGGGATGTACGTCGCTGTTTTGGTTGTTTAATCGAGACTTTGTCGACTTGTTTTTGTTTTCCACTTGGATGCACACTTGTGTGTTGTTGTTCATAGTGGTGATATTCATGTTTGCATTTCCTCTTGTGCTTTGCATCTTTATTTCTTGCATTAATAAAGGTCGAGATGTGCTTGTGGTGGTGTTTACCCCACACGTTTTCCTCCCTTTGCTTGTGTGTTGCATTCCATGTTTGCATCTCTTACTTGTGATTGAATTTATCTGGTGTTTTCTTGTGTTTTTTGCCATGATCCCCATAGGGTTCCTAGTCCCTCCGTTTAGGATGGGAGTAGGAGAGGCATTAGGTGTTCAATCCAAGCATGCTAACATTAGGGTAGATGTTCCCCCTTTTAATCCTAACCTTAGGACCACTTTGCATGACAACGTTAGGGCCGAGTTTCCCTTAGACCTTCCGTGCGTCTCTCTTTCTCATCACAAAACAATTCTAACTCATCTAATAAATGCGATGAACACTGTGCGCTACGAGCCTTAAGCTACATGGGGAATGATGAGTGAGGGGTCTCCTCTCGTTTGTCTAGAGTGTTTAGTGTACGTCCCGTTTGGGGGCGATACGCAACGCATTCGCCCCTATGTCATAGTCTTTAGTGCAACGTGAATAACAAACCGAATTAATTCACTTCACTAAAAAACACAAAACAAAACATCAAACCTTTTTCCTTCGGGATTAATCAGAAACTTTTTTCGTAAAAAGAGTGTTGTTAAGGTTTTGTTCTACCACAAACAGACTTTGTCCCTAACTGCTGGAACAAAGGTTTAACTCTACTCAGTTCAAACACTTAATCAACTTGTGGTTTCGTGTCGACCCGAACTAATTTTGCTCTAATTTCTCATACCAGATGAGAATATGTAGGCACAAGACGCGATGTCTTGGCGAGTAACCTTCCCCCTCTTTTCGCCCGTAGTTAGCCGAACTACGTTGACTCTGACTTTCCCATTGCACGAAGGAATACGTAGGCACGGAGCGGCGATGCTCTGCCGAGTCTCTTTTATTTTCTTTTTGTCCTGTGAGCCTGTAGCGTAGATAGATAAACACACCCTTAGATAGACAACAAGCATGGATCCCGTCGAGTACGACGGACGCGAGGGGTGCTCATACCTTCCCCTTGCGTAACCGACTCCCGAATCCAGGACTTGGTTGCGATGACTTTGTCTTTTCCCTTTTTTGTTAGGTTTTTCCGATTGTTTCCTTTCCCTCTCTTTGGGATAAATAACGAAAGGTGGAGACTCTTCTATTTTCCGCCGGGTGTTTTTCGCAGTTGCGACAAATATTGTTATAGAGCTAGTGATTAGTTGTTAAAACAAATGATTAACGATGGTCAAATGATGAACTTAGGCCAAAGTTAATGAAAACTCATTGGACGATTGATAAAACCGAAGCCTCCTAACGTCAAGTTTCATATGTAATGGACCTAAGAGAAATAATCAACCATACTTGGACTTTCAAACATAAGTTTGTGTCACGAATGATCATTTTCCGATACGGGATAATTTAACGCTATGTTAAGCGATCATAATTTGGTTTATGTAGAAACCACAACTATCTGAGGTAGGTCAATAACAATTTTAGTTCTAATGCATGCTAGAAAAGTGATATGTAGATCACTCTCCGAGAGTAATACCGAACAAAAAGAAAATACGTAACGATCTCATCTTCATCAAGAACTTGAAATAAGTTCCAATGATATCGAAGATTTTCATCGATCAAAAGAA
The DNA here is from genome assembly GCA_963859935.3 of Lathyrus sativus. NCBI lineage: Eukaryota > Viridiplantae > Streptophyta > Magnoliopsida > Fabales > Fabaceae > Lathyrus > Lathyrus sativus. Next base: position 166,916,530 of record OZ012739.1, on the reverse strand, counting down.
AAAGGAGAAGAAGAAAGGGAAAGACAAACTAAATTACAATTTCATGTTCATTGCATCTTTAAGTTAATCCACTCATCTTGGTGGATTAAAGCACTAAACATATCATTAACTCAAAGCACCTAAAATAAATTGAACAATTCACTTTAAAGATAGATTTGAATTAGTGAATGTTTATCCAACTTCATCTACACCTTGGGTCCAATGAATTTAAAGAGGAATAAGACCTTTAAAAGTGTAATCCAAAGAAAAAACAAAGAGAAACGTACTAAAACAGTCCCAAAACAAAGCCAAAATGGCAAAAAAGACATTGTGTAATCGATTACCCTCAGGAAGGTAATCGATTACCAATGCTAAAACAATAACAAATCCATTTTGAAAATGTGCAACTTGATCAATCATTTCTTCAAACACCTCATGATCAAGGATGCAATTGATCACGAAAATTCAAGTAAAATAACAACAAACAACACCAATGGAACACAATTTGCAAGATCCAAAGATCAAGCAACAAGAATCAACAATAGATCATATTGTGAAGGATGAATGAAGAGCAACAATTGTGGATCAAAAGATTACCACATCAAATCTGAAAATTCTTCAAATCAACTCTAAAAACCACACTCCAAAGCCTTGATCTACAGAAAATGATGATGAAAAAATGAACGGATGAAGGTTTAGCTCCAAAATTAGTAAGTTCTAATGATGAACTAACTATCTTGAAAAGGAGAAAATTGAAATGGGAGTCAAGAAGAAATTTGACAAGGTGAATTTGCCTATCAAAAGCTTGTCAAATGAATGAATTGAGGCCTTTATTTATAGGATTTAGGCTTGGAAATTTTGGTGGTTTGGAATTTGGCTTGGAATCAAAATTAGGCTTTGAATTTAAATTTGGAGGAAAAATCAAGATCAAGTGTTGATTAATGAAGGTATATCGTGGGAATTAATTATGATGAGGTAGGGGAACCAAAATGAAGTGATCTAGAATATTCTCATGATGAAACATTTGAATTTGGTGCCAAAAATGCTACAGAATTTGACATTGGCAAATTTTCACAAAAAACGCGCAGGGTAATCAATTACCCTAATACTGGTAATCGATTAGCACATGCAAAAATTGTGAAAAAAATTGCTTTTTACTGTGTTGTCTTGGCTCTGGCTCGATTCTTTTTGCTTGTCAAAGAAGGCATAAAAATAAACACATGAACCTTGGAGTCTCTTAAATAATTATCAATTAAATCTTGGAAACCCTTGATCAGATGATTTTGAATTGTTTGCAAATCAACTTTGACTTTGTTCAGATAAAAATTCATTCGAGTTGAGGGACTAGTATTTGATATCCTCGATCCAAATTCTTCCTGAAAAAGTTAGTAAAGGAAAAATAATTTTTTTTGGATTTTAATTAATAGTTAGTAAACATAAACATAAACAAATATCAAACAAACTAGAAAACCAGGGTCCCCGGTGATCTCTCTCAAGAAAATTCACACAGAGGAAAACAAGAGAACCAAAGCTTGTGATCTTGTTTGTGGAATGAGATGTAAATGATATGTGAGATCTTAGGGATAAAAATTAGGGTATTACACCCATCCCCTCTCACATGTGGGTTCTAGTCTTGGACAAAGGCATCCCAGCAGGTCCTTAGTCTAACGGGCTCTCAGATCAAGAAATGATAATACGTTTTCCATTTCTAGTTGGGAATTATCATCCCTCAAGGAGGCCTCAACTGATTTCCCATGAAAAGAGTCATAAGCTTTCTATGGGAACACCCTACCATCTTCATCAGACACGTAGGGTACAATATCTCTAAAGAAAACCTCGTCTGAATGTGGGTCTCGTGTCAACTAAACCTGGCCAAACGCCACCAATCCACACGACTATCCATTATAATCTTGTGTATGTAATCAAGCCTGGGTAGTGGGCTTATCTCTCATAGAACCATCCTACCCAACAATATAACAGCCAACCAAAACAGTATGACAATGATAAACAGATGTAATAAAATGCAAGTCAATGTAATAATAGACAACAAATAAAGAAAATAAAAGCATAAAGATAAATACCCAATGACAAGAGACAGACATGGGTTGAATCACATAGGGAACCAAAGTCCCCAGTTGTCAAAATTGCAAAAAACAATCGGTGGAAAAATAGAGTCGCCACCGAACATTATTTATCTTGACGGGGGAAAGGAAGCGATCGAAGAAACCTCAAAAAGGGAGAGGAACATGGTCCCGCAACCAAATCTTAGGAGTCGATTACCCAAGAGGAAGGTGTTAGCACCCCCTCGCATCTGTTGTACTCAATGGGATTCACTTTTGTTGTTCTAATTAAAAGGTTTATTTATCTAGAACCTACTTGCTAACAGAAACGAAAATGGAAGAAGAGAAATAACAAAAAAGAGACTCGATAAGACTTATTCATCCAATGCCTACGTATTCCCTCGTGCAATGGGAAAGTCAGGGTCAACGTAGTTCGGAGGACTACGGGTGTAAGGGGGTAAGGGTGCTCGTCTAGACTTTGCCATCTTATAAGGGGGTCAATGAAGAAATCAAAGTGTTCGTAGTTCATAGAATACGGAAGAAAGGGGGAAGCGTGTTCGCCAAGACTTCGTCGTCTTGTGCCTACGTATCTTCATTCAGATAAGAATGAAGAAATCAAAGCATTCATAGTTTGTGGACTACGGAAGAAAATGGGAAGGGTGCTCACCAAGACTTCACCGTCTTTTGCCTACGTATCTTCATTCAGACGAGAATGAAGAAATCAGAGCGCTCGTAGTTTGTGGACTACGAAAGAAAGGGGGAAGGGTGCTCACCAAGACTTCGCTGTCTTGTGCCTATGTATCTATATTCGGACGAGAATGAAGAAATCAGATCATTTATATTTCGTCCTATCAAGGGTGGCTAAATGTATTTTGTACTCAACAGGATCCACTTTAGCAGTTAGGGACGAGGCCTATTTACGTTAGAACGGAAGTAACATGCCCTTTCTGAAAAGGTTTGATAGAAAATCCCGAAGGAAAAATGGTTTGAAATTTATTAAGTGTTTTAAAGAAATGAATTAACTTTGTTTAAGAAGTAAATAGATACTCCCACTCATCATTTTCCATGTACTTAAGGCTTTTGGCATACCATACTCATCATATTTATTACGTATTTTGATTTGATTTGAGAGAGAGAAGAGGGACTCAAAAGGCAAAGAAAAAATCTAAGGAAACTAACCTAGATGTTGTCATTCCAAATGGTCCTATTTGAGGATGAGAAAGGGAAGCCTACCTAATGTTATCATGTAAAAGATGGACCTAAGGTTAAGGTTGAAAGGGAGGTAACTTAATGTTGTCATGCAAAGGATTGAGAGCCTAATGTCTATCCTAATCCAAGCTTAATCAGAAATTAAGTTGGACTAGGAGCCTTAAGGGAGCATGTGATTACAAAGCACAAAACAAGTAAACACAAAGCAACTCAATCACTAAGAAAAATCAAACACGAAACAAGGTTCAAGTACAAGAAGAAACTCATGTCAAAGTATCAAGCACACGGCATACGTCAAGATTAAACCAATCACCAAGAGTATTTATCACATCAAACTTAATCACACAAAGCACCAACAATTCATCAAGATATGCCTCAAAATTAGTCATAAGAAATCATAAAAATTAATTCGAGAAAACTCAACAGAGTTATTCTATGAAAAGCTATCCAGAAAGTCATGAAAAAATAGTCAACATTAATCCAACAAACTATGAACAATTTAATCATCATTAACCAAAAGAATATCAAAAACCAAATATTATTCCAAGAGAGTCATAAAAAATTATCAACAAAAATCTAATCAACATTATCAGTAAACCTTAGTAAAAATTGATCAATCCCTTAATCAAAATTACCAACAAAGATCTAAATAAAACTATCAAGCAACTGGAAAACAGAAAATCAACAAGAGATTTCAATAATAATTAAAAAAATTAAGGAAAGTGTTAGAAGGATGTACAGCAAGAAACAACGATGTTGTACTAGCGATTCTGGTTCAGGCCTTGAGTTTTAGGCCCAATACACCCTTCCACAAAAGAACACGGTTGAATAAGAGCAAAAAGAAGTGGTGTTGGAGAAATCTTTATGGACCTCAAAATCCCATTCATTCACACAGTCGACATTTTCCACGGCCCAATACCATCAACAACATGAGCATGGTCCAATATGAAATACATGATCAGGTTAAACAAAACCGAATAAAGTTATCCCCAAAGCACTGGCACGGTGAAAAAGCACAACAACACATCCAGTTCATCTTAAAAATAAAAAGTGAGCTATCAAGTCATATCCTCTTTGAAAACAAAGTCAAGGATGAAAACAAGAAAAACAACACGATTAAGAAATACGAAAGCTAACAACAACTACTTTGAAATCAAAACCGACTTGAAAGAAAGAAAATTGCAACGTCAACACTTTCCAACCTTCTTGCAAACATTGATCAATTTCAGTTATTGGCTTTGACTCGCTCAATTCAGGTTTGTGTGAGTTTCATTTTGGATTCAGGTTTGTGTAGATTTGTATCAATTTGGATTTTTACTCTTCTTCTCAATTTCTTTTCTGATTCGGTTGAGTGTTTGTCTAGTTTGATGGTCCGGTTTGGTTTTTGAGTTGAAGGAGAGGATGAAGATGGTTGAAGGAAGGTTCGAAGGTTAGGAGGTTTTTGTTGAATGAAGGTCTTTTGAGAAGGATTGTTAGGAAAAGATGAAAAACAATTTTATGGAAAACGTTGTGGAAAGAGAAGAATGTTTATTGTGGCAAGTGGTGTGTCATAGCAAAAACTTTATGAGTGAATTCTTTTTTTTTCATTATGAAAGGTCTGTGCGTGTGTTGTATTGCGATTTTTGCGAGAATCCTAGGTTGAGAGGTCACGTTTTTAGTTTGCAAAAGTTGTTGTTGGTTGTGAAGGATGCGTTGTGTTGGTTGTGCAGGTTGGTGAGATACGGTTTGCGTGGGGTGGTTTTGTGGTATGTGTTTTTGTGACAAGGTAACAACTTTTGGCTTACTCTTCTTTGGCTTGGTGAAGTTGTGGCCGAAATGTGTGTATTGAAGCTTGGTTTGGAATGGTATGTGTGGTCTGTTTAGGAAAAACATCGAGGTTGCAAGCTTTGTGATTTTTTGTGGTGACCTTATTGTGTATAAGGTGCGTTATTTTCATGTGTAGGATGGATTTGATACGACGAGGTACGGTTTTCATTTGCGTATTGTACTGGCTGATGGTTTGTTAAAGGTGTGAGTTGCAGTTGAAATTGTATTTGGCTTGTAACAGGTTTGTTGTGCTAAAGGTTGCATGAATGGCTTGTAGTTATGTATGGGATAAAGCTTCTTAGTGTATTGTATTGTGCATGTTGGTATTGTGATTTCTTTGTGATTAGCATGTGCATTATAGGAGCTATTGTGTTGAATTTGTGTCAAGTGGGTCGTGGATGTATTTCTTGTGTGTGAGGCTTGTATTGAAATCGTGGCATGGAATGTAGCAGGCTGACATTGTAGAGTCATTATGTTTACATTATCTTGTCCACATTTTTCTTTAAGAGCTTTTTCTATTCTTCTTTTTTTGGTCATGTGGTGTTTGGGCTTATCCTTTGTAAATGAAAATGGACTTTGCAAATATTACTTGTATCATGGGCTTTGTAGCTTGCAACTTGGACTTGAAATATACTACTATTGGTAATTTCTTAAATGTTGGCTTGATTTATTTTGTCATATTTGAACGTGAATGATGAACTTGATTGAATTTTCCAAATTAACACCACACTTGAATCTAATTGAGTATCTTGACATTCTCACTAGGACTTTAATTAATTTTGAATCTAACTGAATATAAATTACTTCCTAAATATTAACCATTCTTGACCAAATTCTTGAGATATGATTGAAATTATATTGATCTTGCAATCATCTTGAATAAATGGCATGCTTGACTTCTCCCTGAATCAATGACAATAATATGAACCATATAATAAGAACTTACAAATGACTTGAGATATAGACCAGATGCACTGAATTTGAATATTTTGCAACTTGATTTTGAAATGAATCTCTATCTGAATCAATCCACAACTTGCACAATTTAAAATAATGTCATTTTGATCGTGATGAACCAAAAGCTTCACTGTGAAATAATCATGCTTTGAAATCAGAGGAACATGGCTTAAAATATGAATTGTACTGTCCAAATCCCTGACTGCAAACTGATCTCTGATGATCCTTAATTATGAAGCATTGGTAACTTGACACCACCTAACATCCTAGTCTAAACACAACCGACTTGAATTGAAACCAAACCCTAATTGAAACTTCAGACACACACACACCACTTGAATCATGTACCTTTGCCTTTATCTTGAAATAAGCCCTTACTTGTCTAAAAAATTAGGTCAAAACCATTGAACGCCGATCAAGACTGCCTACACTCCTGACTTGATACCCTAAATGAACACTGATGAAGAGAGCAGCCTGAGATGTTAAAAGGAAATAAAACCTTAATCCATAGCACCTGATACTCTTGTGAAATATTGAAGAAGATAAACTTGATACTTGATAAACTTTGACAAAAATGCTTATAATTATCAGAATTCGACCTCTTGCATTAGTATACAGAAAGCCTTGATAAGAAGATACTCATGATGATGATAAAATACAACCCTTGCTTCAAACTTGAATGAAAGTACCTCAAAGCAAATAGGAACCCATATTCAAGGAACCATTGTAACCCCATGTTTTAGAAGACCAATGCAATGTATGATTATTAGTTATGGTCTAATGGGAAATGCAGATGAATGCAAAATGAATGCCAGTTAAGGTTAACAAAAAGGAGGGAAAATTTTGGGGTGCAACACACACAGACAATGAAAAGCTACTTATCCACTATTTCCAAGACAGTTTAAGTGGCGCTTCACTCATGTGGTATATGAATTTGGAGTAGAGGCAGATTCAAAGCTAGGAAGATTTAGTTGATGCTTTTATATGCCAATACAAGTATAACTTGGATATGGCCTTTGACCGCATGCAACTTCAGAGCATATCGATGAAAGAAAAAGAATTCTTCAAGGATTATGCCCAACGATGTAGGGAGTTGGCTGTCAGGTAGAGCCACCCTTTTCTAAAAAGGAAATGACTGGAATTTTTGTGAATACTCTTAAGGCCCATTCTATGATAGGCTGGTAGGCAATGGAGCTCCCGTTTTGGCTGATTTGGTAGCTATCAATGATAGAGTTGAGCAAGGTTTGAAGGCAGGAAAAATTAAGGCTAATATTAGGGCATCTAGTTCATCAATGAAGCCTTACTCCAACTTCCAAAAAAAGGAGGGTGAGGCCAATGATGTGATGATAGGAATAAGGGGGAAGAGCTCCTCAAAATATTCCTTACCAACAAGTAGTTGCAATTTCTCAAGTTTCATATCAGCCGCTCGCTCAACAGGAATTTCAATAACAACTATATCAACAAGATCCCACATAATATCCTCAACAATACATACAGAATGCCTGAGCACAATGGAAGTTTCGTCAGAGAGCTCTAAGAAGGCATATTGATCATGTACCTGTACCATATAGCCAAATATTCCCTTAGCTGTCATAAGGGGGATTTCTGACTTTGAGGGGTCTTCGTCCAGCCACCTTTTTGAAGCCCACCTAGGTACGATGTTAACGCTCTTTGCGAGTTTCATAATGGTGCGCCTGGTCACACCATTGAAATTTTTTATGCTTTCCAGAATCATGTTCAAGAATTGGTAGAATCCAAAGACTTAACCTTCGCTCCCAGAGTACCAAATGTGAAGAACAACCTCATGCCCACACATGGAGATCAAATTGTTAGTCTCTTGGAGGAAGATTATGAATAAGAGTTGATTATGAAGGTTTAAGACATTCAGACCCCTATGGCTGTGATAGGGGAGTAATTGAAAAAATGTGGGTTGATCTCTCCAAATGATGAAGCTGATAATTCAACTGATGAAGATGTATCTAAGCGTCTGCAAGAGCTCTTAGATCAGGGTGTAATACAAGTGGGACACCCTGGTAAAGGAAGGAAGGTGAAGATTGTATCTGGGATTTGTAACACCCTTCTAAACCCTACGGAATAATACATAATAAATTAGAGTAAGATAACATGCATCTCAAATAAGGGTGTCACATATAATTCAAACATCACACATACACCTGTCATGCTCGATAACACTTAAATTAAATTCATGCTTTTAATACACTTTCACATAGTATGTAGCAGCAGAATCACTTTCATTCATAACAAACATAATAAATAGTCTAATAAATAACTCATTCATATCACCACTTAGGCATGAAAGCCAAACTCCATATAATTCAAATAACGAGAGCAAAATAAAATAGAGTACATAAATTTTCTCCCAAAACATGAATCAAAATGTTCTCAGTGTTACATGACCAGAGCATGCATCAAACCAAAATAAATAAGAAAAATAAAGTAAGAAACTCCAACAGCTACCCTCGTGCTAGAAGCAACTCTACTCTTCAGTATCAGAGCGATGTCGTATAAAACATCATTCTAACAGAAGGGTGAGAATTCACATAATTATCTAAATCATATAATAATATATAATACATAGCATACATGCATAGCATAATTATTTTCGCACATCAAATGCTTTATAAACATAATATCACTCATGCAACCATAATATTCATAAATACATACTCACAAATCTATAATTCATCAAATTCACATAATGCACATAATCTCATATTGCAACCATAGAAACAATATTACTCAATGCAAGACTCAAATGCAATACTCGTGTATGTGGTACTGATCACTATTATTACTTTTCAGTTTTTTAAAAAAACTGGGACCATCCTCTATACCAATAACACACAAAAGCGTGTCTTATAACCTTCAAACACCTCTCTAGGTTTGAGACAAGTCACCAGTTCCCACGAAACTAACAAGCATTGCCTCTTGACTACAATGATGCATGTGCAAGTTCAACAACCATATGCAATTTAGACCATCTCTCAATCTTAACATCCATGCATTTCTTCAATAATTCATCGTAATTGAGTTACCACACAATTACACATACTTCCACATATTTATGAATCATCCTCGCATAATTCACTTTCAAAAGATATACAACACATTTTACAATACAATCACAATTGTATTATCATTACAACAAGAAATAACTATCATGTATTTAATGTTTTCACACAGCAAAATATACTTATACAAGCACACACACAAGTATTCGATAAATTATCCACAAATAATTTCACAATTGGCAGTAAATAACGCAACAATTCATTAATAAAACATATACACAATTGACTTCCCAAAAATATTAGATATAAAAATATTTGGCAACCAATTCTCTTATCTATACTATGTTATATCTCTATTCATTAGCTTTCTGACGCTTCAAACGAGGACCAAAATAGACTTACGGATCAAAAGTTATGATCGAGACAATTTCAGGTATGAAATCCAGCGAGCTGACACAGCCGCCCGTGTCAGAGGACACGGCCCGTGGCACTCCAAAGTCCGTAACAAGTTCCAGTTCCGGGATTCGAAATACTACCATTATATAATAATTATAACATCCCACAATACATATTTAAGGATCCTACCATCATACATCATGTAATCATCAATTTCAAAACCATGGAAATTAGGGATTTTTATCCTAAATACGATACTACCCATCATACACTATCATACAATCCCATAACCATGTAAAGACCCACCATTACCTTGGTTTCTTGATGAAGTCTTGAGTTTCCTCCTTAGGTATTCTTCTCCTCTTTTCTCCTTTTCTATTTCTCTATGTTAGCTTCTTTTCTTCTTTTTCCCCTATTAACTCTATTTTTCTCTTTACATATAAAACCTTTATAATAACTAATTCTAGTAACTAATGGGCTTACTAATCATACCGCCATCTTTACTCTTCACATTCTTATCCAATAGCCGAATTATCTTATTTCTATTATTTCTATATCATTTCCACCAAATAAAATAATCCAAATAAATCAATTACACAAAAAATCACATAATTAATTAACTAATATAATATATATAAATAATTACTAAAAATTGGGGTGTTACAACCGTCCTCTAGTTAACAGGTTTTTTCCCTCGAAAATTACCTCAAACGAATAGATCAGGATAAAACTCTCTCATCTAACTCTCAAGCTACCAAGTCACATTTCCACCTGCTGGTCCTCCCCAAGCTACCTTCACTAAGGCATTCTCTTTACCTCGAAGTTGCTTCAACTCTCGATCCTCTATCCGCATAGATGATGTCTGCAACACCCTTCTAAATCCCACGAAAAATATATGCATAATCAGAGTAAAATTAACATGCATTCACAAAGGGTGTCACACATATACTTCCAAATTACTTAAAAACCACTTGTCATGCTCAATAACACTTAAATAAATAATCATACTTTACCAAAGTTCATTTTCATGTAACAACGGATTCATTTATATCACAACTTTTTTTAAAAGAAATATTTGCATTTATCAGATAAATCAACATCTCTTAGGCACTGAGGCCAACATCACAAAATACATCTGAAACATAACCCAAACGATCCCAGTGTTACATGACCAGGGCACGACTCGACCCAATATAATTAAATCTCTAAACAACTACGCCAATAGCGACCTCGCGACTACAAGCAGGACTACACCTTGAAACCTACACGATGTCATGAAGGACATCATTCCAGCAGAAGGGTGAGAAATATTATCATAATAACAATGCATATAATCATGAATAAATGCATAAGCATAGAATACATATATTCCACATTTTCTCACCACAATACATTTACCTACTTAAACACATTCATCACTTCACATGTACACACACAACATGTTCATTCTACCATTTCACACAAAACATCTATATTCATGTTTATTTCACCAATGCATCATATAAAGATGATAATGCAACTCATAGAGACCGAGTCACGACTCTATGCAGATGCAAATGCGGTACCGACTCATTCAGCAGGTTCAATTGAAGAACCAAAAGGAACCATCGCTCATTACCGAAGTAACTCCCCGTCGGGCCTACGGTGTTCACCCATCGCTCACACCCCACATGGGCACACGATGTTTCAGGATTGCTCACACCCCACAAGGGCACACAATCGTTCTACGGATCCTCCACGGGATCAAGAATAAACCATCACGCACACCCCACAAGGGCACACGAGGTTTCTGCAGATCCTCCCCGAGATCAAGAATAAACCATCGCTCACACCCCACAAGGGCACACGAGGTTTCTGCAGATCCTCCACGGGATCAAGACACAAGAATGAAATCATGATGCTACACACGCACAATGACTCCACGCACTCTTGAAATGCACACATATACACAAAAATATTCAATTACGCATCACCCCACACAAGTACATACAGTTATACACATAATTGCCAAATTGCCACATCTCACACTTTCATACAACAATCACTTACACATGCCATACGACTCATATAAACTCATCAACTCCCGCAAGTCCTTATTTGGATTATGGGTACATCGCATATACCCCACCAAGAACAACATCACAGTTATTCTACCCCGGTGATTACTACACTAGGAACGACACCTTATCATTCTACCCCGGTGAGTGAGAATCTCACACGTCTACATATTATCAACATCATTATCATATTACCAAGCAATACGCATATATCATACATATAATCTCATGCATAATTCCCACATCATCACATTCATCATGCATTCATGTTTAATTCAAACAATGCATATGATTGCCAAAAGGCCATATTACACAATCTAGGATTCACGCCATAAGGTTACCCACAACACATCTCATCTTAACAGTACCCAAACTATTCACAAATATATATAATTAACATTATTGAACCAAACAATAAACCATTGGATGGAACACACAAGAAAACAACATGTTGCTACGCTCGCTACCTTGCTCGCTTAGCGAGCTCCTAGCGAGTACTCGCTTTCTGTTCGCCTAGCGAACAAGCTCGCGAAGGCAAATAAAAGCCTCTGACTTGATTCGCTACCCCACTCGCCACAACGAATGCTCGCTACCCCCTTCGTTACCAAGGAAGAACACCCAAAACCATTCTGCCCAAGTCTGGGACCATTCGCTACTGGCTTGCCACAACGATTGCCCAGCGAGTGCTCGCGACCCGCTCAGCGAACATGCTAGCGAGGGTCTGCAAACTCAGAATTTCCCCACTGTCCAAAACTACGAAATCATCGAAATCCACCCGATTCAATCCCAACTCGTCTCAGTAGCCTTAGCCCAACATTCCTTGACTAAACTCTACTACTTATCCTCATTTTTAACCGTTAAAACTCGGTTTCTACCGATTAAACTTATTATGCCCTAGAATGGAAGATGAGGAAGAACAGCCATTACCTCGATTAATCGGAAGCCAGAAGTCGTTCTTGAGCTTTCCAAGCTTTCCCTTCTTTTTCCTTCTACTTTATCTTCTTCCTCCACTTTTCTTTCATGTTTTCTATTTTACATTTTTGTTCCGCTCCCCTTCTTATATCCTTCCCTTCTGTTTCTCTCCAATTTATTTCTTCTCTCACAATATTTACCAATTCATTTTCTCATGAAATATCCCGTCTCATTCTTAATTAGAGAATATCTAGTAAGTCCACATTATTCTACTAAATGGAATAAATCAGTTAAATCCAATAATTCACTTAAATCATATAAACCAATTAACTAGTATCATTAGTCAGTTATTGAAAATTGGGCTGTTACAATGTCTCCAATCTCAGGTTATCTCTCACATGCACACCATCTACTTTGACTACATGAGATAGATCCGCAATGTATTTCCTCAATTAGATACATGGAACACATCATGGAGATTAGCAAGCGATTATGGAAAAGCAACTTGATAGGCCACCTCTCCTATTCTCTACAAAATTTGGTATGGACCGATAAAACACAGTGTTAACTTACGCGACTTCAATGCCCAACCAACACCAGTTACCAGAGTAACTCTAAGAAACACATGATCTCCTTCCTGAAACTCAAGTGGTTTCCTCTTCTTGTCATGATAACTCTTCTGAAGACTCTAATAAATTTTCGTCTTCTCCTGAATCATCTTAACCTTATCAGTAGTCTGCTAGACTATCTCAGGTCCAACCACATCACTCTCTCCCAACTCATACCAACACAGTGGCCTTCTAATCCTCATACCATATAAGGCTTCAAATGATGCCATTCCAATACTTGAATGAAAAATGTTGTTGTAAGTAAACTCAATTAAAGTCAAGTAGCTATCCCAAACACCTCCTTTTTCCAACACACAATCTCTCTAAAGATCCTCAAGTGACTAAATCGCCTCCTCGTCTGGCCATTTGTCTGCAGATGATAAGCAAAACTCAACCGCAACTTCATACCCAAGGCACTTTGCAAACATTTCCAAAATTTTAAAGTAAACCTCGGATCTCTATCTGACACAGTGCTAGACGGAATACCATGCAAACTGACAATCCTCTAAATGTACGACTTTGCAAACTTCTTCGATGGTAATCAATTCTCATTGGAATAAAATGAGCAGATTTTGCCAATCTATCCACAATGACCCAAATAGCCTCACAATTACTCGATGTTTTGGGTAAACCAGACACAAAATCCATCGATATACTGTCCCATTTCCCCTTAGGAATAGATAACATTTACATTAAACCCGATGGTTTATGATGTTTGATCTTCGACTTCTAACAAGTCAAACAAGAATACACAAACTCTGTAATTTCTTTCTTCACACCAGGCCACCAAAATATTTTCCTCAAATCCTGATACATTTTAATAGCACCCGAATGAATGCTCAATCCACTATGATATCCTTCATCAAGAATACACTTTTTCAGCTCAACTATATCCAAAACACAAACTCTATCACGACATTTCATAATACCATTTTCATCAATCCAAAAATCACCACCTCGACCTTGATTAATCAAAATCAATTGATCTACCAAACTCAAATTAGATTTCTGACCTTCCCAAATCTCATCAAGAATACCACTAGTAAGCTTTAGCATACCAAGCTTAACTCTATGAGAAGTCTCTTCACAAACCAAACTCATATCTTGAACTTGCCCAATCATCTCTGACTCTTTTACCATCATCATCAACATATGCAAAGATTTCCTACTCAATGCATCAGCTACTACATTTGCTTTACCCGGATGATAATTCAAACCAAAATCTAAATCTTTTAGAAGTTCCAACCATCTCCTCTATTCAACTCTTTCGGATCAAATATATATTTCAAGCTCTTATGACCACTAAACACTTCAAATCTCGATCCAAACAAATAATGCCTCCAAAGCTTCAATCAAAACACAATAGCAGCCAACTCTAAATCATGCGTAGGACAATTCCTCTCATGCACTTTAAGTTGCCTTGAAGTAGAAGATACAACTTGATGATGTTGCATCAATACACCTCCCAATCCCATCAATGAAGCATCATAATATACAACAAATTGTCAGATTAGGAAAAATCAAAACAAGAGCTGTCGTCAACCTTCTCTTAAGCTCTTGAAAACTTTCTTCAAACTTTGAATCCCAAACAAAAGCTTGACCCTTCTTAGTCAATTGCGTCAATGGAAAGGCTAACTTGGAAAATCCTTCAATGAATTTCCGATAATAACCTGCCAAACCAAGAAAACTTCTTATCTCAAAAAGTGATTTCGGAGCTTCCCACTATGATAAAACTTCAACCTTCGATGGATCAACTACAATACCTCTAATCAAAATCACATGTCCAAGGAAACTCACTTCCTTCAACTAACACTGATAACATAATTTTCAAATTCTCAGCATGATCCTCTTCACTCTTCGAATAGATCAAACTATCATCAATGAACATAACCACAAACTTGTCCAAATACGGATGGAAAATCCTGCTCATGTACTCCATAAATATTCCCGGTGCATTAGTCACACCAAAACGACATCATATAATACTTATAATGATCATACCTGGTTCTAAAAGCAGTCTTCTAAATATATTCAGCCTTCATACAAATTTGATGATACCCATACCTCAAATCTATCTTACTTAACACACTTACACCAACCAACTGATCCATCAGATCATCAATCCTCGGAAGTGGATACTTACTCTTAATAGTCACCTTGTTCAATTGCCTATAGTCCACATAAAGCCTCATAGAACCTTCTTTCTTCTTAACTAACAAAATTGGGGTACCCCGCGGTGACACACTCAACCGGATGAGTCGATTCTCAAGCAGATATTCGAGTTGACTCTTCAACTCTTTCAATTCCGATGCAGACATATAATATTGAGCCATCAATATTGGAATAGTTCCAGGAACTAAGTCGATCGCAAACTCCACTTCACGTTCCGGAGGTAAATCACTTATCTCATTAGGAAAAACATCCGGAAAATCACAAACAATTGGAAAAACACCAACTTCTCCACCTTCACTAATACTCAAAGTTGCCATCAACATAAACATCTCAGCACCATCCTGCACTGACTCGTTCACTTGCTTAGAAGACATAAACAAGTCTCTTACATTCTCAAGTTCAATAAAAATAATCGTCTTATTAAAATAGTTGATATAAACATGGTTGAACTCCAACCAGTTCATCCCAAGGATAACATCAAGTTGATCTAAGTGTAGACACACTAAATCAACTCCAAAATCCTTACCAAAAATACTCAACGAACAATTCAAACACACATATGGAGTAGTCAGTGAACCCATAGCAAGAGAATAAATAACCATACCTCCATTAAGAATAGACAACTCAAGATTTAATCTCTTAACACAATCCAAAGTAATAAAAAAATGTGTAGCTCCAGTATGAATTATAGCAATCAAAGGTGTACCATTAATGAAACACGTGCCTATGATCAATCGATCTTCACTAGCAGCCTCAGATCCTGATAGAGCAAACACCTTCCCTTTAGCTTGATCCTTCTTCGGTTTATCACACTTGATACTAATGTGCCCTTGCTCACCACAGCTGTAGCAAGTCACAACCGCACCACTCTTGCACTCAAAAGCCTTGTGGACTGGCTTGCCACACTTGAAACATTTCAGTTCAGCACATGTGTGTTATAGGGCACGATGTCCTTTAACACCATACTTATAGCACTTAACCGGAGTAGGAGCTCCTCCCTCACTCGGCTTCTTGTCATAACCAACTTTCTGTTTCCCTTTATCAGTAGGAATCACATACCACTTCCCTCGGTGTTTTCCTTCTTCTCATTCAAACTCTTGTAGTGAGTAGACCAAGCTCTACTATCTTCATCATAGATCCTACTCTTGTTAACCAACTTAGAAAATCTCCTAATCTCTTAATAACCAATGACTTGCTTGATCTCAGGCCTCAGACCATTCACAAACTTAAGACATTTGAATTTCGCAGCATTAGCAGTGTTATAATAAGGAAAAAACTTAATAAAATCCTCAAATCTTGCTGCATACTCGGCCACAATTGAGTTACCCTGCTTTAGCTCAAGGAACTTAATTTTCTTCTTCCCACGCACATCTTCTGTAAAATACTTCTCTAGAAACGCTTCTCTGAAAACAACCCAAGTAACCTCAACTTCCTCTTCTTCAAACCTCTGACGAGTATTACTCCACTAGTCCCCAGCTTCCTCTTCAAGCATACGATTGCCAAACTACACTCTTTGTGCATCTGAACAGTTCATGACCCGAAAGATCTTCTCAATCGCTTTTAGCCATACTTGTGCCTTATCAGGTTCATGCGTTCCCTTGAAGATTGACATATTGTTCCTCAGAAACTTCCCCAAAGCACGAAACTCATCATCATTGTTATTCCCAAAATTCACGTTGGCTTGCTAATTCTTCCTAATCACTCCAGCCAACATTGCCAAAGCTTCAACAATTGTTTTGTCATTCCTCCTTGCAACCATAGTTCTGAGAGTTTCCAACAACAATTTCTCATTAGAACAATCAATATCGATAGTGTTACACACACATATCAAATATAAAAGGGAATAAATGCATTAACAATTTAGTCAACTAACCGAACTTGCTATTAAACCACTAATGTAACACCCTTCTAAACCCCACAAAATAATACGTCATAAATCAGAGTAAGATAACATACGTCTATATTAGATGATGGCATGGATCTAGAAGGGGGGTTGAATAGATCCCTTTCTTAATAAGAGTCGGCGCTACCAATAAATTTTTTAAAAAAAATTTGTTTAATTTGCTGAAGCGGTCGAGGAAAAAATACCGTCTATAACAAACGGTTACTAGAAAACCGGATAAGCATTTAAGCCATATGAAATTCAATAACGAAATATGAGAATCACTAAGCTAGTCACACTATCAATTTGATTTAGCTTACAATGTGGTATGAATAGTTCCAATGCCTTAAAATATTCAACAATAAATGGGCAGCACACAAGGCTTTTGGTTCAGACAATTTATCAAACACCTGGCGTGCAGAGCACAACAAGTTAGTCCCGCTTTGAGTGAGTAGCTCAAGTTTCCTTGTACAATCAAGGATTGTACTAGATTCAAAATTAGTTTAGCACTAATCAAATAGGTCCTAAATTGATATAATTGTTTGCACTAAAATCCAAATATATTAAGCAATGTAAAATGCAAGGCAAAATACGCGACGATTCGTTGAGGCAGTTCCCCCGTCGTCCTCGCTTCGGGGTACATCTGCCCTCAATTCTAACAATAGAATTGAGACCTTATAATATAAAATTAACCTATTGTAGAAATGTATATACAAGAATTGAATAGCAATCAAACAAACGAACACCCTTGTTTTTGCAGATGCTATCTACTCTTGCCCCTTGATTCGAGTTGAATCAAGTCCTTCGACAGCTTGTGAATAAACCTCCGATTATAGCTCTATGTTTGAACAACCTTCCATCTTCAAACCCCATCCCAGCTGATTTCATACACTCGCGTGTCGAACCCGAAACTCTCCTTCACAATCCTCCGTTTACCGTTACTAAATCGACGGGACCCACCGCTCCTCGATTACCTTCACTCGGCTGAATATGTGTTGAGAAAAATCGTGCAAAAACCCCCAAATTAAGAGAATCTTGGAGGACAAAACCCTAGAGGTTTTATTCAAGAAAAACTTGTCAATTCCTCAACCCGAACCAGATTATCCAATAAGCGGCTTCGAATGTTATCACCTCTAACAATGCATAATGCACAACAAAGATTATTGTGTGTGATTGTTATGGTATGCTATGAAGAAGATGAAGATGATGAGAACTGAATTGACACCTATTTCATTTTTCTTGTTTTTCTCTATCACAATGATTGATGTGAAGTGAAAATAGCAACTAATTATTTATACCAGAAAAAACTGTTATAACTGATAAAACCACTTTTCAAAAATAATAGAGAAATCAGGAAATATGCATAAAACAACGAGCGGTCGACCCATGCAGAGTGCTGGGTCGACCTGAGCTAACTCGAGGAAACTGATTGTGCAAAACACACAGCCATGCATCGACCGGAACAAGACATGCGTCGACGCATAGCCTGAATTCTTGGACAAAGGGAAATGCCAACATTATGCATAGACCGGTAGGTTGACCATACCTAACTCGGAGAAAATGCAAGATTAAGACACATATCATGAGTCGACCAGAGCAGAGTTTTGGTCGATTCAAAGACCTAAAATTTCAGAATATGCCTAATTTCATACTTTTGATTCTCTTAGATGATACCTATGATAGACCAATGAATTTTAACTCATATGACGCATATTTTGGCAGTTCTATATGCAACACTCAAGATATTTTATGCAAGTAAATAGATCATGAGAAGTATGGTATGCTCATGCAACATGGTGATAACGCCCAACAACTATTCTTCTATGAAGCTACGTTTTGACGTCATCGAAACACGTATATCTTGTATATGAGGCTTTTCCCTCACATACTCCCCCTTTTTGATGAAGGAAAAATACGTAGAACCTGTCTATATGATATGCGACATTATCCCCCCCCCTGCTTGATGCCTTCATTCCTACTTACTCATTTGCGATAAATGCGACATCTTCACTTTTGATATTTATGGTTCTACTAAACAACTTGACGTTTCTCCCCCTTTGACAACATCAAAAAGAAAGAAATCCTTGTAAAAAAAATAATAGAAGCTCATATCAAAACACGTACAACAGGATAAACATTAACCTACATTAACACATAACGCAGTTAATGAACAAGGAACAAAGAGATAAATATCATCAGCATAGACAATAATAGTAAGTTTTGCTAGAAAATACACACAAGAATGACAGATAAGTTGATGATTCATGACATAGACACATTAGATATCCTTAATACAAAGCAAGGAGCATAACAACGAAAATAAAATATTGAAATGCAATATGCAGAATGCATAGCCTTCAAGGTCTTCTCCCCATGAAATGATGGCCTCTACCATGATACGGATACTGTGGAGGTAGTTGAGCATCGGCTCTTTCGGTAAACTCCAAAACCGATCTGTTCAAGGTATTGAAGCTTGTGCCAAGAACTCGATGCTGATTTGCAGTTGTTTCCACCAGACCATCGAACTGTTGATTATTATTAGAGGAGAATGTGTTAAAGTTTTCAGTATGCGTCTCAAATTGACTCTGAAGTTGTGAGAGACGCTCATCCTGAGCATTCATGAAAGCATGTTGTTCTAATTGCATAGACCTCATCATCTCAAGGAGTTTGTCAGAATTTTTTTGCGGTTGATTTGTGAATATTCGAGGCTCCTCATATCCTTAATGCGGAGATTCTTGATACTCCAAATAGTGTTGAGGCCGATAATTATTTCCTAACGAAGTCCAACCGGTGTGTTGCCATTCGCCCCAACCTTGGTCATTTTCATGATCTGTGGTAGGAGATTGGTCAACCCAACTGACATTTATTTGGTCTTCAACCTCCATTGGTTGCCTATCCCTTGTTCATCTTGGTCTTTTTCTTCTTCTTCTTCTTCGTCCTCTTCATTTTGATCATCACTCCCATTGGATGCTTCCAACCGAGAGGTGGTTGCTTTAACAACGAATCGATAACGATTTTCATCCTGAACCCATATATAACCCATCGTTGTAAGAGTCTTCTGACAAAACTCTTGATCTGAAGTGAGATCTATATGGAATCCCCAGAATCGTGACGTTGGCGTTATTCAAAACCTCTTGAATGAAGGAGCTATATGAAAGAGCGGTACTTTGACCCGAGTCTCTGAGGGCATACATCCTACTAGCAATATAATAAGTCCAACTAATTTTGATCCTTTTCTTCAAGATGTAGATCAAATAGACTTCGGCTTAATCAACTAGAGAAAATCCTCCTTTCTTAGGCCGTGGAATGCGCACCATAATCCATTGCAGAATTCTATCCATAGGTTTCAATTTACCTGTAGTGACAGTTTTTCGAAATAAATCACTCGCCACAATATCAGCTACATACGGCTTCTTCAGCATTGAGTTCAAAGCTTCTTTGAACTCGTAGCCATCAACCGTGTTGGTGTCAGTGACCTGAACGTTAGGTGCATCAGACACGTGAGTCGTATCAAATAGTTTCTGCCAAACAGCATTATTGACAAAAACCTTTGTATCTCCGACCTTCTTTTGAAACTCAGAACTATGAAACTTACCATGAAGGCAGGTGTAGAAGATCCGCACAAGTTCTTCGTTGTATTTCCTGTTGCGCTCCAGAAAACTGTTAAACCCTTGAAAATCAAGAAGGCTTATTACCTGAGAAATGTGCATTCTCTCAGCAGAGAGTCGATAGTAGGCATGTTGCTTTACCATAGACCGCTTGTTGAAGTTTTTGGCGAAACTTTCGGCAAATTCAGGAGGAACTAGAGATACGACGGTTACCGGAAGAGCTGTAGAAGAAGGTCCTGCAGAGGAGGAAGCTCTTGTGGATCTTTTACCGGTTACCTTGTGGGTAGCCATGGTTTTTGTTTTCAAAGAGGAGAGGAGGAGATTTGATGATGATGATTTCAAATGTTGAAAAGAAATATTGAAGATTGAGAGTTGATTATGACTTTTCCCCTTTTGAAGTAGATTCTAGGTTTTGGGAAGAGAAGAATAATATAATAGCCTTTGATGTAGGTATTAAGTTTTTATGCAAATATCATGATGCACATGTGTTTAAAACATTTAACCAATTTAAGTGGGAAAATGAACAGTTTTTCAAAGAATTTTTCAGGGAAATCGCACGATGCGTCAACCAGAGGGTCTTATGCATCGACAAATACTGTGTTTAAAAAATTTACTTTCAAAAGACAGGAGGTATGCGTCGACTGGTAGGTCAACCTGAGCATGCCCAGCTTAAATGCAACTTAGAAATCATTTTTGTAAGTCGACTGGACCCTGCTTAGGTCGACTCATAGAGGTAAAACTAGCAAAAATTGACAATTTTGATCATATGGACATATATAAACACATAGATAAACAATCAAAATATATTTTAAGCATTCAAAGAAGTAACATACATTCAATATGACATATATGACAAGTATAACACATAATTTTGATATATTTTATGAACATGAATATTAAGAGAGAGAAGGTTAAGGAAGGATATTACCTCAACTCCAAATATAGCAAGATTCTACACACATATGACTTTCAACATCCTCATTTATTAGTTATCAGATGAATAAAGTACACATAGACATTGACATATATAACGTGAGCAAAAATTAACTAAACACGATCCGAAATGTCGAGAACACCTAGTTCCCGTCGGATATGAAAGAAAGACTCAGTAGCAAGAGGTTTTGTAAAGATATCAGCTAGTTGATTTTTAGTATCAACGTGCTCAAAAACCACATCGCCTTTCTCCACATGATCCCTAAGGAAGTGGTGCCAAATTTCGATATGTTCGGTGCGTGAATGCAACACAGGATTCTTGGTAAGATTGATAGCACTTGCGTTGTCATAAAAAATTGGAATACGCTCAAGTTTAAGATTAAAGTCGAGCAATTGTTGCTTAAGCCATAAGACTTGAGTGCAACAACTTCCGGTTGCGATGTATTCCGCTTCGGCGATTGACAAAGCAACATAAGCCTGCTTTTTACTATGCCAACTTACCAAAGAGTTTGAAAATAAGTGACATGTCCCACTCATACTTTTTCTATCTGATTTGTACCCGGCAAAATCAGAATCGGAGAATCCAACCAAGGAACAATCGTTTCCTTTGGAATACCATAGCCCATACTTTGGAGTACCCGAAAGGTATCGAAGTATGCGCTTAACTGCTTTTAGATGGGATTCCTTAGGAGAAGATTGGTACCTAGCGCACATGCATACTTTAAACATAATGTCGGGTCTAGAGGCAATAAGATAGAGGAGAGATCCGATCATACCTTGATACTTTTTCACCTCTACATCCTTACCGCTTTCATCTCGACATAGATTCGCACATGTTGGCATTGGTGTATCAATAGATTTGGAGTTGGCCATGTCAAACCGCTTGAGAAGCTCAAGACAATATTTAGTTTGGCTCACAAAAGTACCTTCCTCAAGCTGCTTAATTTGTAATCCGAGTAAATATGTTAGCTCTCCCATAATACTCATCTCGAATTCTCCCTGCATTAGGTTAGAAAACTCCCTTACGAGATTCATGTTAGTTGATCCAAATATAATATCATCAACATAAATTTGTACCAAAATTAAGTGTTTTCATTGATGCTTAATGAAGAGGGTTGTGTTGACCTTGCCTCTTGAATACCCTTGATCAAGTAGAAACTTTCTTAGACACTCATACCAAGCCCTAAGGGCTTGCTTGAGTCCATACAAGGCACGTTTTAACTTATATACGTGATCAGGATGTTCATGAGACTCAAAACCCGGAGGTTGGGCAACATAAACTTCTTCATTTATATAGCCGTTAAGGAATGCACTTTTTACATCCATTTGAAATAGCTTAAAATTTTTTGCATAAGTGAAGGCAAGTAAAAGGCATATAGCCTCGAGTCAGGAAACCGGCGCATAAGTCTCCTCATAGTCGATTCCTTCCTCTTGGTTATACCCTTGCACGACTAAATGCACCTTGTTGCGAGTTATTACTCCTTTCCGTCCAGTTTATTCCTAAACACCCATCGGGTGCCAATTACTCAATGACCTCACGGAGGGGGGACAAGGTCACAAACCTCATTTCTTTTGAACTGGTTAAGTTCCTCTTTCATAGATAAGAACCAATGTTCATCGAGTAAGGCTTCTTTCGGGTTTTTAGGTTCTACCTGAGAAACGAAAGCGAAATGATAACAGAAATTACTTATCTATGACCGAGTCGTCACCCCCTTTGATATATCACTGAGGATATTGTCGATGGGATGTTCTTTGGAAGACTTCCAAGCTGGAGGAAGATCATCTTTTTCAGACGGATGAACTACCTCGGTTTCTTCATGACGGTCATCTTTTTCCTCCTCAATTTTTGCTACGTCGGGTTGATCAATTCCCGGCTCGACACTTTTGAGTATGTCTTCCGAAGATACACCTGCACCATGAACAACATTATCTTTTCCGACATTTCTCGGATAAGATTCATCAAATGTTACCTGTACAAACTCTTCAACAGTAAGTAATCTTTTATTGTAAATTCTATAGGCTTTACTTGAATGAGAGTATCCAAGGAAGATACCTTCGTCGGCCTTGGAATCAAATTTACCTAAGCTTTCTTTTCCATTATTCAACACAAAACACTTATAACCGAAGACATGTAGGTGAGACACATTTGTCTTGCGCCCTTTTAAAAGTTCATACGGTGTTTTGTTTAGAATCGGGCGGATAAACACCCTATTCAATACATAACATGTCGTACTTATGGCGTCAGCCCAGAAATACTTAGGTAATGCACTTTCGTTGATCATTGTTCTCCCTAACTCTTCCAAAAAACGATTTTTGCGCTCCAAAACCCCGTTTTGTTGAGGGGTACACCGAGCGGAGAAGTTATGATCAATTCCTTGTTTACCGCAATATTCCTCAAACAAATAGTTCTCAAACTCACCTCCATGATCACTCCTAATTGCTATGATATTTGTGTTTAATTTGTTTTGAGAAAGTTTAGCAAATTTTTCAAAGGCTGTGAATGTATCACTCTTGCTAGCCAAGAAGATAGTCCAACAAAATCTAGAAAAGTCATCGACTATTACAAACCCATAATAGTTACCACCTAGACTTTTAATTCTAGATGGCCCAAATAGATCCATATGGAGAAGCTCAAGAGGTCTCGTAGTTGAAATGATATTTTTAGATTTAAAAGAGATCCTCATTTGCTTTCCCATTTGGCAAGCATCACAAAGGTGATACTTGGTAAACTTAATTTTGGGCAGGCCTATGACTAGATCTTTTGAAACTACCTTGTTTAGCAAGTCAAAATTGACATGTGTTAAACGTCTATTCCATAACCATGAGCCCTCACTCATTGTCATGAGATGTTTATCACTTGTCAATGACACTTCATTCAAATCCAGCATATAAACATTGTTTACTCTTAGACCTTTAAACACATCTTTCATTTCATCATTATGCTCAATTAGACAACAATCTTTTGAAAACGATACTTTGTATCCTTTGTCGCATAATTGGCTAATGCTAATGAGATTATGTTTAAGGCCTTTGACAAGAGTCGCTACCGCGAAAATAAGGTGCCGGCAAAACAGAAGAGTCGCCACCTTTAGTTATTTATCCCTCAGAACGGGAAAGGAAACGATCGGAAAAACCTGACGAAAAGGTATAAGACAAGGTCATCACAACCGTTGTCTGGGTTTGAGATTCGGTTACGTAAGAGGAAGGTATTAGCACCCCTCACGTCCATCGTACTCGATGGGATCCACGCTTGTTGTGTTTATCTGACGGGTTGGTTTTATCTATCTACCTATCAAGGCTGGTTTAAAAAAGAAGAGAAAATGACTCGGCAAAGCATCGCACTTTATGCCTATGTATTCTCATCAGAGAATGAGAAATCAGAGTCAACATAGTTCGACTAACTACGGGTTAGGGGATCATGTCGAAGGGATACAGAAACAGATAAAGCATCAGCTTAAACAGTAAACAGTAAACGACTATAAAATGCATGCAATGCAAGTGAGGGAGGAAATGTGTGTGGGGCATCATCCTCCACAAGCTCATCTCAACTTCAAGCAAGATATGAATAAATTCAATCATGAAAGAAAAATAAAATGCCATCAAGCAAATCACAAATCGCATAGGCAAGGGAGCTGGGCTCTACCGAATACCCGCAAGCAAAGCCATACAGTAAAAATACAAGCAGAGGGAGCAACTCAACCTCTAGTGCAATCATGCTCCTAGCTTAACACAATATAAACATGAACTTATTCTAATGCATCAAGCAAATCAAACAAGTCACAACAATACAGTTGTACAGAAAGAAAACAGACAGAAAAGAAAGCAAACAACAGCTTCCACAGCTTCACAGCAAAGCAATCCTCTGACAGCAGTTTAGTCATCAGTCTGTAAATGCTCTTCAAGGCTTTCCTCTTCAATAGCAAGTATCAACTTGCTTCTTTCAAGCTTTCAATGCATCCAACACAAGTATCAACTTGTTCTTCATCTTCTTCAAGCTTCAGCTCTCAATTCAATCTCAACTTGATCTTCTTCACAAGTGTCAACTTGTCCTTCTGGATCTTCAAGCTTCAGCTCCACATGCAGTCTTCAAACACAGGGAAGTGGCAACCTCTAGCATCTTCAATCTTCTAACAAGGAGCTCCATCCTTTAGCAAGGGAGAAAGATTCATCTAACAAGAGCAAGGTGTGGATAGTGGTGAGCAAAGTGAAGGCCAAAGGTCACCTCTAAGCACTCCACCATCAAGGAAAGGAACCCTCAAAGGTTCTACCAATTTGTGAGGAGCCACTCATCCTACCAAAGGAGGGATGGGGTCTTCACAATGGGACCTTACATCATAGGGAGGAATGGAAGTGATCAACATCTTCCATGTTTCATGAAGGAAGAAAATCTATTCTAAGAGATCTCCCTAAAACCCTAATCCTTAACCCTAAACAACTACACCAAAGGAAGAGCATACTTCAAGTCCAAGCTCCATAATGCATTCCATAGCAGACCACACATGTCTTCATCATCATCCAAGAGCAAGAGAAGCACAACCCTAGTCTAAGGGAACTAATGAAGTCATTCTAGTTGAGTTAGCAAGTTAGGATCACCTAAAACCTAGTACTAAAGCTAATTCCAACTAAAATACTAAAACCAATTGTAAATTCCTACAAAAATAACTATGGGAACCTAAGTCAATCATGACTCTATCATGTTAATTCCAGAGATCAAATCATCCAATAAGTCCTAGAATTAAGTCCTAAACTATGGGGTACTAAGGTTAAACCCTAAAACTAGAGCACCTAAAGTTCCAATCTAAAAACAACACTTAATTTCATCACAAAAATGTGAGAAAATTACTATGGGAGAATACATGTCTAAACTAGCTACACACAAAAAATCAGCTCAAAAATCATCACCAAGTGATCACACAAAAATCAGCAAGACAAGGTATCAACCATAATGAAATTAATATCAATTAAAATACAAAAAATGCAATTAAAATAAAATATGCATGAATTCCTAAACTCTTAATTTCCTAAAATTCTAGACTCATTCATGAGTCAGGGGGAAAAAACCTGGATCAAATTGAGTTATTTTCCTATTTATTATGAATTATTTTCAAACTATATGAAATGATGAAAAATAAAGAAAAACAAAAGAAAATAACAAAACCTGCGTATCAAATAGCAATTATTTTCAATTCATTTTCTAGACTGGGCCCATTGGGGGGGGGGGTGTGGTTATCAAACCGTGCACTAAGCCCAAACCATTTCAATTAATGAAACGGTGCGCTTCATTCATCAATCTCTCTTCAGAGTTCAAAAACAAATCGTGGCCATCCATTGCTTGCCTGAGTCAAAAGTCAAACACTCATCCAACGGCCATGGCTTATCGTCTCCAAATTCAAATTGAGGGAGGGAAATCTCCAGACGGTGGCCTGAGTTGCAGCGCCACTGTCTTCTCCGGCGAAGTGGTGTCAACAGGTCATCAATAATAACAAACCAATACACAATCTCACTCAATTTTTTCTCCTAAACACAAATCCATCATCCAAATTCACTAATTCTTGCTCTAACTTAAAACACGATAGGATTTTCAGAAACACACCAAATCTTGATCATCACAATTCTCAAACATAATGATCCTAATGCAATCCACACTCTTCAGAGATCACAATCCACTATCCAAACATGATTATTCCTTCAAGAATCACAAGATATCAACCTCAACAGAAAATGATCCATGGCCTAAAGTGTCTCTATCCATCAGTTTCTTGTACCAAAATCCATCTACATCATGTTATGAACCTAACCACCTAAAGATTTCTAGCTGTCTCTCCATAAATTAAGCAAAATTTGGATTGGTACAAACCTGGTTTCAGATGAAGAACAAGTACAATCCTTGCTCGATTCTTCCTCCAATATGCTCCAGATTCACTCCAAATCTTCCTCTGAATCTAATGCACACCTCAATTTGGCTTGATTTCTCTTCAATCTCAGAATCCGATCTTGAGTTGCAGCTCTGCAAAATCCAATGCTCTCTCTACTACCAACTTCAAATGCTTCCAAAAAACTGGCTGAATACACTCCAAATCTTATATAGAACTCAATGGAAATGTCTAGAAAGTTCTGTAACCTTCCAAATGAGATTTTGCAATTTCAATTTCTCTCTCAAAATCTCCTATGCACAGTCACGATTTGCACTCTGTTTGGGCATGAAAACACTTGGAATTTTCATCTCATGAGATATTGAATTGATTGGTTATGCTCATTTCCTTGTTTGCAATCCAATGGTGTGAATTTGATATGCTGCTTCATCATGAAGAAATGAAATGAAATGGTATGAATTTGACCTCAAACCAAAATTCTAACATTTTCATTGTTTCTAAAATGATTTTTCCATTCAAAAAATGATTTTACTTTGCCCCATTTGCACACAAAATGATTTATTTCAATTTTTGGTCATTAATGCCTTTTTAATCTTTCCTTTTCAAAATTTTCTCAAACCACATCCTTCCTTGAGCCATTTAAATGTCTCCTTGATACTGTCATACCCCAAATTTGTCCTACATGTACTTTTCATTTGTCAAAAATGCGTGAAGTTCAGCCGGTTCTGATTGAGTTTTGGTCTGAAGAATGTTTGTTCATGATCAGGCCAGGGTTTGCATGATTTTGAATGGTATGCATTTGAGGTTCTAAATGATTGATTTTGTGCCAATTCAAATCGTCTGCATGTAAATCAATTCATAAGGCTTTGTGGTTGAGAATTGTCAGAGTCCAATACATTTCTCGGATAGGATGTCGGACATTAAACTGAGGCTCATATTTCAAAATCTAGTTCTCCATTTTTTTTTAAAGCAGGCTATGGTACAAGAAGATTTCAGAGTTTGATCTAATTTCGTCCATACTTCAAAAATTTGCTCAAGAATAGTTCAAGACCATTATTATATGTCCTTGAGTTGCACTTAGAAAGGGATATTGAGGTGGTAT
Organism: Lathyrus sativus; assembly: GCA_963859935.3. Classification (NCBI taxonomy): domain Eukaryota; kingdom Viridiplantae; phylum Streptophyta; class Magnoliopsida; order Fabales; family Fabaceae; genus Lathyrus; species Lathyrus sativus. Next base: position 166,887,944 of record OZ012739.1, on the reverse strand, counting down.
TATCATCCAGTCACGTGAGAAAGTCTGGCCGTGTAAGGAGTTTGTTCCAGATGACAAGGAGAGGTAATATCATTTTACTTTTAAAGAAGAGTTTGATGACAAACAAATTCATGGATCTGAAACAACCTTTGTGCTATATGCTTGTTTTCGAGTTATGTTAAGGTGGATTAAGGGATGTGCAAGTCTCGTAATTGGAGAACAAATAAAGCTAGCAAAATTTTGTTGGAAAATTTAACAAAGTGCCATAGATTAAATTTCAAAATGGAAAGAGTCACTAAATCCCGCGCTTTATCATGCAAGGCCTTTTTTTCGGTATACCGAGTCAGTTTCCCTTGTACACCTATGTTAACCAAGTTGACAACACGTATTCAAAAGGAGAATAAATTTCACAAAAAAAGGGGCATTAGTTGATATGACAGTATTGTTTGTTTTGAGAATTAAGGCTCCAGGACCCTCTTACAAACAAGATAAGATGATAAGCTATAGCCTAAAATTTATCAGGAACTACAAAAAGAGATACTATAAGGGTTGGGGTAAGCCAGTTCTTGTTAGAGAATCCCATGAGTCGTGGACATGTTAGGAGCGGACACCTGAACGAGAAAGTTGCTTCTCCATTTTGGTCACTCTAAGCGAAATCTTTATGAGGACAGTCACCATCGATATTCGACTTTGGCGAAATCGTCGATTTTCAGAAGCAAGGTAGTCTCGATGCTACGATGACGGCAGCACAATCTGCAAAGCCAGACACAGAAATATAGGTCAGTAAGATATTTTCAAGGATTGAGATGCATGAGAATGTAAGTTGAATGAAAAATACCAGCAAAATCACAAAACTGTAACAGAATTATTGCTGGTTTCGCTCTGATAAACACAACTCGTACATCGCCGCAGAGATCATTAATCATCCCATTACACAAAGCTGGTAGCACCAGCGTGTGATTCATGAATCATAACCTGTGAAATGCGACAAACCATTAAACAGCTCAAATGCAAAAAAAAAGGGGTAACACTTTCACAACTGCGACAAAAACATCGAAGCTCACAAACCATTACTATGGTCACTGCTTACAATTACCCTTCTGTTGTTCACCTCGATATGGCCGCCATTGATATTTGTCTTGTGGGTGATTCTGCTTCCATGGTTGTTCATGGTCATGATACTACTCTGCCTATTACGTTAGATGAAATGCTTGTTCATTGTCGGTCTGTTGCTCATGGCGCGAAGACTCCTCTTCTTGTTGGTGATTTACCTTTTGGAATGTATGAGTGTAGTTCTAAACAGGCGGTTGATACGGCAGTTCGGATTTTGAAAGAAGGACGTATGGATGCCATAAAATTGGAAGGGGGTTCACCTTCAAGAATTGTTGCAGCAAAAGCTATTGTTGAAGCTGGAATAGCCGTGATCAGCCATGTTGGTCTTACACCACAGGCCATTAGTGTTTTAGGTGGATTTAGGCCTCAGGGAAGGAATGTTACCAGTGCTGTCAAGGTTGTCGAGACGGCATTGGCTTTGCAAGAAGCAGGGTGTTATGTTGTTGTTCTGGAATGTGTTCCCGCACCGGTGGTTGCCGCAACAACAGTAGCACTTCAAATTCCAACAATTGGAATCGGGGCTGGATCCCATTGCAGTGGACAGGTGCTTGTTTACCATGATCTTCTTGGTATGTTACAACATCCTCAGCAAACAAAAACACAATGAAAAGAGCTGATGCTGATGAAAAAAACTTGCACATTGAATTCATGACAAACCATTACGCACCAGCAGTAGCATCACGCAGTAACCCGCACACCAGCTTACGAACACCCGCAACTATCAAGCAACGTAGCAGCTACAAAAATCAGCAGCATATTAAAACAGGTATGAAAGCAGGTTGAAAATTAGATTGTACAAGACCAATATGCAAGATGGCTCACGCAGCGCAAACATGATGGATTGAAAAGAGCAGAGTGGCAAGCTCTTCATTATTGGTGACCGTTATACAAAAGTTGTGGAAAAACTCCCTGCAGATCAAGAAGAAAGAAATTAAGTTGTGCTCACAAGCGGTCCAAGCTATTACTTTGCATAGGCCAAATATAACATTCCATGTATGCGGTGTGTCGTACGAGCCAACCAACATCGCACTACCCACCTCTTGTTACCGACCTGCACAAAATTAGGCCGCGACATTAATCATCATAGGGGATACCACAAACATAACCAGTGTAAAATCACGACGTTCTGATAATAATGGTAATCGAAAAACCGACCTCTGCTCCTTAGTCTCCGTAACCGCTTCTTGCACATAAGTCAAGCCGTAACCCGAAAAAAGCCCGGAAATCACCTTCAGACGCAGGCCATCATGTAATTTTCCTCAACTACAAAACACGCCTTCAGTAGACCTCTAACCAGTACCAACTTGGCGCCCGCATTAGCGTATGGTTTACCTGCACCGGCAACAACAAATGATTATGGTATGAATTCGATCAACACCAATCTGATGAAATTGTTGTCCAAGCCACACCTAGTCAAAGAATGTCAGCATAGCAAATTGGGATTAAAAACGCATTCAGGAATTGCACAACATAATCTTGCATTTTGATTGTGGGAGTTAAATAAAAAGTAGGAAACAAAGAGACAATACCTGCACCAAACAATTCCACAATGACGAAAAAGAAAAAGACAACACCATAATGCCAGGTCATGTACTCCATGTACGACCTTTTTGCTGCAATAGCACTCAGACCATAACGGATTCCGAAAAAGCAATTGAAGAGGAAATTGCAAATGTACGATCAAGAAAAAATTCCTTTGATACCCTTCAAAAGTCATGTGGACATTGGGAATAAAAAGGCTCTTGAAGCCAACGAAAAAGGGGGCAGCCTCCATTTGAAACCCTAGCCGCACTTTTCCATTTCTCCTCAGACCTTCTTCCTCCTCATTCAAACCACGATTCCAGAACTCACTCTTCTCTCATCCTTCTTCCTTTTCCATCAACAAAAACAACTCAACCTCTGTAATTTTGAACCAACCGAAACCAATCTGTTCTTCAGCAAACCTTCAACCCACTTCATCTTTGAGCTTCCTTCAAAGCTGAACCTCACCTCAACTCCAAACCAACCTTCATAAAACCACATCTCCTTTAAAGACCCTTTTCTTTCAATCACTCATGATTCGAGACTTCAATATCTAAATCTCTCTTCAACCTTTCCTTAAATTTATCTCTGAATCTCCACAAACTTAAAAATACAACTATCAATCTTGTTCTCCAAATCATAACCCTTTTCTCAAAACCCATTTTTTAAACCCAAACAGAGATCAAGAAAAGATAAGATGAAGGAGAGGGATCGGGAGTAAAGCAAACCATAAGTTCGAAGTGAGAAAAAGAGGAGGGGAGCGAGATCGAAAGATCACGAAAAGAAGGTTGTGTGGCCACCGCGGTTTTAGGTTGTGGATGACGACGTTTTTGTCTCTCTCGCGTTTATCTTTTCTATCCATTGTTTGTTCTGGTTACAGGGGGCTGATTGTTGGTTTTTTTGTTTTTTTTAGTTTTCATTTTTTTTTAAACCATTAATATTGCTGAGATTTTGTTTTAAAAAGTTGGTTTATCTTGAATATTGGTGTTTAAATTATATTTTGTTGTCATTCCGTTTTTAAGGTTTTAAAATAGAAACTAGGATTTACCATGTTGTTTTTATATATACATATATATTTCTAAGAAAATGTGTTGATTAGCTTGGCTATTGGGCTTTGTTTGAAGGCCTGTTTTGGTTCAGATACCGCCTCACATCCCAGTTCACACCCCCTCCTTCTCTCTTAAAGTCCTCTTAAGATTTTAAAATAAATGTTTTTTTAAATAATCTTATTAAGAATTTCATTCAGTTTATGTACATTTGTTTTTTCTAAAAAAAAATATATATATTGATGTTAATATTTTCGAGTAATATTAGAACTCTTTAGTAAATAATTTTGGATTTCATTTTTATTCATCTTATTTAATGGTCGATGACGATACCCCAAGTTATAACTTTGTCAAATTATTGACGAGTAATGACAAACCCGAGACCGTTTTTTTCTTTTTACCCTCTTTCATTTTTTTTACTTTTATCGATTTCTTGCTTATTTTGGTCAAATGACAATTTTTTAAATTATTATCGGTCAAAATGATTGATAGACGATAATTTTAGTCGAGACTTTTCACTTGCACTTCAAATTATCTTTTAAACATTTTCTCGAGAAAAAAAACTCCAAAAGAGGGAGATTCTTGAAATCTAGCATTTCTTGGATCTTCGAATGAACAACTCTCGAGACTCGCTCTTGAGTTGTTGTTCATTCAATCTTTCGATTTTCTCAAGCATCTTCTCAACGTCTTTTGATTAAAACCCGAAAGAAAGAGGCACTTGGAGTCTAGCATTCCTTGTGTCTTCGAGTGAATAATTCTCGAAGCACGCCCTTTTAGTTGTTATTCACTCAACCTTTCGAATTCAATCTTTTTTAAACATTCTCCTAAGACGAATGCTCGTCCGCATTCGCAACCCACACTTCATTTACAATTCCTCGTGGTCTCGATATTAGGAGCACCCTCAGGGACTAATATCGTTTCTCACAATCCTAACATTTGACACGTCGTCAAGTCGGTTCCATTTTCAATCAAATCCTCGACACGTCGTCGAGCCATTTTCGAACCAACTTCCTTTGGCCTCGCATGCCATTTTTCGATTCGATCCTTTCACAAACATTTCCGAAACTTACGAAAGAGAGATATTCTTAGAATCTAGCATTCTTTGAATATTTGAATGAGTAACTCTCGAGGCGCGCCCTTAAGTTATTATTAATTTATTCTTTCGATTTCAAAATATCCCTTTCTTTATCTTCAACCTATTCAGTCAATTTCCGAAAGAACTGAGTTCTTGGAATCTCGCATTCCTTGAATTCTTGAGTGACAAGCTCTTGAGACGCGCTCTAGGGTTGCTTGTCAGCCACCCTTTCGTATCCTTCTCAAACTTTCAACCCACTCAAATCTCATCTTTTCGTGGTTGTTACCACGAACTACGGACGCTCTGATTCTTTATTCATTCTTGAATATAAGATACGTAGGCACAAGATTGCGATGATCTTGGCGAGCACACTTCTATCCATCTTCTGTTTCCCCCCATCTTTTCCCGTAGTCGAACTACGACGCTCTGATTTCTCATTCTCGTCCGAATGAGCATGCGTAGGCACAAGGGCCCCAATCCTTGGCGAGCACCCTATTCTCTAACCACCCATCTCTCCTTAGCGTCTTCACCCATTAACCTACCAATTCACCTTTATCAACGAGAAGAAAGCAAGTAAACCTAAACAACACTCCCCACATTACCTAAAGAGGTTCCCGTCGAGTACGACGGACGTGAGGGGTGCTAATACCTTCCCCTCACGTAACCGACTCCCGAACCCGGAACTTGGTTGCGACAGCCCTGTTCCTATCCTTTCGTTTTTAAGAGGTTTTCTCGATATTTTCCTCTCCCGTTTATTCAGGAAAAATAAAGTTCGGTGGCGACTCTGTCGAACCGCAATTTCCGTGCCTTTTACGCGAGGGTCGTTTTCTCCGAAATATCTCCGTGATTTTTCGAGGTGCGACAGGTGGCGACTCTACTGGGGACGCATTGCTCCATGCAAAGAGAGAGTCGAGCCTATCTTTTGGTTTGTGAGGAGTGTTTGTTTTTATTCTGTTTTCTTCTTGTTTATGTATCTGTTCTCTTGTGGATTTATTTGTGCTTGTTATCTTAGTTGCCTGTTGGTTCTTGGGATGACATCATGAGTAAGGCTCTACGCCCGAGCTCTGGTAAAAGCAGAGAGAACACATAGTTTAGAATTGGTAGTCGAGTAGTGTTAGTCTCCGAGGACTTACTCCTTGTGGGCCTAGCATGAAAGCTCCTCCAGAGGAGACCTATTCGTAGATCTCGTCGTAACGCAGCCAGCCTGTTGCGCGACTTGATTAATGAAGGGTCCGTGATTCTGGGAACCTTTTGTTAGCACCAGTTCCGATATTGGTGGTCGTGTAGTGTTAGTCTCCAAGGACTCGCTCCTTGTGCGCCTAGCACGAGGACCCCGCTCAGGAGAGACCTTATCGTCATTATCGTCGTAATACACCCAGCCTGTTGCGTGACGCTAATACGACTAGTGTCCGTGATCCTGGGAACCAAACATTAGAAACCATCCCGTGAGTGGGTTTATGGGTAGAGTGTTTAGATCTTCCCGCATAGATTGTACCTATCAATGTTCTTTGAGCAGGAATTATGGTTACTTATCTATTACAGTTACCAGCTTCAGGAGTTGTTTGATTGTGATCCTGTGATCCTGGATCTTGTATCTTGCATTGCATCTTGCATATCATTCGCATTTCATTTCATATGTTGTGCATTTTGCATTTCCAGTCCTTCAACAGAATCTTATGTCTCCTTTCCTTCTTCTCCAGTAAATCAAGCTGATTCCCCGACACCAGTACGCAACTAGAGCCAATACCAGACGAATGATGAAGCAGATTCAGCAGGAGCAAGTTGCCTTCAGGGAAGAGTTGGATTCCATGAAAGGAAAGATCGACCAGATCCTCGAAGCCATCCTCGCAGCCAGGAGAGAGGAAGAACAGCGTGAAGCCGCTGCTGTCGTCAACAATGGTCAAGGACAAGGGTCTACTGCCATCCCTTTGGTTCCAATTCCAAATTCTCATGGGATGCCGTTGAACTTCAACAACGCAGTCGAGGGAAACACTTCTCAACCAATCCCAGCGCCTGGAGTTACCGTTGGAGTTATCCCGCACGCCCATCCTGCTGCTGTGCAAATCCCGGTTCCTCATGTCGAAGATACTCTGATGGATCAGTATGACGATGTTCAGAACTATCATGCTGCTATCCCCATTGCCAGTCCTGTTGCCGCTCAGGATTCTGAAGCCATGAAGATGTGCCGAGATCTAGCCGAGAAACTCCGAGCCATGGAGGGGCACAATTCAAATTCTTTCACTGCTTTGGAATTATGCTTGGTGCCTGATGTTGTCATTCCTCCCAAGTTCAAGGTGCCCGAATTTTCGAAGTACAAAGGTCTCAGTTGCCCAAACATTCATCTGAAGATGTATTGTCGCAAGATGGCTGCCTATGCCAGAGACGAGAAGCTCATGATCCATTGCTTCCAGGACAGCTTGTCTGGGGCATCACTCGAATGGTATATGCGGTTGGAGCGTAATAGTGTGCACACTTGGGCCGAGCTAGCTGATGCATTTGTCAAGCAGTGCAAGTACAACACCGACCTTGCTCCGAATCGTACTCAGCTTCAGAGTATGACTCAGAAGGACAGTGAATCTATCAAGGAGTACGCGCAACGATGGAGAGAGTTAGCCGCAAGGGTGCATCCACCTCTTGTTGACCGTGAGTTGATTGACATCTTCATGGGTACCTTGCAAGGCCAGTACTATGAAAAGCTGATCGGTAGTGTCTCCGCTGGATTCTCTGACTTGGTGATCATCGGTGAGAGAATTGAAGAAGGACTGAAGAGCAGAAAGATCCCAGGAGGTTCTAACAGTCAGGCCAATGCCAAAAAGCCTTTCAATGGATACAAGAAGAAGGAGGGCGAAACAAATGCCATCTTTTTGCAGAAAGGGCAAGCTTCTCAACAAGCTCCTGCTCCTATGCCTTATCAAGTTCCCTACTATCAGTATCCATATGTTGTTGCTGCGCAATATGTTCCAATGCCTTATCAGCCAGCTGTTCAAGTAGCGCAAGCTCAGATGCCACGGCAACAGGCTCCTCAGCAACAAGCCTACAACCAGCAAGGATATCAGTATCCTCCTCAGCAACAGCAGATGCAAGCTACTCAGCAACGGCAAGGTGCTCGCCCACAGCGTTCGCAGAGAACATGGAGACCAGATAGAGTCTTTGATCGTCTACCAATGACATATGCCAAAATCTTTGCTCAGTTGATGGAGAAGAAAGCTGTTGTTCCGAGAGATTTAGCTCCTCCAACCATCATTCCTGCCGACTACGATGCAAATGCTCATTGTGAGTTTCATAAGGGCGCTCCAGGTCACACCATTGAGGACTGCAGGGCTTTCAAGCATATAATTCAAGACATGATCGACAGGGATGCTATCAACTTCAATGGGAAGTCTCCGAATATCATCAACAATCCGATGCCACCAGTCAACTAGCGGCAACGTCAGATTGATTCCAGTCAAGTTCATTCCCCGAAGAAGGCAGTCATGTTGCCATTTCATTATTCGCAGTTTCTTATGTTTTGTCTTTGTTTATTTAAGTATTGTATGCTTTGAACAATTGCCATTCGTATTTGGTTTTCATTAATGTATCGTTTATGCATGTTTTGAATTAGTTATGTCGTATTCACTCATTTTCGCTTATCACCGACACATTTATTTACTCCACTCTATTCACTGTTGTTTAGCATGATTTGAGGGAGGATGATGAAAACGAGATACCCATAATTGCAAACTGTATGCTTTCAGACCGAATCTCGTCAATGATGTACAGGCATTGTTTCAATTCCCCCAAACACCGGAGATATAAGGAGTTAATCCCTAGTAAACCACTTCGAGCCTAGAAGTAGCAGTTTCTTTAGGATATTCAAACCTTACACTCAATCTGGGGCAGGGTAGTGTTCAGTTAATTCAAACCCGCACTCGAATCAACAAGCAAGATCCAGAAGACGGTTGTTCTTCAATGACTCATAACATGGCAGTCACAACAAAATCAAAAATCAAAATTCTTCTAAGTCAAACACCTTTGAGGAGACTTAGGCAAGATCAAGGCAATCCTGATGGATCTGACAAACGAAGTCAATCCATGCAAAAGTTAGGGATCAAAACAAAAGCAAAAGAGGACCCCGAAACCCTCAACAAAAACAAAATGAGATACAATGGACACCCAAATCAAAAGGAGCACTGATATCCATCAAAAACCAAAATAAGGTGACTGCCATTTCGAGCATACCTTGAACCGTTAAGACAAGTGTAGGATTAACTGAGCGTAGGACTGGAGATCACTAAGAAGAAGGGGTGGGTACAAATCATACTTTGAGCCTAATATCCTTTGTTTCATAACCGTGAAGCAGACCACGTTACAACCCTCGAAAGACCTAATTGAGGCGAGGTTTATCCTGAAAGCACATTATCGCAAGGTTGCGTGACCTGACTCCTCACATGATTTCTAATCATCAATATTGGTGTCTTTTTTTGCTTGCTATATCTTTCGCACCAATCAAATTAGCACAACGTTTGGGCTAGCAGTCCATTCGTCTCACTATCACGACACTTCAATAAATGACACTTTTTCAAACTTGCATCGAACTTTGCATTAATTATTACCATTTGTGAATGTACAATTTTAACTGCAAAACAGTGCTAGGTATCCGAAGATATTTCAGCAAAGGGCAATCAAGGAGGAACTTGACTTCCAGTGGTTGGCACAAAGCAAGACTACCTCAAAACCCACAGACTGGGGCAAATCGCTCAAGAGATCGAGCAGGGGCAAATCATTAACAATGTTCAGACTGGGGCAAGACCAGGTCGTCCTGACCATCAAGCAAAGTTGCAACTCTCTCTGAAGCAAATTCACAGTCACCAAGTACCCAGACTTGGGACATCCAGAGCATCTTCTACTTTAATCTTGGCGTCTTCAGCAAACTGCGTGTCGAGGAAGTCAATCCCTCCCACCACGCGAAGTCTAATTCGCATTGGCAACTACCAGAGTCCACCGTGCTGGCGTCTTCACCTGCATTTCCAAACACCCGTCTGCATCATATGCATCATACGCATTGCATTCATCATCATACGCATCTTGCATCATATGCATACCCAACCATATCATACTTCCCCGGCTCTTGCATCTTCGCGCGTCAGCATTTGCATTTACACTTCCATTCGTTATGGAACATCATATCATCAAGCATTCACATATGCAAGTCAAGGTCTAGGATCAATCCCGAGGATTTCCAAGACCATTGGTAGCCCAGTCAGGGGCATCCTCCGCAAGATGGTGGGTTTGTCCCACGATTTTCAAGAGCTTCAAAGCAATCATCAACCCAGTCAGGGGCAATCTTCTGCAATTGTGGGTCTTTCCCATCAAAATCCGAAGTTATTCAAAGCAAGATTCAGCCCAGTCAGGGGCATTCTTTTCAAGACCGTGGGTACTTCCCATGGCGTGTTTCAACCTCGTGGTTGATCAGATCTTCAAGTCAACATTCAACCTAGTCAGGGGCATACCATTCAAGACCGTGGGCGTTCCCCACGAAGTTGTTCAACCTTTTGTTGGGCAAATCCAAGAAGTTCAGTGCAAGATCCAACCCGAGCAAGGGCATCTTCAGCAAGACCGTGAGCGTTCCTCATGAAGTTGTTCAATCTTTTGTTGAGCAAGACGAGGCATCAAGACAAATTCAGCCCAGTCAGAGGCATCCTCTTCAGAATTCATGGGCGTAACCATGAAACTATTTCAGCAAACTGTGATTTCCAAGCAAGTCGGTGGCCGTCCCCGCTGACTTATTTCAATTCAATCATCCCCTTGGGGGGTCCCCCATTGAGTTGTACCCACCAAGCGTGACCGTTGTCAATTGCCTAACTATCATCCTTTTGGTGATAGTCGAACTTCGTCAGTTCAAGCTAGCCTGCATCCTTTTGGTGTTGGTAAACTTCAGATCTGTGTTGTCCTATCATCCTTTTGGTGATAGCGATCTGTGTGTTGTGTTTCGCTCTGCCATCCTTTTGGTGGTGGGTCTGACATTTCGTCGATGTCAGATTGTGTGATTGTGTTTGTCCTATCATCCTTTTGGAGGTAGTGACTGGTGAGAGTTTTGCTCCGTCATCCTTTTGGTTGTGGGTCTGGCATTTCGTCGATGTCAGATTGTGCGATGTTTTGTTTGTGTTTTCGCTCTACCATCCTTTTGGTGGTAGGTCTGGTATTTCGTCGATATCAGATTGCGCGATATTTTTGTTTGTGTTTTCGCTCTACCATCCTTTTGGTGGTAGGTCTGGCATTTCGTCAATGTCAGATTGTGCGATGTTTTGTTTATGTTTTCGCTCTACCATCCTTTTGGTGGTAGGTCTGGTATTTCGTCGATATCAGATTGTGCGATGTTTTGTTTGTGTTTTCGCTCTACCATCCTTTTGGTGGTAGGTCTGGTATTTCGTCGATATCAGATTGCGCGATGTTTTGTTTATGTTTTTGCTCTAACATCCTTTTGGTGGTAGGTCTGGTATTTCGTCGATATCAGATTGCGCAATGTTTTGTTTATGTTTTCGCTCTACCATCCTTTTGGTGGTAGGTCTGGTATTTCGTCGATATCAGATTGCGCGATGTTTTGTTTATGCTTTCACTCTACCATCCTTTTGGTGGTAGGTCTGGTATTTCGTCGATATCAGATTGCGCGATGTTTTATTTATGTTTTCGCTCTATCATCCTTTTGATGGTGGGTCTGGTATTTCGTCGATATCAGATTGTGCGATATTTTGTTTATGTTTTCGCTCTACCATCCTTTTGGTGGTACGTCTGGTATTTCGTCGATATCAGATTGCGCGATGTTTTATTTATGTTTTTGCTCTATCATCCTTTTGATGGTGGGTCTGGTATTTCGTCGATATCAGATTGTGCGATGTTTTGTTTATGTTTTCGCTCTACCATCCTTTTGGTGGTAGGTCTGGTATTTCGTCGATATCAGATTGCGCGATGTTTTATTTATGTTTTCGCTCTATCATCCTTTTGATGGTGGGTCTGGTATTTCGTCGGTATCAGATTGCGCGATGTTTTCTTTTATGTTTTTGCTCCATCATCCTTTTGGTGGTGAGTCTGGTATTTCGTCGATATCAGATTGCGCGATGTTTTATTTATGTTTTCGCTCTATCATCCTTTTGATGGTGGGTCTGGTATTTCGTCGATATCAGATTGTGCGATGTTTTGTTTATGTTTTCTCTCTACCATCCTTTTGGTAGTAGGTCTGGTATTTCGTCGATATCAGATTGCGCGATGTTTTATTTATGTTTTCGCTCTATCATCCTTTTGATGGTGGGTCTGGTATTTTGTCGATATCAGATTGTGCGATGTTTTGTTTATGTTTTCGCTCTACCATCCTTTTGGTGGTAGGTCTGGTATTTCGTCGATATCAGATTGCGCAATGTTTTATTTATGTTTTCGCTCTATCATCCTTTTGATGGTGGGTCTGGTATTTCGTCGATATCAGATTGCGCGATGTTTTATTTTATGTTTTTGCTCCATCATCCTTTTGGTGGTGAGTCTGGCATTTCGTCGATGTCAGATTGCGCGATGTTTTGTTTGTGTTTTGCTCCATCATCCTTTTGGTGGTGGGTCTGACATTTCGTCGATGTCAGATTGTGCGATCGTTTATTTGTATTTCGCTCCGTCATCCTTTTGGTGGGGGGTCTATCATGGTTATTAATGATGGATTGTGCGATTTGTTTTGTGTTTCGCTCCGTCATCCTTTTGGTGGGGGGTCTATCATTGTCATTAATGATAGATTGTGCGAATTTTGTTTATCTCGCTCCGTCATCCTTTTGGTGGGGGGTCTATCATGGTCATTAATGATGGATTGTGCGATTTGTTTTGTGTTTCGCTCCGTCATCCTTTTGGTGGGGGGTCTATCATGGTCATTAATGATAGATTGTGCGATTTGTTTTGTGTTTCGCTCCGTCATCCTCTTGGTGGGGGGTCTATCATGGTCATTAATGATAGATTGTGCGAATGTTGTTTATCTCGCTCTGTCATCCTTTTGGTGGGGGGTCTATCATAGTCATTAATGATATATTGTGCGATAATGTTTTGCTTTGCCATCCTTTTGATGGTAGTAGCTGTGTGTGTTTCATCCCATCATCCTTTTGGTGATGACGACTTTTGCCAGTTATTTACAGCTTACTCAAAGGTTTACATCATCCAACATTTTCAATTCTCAAGCGTCTCTTTTTTTTTTCCGGACAAATTCAGGGTTTTCTTTATATCTAATTGACTTCTACCTCAGGAAAATGAACGCTGTAAGTTCATTTCCCCAGATTTAAGCCAATTAGACAGGGGGATCTGTCATACCCCAAATTTGTCCTACATGTACTTTTCATTTGTCAAAAATGCGTGAAGTTCAGCCGGTTCTGATTGAGTTTTGGTCTGAAGAATGTTTGTTCATGATCAGGCCAGGGTTTGCATGATTTTGAATGGTATGCATTTGAGGTTCTAAATGATTGATTTTGTGCCAATTCAAATCGTCTGCATGTAAATCAATTCATAAGGCTTTGTGGTTGAGAATTGTCAGAGTCCAATACATTTCTCGGATAGGATGTCGGACATTAAACTGAGGCTCATATTTCAAAATCTAGTTCTCCATTTTTTTTTCAAAGCAGGCTATGGTATAAGAAGATTTCAGAGTTTGATCTAATTTCGTCCATACTTCAAAAATTTGCTCAAGAATAGTTCAAGACCATTATTAGATGTCCTTGAGTTGCACTTAGAAAGGGATATTGAGGTGGTATTATCATCCAGTCACGTGAGAAAGTCTGGCCGTGTAAGGAGTTTGTTCCAGATGACAAGGAGAGGTAATATCATTTTACTTTTAAAGAAGAGTTTGATGACAAACAAATTCATGGATCTGAAACAACCTTTGTGCTATATGCTTGTTTTCGAGTTATGTTAAGGTGGATTAAGGGATGTGCAAGTCTCGTAATTGGAGAACAAATAAAGGTAGCAAAATTTTGTTGGAAAATTTAACAAAGTGCCATAGATTAAATTTCAAAAAGGAGAGAGTCACTAAATCCCGTGCTTTATCATGCAAGGCCTTTTTTTCGGTATACCGAGTCAGTTTCCCTTGTACACCTATGTTCACCAAGTTGACAACACGTATTCAAAAGGAGAATAAATTTCACAAAAAAAAGGGGCATTAGTTGATATGACAGTATTGTTTGTTTTGAGAATTAAGGCTCCAGGACCCTCTTACAAACAAGATAAGATGATAAGCTATAGCCTAGAATTTATCAGGAACTACAAAAAGAGATACTATAAGGGTTGGGGTAAGCCAGTTCTTGTTAGAGAATCCCATGAGTCGTGGACATGTTAGGAGCGGACACCTGAACGAGAAAGTTGCTTCTCCATTTTGGTCACTCTAAGCGAAATCTTTATGAGGACAGTCACCATCGATATTCGACTTTGGCGAAATCGTCGATTTTCAGAAGCAAGGTAGTCTCGATGCTACGATGACGGCAGCACAATCTGCAAAGCCAGACACAGAAGTATAGGTCAATAACATATTTTCAAGGATTGAGATGCATGAGAATGTAAGTTGAATGAAAAATACCAGCAAAATCACAAATTTGTAACAGAATTATTGCTGGTTTCGCTCTGATAAACACAACTCGTACATCGCCGCAGCGATCATTAATCATCCCATTACACAAAGCTGGTAGCACCAGCGTGTGATTCATGAATCATAACCTGTGAAATGCGACAAACCATTAAACAGCTCAAATGCAAAAAAAAAAGGGGTAACACTTTCACAACTGCGACAAAAACATCGAAGCTCACAAACCATTACTATGGTCACTGCTTACAATTACCCTTCTGTTGTTCACCTCGATATGGCCGCCATTGATATTTGTCTTGTGGGTGATTCTGCTTCCATGGTTGTTCATGGTCATGATACTACTCTGCCTATTACGTTAGATGAAATGCTTGTTCATTGTCGGTCTGTTGCTCATGGCGCGAAGACTCCTCTTCTTGTTGGTGATTTACCTTTTGGAATGTATGAGTGTAGTTCTAAACAAGCGGTTGATACGGCAGTTCGGATTTTGAAAGAAGGACGTATGGATGCCATAAAATTGGAAGGGGGTTCACCTTCAAGAATTGTTGCAGCAAAAGCTATTGTTGAAGCTGGAATAGCCGTGATCAGCCATGTTGGTCTTACACCACAGGCCATTAGTGTTTTAGGTGGATTTAGGCCTCAGGGAAGGAATGTTGCCAGTGCTGTCAAGGTTGTCGAGACGGCATTGGCTTTGCAAGAAGCAGGGTGTTATGCTGTTGTTCTGGAATGTCTTCCCGCACCGGTGGTTGCCGCAACAACAGTAGCACTTCAAATTCCAACAATTGGAATCGGGGTTGGATCCCATTGCAGTGGACAGGTGCTTGTTTACCATGATCTTCTTGGTATGTTACAACATCCTCAGCAAACAAAAACACAATGAAAAGAGCTGATGCTGATGAAAAAAACTTGCACATTAAATTCATGACAAACCGTTACGCACCAGGAGTAGCATCACGCAGTAACCCGCACACCAGCTTACGAACACCCGCAACTATCAAGCAACGTAGCAGCTACAAAAATCAGCAGCATATTAAAACAGGTACGAAAGCAGGTTGAAAATTAGATTGTACAAGACCAATATGCAAGATGGCTCACGCAGCGCAAACATGGTGGATTGAAAAGAGCAGAGTGGCAAGCTCTTCATTATTGGTGACCGTTATACAAAAGTTGTGGAAAAACTCCCTGCAGATCAAGAAGAAAGAAATTAAGTTGTGCTCACAAGCGGTCCAAGCTATTACTTTGCATAGGCCAAATATAACATTCCATGTATGCGGTGTGTCGTACGAGCCAACCTTCATCGCACTACCCACCTCTTGTTACTGACCTGCACAAAATTAGGCCGCGACATTAATCATCATAGGGGATACCACAAACATAACCAGTGTAAAATCACGACGTTCTGATAATAAGGGTAATTGAAAAACCGACCTCTGCTCCTTAGTCTCGGTGGCCTCTTCTTGCACATAAGTCAAGTCGTAACCCGAAAAAAGCCCGGAAATCACCTTCAGACGCAGGCCATCATGTAATTTTCCTCAACTACAAAACACGCCTTCAGTAGACCTCTAACCGGTACCAACTTGGCGCCCACATTAGCGTATGGTTTACCTGCACCGACAACAACAAATGATTATGGTATGAATTCGATCAACACCAATCTGATGAAATTGTTGTCCAAGCCACACCTAGTCAAAGAATGTCAGCATAGCAAATTGGGATTAAAAACGCATTCAGGAATTGCACGACATAATCTCGCATTTTGATTGTGGGAGTTAAATAAAAAGTAGGAAAAAAAGAGACAATACCTGCACCAAACAATTCCACAATGACGAAAAAGAAAAAGACAACACCATAATGCCAGGTCATGTACTCCATGTACGACCTTTTTGCTGCAATAGCACTCAGACCATAACGGATTCCGAAAAAGCAATTGAAGAGGAAATTGCAAATGTACGATCAAGAGCAAATTCCTTTGATACCCTTCAAAAGTCATGTGGACATTGGGAATAAAAAGGCTCTTGAAGCCAACGAAAAAGGGGGCAGCCTCCATTTGAAACCCTAGCCGCACTTTTCCATTTCTCCTCAGACCTTCTTCCTCCTCATTCAAACCACGATTCCAGAACTCACTCTTCTCTCATCCTTCTTCCTTTTCCATCAACAAAAACAACTCAACCTCTGTAATTTTGAACCAACCGAAACCAATCTGTTCTTCAGCAAACCTTCAACCCACTTCATCTTTGAGCTTCCTTCAAAGCTGAACCTCACCTCAACTCCAAACCAACCTTCATAAAACCACATCTCCTTTAAAGACCCTTTTCTTTCAATCACTCATGATTCGAGACTTCAATATCTAAATCTCTCTTCAACCTTTCCTTAAATTTATCTCTGAATCTCCACAAACTTCAAAATACAACTATCAATCTTGTTCTCCAAATCATAACCCTTTTCTCAAAACCCATTTTTTAAACCCAAACAGAGATCAAGAAAAGATAAGATGAAGGAGAGGGATCGGGAGTAAAGCAAACCATAAGTTCGAAGTGAGAAAAAGAGGAGGGGAGCGAGATCGAAAGATCACGAAAAGAAGGTTGTGTGGCCACCGCGATTTTAGGTTGTGGATGACGATGTTTTTGTCTCTCTCTCGCGTTTATCTTTTCTATCCATTGTTTGTTCTGGTCACAGGGGGCTGATTGTTGGTTTTTTTGTTTTTTTTAGTTTTCATTTTTTTTTAAACCATTAATATTGCTGAGATTTTGTTTTAAAAAGTTGGTTTATCTTGAATATTGGTGTTTAAATTATATTTTGTTGTCATTCCGTTTTTAAGGTTTTAAAATAGAAACTAGGATTTACCATGTTGTTTTTATATATACATATATATTTCTAAGAAAATGTGTTGATTAGCTTGGCTATTGGGCTTTGTTTGAAGGCCTGTTTTGGTTCAGATACCGCCTCACATCCCAGTTCACACCCCCTCCTTCTCTCTTAAAGTCCTCTTAAGATTTTAAAATAAATGTTTTTTTAAATAATCTTATTAAGAATTTCATTCAGTTTATGTACATTTGTTTTTTCTAAAAAAAAATATATATTGATGTTAATATTTTCGAGTAATATTAGAACTCTTTGGTAAATAATTTTGGATTTCATTTTTATTCATCTTATTTAATGGTCGATGACGATACCCCAAGTTATAACTTTGTCAAATTATTGACGAGTAATGACAAACCCGAGACCGTTTTTTTCTTTTTAACCTCTTTCATTTTTTTTACTTTTATCGATTTCTTGCTTATTTTGGTCAAATGACAATTTTTTAAATTATTATCGGTCAAAATTATTGATAGACGATAATTTTAGTCGAGACTTTTCACTTGCACTTCAAATTATCTTTTAAACATTTTCTCGAAAAAAAACTCCAAAAGAGGGAGATTCTTGAAATCTAGCATTTCTTGGATCTTCGAATGAGCAACTCTCGAGACTCGCTCTTGAGTTGTTGTTCATTAAATCTTTCGATTTTCTCAAGCATCTTCTCAACGTCTTTTGATCAAAACCCGAAAGAAAGAGGCACTTGGAGTCTAGCATTCCTTGTGTCTTCGAGTGAATAATTCTCAAAGCACGCCCTTTGAGTTGTTATTCACTCAACCTTTCGAATTCAATCTTTTTTAAACATTCTCCTAAGACGAATGCTCGTCCGCATTCGCAACCCACACTTCATTTACAATTCCTCGTGGTCTCGATATTAGGAGCACCCTCAGGGACTAATATCGTTTCTCACAATCCTAACATTTGACACGTCGTCAAGTCGGTTCCATTTTCAATCAAATCCTCGACACGTCGTCGAGCCATTTTCGAACCAACTTCCTTTGGCCTCGCATGCCATTTTTCGATTCGATCCTTTCACAAACATTTCCGAAACTTACGAAAGAGAGATATTCTTAGAATCTAGCATTCTTTAAATATTTGAATGAGTAACTCTCGAGGCGCGCCCTTGAGTTGTTATTAATTTATTCTTTCGATTTCAAAATATCCCTTTCTTTATCTTCAACCTATTCAGTCAATTTCCGAAAGAACTGAGTTCTTGGAATCTCGCATTCCTTGAATTCTTGAGTGACAAGCTCTTGAGATGCGCTCTAGGGTTGCTTGTCAGCCATCCTTTCGTATCCTTCTCAAACTTTCAACCCATTCAAATCTCATCTTTTCGTGGTTGTTACCACGAACTACGGACGCTCTGATTCTTTATTCATTCTTGAATATAAGATACGTAGGCACAAGATTGCAATGATCTTGGCGAGCACACTTCTATCCATCTTCCGTTTCCCCCCATCTTTTCACGTAGTCGAACTACGACGCTCTGATTTCTCATTCTCGTCCGAATGAGCATACGTAGGCACAAGGGCCCCAATCCTTGGCGAGCACCCTATTCTCTAACCACCCATCTCTCCTTAGCGTCTTCACCCATTAACCTACCAATTCACCTTTATCAACGAGAAGAAAGCAAGTAAACCTAAACAACACTCCCCACATTACCTAAAGAGGTTCCCGTCGAGTACGACGGACGTGAGGGGTGCTAATACCTTCCCCTCACGTAACCGACTCCCGAACCCGGAACTTGGTTGCGACAGCCCTGTTCCTATCCTTTCGTTTTTAAGAGGTTTTCTCGATATTTTCCTCTCCCGTTTATTCGGGAAAAATAAAGTTCGGTGGCGACTCTGTCGAACCGCAATTTCCGCGCCTTTTGCGCGAGGGTCGTTTTCTCCGAAATATCTCCGTGATTTTTCGAGGTGCGACAGATACATGGTCAGGGTTAAAACCCCATTTTGAGAAACTTTCTAGTTGAACAAAATTTCATTTGAGGTGTCTAAGTTGGTGAAAATGACCTATAACCAAAAATGACCCATAATCATAACTTCCCAAAATACCCTTGACTTGTCAAAGCCATAACTTGAGTTATACAAATCCTATCAAGGACTTCTAGTACTATCTATAAATATAAGAGAATAAGGAACAACATTCATGTTGACCAAAATTTTATAGGAATCATCCTTCTTGGGCAAAAGTTTCATGCAAGTTGGGTAACTTTCAAGCTCCAAATTCACATACCTCAGATGACTTGTAACTTGTCAAAGCCATAACTTGAGTTCTATAAACCCTATCAAGGACTTCTAGTACTCAAATTAAATCTAAGATAATGCTCTACAACAATCATGTTGGGGTCAAGTTGAGATGATAATCATATCTTGAGCTAAATTGCCTTAAAGATAGGGGTCAAACTAGGGGATTTTACACTGTCAAGCCTTAGAAACCCTAGCTTGAAACTTCTCAAACTCTTCAATCATGATGAGTTGACCTTGGAATCATCCTTATAACATCTCAATGTATCAATCCATTATCACATGGCTCTTGTATTAGGTCTCAACCTCATTCAAATCCTCAGTTGACTTAGAGTTGACCCAGTCAAACCCTAGCTGCACCACTCATGGCTGAGCCTTCTTAATCTTGCATAATGACTTGTCTAGGCCTCAAAGTGATCTTCAACACCTCTCATGAGCTCTCTCAAGACATCAAGTCCATACTCATGGCTTCAGAATCATCTGATGGCTTCCCACAACTCTCAAGTTAGGAGACATACCCTCTTGGCATCAATCACTCTCTTTGAGGATCTTTTAACTTCTCTGACAAGGATATCAACCCTTGAGCACCTGAATAACCTTCTTAGCTAGCTTCATAGTCTCATATAGCTCTTGATTGGTAATCATACCTCTTGATCTCCTGCATACATATCAATGAAATGCAAATGATAATGCTAATGTGAATGAAATGAAACATAAGCTAGGTAAAGAAATGTTGGTCAAATTTTGGGGTGCAACAACAAGCAATACATCAGAGATAGTAGTGGAAGAGGGATTACCTACACTACCTTTTCCAAGTATTGCACCACGGTTGTTGTCTCCATAGGTTACAAATCCCTTCTTCTTTGCCACAATGTCAATGAAGAGAGACATGTCTCATGTCATGTGTCTTGAGCAGCCACTATCGAGAACCCATCTTCTCTCGGTAGTCTCAAGACGTTATACGTATGAACACAATTAACAAGAGTAGGTACCCAATTGCTTATTGGGTCCTAAGTTGTGAGTGAAAACATGGTTTCATTTAGGCAACCATTGATAAACACCTTTAGGAACCAAAAATCTCCTAAAACGGAATTTAACAATGATGTGGCCTTTCTTGCAACAATACAAACAAGAAAAGTTAACTTTTGAATTACTTCTTCTATCATGATCTCTTACAACATATGTGTATTTTTGATATGGATTAACCATACTCTTTCTAAAATTAGCTTTGTCGATGGCAAAAGTAATTTTGAGCTCTAGAGCCTTGTTAAGTTTGGCATTTAGGTTTCTAACTTCATTTTGCCAAATGTAACAAGTATCACACCCAAAGTTAACGACTCTTTTTCTTAGATCCTCACAACCTACTTTTGTACTTTCCACTATGGAAGCTTTTAGTGCCTCTAGTTTCTTCTTGGAATCACAAATCTTTTGCTCTAGGTGAGAAAAGATTTGGTTATATGAGGCAAGCCTTTTAAAGGCTTCTTTTGCTTCACAATGCAAAGTGTTAAAAGCAGTTTGTAATTCAAAATGAGATAGTTTAGATGAATTTTCATACTTAGCATGTCCTACCTTTTTCTTTTTGTTCTTTTGATGGGTGGAAAGACAAAGATTGATAGATTCGTCTTCATCACTAGAGTTGTCATCCTAGAATGATTCAGTATCGCTTTCCCAAGCGATATATGCTCTCCTTGGATTAGGTTGCTTCTTGTGTGACTTACTTGATTCCTTCTCTTTGTCCTTTTTCTTCAAGGGACAATCCGGTTTGTAGTGTCTGGTCTTTCTGCAATTATAACACGACCCTTTTGTCTTGTTTCCTTTATTGTCGTCATTTCTCGAGTACCTTGATTGTTTTCGGAAGTTGATAAGATTTTTCTTGGAGTGTTGGATACCGTTCTTTTTTACATAGCGATTATACCGCTTTACAATTAGCCCCATATCCTCACTCTTGTCATCATCTTCATCATCACTCGAAGTGTAATCACTTTGCTTTTTTGTTTGGGACTTTGAGGAAGAAGTCTTGAGAGCAATAGACTTATTTTCAATATTTTTCATTTTCTCTTTCTTTTCCTTCTTTTCATGAATCCAAAATCCAAAATCATGAGATCATTAGCTCTCAAGACAATGTTGCAGCTTTCCAAACAATGTTGTGAGATCCAAAATCATGAGATCGTTAGCTTCTTTAATGGCGGTCACCGTTGGTTGCCATTCCCTATTAAGACATCTCAAAATTTTGTTAGTAGCAACATCATTGGCAACTGGCCTACCTAGTGAGTATAATCTATTGATGAGATGATGGAATCTCTTTTGCATGTCTGCAATGGTTTCCCCTTGCTCCATGTGAAAGAGATCAAACTCTTGCATTAACGTATTGATTCTCGCTAGCTTAACATCATTGGTTCCCTCATGGGTAACTTGCAATGAGTCTCACATAGCTTTTGCCTTTAAACAATGAGAAACCCTATAATATTCATAAACTCCTAATGAGGAGATCAAAATATTTTTGGCTTTCCAATCGTAATTATATTTCTTCTCGTCATCCTCATTCCATTGTGCTTCAGGCTTAGGCAAAATCATGTTATTCTCATCGGTCATAGTTATTTCAATTGGACCGTTAAGAATAACATTCCATAACTTCCTATCAATGGAATTAATATGCATACGCATACAGTCTTTCCAGTAACTATATTTTTCTCCATTAAAAATAGGTGCTCTATTATAAGCCCCTTTAGGTTCGTTAGCCATTTTCTACTAAGTTATACTTGAATCACGGAGTGAACCAGGTTCTGATACTACTTGTTAGACGATGGCGTGGATCTAGAAGGGGGGTTGAATATATCCCTTACTTAAAAAGAGTCGGCGCTACCAATAAAATTGGTTTTAAAAATTTGTTTAAGAAGCGGCCGAGGAAAAAATACTGTCTATAACAAACAGTTACTAGAAAACCGGATATGCGTTTAAGCCGTATGGAATATGATAACGAAATATGAGAATTACTACGCTAGTCACACTATCAATTTGATTTAGCTCACAATGTGGTATGACTAGTTCCAATGCCTTAAAATATTCAACAATAAATTGGCAGCACACAAGGCTTTTGGTTCAGACAATTTATCAAACACTTGGCGTGCAGAGCACAACAAGTGAGTTCCACTTTGAGTGAGTAGCTCAAGTTTCCTCGTACAATCAAGGATTGTACTAGATTCAAAATCAGTTTAGCACTACTCAAATCGGTCCTAAATTGATATAATTGTTTGCACTAAAATCCACAAATATTAAGCAATGTAAAATGTAAGGCAAAAGATGCAACAATTTATTGAGGCAGTTCCCCCGTCATCCTCGCTTCGGGGTACGTCTGCCCTCAATTCTAAATATAGAATCGAGACCTTATAATATAAATTTAACCTATTGTAGAAATGTATATACAAGAATTAATAGCAATCAAATAAACGAACACCCTTGTTGTTGCAGATGATATCTCCTCTTGCCCCTTGATTCGAGTCGAATCAAGTCCTTCAACAACTTGTGAATAAACCTCCGATTACAGCTCTATGTTTGAACAACCTTCCATCATCAAACCCCAGCCCAGATGATTTTAATCACTCGCGTGTCGAACCCGAAACTCTCCTTCACAATCCTCTGTTTACTGTTACTAAATCGACGGAACCCACCGCTCCTCGATTACCTTCACTCGGCTGAATATGTGTTGAGAAGAATCGTGCAAAAATCCCCAAATTCAGAGACTCCTAGAGGACAAAACCCTAGAGGTTTTATTCAAGAAAAATTTGTCAATTCCTCAACCCGAACCGGATTACCCAATCAGCGGCTTCGAACGTTATCACCTCTAACAATGCATAATGCACAACAAAGAATATTGTGTGTGATTATTATGGTATGCTATAAAGAAGATGAAGATGATGAGAATTGAATTGACACCTATTTCACTTTTCTTGTTTTTCTCTATCACAATGATTGATGTGAAGTGAAAAGAGCAACTAAATATTTATACCAGACAAAACTGTTATAGCTGATAAAACTACTTTTCAAATATAATAGACAAATCATAAAATATGCATAAAACAGCGAGCGGCCGACCCATGCAGAGTGCATGGTCGACCTGAGCTAACCCGAGGAAACTGATTATGCAAAACACAAAGCCATGCGTCGACCGAGACAAGGCATTCGTTGATGCATAGCCTGAATTCTTAGACAAATGGAAATGCCAACAGTACGCGTCGACCGGTAGGTAGACCATACCTAACCCGAAGAAAATGCAAGATTAAGACACATATCATGAGTCGACCAGAGCAGAGTTTTGGTCGACTCAAAGACCTAAAATTTCAGAATATTCCTAATTTCATACTTTTGATTCTCTTAGATGATACCTATGATAGACCAATGAAGTTTAACTCATATGACGCATATTTTGGCAGTTTTATATGCAACACTCGAGATATTTTATGCAAGCAAATAGATCATAAGATGTAGGGTATGCTCATGCAACATGGTGATAACGCCCAACAACTATTCTTCTATGAAGCTACATTTTGACATCATCGAAACATGTATATCTTGTATACAAGGCTTTTCCCTCACAATCTCAAATAAGGATGTCAGATATAAATCAAACATCACACATACACTTATCATGCTCGATAACACTTAAATTAAATTCATGCTTTTCATACAATTTCACATAGCATGTAACAACATAATCACTTTCATTCATAACGAACATAATAAATAGTCTCATAAATAAATCATTCATATCACCACTTAGGCATGAAAGCGAAACTCCACATAATTCAAATGACGATAGCAAAATAAAATAGAGTACATAAAGTATCTCCTAAAACATGAATCAAAATGTTCCTAGTGTTACATGACCAGAGCATGACTCGAACCAAAATAAATAAGGAAAATAAAGTAAGCAGCTCTAACAGCTACCCTCATGCTAGAAGCAACTCTATTGTTCAGTACTTGAGCGACGTTGTATAAAACATCATTCTAACAGAAAAGTGAGAATTCACATAATTATCGAAATCATATAATAATATATAATACATGGCATACATGCATAGCATAAATATTTTCACACTTCAAATTCTTTATAAACATAGCATCACTCAAACAACAATAATATTCATAAATACATACTCACAAATCCACAATTTCACCAACTCATCAAATTCACATAATGCACGTAATCTCATATTGCAATCATAGACACAATATAACTCAATGAAAGACTCAAATGCAATATTCATGCATGTGATACCAATCACTGTAATTATTTTTTTTATACATTAAACCGGGTCCGTCCTCTAGACCAATAACACACAAAATCTCGTCTTGTAAGCTTTAAACCCCTCTCTAGGTTTGGGACAAGTCACTAGTTCCCACGGAACTAACAAGCATTGCCTCTTGACTACAATGATGCATGTTCAAGTTCAATAACCATATGCAATTAAGATCATCCTCAATCTTAACATCCCTGCATATCTTCAATAATTCATCGTAATTGAGTTACCACATAATTGCACATACTTGCACTTAATTATGAATCATCCATACACAATTCAGTTTCAAATGGTATACAACATATTTTACAATAAAATCATAATTGTATTATCACTACAACAAGGAATAACTATCATGCATTTCATTTTGTCACACACTAAAATATACTTATACAAGCATGTACACAAGTATTCGATAAATTATCCCTAAATAATTTCGTAACCGACAACAAACAGTGCAACAATTCATTAATAGATCATATACACAATTGGCTTACCAAACATATTAGATATTAAAATATTGGGAAACTAGTTATCTTATCTATAGTATGTTATTACTGTATTCATTAGCTTTCCGACCATTTGAACAGGTACCAAAACAGACTTATGGATCAAAAGTTATGATCGAGACAATTCCGGGTATAAAATCCAGCAAGCTGACACGGTCACTCGTGTCAGGGGACACGGCCTGTGGCACTCCAAAGTCATAAAATCACGTTTTTGAACTCCAAAATAGGGGGGATGACACGACCACCCGTATCAGAGCCCAGAAAAATCCATTTTCAATGTCAGAGATCTTCCGAACCTCTGATTTCGATTCCGTAAAAAGTTTCAATTCCAAAATTCGAAATACTACCAGTATATGACAATTATAACAATCCACGTCATATATTTAAGGATCCTACTATCATACATCATGTAATCATCAATTTTAAAACCATGGAAATTAGAGATTTTTATCCTAAATATGATACTACCCATCATACACTATCATACAATCCCATAACCATGTAAAGACCCACCATTAGCTTGGTTTCTTGATGAACTCTTGAGTTTCCTCCTTAGGTTTTCTTCACCTCTTTTCTCCTTTTCCTTTTCTCTATGTTAGCTTCTTTTCTTCTTTCTCCCTATTAACTCTATTTTTCTCTTTATATATAAAACCCTTATAGCAACTAATTATAGTAACTAATGGGCTTACTAATCATATATGCACCTTTACTCTTTACATTCTCATCTAATAGGCCTAATTATCTTATTTCTATTATTTCTATATCATTTCCACCAAATAAAATAATCCAAATAAATAAATTACGCACAAAATCACACAATAAATTAATTAATATGATATATATAAATAATTACTAAAAATTGGGGGTGCTACATGATTGATATCCCTTATGACACTCCACAAGCTCGAGCTCCTGTTAATCCGATGGTTATTCAATATCCCGCTCTGTTCCCATATGAAAGTGACCAAATATTCCCGTGGAATTACGAGCCCAGAGCTTTTATACGAGGGCAAGAGGTTAGACCTTTGAATGTTTGTGAGCAAAATGTGACCTCTATTGTAGGGCAACGCAAAATGACACGAAGTGGTAGAGTATTCTCCCCGAATACTGTCGAAGCACCTGTCAATTCCACACTGATTGTAATTCCAATTACTAGCACCAAATCTCAAGAGGAGGCCTCATCATCAAAAGCAGAGTTCACATAAAAAGAAGCTGGAAAATTATGAAGATCATCAAGAAAAGAGACTATAAAGTAGTTGATCAGCTAAATCAGACACCTGCCAAAATATCTATGTTGTCTTTATTTCTGAGTTTTAAGATCCATCAATCCT
Source organism: Lathyrus sativus (assembly GCA_963859935.3). Classification (NCBI taxonomy): domain Eukaryota; kingdom Viridiplantae; phylum Streptophyta; class Magnoliopsida; order Fabales; family Fabaceae; genus Lathyrus; species Lathyrus sativus. Next base: position 166,861,403 of record OZ012739.1, on the reverse strand, counting down.
CTCTGTTGAAGGTCTTGAGTGCGGCTCATATTATAACAAATATTATTGTGGCTCAATTTGATTATGTGATAGCCAGTGTGACCACTGATGACTTCCTTAACTTTAATGATAACGAGTTAATTGTTGAAAAGAAGAATCACAACAAGGCTCTACACATCTTTATAAAATATATGGATACAGTGTTGTCAAGAGTCTTAGTGGACATTGGTTCGTCCCTGAATGTGATCCCTAAGACCACTCTGGTGAAGCTACCTCTAGAAGGGCTTGACATGAAGCCCAATACTCTAATTATGAAGGCATTCGATGGCTTCAGACGAGCAGTCATAGAAGAGGTGGATCTGCCCATCAAGATAGGACCAACTATTTTCACCTTCACTTTTCAAGTGATGGATTTCCACCCTAGATATAATTGCCTGCTTGGGAGACCCTCGATACATGCTGCAGGCGCAGTGACTTCCATCCTACACCAAAAGTTGAAATTTATCACAAACGATAAGATGGTTGTCATTGGTAGGAAGGAAGACATCCTAGTGAGCCACTTGACGCCCTTTCGTTATATTGATGTTGAAGGTGAGACTGTCGAAATGCCATTTTAGTTATTTAAATTTGTGAGTGTACTATCAATGCAACGTGTGTCTGCTCAATAAGAACTTGAATCGTCCATGGCCTCCTGGCAAGGAGCCAAAGCAATGATTAAGAGTGGAAACGCCCAAGGCTGGGGAAAGTTGGTTGAGGTAAAAGAGAAAAAAGATAAGTTTGGGTTGGGCTATCAGCCATCTTCTAGCACAACGTTGGTGCCATATAGCAAGAAACAAATCCCTCATGTCTAAGAGTCTTTTACAAGCGCTGGTCACATTTTTGGTCGTCGTGTGGCGATGGTTACTGAAGAAAATAATGATGATGAAGCATCCTCAAGCTGGATCTGTCAAGCTGAACTTGGAGAGGAGCTTCTGAATTGGAGGACCGTTGAAACCCCCCAGTTCTTTCATCACCAAACATAATTTTACTATTTTGTCAAAACCCTACGCTCTGCCCAAGGCGTAGTGGCATATTGTATGAGTCTTCTAATGTTTTCAAAACTATGATTATTAATAAATAACAGTTTGAACTCAATTTCGCACATTTTCTTTCACATATTTCTTTTACAAATAAATGGCAATATTTTCATGCATACACTTCCTAAATAAACTACATAAATCATAACATGCAGAAACACCACCGAGGTCCTTGATAAAGACACTCTTATGGGCCTATATGAATTTAATTTTCCAATCTACCAAGATGAAGATGAAGGCGAGGAAGATTGTGAACTCCCTGACGAGTTGGCCAGATTGTTCAAGAAGTCGTCGAAGTCATCAACCTGGGTATTGAGAAAGACAGAAGAGAAGTGAAGATAGTCGCGTCTCTTTAAGATTTAGTTAAGACCAAATTGATAGAACTCCTCCACGGGTATGATGATATATTTTCCTGGTCATATCAAGATATGCCTGAGCTGGATATTGATATTGTTTTGCACAAATTACAGCTCGAGGAGGAATGCCTTGTTGTCAAGAAAAATTTGAGGAGGACCTATCCTGACATGTCTCTTAAAATCTGAGAGGAGGTGTGAAAGGAATTTGATGGTGGATTCCTATCTGTAGTAAAGTACCTATAATGGGTTGCCAACATTGTGCCAGTACTGAAAAAAGATGGAAAAGTCTGCATGTGTAAGGATTATAGAGATTTGAACAAAGTTAGTCCTAAAGACAATTTCCCACTACCTTACATCGATGTATTGTTTGACAACATAAATCAGATCTCAGTGTTTTCCTTCATGGATGGTTTCTCTAGGTACAACCAGATCAACATGGATCCCGAAGACATGGAGAAGACAACATTTATCACACCATTGGGTACCTTTTGCTACAAGATAATGCCTTTAAGACTGAAAAACACTAGGGCAACATATCAATGTGCAACGGTGACTCTCTTTCGTGACATGATTCATAAAGAGATTGAAGTATATGTCAATAATATGATTTTTAAGTCTCAAACTGAGGAAGAACACTTAATCAACATGCAAAAACTATTTTCCTATTTTGAGAAAGTTCAAACTGAGACTCAACCCCAACAACTGTACATTTGGGGTTCGATTTGGAAAGTTGTTGGGCTTCATCGTGAGCCAGAAAGGGATTGAAGTGGATCCTAACAATGTCAGAGAAATTCAAAGTATTTCTGTGCCTAGGACAGAAAAAGAGGTTTGTGGCTTCCTAGGGAGACTGAATTAAATCGCCAGATTCATCTCGCATCTCACCGCCACTTGCAAACCAATATTCAAGCTTCTAAGAAAGGATCAAGCGATTGAGTGGAATGACGACTGCCAAGAAGCATTCGAAAAAATCAAAGAATACTTATAAGAAATACCAATCTCGATACCTCTTATTCCTGAAAGGCCACTCATCATGTACCTGACTGTGCTCGATGAATCCACGGGCTGAGTATTGGGGCAACAAGATGAGATTGGTAAGAAAGAGCATGCCATCTATTCCCTCAGCTAGAAGTTTAATGATTTTGAGACAAGGTACTCCTTACTCGAAAAGAATTTTCGTGCACTTGCATGGGATGATAAGCGTCTCAGGCTGTACATATTAACCCACACTACTTGTCTGATCTCCATGATGGATCCCATAAAATATATCTTTGAGAAACCCACTCTCACTAGTAAAATTGTTCGATGGAAGATGCTTCTATCTGAGTATGACATTCAATATGTTACTCAAAAGGCCATTAAGGGTAGTGTGCTAGCGAACCATCTTGCCCATTAATCGATAGATGACTATCAACCATTGAAATATGACTTTCCAGATCAAGATATCATTATTTTGAAAGACTATGAAGATCCTGGATCTAATGAAGGATCCAAACTAGGGGAGCGATGGATTCTCATGTTCGATAGTGCTTCTAATACATATGGGCATGGAATTGAGGGAGTGTTAACATCTCCCAAGAACTTTCACCTAGCGTTTACAACCAAGTTTTGCTTTGGATGCATGAATAACATGGTTTAGTATAAAGCTTGTATACTGGGATTAGAGGAAGCCATTGACTTGAGGATTAAAACCCTCGATGTTTTTGGAGACTCTGCCCTAGTAATACACCAAATTAGAGGTGATTGGGAGACAATATACACTAACTTAGTTCCATATCAGAATTATGTGGCAAAACTACTCTACAGATTCGATGACATCACTTTCACTCATGTGCCTTGAAAAGAAAATCAAAAGGCGGATACTCTGGAAACCCTAGCATCCATGTATAAACTGATATGGCCCAACTATCGGCCATCCATTGATGTTAAGAGCTTTGAGGAGCCTGCTCATTGTTTGACTACTTCTAAAGTGTTAGATGAAAAACCATGTTTATATGACATCAAACGCCATCTAGAAAAGAAAGAATATCCAGAGGGTGCTTTGAGCATAGACAAGAGAACTATGAAAAGACTGGTATCAAGCTTCTTCCTAAACAAAAATGTGTTGTACAAGAGAAATCTTGATACAGTCTTGCTCAAATGTGTGGAAAAACATGAAGTTGAACAAATCTTGAAAGAAGTTCATGAATGATTCTTTGGCACTCATGCAAGTGGGCATGCAATGGCAAAAACGATTCTGAGAGCAGGCCATTACTGGCTAACCTTGGAGATTGATTTCTATCATCACGCCTGAACTTTTCATAAATGCTAGATATATGCTGATAAGGTCCATGTACCTCCTACTCTAAATTTCATGACTTCACCATGGACTTTCTCCATGTGGGGAATATATATGATTCGGATGATTGAGCCGAAAGCTTCAAATGGACACCATTTCATATTGGTTACCATAGACTACTTTACCAAGTGGTTTAAAACTGACAATGGGTCTAATCTCAACAATAAGACAATGAAGGAGTTGTACGCTAGTTTCAAAATCAATCATCAAAACTCATAATCATAAAGACCAAAGATGAACGAAGTCGTCGAAGCATCCAACAAAAACATCAAAAAGATCATTAAGAAAATAGTGATCACATATAAGGATTGGCATGAAATGATACCTTTTGTGTTGCATGACTACCGTACCTCAGTGCGAACTTCAACATGGGTAACCTCCTACTAATTGGTTTATGGAATGGAAGTGGTCCTTCCAATAGAAGTCGAAATTCCCTCACTGAGAGTCCTAATGGAGGCCTAACTTGATGAGGCAAAACAGGTTAAAATAAGTTTTGATGAGCTCAACCTTATTGAGGAAAAACGCTTGACAATATTGTGCCATGGTCATCTTTATCAAAGACGCCTGAAGAAAGCTTTTGACAAGAAGGTGCGACCTTAGACATTCCAGGAAGGTGACTTAGTGCTCAAGAGGATCATATCTGGTGAATACAGACTCTGCCAAATGATACTACGCCTAAAAAGTGGAATGATAAAGCAGCTAAGTCGAAAACCTGAAAAGGAAACTTAGGCAAAAATGGGTGTCTCGGTGGATTGAAAACCCGAAAGGGCAATCCAGACAAAAGTTAGGGACAAATTCCATGGCGAAGTATCCAATTTGTACATCCACTTGATCCTGACATGCTATTGAAGAGAGGAATTAATATAGTCGTCTTCCTACAAAGAAAGGTGTTTAGGTCTTCAAAGTTATAGGGACCATAGCAGTGTTGAAACTCAATGGAACCTCATTAATTTTTATTGCCATTGTATTTTTTTTCTTGCACAACAATTACCTCATTAAGGAATTGCATCCTTGTACACATTTACCCATTCAAGGATCAAATCAATAAAAAGAGAGATTTCTCATTAAATTATGCTCACTTTTTACTTTATCCGCTTGTTTGCAAATCGATTTTATTTTTAATAACCTCTATTTTGAAACTTGGGTTAATAATAACAATGTTTGAAAAACAGTCAAAAATGTTTTGGTGTTTGGAAAATATAAAGGGAGATTGACAGTCCCCAACGATGCCCTCGTCACATAAAAACATAAAATCATTTTCCAGTTTCCTTGGCTCTTCGGCATAGTCCTCTCAGGAATCTACACATATGCAACTCTACAGCAGTGAATCTCTTTAAAACTCAACAGGGGCATCCATGTTCCCTCACCACTCACAGCGTCACCAAGTTTTGGATGTAGAATAGTAAGTTCCCTCCTTCAAAGTCCAATCTTTCGTTGGAAACTACCCAAAAGTCCACCCTTGTTGGAACCTTCAAGTTCACCCAAAAGTCCACCATTGTTGGCACCTTCAAGTTAACCTTTTAAAGTCCAATATTCACTGGCAACCACTAAGAGTCCACCCTTTTCAGAGTCTTCATAATTCTCAAAAGTCTAATTTTGTTTGGCACATATTCAAAGTCCAATTGTCATTGGAAACTACCAATGTCCACCTCGTTGGCATCCCTAAAAAACCTAAAGTCCAATTTAGGTTTGCAACTCTAATCCCCAGTGGTACCCAAAAGGCTCTCACCCTCAAAAGGGATGCCTATCCTAAGCATACTCAATCATTTGCATTGTCATATGCATGAAATGTTGTTTACCTTGAAATGTGGTAAACAACCACTGGTCTTCAAATGTATGATTTACTAGCAGGATCAACTAGTGAATCCTTAAGACGAAGTTCTTAAGGCTTTTTTTATTCTTATTTCCTTTATGTTCTTAGGATTATGGACTTCGACTGTGTCGAAGGAGTGTATGATGATAATGTAAATAGCGAGTTTGTAAACTTCTTGTAAAAGAATGTAAGGTAAAAGTAAAAGATATTGAAAATGTTTAACATAAAATAAAGGCTGGGAAAAGATAAAAATTGTGAAGACAATGTAAACTAAATGAATTAAGAAGCTTTGCATTGAATATAAAACATGATGTTTCATCTGTGCTTACATTCTCTTAGCCATTCACTTGTTTCTCTTAACGCTGATACTTTTAGATTCTTTGTGAGATTTTTGTAGTACAAATGAACACCCCTAATATAATAAAATGAACTGCGATTAATAAAAGTATAAAATAACTACCCTCTGACGTTCCTTTCCCATCACGTGCATTTTTGCATGCATGTTTCTTTCCAATTTTCTCCATGTGTCCCTCTGATATAAGAACCCAAGAAGTTACTAATATTTGAACATGACAAGTCACGCCCAAATAACCACTTCTTCGACCATCTTCACTTTGACATTACCTGTCTTGTAGAATCAGATGTTGTCGAACCACTCTTTTCAACAACTAAAAAATCCTCTAAGTCCCGAAAGCGCAGTCGAACCGCTGCTCTTCTATGAATTTTACTCTTGTTTGCTGGGTTTTCCTTATTGGTCAAAAATCCCAGCTAACACATGCATCGTGCATAACATTCCAACCAAAAAGGAATATCATCAAACACGATCATATTAATCATTAGCATATTTATGCATAGCCTCTATGTTAAGAAGCCTCACCATCTAGACTTTTGCATTCTTACATGCATCAGAATACCCATCTATTGCATCCTCATATGTAATTCCATGCATCATGTAATGCATGGCATTTCCATCCAAAGTGGAAAATATCATATAAAACATATCATAACAAGATTCGGGATCAATCAACAAGCATCTTGGCCAGTCCTTCTTCAAAGTCGGTTGTATTTATTTGAAAAGAGCTAATACCCTACACGTGTTCATATAATTTATATTCCCCAATAAGTTATTCTTCAATTTTATAGTTGATAATGATAATCTTTAGCATCATTGCCCTTGTTTCTCCCCAAGCAGAGGTTGTCCTAAAAAGTTTCTTGCGAGCTTTCCCCCTGCAGAGCTTTGTTAGCATATTCCCTCTAAAAGGAGTATTACTTAAATTGTTCCCCCAACAGATTTAGCATTTGAGATACTTCTAAAGTATTCCTAAAGAGCCTTATCCCATATTGTACTGCTTTGTGTGATTTAGAGAATCTCATTTCATGTTTGAGATATTGATTTGGTATTCTCGGAGAGCCTTAATTCATATGGTACTGCTTCGCACAGCCTAAAGAATCGCATGTTTTACTGAGATACTATTCTAGTATCACCAAAGAGCCTTAGTCTATAAGATACTACTTTGCATGATCTAGGAAGTCTCATGCCCTTTGTTGAGATATTGTTCTAGTATCCCTGAAGAGCCTTAATCCATAAGGTATTGCTTCACATGATCTAGAAAGTCTCGCATTTAACACATGATATACTACTCTAGTGTCCCTAAAGAGCCTTAAAACCCATAAGGTACTTCTTTGTGCAATTTAAGGAATCTCATATGTCTTAGAGACACTACTTTCGCATCCTCGGAGTGCCTTAATTCATAAGGTACTGCTTCACACGACACAAAGAGTCTCGTGTCATGTTGAGATACTGCTTTGGCATCCTCGAAGAGCCTTAAACTCATAAAGTACTACATCATTCGACCCAAAGAATATCATATTTTGGTTGAGATAGTGCTCTTGTATCTTTGAAGAGCCTTAACTTTTAAGGTACTGATTCACATGAAATCTGGAAAGTCTCATACCTAGAGCATGATCTACTGAGATACTATTCTAGTATCACCAAAGAGCCTTAGTCCATAAGATACTGCTTTGCATGATCTAGGAAGTCTCATGCCCTTTGTTGAGATATTGTTCTAGTATCTCCAAAGAGCCTTAATTCGTAAGGTATTGCTTCACATGATCTAGAAAGTCTCTCATTTAACACATGATATACTACTCTAGTGTCCCTAAAGAGCCTTAAAACCCATAAGGTACTTCTTTGTGCAATTTAAGAAATCTCATATGTCTTAGAGACACTGTTTTGGCATCCTCGGAGAGCCTTAATTCATAAGGTACTGCTTCACACGACACAAAGAGTCTCGTGTCATGTTGAGATACTGCTTTGGCATCCTCGAAGAGCCTTAAACTCATAAAGTACTACTTCGTACGACCCAAAGAATATCATATTTTGGTTGAGATAATGCTCTTGTTTTCTTAAATATCTTTAACTTTTAAGGTACTGCTTCACATAAAATCTGGAAAGTCTCATACCATTGTCGAGATGTTGCTCTAGTATTCCAAAAGAGCCTTATCCCATAAGGTACTACTTTGTGTGATTTAGAGAATCTCATTTCTTGTTTAAGATACTTCTTTGGTATCCTCTGAGAGCCTTAATTCATAAGGAACTGCTTCGCATGACCTAAAGAATCTCATGTTTTGATGAGATACTGTTCTAGTTTCCTTGAAGAGCCTTAAACCATAAGGTAATGCTTCACATGATCTAGAAAGTCTCGCATTTAGCACTTGAGATACTGCTCTAGTGTCCCCAATAAGCCTTAAAATTATAAGGTATTGTTTTGTGTGATTTTGAGAATCTCATTTGTCTTTCAGATACTGCTTTGGCATCCTCGGAGAGCTTTGACTTATAAGGTAGTGCTTTGTACGGCCCAAATAATCTCATGTTTTGGTTGAGATACTATTGTTGTATCCCTGAAGAGCGTTAACTTGTAAGGTAGTGCTTCATGCAATCTGGAAAGTCTCATACCTTTGTCGAGATGTTGCTCTAGTATTCCCAAAGAGCCTTATCCTATAAGGTAATGCTTTGTGTGATTTTGAGAATACCATTTATTGTTTGAGATACTGCTTTGGCATCCTCGGAGAGCCTTAACTCATAAAGTATTACTTCGCACGGCCTATAGAACCTCATTTCAGATGAGATAGTGTTCTAGTATTCTCGAAGAGCCTTAATTTATAAGGCACTACTTCACACGATCTAGGAAATCTCATTTCCTATTGTTGAGATATTGTTCTAACATCCTGAGAGAGCTTTAATTCATAAGGTACTGCTTCGCATGATCTAGAAAGTCTCACGCCCTTGTTTAAGATAATGCTCTAGTAATCTTTGAAGAATATTAGATGCGATTGAGGTATCGTTCCCCTAGTTAGAATATCTTGATCAATAAGATGTTACTTCATTGGTTTAGAGAATCTCATTTTCCACATTGCAGAGACACTGCTCAGAATATCCATTAAGAGCCTTAATTTATAAGATAATGCTTTATGTGATGCAGAGAATCTCATTTTCTTTGTGAAGTTACTCTATAGTTCCTCGAAGAGCTTTAGGTCATAATGTACTACTTCGTGTAACTTGGAGATTCCATTTCTAGTACTGAGATACTGCTTTGGCAATCCAAGGAATCTCGGGTTGTTCTATTCATTTTGTATTTGCTATACCTTTATTATATCTCTCATTTTATTATTGCATTGCATTTTACTTTTTTGACAGAAAAATTTCGAGGTTTTCTTATATCTAATTGACTTGTACCCTAAAAATAAACACCATGCTGTAGATCATTTATTTGGTGGCATCTTTCTTACCCCGAATTTGTCCTACCCTTTTCAATTTTCTTATGCCAAGCTTGTGTGTTACTTCATGATCTTTCTTTGGATGACCATCTGGCCTTTAGCCATGATCCTCTAAAATTTAGGTCATGGAGGTCTTGTCTGTGTTTATTGTGATTGAAGGCCCATGCAAGGGTGTTTTATTTCAAGTGGAGATAAAGGAAATAGGTGCCCTCATTTTATGGTCAAGATGTGATTAACTGTCCAAGTTATATGATTAATGCATTTCTAGGCATAATCAGTTGGTTTCTGGTGGTTTTTGAACCATATTTCAAGATGATTCCAAGTCTTGTTTCAAGTCACTTTGAGCCATGTTTCAAGTTGGTCATGAAGCCACGTGGTTAAAATATCTAAGCTATGGCTAGATTTGTTTCAAGTTTCTTCAAGTCATGACCATTCATGTTTCAAGGCATGGATAATTCATTCTCATGCCTTGCTTAAATTTGTTTCAAGATCCGAGCTTGGATTGGTTTCAAGATCAATGAGTGATTTTAGGTCATATGCAAGCCATGTCTCAAGTCATGTTTCAAGAGGCTCATGACCAAGACATGTGTTCAATTCATGCAAGGTTTGGATAGTTTTAAAGTCATGTTAAGGCATAATTTGAGTTTGTTGCAAGCAATAATGGGAAGCCATGGTTCAAATTTACAAATTGTCTCAAGTCATGCTTAATGTGTTAAAATTGATTTAAAGTTATATTTCAAGTGTGTTCCAAGAATTTCTTCAAGTTGTTAGGTCTTATGATCAAAATTAGGCCATGAAGGTGATTTGTTTTTGTGCCATGCTGGAAGTTTCTCAAGTCTTGTTTAGATTTTGTAAGCCATGAAGAGATTATTTTAAGCTACTTTGAATCATTTTTCAAGCCATAAAGGAATTTTTTCAAGATAAGTACATTTGGTACAAAAGTATAATTTTAAAATTCAAGGTTGATGTCCAAAGAACTCAATTGTAAGAATGAGAATATTTCATTGTTCGAATTCCAAGTTACAAAGAAGTACAAGTTTTGTTACAATTTTGGTACCAACTATCCTACAAGGTCACACTAAGCCTAAACCAAAAGAATTACATTCCTAGATTAATTCCATGAGCCAAAGTCTTCATCGCTCCAAGTGCTTCATGTAAAAGCTCCATCATCAAGCTTCCAATATCACAACCTCTTCATCAAACCAAGGCTTCATCAAGCTCCAATATGATGTCAATTTCCCACATGCCCAAGGTGCCTCGTCAAGTCTTCTTCAAGCCACCAATGCCATGGCTATCCGTGAGTCTTCTCATCCTCCTCATCACAAACTTAACAAGCACATGAAAAGAAAAAGAACACGGATAATTAGAAACATGTGCAAGAAGGACAATGCACAAGCAAAAGGCATATATGAGCAATTATAACAAAATGCAACATCACAATTTTGCAGCAAGTATGAAATTCAAGGCATCACGTACCATTTTAATTTACAAAAGTACACATAATTCAAAAAGAAAGATCAATAGCAAGGAAGTAGGGAAAAATAATTACCATAGCAGCAGGCCAAAATTACCATAGCAGCAGGCCAAAATTCATGTACAATTCACAGTAATATAATTCAAAAGCTTCTAAGTAATAATCTAAATAATATCATCAGTACAATCACAACCATTTGTTCAAAAAGTGAATCAAACAACCACAAGTACATGTTGCAATACACTAAAACTAAAAAAAATCACAAAAGGTGCAGTTGGTATAGTCCAAGTATGAAAAACCAAAGAAATATCTGAGAATTAGAAAAAATGGTACAATCCCCAAATCCCATGAAATCAGTGACACTCCTCACCAATTCTAACGGTCTTTTGCTCTCTCATCAAACCTCATCATTCCTCACACGTATTTGGTTTCCTCTCACACATATTAGAATACCCTATACATATCACACTATTTCATTACTTCATGCATTCTCAACACACACTCACACATAGAGATCATGAAAGAAGAAGAGAAGCAGGTAGAAGGTAGAAAAGGTTCAAAGTGGTTACCTAAACACGAGTGGAGGAGATCTTTAAAAGGTAAGCTCTCTGAGATTTTTTTTCTCTGCCAATCTGAATCCCTTTGTTGAATCCTTGCTTATTGTTACTTCTTGGGTGGTTTGAATGCTCTTTTATGCTCGATTCTGCATGATCTTTTCTTAATTACAATTTAGGGTTTATTTTGGGGGTGGTTTCGATTTGGCTTATTGGTGAGTTATTTGGAAAAATTAAGTTCAGATTTGAAATAAGGGTGTTTTTTTTGGATGGGGTTCATGTAAGGTTTGGTTGATTTCATAGTGCTTGGATGGAGAAGGACGACCAAAGCCACCACGCGCCACCTTCTTCTCCGACGAGAAGAGGGTTTCGGCGCCCCCTTTGTTTTGCATAGCCAAGGGACGTTGAAAGAGAAAGATGAGTACAGAGAGAGAATAGTATGAGAAATAAGTTAAATCCATGTTTTTTTCTCTTTTCAATATGCTTTGCCACGCCGACCTGACAAATTGTTGTCATTCCCCAACCAGTGGCAAGTGTCACCGGTATTTACCTTCTCTTTATTTCCTGCGTGTGTGCCTTGCCTCATCATGTGTGTATTGATTACAAATTTATGAGTTTAACAAAATCGAACTGCAAATATACAGTCTATCGCGTAGTTTTAAAAGATATTGAACCCACATAGACTAATAATCAATCTATCATTATATATTGATGCTATGTTAAGTTAAGGTCGTGGTTAAAAAGATTAGGACGAGAATAAAAACGTAATTAACTAAATGTTTGGATATTATCATAAAAAGAGGCCGGAATATGAACTTCGTGTTCCTAAGGGACTTTGTAGATTTTAGGCACTAAATACAGTTAACTATGTTCCGTAGAAATTATTGGTTTAAAGACTCTGTCTCACACTCTCGCGCTATTGACTAAACCTCACTCCCTAACCATGAGATTTTGCTCTCGCTCGCCCATTTTATTTAGAAAGCGTATTTTGAAAATCAAATAGATCCTAATCAATACCTAAAAAGCACTCTCGCTATTTTTAGGATCGATTCCTAGTTTCTACTATCCGGTTCAATTCTCACACTCTCGCACTATCGGTTCGAATCTTAGTTTTCTTCTCACTCTCACGACGAAACAATAAGACATACAATTGGAAACTAAAACCAAAATAGAATTTTAATCATAATTTTGCACATATTATTTTCTACTGAGCCCGTCGGTAACGATAGTCCTCATACGCCGAACTCAGAAAAATTTAGCAAGACATTTCTTCAATTAAAAATGGCATAAACGAAGTATATGAATTTAAAGACAACATGTCATAAAGTTAAATAATTGCATAAACAATAGTAAATTTAAAACAGTAGAACCTGTAAAGTAAAAACGAGACTTGAAGAAATATATTACTTGATTAATTCTGGAAAGATTATCGTTGATCTAAGAGTACAAAGAAGTAAGAAAAATAAAATTTGCGTGACAATCCCTCGGTATGAGTTATTGTCACTTTGTACAAGTGAATTTCTACCTAAGACTAGAAAGCGATTTTGACAGCGCTTCGCACAACATGGATGCTTTCAAATTCCAAGAGAAATATTATATATAGAGCTTTAAAGTGTATGGTAACTACCTTGGACGTGCAGAGAAGTTGGAGAAGAAAAAGGAAGTGGGCAAAGAGAGTTAAAACTGACTCTACGAAAATCTGGTTCTGCATGATAATGGCGAACACCATTAGGAAAATGGCAAACACCATTGCTTACTTCATTAAATGACGTGGCCTTTGGTACATGGTGGACGCCATTAGGGAATGACGAACGCCATACACCAGAATGCTCATTTCTGCTGCTCTTCTGTTGTTCTTTTGCTCCCTTTCCCTTTCCAAAATACATGGCACTTATAGAAATATGCAAAACAAACAAGATTCGATGTAAAAAGGGTCAAACAAAGTAAATTAACTATGAATAACATGGGTTATGATATATTTTCACGTTATCAAACTCCCTTACACTTAGACAATTGCTTATCCTCAAGCAATCACCCAACACAATAAAACAATTAAGCATAGTTTTTGAGAGATAGGCACGACAAAGGCTCTAAAAAGTAAGTGGTTTCTAGGCTAGAGCTAAATAGATGGGTACTAGTCATCAACACCAAGGATACCGTAATAACACATATTCATCATCATTTGTTGCACCCCAAATTTTGACCCCTTAGATCTTCATCATCATTTTAGGATCATATTCATTTGATTATCTAACCTTAACCTATTTCCAGTTTGTCTTTGTTAAGATACAGGTGAATTAGGGTTCTGTACAGCCGAGATTTGAGGTTTCGATGGTTAATCAGTCAACGTATTGGATTGGTTCTCCATGAAATAAGACTCCACATCATCAAATATACTCCATTGGGTCAAGTATGAATCCAATTTGAGGTTGTCACCCAAGGATCAAGAATAGTGCAGTTCAGGATACCCGATTAAGGTTTTCGATCAGGAAAAGTCAACTGTAGTTTTACTTTTGATTCAAATGATGTTAAAATGGTGGGATAATGGTCCATGAAGTTAATATGGCTTAGTTAAGTCTACCCAAGAAGTTTCAAGGCCTCAAAAGACCCGGAACATCAACAGTCGGCTCGGTAGTCATAAATCGATCGTTCGGTTGACCAAAAAGTCAACTCTTCAATCATAAGGAATTTGACCTTAAAGTATGAAGCAAAAATGTTCCTAGTAACATATTACACCTATCCATGAAGTTTCATGACCATTGGATCAAGGATTGAGGAGTAATCGAAAAATCGGGAAATTAGGGTTTTGAAAGGGGCAATACCATAACTCCCTAACCACACATCCAATTGAGTTGATTCACAGCTCATTGGAAAGGTCTTGACAAGTCCTACAAAAGTCTCACATTGGTCCATGAGCAGAAAATGCATAGATTTGGAGTTATGGCCAAGATCATTACAAGAGGGAAAAAACACTTGGAAAAAATTCTAAGTTATTGGCCTTTTTAGGAATGTTTTTAGCCAACTTTGAGGGGATTTTTTACCTAGTTCCATTTGGAATCTGAAGATCATGAAAACATGAAAGTTGTAGGGCTTCATGAGGGCTTTCCAAAATATACTAGAAATCCTCCATAGCCCTTATGAGTTGAGAATTATGACTCCAACAAGTTGAGGTTTCAATACTTGAGTTCATCATTTCCATTTTTTTCACAAACTCACTTTTTAATCACTTGAACCATCCTCATCCATTTGATCATGTTTCTATCTGTTAATTAGAGAGTGTGATGAGTAGAAGTGCAGAAAATGAATGGATTTGGTAAGCCTTGCAAGTTGTATGCAAGTGGCATTATTTAAATCAAACAAATCAAGGAAAGAGAAACTTTTCATGAAGTAACTTGCAGCTGCAGTTCCCCTACTCCCTAGCCACACTTCAGACACTTCCATGTATTCCTTTCCACTTTATTTGTGCATCATCTTGAGCCAAGAACTTGGACTTGCAGCTGCAACAAATCTTGAACAAGATTGCATTTACAAAACTCCCTCCAAAATGCCAAAAGACAAATCTGCCCCAAACGTCTCCTTGGCCTATAAATAGAGGTTTACTCTATGTTGAAACACACACCAGAGAACTCTAAAACCCAATAGAAAACCATAGATCTCATCTTACCTTGCATTTTCTTACAAGTGAAGAAAACCATTCCAAAACTACCTCAAAAATCTGCCTAGAGCATTTAGCCTTTGAAAACCATTTTCACCCACTTAGAATCATCAAAAACCATCCACACAATCCACAAATGATGTGTGGGAGGTGTTCAAGCTCTTAAACCAGTCAAAAACTTCATTTTCTCAAAAGTCAACTTTCAACCAAGCAAAGTTTGACTTCACACACAAAATCTGCCAAATCTTTGCTCAGGCCTGTTTTGATCACTTTAAACCTCCAAACACCTTAGGTTTATGATGTACCAACTTTCCATAACATAAAATACCACCATCATCACTTGTTTTAAGTTCTGTCCTAAAGTTCACTTGTTTACTTCAAGTGCAAGAAAAGCTGCATTTTCATCAAGGCATTGGTTGGATCTTGTTTGGGGAGTCTTCAAGGTTTTCCCTAATGCACAAGCTTGCTTGGAAGTCTGCAAGAGGTTAGTGATCACTATCTTATTGTTTAACTGTCATGAACATGATTAGTGTGCATTGGTTGGAACAATTTTGAATATAAGTGCAGCTCATGTATGAATCTGCCATGACTGTTTGTTTTGCTCATCAATATGTTTAATATCCTCCTTGTTATTATACATTTTTGTGATGCTATGTATTTGTTCTTAGAGACTCTCCTAAATATTTCCCTATGTCATGTATGAACATATGAGAGTTTGCTTGCAACTGTTATGAAGTTTTGATGCTGTTTTGTTTTTGGTTCTGTTTGTGAAGGATGTTGATTTGTTTCTGTTGCAGCATCATCTTTATATCTTGAATTTGTTGGTTGGCATTTTGCTTTAGAAGTCCATGTATGTTTGATTCATGTGATGTTTGTATTATTTGAAACTGGTTTGGTTTTGGATCTGCACATTTCTGTTTTGGCCATTTTCAACTCATGTGCATTTTTTCAACTCATAGGTCATTTTTAATTCTAGTACATTTTTGGATCATCCTTGTGTTTTTACTTTGTCTATAACATGTTTTGAATATGCTTGTAAGTTGTACAGTTCTGTTGGACTTGGTAAAAGTCATTGGGATGACTCATGTGACTGTTGAGGACCAATACTCATTTTGCTGTCTTAGGGTTGTAACCATCATGAGATATTTGCATTGAAACTTGATACTTGCCATTGTCATGCTAAGTATGTCTCTATGTTAATTTGAACTGCTGTCTTGTGTTTGATCTATGTTGGTTAACATGAAAATCTAGTATCATTGAATCTGTTTTTTATTGGATAGTTGGAATTGTCATGTTTACATCAGTTGCTGTCATCATTAGGTTTATATGGTAGGACTGTCTTCAAGCTTGACATGATCATATCTTGTTTGCATTTTCAATTATGATGGGCATATATGTATGTTCTGTTGTTTTGAAAATCATGTTTGAATCTATCTTGAAATTGCTTGTGAGCATCATTGGTCAATGAATTGAATGGTTGCATTAGCATGTCATACCTTTTCTGTTACAAGTTCAAACTGCCATGTAACCCTTTGTTTCCAACCACTACCATATGCTTGCAAGTTGTTATGTGCATTAGGTGTATGAGGGTTAATTGTTGATTGATACTAGCATTGTCATGTTAGAATCCATATTGCTGCTAGAACTAGGCTTTTCATGCTAGACTTTGTTTGTGTTCATTACCTTGGGGTTGTAACCTTCATTTTAAAGCATGAGTTGAATTGGTGTGTTTGATTTGGCATGGTATTGACCAAGGGCCCACTGCTGCTGTTATGTGACTTATTGTTATAAGCTTTCTACATGTTGGATCTGTCATGTGTTTTTAGAATTGCTAGTTGATGAGCACAAGCTTACTAGACTGTCTAGTTAGACCAGGTTGTTTGAATTGGTGCAAATTTCTGTATGTGTATTGCTTTAGTAAAAGCATTGTAGAGAGATTCATAATGTGTGGCTGTTTGAAACTTTGATCTTGTTTGTCATAGAACTTGCTGCCAGCTTCTGTTTTGTGTTTTCACCTCATGTGCTATCAATCTTTATATTGAGTGTTCTTGCAATTTGTGTGTCTTGATGTATGTGAATCATCTATGTGTATTAATGTTTTGAAGCATGTATGCTGCAATATGATTGTTCTTATTTTTCCAAACAGCATTTCAAGCACTTTTGTTCAATAATTGCAGTCCACATACCAATTTCTGTTTGGAGTTGTTTTTGAATGTTCTTTGCATCTAGAATCCATAGGCTATGTATTTGAAGTTTGTGCACGCCTTCATCTGATCTTAATCACTTCTGTCTTGAGCTATAGCTTCCATAATGCATATCCAAGCTTCCATCTACAATTGCCATCGTGTTTTAATTTGTGTGCTTCATCTTAAAAAACTAATGATGCCATTGTGTTCCTTATTGAATTTCACATAAGATAGACTCAAATTTTGTTAAATTTGGTGGTGTTTTGACCAAGTTGTGAGGAAATCGTTTTCATGTCAACTTGCCTTGTTTGCTTGTCATGCCTTGCCCAGAATGCTTGCTTCTTTAAGTATAGGTATTTATTGGAGTGGCATAATACACGGATGTATCGCCACCCCAGTGGTTATGCCTTGTTCTCATATTGATAAATCTCCAAATTCGAATTTCACATTTTCTCCACTTTTTTCAAATGCTCTTGAGCCAATTCTCCCTCCAAGAACTGTTCTCATGATTTGTTCATGATCAAAATCTTACATGTGATGGATTGTGATCACTTCATAGCCCAATGGCAGTTTGTACAGCCCAATTGCAAATCCAACTTTTCTTCACTTTTTGCTTTGTAAAACTGCACGAAAATGGCTTGCAATCAGCTCCAATATGATTCATTTTGCTTGCTGAGACTTCAACCTGATCATGTGGACACAAATCATCCCTTGAATTGATCCAAAGGTTGATATTTGATTATCACTTTTTCACTTGAAAGTGCCATTGCAAAACTCATGAAAATGGTACCAAAATGAAAATCCAAGATATACATCATGTTTAGAACATCTTTTTGAGTCAAAAGATGCATAAACATGTCTTATTTTGGTTAGAAATGAATTAATTCGATTTTTCCCCTCTTAAGACTTTTCCTTGAAAATTCTCATACCAATTCTCTATTCCAAGCCAAATCCATGACTTCTTAATGCTTGATTGAACAATTGACACCATTTGGAGCACATTTGATGTTTGAAAAATCTCCATTTGAAGTGTGCAAGTTGGTGAAATGGACCTATAATTTTATGACCTATAATCTGACTTTCCCAAAATACCCCTGACTTGCAATCCTCATAACGTGAGTTCTACAAATCAGATGAAAAACTTCTTGTACTCTTTTGAAAGCTAAGATCATGAGGAACAACTTTCATGTTCACCAAAAGTTGAGGAGAAACATCCTTCTAGGTCAAAAATGGCTTGGAAGTTGGTTGACTTTTGTTGACCAAAATCACATTCATCTGAGGACCTGTAACTTGTCAGCATCATAACTTGAGTTCTAGAAATCATATGAATGACTTATAGTACTCAAAAGAAAGCTAATAACATGCTCTACAAGTTTCATGTTTGTCAAAAGTTGAAATGAGACTTGTATCTTGAGATAGGTGGTCTTGAAGTTGGGAACTAAACAGGGGATTTTACACTGAGAACCCTAATTTAGTAACTTCTCACATTCTTGATTCTTGATGAATTGATCTTGAAATGATATATTAGACATCTCAACACAACATCCCATTACCATAGAAACTTGGAATTGAGTTTTAATCTCCTTCAATTTCAAAGTTGACTGAGGGTTGACCAGATGAAAACCCTAATTGCACCATTCTTGATTGTGGCTTCTTTCACATCACACAACAACTTGAATAAGCTCCAACATGGATCTCAAAGCACTCAACGAGCACTCTTAACATCCCATATCCATAATCATGAATTCATAATCCTTTGATGGTCTTTAACTGGCCTCCAAGTTAGGAGCTGACCCACATACATCCATCCATCCTTTCACAAGACTATTGACCACTTCTAGATGACCTGATGACCATTCAAACTTGAGTAACACCCCTTGCTTAGGATCAACATTCTGAGTAGATTCCTCTTGATATGCACAACCTCTTAATCCCTTGTTCAATGAAAACTGCTATGCAATACAAATTCTAGAAAGAAATTAAATGAAACACAAGCCAGCCAAAGAAAAAGGTTGGGCAAATTTTGGGGTGTAACAGCTGCCCCTATTCAAACGACTTGGACCTGAGTGGTTGAAAAGCGAACGACTTTCAAATAATCAAGGTAAAAGAAGGTTGAATACCAGATAACCCGGAAATTTGCCAACCGCAGAAATAAACCGCAACACTCTGATTGGGGAACAAATATCCAGAAAAACTGAACACACAGTTGCAACGGAAACCGGCTGACTGATCATCCGATAAAGAACACCTAACATCGCTGCCAGTCATCTGCGTAATGCCACAGACATCAAAACCAAAGGCTAGATCAACACGCAGTTGGTAACTTCACCTCAGGAAGAGAAAAGTACTCACATCGTCTAAAAGTAGACGGAAAGACTCCAAATACTCACATCGACTAATAGTAAACGGAAAGACACCAAATAAAGGTTCACGCTGTCTAAAAATTGACAAAAACAAGAACAATACTCACGTCGTCTAATGGTAGGCGGAAAGACTCCAAAATAATCACATTGCCCAAGGATAGACGGAAAGTCACCGTTGAAAGCTGGACCAACATGCACTTGATCCCTTCACATTGTCTAAGGATAGACAGCAAGAAAACCAATACTCACGTCGTCTAATGGTATATAGAAAGACTCCAAATACTCACATCGTCTAAAAGTAGACGGAAAGAAACACAATATCTAACGTTCACATTGTCTCTGGATAGACAGAAAGAGAAACAATACTCACATCGTCTAATAGTAGACGGGAAGACTCCAAATACTCACATCATCTAATGGTAGACGGAAAGACACCAAATACTCACATCGTCTAATGGTAGACAGAAAGACAACAAAACTGCACTTCAAAACTGTTTATTGAATTTCAGAATTCATTCGTCCATAGGAGTTGATGAAAAGAAAATATCTTCAAAGGGCCACATCGTCAATAGTAATTGACAAAAAGAAAACCATCTTCAAAGAGCCATGTCGTCAATAGGAATTACCAACAAGGGAAACCAATCAATCTTCAAAGAGTCACAGCGTCAATAGGAATTGACAGCACGAAAACCCTTTTAAAACGCCATTTCATCCAATAAACGGAAAGAAAACCACGTCCGAAGCTCACGTCGTCTAAGGATAGACGGAGAGAAAAACCTTCTGGGGAAACACGTCGTCAATAAGGATTGGCGGAAAGAAAAACCTTCTGGAGAAACACATCGTCAATCGGGATCAGAGGACTGATGGACAAAGGAACTCTGCTTGGGGATGTCATCATCAGAGGACTGATGGACAAAGGAACTCTGCTTGGGGATGTCATCATCAGAGGACTGATGGACAAAATATAACTGTCGTATTATCTGAAACCCAAATAAACCGTTAAGCTGTCTGAACAAAGCTGCCGGATAAACACCCCTGTATAGATTGCGAAGTGATTCAAGTTGCCATGGAAGGCTGACAGAAATTGGCTTATGCTTCGAATGCATATGCGTATGTTTGAATATGGCGTAATGCTCCATACGAAATGGAAATGCTACGCATTTGAGGATGAAATGCAAGGATGATGCAAACATGATAACTACATGCAAAGATGCAGATGTAGGCACGGGCTGCCGGGGAAAGCTGGATGCAATGGAACATTCAAGCAAAATAAATGCTGGAAAGGTGAAACCAACTTCGCTGGGGATAACCAGATGCGCCAAGTATGATTGGACTCTACTGGGGATGAGTTACACATGCCAATGATGATTGGACTTTTGCTGGAGAAAACAAACGAAGTCTCCCGCGTACCAAAGGGGATTGGATTTTCAAAGGATCAGGTACGACTGATGCTGGAAAAATACCATGTCTGAACTCAGAGGTTTTTGGTTGAAGGGTCAAAGGATAGTAGCACGACTTCCCGACATTTGTCTTGCACTTGCACGTTAACTGAACCTGCTTAAATAGCTCCGAACAACTCTGAAAATATGGAGAGGAACAGTTCCTTTGTTTCCAAATTTGCCCCAGCCTGTGGGATCTCTGTGGGAATGTTCCTCGAAAGGAAGTCTGAAATCTCTGTACCCTGTCGGTTTGAGATGAACTGCCTCAGCATCATGAACCTTGGAGAGGTGCTTCACATTAATTGCCCCATGGATAAGAATAGCTTATGTGCTCTTAGGGTGGCGTGCCCCAGTCTTATAATGACGTTGCCCCTGACTGGCTGATCTGTGGGGAAAGTGCTTCTTGTCTGCGAGAGATTCATCAAATCTCGACTTGACTGCTTCAGATCAATTGACTTATGGATGGATGACTCCCATGCTATGATCATTTGATATAACTTGGCCCAGTTCGACAGAGTATTCAGGCAATCTGCATTCTATCCTGATCAATCTTTCCATTGTGGAAACTTTCCTGCTGTCAAGCGCTTACTTGCAAGTAAAACAAGTTGTCCTGCATAAAAGATATATTAAATGCAATGCCTATGACATTTTTCAAAATCCAATCTGTTCACTGGAAAAAAAATTGTGACATACAATGAACGAATCATCTATCAGAATGTCAACATTAATACAACACTGTAAGAGGAATCCTTTTAGGAGTCACTTTCGATGAAATATTTACTGAAGTATGCTTTCGAAACAAACCTGCTTCAATTAGGACTTTTTCAGGTTGTAACTTGGTCAGGTTCACGGTTTACAAGGAAAGGATAAAGGCTCGAAATTTATTGTAACCCACCCATTCTCCGTGATATTCTTCAATCCTATATTCAGCTAATTCGACACTAACGCTCACCTCTCAGAGGTTAAGGATAGGAGGATGGTTCAGGAAACCACAAGTTTTTGGAGTGACAGTCACTCGCTTTTCGTTTTTTGGTGCCTAAATCACACGACTTGTTTTTCATCATCATTTTTTTATTTCCCTAACTTTTGCCTGGATTGGCTCTTTCGAGCTTCTTTTGATTTTGAAATCCAACGCGATGCCCTAACTTTTGCCTAAGTCGCTTATTTTCAAGATTCGACTTAGCGGGCTTTATTCTCTTTTTTCTTTCTCTTTTTTTTTTGAACAAATCGTGTGACACCGGCTTGTCTGACTTGTTTAGAGGAATGTGAATGTTTCACTCCTTGATCGGTGAGGTTTAACCATTGAGGTCCTTTAGGCACGACCTAAACATGTGTGATTTATCCTCGAACGGGAAAACTCCTATTGCAATTTGGATGTTTGGCCGAATTAACTAACACCTACCCCGCCCCAGGTTAAAATTAGGGTTTTTCGTTTTCAGAAAGAAACTCCTACTACTAGGCTCAAAGGGGTTGACAAGGGATTATCATCCTTATATCTCCGGTGTTTGGGAATTTGAAACAATGCATGTACATCATCAACAGGATTTATTTCAAAAGCATACATTCAGAAGCTTGCGCGTCTTTAAACTTCGTCAGCCTCCCCGGACTCCGCTTAAACAAGTGTATGACATCTGTAAAAAGCAATTAGTGAACTCAAATGGATTAAATCAAAACATGCATATTCATTTCATTAATATCAATAAAAAACAAGTTTTACAAATGAGATTGCACTTTAAACAGGAGAGAAATTACAAACATAAAGAAATAACAGGATAAAACGAAAATTGCCAGCTTCTGGGAACTGGGCTTTCACACTGATTAGCTGCTGTGGGAATGCGACCCTTGAAGTCTTCAAACTCAGTCAGAAGAGCGATGTACGACCAACCTTCCTCCTGGAAAAGATATACACCTTCGGTCCATCAACTGTTGTACTTTGGCTTGAAAAGCCTTGAAATCTTCAATATAAAGCCCTATGGATCCTCCATGATATCCACATTGGGCCCTAGGATCATACCCGGGAGGGTAAGGTTCTGGCACCAGTTTGAGAGCTTTGGCTCCACCAAAGAATTCCAAACTAGGTGCGGCAGCAGCTGACTGTACGACATAGGCATTGGGTGCAGAGGAGCATTCCTTCTTTTCAAATTGTTGTTGCGGGGTCTACTCTGAATCTAGCGACAGTAATCACGCTGCGATGACTCAAAAGGTCGTGGACTCTAAACAATAGAAACGTCCAGCGACTGGGTTTGGACTCTTGAGGACTCTTCCTTTTCAGATGCTTTCATCCTTAAACTTGACCCTGGAACAGGCAGCAACTGTGGGCAGGGGGATTCTGACACCAAAGATTGTAGGATATACTCTTGACCTACTACAGCTTTAGGAATGGGAATAGGAGTATCCATCTCTTTTTCATGACAGGGAGCAAATTCGCCTGATACCTTCATGCCGCCCAGCGTGAATTCAATTGTCTTCGAATCAATCAGGTCCTGAACCTTATGCTTAAAAGCTTTACAGTTCGCGACGTTGTGCCCCTGTCCGCCAGAGTGGAAATCACAATAAGCATTGATATCAAAACCCGGTGGTGGTTGGCCAGTAAGTGGATCCAAAGTCCGAGGCTTAACCAACTGAAGTTGGAGCAAGAGTTGTGCCAACTGAGCATAATACATGGGGATCTGATCGAAGATTCTATCTTGCGATTTTATCCTTTGACCATATCTTCTAATCCTGGGGTTTTCCTTAGAAACAGGATGCAGCTGATGGCACGAAAATTTCGGAACCTCCGATTATGCAACAGACTTCTGACACACATTACGCTCTGGTAAAGGCTCCACAGACAGAAGTGGAACAAGCATCTTTGCTGCAGCCTTAGGCATTTGGTCACCTTCTTTTTTGAGCACGTTCCTTATCACTTCCATGATTAAGCCCACCTGAGTTTTCAACTGCTGGTTCTCCTCTTTGAGCGCATTCTGATCCAAGCGCAATGCTTGCATGTCCATGACGAACTGCCCCATCTGGCTCTTGACTTCTCTCAACTCTGCTTGAACTCGCTCCATAACTTTGAGGGAATTCCTGTAACTGATTGTATAACCTGCAACAAACTAATGGAGTACATGATGTCAGATTAACAGCTCCGAGGTACCTCTTATACAAAAATAATATGCAAGATGCAAACAAGTATGCAACAGGGAAATCTCATAATAGCACCAAGGCAAAAAGGAAACCCAAGACCCAAACATGGATAACCATCACACGTATATGCACTGCATAGGAGTAACTGAATACAAACAGAGTGACCTCGACCAACAAGCCTGGCGATGATCAGCATACAGTAATGAACAAAATACTACACAGGGATACCACCCTCAACTGAGTCTTCAGTTTGATACTCTTCTAAACAAATGCTCTCGGTGAACTCCTCCATAACATGAACTAATAGACCCGCTTAGCTAGATAAGAGAGGATCATTGATCTGAATACCTTGAGACGTGACTGAGATCTTGTCAGAATCCAACAATGCCTGAACCTGGCTCCTAAGCACCTTACAATCTTCCGTTGAATGCCCTTGTGCTCCAGCATGGTACTCACAGCGGGCACTGACATTGAAGCCTGGCGGACATGGCGAAATCTCTAGATTAATCTTCTTCGGTACTATCAACCCACCTCTGATCATGTCCAGAAACAACTGACTATATGATACCGGCAACTGAGTAAAATGCCTTTCTGGTTTCCTGGGTCTTCGTCTAGTGTGCTGACGCGGTTGACGATGATAAGACTGTTGACTCTGGCGGGAGACAGATACCTGATACATAGACCCAACAGACTGCTGACTCTGAACACTCGAGGTATCTGAAAATTGAACTTGAGATATAGGAGATTCTGAGAGAACATCACTTCCTTTTTCCCAATCTTCCTGAGAACTAACAACTGATTCATTCTCCTCAACTGAGACACAGGGGAGGTTTTGAAACATTCCGCTCTTGAGTCCACTCTCAATACACTCACCCATTATCACCAAGTCATCAAAGTTTGACATTCCACCACTGATCAACTTGTCAAATTAATGGCCTTTCAAGGTACCCAAGAATATGTCCACTAACTCTCTATCCTGAAGTGGAGGCTGAACACGAGCAGTTAACTCTCTCCATCTATGCACATACCCTCTGAAAGATTCATTGTCCGCCTGAGCTAATTCTTGCAATTGCACGCGACTAGAAGCCATATTGAGATTGTAGTTGTACTGCTTTACGAAGGCATTGGCTAGATCTGACCATGATCTGATACAACCATTCTCCAACTGCATATACCAATTCGACGATGCTCCACTCAGACTGTCCTGGAAACAGTGAATCATGAGCTGATCATTGTGAACATGTGAGGTCATTTTCCTGCAGAACATCACCAAATGTTGCTTTGGACAACTAACTCCTTTGAACTTCTCAAAATTTGGCATTTTGAACTTCGGAGGCATCACAAGACCGGGCACCGGACACATGCTTGCAGCATTCAAATCAAAAGTATCCTGACTCCTCAAGGCCTCAAGCTTTTCCTCCAACATCTGAAATTTTCCCATAAATTCAACAGTCTGCGGGTCTTCAACATTAGCCTTTGGAACAGTCTTTTGAGAATCTAGCACAGGGAAAGTGAAACTCTGATAGTCTGTGTCATGGAGAGAAGAAGAATCTCTATCTCTTGCAATGGGATACTCTTCAACAGGAACCGGCACAGGATGAGCTTGAGCAATATTGTTTACCGGAGTCTTCTGAATACCGGCCTCTCCTCTAGTCATAGCTGACATGGCTTCCACGAGCTGACTCAACTGATTCTTCATCAATTCAAACTCTGCCCTCATAACAACCAAAGTATGCTCTCCTGAGTTCATGATCCTTCCAGAAGCTAACTCAAATCCAATACGTATGTCGGGAAAACCACTGACGAAGCAGACAAAAGACGGGTAAGCTCCCTGTTCCGGCGGAGGATGGATATGCAAAAATGAAATGCAAATGCAAAACAATGCTAAATGCAAAATGTTAATGCAACACACAAGGGATCAAGACTGTTGTGCTGTAGACTGAGGAAGATCAGAGCTCTACTTCAGCAAGAACATAGCACTGCTCCGGTAGAAACCAACTGATACCAATAATCCAAATTCAAGTTGTAGAGAACACCGGGTAATCTGAAAGTAAAAGTTTCCTGCACAACCCCAGTCCCACTCAAAGGTATGGCATCCTATGCATTTTTCAGCGTCACAGACTTTCAAAAAATGATGATACGTTCACCATTTCTAGTTTGGCATCATTATCTCCTGAAGAGGCCTCACTTAGCTGACTCAAAATTGATCGGTTCCCAGAGTCGACAACCCTCAGATCTGAAATCCTCTCAATGGCCCACTGGGCTGGAAAGAAAGTCATCAAAGAGAATCTCGTCTGAGCGCAGATTTTGTGGGAACTAGTGCATTCCTAACATACAGGTTCACCATTACTTTCCGCTTCTAATACTATGTTTGTACTCAAGCCCAGGTCTGGCTTATCACTCAACAGAACTTCCCTCCCCACAACACAGTAGTAATGACATATGATGCGGAAAATAAATGTGGGAAAGTAAAATGCGAAAGTAAATAAATTACATACATACAACACCCAAAGATAAGCAAACAAGCGCTAGGACTGAATCGCATAGGGAACCGGAGTCCCCAGCAGAGTCGCCAGCTATCGCAACTGCGAAAAACAACCAGCGGAGAAACAAAAGAGTCGCCACCGTGCGTTATTTATCCCAGGAGAGGGAAAGGAAACACTCAGAGAAAACCTAACGAAAAAGGAAAAGACAAGATCATCGCAACCATGTTTGGATTCGGGAGTCAGTTACGCAAGGGGAAGGTATTAGCACCCCTTACGTACGTCGTACTCGACGAGATCCACGCATTGTTGTCTATCTAAAAGGGTGTGTTGGAACTACCTAGCTAAAGGCTCAAGGAAAAAAGGAAAAAGAAAGGACAAGACTCGACATAGCATCGCTGCTATGGGCCTACGTATTCCCGTCTGGAACGAGAAATCAGAGTCAACGTAGTTCGGCTAACTACGGCTAAAGATGGGGGAAGGTTGCTCGCCAAGACATCACGTCTTGTGCCTACGTACTTTCATCTGGTATGAAAGATCAGAGCAAACGTAGTTCGGGCTAAAAGGACCATAGGTTGGTTCAAAAGTTTTTAAGCCCGAGTAGGGTTAACAATCAGTTCTAGCAGTTGGTGTATGCAGCTCAACCATTGGAGACTTAGGCGTTACCGTTTGCGGTAGAACTAAGAGTTAATGACACTTTTTTATCTGAAAATATTTTCCTGATTAGAATCCCGAGGGATGAAAAAGGTTTGAAGTGTTTTTGTGCTTTTTAGAGAAGAAGTGTTTTGAACTTGATTTGTAACTCATGTTGCACTAAAGACTATGACTCAGGAGCGAATGTGTTGCATATCGTCCAAAGGACATATACTAACATTCTAGACAATTGAGAGGCAACCACCCAATCATCATTTCCCAAATAGCTTAAGGCTTGTAGCATACAACACTTGTCATTCTTTATTAAGTTTTTTATGAATGTTTGAAGATGAGAAGAAAGAACACTAATGGGAGGCTAATCAATCCTAAGAGTTATCATGTAAGGTGGACTTAGAGTTGGGATTCCAAAGGGAACTACCTAATGTTATCATGCATGGTTAGGCACCTAACGTCTATCATAACCTCAAGAGGTTAGAGAACTTATGGGGAGCATGGCCAAGAAAAGCAAAAGAAGGAGAAGAAGAAGAAAGCATATGCAAATGAAAATGCAAACATAAGATGCACAAATAGAATGAAAGTGGGAGGAAAATAGTGTCGGGCAGTAGCCTCCAAAATCTCATCTCAACCCAAGCATGCATATGGAAATGCAAGAAAAGAGAATAAAAAGAAGTGCACAAGAAGAAATCAATCAAACAAGAACAAACCACACAAAGATGCACCAAAAGTGGGATGAAATGACCTAAGTCAAACAACATCAACCACACCACCAAAACTAAACCAAATGAAAGGTAAAACAAAACCCAAAGCCAAGTGAGGATGGGAGACCAAATGAGGGCAGCAAGTACCTCATAATAGGTACTCAACCATGAGCATCACAAACCAAGTGCAAAGGAAGCACAAAAGAGTCCTCAAGGATCCATCATTTTAGGTATACTTCAAGTACCTCCTTAGGAGGCGCTAAGATACCTTAAATGAGGTTCCAAAGTCATTGGGCAGAAGGTAAAGATGAAGAATAAAGCTCAAAAGCAAGAACAAAACACAACAAAAAGGAATGCAAGCAAAAACATAAAGGAATGCAAGCATACTCCATATTGAAACCCTAATTGAAAGCTCAAAAGAAAACAAACAAATGAACAAGGAAGAAATAATATCATGACCTAAAATTGAACAAACATCATCCTCAACATGTTAGCAACATGAAACAAGAGGCATTGAGAGCTCAAAGGATCCAAAAATGTCATATCCAAGTCAAACTAGGTCAAGGTACATGTGTGAACCTCCCTTGGAGGTGACTTGACTTGCAAGTTACCTCAAAAATAGGAAAATGGTTCAAAAATGATTAAATAAAATACACAAGGTACCTAAACATGTTGGCAAACAGAGGCCAAAAGCTCAAAGCAAATATCCCGTCAAAGCACCATCAAAAGAAAATAATATTCAAGATGTACCACTTTGAAATGGGAGAATCGAGGGTCAAAAGAAAAGCACCAAAAGTCAACCTAAAGTCAACCAACCAGGGGCAAAATGGTCCTAAAAAATTGTTCAAATCATCATGGGTATGAGGATCAATTTTTATTCATTTGACCCAAAGGAAATGAGAGAAACAATCAAAGAACAAGCAATGTCACAATTGAATCCACTTAAAACAATTCCAATGTTCAATTCCTTTTTTAATTGAAAATAAAATCAAAAAATAAAATAAAAATATCCTAAAAATAAAGGACATCTTAAAGTCTCTAAAAAATGTTTTTGTGTAATTTTAGGAACATTGGAACTATTTTTAGAGAATTAAATTCAAACAGAAAACAAAACAAAATAAAAATCAAAAAAAGAAATTAAAATAATAAAGTAGCGGTGAGAATAGCAGAAAAAAGCAGTTCAAATCCAAACTGGGCCCAGAAGGGGGTGCTGAAAGCAAACACGGTCCAGGTCCACAATCAGAAAAAACAAAAATCAAACAAACCTGACAATTGGGTGTAGCAAGGCATACGAAGCATACGGTGGAAAGCAAGGTAAATCACATGATCAGAAAGCAAGACGATCCAAAGGCTCAGAATATGCCAGCTTAATTAATGAATTTCAAATATGATTTGGTGTAGCATAGTCAACGTGTGTGCAACATACGTCTTAATCGTGCGCGTTGAAATGAAAAGTAATTAGATCAGACGGAACACAAACATCCACGTAAGTCATCATCTACACTCAAACATAGAAAAACCAGACGGTGGCCGGAAGATAACTCCGGTCATCTTCCTCACAACTCCGACCGTCGTGCACAGTGAATTAAACACAAAGTCCTCATAATCGAACCAAATTGCACAAACTTTATATCCAAATTGATCTACAGATCACGTAGAATACAAATCCATGGACCATTTTCATTTATGGTACACACACACACACTCCAAATCGAAGCAAAACAGTTATATGCTCAAAACAAAAATGTCCTCAAACATCACTCAAAAGTATCCAGAAATCATCCACATGTTGCATAGAGTTTGAATCAACCAACAATTAAGCTTGAAACCTCAAGAATGAAGCAAACCGCAAACAACAAGGTTGAAGCTCATATCACAAAAGTTCACCAATGTTGAAAAGTATATTTCCGGCAAATATTTTTAATATCGTATCCACAGAGATTGGTGTTATTACCGCCGTTCTATAATTTCGATTGTTGTAAGTTCAAAGGTATTCAAATTGTTTGTTGATGAATAAATTGTTCTTTTTACTTATAAGAAAATTAAGACAATAAAATTGATTTTAGAATAGAGTTTAGAAGTCTTGTCAAGATTGAGTTTCACTATCTTTATTCTTTATATGTTCTTAATACCACATGCATGCATTCAAACTCCAATGATAAAATTCAAGTGTCCTCTCAATAATATTTATGTCTAAATAAAATTGTGATGGTTACTATATAAATCCTTAGACGATCTCTCCATCTAACTATTGATATAATAATCTTGAATGTTTAACACAATAGAAAAGTAGTGAATAAATTTATCTCTACAATTTATTCTGTACTTGGAAAAATATCTTAGGTCAAGAATCAAACTATCTTTCTCAACAATAATTTAATTCTGAATTTTCAATGTAAAGAGAAAATATAATTCCTTATATCAAATGTAGTTTGTTTACATGCAATGATAGAAATGTTACATAAACAACATAGGATAGCTACTACCTCAAGCTTGACAAGAAAGAAGTTTAGGTACTCATCATCTTCATTGATTCCATGGAAAATTCTTCAAGAATTCTTCTTGCATGCCAAAACTCTCCAAGAACAAGAAAAATCTCTTCCAAAATCTCTCCAAGATATTCCACAAACCTCAAAGATGCTAAGACTAAAAGGTGGAATGATTATGTCTTACATGCAAGGGAAAAGTGTCATAAATAAGCTATGGGGCGCCACCCTACAAAAAGTGGTTTTTCTCCCAAGACATGACATGTGTCACCAACTTTGCATGTGGCTGATTTCACCCAGTTCGCGGCTCGAAGACACTCAAAAACAAAATTGCTTTGTTTTGTTTGTGTTTTCTCATCAATTTCTTTTCCAAGCTTTTATCCTCAAGAGTTGCTCTGGAGATCATTCTGTTCTTGACATACATTCTACAAAAACTAGAGAAAAAGTGAAATATCTAATCAAACAAAATAAAATAACTTAAATTAAATGTTTACAAATATTGTGATAAATATTGTGTGATTTTAATAAGAAATTGGTAAAAGGGACCGATAAAAATATATAAAAATTAGTATCAATTGGTCCCTAACAACTCTCCCCAACTTATCATTTTGTTTGTCCCTAAACAAAAGTCATTCGTTAAAGCAAACCAATTTACGAAAGTAAGGAATGAAACAAGTGTTAGAGGATGATATTCAAATGGTTCAAAAGCATACAACACTCTATTGATACACTTACTTTCAATATTAGACAACACATGAATAAAAATAATGGTTGGCTACAAAAATTATACCAAGAAATTCCAAGTAATACATGTCCAAATTGAATCAAAACTACACATATATCATAGTGATGATGAATAATCATAAGGGTTTTCTTACACTCATCCGAACAATTAAATCAACATCAAATCGAATCATGCGTTTATCACAACATACACTAAATCATGAGAAAATTTTGAGAATCAAGAGGTCTTTTAAGGGTTATAATGTGGTTCGGGTTATAGGGAAAGGACATGATCACAATGACTCAATTAAATATTGCATATTCTAAGAGAGCATTTCCTTTTATTCACCAATCTTTATTTTCATATTTTTATTTTTATTTTTTTTTTTATGTTTATTTTTTTGATAACACACCACCATGAGCGTTTTCTTTTCATTTTTCTTTTTTTTTTGTTAGCTCTAATGTTTTCAAGGTGATGTATTATGTTTTCTCCCCAACTTTATCATTTTGACCATTGTTGATGCAATCAAGCTCTCTACTTAGACATAGGCAAAAATCAATATGTGACTAACTTTGGTTTAGGTTCACTTGAAATGAAAGAATTTAGGATCCATTTACCATATTATCAATGGTATTTAAATTTATACTTTGGATGGATCCTACTATAGGCTCAAAAGGGGTTTTACTATGGATCGCTCCTCACAAGGTTTTTACTTTCTTTGGCCAAGTGGTTTTTCTCAAAAACAAAGCTTGCCTCTATCCTTTTCAAAAATGTTTTCTCAAAAATTAGATTAATGTATAATTTAGCATGATAAGAATGAGTTGAAAAGAAATTGTCGGTCTCCCGCATTTTAGTGTATAATGAAAGGTTACCTCACAATTGGTTAGGTCCTAATTTGATTCAAAGTAAACATGTAACTCAAGGAATTTTATGATAACAAATTTGTAACACACCATTAAATTATTCATATAAAGTCTAAAAATAAAAATAAGGTGTACCTTGAAGTGTCGACAGCTGGTTCTTATCATCACCACTCAAATTTTCCCAACTTGTTCGTCGCAACCCTTTTGGTTCCTTCAACTCACTCAAGCACAGAGACAATTAAACAAAAAGTTTTTTAAAAAAATAGGGTATACCATAAAGGTTTTTTAAAAACACACAATTTAAAAGTCACAAAATAGAAATGCATCCAACAACAAGTCTAGTGGTGAAACTAGAGCCACCAATGCACATAATGCAAAAACGAAATTAAAATAACAAAACTAAAATAACATAATATATATATATATATATATATATATATATATATATATATATATATATATATATATATATATATATATATATATATATATATATATATATATATATATATATATATATATATATATATATATATATATATATATATATATATATATATATATATATATATATATATATATATATATATATATATATATATATATAAAACTACTACCACATAAGATCTTCACTCTTCTTCATCATTCTCACCACCTCCCGCAGTTCCTAAAACATCTTCCATCTGTGCATCTTGGTTCGTGCCTGGAGCGTGGCTACTGCTTTCTGCCCCCCCCCCCCCCCCCCCCCCCATAAAAGATGGCCTGCTCTCAGGCCAATTTGCATAAGAAAAGAGTGATAAATGGGGTTTGAGGATGGTTGGTGTGAGAGGAGAGTGAGTAAAAAGAAATAGGGAAAACAAATTTTCGCTTCAGTTCGCGGCTCGAAGGGTGGTCGCGGCGCGAACTGTCAAAAACAGAATGCACACTTTTCTCAGTTCGCGGAGCGAAGGGTAGTCGCGGCGCGAACTGGTCAGGATTTTGAAATGTTTTTGAATCCGATAACACCCATCCAATTGCCCCTTCATTCTTTTTCAGCACTTGTGTCAATGTCTGCTCCTCTTGGGTGGATAAAACATACTTCAAATGTGGGGGTAACATTTTCAATTCCAACTTTGATTCTTCCACTTTCTTCTTCTCATCCAACTCCTCAATTTTTTCTTCATGAGAGGTGATCTCTCCACAAGACCCTAATTCACACAATATTTCCGCAATTTCTTTTTCCCCCTTTTTGGTTGAGACGTTGTAAGCTCCTATAAGAGATCTCTCCAAGGGACTAGAAAGATGGACTTGATTTGGAACTTCAATGATTTCCTCCTTGATTACATCGATTCGGAAGGAATCGTGCTTGTCTTTAGGATGCTTCATGGCTTCAAAAAGATTAAAAATTACTTCTTCATCTTGCACTCTCACTTTCATGAGACCATCATCAATGTCAATCACCATCTGGGCTGTCTTCATGAATGGCCTTCAGAGAATTAAAGGAACATCACGATCTTATTCATGTCTACTACCACAAAATCCACCGGGAAGAAGAACTTGTCTACCTTGACTAGCATATCTTGAGCAACTCCGTATGGTGAAGTGGTGGACTTGTCGACTAGTTGGAGAGTCATTCTTGTAGAGTTCATCTCAATGTTCCCTAACCTTTTGACAATAGATAAGGGAATTAGATTGATGTTAGATCCTAGATCAACCAAACCATTGCCAGTGTACGTATCTCCAATGGTCACCGGTAAAACTACTCGGCCCGGATCAGACTCCTTCCTTGGGATGTTTTTTTGAATTATAGCGCTGCACCGTGCATCAAGTAAAACTATTTCATCTTCAGTATACCTCTTCTTTTTTGTGAGACTATCTTTCAAGAACTTTGCGTATTTTGGCATTTGTTCTAACGCTTCGGTGAATGGAATACTAATTTGAAGTTGCTTCAGTATATCCTTAAATCGTGCATAGTGCCTTGCATTGTCCTTCCTTGATGGTGCGTGCGGGTAAGGTAAGTGTTGGGCTGGAACATGACTCACACCTTTTTCCCCTCTTTTGTTCTTCAACTTTGACTCTTTTTGAACATTACCCTCATGATTATGTTTTTGTACAGTTCGCGGCGCGACCTGAGATAAATTTTTCTCCTCATCATTTTGAGCTTCCAACACTTTCTCCTCTTGGTTTCCAGCTATGATATTTGTATCATCCTCCACTGTACTGCTTCTTGTAAATATTGCTTTACAATGCTCCCTTGGATTAGTTTGAGTGTTGGCGGATAACGATGGACTTGCTTGTTGTTCTGCCAATTGTTTTGCAATTTGGCCTACTTGAGTCTCCAAGTTTTTGATTGCTGCTTCATTGCTTTTTTGACTTGCCATGGAAGCTTGTATGAATTATGCAAGCGTATCTTCTAACTTGGAACTTCCGCCTTATGATTGTTGGACTTGTGTGTTTGGACTTTGATATGGATTTTCTTGCTGAAAATTCTGGTTGTTGAATCTTGATTGTTGGTAGCCTTGGTTGTTCCTTTGAAAAGTGTTGTTGTGTTGTGGGGGATATCTTTGGTAACCTTGACCTTAATTGTTGACATAGCTTACTTCCTCTTGAAACGGGGGACAAAATCCGGTTGGATGATCTCCTTGACAAAGTTCACAACTTGCCACTGAAGGTGAGACAATACTTAGAAGGGGGGGGGGGGGTTGAATAAGTATGAAGATTAAAACTTAGAAATAAAAACTCAAGTATTTTTATCCTGGTTCGTTGAACTCAACTACTCCAGTCCACCCTTCCTAGAGTGATTTGCCTTTCTCAATCAAGGACTTAATCCACTATTTAATCAACTGATTACAATAGTAAGCACTTAGAACAACTGTTCAAAGTCATCTCAAGAACTACTGATCCTAACTGGATCTTCTTAAGGATTACAATCAGCTGTAATATAAATACAAGTGTTTAAGATTGCTTCTATAAAGCTTTATCACAACTGTGATTTTTCACTTAACTATTAAGAACAAAGAAATAAATTCTTAGAAAGAATATGAAATAGTATGAGAGCTTGAATGTTGATTTCTTTTCAATAATCACGTCAACTGAAGAAATTGGTGAAGTCTTGCTTTTATAGGCAGCTGATCCAAGGTGAGCTTCACGTTGAGAAGAGTGTCCAAAAGGTCTGAGCCCTTTTTGTCTTCACATCAAGTGACCTTTCCTAGAAGAAGAAAGCAAGAAAAATCCTTTTTGTCTGTGTTCTTGTGTCTAGCATAAATGAGGAAAGAGTCGTTTGGTTCATTCCAACGCATATAAACTTTGAATAATTTTTCTTCAGTTTTCAGCAAATTTATCAGAGTCTAATTTGGTCAGAGTCTTCTGATGATGATCAGAGTTTTGCTGAATCAGAGTCTTCTGCAGCAGGTGTGCTTTTAGCGTGTTTAAGATCAGAGCATATTTGAGACAGATCTTCAGTACTGGCAGCTTTAGTACTTTCAGAATCTTCTGTAGAAACTATGCTTTTAAAAACTCTTCATACAGAATTCTTCTTTGGTTCAGATGCTTCTGACTTGCTTCAGATTCTTCTGGAGCTTCTGCTTCAGAATCTTCTGGAGGCTATGCTCAGGATCTTCTGTTGGCAGTAATCAGAATCTTCTAATGGATGCATCTGGCGCTTCAGAGTCTAGCTAATTTCTTATGTTTAATTCTGATTTGCTTCTAGAGTGTTAATTTCTTTACTATCTGCAGTAAAAACTCTCAAGCAAATTTTAGAGTATATAATTCTTAATTAAAAAATTTCATAATAGTTATCATCAAAACATAGAGATATTATTAAGAACCAATTTGTGTTCTAACAATCTCCCCCTTTTTGATGATGACAAAAACATCAGAAATTTTGTTTAATTGAAAATATAATAATTATAACTCCCCCTGAAATGATGAATCTCCCCCTGAATTAAATACAAATAAGGAATAGAAACTTCCCTTTTGTCTTGAGTAATTTTCAGAGTTAGATCTTGATTGTTCTTTTAACATTTGAGAGTTAGAGTGTCTTGCAAATTTCAGAGTCAGAGTTTGATAATGTCAAATGATCTAAGAGACTCAGAGTTTCTTTTACAGAGAGTACTTATCAAAATGTTCTGAAATACTTAGATTAAATGTTAGATAAAATAGATATGTCTGAAGTTTCATTCTGGTGAAGTTTAATTAAACAGTTCAGATCTATATTTTCTCCCTCTTTTTTGTCATAAGCAAAAAGTAAAAACTTTAAAAAAGACAAATAAAAGGAAACAGTAAAGAAGATAAATCATGTGGAGAAACTTGAAACATTCATTCAATTTAGTTCAGAGCAAGAGTACATGCATCAGAAAATATTCAAAAAAATACATAAGCAAACATCAGATGCAAAAACATCAGATGAAAAAAATGAAAAACTAAGAGTGTTTTGAAAAAAGCATCTTCAACAGATCCGTGATCTCAGAGGAGGACTGCTCTTGCTTTGACATCCACTTAGCAATTGTTTCATTCTTCTGATCCTGTTTTGACATCCACTCAGTCATGTCTTCAGACTTCTTATCCTGTTTGGCCATCCAAGACTTGATCTCTGATTGACCAGCTTCCAGAGCAGCAATTTTATCCTCAAAATATGGATGTTCTTTCTTAATCTCAGATGAAGAGGGTTGATCATTTTCTCGAGCTTGAACAGAGTCAATTTCCATAGGGTCTGTAGAGTATGGAGAATTAGAGCCAGAAGGAAGTTCTACCAAAGTCATGGCCAAAGGATTGTCTTCAGATGCAGATTCAATAGTTTCTTCTGATGATGGAGGAGCATCTGTAAGAAGCAGAGGTCCAGATCTCTTGACAGTCCAGAACAGATTTCTTGCAGCTTCAGCAAATCTGAGCTTCACATCATCAGAATATATGTTCTTCAGATTTGATGCTACAGTATTGAATCTGTTGATGAATCCATTCCAGATGACATCAGATTCTTGTGCATCCATTGTTGCTGAACACTTCTTCTATACAGTACCTAAATACAATTGTATTTCTTGCAAAAAAGATTGAAATAGATGATCAACATTAAGTCTAGGTTTGGGATGTAACAGAGTCTCCAATGTTATTGGCTTTGGTTGGGGAGTAGGTGGAAAAATGGATTTCTGAATGGAGATCAGAGGAGGAGGGTAGTATGGTATGAAAGGAATTTCAGGTTCATCAGGTTTAGATCTATTTAAAGCATTTAACATATTTGGTTTTGCTTTTGTGTGATAGGAAACCACATCAAAGGGTTTATTGGAGTAAGGTTGGAAGGTAGATTTTGGAGGTTCATCAGAAGCAGCAGTTTTATCAGATGAAACTGGTATAACTGAAGTAACAGCTTTTGTAGATTTAGCAGAATATGATATTGTTGCTAATGAACCTACATCTAACATGGATTGAATATAGGTAAGAAGCACAGATGGTAGGGTGATTGTAAGTTTGGGTTTCAAGGGAGAGATAGGGTCAGATGGTTCAACTCTGTCATAAAAATATTTGTGTTTGAAACCATAGGCAAGATTGTGAAACAGAGATGAGAATTGTGCACATGAAATAGATGTTCTTGGGTTAGATGTTGGGTTAGAGTTTGGAATGAGGATTTCAGATGATGGTGCAGGTGTGGGAATAGGAACTTTGGATGATACAGGGGGTTCTGGTTGGTTTACCTCAGAGCCTCTGTGAGAAGGAGAGATTAGAAAATCTGGGTGAATGTCAGATTCTGAGGAGTTTGATGAAGTGGTTGGTGTGCAAGAAGTAGAAGACACTTGAAAAACAGTTTCCAGAGGTGTAACATCAAGAACTACTGTGTCAGGGATGTTAGTTTCAGATGGGTTGGTTGATTCTGAAGGAATTTTAGAGGGTTTTGATAGGGGTTCTGAGGTGGGTGGATCATATGAAATTTTTATTGGTTCAGATGAAACTGGAACAGATGCAGTGGGTTTAGATGTTTTGGATGGAGGATTATCTGACAGTGGTTGTTTCTCTGGTTGTTGTGTTTGAGGTTCAGATGATTTTTGTGGTTGATGTTCATAGTCTTTTTCTGGTTGAGGTTCAGATGATTTTTCTGGTTGTTTTTCTTGTGGGTGCTTTTGTTGTTCAGATGGCTTTTGTTGTGCAGAAGGTTTTGTTGATTGTTGTTGTTCTATGGGTTGTTTTACAGGTGATATGGAAATTGGATGAGAAGATTTTTGTGGAGATGGAGTAGAAACATGAGGTGGACCAGTAACAGATTTATTTTGTGTAGAGGGTGGTTTTGGAATAGACTTAACATTAGAATCATTTATAACAATGGGATTTGCAGAAGA
Organism: Lathyrus sativus; assembly: GCA_963859935.3. Taxonomy (NCBI): domain Eukaryota; kingdom Viridiplantae; phylum Streptophyta; class Magnoliopsida; order Fabales; family Fabaceae; genus Lathyrus; species Lathyrus sativus. The sequence continues at coordinate 166,823,057 of OZ012739.1, read as the reverse complement.
TACAGAAGTTTTAGTACCTTTAATCTTGATTCTTTTAGCTGGTACAGAAGGAGTGGCTCCAGATTCTTTCCTCTTTAGCAGCTTCTGAGGATTTTCAGCAATCTTGGGCTTCTTCTGAACAGGTGCAGCTTCTGCTTCTGGTTGAGTCCTCTTTCTTGGTGGTTCTTCTTCTTCTACAACAGACAATGGTTGTCTTCCACTCTTTATAATATCTGCAGGAACATGCTTTCCTTCTTTCTTGCAATCATCAATGTATATTACAACAATTTCCCTAGGTTCTTCAGCATAGAACAGAGGGTAATCATCTACAGGAGTTCTCTTCTGACTCAGTTCAGAAATGTTCAGCTTCTTGGGAGCTGTTGTGAGTTCTTCCACTATTTTTAGTCTCTGAACACTTTTGGCATTCAGAGGCTTTCCCAAAATAAATTCTAATTCCTCTGTGACTCCAGCAGCGTACAGAGCAGTTACAAGTCCATTCTCAGTTAGGAGATCTGAGATTAACGTTCCAAAAGGAATCCAGGTTCTGATCTTCTGACCTTTTTCTTTCACATATTCTCTAGAGGCATTTATATGATTCCAAAGATGCATAAAGAGAATATATGGAAGATCTACCTTGGTGCTCTGACTGAGGCAATACATAAAGTAGAGCTGTTCATTATTGACATAGTCTGGAGAGTTTGTTGACTTTCTATGATGAATGCATCCCATGAAGATCTTAGCCCAGATCTTGTAGTCAGGCTTCAGATCCTTGAACTTATTAGAAGCTTGTCCAGCAGTCATCACTTCTTCATAAACTTCATCCATATCAACACGCCCAGCTGGCAAGTGTGATACTCCATCTGTTTCCTCATAGCCAATGAGTTTTCTAATTAGATCTTCTGTTATGATTATATCTTTGCCCAGAACAGAAGATAAAATAAACTTGGGGTAAACAAAAGCATTGATCCAAAACTCTTTCACAAGAAGGGGGTAAACTGGTCCAAAAAGTCTGTCAAAATATTTCACCCATCCTTGAGCACCTATAATGGAGCGAAATTCAAACCCATTCTCAGCAAGTGAATCAAATTCCACTATTGATTCACATAGAACTTCCAGCTTTTCAACAGGTGTTAACAATGTTCTTTTAGGTGGAGAATAAGAAGTTACGCCCATATTAGCAGAGGTAACTGCAGCCATTGTAGATTGAAATTTTGCAGCAGTTGATGATGAAGTTGCCATTGAAGATGGTTTTGTCACATGCTTAGGGTTTTTATGCAGAGAGAAGAGAAGATTGAAATGCATAAAATGTTTGAAGTGTGGAAAGTGTGATTGTGAAGAGAAGAGATGTATTTATACTAAAACATATAGGCATACAAACAGTCAGAATTTGGCACGTTTGAACAAAGCATTAAATGAAAAGAATAAAAATCATTTCAAGCATTTATTGCTTCTGAAAAATTGGGGGGAAAATCAAGATTTTCACTATTCAAACTTCACCTCAAACGTCTCTTCAGTAGTGTACATGCCACCTTTGCAGATTTGGAGTGACACGTGTTTGCTTGCATGTGTTCTGAATTCTCTTGAGAAATGAAACGTTAACCAACGTTCAGATCCTCTAAGGATTGTTAGTTCATAGTTTCACAAAAATAATTTAAGAAAATAAATAAGCAATCAGAAGAAATAATTCAGAGCATTAGGCATTTTTGCATCTGTAAAAATTTGCTTCTGATAAATATCATTCTGGACAAAAATCCATACCAATATTTTTTAGAATAAATTTGAATCTATCTTCAACAAGGGGTTTTGTAAAGATATCTGCCCATTGATGATCTGTATCAACAAAGGCTAAATTTATGATTCCCTTCTGAACATAGTCTCTGATGAGATGATGCTTAATTTCTATATGTTTTGCCTTAGAGTGTAAAATGGGGTTTTTAGACAAACATATAGCAGAAGTATTATCACAGAAGATAGAAATGTTACTTTCAAATATTTGATAATCTTCTAGCTGACTTTTCATCCAGAGCATCTGCGTGCTACATCCCGTAGCAGCAATATATTCTGCCTCTATGGTTGAAAGTGCAATTGTGGGTTGCTTCTTGCTGTACCAAGAGATTAGATTTCTTCCTAGAAATTGACAACTTCCAGAAGTGCTTTTCCTTTCCACTCTATCTCCAGCGTAGTCAGCATCACAGAATCCAACTAATTTAAAATCATCAGATTTTCTGTAACACAAACCCACATTAGAAGTACCTTTCAGATACCTTAGAATCCTCTTGACAACTGTCAAGTGTGATTCTCTAGGATCTGATTGGAATCTAGCACACAAGCATACACTGAACAATATGTCAGGTCTAGAAGCAGTTAAATAAAGAAGAGATCCTATCATACCTCTGTAGAGCTTCTGATCTACTTTCTTACTTACCTCTTCCTTGCCAAGTGAGCTAGTTGGATGCATGGGAGTCTTTGCCAGCTTACTATCAGTCATGTTAAATTTCTTCAAAAGTTCTTTAACATATTTGGTCTAATGTATGTAAGTGCACTCTGGAGTTTGATTGACTTGGATTCCTAGAAAGAATCTGAGTTCTCCCATCATGCTCATTTCAAATTCTGCCTGCGTACATGTAGCAAACTCCTTTCCCAGCATAGTATTGGTAGATCCAAATATTATATCATCCACATAAATTTACAAATTAGAAGATCTTTCTTAATTGATTTACAAAAGAGTGTTGTGTCCACTTTGCCTCTGATGAAATTTTTCTCCAGAAGAAAATTGCTCAATCTCTCGTACCAAGCTCTGGGAGCTTGTTTTAAACCATATAGAGATTTCTTTAGTTTGAAAACATGATCTGGAAATTTTTCATTCTCAAAACCAGGAGGTTGGTGGACATAAACTTCTTCTTCTATAATACCATTTAGAAAGGCACTTTTACCATCCATCTGATACAGAGTGATGTTATTTTGTGCAGCAAATAAAATAAGAAGGCGTATAGATTCTAGCCTTGCCACTGGAGCATAAGTTTCAGTGTAATCAATACCTTCTTGTTGACTGTACCCTTGAGCAACAAGCCTTGCCTTATTTCTTTCAACTTCTCCTTTCTCATTTAGCTTATTTCTGAAGACCCATTTAGTTCCAATTATATTGAATCCTTGTGGTCTTTGAACTAAATCCCATACATCATTTCTGGTCAATTGATTTAACTCTTCTTGCATGGCAATAATCCAATCATTGTCTTGCAGAGCTTCATCTACAGAAGATGGTTCAATTTCTGACACCAGTCCAAATAATGATGCTTCAGATGATCTTAGAAAGGATCTTGTTCTGATGGGATCATCCTTCTTTCCAATAATGACATTCTCTGGATGAGAAGCTTTAATTCTGGATGATGATCCTCTAACAGTTGATTCTTCAGAAATGTTTAGATTGTTCATCTGAGAAGTTAAAGGAATAGCATCTGGCTTTGCTTCTGGTTCCTTCGCTTGAGCTTTGTCTGCCTCTGGGACTTTAGAGTCTGTGAGGACTACTTCTCTATCTGCAGAGCTTTCAGACTGCTTTGGCTTTTTATTGCCAAGCTTATCATCAAATCTAACATGAATAGATTCTTCCACAATCTGTGTCTCAATGTTGTATACTCTGTAGCCTTTAGAGCGTTCAGAATATCCAAGCATGAAACACTTCTGTGCTTTGGAATCAAACTTGTTCAGTTTTTCTTTAGTATTTAACATATAACAAATGCATCCAAAAGGATGAAAATATGAAATGTTGGGCTTTCTGTTCTTCCACAGTTCATATGGAGTCTTCTCCCGAAGAGGTCTTACAGACACTCTGTTCTGAATATAACAGGCTATGTTGATTGCTTCTGCCCAAAAGTGTTTTGCCAGATTTGTCTCATTGATCATGGTTCTGGCCATTTCTTGCAGAGTTCTGTTTTTCCTTTCTACAACCCCATTTTGTTGTGGAGTTCTAGGACAGGAAAAATCATGAGCAATGCCATTTTCATTAAAATATTTTTCAAAATATTTATTTTCAAATTCACCACCATGATCACTTCTGACTTTTATAATTTTGAAATCTTTTTCATTCTGGACTTGCTTGCAGAAGTCAAAGAACACAGAATGTGACTCATCCTTGTGTTTTAAGAACTTTACCCATGTCCATCTACTATAGTCATCAACAATGACTAATCCATACTTCTTGCCTCTAATGGATGCAGTTTTCACTGGTCCAAACAAATCAATATGAAGTAATTCTAGTGGTCTGGAAGTAGAAACAACATTTTTTGATTTAAAAGATGATTTAGAAAAATTCCCTTTTTGGCATGCTTCACAAAGAGCATCTGAGGTGAACTTCAGATTAGGAAGTCCTCTAACAAGATTAAGTTTATTAATCTGAGATATACGTCTCATATTAATATGCCCCAATCTTCTGTGCCAGACCCATTGCTATTCATTAACAGACAAGAGGCATTTAACATTCTGAACTTTAAGTTCTGAAAGATTTATTTTATAAATGTTGTTTTTCCTCTTACCACTAAATAGGATAGAGCCATCCTTTTGACTAATAGCTTTACAACATTTTTGATTAAAGGTAATATCATAACCATTGTCACTTAATTGACTTATGGACAATAAGTTATGCTTTAACCCTTCAACAAGTAAAACATTAGTAATAGAGGGAAGTTTACCATTTCCAATGGTACCAGATCCAATGATCTTGCCCTTCTGGTTCCCTCCAAACTTCACATCACCTCCAGATCTAAGCTCTAGGCTTTGGAACATAGACCTTTCTCCTGTCATGTGTCGTGAGCATCCAGAGTCCAGGTACCATGATTGGCGTCCTGACCTTGCTGCTAAGAACATCTGCAACAGGAATTATTTTACTTTTAGGTACCCAGATCTTCTTGGGTCCTTTAGGGTTAGTGGTTCTGAAGGGTTGTCTAAACTTCTGTTTTTCAACATAAGGTTTATTCTGACTAGCCTTAGATTTAAACACATGAATATTCTTTTCAGAGCGTGTTTGTTCAATATCATTCAAGTGACCAAATTTAAAGTGTGAATATAAAGGAGTTTTCTTGATGATAATTTTATCAACAGGTTTTGGATTTAAATCCTTTCTAGAGGGGGATTCATATCCAATACCTTTTCTGTTATTTCTGCTAACTCCATAGATCATAGAAGCCATTTTACTTATGTCTATGCTTTTAGCAAGAAACTTCTGAAAGCTATAATCATATTTTTCCAAAATATTTTTGCATTCAGATTCAGTTTCAGAATCAGAGTTTTGTTGAGCTAATTCAGAATCAGTTTTCAATTTTAAGTTGTTTTCGTTTAGCTCAGCTACTTCTGATTTGAGAATATTATTCTCAGATACAAGATTGCTTTGGCGCTTCTTGTATTTGAGCTTAATATTGTTATAGCTTTTCAGAACTTCTGATAACACTTTGATAAGTTCTTCTTTAGTAAGTTTAGCCATTACCTCTTCAGCGTCAGAGTCAGATTCAGAGTCAGATTCAGATCCTGAAGTTCCTTCCTCCTAATCTTCTATGTCTTCCATCAAAGCTACATTGGCACATTCTTCTTCTGACTCAGATTCAGATTCAGATGTATCTGAATCATCCCAGGTTGCCATCAGAACCTTTTTCTTCTTATCAAATTTTCTTTTAGGCTTTTCTTTCAGCACCTTTGGACATTCATTTTTGTAATGTCCAGGTTCTTTACATTTATAACAGACAACCTCCTTTTTGCCAGATCTTTTGTGTCCAGAAGATTCTTTTCTTTGGTCAGGCTTTCTGAAGTTTTTGAACTTCTTTCCTTTATGCTTCCAGAGTTTGTTTATTCTTCTGGACAACATGGATAGTTCATCTTCATCTTCAGATGAGGATTCTTCAGATTTTAAAGCTACAGATTTCAATGCTTTAGCAGATTTATTAGATTTTAAAGCTACAGATTTACCTTTCTTTTGAGGTTCATCTTCCTCAAGTTCTATTTCATGACTTCTTAGTGAACTGATCAGTTCCTCCAAGGAGATCTTGTTCAGATCTTTAGCCATCTTCAGCGCTGTCACCATAGGTCTCCATCTGGTGGGTAAACTTTTGATGATCTTTTTCACATGATCAGCAGTAGAGTATCCTTTGTCCAGAACCTTTAGTCCAGCTGTAAGTATTTGAAATCTGGAGAACATAGCTTCAACAGATTCAGAGTCTTCCATCTTGAAGGCTTCATACTTCTGGATCAGAGCCAGAGCCTTTGTTTCCTTGACTTGAGAGTTTCCCTTATGAGTCATCTTTAAGGATTCAAACATGTCAAATGAAGTTTCCCTGTTTGTAATTTTTTCATACTCAGTGTGAGATATTGCATTCAACAATATTGTTCTGGCCTTGTGATGATTTCTAAATTCTTTCTTCTGAGCATCTGTCATAGATTTTCTGTCTATCTTCTTGCCATTCCCATCAGTGGGATGAACATATCCATCTATGACCAGATCCCATAAATCAACATCATATCCAAGGAAAAAACTTTCAATCCTGTCTTTCCAATAATCAAATTTCTCCCCATCAAACATAGGGGGTTTGGTGTTGATTCTGTCCCTTTCTTCATATTTGTTGTTAATGTTAGACATTGTATTATCAGCCATAGTAACAACCAAATATATATCAAAGTATTTCTCTCTGGATCTTTACTATCACTGTTAAGTGGTAGCACACACAGAACCGGAGCTCTGATGCCAACTGAAGGTGAGACAATACTTAGAAGGGGGGGGGGGGGTTGAATAAGTATGAAGATTAAAACTTAGAAATAAAAACTCAAGTATTTTTATCCTGGTTCGTTGAACTCAACTACTCCAGTCCACCCTTCCTAGAGTGATCTGCCTTTCTCAATCAAGGACTTAATCCACTATTTAATCAACTGATTACAATAGTAAGCACTTAGAACAACTGTTCAAAGTCTTCTCAAGAACTACTGATCCTAACTGGATCTTCTTAAGGATTACAATCAACTGTAATATAAATACAAGTGTTTAAGATTGCTACTATAAAGCTTTATCACAACTGTGATTTTTCACTTAACTATTAAGAACAAAGAAATAAATTCTTAGAAAGAATATGAAATAGTATGAGAGCTTGAATGTTGATTTCTTTTCAATAATCACGTCAACTGAAAAAATTGGTGAAGTCTTGCTTTTATAGGCAGCTGATCCAAAGTGAGCTTCACGTTGAGAAGAGTGTCCAAAAGGTCTGAGCCCTTTTTGTCTTCACATCAAGTGACCTTTCCTAGAAAAAGAAAGCACAGAAAAATCCTTTTTATATGTGTTCTTGTGTCTAGCATAAATGAGGAAAGATTCGTTTGGTTCATTCCAACGGATAAAAACTTTGAATAATTCTTCTTCAGTTTTCAGCAAATTCATCAGAGTCTAATTGGGTCAGAGTCTTCTGATGATGATCAGAGTTTTGCTGAATCAGAGTCTTCTGCAGCAGGTGTGCTTTTAGTGTGTTTAAGATCAGAGGATATTTGAGACAGATCTTCAGTACTGGCAGCTTTAGTACTTTTAGAATCTTCTGTAGAAACTATGCTTTGAAAAACTCTTCATACATAATTCTTCTTTGGTTCAGATGCTTCTGACATGCTTCAGATTCTTCTAGAGCTTCTGCTTCAGATCCTTCTGGAGCTTCAGCTTCAAAATCTTCTAGAGGCTACGCTCAGGATCTTCTGTTGGCAGTAATCAGAATCTTCTAATGGATGCATCTTGCGCTTTAGAGTCTAGCTAATTTCTTATGTTCAATTCTGATTTGCTTCAGGAGTGTTAATTTCTTTACTATCTGCAGTAAAAACTCTCAAGCAAATTTTAGAGTATATAATTCTTAATTACAAAATTTCATAATAGTTATCATCAAAACATAGAGATATTATTAAGAACCAATCTGTGTTCTAACAGCCACTTGATGTCTAACTTGTGTTCCATGAATCTCCTTCAATTGTTGTGGGAGTTTGGACATTTGTTGAGTGAGCAGCTCCACTTATTGAGAAAGTAGCTTGTTTTGAGCAAGTATGGCATCATTGGTATTCAACTCAAGAACTCCCGCTTTCCTTTGTGAAGGACTACGGTCGTGTTGACTTTGTCGATCGTTGAGTGCCATTTGATCAATAATGGTTTTTGCTTCCTCCGCATTCTTTGACATAAGAGAACCACATGCGGTAGCGTCTAAGAGTGTCTTTTATGATGTTTGGAGTCCGTTGAGAAAAATGTGAATTTGTGTGAGATCATCAAAACCATGACCTTTGCATTTCCTCAACATGGATTTGAATCTTTCCCAAGCCTCGTTTAGAGACTCGTTGCTTCCTTGTGTGAATACCGAAATAGCCGTTTTGGCTTCCATGAATCGGGATTGAGGGTAATATCTCTCTAGAAATCTTTCTTCTAACAAATTCCAATCCGTCATCACTCTTGTTGGTTGATCAAGGTACCACTCTTTTGCTTTTCCCATCAATGAGTGTGGAAACATCCTCTTGAATAAGTTTTCTTCACTTGCTTCATCTACTCCCGTAGAACCCGCAATCTCATAAAATTTGATGAGATGATTGTACGGATCTTCGTGATCCATTCCGGTGAACGGATTTGCATAAAGAAGTTGAAGGATTCCGGTCTTCATCTCCGTATTCCTTCCGCCTCGAGCAAATTGAGTTGTTCGCCTTGGACTATTAGCGGACATTTCGGTACGAGTGTCATCACCCATACTTCCTTCAACAGTTTCTACAACTTCCTCTTCAATTTGAGCAAGTGCAGAATTTGTTGCTTCTTCTCTCTGTATCCTTTTGTCGGCTAGTTTCTTTCTCCTTTATGTCTTGCTATTAAGCCTTCGGATTGTTCTTTCAATTTCGGGATAGAATTGAAATTGCTCCTCGGTGGCTTTTTCTTGCATGCACTAGAATCTACAAAACTAACAAACCAAGTGAAACACAAGAGTGATAGAAATAAAAATAAAAACAAGAACTTAGAACAACGAATTATTGCAATGCATGTAATATCGACACCAATCCCCGGCAACGGTGCCAATTTGTTGAAAAGTATATTTCCGACAAATATTTTTAATATCGTATCCACAGAGATTGGTGTTATTATCGCCGTTCTATAATTTCAATTGTTGAAAGTTCAAAGGTATTCAAATTGTTTGTTGATGAATAAATTGTTCTTTTTACTTATAAGAAAATTAAGACAATAAAATTGATTTTAGAATAGAGTTTAGAAGTCTTCTCAAGATTGAGTTTCACTATCTTTATTCTTTATATGTTCTTAATACCACATTCATGCATTCAAACTCCAATGATAAAATTCAAGTGTCCTCTCAATAATATTTATGTCTAAATAAAACTGTGATGGTTACTATATAAATCCTTAGACGATCTCTCCATCTAACTATTGATATAATAATCTTGAATGTTTAACACAATAGAAAAGTAGTGAATAAATCTATCTCTACAATTTATTCTCTACTTGGAAAAATATCTTAGGTCAAGAATCAAACTATCTTTCTCAACAATAATTTAATTCTGAATTTTCAATGTAAAGAGAAAATATAATTTCTTATATCAAATGTAGTTTGTTTACATGCAATGATAGAAATGTTACATAAACAACATAGGATAGCTACTACCTCAAGCTTGACAAGAAAGAAGTTTAGCTACTCATCATCTTCATTGATTCCATGGAAATTTCTTCAAGAATTCTTCTTGCATGCCAAAACTCTCCAAGAACAAGAAAAATCTCTTCCAAAATCTCTCCAAGATATTCCATAAACCTCAAAGATGCTAAGACTAAAAGGTGGAATGATTATGTCTTACATGCAAGGGAAAAGTGTCATAAATAAGCTATGGGGTGCCACCCTACAAAAAGTGTTTTATCTCCCAAGACATGACATGTGTCACCAACTTTGCATGTGGCTGATTTCACCCAATTCGCGGCTCAAAGGTTGGTCGCGGCACGAACAGTCAAAAACAGAATTGCTTTGTTTTGTTTGTGTTTTCTCATCAATTCCTTTTCCAAGCTTTTATCCTCAAGAGTTGCTCTGGAGATCATTCTGTTCTTGACATACATTCTACAAAAACTAGAGAAAAAGTGAAATATCTAATCGAACAAAATAAAATAACTTAAATTAAATGTTTACAAAAATTGTGATAAAAATTGTGTGATTTTAATAAGAAATTGGTAAAAGGGACCGTTAAAAATATATAAAAATTAGTATCAATTGGTCCCTAACAACCAACAAGCACAAATATGAACCAGAAATGATCTACATAACTCAAGGATCACAAACATACAACAATGGCATGCTAATTTAACATGAATTGTGAGAATTTTGGAAAGGTAGTTTACCTAGTGGAGAGCTTCCATTGAGCGTTCAAACGTGTAGAATTCTTGATGATTTTGATCCAGAAACGTTCAATGATCCTTCCTAGAGATGTTTGCAAGCTTGATTTGCCTTGAATCTTGATAAATCTCCAAATTCGAATTTCACATTTTCTCCACTTTTTTCAAATGCTCTTGAGCCAATTCTCCCTCCAAGAACTGTTCTCATGATTTGTTCATGATCAAAATCTTACATGTGATGGATTGTGATCAATTTAGAGCCCAATGACAGTTTGTACAGCCCAATTGCAAATCCAACTTTTCTTCACTTTTTGCTTTGTAAAACTGCACGAAAATGGCTTGCAATCCGCTCCAATATGATTCCTTTTGCTTGCTGAGACTTCAACCTGATCATGTGGACATAAATCATCCCTTGAACTGACCCAAAGGTTGATATTTGATTATCACTTTTTCACTTGAAAGTGCCATTGCAAAACTCATGAAATTGGTACCAAAATGAAAATCTAAGATAGGCATCATGTTTAGTACATCTTTGTGAGTCAAAAGATGCATAAACATGTCTTGTTTTGGTTAGAAATGAATTAATTTGATTTTTCCCCTTTTAAGAGTTTTCCTTGAAAATTCTCATACCAATTCTCTATTCCAAGCCAAATCCATGACTTCTTAATGCTTGATTGAACAATTGACACCATTTGGAGCAAATTTGATGTTGGAAAAATCTCCATTTGAAGTGTGCAAGTTGGTGAAATGGACCTATAATTTTATGACCTATAATCTCACTTTCCCAAACTACCCCTGACTTGCAAGCCTCATAACTTGAGTTCTACAAATCAGATAAAAGACTTATAGTACTATTTGGAAAGCTAAGATCATGAGGAACAACTTTCATGTTCACTAAAAGTTGAGGAGAAACATCCTTCTAGGTCGAAAATGGCTTGGAAGTTAGTTTACTTTTGTTGACCAAAATCACATTCATCTGAGGACCTGTAACTTATCAGCATCATAACTTGAGTTCTAGAAATCAGATGAATGACTTCTAGTACTCAAAAGAAAGCTAAGAACATGCTCTACAAGTTTCATGTTGGTCAAAAGTTGAAATGAGCCTTGTATATTGAGGTAGGTGGTCTTGAAGTTTGGAACTAAATAGGGGATTTTACACTAAGAACCCTAATTTAGTAACTTCTCACATTCTTGATTCTTGATGAATTAATCTTGAAATGATATATTAGACATCTCAATACAATATCCCATGACCATAGAGACTTGGAATTGAGTTTTAATCTCCTTCAATTTCAAAGTTTACTGAGGGTTGACCAGATGAAAACCCTAATTGCACCATTCTTGACTGTGGCTTCTTTCACATCACACAACAACTTGAATAAGCTCCAACATGGCTCTCAAAGAACTCAATGAGCTCTCTTAACATCCCATATCCATAATCATGAATTCACAATCCTTTGATGATCTTTAACTGGCCTCCAAATTAGGAGATGACCCACATACACCCATCCATCCTTTCACAAGACTATTGACCACTTCTAGATGACCTGATGACCATTCAAACTTGAGTAACACCCCTTGCTTAGGCTCAAAATTCTGAGTAGATTCCTCTTGCTATGCATAACCTCTTGATCCCGTGTTCAATGAAAACTTCTATGCAATGCAAATGCTAGAAAGAAATGAAATGAAACACAAGCCAGCCAAAGAAAAAGGTTAGGAAAATTTTGGGGTGCAACAGAACCCAGCACTTCGAAAAATCTCAAGAATATTCTTCAGCTCTTTGTGGGTTGAACTAGGTGTAAAACCCAAACCAGCTCTATCTTTTTTCTTAGCAACCTCAATGACTCATCTATATCCATCAGCTTAGCCACTCTCTAACACATGTTATGTATCTTTCAGAGAAGACATAGACACCCAATTCTTCTTAACAACATTATCAACCACAGAAAGAGCCTGGAATAGAGTTCCAACATCTTTGTCGACATCAATGTAAGAAAAAGATGAAAAACTGCTCACCAACACAACCTGTTCTCTACAACAACAACAAGTTTTCTATTCTAGACAAATTTCAACTTTTGGCAGAGTACCAAAGTGATAGCTTCGGTTTCATGAACCCAAGGGAGTCCTAGAAGACAACTGTAAGCAGGGCGAATATCCATTACCTGAAAAGTAATATGGATTAAGCACAAACCTATCTTGATAGGGAGATCAACCTTTTAGATCACGGTCTTCCTTGAGCCATCAAAGGCCTTCAGAATAACTCCATTGAATCTCATGGGAGTAACTTGATAAGATAATCTGGATAAAATGGATTTTGGCATCATATTCAATGATGACCCGGTATCAACTAGCATATTGGATAAGACGTCCTCTTGGAAATTTATGGAAATATGGAGAGCTAAATTATGATTCCTTCCATGCTCAGTCATCTCTTCATCACAAAAGCTTATAATATTACACACAATGATATTGGCAATAATGATATCAAACTGATTAACAATCACATCATGGTTTACATAAGCTTGCTCTAATATTTTCTACAGAGATTCTCGATGAGCCTCAGAGCTCATTAACAGGGATATAACATATATTTTTGACGGCGTATGCAACAGTTAATCCACCATAATATATTCACTCTTTTTGATCAATTTCAGCATCTCATCATTATCTGATTTCTAGTTTGCATCACTTGATTGACTTAATTCAATAGAAGTCTTCAAATGAGTTTGCTTAGTCATAACATCTTCACTTGTCTTCGAGGGTACATTAGCAAATACTCGATCATTTCTGGTTACACGACCTACATCTACAATAGTCACAACTGAGGGAAAAGAAGGAATGGAAACCTCTTTTCCATCCTTTAAAATAGTAGCATTGTATTTGTAGGGAACAACTTTATCTGATTCATATGGTATCGGACCAGGAAAACGAATGACCAAAGGTGTAACAATAGATTTCTGACCATTGTAAGAAATTACAACTCGCTCTGGGATGTTGAAACGTGGAACTATGACATTCACTTTATTCTCAACTTCACTTCTATTTACAATCACACACACACATACACACACACAGGGTTTCAAGGAACAAATACAACAAGTGGCATAATCATGCTTGATATCATGGTATTCAATCAAAGTAGCATGCATCTCAACAAGTGACCTCTGAATCCAACGAATATAAAAAATACGGTATGTACCAGGACACCCATATACCATATTAACAGTCGTGTTACCATGCTTAGGCAACAAATTTTTATTGCACATTAGGATTGTTGTCTTCAAAAGACAGAATACCACTTCTTACAAGCTTTGCGACTTGGTACATCAAGGGGTAACAATTTGAAATATCGTGCCCAAGGGCGCCCTGATAAAATGCACAATGGGCCTCTGGCTTATACCACCATGGAATATTTATAGGAACAGCCGACAGATCACGATTCTGAACCAAATTCATCCTTATCATAGCCGGAAATAATTCAGCATATGGCATCAGAATGGGATCAAATTGCACTTTCTTCTGCACACGACCTTGTTGATTATTTTTGTGTGTTTTCGGTTGGAACTGTGGTCGATAATTTGAAGTAGCTTGATCGGCAGGCGCAACACTGATGATGGGCGTAATAGAAGATACTTGTTCCTGATTATGATTACCACTGTTGTTTATGACCCTGTGTCTTCTAGATCTCTCTTGAGAGGTGGCATTGGTTTCTCCGTCCTTTTTATTAGAAAAACCAGCACCAAACTTCTTCGCACTTCCAGAACTACCTTCTTTTGTCAGACGTCCCTCATGAACAGGTTCCTCTAATCTCATTCTCATATTAACCATATCCATAAAACAGACCCAAAGTCTTCAGGAAGATTTTGGTCATCTCTTTCTCTTCAAACAGAGGACTTATCTGAGCTGCAATCTCGCGCCATCCCTACACGTAGTCTTTAAAAGTTTCCTTATCTTTCTGAGACATTGCACAAAGTTGATCATGGTCATGCGTCATATCTAGATTGTACTTATACTCTCGGATAAAATCTTTTCCGAGGTCATTGAATATCTTGATTTAGGAACCATCAAGTCCCATATACCACTTCAGTGCAGCACCAGTAAGATTATCTTGAAAATAATGAATTAGCAACTGATGGTTGTCAGTATGAGTGGACATTTTTATGGCATACATGACCAAATGGCTTTGTGGACAAGTGTTCCCTTTACATTTCTCAAAATCTAGAACCTTAAACTTGGCAGGAACCTTCACATTGGGGACAAGACAAAGCTCGTGACATTATTTCCAAATAACTCTTTCCCTCTTAAATCCATGATTTCTTTCTGCATCTCAACAAACTGATCTTGAAAATCATCCATACGATCATCCAAACTCTCTCTCGGAGCAATGTGGAAAATTTGCTCTTTAGCATAAGGCGTAGTGTGAACTACGGGCGGTGGCACATGTACAACAGCAGGAACAACTGGAATCTCAGTATTAGAAACAACATTAACCACGGGAGGGGGTACAATCATAACAGCAGGAACTCTTGGACCTTCATTAATAGGAGGTTGATATGCCTCTAGCACAAAATTGAGAGGCATACCCCAAGGGAAGCCAAGAGGCATCTGATGTTGAGGAGCATTAACTAGGGCCACATAAATTGGGGTTGATACGACCTCAGAAATCATATTCCTCTTCCCAGGAGAAGGAGAAGGCGGTTGTGGTTGATTCTAAGCAGCCACCAGAGCTTCCATTGTAGCAGTGAGTCTTTCCACACTATCCTTAGAGTTGTCACTTCCTCACAAAACTCGTGGTTCTCTTGTTGCATCTGATCCATCTTTTTCTTGAGATTAGCTCGAGTGTTGTACTGGTGCGACAACTTGGCTAAACAAAGACCAAGAGAAACATAAGACACCTGGAAAGGGCAAAACACAATGCACAAGATGCGAATGCAAAATGAAAAAATGCAAATGTTTCAATCAGCTTTCAAGGATCTTTAAAATATAAATCAATTATGAACATCGTAAAGAAATAACACTTTTTGAAATATTGATAAACATCTCATTTCATTGAATATTAGAAAGAGATACACTTGTAAGTACAAGTTACAGAAGATCAAAACTCAAAAGGAAAAAGCTAGATCCTAAGGATTATAAGGAGTATTTGATGATGATCCAAGCTGATACTTCCTTCGGAGTCTCTTAATCTCTCTATTATAGTTGTCCTTCATGGCGGTCTTACCTAACATGAGCTGATCCATAATACCTTTCCAAGTACCGGAGGTAGGAGAATGTGATAATGAAATAGTAGAGGAAAGTAAATCCTCTCGATGTCTCTTCACAGCGCGTCTCTCAAGTAACTCAATCAAGTTATCTTTCTCTTTCATCTGCTTTTGCAACTCCGTCTTCTCCTTGTCAGAAGCATGAAACTTAATTTCCCATACCTCTTTCTCTTGCTTCATCATGGCCAAAAAATCTTGAAGAGTCTTTACATCATCAGAAGAAATAGGGAGTGGCGTAGCGACCATTGTAGTTATGGGTTTCGTAATAGGATAAGGAATTTTGAGCTCCTCAGCTATCTTCTTCACCCAAAGCGTATAAGGTTCCAAGGCAATGAAAACTTGTCTTCCAAGCTCCCCTTTAACCATCCTATGAATCTTAGTCCAAGAATGATCCATTCTTCTCCTTAAACCAAGCGAGTCATCCCCTCATTGGAAAAACAAACCCTCTAATAGAATATATTTATACTTATCCTTTAACATATAACCAAGCTAAAAGTGAGCTAAACTCGGGTTGTAGTTAATTCCACCTCGTGTTCCAAGAAGAGGAACATTGGAGAATTCCCCACAACTATCAATAATCTGGACATTCTCATAAGCAGAAGAAGACCAAGTAATGTCAGTATGAGTAAGGGACATGATCCTTTGAGACCACCTTAAACAATTCTTATTCTCCCTAAAAGCATATGACTGTGGCAAGTACGAAATAAACCATTTGTATAGCAGAGGTGTGCAACAAAAAATGGTACCGTTCCCCTTATAAGTCCTATTATGGATGGAGAAATATGTGTCACCAAGTAAAGTCGGAACAAGGTTCCCAATCAAAATAAATCCTAATAGAGTTAACATACACAAAGTTTTCAACGTTTGGGAACAAGACTAGTCCGTAGATAAGAAAAGCAAATATAGCCTCAAACACCAATGTGCTACCAGCATTAGCAAATGAAGTGGCTTTCCCAATCAAGAACTTAGAAGTCAAACCTTGATGCCTCCCTTAAACATCAAATTAGCATCTATACTAGATTTCATCAAATGGGTGGTTGTAGCAATATCTTGGGGATTAAGAACTTTCTCCAAACCATTATGAGGAACCTTATTAGAAACTAGTATACCCAACATATAAGCATATTCCTCCAAGGTTGGCATGAGCTGATAATTAGGAAAAATAAAGCAACGGTAAACATGATCATAGAATTTCACAAGGGTGTTCAGAATTCCGTCTTCAATGTTGGTAGAAAGAACAAATAAAAGTCTCCCATGGCGAGATATGAAGCCTGCATGATCAACTACCAAGGACACTAGCTTTCTCAAATTTGTAAGATCGGGATCTCAAAAACCATACTTCTGAGCGTTTCTCCTTCTAATATCCATAATCACAATATCTGGGATGTTTGCAAAGAAAAATCTCTGAGATTCTTAAAAACTGACTGAAACGAAATGCCCATGAATGCATGAGTGCAAGATGCAACACCCACAAACAATATCACACAAAGCACATAAGTTCAAAGGTTTGGCGCGAGCATGAGGCTAAAGGTAAGAACCAACCCACAATGGTATGTACAAAGGTTATATAAGCACATGTAAAACAAGGTTCTAAATAGTTCCGAGAGTCATAATTCCATCTTTAAGATATTATCGGCTTAAACAACTACTCATCGGCCAATAATATTCTCAAGAGAAACTCGTCTGAGTGTGGTATCGTGTAACAACTAATTTAAGTCTACACCCGAATAGCCACCGAACCACGTCCTAATAAGGCTAATATGTGTTAAAGGGTTCTAAGGTCCTCATCTTCTCAGGCTCCCAGGTCAGAAAAGTAATGCCAAATACGACTACTCGTATGATGACATCAGTAATCCCAAAGGGGCCTCCACTGAGCAGGGAATCTCAAGTAAGCTTAGTAAGGGCTACTCCACGTAAGCCGGACAAGAATATACCGCCCTCCTATCATAAGTGCACTCAAGTCTGGGTATAGGACTTATCTCACGACACAGATCACCAGGCACCCAAACAGAATATGCACTAACAAACAAATCAAACAAATAAGCACAAATAAATCAACGTAAGCTAAACTCACTAGGAATTATCCCCAACAAAGTCACCCTCTTTCTGTAGCGGGAAAATTTGTGAGTATAAGTTATTGATTAACTTAACTAAAAAATGTAGGAGTCGCCACCACACTTTTATTTTATCCGAAAAGGAAAGGAAAAAAGAGCGAACAAAACCTAAAGAGTTCTAAAACAAGAACAAATAAACAGAGACTGGGTAAGGGGGTTGGTTACGCGATGGAAAGGTGTTAGCATCCAAAACTTCTATAGTAATTTACAGGAACCCTTTGAAATATCTACACTTTTTTGTTTGAAAAGGAGATTGGGGAGATGAGAAGAGAATTGTTTTTTAATGTTTTTGTGTTTGGAGTGACTTATCGCCTCATGCCTACGTACCCACAAA
The DNA here is from genome assembly GCA_963859935.3 of Lathyrus sativus. Classification (NCBI taxonomy): domain Eukaryota; kingdom Viridiplantae; phylum Streptophyta; class Magnoliopsida; order Fabales; family Fabaceae; genus Lathyrus; species Lathyrus sativus. The sequence goes on along the minus strand of OZ012739.1, from coordinate 166,805,006 downwards.
GTGCAATCGAGGATCAAAACCCCATAGTTCATGGTACAAATAATAAAAATGTTTGTTTTGATTGATTTTAAATGTTAACACAATTCGTTATTTTAAGGAGAAAACTACGACTAGTCGCCCACAAGTATAAGACAACATTTGCATCACCTAAAGATGGAACATTTTCCTTGGGTTAAAATCAACAAGTCTATCACTCAACATCTAAGTGAAAAAAGTCAACATCTTAAATATCATGGGGAATAAGAGAATCATATCTCAACTATCAAAATGACTCATGTCTAAACTTATGAAAAAATTTTAAATGAAAAAGTGCACCAAGGTGCAAAGGAGTTGATGAGTTTTTATATTTTTTATCTTTTTGAAATTTGGTCAAAATATGATTAACATTAATTGACATTTATTAAAGAAAACAGAGTTTGAAAATCACTTGACAAAAGTCAAGGTTTTATTATGAAAGCAGTTTTAAGTTTAAAAACAAGAAGTTTTTTTAAAAAGGGAGAAGATTTTGAAAATTTAAGAAGGGGAGGAGATGAAGTGACTACCCTAGGAAAAAAAATAAAAGCTATAGATAAGAAGAATCTAACCAAAAGATATCAAACTCCATAGCAAGCGAAATAAGAATTCCATCCACCTTAAGCATATGCCAATGAGCAAGTCAAATAAAGGCAAAGATCCGTAATACTCCAAGCATAGGGAAATAGACCTAACTCTAAGTCCAAGGGTCCAAGAATAGTCCAAGAGGTCCAAGGTCTAAGTCCATCCATGAACCTGAACAGCGAGCATCAGAGTCCCTGGCATTTATGTTGCCTAGCGGTCAAGCAGCCGATTTTATTTTATTTTGCAGGATAACTTCAGGAAGCAGCACTCAGGCTCATATCAAGCATTCTTACAGTTGCAACATTCAAGAACGAGATTCAGAAGCATAACAGAGCTCCAAACAGTCGAAACAGGGCAAATGTGCAGATTTCCCTCCAAAAGGCACCAAATTCAAATTTTTGAAGGTGTTAATCGGTTAACCCATATGGTTAATCGATTAACCAAGGCAAAATTAGGGAAAATTGGGATTTTTTAAAAGTGTTAACCGATTAACCTATATGGTTAATCGATTAACCAGTGCAATTTTTGCCTCTGTACGTGAATTGTGAAGAAAAACCACTTTGGGGTCCAATTTTGGTCATGTGCAAATCTGATTTTCACTTTGGGAAGGATCTAGAACCTATTTGAAGTTTGGTTAATTTCATTTTCCCTCCAAATGCCCATTCCTCATTCCAAACCAAAATTTTCCAAACCTTTCATTTGGATTCAAACCTAAAGGGTATTTATTTGAATTACTCCAAACCACACACAACTAATCACTCATAATTCACTCATTTTCAGAATTGATCTCATTCCCTCTCAATTTTCCAATCTCCAAAACCCTCATCAAAGCTCTTCTCATTGAGATCATTGATTCTTCACTGAAATCCTTGATTTCTAAGAGCTAAACCTTCATCCATTCTCTTCATTGAATCAATTTCTCCATCCAATTTTTGTACAAAATTGGATCTGAACTTGGATGTGATTTTGGAAGTGATTATTTGGGTTGATTTGGTTTAATCCTGAAGGATCTCCATTGCTACTACAAGAATTGGTGTGGATCTTGAAGTATTCCGGACTTCTAGCATTGGATATATTCAATTACAGTTGAATCAACATTAACAGGAGCAAATCTCCGCTCCGAAGGTTGGATCCGAATCTGTTTTTAGCTTATTTGCATAATCATGTGGATTTTCATCTTTGATTAACTTTTGGTTAATTGATCCGATTGATTCATGATTTGATTGTGTTAATCTGTTTACATGTTGTTTGAATCATGATTCGTTGGTTTAATTTCGTGATTAAGTGATTATGCGATCATCCGGTGGATCGGATAAGTGCTTATTTGCTAAAAATGTTGTTCTGTTGCTGTTGGCACAGTGTTAATCGGTTAACACATATGGTTAACCGATTAACCATTTCAAATATTCAAAATTTTCAAAGTTTTCAAGGTGTTAATCGGTATATGGTTAACCGATTAACATGAACAAATTTCCATATTTTCAAGCATTTTTAAGTGGTTAATCGGTTAGCGCATATGGTTAACCGATTAACATTGTGCCAGTGGGTCTGTTTTGCTGACTTTCTTGCATGTTTGAGTAGCATTTCACATCGAATCATCGTAGTTCAATATGATGCATTATAAGTGACATGTTTTGGGATATACATCGCTGTTTTGGTTGTTTAATTGAGACTTCGTCGACTTGTTTTTGTTTTCCACTTGGATGCACACTTGTGTGTTGTTGTTCATAGTGGTGATATTCATGTTTGCATTTCCTCTTGTGTTTTGCATCTTTATTTCTTGCATTAACAAAGGTTGAGATGTGCTTGTGGCGGTGTTTACCCCACACTTTTTCCTCCCTTTGCTTGTGTGTTGCATTCCATGTTTGCATCTCTTACTTGTGATTGAATTTATCTGGTGCTTTCTTGTGTTTTTTGCCATGATCCCCATAGGGTTCCTAGTCCCTCCGTTTAGGATGGGAGTAGGAGAGACATTAGGTGTTCAATCCAATCATGCTAACATTAGGGTAGATGTTCCCCCTTTTAATCCTAACCTTAGGACCACTTTGCATGACAACGTTAGGGCCGAGTTTCCCTTAGATCTTCCGTGCGTCTCTCTTTCTCATCTCAAAACAATTCTAACTCATCTAATAAATTCTATGAATGTTGTGGTCTATGAGCCTTAAGCTACATGGAGAATGATGAGAGAGGGGTCTCCTCTCGTTTATTTAGAGTGTTTAGTGTACGTCCCGTTTGGGGCGATACGCGATGCATTCGCTCCTATGTCATAGTCTTTAGTGCAACGTGAATCACAAACTGAATCAATTCACTTCACTAAAAAGCACAAAACAAAACATCAAACCTTTTTCCTTCAGGATTAATCAGAAATTTTTTTCGTAAAAAGAGTGTTGTTAAGCTTTGGTTCTACAGCAAACAGGCTTTGTCCCTAACTGTTGGAACTGAAGTTTAACCCTACTTGGTTAAAACAATTAATCAACCTTTGGTTTCGTGTCGACTCGAACTACTTTTACTCTGATTTCTCATACCAGATGAGAATACGTAGGCACAAGACGCGATGTCTTGGCGAGCAACCTTCCCCCTCTTTTCGCCCGTAGTTAGCCAAACTACGTTGACTTTGACTTTCCCATTGCACGAGGCAATACGTAGGCACAGAGCGGCTATGCTCTGCCGAGTCTCTTTTCTTTTCTTTTTGTCCTTTGAGCCTGTAGCGTAGATAGATAAACACACCCTTAGATAGACAACAAGCGTAGATCCCGTCGAGTACGACGGACGCGAGGGGTGCTCATACCTTCCCCTTGCGTAACCGACTCCCGAATCCAAGACTTGGTTGCGATGAACTTGTCTTTTCCCTTTTTCGTTAGGTTTCTCCGATCGTTTCCTTTCCCTCTCTTTGGGATAAATAACGAAAGGTGGCGACTCTTCTGTTTTTCGCCGGGTGTTTTTCGCAGTTGCGCAAGCTGGAGACTCTGTTGGGGACTCCAGTTCCCTATGCGAGTCAATCCTAGCGCTTGTCTGTTGTGTCTTTGGGTGTTTATTTTTGTGCAGTTATTTTGCTTAATGTACATATTTGTTGTATATTATTGCATTTTCATTTTATTATCATATTATGCTGCTGCTGTGTTGTGGGTTGGGTTCTTCCATCGAGAGATAAGCCGGACCCGGGCTTGAGTATACGCACAGGATTAGTGGAGAGTAGCAGCAGCTTGTGTGGTGTTTGGCCACGCAATAGCTCGTGCGAAATTCACGTTCAGACGAGTTCTTTCTTTGGAAATATTCTATCCTGCGTGTCTGGTGCAGTTGAGGGAATATTGACTTAGAGAGACTGTCGACTCTAGAGACCATTCATTTGGGAAGTCAGCTAAGTGAGGCCACTTCGTTTGACTATGATGCCTAACCAGAAATGGTGAACATATCATCGTTTCTCCAAAGTCTGTGACGCTGACAGCCCGTATAGGATACCGCACCTTTCAAGACTAGAACCCACATGTGAGAGGGAGGGGTTTTCCAGGATACCTGGCCTTCAACCAACCCTGGTTTTTTTGTCAGTATGGACTTTTGATCCTGAGTACTCCGGTTTTCTGTTACCTTAGTGTTCTGATTAGAGCGGAGCTCTGGTTGAGTTCAGTCAACGGCACATCAACAAAATTTGAGCATTGGATACCTTGATCCCATGTTTTCATCTGCATAATCATCCTGCATTTAACATGGCATGTTTGTGTGTGTTACAGGTTCTTGTCTTTCCCTTGATTCTGGTACTGGTCTTCTGTAGAGATGGAAGCAAGCAAAAAGAGAATTATTGTGTACAAGTTTCCTGCGCCTGAGTTAGGACCTTTATTTGGTCTGATTTCCCTGGCTGATCCTGGTGTTCTGGCAACCTTCCGGAAAGATTATGGGGGTATTCTGAATCTTGTCTGTAAGATCACGAGCTATGAGTATGGTGCTATTCATAACCTATTACAGTTTAATGATCCGCCACTGCGCTGTTTCACATTCCTAGACTATGTCTTGGCTCCGACTTTGGAAGAATTCGCCTTCACCTTAGGTGTTCTGATCCTAAATAAGGTGCCATTCTTCAGCTCCGAGGAAGAACCTAATCTTGAGAAGTTATCTTCCGCTCTTTATTTGAGCGCCTCTGACTTGGTAGACCAGGTTATCAGCAGACACGAAGTTTCCGACTTTACCTTATCTTACTTGGTGGACAAAGCCCGAGAGTATGCTAAAAAGGGTTGTTGGGTGGTTTTCAGTGCTATCTTGGCTCTGTGTGTCTATGGTATTGTGTTGTTTCCCAATGTACCGAACTTTGTGGATTTCGATGCTTTTTATATCTTCGCTTCCGGGAACCCCATACCTACTCTTCTGGGAGATTTGTATCATTCGGTACACTACAAGAACGAGAAAAGAAGAGGAAAGATGGTTTCTTGTTGTGCACCGCTGTTGCATAAGTGGTTTGTTAATCATCTTCCTTGCTCGGGAGCTTTTGTGGATTTGAGGAATTCATCTGAATGGTCAAAGAGGCTTATGGGTTTAACAGAAAAGAATATTGTCTAGTTCAATCGAGACTTGTTGGGTCGCGAGCTTATCTTTAGTTGTGGTAGCTTTCCTAATGTTCCCTTGATAGGGAGGAAAGGCGGCATCAACTAAAATCCTTCTCTGGCTGCCAGACAGTTTGGTTATGCTTTAAGAGGACCCCTAAAAGAAGAAGAAGTGCAAGAATATTTGTACTTCACATGTGTAGCTGGTCATGGTATCTCCATCAGATTCGTGGAAGCTTGGGGTAAAATTCACAAGAAGGGAAAGCTTTCTTTAGGCAAAGGAGATTGTAGAGCCTATGATCCCTACTTGGAGTGGATTCAGAAGAGGGTTGAAGAGGTACTATTATCGTTTCCTATTAAAGAACCATTGTATCCCTTAGTCATTGAGCCGCCTACAACCGTCGACATCTTGAGATATACCAAGCTTTGGGCAGAGAAGGAAGAGTTGCACAAAGAGAATGAAAAGTTGAAATAGGAGATCAGTCAGCTGAAGCATGATAAGGGTGAAGCTGTTTATTTGGCCAAGACAAAGTCAGAATCCTTGATCAAGTTGGAGAAATAACTTGCTGATCCGGTACAAGCACGAAAGCAAGTCGGTCTTGATCTGAAAAGCACTTGTGGCGTTCTGAAGAGTAAGAAGGAGGATTTAGACAGAACCTATCTGAAGATATCCAAGTTCAACGAGCAATGGAATGCTACCTTGATCGCCAACAAGAGTAGAGAGGATCAGCTTCGAATTCAGGTTGATAAGCTGAAGGCTCAATTCAAGGCTAAGGAGAGGGAGGTATTATTAGAATTGTTCCGCAGAAGCACGATCAAGCAGAAATACCAGGAAACTTTATCAGCACTTGAAGAGTTCAAGATTCGAGCAGAGGTGAAGAAACCTAGGCTTGAGGATGCCTTCAGCGAAGATGCTTAGGAGGATCATTGTCATTATCTCCGGGATGTGATACGCAAGAGGGATGTCCTTGTTAGAGAGTTGGTTGCCAGACCAGATCACCTAAATACAAAAGAGATGCTTAAGGAATCTCAGGACTGGAGTAGAGATCATGGCTACTAGGGAGTTTTATCTTTTGTAGTTTCATTTGCTTTTGTATCTTGATCATCACCAAGGATGTTGGATGAGATCAATGCATCTTTGTATGTGGATATTTCTCATTTGGTTGTATTATCTCAGCTTTATCTGAAATATGAGAAGATTATTATAGCGTGTTTATCCATTTTTGCTTCTTCTTTATTGAAACTGGAATCAAGGGGGAGATCTCCCTGTGCATACATAGACATGTTTGCATTTTTGCATCTTGCATATTCATTTGCATAGCAGGTGTTCTTGGTGGCCTTCTGTTGCACCCCAAAATTTGACCAACATTTATTTACCCATCAAATGTTTGAAGGTTGATACCTTTGTCAGAAAGCTCAAGAGATACTCAGAGGAATTGGTTGAAACCAGAGCTGTGTGCCTCATAACTTGAGAGTTATGGGTGCTCCTCAGATGATTCTGAGACTTTGAGAATGAACTTGAAGCTTTGAGAAAGCCTATGAGATGTATTGAAAGCCATCATGAAGCCCAGAGAAGTCATTATGCAAGAATGCAAGAGATTCAGCCATGAATGGTAGAATTAGGGTTTTGACTGGGTCAACCCTAGGTCAACTGAAGATTTGGAGAAGGTTGAGACCTAATCCAAGGGCCATGAGATCATGGAATGATGTATGGAGATGTTATAAAGATGATTCCTAGACCAACTCATCATGATTGAGGAGTTTGAGAAGTTTTAGGCCAGGGTTTCTAAGGATGGACAGTGTAAAAACCCTAGTTTGATCCCCATCTTCCAGGCAGTTTTAGCTCAAGATGTGATTGTTATCTCATCTTCCCCAAAACATGAATGTTGTAGAGCTTGTTCTTAGCTTTAATTTGAGTGGTATAAGTCCTTGATAGGATGTGCAGAGCTCAAGTTATGGTTTTGACAAATTACAGGTCATCTGAGGTATGTGAATCTGGGTCCTTGAAAGTCACCCAACTTGCAGACAACTTTTGCCCTAGTAGGATGATTCCTATGATCTCTTGGTCAACATGAATGTTGAATAGCATCTTCTTAGCTTTCTAGATAGTACTATAAGTCCTTGATAGGATTTGTAGAACTCAACTTATGGTTTGAACAAGACAGGGGTATTTTGGTCATATGGAAGTTATAGGTCATTTTAAGCAAAGGCCATATCTCCTATTTCCAAGCCTCAAATGAAAAAACTCAAAACACAAAAGTTGTTCAAAATGGAATTTTAAGCCTAGAAAAGTGGTCATGAGTTGTTGGAAAAGATTTTAGCAAGGATTGACAAGAATGGGTGAAAACGACCTAAAAATGGCTTATAAGTTAAATGGATCCAAGTTGGAAATTGGTTTGGGAGATCTATGCATCCAAAATAGGTCATCCAATATGTCATTTTGAATCCAAACATCATTTTAAAAACAATGGTTTAAACACATTTTTGATTTGAGGCCTAGAAATTGGACATGCTTTGTAACCATGGTACTTGCATAATAAGGAACCTTTGGAAAACTTCACATAAGGCAAGACTGAGCTTGTTTTTTGCACATATCATTTCAATATCTCATGTAAGAATATTTTGGCACACAATTAGAGGCTTAATGCATGAGATGAGATCATTCCAATATGTCTTCAATTGAGATTTTCCATGATATTCTAGCTCTTTCTAGATGAATCTAGGGTCTTCCATTGGTTGTTATATATTGAGAGAATCACAATGAAGAAAAAGGTTGGAGAATTCAGTGAAGAGAGTGAGAATAAAGTGAGAACTCCATTGTTACTTCAATTTCAAGCAAGATTAAATTCATACAATCCACATCAATTCTATTCATCCTTCTTCTCCATTCACAATTCCTTGGCATCTTTGAGTACCTACAAGTTGATTCAGGGACCTGTCCATGGAGGATTGAAGAGCTAGGGTTGAATTTGCAAGACTCCATACCAGCCACGATTCATTCATTACAAGCATTATTCATCAATCTTTTTGCATACAAAATTCTTATCTTCCATTAAAGATCAATCATGGAAGGTTGCAAGCATTGAATTGGAGTGAAACCACATCCACCATTACAACTTGACAGGTTGGTGATTCTCCTCATACCACCTTATTTATATGCATTCCATCATAGTTCTAGGGTTAGACTTGTTAAGATAAGGTAGAGGATTGATTTCTGAAGATTAGAGGAGTTTTCATGAAGTTCCATAACAGGTCACGATTTCTTTAAGACTCAAGAACAAGCTGCATGTTGAACTTTAATACAAGTGTTATAGGTTAATATGATCAGTGTAGTTCATAGAACAAGTTAGTTCCCTTAGGATCAAGAACTAGAAGAATTGATATCAGTGAATTAGTTTGGAACCCTAGGTTTCGCGCACTCTGTTTGGGGGATACAAGGTGCATTAGTGTAAACTATGCACATGATCGTGTTCATGATGATCAGTAGCATATTGTTGCCTTTGGAAGTGTGTGATTTCATGGAGTAACAAGGAAGAACGAGTGGATGGAAAACTCGTGCATGGAATGATCATTTCTGAAAACCCTAGACTTGATTGGGGACGATGGCCATCAGCCGTTGGATCAGTCCCAGAAAATTGACTCATTAATCTCATCCAGCGGCCACGATTTGAATTAAAAACAGAGGGAGTTTTAAGAAGTAATACGCTGCCGTTTCATTAAAATGGAAGACCTGGGCCTCAGCAAAACTTGTTACTCACACCCCACCCAGACGGCCCAAACCAAAATGAACTTTAAACTCTTGCTAAATACACCGACCGTTTATCCTTTTTCTTTTAATTTTTCATTTAATTTCTGAAGCATGTGGGCCTAGTGCCATTTAATATCCGCACCCCCACTTTAAGGCCCATCATAGTAATCAACTGGGCGAAGTTGCTGGCAACACCCCCCTCCCCATTTAATTCTTTTTTTTGATTTTATTTTCTTTTATATTTTCTTTGATCTTTAAAAATCCATATAAAATTTAAAATAGCTTGTTTTTAATTGGTTCTTTTTGTGGTAGATTCATATTTTTGTTAAGGAAAATATCAATAAATAAAATTGGCATTTTATTTTGTTTTAATATTTTTTATGCATTTTCCTTGTAAATAGCTTTTTAATGAGTTTAGTTTAGTGCATAATTTTGTTGATTTTAGTTCAATTAGTTCCCCTTAGATTTAGGGTCCATTCTTTTTAGGGTGATTAGTTTAGGACCTCAACTTGTATATAGGATTTAACTCATAATTTTTAGATTAAAATTTGATTAGTTTAATTAGGTTAGCATTAGGGTACAAAATTAGGGTTTTAAGTGAGCATAGGTGAGATAGATTAATTCTTTTAGGAATTTTGATTTGACTCTGGGGTATGGGACTATATGGGTTAAGGGTAGGTATGTATAGAATCCCCTAGAATTTTACTAGAATATTATATAGTATTTTAATATTTTTAATTGATTTTTGAATGTATGGTTAGTATGTGTGTTGCCTTGTGGGCATTGTATTTTGGGTGCTTGCTTGTTTTGCTTTCTTTTGTGCTTGGTTGGCCTTGTGGAGCTTGATGGAGCATTAAGGAGCATTGAGAAGCATTTGAAGATTGAAGTTGAGCTTGGAGGCTTTAGTCTTAGGTTTTGATTTTGTTGAAGGGTTAGGTTTAGGATAGAGCTTAGTTAGATAAACTTCTTTCTCAAATATGGATAGTATCCTTCACATCCATTCCTCCCTGTGATTCAAAGTCCTTCCAGGGTATACACCTCTCTCCTTTGGAGGGATTAATGTTATACCCAGGAGGTAGAACTTTTGAGGGAACCCTTCATTTGATATTGAACCCTTATAGGTCACCTTTGGTGATCAGATAAGCAGTGCAATATCCCCCAGCTTATCCAGTAGTGATTTTTCTCTGTTTGATTTTGTTTTGAGAGCTGTCAGAGCCTGAGCATGAAGATGAAGACTTCATTGAAGATTGTTGAAGAGGATGAATCCTTGAAGACTGCCATTCCAGCTGAAGCTTGAAGAGCATGAAGATCAAGTTGATACTTGAAGATCCCTGAAGATGGTGAGGCCTGAAGGTGGAGTTGATCAAAGAAGCTGAAGCTTAAGGGAGCAGATGAGTTGAAACTCATGTCGTAGGGTTGATACCTGGAAAGCAGTTGATGATTGAAGTCTGAAGACTGAGTAGCTGCTGGAGGAGCTGAAGTTTCTTCTGTTTTTCTTTTCTGTATTGTGTGTTTCGTTTGATTTGTCTGTTGCATTAGATTAAGTCCATCTAGAATAAGTTCAGTCTAGGAGCATGATTGCATTAGAGGTTGAGTGGCTCCCTCTGCTTGTATTGTTATTGCTTGGCTTTGCTTGCGGGTATTCGGTAGAGCCCAGCTCCCTTGCCCATGCGTTTATTTTGCTTGATAGCATGTTTCTTTTATCTGTATGATTGCAGTTTACTGTTTATTGCTTGATAGCATGTTGTTTATTTTTCAGTATGATTACTGTTATTTCATGACTGGCTTGAGGTCGAGACGAGCTTGTGGAGGCTGAAGCCCCACACACATTTCCTCCCTCGCTTGCATTGCATGCATTCTACTGTTAAGCTGATGCTTTGTCTATTTTGGTGTATCATTGACATGATCCCTTAGGACTCTCATTTCCTTTGATAAGGATTTGATGATAGACTTTTAGGTTGAAACCTATGCATGACAACATCTAGGAGTTCCCTGTTCAAACCTCAACCATAGGATGAATCCATGGCATGACAACAGTAGGACTTGATAGTCTCCCTCCTAGTTGGGCCTTTTCTCTTCTCATCTCAAAACAGTTTAAGATACAGTAATCATGAATGATTTCTTTCGTACGTTACGAGCCTTAAGCTATCTGAGAAAGGATTGTGGGAGAGTTTCTTTTCCATAGTCTGGATGTTTAGTATGCTACCCTTTGGGTGACATGCGGCGCATTCACTCTCAGGTCATAGTCTCTAGTGCGGTTGAAATCGCAAACACAATAAAAAACACTTCTTTCGTAAAAAACAGGAAATAAACCGTAGTTTCCCGAACTACGTGAGCTCTGATCTCTCATGCCTGTTGAGAGTACGTAGGCACAAGATGGCGATGTCTTGGCGAGCTACCTTCCCCCATAATCCTTCGTAGGCCGAACTACGTTGACTCTGATTTCTCATTCTCTGATGAGAATACGTAGGCATAAAGTGCGACGCTTTGCCGAGTCATTTTTCTTTCCTTTTTTAGCCAGCCTTGATAGGTAGATAGATTATAACCAACCCGTCCAAGAAAACAAGCGAGGATCCCGTCGAGTACGACGGACGTGAGGGGTGCTAATACCTTCCCCTTGCGTAACCGACTCCCGAACCCAGACAATGGTTGCGATGACCTTGTCTTACCCTTATTCATCAGGTTTTTCCGATCGTTTCCTTTCCCGATCTGAGGGATAAATAACGAAAGGTGGCGACTCTTCTGTCATGCCGGCACCTTATTTTCGCGCAAGCGACACCTTCTGTTCCTAACTCTACTTGGTTTTCTTCAGTTCAGGATTGAGGAAATTGAGGAGTTCAGTTTCTATAGGTATCCAACTCGAGGGAATCAGCGAAAAGTGATGGATTAGGTTCAAGCCGAATTGCAGGAAGTTAGGGCTCGCATGACCCAATTCATGGAGCTGATGCAGAGAGTGGCTAGTGGGCAGGAACAGTTAAGAATTTTGGTCCAACCGTTGATAGCACAGGTTGACGAAGAGGGTGTTTTTCATGGAGGAGCTGGTTTTATTCCTCCACAGATTGATGGATCTATCCAACAGGGTATTCCTACTGTTGTCATACCTCCGGGCAGAAGAGCTACGAATGAAAATGGTAATATCGCTGGTAATGGAAGTGTGTGCACTATGCACGGGGCTGCTGGCCCTCATTGGGAGAATAATCAGGATGATGTGTTTTCCATGAGAGATATGGAGGGTTTAAGCTTATCAAGGAGAAAATGAAATCGTTTGAGAAACAAAACTCTTTGGGCCTTGATATGTCTGATCTTGGTATAGTTCCTGGGGTCAGGATTCCTCCCAAATTCAAGGTGCCCGATTTTTACAAATACAAAGGGACGACTTGTCCAAGAGTGCATATTCGGGCGTATTTTAGGAAGATGTCTACTTACTCCAACGATGAAAAGCTGCTGATGCATTTTTCCAAGACAGCCTGGCAGGGGCGTCTTTTGAATGGTATATGGGACTCGAGAGAACTCATATTCGCAGCTGGATAGAATTGGCCGAAGCTTTTGCATATCAATATCAGTATAATAGTGATCTGGCACCAAACAGGGTACAATTGCAGAGTTTCTCGCAGAAAAGTACTGAGAGTTTCAAGGAATACGCCCAAAGGTGTCGGGATTTAGCTGCAAGAGTGCAACCCCCTATGGTTGAAAGGGAACCTATCGACCTGTTCATGGCTTCGCTTCCTGGTGTGTACTTTGAGAAGTTGATAGGCTACATGTCTGCAGGGTTTTCTGATCTGGTAATAGCTGGTGAGATAATTGAAAGTGGAATCAAGTCTGGTAAGATTCCAAATGGTGGTGGATCCTCTTCGGAAGGAACAAAGAAGTCGTATTCTGCAAACCCCAAGAGAAGGGAGGGGGATGCAAATGCTATTGCTCACAAGGGTAAAGGTAGAGCTCGGTCCCGTTATCCTCAACAAGTCGCTACAGTAGATATCCCGGCCGCAGCTCCGCAACAAGTCAATGCTCCGTGACCTTATGCTGCCAGATGCAGAATGGCTGATAGGAAGTTTGCAAATACTTCGATGTCGTATTATCAGTTGTTACATCATTTGCTGCAGTTACAATTGGTTCAGAAGAGGACTATAGCTCCTCTCACTGGTCCGCCACCTGTTGGGTACGATGTGAACGCTTATTGTGATTTTCACTCAGGTGCTCCGGGGCATGATATTGACCACTGCAAAGCTTTCAAGCATAAAGTACAGGACTTGCTTGATTCCAAAGCTATCATTTCCACCAACAATGGACCGAATGTGACTCAGAACCCGATGCCAAATCATGGGGTGGGCGTAGCCAATGATGTCATTAAAGGAGAAAGATTAAATCTGATAACTGATGTTGGGGATTTGAAGACTCCGTTGGGGTTTGTCAAGGCTAGCCTGTTGAAGAAGGGGGTGTTTCCTGGTTGTTTTACTGACTGCTCAGAATGTGAAGTGCAGCCTGAGGGTTGTGATCTTTTGAGAGAGGGTATTCAGAGAATGATTGATGAAGGTTGTTTGCAATTTTATAAAGTTGTGAAAGAAGATGATGAGAATAGAGTGAGTAATGATGGATGCGAAGTTGCTACGATCTCCATTCCATACCAGACAATAAATATTTCAACGCCTGCTAGACCAAATCCGGTTATCATTACCGTACCAGGACCCGTGCCATACAAGAGCACTAGAGCTATCCCATGGAATCATGGGGGAGAGGTGTTCTGTAATGGGAAAAAGTAGGAATGGACCGCGCCTACAGATGGAAGTTCGTCGGTTGAGAATATAGTTAGGGTCGGAGGTATCACTAGAAATGGTAGGGTCTTTTCGCCACCGGAAGTTAATGTTGATAAGAGTGACAAAGGGAAAAGAAAGGCCGTGATTGAAGAGAATGTCCAACCACAGGTCGGTGCTGATGATCTTTCAAAGGATACAAAGGAATTTATGAGGCTTATTCAAAAAAGTGACTACAAGATTGTGGATCACTTGAATCAGACTCCTTCGAAGATTTCTATCCTGTCATTGTTGTTGAATTTGGAGGCGCACCACAATGCTTTATTGAAAACTCTTGAATGTCGCGTACGTAGCCCAAGAGATTTCTGTTAATCAGTTGGAGGGGGTAGTCGCTCATGTGAATGCCGGTAATGGTCTTGGTTTTACTGATCTGGATCTGAATCCTGCCCGGAGAAACCATAACCGTGCTTTGCATATATCCTTGGAATGTAGAGGTTCTTTGATGTCGCATGTCCTGGTTGATACAGGATCATCCCTCAATGTGCTTCCCAAGAAGGCATTGATGAAGTTGGACGTTCAAGGTTTGACGTGCACGCCAAGCGATTTGGTCGTGAGGGCTTTCGATGGATCTAAGAGATCAGTGTTTGGAGAGATCACGTTGCCTATTCAGATAGGACCAGAGATCTTTGATGCAACTTTCTATATTATGGATATCCAGCCAGCATGTAGTTGTTTTCTTGGCCAACCTTGGATACATGCTGCATGGGCAGTCACCTCAACGTTGCACCAAAAGTTAAAGTATATGGTGGAAGGGAAGATAGACACGGTGTGCGGTGAGGAGGATATTATGGTTAGCCATTTGTCATCCTTCAAGTACGTGGAAGTGGATGGGGAGATCCATGAAACACTCTGCCAGGCGTTCGAAACAGTTCATATTCAGGGGAAGTCTCCTGCATAAGCCAAGAGCCCAGAAGTTTCAATGTCATCGCTCAAGGAGGCCCGTGCTATCGTAGAATTCGGCTCGTCTCAGAAGTGGGGCCAAGTTATTAATGTTCCCGTCAAGCAGGACAAGTTCAACCTGAGATACAAACCCTTCAGTTCTTCTCAGAGCACTCCGAAGTACAGAGGACCTGTTTAATTAACCAACAGTGGTGTGATATTTGATAGGATTAATATCGTTGGAGATGATGAAGGTGATAGTGATTGCGATATGGATGCTTGGATTCGTCCATGTACTCCTGGCTAGAAGTTGTGCAACTGGACTATCGAAGAAGTCATTCATGTCACTACTGCAGAGTCTTTTCTATCAGATGCCATCGATTCAGGTTTAGCTATAACTTCGTGTGACTTAGATAATCCAATTTATCAAGCTGAAGAAGAGACTGACGAAGACTGTGAACTACCCGAAGAGTTAGCCAGGCTTCTCAAGCAGGAGGAAAGGGTCATTGTGCCTCATCAAGAGGATATTGAGATTATTAATCTGGGCACCGAGGATGATAAGAAAGAGGTTAAAGTAGGGGCTGCATTGGAAGACAGTGTCAAGAGAAGATTGGTTGAAATGCTCCGTGAGTATAAGGATATCTTCGCTTGGTCTTACCAAGATATGCCTGGGCTAGATACAGATATTGTGGTACACCAGTTACCTCTCAGAGAAGAATGTCCGCTAGTCAAGCAGAAGTTGAGACGAACAAGGCCTGACATGGCAGTCAAGATCAAAGAAGAGGTTCAAAAGCATTTGAACGCTGGGTTTCTTGCTGTCACGAATTACCCTCTGTGGGTCGCTAATATTGTTCCTATGCCCAAGAAAGATGGAAAGGCCAGGATGTGCATTGATTATCGAGATCTGAATAAAGCGAGCCCGAAAGACGATTTCCCGCTCCCCTATATCGATGTGTTGGTTGATAACACCGCTCAGTATTATGTGTTTTCATTCATGGATGGCTTCTCTGGGTATAACCAAATCAAGATGGCTCTAGAGGACATGGGGAAAACTACTTTCATCACACCATGGGGGACTTTTTACTACAAAGTCATGCCCTTTGGATTGAAAAATGCAGGGGAAACTTACCAGCGGGCAATGGTCACTTTGTTTCATGATATGATTCATCACGAGGTTGAAGTCTATGTTGATGACATGATTGCAAAGTCACAAACGGAGGAAGCACATCTGGTCGATCTTCTGAAATTGTTCGAAAGGTTGAGGAAGTTCAAGCTGAGGTTGAATCCTAACAAGTGCACCTTCGGGGTGAGATCTGGAAAGTTACTGGGTTTCATTGTCAGTGAAAAGGGTATTGAGGTAGATCCTGCCAAAATAAAAGCTATACAAGATATGCCTGAGCCGAGAATGGAAAAAGAGGTTCGTGGTTTCCTGGGGAGATTAAACTACATTGCAAGGTTTATATCTCATCTTACAGCCACTTGTGAACCAATATTCAAATTGCTAAGAAAAGATCAAACGGTCAGGTGGAATGAAAATTTTTAGAAAGCGTTCAAAAGAATAAAAGAATATTTGCAGGAACTTCCAATACTCATGCCTCCAGTTGCAGGGAGACCACTGATCATGTATCTCATGGTTCTTGAGAATTCAATGGGATGTGTGCTCGATCAACAAGACGATTCGGGTAGGAAAGAGCACGCCATCTACTACCTGAGTAAGAAGTTCACTGATTGTGAATCAAGATACTCGATGCTTGAAAAAACATGTTGTGCACTCGCTTGGGCTGTTAAGCGTTTGAGACAATACATGTTAAACCACACAACCCTATTGAGCTTGTGAGCATGGTCTGCGTTCGATCTGTAAGCTTGTGAGCAGTTATCCCGAAGGAAAGGAATTAGTTCAGTCAGTCTTGTCAGAAGGCGAAACATGGGGAACATCGAAGACATACAAGTCATAGCTGAATCGACACATGGTGGTTATCTATTTCCACATTGCTGACATTTGTATATTTTATTTTTTTCTTGCTTTGAGCAATTACCTGTTTCCAAGAATTGCATCCGAATTGTAATTCGCCTATTTACAGGCCTTTCATCAATAAAGTGTTCACTTCAGTCAAAGAGTACGGGTGAATCACTTACGCTCCTCCTGAGACATGATCCATCCCACCATTCTCCACAAAGGAGTACGGGTGAATCACTTACGCTCCTTCTGAGACATGATTCAACCCCACCATTCTCCATAAAGGAGCACGGATGGATCACTTACGCTCCTCCTGAGACATGATCCATCCCACCAAGACACCATGCTATGCACAACACCAAATGCACAACACACAAACATCAAGCACACTAAGTGCACACGATCCTACTGATCACATCACCATACATTGTACATACATACACATATATATATATATATCTATATATATATATATATATATATATATATATATATATATATATATATATATATATATATATATATATATATATATATATATATATATATATATATATATATATATATATATATATATATATATATATATATATATATATATATATATATATATATATATATATATATATATATATATATATATATATATATATATATATATATATATATATATATATATATATATATATATATATATATATATATATATATATATATATATATATATATATATTTACACACCAATCAATTATGTCAATTAAAATGAATAATAGGGAAATCGCATTCTAACACCGAGTACACACGATCCTCCAGATCACCTCACTATGCATCATATACATATTACATATATATGTCTTACCCACCAATTAATTATGCCAATTAAATTCTATAATTCATAATTTCATCTTTCAACACCAGGTATACACTCCTCACCATTAAACACCATCTATCTACCTATCACAACCCAAGGAATCCCACAAAGCAAAATCGCACAAAATCGTGTTTCAGTCACGCTCGCTGGCTCACTTGCTCAGCGAGGCCTCAGCGAATGCTCGCTGCCTCATTCTCCTAGAGAACCTGCTAGCCAAGGAAGACAGTGGCTACTGGAAGTATTCGCTACCCAACTCGCCTAGTGAATTCCTAGCGAATGCTCGCTACTAGCTCGCTCAGCGAAGGTGCTGGCGAACGTCTGCGATTTCACAAAACCCTCACTGTTCAGAAATTCAACAGAAGCTCGAAAATCGTTCGATTCTAACCAAACCAGTACCTATAGTCTTAGCCTAACATTCTACGACTAAACTACACGACTTATTCCAGATTTCACCCGATAAAATAGCGATTCTACCGATTAATTCATTTCCGACCCAAAACGGTAAACTACACCAATTCACTCAAATCACCCAAACGATTCTTATACAACCACATGCAAGAGGTTCACCATAACAGTAATGATCAGAAACACAACAATATACTAATTATGTTCATCAAACCCCTATGGGGTTAAGGAATCCCCAACTACCCAATTCATACAATTACCAATCCCAATCCGTTTCTCCCATCCTTACCTCGATTAATCGCTTCGATCGATGAAGAACCTTCAAGAATCCGACAACTCTAGCCTTCTTCTTCTTCCTCTTGTTCTTCTTCCTCAATTTTTCTCCCACTAGACCGTGTTCTTCTTTCCTTCCTTTCCAAAACTCACCAATGCCCCTCTTAAATCCCTTATTCCTTATTTCTTTTATTCCCATAATAATTCCAATAATATTAATAATAATTACAATAATAATAATAATAATAATAATAATAATAATAATAATAATTATCAAATTATTATTATTATTATTATCAATTATATTATATTAATATTAAAGGCTATGGTTTCTTACATAATCCCCGCAAAAGACATGCCGAAATAAAATAACACCGGAAAGACTAAATAATTAAAATGGGTGTTACAACTCTCCCCCACTTTAATTATTTTCATCCTCGAAAATTACCTGATGGAAACAATTCTGGATACGCTTCCCGCATCCTTTTTTCCAATTCCCAGGTCACACTGCCTCCTGCAGCACCTCCCCAAGCCACTTTCACCAAAGATATCTCCTTCCCTCGGAGTTGTTTTATCTTACGATCCTCGATCCTCAACGGCATCGTCTCAACGGTAAGATCCTCCCTGACTTGAACTTCGTCTCTCTGAATCACATGAGATGGATCCGCGACATACCTTCGAAGTTGCGACACATGAAACATGTCATGTAAATTCGACAGTTCAGGTGGCAACGCCACCCTATAAGCTACAGAACCAACTCTCTGCAAAATCTGATACGGCCCAATAAACTTAGGATCCAGCTTCTTGGACTTCAACGCACGACCCACACCAGTCACTGGGTTAACTCTTAGGAACACATGATCTCCTTCCCTGAATTCCAGTTCTTTCCTCCGGTTATCATGATAACTTTTCTGCCTACTCTGAGATGCTTTCATTTTCTCACAAATCATCTGAATTGTCTCAGTAGTTTGCTGCATAATTTTCGGTCCCAATACCACATTCTCACCCGTCTCATACCAACACAGAGGAGTTCTGCATCTTCTACCATATAAAGCTTCAGACAAATCCATTCCGATACTAGAATGGTAATTGTTGTTGTACGTGAACTCGATCAAGGTCATGGGTAGGGTAATTCCTTTCATGCACCCTCAATTGCCGCAAAGCATACGCCACTACCTTACCATTCTGCATAAGAACCCCGCCTAATCCCATCTTAGACGCATCACAGTACACCATGAAAGGTTCACTCGGATTGGGCAATATTAACACCGGTGCCGTAGTCAATCTGTTTTTCAGTTCCTCAAAGCTTTCTTCACAAGCAGCATCCCACACAAAAACTTGATCCTTCCTCGTCAACTGGGTCAATGGCAATGCCAAACTAGAAAACCCTTCAATAAACCTTCGGTAATATCCTGCCAAACCCAAAAAGCTTCTAATTTTTGTCACTGTCTTCGGAGGTTCCCACTGCAGCACCGCACTCACTTTCGATGGGTCGATCACTACACCGTCATCAGATATCACATGGCCCAAGAAACTCACAGTCTTCATCCAAAAATCGCACTTCGATAGTTTAGCAAACAACTTATTATCTTTCAGCACTTGCAAAGCAATTCTCAAATGTCCTGCATGCTCTTCTTAAGACTTAGAATAAATCAGTATATCATCAATAAACACCACAATAAATTGATCCAGATAAGAATGGAATATTCGGTTCATATACTCCATAAACACTCATGGCGCATTAGACACCCCAAAATGCATTACAGTATATTCGTAATGTCCATAACGAGTTCTAAATGCCGTTTTCTGGATATCACCTTCTTTCACGCTGATCTGATGGTAACCCAACCTCAAGTCAATTTTACTGAACACCCGAGCTCCCACCAACTGATCCATCAAATCATCAATCCTTGGAAGAGGATACTTATTCTTAATGGTCACTTTATTCAACTGACGGTAATCGATGCACAAGCGCATACTACCATCCTTCTTCTTTACCAATAGCACTGGAGCTCCCCACGGCGACACACTCGGTCTGATAAACTTTCTATCCAACAATTCTCCAATCTGAGATTTCAATTCAACCAATTTCAATGCTGACGTCCTGTACGGTGCCATAGATATATGTCTTGTACCAGGAACAAGATCAATGCTAAATTCAACTTCTCTTGTAGGAGGCAATTCTGTAATATCATCAGGGAACACTTCAGGAAATTCATTCACCACCGCCAACTCTTCCATCGACGCCTGGCTGTCAACAGATAATGATGCAAATAAAGCAAACATTTTAGCTTCGTCCTCTAACAAGGTCCTCAATTCCTTATTAGACAAGGAATCCGCTAATGCTTCCTCTTCTGGAGTAAGGAACAACAACACCTTCCGAAAACAATTGATGTAAACTCGGTTGGACTCCAACCAGTTCATACCCAGAATAACATCCAGCTTACCAAGTGGCAGATAAATTAGATCTACCCCAAAGTCTCTACCGAAAATAGTCAGTGGACACTTCAAACACACCAAAGAAGTAGTCACTGAACCAATAGAGGGAGTTTCAATAGTCACCTGTTGCTCAAGAGTAGACAACATCAATCCTAATCTCTTTACACAATCAACAAAAATGAACGAGTGGGTTGCACCCATATCAATCATAGTAGTCAAAGGAACATTATTGATAAAACAAGTACCTTTGATGGAACGCTCCTCACTGGCAGCTTGAGTTCCTACCACAGCAAATACTTTACCACTGGCCTGCGGCGCCTAAGACTTCTTCGGCTTCTCGCAATGTGTACTGATATGGCCTTTCTCACCACAGTTATAACAGGTAGGCATAGAAGCCCTGCAATCCGCCATCACATGGCCTAGCTTACCACACTTGAAACACTTCTTCACCTCATCAGGACAATCATTAGCACGATGCCCCACGCCACCACATCGGAAACATTTCACACCAACAGACGCTCTCCCTTCTTTGGGCTTCTTATCAGCAGCAGCCTTATGTTTTCCCTTATTAGCAGGAACACTGTAAGGAGTACCACCAAATCTCTGCTTACCCTTACGGTCATTCGCAGCCTTATAGTGTCCAATCCTAGCCCGGTTGTCATTATCATAAATTCTGCTTCTGCTTACTAGCTCAGGATAATTTCTGATCTTCTGAAAAGCGATCCCCATCTTAATCTCCGGATGCAGCCCATTTTCAAACTTCAAACACTTGGAAGTCATCACCTCTTCAGTATTGTAATGAGGACAATACTGTACCAACCCTTCAAATTTAGCAGCATACTCTGCTACAGTCAGATTACCCTGCTTCAGGTCCAGAAACTCGATCTCTTTAGCACTTTGTATATCTTCCAGAAAACCATTTCGAACTACATCCCAAGTAATAGCAGTTCCTGCAGCCTCCAATCTCTGGCGATTGTTGTCCCACCAAGCCTCAGCTTCACCATCCAGCATGTGAGTACCGAACCTCACTTTTTGCTCATCATTACAACCTATTGTCTTGAAAAGTTTTTCAGTTGCCTTCATCCATTTCTGTGCAGCTTCGGGATCCAAAATTCCCCGCAGCTTGGTTCTGATTAGCAACCACTTGTGCCATAGCTTGCATAGCTGCAGCCAAAGCAACATCATTCCTTCCTGCCATACTGCTCAACAATAACAACACTAGGTTAAAAGGGCACACAACCTCTATCCTAAGGACAAACTCAACTACTACACTGGCCGGACGAACCGACCTGCTCCGATACCAACTTGTAACACTCCACTTTCCCAAATTAAAATAAAATATGATTAAATCAAATAAATATCAGAGTTTCCCTTCAAAAGTGGGATATCACATTCACAAAATTTCAACAAAACACTTCATTAGATGATTTTCGAAATATATAGCGGAAACAATCATTAATACATCACTCTCGGCCATCCGCCAATTTACATAAAATATTCATTAAGAGAATTCACCAAAATAAGATACGTCACAGGAATACAACAAATCCAATCATAATAAAAGTAAACACCCATATCCCGTGTTACGTATCAGAGCATCCTAAGACTCGACTCACACACCACTATCCAAGCTAGCTATGCACCTGGATTATCTGTACTTCCGAAGAAGCACAGACCACAACAACAACAAAGGGGTGAGAAAACATGATCAAAATTATCGGTAATAAAATACATGAATAAAGGCAGCAAATAAATAAATCATTTACCAACATCAAACACGACCTATAGTCCAATCATCAACACAACATATAATAATGCAAGAATTCAACACAACACCATGCATGCGGTACCGACTCATTGGTTCATTCAATCGAACCCCAGAATAGATCACTTACGCTCCTCCTGAGACATGATTTATTCCCACCATTCTCCACAGAGTATAGATGAATCACTTACGCTCCTCCTGAGACATGATTCAACTCCGCAAATCTCCAGAAAGGAGTACAGATGGATCACTTACGCTCCTCCTGAGACATGATCCATCCCACCATTCTCCACAAAGGAGTACGGGTGAATCACTTACGCTCCTCCTGAGACATGATTCAACCCCATCATTCTCCACAAAGGAGCATGGATGGATCACTTACACTCCTCCTGAGATATGATCCACCCCACCAAGACACCATGCTATGCACAACACCAAATGCACAACACACAAACATCAAGCACACTAAGTGCACACGATCCTACTGATCACATCACCATACATTATACATATATATATATAAATATATATATATATATATATATATATATATATATATATATATATATATATATATATATATATATATATATATATATATATTTACACACCAATCAATTATGTCAATTAAAATGAATAATAGGGAAATCACATTCGAACACCGAGTACATACGATCCTCCAGATCACCTCACTATGCATCATATACATATTACATATATATGTCTTACCCACCAATTAATTATGCCAATTAAATTCTATAATTCATAATTTCACCTTTCAACACCAGGTATACACTCCTCACCACTAAACACCACCTCTCTACCTATCACAACCCAAGGAATCTCACAAAACAAATCACAAAGCAAAATCGCACAAAATCGCGTTTCTGTCACGCTCGCTGGCTCACTCACCAGCGAGGGCTCAACGAACACTCGCTGCCTCATTCTCCTAGCGAACCTGCTAGCGAAGGAAGACAGTGGCTACTGGAAGTATTCGCTACCCAACTCGCCTAGTGAATTCGTAGCGGATGCTCGCTACTAGCTCGCTCATCGAAGGTGCTGACGAACGTCTGCGATTTCACAAAACCCTCACTATTCAGAAATTCAACAGAAGCTCAAAAATTGTCCGATTCTCACCAAACCAATACATTTAGTCTTAGCCTAACATTCTACGACTAAACTATACGACTTATTCCAGATTTCACCCGATAAAACAGCGATTCTACCGATTAATTCATTTCCGACCCAAACGGTAAACTTCACCAATTCACTCAAATCACCCAAACGATTCTTATACAACCACATGCAATAGGTTCACCATGACAGCAATGATCAGAAACACAACAATATACTAATTATGTTCATCCAATCCCTATGGGGTTAAGGAATCCCCAACTACCCAATTCATGCAATTACTAATCCCAATCTGTTCCCCCTCTTACCTCGATTAATCGCTTTGATCGATGAAGAACCTTCAAGAATCCGACAGCTCTAGCCGTCTTCTTCTTCCTCTTGTTCTTCTTCCTCAATTTTTCTCCCACTAGACCGTGTTCTTCTTTCCTTCCTTTCCAAAACTCACCAATACCCCTCTTAAATCCCTTATTCCTTATTTCTTTTATTCCAATAATAATTCCAATAATATTAATAATAATAATAATATTACTATTAGTTATCAAATTATTATTATTATCAATTATATTATATTAATCCCCGCAAAAGACATGCCGAAATAAAATAACACCGGAAAGACTAAATAATTAAAATGGGTGTTACAGTAACTAAGGTAGCTATTTCGCATATAAGATATTCCTGGTGTTTTTCTTTGTTGCAGGCCAGTAGGGTTATCCTCAGCAGGTTGAGAATGCCCTATCCTCAGTAGTTTAAAATTACAGCAAGTGGTAGTTTGTTCTCAGCAGGTCGAGGTTGATACCTCTGGCAGAGTAGACTCATCCCCAAAAGGTTGAATGCAGTCAGGTATTTTGTTCAACGAGGATGTTCGTTCCCCATAGTATAGATTTTTCTCCCCTAGTAAAGTTGTCACAGAATCTCATCGTCGAGTCCGAAATGTTGTAGCCAGTGTAAGTCTGGTATGTCTCCAGTAGAACAAAGCTTTGTCTTCAAGTGAAGGTTAATTCCCAGCAGGGCGAATTTGTTCTTAGCAAAGTAACGTGTAAGGATGTTCCCTTAGCGGCAGGGTAGTTTATAATCTGGTATTCTTTTCCAGTGGAGGCAACTTCTGTGACGCCCTTTCCCAACAGAGTTGATGTTCTGGTGTTTTCCTGGTAATTCGGTATTCAGGATTTTTTTCCTCTAGCAGAGTTCATTGCTGATTCCCTCGACAGAGTAAGTGTTAGAACAGAAGCTTGAGATTTCCCCGGTAGAGTGGAGTTCCCAATAGGAGTATCCGATATTCCTCAGCAGGACATGTTGATACCTGATGTAATCCCATGCAGAGTGGATTCTTTCCCATGCAGGGTGGATTTCTGGAAAGCCATGCAAGGCTGATTTCCCGGGTAGAGTGAAGTCAACCTTGGCGGTTGGTTGTATGTCTACTACAGAGTCCGTTTCCTCAGTAGAATGGATTTGATCTCAATAAAGGACTGTTTGTTTCCCAGCCGAGTTTTCAGATTCCCCAGAAAAGTTGTGTGCTAGCAGGCCATCCAGGGCGTTTTCCTCAGCAAGATGTGATTTAATCCCCAGTGGAGTGGATTTTTTTTCTTGAAAGAGCGGGGCTACCCAGGTTGTGTTTTTGGAAGCCACTCAGGGCTTGTTTCCCCAGTAAGTCCAATCGTATTTGGCGCGTGATATCTCTCCTCGGCAGAGTTGGTATCTTCTCTCTAGCATTTATTTTGCTGGAGTGGTTGTTTTGCATTTACATTTTGCATAACATCCTCCCAAATGCGTAGCATTTCCATTTCGTATGGAGCATTAAGCAATTTTTAAACATATGCATTTGAAACATAAGCCAGGTTGTTACCTCTTTGCTTTCAAGCGTATCTCCCAGGTGATCGTTATCCCTGCCCGGGTGGTTTTTCAGGCCCGACGAACATCGTTTATTTCGCTCTCGGTTTATGGTATTCCCCAGAGGTGTTGTCAAATTTCAGTTTGTGGTATTCTATTCTCCAAGTTTGTACAGGTGTTCAGACCTCGGCAGAAGATGTGTGATAGATGCGTTCATCTTATCATGTGATATTCATCAGAGTTGCTTGTTCAAGTTTTCTCTTTCCCCAACGGAGTTTCCTTGTGATTGTTACCAGGGATGGTTTTAGCTTCGTGTGTATCCGATCTTCGGGTTGTTGCTCGCTTTTATTTAGCGAATGCCTGGAGGCAAGGCCAGATGTCCTGACCTTTAGGTTCAATACTTGTTTGTGTTCAACAGAGGACTGGCGGTGATGCCAGAAGTCTATCAGCTTTGTGAATGTCTGACAGCGATGTCAGGTGATTCTCAGTTCTTGCCTATCCGATCTTTGGGTTGTTGCTCGGTTTTATTTAGCGCCTGCTTGGCGGCGAGGCAGATGTCCTTATCCCTGGATTCGATGCTTGGCGTATCCCTTCGGGTTGTCTGACAGCGATGTTAGGTTCTTTTATCAGCTTAATAGCGATGTCTGACGGCGATGTTAGAGGTTTTCTATAAACTTTGAGATGTTCTGTTATGATGTCGAGGCCTGACGGTGATGTCGTGCTATCCTTTAGTCTGACGGTGAGGTCCGATATTCGTGGTTTTCTGGCGGTGAGGTTAGGTGTTTCTGGTTGCCCGGCGGCAGTGCCAGATGTTCAGCCTTTTGTGTATCTGGCGGTGATTTCAGATGTTTATCAGTGGATTCCTAACTGCGTGGAGTTTTGGTGGCGATGTCAGATATGTTATCCCCGGCAATTGGTCTGACGGCGATGTCAACGGTTTTACTGATTGGATGTTAATGGCTGGCGGCGATGTCAGGTATTTTATCAACGTGGTGTTGTTCTGGTGGCGATGTCAGACATTTCTCAACACTATGTTTGTTTGGCGGTGAAGTCAAATGTTTCTCAACCTAAGGTTTGTCTAGCGGTGATGCCAGACGTTTGTGGTTTTCTGATGGCGAGGTCAGATGTTCAGAATTTCTGGCGACGATGTTGGAATTTTCATCCCCTGCAGATGCTTGTGGTTTTGACGGAGATTTCAGATTTCCATCAATTTTGTGTTTCTGACGGCGATGTCAGATGTTTATCAGAATGGTGGTTTTGACGATAATGTCAGATATCTATCGATTTTGTATTTCTGGCGGCAATGTCAGATATTTGTTAGACACTATGGTAACCAGACGGCGAGGTCAGAATATGTTTATCCCCGACAAGAGAGTTGGAGGCGATGTCAATTGTCTTTACTGGTGCCGGGCAGCGATGTCAGATACTTTTAAGTCCGTTGTTGATTGGACTCTTGGGTGTAGATGCCTGCCGACGATGTCATATATCCTGTATCTCTGGAGATTTTGTGGGAATTCCTGTTCGTATTGGGTTGTTATCCCCAGCGTGTCGCATCCCAACTCTCGGTTGGTATTCGCTGTTTTGCATCCTCGTCGGTTGCAAATTTCCGGGTTCTTATGGTATTAAACCTTCTTTTACCTTGATTGGTCGAAAGTTGTTCGCTTTTCACCCAGTCAGGTCCAAGCCGCTTGAATAGGGGCAGCTGTTGTACCCCAAAATTTGCTCAACCTTTTCGTACTTGGCTTACGTTTCTTTTCGCATTTTTGCATTTTCTACATTGCATATCATTTGTTCTTGAGACAGGGGATCGAGGTTTTCCCGTGGCTCAGTTTTCGTCTCAGTGCATGAACCTGAACAACGAGCATCAGAGTCCTTGGCATTTATGTTGCCCAGCGGCCGATTTTATTTTATTTTGCAGGATAACTTCAGGAAGCAGCACTCAGGCTCATATCAAGAATTCTTACAGTTGCAACGTTCAAGAACGAGATTCAGAAGCTTAACAGAGCTCTAAATAGTCGAAACAGGGCAAATGTGCAGTTTTCCCTCCAAAAGGCGCCAAATTCAAATATTTGAAGGTGTTAATCGGTTAACCCATATGGTTAATCGATTAACCAAGGAAAAATTAGGGCAAATTGGGATTTTTTTAAGGTGTTAACCGATTAACCTATATGGTTAATCGATTAACCAGTGCAATTTTTGCCTCTGTACGTGAATTGTGAAGAAAAACCACTTTGGGGTCCAATTTTCGTCATGTGCAAATCTAATTTTCACTTTGCGAAGGATCTAGAACCTATTTGAAGTTTTGTTAATTTTATTTTCCCTCCAAATGCCCATTCCTCATTCCAAACAAAAATTTTCCAAACCATCTTCCAAACCTTTCATTTGGATCCAAACCTAAGGGGTATTTATTTGAATTACTCCAAACCACACACAACTAATCACTCATAATTCACTCATTTTCAGAATTGATCTCATTCTCTCTCAATTCTCTCTCAATTTTCCAATCTCCTAAACCCTCACCAAAGCTCTTCTCATTGAGATCATTGATTCTTCATTGGAATCCTTGATTTCTAAGAGCTAAACCTTCATCCGTTCTCTCCATTGAATCAATTTCTCCATCCAATTTTCGTGCAAAATTGGATCTGAACTTGGAAGTGATTTTGGAAGTGATTATTTGGCTTGATTTGGTTTAATCTTGAAGGATCTTCATTGCTACTACAAGAATTCGTGTGGATCTTAAAGTATTCCGGACTTCTAGCATTGGATCTATTCAATTACAGTTGAATCAACATTAACCGGAGCAAATCTCCACTCCGAAGGTTGGATCCGAATCTGTTTTTAGCTTATTTGCATAATCATGTGGATTTTCATCTTTGATTAACTTATGGTTAATTTGATCCGATTGATTCATGATTTGGTTATGTTAATCTGTTTACATGCTGTTTGAATCATGATTCGTTGGTTTAATTTCGTGATTAAGTGATTATGCGATCACCCGGTGGATCGAATAAGTGCTTATTTGTTGAAAATGATGTTCTGTTGCTGTTTTTCTGCTGTTGGCACAGTGTTAATCAGTTAACACATATGGTTAACCGATTAACCATTTCAAATATTCAAAATTTTCAAAGTTTTCAAGGTGTTAATCGGTTAACGCATATGGTTAAACGATTAACATGAACAAATTTCCAGATTTTTAAGTGGTTAACCGATTAACATTGTGCCAGTGGGTCTGTTTTGTTGATTTTCTTGCATGTTTGAGTACCGTTTCACATCGAATCATCGTAGTTCAATATGATGCATTAGAAATGAAATGTTTTGGGATATACGTCGCTGTTTTGGTTGTTTAATTGAGACTTTGTCGACTTGTTTTTGTTTTCCACTTGGATGCACACTTGTGTGTTGTTGTTCATAGTGGTGATATTTATGTTTGCATTTCCTCTTGTGTTTTGCATCTTTATTTCTTGCATTAATAAAGGTCGAGATGTGCTTGTGGTGGTGTTTACCCCACACGTTTTCCTCCCTTTGCTAGTGTGTTGCATTCCATGTTTGCATCTCTTACTTGCGATTGAATTTATCTGGTGCTTTCTTGTGTTTTTTGCCATGATCCCCATAGGGTTCCTAGTCCCTCCGTTTAGGATGGGAGTAGGAGAGACATTAGGTGTTCAATCCAAGCATGCTAACATTAGGGTAGATGTTCCCCCTTTTAATCCTAACCTTAGGACCACTTTGCATGACAACGTTAGGGCCGAGTTTCCCTTAGACCTTCTGTGCGTCTCTCTTTCTCATCTCAAAACAATTCTAACTCATCTAATAAATACGATGAACATTGTGCGCTACGAGCCTTAAGCTACATGGGGAATGATGAGTGAGGGGTCTCCTCTCGTTTGTCTAGAGTGTTTAGTGTACGTCCCGTTTGGGGGCGATACGCGACGCATTTGCCCCTATGTCATAGTCTTTAGTGCAACGTGAATCACAAACCGAATTAATTCACTTCACTAAAAAGTACAAAACAAAACATCAAACCTTTTTCCTTCGGGATTAATCGGAAATTTTTTTCGTAAAAAGAGTGTTGTTAAGCTTTTGTTCTACCATAAACAGGCTTTGTCCCTAACTGCTGGAACAAAGGTTTAACTCTACTCAGTTCAAACACTTAATCAACTTGTGGTTTCGTGTCGACCCGAACTAATTTTGCTCTAATTTCTCATACCAGATGAGAATATGTAGGCACAAGACGCGATGTCTTGGCGAGCAACCTTCCCCCTCTTTTCGCCCGTAGTTAGCCGAACTACGTTGACTCTGACTTTCCCATTGCACGAGGGAATACGTAGGCACGGAGCGGCGATGCTCTGCCGAGTCTCTTTTCTTTTCTTTTTGTCCTGTGAGCCTGTAGCGTAGATAGATAAACACACCCTTAGATAGACAGTAAGCATGGATCTCGTCGAGTACGACGGACGCGAGGGGTGCTCATACCTTCCTCTTGCGTAACTGACTCCCGAATCCAGGACTTGGTTGTGATGACTTTGTCTTTTCCCTTTTTCGTTAGGTTTTTCCGATTGTTTCCTTTCCCTCTCTTTGGGATAAATAATGAAAGGTGGAGACTCTTCTATTTTCCGTCGGGTGTTTTTCGCAGTTGCGACAAATATTGTTATAGAGCTAGTGATTAGTTGTTAAAACAAATGATCAACGATGGTCAAATGATGAACTTAGGCCAAAGTTAATGAAAACTCATTGGACGATTGATAAAACCGAAGCCTCCTAACGTCAAGTGTCATATGTAATGGACCTAAGAGAAATAATCAACCAATCTTGGACTTTCAAACATAAGTTTGAGTCACGAATGATCATTTTCCAATACGGGATAATTTAACGCTATGTTAAGCGATCCTAATTTGGTTTATGTAGAAACCACAACTATCTGAGGTAGGTCAATAACAATTTTAGTGCTAATGCATGCTAGAAAAGTGATATGTAGATCACTCTCCGAGAGTAATACCGAACAAAAAGAAAATAGGTAACGATCTCATCTTCATCAAGAACTTGAAATAAGTTCCAATGATATCGAAGATTTTCATCGATCAAAAGAAAAAGGAGAAGAGGAAAGGGAAAGACAAACTAAATTACAATTTCATGTTCATTGCATATTTAAGTTAATCCACTCATCTTGGTGGATTAAAGCACTAAACATATCATTAACTCAAAGCACCTAAAATAAATTGAACAATTCACTTTGAAGATAGATTTGAATTAGTGAATGTTTATCCAACTTCATCTACACCCTGGGTCCAATGAATTTAAAGAGGAATAAGACCTTTAAAAGTGTAATCCAAAGAAAAAAAACAAAGAGAAACGTACTAAAACAGTCCCAAAACAAAGCCAAAATGGCAAAAAAGACATTGTGTAATCGATTACCCTCAGGAAGGTAATCGATTACCACTGCTAAAACAATAACAAATCCATTTTGAAAATGTGCAAAACTTGATCAATCATTTCTTCAAACACCTCATGATCAAGGATGCAATTGAGCATGAAAATTCAAGTAAAATAACAACAAACAACACCAATGGAACACAATTTGCAAGATCCAAAGATCAAGCAACAAGAATCAACAATAGATCATATTATGAAGGATGAATGAAGAGCAACAATTGTGGATCAAGAGATTACCACATCAAATCTGAAAATTCTTCAAATCAACTCTAAAAACCACACTCCAAAACCTTGATCTACAGAAAATGATGATGAAAAAATGAACGGATGAAGGTTTAGCTCCAAAATTAGTAAGTTTTAATGATGAACTAACTATCTTGCAAAGGAGAAAATTGAAATGGGAGTCAAGAAGAAATTTGACAAGGTGAATTTGCCTATCAAAAGCTTGTCAAATGAATGAATTGAGGCCTCTATTTATAGGATTTAGGCTTGGAAATTTTGGTGGTTTGGAATTTGGCTTGGAATCAAAATTAGGCTTTGAATTTAAATTTGGAGGAAAAATCAAGATCAAGTGTTGATTAATGAAGGTATATGGTGGGAATTAATTATGATGAGGTAGGGGAACCAAAATGAAGTGATCTAGAATATTCTCATGATGAAACATTTGAATTTGGTGCCAAAAATGCTACAGAATTTGACATTGGCAAATTTTCACAAAAAACGCGCATGGTAATCGATTACCCTAATACTGGTAATCGATTAGCACATGCAAAAATTGTGAAAAAAATTTCTTTTTACTGTGTTGTCTTGGCTCTGCCTCGATTCTTTTTGCTTGTCAAAGAAGGCATAAAAATAAACACATGAACCTTGGAGTCTCTTAAATAATTATCAATTAAATCTTGGAAACCCTTGATCAGATGATTTTGAATTGTTTGCAGATCAACTTTGACTTTGTTTAGATAAAAATTCATTCGAGTTGAGGGACTAGTATTTGATATCCTCGATCCAAATTCTTCCTGAAAAAGTTAGTAAAGGAAAAACAATTTTTTTTGGATTTTAATTAATGGTTAGTAAACATAAACATAAACAAATATCAAACAAACTAGAAAACAAGGGTCCTCGGTGATCTCTCTCAAGAAAATTCACACAGAGGAAAACAAGAGAACCAAAGCTTGTGATCTTGTTTGTGGAATGAAATGTAAATGATATGTGAGATCTTAGGGATAAAAATTAGGGTATTACACCCATCCCCTCTCACATGTGGGTTATAGTCTTGGACAAAGGCATCCCAGCAGGTCCTCAGTCTAATGGACTCTCAGCTCAAGAAATGATAATACATTTTCCATTTCTGGTTGGGAATTATCATCCCTCAAGGAGGCCTCAACTGATTTCCCATGAAAAGAGTCATAAGCTTTCTATGGGAACACCCTACCATCTTCATCAGACACGTAGGATACAATATCTCCAAAGAAAACCTCGTCTGAATGTCGGTCTCGTGTCAACTAAACCTGGGCAAACACCACAAAATCCACACGACTATCCACTATAATCCTGTGTATGTAATCAAGCCTGGGTAGTGGGCTTATCTCTCATAGAACCATCCTACCCAACAGTATAACAGCCAACCAAAACAGTATGACAGTGATAAACAAATGTAATAAAATGCAAGTTAATGTAATAATACACAACAAATAAAGAAAATAAAAGCATAAAGATAAATACCCAATGACAAGAGACAGACATGGGTTGAATCACATAGGGAACCAATGTCCCCAGTTGTCAAAATTGCAAAAAACAATCGGTGGAAAAATAAAGTCGCCACCGAACATTATTTATCTTGACGGGGGAAAGGAAGCGATCGAAGAAACCTCAAAAAGGGAGAGGAGCATGGTCCCGCAACCAAATCTTAGGAGTCGATTACGCAAGAGGAAGGTGTTAGCACCCTCTCGCATATGTTGTACTCAATGGGATTCACTCTTGTTGTTCTAATTAAAAGGTTTGTTTATCTAGAACCTACTTGCTAACAGAAACGGAAAGGGAAGAAGAGAAATAACAAAAAAGAGACTCGATAAGACTTATTCGTCCTATGCCTACGTATTCCCTCGTGCAATGGGAAAGTCAGGGTCAACGTAGTTCGGAGGACTACGGGTGAAAGGGGGTAAGGGTGCTCGTCTAGACTTTGCCATCTTGTGGCTACGTATCTTCATTTGGATGAGTATGAAGAAATCAAAGTGTTTGTAGTTCATGGAATACGGAAGAAAGGGGGAAGCGTGTTCGCCAAGACTTCGTCGTGTTGTGCCTACGTATCTTCATTCAAATGAGAATGAAGAAATCAAAGCATTCATAGTTTGTGGACTACGGAAGAAAATGGGAAGGATGCTCACCAAGACTTCACCGTCTTTTGCCTACGTATCTTCATTCAGACGAGAATGAAGAAATCAGAGCGCTCGTAGTTTGTGGACTACGAAAGAAAGGGGGAAGGGTGTTCACCAAGACTTCGCTGTCTTGTGCCTATGTATCTATATTCGAACGAGAATGAAGAAATCAGATCATTCATATTTCGTCCTATCAAGGGTGGCTAAATGTATTTTGTACTCAACAGGATCCACTTTAGCAGTTAGGGACGAGGCCTGTTTGCGTTAGAACGGAAGTAACATGCCCTTTCTGAAAAGGTTTGATAGAAAATCCCGAAGGAAAAATGGTTTGCAATTTATTAAGTGTTTTAAAGAAATGAATTAACTTTGTTTAAGAAGTAAAGAGATACTCCCACTCATCATTTTCCATGTACTTAAGGCTTTTGGCATACCATACTCATCATATTTATTACGTATTTTGATTTGATTTGAGAGAGAGAAGAGGGACTCTAAAGGCAAAGAAAAAATCTAAGTAAACTAACCTAGATGTTGTCATGCCAAATGTTCCTATAGTTGAGGATGAGAAAGGGAAGCCTACCTAATGTTATCATGCAAAAGATGGACCTAAGGTTAAGGTTGAAAGGGAGGTAACTTAATGTTGTCATGCAAAGGATTGAGAGCCTAATAATGTCTATCCTACTCCAAGCTTAATTAGAAATTAAGTTGGACTAGGAGCCTTAAGGGAGCATGTGATTACAAAGCACAAAACAAATAAACACAAAGCAACTCAATCACTAAGAAAAATCAAACACGAAACAAGGTTCAAGTACAAGAAGAAACTCATGTCAAAGTATCAAGCACACGGCATACATCAAGATTAAACCAATCACCAAGAGTATTTATCACATCAAACTTAATCACACAAAGCACCAACAATTCCTCAAGATATGCCTCAAAATTAGTCATAAGAAATCATGAAAATTAATTCGAGAAAACTCAACAAAGTTATTCTATGAAAAGCTATCCAGAAAGTCATGAAAAAATAGTCATTAATCCAACAAACTATGAACAATTTAATCATCATTAACCAAAAGAATATCAACAACCAAATATTATTCCAAGAGAGTCATAAAAAATTATCAACAAAAATCTAATCAACATTATCAATAAACCTTAGTCAAAATTGATCAATCCCTTAATCAAAATTACCAACAAAGATCTAAATAAAACTATCAAGCAACTGGAAAACAGAAAATCAACAAGAGATTTCAATAATAATTAAAAAAATTAAGGAAAGTGTTAGAAGGATGTACAGCAAGAAACAACGATGTTGTACTAGCGATTCTGGTTCAGGCCTTGAGTTTTAGGCCCAATACACCCTTCCACAAAAGAACACGGTTGAATAAGAGCAAAAAAAAGTAGTGTTGGAGAAATCTTTATGGGCCTCAAAAGCCCATTCATTCACACAGTCGACATTTTCCACGGCTCAATACCATCAACAACATGAGCATGGTCCAATATGAAATACATGATCAGGTTAAACAAAACCGAATAAAGTTATCCCCAAAGCACTGGAACAGTGAAAAAGCACAACAACACGTCCATCTCATCTTAAAAATAAAAAGTGAGCTATCAAGTCATATCCTCTTTGATAACAAAGTCAAGGATGAAAACAAGAAAAACAACACGATCAAGAAATACGAAAGCTAACAACAACTCCTTTGAAATCAAAACCGACTTGAAAGAAAGAAAATTACAACGTCAACACTTTCCAACCTTCTTGCAAACATTGATCAATTTCAGTTTCTGGCTTTGCCTCGCTCAATTCAGGTTTGTGTGGGTTCCATTTTGGATTCAGGTTTGTGTAGATTTGTATCAATTTGGATTTTTACTCTTCTTCTCAATTTCTTTTCTGATTCGGTTGAGTGTTTGTCTAGTTTGATGGTCCGGTTTGGTTTTTGAGTTGAAGGAGAGGATGAAGATGGTTGAAGGAAGGTTCGAAGGTTAGGAGGTTTTTGTTGAATGAAGGTCTTTTGAGAAGGATGGTTAGGAAAAGATGAAAAACAATTTTGTGGAAAAAGTTGTGGAAAGAGGAGAATGTTTATTGTGGCAAGTGGTGTGTCACAGCAAAAACTTTATGAGTGAATTCTTTTTTTTTTCATTATGAAAGGTCTGTGCGTGTGTTGTATTGCGATTTTTGCGAGAATCCTATGTTGAGGGGTCACGTTTTTAGTTTGCAAAAGTTGTTGTTGGTTGTGAAGGATGCGCTGTGTTGGTTGTGCAGGTTGGTGAGATACGGTTTACGTGGGGTGGTTTTGTGGTATGCGTTTTTGTGACAAGATAACAACTTTTGGCTTACTCTTCTTTGGCTTGGTGAAGTTGTGGCCGAAATGTGTGTATTGAAGCTTGGTTTGGAATAGTATGTGTGGTCTGTTTAGGAAAAACATCGAGGTTGCAGGCTTTGTGATTTTTTGTGATGACCTTATTGTGTATAAGGTGCGTTATTTTCATGTGTAGGATGGATTTGATACGACGAGGTACGGTTTTCATTTGCGTATTGTACTGGCTGATGGTTTGTTAAAGGTGTGAGTTGCAGTTGAAATTGTATTTGGCTTGTAATAGGTTTGTTTTGCTAAAGGTTGCATGAATGGCTTGTAGTTATGTATGGGATAAAGCTTCTTAGTGTATTGTATTGTGCATGTTGGTATTGTGATTTCTTTGTGATTATCATGTGCATTATAGGAGCTATTGTGTTGAATTTGTGTCAAGTGGGTCGTGGATGTATTTCTTGTGTGTGAGGCTTGTATTGAAATCGTGGCATGGAATGTAGCAGGCTGACATTGTAGAGTCATTATGTTTACATTATCTTGTCCACATTTTTCTTCAAGAGCTTGTTTTTTTATTCTTCTTTTTTTGGTCATGTGGTGTTTGGGCTTATCCTTTGTAAATGAAAATGGACTTTGCAAATATTACTTGTATCATGGGCTTTGTAGCTTGCAACTTGGACTTGAAAGATACTATTGGTAATTTCTTGAATGTTGGCTTGATTTATTTTTTCATATTTGAACGTGAATGATGAACTTGATTGAATTTTCCAAATTAACACCACACTTGAATCTAATTGAGTATCTTGACATTCTCACTAGGACTTTAATTAATTTTGAATCTAATTGAATATAAATTACTTCCTAAATATTAACCATTGTTGACCAAATTCTTGAGATATGATTGAAATTAGATCGATCTTGCAATCATCTTGAATAAATGTCATGCTTGACTTCTCCCTGAATCAATGACAATAATATGAACCATATAATCAGAACTTACAAATGACTTGAGATATAGACCTGATACACTGAATTTGAATATTTTGCAACTTGATTTTGAAATGAATCTCTATCTGAATCAATCCACAACTTGCACAATTTAAAATAATGTCATTTTGATCGTGATGAACCAAAAGCTTCACTGTGAAATAATCATGCTTTGAAATCAGAGGAACATGGCTTAAAATATGAACCGTACTGTCCAAATCCCTGACTGCAAACTGATCTCTGATGATCCTTAATTATGAAGCACTGGTAACTTGACACCACCTAACATCCTAGTCTAAACACAACCGACTTGAATTAACACCAAACCCTAATTGAAACTTCAGACACACACACCACTTGAATCATGTACCTTTGCCTTTATCTTGAAATAAGCCCTTACCTGTCTAAAAAATTAGGTCAAAACCATTGAACGCCGATCAAGACTGCCTACACTCCTGACTTGATACCATAAATGAACACTGATGAAGAGAGCAACCTGAGATGTTAAAAGGAAATAAAACCTTAATCCATAGCACCTGATACTCTTGTGAAATATTGAAGAAGATAAACTTGATACTTGATGAACTTTGACAAAGGTGCTTATAATTATCAGAATTCGACCTCTTGCATTAGTATACAGAAAGCCTTGATAAGAAGATACTCATGATGATGATAAAATACAACCCTTGCTTCAAACTTGAATGAAAGTACCTCAAAGCAAATAGGAACCCATATTCAAGGAACCGTTGTAACCCCATGTTTTAGAAGATCAATGTAATGTATGATTATTAGGTATGGTCTAATGGGAAATGCAGATGAATGCAAAATGAATGCCAGTTAAGGTTAACAAAAAGGAGGGAAAATTTTGGGGTGCAACACACACTGACAATGAAAAGCTACTCATCCACTATTTCCAAGACAGTTTAAGTGGCGCTTCACTCATGTGGTATATGAGTTTGGAGTAGAGGCAGATTCAAAGCTAGGAAGATTTAGCTGATGCTTTTATATGCCAATACAAGTATAACTTGGATATGGCCTTTGACCGCATGCAACTTCAGAGCATATCGATGAAAGAAAAATAATTCTTCATGGATTATGCCCAACGATGTAGGGAGTTGTGAATACTCTTAAGGCCCATTCTATGATAGGCTGGTATGCAGTGGAGCTCCCGGTTTGGCTGATTTGGTAGCTATCAATGATAGAGTTGAGCAAGGTTTGAAGGCAGGAAAAATTAAGGCTAATATTAGGGCATCTAGTTCATCAATGAAGCCTTACTCCAACTTCCAAAAAAAGGAGGGTGAGGCCAATGATGTGATTATAGGAAGAAGGGGAAGAGCTCCTCAGAATATTCCTTACCAACAAGTAGTTGAAATTTCTCAAGTTTCAAATCAGCCGCTCGCTCAACAGGCATTTCAATAACAACCATATCAACAAGATCCCACATAATATCCTCAACAATACATACAGAATGCCCGAGCACAATGGAAGTTTCGTCAGAGAGCTCTAAGAAGGCATATTGATCATGTACCTGTACCATATAGCCAAATATTCCCTTACCTGTCATAAGGGGGATTTCTGACTTTGAGAGGTCTTCGTCCAGCCACCTTTTTGAAGCCCACCTAGGTACGATGTTAACACTCTTTGCGAGTTTCATAATGGTGCGCCTGGTCACACCATTGAAATTTTTTATGCTTTCCAGAATCATGTTCAAGAATTGGTAGAATCCAAAGACTTAACCTTCGCTCCTAGAGTACCAAATGTGAAGAACAACCTCATGCCCACACATGGAGATCAAATTATTAGTCTCTTGGAGGAAGATTATGAACAAGAGTTGATTATGAAGGTTTAAGACATTCACACCCCTATGGCTGTGATAGGGGAGTAATTGAAAAAATGTGGGTTGATCTCTCCAAATGATGAAGCTGATAATTCAACTGATGAAGATGTATCTAAGCGTCTGCAAGAGCTCTTAGATCAGGGTGTAATACAAGTGGGACACCCTGGTAATGGAAGGAAGTTGAAGATTGTATCTGGGATTTGTAACACCCTTCTAAACCCTACGGAATAATACATAATAAATTAGAGTAAGATAACATGCATCTCAAATAAGGGTGTCACATATAATTCAAACATCACATATACACCTGTCATGCTCGATAACACTTAAATTAAATTCATGCTTTTAATACACTTTCACAGAGTATGTAGCAGCATAATCACTTTCATTCATAACAAACATAATAAATAGTATAATAAATAACTCATTCATATCACCACTTAGGAATGAAAGCCAAACTCCATATAATTCAAATAACGATAGCAAAATAAAATAGAGTACATAAATTTTCTCCCAAAACATGAATCAAAATGTTCTCAGTGTTACATGACTAGAGCATGCATCGAACCAAAATAAATAAGAAAAATAAAGTAAGAAACTCCAACAACTACCCTCGTGCTAGAAGCAACTCTACTCTTCAGTATCGGAGCGATGTCGTATAAAACATCATTCCAACAGAAGGGTGAGAATTCACATAATTATCGAAATCATATAATAATATATAATACATAGCATACATGCATAGCATAATTATTTTCCCACATCAAATGCTTTATAAACATAATATCACTCATGCAACCATAATATTCATAAATACATACTCACAAATCTATAATTCATCAAATTCACATAATGCACATAATCTCATATTGCAACCATAGAAACAATATTACCCAATGCAATACTCAAATGCAATGCTCGTGTATGTGGTACTTATCACTATTATTACTTTTCAGTTTTCTAAAAAAACTGGGACCATCCTCTATACCAATGACACACAAAAGCGTGTACTATAATCTTCAAACACCTCTCTAGGGTTGAGACAAGTCACCAGTTCCCACGAAACTAACAAGCATTGCCTCTTGACTACAATGATGCATGTGCAAGTTCAACAACCATATTGTTGCACCCCAAAATTTGCTCAACCTTTTCTTGCCTAATTTATGTTTCATCATGTACATAGTCCAATCATTTGCATATCATAGCATAGCATGCATCCAACAAGGGATCAAGGGTGTCTATAAAGAGAAGAGCCTAGCAAGAGGTGTTATCCAAGATTGATAAGTCATCCAGGCCATCAAGAAATGATTTGAAGTCTTGAGAAGTTTGAGTGCCTACATGTGGGTTTTGCTCCTATCTTGAGGAATATTGAGAATCATCAGTGGGATGTGAAACATGGAATGTGAATTTGAGGTGTGTATGGATCTCATGGAATGCCTAGAGGGCCCTATTGAAGCTGAGACAAGTCATTGATTCAAGTACAAGAGCCATAGTTGAGGTGCAGTCAACTAGGGTTTCATCTGGGTCAATCCTAGGTCAATTGAGTAATTGGAGAGCACCAAAGTATACTTAGAGGTCATGGGGTTCATGTATTAGTATGTTGATACATGTGTCGTGTTGTGCCAAGATCAAGCAAAGAAGAATCAAGAATGTGGGAAGTTGCTAAATTAGGGTTTTAGTGTAAAATCCCCTGTTTAGTGCCTAACTTTAAAGCCACATAAGTCAAATTACAAGTTTCAAATGGATCTTTGGCCAACATGAAACTTGTATATCATCTCAATACCTTTAATTTGAGTACTAGAAGTCCTCAATAGGATTTATAGAACTCAAGTTATGGTCCTTGCAAGTTACAGGTCATCAGATGACTATGAAATTTATCTGTGAAAGTCACTTGACTTCCACGCAACTTTTGCCCTTCAAGGAATTTTCAAATGGACTTTTGGTCAAAATAAATGTTGTTCCTTATCCTCTTAGATTTCCATAGAGTACTAGAAGTCCTTGATAGGATTTGTATAACTCAAGTTATGATCTTTGCAAGCCAGGGGTATTTTGGGTATTGGTGATTATAGGTCATTTGTGATCATAGGTCCATAACTCCAACTTGCATGCTTCAAATGGAAAATTGTTCAACATGAAACTTGTTCAAAATGATGTTTTGAGTGCAACCAAGTGGTCATGAGAGCTTGGATTGGCTTGTAACACAAATTCACTTGAAATGGCTTAAAAAGGAAGAAATTAAAAGCATTAAAAGGCCAAAAAATGGAATTTCTTGATTGAGGGTCAAACAAGCTCATGCTATATGTCATTTTGATCAGAAAAGGCATTTTGAGAATGATGACATTTTTACATTTTGCATTTGAGGCCATTTTCAAGCACTTCCATTTGGTAACTTAGGGTTGAAGCAACACTTGAATTGCACACCATGGGATCAAAAGCAAAGGAGCTACACGTCCCATTCAGTTCTAAATGGCATGAGATGAGAAATTCAAGTGAAAATGAAGCTGAAATAGGGGACATTCATGACTGTCATATATGAGAAATTGGAAGAGAAGGAGAAATTCAAAATCTCATTCAGTTAGTTACAGAAGCTTCTAGAGGTTCCCAATAGCTTCTATATATTGTTTGTAATGTGTTCAGGCATTTTTTTGGGAAGAATTGAGCAAGGAACCAGAGCAAGCAAGTGAGTTTTGCAGAGCTGCATCAAGAATCGGGTTTGAAGATTGGTGAGGGTTCATTGCAAATTGTTGATTGGAGAAGCTTGGGGAGTGGTTCTTGAGTGATTCTGGAAAGAATTGGAGCTTGATTCGAAGGAAAACCTACTTTGTTCATCCATTTACACCAGGTTTGAAGATTTCAACTTTTGCTCTAGATTATAGGGAATTAGGTAGAATTGATCATGTGGATAGGTTATAGACTTTGCTAGGATGGATTTCAGTACAAGAATCGAGTGTTTAGAGACAAAATTAGGTGCATCACCATTTCTGTTGAGGAGTAGAACTCTTGGTTCTTGATGAGTTAAGCATGTTTGAATAGAAAGTTTTAATCAGTGAAAGGTGTAGATGAGTTTAGGATCATTAATTTCAAGAATCGTGACAATTGAAGTTGGATGAATTTCTGAACTTTCAATCGGTTTTTCAGTTGGAGGATGAATCAATAATTTTGGATGTTGGATTTGAGTTCAGGGTGAAATTCTGAGTGGGATAGGATGTTTAAGTGTCAAGTTTGGTGCGTTTTGGGGACCTCTCACCGGAGACGAAGGTGGCTCTGTGTCTCAGGCCACCGTCCCACATTTCCCTCTCAGTTTTGAATTATTTGAGGACGATGACTCCTAGTCCATTAGATGTGAGTTGACCTTTGACTGAAGTAAGGAACCAACGACCACGATCGCGTGTGAGTTCTGAAGAGAGTGAGAATGAGAATCAAAACTCTGCGTTTCATTTAAGTTGTTGTTTTGGGCTTAGTCATTTACCTGCTATACACACCCCAGGGTAGGCCCATGATCTGATTTACACTGAAATGGATTGCTATTTGCCACAAGCGTTTTTCAATTTCCATTCGTTTTCTGGTTTCTCTTTAATTTTGCTTGGGCTTAGTTGATAGTTTGATACGCACACCCCCATTCTGGGCCCAGCCTGGATTATAACATGATTAAATTGCTATTTGCAACGCAGGTTTATTTATTTTCACCTATTTTCTTTTATTTTGCATATTTCATATGGTTTAGGATTTTAATCACCGCAAATAGGAAAATTAGCATTTTTAGTCTAGATTTTTTCCCCTGACTCCTAAAATAGTCTAGAATTTAATAGGATTAGAATTTTATTAATTCATGTATTTTAGAATTTAATTGCATTTTTTGAAGTTTAATTGCTTTTATTTTGAATTTGGTTGATATGTCATCTTTCTGATTTTAGTATGAGTAATTGGTGTTGATTTTTGGAATGATTCTTTTTGGTATAGTTACCTTAGATATGCATTTACCTCTAGCAATTTTCTCATATTTTTGTGAGATAAATTTAGGCTAGTTTGAACCCTAAACATTAAGTGGTGTAGATTTAGGGTTTTAAGATAGTACCCTTAGGTTTAGGGCATAGTTTTAGGTCTTGATGAATGGTTAACCCCTGGTTTTTGTATGGATATATTCTTAAGAGGTTTAGGAACCTTTAGAATTTTTTATAGGATTTTACAATCATTTTTGGTATTTTAATTAGATTTAGTTTTAGGACTAACTTCTAGGTGTTTCTAACATGCTAACTTGACTAGTTTAACTCAATAGTTCCCTTTAGATTAGGGTGGTGGTGCTCTTGTGCTTGGATGAAGATGAAGACCAATTGAAGATGCTTTGGAGATCTTGAAGGAGCTTGGATATGAAGAAATTCTCATCTTGTGGATGCTTGTCAGGTGCTTAGGGAAACTAGGGTTTTAGGAAGAGCATTAGATTAGTTTTGCTTGTTTCTTCAAACATGGAGTATATTGTTCATCTCCATTCAATCCAATGACATAAATTCCTCTTAAAGAAGTCACATCTCTCCTTTGGAGGGATGAATGGAATGCTTTAAGAGTAGAACTTTGAGGATGCCTTCCTGTTACAGTGTTAAGAGCTTAATGGCTTCCCTTGGTTGTCATTGAGTTTCTTAACACTTCAACTTGATCTTGTTGGATGATTCTCCCTTGGAGGCGCTTGTTGAAGCTTGGTAAAGAGAAAGTTTAGTGCTTGTTGAAGCTTGCTGAAGATGAAGTTGGTGCTTGTTGAAGTTGGTTGCTTGTTGAAGCTAGGGTCTTGCTGTTTGTTGAAGATGAAGTTAGGAGCTTGTTGAAGCTGTTTACTGGTTGAAGTTTGCTTGTTGAAGTTTGAAGCTTGTTGAAGCTTGGTGCTTGTTGAAGATTGAAGGTTTAGTGGAGCTTGTAGATAGGAGCTATTCATGAAGATGAAGGTTGTTTCTGTCAACTCTTTGCTGTTTAATCAACCTGTTGCTGTCAGAGCTGCTGCTTGTGCTGTCAAATGTGGGAGTTTGGAGCTGCTGCTTGGGCTGCCTCCTCTGTTTTATTTTAGTTTTTCTGTATTGTTTGTTGGCTTGTGCAGCTTTCCCCCTAGGTTTGAAGTGAATGTTGATTCACTTTGCCTGTTGTTTTCCCAGGTTCGAGGTTGAGTGGGACTCCCTTGCCTCGCTTGTATTGCTGCATTGCATGCATTTTATGGTATTTACTTGCTTTCTTTTCTGTTTATCCCCTAGGATCTCTGATTTCCTCTGTGCAGGAGGGAATTATGACAGACATTAGGATTCTTATCCATGCATGACAACATTAGGTTAGTTTATTCCCTTTTCAACCTTAGGCTTTTTAGAGTTTCTTTCTCTTCTTATCTCAAAACAACTCAAAAATACAGTAATAAGGTTAATCAATGTCGTACGTTACGAGCCTTAAGCTATTTGAGAAAGGGTTGTTGGAGAGCTTCTTTCCAGTAGTCTGGCTGCTTAGTGTGGCACCCTTTGGGTGACACGCGACGTAGTCACTCTCAAATCATAGTCTCTAGTGCGTCAGAGATTGCAAACAAACTAAAAAACACTTCTTTCGTAAAAGATTCAAAACAAACACCAAAGTGTCATTTTTGTCCGCTTGGACTCTTAATCAAGAAAACCCCTTTCATAAGGTAATAAAAAACAATCAGACAAGCTTGTGTCTTCCGTAGCCCGAACTACATTTGCTCTGATCTTTCATGCTGTGTGAAAGTACGTAGGCATAGGATGCCGTATCCTAGCGAGCAACCTTCCCACCTTCATCCGTAGTTAGCCGAACTACGTAGACTCTGACTTTCCCATTGCACGAGGGAATACGTAGGCATATAGCGGTGAAGCTCTACCGAGTCTCTTTTCTCTTTTCTTTCCTTTTGTCCCTTGACCTTTAGAGTAGATAGAATAACAATCCGTACTAGAAAACAAGCGTGGATCCCGTCGAGTACGACGGACGTGAGGGGTGCTAATACCTTCCCCTTGCGTAATCGACTCCCGAATCCAGGAATTTGGTTGCGATGACCATTCCTTTCCCGTTTTGCATTAGGTTTACTCTGAGCGTTTCCTTTCCCTCCGTTGGGATAAATAACGCACGGTGGCGACTCTTCTGTCATAGCCGGCACCGATTTTTGCAGTAGCGACAACTGGCGACTCTGCTGGGGACTCCAACGGTTCCCTACGCGAGTAAATCCTAGCGCTTGTTTTCCCGTCGTGGGTTTTGTATGGATTTACCTTTCTGTATTTACTTTCAGCATTATATTATTGTTGTTATGCTGGATAGGGGTTCAGATTGAGGGATAAGTCGGACCTGGGCTTGAGTGCACCTAGAATTAGTTGTGGAAAGTAGTGGGCGCGTGTATTCTTTGCATGTACTAGTGTACCGCAAAATTCACGCTCGGACGAGGTTCTTCTGGTTGACTTCTTTTTCAACCCTTTGGGTTGAGGGGGTTGTTGGTTAGTTAGATTGTCGACTCTGGGGAGCGATCAATTGGAAGTTGGCTAAGTGAGGCCTC
This sequence comes from Lathyrus sativus, assembly GCA_963859935.3. Classification (NCBI taxonomy): domain Eukaryota; kingdom Viridiplantae; phylum Streptophyta; class Magnoliopsida; order Fabales; family Fabaceae; genus Lathyrus; species Lathyrus sativus. Next base: position 166,760,313 of record OZ012739.1, on the reverse strand, counting down.
TTCAGGACATGATGATGCCACACCTTCTGGGTATCGTATCATCAGTCTTGAAAGTCTGTGACGCCGACGACCACATAGGATGTCGTACCTTGTGTCAGTTGATAGGACACCTACCTGTGAGAGGGATTGGGACATGCAGGAAACTTGACCTCCAGACTACCCGGTTTTCTTAATATTGGATCAGTATGTGTGGTTACTTGGGGTTTTTCATCAGGATAGTAATATGGGTCTGTTGAGACCAGGTTTGAGCATTGTTATAGGTCTGTTGAGACCAGGTTGGAGCATCGTTATGGGTCTGTTGAGACCAGGTTTGAGCAGTATTACGGGTCTGTTGAGACAGATGTGGATGGATCTCTCCAGCAATATATCACTTGATCCCTGTTTGCATGTTTGCATAATGCATTGTTGCATACTCATTCTCCATATCATTAATGTGTGTCTGTGCTGCAGGTGCATTTCATACCTTCTGATTCTAGTTGCCCGGATTTCTGTCTACTGCTATTATGGATACTTTGAAGAAGATTGTGGCATACAAGTTGCCTACTCCAGATGTTTCTTCTTTGCTTGGTTTGATGTCTTTGGCTGATGATGATGTGAAGAGAAGCTTCAGGAAGAGTTATGGGAAATTGCTTAGGTTGGTTTGCAAACCATCCATGTATGAGCTGAACGGATTGTACGTGCTGATGCAGTTCTATGATCCCCCGCTGAGGTGTTTTACTTTCCCTGACTTCATTCTGGCTCCGACCATGGAGGAATATGCTGAGATCTTGGAGTTAACCATTCAGAACAGGGTACCCTTCATTCATATGGGTGCTGAGCCCAAGCTGGAGGATTTGGCTGTTGCTTTGCATGTAGACTCCTCAGAGTTGTTCTTAACCTCGTGGAATGGAGTTTCTGGTTTTTCTCTCAAGTTCTTGGTTGAGAAAGCAAAAGAGTATGCCAAGAGTGGCTGTTGGATTGTGTTTAATGCTATCCTTGCTTTGTGTATATATGGCATTGTATTGTTCCCTAATATGCATGACTTTGTTGATTTGGATGCATTCCATATATTTGCTTCAGGCAATCCTGTGCCTACACTGATTGGAGACTTCTATCACTCTCTGCATTATAAGAACGAGAATAGGAGGGGCAAGAACGTCTCTTGTTGTGTGCCTTTGTTGTATATGTGGTTTGATGGTCACCTGCCCAAGAAGGGTATCTTTGTTGAGTCTGCAGCTATGGTGGAATGGTCTGAGCGTCTGATGGGGCTTTCTTCAGAAGATGTTGTCTGGTTTGATAGGGACTTACTGGGATCTGAGATTATCTACAGCTGCACAGGATATCCTAATGTTCCTCTGATTGGGAGGAAAGGGTGCATTAACTACAATCCGTCATTGTTGATCAGGCAATTCGGTTATGCTTTGAGAAGCCCGCCAAAAGAGGAGGAAGTGCAGGAATCTCTGTACTCCACAGGTGATCTGAGTGGATAATTGTTATCCAAGCTTCAACATGCTTGGAATAACATCTGCAAGAAGGGTAAGCCATTGTTGGGTAAGAATAATTGTCAAGCCTATGCTCCGTACAAGGTTTGGATCCAAGATAGGGCAAAGCAGGCGCTGATTCCGTTTCCCGCAGTATTACCTCTTACTTCCCCCGGGGTTGAAGAGCCAACTATTGTGTCTATTGAGAGATATGAGCAGGTTGTGAAGGAGAAAGAAGAGCTGATGAAAGCCAACGAGAAGTTGGAAGAAGAGCAAGTGCAACTCAGGAGCGAAAGAAATGAAGCTGTATATTCCTTCGAGCAGCAAACAAAGCTGGTGAACCAGTTAGGTACAGAATTGACTGAGCAACGGAAGAAGCGTGAACGTTTGGGGATAGATTTCAAGAGCTCCCATGATATGTTGGAGTCTAAGAAGAAAGCACTTGATATAGCCTACCGGGAGATCTCCATATTCAACAAAACCTGGAATGCTACACTGACCAATAATGAAGAAAGAGAAGACAAACTGAAGCTGCAGATCTCTGAACTAGAAGATCAGTTGAAAGCTAGCCAAAAAAAGTTTGAAGAAGAGGTTATGCGGAGATACGAAGTTCAGAATTCGTTGAACAAAGTTGTCAAGCGTAAGAAAGAGTCTGCATCCCAGAAGTGGAAGCTGGAGGAGTGCTTTGGAGAGGGTGCTTGGGAGGAATCCATTGGGGATCTCCAGCGTGTTATCAGGCAAAGAGACTCGCTCGTTGAAGGGTTGCTTTCCCAGCTGGATCATCCCAATACTAAGAAATTGTTAGAGGAGTATCGGGCATATGGTCGCACTTGATTACTCGATGTACTGTTGTATATGCTTTATTTGCATTGTGCTGGCCATCACCAGGATTGTTGGCTGAGGTCATGCCTTCTTGTTACTGTACACTCAGTGATATTGTATTTCTGCCTTGTTGGGCTTTTCAGCAATATATGAGATGTTTCTTCCATGAGTGGATCTAGGCTTCTTAGCACTGTCACTGCACTGGCACTTTGGCACTAGAATCAGGGGTCGATCTCCCTAACGCACAGACACATATTGCATCTGCATATTCATTTTGCACTGCCAGTTACTTGTGGAATCTGTATCTTATTTCCTGCGTCTCACAGGTTTTTCAGGATTGACGACCGAAGAATCCACCGCTACTCAACCAGAAACAACTGTAAGAAAGCAATGGATCAAGTTCAAGTCGAGATGCAGGAAATCCGTGAGAAGATGACTCTGTTCATGCAAGCTATGGAGAGCATGGCCAAGGGCCAGGAGAGCCTTCAGACCTTGGTGCAGCCGTTGCTGACGCGGACAAACGGAAATGGCAATACTGACCACAATTCTGTTGGAACTCCTCACCGGGAGGATGAGATACCGGTAGTTACTACACCTGTTGTGACTGTCAACGGAAACACTGGTACTGGTGCGGGTGCTGGCGCTGGTAATAGCAATACTGGAAATGGTGGTGATGGGCATGTTGTTAACAACAAAGGCAACACTAGGGATGCCGATCAAGAATTCGGTGACAATGCTAGCTTTGGAAACAATGCGTATGGCAATGTCAATCAGGACGGGAACTTCGGGTTCAACAATCAAGGCTTTGGTAATGACGGTTATGGCAATAATCAGGGGTATGGCCACGGTAATGGTGGATTCGGTAATGTAAATAACAACGGCGCTGGAGCATTTCCTTTCAACAATGGTTTTGGACATGCTGGGGTCAATCAAGGGTTCGGCAACAGAGGACAGGGTCCTATGTTCAATCAGCAAGGATTTGGCCGTAACATGGGTTACGACGGGTATGGCAATGACTGGAATGTGGATCACCAGGACGACGTTCTTTCGGGAAGAGGTATGGGACCTGAGGGCCCCATTGACCCTGTTAAGAGGATCAGAATGCTAGAAGAGCAGATGAAAGGTGTGGTTAATCAGAACTCCGCTGAGTTAGATATGACTACTATGGGATTGGTACCAGGGCTGAGGGTGCCATTAAAATTCAAGGCTCCAACATTCGACAAATACAAAGGGGATACCTGCCCAAAGGTCCATGTACGTTCTTATTATAGAAGGATGTCTGCATATTCCAATGATGAAAGGATGCTCATGCATTTCTTTCAGGATAGCTTATCGGGACCATCATTGGAATGGTACACGGGACTGGAGCCCACTCAGATTAGGAGCTTGAAGCAGTTGGCTGATGCTTTCGTTATGCATTACAAATATAACAGCGATTTGGCGCCAAACAGAGTTCAGTTGCAGAGTCTGTCGCAGAAAAGTGGTGAAAGTTTCAAAGAGTACGCGCAGCGGTGGCGCGATATGGCAGCTCGGGTGCACCCTCCTTTGGTTGAAAGGGAGATGAATGACATGTTTGTGGGGACATTTACAGGGATGTACTATGACAAGTTACTCAATGTTTCTATGGGTAGCTTCTCCGATATGATCCTTATGGGAGAGAGGATCGAAAATGGAATTAAAATTGGAAAGATTCAGGCAGGTGAATCTACTTCAGCTGTGGGTGCGAGAAAAGCGTTTGGCGGAAGACGACAAGGTGATACAAGCGCTGTATTTGGTGGCAGAGGCCGGGGCAGAGGCAAAAATCAGTACATTCAACCTCAGCAAATAGCCAATGTTACTATTCCAATTCCTCAACAACAATAACAGCAGCAGCAACAACCACAGCAGCAGCAAAGGCAGAATCAGGGTCAGAGAAGGTTTCAGAATGCAAAGCCGAAGAGGGTATTTGATAAGCCTCCGTCGACATATGCAGAGCTTCTTCAGACACTGCTGGGGTTGAATTTGGTCGAGAAAAGAACATTGGAATCACCTAGAGGACCGGTACTTCCTTATGGGTATGACGCTAATAAACATTGCGAATTCCATTCCGGGGCGCCCGAACATGATGTAGAATCTTGTCATGCTTTCAAGCATAAAGTTCAAGACTTGTTGGACAGTAAAGCCATCAACTTTGTCTAGGTGGGGCCCAATATTGTACAACAGCCTATGCCTAATCATGGGGCAAATGCTATCTTAACAGAAGAAAATTTGAACTTGGTGATGGATGTTAACAAACTGAAGACACCATTGAGTGAGGTGAAAAGCAGGTTACTCAGAGGGGGAGTATTCCCTGGTTGTGATGAATACTGTTTAGAGTGTTGGACCCAGCCCGAGGGTTGTACTGATTTGAAGCAGGGCATTCAGGCCATGATCGACGAAGGGACCTTACAATTTGATCGAACTGTGGTTGAGAAGCCTGTGGAGGCATTATATGATGAACAGAATGATATTGCAACGGTGACGATCCCGAGGAAGACTATAACGATAACGGCGCCCGCCCAACGGCCAACTATTACGATTACCAAAGCAGGGCCTGTTCTCTTCGAGAGTATGAAAGTTGTCCCGTGGACATACGGATTAGAAGCATATTGCAACGGTGAGAAGATTGTGGTGAACGGCCAGCCAGCTGGGACTGTTGATAATGTCGTTGGAACGGGGGGCATGACCCGTAGCGGAAGGATCTTTACCTCACCTGAAATAGAAGCAGAGAGATTGGCCAAAGGCAAAGCCAAAGTAAATGAAAGCGGGCCTACTCAGTTGAAAGAAAATGATACGTCACTCAAGAACGTAGAGGAGTTCATGAGACTGATTCGCAAAAGCGACTACAAAATTGTTGAACACCTACAGCAGACGCCGTCGAAGATTTCTATCTTGTCGTTGTTGTTATGTTCCGAGGCCCACCGGAACGCCTTGCTAAACATTCTGGATACGTCATTTGTGCCTCAAGAAGTTTCTGTAAATCAGTTAGAGGGAGTAATGGCACATGTCAATGCTAGACAGAGCCTGGGTTTCACAGATTTCGATCTAACACCCAGGGGTCGAGAGCACAACATGGCTTTGCATATATTGGTGGAATGCCGGGACACCATAATGTCGCGTGTATTGGTGGATACTGGATCGTCGTTGAACGTATTTCCAAAGAAAGCCATGATGAAATTGGACATACGGGGAATTATTTGCACGCCCATCGATTTGGTTGTGAGGGCGTTTGACGGGACGAAAAGATCAGTGTTTGGGTCAATAACATTACCGCTTCAGGTGGGGCCAGAAATTTTTGATACCGAATTCTACATCATGGATATCCATCCATCTTATAGCTGCCTTCTTGGGCGCCTATGGATCCACGCTGCAGGGGCCGTAATGTCCACATTGCATCAGAAGTTGAAGTACATGGTGGGTGATAGTGTTGTTACCGTTTGCGGGGAGGAGGACATTTTGGTCAGTCACCTGTCATCGTTCAGATATGTTGAGGTCGACGGAGAAATACATGAGATACCTTGTCAAGCCTTCGAAGGGTTGCAGATTAAAGACAAAGCTCAGGGTCCCAGCAAAATGCCAGAGGTGGCAGTGTCATCCTACAAAGAAGCTCAGGCTTTAGTGCAGACTGGTGAGACTAAAGGCTGGGGGCAGGTTTTGGAGATTCCCGTGAAGAATGACAAGTTTGGGCTAGGGTATCGACCGACGTCGTCAGCGTCATCTTCAGGAGCACCCAGGTTCAAGGGACCGATCACGATTACGCCAAGCGGGGTGTGCTTTGAGACAATCAACACTATTTCCGATGATGAAGACAGAGATAGTGACTGCGATATGGACGCGTGGATCAAGCCAAGCGTGCCAGGACAAAGTCTCTGCAACTGGTCCATCCGGGAAACTATCCCAGTGACTCTTAAAGAGTAATGATTTGTTTTGTCAATTGTTGAATAATCCTATGTCCTACCCGGGGCATAGTGATTTACCTTAGGGCTACTTGATTGTGTATTGCATTGTTTTTAATCATGAAATAAAGGCGTTTTTCATATACAAATATTGTGATCCTTGTTTTTCTTGTTTTTTACTTTAACAATAAATGGCGACGTGGTTATTTGCTTTGTTTGCGTTTTGAAGCATTTAACCATTTCCTTTGCAGGACTAATATTTCAGATGACATCTTCTACGAACCGCCTATGACTCGTTTTGACTTCGAGCACACGGTATTCCAAGCAGAGGAAGAGATTGTTGAGGATAGCGACTTGCCAGAGGAGCTGACTCGTTTGTTGAAACAGGAAGAGAGAATCCTTCTGCCTCATCAGGAGGAAATTGAGATTATCAACTTGGGGTCGGAAGAGGTTGTGAGAAATATCCGTATAGGGGATGCGCTGCAGAGCGACATCAAGCAAAGGCTGATTGAGATACTGCGAGAGTATAGTGATATATTTGCTTGGTCGTACGAGGATATGCCTGGGTTGGATACGGACATGGTTGTGCACCGTCTGCCATTGCGAGAGGAATGTCTGCCTGTTAAGCAGAAACTCAGAAGAACCAGACCAGACATGGCTGTGAAAATCAAAGAGGAAGTTCAAAAACAGTGGGATACTGGTTTCCTAGCCGTTACAACTTATCCGTCATGGGTCGCTAATATGGTACCAGTGCCGAAGAAAGAGGGTAAAGTGCGAATGTGTGTAGACTACCGTGATTTGAATAGGGCGAGCCCGAAAGACGACTTTCCACTTCCTCACATTGATGTGCTGGTTGATAACACTGCTCAGTTCTCTGTATTCTCCTTCATGGACGGCTTCTCAGGCTATAATCAGATCAAAATGGCACCAGAAGACATGGAGAAGACTACCTTCATTCCTCCCTGGGGAACATTTTGCTACAAAGTGATGCCCTTCGGACTGAAGAACGCCGGGGCAAAATATCAACGTGCTATGACGACTCTCTTTCACGACATGATGCACAAAGAGATCGAGGTTTATGTTGATGATATGATTGCCAAATCTCAGACAGAGGAGGAGCATTTGGTTAATCTGTTGAAACTGTTCAAAAGACTTAGGAAGTTCAGGTTGAGACTGAACCCTAACAAGTGCACCTTTGGGGTGAGATCGGGTAAACTGCTGGGGTTTATTGTGAGCGAAAAGGGAATAGAGGTTGATCCTGCAAAGATAAAAGCTATACAAGAAATGCCGACGCCTAAAACAGAAAAAGAAGTGTGTGGGTTTTTAGGGAGGTTGAACTACATTGCTCGGTTCATATCTCACCTAACTGCGACATGCGAGCCGTTATTCAAGTTGTTGAAAAAGGATCAGGTGTTGACTTGGAATGCAAATTGTTAAAAGGCGTTCGACAAGATAAAAGAATACTTGCAGGAACCTCCTGTTTTGATACCCCAAGTGGCCGGGAGACCTTTGATTATGTATTTGACGGTTCTTGAGGAAAGTATGGGTTGTGTTCTCGGTCAACACAAAGAGACCGGACGTAAAGAGCATGCGATCTAATATTTGATTAAGAAGTTTACCGACTGTGAGTCCAGATACTCAATGCTCGAGAAGACGTGTTGCGCGCTAGCCTGGGCCGCCAAACGTTTGAGGCAATACATGCTGAATCATACAACCATGCTAATTTCAAAGATGGATCCAATCAAATATGTGTTTGAGAAGCAAGCACTCTCCGGAAGAATTGCCTGATGGCAGATGGTGTTAACAGAATACAATATCCAATATGTCTCGCAAAAGGCCATTAAAGGTAGCGTTCTGTCAGAGTACCTTGCTGAGCAGCCGGTTGAGGACTACCAATCGATGAGGTTTGATTTTCCTGACGAGGATATCATGTACCTGAAAATGAAGGATTGTGAAGAACCGTTGCCGGACGAAGGACCAGAGTTGGGTTCCAAATGGCAGTTGATATTTGACGGAGCAGTTAATTCCTATGGTAGCGGAATAGGTGCAATTATCACTACTCCTCATGGGTCGCACATCCCATTTACTGCCCGATTGACTTTTCCCGTTACCAATAACGAGGTGGAATATGAGGCTTGCATCATGGGTCTGGAAGAAGCCATTGATTTGCGAATCAAGAACCTGGATGTATACGGAGCTCAGTTCTAGTGGTGAATCAGATTAAAGGAGAATGGGAGACACGTCAGCCCAATTTGATACCCTATATGAATTACGCAAGGAGATTGTTGCCTTTCTTTGACAAGGTGGAATTGCATCACGTACCGCGAGCAGAAAATCAAATGGCTGACGCCCTGGCGACATTGTCTTCAATGTATAAAGTTAACTTCTGGAACGAGGCTCCCCAGATTGTTATTTCTCAGCTCGATAGGCCTGCATTCATATTTGCCATTGACGAGGCTCCCGATGGTAAACCCTGGTATTTTGACATCCAGAATTTCCTAAAGAACAAGGAGTATCCGGCTGAAGCATCCAGTCGAGTTCAGAAGACTCTCAGGAGATTGGCTGGCAATTTCTATCTGAATCCGGACGGTGTCCTGTACAAAAGAAACCACGACTTGGTGTTGCTACGCTGTGTAGATGAGAAAAGGCGAAGTTGCTCATGGAAGAGGTACATGAGGGTACATTTGGTACACATGCTGGTGGGCATGCTATGACGAGAAAACTGTTGCGGGCAGGTTATTATTGGCTAACTATGGAAACAAATTGTTTCAAGTTTGCAAAGAGGTGTCATAAATGCCAGATTTATGCGGACAAAATCCATGTGCCTCCAAGTCCTCTGAATGTGATGTCATCACCGTGGCCTTTCTCAATGTGGGGAATTGACATGATTGGCAAGATTGAGCCTACGGCATCAAATGGACACCGGTTCATTTTTGTGGCAATCGATTACTTCACCAAATGGGTGGAAGCAGCATCATATGCCAATGTGACCAAACAAGTGGTAGCCAGATTTATCAAACGAGATATTATCTGCAGATATGGAATCCCTGAGCGGATCATCACCGACAACGGTTCCAATTTGAATAATAAAATGATGAAAGAGCTGTGTCAGAATTTTAAAATTGAGCATCACAACTCTTCTCCTTACCGGCCCAAGATGAATGGCGCTGTCGAAGCGGCCAATAAGAACATAAAGAAGATTGTTCAGAAGATGGTTGTGACGTATAAGGATTGGCACGAGATGTTACCTTTCGCTTTGCACAATTATCGTACGAAGATACGCACATCAACCGGGGCAACCCCTTTCTCATTGGTATACGGAATGGAGGCGGTGTTACCGTTGGAGGTCGAGATTCCTTCCCTGAGGGTTTTACGTGATGTCTAACTCGACGAGGCAGAATGGATTAAAGATAGACTGAATCAGCTTGGCTTAATGGATGAGAAGAGACTGGCTTCTCTAGCATACGGTCGATTGTATCAGAGCCGGATGAAGAAAGCTTACGACAAGAAGGTATGCCCTCGAAGCTTTCAGACGGGTGATCTTGTTTTGAAAAAGATTCTCCCACCACAATCAGATCACAGGGGCAAGTGGACTCCCAATTACGAAGGTCCCTACATTGTCAGAAAAGTCTTCTCTGGAGGAGCCTTATTATTATCCACCATGGATGGTGAGGACTTTACGTCTCCTGTGAATTCGGACGCAGTTAAAAAATACTTTGCTTGAAAGTGACCCGCTGGACAATAAAAAGAAAGTCCAGGCAAAAATGGGGCATCCCGGTGAACCATAAAAAAATGAATAAAAGGTTCGGGCAAAAGTTAGGGATAAAATTGAAAAGATGTACACCCGCGAAGTCGAAAACCTGAAAAGGGCGACTTCGGCAAAAAAGGGTATCCCAGTGAATTAGAAACCCGCAAAGGGTGGTTCACGCAAAAGTTAGGGATTGAAAAAGCAAATGAATGCGGTCCGGATTTGATACGGCATTGCTTAGTGGTTTGGGAGTACCTGGGGGCCGTCTATCCAAAAACAATCTCTTCCGAAGATCGAGTACCGGGAAAGCGCAGAGTCAGGCGAGTCATAGGAGGATCAACTCATGGTGTTTGTCTGTGCCACGCTGCCGACATGTATACAAATATTGTTTTGTATTTTCTTTATGCTTCTTGTGCATATATTTATGTGTGTTTGTGCGTAACTTCCTCTTTTCAGGAGTTGCATCCAGTGTACGAAACTTTGCCTATTCAGAGGCCCGTTATCAATAAAACATGTTATTCAGTACTTGATGCTTGTTCTTTACTGTTTTGTTTGTGAAAGACGCCGATGTTTTTGATAAACTTGCACTTGCATAATCTTGCTGGCCCTTGCCAATAATTGCTAAAACTTTGAATTGACTGAAGTAATGTCACAGATGCTAACTCGGATAGATTCTATTGTATAGGCCTATTTTGGCTCGTTTGTGTTTTGCAGGGTTCTTACCTTTGGAGCAAACGGCCAGGAATTGTATTCCCCAGCCAAGGTCGCTTGACGTAAGACCTGACTCCAGTGGATGTCATTCCTCAGCTAGTCGCAGCTTATCCCCAGAGAGTTGAAATGACATTTATCCCTTCCCGAAGGAGGGGATTATTTTCCCCAGGAGAGTGTCCTCATGGAAAGCCATCCATAGGATTAACCCTGGCAAGTCAAAATCAATGTCCCCTGCAGAGGTTGCGCTCCTCAGCGAATCGAAGATGTGCACGTTCAATCTCCAGCATGGGAGATTCCCGCAATAGTTAACCAAGTTGTTGGTTCGAAAGGTTTATAACCGCGAAGGATGGTTTTCTTGCTCCCCCACAGGTTGTCTTGCCTCCGTCGGGATGATTGTCCCCATCGGAGTGGTAACTCTGAATGTGTAAACTGTGCCCAGACAGTGTGCTTTGCCCAGAAGTGTCTCTTCTTCCCCAGCTAAGTTTGTTCACCAGCATAGTGTTTGTTCCTTCCTCCCAGTGGAAATTGATGTTTAATCTCTCCCCGACAAAGTTGACTGTGTTTCCGACATTTATTTTATCGGAATACCTTATGATACTTGTTCTCCCCAACGGAGTTGGCTTTATCCTCAACATTCATGTTGTTGAGACATCATTATCAGAGTGGCCCCGACAGCTTGAGCCTGCATTTACATTTGCATATATCGTCATATTTGCATCTACTTAAGCGCGTAGCATTTCTGTGCCGTACGGAGCATTATGCCATTTTCAAACATACGCATTTTGAAACATAAATCAGGTTGGTTAACCTTTTGTTTTCAGGTGTTTTCTCAGCAGGAGTATGGAGTTCTAGCTCAGATCCATTACCAGGTATTCGAGGTCTCGCCGTGAGACGTGTGATGATACGGTTCATCTTACTATTTTCCCCACAGAGTTGCTTGTTGAAGTTTCTCTTATCCGGCCAGCGGATTATTTTCTTCAAATTTGCTGTTACGTCAGCATCAAAGGGTTTCATGAATTAAAATTTCAAAAGTTGCCGCCGGTTATCGGAACAGGCGTCCAGCAGTTTGGTTTCCAAATATCCCCAGTAGAGTCCTCCTCAAAGTCGCTGTCACGTCAGTGCTAAAAGGTTTGTGGGTTGGGACCAATGGAGTTAGTCACTGCAGAGATAAGCAGTGTAACCGTATTCAGAGTATCATCCCGTAGGGATAAACAAATGTATTTTCCTACTGGTTAACAGAAGTATTTCCCCGGAATTCGCCAAAATTTTATTGCCTATGTTGATAGGAGTTCCTCGTGTTGACGAGATATGAGTCCCGACGTGGACAATTTATTCCTGTATTGACGGGATTTCTTCGTGTTGGCGAAGTAGGCTAGTCCTAACGTGGACATATTTATTTCCTCGTGTTGACGAGATGTGCTAGTCCTAACGTGGACATATTTGATTTCTCCGTGTTGACGGAATGTGAAGGCCTGTCATGGACAAATTGATTACTCTTCGTGTTGACGAAATGGTGTCCTGACGTGGACCATTTATCCCCAGCATATATCTTTCTTCGTAATGGCGAAATGTGCGTCCTAACGTGGACAAGTTTATAGTTCCTCGTGTTGACGAGATGCGCGAGTCCTGACGTGGACAAATTTATCTTTCTTCGTATTGACGAAACGGTGTCCTGACGTGGACAATTTACTCCTATGTTGATAGGATTTCCTCGTGTTGACGAGATGTGAGTCCTGACGTGGACAAATCAAGTTACCTTCCCTCGTGTTGACGAGATGCGAGTCCTGGCGTGGACAAGTTTACCGTTCTTCGTATTGACGAGATGTGAGTCCTGACGTGGACAATTTATTCCTATGTTGATAGGAGTTCCTCGTGTTGACGAGACGCAAATAAGATTTTATTACCTATGTTGATAGGATCTCCTCGTGCTGACGAGATGCAGACACCTCATCCCCAGCGAAGTCACCGGGATTTCTCCATGTTGACGGAATGTAGCATCCTAACGTGGACAAAGTTTTATTCCTATGACGATAGGATTTCTTCGGGTTGACGAAATTGGAGTCCTAACGTGGACAAGTTTATGATGAGATTTCTTCGTGTTGACGAAGTGTGCGTCCTAACGTGGACAAAGTTTTGCTCTTGTTGAGGGGATTTCTTCGTGTTGACGAAACAAGCATCCTAATGTGGACAAAGTTCTATTCCTGTATTGTCGAGATTTCTTCGAGTTGACGAGATGTGAGTCCTGACGCGGACAAATTTGTATTTATTCGTGATTTGACAAAATTTGGGTCCAGATGTGGACAAGGTTACTCCTGTGACGACAGAATCTCTATTCGTGTTGACGAATTTGTTTCTCTTCTTGTGTTGACAAAGTTAGTCCAGTTGTGGACGGAGGTGTTTTTGCAAAAATTGTTCAGTACCTGTGGCGTTACATAGGTGGTTGAAGTTGAAATCAGAATTACTATCAGACGTTGGATCAGTTGTTGCCTTAACAACCGAATTCAGATAGGGGATGTTGTTCCCCAAGCAGTGCAGTTTATTTCTGCGGTTGGCAAATTTTCGGGTTTCCTTGGTATTCAACCGTCTTGTACCTCGATTGTCTGAAGGCCGTTCGCTCTTCACCCAGTCGGGTCCAAGCCGTTTGAATAGGGGCAGCTGTTGCACCCCAAAATTTGCTCAACCTTTTCTTGCCTGATTTATGTTTCATCATGTACATAGTCCAATCATTTGCATATCATAGCATAGGATGCATCCAACAAGGGATCAAGGGTGTCTATAAAGAGAAGAGCCTAGCAAGAGGTGTTATCCAAGATTGAGAAGTCATCCAGGCCATCAAAAAATGATTTGAAGTCTTGAGAAGTTTGAGTGCCTACATGTGGGTTTTGCTCCTATCTTGAGGAATATTGAGAATCATCAGTGGGATGTGAAAAACGGAATGTGAATTTGAGGTGTGTATGGATCTCATGGAATGCCTAGAGGGCCCTATTGAAGCTGAGACAAGTCATTGATTCAAGTACAAGAGCCATAGTTGAGGTGCAGTCAACTAGGGTTTCATCTGGGTCAATCCTAGGTCAATTGAGTAATTGGAGAGCACCAAAGTATACTTAGAGGTCATGGGGTTCATGGATTGGTATGTTGATACATGTGTGGTGTTTTTCTAAGATCAAGCAAAGAAGAATCAAGAATGTGGGAAGTTGCTAAATTAGGGTTTCAGTGTAAAATCCCCTGTTTAGTGGCTAACTTCAAAGCCACATAAGTCAAAATACAAGTTTCAAATGGATCTTTGGACAACATGAAACTTGTAGAGCATCTCAATACCTTTAATTTGAGTATTATAAGTCCTCAAGAGGATTTATATAACTCAAGTTATGGTCCTTGCAAGTTACAGGTCATCAGATGACTATGAAATTTATCTGTGAAAGTCACTTGACTTCCAAGCAACCTTTTCCCTTCAAGGAGTTTTCAAATGGACTTTTGGTCAACATAAATGTTGTTACTTATCCTCTTAGCTTTCCATAGAGTACTAGAAGTCCTTGATATGATTTTTAAAACTCAAGTTATGATCTTTGCAAGCCAGGGGTATTTTTGGTATTGGTGATTATAGGTCATTTGTGATCATAGGTCCATAACTCCAACTTGAAAGCTTCAAATGGAAAATTGTTCAACATGAAACTTGTTCAAAATGATGTTTTGAGTGCAACCAAGTGGTCTTGAGAGCTTGGATTGGCTTGGAACATAATTTAACTTGAAATGGGTTAAAAAGGAAGAAATTAAAAGCATTAAAAGGCCAAAAAATGGAGTTTCTTGATTTAGGGTCAAACAAGCTCATGCTATATGTTATTTTGATCAGAAAAGGAATTTTGAGAATGATGACATTGTTACATTTTGCATTTGAGGCCATTTTCAAGCACTTCCATTTGGTAACTTAAGGTTGAAGCAACACTTGAATTGCACACCATGGGATCAAAAGCAAAGGAGCTACATGTCCCATTCAGTTCTAAATGGCATGAGATGAGAAATTCAAGTGAAAATGAAGCTGAAACAGGGCACATTCATGACTGTCATATATGAGAAATTGGAAGAGAAGGAGAAATTCAAAATCTCATTCAGTTAGTTACAGAAGCTTCTAGAGGTTCCCAACAGCTTCTATATATTGTTTGCAATGTGTTCAAGCATTTTTTGGGAAGAATTGAGCAAGGAACCAGAGCAAGCAAGTGAGTTTTGCAGAGCTGCATCAAGAATCGGGTTTGAAGATTGGTGAGGATTCATTGCAAATTGTTGATTGGAGAAGCTTGGGGAGTGGTTCTTGAGTGATTCTGGAAAGAATTGGAGCTTGATTTGAAGGAAAACCTACTCTGTTCATCCATTTACACCAGGTTTGAACATTTCAACTTTTGCTCTAGATTATAGGGAATTAGGTAGAATTGATCATGTGGATAGGTTATAGACTTTGCTAGGATGGATTTCAGTACAAGAATCGAGTGTTTAGAGACAAAATTAGGTGCATCACCATTTCTGTTGTGGAGTAGAACTCTTGGTTCTTGATGAGTTAAGCATGTTTGAATAGCAAGTTTTGATCAGTGAAAGGTGTAGATGAGTTTAGGATCATTAATTTCAAGAATCGTGACAATTGAAGTTGGATGAATTTCTGAACTTTCAATCGGTTTTTGAGTTGGAGGATGAATCAATAATTTTGGATGGTGGATTTGAGTTCAGGGTGAAATTATGAGTGGGATAGGATGTTTAAGTGTCATGTTTGGTGCGTTTTGGGGACCTCTCACCGGAGACGACGATGGCTCTGTGTCTCAGGCCACAATCCCACATTTCCCTCTCAGTTTTGAATTATTTGGGGACGATGACTCCCAGTCCATTAGATGTGAGTTGACCTTTGACTGAAGTAAGGAACCAACGGCCACGATCGCGTGTGAGTTCTGAAGAGAGTAAGAATGAGAATCAAAACTCTGAGTTTCATTTAAGTTGTTGTTTTGGGCTTAGTCATTTACCTGCTATACACACCCCAGGGTAGGCCCATGATCTAATTTACACTGAAATGGATTGCTATTTGCCACAAGCGTTTTTCAATTTCCATTCGTTTTCTGGTTTCTCTTTAATTTCGCTAGGGCTTAGTTGATAGTTTGATACGCACACCCCCATTCTGGGCCCAGCCTAGATTATAACATGATTCAATTGCTATTTGCAACGCAGGTTTATTTATTTTCACCTATTTTCTTTTATTTTGCATATTTCATATAGTTTAGGATTTTAATCACCACAAATAGGAAAATTAGCATTTTTAGTCTAGATTTTTTTCCCCTGACTCCTTAAATAGTCTAGAATTTAATAGGATTAGAATTTTATTAATTCATGTATTTTAGAATTTAATTGCATTTTTTGAAGTTTAATTGCTTTTATTTTGAATTTGGTTGATATGTCATCTTTCTGATTTTAGTATGAGTAATTGGTGTTGATTTTTGGAATGATTCTTTTTGGTATAGTTAGCTTAGATATGAATGTACCTCTAGCAATTTTCTCATATTTTTGTGAGATAAATTTAGGCTAGTTTGAATACTAAACATTAAGTGGTGTAGATTTTGGGTTTTAAGATAGTACCCTTAGGTTTAGGGGGCATAGTTTTAGGTCTTGATGAATGGTTAACCCCCTGGTTTTTGTATGGAGATATTATTAAGAGGTTTAGGAACCCTTATAATTTTTTATAGGATTTTACAATCATTTTTGGTATTTTAATTAGATTTAGTTTTAGGACTAACTTCTAGGTGTTTCTAACATGCTAACTTGACTAGTTTAACTCAATAGTTCCCTTTAGATTAGGGTGGTGGTGCTCTTGTGCTTGGATGAAGATGAAGACCAATTGAAGATGCTTTGGAGAGCTTGAAGGAGCTTGGATATGAAGAACTTCTCATCTTGTGGATGCTTGTCAGGAGCTTAGGGAAACTAGGGTTTTAGGAAGAGCATTAGATTAGTTTTGCTTGTTTCTTCAAACATGGAGTATATTGTTCATCTCCATTCAATCCAATGACATAAAGTCCTCTTAAAGAAGTCACATCTCACCTTTGGAGGGATGAATGGCATTCTTTAAGAGTAGAACTTTGAGGATGCCTTCCTGTTACAGTGTTAAGAGCTTAATGGCTTCCCTTGGTTGTCATTGAGTTTCTTAACACTTCTACTTGATCTTGTTGGATGATTCTCCCCTGGAGGCGCTTGTTGAAGCTTGGTAAAGAGAAAGTTTAGTGCTTGTTGAAGCTTGCTGAAGATGAAGTTGGTGCTTGTTGAAGCTGGTTGCTTGTTGAAGATAGGGTCTTGCTGTTTGTTGAAGATGAAGTTAGGAGCTTGTTGAAGCTGTTTACTGGTTGAAGTTTGCTTGTTGAAGTTGGTTGCTTGTTGAAGTTTGAAGCTTGTTGAAGCTTGGTGCTTGTTGAAGATTGAAGGTTTAGTGGAGCTTGAAGATAGGAGCTATTCATGAAGATGAAGGTTGTTGCTGTCAACTCTTTGCTCTTTAATCAACCTGTTGCTGTTAGAGCTGCTGCTTGTGCTGTCAACTGTGGGAGTTTGGTGCTGCTGCTTGGGCTGCCTCCTCTGTTTTATTTTGGTTTTTCTGTATTGTTTGTTGGCTTGTGCAGCTTGCCCCCTAGGTTTGAAGTGAATGTTGATTCACTTTGCCTGTTGTTTTCCCAGGTTCGAGGTTGAGTGGGACTCCCTTGCCTCGCTTGTATTGCTGCATTGCATGCATTTTACGGTATTTACTTGCTTTCTTTTCCTTTTATCCCCTAGGATCTCTGATTTCCTCTATGCAGGAGGGAATTATGACAGACATTAGGATTCTTATCTATGCATGACAACATTAGGTTAGTTTATTCCCTTTTCAACCTTAGGCTTTTTAGAGTTTCTTTCTCTTCTTATCTCAAACCAACTCAAAAATACAGTAATAAGGTTAATCGATGTCGTATGTTACGAGCCTTAAGCTATTTGAGAAAAGGTTGCTGGAGAGCTTCTTTCCAGTAGTCTGGCTGATTAGTGTGGCACCCTTTGGGTGACACGCGACGTAGTCACTCTCAAATCATAGTCTCTAGTGCGTCAGAGATTGCAAACAAACTAAAAAAAACTTCTTTCGTAAAAGATTCAAAACAAACACCAAAGTGTCATTTTTGTCCTCTTGGACTCTTAATCAAGAAAAACCCTTTCATAAGGTAATAAAAAATAGTCAGACAAGCTTGTGTCTTCCGTAGCCCGAACTACGTTTGCTCTGATCTTTCATGCTGTGTGAAAGTACGTAGGCATAGGATGCCGTATCCTAGCGAGCAACCTTCCCACCTTCATCCGTAGTTAGCCGAACTACGTAGACTCTGACTTTCCCATTACACGAGGGAATATGTAGGCATAGAGCGGTGAAGCTCTATCGAGTCTCTTTTCTCTTTCCTTTCCTTTTGTCCCTTGACCTTTAGAGTAGATAGAATAACAATCCGTAAAAGAAAACAAGCGTGGACCCCATCGAGTACGACGGACGTGAGGGGTGCTAATACCTTCCCCTTGCGTAATCGACTCCTGAATCCAGGAATTTGGTTGGATGACCATTCCTTTCCCGTTTTGCGTTAGGTTTACTCTGAGCGTTTCCTTTCCCTCTGTTGGGATAAATAACGCACGGTGGCGACTCTTCTGTCATAGCCGGCGCCGATTTTCGCAGTAGCGACACATATGCAATTTAGACCATCCCTCAATCTTAACATCCATGCATATCTTCAATAATTCATCATAATTGAGTTACCACACAATTACACATACTTCCACATATTTATGAATCATCCACACATAATTCACTTTCAAAAGATATACAACACATTTTACAATACAATCACAATTGTGTTATCATTACAACAAGAAATAACTATCATGTATTTAATGTTTTCACACACCAAAATATACTTATACAAGCACACACACAAGTATTCAATAAATTATCCACAAATAATTTCACAATCGGCAGTAAATAATGCAACAATTCATTAATAAAACATATACACAATTGACTTCCCAAACATATTAGATATAAAAATATTTGGCAACCAATTCTCTTATCTATACTACGTTATATCTCTATTCATTAGCTTTCTGACGCTTCAAACGGGGACCAAAATAGACTTACGGATCAAAAGTTATGATCGAGACAATTTCAGGTATGAAATCCAGCGAGCTAACACAGCCGCCCGTGTCAGAGGACACGGCCTGTGGCACTCCAAAGTCCGTAAAAAGTTCCAGTTCCGGGATTCGAAATACTACCATTATATAATAATTATAACATCCCACAATACATATTTAAGGATCCTACCATCATACATCATGTAATCATAAATTTCAAAACCATGGAAATTAGGGATTTTTATCCTAAATATGATACTACCCATCATCACTATCATACAATTCCATAACCATGTAAAGACCCACCATTAACTTGGTTTCTTGATGAAGTCTTGAGTTTCCTCCTTAGGTATTCTTCTCCTCTTTTCTCCTTTTCTATTTCTCTATGTTAGCTTCTTTTCTTCTTTTTCCCCTATTAACTCTATTTTTCTCTTTACATATAAAACCTTTATAATAATTAATTCTAGTAACTAATGGGCTTACTAATCATACCGCCATCTTTACTCTTCACATTCTTATCCAATAGCCCAATTATCTTATTTCTATTATTTCTATATCATTTCCACCAAATAAAATAATCCAAATAAATCAATTACACAAAAAATCACATAATTAATTAATTAATATAATATATATAAATAATTACTAAAAATTGGGGTGTTACAACCGTCCTCCAGTTAACAGGTTTTTTCCCTCGAAAATTACCTCAAACGAATAGATTAGGATAAAACTCTCTCATCTAACTCTCAAGCTACCAAGTCACATTTCCACCTGCTGGTCCTCCCTAAGCTACCTTCACCAAGGCATTCTCTTTACCTTGAAGTTGCTTCAACTCTCGATCCTCTATCCGCATAGATGATGTCTGTAACACCCTTCTAAACCCCATGGAAAATATAAGCATAATCAGAGTAAAATTAACATGCATTCACAAAGGGTGTCACACATATACTTCCAAATTACTTAAAAATCACCTGTCATGCTCAATAACACTTAAATAAATAATCATACTTTACAAAAGTTCATTTGCATGTAACAACGGATTCATTTATGTCACAACTTTTTATAAAAGAAATATTTGCATTTATCAGATAAATCAACATCTCTTAGGCACTGAAGCCAACATCACAAAATACATCTGAAACATAACCCAAACGATCCCAGTGTTACTTGACCAGGGCACGACTCGACCCAATATAATTAAATCTCTAAACAGCTACGCCAATAGCGACCTCGCGACTACAAGCAGGACTACACCTTGAAACCTGCACGATGTCATGAAGGACATCATGCCAGTAGAAGGGTGAGAAATATTATCATAATAACAATGTATATAATCATGAATAAATGCATAAGCACAGAATACATATATTCCACATTTTCTCACCACAATACATTTACCTACTTAAACACATTCATCACTTCACATGTACACACACAACATGTTCATTCTACCATTTCACACAAAACATCTATATTCATGTTTATTTCACCAATGCATCATATAAAGATGATAATGCAACTCATAGAGACCGACTCACGACTCTATGCAGATGCAAATGCGGTACCGACTCATTCAGCAGGTTCAATTGAAGAACCAAAAGGAACCATCGCTCGTTACCGAAGTAACTCCCCGTCGGGCCTACGATGTTCACCCATCGCTCACACCCCACATGGGCACACGATGTTTCAGGATTGCTCACACCCCACAAGGGCACACAATCGTTCTGCAGATCCTCCACGGGATCAAGAATAAACCATCGCTCACACCCCACAAGGGCACACGAGGTTTCTGCAGATCCTCCATGGGATCAAGAATAAATCATCGCTCAAACCCCACAAGGGCACACGAGGTTTCTGCAGATCCTCCACGGGATCAAGACACAAGAATGCAATCATGATGCTACACACGCACAATGACTCCACGCACTCTTGAAATGTACACATATACACAAAAATATTCAATTACGCATCACCCCACACAAGTACATACAGTTATACACATAATTGCCAAATGGCCACATCTCACACTTTCATACAGCAATCACTTACACATGCCATACGACTCATATAAACTCATAAACTCCCGCAAGTCCTTATTTGTATTATGGGTACATCGCATATACCCCACCAGGAACAACATCACAGTTATTCTACCCCGGTGATTATACACTAGGAACGACACCTTGTCATTCTACCCTGGTGAGTGAGAATCTCGCACGTCTACATATTCTCAACATCGTTATCATATTACCAAGATATACGGATATATCATACATATAATCTCATGCATACTTCCCACATCATCACATTCATCATGCATTCATGTTTAATTCAAACAATGCATATGATTGCCAAAAGGCCATATTACACAATCTAGGATTCATGCCATAAAGCTACCCACAACACATCTCATCTTAACAGTACACAAACTATTCACAAATATATATAATTAACATTATTGAACCAAACAATTAACCATTGGATGGAACACACAAGAAAATAACATGCTGCTACGCTCGCTACCTTGCTCGCTTAGCGAGCTCCTAGCGAGTACTTTCTTTCTGTTCGCCTAGCGAACAAGCTCGCGAAGGCAAACAAAAGCCTCTGACTTGATTCGCTACCCCACTCGCCACAACGAATGCTCAGCGAATGCTCGCTACCCCCTCCGTTACCAGCGAAGAACACCCAAAACCATTATGCCCAAGTCTGGGACCATTCGCTACTTGCTCGCCACAGCGATTGCCCAGCGAGTGCTCGCGACCCTCTCGCCTAGCGAACATGCTAGCGAGGGTCTGCGAACTCAGAATTTCCCCACTGTCCAAAACTCCGAAATCATCGAAATCCACCCGATTCAATCCCATCTCGTCTCAGTAGCCTTAGCCCAACATTCCTCGACTAAACTCTACTACTTATCCTTATTTTTAACCGTTAAAACTCGGTTTCTACCGATTAAACTTATTATGCCCTAGAATGGAAGATGAGGAAGAACAACCAAACAAATCCAAACAATCCCTACATAATCACATACATTGGTAAGATAACAATACTTCACACCCTTACCTCGATTAATCAGAAGCCAGAAGTCGTTCTTGAGCTTTCTAAGCTTTCCCTTATTTTTCCTTCTACTTTCTCTTCTTCCTCCACTTTTCTTTCATGTTTTCTATTTTACATTTTCGTTCCGCTCCCCTTCTTATATCCTTCCCTTCTGTTTCTCTCCAATTTATTTCTTCTCTCACAATATTTACCAATTCATTTTCTCATGAAATATCCCATCTCATTCTTAATTAGAGAATATCTAGTAAGTCCACATTATTCTACTAAATGGAATAAATCAGTTAAATCCAATAATTCTCTTAAATCATATAAACCAATTAACTAGTATCATTAGTCAGTTATTGAAAATTGGGTTGTTACAATGTCTCCAATCTCAGGTTATCTCTCACATGCACACCATCTAATTTGACTACATGAGACAGATCCGCAATGTATTTCCTAAATTAGATACATGGAACACATCATGGAGATTAGCAAGTGATGATGGAAAAGCAACCTGATAGGCCACCTCTCCTATTCTCTACAAAATTTGGTATGGACCGATAAAACACAGTGTTAACTTACGCGACTTCAATGCCCAACCAACACCAGTTACCAGAGTAACTCTAAGAAACACATGATCTCCTTCCTGAAACTCAAGTGGTTTCCTCTTCTTGTCATGATAACTCTTCTAAAGACTCTAATAAATTTTCGTCTTCTCTTGAATCATCTTAATCTTATCAGTAGTCTGCTAGACTATCTCAGGTCCAACCACATCACTCTCTCCCAACTCATACCAACACAGTGGCCTTCTACACCTCATACCATATAAGGCTTCAAATGATGCCATTCCAATACTTGAATGAAAAATGTTGTTGTAAGTAAACTCAATTAAAGTCAAGTAGCTATCCCAAACACCTCCTTTTTCCAACACACAATCTCTCAAAAGATCCTCAAGTGACTAAACCGCCTCCTCGTCTGACCATTTGTCTGCAGATGATAAGCAGAACTCAACCGCAACTTCGTACCCAAGGTACTTTACAAACATTCCCAAAATTTTAAAGTAAACCTAGGATCTCTATCTGACACAGTGCTAGACGGAATACCATGCAAACTGACAATGCTCTAAATGTACAACTTTGCTAACTTCTTCGATGGTAATCAATTCTCATTGGAATAAAATGAGCAGATTTTGCCAATCTATCCACAATGACCCAAATAGCCTCACAATTACTCGGTGTTTTGGGTAAACCAAACACAAAATCCATCGATATACTGTCCCATTTCCCTTTAGGAATAGATAACATTTGCATTACACCCGATGGTTTCTGATGTTTGATCTTTGACTTCTAACAAGTCAAACAAGAATACACAAACTCTGTAATTTCTTTCTTTATACCAGGCCACCAAAATATTTTCCTCAAATCCTGATACATTTTAATAGCACCCGAATGAATGCTCAATCCACTATGATATCCTTCATCAAGAATACTCTTTTTCAGCTCAACTATATCTGAAACACAAACTCTATCACGACATTTCATAATACCATTTTCATCAATCCAAAAATCATCACCTCGACCTTGATTAATCAAAGTCAATTGATCTACCAAACTCAAATCAGATTTCAGACCTTCCCAAATCTCATCAAGAATACCACTAGTAAGCTTTAGCATACCAATCTTAACTCCATGAGAAGTCTCTTCACAAACCAAACTCATATCTTGAACTTTCCCAATCATCTCTGACTCTTTTACCATCATCATCAACATATGCAAAGATTTCCTACTCAATGCATCAGCTACTACGTTTGCTTTACCCGGATGATAATTCAAACCAAAATCTAAATCTTTCAGAAGTTCCAACCATTTCCTCTATTCAACTCTTTCGGATCAAATATATATTTCAAGCTCTTATGACCACTAAACACTTCAAATCTCGATCCAAACAAATAATGCCTCCAAAGCTTCAATACAAACACAATAGCAGCCAACTCTAAATCATGCGTAGGACAATTCCTCTCATGCACTTTAAGTTGCCTTGAAGTAGAAGGTACAACTTGATGATGTTGCATCAATACACCTCCCAATCCCATTAATGAAGCATCATAATATACAACAAACTGTCAGATTAGGAAAAATCAAAACAAGAGTTGTCGTCAACCTTCTCTTAAGCTCTTGAAAACTTTCTTCACACTTTGAATCCCAAACAAAAGCTTGACCCTTCTTAGTCAATTGCGTCAATGGAAAGGCTAACTTGGAAAATCCTTCAATGAATTTCCGATAATAACCTGCCAAACCAAGAAAACTTCTTATCTCAAAAAGTGATTTCGGAGCTTCCCACTATGATAAAACTTCAACCTTCGATGGATCAACTACAATACCTCTAATCAAAATCACATGGCCAAGGAAACTCACTTCCTTCAACCAACACTGATAACATAATTTTCAAATTCTCAGCATGATCCTCTTCACTCTTCGAATAGATCAAACTATCATCAATGAACATAACCACAAACTTGTCCAAATACGGATGGAAAACCCTGCTCATGTACTCCATAAATATTCCCGGTGCATTAGTCACACCAAAACGACATCATATAATACTTATAATGATCATACCTGGTTCTAAAAGCAGTCTTCTAAATATCTTCAGCCTTCATACAAATTTGATGATACCCATACCTCAAATCTATCTTACTTAACACACTTACACCAACCAACTGATCCATCAGATCATCAATCCTCGGAAGTGGATACTTACTCTTAATAGTCACCTTGTTCAATTGTCTATAGTCCATACAAAGCCTCATAGAACCTTCTTTCTTCTTAACTAACAAAATTGGGGTACCCCGCGGTGACACACTCAGCCGGATGAATCGATTCTCAAGCAGATATTTGAGTTGACTCTTCAACTCTTTCAATTCCGATGCAGACATTTAATATTGAGCCATCGATATTGGAATAGTTCCAGGAACTAAGTCGATCGCAAACTCCACTTCACATTCCGGAGGTAAAGCACTTATCTCATTAGGAAAAACTTCCGGAAAATCACAAACAATTGGAAAAACACCAACTTCTCCACCTTCACTAATACTCAAAGTTGCCATCAACATAAACATCTCAGCACCATCCTGCACTGACTCGTTCACTTGCTTAGAAGACATAAACAAGTCTCTTACATTCTCAAGTTCAATAAAAATAATCGTCTTATTAAAATAGTTGATATAAACATGGTTGAACTCCAACCAGTTCATCCCAAGGATAACATCAAGTTGATCTAAGTGTAGACACACTAAATCAACTCCAAAATCCTTACCAAAAATACTCAACGAACAATTCAAACACACATATGGAGTAGTCAGTGAACCCATAGCAGGAGAATAAATAACCATACCTCCATTCAGAATAGACAACTCAAGATTTAATCTCTTAACACAATCCAAAGTAATAAAAAAATGTGTAGCTCCAGTATGAATTATAGCAATCAAAGGTGTACCATTAATGAAATACGTACCTATGATCAATCGATCTTCACTTGCAGCCTCAGATCCTGATAGAGTAAACACCTTCCCTTTAGCTTGAGCCTTCTTCGGTTTATCACACTTGATACTAATGTGCCCTTGCTCACCACAGCTGTAGCAAGTCACAACCGCACCACTCTTGCACTCAAAAGCCTTGTGGACTGGCTTGCCACACTTTAAACATTTTAGTTCAGCACATGTGTGTTATAGGGCACGATGTCCTTCAACACCATACTTATAGCACTTAACCGGAGTAGGAGCTCCTCCCTCACTCGGCTTCTTATCATAACCAACTTTCTATTTCCCTTTATTAGTAGGAATCACATATCAGTTCCCTCAGTGTTTTCCTTCTTCTCATTCAAACTCTTGTAGTGAGTAGACCAAGCTCTACTATCTTCATCATAGATCCTACTCTTGTTAACCAACTTAGAAAATCTCTTAATCTCTTAATAACCAATGACTTGCTTGATCTCAGGCCTCAGACCATTCACAAAATTAAGACATTTGAATTTCGCAGCATTAGCAGTGTTATAATAAGGAAAAAAACTTAATAAAATCCTCAACTCTTGCTGCATACTCGGCCACAATTGAGTTACCCTGCTTTAGCTCAAGGAACTTAATTTTCTTCTTCCCACACACATCTTCTGTAAAATACTTCTCTAGAAACGCTTCTCTGAAAACAACCCAAGAAACCTCAACTTCCTCTTCTTCAAACCTCTGACGAGTATTACCCCACCAGTCCCCAGCTTCCTCTTCAAGCATACGATTGCCAAACTACACTCTCTGTGCATCTGAACAGTTCATGACCCGAAAGATCTTCTCAATCGCTTTTAGCCATACTTGTGCCTTATCAGGTTCATGCGTTCCCTTGAAGATTGACAGATTGTTCCTCAGAAACTTCCCCAAATCACGAAACTCATCATCATTGTTATTCCCAAAATTCACGTTGGCTTGCTAATTCTTCCCAATCACTCCAGCCAACATTGCCAAAGCTTCAACAATTGTTTTGTCATTCCTCCTTGCAACCATAGTTCTGAGAGTTTCCAACAACAATTTCTCATTAGAACAATCAATATTGATAGTGTTACACACACATATCAAATATAAAAGGGAATAAATGCATTAAAAATTTAGTCAACTAATCGAACTTGTTATTAAACCACTAATGTAACACCCTTCTAAACCCCACAGAATAATACGTCATAAATCAGAGTAAGATAACATACGTCTATATTAGATGATGGCGTGGATCTAGAAGGGGGGTTGAATAGATCCCTTGCTTAATAAGAGTCGGCGCTACCAATAAAATTTGTTTTAAAAATTTGTTTAATTTGCTGAAGTGGTCGAGGAAAAAATACCGTCTATAACGAACGGTTACTAGAAAACCGGATAAGCGCTTAAGCCATATGAAATTCGATAACGAAATATGAGAATTACTAAGCTAGTCACACTATCAATTTGATTTAGCTTACAATGTGGTATGAATAGTTCCAATGCCTTAAAATATTCAACAATAGATGGGCAGCACACAAGGCTTTTGGTTCAGACAATTTATCAAACACCTGGCATGCAGAGCACAACAAGTTCGTTCCGCTTTGAGTGAGTAGCTCAAGTTTCCTTGTACAATCAAGGATTGTACTAGATTCAAAATTAGTTTAGCACTAATCAAATAGGTCCTAAATTGATATAATTGTTTGCACTAAAATCCAAAAATATTAAGCAATGTAAAATGTAAGGCAAAATACGCAACGATTCGTTGAGGCAGTTCCCCCGTCGTCCTCGCTTCGGGGTACGTCTGCCCTTAATTCTAACAATCGAATTGAGACCTTATAATATAAATTTAACCTATTGTTGAAATGTATATACAATAATTGAATAGCAATCAAACAAACGAACACCCTTGTTTTTGCAGATGTTATCTCCACTTGCCCCTCGATTCGAGTTGAATCAAGTCCTTCGACAGCTTGTGAATAAACCTCCGATTATAGCTCTATGTTTGAACAACCTTCTGTCTTCAAACCCCATCCTGGCTGATTTCATACACTCGCGTGTCGAACCCGAAACTCTCCTTCACAATCCTCCATTTACCGTTACTAAATCGACGGAACCCACCGCTCCTCGATTACCTTCACTCGGATGAATATGTGGTGAGAAAAATCGTGCAAAAACCCCCAAATTGAGAGAATCTTGGAGGACAAAACCCTAAGGTTTTATTCAAGAAAAACTTGTCAATTCCTCAACCCGAACCGGATTATCCAATAAGCGGCTTCGAATGTTATCACCTCTAACAATGTATAATGCACAACAAAGATTATTGTGTGTGATTGTTATGGTATGCTATGAAGA
The DNA here is from genome assembly GCA_963859935.3 of Lathyrus sativus. NCBI lineage: Eukaryota > Viridiplantae > Streptophyta > Magnoliopsida > Fabales > Fabaceae > Lathyrus > Lathyrus sativus. The sequence continues at coordinate 166,732,605 of OZ012739.1, read as the reverse complement.
AGATGAAGATGATGAGAACTGAATTGACACCTATTTCACTTTTCTTGTTTTTCTCTATCATAATGATTGATGTGAAGTGAAAAGAGCAACTAATTATTTATACCATACAAAACTGTTATAACTGATAAAACCACTTTTCAAAAATAATAGAGAAATCAGGAAATATGCATAAAACAGCGAGCGGTCGACCCATGCAGAGTGCTGGGTCGACCTGAGCTAACTCGAGGAAACTGATTGTGCAAAACACACAGCCATGCATCGACCGGAACAAGGCATGCGTCGACGCATAGCCTGAATTCTTGGACAAATGGAAATGCCAACATTATGCATAGACCGGTAGGTCGACCATACCTAACTCGGAGAAAATGCAAGATTAAGACACATATCATGAGTCGACCAGAGCAGAGTTTTGGTCGATTCAAAGACCTAAAATTTCAGAATATGCTTAATTTCATACTTTTGATTCTCTTAGATGATACCTATGATAGACCAATGAATTTTAACTCATATGACACATATTTTAGCAGTTCTATATGCAACACTCGAGATATTTTATGCAAGTAAATAGATCATGAGAAGTATGGTATGCTCATGCAACATGGTGATAACGCCCAACAACTATTCTTCTATGAAGCTACGTTTTGACGTCATCGAAACACGTATATCTTGTATATGAGGCTTTGCCCTTACATACTCCCCCTTTTTGATGAAGGCAAAACACGTTGAACCTGTCTATATGATATGCGACATTATCCCCCCTTGCTTGATGCCTTCATTCCTACTTACTCATTTGCGATAAATGCGACATCTTCACTTTTGATATTTATGGTTCTACTAAACAACTTGACATTTCTCCCCCTTTGACAACATCAAAAAGAAAGAAATCCTTGTCAAAAAAATAATAGAAGCTCATATCAAAACACGTACAACAGGATAAACATTAACCTACATTAACACATAACGCAGTTAATGAACAAGGAACAAAGAGATAAATATCATCAGCATAGACAATAATAGTAAGTTTTGCTAGAAAATACACACAAGAATGACAGATAAGTTGATGATTCATGACATAGACACATTAGATATCCTTAATACAAAGCAAGGAGCATAACAACGAAAATAAAATATTGAAATGCAATATGCAGAATGTATAGCCTTCAAGGTCTTCTCCCCATGAAATGATGGCCTCTCCCATGATACGAATACTGTGGAGGTAGTTGAGCATCGGCTCTTTCGGTAAACTCCAAAACCGATCTGTTCAAGGTATTGAAGCTTGTGGCAAGAACTCGATGCTGATTTGCAGTTGTTTCCACCAGACCATCGAACTGTTGATTATTATTAGAGGAGAACGTGTTAAAGTTTTTAGTATGCGTCTCAAATTGACTCTGAAGTTGTGAGAGATGCTCATCCTGAGCATTCATGAAAGCATGTTGTTCTAATTGCATAGACCTCATCATCTCAAGGAGTTCGTCAGAATTTTTTTGCGGTTGATTTGTGAATATTCGAGGCTCCTCATATCCCCATTGCGGAGATTCTTGATACTCCAAATAGTGTTGAGGCCGATAATTATTGCCTAACAAAGTCCAATCGGTGTGTTGCCATTCGCCCCAACCTTGGTCATTTTCATGATCTGTGGTAGGAGATTGGTCAACCCAACTGACATTTATTTGGTCTTCAACCTCCATTGGTTGCCTATCCCTTGTTCATCTTGGTCTTTTTCTTCTTCTTCTTCTTCTTCGTCCTCTTCATTTTGATCATCACTCCCATTGGATGCTTCCAACCGAGAGGTAGTATCTTTAACAACGAATCGGTAACGATTTTCATCCTGAACCCATATATAACCCATCTTTGTAAGAGTCTTTTGACAAAACTCTTGATCTGAAGTGAGATCTATATGGAATCCCCAGAATCATGACGTTGGCGTTATTCAAAACCTCTTGAATGAAGGAGCCATATGAAAGAGCGGTACCTTGACCCGAGTCTCTGAGGGCATACATCCTACTAGCAATATAATAAGTCCAACTAAATTTGATCCTTTTCTTCAAGATGTAGATCAAATAGACTTCGGCTTAATCAACTAGAGAAAATCCTCCTTTCTTAGGCTGGGGAATGCGCGCCACAATCCATTGCAGAATTCTATCCATAGGTTTCAATTTACCTGTAGTGACAGTTTTTCGAAATAAATCACTCGCCACAATATCAGCTACATACGGATTTTTCAGCATTGAGTTCAAAGCTTCTTTGAACTCGTAGCCATCAACCGTGTTGGTGTCAGTGACCTTAACGTTAGGTGCATCAGACACGGGAGTCGTATCAAATAGTTTTTTCCAAACAACATTATTGACAAAAACCTTTGTATCTCCGACCTTCTTTTGAAACTCAGAACTATGAAACTTACCATGAAGGCAGGTGTAGAAGATCCGCACAAGTTCTTCGTTGTATTTACTATTGCACTCCAGAAAACTGTTAAACCCTTGAAAATCAAGAAGGCTTATTACCTGAGGAATGTGCATTCTCTCAACAGAGAGTCGATAGTAGGCATGTTGCTTTACCATAGACCGCTTGTTGAAGTTTTTGGCGAAGCTTTCGGCAAATTCAGGAGGAACTAGAGATACGGCGGTTACCGGAAGAGCTGTAGAAGAAGGTCCTGCAGAGGAGGAAGCTCTTGTGGATCTTCTACCGGTAACCTTGCAGGTAGCCATGGTTTTTGTTTTCAAAGAGGAGAGGAGGAGATTTGATGATGATGATTTCAAATGTTGAAAAGAAATATTGAAGATTGAGAGTTGATTATGACTTTTCCCCTTTTGAAGTAGATTCTAGGTTTTGGGAAGAGAAGAATAGTAGAATAGCCTTTGATGTAGGTATTAAGTTTTTATGCAAATGTCATAATGCACATGTGTTTAAAACATTTAACCAATTTAAGTGGGAAAATGAACAATTTTTCAAAGAATTTTTCAGGGAAATCGCACGATGCGTCAACCGGAGGGTCTTATGCGTCGACAGATACTGTGTTTAAAAAATTTACTTTCAAAAGACAGGAGGTATGCGTCGACCGATAGGTCAACCTGAGCATACCCAGCTTAAATGCAACTTAGAAATCATTTTTGTAAGTCGACCGGACCCTGCTTAGGTCGACTCATACAGGTAAAACTAGCAAAAATTGACAATTTTGATCATATGGACATATATAAACACATAAATAAACAACCAAAATATATTTTAAGCATTCAAAGAAGTAACATACATTCAATATGACTTATATGACAAGTATAACACATAATTTTGATATATTTTGTGAACATGAATATTAAGAGAGAGAGAAGGTTAAGGAAGGATATTACCTCAACTCCAAATATAGCAAGATTCTACACACATATGACTTTCAACATCCTCATTTATTAGTTATCAGATGAATAAAGTACACATAGACATTGACATATATAACGTGAGTGAAAATTAACTAAACACGATCCAAAATGTCGAGAACACCTAGTTCCCGTCGGATATGAAAGAAAGACTCAGTAGCAAGAGGTTTTGTAAAGATATCAGCTAGTTGATTTTTAGTATCAACGTGCTCAAAAACCACATGGCCTTTCTCCACATGATCCCTAAGGAAGTGGTGCCAAATTTCGATATGTTTGGTGCGTGAATGCAACACAGGATTCTTAGTAAGATTGATAGCACTTTCATTGTCACAGAAAATTGGAATACGCTCGAGTTTAATATTAAAGTCGAGCAATTGTTGCTTAATCCATAAGACTTGAGCGCAACAACTGCCGGTTGCGACGTATTCCGCTTCGGCAATTGACAAAGCAACATAAACCTGCTTTTTACTATGCCAACTTAACAAAGAGTTTGAAAATAAGTGACATGTCCCACTCATACTTTTCCTATCTGATTTGCACCCTACAAAATCAGAATCGGAGAATCCAACCAAGGAACAATTATTTCCTTTGGAATACCATAGCTCATACTTTGGAGTACCCGAAAGTTATAGAAGTATGCGCTTAACTGCTTTTAGATGGAATTCCTTAGGAGAAGATTGGTACCTAGCGCACCTGCATACACTAAACATAATGTCTGGTCTAGAGGCAGCAAGATAGAGGAGAGATCCGATCATACCTTGATACTTTTTCACCTCTACATCCTTACCGCTTTCATCTCGACATAGATTCGCACATGTTGGCATTGGTGTATCAATAGATTTGGAGTTGGCCATGTCAAACCGCTTGAGAAGCTCAAGACAATATTTAGTTTGGCTCACAAAAGTACCTTCCTCAAGCTACTTGATTTGTAATCCGAGAAAATATGTTAGCTCTCCCATAATACTCATCTCAAATTCTCCCTGCATTAGGTTAGAAAACTCCCTTACGAGATTCATGTTAGTTGATCCAAATATAATATCATCAACATAAATTTGTACCAAAATTAAGTGTTTTCATTGATGCTTAATGAAGAGGGTTGTGTCGACCTTGCCTCTTGAATACCCTTGATCAAGTAGAAACTTGCTTAGACACTCATACCAAGCCCTAAGGGCTTGCTTGAGTCCATACAAGGCACATTTTAACTTATATACGTGATCAGGATGTTCATGAGACTCAAAACCCGGAGGTTGTGCAACATAAACTTCTTCATTTATATAGCCGTTAAGGAATGCACTTTTTACATCCATTTGAAATAGCTTAAATTTTTTTGCACAAGTGAAGGAAAGTAAAAGGTGTATAGCCTCGAGTCAGGAAACCGGCGCATAAGTCTCCTCATAGTCGATGCCTTCCTCTTGGTTATACCCTTGCACGACTAAATGCGCCTTGTTGCGAGTTATTACTCCTTTTCATCCAGTTTATTCCTAAACACCCATCGGGTGCCAATTACTCGATGACCTCGCGGAGGGGGGACAAGGTCACAAACCTCATTTCTTTTGAACTAGTTAAATTCCTCTTGCATAGATAAGAACCAATGTTCATCTAGTAAGGCTTCTTTCGGGATTTTAGGTTCTACCTGAGAAAGGAAAGCGAAATGATAACAGAAATTACTTATCTATGACCGAGTCGTCACCCCCTTTGATATATCACTGAGGATATTGTCGATGGGATGTTCTTTGGAAGACTTCCAAGCTGGAGGAAGATCATCTTTTTCAGACGGATGAACTACCTCGGTTTCTTCATGACGGTCATCTTTTTCCTCCTCAATTTTTGCTAGGTCTGGTTGATCAATTCCCGGCTCGGCACTTTTGAGTATGTCTTCTGAAGATACACCTGCACCATGAACAACACTATCTTTTCTGACATTTCTCGGATAAGATTCATCAAATGTTACCTGTACAAACTCTTCAACAGTAAGTAATCTTTTATTGTAAATTCTATAGGCTTTACTTGAATGAGAGTATACAAGGAAGATACCTTCGTTGGCCTTGGAATCAAATTTACCTAAGCTTTCTTTTCCATTATTCAACACAAAACACTTATAACCGAAAACATGTAGGTGAGACACATTTGGCTTGCACCCTTTTAAAAGTTCATACGGTGTTTTGTTTAGAATCGGGCGGATAAGCACCCTATTCAATATATAACATGCCGTACTTATGGCGTCAGCCCAGAAATACTTAGGTAATGTACTTTCATTGATCATTGTTCTCCCTAACTCTTCCAAAAAACGGTTTTTGCGCTCCACAACCCCGTTTTGTTGAGGGGTACACCGAGCGGAGAAGTTATGATCAATTCCTTGTTTACCGCAATATTCCTCAAACAAATAGTTCTCAAACTCACCTCCATGATCACTCCTAATTGCTATGATATTTGTGTTTAATTTGTTTTGAGAAAGCTTAGAAAATTTTTCAAAGGCTGTGAATGTATCACTCTTGCTAGCCAAGAAGATAGTCCAACAAAATCTAGAAAAGTCATCGACTATTACAAACCCATAGTAGTTACCACCTAGACTTTTAATTCTAGATGGCCTAAATAGATCCATATGGAGAAGCTCAAGAGGTCTCGTAGTTGAAATGATATTTTTAGATTTAAAAGAGATCCACATTTGCTTTCCCATTTGGCAAGCATCACAAAGGTGATCCTTGGTAAACTTAATTTTGGGCAGGCCTATGACTAGATCTTTTGAAACTACCTTGTTTAGCAAGTCAAAATTGACATGTGTTAAACGTCTATTCCATAACCATGAGTCCTCACTCATTGTCATGAGATGTTTATCACTTGTCAATGACACTTCATTCAAATCCAGCATATAAACATTGTTTACTCTTAGACCATTAAACACATCTTTCATTTCATCATTATGCTTAATTAGACAACAATCTTTTGAAAACGATACTTTGTATCCTTTGTCGCATAATTGGCTAATGCTAATGAGATTATGTTTAAGGCCTTTGACAAGCAATACATCAGAGATAGTAGTGGAAGAGGGATTACCTACACTACCTTTTCCAAGTATTGCACCACGGTTGTTGTCTCCATAGGTTACAAATCCCTTCTTCTTTGCCACGAAGTTAATAAAGAGAGACATGTCTCCTGTCATGTGTCTTGAGCAGCCACTATCGAGAACCCATCTTCTCTCGGTAGTCTCAAGACGTTGTACCTATGAACACAATTAACAAGAGTAGGTACCCAATTGCTTATTGGGTCCTAAGTTGTGAGTGAAAACATGGTCTCATTTAGGCAACCATTGATAAACACCTTTAGGAACCAAAAATCTCCTAAAACGGCATTTAACAATGGTGTGGCCTTTCTTGCAACAATACAAACAAGAAAAGATAACTTTTGAATTACTTTTGCTATCATGATCTCTTACAACATATGTGTATTTTTGATATGGATTAACCATACTCTTTCTAAAATTAGCTTTGTCGATGGCAAAAGTAATTTTGGGCTCTAGAGCCTTGTTAAGTTTGGCATTTAGGTTTCTAACTTCATTTTGCCAAATGTAACAAGTATCACACCCAAAGTTAACGACTCTTTTTCTTAGATCCTCACAACCTACTTTTGTACTTTCCACTATGGAAGCTTTTAGTGCCTCTAGTTTCTTTTCGGAATCATGAATCTTTTGCTCTAGGTGAGCAAAGATTTGGTTATATGAGGCAAGTCTTTTAAAGGCTTCTTTTACTTCACAATGCAAAGTGTTAAAAGCAGTTTGTAATTCAAAATGAGATAGTTTAGATGAATTTTCATACTTAGCATGTCCTACCTTTTTCTTTTTGTTCTTTTGATGGGCGGAAAGACAAAGATTGACAGATTCGTCTTCATCACTAGAGTTGTCATCCTCGGATGATTCGGTATCGCTTTCCCAAGCGATATATGCTCTCCTTGGATTAGGTTGCTTCTTGTGTGACCTACTTGATTCCTTCTCTTTGTCCTTTTTCTTCAAGGGACAATCTGGTTTGTAGTGTCCGGTCTTTCTGCAATTATAACACGACCCTTTTGTCTTGTTTCCTTTATTGTCGTCATTTCTCGAGTACCTTGATTGTTTCTGGAAGTTGATAAGATTTTTCTTGGAGTGTTGGGTACTGTTCTTTTTTACATAGCGATTGTATCGCTTTACAATTAGCCCCATATCCTCACTCTTGTCATCATCTTCATCATCACTCGAAGTGTAATCACTTTGCTTTTTTGTTTGGGACTTTGAGGAAGAAGTCTTGAGAGCAATAGACTTATTTTCAATATTTTTCATTTTCTCTTTCTTTTCCTTCTTTTCATGAATCCAAAATCCAAAATCATGAGATTGTTAGCTCTCAAGACAATGTTGCAGTTTTCCAAACAATGTTGTGAGATCCAAAATCATGAGATCGTTAGCTTCTTTAATGGCGGTCACCTTTGGTTGCCATTCCCTATTAAGACATCTCAAAATTTTGTTACTAGCAACATCATTGGCAACTGGCCTACATAGTGAGTATAATCTATTGATGAGATGATTGAATCTCGTATGCATGTCTGCAATGGTTTCCCCTTGCTCCATGTGAAAGAGATCAAACTCTTGCATTAACGTATTGATTCTCGCTAGCTTAACATCATTGGTTCCCTCATGGGTAACTTGCAATGAGTCTCACACAGCTTTTACCGTTAAACAATGAGAAACCCTATAATATTCATCAACTCCTAATGAGGAGATCAAAATATTTTTGGCTTTCCAATCGTAATTATATTTCTTCTCGTCATCCTCATTCCATTGTGCTTCAGGCTTAGGCAAAATCATGTTATTCTCATCGGTCATAGTTATTTCAATTAGACCGTTAAGAATAACATTCCATACATTCTTGTCAATGGAATTAATATGCATACGCATACAGTCTTTCCAGTAACTATATTTTTCTCCATTAAAAATAGGTGCTCTATTATAAGCCCCTTTAGGTTCGTTAGCCATTTTCTACTAAGTTATACTTGAAGCACGGAGTGAACCAGGTTCTGATACCACTTGTTAGACGATGGCGTGGATCTAGAAGGGGGTTTCAATAGATCCCTTGCTTAAAAAGAGTCGGCACTACCAATAAAATTGGTTTTAAAAATTTGTTTAAGAAGCGGCCGAGGAAAAAATACTGTCCATAACGAACGGTTACTAGAAAACCGGATATGCGTTTAAGCCGTATGGAATTCGATAACGAAATATGAGAATTACTATGCTAGTCATACTATCAATTTGATTTAGCTCACAATGTGGTATGACTAGTTCCAATGCCTTAAAATATTCAACAATAAATTGGCAGCACACAAGGCTTTTGGTTCAGACAATTTATCAAACACTTGGCGTGCAGAGCACAACAAGTGAGTTCCACTTTGAGTGAGTAGCTCAAGTTTCCTCATATAATCAAGGATCGTACTAGATTCAAAATCAGTTTAGCACTACTCAAGTCGGTCCTAAATTGATATAATTGTTTGCACTAAAATCCAAAAATATTAAGCAATGTAAAATGTAAGGCAAAAGATGCAACGATTTATTGAGGCAGTTCCTCCGTCGTCCTCGCTTCGGGGTACGTCTGCCCTCAATTCTAACTATAGAATCGAGACCTTATAATATAAATTTAACCTATTGTAGAAATGTATATACAAGAATTAAATAGCAATCAAATAAATGAACACACTTGTTGTTGCAGATGATATCTCCTCTTGCCCCTTGATTCGAGTCGAATCAAGTCCTTTGACAACTTGTGAATAAACCTCCGATTATAGCTCTATGTTTGAACAACCTTCCATCATCAAATCCCAGCCCAGATGATTTTAATCACTCGCGTGTCAAACATGAAACTCTCCTTCACAATCCTCTGTTTACTGTTACTAAATCGAAGGAACCCACCGCTCCTCGATTACCTTCACTCGGCTGAATATGTGTTGAGAAGAATCGTGCAAAAATCCCGAAATTCAGAGACTCTTGGAGGACAAAACCCTAGAGGTTTTATTCAAGAAAAATTTGTCAATTCCTCAACCCGAACCGGATTACCCAATCAGTGGCTTCGAACGTTATCACCTCTAACAATGCATAATGCATAACAAAGAATATTGTGTGTGATTGTTATGGTATGCTATAAAGAAGATGAAGATGATGAGAACTGAATTGACACCTATTTCACTTTTCTTGTTTTTCTCTATCACAATGATTGATGTGAAGTGAAAAGAGAAACTAAATATTTATACCAGACAAAACTATTATAACTGATAAAACTACTTTTCAAATATAATAGACAAATCATAAAATATGCATAAAAGAGCGAGCGGTCAACCCATGCAGAGTGCAGGGTCGACCTGAGCTAACCCGAGGAAACTGATTATGCAAAACACACAGCCATGCGTCGACCGGGACAAGGCATTCGTTGATGCATAGCCTGAATTCTTGGACAAATGGAAATGCCAACAGTATGCATCGACCGGTAGGTCGACCATACCTAACCCGAAGAAAATGCAAGATTAAGACACATATCATGAGTCGACCGGAGCAGAGTTTTGGTCGACTCAAAGACCTAAAATTTCAGAAGATTCCTAATTTCATACTTTTGATTCTCTTAGATGATACGTATGATAGACCAATGAAGTTTAACTCATATGACGCATATTTTGGCAGTTTTATATGCAACACTCGAGATATTTTATGCAAGCAAATAGATCATGAGAAGTAAGGTATGCTCATGCAACATGGTGATAACGCCCAACAACTATTCTTCTATGAAGCTACATTTTAACATCATCGAAACATGTATATCTTGTATACGAGGCTTTGCCCTCACAATCTCAAATAAGGATGTCAGATATAAATCGAACATCACACATACACTTATCATGCTCGATAACACTTAAATTAAATTCATGCTTTTCATACACTTTCACATAGCATGTAACAACATAATCACTTTCATTCATAATGAACATAATAAATAGTCTCATAAATAACTCATTCATATCACCACTTAGGCATGAATGCGAAACTTCACATAATTCAAATGACGATAGCAAAATAAATTAGAGTACATAAAGTATCTCCTAAAACATGAATCAAAATGTTCCTAGTGTTACATGACCAGAGCATTACTCGAACCAAAATAAATAAGGAAAATAAAGTAAGCAGCTCCAGCAGCTACCCTCATGCTAGAAGCAACTCTATTGTTCAGTACTTGAGCGATGTTGTATAAAACATCATTCTAACAGAAAAGTGAGAATTCACATAATTATCGAAATCATATAATAATATATAATACATGGCATACATGCATAACATAAATATTTTCACACTTCAAATTCTTTATAAACATAGCATCACTCAAACAACCATAATATTCATAAGTACATACTCATTAATCCACAATTTAGCCAACTCATCGAATTCACATAATGCACGTAATCTCATATTGCAATCATAGACACAATATAACTCAATGAAAGACTCAAATGCAATATTCATGCATTGGATACCAATCACTGTAATTATTTTTTTTATACATTAAACCGGGTCCGTCCTCTAGACCAATAACACACAAAATCTCGTCCTGTAAGCTTTAAACCCCTTTCTAGGTTTGGGACAAGTCACTAGTTCCCACGGAACTAACAAGCATTACCTCTTGACTACAATGATGCATGTTCAAGTTCAATAACCATATGCAATTAAGATCATCCTCAATCTTAACATCCCTGCATATCTTCAATAATTCATCGTAATTGAGTTACCACATAATTGCACATACTTGCACTTATTTATGGATCATCCATACACAATTCAGTTTCAAATGGTATACAACATATTTTGCAATAAAATCATAACTGTATTATCACTACAACAAGGAATAACTATCATGCATTTCATTTTTTCACACACCAAAATATACTTATACAAGCATGTACACAAGTATTCGATAAATTATCCCTAAATAATTTCGTAACCGACAACAAACAGTGCAACAATTCATTAATAGATCATATACACAATTGGCTTACCAAACATATTAGATATTAAAATATTAGGAAACTAGTTATCTTATCTATAGTATGTTATTACTCTATTCATTAGCTTTCCGACACTTTGAACGGGTACCGAAATAGACTTATGGATCAAAAGTTATGATCGAGACAATTCCGGGTATAAAATCCAGCAAGCTAACACGGTCGCTCGTGTCAGGGGACACGGCCTGTGGCACTCCAAAGTCATAAAATCAAGTTTTTGAACTCCAAAATAGGGGGGATGACACGATCACCCGTATCAAAGCCCAGAAAAATCCATTTTCAATGTCAGAGATCTTCCGGACCTCTGATTTCGATTCCGTAAAAAGTTTCAATTCCAAAATTCGAAATACTACCAGTATATGACAATTATAACAATCCACGTCATATATTTAAGGATCCTACTATCATACATCATGTAATCATCAATTTTAAAACCATGGAAATTAGAGATTTTTATCCTAAATATGATACTACCCATCATACACTATCATACAATCCCTTAACCATGTAAAGACCCACCATTAGCTTGGTTTCTTGATGAACTCTTGAGTTTCCTCCTTAGATTTTCTTCACCTCTTTTCTCCTTTTCCTTTTCTCTATGTTAGCTTCTTTTCTTCTTTCTTCCCATTAACTCTATTTTTCTCTTTATATATAAAACCCTTATAGCAACTAATTATAGTAACTAATGGGCTTACTAATCATATCCGCACCTTTACTCTTTACATTCTCATCTAATAGGCCTAATTATCTTATTTCTATTATTTCTATATCATTTCCACCAAATAAAATAATCCAAATAAATAAATTACGCACAAAATCACACAATAAATTAATTAATATGATATATATAAATAATTACTAAAAATTGGGGGTGCTACATGATTGATATCCCTTATGACACTCCACAAGCTCGAGCTCCTGTTAATCCGATCGTTATTCAATATCCCGCTCTGTTCCCGTATGAAAGTGACCAAATATTCCCGTGGAATTACGAGCCCAGAGCTTTTATGCAAGGGCAAGAGGTTAGACCTTTGAATGTTTGTGAGCAAAATGTGACCTCTATTGTAGGGCAAGGAAAAATGACACGAAGTGGTAGAGTATTCTCCCCGAATACTGTTGAAGCACCTGTCAATTCCACACTGATTGTAATTACAATTACTAGCACCAAATCTCAAGAGGAGCCCTCATCATCAAATGCGGAGTTCACATAAAAAGAAGCTGGAAAATTGTGAAGATCATCAAGAAAAGAGACTATAAAGTAGTTGATCAGCTAAATCAGACGCCTGCCAAAATATCTATGTTGTCTTTATTTCTGAGTTTTAAGGCCGATCAATCCTCTCTATTGAAGGTCTTGAGTGTGGCTCATATTATAACAAATATTATTGTGGCTCAATTCGATTATGTGATAGCCAGTGTGACCACTGATGACTTCCTTGACTTTAATGATAACGAGTTAATTGTTGAAAAGAAGAATCACAACAAGGCTCTACACATCTTTATAAAATATGTGGATACAGTGCTGTCAAGAGTCTTAGTGGACACTGGTTCAGCCTTGAATGTGATCCCTAAGACCACTCTGGTGAAGCTACCTCTAGAAGGGCTTGACATGAAGCCTAATACTCTAATTATGAAGGCATTCGATGGCTTCAGACGAGCAGTCATAGAAGAGGTGGATATGCCCCTCAAGATAGGACCAACTATTTTCACCTTCACTTTTCAAGTGATGGATTTCCACCCTAGATATAATGTCCTGCTTGGGAGACCCTCGATACATGCTGCAGGCGCAGTGACTTCCATCCTACACCAAAAGTTGAAATTTATCACAAACGATAAGATGGTTATCATTGGTAGGAAGGAAGACATCCTAGTGAGCCACTTGACGCCCTTTCGTTATATTGATGTTGAAGGTGAGACTGTCGAAATTCCATTTTAGTTATTTAAAGTTGTGAGTGTACTATCAGTGCAACGTGTGTCTGCTCAATAAGAACTTGAATCGTCCATGGCCTCCTAGCAAGGAGCCAAAGCAATGATTAAGAGTGGAAACGCCCAAGGCTGGGGAAAGTTGGTTGAGGTAAAAGAGAAAAAAGATAAGTTTGGGTTGGGCTATCAGCCATCTTCTAGCACAACGTTGGTGCCATATAGCAAGAAACAAATCCCTCATGTCTAAGAGGCTTTTACAAGCGCTGGTCACATTTTTGGTCGTCGTGTGGCGATGATTACTGAAGAAAATAATGATGATGAAGCATCCTCAAGCTGGATCTGTCAAGCTGAACTTGGAGAGGAGCTTCTGAATTGGAGGACCGTTGAAACCCCCCAGTTCTTTCATCACCAAACATAATTGTACTATTTTGTCGAAACCCTACGCTCTGCCCAAGGCGTAGTGGCATATTGTATGGGTTTTCTAATGTTTTCAAAACTATGATTATTAATAAATAACAGTTTGAATTCAATTTCGCACATTTTCTTTCACATATTTCTTTTACAAATAAATGGAAATATTTTCATGCATACACTTCCTAAATAAACTGCATAAATCATAATATGCAGAAACACCACCGAGGTCCTTGATAAAGACACTCTTATGGGCCTATATGAATTTAATTTTCCAATCTACCATGATGAAGATGAAGGCGATGAAGATTGTGAACTCCCTGACGAGCTGGCCAGATTGTTCAAGAAGGTAGAAAAATTCATCCAGCCGTACCAAGAAGTCGTCGAAGTCATCAACCTAGGTATTGAGAAAGACAGAAGAGAAGTGAAGATAGGCACGTCTCTTTAAGATGCAGTTAAGACCAAATTGATAGAACTCCTCCACGGGTATGATGATATATTTTCCTGGTCATATCAAGATATGCCTGAGCTGGATATTGATATTGTTATGCACAAATTACAACTCGAGGAGGAATGCCTTGTTGTCAAGAAAAATTTGAGGAGGACCTATCCTGACGTGGCTCTTAAAATCTGAGAGGAGGTGTGAAAGGAATTTGATGGTGGATTCTTATCTGTAGCAAAGTACCCACAATGGGTTGCCAACATTGTGCCGGTACTGAAAAAAGATGGAAAAGTCTGCATGTGTATGGATTATAGAGATTTGAACAAAGTTAGTCCTAAAGACAATTTCCCACTGCTTCACATCGATGTATTGTTTAACAACATAACTCATATCTCAGTGTTTTCCTTCATGGATGGTTTCTCTAGGTACAACCAGATAAACATGGATCCCGAAGACATGGAGAAGACAACATTTATCACACCATGGGGTACCTTTTGCTACAAGATAATGCCTTTAAGACTGAAAAACACTAGGGCAACATATCAATGTGCAATGGTAACTATCTTTCGTGACATGATTCATAAAGAGATTAAGTATATGTCAACAATATGATTGTTAAGTCTCAAACTGAGGAAGAACACTTAATCAATATGCAAAAAATATTCTCCTATTTTGAGAAAGTTCAAACTGAGACTCAACCCCAACAACTTTACATTTGGGGTTCGATTTGGAAAGTTGTTGGGCTTCACCATGAGCCAGAAAGGGATTGAAGTGGATCCTAACAATGTCAGAGAAATTCAAAGTATTTCTGTGCCTAGGACGGAAAAAGAGGTTTGTGGCTTCCTAGGGAGACTGAATTAAATCACCAGATTCATCTCGCATCTCACCGCCACTTCCAAACCAATATTCAAGCTTCTAAGAAAGGATCAAGCGATTGAATGGAATGACGACTGCCAAGAAGCATTCGACAAAATCAAAGAATACTTATAAGAAATACCAATCTCGATACCTCATATTCCTGAAAGGCCACTCATCATGTACCTGACTGTGCTCGATGAATCCACGGGCTGAGTATTGGGGCAACAAGATGAGACTGGTAAGAAAGAGCATGTCATCTATTCCCTCAGCTAGAAGTTTAATGATTTTGAGACAAGGTACTCCTTACTCGAAAAGAATTTTCGTGCACTTGCATGGGATGATAAGCATCTCAGGCTGTACATCTGATCTCAATGATGGATCCCATAAAATATATCTTTGAGAAACCCACTCTCACTAGTAAAATTGTTCAATGGAAGATGCTTCTATCTGAGTACGACATTCAATATGTTACTAAAAAGGCCATTAAGGGTAGTGTGCTAGCGAACCATCTTGCCCATTAATCGATAGATGACTATCAACCATTGAAATATAAATTTCCAGATCAAGATATCATTGTTTTGAAAGACTATGAAGAGCCTGGATCTAATGAAGGATCCAAACTAGGGGAGCGATGGATTCTCATGTTCGATAGTGCTTCTAATACATATGGGCATGGAATTGAGGGAGTGTTAACATCTCCCAAGAACTTTCACCTAGCATTTACAACCAAGTTTTTCTTTGGATGCATGAATAACATGGTTTAGTATAAAGCTTGTATACTGGGATTAGAGGAAGCCATTGACTTGAGGATTAAAACCCTCGATGTTTTTGGAGACTCTGCCCTAGTAATATACCAAATCAGAGGTGATTGGGAGACAATATACACTAACTTAGTTGCATATCAGAATTATGTGGCAAAACTACTCGACAGATTCGATGACATCACTTTCACTCATGTGCCTTGAAAAATAAATCAAAAGGCGGATGCTCTGGCAACCCTAGCATCCATGTATAAACTGATATGGCCCAACTATCGGCCATCCATTAATGTCAAGAGCTTTGAGGAGCCTGCTCATTGTTTGACTACTTCTGAAGTGTTAGATGAAAAACCATGTTTATATGACATCAAATGCCATCTAGAAAAGAAAGAATATCCAGAGGGTGGTTTGAGCATAGACAAGAGAAATATGAGAAGACTGGTATCAAGCTTCTTCCTAAACAAAAATGTGTTGTACAAGAGAAATCTTGATACAGTCTTGCTCAAATGTGTGGAAAAACATAAAGTTGAACAAATCTTGAAAGAAGTTCATGAATGATTCTTTGGCACTCATGCAAGTGGGCATGCGATGGCAAAAACGATTCTGAGAGCAGGCCATTACTGGCTAACCTTGGAGGTTGATTTCTATCACCACGCCTGAACTTTTTATAAATGCTAGATATATGCTGATAAGGTCCATGTACCTCCTACTCTAAATTTCTTGACTTCACCATGGACTTTCTCCATGTGGGGAATATATATGATTCGGATGATTGAGCCGAAAGCTTCAAATGGACACCATTTCATATTGGTTACCATAAACTACTTTACCAAGTGGTTTAAAATCGACAATGGGTCTAATCTCAACAATAAGACAATGAAGGCATTGTACGCTAGTTTCAAAATCAATCATCACAACTCATAATCATAAAGACCAAAGATGAACGAAGTCGTCGAAGCATCCAACAAAAACATCAAAAAGATCATTAAGAAAATAGTGATCACATATAAGGATTGGCATGAAATGACACCTTTTGTGTTGCATGACTACCGTACCTCAGTGCGAACTTCAACAGGGGTAACCTCCTACTAATTGGTTTATGGCATGGAAGTGGTCCTTCCAATAGAAGTCGAAATTCCCTCACTGAGAGTCCTAATGGAGGCCTAACTTGATGAGGCAAAACGGGTTAAAATAAGTTTTTATGAGCTCAACCTTATTGAGGAAAAACGCTTGACAATATTGTGCCATGGTCAGCTTTATCAAAGACGCCTGAAGAAAGCTTTTGATAAGAAGGTGCGACCTCAGACATTCCAGGAAGGTGACTTAGTGCTCAAGAGGATCATATCTGGTGAATACAGACTCTGCCAAATGATACTACGCCTAAAAAGTGGAATGATAAAGCAGCTAAGTCGAAAACCTGAAAAGGCAACTTAGGCAAAAATGGGTGTCTCGGTGGATTGAAAACCCGAAAGGGCAATCCAGACAAAAGTTAGGGACAAATTCCATGGCGAAGTATCCAATTTGTACATCCACTTGATCCTGACATGCTATTGAAGAGAGGAATTAATATAGTCGTCTTCCTACAAAGAAAGGTGTTTAGGTCTTCAAAGTTATAGGGACCATAGCAGTGTTGAAACTCAATGGAGCCTCATTAATTTTTATTGCCATTGTATTTTTTTTCTTACACAACAATTACCTCATTAAGGAATTGCATCCTTGTACACATTTACCCATTCAAGGATCAAATCAATAAAAAGAGAGATTTCTCATTAAATTATGCTCACTTTTTACTTTATCCGCTTGTTTGCAAATTGATTTTATTTTTGATAACCTCTATTTTGAAACTTGGGTTAATAATAACAATGTTTGAAAAATAGTAAAAAATGTTTTGGTGTTTGGAAAATCTAAAGGGAGATTGACAGTCCCCAACGATGCCCTCGTCACATAAAAACATAAAATCATTTCCCAGTTTCCTTGGCTCTTCGGCATAGTCCTCTCAGGAATCTACACATATGCAACTCTACAGCAGTGAATCTCTTTAAAACTCAACAGGGGCATCCATGCTCCCTCGCCACTCACAGCGTCACCATGTTTTGGATGTAGAATAGTAAGTTCCCTCCTTCAAAGTCCAATCTTTCGTTGGAAACTACCCAAAAGTCCACCCTTGTTGGCACCTTCAAGTTCACCCAAAAGTCCACCATTGTTGGCACCTTCAAGTACACCTTTTAAAGTCCAATATTCACTGGCAACCACTAAGAGTCCACCTTTTTCAAAGTCTTCATAATTCTCAAAAGTCTAATTTTGTTTGGCACATATTCAAAGTCCAATTGTCATTGGAAACTACCAAAGTCCACCTCGTTGGCATCCCTAAAAAACCTAAAGTCCAATTTAGGTTTGCAACTCTAATCCCCAGTGGTACCCAAAAGGCTCTCACCCTCAAAAGGGATGCCTATCCTAAGCATACTCAATCATTTGCATTGTCATATGCATGAAATGTTGTTTACCTTGAAATGTGGTAAACAACCACTGGTCTTCAAATGTATGATTTACTAGCAGGATCAACTAGTGAATCCTTAAGACGAAGTTCTTAAGGCTTTTTTTATTGTTATTTCCTTTATGTTCTTAGGATTATGGAGTTCGACTGTGTCGAAGGAGTGTATGATGATAATGTAAATAGTGAGTTTGTAAACTTCTTGTAAAAGAATGTAAGGTAAAAGTAAAAGATATTGAAAATGTTTAACATAAAATAAAGGCTGGGAAAAGATAAAAATTGTGAAGACAATGTAAACTAAATGAATTAAGAAGCTTTGCATTGAATATAAAACATGATGTTTCATATGTGCTTACATTCTCTTAGCCATTCACTTGTTTCTCTTAACGCTGATACTTTGAGATTCTTTGTGAGATTTTTGTAGTACAAATGAACACCCCTAATCTAATAAAATGAACTACGATTAATAAAAGTATAAAATAAATACCCTCTGACGTTCCTTTCCCATCACGTGCATTTTTGCATGCATGTTTCTTTCCAATTTTCTCCATGTGTCCCTCTGATATAAGAATCCAAGAAGTTACTAATATTTTAACATGACAAGTCACACCCAAATAACCACTTCTTCGACCATCTTCACTTTGACATTACCTGTCTTGTAGAAGCAGATGTTGTCGAACCACTCTTTTCAACAACTAAAAAATCCTCTAAGTCCCGAAAGCGCAGTCGAACCGCTGCTCTTCTATGAATTTTACTCTTGTTTGTTGGGTTTTCCTTATTGGTCAAAAATCCCAGCTAACACATGCATCGTGCATAACATTCCTACCAAAAAGGAATATCATCAAACACGATCATATTAATCATTAGCATATTTATGCATAGCCTCTATGTTAAGAAGCCACACCATCTAGACTTTTGCATTCCTACATGCATCAGAATACCCATCTATTGAATGCTCATATGTAATTCCATGCATCATGTAATGCATGGCATTTCCATCCAAAGTGGGAAATATCATATAAAACATATCATAACAAGATTTGTGATCAATCAACAAGCATCTTGGCCAGTCCTTCTTCAAAGTCGGTTGTATTTCTTTGAAAAGAGCTAATACCCCGCACGTGTTCATATAATTTATATTCCCCAATAAGTTATTCTTCAATTTTATAGTTGATAATGATAATCTTTAGCATCATTGCCCTTGTTTCTCCCTAAGCAGAGGTTGTCCTAAAAAGTTTCTTGTGAGCTTTCCCCCTGCAGAGCTTTGTTAGCATATTCCCTCTGAAAGGAGTATTACTTAAATTGTTTCCCCAACAGATTTAGCATTTGAGATACTTCTAAAGTATTTCTAAAGAGCCTTATCCCATATTTTATTGCTTTGTGTGATTTAGAGAATCTCATTTCTTGTTTGAGATATTGATTTGGCATTCTCGGAGAGCCTTAATTCATATGGTACTGCTTCGCACAGCCTAAAGAATCGCATGTTTTACTGAGATATTGTTCTAGTATCACCAAAGAGCCTTAGTCTATAAGATACTGCTTTGCATGATCTAGGAAGTCTCATGCCCTTTGTTGAGATATTGTTCTAGTATCCCTAAAGAGCCTTAATCCGTAAGGTACTGCTTCACATGATCTAGAAAGTCTCGCATTTAACACATGATATACTACTCTAGTTTCCTTAAAGAGCCTTAAAACCCATAAGGTACTTCTTTGTGCAATTTAAGGAATATCATATGTCTTAGAGACACTACTTTGGCATCCTCCGAGTGCCTTAATTCATAAGGTATTGCTTCACACGACACAAAGAGTCTCGTGTCATGTGGAGATACTGCTTTGGCATCCTCGAAGAGCCTTAATCTCATAAAGTACTACTTTGTTTGACCCAAAGAATATCATATTTTGGTTGAGATAATGCTCTTGTATCTTTGAATAGCCTTAACTTTTAAGGTACTGATTCACATGAAATCTGGAAAGTCTCATACCTAGAGCATGTTCTACTGAGATACTATTCTAGTATCACCAAAGAGCCTTAGTCCATAAGATACTGCTTTGCATGATCTAGGAAGTCTCATGCCCTTTGTTGAGATATTGTTCTAGTATCCCTGAAGAGCCTTAATCCATACGGTATTGCTTCACATGATATAGAAAGTCTATCATTTAACACATGATATACTACTCTAGTGTCCCTAAAGAGGCTTAAAACCCATAAGGTACTTCTTTGTGCAATTTAAGGAATCTCATATGTCTTAGAGACACTGCTTTGGCATCCTCGGAGAGCCTTAATTCATAAGGTACTGCTTCACACGACACAAAGAGCCTCGTGTCATGTTGAGATACTGCTTTGGCATCCTCGAAGAGCCTTAAACTCATAAAGTACTACTTCGTACGACCCAAAGAATATCATATTTTGGTTGAGATAGTGCTCTTGTATCTTTGAATATCCTTAACTTTTAAGGTACTGCTTCACATAAAATCTGGAAAGTCTCATACCATTGTCGAGATGTTGCTCTAGTATTCCAAAAGAGCCTTATCCCATAAGGTACTACTTTGTCTGATTTAAAGAATCTCATTTCTTGTTTAAGATACTTCTTTGGTATCCTCCGAGAGCCTTAATTCATAAGGAACTGCTTCGCATGACCTAAAGAATCTCATGTTTTGATGAGATACTGTTCTAATTTCCTTGAAGAGCCTTAAACCATAAGGTAATGCTTCACATGATTTAGAAAGTCTCACATTTAGCACTTGAGATACTGCTGTAGTGTCCCCAATAAGCCTTAAAATTATAAGGTATTGGTTTGTGTCATTTTGAGAATCTCATTTGTCTTTCAGATACTGCTTTGGCATCCTCTGGGAGCTTTGACTTATAAGGTAGTGCTTTGTATGGCCCAAATAATCTCATGTTTTGGTTGAGATACTATTGTTGTACCCCTGAAGAGTGTTAACTTGTAAGGTAGTGATTCATGCAATCTGGAAAGTCTCATACCTTTGTCGAGATGTTGCTCTAGTATTCCCAAAGAGCCTTATCCTATAAGGTAATGCTTTGTGTGATTTTGAGAATATCATTTATTGTTTGAGATACTACTTTGGCATCCTCGGAGAGCCTTAATTCATAAAGTATTACTTCGCACGGCCTATAGAACCTCATTTCTGATGAGATAGTGCTCTAGTATTCTCGAAGAGCCTTAACCTATAAGGTAATGCTTTGTGTGATTTTGAGAATATCATTTATTGTTTGAGATACTGCTTTGGCATCCTCAGAGAGCCTTAATTCATAAAGTATTACTTTGCACAGCCTATAGAACCTCATTTCTGATGAGATAGTGTTCTAGTATTCTCGAAGAGCCTTAATTTATAAGGCACTACTTCACACGATCTAGGAAATCTCATTTCCTATTGTTGAGATATTGTTCTAACATCCTCAGAGAGCTTTAATTCATAAGGTACTTCTTCGCATGATCTAGAAAGTCTCACGCCCTTGTTTAAGATAATGCTCTAGTAATCTTTGAAGAATCTTAGATGCGATTGAGGTATCGTTCCCCTAGTTAGAATATCTTGATCAATAAGATGTTACTTCATTGGTTTAGAGAATCTCATTTTCCACATTGCAGAGACACTGCTCAGAATATCCATTAAGAGCCTTAATTTATAAGATAATGCTTCATGTGATGCAGAGAATCTCATTTTCTTTGTGAAGTTACTCTATAGTTCCTCGAAGAGCCTTAGATCATAATGTACTACTTCGTGTAACTTGGAGATTCCATTTCTAGTACTGAGATACTGCTTTGGCAATCCAAGGAATCTCGGGTTGTTCTATTCATTTTGTATTTGCTATACCTTTCTTATATCTCTCATTTTATTATTGCATTGCATTTTACTTTTTTGACAGAAAAATTTCGAGGTTTTCTTATATCTAATTGACTTGTACCCTAAAAATAAACACCATGCAGTAGATCATTTATTTGGTGGCATCTTTCTTACCCCAAATTTGTCATACCCTTTTCAATTTTCTTATGCCAAGCTTGTGTGTTACTTCATGATCTTTCTTTGGATGACCATCTGGCCTTTGGCCATGATCCTCTAAAATTTAGGTCATGGAGGTCTTGTCTGTGTTTATTGTGATTGAAGGCCCATGCAAGGGTGTTTTATTTCATGTGGAGATAAAGGAAATAGGTGCCCTCATTTTATGGTCAAGATGTGATTAACTGTCCAAGTTATATGATTAATGCATTTCTAGGCATAATCAATTGGTTTCTGGTGGTTTTTGAACCATATTTCAAGATGATTCCAAGTCTTGTTTCAAGTCACTTTGAGCCATGTTTCAAGTTGGACATGAAGCCACGTGGTTAAAAAACCTAAGCTATGGCTAGATTTATTTCAAGTTTGTTCAAGTCATGACCATTCATGTTTCAAGGCATGGATACTTCATTCTCATGCCTTGCTTAAATTTGTTTCAAGATCCGAGCTTGGATTGGTTTCAAGATCAATGAGTGATTTTAGGTCATATGCAAGCCATGTCTCAAGTCATGTTTCAAGAGGCTCATGACCAAGACATGTGTTCAATTCATGCAAGGCTTGGATAGTTTTAAAGTCATGTTAAGGCATAATTTGAGTTTGTTGTAAGCAATAATGGGAAGCCATGGTTCAAATTTTCAAATTGTCTCAAGTCATGCTTAATGTGTTAAAATTGATTCAAAGTTATATTTCAAGTGTGTTCCAAGAATTTCTTCAAGTTGTTAGGTCTTATGATCAAAATTAGGCCATGAAGGTGATTTGTTTTTGTGCCATGCTGGAAGTTTCTCAAGTCTTGTTTAGATTTTGTAAGCCATGAAGAGATTATTTCAAGCTACTTTGAATCATTTTTCAAGCCATAAAGTAATTTTTTCAAGATAAGTACATTTTTTACAAAAGTATAATTTTAAAATTCAAGGTTGATGTCCAAAGAACTCAATTGTAAGAATGAGAAAATTTCATTGTTCGAATTCCAAGTTACAAAGAAGTACAAGTTTTGTTACAATTTTGGTACCAACTATCCTACAAGGTCACACTAAGCCTAAACCAAAAGAATTACATTCCTAGATTAATTCCATGAGCCAAAGTCTTCATCGCTCCAAGTGCATCATGTAAAAGCTCCATCATCAAGCTTCCAATATCACAACCTCTTCATCAAACCAAGGCTTCATCAAGCTCCAATATGATGTCAATTTCCCACATGCCCAAGGTGCCTCGTCAAGTCTTCTTCAATCCACCAATGCCATGGCTATCCGTGAGTCTTCTCATCCTCCTCATCACAAACTTAACAAGCACATGAAAAGAAAAAGAACATGGATAATTAGAAACATGTGCAAGAAGGACAATGCACAAGCAAAAGGCATATATGAGTGTTGCACCCCAAAATTTGTTCAACATCTTTTACCTGGTTTATGTTTCATTGCAGTATCATTTGCATAGTTCTATCATTTGCATATCATGGCATATCATTCATCCAACAGGGGATCAAGTGTGATTATTATCAAGATAAGCCTAGCAAGAAATCTTATCCAAGTTTAAGAAGTCATCCAAGTCATCAGGAGGTGGTGGGAGGTCTTGATCAGCTGAGGACCATCAATGAGGTGTGAATATGACATGTGTATAGAGCTCATGGAGTGCCTAGAGAGCCATGTTGGAGCTAAATCAAGTCATTGTGTCAGATGCAAGAGCCACAGTTGAAGTGTAGACAATTAGGGTTTCATCTGGATCAACCCTAGGTCAATTATGCAATTGAAGAGTATCAAGCCTACTTTGAGGTCATGAAGTTCATGGAATGATGTGATAAGACATTTGTGGTGTTGTGCCAAGATCAAATCAAGAAGAATCAAGAATGTGGGAAGTTGCTAAATTAGGGTTTCAGTGCAAATTACCATGTTTAATGCCTAACTTCAAGGCCACATAAGTCAAGATACAAGTTTCAAATGGATCTTTGGCCAACATGAAACTTGTAGAGCATCTCAATACCTTTAATTTTAGTACTATAAGTCCTCCATTTGATTTATAGAACTAAAGATTTGGCCCAGACAAGTTAGAGGTCCTCAGATGCTTCTGAAATTTGTCTGTGAAAATCATCTGACTTCAAGGCTATTTTTGACCTAGAAGGATGTTTCACCTGAACTTTTGGTCAACATGAAAGTTGTTCCTCATGATCTTATCTTTCTAAATTGTACTAGAAGTCCCCCATATGATTTATAGAACTCAATTTATGAGGTTTACAAGTCAGGGGTGTTTTGGGAAAGTGAGATTATAGGTCATTTTCAATCATAGGTCCATATCTCCAACTTAAAATGGCTCATGAGAGTTTGGTTTGGCTCATATTAAAAAGTCACTTAAAATGGCTTGAAAAGGAAGAAAATTCAAATGATTAAAGGAGGGAAAATGCAATTTTGTGCTAGATGCCTCAAACCAAGAAAGTGGGTACATTTTCTGATTGGAAATCAAATTTTAAACACTTTGGTTTTAACAGAATTTTGAGTTTATTTCAAGTTTTGGAAGTTTCCATGTGGTTGCTTCACTTGAAAGTTACATGACCAAATCATCACACAATGCATAACAGGCCATTCTATCAATCCAAATTCACTCAAAATGCAATTTGCAAGGTGTTAGAACCTTCTGGAACAAGAAACTAGCTTGTATGCCACGACTAGTGTATGAACTTGCAAAAAAAATCAGAAAATTGGACACACGGATTTGGGCTTCAAACACATTGCAAAAGCCCATGAAATGATTCTATATATTTATTAGAATGAGTTCAGATCGAGGTTGAGCATTATTTCGCACCAGAGCAAGCAAGAGCAAGTGAATTTTCTTAACTGCAAGTTCAAATCGGATTTTGAGTTTGGAGCCAATTCAAGCAAAATTGAAGTGTGCAATCTCTTCCTTGTGGATCATTGAAGCTATCTGGAGCATTTGGAAGCAAGCCACGAGCTCCAAGTACCTCTGTTTCAAGATCTATACCAGGTTAGTAACATTCAACTTCTAGCATGATTTAGCATGAGATGATTAGATTTAGACCTGTAATTAGGATCTACACAAGATGTAGATTGTTTTAGGCTTGATCTGGAAGCATTTGGTGATGATTGTTCATGACATAGCAAAATTGTTTGGACCTGGATCTCTTGATTCATGAGGATTTGTAGCAAGATGTTTAGATCAAGATGATTAGTGCAACGTGAGGATCATTTTAGTACCATTAGATTAACAATTGGCGAGAGTTGATATTGATGACATTTCTGAACTTTGATTCGTGTTTGCTTACTTGTTAAGAATTGGATAATTTTGAGTGGAGATTTGGAATGTACGTGAAAAACTGAGTTGAATTGGTATATAGTTTGTCATTTTTGGCTGTCTGCACCTGAACCCTCGCCGGAGAAGACAACCGGAGTCTTCTCCGGCCACCACCAACCACCACTCTATTTCTCACTCAGGAGAGTTGGATTTGTGAAGAAGATAATGTGAGAGCCGTTAGATCAGCCTTGGACCATTGACTGACCACCAGATCATGTGGCTGAGACTTATTATTTTGTTGACTCCAAATTAATTCAAAACGTTGCGTTTAAATAAATGGCGTGGCATCACCAGCGCGCTTGGATGGATTGACCAGTTGACTGATCCTATGGCTCTCATTATTTCATAGCTTTTATTTGTTTTTTATTTCATTTTGTTTTATTTTAATTGTTTGTTGATTCCAAAAATCATATTAATTCCAATTTTGATCCAAAAATTATTTTAAAAATATCCTCATGATCCATATAGAATTTGTGATTTTCTGGGATTAACAAAATACAATTTCATGCACTTTTCAATTTAATTTGATTTTTCTTATTTTGTTTAATTCTTTTAATTTTGCATAATTGATCACCTGTTTTGTTGAATTTAGTTCTTCCAATTGGTGATGAGTTTGGCTTTGATCTTTTAGTATGTTTTAGGGTAGATATTCATATTCCCCTAGAATTTTTATTAGATTTTTAGAACAACATTAGGTTCTGTTTTAGGTATTGAGATTAGGACCCTCCCAAACTTGTGGATTCCTTTGACCTATCTCAATGTAGGAATTGTTTAGATAACTTAGAAGTTGATTTAGGCTTCAATCTTTTTACACTAGGTTTTTCAAACATTCATGTTCCCCTAGGAATTTTATTAGAATTTTAAAACTTCATTTTCTGTTTTAGTTGTATTTTGCAAGTTGCTTGTGTTTGTGAATTCCTCTCTTGAGTGCTTTGGATTGTTTGGTTTGGTTGGCTGCTTTGGAGTTGGTTTAAGATTGAGTTCTTTTTGGTGGAGCTTCTAGATTCATTGAAGATGCTTGGGATTGAATATTGAAGCTTGGAGTTGAAGGCTTTTCCTCTTGTGGAAGTTTCTTAGGAGCTTAGGAAATTAGGGTTTTAGGAAGTGCCTTAGACCTAGTTTTGATTATTTCTTCAAACATAGAGTGCATTGTTTGCCTCTATTCTATCCAATGACATAAAGTCCTCCTTGGGAAGCTCCATCTCTCCTTTGGAGGGATGAGTGGTATACCCAAGTGAGTAGAACTTTGAGGATACCTTTCATTTGCAATGTTGAGTTCTTAGTGATTTCCTTTGGTTGTCATTACGTTTCTTAACATTCTAACTTGATCTTGAGGTTTAATCCTCCTCTTGGAGTGTTCTTGTTGAAGCTTGTAGATAGAAGCTTGCTTGAAGATGAAGCCTTTGCTGTCAACTTTGCTGTCTATCCAACTGTGCTATTTAGAGCTTAAAGTTGCTGTCTGTAGAAGTTGTTGCTGCTTGGGCTGCCTCCTCTGTATCTTTTGTTTTTATTTGTATTATCTATTTGCTTGTGTTGATTACCTCTAGGTTTGAGGTGGAGTTTGTCTCCTCTTGCCTGTTGTCTTCTCCCTTGCATCTCTTATATTGCTGCATTGCATGCATTTTATTGTTTACTGTAATTGCTTGCTGTCTTTTGCTGTTTATCCCCTAGGATCTCTGATTTCCTCTGTGCAAGAGGAAATTATGACAGACATTAGGTTTTGACCCATGCATGATAACATTAGGTTAGTTTCCCTTTCAACCATAGGCTTTTTAGAGCGTCTTTCTCCTCTCATCTCAAAACAATTCAAAAACACAATAATAAGGATAACGCGTGTTGTACGTTACGAGCCTTAAGCTATTTGAGAAAAGGTTGCTGGAGGGTCACTCTTCAGTAATCTGGTTGCTTAGTATGGTACCCTTAGGGTGACATGCGACGTAGTCACTCTCAGATCACAAGTCTTTAGTGCAGTACAAGTTGCAAACAGACTAAAAAACATTTCTTTCGTAAAAAACTCAAACAAACATTCAAACTCTGCTTTTGTCCTCTTGGACCTTTAATCAGGAAAACCCTTTCTTAAGGAGATAAAAAACTGTCAGACAAGCTTGTGTCCTCCGTAGCCCGAACTACGTTTGCTCTGATCTTTCATGCCGTATGAAAGTACGTAGGCATGAGATGCGATATCTCGGCGAGCAACCTTTTCCCCTTAACCCGTAGTTAGGCAAACTACGTTGACTCTGATTTCTCGTTCCAGACGGGAATACGTAGGCATAAAGTGCGATACTTTGCCGAGTCATTTTCTTTTCTTTTTAACCCAGACATGTAGAGTAGATAGAATAACACACCCTTACATAGAAAACAAGCGTGGATCCCGTCGAGTACGACGGACGTGAGGGGTGCTAATACCTTCCCCTTGCGTAACCGACTCCCGAATCCAGGATTTGGTTGCGATGACCATTCCTTTCCCTCTTTGCGTTAGGTTTACTATGAGTGTTTCCTTTCCCTCTTGTGGGATAAATAACGCACGGTGGCAACTCTTCTGTCATAGCCGGCGCCGATTTTCGCAGTAGCAACAATGAGCAATTATAATAAAATACAACATCACAATTTTGTAGCAAGTATGAAATTCAAGGCATCACGTACCATTTTAATTTACAAAAGTATACATAATTCAAAAAGAAAGATCAATAGCAAGGAAGTAGGGAAAAATAATTACCATAGCAGCAGGCCAAAATTACCATAGCAGCAGGCCAAAATTCATGTACAATTCACAGTAATATAATTCAAAAGCTTCTAAGTAATAATCCAAATAATATCATCAGTACAGTCACAACCATTTGTTCAAAAAGTGAATCAAACAACCACAAGTACATGTTGCAATACACTAAAACTAAAAAAAATTACAAAAGGTGCAGTTGGTATAGTCCAAGTATGAAAATCCAAAGAAATATCTGAGAATTAGAAAAAATGGTACAATCCCCAAATCCCATGAAATCAGTGACACTCCTCACCAATTCTAACGGTCTTTTGGTCTCTCATCAAACCTCATCATTCCTCACACGTATTTGGTTTCCTCTCACACATATTAGAATACCCTATACATATCACACTATTTCATTACTTCATGCATTCTCAACACACACTCACACATAGAGATCATGAAAGAAGAAGAGAAGCAAGTAGAAGGTACAAAAGGTTCAAAGTGGTTACCTAAACACGAGTTGAGGAGATCTTTAAAAGGTAAGCTCTCTGAGATTTTTTTTCTCTGCCAATCTGAATCCCTTTGTTGAATCCTTGATTATTGTTACTTCTTGGGTGGTTTGAGTGCTCTTTTATGCTCGATTCTGCATGATCTTTTCTTAATTACAATTTAGGGTTTATTTTGGGGGTGGTTTCGATTTGGCTTATTGGTGAGTTATTTGGAAAAATTAAGTTCAGATTTGAAATAAGGGTGGTTTTTTTGGATGGGGTTCATGTAAGGTTTGGTTGATTTCATAGTGCTTGGCTGGAGAAGGACGGCCGAAGCCACCACGCGCCACCTTCTTCTCCGACGAGAAGAGGGTTTCGGTGCCCCCTTTGTTTTTCATAGCCAAGGGACGTTGAAAGAGAAAGATGAGTACAGAGAGAGAATAGTATGAGAAATAAGTTGAATCCATGTTTTTTTCTCTTTTCAATATGCTTTGCCATGCCGACCTGACAAATTGTTGTCATTCCCCAACCAGTGGCAAGTTTCACCGGTCTTTACCTTCTCTTTATTTCCTGCGTGTGTGCCTTACCTCATCATGTGTGTATTGATCACGAATTTATGAGTTTAACAAAATCGAACTACAAATATATAGTCTATCGCGTAGTTTTAAAAGATATTGAACCCACAGAGACTAATAATCAATCTATCATTATATATTGATGCCATGTTAAGTTAAGGTCGTGGTTAAAAAGATTAGGACGAGAATAAAAACGTAATTAACTAAATGTTTGGATATTATCATAAAAAGAGGCCGGAATATGAACTTCGTGTTCCTAAGGGACTTTGTAGATTTTAGGCACTAATTACAGTTAACTATGTTCCGTAGAAAATATTGGTTTAAAGACTCTGTCTCACACTCTCGCGCTATTGACTAAACCTCACTCCCTAACCATGAGAATTTGCTCTCGCTCGCCCATTTTATTTAGAAAGCATTTTTTGAAAATCAAATAGATCCTAATCAATACCTAAAGCACTCTCGCTATTTTTAGGATCGATTCCTAGTTTCTACTATCCAGTTAAATTCTCACACTCTCGCACTATCGGTTCGAATCTTAGTTTTCTTCTCACTCTCACGACGAAACAATAAGACATACAATTGGAAACTAAAACCAAAACAGAATTTTAATCATAATTTTGCACATATTATTTTCTACTGAGCCCGTTGATAACGATAGTCCTCATACGTCGAACTCAGAAAAATTTAGCAAGACATTTCTTCAATTAAAAATGACATAAACAAAGTATATGAATTTAAAGACAACATGGCATAAAGTAAAATAATTGCAATAACAATAGTAAATTTAAAACAGTAGAACCTGTAAAGTAAAAACGAGACTTGAAGAAAAATATTACTTGATTAATTCTGGAAAGATTATCGTTGATCTAAGAGTACAAAGAAGTAAGAAAAATAAAATTTGCGTGACAATCCCTCGGTGTGAGTTATTGTCACTTTGTACAAGTGAATTTCTACCTAAGACTAGAAAGCGATTTTGACAGCGCTTCGCACAACATGGATGCTTTCAAATTCCAAGAGAAATATTATATAGAGAGCTTTAAAGTGTATGGTAACTACCTTGGACGTGCAGAGAAGTTGGAGAAGAAAAAGGAAGTGGGCAAAGAGAGTTAAAACTGACTCTACGAAAATCTGGTTCTGCATGATAATGGCGAACACCATTAGGAAAATGGCAAACACCATTGGTTACTACTTCATTAAATGACGTGGCCTTTGGTACATGGTGGACGCCATTAGGGAATGACGAACGCCATACACCAGAATGCTCATTTCTGCTGCTCTTCTGCTGTTCTTTTGCTCCCTTTCCTTTTCCAAAATACATGGCACTTATAGAAATATGCAAAACAAACAAGATTCAACGTAGAAATGGTCAAACAAAGTAAATTAACTATGAATAACATGGGTTATGAGCCTAAAAACATGATACATTTTCACGTTATCAAACTCCCTTACACTTAGACAATTTCTTGTCCTCAAGCAATCACCCAACACAATAAAACAGTTAAGCATAACTTTTGAGAGATAGGCACGACAAAGGCTCTAAAAAGTAAGTGGTTTCTAGGCTAGAGCTAAATAGATGGGTACTAGTCATCAACACCAAGGATACCGTAATAACACATATTCATCATCATTTGTTACACCCCAAATTTTCACCTCTTAGATATTCATCATCATTTTAGGATCATATTCATTTGATTATCTAACCTTAACCTATTTCCAGTTTGTCTTTGTTAAGATACAGGTGAATTAGGGTTCCGTACAACCGAGATTCGAGGTTTCGATGGTTAATCAGTCAACGTATTGGATTGGTTCTCCATGAAATAAGACTCCACATCATCAAATATACTCCATTGGGTCAAGTATGAATCCAATTTGAGGTTTTCACCCAAGGATCAAGAACAGTGCAGTTCAGGATACCCGATTAGGGTTTTCGATCAGGAAAAGTCAACTGTAGTTTTACTTTTCATTCAAATGATGTTACAATGGTGGGATAATGGTCCATGAAGTTAATATGGCTTAGTGAAGTCTACCCAAGAAGTTTCAAGGCCTCAAAAGACCCGGAACATCAACAGTCGGCTCGGTAGTCATAAATCGATCGTTCGGTTGACCAAAAAGTCAACTCTTCAATCATAAGGAATTTGACCTCAAAGTATGAAGCAAAAATGTTCCTAGTAACATATTACACCTATACAATAAGTTTCATGACGATTGGATTAAGGATTGAGGAGTAATCGAAAAATCGGGAAAATAGGGTTTTGAAAGGGGCAATACCATAACTCCCTAACCACACATCCAATTGAGTTGATTCAAAGCTCATTTGAAAGGTCTTGACAAGTCCTACAAAAGTCTCACAGTGGTCCATGAGCAGAAAATGCATAGATTTGGAGTTATGGCCAAGATCATTACAAGAGGGAAAAAACACTTAGAAAAATTCCAAGTTATTGGCCTTTTTAGGCATGTTTTTTGCCAACTTTGAGGTGATTTTTGACCTAGTTTCATTTGGAATCTGAAGATCATGAAAACATGAAAGTTGTAGGGCTTCATGAGGGCTTTCCAAAATGTACTAGAAATCCTCCATAGCCCTTATGAGTTGAGAGTTATGAATCCAACAAGTTGAGGTTTCAACACTTGAGTTCATCATTTCCATTTTTTCACAAACTCACTTTTTAATCCCTTGAACCATCCTCAACCATTTGATCATGTTTCTATCTGTTAATTAGAGAGTGTGATGAGTAGAAGTGCAGAAAATGAATGGATTTGGTAAGCCTTGCAAGTTGTATGCAAGTGGCATTATTTTAATCAAACAAATCAAGGAAAGAGAAACTTTTCATGAAGTAACTTGCAGCTGCAGCTCCCCTACTCCCTAGCCACACTTCAGTCACTTCCATGTCTTCCTTTCCACTTGATTTGTACATCATCTTGAGCCAAGAACTTGGACTTGCAGCTGCAACAAATCTTGAACAAGATTTCATTTACAAAACTCCCTCCAAAATGCCAAAAGACAAATCTGCCCCAAACCTCTCCTTGGCCTATAAATAGAGGTTTACTCTATGTTGAAACACACACCAGAGAACTCTAAAACCCAAGAGAAAACCATAGCTCTCATCTTACCTTGCATTTTCTTACAAGTGAAGAAAACCATTCCAAAACTACCTCAAAAATCTGCCTAGAGCATTTAGCCTTCGAAAACCATTTTCACCCACTTAGAATCATCAAAAACCATCCACGCAATCCACAAATGATGTGTGGGAGGTTTTCAAGCTCTTAAACCAGTCAAAAACTTCATTTTCTCAAAAGTCAACTTTCAGCCAAGCAAAGTTTGACTTCACACACAAAATCTGCCAAATCTTTGCTCAGCCCTGTTTTGATCACTTTAAACCTCCAAACACCTTAGGTTTATGATGTACCAACTTTCCATAACCTAAAATACCACCATCATCACTTGTTTTGAGTTCTGTCCTAAAGTTCACTTGTTTACTTCAAGTGCAAGAAAAGCTGCATTTTCATCAAGGCATTGGTTGGATCTTGTTTGGGGAGTCTTCAAGGTTTACCCTACTGCACAAGCTTGCTTGGAAGTCTGCAAGAGGTTAGTGATCACTATCCTATTTTTTAACTGTCATGAACATGATTAGTGTACATTGGTTGGAACAGTTTTGAAAATAAGTGCAGCTCATGTATGAATCTGCCATGACTGTTTGTTTTGCTCATCAATATGTTTAATATCCTCCTTGTTATTATACATTTTTGTGATGCTATGTGTTTGTTCTTAGAGACTCTCCTAAATATTTCCCTATGTCATGTATGAACATATGAGAGTTTGCTTGCAACTGTTATGAAGTTTTGATGTTGTTTTGTTTTTGGTTCTGTTTGTGAAGGATGTTGATTTATTTCTGTTGCAGCATCATCTTTATATCTTGAATCTGTTGGTTGGAATTTTGCTTTAGAAGTCCATGTATGTTTGATTCATGTGATGTTTGTATTATTTTAAATTGGTTTGGTTTTGGATCTGCACATTTCTGTTTTGGCCATTTTCAACTCATGTGCATTTTTTCAACTCATAGGGCATTTTTAATTCTAGTACATTTTTGGATCATCCTTGTGTTTGTACTTTGTATATAACATGTTTTGAATATGCTTGTAAGTTGTACAGTTCTGTTGGACTTGGTAAAAGTCATTGGGATGACTCATTTTACTGTTGAGGACCAATACTCATTTTCTGTCTTAGGGTTGTAACCATCATGAGATATTTGCATTGAAACTTGATACTTGCCATTGTCATGCTAAGTATGCCTCTATGTTAATTTGAACTGTTGTCTTGTGTTTGATCTATGTTGGTTAACATGAAAATCTAGTATCATTGAATCTGTTTTTTATTGGATAGTTGGAATTGTCATGTTTACATCAGTTGTTGTCATCATTAGGTTTATATGGTAGGACTGTCTTCAAGCTTGACATGATCATATCTTGTTTGCATTGTCAATTATGATGGGTATATACGTATGTTCTGTTGTTTTGAAAATCATGTTTGAATCTATCTTGAAATTGCTTGTGAGCATCATTGGTCAATGAATTGAATTAGTTGCATTAGCATGTCATACCTTTTCTGTTACAAGTTCAAACTTCCATGTAACCCTTTGTTTCCAACCAATGCCATATGCTTGCAAGTTGTTATGTGCATTATGTGTATTAGGGTTAATTGTTGATTGATACTAGCATTGTCATGTTAGAATCCATATTGCTGCTAGAACTAGGCTTTTCATGCTAGACTTGGTTTGTGTTCATTACCTTGGGGTTGTAGCCTTCATTTTAAAGCATGAGTTGAATTGGTGTGTTTGATTTGGCATGGTATTGACCAAGGGCCAAATACTGTTGTTATGTGACTTATTGTTATAAGCTTTCTACATGTTGGATCTGTCATGTGTTTTTAGAATTGCTAGTTGATGAGCACAAGCTTACTAGACTATCTAGTTAGACCAGGTTGTTTGAATTGGTGCAAATTTCTGTATGTGTATTGCTTTAGTAAAAGCATTGTAGAGAGATTCATAATGTGTGGCTGTTTGAAACTTTGATCTTGTTTGTCATAGAACTTGCTGCCAGCTTCTGTTTTGTGTTTTCACCTCATGTGCTATCAATCTTTATATTGAGTGTTCTTGCAATTTGTGTGTCTTGATGTATGTGAATCATCTATGTGTATTAATGTTTTGAAGCATGTATGCTGCAATATGATTGTTCTTATTTTTCCAAACAGCATTTCAAGCACTTTTGTTCAATAATTGCAGTCCACATACCAATTTCTGTCTGGAGTTGTTTTTGAATGTTCTTTGCATCTAGAATCCATAGGCTATGTATTTGATGTTTGTGCATGCCTTCATCTGATCTTAATCACTTTTGTCTTGAGCTATAGCTTCCATAATTCATATCCAAGCTTCCATCTGCAATTGCCATCGTGTTTTAATTTGTGTGCTTCATCTTAAAAAACTAATGATGCCATTGTGTTCCTTATTGAATTTCACATAAGATAGACTCAAATTTTGTTAAATTTGGTGGTGTTTTGACCAAGTTGTGAGGAAATCGTTTTCATGTCAACTTGCCTTGTTTGCTTGTCATGCCTTGCCCAGAATGCTTGCTTCTTTAAGTATATGTATTTATTGGGGTGGCATAATACACGGATGTATCACCACCCCAGTGGTTATGCCTTGTTCTCATATTGCCTTACCATGTTACCTGACCTGGGTTCGATTCGTGTGGAGATCAACCCTTTTGGTTCTTTTTATGTTTTCCATGTTATCACATTTTACTCTCTTTTCCCTTCACTTGTCACACGCGCGCCTCTGGCTGGTTTGGCCAAGTTTTGAACTTGTATTCACAAGGTGGTGGGTTCAAGACCCACCAAGCGCACATCCTTATTTTTAATTACTATGAATGTTTGTTTTTTCTTTAAAATTTCAAAATAGCATAACTTTGTCAATTTTTATCATTTTTGATTGATTCTTTTTGCATTTGTCTTGTATTAGTGCATATTTTCATATGGTGTGTGAATATTCTAGAATTTTAATTTTTGAAAACACTTTGCATTGAAAGAAGGCACGCTTCATTTTTAGGGTTTTCGCCCTCCCCTCTTGCAATCTTTCCGTTCAAAACTTTTGATTCCTCTTTCTTAAGCTTGATGTTTGTCAACTCCTTTGTGTGTGTGATTGTAATTACTTCTGCTTGTAAGCATCATGACTGTTTCATTTGATTAACATTTAGAAATCCCCATGAAGTTATAACTTGTTTGCTTGGTTGTTACCTTAATCTTTGTCAAGATATGTCTTTGGTTTTCACCTTTTGTGTTTAAGTCTTATAAGAACTTCCCCCTTTTATGATATTATGATATCTTGATGCATTTTTTTGGTTGTGACCATCTATCTTGATTGTAATCCTTGCTTGATATTGTAATATGCTTGCATGCTTTGGTTGTGACCATCTACCTTGATTGAAATCATTAATATTGTAATATATTAATGTTTGTTTTGGTTGTAACCATTCATCTCGATTGAAATCATTACTTGCTTATTGTAATATGCTTGATCATTCTTGGTTGTAACCATGCCTTTTATCTTCATCATATTCACACGATTATTGCTTTGTTAAATTATTTCCCTAAATGATGGAACTCTTTAGTTCTCATCCAAGTTGCCTCATCTTTTTCATTCCAAAGGAAAGTCTCTCTATTTACCTTTGGGTCATAGATAGCTAATTAACCTCATAGGTATGGATAGAACCTTCTCCCCCTTTTGGTTTGGATAGAACCAATAGGATTTAAACTCATAGGTCTGGATAGAACATTCTCCCCCTTTTGGTCGGGATAGAACCAATAGGATTTAAACTCATAGGTCTGGATAGAACCTCCTCCCTCATAGGCCTGAACTACGACCGCTCTAATTTCTCATTGGACAATGAGAATACTTAGGCACAAGATGCGATATCTTGACGAGCACCCTTCCCCCTTCTCCCACCTTTTGGTCTGGATAGAACCAATTGGTCTTACAACATAGAGATAGGTAGAGTTTGGTTAACTCTATGAAAGAATCATGGAAATAATTACTTACTCCCCTTTCTTGAGTATACACTATAGATCTAGAGAGTTTGTTTAAACTCTACGCAAGCATTGTGATGTTTGTTCCCCTTTGAACCTTGATCATAATCAAGTGTTCTTCATCCTTAGTGAGGTGAACTACGATTGCTCTGATTTTATCCTAGTTAGGATACGTAGGCAGAGGACGCGATGTCTTTGCGAGCAAACTTAGAAACTATCTCTAGGTCTTAACCTACACCTTTTACCCAATCCCAATCCATAGCGAACATTAGCAAACTTAGCATATAAACAAACAAAAGGTTCTTGTAGAGTACTACAAATGTTTAGGATGTGAAATACCTACCCTAGGCATAACCAACCCCCGATCCCCGAATCTCTTAGCGTTGTTGTTACATTGCGCAAAAGGTTCTTTCTTTCTTTAGACCTTTCCTTTGGATAAATTAAAGTCCGGTTGTGAATTTAAGAATTAAGATTCAAGTTAATAAATAGCTTGGTATCACGATTCTCACCACAACAAAAATAGCGACTTCATTGGGGACATACTTAAACTTGAGGGTTTAGCCTATTTTGTTTGATTGTATGCTATATTTGTGAATATTTGCTTAACATGTATATTTGTAAATATATTTGTTTATATTGTGGACATTGGGTGCCTTGAGTGGTGAGATAAATCCTAACCCGGATTTGAGTGACACATGAGATAGGATTGTGGTATGATCAATAGTTGGGCTATTGGGAGTAGTCCCAATATGTCTGACATATGATGTAATCACGCTCAGTGGAGACTCTTTGAGATGGTTAGTAATGCATGAGTAGTCGTGTATTCACTAATTGTTTCAATATGAGTCTGTGAAGCTGAGGACTTTTAGTGACACTTTTACCCCACTTAGCCTTTTTAGGACGTAGCGCGGAAACTGTTAGGGAGTAGTCCCTCAATAGTTGTCACCCAGTGCTACACTCAAACGAGTTTATCTTGAGAATATTGTTGACTCATGTGAGTAGTCGTGTTACTTGGCAATATCCGAAGGATTTACTATGACTTTGGGAACTTTGTTAGAACCCGTTTGGCAGGTACAAATAGCTCAGAGTACAAATCCTTGGGGAGGGGTAGACCTTTGACTCCTTGCTTTGATCTTGAGCCTAGGAGGTCTTTGTGTGTGCACGTATTTGTGAATACTTGCCTTTGTGTTATGTGTGCATTATCCCACCATATCACCACGAGCATATCATGTAGCAACTAGTTTTGTAAAACTCAGTCGATCTCTGGTATTTTTATTTAAAGTTGTAACTTTTCCGACGATTGATGAAATGAGGGTTTTGACCTAGTCAATCTTCTGAGTTTTGTAAAACCAGTTGAATTTTTTGCAATTGCATCAGCATTTTGCATATGATACTTCGTTGCGTTGGTCCTCTGGTTCATTCTGTGTTCCATAGATATCAGAAGAAAGAGGGAGAGAGTATAACATAAGGGCTAGCACTCAAAAAGATGGACCGTCTTGAACAAGAAAATCAAGCACTCCGAGAAGAAATTTCTCATTTAAAGAATAACACAGAGGCATTCGCCGCTGCTGTTAGGGATATGATGGATACCCAAGAGCAGGAGAATCAGAAGCTTAGTGACGAGATAGCAAAGGTGAAGCGTGCCAAAAAGAGTTTGACAAACTTGGTAAAAGAATTGGTTCTATCCCAATGACAGGAGGGTTCCTCTTCATCTACCAATCAACCCCTAAAACAAACTGGTGGATCCCGGGGTATTTCTATACCTTATGCCCGGTTGTTCCCTATACTCCTGCAAAATAGTTTAGTCAAGAAGGATATTCCGCCCATTATCCCTCAACCCCACCGGAGTTATTTCACGATCGATGCTTTCTGTGCCTTCCACCATGGAGCGCCTGGTCATGATATTGAGGAATGCTACATCCTCAAAGGCAAGGTGAAAGAAAGATCGAAGCAGGGGTCATGTCTTTCAAGTTATGCAAACCTCAAGTACAAGTCAACCTTTTGCTTGACAAAGAAGCAATCCCTTCCCTGCATATGGTGGACTAAAAAAGAAGACCCTAGACTCATGATATAAGAGGATAGTGCTTCTATGTTTTGTTAAATAGTTCAATTCCCTAAGGCTAGCAGTTGTAGACTGTTTCAGCATTTTGTTGTGTTTTCTTTGCATTTGAATTGCTTGTAAGTTGTTGTTCATTTTGAATTGATAAGATTAATGAAATGTTTGTGCATCTTTTGATTAAACCCATTCGTTTCACTCTTTCCTTTCATTGTTATAAGATGACGAAAAATGCAAAAAATTTCTTTTCTTTACTAAACTGTTGTTTAAAGCAAAGATTGGGGAGGATGATGAAAGCTATATCCATAACTACTGTTGATATGATTTCAATTTAACTTTGCCGATGATGTAAGGCATTGTCTCAATCCCTAAACACTAGAGAAATAAGGAAGATAATCCCTCGTTAACCCCTTTGAGCCTAGAAGTAGGATTTTTCTTTCTTTACAAAAACAGAAACCTTAAATTTCAAATCTAGGGCGGGTAGTTCTCGGTTAACTTGAAGATATGTGCATACGAGACACTTTTCATATAAAGGTGGTGCATTCAGGCTTTTCCTTCGTACACAACAAGCAAGTGTCGAAGTCTAAAAGACGATGATGGTTCACCGTAGCCATTAAACTAGGTAGTCACCTCCTTTCTCAAAAAAAGAGAAGAAGAAAAAAGAAAATTAAAAAGCCCGCTAAGTCAAAACCTATAAAGGAGACTTAGTCAAAAATGGGGCATCCCGTTGACTGTATATTCGAACAAAACAGTTCAGACAAAATTCAGGGATAACAAAAGAGAGGAATTCTGTAAGAGTCATCACTCTTAAAAATCCTCAAATAGCAAAAAGCTATCAAAAATTGTAAGGGAGTCGTGACTACCCTAGGTTTGTAAGCCATCACTAACTATCATCAGTTCAATTCTTAAGTCTGTAAGAACCTGAATGTATAGTTTGAGTTAACTGAGCGTAGGATTGGAGTTCATCATGGAGAATGGGTGGGACAAATAACTTTGAGCCTTTATCCTTTGTTTCATGAACCATGAACTGAGCCACGTTACAACCCTTAAAAGACCTAATTGAGGTAAGGTTGTTTTGAAAGCATATTACAACAAGGTTGGATAACCTGACTCCTAATGATCTTTGATGTTTGTGTGTGTTAATCACTTTATCCATCATTTGTAAAATGTTTGGGTCACTTTCACTTTGATCACTTGATCACTCCGCCGTGTGTGTTTCATAAAAAAAATTGTTTTCAAAAGTTTGCATGAATTTGGCATTAAAATTGCCAACTTTTAATGAACAACATTGTTTGCTAGACAATCCAATGTCAAAGGAATCCCAACAAACGCTATCAGCTAGGGAATTTGACTTGATAAAGGAAGCTCAGCCTGGGGCAACTAATCTGAAGGATTTGTTAATCATTTGTCATAATGTTCAACTAATTAGAGCCGACTAGGTCAAGATCAGTTGAATCTCTCAAACAATACTTCAGTCTGGGGCAACACTGTTGCAGTTACCAGTAAGCAGGGGAAAGTTTATTCCTCAGTCGTTACTTCTACAGTCCGAGACTTTGTTGTGCAAGCACCGCTAAACTGGGGCAATCACGTCGAGATTTGTAAATCTCTCTCTATAAGAGTTTGAAGACATTGAAGCATCTTTATGCTGATTCTTTTATAAAATTATCTTGATGGTTTCATCCCCACAAACCATGTAATCTGGGGCAGAAAAGTTTGAAGACTGTTTGTCGCAAGAGCCGTTGCTCACTTGAAGAGGATTGTTATACTATCGAGGGGCAAAAGTGTTTTGTTCTCATGATACCTTTTTGTCAGCTCTTCGATTAAGTTGTTACTTCGGTTGACCTTGGAATTTCCCTTGGTGATTTTTCCTTCAACAAAGAATTCAAGCTCATGATGGCAATCCGAGTGAAGTCATGATGTTGTGTCCTAAGTAGATAACTCTCTCCCAGAGAAGGATGTAACTTTGAAGTGGAACTGTTGATCTTTATGATCATCCCCGTTGATGTCCAATTTTGGTGAAGTTGGCTGGGTATCCGTGTCGAGATGTTTATTTCATCTCCTGTTTTGTTTTGTTTGTTTTGTCAGCATAAACATAAGCATGGCATAAAGCATATGCATAACATTCGTGCATTTTTGCTATCTCTGGTTATTGCCTGTTCCTATTTCACTTTGGTGTTTTTCACCAAGTGACTGGGTGTGTTGTCTCTCTCCAATAGAGTTGTCTGCCTTTAAGCATAAAATGTCCATCCTTTCTCAATTCCCCATAGAGTTTAATCCTCGTTGATGATGGTTGCTTCAGTTATATTTTTTCATGATTGGATAAGATGTGTCCCCATTCGAGTTCATTTCTCAATGGTTGGAGTCTTATATGACAGTTTCTTTCTAGCTTGGTTCTAGATTGAACTTCGGTCCCTGCCGGTCGCCGAACCTACCTGGACATGCATTTATTTTGCACTATCTACCAAGAAGAACATTTTGCGTTGCCTTACACCAATAAGTGGCAGTCTCTGTAGAGAAGCTTATCCATAAGTGGCAATCTCTGTAGAGAAGCTTATCCATAAGTGGAAATCTCTGTAGAGAAGCTTATCCATAAGTGGCAATCTCTGGCAAAAAGCTTATCAATAAGTGGCAGTCTCTGTAGAGAAGCTTATCCATAAGTGGCAATCTCTGTAGAGAAGCTTATCCATAAGTGGCAATCTCTGGCGAGAAGCTTATCAATAAGTGGCAGTCTTTGTAGAGAAGCTTTTCCATAAGTGGCAATCTCTGTGGAGAAGCTTATTCATCTATAACGATACGTGGCAGTCTCTGTAGAGAAGCTTATCCATAAGTGGCAATCTCTGGCGAGAAGCTTATTCATCTACAACGATAAGTGGCAGTCTCTGTAGAGAAGCATATCCATAAGTGGCAATCTCTGGCGAGAAGCTTATTCATCTTCAACGATAAGTGGCAGTCTCTGTAGAGAAGCTTATCCATAAGTGGCAATCTCTGGCGAGAAGCTTATTCTTCTTCAACGATAAGTGGCAGTCTCTGGAGAGAAGCTTATCCATAAATGGCAATCTCTGTGGAGAAGCTTATTCATTAGCAACAATAAGTGGCAATCTCTATAGAGAAGCTTATTCACCTACAGATAAGTGGCAGTCTCGCATGAGAAGCTTATCCTGTTTCATTATATCCAACAACAAGTGGCCATCTCCCTCGAGAAGCTTGTTTCTAGTATGTTTTCCAGTTAGGTGGCAGTCTCCCATGAGAAGCTTATCATCGTTATCTTTTCAGATAAGTGGCAATCTCATTCGAGTAGCTTATCTTAGGAATGTTGAGGACCGGTTGTGACCAACATTTTTTGGAAAATCCAGTGGATACTGGTATAGTTAATTGGGTAGTGACCAATCATATTTCGAGAAAGGCCAGTTGGTAATTGGCATTGGGAAAATCCATGGATAACAAGTACTGATGATTTGGTTGTGTATCATTCCAAGTGAAGTTACGCTTTGTTTCCATTCCAAGCTCAAGTTTAGTACCTTTGGATATGTTTGCTTCCAAGCTCAGGTTTCGTACCTTTGGATATGTTTGCCTCCAGAATCAGGTTGTGTACCTTTGGAGGTGTTTGTTTCCATCCTAAGCTCAGGTTTTGTACCTTTGGAGATGTATACTTTGGATTCCGAGTTCAGGAATTTCCAAAGACTCGAATGTTGCATTTGCATGAAATCTTCGATGTATCCTAATGCTTTGAGGATATTTGACTTTTGTTCCTAAGGTTTTGAGGGATATATATGTACTTCCTGTTTGAAGAGCTGGTCGTCACCAAATCATTTAAAGAGCCCAGTGGTTACTGGTATTGCCTAAATCCAATTGTTATTAATACCGTAAGTTGGTCGTCACCAGTCTGTCTAAGTCCAATAATTATTGGCGTCGCTCGAAGTCAGTTGTGATTGGCACTCGGAGTTGGTTATTACCAGTTTTTTACCTTTGAAGCCCAGTGGTTACAGGCACTTCTTAACCCAATTGTTATTGGGATACCCCGATTTGGTCATCACCAGTCCCTTTTAAGTCCAGTGGTTACTGGCATTGCTTGAAAGCTAATTGTTATTAATACCGTGAATGGGTTGTTACCAACTTCCCCAGCCGAAGTCCTGTATTTCACCAATGCTGTTTGGAATTCCCAATTATTTGTAACTTTGGTTTGGTCGTCACCATCACCCCCTGCAAGTCTAGTGGAAACTAGCACGCTTGAAATTGTTCGTTGTTCTGGTCGTCACCAATGTTCCCAGCAAAGTCGTTGCTTTCCCATTCGAGTCTCGGAGATCTAGTGGATACTAGCATCCCCAGTCCGTCTGATCTCGTTTCTAGTCTTTTCCTGAAGATCCCGTTTGAACTCTTCGTTATAGGAAGTCCCTCATTTGGTTATCACCAGTGAGGTTTGCGTCTCTGATCTTTCGTTTCCCTAGTGGAGAATTGCCTTCTTCCCCAGTGGAGTGTGTGTTTCCTTTTCCCCAGTGAAGATTTGTCTTTCCCGGTGGAATTTGCGTCCCCTGTGTGAAAGGTCCCCCTTGAGCAACATCTTTAGTCATCATTGAACTATTTTGCTTACTTTGCCTTGGATCTTTCCCTAGTGTGTTGGGTCCCCCGTGAGTGGTTACTCGTCGTATTGCCGTTCTTTTATTTTTGCTCGTGTGTCTGCATATGTCTTGCCTTCAAGCATCATAAAGTATCATTTAGATTCATGGCATATTCGCATTTGTCCTTTTGCATATCATCAGATCTAAGGGACAAAATTTTTGGTTTGCTATATTTAAATACCTTTCACAACGATTCTATGAGGATTATCATCTCTCATTACCATCTAGTGAAAATATTTAAATAGGGGCAACTGTTGCACCCCAAAATTTGACCCCTTATATCTTCATCATCATTTTAGGATCATATTCATTTGATTATCTAACCTTAACCTATTTCCAGTTTGTCTTTGTTAAGATACAGGTGAATTAGGGTTCCGTACAACCGAGAATCGAGGTTTTGATGGTTAATGAGTCAACGTATTGGATTGGTTCTCCATGAAATAAGTCTCCACATCATCAAATATACTCCATTGGGTCAAGTATGAATCCAATTTGAGGTTGTCACCCAAGGATCAAGAACAGTGCAGTTCAGGATACCCGATTAGGGTTTTCGATTAGGAAAAGTCAACTGTAGTTTTACTTTTGATTCAAATGATGTTACAATGGTGGGATCATGGTCCATGAAGTTCATATGGCTTATTGAAGTCTACCTAAGAAGTTTCAAGGCCTCCAAAGACTCGGAACATCAACAGCCGGCTCGGTAGTCATCGATCGATCGTTCGGTTGACCGAAAAGTCAACTCTTCAATCATAAGGAATTTGACCTCAAAGTATGAAGAAAAAATGTTCCTAGTAACATATTACACCTATCCATGAAGTTCCATGACCATTGGATCAAGGATTGAGGAGTAATCGAAAAATCGGGAAAT
The DNA here is from genome assembly GCA_963859935.3 of Lathyrus sativus. Lineage (NCBI taxonomy): Eukaryota > Viridiplantae > Streptophyta > Magnoliopsida > Fabales > Fabaceae > Lathyrus > Lathyrus sativus. The sequence continues at coordinate 166,688,606 of OZ012739.1, read as the reverse complement.
TAGAGTTTTGAAAGGGGCAAGACCATAACTCCCTAACCACACATCCAATTGAGTTTATTCAAAGCTCATTAGAAAGGTATTGACAAGTCCTACAAAAGTCTCACAGTGGTCCATCAGCAGAAAATGCATATATTTGGAGTTATGGCCAAGACAAGAGGGAAAAAACACTTGGAAAAATTCTAAGTTATTGGCCTTTTTAGGGATGTCTTTAGCCAACTTTGAGGGGATTTTTGACCTAGTTTCATTTGGAATCTAAAGATCATGAAAACATGAAAGTTGTAGAGCTTTATGAGGGCTTTCCTAAATGTACTAGAACTCCTCCATAGCCCTTATGAGTTGAGAGTTATGAATCCAACAAGTTGAGGTTTCAACACTTGAGTTCATCATTTCCATTTTTTCACAAACTCACTTTTTAATCACTTGAACCATCCTCAGCCATTTGATCATGTTTCTATATGTTAATTAGAGAGTGTGATGAGTAGAAGTGCAGAAAATGAATGGATTTGGTAAGCCTTGCAAGTTGTATGCAAGTGGCATTATTTTAATCAAACAAATCAAGGAAAGAGAAACTTTTCATGAAGTAACTTGCAGCTACAGTTCCCATACTCCCTAGCCACACTTCAGTCACTTCCATGTCTTGCTTGCCACTTGATTTTTGCATCATCTTGAGCCAAGAACTTGGACTTACAGCTGCAACAAATATTGAACAAGATTGCATTTACAAAACTCCCTCCAAAATGCCAAAAGAGAAATCTGCCCCAAACCTCTCCTTGGGCTATAAATAGAGGTTTCCTCTATGTTGAAACACACACCAGAGCACTCTAAAACCCAAGAGAAAACCATAGCTCTCATCTTACCTTGCATTTTCTTACAAGTGAAGAAAACCATTCCAAAACTACCTCAAAAATATGCCTAGATTAGCCTTTGAAAGCCATTTTCACCCACTTAAAATCATCACAAACCATCCACACAATCCACAAATGATATATGGGAGGTGTTCAAGATCTTAAACCAGTCAAAAACTTCATTTTCTCAAAAGTCAACTTTCAACCAAGCAAAGTTTGACTTCACACACAAAATCTGCCAAATCTTTGCTCATGCCTGTTTTGATCACTTTAAACCTCCAAAAACCTTAGGTTTATGATGTACCAACTTTCCATAACCTAAAATACCACCATCATCACTTGTTTTGAGTTCTGTCTTAAAGTTCACTTGTTTACTTCAAGTGCAAGAAAAGCTGCATTTTCATCAAGGCATTGGTTGGATCTTGTTTGGGAAGTCTTCAAGGTTTTCCCTAATGCACAGGCTTGCTTGGAAGTCTGCAAGAGGTTAGTGATCACTATCCTATTGTTTAACTGTCATGAACATGATTAGTGTACATTGGTTGGAACAGTTTTAAATATAAGTGCAGCTCATGTATTAATCTGCCATGACTGTTTATTTTGCTCATCAATATGTTTAATATCCTCCTTGTTATTATACATTTTTGTGATGCTATGTGTTTGTTCTTAGAGACTCTCCTAAATATTTCCCTATGTCATGTATGAACATATGAGAGTTTGCTTGCAATTGTTATGAAGTTTTGATGCTATTTTGTTTTTGGTTCTGTTTGTGAAGGATGTTGATTTGTTTCTGTTGTAGCAGCATCTTTATATATTGAATCTGTTGGTTGGCATTTTTATTTAGAAGTCCATGTATGTTTGATTCATGTAATGTTTGTATTAATTGAAACTGGTTTGGTTTTGGATCTTCACATTTCTGTTTTGGCCATTTTCAACTCATGTGCATTTTTTCAACTCATAGGTCATTTTTAATTCTAGTACATTTTTGGATCATCCTTGTGTTTGTACTTTGTCTATAACATGTTTTGAATATGCTTGTAAGTTGTACAGTTCTGTTGGACTTGGTAAAAGTCATTGGGATGACTCATGTGACTATTGAGGACCAATACTCATTTTGTTGTCTTAGGGTTGTAACCATCATGAGATATTTGCATTGAAACTTGATACTTGCCATTGTCATGATAAGTATGCCTCTATGTTAATTTGAACTGCTGTCATGTGTTTGATCTATGTTGGTTAACATGAAAATCTAGTATCATTGAATCTTGTTTTTATTGGATAGTTGGAATTGTCGTGTTTACATCAGTTGTTGTCATCATTAGGTTTATATGATAGGACTGTCTTCAAGCTTGACATGATCATATCTTGTTTGCATTGTCAATTATGATGGGCATATATGTATGTTCTGTTGTTTTGAAAATCATGTTTGAATCTATCTTAAAATTGCTTGTGAGCATCATTAGTCAATGAATTGAATGGTTGCATTAGCATGTCATACCTTTTCTGTTACAAGTTCAAACTGCTATGTAACCCTTTGTTTCCAACCACTGCCATATGCTTGCAAGTTGTTACGTGCATTAGGTGTATTAGGGTTAATTATTGATACTAGCATTGTCATGTTAGAATCCATATTGTTGCTAGAACTAGGCTTTTCATGCTAGACTTGGTTTGTGTTCATTACCTTGGGGTTGTAATCTTCATTTTAAAGCATTAGTTGAATTGGTGTGTTTGATTTGGCATGGTATTGACCAAGGGCCAACTGTTGCTGTTATGTGACTTATTGTTATAAGCTTTCTACATTTTGGATCTGTCATGTGTTTTAGAATTGCTAGTTGATGAGTGTTGCACCCCAAAATTTGCCCAACATTTCTTTACCTAGCTTATGTTTCATTTCATTCACATTAGCATTATCATTTGCATTTCATTGACATGTGTGCAGGAGATCAAGAGGTATGATTACCAATTAAGAGCTATACCAGACTATGAAGCTAGCTAAAGAGGCTTATTCAAGTGTTCAAGGGTTGATATCCTTGTCAGAGAAGTGAAAAGGTCCTCAGAGAGAGTGGTTGAAGCCAAGTGTGTAGGTCTCCTAACTTGAGAGTTGTGGGAAGTCGTCAGAGAATTCTGAAGCCATGAAGTTAGAATTGAGGTCTTGATAGAGCTCATAAGAAGTGTTGAAGATCACTTTGAGGCCTAGACAGGTCATTGTGCAAGGTTAAGAAGCCTCAGCCATGATTGGTGCAGCTAGGGTTTTACTGGGTCAACCCTAAGTCAACTGAGAAGGTTGAGACCTAATTCAAGAGCCATGTGATCATGGATTGATACATTGAGATGTTATAAGGATTATTCCAAGGTTAACTCACCATGATTGAAGAGTTTGAGAAGATTCAAGCTAGGGTTTCTAAGGCTTAACAGTGTAAAATCCCCTAAGTTTGACCCCTATCTTCAAGGCAATTTAGCTCAAGATGTGATTGTAATCTCATCTTTCCCCTAACATGATTGTTGTAGAGCATGATCTTAGCTTTAATCTGAGTCCTAGAAGTCCTTGATAGGATTTGTAGAACTCAAGTTATGGCTTTGACAAGTTACAAGTCATCTGAGGTATGTGAATTTGGAGCTTGAAAGTTACCCAACTTGCATGAAACGTTTGCCCAAGAAGGATGATTCCTATGAACTTTTGGTAAACATGAATGTTGTTCCTTATTCTCTTAGCTTTCTAGAGAGTACTAGAAGTCCTTGATAGGATTTGTAGAACTCAAGTAATGGCTTTGACAAGTCAAGGGTATTTTGGACATTTGGTGATTATAGGTCATTTTTGATCATAGGCCATTTTTACCAACTTAGAGGCTTCAAATGAAATTTTGTTCAACTATAAAGTTGCTCAAAATGGGGTTTTAACCTTGACCATGCATCAAGTAGGCATTGAAATGGCTCAAGGAGAGACTTGGTTCAAGAAATTTTGAAAAAAAGGAAGAATTAAAAGGATTTAATGGTCAAAAATTCAAATAAGTCATTTTGTGACCAAATGAAACAAAATTATAGGTCAAATTGATTGGAAAAATGATTTTAGAAACAATGGCAATGTTGGTTTTTTCATTTGAAGTCATTTGCTCATAATTGCATTTGGTTGCTTATGACATAAGTTACACATGCCAAATCATTCACAAGTGCAAAACCAAGGTTCCAATCCATCCAAACACATTCAGAATCTCATTTGAGGAGAAATTGAACCATGATCAAAGTGATAAACAAGCTGCAAAATGAACTGTCATGGATGAGCATGAGATGAAATTTTCCATAGCATGAGAAATTGAAAATATCCTTTAGAGCATTCCAGAAGTTTCTAGATCATTCCTACTGGTTCTATATAAGCATTAGAACTGGTTCAGAGCATTGGTTGGTGAGAATTGGGAGAGAAAAGAGAGATTGAATTCTGAAATTCCATTTTGCAAGTCAAATTCAGTTACACACATTCGAGCCATTTCAATCCATTTCTTTGCATTCAGAAGTCTCCTCTTGTGTTGTTGAGTGATTCCAGATAGAATTTAAGCGAAGATCATTGCAAAGTCGTGAGAGAGAATTTTGAGTTCATAGCTTGCAAGTCAAAATCGAATTCAAGGATTCAGAGAGTTTTAATCCAATTTGTTGCATACAGAAGTTTCATTTGGTGTTAGTGAAGGTATCTGGAGATTCTTGATGGTTGATTTGAAGGTTTCAGTGCTCTGTGCATTCAAAATTTGCAGGTATGTAATTCTCATCCTATGGCTTGATTCATGTAGTTTCTTTAGGTTTTGATAGGTTAGATTCAATGTAGATCATTTCTAGAAGCTTTCTGGACAATTAATTTGAAGATTAGAGACAATTTAGGGTTGACACCATTTTCGGTTGAGATTATTAATTTACGAACCTTGCGTTTTTAGAATGAACGAGTGGTATGGTTGGATGCCTGGTGAAATTTAGGACAAGATTCATGTAGAACTCGTGGCGAATGGTGGTCTGTAGAGGGAGTTAGGGTTGCGTGATGGTGGCCGGAGAAGCCACCGGCGATGGCCTTCGCGCGCGCAGGTTGAAAGGTTGCAGAAATTTGAAACGAAGAAGATGTAATCTAGGACGTCCATCCGTGAGGGAGACTTTGACTCAGGCGTCCATCCAACGGCAGTGATTGCGCCACATACCCCCTCCCCAATGCGCACCGTTTTGGCTTAATGAAAATCCCAGGCTTGTTTCTTCGCTGCATATACCAAGAAGAAGCGAGTTCAAGTCCTCGCGCATGCATTTTTCTGTTAACTTGTGAGCTAAATTCATTTAATTCAAGGCGTTGGGCTTTGGTATACAGATGCTCTTCACACCCCCTTTCTGGCTCAAGTGGTGAAATGAACTGGTTATTTTTGCTATTTGCCACGCTGGTTTAATTAATTTCTTGAACTTCTTTTAATTTTCTTCATTTCATGTGACTTAGGAAATAATTCATAAAAATAGAGGATTAACTCAATTAATTCCAATTTTTTTTCCCTTGATTCATGATTGAATCTAGAATGTTTTAGATAAAAAATATTAATAATTCATGCATTTTTTATTTTATTTTCATTTTTTGAATATTAATTGATATTAAAATAACCATGGTTGATACCTTGTTTTGTTGAATTTTGTTTGAGCATTTGGTGATGATGCTTGCCTTTATTTTTTGTGTGTAGCTAGCATAGATATACATGTTCCCCCTATATTTTTCTCACATTTTTGTGATGAATGTAGGTGGTAGTTTTAAGTTGAAACTTTAGGTGCTCCATCTTTAGGGTTTATGTTTAGTACCTTGTGATTTAGGTTTTATTTCTAGGACTTGGTGGATGATTCAACCTCTGAATTTTGTATGGTAGATTCATGATTGAATTAGGGTCCCATATTTATTTTTGTAGGATTTTACAATTGGTTTTAGTATTTTAGTTAAGATTAACTTTAGTACTAAGTTTTAGGTGATCCTAACTTGCTAATTCAACTAGAATGATTTCTTTAGTTCCCTTAGATTAGGGTTTTGCCTCTCTTGTTCTTGGATGATGTTGAAGACAAGCTTGGGCTACCATGGATTGAATGAAGAAGCTTGGATGTGAAGACTTCCCTTCTTTTGGTTTGAGTTTTGTTTAGGTGTCAGAATTAGGGTTTGTAAGTAGAGCTTCTAGATAGATTTTCTTCTTTCATAAACATGGAAGATGTTGATCACTTCCATTCTTCCCTATGATGTAAGGTCCCCTTGTAAAGGCCTCGTCCCTCCTTTGGTAGGATGTGTGGATCTTTACAAGTTGGTAGAACCTTTGAGGGTCCCTTTCTCCGATGATAGGATGCTTAGTGGTGACCTTTGGTTTTCACTCTGCTGTCAATCATCCAAATCTTGCTCTTGTTAGATGAATATTTCTCCCTTGCTAGAGGATAGAGTCCTTGTTAGAAGGTTGAATATGTTTGAAGACTACCCTTGGAGCTGAAGCTTGAAGATCAAGAGGAACAAGTTGATACTTGTGGGAAGAAGATCAAGCTGAGATTGAAGAAAGAGCTGAAGCTTGAAGAAGGTAAAGAACAAGTTGATACTTGTGAAGGGAATCCATTGGAGATTAAATGAAGAAGCTGAAGCTTGAGGTTGGAAAGAAAGTTGATACTTGTGAGTGCAATGCTTGGAGTGCCTGAGAGAACAAGTTGATGCTTTCTAGTGGAATTGAAGCCTGAAGGTGGAGTTTACCTTGGAGCTGAGGCCTGAAGAAGAGAGGATAAGTTGATACTTATGTTGATGTATTGAAAGCTTGGAGAAGTAAGTTGACACTTGCTATTAAAGATGGTAGCCTTGAAGAGCAGTTGGAGACTGAGGACTGAACTGCTGTCAGAGGAGAACTTTGCTGAGAAGCTGTGGAAGCTGTTGATCTGCTTTCTTTCCTGTCTGTTTGCTTTCTGTGCAACTGTATTGATGTGACTTGTTTGATTTGTTTGATGCATTAGAATAAGTTCATGTTTAGTTTGATTTAAGCTAGGAGCATGATTGCACTAGAGGTTGAGTTGCTCCCTCTGCTTGTATTGTTACTGTATGGCTTTGCTTGCGGGTATTCGGTAGAGCACAGCTCCCTTGCCTATGTGGTTTGTGTGTGCTTGATAGCATGTTATTTCTTCTTTATGATTGCAGTTATTGTGTTTGCTTGATGGAATTTCATTTTATTCTTCTGTATGATTACAGTTATTCATATCTGGCTTGAGGTTGAGACAAGCTTGTGGAGGCCGATGCCCCACACACATTTCCTCCCTCACTTGCATTGCATTGCATTTTATGGTCGTTTACTGTATATCTGTTTACTGTTTAAGCTGATGCTTTATCTGTTTCTGTTTATCATTGACATGAACCCCTAGGAATCTCACTTCCTTTGATAAGGAAGTGATGATTAGAACTTTAGGTTGAAACCTATGCATGACAACTTCTAGGAGATCCCTGTTTCAAACCTCAACCATAGGATGAATACTAGGCATGACAACATTAGGACTTGATAGTCTCCCCTTAGTTGAACCTGTTCGTTCTCTCTTCTCATCTCAAAACAAATCAAAATACAGTAATAAAGGTTAACTGACGTCGTACGTTACGAGCCTTAAGCTATCTGAGAAAGGATTGTTGGAGAGTTTCTTTTCAACAGTCTGGATGTTTAGTATGGCACCTTTTGGGTGACATGCGACGCATCCACTCTCAGGTCATAGTCTCTAGTGCGATATTGGTTGCAAACATCCGTAAAAACAGTTCTTCCGTAAAAGACAGAAAACAAACTTCAAACCTTTTTGCCCCGTGGGCCCGTAATTCAAAGGAAGCTTTTCTGAAGAAAAGAGTGTCGTTAACTCCCAGTTCTACCGCAAACGCTAACGCCTAAGTCTCCAAGGGTCGAGCTGCGTACACCAAACTGCTGGGACTGTTTGTTAACCCTACTCAGAAAAATAGATGAATCTGAATTCCCGTAATCTGTATTATCCCGAACTACGTAAGCTCTGATCTCTCATACCTGTTGAGAGTACGTAGGCACAATACTGATGTATTGGCGAGCCACCTTCCCCGTAACCCGTAGTTAGGCGAACTACGTTGACTCTGATTTCTCATTCTCTGATGAGAATACGTAGGCACAAAGCGCGACGCTTTGCCGAGTCATTTTCTTTTCTTTTTCAAGCCAACCTCTATAGGTAGATAGATAAAACCAACCCGTCAGATAAACATAACAAGCGTGGATCCCATCGAGTACGATGGACGTGAGGGGTGCTAATACCTTCCCCTTGCGTAACCGACTCCCGAATCTAGACAATGGTTGCGATGACCTTGTCTTATACCTTTTCGTCAAGTTTTTCCGATCGTTTCCTTTCCCGTTCCGATGGATAAATAACGAAAGGTGGCGACTCTTCTGTTTTGCCGACACCTTATTTTCGCGGAAGCGACAGCTGGCGACTCTGCGGGGGACTTGATAGTTTCCTGGGGATCCAACGTCCCCTTATGCGAGTCAATCTGGGATCCAACGCCCCTGTGCGAGAGTCAATCCTAGCGCTTGTATGATTACTTGTTGGGTTGTGTTTGTTTATCGCATTTTATTTCCCGCACTTTATTTTCAGTATGATATGATTATCTGTGCTGTTGTGGGAGGGGCATTCTGATGAGCGAGAAGCCAGACCCAGGCTTGAGTGTACCTAGCATTAGTTGTGGAGATTAGTGGGCACGTGCTTGCTTTGCAGGCGCTAGTGTCTCATGAAATCCACGCTCAGACGAGGTTCTCCCGGTTGACTTCTTTTCCGGCCCTTTGGGCCTGAGGGGTTGTTGGTTTGGAGGATTGTCGACTCTGGGGACCGATCATTTGGGATTCAGCTGAGTGAGGCCGCTTCAGGAGACGGTGATGCCACACCTTCTGGGTATCTTATCACCCCTCTTGAATGTCTGTGACGCTGATGACCGCATAGTATGCCGAACTTGTGTCAGTATAGGTCCATACCTGTGAGCGGGGTTGGGTTTGTTGCAGGACACCTTAACCTTCAGACTACCTGGTTTTCTTGATAGTGAATCAGTTTTGTTGGTATCAGAGGTCCGTATCTTCAGAGATGTATATGTGTTCTTGATAGAGCAGATTTGTGGCCCTGTATCAGAGGTCCTTATCTTCAGATATGTGTGTTCTTGACAGAGCAGATTTATGGTCTGATACCATGGTTTTCTTCTCATCAGAGATAGGGTTGTTCTTGACAAAGCAATATTGTGGTTTTGTTGATATAAGATCCTCACCTTCATCACTTCAACATCACAGTTGTCTTGATCTCCGGCTGCATGATTGCATTTTACATTGCTTTGCATACCCATTTGCATTTCATTAACATGTGTCTGTGTTGCAGGTACCGTTCCCCTGATTCAGGTTTTCTTGCCTTCTATTGTGCTGTCATGGGTTCTCTGAGGAAGACTGTGGCTTACAAGCTCCCCACTCCTGATGTTGTTCAGTTGACTGGTTTGATTGCTTTGGCAGATGATTCTGTGAGAGGTGAACTCAGAAAGTCTTATGGGAAACTGCTCATCCTGGTTCGTAAACCCTCTGTGTTTGAGTTGAATGGGTTGCACGCCTTGCTGCAGTTCTACGATCCTCCTTTGAGATGCTTTACTTTCCCGGATTTTGTTCTCGCACCTACACTAGAGGAGTATGCTGATTTGTTAGGTGTGCCTATCAAGAGTCAGATGCCTTTTGTTCATATGGATGTTGAGCCTAATCTGGCTAGTCTAGCTCCTTCACTTCATCTGGATGCCTCCGAGTTGATCTTGTCTAAGTGGAACAGGGTTCCCGGTTTCTCCCTACAGTTCTTAGTGGGAAAGGCTCAGCAGTGTGCCAAAGACGGGTGTTGGATCGTGTTCAATGCTATCCTTGCTCTGTGCATATACGGCATCATTCTGTTCCCTAATATGCCAGACTTTGTAGACTTCGATGCATTCCACATCTTCGCATCAGGGAATCCCGTCCCTACCTTGATAGGAGATGTTTACCATTCCGTCCACTACAAAAACGAGAACAGAAGGGGCAAGAATGGATCGTGCTGTGTGCCCCTACTCTATAGATGGCTTGATAGTCACCTACCCAAGAAGGGTCCCTTTGCCTCGTCTGCAGCCACAGCTGAGTGGTCTGAGCGTCTGATGAGTCTGTCAGCGGAGGATATTGCCTGGTTTGATAGAGATAGGTTGGGTACTGAGATTATCTTCAGCTGAAGTGGGTTTCCGAATGTGCCTTTGATAGGCAGGAAGGGTTGTATCAACTATAATCCATCTCTGTTGGTCCGACAGTTTGCTTATGCTTTGAGAGCTCCGCCGAAGGAGGAAGAGGTGCAGGAATCTCTGTACCTCACTGGTCTTCTAGAGGGGGATATGTTATCTAAGCTTCAGCACGCTTGGAATGGTATCTGTAAGCGGGGAAAGCGGTTGCTGGGGAGAAGTAATAACCAATCCTACGCTCCGTATGTGACCTGGATCAGAGCCAGAGAAGATATTATAGGGATGCCGTTTCCTCCTGCCAAGCCAGAAAGCTCCCCAGTGATTGAAGAGCCTACCATCGTGCCTATTTAGCAGCATAATCAGGTGTTAGCTGAGAGAGATGAGCTGAAAAAGGCCAATGAAGAACTGGAGAGAGAATTGGCTCAACTCAGAAGTGAGAGAAGCGAAGCCGTCCATTCCTTCAAGAGGCAAACAGAGCTGGTGAACCAGTTAGGGACATATTTGACTAAGCAGATAGCTGAGCGTGAGCGTTTGGGTCGGGATTTCAAAGTTGTCAATGACGTACTGGCCACTAAGAAGCAGCACTTAGATGAAGCGTATCGAAGAATATCCAAGTTTAATCAGCATTGGAAGGCCACCCTAGCCAACGGCAAAGAACGGGAGGATAAACTGAAACAGCATATCTCCAAATTGAAAGCCCAGGTGAAGGCTAGTGAGAAGAGGTTTGATGAAGAAACCGCTCGCAGATATGCCACTGAAGACCTGCTAAACAAGGCTCTTGCTAACCTGAAGGAGCGTAAACTGACGTTTGAATCCAAGAAGCAGAAGTTAGAAGATTGTTTCGGCGAAGGAGCATGGGAAGACTCAGTTGAAGGACTTCAGTACACTGTTACGCAGAGGGAGTTACTCGTCGAAGGGTTGCTCACCCAGCCTGATCATCCAGAAACGAGGGATCTGTTAGAAGAGTTTCGAGCCCGTGGCCGTACTTGACTGTATTTGTAATCCTTTTGCTTTTGATCATTGTTGTATGCTGACCATCACCAGGCTTGTTGGTTGAGGTCATGCTATTGATTCTACTTGTATCCAGTGACATTGTGTACCGCCTCGATGGGCTTTCTTTATATATGAGATGTTATTTCCATGACTGGACTCGGACTTCTTATTATCAGCACTGGCACTCAGGCACTAGGATCGGGGGGAAATCTCCCTAACGCACAGACACACGTTTGCATGTGCATGAAGCATTTGCATAACGAGCACTTTGTCGTTTTTTCTAACCCTTTTGTGTATACAGGTTGTTTCAGGTTGTTCCAGGATTGATCAAAGACCAATCCACCGCTATCCGACCAGAGCAAATCGAGCTAGAGCAATGGAGCAAGTGCAGACTGACGTTCAGGAGCTCCGAGAGAGGATGGACCGCTTCATGGATCTCATGCAAGTGGTTGCCAACGGCCAGGACCAGCTCAGAACATTGGTCCAGCCTCTGATCTCAAGGGTTGACAACAATGGTGTACTCCATGGTGGGAATGTTCCAACCCCTCCGCCTGTTGAAACTCCTCAGAATGGTATCCCCGTGACCGGGGGGAACGGTAGTGGTAACGGCAATGTGATCGCTAACATGGGGCTCAATGGTAATACGACTGGCGTCGGTAATGGGGATTTTGAAGCTAATGTCAATGTTGGGCTGGGCAACGGCAACACAGGTGTTGGAAATCTGTATGGGCCTCAGCCATGGTTAGAAGACCGTCAAGAAGATTTGTTCTCCCAGAAGGGTGCTGAAGGAGAGCTGACTGCTGAAGCACGTCTGAGGTTTAAGGCACTCGAGGACAAAATGAGGAATTTCGAGAACCTGAACACTATGGGTGTCGACATGTCCAAATTGGGATTGATTGCTGATTTCAAGGTGCCTCCCAAGTTCAAGGTACCCGACTTTGAGAAGTACAAGGGCACCACTTGCCCTCGCGTCCACCTGAGATCATACTACCGGAAAATGTCCGCTCACTCTGAAGACGAGAAGTTGTTGATGCACTTCTTTCAGGATAGCTTGTCCGGGCCATCCTTGGAATGGTACATGAGTCTGAAGCCTACCAGTGTGCGCACGTGGAAGGAACTTGCTGAAGCATTCGTGCACCATTATCAGTATAACAGTGATTTGGCTCCGAACCGGGTCCAACTGCAGAATTTGTCACAGAGGAACAACGAAGGGTTCAAAGAATACGCCCAGCGGTGGCGTGAATTGGCAGCTAGAGTTCAACCGTCGATGGTTGAACGGGAGCTTGTTGAAATGTTTGTAGCCACCCTCCCAGGGGTTTATTACGAGAAATTGGTCAGCAGTATGTCTGGAAGCTTCTCAGATCTCATCATCACAGGCGAGCACGTTGAAAATGGGATCAAACTGGGGAAAATTCAAGGAGATCTATCCTCAGCTGGAGGAGGAAAGAAACCATATGGTAACAAAAGGCGGGAAGGAGAGACGAGCGCCGTGTCCAACGCTCGAAGGAAAGGTAAAGGCCAGCACCAGTAGGTGGCTAGCATAACCATCCCAGCAGTCCAACAACCCCAGCCGCAGCAGCAGCAGCCGAATCAGCAAGGGTACAGGAAGTATCAGACCAGGGCACCTTTATCAAGTCGTCACCTTGAAACACCGCCCATGTCTTATGCCCAGCTGTTACAGACTCTGCTCCAGTTACAGCTAATCCAGAAGAGAACCATGGCTCCCTTGACAGGGGCACCTCCGCCAGGTTATGATGCGAATGCAACTTGCGAGTTTCACTCAGGGGCATCAGGCCACACGATAGAAAACTGCAAAGCCTTCAAGCACAAGGTGCAAGACATGGTGGATGCTAAGATCATCAACTTCTCAGATAATATGCCAAATGTCACGAAGAACCCTATGCCGAATCATCGGGGAGGTGGGGTGAATGCCATTATCGAAGACGAGAGCTTAGATTTGCTGACTGACGTCAAGGATCTGAATACACCGCTTAGCTTCGTTAAAGCCAAGCTGATGAAGAGAGGATTCTTTCCAGGCTGCGGAAACTGTGTATGGGTTGTGCAGTTCGTCCTGATGGATGTGAACAGTTGATAGAGGGGATTTAGAGTCTGATGACCGAAGGAATCTTGCAGTTTAGCCAAAGGGCCGAATATGGATTTGGAGAGGTAATGCTGAAGCAAGATGATGAGGTTGCCACCATCACCATCCCTCGCCATACAATCACCATTTCTGCACCCAGGCCGCCCACCATTACCATCACCAAGGCTGGGCCGATACCTTTTGAAAGCACCAATGTTGTCCCGTGGCATTATGGGGCGGACGTCTACTGTAACGGACAGAAGTTAGAATTGGAACCATCTGGGCAGTCTGTGGATAACCTAGTGGGCATTGGCGGAATCACGCGCAGCGGAAGAGTATTTGCTCCACCTGAGGTTGTGGCGGACAAAGCGGACAAAGCTGAAATAACCGATAAGGGAAAGAGTAAGGTTGTTGAGGAAACCCTCGTGGGGTAGAAAAGGACTTGCTTATTAAGGACGCTGAAGAGTTTATGAGGTTGATTAAGAAGAATGATTACAAGATCGTGGATCATCTCCATCAAACACCCTCGAAAATTTCCATCCTGAATTTGTTGCTGTGTTCGGAGTCACATCGCAACGCGCTGTTAAAGGTTTTGAATGCCACGTATGTACCGCAAGAAATATCGGTCAACCAGTTAGAAGGGGTCGTAGCCCACGTGAATGATGGAAACGGGTTAGGGTTCACTGACCTGGAGCTGACGCCGAAGGGAAGAAACCACAACAGTGCCCTGCACATCTCGATAGAGTGTAGGGGAACGATTATGTCTCATGTGTTGGTGGACACAGGGTCATCGCTCAATTTTCTTCCGAAGAAAGCATTGATGAAGTTAGATACTCGAGGATTGATTTGCACACCCAGTGATCTGGTTGTAAAAGCGTTCGATGGAACCAAGCGTCATGTTTTTGGAGAGGTAACGTTGCCAATCCAAGTTGGGCCGGAAACTTTCAATGCAGTATTCTACATTATGGACATCATGCCTGCCTACAGTTGTATCTTAGGTCGGCCATGGATCCATTCTGCTGGCGCCGTGACCTCCATGTTGCACCAGAAACTCAAGTACGCTGTCGGAGGCAGCATCGTGACTGTTTGTGGCGAGGAAGATATAATGGTGAGCCATTTGTCGTCCTTCAAATATGTTGAGATGGATGGGGAAGTCCACGAAACCCTATGTCAGGCGTTCGAAGCTGTTAAAGTCAAGAACGTAGCTCCTGTAATGACCGAAAAACCAGAGATGACTCTCTCTTCCTTCAAGGAAGCCCGGGCCGTTGTTCAAGCCGGATCTACCCCAGGCTGGGGGCAGATTCTAGAAATACCTAACAAACAGGACAAGTTTGGGTTAGGATACTCTCCTGCGGCTGAAGCCTCTTCTTCTCACAGTGCGTCGCGAGGTAAAGGGCCGATCCAGTTTACAAGCGGCGGGGTGATATTCGAAAGTGTCAACGCGGTGTCTGAAGACGGCGAAGACATCGATTGCGACCTAGACTCTTGGATCCAGCCAAGCAAACCAGGCGAGAGCCTCAACAACTGGTCCATCAGGGATACCATCCAAGTGACAAGCAAAGAGTAATGATTTACTTTCTCCAATTGTTGTACAACCCTATGTCCTACCCGGGGCATGGTGGTTTTATTGTCAGGGCTTTGTTTGATTATGTACATGCATTTTACCAATAAATCAAAAGGCGTTCTTTCGCATTCAAATGTTGTGATCTCTGTTATTCCTGTTTCATAGTTGTTTCGAAAAACAATAAAATGGCAATGGGGTTTGTGCTAACCTGCATATCCTTGTTTTAAGCTTAACCCTTGTTATTGCAGGATCCACATAGCAGATGACATCGACTCTAGACCTTCTACGACTCACTTCGACTTCGATTGCCCGATCTATCAAGCCGAAGAAGAGATTGATGAAGACGAAGACCTTCCCAAAGAGTTGGCCCGCTTATTGAAACAAGAGGAGAAAGTTATTCTGCCTCACGAAGAAGAGATTGAGATTGTGAATCTGGGTTCTGAGGAACTGGTCAGGAATGTCAGGATAGGAGCCGCATTGCAGAGTGATGTCAAGCAGAGATTGGTCGAGATGCTAAGAGAGTACAGTGACATCTTTGCTTGGTCATACGAAGATATGCCCGAACTTGACACTGACATTGTAGTCCATCACTTGCCGCTGCGAGAAGATTGTCCTCCCTTCAAGCAGAAGCTTAGGAGGACACGACCAGATATGGCCGTTAAGATCAAAGAAGAAGTGCAAAAGCAGCTTGATGCTGGCTTCTTAGCGGTTACTACTTACCCTCCGTGGGTCGCCAACATAGTGCCTGTACCGAAGAAGGACGGTAAGGTGCGAATGTGCGTCGATTATCGGGATTTGAATAGGGCGAGCCCTAAAGATGATTTCCCGCTCCCTCATATTGATGTGTTGGTCGACAATACAGCTTAGTTCTCCGTATTTTCGTTCATGGATGTCTTCTCCGGCTACAATCAGATCAAGATGGCGCCGGAGGACATGGAGAAAACTACGTTTATTACACCTTGGGGAACGTTTTGCTACAAGGTAATGCCTTTCGGTCTGAAGAACGCAGGGGCCACTTACCAACGAGCAATGGTTACTTTGTTTCATGATATGATTCATCATGAGATTGAAGTTTATGTTGATGACATGATTGCGAAGTCCCAAACGGAGGAAGGACATCTGGTCAATTTGCTGAAGCTTTTTGAGAGGCTTAGGAAGTTCAGGTTGAGGTTGAATCCTAACAAGTGTACTTTCGGAGTACGGTCGGGAAAACTACTGGGGTTTATCGTGAGCGAAAGAGGCATTGAGGTTGATCCTGCGAAGATAAAAGCAATACAAGAAATGCCAGCGCCAAAAACAGAAAAAGAAGTTCGTGGTTTCTTGGGCAGAATAAACTACATTGCAAGGTTTATCTCTCAGCTCACAGCCACGTGTGAACCGATGTTCAAACTACTAAAGAAAAATCAGGCGATTATCTGGAACGAGGATTGCCAGAAGGCATTTGATAAGATAAAACAGTATCTGCAGGAACCTCCGATCTTGATACCCCCAGTGACCGAAAGACCCTTAATCATGTACTTGATAGTTCTTGAGAATAGTATGGGGTGTGTTCTCGGTCAACACGACGAGACGGGAAGAAAGGAGCATGCCATTTACTATTTGAGTAAAAAGTTCACAGACTGTGAATCTCGTTACTCGATGCTGGAGAAAACGTGTTGTGCACTAGCCTGGGCTGCCAAACGTTTACGACAGTACATGCTCAATCGCACAACCATGCTAATTTCGAAGATGGATCCGATCAAGTACGTCTTCGAGAAGCAAGCGCTCTCGGGCAGGATTGCCAGATGGCAAATGGTGTTGACGGAATATGACATTCAGTACGTTTCCCAGAAGGCCATCAAGGGCAGCGTATTGTCTGAATACTCGGCCGAACAGCCAATCGAGGATTATCAACCAATGAAATTTGAATTCCCTGATGAGGACATCATGTTTCTTAAAGCAAAAGATTGCGATGAACCGTTGCCCGACGAGGGTCCAGATAGGAAATCCCAGTGGAAATTGATATTCGACGGGGCGGTTAACTCTTACGGAAGTGGTATTGGGGTGATCATCACGACTCCCCGCGGATCCCATATCCCGTTCACTGCAAGACTGACGTTTCCGATCACCAATAACGAAGCAGAGTACGAAGCATGCATCATGGGTCTAGAAGAAGCAATTGATTTGAGAATCAAGAACCTAGATGTATATGGTGACTCGGCACTTGTGATTAACCAGATTAAAGGGGAGTGGGAGACTCGTCAATCGAATTTGGTGCCGTACATGAATTATGCCAGAAGGTTGCTTTTGTTCTTTGATCGAGTGGAACTCCATCATGTGCCCAGGGCCGAGAATCAAATGGTTGATGCCTTAGCCATGTTGGCTTCGATGTATAAAGTCAATTTTTGGAATGAAGCTCCAAGAATTGTCCTTTCTCGTCTTGATAGACCTGCATTCGTCTTTGCAATCGAGGAAGCCTCTGATGGCAAGCCATGGTTCCATGATATCCAGACTTTCCTTATGACTAAGGAGTATCCTGCGGGAGCGTCAACCCAGGACAAGAAGACTCTGAGGAGGCTGTCTAGAAATTTTTATCTCAATCCTGATGGAATTTTGTACAAAAGAAACCACGATCTCATGCTACTCAGATGTGTAGATGAGAAAGAAGAGAATATGCTCATGGAAGAAGTCTATGAAGGCACATTAGGTACGCACGCCGGCGGGCATGCTATGACGAGAAAGATCCTGAGAGCAGGATACTACTGGCTGACGATGGAATCAGATTGCTTTAAATTCGCGAAGAGATGTCATAAATGCCAGATTTATGCTGATAAGATTCATGTGCCGCCGTGCCCGTTAAATGTCATGTCCTCCCCATGGCCGTTCTCCATGTGGGGCATCGACATGATAGGCAAGATCGAGCCCACTGCATCTAACGGTCATCGCTTCATTTTAGTAGCCATCGACTACTTCGCCAAGTGGGTGGAGGCAGCCTCATACGCTAATGTGACCAAGCAGGTGGTGGCTAGATTCATAAAGAGGGACATCATTTGTCGATACGGAGTTCCCGAACGGATCATTACTGATAATGGTTCGAATCTGAATAACAAGATGATGAAGGACCTGTTCCAGAGTTTCAAGATTGAACACCACAACTCATCTCCTTACCGGCCAAAGATGAATGACACCGTTGAAGCGGCCAATAAGAATATTAAGAAGATTGTACAGAAGATGGTTGTGACCTATAAGGATTGGCACGAGATGTTGCCATTTTCATTGCACAGTTATCGTACAACGGTGCGTACATCAACCGGGGCAACTCCTTTCTCACTGGTGTACGGTATGGAAGCTGTCCTACCGCTAGAAGTTGAGATTCCTTCTTTACGAGTTTTGGTTGACGTGAAACTCGATGAGGCAGAATGGATTAAGAACCGACTAAACCAACTCAGCCTGATGGTCAAGAAGAGATTAGCATCGATTGCATATGGTCGTCTGTACCAAAGCCGAATGAAGAAAGCCTATGATAAGAAGGTGCGTCCTAGAAGCTTTCAGACGGGTGATCTCGTCCTGAAGAAGATTCTTCCTCCACACTCCGATCACCGGGGCAAGTGGACTCCCAATTACGAAGGTCCGTACATCGTCAGCAAGGTCTTCTCGGGAGGAGCCTTTTTGTTATCCACGATGGATGGCGAAGATTTTGCATCCCCGGTGAACGCGGACGCAGTTAAAAAATACTTTGCTTAAAAAATGACCCGCTGGAAAGAAAAAGAATATCTAGGCAAAAATGGGGCATCCCGGCGAACCATAAAAAAGGAAAAAGGTTCGGGCAAAAATTAGGGATATAAAGAAAAGAATGTACACCCGCAAAGTCGAAAACCTGGAAGGGCGACTTTGGCAAAAAAAAGGGTGTCCCGGTGAATCGAAAACCCAGAAGGGCGATTCAGGCAAAAGTTAGGGATTTGAAAAAGCAAACGACTGCGTTCCGCGTATGGACTTTCATTGTTTAGTGGTTTGGAAGACCTGAGGGCCTTTTATCTGAATCAATCTCTTCTGAAGCTGAAGCATCGGAGAAGTATCGAAGTCGAGTGGGTCATACAGGGATCAACTCATGGTGTTCGTCTACACCTCATTGCCGACATTGGCGTACATACTAATGTATATTTATGTTTTATTGTTGCGCAGCTTCCTCATTCCAGGAGCTTGCATCTGTTGTAAAACACTTTTGCCCATTCAGGGGTTCGTAATCAATAAAATGTATACTATTCAGCAATTCTGTTTATTTGTTTAGCACTTATCTATTTTGTTTGCGAAAAAGAACGCTGATGTTTTTGATAAAATGTGCATACATAAACTTACTGGCCTAGGCCACTGATTGTGAACAATGAATTACTCGAACATTGTCACAAGATGATAACCTTGATAGGTCCCTTTAAGAAGGGTATCTTGTCTGTTTGTTTGTGCTATTGCAGGTATAGCATATTCCAGGCAATGCGCCGCATGCATCCCCAAGCAGGATGATTCCTCCTCCTCCAGCAAGGTTCAACAGCACCTCCCTATGGAGTTTGAGCATGAGATCGTAAGCATTGATATGTTTCCCCAAGCAGAGAAGATTCTCTCCCCAATCAGATGTATCCTGAAGGATCATCGCTTCCCCAACTGAGTCATATACTGAAGTATGCAGCTTCCGATAGCGCAGACTAAAGTCTCCAGCGGAATTGAAATTCCCCACAGAGTTGTGCTCTCCCCGGCAAGCAGGATGATTCCTTCTCCCCCAACCGAGTTTGCAGATCCCCGAGAGAGCCGAGTCCTTGGAAGCCGTGCGGGCCATGAGTGGTTTTCCCCAGTAGAGTGCTGAATAGTTGATGCTGTATTTCCCCACCGGAGTCGTTACCTCCAGGAAAGTTTTGCCGCGAAGGCTGTGCAGTTTATTTCTGCGATTGACATCGTTTTCCTCAGCAGTTGTGGTTCGTACACCTGGATGAGCAGGTTCAGGTCCTTGTAGAACTTTGTTCCCCTGCAGCAGTCGGCTGAAGATCATTTCCCCAGGCGGGGTCCAATCGAGATTGGTGTGATTTCATCTCCTCAGCGGGATGATTCCTTCCTCCACCAGAGTGGTTCTTTCTCCTTGACAGGAGGCTTTTCCCTTCAGCATTTATTTTGCTGATGGGGTCGTAGCATTTTGCATGATTGCATAGCATTTACCCTAAACGCGTAACATTTCCACCGTGTGGAGCATTGTGCCATAGTCAGACATGCATATGAAGCA
This sequence comes from Lathyrus sativus, assembly GCA_963859935.3. Lineage (NCBI taxonomy): Eukaryota > Viridiplantae > Streptophyta > Magnoliopsida > Fabales > Fabaceae > Lathyrus > Lathyrus sativus. Next base: position 166,668,647 of record OZ012739.1, on the reverse strand, counting down.
TGAGCTAGGTCGTTACCGTTCTTGTTTTGCAGGTATTCCCCAGCAATGTCGCTTGCCCAAGATGATTCTTGAATTCTCCAGTGAAGTGGTTTGCTTAAGACGATTCTTAAAATCCCCGGTGAGGTCACCAGAGAGGGTTGCTCAAGTTGATGCTTAGAATCCTCGGCAGACTGTTTGCTCAGGATGATTCCTGAAATCACCAGTAGAGTTATTGGTTCAGGATGATTCTTGAAGTCTCCAGCGGAGTTATTTATCCAAGATGATTCTTGAAGTCCTCAGCAGAGTCGATTCACCCAGAGTGATTTCTGGAGCCCCGAAGCCAAGTTACTTGATAGTTCTCCAGAACCCCCAGCGGAGATGTGTCATCCCCGGCAGGTTTTTGAACAGCGAAGCTGAAATTTCCTTGAAGACTTGATGATTGAAGTCCGGCAGTGATGCCAAAACCCCTGACCTACTGAGGAAGTCTAATCACGAGGTCAAAGCAGTTCTCTCAGCTGACGCGGAGTGCCTGAGGGCAGAAGTGTGGATATCCATATCTGGTTCATGATTGACCGAGGATTCTGTTTCCGACTTACTGACAAAGTCCGGCTGACGCCCGGAAATTTCTTTGAATGCTCGACAACATAATTAACTTGATTGTTAAAAAGTTCCTAATGAGTCCCGAGGAATCCTTCTGCCGCAGTGTTGCAGAATGCCTGACGGCAATATCAGCTATGTATCACCGGTTTCCGAGTGACCAGTGAGCCCTTGATGACTTGAGGAAGAAGCTGCAACAAAAATGATAATCATCCCGACGGAGATTTGAGATTAGACCTTTCACCGGTTACCGTGCGACCAATTCCCCAGTAGAGTTGTCGTGCAACTGTCATGCTCAGTTTTGAAGATGTTCCTAACAATCAGAGTATCGTTTACCTGTGCATGGTTGGCAAATCACCCGTTACCGTGTAACCAGTGATCCCGTGATGATTTGAGGATGCAATGATATCAGATAAATTAGAGAATCATCCCGACGGAGGTTCAGATCAGTATTTCTCCAACTAGTTGTCGGGCAGCTATTATTTCAGTTTCCGAAGATTTGTCCCTATTAGAGTACCGTGTACTTGGGCAGTTGGCAAATTTCCGGGTTTAGTGGTATTCAACCGTCTTTTACCTTGATTGTTTGAGAGCCGTTCGCTTCTCACCCAGTCAGGTCCAAGCCGTTTGAATAGGGGCAGCTGTTGCACCCCAAAATTTTGCCCAACATTTCTTTACCTAGCTTATGTTTCATTTCATTCACATTAGCATTATCATTTGCATTTCATTGACATGTGTGCAAGAGATCAAGAGGTATGATTACCAATTAAGAGATATAACAGACTATGAAGCTAGCTAAAGAGGCTTATTCAAGTGTTCAAGGGTTGATATCCTTGTCAGAGAAGTGAAAAGGTCCTCAGAGAGAGTGGTTGAAGCCAAGTGTGTAGGTCTCCTAACTTGAGAGTTGTGGGAAGTCGTCAGAGGATTCTGAAGCCATGAAGTTAGACTTGAGGTCTTGAGAGAGCTCATGATAAGTGTTAAAGATCACTTTGAGGCCTAGACAGGTCATTGTGCAAGGTTAAGAAGCCTCGGCCATGATTGGTGCAGCTAGGGTTTGACTGGGTCAACCCTAAGTCAACTGAGAAGGTTGAGACCTAATTCAAGAGCCATGTGATCATGGATTGATACATTGAGATGTTATAAGGATGATTCCAAGGTTAACTCACCATGATTGAAGAGTTTGAGAAGATTCAAGCTAGGGTTTCTAAGGCTTGACAGTGTAAAATCCCCTAGTTTGACCCCTATCTTCAAGGCAATTTAGCTCAAGATGTGATTGTCATCTCATCTTTCCCCCAACATGATTGTTTTATAGCATGATCTTAGCTTTAATTTGAGTCCTAGAAGTACTTGATAGGTTTTGTAGAACTCAAGTTATGGCTTTGACAAGTTACAAGTCATCTGAGGTATGTGAATTTGGAGCTTGAAAGTTACCCAACTTGCATGAAACTTTTGCCCAAGAAGGATGATTCCTATGAACTTTTGGTTAACATGAATGGTGTTCCTTATTCTCTTAGCTTTCTAGAGAGTACTAGAAGTCCTTAATAGGATTTGTAGAACTCAAGTTATGGCTTTGACAAGTCAAGGGTATTTTGGACATTTGGTGATTATAGGTCATTTGTGATCATAGGCCATTTTCACCAACCTAGAGGCTTCAAATGAAATTTTGTTCAACTAGAAAGTTGCTCAAAATGGGTTTTTAACCTTGGCCAAGCATCAAGGAGGCATTGAAATGGCTCAAGGAGAGACTTGGTTCAAGAAATTTTGAAAAAAGGAAGAATTAAAAGGATTTAATGGTCAAAAATTAAAATAAGTCATTTTGTGACCAAATGAAACAAAATTATAGGTCAAATTGATTGGAAAAATGATTTTAGAAACAATCGCAATGTTGGTTTTTTCATTTGAAGTCATTTGCTCATTATTGCATTTGGTTGCTTATGACATAAGCTACACTTGCCAAATCATTCACAAGTGCAAAACCAAGGTTCCAATCCATCCAAACACATTCAGAATCTCATTTGAGGAGAAATTGAACCATGATCAAAGTGATAAACAAGCTGCAAAATGATTTGTCATGGATGAGCATGAGATGAAATTTTCCATAGCATGAGAAATTGAAAATATCCTTTAGAGCATTCCAGAAGTTTCTAGATCATTCCTACTAGTTCTATATAAGCATTAGAACTGGTTCAGAGCATTGGTTGGTGAGAATTCGGAGAGAAACAAGAGATTGAATTCTGAAATTCCATTTTGCAAATCAAATTCAGTTACACACATTCGAGCCATTTCAATCCATTTCTTTGCATTCAGAAGTTTCCTCTTGTGTTGTTGAGTGATTCCCGATAGAGTTTAAGCCAAGATCATTGCAAAATCGTGAGAGAGCACTTTGAGTTCATAGCTTGCAATTCAAAATAGAATTCAAGGATTCAGAGAGTTTTAATCCAATTTGTTGCATACAGAAGTTTCGTTTGGTGTTAGTGAAGGTATCTGGAGATTCTTGAAGGTTGATTTGAAGGTTTCAGTGCTCTGTGCATTCAAATCTTGCAGGTATGTAATTCTCATCCTATGGCTTTATTCATGTAGTTTCTTTAGGTTTTGATAGGTTAGATTCAATGTAGATCATTGCTAGAAGCTTTCTGGACAATTAATTTGAAGATTAGAGACAATTTAGGGTTGACACCATTTTCGGTTAAGATTGTTAATTTACGAACCTTGCGTTTTTAGAATGAATGAGTGGTATGGTTGGATGCCTGGTGAAATTTAGGACAAGATTCATGTAGAACTCGTGGCGAATGGTGGTCTGTAGAGGGAGTTAGAGTTGCGTGATGGTGGCCGGAAAAGCCACCGGCGATGGCCTTCGCCCGCGCAGGTTGAAAGGTTGCAGAAATTTGAAACGAAGAAGATGTAATCTAGGACGTCCATTCGCGAGGGAGACTTTGACTCAGGCGTCCATCCAACGAAAGTGATTGCGCCACATACCCCCTCCCCAATGCGCACCGTTTTGGCTTAATGAAAATCCCAGGCTTGTTTCTTCGCTGCATATACCAAGAAGAAGCGAGTTCAAGTCCTCGCGCATGCATCTTTCTATTAATTTGTGAGCTGAATTCAATTAATTCAAGGCGTTGGGCTTTGGTATACAGATGCTCTTCACACCCCCTTTCTGGCCTAAGTGGTGAAATGAACTGGTTATTTTTGCTATTTGCCATGCTGGTTTAATTAATTTCCTTGAATTTCTTTTAATTTTCTTCATTTCATGTGACTTAGGAAATAATTCATAAAAATAGAGGATTAACTCAATTAATTCCAATTTTTTTTCCCTTGATTCATGATTGAATCTAGAATTTTTTAGATAAAAAATATTAATAATTCATGCATTTTTGATTTTATTTTCATTTTTTGAATATTAATTGTTATTAAAATAACCATGGTTGATACCTTGTTTTGTTGAATTTTGTTTGAGCATTTGGTGATGACTCTTGCCTTTATTTATTGTGTGTAGCTAGCATAGATATGCATGTTCCCCCTAGAGTTTTCTCACATTTTTGTGATGAATGTAGGTGGTAGTTTTAAGTTGAAACTTTAGGTGCTCCATCTTTAGGGTTTATGTTTAGTACCTTGTGATTTAGGTTTTATTTCTAGGACTTGGTGGATGATTCAACCTCTGAATTTTGTATGGTAGATTCATGATTGAATTAGGGTCCCATATTTGTTTTTGTAGGATTTTACAATTGGTTTTAGTATTTTAGTTAAGATTAACTTTAGTACTAAGTTTTAGGTGATCCTAACTTGCTTATTCAACTAGAATGATTTCTTTAGTTCCCTTAGATTAGGGTTTTGCCTCTCTTGTTCTTGGATGATGTTGAAGACAAGCTTGGGATACCATGGATTGAATGAAGAAGATTGGATGTGAAGACTTCCCTTCTTTTGGTTTGAGTTTTGTTTAGGTGTCAGAATTAGGGTTTGTAAGTAGAGCTTCTAGATAGATTTTCTTCTTTCATAAACATGGAAGATGTTGATCACTTCCATTCTTCCCTATGATGTAAGGTCCCCTTGTAAAGGCCTCATCCCTCCTTTGGTAGGATGTGTGGCTCTTTACAAGTTGGTAGAACCTTTGAGGGTCCCTTTCTCTGATGATAGGATGCTTAGTGGTGACCTTTGGTTTTCACTCTGCTGTCAATCATCCAAATCTTGCTCTTGTTAGATGAATCTTTCTCCCTTGCTAGAGGATAGATTCCTTGTTAGAAGGTTGAAGATGTTTGAAGACTACCCTTGGAGCTGAAGCTTGAAGATCAAGAGGAACAAGTTGATACTTGTGGGAAGAAGATCAAGTTGAGATTGAAGAAAGAGCTGAAGCTTGAAGAAGGTAAAGAACAAGTTGATACTTGTGAAGGGAATCCATTGGAGATTAAATGAAGAAGCTGAAGCTTGAGGTTAGAAAGCAAGTTGATACTTGTGAGTGCAATGCTTGGAGTGCCTGAGGGAACAAGTTGATGCTTGCTAGTGGAATTGAAGCCTGAAGGTGGAGTTTACCTTGGAGCTGAGGCCTGAAGAAGAGAGGATAAGTTGATACTTATGTTGATGTATTGAAAGCTTGGAGAAGTAAGTTAACACTTGCTATTAAAGATGGTAGCCTTGAAGAGCAGTTGGAGACTGAGGACTGAACTGCTGTCAGAGGAGAACTTTGCTGAGAAGCTGTGGAAGTTGTTGATCTGCTTTCTTTCCTGTCTGTTTGCTTTCTGTGCAACTGTATTGATGTGACTTGTTTGATTTGCTTGATGCATTAGAATAAGTTCATGTTTAGTTTGATTTAAGCTAGGAGCATGATTGCACTAGTGGTTGAGTTGCTCCCTCTGCTTGTATTGTTACTGTATGGCTTTGCTTGCGGGTATTCGGTAGAGCCCAGCTCCCTTGCCTATGTGGTTTGTGTGTGCTTGATAGCATGTTATTTCTTCTTTATGATTGCAGTTATTGTGTTTGCTTGATGGCATTTCATTTTATTCTTCTGTATGATTACAGTTATTCATATCTGGCTTGAGGTTGAGACGACCTTGTGGAGGCCGATGCCCCACACACATTTCCTCCCTCACTTGCATTGCATTGCATTTTACGGTCGTTTACTGTATATCTGTTTACTGTTTAAGCTGATGCTTTATCTGTTTCTGTTTATCATTGACATGATCCCCTAGGAATCTCACTTCCTTTGATAAGGAAGTGATGATTAGAACTTTAGGTTGAAACCTATGCATGACAACTTCTAGGAGATCCCTGTTTCAAACCTCAACCATAGGATGAATCCTTGGCATGACAACATTAGGACTTGATAGTCTCCCCTTAGTTGAACCTGTTCGTTCTCTCTTCTCATCTCAAAACAAATCAAAATACAGTAATAAAGGTTAACTGACGTCGTACGTTACGAGCCTTAAGCTATCTGAGAAAGGATTGTTGGAGAGTTTCTTTTCAACAGTCTAGATGTTTAGTATGGCACCCTTTGGGTGACATGCCGCGCATCCACTCTCAGGTCATAGTCTCTAGTGCGATATTGGTTGCAAACATCCGTAAAAACAGTTCTTCCGTAAAAGACAGAAAACAAACTTCAAACCTTTTTGCCCCGTGGGCCCGTAATTCAAAGGAAGCTTTTCTGAAGAAAAGAGTGTCGTTAACTCCCAGTTCTACCGCAAACGGTAACGCCTAAGTCTCCAAGGGTCGAGCTGCGTACACCAAACTGCTGGGACTGTTTGTTAACCCTACTCGGAAAAATAGATGAATCTAAATTCCCGTAATCCATATTATCCTGAACTACGTAAGCTCTGAGCTCTCATACCTGTTGAGAGTACGTAGGCACAATACTGATGTATTGGCGAGCCACCTTCCCCGTAACCCATAGTTAGGCAAACTACGTTGATTCTGATTTCTTATTCTCTGATGAGAATACGTAGGCACAAAGCGCAACGCTTTGCCGAGTCATTTTCTTTTCTTTTTTAAGCCAGCCTCGATAGGTAGATAGATAAAACCAACCCGTCAGATAAACATAACAAGCGTGGATCCCATCGAGTACGATGGACGTGAGGGGTGCTAATACCTTCCCCTTGCGTAACCGACTCCCGAATCCATACAATGGTTGCGATTACCTTGTCTTATACCTTTTCGTCAGGTTTTTCCGATCGTTTCCTTTCCCGTTACGAGGGATAAATAACGAAAGGTGGCGACTCTTCTATTTTGCTGGCACCTTATTTTCGCGGAAGCGACAATGAGCACAAGCTTACTAGACTGTCTAGATAGACCAGGTTGTTTGAATTGGTGCAAATTTATGTATGTGTATTGCTCTAGTAAAAGCATTGCAGATAGATTCATAATGTGTGGCTATTTGAGACTTTGATCTTGTTTGTCATAGAACTTGCTGCCAGCTTCTGTTTTGTGTTTTTACCTCATGTGCTATCAATCTTTATATTGAGTGTTCTTGCAATTTGTGTGTCTTGATGTATGTGAATCATCTATGTGTATTAATGTTTTGAAGCATGTATGCTGCAATATGATTGTTCTTATTTTTCCAAACAACATTTCAAGCACTTTTGTTCAATAATTGCAGTCCACATACCAATTTCTATTTGGAGTTGTTTTTGAATGTTCTTTGCATCTAGAATCCATAGGCTATGTATTTGAAGTTTGTGCATGCCTTCATCTGATCTTAATCACTTCTGTCTTGTGCTATAGCTTCCATAATACATATCCAAGCTTTCATCTGCAATTTCCATCGTGTTTTAATTTGTGTGCTTCATCTTAAAAAACTAATGATGTCATTGTGTTCCTTATTGAATTTCACATAAGATAGACTCAAATTTTGTTAAATTTGGTGGTGTTTTGACCAAGTTGTGAGGAAATCGTTTTCATGTCAACTTGCCTTGTTTGCTTGTCATGCCTTGCCCATAATGCTTGCTTTTTTAAGTATATGTATTTATTGGGGTGGCATAATACACGGATGTATCGCCACCCCAGTGTTTATGCCTTGTTCTCATATTGCCTTGCCATGTTACCTGACATTGGTTCGATCCGTGTGGAGATCAACCCTTTTGGTTTTTTTTTTATATTTTCCATCTTGTCACATTTTACTCTCTTTTCCCATCAATTTTCACGCGCGCGCCTCTGGCTGGTTTGGCCAAGTTTTGAACTTGTATTCACAAGGTGGTGGGTTCAACACCCACCAAGCGCACATCCTTATTTTTAATTACTATGAATGTTTGTTTTTTCTGTAAAATTTCAAAATAGCATAACTTTGTCAATTTTTATCATTTTTAATTGATTCTTTTTGCATTTGTCTTGTATTAGTGCATATTTTCATATGGTATGTGAATATTCTAGAATTTTCATTTTTGAAAACACTTTGCATTAAAAGAAGGCACGCTTCATTTTTAGGGTTTTCATCCTCCCCTCTTGCAATCTTTCCGTTCAAAACTTTTGATTCCTCTTTCTTAAGCTTGATGTTTGTCAACTACTTTGTGTGTGTGATTGTAATTACTTCTGCTTGTAAGCATCATGACTGTTTCATTTGATTAACATTTAGAAATCCCTATGAAGTTATAACTTGTTTGCTTGGTTGTTACCTTAATCTTTGTCAAGATATGTCTTTGGTTTTCACCTTTTGTGTTTAAGTCTTATAAGAACTTCCCCCTTTTATGATATTGTGATATCTTGATGCATGTTTTTGGTTGTGACCATCTATCTTGATTGTAATCCTTGCTTGATATTGTAATATGCTTGCATGTTTTGGTTGTGACCATCTACCTTGATTGAAATCATTAATATTGTAATATATTAATGTTTGTTTTGGTTGTAACCATTCATCTCGATTGAAATCATTACTTGCTTATTTTAATATGCTTGATCATTCGTGGTTGTAACCATGCCTTTTATCTTCATCATATTCACAGGATTATTGCTTTGTTAAATTATTTCCCCAAATGATGGAACTCTTTAGTTCTCATCCAAGTTGCCTCATTTTTTCCCTTCCAAAGGAAAGTCTCTCTATTGACCCTTGGGTCATAAATAGCTCATTAACCTCATAGGTCTGGATAAAACCTTCTCCCCGTTTTGGTTTGGATAGAACCAATAGGATTTAAACTCATAGGTCTGGATAGAACCTTCTCCCCCTTTTGGTCTGGATAGAACCAATAGGATTTAAACTCATAGGGCTGGATAGAACCTTCTCCCTCTTTTTGGTCTGGAAAGAACCAATTGATCCTTATTCTGTAGTTCGTGCCTGAACTAGGACCGCTCTGATTTCTCATTGGACAATGAGAATATGTAGGTGCAATATGTGATATCTTGACGAGCAACCTTCCCTCTTCTCCCACCTTTTGGTCTGGATAGAACCAATTGGTCTTACAACATAGAGATAGGTAGAGTTTGGTTAACTCTATGAAAGAATTATGGAAATGATTACTTGCTCCCCTTTCTTGAGTGTACACTGTAGATCTAGAGAGTTTGTTTAAACTCTACGCAAGCATTGTGATGTTTGTTCCCCTTTGAACCTTGATCATAATCAAGTGTTCTTCATCCCTAGTGAGGTGAACTACGATTGCTCTTATTCTATCCTAGTTAGGATACGTAGGCAGAGGACGCGATGTCTTTGCAAGCAAACTTAGAAACTATCTCTAGGTCTTAACCTACACCTTTTACCCAATCCCAATCCATAGCAAACATTAGCAAAATTAGCATACAAACAAACAAAAGGTTCCTGTAGAGTACTACAGATGTTTAGGATGTGAAATACCTACGCTAGACATAACCAACCCCCGATCCCCGAATCTCTTAGCGTTGTTGTTACATCGCGCAAAAGGTTCTTTCTTTCTTTATACCTTTCCTTTAGATAAATTAAAGTCTGGTTGTGAATTTAAGAATTAAGATTCAAGTTAATCAATAGATTGGTATCACGATTCTCACCCCTTATGTAAACCAATCTGAACCATGCCATTATATATCAACCTACACTCTTTGTTCTTTTTCACCTTTTTTTCGTGTTAGTGCAATCACATTAAGCCTGTTATCCCTGCACGCACATGGTAAGTTAACCTTTGGGATGTTCGTGCTTACCCGTGCAAGAGGAAATCGAATCCTCAGTTTTAAGCTTTACAGATGTGAAATGAAGACCTGGAAAACTTCCATATACATCAAGGAATGTGTTGGTGTGTTTGGAATGGATTGAAACCCTTTGGCTTGATGGGCTCGACTCTAACTGCGACTTATGATGTATTTTGAAAAAATGGGGTATGACTTGATGATTATGATGTTACATAAGTTGTTTAAGTGCTTGGATCACTCATACATGATGTATGTGAGGTATTTGAGTCATTGGTTTGAGATAAGAAGCTCTGGTTTTGAAAACACGATTCTAACTTTTGAGAATTTTAAAATTTGGAGCAAAAGCAAGAAAGGAGATAAAATAAGTGATGTGTTGTTTTGATGTGATTAGAATGGTTATAAATACATTCTATTTATAGTAGAATAGATTTGTCTTGGCTAAATAGTGATAGCTTGGAGATTGGCTTGGATTCAAAGGTTTTGGCAATATGTATCATTTCTCCTCACACAAGGCACGTTAGCTCTCCACGTGGCTAGATTATCTTTTGACTCATTCCACATTCCTTAGATATTTTTATTGTTGTTTATGTGAGCATCTTGACTAAAAAAAGTACATTTGTTGAATATGCACTATTGCACACAAAAGCCTTTGAATTCAAGGCATAATGTGACAAAAATCCATTAATCCAATTTGAAAAATCTTTTTACCCTTTGACCCAATTTTGTAGGTTTGTTATGATATCTTCTATTATGCATTAAATGTAAGTGGAATTGATCATTACACTTGATAAGAAAATCGTGTATGGCAAGTAAATGATCAAATTGATTTTGCAAAATAGTTTGCAGCAAGGTGTATTGATTATTCCATATCCCTTTGCTCAAGTGGAGTTATCTCATGCTCTTGGGCTCTTTGGAAAGTTGGGATTATGTACTTCAATTTTGATGTTTACATTTGGTCTTGATTGATCTTGGATCATAATGAAAAATGCCTCTAAAGTTGGACAAAACATGAGGCAGATTCTGCCTAAAAAATTCCAAGTGTCAAAGTTCAAAATCTCATGAAACCCTAACTTTAATGCTTCATATCTCAACTTCTATGCATTTTTTGGGGGTACTTCTACTTTTCAACCTTGTTCTATGTAAGAAGATCTATCATTTGAGCTTTTGATGGGAAAAAATGGTTGCTTGGATCACAGGTCATGGCCTTGCAAAGTGGGTAAAAACAATGTTTCTTCCATAACTTAGTGAAATTTCAAGTTTCTCAAGGTTGCCCTTTTTGAAAGTAACCTCACTTTTCTTGATTTTTCTTGATTGATCATGATATAAATAACAATTTAACATTGTTCTTGACTTAAAGAGGCCAGGTTTTCCAAAAAATCCCAAATGTCAAACTTGGTTTTGATCACAGTTGACTTTTTACATTAGATGAAACTTGAACTTTGTGATCCTTTATGAAATCAAGTCCTTGGGATGAATTGAACCTAATGGATGGATTACAAAGGCTTTTTTTGATTGTCTTGAATCATGCCCCAAGGTTTGAGATCATGCTTTGTTCAAAAGTCAAAGGTATGGTTGACTTTTCTCAAGAACCCTAGTTGTGGTCCAGATGAATTTGAATCCTTGTATTATTTATGAATTAAGTTCTTATCAATCAAATCTTGTGAATGGATCAATATGATTTATTTGAGGTCCTTAAATAATATCTTGAGGTCTTTTATCATGCTTTACTCCAAAAGTCAATCTAGGGACTGAAGTAGGTCAAAATCCCTAATTCTTGATTTTTGATAGATGCATCCCCTGAGGCTATTTTGAACTTATGAATGGACTCATGAAGTTCTTTTGAGCTTCTTGAAACATTTTGAAGTATTGGCTCATGCCCACATGAAAATTTCTCTTTGGAAGCCTTGGTTTATCAAAACCCTAATTTGGTGACATTGATGGTCTTGAGACTTGATTAACTTGGAATGATGCAATCTTGTGTTAGATTCTTGATGAAGGAAAACTCTTGATTCTTCATGGATATTTGAGAGGTTTGAAAAGTTGAAGATCATGTCAATTCTTGATTGCTCCTTTATCTGAATTCTCTGAGAGGGCGCAAAACCTTAATCCTTGGTTAAGGTGAATACTCAATAATCTTTGAGAAGATTGGTGAGGTATGAAAATACATCCATATTATAGTGATGATTTGCATAATGATGTGAAGTCTTGGGGTCAAAATTTAGGGTATGATAGTGATTGTTTGTCAAACTCATTTTTCAAAAAGAGTACGTTACGTTTCCATTCTATCGCAAACAGACATCTATTCTAAATTCTGGAATGGGAAATTAATGTCACTCATAAAAAAACACTAAGCAACCCATGGTGAGCTGAATTACGGCTACTCTAATTTCTCATTCCAGATGAGGATACATAGGTACAAGACGATGATATCTTGGCGAGCAACTTTCCCCCCTTCACCTGTAGATTTCCGAACCACATTGACGCTGACTTTCCCATTGCACGAGGGAATACATAGGCCTATGACGGCAAATTCCTATCGAGTCTTCTTTTGTTTTTCCCTTTTCGCTCTCGTTTCCGTTTAGTATTAGGCTTTTGATAACACACTCTTTGATTAGAACAACAAGTGTGGATCCCGTTGAGTACAACGGACGCGAGGGGGTGCTAATACCTTCCTCTCGCGTAATCGACTCCCGAACCCCGGATATGGTTACGAGACCATGTCTTCTCCCATTTTTAGATTTTCTCCGATCGTTTCCTTTCCATTCATTTTGATAAATAACATTTGGTGGTAACTCTTCTATTTTTTTCGCCAGGTTTTTTTCCACAGTTGCGACACACATAAGTTACCAAATTCAGCCCATCAACTTCTTTGATAGCATTCAAACCTGCACCACCATGCTAAGGCATAGGATTTTGGATCACATTCAGACCATTGGTAGAAGTGAATTCGATAGATTTCGAATCAATCAAATCTTGAAATTTGTGATGGAAAGCCTTACACTTATCAATATGATGCCTCGGTGCCCTAGAGTGAAAGTCACAATGAGCATTGGCATCATAACCTGGTGGGAGCTTACCAGTAGGTGAAGCTAGAGTCCGCAACTGAACCAATTGAAGCTGAATCAAATGCTACAACAACAGAACATAAAGCATAGAAGGATTATCAAAATGCCTCTCAATCATATTCTACCTTCTTTGATACTGTTTGTGGGCATATGGTTGATGTTGCGGTGCAACTAGAATGGCCACAACAGCTACCTGTTGGGGAGAGCCCTGACTCAGTGTATCTTTGCCTCTATAAGATGATATAGAAATTCTATCCTCCTTAATGGAGAGAAAAACACAAGAAACTGGGGGTTTGAATTTGGGTTTTCAAAAAATAAAAGCTTTTTACTCACTCAATAAAAACCACAACTATTCAACAATAAAAAAAAACGCTTCAACTTTTATACTGGTTGACTTGAAAATCTCAAAGTTAATCCAGTCCACCTGCCAAGGTAATTTCTCCTTATATCCAAGGACTTAATCCACTATAATCAACTGATTACAACTACACTAGCAACCACTGGTGACTAACAAACCATAAAGACACACTATCTATGTGTTCTCAAGGATTCTGACCTAACTGGTGCCTTAAGGAAATACAAATAACTGTTTGTTTACAACGTTGTGTTTATAAAGATTGCTTCTACATAAGCAGGTATAAACAAGTTAAAAACACAATACACATTAAGAAAATTTTCAGCACAAGTTATGGCACCAGTCTTGCATGTCTAGTTTCTTCAAGTCTTCAAGTCTTTATATAGCCAGTAAAAAAGATCTATTGGAGGGCAGATCTGGTATTCTTCATGAATGAGATGGCGACTTGAGTAACAGTTTAATACGGAGGGGACAAGAAGCGTACTACCTCAATTTCCTTACTCCATGAAATCCACTTAGTGGATGAAATATTTGTTTGTACCATGTACTATTTTTTCCATGTATAAACTCGTTCTTATCTTCTATTCTTTAGTGGCTTCTGGATAGAATGTTGTTTGAAACATGAGTTAGAAGACTTGATTTTGCTTGAGTTCAGAAACTTCAATCATCAAATAGAGGTTTTATGACATCAATATCTTACTTGAAATTCTTCAGAGTTTTTAGAACCTTTAGCTTTTAATCTTCAGAACCTTGAGTTCAAAAACATCAATCATTAATCACAAGCATGATGATATCAATATCTGACTGTCGCTACTGCGAAAATCGGCGCCGGCTAAACAGAAGAGTCGCCACCGTGAGTTATTTATCCCACAAGAGGGAAAGGAAACGCTCGAAGTAAACCTACCGCAAAGACGGGAAAGGAATGGTAATCGCAACCAAATCCTGGATTCGGGAGTCAGTTATGCAAGGGGAAGGTATTAGCACCCCTCACGTCCGTCGTACTCGATGGGATCCACGCTTGTTGGTTTGTCTAAAGGATGCAAAAACAATCTATCTACGGCTGCTAAAGCTAAACAGAAAGAAATTGACTCGATAGAGCGTCGCACTCTATGCCTACGTATTCTCAAGAGAGAAAGTCAGAGTCATCGTAGTTCGGGAAACTACAGGGAATTGGCTCGCCAAGACTTCGCGTCTTGTGCCTACGTACTTCCACACAGCTTGAAAGATCCGAGCTTACGTAGTTCAGGCTAACTACGGCTAGACAGGGTGTTCTCCATCACACAGGGGTGAGATATTAAGTTGGTTTTAGAAGTACGGGAACCTACGGGAACTAGAACTACGGTCTGGTCTCAAATGCGCAAGGGCAAGAGAAAGGGAAACATCAGTCGTCAGCGGGAAAGTCTCGATCGCACAGAAGCGAGAGAACAGAGAGGTTAGTTATTAGTGTGCTCGCTAGGATATCGCATCCTATGCCTACATATTCTCGTCTGATACAAGAAATCAGAGCAGCTGTAGTTTAGCCAACTACAGCAAACGGGGAAACGGGAAGAAGGTAAAAGGGAGGTAGCTCGCTAGGATGTCGCATCCTATGCCTACGTACTCTCGTCTGGCACGAGAGATCAGAGAAAACGTAGTTCGACGGGAAAACAAGTCTCGATTGCACGGGGGCAAGAGAAAGGGTCTCGATCGCCTGAACACGAGAGAAAATGGGTTTCGCTCGCACGGGGGCGAGAACAAAGAGGAAGCAGGCCTACGCCTAAACGGGAAGGAACTCGGGACACACACGCCAGAACCTAAAACGTAGGAACGAATGCGTCGCATGTCACCCAAAGGGTACCATACTAGACATCCTAGACGATTGAGAAGAAACTCCTCAACTATCATTCCCTCCGTATCTAACGATACAACTCACAACGCTCGACGGTTGCCTGAAGACTTGAATAAGATGATGATGTTGAACGAAGCGGCTCCGTTGGCTCCTGACATGCGTGCAAGCTCCATTCCAATCTTCTCCTCTCTGGATCGTTGATGAGGACGCTCGAACCAGGAACAATGTACCGCTTAGACCGTCATGGTTCGACCTATACGAGAAATCGAACTCTCAGAGGTAGCGTATTGATATCCGTGTCAAAGACAAGATAGAGAAATGATATCGAAAATCATTCTCCAATTGAATCGTGTCACACGGCCAACCAGGAATAAAATCGAGAATAAAATCGGATAGAAAAAAAAAAGGAGAGAAATCCAACGCAAAATGGAAATAAAAGTCTACTCCTAAAATATGGCAATTAAATTCTACTAGAAAATATTCTGAAGAAATTAAAAGGAAATTGCATAATGGAAAATAGCATAGAAAATACTATAGTATTCTATAGAGAAAAATAGGAAAAAAAAACTATATTAAATCTATAATATTCTATAATACGCTAAAAATAATAGAATATAAATTCTATATTAAAATCTATGCATAATATTTTAACTATGAAAATGAAATTATACTCCTAAAGAGAAAAAAATAAATTGCAAGAAAAGGGGGGGGGGGGGGGGATTAGCCCAGTACTGGGGTACAGGCAGAAAAAAAACAATGGGCCCAGCCCAGAAAAATAAAACAAAAAAGAGCCACATCAGCCAGGGGGTGGAAGAGTGAAACGGGGGGCTGGAGGTGTGATTCAGCAAACGTTGGGCCCAGCCCAACGACAAAAAGCCAATATCCACAAAAAAAAAAGAAAGAAAAAATTGTGGGTGCAAAGTGGAACTTAGGCAATTGGGCCTCATAGCCCACCAACCAACCCGAGTCCAAGGGGGATTAATCTCCTCTCTCATTCTGAAACAAACCCTAATCCTTCTCCACTGTTCACCTTCCGCCCTTACCCTCTCTCGTTCAACTCTCTCTCTCTAGTTTCACCACCTCTGTACCTATTTCTTTCTTGCTCCTGTTTCATCTCGTTCTCAACTCTCTGCTCAACATCCCTCACAAACGTTTTCTTTCATTTCGTTTTACAAACTTCAAAACAAAAGAATGAACCAAAAACTATCACAATCTGGAAAAATCACAAGCTGTCCTTGATATGAAAATCCATGGAGAATCTGGTAAAACTATTAACGGGTGTTGAAGAAATGGTGAAGTTTGTGGACGAATCTTGAAGTTGTTGGCGAAGTTCTTTGAGGATCTTCGCATTTCTATGAAGATCGTTTGCGAAATCTAGATCTACGAAGATCTTGACTATTTCTTGATGAAAGTTTGACGAACGATGTGGAAGATTGTTGAAGATTACTGATGCATGTTGCATTTCTGGAAATTGATTGATGAACACGAAGGATCTACAGATGATTTGACGAACTGTTCTTACAGGTCGCAAATCTTTGAACATGTTGATGGATCTGGAAGAATTTGATGAAGTTAATGAGTTCTTGATAAAATCTGGAAAAGTTTGAAGGTTCTGATGATTTGTCCGTTGAGGATCTTGATCCGTTTCTGGAGAGATGAACATGCATTAAGTTATTTGATGAATCTGAAGGATATGAAGAACGATGATGATCTTGTTTTCTGGAAAAATGTTGAGGAACTTGATGAGTTTCTGATGAATATCTATGGATCTGGAAAATTATTGATGATCAATGAAGATCGGTGATGAACACATGAAGATCGGTTGAATTCTGGAGTTTCTGGCGATTTGAATGAAGTTGATGAAGACGAAAGAATTTGCAGTTTTCCAGCGAAAAAAACGGTTACCGGCGAGATTTTGGCCGTGAGAAGCGCCGTGGTGATTTTACAGGTGAGCATCTCCGGCGTTTGCATGGCCGGAGGGAGGGGAGGGAGACGGTGAGGACGTGGCGTGATGCATGCGAAGGAGAAGGTGAGAGAGTGAGTGGAGGACAAGTGGCAGTGGGGAGAGGGAGAGAGGAGGACGTGTGGCAGGCTGGAAAGGTGGCAGAGAGAGAGAGAGAGTGATATGTGGCAGCAATGGGAGAGTGGGAAAAAAATGAGGTGGGAGGTTGAGAGGGCAACGCGTGGAAGCTTATATACCTGACATGTGGCAAATACTGGACTTGTGAACTGGGCCCTACGAATTGGACATCTGACCCATGACTCAGATGACTTGATTAAAGACTAATGAATTGAATTAACTGATAAGAGACTTAGTAACAGACTAATTAATAAAGACGAAAGTTAATGAAGCCTAATTAATAAAAGCTAACCCTAATGATTAAAACTAATCTAAAAAACTTTAATAAAATCTATTAAAAGAAAACTTATTAAACCAAACACTAATATCTAATTAACATCTATTTAAAAAGTCTATACTATTAAAACTATTCAATTAAATCTAAAAATATCTATTTAAATTCTATATTAAAATCTATAAAATCAATTGAAAATTCTATTAAAATCTATAAAATCAATAATAAAACTAATAAAACTATATTATTCTAAAAAGAAACTAATATCTATTAATATTCTAAATACAATAAAATCTATTAAAATCCTAGAAAACTATTAAAAGCTATTAAAACTATTTATTCTATAAAATCTATAATATTCTATTAATTCTAAAAAAATGATATTAAAGCTAATAAAATTCTAAAAACAACTAAAGGCTCTATTTAAATTCTAGAAAATAATAAAACCTACTTAAAAATCTAAAAAAAAACTATTAAAGCAATTAATTCTAATAAAAGAGAACGCGAGACCAGATTGAAATAAGCGGCAAAAAACCGGACACCGAGATATCCTCAAAAATAACAGCAAGAGCTGAAAACACCGAGACGAGCAAAAATTCTCAAAATACACTCATTCGAACTGGCCTGAACTGCCTGAAACGCCAGGGGAGGCTGTAATCCTGATAAAGTCAATCTGACTGAAAAAATGCAATGGATGCGGTATGTGAATGCGAATGCAAAATGCGTCGAAACATAAACCAGATATGGGAACCGGTTGGTCAAATTTTGGGGTGCAACACTGACTTGAGATTCTTCAGAGTTTTTAGAACCTTCATCTTTTAATATTTGGAAACATGAGTTGTCTTCAGAAGTGAATTGATCAGAGTCACACGTCAGAAGCAAGAGCCAATAGAACATTGCAGCAACAACATACAATTTCCTTAGAAGCTTTTCATCCGTGAGATTGAGCAGAAGCAATTCAGAAACTTGTAGTGTTCAAAGTTCAAGAGTCAGAATTAGAGTTGTTGGCTAAAGATACACAATAACATACCGTTAGGGTACTAAAATTGTTCTCACACAAATACTGACTTGTTATCATTAAAACTTAGAGATACAAATGCATAACCAAATCTTGTTCTAACAATCTCCCCCTTTTTGATGATGACAAAACATTGTATTTTGATGACTTTTTGTCGAGTAATCACCAAAACATATATCAGAAAGAAGCACAATGCTCCCTCTGAAATGAGCAACTCGAAAAAGATAATCAAAATGAAAGAATATTTCCCTGATTAACCTTTTTTAGGAGTAGATGAACCTTCTTTTCAAAAGAACTGGTTTATCTGTCAGAAGTTTCTTGAACTTAGCGCATATCAACTTCTGATGAGTTTTACTTCTGATCAATTAAATAAACTTGAATTATCTTTGAAGTCTTTACTTCTGATGAGTTTTATGCTAGCATATCTTCAGAGTTTGGGCTTCATACATTATGTTCTGATTTTTCAGGTGTTTCTTATATATAGTAAATTTTTCCTAAAAGAAAAACAACCAAGATAATATCCTTTTAAACAAGGGTTAGTGCAAATATTTAGAACTTTTGGGTTTTATTCAAGAGAAATAAGGTATATCAAAATCAATACTTTCTCCCCCTTTTTGTCAGTAATAAAAAAGAAATGCAATAAAACGAAACAGATGCAACAAAAGGATAATATTCATTGATTAACAAAAATAACTCTAGAGGCACAAAAGTACATAAGCAAAGGTCAAAATAATATAACCACGAAAATAGGAAATCAAACAAACAAAACAACTAAGTGCAACTAAGGGTTAGGGTTGGATGGGGGAAGTCTGGAGAGAATAATCTGAAACATCTTTTCTTGATTATCCAAATGTTCCTTTGTCTTGTCCTTGTTTTTTCTCTTTTTTTGTAAAATCTCTGGAAGAGTGTCTGGAAGATTGCCCATGTCAATCCACACGTCCAGTGCTTCATCTCTGCATCCAACAAGATAGTGTTCCAGCTCATCTAGATGATAATTTCTTAAAAAGGATGAAAATATAGAAATTGGAAACCTCAGAGCGTCAATTGCTTCCTTTGATGGTATAACGGTTGGATGAGTGATTTTTTCAATAATTTTCATACTCTTCAAATTCTTCGCCCAGAAGATGTTTCTAGCAAAATTTACTAGCTCATTTGTTTATCCAGAAATCAACAGATATTCAACTATTCTAGACTCAACAAGAATATCATAAATGAGTCTGCCGTAAGGGATATGATTCCCCTCTTTGGTAGAGCCAGTTCTTAAAGTCATAATCGAGTCTCTCAGGAATCTGAATAGGATGACTAGGAGATGTATCTTTTTTCCTTTCATCAAGAAGTATAGAATATACTTCTGAAAAAGATTGATGTAATTAGAAGAATGAGTAAGATGACAGTGGTAAATACTCCCCAACATGATCTTGAACCAAACTCTTAGAGAATCTTTTAAGAGCGATGAAGAAGGATCTCTCTTAGAATCCATAACAGTTCCTTCCTTGAAGATAAATGCGGTGACTTTAACTTCTCTTTGCTTATGCGCTTGAACATTATAGATTCTTAGACCTTTCCCGTCATGGGAGATTAAATCACAGATAGTCTTTTTTGTGATGATGATACGTCTTCGAAAAACAAAGGAGATAATGACGTTCCTGCTTGTAGTTGCATGAATCCATAAATCTTTATCCAAGATAGGAAAGGTGAGTCCTTGCATTCTTTTAAAGATTATGTTCTAGCCATGAAAATCAAGAGTTTAAGTGATATAACACCCATTATCCTTTAGATTCTTGAAATCCACTATGGTTTCACAAAGAACATGAAGATCAGCTACCGGCGTGTCAAGAGTGATAGAACAACTTCCTTACTTCAAAAAGCTCATGTTTCCGAACCAAACGTGTAATAAACAACTAAATTCATCAGAATCTTATTTCAAAACTTCTAGTGACTTAACACGTTGAAATTTTATCAACTCATTTTAGACACGGTTTTATAAATAAATTTTTCATAATGAATACGAATCTATCTTCAGTAAGGGGTTTTGTGAAAATATCAGCCACTGTTGGTCTGTATCTACAAATGTTTAATGAAAAATACCCTTTTGGACATAGTCACGTAAAAAGTGATGTTTTATTTCAATATGTTTAGCCCTAGAATGCATAATAGGATTCTTGGAATGACAAAAGGAAGAAGTATTATCACAGAAGATATGAATGTTACTCTCAGAAATCTGATAATCTTCTAACTGACTTTTCATCCAAAGAATATGTGTGCTACATCCGGAAGCTGTATTATATTCTGCTTCAACAGTTAATAAAGCAATTATGGACTGTCTTTTTCTAGACCATGAGATCAAATTGTCTCCCAGAAATTGTCAACTTCCAGAAGTACTTTTTCTTTCTATTCTGTCTCCAGCATAGTCAGCATCACAATAGCCTACCAGTTTGTACTCAGATGACTTTCTATAGAATATCCCAAGGTTAGAAGTACCTTTCAGATACCTAAAGATTCTCTTAACAGCTGTTAAGTGAGTTTCTCTAGGATCTGATTGGAAATAAGGACATAGGCACATGATGAAGAGGATGTCTTGTCTAGAAGCAGTCAGATAAAGGAGTGATTTAATCATACCTCTAAATATCCTCTCTTCTACCTTGCCACTTACCTCTTATTTCTCCATAATACACGTAGGATGCATTGGGTTTTTGCTGGCTTGCATTCTGACATGTTTAATTTCTTCAAAAGTTCCCTGGTATATTTGCTTTGATGGATATATGTTCCTTCAGTTCGTTGATCAATTTGAATACCCATAAAGAACTTCAGTTCTCCCATCAAGCTCATTTCAAATTCAGCCTGCATTAACTTAGAAAATTCCTTGCACAAGGAAATATTAGCATAACCAAATATAATATCATCAATGTAAATTTGCACAACCAGAATGTCATTTTTATAGGTTTTGCAAAAAAATGTTGTATCCATTTTTCCTCTGGTAAAGTTGTTTTCCAAAAGAAATTTACTTAGCCTTTCATACCAAGCTCTAAGAGCTTGTTTCAGACCGTATAATGATTTTTTAAGTTAGAAAACAAAATATAGGTTTTCAAAACTTTCAAAACAAGGAGGTTGGTGCACATACACTTGTTCAAAAATATACCCATTTAAAAGTGCACTCTTTACATCCATCTGATATAAAGTGATGTCATGATTTATAGCAAAATAACTTAAATGACGAATAAATTCTAACCTAGCAACTGGTGCAAAGGTTTAAGTATAGTTTATCCCCTCTTGCTAACTATAACCTTGTGCTACCAGTCATGCTTTGTTTCTTACGACCTCACCTCTTTCATTTGCTTGTTTCTGAATACCCATTTGGTTACAACAATGTGGACACCTTTTGGTTTCTGAACAAGATCCCAAACATCATTTCTGGTGAATTGATTTAGTTTTTCTTCCATAGCCAGAATCCAGTCGTTGTCTTGAAAAGCTTCATCTATAGAGGTTGGTTCGATGAGAGAGACCAATCCAAGAAGAGTTTCTTCAGAAGGTTTGAATGATGATCTGGTTCTGACTGGCGCGTCTTTATCTCCAAGAATCAATTCTTCAGAATGAGAAGTTCTTAGTTCGCTTTTCTTTTGATGATATGGTCCAACAACATTTTCTAACTGAGTTGTTTCCAAGTCTTTAGTTTCAGCAGTTGTTTCTTTATCTCCAGAGTCTTTATCTTTAGGTTCTGAGAAGGTGATTTCTAAATCTGCAAGTTTCTCAACTAGCTTTGACTTTTCAGGGTCAAGCTTATCATTGAATCTAACATGAATTGACTATTCAATAATTCGTGTTTCTGTGTTATAGATTTTGTAGCCTTTTAAGTTTTTAGAATATCCTAACATCAAACACTTTTGCGCCTTAGAATCAAACTTGTCAAGATTCTCCTTAGTGTTTAACATAAAACATGTACAGAGAAAGGAATGAAAATAAGATATGTTGGGCTTTCTGTTCTTCCACAATTCGTAAGGAGTCTTACCCAAGATAGGTTTAATAGAAACCCTATTCTGAATGTAACATGATGTGTTTACTGCCTCTGCCAAAAAATGCTTAGCCATATCAATTTATTGGATCATGGTACAAGCCATTTCTTGCAAAGTCCTATTCTTCCTTTCTACAATTCCATTTTGTTGTGGAGTCTTAGGATAGGAGAAAATCATGCGAAATTCCATGAGAATCAAATAGATCCCCAAAGTATTTGTTCTCAAATTCTCTTCCATGATCACTTCTGACTTTGACTATTTTTCAATTCTTCTTTGTTTGTACTTGAGAGCAAAAGGTAGAGAACACATAATGCGACTCACCCTTGTGTTTCAAGAACTGTACCCATGTCCAACGACTATAGTTATCAGCTATAACTAATCCATACTTCTTTCCATTGATTGAACCAGTTTTCACTGGTCCAAAGAAATCAATGTGTAGAAGTTCTAACGGTCTAGAGGTGGAAACAACATTTTTTTACTTTAAAGGAAGTTTTAGAGAACTTCCCTTTCTGACATGCTTCACAAAGAGCATCTAAAGCAAACTTCAGGTTTGGTCAGCCTCTGACCAGTTCAAGCTTATTTAGCCGAGAAATCCTTCTCATGCTAACATGGCCCAAACATTTATGCCATACCCATTACTTTTCATTAACAGACACTAAGCATTTGACATTCTGTTCACAGAAATCAAAAAGCCTAATATTGTAAATGTTGTTTTTCCTCTTTCCAGTAAAAAGGATTAAGCCATCTTTTTGACTGACAGTCTTACAGGACTTTTGATTAAAGATGATATCATAACCATTATCACTAAAGTGACTGATAATCAATAAGTTATGTATCAAACCATCGACCAGGAGAACATTAGTAATAAGTTTACCATTATCGATAGTTCTAGAGTCAATGATTTTTCCTTTCTGGTTTCCTCCGAAACCAACCAAGCCTCTAGGCTTAAGTTACAAACTTTGGAACATATTCCCTTCTTCCCGTCATGTGTCGCGAGCAACCACTATCTAGGTACCACGATTGATGTCTCAGTTGAGCTGCTAAGGATGTATGCAACATAAATTACCTTTTCCTTAAGTACCCACTTTCTGGGTCTTTTTTTTTTTTCCAGTTTTCCCAGAGTGTTTAGCAATTTTGGGTTCATGTGCAACAGAATAATCAAGTGGTATTTGTGCATGATATTTAGGCTTAGAAATATATTTCTGTGTCGGTGGAGGTTTCTATGCAAGCTTAAAATAAAACAAGTTATGTGACAGCAGGTATAAAGTGCTTATAGAGATGTTTTGGTTTTACCATGATACTTTCATCAGTCTTAGTGGTATCTGTACAACCTAAACCTTTTTTTTCCATTTCTACTAACTCCATTGATTAAGGAAGCAATCTTTCTTCTATATATGCTTTTAGTCAGAAAGTGCTGAAAAGCTCTGCCATATCTAAATACACAGTCGGTACCAGAAGCATGTGGACCTATTTCTTATTGTAATTTTGAGATTTGACTTCTCAAAGTAGAGTTTGTACTTTCTAAAGAATTTTTTTTTTTACTTAAAGAAGAAATATTCTCTTCATGTTTCTCACAAGTTTCAAAAGCAACTACTTGGACTTGTTGACGGTCTTTGTATTTGCTTTGAAGACTTTGATACTTCTCTATTATTTTAGAAAGACATGATTCTAAATTAGAACGCGAGAGATTAGAAAATAACTCTTCAGAAGCATGATCGGATTCTCTTTTTGAGTCTGATAATACTTTGTCTTCGGATTCTCCAGAGATTCCAACATCAGAGGTTGTTGCCATTAATGCAACATTAGCTTGTTCTTCTTCAGAATCTTCTTCTTCTGAATCAGAGTCGTCCCAGGTAGCCATGAGTCCTTTCTTGCCTTTGACATAATTATTTTTGTGCTTTCTATCTTTCTTGAGCTTTGGACATTTATTTTTGTAATAACTTGGCTCATTACACTCATAGCAGATGACTTCTTTTTCAAAACTCTGCTTCTTTTGTCCAGACATTGAGTCAGAATGATTGGCAGTCCTTCTAGCTCCTTTGAACTTTCCTCGACCATTTTGTCTGTTCTTCTAGAGTATGTTGACCATTTTGTCATCTTCTAAATCTTCATCAGAATCTTTTGAGATTTTCTCAGCTTGATAAGCCATTGACTTTTCAGATTTGGACTTCAAAGAAATTGACTTTCCTTTCCTTTGAGGTTCATCTCCCCCAAGCTCTATCTCATGAATTCTCAAAGAACTAGCAAGTTCTTCAAGACTGATACTGTTCAGATCTTTAGATAGTTTCGAGGCAGTTACCATAGGTCTCCACTTATTAGGAAGTCTTCTAGTGATCTTTTTGACATGGTCAACAATTAAGTATTCTTTGTCCAGAACCTTGAGTCTCGTAACTAGCATTTGAAACCTTGAAAACATAGTTTCAACTGTTTCATCATCCTCCATTATGAATGCCTCATATTTATGGATTAAAGCAAGTGCCTTTGTCTTCTTAACTTGAGTGTTTCCTTCATGAGTCATTCTTAGAGAATAAAAAATGGACTTGGCAGTATCTCTGTTTGTTATCTTCTCATACTCAGTATAAGAGATAACATTTAGCAGTATAGTTCTTGCCTTATGATGAATCTTATAATCTTTCTTTTATTGATCAGTCATAGCACTTTTTGACACTTTTTCTCGTGCATCATTGACAGGATGACTCTAGCCATCAACAACAAGATCCCATAGATATACATCATAGCCAAGAAAGAAACTTTTGATTCTCTCTTTACAATAGTCAAACTTATCACCATCAAAGACTGGTGGTTTGGCACTATAATGATCTTTCTCTACTAGAATAGAAGCAGCCGCCATTATTTCGCACACACACACATACTAGATCACTATTGAACATGGTTAAGTGTTTGCTAAACTTTAATCACAATCAGAACCGGAGCTCTGATGCCAATTGAAGGTGCGAAAAACACACGAAAAGGGGGTTTGAATTGGGGTTTTCAAAAAACAAAAACTTTTTACTCACTCAATAAAAACCATAACTATTCAACAACAAAGAGATATACACTTTGATTTTTATACTAGTTCACTTGAAAATCTCAAAGTTATTCCAGTCCACCCGCCAAGGTGATTTCGCCTTATACCCAAAGACTTAATCCACTATAATCAACTGATTACAACTACACTAGCAACCGTTGGTGACAAGCAAACCACAAAGACACACTATCTATATCTTTTCGAGGATTATGACCTAACTAGTCCCTTAAGTAAATACAAACAATTGTTTGATTATAAGGTTGTGTTTACAAAGATTGCTTCTATATAAGCAGGTATAAACAAGTTAAAAACACAATACACTTAATGAAAATTTTTAGCACAAGTTATGACAATAGTCTTGCATGTCTAGTTTCTTCAAGTCTTCAAGTTTTTATATAGCCAATAAAAAAGATCTGTTGGAGGGCAGATCTAGTATTCTTCAGGAGTGAGCTGACAACTTGAGTAACAGTTTAATACAGAGGGGACAAGAATCGTACTATCTCAATTTCATTACTCCACGAAATCCGCATAGCGAAAGGAATATTTGTTTGTACCATGTAATATTTTTCCCACGTATAAACTCGTTCTTATCTTTTATTCTTTGGTGGTTTCTGGATAAAAAGTTGTTTGAAACATGAGTTAGAAGAGTTGATTTTTCTTGATTTCATAAAATTCAATCTTCAATCAGAAGCTTGATCACATCAATATCTGACTTGAGATTCTTCAGAGTTTTAAGAACCTTCTGCATTTAATCTTTAGAAGCTTGAGTTCAGAAACTTCAATCATCAATCAGAAGCTTGATCAAATCAATATCTGACTTGAGATTCTTCAGATTTTTTAGAACCTTCAGCTTTTAATCTTCGGAAGCTTGAGTTTTCTTCATAAGTGAATTGATCAGAGTCACACGCCAGAAGCAAAAGCCAAGAGAATGTTTCAGCAACAACATACAGTTTCCTTAGAAGCTTCTCATTAATGAGTTTGAGCAGAAGCAATTTAGATCAATATATTTAGAAACTTTTACCATTCCATGTTCAAGAGTCAAAATTAAAGTTATTTTCTAAAGATACACAATAATAAACCGTTAGGGTACTAAAATTGTTCTCACACAAATACTGACTTGTTATCATCAAAACATAGAGATACAAATGTAGAACCAAATCTTGTTCTAACACCCCTCTCTCTTCTTGGGGGAACCCGCGTAAGGTTTCTTCTCTCTTCCAGATGAGGAACCGACAACATTCTGAATCTTGCCTATTATAGTTCCACTTTCAACACTCTCGCCAGCCATCACTAGATCTGAGAACCCCGGAGAAGTACATCCTACCAACGTGTCGTAATATGGCCCCTGGAGCATACTCATAACATGTCTACCAGTTATCACTCCATCATTGGAGGTTAAACTCTAGCAGCTAGCTCACGCCACCTCTGGGTGTATTCGTTGAAACTCTCGTCAGCCTTCTGAGTAAGACCTTGCAACTATGTCCGATTTGGAGCCATATCGGTGGTGTACTAATAATGTTTGACAAAAGCCTATTTCAATTATCTCCAGCTTCTGATATATGTTCTTTCAAGTCCCATATGCCATTCCAGAGACGCCCTAGCTAAGTTGTCTTGGAAAAAGTGCACGAGTAACATCTCATCCTCCGAGTAAGCGAAATTTTTTTGATAGTAAGCTCTGATGTGTGCTTTGGACAAGTCGTCCCTCTATACTTTTCAAAATCAGGAACCTTAAACTTTGGGGGGATCTTCACGTCTGGAACCAAGCGCAGGTCAACCATATCTATACCCAAAGTATTCTAACTCTCATAAGCCTTTATTCTATCTTCTAATAACCATAACTTCCTCTCAACTTTGGTAAGGAGACTAGCTTCTACATCATTCATAGAGAATAAATCTTCTTGTTGGTCAACTTCCAGATGGGAAGTAGAAATTGTACCACCATCAGGAACAACACCTACACCACCTCTGTCGGGAGGATTAGCACCTGCACCACCTCCACCGGGAAAATTTGCACCTGCACTACCTCTGACGGGAGGATTAACACCACCAACATTTGCTCTCGGAGTAACAATAGTGGGCTGAACCAGAGCCCTCAATTCCTCCTGGCCTTACACCATGGTCTGCATCAACTCCATGAAATGGTTCATGTGAGTTTTAACTTCGAGAAATTCAACTTGAATTTGATTCATAACTCTCTTCTGATTTCCTCTAGTAGAATACATGTGAACACCCAAATTCACAATCCTGTTAAGAAAACTAGATCAAGATATGAAGGCCAGTCACAAACACCTGTTACGCATGGTATGAAAATGCATCAATGTATGTAAATGCCATGTTTAATCATTTCCATGGTAATTCACACCTTGATTCATGTTTTAAAAGTAATACAACACAAGAGACGGATAAAACACTGGAAAAATAACTCATACAATAACTAGAAATTCAAAAAAGAGTCATACAATAGATGCTCGTACAAAGGAGTCAAATATAAATACACAATCTCTGATCCTAATCAACAAGTCAGAAGGTGATCAATACAAAAGGAAAAACAACACTAAGGCATATCTTCCATCTTCACTAGAGTTTGTCCTCCCCAGCCACAATGCTCTTTGCTTCAATCCTAGATCTCCTTGAAAAGCTTCTTGGTGTCAAGATCTCTCGGCCTTTGGATCAGCTCTTGAATAAGGATATCTCGTCTATGAATAATTCCATCCAGGTAACGACAGTGCTGCTCCCAAAAATCATCTTTTCCAAAAGCATCCTCCACTCTAGGTTTCTTTACTTGTGCCTGAACCTTGAGCTTCTCCATTGCTGCCAAGGCTTCTTCCAACTGAAGTTGTTGTTACTTGAGCTGTTGATCACTTCTGATCCTTGGGAAAAGTTCCTCCCTGAGCTTCCCCTCTTTATCTTTAAGCTTCTTTTTCAACTCTTCAATTTGGAATTTGAGTTCATCCCCCTTCTTCTTATTAGATGTAAAAGTAGCATTCCACTGTTGGTTGAACTTATAGATCTCAATTTAGGCCTTGTCTAAATCTTTCTTCTTTAGTTTGAGGAGACTGCTGGCACTCTTAAGATCTTTGCCAATTCTTTCTCTACATTTGGTTTCTACCTGCATCATTTGTTCTTTCTCGACAAGTAATTTTGTCTTCACCTTGGCTTCATGTGCTAACTCACCCTTTGCATGCTTAACCTGGTAAACTTCACTCTTCAGCTCTTCGTTCTCCCTATGGAGCTTTTCTTTCTCAGCCTAAAGCTTGTTGTACTTCTTAAAACCCACAGAAGTAGGCTACTCAATAACCAAAGGATACAAAGGAGTCTCTACAGAGAAAGGCAAATACACAACTTCAACCCTTTCCTTGATCCAATCCAATTAAGGAGAATAGGCTCTGCAATCACTCTTTCCTAAGAAAGTTTTCCCCTTTCGGTGAATATTCCCCCAAGTGCCCACAAATTTCTTTAGTAACTCATGAATATCTGCCCCATGCAGAAACAAAGATTCTTCAATATTTGATCCTTCGGTGGCTATCTTAAAGTATACCCAAACTGTCTGATAGCAAGGGGAGGGTTATAGTTGATACCCTATTTCCTTCCCACAAGAGGTACATTTGGAAATCCCTCACAACTATAAATAAGCTGTGTACCAAGTAATATGTGATCAAACCAAACAATATCTTCAGGGATCAAACCCATCATCCTTTTGGACCACTTCACAAAATCTTTAGTATCTACAAAAGCAGCGAAACGAGGGAGATGATTTATAAACCATTTACAAAAGAGAGGCGTACAAAAGAGAACAATTCGTCCTCTCTTCTTCTCATTTTTGAAGTGTACATAATGGTATATATCACAGAGTAGAGTTGGTATAGGACTCTTCATTATAAAGATGAGAGTAGCATTTATATCAATAAAATATGCCACATTATGGAATAAGATAATCCCGTGCAGAAAGCCAAAATAGCATTAAAAGTGGTCCAGCTACCAGCCTCGGTAAACCTCTAGGCTTCACCCACCAAGTAACTCAAATGGAATCCTAAAAAACCTCCTTTACTAGTCATATTATCCACTAACACTGACTTGCTCAAATAAAGAGCGACAACAATATCACCAACCTCAAGGGCCTCCTTGGAGCTAAAGAAAGGTACCATATCCTTAACAGGAACTCCCAAAATAAGTGCATACTCTTCAAATGTTGGAACCAACTGATAATATGAAAAAGTGAAACATCCTAATAGAGGGTCATAGAACTATAGTAGTGTGTGAATAACATCATGCTCGTACTTAGTGATAGTGTGAAGAACATTCAATATCTTCCCATAATCTCTTCTGAAATCCTCCAAAACACTTGGATTTGGCAAAGTGACCAAACTGCAAAGCAAACTCAGAACGGGCGTTAGAAACTTGTAGACAACATTCTTCTTCCAGACAGTGTCCATCTTTGAAGAAATTTATCAACTAGAATCAAGGATAAGATATGAAGACCATGGAAATAAAGAAACATGAATGTTAAGATGCAGTTATGATGTTACAAATACAAAACATGGGATCAAAGCTTCTAAAAATATGAATAACTGTTGTGTTGCTGACAGAATAAGTTCAACAATCTGCTTTGATGAAAATACTAGAAAACCAAGCTCAAAAGTTCACACTAACAAGAGCACTATAAAATCGGGTAGGATGAAGGTCAAGGTTTCCTACAAAAAGCCATCCCTACTCACATGCGAGCTCTAGTCTTAAACAAGAATCCTAATAGGTCTTCAGTCTCACGGGCTCTCAGGTCAAGAAATGATAATACGTTTACCATTTCTGGTTTGACATTATTATCCCTCAAGGAGGCCTCCAATGATTTCCCTTGAACGATCTTCAAAGTCATAAGCTCTCAATGGGAACACCATGCCATCTACATAAGACACGCAAGATATAATGTCTCCCAAGAAAACCTCGTCTGAATGTGGGTCTCGTGTGAACTAAACGTAGCAAAGCGCTACGCCAGCCACACGACTATCCAATCTAAACCTATGTATGAACTCATGCCTTGGTAGTGGGCTTATCTCTTATGGAACAATCTGTGACAGGGAAATTTATGAGTGTAAGCTATTGATTAACTTAACTAAAGAATGCAAGAGTTGCCATCACACTTTTATTTTATCTAAAAGGAAAGGAAAAAGAGCGAACAAAACCTAAACTAGTTTTAAAACAAGAACAATTAGAGAAAGGTTAAGAGGGTTGGTTACGCGATGGGAAGGTGTTAGACCCAAAACTTCTATAGTACTCTATAGAAGCCCTTTGAAATATCTACGCTTTTTGGTTTAAAAATGGTTTGTTTGAAAGGAGATTAGGGAGATGAGAAGAGAAATACTTTTTAAGATTTTTGTGTTTGGAGAGACTTATCGCCTCATGCCTACGTACCCACAAAGTTACATAAAGGTTCAAAACCCCATAGTTCGTGGTACAAATAATAAAAGTAGTTTGTTTTGATTGATTTTAAGTGTAAAGACGAGTCATCATTTTAAGGAGAAAACTACGACTGGTCGCCCACAAGTATAAGACAACATTTGCATCACCTAAAGACGGAGGATTTTGCTTGGATTATAATAAATAAGTCTATCACTCAACATCTAAGTGGAAAATGTCAATATCTTAAACACTATGGGGAATCGGAGAATTATATCTCAACTATGGAAATGACTCATATCTAAACTTTATGAAAAATTTTAAAAGAAAAAGTACATAAAGACACAGAGAGAGTTGATGAGTTTTTATATTTTTTATGTCTTTTTTAAATTTAGCAAAGTATGATTAACATTGATTGACATTTATTAAAGAAAACAAATTTTGAAAACCACATGACAAAAGTCATGTTTTTATTGTGAAAGCGGTTTTAAGTTTGAAAATAAGAAGGTTTTTAAAAAAGGGAGAAGATTTTGAAAATTTAAAAAAGGGGAGGAGATGAAGTGACTACCCTAGAAATAAAAATAAAAGCTAGAGATAAAAAAGGATCTAACCAAATTGTAGCACACCTCATAGCTAGCGAAATAAGAATTACATCTGTCTTGAAGCATAAACAAATAAGCAATCAAACTAAAGGAAAAGATCCATAATACTCCAAGCATTGGGAAAGAGACCTAATTCTAAGTCCAAGGGTCCAAGAATAGTCCAATAGGTTCAAGGTCTAAGTTCATCCATGAGCAAAACCACAAAATTAAGAGCACCACGTTTTTTAGAGGTTTAATCTTTTATTAGTGTTTTGAAAAAGATAAGATCCAAGTGGACAAAAGAAAAAGAGAGCGGAAGCATAAACAATAATATGATATGAGATGATAATAATAGAGCATAAAAATATAAGAGATAGAGAGCGAGAAAGAAACATAAACAAAATTAGTACAATAATATTGTTATAGAGTTAGTGATTAGTTGTTAGCATAAATGATCAACAATGGTCAAATGATGAACTTAGGCAAAAGTTAATGAAGACTCATTGGAAGATTGATAAAACCAAAGCCTCCTAACATCAAGTTTCATAGGTAATGGACCTAAGAGAAATAATCAACCTTACTTGGACTTTCAAACATAAGTTTGAGCCACGAATGATCATTTTCCGATACGGGACAATTTAGCGCTATGTTAAGCAATCATAATCGGATTTATGTAGAAACCACAACTATCTGAGGTTGGTCAATAACAATTTTAGTGTTAATGCATGCTAGAGAAATGATATGTAGATCATTCTCCGAAAGCAATGCCGCATGAAAAGAAAATAGGTAACGATCTCATCTTCATAAAGAACATGAAATAAGTTCCAATGATATCGAAGATTTTCATCGATCAAAAGAAAAAAGGAGAAGAATAAAGGGAAAGCCAAATTGAATTACAACTTCAAGGTCATTCCATCTTTAAGTTCATCCACTCATCTTGGTGGATTAAAGCACTAAACATATCATTAACTCAAAGCACCTAAAATGAATGGAACAATTCACTTTAAAGATAGATTTGAATTAGTGAATGTTTATCCAACTTCATCTACACCCTAAGTCCAATAAATTTAAAGAGGAATAGGACCTTTAAAAGTGTATTCCAAAGAAAAAACCAAATAGAAATGGAAGAAGATGAGAAAAGAACCAAAACAGTCCCCAAAACAAAGCCAAAATGGCAAAATGGACATTATGTAATCGATTACCCTCATGCTGGTAATCTATTACCACTGCTAAAACAGCAGCAAATCCATTTGAAATATGTGCAAAACATGATCAATCGTTTCTTCAAACACCTCGTGATCAAGGATGCAATTGAGCACGAAATTTCAACTGAAATAACAACAAACAACACCAATGGAACACAATATGCAAGATCTAAACATCAAGTAACAAGAATCAATAATAAATCACGTTGTGAATGATGTATCAAGAACAACAATGTTGGATCAAGAGATTACCACTTCAAATATGAAAAATCTTCAAATCAACTCCAAAAACCACACTTCGAAGCCTTGATTTACATAAATTGATGATGAAAAAATGAATGGATGAAGGTTTAACTCAAAGATTAGTAAGTTCTAATGATGAACTTACTAATTTTCAAAGAAAGAAAGAGCTTTGATGAATTTGGTAGTTGGAGAAAATTGAGAGAGTTAAGAAGGAATTTGACAAGGTCAATTTGACTATCAAAATCTTGTGAAAAGAATGAAATGAGGCCTCTATTTATAGAATTTAGGCTTGGAAATTTTAGTGGATTGGAGTTTGGTTTGGAACCAAAATTAGGCTTGGAATTTGAATTTGGAAACAAAATCAAGATCAAGTGGTGATTAGTGAAGGTGTATGGTGGGAATTAGTTATGATGAGGTAGGGGAATTATAATGAAGTGATCTAGAATATTCTCATGATGAAATATTTGAAAATTGGTGCCAAAATGCCGCAGAACATGAATTTGGAAAATTTTCACAAACAATGCACAGGGTAATCGATTACCCTAATACTGGTAATCGATTACCAGAGGCAAAATTTGTGAAAAATTGCTTTTTGATGTGTTGTCTTCGCTCTGGCTCAATTTTTTTTGCTTGTCAAAGAAGGCATGGAAATAAACACATGAACCTTGGAGTCTCTTGAATAATTATCAATTAAATCTTGGAAACTCTTGATCAGATAATTTTAAATTATTTGCCGATCAACTTTGAATTTGTTCAGATGAAATTCATTCGAGCTGAGGGACTAGTATTTTATATCCTTGATCCAAATTCTTCCTAAAAAAGTTAGTAAAGGAAAAAAAATTTATTTTATTTTAATTAATGGTTAGTAAACATAAACATAAACAAATATCAAACAAACAAGAAAATAAGGTCGCCCAATGATCTCTCAAGAATAAACACACAAAGGAAAATAAGAGAACCAAAGGTTGTAATCTTGTTTGTGGAATGAAATGCAAATGATATGTAGGATCTTAGGGGTAAAAATTAGGGTATTACAACTGTCCCTATTTAAGTTTCTTGTATCGGAGATATGAAGATTGACATCTTTGTCTCGACCAGATAAAAGAGACTTAAATATAACAATAAACCCAATTTTTGGCCCTAAGAGACCACAAAATGAGATGATTATGCTTATGGTATGCAGACACAAGACTTATGTGGGGAGAAAATGCCACAGGAGACAAACAAACTGTTGGGGAGCAAACAAAAAAAAGAGACTCCACAGGGGAAAACAAAAGAGTAAGATTCTATTCTAATAGAGAAAAGGAATCAACTCAAATGGGGAAGAGATATCAACTGCCGGTTACTGGGCGAATATACTCAAACCGAAGAGAAGGGGTAAAATACTTTCTACTGGTTACTGAGTATAAAATAAGGGCAATGAACACAAAAGAATTATCATCTACCAGTTACTGGGTAGAAAAACAAAGAGATGTATTACTTGTTACTGGTTACTAGGTAAAAAGTAATCTACTTGTTGAGAGATAAATCAACTACCTGTTACTGGGTAAGAAAAGAAGTATTTCCAACTACTGGCTACTGGATAGTTTAGCGATAATAAATAAACCTGAAGAAAAGGATACCAACAATCGGTTACTAGATAGGGTAAACAAAATATCAACTACCTATTACTAGGTAGGAAAAGAATATTACTAAAAGGAAATATTATCAACTACCAGTTATTGGATAGAAAATAACAGTAACTACCCAAACGAGAGGCAAATGTTACCTGCTACCAGTTACTAGGTAGAACAAATAAAAGCAACAAGCTCGTGCGGAAGAATTACCTTTTACCGGTTACTGGGTTAAAACGAGGATAACCAACCAACAAGGAATGAGAAGAATCACCTGCTACCGGTTACTGGGTAGAAAAATAAAGGCAATGGACTCACACTGAAATATTACCAACTACCTGTCACTGGGTAGGGTAAACATAACTCAACTACTTATCACTTGGTAGAAGAAGGAAATAAAGGGTCAACTACTTGTCACTAGGTAGAATAAGAAATAAGACTCGACTACCTGTCACTGCCTAGGAGAAGGTCGTAGAGGTTAACTACCTGTTACAGGGTAGGATGAAAAAGGATGTCGACTTCCTGTCACTGGGTAGGACGAGAAATATATCATCAGCTACCTGTTGGGGATGAAATATTCACTAGATCACAACAGGACTCTCATATGAGGAGATAAACATATTTTCAAATAACGAACCAATTCAAATGATAACAGGTTTCCACTATAAAGATAGAGCTCAACTCCTTCTTTAATCAAGTTTTGGACTTGAAAAATGACCAAATGCAAACTATCTCCGCTGAAGGGACTGCCATTTGCTAGGAATTATAAATCAATAACCCTGTCGGGGATCTTCAAAGGAGATATAGGCAGGTTAGATCATACAACAAACTTCTCAAATAAAATAGACAACCATCTATTAGGGGTTTCAATACAAACTTTTCACTGGGGCTTTTTCATAGAGATGCCATTTGATGGAAAAGATGGTCGGATAGGGACTCATCATTTCACAATAAACTTCTCTGCTGAGGATGAACTAGAGAGATTTCGTTTATTGCGAAGATACAAATAAATTTTTGGAGGTTACACGAGCTGCTCAAATAAAGAGGATGCCATTTGTTACCAGGTGAGCTTTACCTTGCTGAGGACACACAAGCTGCTCAAATAAAGATAACACCTCTTGCTGTCAGACGAAATTTTCTAAGAGGGTGTTATCATATCACTACTGGGGAAAATCAAATCTTTATGTTCTGATGGGGATCAATAAACAGATTTCTTTCGAGTAAAATAAATCCTCAAAGGGCAACATAAATGCCTTCTTATCATCCACGTTTCAGAGCCCAGAGAAATTCAAAATAACTGCTACAAGAGACCAAAGTTCAATCAAGGAACAAACTGGAGTGAAAAGGTCAAACAAGACTCGAACTAATAAGGAAATAACTCACTAGGGATCAATTCCATCCAGATAAATGTTGGGGAGGAAAGCTAAAACAAACATCTTCCACGAGGCATAAACTCAGTGGGAAATTAGAAAGGATAAGCATTTTCTGCTTAAGGGTCGACACTCTATTGGAGGGAGGACACATACACACTTTGCGGGGACAACAACACCAGATAGCAAAGAAGCACCAAAAAAATGCAA
Source organism: Lathyrus sativus (assembly GCA_963859935.3). Lineage (NCBI taxonomy): Eukaryota > Viridiplantae > Streptophyta > Magnoliopsida > Fabales > Fabaceae > Lathyrus > Lathyrus sativus. Next base: position 166,632,731 of record OZ012739.1, on the reverse strand, counting down.
GATGCACAATGCAACAAAACATGCTATGCTCAACAAACGAATGCACATGTAATTCATATGAGTATGAATATGCTGACAAAGCAGACAAAGAAAAACAAAAGGTGAAATAACATCACAATACCACTGAATACTCGGCTAATCTCAACAAGTTGGAGACATCACAGGAGGTCCTGTTAGGGATGAAAATGAAGAAATCCTACAAGAGATAAACAAAAGGCATCAAAGGAAAATAAATCCTACTACAAGGCTCAAATCTTGCTAAGGAGAGAAAGATACTTCTTGCAAGGAAACCTAAAGATCGATCTTTAATAATCAATAATCTACAAAGAGGATAACAACATGAACTTTTCCTTAAGGACATAATATAAACTGTTAGGGAAACATCAACCCAAATCTTCTCGACTTATCCTAGGGATAAGAAAAAAGTTCTTATGAACTCCACTTCAAAAGAAAGGACATATCTGCTACGAAAAATAATGGATCCTGTAGGGATTGTAATCATGTAAACAATTACACAAACTCTAGTGGGGAATGACGCAGATCTTCTGGGGATATAAGAAAAGTTCAATAAGGACCAGCCAACTCTGAGACAAACATCCTAGACTTACTGGGAAAAATAAGAAGTTAACATCGTAGTAAAAAGTCACGTTGTGGGGGGTTTTAAATCAATACTCAACACAAGGTGAGAAAAAACCCGACAAGTGACTGCTATATCAACACTTCTTAAAAGAAAGCAACATTTCTCTTTGTTAGGAAACATCTAAAGTAGTAATGCATAACCTCCACTATGGACCAACAATGACAAATCTCTGCATGGGCATCAATATAGGGAGAGGTGGCCCTCAAAACTGCTCAACTGCCTGACCATAACCTAACTAGGTGAAGGAAACATACTTAGCTGGAGAAGATTTGAATCAAGACTTAGCTGGGGAAAACCGAACAACACCCATCTGGTTATCCATAGGAACAAAAATCTGCTAAGGAAATATCAACACACTCTACTTGATAAACATCAACCCAACTCTATTAAGGAGTTGTCAATAAATCCTACTAGAGGAGTAAGAGCGAACCCTGCTGAGGAAAACATCAAAAAACTCTATTGGGGAGAATATCAACAAGAACAAACTCCACTAAGGACAACACTAAGTTTTTCTCTTCGAGATTTTACCATTCTTGGGCTTACTGTTGACAGTCCTTTTTATATTCGTAAATCAAAGGAAAATATTTTTATATTTTTCACAATTTTAAATGAATTATTCACATTTGTTTCAAAAATCATCATCAAAAATAAAATGAAACTCTGTAAACAGAAACAAAATAAGAATTGCAAATAAAGGGACAAAGGCCCAAATTTTATTGATAGAATGGTAGTCTGCAAATGGCGTAACTCCACGGATCAACACAAAGTTTAAAAAATGGTAAATACAATGGAAGAGGCTACATTGAAATACAATGACCAATATTCTCCGTAACAATTTTGAATTCCACTGTGTTTGAGACTTCAGTTGGGGATGATTGAAGTAAAGTCCTTGTTAGTAAATGTTGCTTCAAATGATCAAGACTAGCCAGATGCAGTTACTTGCCATAATCCCTAGCTTTTGCCTAGATTTTCCTCTCGGGTTTTCAATCTACCAGGACAATTATTTCTGTTTTTGTCGCTAATTTTTTCCTGGACCTCCCTTTTAGGTTTTCAATCCACTGAGACGCTCATTTTTACCAAAGCCTCCCTTTTGAGTTTTTAACATAGCGAGCTATTATTTTATTTTTTTAGGTGAAGTATTTCTTGAGTGCATCAGCATTCACAGGACGAGTGAACTCTTCACCATCCATAGTTGTAAGAATTAATGCACCGCCAGAGAAAGCTCTCTTAACAACATATAGGCCTTCATAATTAGGAGTCTACTTGGCCCTATAATTATTGGTAAAAGTCGAGATATTTTTGAGCATGAGGTTACCTTCTCTGAGGTCGAACATTCTTGTCAATATCTTGCTTCATTCTCTGTTGATACAATTGTCTATAACATAAAATCATCATTCTTTTCTCTTCAATCAGATTCAACTGGTCGTATCTACTATGACACCATTCAGCCTCAGACAATTCAGCTTCCATCAAAACTCTCATATATGGTATTTTAACCTCTACCGGGAGCACTACTTCCAGACCATAAACAAGAGAGAAAGGGGTTACCCCTATTGAAGTGCGAACAGATGTACAATACCCATGCAGAGTAAAAAGGAGCATCTCATGCCAATTCTTGTATGTAACTGTAGCACCCAAAAATTTGCCTCTTTGTTTCTTAGTTTTTTGGCTTATGTTTCTCTGCATTTTGCATTTCTGCATATCATAACATTGGTTCTCGAGACATGGGATCAAGGTGTTCCTGTGACTCAGGGTTCCCTTTTGTTGCAAGAGTTCAAACAACGAGCATCATAGGCTTCAACATTTATTTTGCCCACGATCGAGCGGTTTATTCAGCATGTTATTTTCAGTTCAGGAGACGTTGTACAGGCTATCTCAGGCATTCTCACAGTCATAATATCCAAGGGCAAGTTCCAGAGGCTTAACAAAGCTTAGAACAGGTAGCAGCGGGTGATTATACAAAATTCCCTCTATTTGGGGTCAATTTGTGCATTTTTGAATGTGGTAAACGGTTACCACATATGGGTAATCTGTTACCCTGGGCAAAATTTGCCAAGAAATTTGAATTTTCAGCGTTGCAAGTTTTCGAATCATTTTCAACCATTTATTTCACATGATCATCCGTGGAAGGATCTAGAATTATTTCAATTTTCACCATTTCCCTCTAAATTTCAAACACTCCATTCCTAGTTCCACTCCTAATTTCCATTCCAAATGCTAATCCACATTCCAAACCAAATTTTGATTCCAAACCTAGAGCTTATTTAAGGGAATTTGCTCCAAACCTCACATAATTACCTTCATTCACACCAATTCACTCTCATTCTTCATCTTAATTTCAGAATTTTCTCTCAATTTTTTAACTCCCAAAACCTCCATTAAAGCTATTTTCACTTGAGTTCATTGATTCTTCATTGGAATCCTTTAATTCTTGAGCTAAACCTCCATTATTCATCTCCATTATTTTCAATTCATCATTCAATTTTCGTTTGAGTTTGGATATAAGGTTGGAAGCTAGATTGGAAGTGCTTTGTTGAGTCAATTTTGCTTAATTTTGCTTGGTCTTCATTTCTACCATAAGGAAGCTCTTGGATCTTGAAGATTCTCTGGGTTTCTAGCTTGGATCTATTAATTTCAAGTGAATCAACACTCACCAAAATAAATCTTAACTTTGAAGGTTGGTAATTCTAGATCTAATTCAGTTTTGAACTTATTTGCATAATCACAATGTAGATCCATGGCTTTTGTTGCATTTTGATCCATTTGGATGACTTAGATCTTTGTGATTTGTGATTTCAATGTTTGATTGTGTTTATATGATGCTTGATTACTGATTCTTGATGATAAATTTTTGCTTAATCGATAACATGTTCATGTGATTGATTGGATAAGTCGTTTGGTGATGAAAACTGGTTTTGAAAGGGGTTCTTCTGTTTTTGGTTCAGTGGTAACCGGTTACCACTATAGGGTAACCGATTACCCTTCATAATTTTCACATTTTCAGACTTTTTTATAACAGGTAACTAGTTACCTGATTACAGTAATCGATTACCACTGAACAAAATGCTTTGTTTTTGCATTTCTCTTGCTTGTTTGGTGTTCTTTCCACCTCAAAACTTCATGATTTGATATGATGCATTTATGTGGATTGGTTTGACATATTTCAATGTTCTTGAATGTTTGATCTCGATTCTTCAACACGTAGCGTCCAATTTCCGTTTGAGTGCATAACATGTTATTCTTGCTTGATTGATGAATGATCACATGCTTTGCTTGCTTAGATCATTTCAATTGGTTATCATGAATTGTTTTCTTTGTTGGATGTTTGATGCACGTTTGCATTTGTTTCCGACTCCACTTTGTCGCGTGTTTCTTTGATCGGTCGATCATTCAATTTGAATTGAAAAACATGTTGATCTTGTCGATTCTTAATGATGTAATGTTGTTGATCAATTATGTTTGATTGTTGAAACAAGTTCATACTTGCATGATATATATTCATGATTGGTGTTTGCTCTTGATTAATTGCATTCCCACACACTTGATTCCCTACTTTCCACAGCTGTGGTTGTTTTGAATTATGCATACTGTCTTTGCCTACTGCCTGCCTTCTTACACCTACTTTTATGCTGAAACATGTGCTGTTATAGGCTGTCTTGCTTGTGTGCTGGATTATACTACTATTTTATGTAGGAGGCATTGTTGTAGCTGCTGTTTTTACCTTGTTTCCTTGCTCTTTGCCTTCCATTTACATGTTTCTATGGGTTCTCATTCCAATTTAATTTCCAATTAAACTTGGAGTAAGATAGACATTAGGATCGCAATCCAAGCATGATAACTAGTAGGCTAGTCCCTTTCAACCTCAACCTTAGGTTCATCTTTTGCATGCTAACATTAGGATATAATCTCCTCGCATCTTGACATTAGTACCACTTTGCATGACAACGTTAGGGCCGAGTTTCCCCTTAGACCTTCTGTGCGTCTTGTTGCGGTGAGAATCATGATACCAAGCTATTGATTAACTTGAATCTTTAATTCTTAAAATTCACAATCGAACTTTGATTTATCCAAAGGAAAGGTTAAAGAAAGAAAGACCTTTTTGCGCGATGTAACAACAATGCTAAGAGATCGGGGATCGGGGGTTGGTTATGCCTAGGGTAGGTATTTCACATCCTAAACATCTGTAGTACTCTACAGGAACCTTTTGTATGTTTGTATGCTAATACTTGCTAAATGTTTGCTATGGATTGAGATTGGGTATAAGGTTAGGTAAAGACCTAAGGATAGTTTCTAAATTTGCTCGCAAAGATATTGCATCCTCTGCCTACGTATCCTAACTAGGATAGAATCAGAGCAATTATAGTTCACCTCACCGAGGATAGATGAACTCTTGATTATGATCAAGGTTCAAAGGGGAACAAACATAACAATGCTTGTGTAGAGTTTAACAAAACTCTCTAATCTAAGTTAAACACTCAAGAAAAGAGAGTAAGTAATCATCACTATGAATATTAGATAGAGTTAACAAACTCTACCTCAAAGTTCTAGTTGAAGGATACTCCTAACAAGGGGTAGGTCTTCTAGACTTAAAGCAAAGTCTAATGGATGTAAGTTCTAACTTAACTAAGTTAGAGATGACTTAACAAAGTCAAGGGGAGTGTTATGAGCTACCTATGACTATGAAGTCAATAGAGAGACTTTCCTTTGGAAGGGGAAAAGAGGAGGCAACTTGGATGAGAACTAAAGAGTTCCATCACTTAGAGAAATATTCTTAACAAAGCAAAAGTCATTCAAACATGATGGATACAAGAAATATGGTTACAACCAAGAATAAGCAAGCATATTACAATATCAATCAATGATTTCAATCAAGATAAATGGTTACAACCAAAGCAAACATCAAGATATTACAATATCATGAAGGGTAAGTTCTTACGAGACTCAATGATGAAAGGTAAGAACCAAAGGCATATCTTAACAAATACAAGAATATATCCTAACAAAGATGGAGGGGGATCTTGATAAATATTGGTTTTCTAAATTTGAAGGATGTCATATGTAACTACAAACATCAAGCATAATCAAATAATGTCACAACAAAGTAAGTGAGAGATTCAATACTTCATGGGGAAAACTTTCAAGTTTTAATGATGAATCAATCATAATGCTTATAAGCAAGAGTTGAAATCCAAATCAAGTACACAAGGGAGCTAACAAGCCAAATTAATAACTTCAAATTAAAACTCAAAGAGAATGAAATCCAACAGTTTGAAATGAAGAAGGAAAGATAGGAGGGTGAAAACCCTAAAACGAATCGTCATTTTCTCATAATGCAAAGTGTTTCTAAAATAAAAATTTTAGAATTATTTAAAATTTATGCGAAAATATACATTAACACAAAAATTTATCAAAAAGAATCATTTAAAAATGATTAAAATTGAGAAAGTTATGGCGATTTGAAATTTAATGACAATTAAATAAAATCAAATAAAAAAATTTGCTAAAAAAATAAGAAGTGCCTCACCCAAGGCTTGAACACAAGACCTTTGGGTCACGGGCACAAAACTTGACCAACCCAACCATTTTATGCGTGTGATAAGCTATGGAAAAAGAAGAAGAAATAATAAAATATGGAAAAATCATGACAATGAAGCAAAAATGCCCTCGCTGAGGGTCGAACCTGGGTTCATGCGCATGGCAAAGTACTTAAAGGAAAGGCAATAACCACTAGGGTGGCGATACTTCTGTTGTATCAAGCCACCCCATTAAATAGAGGCGTGATTTTCTGGGCATTTGCAAGGCAAAAACAAGTGAAGCACTCAAAAACGATTTGATTCCAATCTCTTTAATACTTAACCAAATTCAATGAAATTTAAACCAAAACTGATTGTTTTTCCATGAGGATTAAGATGGTGCTATCCAAATTTTCAATTAATACACACACAATAAAACTTGATTGAACATGCAAGGTGAGGTCTTAAGATGCATTTTGAAGATCAATGACCAAAACTGATGAGTTTGAGTCCCAACAAAGGTCTGCAGATGTTTGAAATGTGTCTCTCATGGATTAAATTCTAAGGAGGATCTCAATTTTTCCATGAATTAGAGTATGATTATCAAGTTGTAACTAGTCTAATCAATGTGTTCAAACATGATTCAAAGACAACATCCATCCAAAATGCAACAGACCAAAGAACTTGACATACATAAATTGCAACAGTTTAAGATTGAGCTTGATAGCATCATGATTAACCACCCTCAAGGCAGAAACTGACAGCCAGTTCAATGCACCAATACAAACAACAATGGTTCATAAACATTGCAGACAAAGTAAATGCAGAAATCCCACAATCAAACTTTATAAAAGTAAACAATGCAGGCCAGGCTCTCAAACTGATGGAGTTCACAACTTACAAGTTGAAATGCCAAAGTCATAACCAACAATCCTTCTCACAGATTGAAAATAGTTTTGTTTAAAACAGAATAAAACAAAGTTGGCATCACAATACAAACACTAATTAATATATTGCCTTCAATGACAGTTAGAACCTCAAGATAAGTAGACCCTAATTGAACAGTTTTAAACTCAAAATAGTTCAACAGTAATGTTAGAACTTATAACAATGTCGAATTCTTCACAAACTGTTCAACACACACATGAAGTAGCAATTCACCAATCAAGCAAGGTGCCAATTAGGATTAAAACAAATGCAGCAACACATTACAATGCCAAGTAAAACAGATGCGCATTTAAGTAAAGAGTTCATGATGTAATATAGGTCACCATGAGTTGACAAGCTCAAGATATCTCTAACAGTTGTAAATTTTAAACAAGGCAACACTTAAATCATCAAACTTGTCCAATTCATACATGATAGGACAATTGTTAATCATAAAAAGGCGATTAGATTACACAAACAAAAGCAAGAATAACAGACTTTGGCAGCCACATAGACAAGATAATACTGATCATCAAATGCTGCAACAACAGCCAGTGAATCATTTCTATAGAAATTGCCAGAAACAACATTGTAACATAGCTGAACATCCCACCAATAATGTTTATAGCTTCAAAGAGATTGACAAATTTTTCCACTCAGAAATGGCTTGACAGAACCAAAAGAAACTCTAAAATCTAGTTGACCAACCATACACCAAATACTTCAACAGTATCTACATAATATGACTAGAATATGTTGCATATTAGTAGGTCTTAACATGATTCAAAGTTCAAACAGTAGTTCACAATCAACATACTAAGCCACACACATAGGTTAATAACGCAAGACCAGGTCTGTTTACAACAAACTTCAAAACAGTCTAAGTTATAAAACATGACCATGTTGATCATCAACAATTCAATGTGAATCCTTTCAATCATAATCATCAAGCAAACCTATGACAGCAACATAAAAAACCAAGAGGAAATGGCTTAGCAGTAGAGCATTATTGTTTCAGTCATTATGCCTTGAACCAAAGGTCTCCTTAAGATCTCAACAAGTATACACAAACACTAAATATGGCATTTTTGATCCTCAAAGGTCTAGGTATGTTTCAAAAAACCTTGTATGAGTCATTTCAACCTAACTAATGCCAAACAAACTCTAGCACAATGCCCTAAGTGAAATTCTGGAAAGCACGATGGAAGTTATTATGGATGTTATGACATCCACTGTAACACAGACTATTAAAATGCTGTAAAGGAAAGCAGTAAATCACACCAGTAATTGTTCACCCAGTTCAGTGTCAACAACACTTGCATCTGGGGGCTACTAAGCTAGGGAGGAAATTCACTATCAGTAGAATTAATTCAGAGCCAAACAATCCTAGTTTGCACTCCTCAGTTAAGACCTACCCAGTGACACTTCAACCTAGAGACACTCTAGACCTGAGTATTCCCACTCACTCCCCCTCAATCACCTCAGTGATATCCAAATACAATTATAGAAAATTATGAAGATACATTTCAACCACACACCTTGATCTTGCTTCACAGCTTTGATCAAGGGACACACACTCTTGCTTAAAAGCTTTGAGTGACACAACAACTTAGAACCTACCTAACCAATGCAGCATACAGTTGCTTGGTGTACAAGTATTTCTAAGACACACTTCACACGTGAAAAACAAAACTTCTTTACTCACAAGGACTCTTAGCACGCAGTCTCTAATCTTCTGTCAAGAGCTGCTCTTCTAGGATTGCTCCTTCTGTTATTTATAGCAGCAGTCAGTCCTTGGGCCTTGGTGCAGAAATTAGGTTTACCCAAAACCTCTCTACAAAACGCTGCACTTACCACTTTGGTCAGGTACATTTAATTTCTCCAGGGCTTCTAAAATGCTTCCTGAATTCCAGCTTGAGCTTCTATAATGTTTCCTGAATTCTAGCCTGAGCTTCCTCATTCTGAATACCAGTAAAACAAACTCTGCGCCCCTGATGTCATACGATAAGTGTCATGACATTCAGTATGACATCCAACTCAACTTACTACTTACCCTGCATATTGTGTGTCACAACATTAGTTATGACATCCATACACACTCTAACGTTTTGCCACAAAATGCAGCCAATCAAAAGCACTTACAAACTCCCCCTTTGGCAAATTTTTGGCTAAAACACCCTGTTAACAGAGTTTACAAGCAGCAAAAGTCTAACAAATAACCTTTTATGCAGGTAAGCAACTAACACCCTAGTAAGCTACTAACACCCTAGTCAAGTTGTTTATATTCACACAGTTAGCTCTCAACTTCTCAGGGTCAACCTGTCACACACTGTAACCATCTGTTAGTCAGCACTACAGATGTCACAATTTGTTGAGTAACATATCAGAAGTTACTCCCCCTCAACTGATGCATGTCACAACAGCTGTACAGAACCTGCAGACACCATGCAGTCACAAACATCCAACCAGTTCTGCATGTCATGACATTCAGGATAACATCCTGAAGTCACAAATTCCTGTGCTACTCCCCCAGAAGAGATGTACTACACTCACATTCTGCTACTATCCTGCAGATACACACATACACTCCCAAGAAGTAGTTGGGAGCTCACATAGCTAACATATATTCATACCCAAACTAGGAATTTACACAACACTACAACACTAACAGCATAAACTGTTGTCACACATATCAGCAGCAGCATATACTTGCTCTTGTAGCACAAGCAAGTCTTCAACCTGTTCTTCAACCTGTTGTTATCTAACAATACTCTCTCCCCCTTTTTAGCCAAAAATTAAGATCCAACTAATAAACTAGCATAGATCATAATGTGTAACATTACAAATGTTTGGGGAAGTACAACAAAAACTGCTCATGAAGAGCATCACAAAAAATTCATGTTGTCACAAAAAAAACTCAACCAACAAAGTTCAAAATAGCAGCACACTTTATCACCTCAACAGCAGACTGAGTCACATAGCACCATATCAAGATATCAACCTTCCTCATCAGAGGAACTGGAGGCACTGTCATCCAGATCGGATAACGAAAGATCTTGGTTTCTGTCACACGAGTCTTCCTCTGGCATATCCGAATCGTGAGGTGGATCCCTGCGAGCCAGGGGAACGGTGATGCCCCGAAATGGCAGTCCTCTTTTGAGTATATCATTGACAATTTTCCCAATGGATTTGTGCATGTATGTTGAGGCTTCCCTGTTTCTGATTCGCCTAAGTTCTTCACCAGTGGGCGGAGGATACTTGCGTTTGGGTTCTTCACCAGTGGGAGGGTTACTTTTTGAGGATTTGGGAGGAGTCTTGGATGAAGAGGCGTCATGATGGAATGACATCTTGTTGCTGCGTGCTGACGGAGAATTCTGTGGAGTGAGAGATGCAGAGAAAATTATATGCACGTTTGTGTGAAATGGAGAGCTTTTGTGGTCAAGGCCTTGGATTGCATTGAAGTTTTAAAACTCTCACGTGCCAGTAATTGCTATGCTTCCTCATACATGCAAATGCCCAATTTTGCTCTCAAATTCTCAAATTGAGCAGCATCTAGAGCCTTTGTAAAAAGGTCAGCCAGCTATAGTTCTATGGACACATGTTCCAAGGCGATCACTTTATCTTCCACAAGGTCTCTTATGAAGTGATGTCTTATATCAATGTGCTTAGTTCTGCTATGCTGAATTGGGTTCTTGGAGATATTGATAGCACTAAAATTGTCACAATACAATGTCATGACATTCTGCGAGACATTGTATTCTATCAGCATTTGCTTCATCCAGACCAACTGAGAACAGCTACTGCCAGCTGCTATGTATTCAGCTTCCACAGTGGACAATGAGACACAATTTTGCTTTTTGCTAAACCATGATATGAGATTATTCCCCAAGAAGAAACATCCACCATGTTGCACCCCAAAATTTGACCAACTACTTATCGCAATTTGGCTCATGTTTCGGCTCATTTCATTTCGCATTTGCATACCACGTACATTGCATTTTTCCCAGTCAGATTGACTTTATCGGGATTACAGCCCTCCAATCACGCCTCAGGCATTTCAGGCCAATACGAGGAGTTGTTTTGAGAATTGGTGCTCTTCCCGGTGTTTTCAGCTTTCGCTGTTGTTTTTTAGGACATCTCGGTGTCCGGTTTTTACCGCCTACTTCGCTGTATTCGCGTATTCGTGTTCTAGTCAATTTAATCAGCTTCCTCGTATTTTTCAGATTTTTGTCTTAATTTCTAGAATTTTAGGGGTTTATTTTCGATTATAGAATTTAGTAGAGTTTTAATATCAATTTTCTCTTTAGAATAATTCATTTTTAGATATAATGGTTAATAAGGTAATTGTTTCTAGATACTAAGTAGATTTTTTTTTAAATGATTTTTAATAGGATAATTCTTTTACTAGGATTTTTTAAATAGGATTAATAGATTTTTTTCTATTTTTTATTTGTTTAGAAATTAATAGAGTTTAATAGGTTTAATCTCTTTTAGATTTAATAGATTTTAGAAGTTATTGGATTTTAAATTCTTTTAGGATTAAATGGAGATTAATTAGATTTTAATCACCTTTTTTAGATGTTAATTAGGGTCTTAATTCATTTTAATTGGATTTATTAGCCTTAATTAGGTTCAGCATAGTCTTAATTGTCATTTAGGCTTTAATTGTAGTTTTAAGTTTCGTTTAGTATTAATTGAGATTTTTAATTAGGGTTTAATCATGTGTTAATTAGGTATTAATCATTTTGGCAGTTGTAGTGGGCCAGATATCCGTTTTCTGGGGCCCAGGTCCAGTCCAACTCGCCACGTGTCTGCGTATAAAGGCTCCCACGAGTTTCTTCCTCCACACGCCACTTCATCACTGCATTCACTCTCTCAGCGACACCTCACCCCACACTTGGCACTCCCTCTCTCTTCCCTCTCTCCACCTGCCTCTCCCTCTCCCCCATGCAGTGACATGCGTCCCTCCAGGTGGCAACACCACACAACACGCATGCAAACCGCCAGAGAACGCAACGAAGAAATCAAACTCGGTCACACTCGTCGGAAAAGTCCCTCCACCCGCCGGAAAGTTCATCGTGTCCTTCATGATTATGAAAATTTCCCAGAAATCTACATGATCCTCATCATGTGTTCATCAACATCGTCAGAGATCTTCATCATCACACCGTAACCGTTTTCCGAACTTCACCGGACAACTCATCCCAGCGCCGGAACCTTCATACAACCACCGTCCGTTCTTCAAGAATCTTGAAGTCTTTCCAGATTAGTTCGTATGTTCGTAACCACCTTCATCGATATGATGTTCACTCGTCCCATCAAAGCTTCAGATATCCCAGAAACACTCAAAGATCTTAATAGATCTTCATCATCATTCATCAGAAGATCCTTCAATGTGTTCATCGCATCCGAGGCTTTTTTCCAGATTTTCTCCACAGGATCTTCATCTTCCTCATCACGTACACAACACTATTTCCATATTTTCACCAGATCTTCATAGATCCGCTCAAGATCTCGCCAACCTTCAACGTGTTCAACTCGTTCCTTTTCCAGAATTCATCAAATTCGTACACGTTCATCAATCGTTCGTCAAAACCCTTCAAGATCTTCATCGCACCATGCATCGTGTTCAAGCTATCATCCGTCAGTTTCCAGATCAAACGTTAAGGAGTTCATCAAGCATTCAACGAATCTCCTCCAAGATCTCCCTCAAACTTCAATAATCTGCAAGAACCTTCAACTTCCGATCACCATAGACCTTCAGACCAACTCCAATCTTCATCCATTAACATCTTCATGCAACGTCATCAAGAATCATACAAGGTGATGTGTGAAGGGGACGTGTTTGAGCCGAGAAGGGGAGGGGTTTAATTGGTGTAGGTCTGCGTTGTGGCGGAAACGGAGAGGGTGATCAGCGGCGGCGCACCTGAGGGAAAGAGACTAGGGTTTCAGAGTTTGATTTTGGGAGAAGGGGAGGGGAAGGGCCTTCTTGGGCCCGGTTTGGCCTAATTCATTTTGGATCCGCACCTTTTTTTTTCGTTTACACCCCTTGCCTCATGTTTTTCTATTACGAATGGGTTGGGCCCAGTAACAAGGTTTTCCAACCTCATACCTCTAGTCTCCCTGTTCGCACCCCCCATTTGGCTGTTATTTTGTCTCTGATTTTTTTTTCTGTATTGTGGGCTGGGCCCCATGGCTGTTTTTCTGCATACCCCAGTTTGCAGATTGTACCCTCCCCTTTTATTTTAATTTCTCCCTTGTATTGGATGAATAATTGTAGATTTTATTTTTCTATTTTTTCTTAGGGGTTATAGTTTATAGTTTTAGAATATTATGCATTTTTTACTATAAATTTTTAATATAGAATATATAGATATTATCATAGATTTTGTTTTCTTATAGAATAGTATAGGATTTTATATAAAATTTCCATTTTATTTTCCTATACGCATTTCCTTTTAATATTTCTCAGAACGTTTTCTAGTAGAAGTTAATTGCTAATTTTTAAGAGTAGAACTTTTATTTCCATTTGTTAGTGGATTTATCCCCTATTTTCTCTCCTATTTTGTTTCTATCCGACTTTACCTTCGATTTTATGTTTGGCTGGCCGTGTGACATGATTCAATTGGAGAATGATTTTCGATATCATTTCTCTATATTGTCTTTGACACGGACATCAATATGCTACCTCTTAGATTTCGATTTCTCGTATAAGTCGAACCATGACGGTCTAAGCGTTACATTGTTCTTGATTCGAGCGTCATCATCAAGGATCCAGAGAGGAGAAGATTGGAATGGAGCTTGCACGCACGTCAGGAGCCCAGGAGCTGCTTCGTTCAACATCATCATCGTCGTATTCATGTCTTCAGGCAACCGTCGAGTGTTGTGAGCTGTATCGTTAGATACGTAGGAAATGACAGTTGAGGAGTTTCTTCTCAATCGTCTAGGATGTCTCGTATGGTAACCTTTGGGTGACATGCGACGCATTCGCTCCTACGTCTTAGGTTCTTGCGTGTGTGTCCCGAGTTCCTTCCCGTTTAGGCGTAGGCCTGCTTCCTCTTTGTTCTCGCCCCCGTGCGATCGAAACCCCTTTTCTCTCGCGTTCAGGCGATTGAGACCCCTTCTCTTGCCCCCGTGCAATCGAGATTCTTTTTCCCGAACTACGTAAGCTCTGATCTCTCATACCTGTTGAGAGTACGTAGGCACAATACTGATATATTGGCGAGCCATCGTCCCCGTAGCCCGTAGTCCGTCGAACTATGTTTGCTCTGATCTCTCGTACCAGACGAGAGTACGTAGGCATAGGATGCGATATCCTAGCGAGCTACCTCCCTTTTCCCGTTCCCCGTTTAGCTGTAGTAGGCTGAACTACAGTTGCTCTGATTTTCTTTGAAGAGAATATGTAGGCATAGGATGCGATATCCTAGCGAGCACACTAACAACTAACCTTTCTGTTCTCTCGCTGCTGTGCGATCGAGGCTTTCCCGCTGACGACTGATGTTATCCTTTTCTCTTTCCCTTGTGCATTCAAGACCAGATCGTAGTTCTAAGTTCCCGTAGGTCCCCGTACCTCTAAAACCAACTTAATCTCTCACCCCCGTGTGATCGAGAACACCCTGTTTACCCGTAGTTAGCCTGAACTACGTCATGCTCTGATTTCTCTGATGAGAATACGTAGGCACAAGACGCGACGTCTTGGCGAGCAAATTCCCCCGTAGTTTCCCGAACTACGTAGACTCTGATTTCTCATTCTCTGATGATAATACGTAGGTATAGAGCGCGACGCTCTATCGAGTCAGTTTCTTTCCGTTTAGATTTAGCAGTCGTAGATAGATTGTTTTTCACCCGTAGAAAAACACAACAAGCGTGGATCCCATCGAGTACGATGGACGTGAGGGGTGCTAATACCTTCCCCTTGCGTAACCGACTCCCGAACCCAGACAATGGTTGCGATGACCTTGTCTTATACCTTTTCGTCAGGTATTTCCGATCGTTTCCTTTCCCGTTCTGAGGGATAAATAACGAAAGGTGGCGACTCTTCTGTTTTGCCGGCACCTTATTTTCGCGGAAGCGACAGCTGGCGACTCTGCTGAGGAGGAGGATAGTTTCCTAGGGATCCAACGTCCCTTATGCGAGTCAATCAGGGGATCCAACGTCCCGACGAGAGTCAATCCTAGCGCTTGTTTGCGTGTCTGTGGGTGTTTATTTTTGTGTTGTATATTACTGATGTATTTACATTTCCCGCACTATATTATTATTTGTTGCTATTGTCCTGTTGCGGGATGGGAGCTCTGATGAGTGAGAAGCCAGACCCAGGCTTGAGTGTACCTAGCATTAGTTGTAGAAATTAGTGGGCGCGTGCTTGCTTGGCAGGCACTAGTGTCTCATGAAATCCACGCTCAAACGAGGTTCTCTCGGTTGAATTCTTTTTCAACCCTTTGGGTTGAGGGGGTTGTTGGTTTGGAGGATTGTCGACTCTGGGGACCGATCATTTGGAATTCAGCTGAGTGAGGCCGCTTCAGGAGTTGGTGATGCCACACCTTCTGGGTATTGTATCACCCCTCTTGAAAGTCTGTGACGCTGATGACCGCATAGGATGCTGAACTTGTGTCAGTTTAGGTCCATACCCGTGAGTGGGAGGGTTTTTGCAGGAAACTTGACTTCCAGCCTACCCGATATTTTGGTTTTCTCTCGTCAGAGCAGACTTATCCCGTCAGCAGCGCAACAGTAATCAGAGCTTTGTGGGGGCTGTGATCCCGTGTTTGCTGCATCTTGCATTGCATTTGCATAAGCATCTTTGCATCATATTGCATATCATGCTCCAGCTAGTCAGAGCTCTTATCCAGCCTTTGTTTTGCTTCAGAGGGTGATTCTCCGGTGTTGGTCTGAGCACGTGTTGATTGTTAGAAGACGACCAAGGGGTTGAAGCAGAATTGAGCAGAATCAAGCAGTGAAGTCAGTTGAAAGTTGTTGGTAGCTATGTCAGAGAGCAGCTTCCAGTTTGTTGATACCTTGTCGGGTTTCACTGTGACGTCCAATCCTTTGTATGGTTCTATGCATGACGAAGATTTCCCGCAAGTGAACAACCTTACTGCAACTCGACTTCTGTTGAAGATCGAGGTCTACATGAGCAGTTTGTTGTCCAAAGTGAATGCTCTCCTTCTATGGATACCTCAGACTATCAGGGTGTTGTTTTCCCTGTGCCAAATCCCCGAAGAGAGGTCCCGATAGCAAAGGCTGAAGACCCATTAGCTCCCGTGTATGCTAAAAGGTTTCGTGCGTTGGATGAAAGATTCAAAGCCTTGGAAGTTAAAGATGCTGTTAACCCCAATGCTGCAAACATGTGTCTGGTTTCTGGCCTAGTGTTACCTCCAAAGTTCAGAGCACCGAGGTTTGAAAAGTACAAAGGAGATAGTTGCCCGAAGCAACATTTGGTGATGTTCTGCCGAAGAATGACTTCATTTGTGCACAACGACAAGTTGATGATTCACTGCTTTCAGGATAGTCTGATTGGGGCATCTCTGAGTTGGTATATGCAGTTAGAGAGTAATCAGATCCGATCATGGGTAGATTTAGCCAATGCTTTTCTGAAGCAGTATGACTACAATCTTGATGTAGCTCCTAGCCGCATGCAGCTGCAAGAATTGTCTCAAGGGAACAATGAACCTTTCAGGAAGTATGTTCAGAGATGGAGAGAATTTGCTGCTAGAGTGCAACCACCACTTCTCGACCGAGAGTTAAAAGGCATGTTCATAAACTCCTTGCAGAGCCCGTACTTCGAAAGAATGCTTGGAGTTGCACCAAATTTCTCTGAATTGGTAAGGGCAGGAGAGCGCATCGAGTATGGTGTAAAGACTGGAAGAATCCAGAATGTTTCGGGCGGTCAGGCTAGTGAAACTGAATCTCTCTATAGCTGTCAAACTGAAGAAGGAGTTGTGATCAATGCAATCATGCCCGATGTTGGGTATCCTCGAGATGAATCGGTGAAATCTGTTGGTTCCTCATCTCCTCAGCGGTCGGTATCCTCTGTGTCTCGTTATTCTGGACAGACAATTGTGCCTAGGGCACCACATCGGGAACCTTATGTCGCTCCCCTTGCAAATCCACGAGCCTGTGGCCGAGGTTATCAGAATCAGTGTCAGAATCAGAACCGACCTCGTAACAACTTGGAACGAAGGAATGCTCATTCCCATCCAATGCCTGTGCCGTATAGCCAGATTCTGCCACAGTTGATTCAGAATTCTTTGGTGGAACCCAAAGCTCTTAAGCCCGTTCCAGAGCCTTACCCGCCTGGGTATAATCCCCATGCTCAGTGTGGATACCATGGTGGATCCCCGGTGCATTCAACTGAAGATTGCAAAGCTTTTCAGGCAAAAGTACAACAGTTGATCGACAAAGGGTGCATTTCCTTTCCAGAAGGAGTTTTGGTTGTGCATGACAACCTCTCAGCTGTCTGAGCTCGTAGATTCAGAGGTTTATTTCCAAAGGCCAGTGGTCCAGACGGGCAGACGTCCTCAGCATTGGCAGTCCTCAGACTTTTTATCATTTGCATTTGTAGTTTCTTTTCTGTTAGTTACTACTTGCTGTTAAACATTATTTGTTTCGAATGGTAATATTGATAAAGTGACTGTGCATTTTTCTGAATTAATCATGTCGTTGTCGCTCATTTACTGCATTGCACTGACACTTGCATTTTATTTACTCCACTTTGTCACTATGATTAGTAAAGATTGGAAGGAGGATGACGAAACTGAATACTCATAACCGATGATCGTATGCTTTCGGATAAAACCCTGCCTATGATGTACAGGCATTGTTTCAAATCCCCTAAACACTGGAGATATAAGGAGGTAGTCCCTTGTTAACCACTTCAACCCGAGAAGTAGGAGTTTCTTTCGGACTTTTAAACCCTCACATCTTAACCTGGGGCAGGGTAGTCGTCAGTTAGCTTGACCGAGCGTTCAAGTCTTATGGAGGAGTGTTGTCTTTTGAGGACCAATCACATCGTATTCCTCCCCAGAGGTCGTACCTCGTCCACCACAACGGTTAAACCTCACCAATCTGGAGTGAGACAGTTATAAACCTCTCGGATGAATCCAGACAGCCAGTTTCGCATGACTTGTTTCGAAAAATAAGAGAAAAAAGAAAGCCCGCTAAGCAAAAAGAAAAGAAAAGCTAGAAAGCAAATACTTAGGCAAAAATCAGGGCATCCCGCTGGACTTCAAAAGAAAAATCGAAAAGAACTCTGAAGAGTCAGTCCAGGCAAAAATTAGGGAATCAAAAGAATGAAAAATTATGAACATGCAAGTAAGTTCGAAAATTAAATCGGATCAGAATTCTAACCTACGAATCAGAGAATTGATTCGGTAATTGTTGATCTAACTGTAATTGAGAAGATCCAAGCAAAGAAACCCGGAAAACTTCAAGATCCACACCAATTCTTGTAGTAGCAATGAAGATCCACCAAGAACAAGCCAAAATAAGCCAAATAATCACTTCCGAAATCACTTCCAAGTTCAGATCTGCTTGAGCACGAAAATTGAATGATGAAAATGGAGTTAATGGAGTGAATTGCTGAAGGTTTAGCTCTTAGAAATCAAGGATTCCAATGAAGAATCAATGATCTCAATGAGAAGAGCTTTGAGTGAGTTTTGTGGGGTTGAAAAATTGAGCGAGAATTGAGAGAGAATTGAGAGAGAATTATGAAAATGAGAGGGAATTATGAAGATTAGCTTGTGAGGTTTGGAGCAAATCATTTAAATATACTCTTGGTTCGGATCCAAAGCAAGGCTTGGAAGTTGGATTAGAAAAATATGATTGGAAAGTGGTATGGGGTTTTGGCGGGAAACTGAAACAACCAACTTGAGAAGGTTCTAGATCCTTCTAGAATGAAAAATGGAACCTTCCTAATGATCAAAATTGGACCCCAAATGGAAACTGCTTGAAATCTCACGTGCAAGGCAAAATCTGCTTTGGTTAATCGGTTAACCATATAGGTTAATCGATTAACACTGTTAGAACTTGCAAATCTGGACTATTTTCTAATGGTTAATCGGTTAACCATATGTGTTAACTGATTAACACATTCAAAAATTTGAATTTGGCGCCTTTTGGTGGGAAATCTGCCTGTTTTCCCGTTCTCAACCGTTCGGAGCCCTATTAAGCTTCTGAAACTTGCTGTTGAATATTATGATCATGAAAATGCTTAGGATGCTCCTGAATACTGCTTCCTGTAGAGAAAATGCCTGCAAACAAAATGAAATTGGCCGCTCAACCGTTTGGCAAAATAAACGCCAGAACCTCTGATGCTTGAATAAAATCTCTTGATTAGCTTTGTACTCTATGATAGCCCTTGAACTCCTGCATACATATCAATGCAATGCATATGGTAATGTTATGTTAAATGAAATGAAACACAAGCTAGGTAAAGAAATGTTGGGCAAATTTTGGGGTGCAACAGCTGCCCCTATTCAAACGGCTTGGACCTGACTAGGTGAGAAGCGAACGGCTCTCAAACAATCCAGGTAAAAGACGGTTGAATACCAACAAACCCGGAAATTTGCCAACTGCACAAGTACGCGGTACTCTGATAGGACAAATCTTCAGACACTGAAATAATAGTTGCACGACAACTAGCTGGGGAAATACTGATCTGAACCTCCGTTAGGATGATTCTCTGATTTATATGATATAATTGCGTCCTCAAATCATCGAGGGATCACTGGTTACACGGTAACAGGTGATTTGCCAACCACGCACAGGTAAACGATACTCTGATTGTTAGGAACACCTTCAAAACTGAACATGACAGTTGCACGACAACTCTGCTGGGGGATTGGTCACACGGGAACCGGTGAAAGGTCTAATCTCAAATCTCCGTCAGGACGATCATCTGATTTTGCTGTAGATCTTCGTCCTCAAGTCATCAAAGGATCACCGGTTACACGGTAATTGGTAATGGATAGCTGGATTCCTTATCGTCGCCTATGGACTCATCATGTCGCTAGGAACATCGACAACATCCTTGTCGGACTTCATCAGTAAGTCAATAAGGGATCCCCGGTCATTCGGTAACTGGTGAATGATAGCTGATTCTGCCGTCAGGCATTCTGCGCTACTGCAGAAAAATTCCTTATCGTCGCCTATGGATTCATCATGTCGCTAGGAACGTCGACAATACCTTTGTCGAACTTCATCAGTAAGCCAATAAGGGATCACTGTAACACCCATTTTAATTATTTAGTCATTTTATTATTATTTTAAAAATTATACGTTGGTGTGCCCTTTGGTGGGAGGGTATTTGACGATGTTGGGTGGGTGTCCCTAATGTGGGAGGACTATTGGTGGTATTTTGGTGTGAAATATAATAATATAAAAATAATAGTAACATTGGTGGGAGTGTCATTATTATTATTATTATATTTATTATATTTATTAATATTATTAATATTATAATTATTTTGGTGAAATAATGATATTAGTATTATTATTATTATTATTATTATTAATGAGTATTATTATTATTATTATGATTATTATTATTATTATTATTAATAGTATTATAATATTATTAGTATTAATAATAATATTGTATTATTTTATTAAGTTATTTTATTAATTGAGATTAGATTTAATAAAGAAAATAGAATGTGAAGGGGTGGGGAGAGTGGTATGATACATTTTAGAAATTGAGAAAAAGGGCGATAGAAAAGAGAGAAGAGAAAAGAACGAAAGAAAGGAAAAAGAGCGAAGGAAAAAGGGAACGAAGAACGGAAGAGAAAAGGGGAAGGCCAAGAGACCAATTCTAGGAGGATTTCTATCGATCAACCAATTGATAAGGTAAGGGGGGAGAAACTTGATTGGGAATGGTTTATACATGTATAGGGTAGTTGGGGATTCCTTAACCCCGTAGGAAATTGATCGATATATGATAATATATATTGATATGTTATGATTGATGATGATTGTTGTTAATTGTATAGTAATCGTTAATGAATTGTTGTTTTTGGTTGAGTTGGCATATAGGGCATATAGGGTGTTTTACGGTTTTTAGGGAAAGTTCTGTATAGCTTTTAAGGTATCGATAGTGTTTAGGTGATGATTTTGGGAATAGGAATTAGAAACCGATTGTTTACGGTAATAGGCAAGATTGGTACTAGAATAGGCTGGGAATCTGAGTTGAGATGATAGGCATAATTTGGCCTAGAATAGCACTGCAGAATTGTGAGGAAACTGACGAATCGCAGCATTCGCTGGGCTTCGCCTGGCGAATGTTGGCGAAGCTTCGCCTGGAGGAGGGAGGCGAGAGTTCGCCTGGCGAGCTGAGGCGAAGGGGCAGCGAATAATTCAGAAATTAAGTCCCAGACTAAAAACACAAGAACTTCGCCTAGCGAATGCCAGCGAAGGTTCGCCAGAAGGGTTCGCCTGGCGAATGCCAGCGAACGTAGCAGAACCAAATGAATTTTTGTGATGTTTTGGATTCGAGCGTTGGTCTCGTGTGATCCTTTTAGCCTTGTTGCAGTGTGAAAATGATGAGTGTGGGATTTAACTTGATTACTTGGTGATGGCACGCGTTTCCCTTAATATTGTTGGTGAGCAATTAGTTGATGTATATGTGTGTAGTGATCAGTAGGATCGAGTATCCCCGAGTGGTGGGATGTAGTTATATCTGGTGTTATAGTATGAATTTGTTTACCCTCTGATTGATTTATATGGTGTTGGTGTAATATATCTATACATTTGCATTGATGTATGATGATATGATCAGGAGGATCGTGTGCACTTAGTATGCCAGAATATAATAGTTATGCATTGTGTCTTGCATATCATGGTGTTTTAGTGGGATGAATCATGTCTCAGGAGGAGCGTAAGTGATTCATCCGTACTCCTTTGTGGAGAATGGTGGGGGATAGATCATGTCTCAGGAGGAGCGTAAGTGATCTATCCAGGTTCGATTGAATGAACCAATGAGTCGGTACCGCATGCATGGTGTTGAGTTGCATTTTTGCATTATAATATGTTATATTATAATTCGAACAGTAGGTCCGTGATATGGCGTTGTTGGGGTGAATAATTGATGTGTTGGGGTGTTTTACTGCCTTATTTACATGTATTACATTACCATTATATTTTTTATCATGATTTCTCACCCCTTTGCTGTTGTTGTGTCTGTGCTTCTCCGGAAGTACAGATAATCCAGGTACTTAGCTAGCTTGGATTATGGTGTGACAGTCGAGTCTAGGATGCTCTGATATGTAGCACGGGACTTGGGTGTTTTTATTTGTTTTCTGAAGAACTTATATTTTATTTTCCTGTGAACGTATCAAACTTTTATTGGATTTTAATATTTTTAATATTCCGCTGTATTTTGGAGGAAAACCTTTTATAAAGGAAATGTTGATTTTATGTGATATCCCACTGGGGAGAAATACTCTGATGTTTATTTACGATGTTTATTAATTTAATTGATTTTGGGAAGTGGGGTGTTACAATTGGTATCAGAGCAGGTCGGTCCGTCCGGCCAGTGTTGTTGAGTCGAGTTGAGTCTGTCCTTTATGATGTAGTTGAATATCTTTTAACCTGGTGTTGTTCTTTTTGAGAAGTATGGCAGGAAGGAACGATGCTGCATTGGCTGCTGCTATGCAAGCAATGGCGCAGGCGGTTGCTAATCAGAATCAAACTGCAGATGCCCAATTCAGGAGTTTGGCGCAGTTTCGGAGCAACAAGCCGCCAACATTTGAAGGAGGAATTCTGGACCCTGAAGCTGCTCAGAAGTGGCTGAAGGCAATTGAAAAGATCTTCAGGACTATGGAATGTAGCGATGAACAAAAAGTGAGGTTTGGTACTCACATGCTGGAGGGTGAGGATGAAGCCTGGTGGGACAATAGTCGCCAAAGGTTGGAAGCTGCCGGAACTGCCATTACTTGGGAGGTGGTTTGGAAAGGTTTTCTAGAGAAGTATTTCCCGGAAGATATCCAAAGCGCTAAGGAAATTGAATTCTTAGAGCTAAAACAGGGTAGTATGACTGTAGCAGAATATTCTGCCAAGTTTGAGGAGCTGGTGTAGTATTGTCCCCACTATAATGTGGAAGGGGCAATGACCTCTAAGTGCTTAAAGTTTGAGAATGGACTGCGTCCAGAGATTAAGTTGGGGATTGCTTGTCAGAAGATCAGGAGCTATCTTGAGCTGGTAAGCAGGAGCAGAATCTATGATAATGATAACCGAGCAAGGATTGCGCACTACCAAGTTGTTAATGACCGTAAGGGTAAGCAGAGGTTTAGTGGTACTCCTTATAGTGTTGTTGCTGATAAGGGAAAACGTAAAGCTGTTGTTGATAAGAAGCCTAGAGATGGGAGAGCATCTGCTGAAGGGAAATGTTTTCGGTGCGGTGGTATGGGACACTGTGCTAATGATTGTCCTAATGAAGCCAAGAAATGTTTTAAGTGTGGGAAACCATGTCATGTGATAGCTGACTGCAGAGCAACTATGCCGACCTGTTATAACTGTGGTGAGAAAAGTCATATCAGTACACATTGTGAGAAGCCGAAGAAGCGTCAAACGTCTCCGGCTGGTGGAAAAGTGTTTGCCTTGGCAGGAACTCAAGCTGCCAGTGATGAGCGTGTGATCATAGGTACTTGTATTATCAATAATATTCCTTTGATTGCTATTATTGATACGGGTGCAACGCACTCGTTTATTTCTGTAGATTGTGTGGAGAGGATAGGTTTGGTGCCGTCCACTCTGGAGAGACGGATGACTATTGAGACACCCTCTATAGGTTCAGTGACTACTTCTTTGGTATGCCTGAAGTGTCCGCTGACTATTTTCGGTAGAGAATTTGGAGTGGGTCTGATTTGTCTACCACTTGGTAAGTTGGATGTTATTCTGGGTATGAACTGGTTAGAGTTCAACCGAGTCTACATCGATTGTTTTCGGAAGGAATTGTTGTTCCTGACCCCTGAAGAGGAAGTTGTGGCAAGTTCTTTGTCTAATAAAGAATTGAGGGCCTTGTTGGAAGATGAAACTAGAGTGTTTGCTTTATTTGCAACTTTATCGGTGGATAACAAAGTGCCAATGGAGGAATTAGTAGTGGTGAATGAATTTCCGGAAGTGTTTCCTAACGACATTACGGAATTGCCTCCGACGCGAGAAGTAGAATTTGGTATTGATCTTGTTCCTGGTACGAGACCTATTTCTATGGCGCCGTATAGGATGTCTGCAGTGGAATTGGCTGAGTTGAAGTCTCAGATTGGAGAATTGTTGGATAGAAAGTTTATTAGACCAAGTGTATCGCCGTGGGGAGCTCCAGTGTTGTTGGTGAAGAAGAATGATGGTAGTATGCGTCTGTGCATCGATTACCATCAATTGAATAAAGTGACTATTAAGAATAAGTATCCTCTACCTAGGATTGATGATTTGATGGACCAGCTGGTGGGAGCTCGTGTATTTAGTAAGATCAACTTAAGATCGGGTTATCATCAGATGAGAGTAAAAGAAGGTGATATTCAGAAGACTGCCTTTAGGACTCGATATGGACATTACGAATATGTTGTAATGCCGTTTGGAGTGACTAATGCGCCGGGAGTATTTATGGAGTATATGAACAGAATTTTCCATTCTTACTTGGATCAGTTCATTGTAGTGTTTATTGATGATATATTAATTTATTCTAAATCTGATGAAGAGCATGCAGGACATCTGAGAATTGCCTTGCAAGTGTTGAAGGAAAATAAATTATTTGCTAAACTGTCAAAGTGTGACTTTTGGTTGAAGAAAGTAAGTTTCTTGGGGCATGTAATATCTGAAGATGGAATAGCGGTGGATCCGTCAAAAGTAAGTGCAGTATTGCAGTGGGAACCGCCGAAGACAGCGACAGAGATTAGAAGCTTTTTGGGGTTAGCCGGTTATTACCGCAGGTTTATTGAAGGGTTCTCTAATTTGGCGTTGCCATTAACTCAGTTGACGAGAAAGAACCAAGTTTTTGTATGGGATGCTGCTTGTGAAGAAAGTTTTGAAGAGTTGAAAAAGAGATTGACTACGGCATCGGTGTTAGTGTTACCGACTCCGAGTGAACCGTTTGTGGTGTACTGTGATGCGTCTAAGATGGGATTAGGCGGGGTTCTGATGCAGAATGGTAAAGTAGTAGCATATGCATCGCGGAAATTGAGAGTGCATGAGCGAAATTATCTGACTCATGATCTTGAATTAGCTGCGGTTGTTTTTGTGTTGAAAATCTGAAGACACTATTTATATGGTTCAAGATTTGAAGTGTTTAGTGATCATAAGAGTCTGAGATACCTGTTTGATCAGAAAGAGCTGAATATGAGGCAGAGAAGATGGTTGGAATTTTTGAAGGATTATGACTTCAGTTTGAGTTATCATCCAGGAAAGGCCAATGTAGTGGCAGATGCTTTGTGTAGGAAAGCAATTCATATGGCAGCTCTGATGGTGAAAGAAATTGAGTTAATTGAACAGTTTAGAGATTTGAGCATGGTTTGTGAGACTACTGCATATAGTGTAATGTTGGGTATGTTGCAGGTAAATAATGACTTCTTGGATATGATTAGAGAAAATCAGAAGTTGGATGTGAAATTGGTAGATTTGATGCCTGGAGTAGGGAGTGACTCCGATAGTGACTTTAAATTGGATAGTACAGGTGTGTTGAGATTTAGAGGCAGGATTTGTGTACCAGATGATGAAGAATTGAAAAAGTCAATTTTGAGCTAAGGACATCGTAGTAGCCTGAGTATTCATCAGGGAGCTACGAAAATGTATCATGATTTGGAGAAATTATTTTGGTGGTCTGGTATGAAAAGAGACATAGCTCAATTTGTGTATGCCTGTTTGACATGTCAGAAGTCGAAGGTGGAACACCAGAGACCTTCTGGATTTATGCAACCATTAGAGATTCCGGTTTGGAAATGGGATTGCATTACTATGGATTTTGTGATAGGTTTGCCGAATACGGCGAGAGGTTTTGATGCTATATGGGTGATTGTGGATCGATTGACGAAGTCTGCACACTTTGTGCCGCTCAATATTAGTTTTCCGTTAACGAAGCTGGAGGATATTTACATTCGGGTAATTGTGAAGTTGCATGGTGTTCCGTCCAGTATTGTGTCGGATAGAGATCCGCTGTTTACTTCGGAATTTTGGAAGAGCTTGCAGGAAGCTTTGGGAACTAAGTTGAAATTGAGTTCAGCTTATCATCCGTAAACTGATGGTCAGTCGGAGAGGACTATTCTTTTGCTTGAAGATTTGTTGAGAGCTTGTGTGTTAGAAAAGGGTGGTGCGTGGGATACACATTTACCATTGATTGAGTTCACGTACAATAACAGTTACCATTCTAGTATCGGAATGGCACCGTTTGAAGCTTTGTATGGGAGGAGGTGTAGGACTCCTCTGTGTTGGTATGAAACTGGTGAGAATATGGTGCTTGGACCAGAAATTGTACAACAGACTACTGAGACAATTCAAATGATTCGTGAGAAAATGAAAGTGTCTCAGAGTAGGCAGAAAAGTTATCATGATAATCGGAGAAAAGAGTTGGAATTCTGTGTAGGTGATCACGTATTCCTAAGAGTTAATCCGATGACTGGTGTGGGTCGTGCATTGAAGTCCAAGAAGATGGATCCTAAGTTCATTGGACCTTATGAGATTTTGCAGAGAATTGGTGTTGTGGCTTATAGGGTGGTGTTGCCGCCTGAGTTGTCAAACTTACATGATGTGTTTCATGTGTCGCAATTGCGAAAGTATGTTTCTGATCCATCTCATGTGATTCAGAGAGATGATGTTCAGATTTGGGAGAATCTTACTGTTGAGACGATGCCGTTGAGGATCAAGGACCGTAAGATGAAACAACTCCGAGGGAAGGAAATACCTTTGGTGAAGGTAGCGTGGGGAGATGCTGCAGGAGGCAGTGTGACCTGGGAGTTGGAAAGCAGGATGCGAGAAGCGTATCCGGAGCTATTTCCATCAGGTAATTTTCGAGGACGAAAATAATTAAAGTGGGGGAGAGTTGTAACACCCATTTTAATTATTTAGTCATTTTATTATTATTTTAAAAATTATACGTTGGTGTGCTCTTTGGTGGGAGGGTATTTGACGATGTTGGGTGGGTGTCCCTAATGTGGGAGGACTATTGGTGGTATTTTGGTGTGAAATATAATAATATAAAAATAATAGTAACATTGGTGGGAGTGTTATTATTATTATTATTATTATTATATTTATTATATTTGTTAATATTATTAATATTATTATTATTTTGGTGAAATAATGATATTATTATTATTAATGAGTATTATTATTATTATGATTATTATTATTATTATTATTAATAGTATTATAATATTATTAGTATTAATAATAATATTGTATTATTTTATTAAGTTATTTTATTAATTGAGATTAGATTTAATAAAGAAAATAGAATGTGAAGGGGTGGAGAGAGTGGTATGATACATTTTAGAAATTGAGAAAAAGGGCGATAGAAAAGAGAGAAGAGAAAAGAACGAAAGAAAGGAAAAAGAGCGAAGGAAAAAGGGAACGAAGAACGGAAGAGAAAAGGGGAAGGCCAAGAGACCAATTCTAGGAGGATTTCTATCGATCAACCAATTGATAAGGTAAGGGGGGAGAAACTTGATTGGGAATGGTTTATACATGTATAGGGTAGTTGGGGATTCCTTAACCCCGTAGGAAATTGATCGATATATGATAATATATATTGATATGTTATGATTGATGATGATTGTTGTTAATTGTATAGTAATCGTTAATGAATTGTTGTTTTTGGTTGAGTTGGCATATAGGGCATATAGGGTGTTTTACGGTTTTTAGGGAAAGTTCTGTATGGCTTTTGAGGTATCGATAGTGTTTAGGTGATGATTTTTGGAATAGGAATTAGAAACCGATTGTTTACGGTAATAGGCAAGATTGGTACTAGAATAGGCTGGGAATCTGAGTTGAGATGATAGGCATAATTTGGCCTAGAATAGCACTGCAGAATTGTGAGGAAACTGACGAATTGCAGCATTCGCTGGGCTTCGCCTGGCGAATGTTGGCGAAGCTTCGCCTGGCGGAGGGAGGCGAGAGTTCGCCTGGCGAGCTGAGGCGAAGGGGCAGCGAATAATTCAGAAATTAAGTCCCAGACTAAAAACACAAGAACTTCGCCTAGCGAATGCCAGCGAAGGTTCGCCAGAAGGGTTCGCCTGGCGAATGCCAGCGAACGTAGCAGAACCAAATGAATTTTTGTGATGTTTTGGATTCGAGCGTTGGTCTCGTGTGATCCTTTTTAGCCTTGTTGCAGTGTGAAAATGATGAGTGTGGGATTTAACTTGTGTACTTGGTGATGGCACGCGTTTCCCTTAATATTGTTGGTGAGCAATTAGTTGATGTATATGTGTGTAGTGATCAGTAGGATCGAGTATCCCCGAGTGGTGGGATGTAGTTATTTTTGGTGTTATAGTATGAATTTGTTTACCCTCTGATTGATTTATATGGTGTTGGTGTAATATATCTATACATTTGCATTGATGTATGATGATATGATCAGGAGGATCGTGTGCACTTAGTGTGCCAGAATATAATAGTTATGCATTGTGTCTTGCATATCATGGTGTTTTGGTGGGATGAATCATGTCTCAGGAAGAGCGTAAGTGATTCATCCGTACTCCTTTGTGGAGAATGGTGGGGGATAGATCATGTCTCAGGAGGAGCGTAAGTAATCTATCCAGGTTCGATTGAATGAACCAATGAGTCGGTACCGCATGCATGGTGTTGAGTTGCATTTTTGCATTATAATATGTTATATTGTAATTTGAACAGTGGGTCCGTGATATGGCGTTGTTGGGGTGAATAATTGATGTGTTGGGGTGTTTTACTGCCTTATTTACATGTATTACATTACCATTATATTTTTGATCATGATTTCTCACCCCTTTGCTGTTGTTGTGTTTGTGCTTCTCCGGAAGTACAGATAATCCAGGTACTTAGCTAGCTTAGATTATGGTGTGACAGTCGAGTCTAGGATGCTCTGATACGTAGCACGGGACTTGGGCGTTTTTATTTGTTTTCTGAAGAACTTATATTTTATTTTCCTGTGAACGTATCAAACTTTTATTGGATTTTAATATTTTTAATATTCCGCTGTATTTTGGAGGAAAACCTTTTATAAAGGAAATGTTGATTTTATGTGATATCCCACTGGGGAGAAATACTCTGATGTTTATTTACGATGTTTATTAATTTAATTGATTTTGGGAAGTGGGGTGTTACAATCACCGGTTACTCGGTAACTGGTGAAGGACTACTCTCAAATCTCCTTCGGGATGATTATCAGATTTCACTGCAGCTTCTTCCTCAAGTCATCAAGGGATCACTGGTCACTCGGTAACCGGAGATACATAGATGATATTGCCGTCAGGAATTCTGCAACACTGCGGCAGAAGGATTCCTCGAGACTCATCAGGTCATTAGGAACTTTTTAACAATCAAGTTAATTATGCCGTCGGGCATTCAAAGAAATTTTCGGGCGTCAGCCAGACTTCGTCAGTAAGTCGGAAACAAAATCCTCAATCAATCATGAACCCAATAGGAATATCTATTCTTCTGCCGTCAGGCACCCCCGTCAGCTGAGAGAACTGCTTCGGCCTCGCCGTCGGACTTCAATCATCAAGTCTTCAAGGGAAGTTTCAAATTCGCTGTTTAAAACCTGCTGGGGATGACACATCTCTGCTGGGGATTTTGGAGAACTATCAAGTAACTCTGCTTCGGGGATCCATAAATCATTCTGGGTGAATCAACTCTGCTGAGGACTTCAAGAATCATCTTGGACAAATAACTCCGTCGGGGACTTCAAGAATCATCTTGAACCAATAACTCTGCTGGAGATTTCAGGAATCATCCTAAGCAAACACTCTGCCGGGGACTCTAAGCATTAACTTGAGCAACCCTCTCTGGCGACTTCACTGGGGACTTTAAGAATCGTCTTAAGCACACAACTTTGCTGGGGAATTCAAGAATCATCTTGATCAGACCATTTTGCGTAGGAACACCTGCAAAACAAGAACGGTAACGACCTAGCTCATGTTTCATATGCATATGATCGTTAATGGCGTAATGCTCCACACGGTGGAAATGCTACGCGTTTTTAGGGTAAATGCTATGCAATCATGCAAAATGCTATGACCTCATCAGCAAAATAAATGCTGATGGGAAAATCCTCCTGTCAAGGAGAAAGAACCACTCTGGTGGAGGAAGGACTCATCCTGCCGAGGAGAAGAAGTCACACCAATCTCAATTGGGCTCCGCCTAGGGAAACGATCTTCAGTCGACTGCTGTAGGGGGACAAAGTTCTACGAGAACCTAACTCGCTCAACTAGGTATTCAAACCACAAACTATCGAGGAAACGATGTCAATCACATAAATAAACTGCTCGGCCTTCGCGGCCAAAACTTTCCTGAAGATAACGACTCCGATGGGGAAAAACAACATCAGCTAATCAACACGCTACTGGGGAAAACCAATCATGGCCCAAACGACTCCCGGGGACTCGACTCTTTTGGGGATTTGTCAGCTCGGCTGGGGTAGAAGGAATCATCCTGCTTGCTGGGGAGAGTGCAGCTCTGTGGGGGAATCTCAATTCTGCCGGAAGACTTCAGTCTGGACTACCAGAAGCTGCATACTTGCGGATAGTTTGCTACGAAAACTGCACTTTGACCCCATTCTGGGGAATGGACGCACACTTCAGTGTATGACTCAGTTGGGGAAATGATGATCCTTCAGGATACCTCTGATTGGGGAGAGAATCTTCTCTGCTTGGGGAGACATATCAATGCTTACAATCTCATGTTTTGACTCCGTGAGGAGATGCTGCTACATTTGCTGGGGAAGAAGGAATCATCCTGCTTGGGGACGCATACGGCGTACTGCCTGAAATATGCTATACCTGCAACAACACAAGCAAACAGACAAGATACCCTTCTCAAATGGACCTATCAAGGTTATCATCTTGTGACAATGTTCAAGTAATTCATTGTTTCAACAATCAGTGGCCTAGGCCAGTAAGTTTATGTATGCGCATTTTATCAAAAACATCGGCGTTCTTTTTTGCAAACAAAACAGATAAATGCTAAACAAACAAACAGAATTGCTGAATAGTATATATTTTATTGATGACGAACCCCTGAATGGGTAAAAATGTTTTACAACAGATGCAAGCTCCTGAAATGAGGAAGCTGCGCAAACATAAAAACATAAATATACATCACTATATGTACAAATGTCGGCAATGTGGCATAGACGAACACCATGAGTTGATCCCTCTATGACCCACTCGACTTCGATACTTCTCCGATGCTTCAGCCTCAAAAGAGATTGATTCAGATAAACGGCCCTCAGGTCTTCCAAACCACTAAATAATGAAAGTTCATACGCGGAACGCAGTCATTTGCTTTTTCAAATCCCTAACTTTTGCCTGAATCGCCCTTACGGGTTTTCGATTCACCGGGATACCCTTTTTTGCCAAAGTCGCCCAGGCAGGTTTTCGACTTTGCAGGTGTACATTCTTTTCTTTTATATCCCTAATTTTTGCCCGAACCTTTTTTCTTTTTTATGGTTCTCCGGGATGCCCCATTTTTGCCTGGACATTCTTTTTCTTTCCAGCGGGTCATTCTTTAAGCAAAGTATTTTTTAACTGCGTCCGCGTTCACCGGGGATGCAAAATCTTTGCCATCCATCGTGGATAACAACAAGGCTCCTCCCGAGAAGACCTTGCTGACGACGTACGGACCTTCGTAATTGGGAGTCCACTTGCCCCGGTGATCGGAGTGTGGAGGAAGAATCTTCTTCAGGACGAGATCACCCATCTGAAAGCTTCTAGGACGCACCTTTTTGTCATAAGCTTTCTTCATTCGGCTTTGGTATAGGCGACCATATGCAATCGATGCTAACCTCTTCTCGTCCATCAGGCTGAGTTGGTTTAGTTGGTTCTTAATCCATTCTGCCTCATCGAGTTTCACATCAACCAAAACTCGTAAAGAAGGGATCTCAACTTCTAACGGTAAGGCAACTTCCATACCGTACACCAGTGAGAAAGGAGTTGCCCCGGTTGATGTACGTACTGTTGTGCGATAACCGTGCAATGCAAATGGCAACACCTTGTGCCAATCCTTATAGGTCACAACCATCTTCTGTATAATATTCTTAATGTTTTTATTGGTCGCTTCAACGACGCCGTTCATCTTCGGCCGGTAAGGAGATGAGTTGTGGTGTTCAATCTTGAAACTCTGGCACAACTCCTTCATCATCTTGTTATTCAGATTCGAACCATTATCAGTAATGATCCGCTCAGGAATTCCATAACGACAGATGATGTCCCTCTTTATGAATTTAGCCACCACTTGCTTGGTCACGTTAGCATACGAGGCTGCCTCCACCCACTTGGTGAAGTAGTCAATGGCTACTAGAATGAAGCGATGACCGTTAGATGCAATGGGCTCGATCTTGCCTATCATGTCGATGCCCCACATGGAGAACGGCCACGGGGAAGACATGACATTCAATGGGCACGGCGGCACATGAATCTTATCAGCATAAATCTGGCATTTATGACATCTCTTCGCGAATTTAAAGCAATCCGACTCCATCGTCAGCCAGTAATATCCTGCTCTCAGGATCTTTCTTGTCATAGCATGCCCGCCGGCGTGCGTACCAAATATGCCTTCATGGACTTCTTCCATGAGCATACTCGCCTCTTTCTCGTCCACACATCTGAGTAGCACGAGATCGTGATTTCTTTTATACAAAACTCCATCAGGATTGAGATAAAAATTTCCAGACAGCCTCCTCAGAGTCTTCTTATCCTGGGTTGACATTCCCGCTGGATACTCCTTAGTCATGAGGAAAGTCTGGATATCATGGAACCATGGCTTGCCATCGGAGGCTTCCTCGATCGCAAAGACGAATGCAGGTCTATCAAGACGAGAAAGGATAATCCTTGGAGCTTCATTCCAAAAATTGACTTTATACATCGAAGCCAACGTGGCTAAGGCCTCAGCCATCTGATTTTCAGCCCTGGGCACATGATGGAGTTCCACTCGATCAAAGAATGGAAGTAGCCTTCTGGCATAATTCATGTACGGCACCAAATTCGATTGACGAGTCTCCCACTCCCCTTTAATCTAGTTGATCACAAGTGTCGAGTCACCATACACATCTAGGTTCTTGATTTTCAAATCACTTGCTTCTTCTAGACCCATGATGCATGCTTCGTATTTCGCCTCGTTATTGGTGACCGGAAATGTCAGTCTAGCAGTAAACGGGATGTGGGATCCATGGGGAGTCGTGATGATTGCCCCAATGCCACTTCCGTAAGAATTAACTGCCCTGTCAAATATCAATTTCCATTGGGATTTCCTATCTGGACCCTCGTCGGGCAATGGTTCATCACAATCTTTCACCTTTAGAAACATGATATCCTCATCAGGGAATTCAAATTTCATCGGCTGGTAATCTTCGATCGGCTGTTCGGCAAGGTATTCAGACAATACGCTTCCCTTGATGGCCTTCTGGGAAACGTACTGAATGTCATATTCCGTCAACACCATTTGCCATCTGGCAATCCTTCCCGAAAGCGCTTGCTTTTCGAAGACGTACTTGATCGGATCCATCTTCGAAATTAGCATGGTGGTGTGATTGAGCATGTACTGTCGTAAACGTTTGGCAGCCCAGGCTAGTGCACAACACGTCTTCTCCAGCATTGAGTAATGAGATTCACAGTCTGTGAAATTTTTACTCAAATAGTAAATGGCATGCTCCTTTCTGCCCATCTCGTCGTGCTGACCGAGAACACACCCCATACTATTCTCAAGAACTGTCAAGTACATGATTAAGGGTCTTCCGGCCACTGGGGGTATCAATATCGAAGGTTCCTATAGATACTGTTTTATCTTATCAAATGCCTTCTGGCAATCCTCGTTCCAGATAATCGCCTGATCTTTCTTTAGTAGTTTGAACATCGATTCACACGTAGCCGTGAGCTGAGAGATAAACCTTGCAATGTAGTTTATTCTGCCCAGGAAACCACGAACTTCTTTTTCGGTTTTTGGCGCTGTCATTTCTTGTATTGCTTTAATCTTCGCAAGATCAACCTCAATGCCTCTTTCGCTCATGATAAACCCCAGTAGTTTTCCCGACCGTACTCTGAAAGTACACTTGTTAGGATTCAGCCTCAACCTGAACTTCCTAAGCCTCTCAAAAAGCTTCAGCAAATTGACCAGATGTCCCTCCTCTGTTTGGGACTTCGCAATCATGTCATCAACATAGACTTCAATCTCATGGTGAATCATATCATGAAACAAAGTAACTATTGCTCGTTGGTAAGTGGCCCCTGCGTTCTTCAGACCAAAAGGCATTACCTTGTAGCAAAATGTTCCCCAAGGTGTAATAAACGTAGTTTTCTCCATGTCCTCCGGCGCCATCTTGATCTGATTGTAGCCGGAGAAGCCATCCATGAACGAAAATACGGAGAACTGAGTTGTATTGTCGACCAACACATCAATATAAGGGAGCGGGAAATCATCCTTAGGGCTCGCCCTATTCAAATCCCGTTAATCAACGCACATTCGCACCTTACCGTCCTTCTTCGATACAGGTACTATGTTGGCGACCCACGGAAGGTAAGTAGTGACCGCTAAGAAGCCAGCATGAAGCTGCTTCTGCACTTCTTCTTTGATCTTAACGGCCATATCTGGTTGTGTCCTTCTAAGCTTCTGCTTAACGGGAGGACAATCTTTTCGTAGCGGCAAGTGATGGACCACGATGTCAGTATCAAGTCCGGGCATATCTTCGTATGACCAAGCAAAGATGTCACTATACTCTCTCAGCATCTCGACCAATCTCTGTTTGACATCACTCTGCAATGCAACCCCTATCCTGACAAGTTCCTCAGAACCCAAATTCACAATCTTAATCTCTTCCTCGTGAGGCAGAATAACTTTCTCTTCTTGTTTCAACAAGCGGGCCAACTCTTCGGGAAGGTCTTCGTCTTCATCAATCTCTTCTTCGGCTTGATAGATCGGGCAATCAAAGTCGAAGTGAGTCGTAGAAGGTCCAGAGTCGATGTCATCTTCTATGTGGATCCTGCAATAACAAGGGTTAAGCTTAAAACAAGGATATGCAGGTTAGTGTCGCTACTGCGAAAATCGGCGCCGGCTGAACAGAAGAGTCGCCACCGCGCGTTATTTATCCCAAAGGAGGGAAAGGAAACGCTCGAGGTAAACCTACCGCAAAACGGGGAAAGGAATGGTCATCGCAACCAAATCCTGGGTTCGGGAGTCGGTTACGCAAGGGGAAGGTATTAGCACCCCTCACGTCCGTCGTACTCGACGGGATCCACGCTTGTTTTCTAGTACGGATTGTTATTTCTATCTAAACTAAGGGTTAAGGGTTAAAAAGAAAGAAAGGGACTCGGCAAAGTATCGCACTTTATGCCTACGTATTCCCGTCTAGAACGAGAAATCAGAGTCAACGTAGTTCGCCTACCTACGGGAAAGGAGGGGAAGGTTGCTCGCTAGGATATCGCATCCTATGCCTACGTACTTTCATACAGCATGAAAGATCAGAGCAAACGTAGTTCGGGCCACGTACGACACAAGTCTGTTTTGATTGTTTTTATTCCTTCTGAAAAAGGGTTTTTCTGATTAACATTCCAAGCGGACAAACATTGACGTTTTGATGAGTTCACATTCTTTTACGGAAGAAGTGTCTTTTATTGTGTTTGGAAGATTTATTGTGTTTTTCTGTTTGTTTTGAGAAAGAAGAGACATAACTCTAACCTACGGTTGAAAAGGGAATCACACTAACCTAATGTTATCATGCATGGGTTAAGACCTAATGTCTATCATGTTCCTCTCTTTCGCAGAGAGAAACAGAGATCCTAAGGGATAAACGGAGACAGAAACAATAGCATATATACAATAAAGCAGTAAAATGCATGGATGCAGCAATACAAGCGAGGCAAGGGAGTCCCACTCGACCTCGAACCTAGAAAACAACAGGCAAAAGTGAACAAAATTCACTTTCAACCCAACAGGTTAAATAGCAAGCAATACAGTCAGGGAAATTCAATCAATACATCAAAAATATACAGCAAAAATAAACAGCAACAGCAGTCTTCATCAACCTCTGTCTTCAAGTCATCTCCAAACAGCTACAAGCTTCAAGCAAGCATCAGTCTTTATCTTCACAGCCTTCAAGCAAGGTCTTTATCATCAATCTTCAATCTGCAATGGCTTTTGTTCAAGTCTCAACCTCCAAGATGAATATCAGTTAACAAGAGGAAATGGATGTTAAACAGTCAATTGCCTACCAAGGGTGGCTCATTAACTGTTAACATTATACAGACAATTTTCTCTCAAAAGTTCTATCTTTTAAATACATTCACTAATCCTTCCAAAGGAAGGAGGTGGATATTTAAAAGAGACTTTGAATCATAGAGAAAGAATGGAGGCAGACAAGACCTTCCATGTTTGAGAATCAAGTTTTCTACTCTAGAGCTCTGCCTAGCTCCTAAACCCTATAGCCTTCAACAGCTGCCAGCAAGAGATACTCCTCATCAACTCTGGAAGTTGGTCTTCATTCTCTTAATCTCCAATGGCTTCATCAACACAGTCTTCAGCTCAAGCCCCAAGCCCCAAACAAGCCCAATACCCCACACACAGTCAAGAAAAATAACCCTAAAGAGGGCACACCACACAGTCAAGCAAGTACAAGCAGTATACTAACAGTAATAGTAGAATAGGGGAAACCTAGTAATTTCTAAGGGATCTATTAACTACCCATAATCCCTATAGTCCCATACCCCAAAATTTCAATCCACAACTCCTAAAAGAAATGATCTATTACACCTATGTTATCTATAAACCCTAGTTTTAATCACACTAATGGTCACCTAATCAAAGTACTCAAATTTTAATCCTAAAATCATGAATTAAATTTTATATACAAGATAAAGTTCTAGGCTAATCACCCTAAAAAGAATAGATCCAAAATGTAAAAGCATCTAACCAAACTAAAATCAACAATATCATGTATCAAATTAAACCACTTAAAAAGCTATTTAAAAGAAAAATATGCTAAAAATACAAAAATAAAATGAAATGCTAATTTTTTTATATGATAATTTTCTTAACAGAATCATGAAAAATATGCAAAAACAACCAATTAAAAATATGCAATTTTCATTTTGTTATGATTTTTTAAAGAATTGAAATGAAATGGATGAAATTAAATTGAATTATGTTTGGATGGGGTGCAATCAGCATTTATTTTCAGTTAAAAGAATATGATGGGCCCAGACTGGGGGGTGCGCCTAGCAAGGCGCGTCTGGGCCCAGTTGGTCAGAAAACAAAAAGAAATAAAAAAACAGAAAAACGGTGCGAAAAGTAATTAAATCAGTTCATTTAGTTTGGGCCTGCGTTGAGGGGGTGGGATTAGCATTGGATTATTGAGCCCAGCAGAAGGATTAAATGAAACGCAGCGTATTGTTGCGTAATCTCCCTCCAAATTTCGTTTTAAACGTGAGCCATCAGATTGGGATCCAAGTCAAAGTCAAGCACCTGATCGTGCGGTCCTCCTTCATCGTCTACCTTGGACAAACCCTAAGCCAGAAAAAATACTCCCCATGCACGATCCTTCTCCTCCTCTGTTCTCCCTCATACCTCCATGAAATTCCATCATTCCAAAACCAAAGCTGCTCTGCATCTCTCCCTCTACACAACCATGGCAATATCTTCCTCTGAAACTCAATCAAAATTCAAACCCGATAGGTAGAAAGTATTGAATCCACCATTTTTGCACTGATATCAACCTTGCCAAATCTTACTAACTGTTACCCTAACACAATCTACACGCCATGCTGATCATCCTGAGCTATATATCTAAGATTATCATGCCATATCCTATATGTTCTAAGCCCTAACAGTTTTTGCACTCCAATGGCAACATCCATGAATTGTCTTCAAACTCAACAGAAATGATCATCTAACCAATCCTAACCATTCTAACCTAATAATTCTCTAACATGCTAACTAATCTAGCCAATTCGAAAAGAAAACTAACCTGGTGTAAATGATGAAAACAGGTGTAGAATTCTTTGGATCCAAGGCTTGCAATGTTCTGGACTTGCTCAATACACCTGATTCTTGGTTCTGTATGCAATAGATCTTGTTCAAACCTCTTGGATCTTGCAATCACAATCTTCTTGCACCTTGGATGATGAAGTTGGTAGCACACGATTCCTTCCTCAATTCAACCAGATATTAATGGAAATGTGATCTATGATGGATTTAGATGATGATAGGATCAAGAAATTTGGAAAATGATGAAGGTTTGATGAAGTTTGAGATGAATTTGCAAAATGGAAGAATGAAGTGTAACTATGTGTTATGAACAAAATGAATCACCAACCCTTGAATGAAGCCTCTCAATTCAATATATAGACACTCATGGACCTTTCTAGAATTTGATAGAAACTTCTTGTGCACACTTCCCTTGGATTTTGATTATGTTACTTCCTTTGTAAGCCAACTAGCATAACTTCCAAATTTTGAACCAAAATCAAAAATCCACCTTTGCCAATGTTCTTAAAACATTTTTTCCAATCAAAATGACCTATAATTTCATCTCATTTGGCCAAATTATGAAAAATCTCAATTTTAAGTCATTTTTATTCATTAAATTCCCTTTTTAAATGACCAAATTTGAGACCTTGAGCTATGAGCCTTTCCAAACTTTCATGATCACTTTTCTAGACTCAAAATGTCATTTGGAGCAAGTTTGATGTTGTGAAGTTTTTCATTTGAAGCTTCCTTGTATGAGTTTTGGGCATAGGCTTGAAATGACCTGTAATTCTCAAATGACCAAAATACCCTTTGCTTGCCAAGACCATAAGTAGAGTTCCACAAATCATATGAAGGCATACCATACCTTTCTAGAAATATAAGACAATGAGGAACAACTCTTATGTTGACCAAAAATTCATTTGAAATCTCCTTGAGGGGTAAAAGTTGCTTGGAAGACAAGTAACTTTCACAGACAAAATTTCAGATACCTCAGATGACCTGTAACTTGCAAGGACCATACCTTGAGTTCTACAAATCTCCTTGATGTCTTCCACCACTCAAATTAAAGGTCTTGAGATCCTATACAAGTTTCATGTTGGCCAAGGATCCATTTGAAGCTTGCATTTTGACTTATCTTGCTTGGAAGTTTGACCTAAATCAGGGGATTTTACACAGAAACCCTAATTTAGAAACCTCTCTTCTTCTTGATTTCTCTTGATTTCTTCTTGGAACAACACCACATCCTTCTCTACATCTCAAATGATGAACCCCATATCTCTCAGATAGACCTTGATGCCTTTCAATCAATCATTTGACCTAGGGTTGACCCAGGGTTGACCCAGATGAAACCCTAGTTGACTGTCTTCAACTGCAACTCTTGTGATCACATCAATGACTTGTCTCCCTTTCAAAATGACTCTCTAAGTCCTCCATGCTCAATTCACAGCTCACAACTTCTTTGATGATCTTCAGATACCCTCAGATAGGAGATAGATTCACTGCTTGATCCATTGACTTCTTCGCTTTCCAATTCTTTCTGATGACTTGGATATGCTTGAATTTGAATAATAACCTCTTGATAGGCTCATGGAGATAAGGATAGTGCTTGGTCCCTTGTTGGATGATTTGCTATGCTATGCTATGCAGATGATTAGACTATGTACATGACCCTATATGCACATGCTAATGTAATTGAAACATAAACCAAGTGAAATAGGTTGAGCAAATTTTAGGGTGCAACAACTGCCCCTATTCAAGCGACTTGGACACGATTGGGTGAAGAGCGAACGACCTTCAAACATTCGAGGTACGAGACGGTTGAATACTAAGAACCCGGAAATTTGCCAACCGCAGAAATAAACTGCACCACTGCCTGGGGAATGACATTCGTCAACGGAACCTAACTGTTACAGCAACCAACTGATCCATTAGCGACCGTGCTGGGGATTATTTTCATCAGCCTGAAGAAGATTCTATCATCGCAGGGATAGAACTTTGTCCATGTTAGGACGCCTGTTTCGTCAATACGAAGGAATCTCAACTAAACTTGTCCACGTTATGACTCCACCTGCTGTCAACCCGAAAAATCTCGACGACTTCGCTGGGGACGACTCGTTGCATTTCATCAGCCCGAGGGGATCTTACCAACATAAGAATGAATTGTCCACGTCAGAACTAGCACATCTCGTCAGGAATAAATCGTCCATGTTAGGAATAAACTTTTCCATGTTAGGAATAACTCTTCGTCCACGTCAGGAATAAAATTTCGTCTGGATCTGTCCACGTTAGGACTAAACTCTTCCACGTCAGGAATACATCGTCCACGTTAGGACTCACCTTTCCACGTTATGAATAACCTTCTTTCCACGTAAGGAATAAACTTCTTTCCACGTAAGGAATGCATCTTTCCACGTAAGGAATAAATCTCTTTCCACGTAAGGAATAAACCTCTTTCCACGTAAGGAATAAACCTCTTTCCACGTAAGGAATAAACTTCTTTCCACGTAAGGAATACATCTTTCCACGTAAGGAATATGTCTTTCCACGTAAGGAATACATCGTCCACGTAAGGAATACATCTTTCCACGTAAGGAAACCCATCTTTCCACGTAAGGAATCATCTTTCCACGTAAGGAAACCCATCTTTCCACGTAAGGAAATCCATCTTTCCACGTAAGGAACCCATCTTTCCACGTAAGGAATACATCTCGTCTTGATTTGTCCACGTCAGGACTCACATCTTGACCCGCTGAAGAAATAAAACTTGTCCACGTTAGGACTCACGCTTCATCGACACGAAGAGAGATAAACTTGTCCACGTCAGGACTCGCGCATCTTCGACTCGCTGAGGAAATGAAACTCGTCCACGTCAGGACTCACGCTTCACCAACACGAAGGAAGATAAATTTGTCCACGTCAGGACTCGCGCATCTTGTCATCACGAAGAACTATAAACTTGTCCACGTCAGGACACACATTTCACCATTACGAAGGATGATAACTGTTGGGAATAAATGGTCCACGTCA
Organism: Lathyrus sativus; assembly: GCA_963859935.3. Lineage (NCBI taxonomy): Eukaryota > Viridiplantae > Streptophyta > Magnoliopsida > Fabales > Fabaceae > Lathyrus > Lathyrus sativus. Next base: position 166,591,502 of record OZ012739.1, on the reverse strand, counting down.
GGGCACCAACACGAAGAGTAATCAACTTTGTCAACGTCATGACTATTCAATCAATATGGAGAAATCGACTCTGTCCACGTTAGGACTAACACTTCTTATCAACCCGATAAAATAAATCTGTCCATGTTAGGACACCCACTTCTCTAGCACGAAGAAAATCTCGTCAATATAGGAATAGATTGTCCACGTCAGGACCCATTTCTCCATTGGTCCCAACCCACAAACTTCTTAGCACTGACGTGACAGCGATTTTGAGGCGGACTCCACTGGGGATATTTAGAAACCAAACTACCAGACGCCTGTTCTGATAACCGGCGGTAGCCTCTGAAATTCTGATTCACGAAACCCTTTGATGCTGACGTAACAACAATTTTGAAGAAAGTAATCCACTGGCCGGACTAGAGAAACTTCAACTCTGGCGGGGAAAACAAATAACCCTGGTGGGGAAAACAAGAGGCATTTAAACACATAACTCTGCTCGGGGACAAAGACAAATTTATCGTGATAACTCTGTGGGGAATAATGCCAAAGCTGACATTATCGTTGAATATCTCATGTCGAGATCTTGAATGTTTGGTAATTTACTTGAGCAAGAGCTCTCTCCACCTGCAAGAGGAACAATACTTGAAACAAACGGGTTAACCAACCTGGCTTATGTTTCAAAAATGCATATGTTTGACAATGACGCAATGCTCCATTCGACATGGAAATGCTACGCGTTTTTTATTTGGTGGATGCCAGTATGACACTATATGCTGATACAAATGCAGGCTCAAGCTGCTGGGATACAAAAATCGCTTCAGCAAAATAAATGCTGAAGACAACGCCAACTCCGCTGGGGGTAGCCAGATGCCACAGAATTATTCCAGCAAAATAAATGCTGGAAAAGTGAAGCCAACTTTGCTGGGAAATTGGGAACTTAACCAAGCGCCTCGTTGAAGTAACACCCTACTGGGGAATATAACTCTGCTGGGGAATAGCAGATGTGCCCAGTATGATCGGGCTTCTGCTGGGGAGTGAACGGGTATCACACGGTATTCCGACAAAATAAATGCCAGGACACGCAACCAACTCTGCCGGGGAGAGTCTTAATCTTCGGGTCCCACTGGGAGGAAAGAAAACACTTGCTGGAAAGAGAGAACTCTGCTGAGGATGGAACGATTCTCTTGGAGAAAATCAACTGACTCCGCTGGGGGAGAGTAAACGACCCTACCAGGAAGGGTAAACTGCCTGAGTACAGCTCACAAGTTGGAAATATTAATCTTCTGAGGCTAAACCACTCTGCTTGAGATGGGCTGTCCTTTTGGGGTATACCACACCGTCTGAATACATCCTACAATCTTGGAATTGCCAAATTCTGCTGAGGATGAACGACCTGGCTGGAGGATGTCCCTTGGATAAGCTGCGACTAGCTGGAGAATTTGATCCTTCTTCAGTGAGGAACAGTGTTATCTTGGAAGCACGACCTGTGTGGGGATCGAGTCTTTCGTTACGAGCTTCTGGTCCATACTGCAACCTTTTGATCGTCCACTTCATACGGCTACGAACCCTGCAACACCACAAACAAGACAAGACAAGCCTACACAACCAAATCTATTCAAATTAGTGTTAGTGACATTATTTTCAGTTAATTCAAAGTTTTAGCAATTATTGGCAAGGGCCAGTGACGTTATGTACTTGCTAGTTTCATTAAACTTAGGCGTTTATCATGCACAAAACAGTAAAGAACCAACATCAAGTACTGAATGACATGTTTTATTGATTGGGCCCCTAAATGGGCGGAGTTTTGTACATGGGATGTAACTCCTGAAAAGAGGAAGCTACGCACAACAAATATATAAGAAGCATCAATATAATGACAAATCAAATTTGTACACATGTCGACAACGGGATGCAGACGAACATCACGAACTGATCCTCCTATGACTCGCCCGACTCTAATGCTTTCCCGGTATTCACACTTCCGAAGAGATTGTATCTGATAATCGACCCCTCAGGTATATTCTCCCGCACCAATGCTCAATGCAGTATCCAATTCAGACTGCAGTCATTTGCTTTTCAAATCCCTAACTTTTGCGTGAACCGCCCTTTACGGGTTTTCAGTTCACCGGGATACCCTTTTTTGCCGAAGCCGCCCAGTGTAGGTTTTCAACTTCGCGGGTGTACATTTTTTCAATTTTATCCCTAACTTTTGCCCGAACCTTTCATTCTGTTTTTTGGTTCGCTAGGATGCCCTATTTTTGCCTGGACTCTCTTTTTTCTGTCCAGCGGGTCAATTTTAAGCAAAGTATTTTTTAACTGCGTCCGAATTCACAGGCGACGCAAAGTCTTCACCGTCCATGGTGGACAACAATAAAGCTCCTCCTGAAAAGACTTTTCTGACAACGTATGGCCCTTTGTAGTTGGGGGTCCATCTGCCCCTGTGATCTGCCTGCGGCGGGAGAATCCTTTTCAGCACAAGGTCGCCCGTCTGAAAGCTCCGAGGATGTATCTTCTTATCATATGCTTTCTTCATTCGGCTCTGGTACAAACGACCGTATGCTAGAGAAGCTAGCCTCTTCTCATCCATTAAACTCAGCTGGTTCAACCTGTTTTTCACCCATTTTGCCTCGTCTAGTTGGACATCTCGTAGCACTCTCAGGGAAGGAATCTCAACTTCCAGTGGTAGCACTGCTTCCATCCCATATACTAACGAGAACGGGGTTGCCCCGGTTGATGTGCGTACCGTCGTACGATAACCGTGCAAAGCGAAGGGTAGCATCTCATGCCAATCCTTATAGGTCACCACCAACTTTTGAACGATCTTCTTTATATTCTTATTGGCCGCTTCAACAGCGCCATTCATCTTGGGTCGGTAAGGGGAGGAGTTGTGATGCTCGATCTTAAAACTCTGACACAGCTCCTTCATCATTTTGTTATTCAGGTTTGAACCGTTGTCAATGATTATCCGCTCGGGGATTCCATATCTGCAAATGATATCTCTCTTGATGAATCTGGCCACCACCTGCTTAGTTACATTTGCGTAAGATGCCGCTTCCACCCACTTGGTGAAGTAATCGATTGCTACTAGAATGAAACGGTGCTCGTTGGAAGCTGTCAGCTCGATCTTTCCAATCATATCGATCCCCCACATCGAGAATGGCCATGGTGATGACATCACATTCAGAGGACTTGGAGGCACATGGATCTTATCTGCATAGATTTGGCACTTGTGGCACTTCCTCGCAAACTTGAAACAGTCAGTTTCCATAGTTAGCCAAAAATAACCTGCCCGCAGCAGCTTCCTTGTCATAGCATGCCCACCAGCATGCGTACCAAATGTACCCTCATGTATTTCCCCCATGAGCAACTTCGCCTCTTTTTCGTCTACGCAATGCAGCAGCACCAAGTCGTGATTTCTTCTGTATAAGACACCATCCAGATTCAAGTAGAAATTACCCGCCAATCTCCTGAGAGTCTTCTGATCTTGACTGGATGCCCCAGCCGGATACTCTTTATTCTTCAGGAAATTAAGGATGTCGAAATACCACGGTTTGTCGTCAGAAGCTTCGTCAATAGCAAATACGAAGGCAGGTCTGTCAAGCTGAGAGATAACAATTCTGGGAGCCTCATTCCAGAAGTTGACTTTATACATGGAAGACAAAGTGGCCAGGGCGTCAGCCATCTGATTCTCCGCTTGCGGTACATGATGCAATTCAACCTTGTCAAAGAAAGGCAACAATCTCCTTGCATAGTTCATGTAAGGTATCAAATTGGGCTAACGTGTCTCCCATTCCCCTTTTATTTGATTCACCACCAGAGCTGAGTCTCCGTATACGTCCAGATTTTTGATTCGCAAATCAATGGCTTCTTCAAGCCCCATGATACAAGCTTCGTATTCGGCTTCATTATTGGTAACCGGAAAGGTCAATCTAGCAGTAAACGGGATGTGCGACCCGTGTGGAGTAGTAATGATTGCCCCTATTCCGCTACCGTAAGCGTTTACAGCTCCGTCAAAGATCAACTTCCATTTGGAACCCAATTCTGGTCCTTCGTCTGGCAACAGCTCTTCACAATCTTTCATCTTTAGGTACATGATATCCTCGTCAGGAAAATCAAACCTCATCGATTGGTAATCTTCAATAGGCTGCTCTGCCAAGTACTCAGACAGCACACTCCCCTTTATAGCCTTCTGCGAGACATACTGGATGTCATATTCGGTCAAAACCATCTGCCAACGGGAAATTCTCCCCGATAATGCCTGCTTTTCGAATACATATTTGATAGGATCCATCTTCGAGATGAGCATGGTTGTATGATTCAGCATGTATTGCCTCAAACGCTTGGCGGCCCAGGCTAGCGCGCAACAAGTTTTTTCAAGCATTGAATATCGAGATTCACATTCAGTGAACTTTTTACTCAAATAGTAGATCGCGTGCTCTTTTCTTCCTGTCTCATCGTGTTGACCGAGAACACAACCCATACTTCCCTCAAGAACTGTCAAATACATAATCAAGGGTCTCCCTGCCACTGGGGGTATCAAGATAGGAGGCTCCTGCAAATACTGCTTTATTTTATCGAACGCCTTTTGACAATTTTCATTCCACGTTACAGCCTGGTCTTTTTTCAACAGCTTGAATAATGGTTCACACGTAGCCGTTAGGTGAGATATGAACCGGGCGATGTAGTTCAACCTCCCTAAAAACCCGCGCACCTCTTTCTCTGTTTTAGGCGTCGGCATCTCTTGTATTGCTTTTATTTTAGCAGGATCGACCTCTATTCCTTTTTCACTCACGATAAACCCCAACAGTTTACCCGATCTCACCCCGAAGGTGCACTTATTAGGGTTCAGTCTCAGCCTGAACTTCCTAAGCCTTTTGAATAACTTCAGCGGATTCACCAAATGCTCTTCCTCCGTCTGGGATTTGGCAATCATATCATCGACATAAACTTCGATCTCCTTATGCATCATATCATGGAAAAGAGTCGTCATTGCACGCTGATACGTTGCCCCAGCATTCTTCAATCCGAAGGGCATCACTTTGTAACAAAATGTTCCCCAAGGCGTTATAAAAGTAGTCTTCTCCATGTCCTCTGGTGCCATTTTAATCTGATTATAGCCCGAGAAGCCATCCATGAAGGAGATTACGGAGAATTGAGCAATGTTGTCAACTAGCACATCGATGTGAGGAAGAGGAAAATCATCTTTCGGGCTCGCTTTGTTTAAATCACGGTAATCTACGCACATTCCCACTTTACCGTCTTTCTTTGGCACTGGTACAATATTAGCGACCCATGAGGGATATTTTGTAACAGCTAGGAAACCAGCATCCCACTGCTTTTGAACCTCCTCCTTAATTTTCACTGCCATATCAGGTCTAGTTCTGCGAAGCTTCTGCTTGACCGGCGGGCATTCTTCTTTTAACGGCAGACGGTGCACAACCATATCTGTATCAAGCCCAGGCATGTCTTCATACGACCAAGCGAACACATCACTATACTCTCTGAGCATTTCAACCAGTCTTCGCTTGACGTCGCTCTGCATCGCAGCCCCTATACGAATGTTCTTTTCAACCCCTTCCGACACCAGGTTAATAATTTCGATGACCTCCTCGTGAGGCAGAATGACTCGTTCTTCTTGCTTCACCAACCAAGACAATTCTTCGGGAATGTCACCATCTTCAACAATCTCTTCTTCGGCCTGAAATACCGGGTGCTCAAAGTCGGGACGAGTCATAGGTGGTTCAATGATGTCATCTGAAAATGTTATCCTACAAAAGGAATGGTTAAATGCTTCAAAATACGTATAAATCGAATAACCGCGTTGCCATTTTATTGTAAAACACAAAACAAGAAAAACAGGGATCGCAGTATTTGTACATGAAAAAAACGCCTTTTATTTAATGATTAAACACGCAATGTTCATAACAGCACGGCCCTAAGCAAATCATGATGTCCCGGGCAAGACACCAGATTGTTCAACAATTAAAAAACAAAGCATTACTGTTTAAGAGTCACAGGAACAATCTCCTGAATAAACCAATTGCACAATCCCTGTCCTGGCACGCTCGGCTGAATCCAGGCGTCCATATCGCAGTCACTGTCTCCTTCGTCAGACTCTGAAGCAGCGTTGATGGTCTCGTGACATACTCCACTAGCAGTGGTAGTTATTGGTCCTCTGAAACGGGGTGCCCCAGCAGCAGGTGTTGACGACGACGGTTGATATCCCAGCCCAAACCGGTCCATCTTCACGGGAATATCCAGCACCTTGCCCCAGCCCTTTGTCTCACCTGTCTCTACTAGAGCTTGAGCTTCTTTGTATGACGAGACGGCTACCTCTGACGCTTTGCTCGGGCCGGGACCTTTGTCTTTGATGCGCAACCCTTCAAATGCTTGACAGGGTGTTTCATGAATCTCTCCGTCGACCTCCACATACTTGAACGATGACAGATGGCTGACCAGTATATCTTCTTCTCCACATACAGTGACCACGTTGTCCCCTACCATGTATTTCAACTTTTGATGCAAGGTAGACGTGACTGCCCCAGCCCCATGGATCCAGGGTCGTCCGAGAAGGCAGCTGTATGCTGGCTGGATGTCCATGATATAAAATTCAGTCGCGAAAACCTCCGGCCCCACCTGTAGAGGTAATGTTATAGATCCAAAAACTGTTCTTCGCGTACCATCAAATGCCCTAACCACCAAGTCGCTGGGCGTACACAGGATTCCTCTGACATCCAGTTTCATCATCGCTTTCTTGGGCAGCATATTTAAGGAAGATCCGGTGTCCACTAGTACATGAGACATGACTGATCCTCTACACTCCACAGAGACGTGCAACGCCATATTGTGCTCTCTCCCCTTCGGGGTCAAATCAAAATCGGTAAAGCCCAAGCTATGGCCTGCGTTCACATGTGCCAAAACCCCCTCCAGCTGATTCACGGAAACATCTTGGGGTACGAAGGAAGTATCCAGGACTTTCAACAATGCATTTCTGTGAGCTTCAGAGCATAATAGCAACGACAGTATAGATATCTTTGACGACGTTTGTTGCAGATGCTCAACAATCTTATAATCACTTTTACGAATCAAGCGCATGAACTCTTCCACATCCTTCGATGTCGTTTCTTTTTCGCTTGCCTGCACAGGGACATTCTCAATCATCTTTCCTTTCCCCTTTTCCAGTCGCTCAGCCTCTACCTCAGGCAATATGAAGATTCTTCCACTCCTTGTCATACCTCCGGTACCGACAACGTTGTCTATAGCCTCAGCTGGCTGCTTATTAACATCAATTTTCACACCGTCACAATACACTTCCAACCCATAGGACCAGGGGACTGCCTTGGTGCTCTCGTACGGGATTGGTCCTGCCTTGGTGATGGTGATCGGCGGTCGCGTGGCCGGTGTCGTTATAGTGATCGTTTTTCGAGGGATCGTTACAGTAGCCACATCACTTTGCTTGTCTGCTAATACCCCTGTAGGTTCTTCAATTTCTGCTCGGTCAAACTGCAATGTGCCTCCATCAATTAAAGCCTGAATACCCTTCTTTAAGTCATCACAACCCCCAGCTAGGGTCCAGCACTCTAAACAATACTCGTCACATCCAAGATACACACCCCCTTGCAATAGTCTGCTCTTTATCTCGCACAACGGGCTCTTGAGGTCATCAACATGCATAATCAAGTTCAAACCCTCCTCGGTTAAAATGGCGTTTGCCCCATGGTTGGGCATGGGCTTTTGCACTATATTCGGACCCGCCGTTCCAAAATTGATAGCCTTACTATCCAATAGATCCTGCACTACGTGCTTGAATGCGTGGCAACCCTCTATATCGTGGCCAGGGGCCCTAGAGTGGAATTCACAGTGCCTGCTTGCATCGTAACCATACGGAGGAGTGCCTGTTATTGGTGCCAGAGTTCTCTTCTCCACCAAGTTCAAGCCCAGTAACGTCTGTAGCAAATCTGCATACGTCGAAGGAGGCTTTTCAAACACCCTCCTTGGTTTGCCCCCCTGGAATCTGCGCTGAGCCGGCTGTGCCCCCTGTTGTGGCTGCTGTTGCTGTTGCTATTGTTGAAATGGTTTTTGCTGAAACGGAATAGTAACACTTGCCACCTGCTGCGGCTGATTGTACTGGTTTCGACCTCTGCCCCGGCCTCGGCCTCGGCCCCCAAACACTGCGCTTGCATCGCCCTGACGGTGCCCACCAAAAGCCCTTCTGTTACTGCCAGCCGACGTGGACTCCTCAGCTTGGAATCTTCCCTGTTTAATGTTACTTTCAATCTTCTCTCCCATCAGGATTAAGTCTGAGAAACTGCCCAAAGAAGTGTGAAACAACTTGTCATAAAACATACCAGTGAATGTTCCTATGAACATATCATTCATTTCCTTGTCCTCTAGAGGAGGATGGACCCTAGCAGCCATGTCGCGCCATCTCTGCGCATACTCTTTGAAGCTATCACCCTTCTTCTGGGACAACCCCTGCAATTGGACCCGGTTGGGTGCCAAGTCGCTGTTATACTTATAGTGAGCTACAAATGCTTCCGCCAGCTGCTTCCATGTTTTTATATGTGTTGGTTCCAATCCCATATACCACTCGAGGGAAGGACCAGACAAGCTATCTTGAAAGAAATGCATTAGCATCCTCTCATCATTAGAATACGCCGACATCCTTCTGTAATATGACCGCACGTGCACCTTTGGACAGGTGTCCCCCTTATACTTGTCAAATGTAGGAGCTTTGAGTTTGATTGGCACCCTTAATCCAGGCACCAGACCCATTGTTGACATATCTAAGCCGACAGCACTTTGATTCACGACCCCCCTCATCTGCTCCTCGAGCATCCTGATCCTCTGAGAGTCATCCATAGGCCCTTCGAAACCTCCACCGGAGAAAGCGTCCTCTTGCTGATCTTCTTGCCACATACCATTCCCAACTCCATATCCATCGTATCCGTTGTTGCGGCCAACTCTGGTCTGATTCATCACCGGGCCTCGCCCTCTGTTACCGTACCCCGGAGCGACCCCAGCAGGTCCAAAAGTCATTAACCCGGCGCCATTTCCATTTCCGAATCCGCCATAACCCTGATTATTCATACCAAACCCGTCCTGTCCAAAGGCTTGAGTGTTGAAACCGTATTTCCCAGCATTATCGAATCCCTGGTCATTGAAACCAAATCCATTATTGCTGAAGCCATTACCTCCCATGATATCACCCAGGTTAACATCTCCAAGCCCAACATTGTTAACGATAGTCTCGTTCCCCATTCCAACGTTACCGTTCCCGGCAGCAGCGCCGTTATTCACATTGACAGCAGGCATGTTGACTACAGGTGGAGCCACTGGTGTGGGAGTACCATCCCCATGAATAGTGTCGACTCGCACAGACTGATGATCCTCATTTCCATGCCCAGCATTTCTTACCAACAGAGGCTGCACCAAAGCTTGTAAATTCTCCTGACCTTTCGCAATGGTCTCCATTGTCTGCATGAAGAGCGCCAGCTTCTCACGCATGTCTTGCATCTCATTCTGCATTTGATCCATGATTCTTCGGCAGTTGGTGCGAGTGGAGTATCGGTGCGGGCGCTGATCTTCAATCCTGAAAATACCTGGTACAGTGCAGGAAATAAGATACCTTTCAATAATCACCTGTAATGCAATATGAATATGAATGTAATGCAATATGTGTCTGTGCATTAGGGAACATCATTCCCTGATTCTAGTGTGAATGTGCCAGTGCCGTGACAGTGCTAGTAATACGGTGATCGGAGTCGAATCATAGAAAACGCCTCATATATTACAGAGAAAACCATTAGGCCAAGAATACAATATCACTGAGTGTACAATAAGAAGGCATGACCTCAACCAACAATCCTGGTGATGGTCAGCACTATGCAAATAAAGCATACATGAAACGATCAAGTACACTCATAAGCCCGGTACTCTTCTATTAACTTCTTGGTCTCTGGATGACTTGGTCGGGTAAGCAGACCCTCAACAAGTTGATTTCTTCGCTTGAGAGCCCGTCGCACGTCACCAGCGGTTTCCTCCCATGCTCCTTCTCCGAAGCGATCCTCTAGCTTCCGCTTCTGAGACACAGCTTCATTCCTGCCTTCGATGGCCTTGTTCAATGCATTCTAGAGACTATATCTGGCCATTACCTCCTCTTCATGCTTCTTAATGCTAGCCTTCAACTGCTCTTCGAGGTTAGAAATTTGCTGCTTCAATTTGTCTTCCCTCTTTTTGTTGTTGGTTAGCGTAGCATTCCATGTCTTGTTACAAGAAGAGATTTCCCGGTGGGCGGCGTCGAGTGCTTTCTTTTTGGACTCCAACATGTCATGGGAGCTTCTGAACTCTTGACCCAGACGTTCGCGCTTCTTTTTCTCTGCAGTCAACTCAACACCTAGCCTGTTTACTAATTCGATCTGGTGTTGGAAAGCATGCACAGCCTTGTTCTTCTCACTACGTATCTGAGCCAGATCTTTTTCTAACTCTTCATTGACCTTCATCAAGGCATCTTTTTCTTTTACAACTCGCTCGTAGGCCTCCCTAGTAACAGTGGTTGGTTCTTCCACCGGAATATGAACAGGGACCGGTGCAGCCGGAAATGGCATCAGCAACTGTCTTGCTCTCTCTTGGATCCATACTTTGTAGGGTGCATAAGCCTGACAATGATTCTTCCCTAACATTGGCTTCCCTCTTCTGTTGATACGCATCCAGGCATGCTGAAGCTTGGCTAGTAACTCTCCATTCAAATCACCGGTGAAGTACAGAGATTCCTGTACTTCTTCCTCCTTTGGCGGGCTCTTCAGCGCGTATCCAAACTGGCGAAAGAACAGAGATGGGTTGTAATTGATACACCCTTTCCTTCCTATCAACGGAACATTAGGGTACCCAGAACAACTGAAAATAAGCTCAGACCCCAACAAGTCTCGGTCAAACCACTCTATGTCTTCAGAAGATAGCCTCATCAGGCGCTCTGGCCAGTTAGTTGTAGTTGCACTATCTACAAAAGGTCCCTTCAGGGGAAGATGGCTCTTAAACCACATGTTCAACAGCGGTGCACAACAGTAAACAGTCTTTCCCCTTCTGTTTTCATTTTTGTAGTGCAATGAATGATAGAGATCTCCAATCAAAGTGGGCACCGAGTTGCCAGCAGCAAACAAATGGTAAGTTGGGAAACAACACTATTCCGTAGATGCATAGAGCCAAGATAGCATTAAAGACTATCCAGCACCCGCTCTTGGCACACTCTTGAGCTTTGCCCACCAGAAAATTAAGGGAGAAACCTGGAACCCCAAGCCAAGAAGTCACTAATAGTTCAGCAGCGTTCATGTGCAAGGCCTTAGCTAAGTCCTCCAACTTGGGCTCAGCGGCAGAGTGAATAAAGGGAACCTTATTCTGTACTGGTAGCTCAGTAAACTCTACATAATCTTCAATGGTAGGCCCCAAAATAAAGTCAACAAACGTGAAGCATCTCAATGCAGGGTCATAGAATTGCATCAAGGTGTACAGCCCATTCATCTCAACAGCAGTGGGTTTGCAGACCAGTCTCAACAATCTTCCATGACTCATCCTGAAACTTCTCCTGACCTCCTCATCAGCAAGGGACATCAGACCAAGCAAGGGAGTAATGTCAGGTGTAGGTAGCTTATACGCAACTGTCTTTCTCAAACCAGCCATGATCAATAAGCAGAAGTCCGGGCACTAGAACCAGGGAATATGCAAATGCACCTGCAGCACAGACACACGTTAATGGGATGCAATGATAATGGTTATGCAAACAATGCAATGCAAATACATGCAACAGGGACCAAATGCCATAACTGAGAAGCCGGAACCATATCAAAAGTCTCAGATAGACTCTCCAGAATTCCTCAAACCCTGGTCTCAGATAGACCCAAAACAAAGCTCCAACACTGGTCTCTGATAGACCCCACAACATAACTCTGATTGGTCTCTGATAGACCTCATATCATAACTCCACCTGGTCTCTGACAGACCTCGTAACTATCCATAAATACCCAGGATCTCAGATCAAGAAATAATTGGTATCTGAAGGTCTAGTTACCTGCATAACCCCAAAACCCTCTCACAGGTAGGTGTCCTAGTAACTGACAAAGGTATGGCATCCTATGCGGTCGTCGGCGTCACAGACTTTCAGGGTTGATGATACGATTCCCAGAAGGAGTGGCATCATCAAATCCTGAAGAGGCCTCACTTAGCCAACTTCCAAATGATCGGTTCCCGGAGTCGACAATTCAGCTAACCAACAACCCCTTTGACCCAAAGGGTAGAAAAAGAAGTCAACCAGAAGAACCTCGTCCGAGTGTAGATTTCGTGGGACACTAATGCAAGCAAAGCCAGCACGCGCCCACTACTTTCTACTCTAATTCTAGGTGCACTCTAGCCCAGGTCCGGCTTATCTCTCAATCATAGAATCACCTGTCACACCCCAATACAGCAATAATAACAATAATATAATGCTGAAAGTAAATGACAGAAATATAAGTCCATACAAAATCCTCGACGGGAAAACAAGCGCTAGGATTGACTCGCTTGAGGGACGTTAGATCCCAAATGCATAAGGAACTATCGCAGTCCTTAGCAGCCTGGGGACGTTGGATCCCCAGCAGAGTCGTCAGCTGTCACTACTGCGAAAATCGGCGCCGGCTGAACAGAAGAGTCGCCACCGCGCGTTATTTATCCCAAAGGAGGGAAAGGAAACGCTCGAGGTAAACCTACCGCAAAACGGGGAAAGGAATGGTCATCGCAACCAAATCCTGGGTTCGGGAGTCGGTTACGCAAGGGGAAGGTATTAGCACCCCTCACGTCCGTCGTACTCGACGGGATCCACGCTTGTTTTCTAGTACGGATTTTTATTTCTATCTAAACTAAGGGTTAAGGGTTAAAAAGAAAGAAAGGGACTCGGCAAAGTATCGCACTTTATGCCTACGTATTCCCGTCTGGAACGAGAAATCAGAGTCAACGTAGTTTGCCTACCTACGGGAAAGGAGGGGAAGGTTGCTCGCTAGGATATCGCATCCTATGCCTACGTACTTTCATACAGCATGAAAGATCAGAGCAAACGTAGTTCGGGCCACGTACGACACAAGTTTGTTTTGATTGTTTTTATTCCTTCTGAAAAAGGGTTTTTCTGATTAACAGTCCAAGCGGACAAAAATTGACGTTTTGATGAGTTCACATTCTTTTACGGAAGAAGTGTCTTTTATTGTGTTTGGAAGATTTATTGTGTTTTTCTGTTTGTTTTAAGAAAGAAGAGACATAACTCTAACCTACGGTTGAAAAGGGAATTACACTAACCTAATGTTATCATGCATGGGTTAAGACCTAATGTCTATCATGTTCCTCTCTTGCGCAGAGAGAAACAGAGATCCTAAGGGATAAACAGAGACAGAAACAATAGCATATATACAATAAAGCAGTAAAATGCATGGATGCAGCAATACAAGCGAGGCAAGGGAGTCCCACTCGACCTCGAACCTATAAAACAACAGGCAAAAGTGAACAGAATTTACTTTCAACCCAACAGGTTAAACAGCAAGCAATACAGTCAGGGAAATTCAATCAATACATCAAAAATATACAGCAAAAATAAACAGCAACAGCAGTCTTCATCAACCTCTGTCTTCAAGTCATCTCCAAACAGCTACAAGCTTCAAGCAAGCATCAGTCTTTATCTTCACAGCCTTCAAGCAAGGTCTTTATCATCAGTCTTCAATCTGCAATGGCTTTTCTTCAAGTCTCAACCTCCAAGATGAATATCAGTTAACAAGAGGAAATGGATGTTAAACAGTCAATTGCCTACCAAGGGTGGCTCATTAACTGTTAACATTATACAGACAATTTTCTCTCAAAAGTTCTATCTTTTAAATACATTCACTAATCCTTCCAAAGGAAGGAGGTGGATATTTAAAACAGACTTTGAATCATAGAGAAAGAATGGAGGCAGACAAGACCTTCCATGTTTGAGAATCAAGTTTTCTACTCTAGAGCTTTGCCTAGCTCCTAAACCCTATAGCCTTCAACAGCTGCCAGCAAGAGATACTCCTCATCAACTCTGGAAGTTGGTCTTCATTCTCTTAATCTCCAATGGCTTCATCAACACAGTCTTCAGCTCAAGCCTCAAGCCCCAAACAAGCCCAATACCCCACACACAGTCAAGAAAAATAACCCTAAAGAGGGCACACCACACAGTCAAGCAAGTACAAGCAGTATACTAACAGTAATAGTAGAATAGGGGAAACCTAGTAATTTCTAAGGGATCTATTAACTACCCATAATCCCTATAGTCCCATACCCCAAAATTTCAATCCACAACTCCTAAAAGAAATGATCTATTACACCTATGTTATCTATAAACCCTAGTTTTAATCACACTAATGGTCACCTAATCAAAGTACTCAAATTTTAATCCTAAAATCATGAATTAAATTTTATATACAAGCTAAAGTTCTAGGCTAATCACCCTAAAAAGAATAGATCCAAAATGTAAAAGCATCTAACCAAACTAAAATCAACAATATCATGTATCAAATTAAACCACTTAAAAAGCTATTTAAAAGAAAAATATGCTAAAAATACAAAAATAAAATAAAATGCTAATTTTTTTATATGATAATTTTCTTAACAGAATCATGAAAAATATGCAAAAACAACCAATTAAAAATATGCAATTTTCATTTTGTTATGATTTTTTAAAGAATTGAAATGAAATGGATGAAATTAAATTGAATTATGTTTGGATGGGGTGCAATCAGCATTTATTTTCAGTTAAAAGAATATGATGGGCCCAGACTGGGGGGTGCGCCTAGCAAGGCGCGTCTGGGCCCAGTTGGTCAGAAAACAAAAAGAAATAAAAAAACAGAAAAACGGTGCGAAAAGTAATTAAATCAGTTCATTTAGTTTGGGCCTGCGTTGAGGGGGTGGGATTAGCATTGGATTATTGAGCCCAGCAGAAGGATTAAATGAAACGCAGCGTATTGCTGCGTAATCTCCCTCCAAATTTCGTTTTAAACGTGAGCCATCAGATTGGGATCCAAGTCAAAGTCAAGCACCTGATCGTGCGGTCCTCCTTTCTAGAATTTGCAAAATGGAAGAATGAAGTGTAACTATGTGTTATGAACAAAATGAATCACCAACCCTTGAATGAAGCCTCTCAATTCAATATATATACACTCATGGACCTTTCTAGAATTTGATAGAAACTTCTTGTGCACACTTCCCTTGGATTTTGATTATGTTACTTCCTTTGTAAGCCAACTAGCATAACTTCCAAATTTTGAAACAAACTCAAAAATCCACTTTTTCCAATGTTCTTAAAACATTTTTTCCAATCAAAATGACCTATAATTTCATCTCATTTGGCCAAATTATGAAAAATCTCAATTTTAAGTCATTTTTATTCATTAAATTCCCTTTTTAAATGACCAAATTTGAAACCTTGAGCTATGAGCCTTTCCAAACTTTCATAATCACTTTTCTAGACTCAAAATGTTATTTGGAGCAAGTTTGATGTTTTGAAGTTTTTCATTTGAAGCTTCCTTGTATGAGTTTTGGGCATAGGCTTGAAATGACCTGTAATTCTCAAATGACCAAAATACCCTTTTCTTGCCAAGACCATAAGTAGAGTTCCACAAATCATATGAAGGCATACCATACCTTTATAGAAATATAAGACAATGAGGAACAACTCTTATGTTGACCAGAAATTCATTTGAAATCTCCTTGAGGGGTAAAAGTTGCTTGGAAGACAAGTAACTTTCACAGACAAAATTTCAGATACCTCAGATGACCTGTAACTTGCAAGGACCATACCTTGAGTTCTATAAATCTCCTTGATGTCTTCCACCACTCAAATTAAAGGTCTTGAGATCCTATACAAGTTTCATGTTGGCCAAGGATCCATTTGAAGCTTGCATTTTGACTTATCTTGCTTGGAAGTTTGACCTAAATCAGGGGATTTTACACAGAAACCCTAATTTAGAAACCTCTCTTCTTCTTGATTTCTCTTGATTTCTTCTTGGAACAACACCACATCCTTCTCTACATCTCAAATGATGAACCCCATATCTCTCAGATAGACCTTGATGCCTTTCAATCAATCATTTGACCTAGGGTTGACCCAGATGAAACCCTAGTTGACTGTCTTCAACTGCAACTCTTGTGATCACATCAATGACTTGTCTCCCTTTCAAAATGACTCTCTAAGTCCTCCATGATGTCTATATACCCTCCATGCTCAATTCACAGCTCACAACTTCTTTGATGATCTTCAGATACCCTCAGATAGGAGATAGATTCACTGCTTGATCCACTGACTTCTTAGATTTCCAATTCTTTCTGATGACTTGGATATGCTTGAATTTGAATAATAACCTCTTGATAGGCTCATGGAGATAAGGATAGTGCTTGGTCCCTTGTTGGATGATTTGCTATGCTATGCTATGCTATGCTATGCAGATGATTAGACTATGTACATGACCCTATATGCACATGCTAATGTAATTGAAACATAAACCAAGTGAAATAGGTTGAGCAAATTTTAGGGTGCAACAGTTAGCACAAACCCTATTTCCATTTTATTCTTTTTCAAAACAAATATAAAACAGGAATAACAGAGATCACAACATTTGAATGCGAAAACGACGCCTTTTGATTTATTGGTAAAATGCATGTACATAATCAAACAAGACCCTGACAATAAAACCACTATGCCCCGGGTAGGACATAGGGTTGTACAATAATTGGAGAAAGTAAATCATTACACTTTGCCTGTCACTTGGATGGTATCCCTGATGGACCAGTTGGTGAGGCTCTGGCCTAGTTTGCTTGGCTGGATCCAAGAGTCTAGGTCGCAATCGCTGTCTTCGCCGTCTTCAGACACTGCGTTGACACTTTCAAATATCACTCCGCCACTGGTAAACTGGATGGGCCCTTTACCTCTCGACGCACTGTGAGAAGAGGAGGCTTCAGCCTTAGGAGAGTATCCCAACCCAAACTTGTCTTGTTTGTTAGGTATTTCTAGAACTTGCCCCCAGCCTGGGGTAGATCCGGCTTGAACAACGGCCCGGGCTTCCTTGAAGGAAGAGAGAGTCATCTCTGGTTTTTCAGTCATTACTGGAGCCACGTCCTTGACCTTAACAGCTTCGAACGCCTGACATAGGGTTTCGTGGATTTCCCCATCCATCTCAACATATTTAAAGGACGACAAATGGCTCACCATTATGTCTTCCTCGCCACATACAGTCACAGTGCTGCCTCCGACAGCATACTTGAGCTTCTGGTGCAACGTGGAGGTCACGGCACCAGCAGAATGGATCCATGGCCGACCTAAGAGACAGCTGTAGGCTGGCATGATGTCCATAATGTAGAAGACTGCGTCGAAAGTTTTCGGCCCAACTTGTATTGGAAGCGTTACCTCTCCAAAGACATGACGCTTGGTTCCATCGAAAGCCTTCACGACCAGATCACTGGGTGTGCAAATCAATCCTCGAGTATCTAACTTCATCAATGCTTTCTTCGGAAGAACATTGAGTGACGACCTAGTGTCCACCAACACATGAGCCATAACTGTTCCCCTACACTCTATCGAGATGTGCAGGGCGCTGTTGTGGTTTCTTCCCTTCGGCATCAGCTCCAGGTCAGTGAACCCTAACCCGTTTCCAGTGTTCACGTGGGCTACTACCCCTTCCAACTGGTTGATCGAGATTTCCTGCGGTACATATGTGGCATTCAAAACCTTTAACAGTGCGTTGCGATGTGACTCCGAACACAACAACAAATTCAGGATTGAAATTTTTGAGGGAGTTTGATGAAGGTGATCCACGATCTTGTAGTCACTCTTCTTGATCAACCTCATG
Source organism: Lathyrus sativus (assembly GCA_963859935.3). Lineage (NCBI taxonomy): Eukaryota > Viridiplantae > Streptophyta > Magnoliopsida > Fabales > Fabaceae > Lathyrus > Lathyrus sativus. The sequence continues at coordinate 166,573,644 of OZ012739.1, read as the reverse complement.
AACTCTTCAGCGTTCTTTACAAGTAAGTCCTTCTCTACCCCACGAGGGGTTTCCTCAATGACTTTACTCTTTCCCTTATCAGTTTCCTCAGCTTTATCTGCTTTGTCCACCACAATCTCAGGTGGAGCAAATACTCTTCCGCTTCGCGTGATTCCGCCAATTCCCACTAGGTTATCCACAGACCGCCTAGATGGTTCTAGTTCCAACTTATGTCCGTTACAGTAGACGTCCGCCCCATAGTGCCATGGGACAACATTGGTGCTTTCAAAAGGTATCGGCCCAGTTTTGGTGATGGTAATTGTGGGCGGTCTGGGTGCAGAAATGGTTATCGTCTGGCGAGGGATGGTGATGGTGGAAACCTCATCATCCTGCTTCAGCATTACCTCTCCAGATCGACATTCGGCCTTTCAGCTAAACTGCAAGATTCCTTCGGTCATCAGACTTTGAATCCCCACTATCAACTGTTCACATCCATTAGGACGAGTCGCGCAGCCCATACATAATTCTCCACAGCCCGGAAAGAAGCCTCTCTTCATCAGCTTGGCTTTAACGAAGCTAAGCGGTGTCTTCAGATCCTTGACATCAGTCAACACATCTAAATCCTCTTCTTCAATAATGGCATTCACCCCACCTCCCCTATGATTCGGCATAGGGTTCTTTGTGACATTCAGCACATTATCTGAGAAATTGATGATCTTAGCATCCACCATATCTTGCACCTTGTGCTTGAAGGCTTTGCAGTTTTCTATCGTGTGGCCGGGTGCCCCTGAGTGAAAATCACATGTTGCATTCGCATCATAACCCTGTGGAGGTGCCCCTGTCAAGGGAGCCAGGGTTCTTTTCTGGACTAGCTGTAACTGAAGCAGAGTTTGTAATAGCTGGGCGTAAGACATGGGCGGTGTCTCAAGGTGACAACTTGAATGAGGTGCCCGGTTCTGATACTTTCTGTACCCTTGCTGATTTGGCTGCTGCTGCTGCGGCTGGGGTTGTTGGACAGCAGGGATGGTTATGCTAGCCCTTACCCTTCCTTCGAGCGTTAGACACGGCGCTCGACTCTCCTTCACGCCTCTTGTTACTGTACGGTTTCTTTCCTCCTCCAGCTGAGGATAGATCACCACCTTGAATTTTCCCTAATTTGATCCCATTTTCAACGTGCTCGCCAGTAATGATGAGATCTGAGAAACTTCCTGACATACCGCTGACCTATTTCTCGTAATAGACCCCCGGGAGAGTGGCTACAAACATTTCAACAAGCTCTCGTTCAACCATCGGCGGCTGAACTCTAGCTGCTAATTCACGCCATCGCTGGGCATATTCTTTGAACCCTTCGTTGTTTCTCTGCGACAAGTTCTGCAGCTGAACCCGGTTCGGAGCCAAGTCACTGTTATACTGATAATGGTATACAAAGGCCTCAGCAAGTTCCTTCCACGTGCGCACACTGGTGGGTTCCAAACTCATGTACCATTCCAAGGATGGACCGGACAAGCTATCCTGAAAGAAGTGCATCAGCAGCTTCTCGTCTTCAGAGTGAGCGGACATCTTTCGGTAGTATGATCTTAAGTGGACACGAGGGAAAGTGGTGCCCTTGTATTTCTTAAAGTCAGGTACCTTGAATTTAGGAGGCACCTTGAAATCAGAAATCAATCCCAATTTAGTCATGTCGACCCCCATAGTGTTCTGGTTCTCGAAATTCCTCATTTTGTCCTCGAGTGCCTTAAACCTCAGACGTGCTTCAGCAGTCAGTTCTCCTTCAGCACTCCTCTGTGAGAACAAATCTTCCTGACGGTCTTCTAGCCATGGCTGAGGCCCATACAGATTCCCAGCACCTGTGTTGCCATTGTCCAGTCCAGCGTTGCCATTAGCTTCAAAATTTCCATTACCGACGCCAGTTGTATTACCGTTGAGCCCGATGTTAGTGACCACATTACCGTTACCACTGCCATTCCCCCCGGTCACGGGGATGCCACCCTGAGGAGTTTCAACAGGTGGAGGGGTTGGAACATTCCCACCATGGAGTACACCATTGCTGTCAACCCTTGAGATCAGAGGCTGGACCAATGTTCTGAGCTGGTCTTGGCCGTTGGCAACCACTTGCATGAGCTCCATGAAGCGGTCCATCCTCTCTTTGAGTTCCTGGACGTCAGTCTGCACTTGTTCCATTGCTCTAGCTTGATTTGCTCTGGTTGGATAGCGGTGGATCAGTCTTCGATCAATCCTGGAACAACCTGCATACACAAAGGGTTAGAAGAAAAAACGACAAGGTGCTCGGTATGCAGATGCTTCATGCAAATGCATACGTGTGTCTGTGCCTTGGGGAGATCCCCCCCCCCCCCGATCCTAGTTTCCGAGACAAATAAAGTCTATGATCCAATCATGGAAAAGAACTCCTCATATATTCATCTAAAAAGCCCGCTCGGGTAGCGTACAACTGTAATCACATACAACTGAAGCAATAAGGCATGACCCCAACCAACAGGCCTGGCGGTGATCAGCATATCAATGCATAAAATGTACAAAAAGAGATACAAAAGATCAAGCGCGGCCACGGGCACAAAAATCTTCTATCAACTTCTTTGTAGCGGGGTGATCTGACTGAGCAAGCAAACCACGGGCCAGCAGGTCCCTTTGCCTAATGGACTCTGGGAGGTTATCGACAATGCTCCTAGAAACACCTTCTTCAGAATAGTTCTCGACTCTTCTCCTTTTAGCATCAGCCCGGAGTCGAGAATCTTGCAAATCCGCCTCGGCCTCAGCCAATCTATACTGGACGTCTTGTCGCAGCGAGGCTTCAGCCTCTGTCTTCTCGTCTTTCACCATAATCTGGGCTTCTAGCTCGGCTACTCGCTGCTTCAGCTTTTCTTCCCGCTCTTTGTACTTGGCTATGGTGCTGCTCCAGACCCTCTCGTATTGGGTTAACTTCCGGTACACTCTGTCCAGATCCTGTTTCTTGGTTGTCAACACGCCATGGACTGACTTCAGATCCAACCCCAGATGTTCCCTAGCATCAGCTTCTTTGGTCAGGTTAGAGCCTAGATGGTTGATCATCTCAGTCTGCTTCTTGCAGGTATAAACGACTTCACTTTTCTCTTTCTGAAGTTGAGCAATCTCTTTTTCCAACTCTTCGTTGGCCTTTTGTAGCTCTTCCTTCTCTTGGAGTACCTGGTTGAATTTCTGAATATCAACTGTAGTAGGCTCTCTGTACACGGGAGCACAAAATGGTTCCACAGCAGGAAACGACATTAGAAACTTGGCGGCTCTCTCTCGAACCCAGGTCACATACGGATCAAAGGCCTTGTTGTTGGTTTTTCCTAGTAAGACTTTCCCCTTTCGGTGGATTTTGCTCCAAGCATTCTGTACCTTGACCAAAGTGTCACCTTCAAGCAACCCTGTGAGATACAGAGATTCTTGTATCTCTTCCTCTTCAGGAGGACCTCGTAGTGCATACCCAAATTGTCGTACCAGCAGAGATAGATTGTAGTTGATACATCCATTCCTTCCGACCAAAGGGACGTTCGGAAAGCCGCAACAGCTATACACAATATCTTTGCCCAGCAGATCTCTATCAAACCAGATGATGTCGTCAGCAGTCAAACCCATCAAACGCGCAGACCAAGGCGAAGACTCAGCAGAATCAATGAACGGCCCTGACTTAGGAAGATGGCTAGCAAACCACTTATACAGCAAAGGAGCACAACATGCCACGTTCTTTCCCTTTCTATTCTCGTTCTTGCTGTGAACTGAATGGTAGACGTCTCCGAGGAGAGTGGGCACTGGATTCCTGGAGGCAAATATGTGGCAAGCATCCATGCTTATGAAGTCCGGGTGACTTGGGAATAGCATGATCCCATAGATACAGAGGGCTAAGAAGGCATTGAATACATCCCAGCGATCCTTCTCGGTAAACTTTCGGGCTTTTTTCATCAGGAAAGGCAAAGGGAAACCATGAACTCCAATCTTTCTGGATACCATCCCTTCCAATTCAGACTCATCTACATGAAGAGCGTCGGTCAGTTTGCTCAATTTGGGTTCACCCTCAACACGGTAGTAAGGCATTTGATTCATCAAAGGCACCACCAACAGGTCAGAGTACTCTCCCAAGGTCGGGGCGAGGACATAGTCTGGAAACACAAAGCATCTGAGCTGTGGGTCGTAAAACTGTAGCAGAGCGTAGAGGCCATTCAACTCATACGTAGGAAGCTTATACCCAATACTCAGCAGTCTCCCATAACTCTGTCTGAAACACTCCATCACTGTCTTATCAGCCAAAGAAATTAAAGCTCGTAACTCTCGGATGTCAGGTGTTGGTAGCTTGTAAGCCACAGTCTTCTTCAGAGATGCCATATCTTCCATGAGGATCAAGATCACTAGAACCAGGGGAGAAATATGCACCTGCAACATAGACACACGTCAATGCCATGCAAATGAGGATGCAAACAATGCAAAATGCAATCATGCAGCAGGAGATCAAGACGACTGTGCTGTTGAGGAGATGAAGGTTCTGTATTAACAAAACCATAATACTGCTCTGTCAAGAACGACCATATCTCTGATTAGAAGAAACCCCTGATACCAGACCAAAACTCCGCTCTGTCAATAACAACCATATCTGATGATGAGAACCTCTGATACCAACAAAACTGATTTACTATCAAGAAAACCAGGTAATCTGAAGGTTAAGGTTTCCTGCAACAAACCCGACCCTGCTCACAGGTATGGACCTAATCACGAAAAAGGCTCGGCATCCTATGCGGTCATCAGCGTCACAGACTTTCAAGAAACGATGATACGATACCCAGAAGGTGTGGCATCATCATCTCTTGAAGCGACCTCACTTAGCTGAATTCCAAATGATCGGTTCCCAGAGTCGACAATCCTCAGATCCGACAACCCCTCGAGTCCAAAGGACCGATAGGAAGCCATCAAAGAGAACCTCGTCTGAGTGTGGATTACATGGGAACAGCTGCAAGCAAAGCAAGCACGTCCTCCACTAACCAACTCTAATACTATATAGCTCTCAAGCCTGGGTCTGACTTCTCACTCATCAGAATGCCCCTCCCACAACAGTACAGATAATCATATCATACTGAAAATAAAGTGCGGGAAATAAAGTGCGATAAATAAACACAACCCAACAAGTAATCATACAAGCGCTAGGATTGACTCTCGCAGGGGACGTCGGATCCCCAAACAGACTGGCATAAGGGACATTAGATCCTTAGGAACCTATCAAGTCCCCAGCAGAGTTGCCAGCTGTCGCTTCTGCGAAAATAAGGTGCCGGCAAAACAGAAGAGTCGCCACCTTTCATTATTTATGCCTCAGAACGGGAAAGGAAACGATCGGAAAAACCTAGCGAAAAGGTATAAGACAAGGTCATCGCAACCATTGTCTGGGTTCGGGAGTCGGTTAAGCAAGGGGAAGGTATTAGCACCCCTCACGTCCATCGTACTCGATGGGATCCACGCTTGTTGGGTTTATCTGACGGGTTAGTTTTGTCTATCTACCTATCAAGGTTGGTCTAAAAAGAAAAGAAAATGACTCGGAAAAGCGTCGCACTTTATGCCTACGTATTCTCATCAGAGAATGAGAAATCAGAGTCCACGTAGTTCGCATAACTACGGGTTACGGGGAAGGTGGCTCGGCAATACATCAATATTGTGCCTACGTACTCTCAACAGGTATGAGAGATCAGAGCTTACGTAGTTCGGGATAACACAGATTACGGGGAAGGTGGCTCGCCAATACATCAGTATTGTGCCTACGTACTCTCAATAGGTATGAGAGATCAGAGCTTACGTAGTTCGGGATAACACGGATTACGGGGGGTTTATATTCATCTGTTTTTCTGAGTAGGGTAAACAAACAGTTCCAACAGTTTGGTGTATGCAGCTCGACCCTTGGAGACTTAGGCGTTACCATTTGCGGTAGAACTGGGAGTTAACGACACTCTTTTCTTCAGAAAAGCTTTCTTTGAATTACGGGCCCACGGGGCAAAAAAGTTTGAAGTTTGTTTTCTGTCTTTTACATAAGAACTGTTTTTTATGTTGTCTGTAGTTTGTACAGCACTATAGACTATGACCTGGGAGCGAATGCGTCGCCTATCGTCCAAAGGACGTATACTAAATATTCTAGACGATTGAGAGGAGGCCGCTCAATTATCATTACCCAAGTAGCTTAAGGCTCATAACGCGCTTATACTAACTGGCCTTTATTACGTTTTTTTTACTGTTGTTTCAAGATGAGAAGAGAAGAAAGGACTCTAGAGGGAGACTATCAAGTCCTAATGTTGTCATGCCAAGGATTCATCCTATGGTTGAAGTTTGAAACAGGGATCTCCTAGAAGTTATCATGCATAGGTTTCAACCTAAAGTTCTAATCATCACTTCCTTATCAAAGGAAGTGAGATTCCTAGGGGATCATGTCAATGATAAACAGAAACAGATAAAGCATCAGCTTAAACAGTAAATAATAAATGACTGTAAAATGCATGCAATGCAAGTGAGGGAGGAAATGTGTGTGGGGCATCAGCCTCCACAAGCTCGTCTCGACCTCAAGCCAGATATGAATAACTGCAATCATACAGGAAAATAAAATGCTACCAAGCAAAACTCAACCCACATAGGCAAGGGAGTAGAGCTCTACCGAATACCCGCAAGCAAAGCCATACAGTAAAAATACAAGCAGAGGGAGCAACTCAACCTCTAATGCTATCATGCTCCTAGCTTAAAAGAATCTAAACATGAACTTATTCTAATGCATCAAGCAAATCAAACAAGTCACATCAATACAGTTGCACAGAAAGCAAACAGACAGGAAAGAAAGCAGATTAGCAGCTTCCACAGCTTCACAACAAAGCAATCCTCTGACAGCAACTCAGTCCTCAGCCTGTAAATGTTCTTCAAGGCTCTCATCTCCAATAGCAAGTGTCAACTTGCTTCTTCAAGCTTTCAATGCATCAAACACAAGTATCAACTTGCTCTCCATCTTCTTCAAGCTTCAGTTCTTTATTCAATCTCAATTCGATCTTCTTCACAAGTGTCAACTTGTTCTTCTTGATCTTCAAACTTCAGCTCCAAGGGAAGTGTTCAAACACAGGGGAAGTGCAACCTCTAGCATCTTCAATCTTCTAGCTAGGAACTCCATCCTCTAGCAAGGGAGAAAGATTCATCTAACAAGAGCAAGGTGGGGATAGGGAGAAGCAAAGTGAAGACCAAAGGTCACCTCTAAGCATTCCACCATCAAATAAAGGAACCCTCAACGGTTCTACCAATTTGTGAGGAGCCACTCATCCTACCAAAGGAGGGATGGGGCCTTCACAATGGGACATTACATCATAGGAAGGAATGGAAGTGATCAACACCTTCCATGTTTCATGAAGGAAGAAAATCTATTCTAAGAGATCTCCCTAAAACCCTAATCCTTAACCCTAAACAAACTACACCAAAGGAAGAGCAAACTTCAAGTCCAAGCTCCATCATGCATTCCACAGCAGCCCACACATGTCTTCATCATCATCCAAGAGCAAGAGAAGCAACACCCTAGTCTAAGGGAACTAAAGAAATCATTCTAGTTGAGTTAGCAAGTTAGGATCACCTAAAACCTAGTACTAAAGTTAATTCTAACTAAAATACTAAAACCAATTGTAAAATCCTACAAAAATAACTATGGGAACCTAGGTCAATCATGAATCTACCATGTTAATTCCAGAGATCAAATCCTCAAATACAACCTAGAAATAAATTCTACACTACAAGGTACCAAACTTAAACCCTAAAAGGAAGCACCTAAGGTTCCAACCTAAAAACAACACCTAATTTCATCACAAAAATGTGAGAAAAATACTATGGGAGCATACACGTCAAAGCTAACAGCCAGCAAAATCTCACAACAAAATTCCAAACCAATTGCAAGAACAAAAATCGACAAACAGAGGTATCAATTAGCAAATAAACATCGCGTATCACTTCGAACCGTAACTACGAAAGTATGCATCCGAGTGGGAAACGAAAATGCGTGTCGAATGAATCATGACTAAACAATCAAGAACAGTGGCAAACATCCAAAACATTTCACTCTTAATGCACCATATTGATTTATGAAGATTCGAAGTGAAACGATACGAGAACAAGCATAAAAACAGCAAAACAGGCCTGCCAACACAGTGTTAATCGATTAACACCATAGATTAATCGGTTAACGACTTAAAAACGTTGAAAATTTTGAATATTTGAGTTGGTTAATTGATTAACCATATAGGTTAACCGATTAACACTGCACCAGAAGCAGAAAAACAGCAACAGAATCACTTTTCAACAGCTTATTACATCTCCAAACATACCAATGCTCACATAATCAATTATGCATGAAATTACCTCAGCAAACAGTGATATGATTAGCATGCAAAAATGGTAAAGCAACATGATCATGGATCAAGAAGATCAAATCAACCATAATTCAATCAAATGTGAAGATCAACATTATGAACATGCAAGTAAGTTCGAAAATTAAATCGGATCAGAATTCCAACCTACGAATCGGAGAATTGACTCGGTAATTGTTGATCTAACTATAATTGAGAAGATCCAAGCAAAGAAACCCGGAAAACTTCAAGATCCACACCAATTATTGTAGTAGCAATGAAGATCCACCAAGAACAAGCCAAAATAAGCCAAATAATCACTTCCTAAATCACTTCCAAGTTCAGATCTGCTTGAGCACGAAAACTGAATGATGAAAATGGAGTTAATGGAGTGAATTGCTGAAGGTTTAGCTCTTAGAAATCAAGGATTCCAATGAAGAATCAATGATCTCAATGAGAAGAGCTTTGAGTGAGTTTTGTAGGGTTGAAAAATTGAGCGAGAATTGAGAGAGAATTATAAAAATGAGAGGGAATTATGAAGATTAGCTTGTGAGGTTTGGAGTAAATCATTTAAATATACTCTTGGTTCGGATCCAAAGCAAGGCTTGGAAGTTGGATTAGAAAAATAGGATTGGAATGTGGTATGGGGTTTTGGCGGGAAACTGAAATAACCAACTTGAGAAGGTTCTAGATCCTTCTAGAATGCAAAATGGAACCTTCCATTTGATCAAAATTGGACCCCAAATGGAAATTGCTTGAAATCTCACGTGCAAGGCAAAATCTGCTTTGGTTAATCAGTTAACCATATAGGTTAATCGATTAACACTGTTAGAACTTGCAAATCTGGACTATTTTCCAATGGTTAATCGGTTAACCATATGTGTTAACCGATTAACACATTCAAAATTTTGAATTTGGCGCCTTTTGGTGGGAAATATGCCTGTTTTCCCGTTCTCAACCGTTCGAAGCCCTGTTAAGCTTCTGAAACTTGCTGTTGAATATTATGATCATGAAAATGCTTAGGATGCTCCTGAATGCTGCTTCCAGTAGAGAAAATGCCTGCAAACAAACGCCAGAACCTCTGATGCTTGAATAAAATCTCTTGATTAGCTTTGTACTCTATGATAGCCCTTAACCTCCTGCATACATGTCAATGCAATGCATATGGTAATGTTATGTTAAATGAAATGAAACACAAGCTAGGTAAAGAAATGTTGGGCAAATTTTGGGGTGCAACAAGATGAAAATCATATCTTGAGTTAGGTGGTCTTGAAGTTAGGCACTAAACCAGGGAATTTTACACTGTCAAGCATAACAACCCTAGCCTAGGAACTCCTCACACTCTTGATTCATGATAAGTTGACCTTGGAGTCATCCCTTGGGCATCTTAAGACATCAATCCATGATCACATGGCTTTGGAATTAGGTCTCAACCTTCTTCAAATCATCAGTTATCCTAGGGTTGACCAGATGAAATCCTAGTTGTACCAATCTTGGTAGTTGCTTCATATCCTTTTCATAATGACCTGTCTAGGCTTCAAGATGATCTTCAGCACTTCTCATGAGATCTCTCAAGGCTCTAGGTCCAACTCTATGGCTTCAGAATCATCTGATGGCTTCCCACAACTCTCAAGTTAGGAGATAGGCATTCATGGCTTCAACCACTCTTTCTGTGGATTTTAGACTTCTCTGGTGAGGATATCAACCCTTGAACACTTGGATAAACTCTCTTAGCTAGCTTCATAGTCTTGTGTAGCCCTTGATTGGTAGTGATACCTCTTGATCTCCTGCATACATGTCAATGAGATGCAGATGATAATGCTAATATGAATGCAATGAAACACAAGCTAGGTAAAGAAAAGGTTGGCAAATTTTGGGGTGCAACAGCTGCCCCTATTCAAACGGTTTGGACCTGACTGGGTGAGAAGCGAAAGACTCTCAAACAATCAAGGTAAAAGACGGTTGAATACCAATAAAACCCAGAAATTTGCCAACCGCACGAGTAAACGATACTCTGATGGGGACAAATCTCTCAGAAACTGAAATAATAGTTGCACGGCAACTAGCTAGAAAAATACTGATCTGAATCTCCGTCAAGATGATTCTCTGATTTATCTGATATCACTGCATCCTCAAATCATCGAGGGATCACCGGTTACACGGTAACTGGTGAAAGGTTTAATCTCAAATCTCCGTCAGGATGATCATCTGTGTCCTCAAGTCATCAAGGGATCGCCGGTTACACGGTAACTGGTGATTTGCCAACCGCACAGGTAAACGATACTCTGATTGGTAGGAACGTCTTCGAAATCAGAAATGGCAGTTGCACGACAACTTGCTGGGGAATCGGTTGCACGGTAACCGGAAATTTGCCAACCGCAAAAGTACACGATACTTTGGTGGGTAGGACAATCTTTGAAGTCTGAAATGGCAGTTGCACGACAACTGGCCCAAATCTCCGTCAGGATGATCATCAGATTTCACTGTAGCTTCTTCGTAAAGTCATCAAGGGATCACCGGTTACACGGTAACTGGTGATACATAGCTGATATTGCCGTCAGGCACTTTGCGGCACGGCAGCAGAAGAATTCCTCGGGACTCATTAGGTCATTAGGAACTTTTGACAATCTCTATAATTATGTCGTCGGGCATTCAAAGAAATTCTCGGGCGTCAGCCGGACTTCGTCAGTAAGTCAGAAATAGAATCCTCAGTCAATCATGAACCAACAAGGATATATAATCTTTATCATCAGGCACTCCGCGTCAGCTAAGAGAATTGCTTCGACATCGTAGTTGGACTTCATCAGTAAGTCTTCAAGGGAAATTTCAACTTCTCTGTTCGGAACCTGCTGGGGATGACACATCTCCGCTGGGGATTCTGGAGAACTATCAAGTAACTCTGCTTCAGGGATTCAGGAATCATCCTAGATGAATAAACTCTGCTGAGGAAATCAAGAATCATCATGAACAAACAACTCCGCCAGGGACTCTAAGAATCATCTTGAGCAAACAACTCTGTCGGGGACTCTAAGAATCATCTTGAGCAAACAACTCTGGCGACTTCACTGGGGATTTTAAGAATCATCTTAAGCAAACAACTTTGTTGACTTCACTGGGGATTTTAAGAATCATCTTAAGCAAACAACTTTGCTGAGGATTTCAAGAATTATCTTAAGCAAACAACTCCACTGAGGAGCACCTGCAAAACAAGAACGGTAACGACCTAGCTCATGTTTCATATGCATATGTTTGACAATGGCGCAATGCTCCACAGAGTGGAAATGCTACACGTTTATAAGGTAAATGCTATGCAATCATACAAAATGTTATGATCCCATCAGCAAAATAAACGCTGAAGAGAAGACCCTCCTGTCAAGGAGAAAGAACCATTCTGATGGATAGGAAGAGTCATCCTGCCGGGAAGAAGTCACACCAATCTCAATTGGACTTAACCTGGGGAGACGAACTTCAGTCGACTCTCTGTAGGGGAATAAAGTTCTACGAGAACCTGTACTCGCTCAATTGGGCATACGAACCACAAACTGCTGAGGAAAACGATGTCAATCGCAGAAATAAACTGCACGGCCTTCACAGATAGAATCTTCCTTGAGATACAGACTCCAATGGGGAAATACAGCATCAGCTATTCAACACTCTCTACTGGGGAAAACCAATCATGGCTTGAACGACTTCCAAGGACTCGGCTCTCTTGGGGAACTGCAAACTCGGCTGAGGATAGGCAACCAGACGCTGGACTAAATCCTACCTGCCGGGGAGAATACAACTCTGTGGGGAATTTCAATTCTCCTGGAGACTTCAGTCTGAACTATCGGAAGCTGAACACTTGCAAATAGTCTGTTACGAAAAAACTGCCTGTTGGCCCACCGCTGGGAACGAGTATACACTTCTACGCATGACTCAGTTGGGGAGATGACGATCCTGCCCATGTTACAACTGGTTGGGGAGAATCTGTCTTTGCTTGGGAAGACATATCAATGCTCACGGTCCCATGTTCAGATTCTGTGGGGAAACACTTCTGAACTCGCTGGGGAAGAAGGAATCATCCTGCTTGGAAAACATTCGGCATACTGCCTAAAGGGTGACGTACCTGCAACAACACGAACAAACAGACAAGATACCCTTCACAAAGGGACCTATCAAGGTTATCATCCTGCGACAATGTTCAGGTAATTCAATGTTTCAACAATTATCGACCTAGGCCAGCAAGTTCATGTATGCGCATTTTATCAAAAACATCGGGCGTTCTTTTTCGCAAACAAAACAGATAAAAGCTAAACAAACAAACAGAAATACTGAATAGTATATGTTTATTGATAACGAGCCCCTGAATGGGAAAAATGTTTTACAACAGATGCAAGCTCCTGAAATGAGGAAGCAGCGCAAACATAATAACATAAATATACATCAGTATATACACAAATTTCGGCAATGTGGCATAGACGAACACCATGAGTTGATCCCTCTATGACCCACTCGACTTCGATACTTCTCCGACGCTTCAGCTTCAGAAGAGATTGATTCGGATAAATGGTCCTCAGGACTTCCCAAACCACTAAACAATGAGAGTTCACACGTGGAACACATTCATTTGCTTTTCTTAATCCCTAACTTTTTGCCTGAATCGCCCATTCGGGTTTTCGATTCAGCGGGATACCCTTTTTTGCCAAAGGCGCCCTTTCAGGTTTTCGACTTTGCGGGTGTACATTTTTCATTTATATCCCTAATTTTTGCCCGAACCTTTTTCCTTTTTATGGTTCGCCGGGATGCCCCATTTTTTCCTGAATATTCTTTTTTCTTTCCAGCGGGTCGTTTTTTTTAAGCAAAGTATTTTTTAACTGCGTCCGAGTTCACAATGGATGCAAAATCTTCGCCACCCATCGTGGATAACAGCAAGGCTCCTCCCGAGAAGACTTTGCTAACGACATACGGACCTTCGTAGTTAGGAGTCCACTTGCACCTGTGATCGGAATATGGTGGAAGAATCTTCTTCAGGACGAGATCACCCGTCTAAAAGCTTCTAGGACGCACCTTCTTATCATAAGCTTTCTTCATTCGGCTCTGGTACAGACGACCATACGCAATCGATGCTAATCTCTTCTCATCCATCAGACTGAGTTGATTCAATCGGTTCTTCTCATCCATTCTGCCTCATTGAGTTTCACGTCAACCAAAACTCGCAAAGAAGGAATCTCAACTTCCAACGGTTGGACAACTTCCATACCGTACACTAGTGAGAAAGGAGTTGCACCGGTTGATGAGCGTACCGTCGTACAATAAACGTGCAGTGCGAATGACAACATCTCATGCCAATCTTTGTAGGTCACAACCATCTTTTGTACTATCTTTTTAATGTTTTTGTTGGCCACTTCAACCGCACCATTCATCTTTGGTCGGTAAGGTGATGAGTTGTGATGTTCAATCTTGAAGCTCTGGCATAAATCCTTCATCATCTTATTATTCAGATTCGAACCATTTTCAGTAATGATCCGCTCGGGAACTCCGTATCGACAAACGATGTCCTTCTTTATGAATCTGGATACCACTTGCTTGGTCACGTTGGCGTACGAGGCTGCCTCCACCCACTTGGTGAAGTAGTCGATGGCTACCAAAACGAAGCGATGACCGTTAGATGCAGTGGGCTCGATCTTGCCTATCATATCGATGCCCCACATGGAGAACGGCCACGGGGATGACATGCCATTCAACGGGCACGGCGGCACATGAATTTTATCAGCATAAATCTGGCATTTATGACATCTTTTCGCGAATTTGAAGCAATCTGACTCCATCGTCAGCCAATAATATCCTGCTCGTAGGATTTTTCTCGTCATAACATGTTCGCCGGCGTGCGTACCAAATGTGCCTTCATGGACCTCTTCCATGAGCAAACTCGCTTCTTTCTCATCTGCACATCTGAGTAGCACGAGATCGTGATTTCTCTTATACAGAACTCCATCAGGATTGAGATAGAAATTTCCAGACAACCTCCTCAGAGTCTTCTTATCCTGGGTTGACGCTCCCGCAGGATACTCCTTAGTCATAAGGAAGTCCTGGATATCATGGAACCATGGCTTGCCATCAGAGGCTTCCTCAATTGCAAAAATAAATGCAGGTCTATCAAGACGAGAAATGACAATTCTTGGGGCTTCATTCCAAAAATTGACTTTGTACATCGAAGCCAACGTGGCTAAGGCATCAACCATCTGATTTTCTGCTCTAGGCACATGATGGAGTTCCACTCGTTCAAAGAACGGAAGCAGCCTTCTGGCATAATTCATGTACGACACCAAATTCGACTGACGAGTCTTCCACTCCCCTTTAATCTGGTTAACAACGAGTGCCGAGTCACCGTATACATCTAGGTTTTTTATTCTCAAATCAATGGCTTCTTCTAAACCCATGATGCATGCCTCGTATTCTGCTTCATTGTTGGTGATTGGAAAAGTTAATCTGGCAGTGAGCGGGATGTGGGATCCCTGGGGAGTTGTTATGATTGCCCCGATACCACTTCCGTAGGAGTTAACGGCACCGTCAAATATCAATTTCCACTGGGACTTCCTATCTGGACCTTCGTCAGGCAATGGTTCATCACAATCTTTTACTTTGAGAAACATGATATCCTCATCAGGGAATTCAAATTTCATCGGCTGATAATCTTCGATAGGCTGTTCGGAAAGGTATTCAAACAATACACTTCCCTTGATGGCCTTCTGGGAAACATACTGAATGTCATACTCCGTCAACACCATTTGCCATCTGGCAATCCCCCCGAAAGCGCTTGCTTCTCGAAGACGTACTTGATCGGATCCATCTTCGAAATTAGCATGGTCGTGTCATTGAGCATATACTATCGTAAACGTTTGGCAGCCCACGCGAGTGCGCAACATGTTTTTTCCAGCATTAAGTAACGAGACTCACAATCTGTGAACGTTTTACTCAAGTAATAAATGGCATGCTCCTTTCTGCCAGTCTCGTCGTGCTGACCGAGAACGCAACCCATGCTATTCTCAAGAACTGTCATGTACATGATTAAGGGTCTTCCGGCCACTGGGGGTGTCAAAATCGGAGGTTCCTGCAGATACTGTTTTATCTTATCAAATGCCTTCTGGCAATCCTCGTTCCAGATAATCGCCTGATCTTTTTTCAGTAGTTTGAACATCGGTTCACACGTGGCCGTGAGCTGTGATATAAACCTTGCAATGTAGTTTATTCTGCCCAGGAAACCACGAACTTCTTTTTCAGTCTTTGGCGCTGGCATATCTTGTATTGCTTTTATCTTCGCAGGATCAACCTCAATGCCTTTTTCACTCACAATAAACCCCAGTAGTTTTCCAGACCTTACATTGAAAGTACACTTGTTAGGATTCAGTCTCAACCTGAACTTCCTAAGCCTCTCAAAAAGCTTCAGCAAATTGACCAGATGTCCCTCCTCCGTTTGGGACTTCGCAATCGTGTCATCAACATAGACTTCAATCTCATGATGAATCATGTCATGAAATAAAGTGACCATCGCTCACTGGTAAGTGGACCCTGTGTTCTTCAGACCGAAGGGCACTACCTTGTAGCAGAACGTCCCCCAAGGGGTAATAAACGTGGTTTTCTCCATGTCCTCCGGCGCCATCTTGATCTGATTATAGCCGAAGAAGCCAACCATGAACGAAAACACGGAAAACTGAGTTGTATTGTCGACCAACACATCAATATGAGGGAGCGGGAAATCATCTTTAGGGCTTGCCTTATTCAAATCCCGATAATCAACGCACATCCACACCTTACCGTCCTTCTTCGGTACAGGTACTATGTTGGCGACCCACGGAGGGTAAGTAGTGACTGCTAAAAAGCCAGCATGCAGCTGCTTTTGCACTTCTTCTTTGATCTTAACGGCCATATCTGGTCGTGTCCTTCTAAGCTTCTGCTTAACAGGAGGACAATCTTCTCGCAGTGATAGATGATGGACCACTATGTCAGTGTCGAGTCCGGGCATATCTTCATACGACCAAGCAAAGATGTCACTATACTCTTGAAGCATCTCGACCAATCTCTGCTTGACATCGCTCTATAATGCAGCCCCTATCCTGACATTTCTGACAAGTTCCTCAGAACCCAGATTAACAATCTCAATCTCTTCCTCGTGAGGCAGAATGATCTTCTCTTCTTGTTTCAACAAATGGGATAACTCTTCTGGAAGGTCTTCGTCTTCATCAATCTCTCCTTCAGCTTGATATATCAGGCAATCAAAGTCGAAGTGAGTCATAAAAGGTTCAGAGTCGATGTCATCTGTGATGTGAATCCTGCAATAACAAGGGTTAAACTTAAAACAAGGATATGCAGGTTAGCACAAACCGTATTGCCATTTTATTGTTTTTCAAAACAAAAGTAAAATAGGAATAACAGAGATCACAAAATTTGAATGCAAAGAAAACGCCCTTTGATTTATTGATAATATGTACATGCATAAGCTATCAAGGCCCTGACAATAAAATCGTTATGCCCCGGGTAGAGCATAAGGTTGTACAATAATTGGAAAAGACAAAACATTACTCTTTGTGCGTCACTTGGATGACATCCTGGACGGACCAGTTGTTGAGGCTCTGGCCTGGTTCGCTCGGCTAAATCCAGGAGTCCAGGTCGCAATCACTATCTTCGTCGTCTTCAGACACGGTGTTGACATTCTCAAATATCACCCCACCTCTTGTGAACTGGATCGGCCCTTTGACGCACGGTACACTGCGAGAGGAGGAAGCATCAGTACAAGGAGAATACCCTACCCCAAACTTATCCTACTTGTTAGGGATTTCCAGGACTTGCCCCTAGCTTGGAATAGAGCCAGCTTGAACAACAGCTTGAGCTTCCTTGAAGGAAGAGAGAGTCATCTCAGGTTTCTCAATCATCACCGGAGTCACATCCTTGACTTTAACAGCTTCAAACGCCTGGAACAAAGTTTCGTGGATCTCGCCATCCACCTCAACATATTTAAAAGATGACAAATGGCTCACCACTATGTCCTCTTCACCACAGACGGTCACGATGCTGCCCCCCACAACATACTTCAGCTTCTGGTGTAATGTGGAAGTCACTGCACCTGCAGAATGGATCCAAGGCCGGCCCAATAGACAACTATAGGCGGGCATGATATCCATGATATAGAAAACCGCATCAAAGGTTTCTGGCCCAACTTGAATGGGTAGAGTAACCTCTCCAAAGACGTGACGCTTAGTTCCGTCGAAAGCTTTTACCACCAGATCACTGGGTGTACAAATCAGCCCTCTCGTATCCAACCTCATCAGAGCTTTCTTTGGGAGAACGTTCAACGATGATCCCGTGTCCACCAGCACATGGGACATGACTGTTCCTCGACATTCTATCGAGATATGCAAGGCGCTATTGTGGTTTCTTCCTTTCGGCGTTAACTCTAGGTCAGTAAACCCTAATCCATTCCCAGCATTCACGTGAGCAACTACTCCCTCTAGCTGATTGACGAAGATCTCTTGCGGTACATACGCTGCATTCAGAACCTTTAGCAGAGCATTGCAGTGTGCCTCAGAACACAGCAACTGATTCAGAATAGAGATCTTAGACGGCGTGTGATGAAGATGATCAACGATCTTATAATCACTTTTCTTGATCAGTCTCATAAATTCTTCGGCGTCTTTCACAAGCAGGTCCTTATCTACCCCACGGGAGGTTACCTCAACGACCTTACTTTTACCTCTGTCAGCTTTCTCATCCTTGTCAGCTTTGTCGGCCACAATCTCTGGTGGAGCGAACACTCTTCCGCTACGTGTTATTCCCCCAGTCCCAACTAGGTTGTCCACAGACTGCCCAGATGGCTCTAACTCCAATTTTTGTCCATTGCAATAGACATCTGCCCCATAGTGCCATGGAACAGCATTAGTGCTCTCGAATGGTATAGGCCCAGCCTTCGTGATGGTGATCGTAGGTGGCCTGGATGTAGAAATGGTTATTGTTTTACAAGGGATGGTGATAGTGGCAACCTCATCCTTCTGCTTCAGCATTACTTCCCCTGATCTGTTCTCAACCCTCTGACTAAACTGCAGAATTCCTTTGGTCATCAAACTCTAAATCCCTGCTACCAACTGATCACAGCTGTCTGAATGATTCACACAATCCATACACAACTTTCCACAGCCCGGGAAAATACCTTTCTTCATCAACTTGGCTTTAACGAAACCAAGTGGTGTCTTCAGGTCTTTGACATCAGTCAATAGGTCCGAATCTTCCTCTTCAATGATGGCGCTAACCCCATCTCCCCCATGGTTCGGCATAGGGTTCTTTGTAACGTTCAAAACATTATCAGAAAATTTGATTATTTTGGCATCAACCATATCTTGTACTTTGTGCTTGAATGCCTTACAGTTGTCAATCGAATGGCCCGGTGCCCCCGAATGAAACTCACATCTCGCATTCGCATCGTAGACCGGTGGAGGTGTCCCTGTCAAGGGAGCCAAATTTCTCTTCTGAGCTAGCTGAAGCTGAAGAAATGTCGGCAAAAGGTGACCATACGACATAGGTGGGGTCTCAAGATGGGATTTGACAGAGGAGCTTTGTTCTGATACCTCCGGTACCCTTGCTAGTTCTGATGCTGCTGTTGAGGTTGATGAATAGCAGGAATAGTAATGCTAGCGACCTGCTGGCGCTGGCCTTTACCTTTTCCCCGAGTATTAGACACTGAGCTCTCCTCACATTCACGTCTCTTACCACTGTAAGGTTTCTTTCCCCCTCCAGCTGAGGATACATCTACACCCTAAATCTTTCTGAGTTTGATGTCGTTCTCTACATGTTCTCCAGTGATGATGAGGTCAGAGAAGCTTCCCGACATACCATTGACAAGCTTCTTATAGTAAACCCGTGGAAGAGTAGCTACGAACATCTCAACTAGTTCTCGCTCAACCATCGGCGGCTGAACTCTCGCTGCCAGTTCACGCCATCTCTGGGCGTACTCTTTAAATCCTTCATTGTTCTTCTGAGACAAATTCTGCAGCTGAACTCGGTTGGGAGCCAGATTGTTGTTATACTGATAATGGCGCACAAATGCTTCAGCAAGGTCTTTCCATGTACGTACATTAGTGGGTTCCAAACCCATATACCACTCCAACGAGGGGCCTGACAGGCTGTCCTGGAAGAAGTGCATCAGCAACTTCTCGTCTTCAGAATGTGCGGACATCTTTCGGTAGTACGACCTCAGATGGACACGGGGGCAAGTGGTGCCCTTATACTTCTCGAAGTCAGGTACCTTAAACTTGGGAGGCACCTTGAAGTCTGAGATCAGTCCCAGCTTGGTCATGTCAACACCCATAGTATTCAAGTTCTCGAAACTCTTCATCTTGTCCTTGAGTGCTTTGAACCTCAGGCGGGCTTCAGAATTCAATCGCCCTCAGCTCCCTTCATTGAGAACAAGTCCTCTGGAAGGTCCTCTTGCCATGGCTGATGGCCATTGCCAGCAGCGAACCCAGCAGCATCAGTACCATATAGATTACCAGCACCAGTGTTCCTCGCATTACCAGTTCCTCCAGTATTGCCATGGCCTATACCAGCATTGCCATTGGCCTCAAAATTACCATTCCCGACACCAGTCATATTCTTATTAGCTCCAATGTTAGTGACAACATTGCCATTTCCACTTCCATTCCCTCCAGTCACAGGGATGCCAGCATGGGGGGTCTCCACAAGCGGAGGGTTCACCACATTCCCACCATGTAGCACGCCGTTGCTGTCGACACGTGCAATCAGAGGTTGCACCAGAGTTCTGAGTTGGTCCTGGCCGTTAGCGACCATTTTCATGAGATCCATGAAGCGATCCATCCTCTCTCTAAGCTCTTGGATGTCGGTTTGAACCTGTTCCATCACTCTGTCTTGATTCACTATGGTAGAGTATCGGTGGATTTGTCTTTGTTCAATCCTGAAATAACCTGCATACACAAAGGGTTAGAAAAACAGAAAGGTACCTGTCAATCCTGAATCAATGTTTAAGGTTTCCTGCAATAAACCGACCCTACTCACAGGTATGAATCCTATCCATAGAAGAGGTATGGCATCCTATGCGTTTCCCAACGTCACAGACTTTCACAAAATGATGATACGTTCACCATTTCTGGTTTGACATCATCACTCCCTAAAGAGGCCTCACTTAGCTGAGTCACAAATGATCGGTCCCCAGAGTCAACAACCCTCCAAACCAACAACCCCTCAAGCCCAAAGGGCTGGAAAAGAAGTCAACCGGGAGAATCTCGTCTGAGTGTGGATTTTGTGAGACACTAGTACATGCAAAGCATGCACGCGCCCACTATTTTCCACAACTAATGCTAGGTATACACTCAAGCCTGTGTCTGGATTATCACTCATCAGAGCCCCCCTCCCACAACAACACAGATAATCATATCACTGAAAATAAAATGCGGAAGGTAAAATGCGATAAATAAACACAACCCAACAAGGTAAACACGCAAGCACTAGGATTGACTCGCACAGGGGACGTCGGATCCCCAGCAGAGTCGCCAGCTGTCGTTACTGCGAAAATAAGGTGCCGGCAAAACAGAAGAGTCGCCACCTTTCGTTATTTATCCCACAGAAAGGGAAAGGAAACGATCGGAAAAACCTGACGAAAAGGTATAAGACAAGGTCATCGCAACCATATATGGGTTTGGGAGTCGGTTACGCAAGGGGAAGGTATTAGCACCCCTCACGTCCATCGTACTCGATGAGATCCATGCTTGTTGTGTTTATCATACGGGTTGGTTTTACTATCTACCTATCAAGGCTGGTCTGAAAAGAAAAGAAAATGACTCGGCAAAGCGTCGCGCTTTATGCTTACGTATTCTCATCAGAGAACGAGAAATCAGAGTCAACGTAGTTCGGCTAACTACGGGAAACGGATGGGGGAAGGTGGCTCGCCAATACATCAGTATTGTGCCTGCGTACTCTCAACAAATATGAGAGATCAGAGCTTACGTAGTTCGGGATAATACGGCTTACGGGGGTTCAGATTCATCTGTTTTTCTGAGTAGGGTTAACAAACAGTTCCAGCAGTTTGGTGTATGCAGCTTGCTCGTCAGAGGCTCGTGCGTTACCGTTTGCGGTAGAACTGGGAGTTAACGACACTCTTTTCTTCAGAAAAGTTTTCCTTGAGTTAAAGGCCCACGGGGAAAAAAGGTTTGAAGTTTGTTTTCTGCTTTTTATGGATGTTTGCAACTAATATCACACTAGAGACTATGACCTAGGAGTGAATGCGTCGCATGTCACCCAAAGGGTACCATACTAAACATCCTGATTATTAGAAGGAAACCCTCCAACAATCATTTCCTAAGTAGCTTAAGGCTCGTAACGTACAATATCAATTAACCTTTATTACTGTATTTTGATTTGTTTGAAGAGAGAAGAGAACGGACACAACTAATGGGAAACTATCAAGTCCTAATGTTGTCATGCTAAGGATTCATCCTATGGTTGAGTTTTGAAACAGGGAACTCCTAGACGTTATCATGCAAAGGCTTCAGCCTACAGTTCTAATCATCACCTCCTTATCAAAGGAAGTGAGACTCCTAGGGGATCATAAACAGATATACAGAAGAATATAGTAAAGATGCACACACAATGCAACAATACATGCAGAGGGAGACTCACTCAACCTCTAGAGCAATCAAGCAAAACAACAAAATACACAGGCAAGGGAGACAAACTCAACCTTCAGCCAACAAGCAAAGCCAAACAGTAACAGACAAGCAGAGGGAGACAGACTCAACCTCTTATGCAAACAAGCAAAGGGAGGAAAGCTCAACCTTTCAATGAACTTAGGCCTAGAATCAACTACATGAAAGCCTACTCTAATGCAGCACACCATAGAAACAGTCACACAAATACAATCAAACAACAAGAACAACAGAGCAGCATAACAACATTCCAGCAGCACAGCAGCCTAACAGTCTGTCTTCTAGTCCAAGTCATCCATCAGAAGAAAAGGGAATGAGGACTTCATCTTCAAGCTTCAACTTGCTCCATCAAGAGATGATGTGAATCAACACAAAGATCATTGCATGATGAGGGGAAGCATGATGGAAACCAAAGGATTCCACCATGGCACTCAACCACTCATCTAAGATTGGTATCCTTAAAGGTTTTACCTTTTGTGGTAGGCCTTTAGTCCTTCCAAAGGAGGGACTAGGCACCCACAAGGAACCTTGCATCATTGGATAGGAAATGGAATCCAAATCAAAGCAAACCACAATTATGAAAAAGGAGGACACTCCTAAAGGCTCTAAAAAACCCTAATTCTACGAGCCCTAAAAGAAACTTTCTTAAGGGAACTAAAACACCAAATTAAACCTTGAGATTCAATATACAAAGGCATCAACATGTCTACTGAACCATCAGAAAAGGTTTGGAAACTTATCATGAACTAAAGGTCACTTTTGAAGTTCAACTATGGGAAGTACTATTCTAGAGGCATCCTACAAATAGCCTATATGTAAAATCTAACTAAAATAGTAAATCAACTCCTAAATATCTATACAAATTTATAAGGGATCCTAAAGGTATTGGGAACCTATGGTAAAAAATCCAGAGCTTAGATCAATGTTTAAGGGCACTAAGGAAATTCTAAACCAAAAGGTGTCAAATGAAGGTTCAAGTGGGGAAGGCTCTAAAAACCTAGTTCAAAACTAATCTTAGAATCATCTAAATATCACCACAAAAATCCTATAATCTCAAAAATATGTCTATAACCAGCCAGCCAAAAATCAACATCAAATTCAAAAGCATGAATTGGTAATAAAATCAGCAAACAAACTAGTCATTTTATGCATTTTTAATCAATTATCAAAAATAGAAAAATGGACATTAAATGGAAAACAACACCAAAATAAAATCCAAAGGCATGGAAAAATCAGAAATAAAACAAGGATCACCCACATATTTTTTCCTTAATTTTCTGATCATTATTCTAATTAATATGAATTAAACATGAAAAATCAATTAAAAGAAAATGAAAAAATCAATTAAAGAAATTAAAAGAATCAGAAAATGTTAGAGCCATAGGATATGATTACTAGTCCAATGATCTGAAGGCCACGCGCGTGCCACATCATTTAATGAAGCTGTGCGTTTTGGTTAGTAATCAGGATATGGCTCAGTTGACTAGTGTACACGGTACTCCCTAATCACGTCCATTCATGGAAAAAGTTGTCTCATCCTACGCTTCAGGTTATGCCAGCTCATCAAACCCTAGTCAAACCAAATCTTGCCCGTCAGATGCTAAGACCAAGTCCACTAATTCCATCAGATCCAATGGTTCATGGTCATCGTCTTCATTTGAATACTGAAAGGGGAGGGAAACTCAGCCATGGTGGCCGGAGAAGAGCTCCACCGTCTTCTTCGGCGAGAGCAATCATGCTCTGCAATCAAACTCAACCAAACTCAAAGAAAAATACATGGATCCACTCGTCCTCTCACCCTGAGCATGAAAATACACTGCATTTCCAATGATTCCTCATAAATCTCCAAACACGACACTCAACAGAAAACTCATCAGTTCCAAAATTGTCATCAAACTTCAAATTAGCTACACAAAAATCTTCCTCACCTCTCAAGGATCAAGAATCACTATCTAATTCACCTTAATCCTCAAGAATCATCTAGATAGAGTCTCAACAGAATTTGCATCACATCATGAATCATCACTAAACTTCACAATTCCAATCCTAAAACGATCTATGTTGTATCTACAACCTAACCACATGCTCAATTCATGCTAAGCAAGCCTAAATCAAGAGGAATTTTGAAAGATAAAAACCTTTTCTGAAGCTTGAAATTGGAGGTTCTTGAGTGTGAATCTTGGCTTCAAAACGTGCAGATTCCTTTACGGAATGATCTTGGTGCTATGGAAATCCTCAATTCCTCTTAAAATGCTCTGCATTGCAAGAAATGAATTTCACTTTTGAAGCTCTAAGCTCAAACTGCCATAACCCTTTCTTCAACAAATGCTAGCCAAAAAATGATCTGAACACGATCCTGAACTTAAATAGGATGTGTTTGGATCCTAACATGGCCCAATTTGATTAATCCAAAATTTCATTTTCCTTCAATGAACAACCACGGTAACTCGTGTGTTCTAACTCAGTTTCATCTCAATCTTTGCTCCAATGGCTTGCACAACACTCCTTGGATGTGAATGGCTCAGATTGAGTGCTTGATTTCATCTTATGGCGTTGAATGGTTATGTTACTTCAATTCTAAGTAATACATACAAAGTCCATGAGGCAAGCCTCAAACCAAAAATTTAACATTGTCAATCACTTCAAAATACCATTTGCAATCAAAATATGCACCAATTTGTGATTTTTGGCCCAAAAATGAATTAAAATGGAATTTTCACTTTTTATGCCTTCTAATTATCCTTTTTTTCCAAATTTCTTCATACACTTCTATATTCAATCCATATCAATGGATGTTTGGGTCATGGTTGGACTAAAAACACTATCTTGAACAACTTTCAAGTTGAACAATTCTTCATTTGAGGTTCACAAGATAGTGAAATGGACCCATAACCAAATATGACATGTAATTCCAAATTCCCATAATACCCTCATCTTGCAAAGCTTGTAACTTGAGTTCTACAAATCCAATCATGGACTTCTAGTACTTTCTAGAAATCTAAGAATATAAGGAATAACATTCATGTTAAACAAACGTTCATAGGAATCATCCTTCTAGGGAAAAAGTGTCATGCAAGTTGGGTAACTTTCAAGCTCCAAATTCACATGCCTCAGATGACCTGTAACTTGTCCGACTCATAACTTGAGTTCTATAAACCCTATCAAGGACTTCTAGTACTCAAATTAAATTTATGATCATGCCCTACAACAATCATGTTGGGGTCATGGTGAGATGAAAATCACATCTTGAGTTGCGTGGTCTTGAAGTTAGGCACTAAACCAGGGGATTTTACACTGTCAAGCATAGCAACCCTAGCCTAGGAACTCCTCACACTCTTGATTCATGATAAGTTGACCTTGGAATCATCCCTTGGGCATCTTAAGACATCAATCCATGATCACATGGCTTTGGAATTAGGTCTCAACCTTCTTCAAATCATCAGTTATCCTAGGGTTGACCAGATGAAACCCTAGTTGTACCAATCTTGGTAGTTGCTTCATATCCTTTTCATAATGACCTGTCTAGGCTTCAAGATGATTTTCAACACTTCTCATGAGCTCTCTCAAGGCTCTAGGTCCAACTCTATGGCTTCAGAATCATCTGATGGCTTCCCACAACTCTCAAGTTAGGAGATAGGCATTCTTGGCTTCAACCACTCTTTCTGTGGATTTTAGACTTCTCTGGTGAGGATATCAACCCTTGAACAATTGGATAAACTCTCTTAGCTAGCTTCATAGTCTTGTGTAGCCCTTGATTGGTAGTCATACCTCTTGATCTTCTGCATACATGTCAATGAGATACAGATGATAATGCTAATATGAATGCAATGAAACACAAGCTAGGTAAAGAAAAGGTTGGCAAATTTTGTGGTGCAACACCGTTCTGAGCAAGTGTTGAATGTGGGAAGACGACCAAGTTGTTGAAGCAATGTCAAGCAGTGAAATCGGTTTGAAAGTTGTTGGTAGCTATGTCAGGGAACGATTTCCAGATTGTTGATACCTTGTCAGGTTTTACTGTGACGACCAATCCTCTGTATGGTTCTTTGCTCGATGAAGATTTTCCGCAAGTGAACAAGCTGACTGAAGCTCAGTCTGTGCAGCTTTTTGTTGAAGACCAAGATCAGCATGAACAATCTATTGCCCGAAGTGAATTTTCTTCTTCTCTTGATACCTCAGATTATCATGATGTTGTGTCCTCTGTGTTGATTTCCCGAAGAGAGGTTCTGATGGTGAAGACTGAAGACCCGAGAGCTCTTGAGTATGCTAAGAGGTTGCATGCATTGGATGAAAGATTCAAAGCCTTGGAAGTCAAAGATGTTGTTGGTCTCAATGCTTTAGATATGTGTCTGGTTTCCGGCCTAGTGTTACCTCTAAATTTCAAAGCACCAAGGTTTGAAAAGTACAAAGGGGATAGCTGCCCGAGGCAACATTTGGTGATGTTTTGTAGAAGAATGACTTCATTTGTGCACAACGACAAGTTGATGATTCACTATTTTTAGGATAGTTTGATTGGGGCATCTTTGAGTTGGTATATGCAGCTGGAGAGTAATCAGATCCAATCATGGGTGAATTTATCCGAATATTTTCTGAAGCAGTATGACTATAACCTGGACATGGCTCCTAGTCGCGTGCAGTTACAAGAATTGTCTCAAGAGAACAATGAACCTTTCAAGAAGTATGTTCAGAGATGGAGAGAATTTGCTTTCAGAGTGCAACCACCGCTTCTAGACCGAGAGTTAACAGACATGTTCGTAAACTCCCTGCAGAGCCCGTACTTCGAAAGAATGCTTGGGATTGCACCAATTTTCTCTGAATTGGTAAGAGCAGGATAACGTATTGAGTATGGCGTAAAAACTGGAAGAATTCAGAATGTTTCAAGCATTCAGGCTGGTGAAACCGAATCTCTCTATAGCTTTCAAGATGAAGACGAAACTGTGGTCAATGCAGTCATGACAGATTTGGGTATTCTCAAGATGAATCAGTGAAATCTTTTGGTTCTTCATCTTCTCAGTAGTCAGTATCTTCTGTGTCTCGTTATTTTGGACAAACAACTGTGCCTAGGGCACCGCATCAGAAGCCTCGGGTCGCTCCTCATGCATATCACCGAGCCCGTGGCCGAGGTTATCAGAATCAACGTCAGAATCAGAACAGGCCTCGTAACAATTTAGAACGATGGAATTCTCCTTTTCATCCAGTTCCTGTGTCGTATAGCCAGCTTTTGCCACATTTGATTCATATTTCTTTGGTGGAACCTAAAGCTCTTAAGCCAGTTCCAGAACCTTACCCTCCTGGGTATGAGCCCCATGCTCAATGTGGATATCATGGCGGATCTATAGGGCATTCAACCGAAGATTGCAAAGCTTTTCAGGCAAAAGTGCAGCAGTTGATCGACGAAGGGTGCATTTCCTTTCCAGAAGGAGTTTTGGTTGTTCAGGTCAACCTCTCAGATGTCTAAGCTCGCAGATTCAGAGTTTTATTACCAGAAGCCAGTGGTCCAGACAGGCAGACGTCCTCAACATTGGTAGTCCTCAGACTTTTTATCATTTGCATTTGTAGTTTCTTTTATGTTAGTTTCTACTTGCTGTTAAATGTTATTGTTTTGAATGGTAATATTAATGAAATGACTTTGCATTTTTCTGAATTAATCATGTCGCTTTCTCTCATTTATTGCACAGTACATACACATGCACTTTTTATCCACTCCACTTTATCACTATTGATTAGCAAGGAGGGAGGATGATGAAAACTGAATACCCATAACTGATGATCATATGCTTTTGGGTAAAATCTTGCCTATGATGTACAGGCATTGTTTCAAATCCCCTAAACACTGGAGATATAAGGAGTTAGTCCCTAGTTAACCACTTCGAGCCGAGAAGTAGGAGTTTCTTTTGGACTTTTAAACCCTCAAATCTTAACCCGAGGCAGGGTAGTTGTCAGTTAGCTTGACCGAGCGTTCAAATCTTATAGAGGAGTGTTTCCTTTCAAGGATCAATCACAATTAATCCCTCTCAAAAGGTCGTACCTCATCAGCCGCAATGGTTAAACCTCACTAGTCAGGAGTGAGAGAGTTATAATCCCTTCGAATAAATCAAGACAGTCGGTGTCACACGACTTGTTTCAAAAAAAAAGAGAAAAAAGAGAGCCCGTTAAGTAAAAAGAAAAGAAAAGCTGGAAAGCAAATACTTAGGCAAAAAAGGGGCATCCCGTTGGACTTCGAAATCAAAAGAACTCAAAAGAGTCAGTCCAGGAAAAAATTAGGGAACCTAAAGAATGAAAATGAAAGGATCTCAAAAGAAAAATCCTCAAACAAGGGCAAAGTCGCGTGGATACAGACACTGAAGACGAAGAGGAGTAACTGTCACTCCAGAAACCTTGTGAGTTTCGTAACCATCACTCCTACCATTCAATAAACCTTTTGAAGAGGTGAGTGCTTGTGCCAAGTTAACTGAACGTAGGATTGGAGATCATCACGTAGAAGGGGTGGGTACAAATCATATTTTGAGCCTAATATCCTTTGTTTCACGAACCATGAACACAACCACGATACAACCCTTAAAAGACCTAATTGAGGCAGGGTTTAATCTGAAAGCGCATTACGATAAGGTTGAGTAACCCGACTCCTACATGTTTTTCTAATCATATCCTTGTCGTATCTTGCACTAATCCAATCAGCACTGCGTTTGAATTTTTGGTTCATTCGTCACTCACTGTCACGACACTTAATAAGTGACATTCTTTCAAAATCCGCATGAACACCGCATTAAAATTACCATTCGTGAACAAACAATTTTAATTGCAGGTCAGTAGTTGACATGGAGGTAATTCCAACAGGGAATAATTGAACAGGACTAGATCGTTCAGCAGCCTGAATCAGAATTGTGTATACTTTGAAACCCTGTGAATCTGGGGCATTGACATCCAGTGAGTTTGGATTTAGTTGGTCTGAGGACAGGTCCTGAAGCATTGATTGATTATGGGGCAGATTATTCAAGAAGCAGTTGATCAAAAGTGAATCATCTCGAGACCCAATCAGGGGCAACTACCCTGAGTTTCTGTAAGTTGAGGGCAGATCCCTCCGGCATCTAATCAGATCAGGTTAAGTCGCTTCAATGCTCATTCAGGGGCAAGCTATTTCAAGAGTATTTTGAATCCAACCATTTTGAGAGTTGGTTAGCTAAGGATGAATCCTTCCGTGATACGGATTTTGGGGAAAGCCATCTCAAGGTCGTCTCATGGCAAGCTACTTTCTGATCAATGTGAACCTTCCTAAAGAATCGGACAGGGGCAAGTTGAACTGCACTGGGGCAAGTTGTTCAAGCTAGTTTCCTCTCCCCAACAAGAGTTGAGTGTCAGGGAATCGTGTCATTACCCTTATCAAATAACCTTAATCTTCCGAAAAAGCCTTGCTATCCTACAACCTAAACCTGTTACCTACCATGTAACCAAACCTCTAAAGCCTAGTTCTAATCTGGCAAACTGGTAACCACTTCTCGTCTGGTCCACCTTTCTTAGAATACCAGTCCTCATCTGGTAACTGTCATCTTTTAACCAGTTCTCGCCTGGTCCACCTTTCTAACCACCAGTTTTCGTATGGTACGTGTCAGCTTTTAAACCAGTTCCCGTCTGGTCACCCGTTCCTTAACCTACTATTTAGACAGTTCTCGCCTGGCTAACGCAGTTTTAAAAGTCCAGTTCTCGTCTGGCAAACCAGAAATCACTTCCTGTCTGATACCAAAACCCAGAAGTCAGTTCTCGTCTGACAACCTAACCTTGTACCACCAGTTCTCGTCTGGTAGTCCGCCCTCGAATGCTAGTTCTTGTCTAGTATTTCCCCCTCAAATCCACTTTTGTTGGTAACCAAAAATAAATCCCTATCACCATAAACCTATTCCTATCCCTAAACCAGAAAAAGCCTAACTGTACCTGGCCCGATAATCCCCAGTGACTCTCGTGTTATCATGTTCCCCGACACGAGCCTCAATTGATCTCAGTTCACTATGATTGGTGTTCTGTATTCCCTGTGTCGATGTTGTTGAATCAGGATTAGTTTCCCAGCAAAGATGTGGAGTTTCAGATTGTTTCTCCTCAGCAGGATGGGATTGCATCAAAATGTGATCAAGATTATCCTCAGCAGGTCGAGATTTGATATCCCCGACAGAGTTTAGTCATCCTCGGCAGATTAGTTGTGTGTTCCTAGTGGGTCGAGATTGAAGTTTTCCATGACAAGCGGATTTGGGTTTATTTCCCAAGCAGTGGGACGAGTGCAATGTTGTATCCCCACAGAATCTAAATCTTTGGCTCCTTTACCCTCCGAGTCTATGTCATTGACTCATTCCCTAATCAGAGGTGGATATTAATGAATTTAATCCCCAAGCAGAGGTCGGTTCCGATTTTCTCATGGAGCAATCTATAGCAGAGGTAGATTGTTCCCCAGCTGAGTATCCCCGGCAGGTTCGATTTGGATTCTTCCCTAGTGAAGTTGCCACTTTCAGATGAGTATTTTGTACCCTAGAGGGACTTTGGTGTCCTAGGAGGCTGTTCAGGGTTGTTTTCCTCGGTGAAGCGAGATTCAATTTCCGTGGTTGATGGTTATCCCCTGTAGAGCTGTTAATCCCCAGTAGAGTGGGCATGTTTCCTCCAGCTGAGACGCTTGTTTCCCAGAAGAGCCGTATTCTGGTGTGCCATCCAGGGCGTTTTCCTCAGCATGTTTTGATTGGATCCCCGGTGGAGTTGGCTTTCTTCTCTCCAACATTTATTTTGCTGGATCGGTTCCCTTGCATTTTGCATCGTGCATAACATCTACCTAAACGTGTAGCATTTCCATCTTGTATGGAGCATTGCGCCATTCTCAAACATATGCATTTGAAGCATAAGCCAGGTGGTTACCGCTCTATTCTCAAATGTGATTTCAGTAGATGGTTGAATTATGTTGCCCGCATGGTATTCAGACCTGGAAAATTTTGGTTGATATTTGTGCCTATATGGTATCTAGACCATGGCAAGTTGAAGAATGGTATCCAGACCCTAATACTTTTCGTTAGCCCGCGTGGTATCCAGACCCCGGCTTACGTTTCTCCCCAGCAGCGTCGTCGAACTTCGGTTGATGATTTTGTTTTTAGCCCTATATAGTATCCAGACCATGGAAAATTGATATGTTCTCGTTAGCCTGCGAGTTATCCAAACCCGACTTTTAGTTTTCTCCGACAGTTAGTCATATTTGCTAGTGTGGTGTCCAGACCATGACAGTCACCGATCTGTTTCGTTCATTGAGTATCCAGACTCCGGTAAAGCCAGTTGGGTATCCAGACCCTGATGGATCTTGTTTGTACCTGCTTCGTTGAGTATCCAGATTCCGGTAAAGGCAGTTATGGTATCCAGACCATGATAGTTTATCTGATGCCCCGTGATATCCAGGTCACAGTAATTGTTGTATCTCCTATCGCCGTATGGTATCCAGACCTTGGCACCTAATGTTTTTCTCAGCCCATGTGGTATCCAAACCACAACTCATATTGTTTCCCAAGTAACGTCATTTGACTTGAACTCGTATGATATACAGATCCTGATGAATATACTTCTTTTGCATAGAGCATCCAGGCTCAGTTTGCATTGAGCATCCAGGATCAGATTATTGAGTATCCAGACTCAGATTTAACCGAGTATCTAGACTCAGGTTATTTTCATAGAGCATCCAGGCTCAGATTGCATTGAGCATCCAGGCTCTAGTTATTGAGTATCCAGACTCAGAGTTAACCGAGTATCCAGACTCAGGTTATTTGCATAGAGCATCCAGGCTCAGATTGCATCGAGCATCCAAGCTCAGGTTATTGAGTATCCAGACTCAGATTTGTTGCATTGAGCATCCAGGCTCAAATCATTGAGTATCCAGACTCAGATTTATTAAACGACTATCCAGACTCAGGTTATTTGCATAGAGCATCCAGGCTCAGATTGCATCGAGTATCCAGGCTCAGGTTATTGAGTATCCAGACTCAAATTTGTTGCATTGAGCATCCAGGCTCAGATCATTGAGTATTCAGACTCAGATTTATTAACCGAGTATCCAGACTCAGGTTTATTGCTTAGAGCGTCCAGGCTCAGATTTGCATAGAGCATCCAGACTCAGATTTGTATTGAGCATTCAGGCTCCAGTTATTGAGTATCCAGACTCGGATTTATTAATCGAGTATCCAGACTCAAATTATTACCGAGTATCCAGACTCTGGCGATATGACATGTTACCTTTCACCAATACGGTATCCAGACCATGGTGCTGTTTTTGATGAACGTGTTCATCTTATTATGTGTTACCCAACGGAGTTACTTGGTTAAGTTTCTCTCGTTTTCTCCTTGCCAAAGTTGTTTAGTTAAGCATCTATTCCCCAGCGGAGTATTTTTGTGATCATTTCAGCTATCTTCCGAAGATTTTGTTCCAATATATCAGGATTTGCACTTCTGTTTTTTGCGGTTGGCAAATTTCCGAGTTCTTTTGTATTCAACCGTCTTTTACCTTTGAATGTTTTTGTAGAAGCATGCTTCAGTCTCAAGTTTTGATGATGTCAATACTACTCAAGATCATCTCTTGATTGCAAAAAGACAAGCCGTTCAAAGTCATCAAGATAAAGTCATCAAGCTATCTTTCAAGTCAAGCTACATATGGAACTATGTTTCTTCCAGACTTGGCTGCATTACTGGTATATCAAATCCACCTTTATAATTTGATATACAAGTGTTCAAAAACATCAATCATTTGTGCATAATACATAAGCATGTTTTTGAAACCTTAAAAATGGTATAACATAATTTTAAAAAGCATTTTTCTGAAAATTAGCAGTGTTAACCGATTAACCATATAGGTTAACCGGTTAACCAATTTGAATTTTGAATTTCTGGGCTAACGTACCAGTGTTAACCGATTAACCATATGGGTTAACCGATTAACACTGAACGTGCAGTGAAAAATTGCTTTGTTTTGAGTTCAAAAATTATTTTTAAAAACATACCTTTTCATGGTTTGAATCTTTTAAAATCATACCTTTTGTGAAAGGTTATTTTACTCATATAAATTCTGAGTTTTTCATTTTTGAAAAACAACCAATAGAACATAACTCAAAACCTTTCAACCTCCAATACTCATTTTTAAAATTATCTTGGAATCAAATTCATTTTCAAAAGTGTTCATACTTGCATTGAAAATTTCATATTCATTGAACACTTGTATTGAAAAATTACAAAGAGTGAATTTTGATTCATTGGAGAAGATCACTTTGACAGTTATACTCAATCCAAATTCATTACAATTATTTTATTTTTGACTTGTGATCCAGGATTGTTGGACACAAGGGTGAGTGTTTACAAGAGGATTGTTCTTGTACACTTGTGAATTTTTATTGTTTGATAGTAGGCCTCACCGGTTGATGGTGTGATAGGTTGTACTGTTTTAAACAATAGTGAAAATTCTCTTTCATGTTGAAAGGGGAGTGGAGTACTCTCGGATTGTGAGGGGAACCACTATAAATCCTGTGTCTTTCTTTCTTTCTGTTGATTTACTACTTTCCATAACCAAGAACACCATCCAGTATATTTCCAAGAACCATATAAAAACCGGAAAAATTTCAAAAGTCCTAATTCACCCCCCCTCTTAGGCATACTCTGTTCTTACAATTGGCATCAGAGCAGGTTAAGGTAACCTGTTCCTAAAGATTCAGTATGGCTTCCGCAAGTACCAACCCGGTTTTAAAAGATGGTGGAAGTAGTAACAAACCACCACTCTTTTCTGGAGAATACTTTGATTTTTGGAAAATCCGTATGAAGGCACATCTTGAGGCTCAAGGAGATGGTATATGGGAAACCGTTGAAACTGGTCCACATGTTCCTACAAGTGTGGTAAATGGTGTGGGAACCCCAAAGATCAAATCCTCATATGATGAAGATGACAAGAAGAGAATCTTGAATGAGAAGAAAGCAATCAACATACTTCAAAGCGCTCTCAGTATGGATGAATTCTTTCGCATATCACAGTGTAAATCGGCAAAACAGATTTGGGATACCTTGGTAGAAACGCATGAAGGAACATCAGAAGTAAAAAGATCAAGACTTAACACGTTAAGTCAAGAATATGAGATGTTCCGTATGCAGCCCGGTGAATCTATTGTTGCCTTGCAAAAGAGGTTCGTTCATCTAACAAATCACCTGATTGCTCTTGGGAAGACCTTCACCAATGATGATCTCAACTTAAAAGTCCTAATATCCTTGACAAGAGAATGGCAACCAAAGGTGACCGCCATTTCGGAAAAGAAAAGTCTTTCAACAATGACATCCGCTTCATTATTCGGGAAACTTCAAGAGCATGAACTGGAACTTGGAAGGCTTGAGAAACATGAAAGTCAAGACAAGAAGTCCAAAGGAATTGCCTTGAAGACTGACACAAAGGATGACAAAATTGACGAATCTTCCGAAGACGAAAATTTCATGCTTCTAGTGAAGAAGCTTGGTAAGTTTTTCAATAATAATAAAACTTCTTCTTTTTCTAAAAAGAATAGACATTTCAGGAAAAAGGAGGCATCCACATCAAACCAAGAAATTACATGTTATGAATGTGGAAAACAAGGTCACATAAAGCCAGACTGCCCAAAACTCGCAAATAAAGGAAAATTCAAGGGCAAGAAGGATTTCAAAACAAAGAAGGCTTATGTCGCATGGGACGACAACGAAGTGAGTTCATCATCGGAATCAGATAGCGATGAATGTGCAAATATTGCCTTAATGGCCTCTCACCATTCCGATGACGAAAATGAGGTTAGTAGTAATTTTTCTGTCTATGATAATGATGCACAAGAAGTTATAGATGAACTTCTAAAAGAGTGCAAGACTTTGTATAAAGACATCTCATCACAAAAGAAAAGAATTTTACTTTTAGAAAAACAAAATTCTGATTTCTTGAAAAATATTGAAGATGAAAAACAAAAAGTGATGGATGAAAAACAAAGTCTTGTATGTAAGAATTGTGAGTCTTTGTCTTTTCAAATTGTTCAACTTAAAAGAGTTTTAGAAAGATACGAAAAAGGTCAAATTGGCTTGGAAGAGATTCTTAAACATCAAAGGTATCCTAATGATAAAAGTGGATTGGGATATTCTAAATTTTCAAAACCAAGCACCAATAAGACCATTTTTGTAAGAGCAAGTGAACAAATTGTGAAGGAAGAGACAAGCACTTCTAAAACTCAGCATCAAAATCATAACAAGAAAAGAATTAATAAGAAAAAGAATTATATTCCTAGATATAGAAGTCATTTTCAACCTACATGTTTTTATTGTGGTATTAAAGGGCACACACCTAATGCCTGCTATGTACGTAATATTGGTGTTGCAAAGGGGCATTATGTGTGGGTGGAAAAGGGTACTAACTATCAAGGACCCAAAGCAACTTGGGTACCTAACACTACCTAATTTTGTTTTGTAGGTATGCTTGAAGACAACCACAAATCAATGGTATCTTGATAGTGGCTGCTCGAAGCATATGACGGGAGATATAAACAAATTTTCAAGTCTATCATTAAAGGCCAAAGGATACGTCACTTACGGTGATGATAATAAAGGAAAAATTCTTGGAGTTGGAACCATTGGTGCACCTCCATGTACAATCATCGAAGACGTTCTTTTTGTTGATGGCCTTAAGCATAACCTGCTTAGCATCAGTCAATTGTGTGACAAAGGGTTCAAAATCAACTTCACAAAAGAGGAATGCTTGATCGAACACGAAGTCACTCATGAGATTCTGCTAAAAGGTAAAAGATATAATAATATTTTTATGATCTCTTTTGATGACTCTTCCTTGAAGGTAAAGTGTCTTATGGCGAACAACAACGAGGCATGGCTTTGGCATAAGAGATTCGCTCACATTCACATGGAGCATTTAAACAAATTAATCAAGCATGATCTGGTTGTTGGGCTTCCGAAGATAAAATTCATCAAGGATAAATTATGCGATGCATGTCAAAAGGGAAAACAGACCAAGACAACTTTCAAATCCAAGCAAGTGGTTTCTACATCAAGACCACTTCAATTGTTGCACATGGATCTTTTTGGTCCATCAAGAACGAAGAGCTTTGGAGGTAGTATTTATGCTTTAGTTATTGTTGATGATTTTTCTCGATATACCTGGACAATGTTTTTAGTGCAGAAAAATGATGCGTTTAAAGCATTCAAAAAGTATGCAAAACAAATTCAAAACGAAAAGTCACTCACTATAGCCTCCATAAGAAGCGACCACGGTGGAGAATTTCAAAATTCAGACTTTGAAGAATTTTGCGAAGAACATGGAATTTCTCATAATTTTTCGGCACCAAGAACTCCTCAACAAAACGGCGTCGTAGAACGGAAGAATCGTTCACTAGTTGAACTTGCTAGAACAATGCTCAGCGACACAAATCTTCCAAAATATTTCTGGGCAGAAGCAGTAAGCACGGCATGCTTTGTAAGCAACCGCGTGAATATTCGACCGCTACTCAAAAAGACTCCGTATGAGTTGTTCAAGGGAAGGAAACCGAATATATCATTCTTCCACATATTTGGCTGCAAATGCTTCGTTCTCAACAACAATAAGGACAATCTCGGTAAGTTTGATGAGAAGTCCGACGAAGGTATATTTCTTGGTTACTCTCTTTATAGTAAAGCTTTTAGAATTTTTAATAAAAGAACTCTTACCATTGAAGAGTCCATTCATGTTTCGTTTGATGAGACTAACCCCTCGAAAGAGGATAATATTGTTTTGGATGATGATGATGATTTTGTAGATATTTCACAAAATGAAGAAATTGTTTCAAAAGATCAAACAACTTTACAAGAAGATGTTACTCAAGAAAATCAAGATCTTCCGAAAGAATGGAGAACACACAGAGATCACCCAATTGATAAAGTTATTGGTGATATTAGTCAAGGCGTTGCAACTCGACTTAATTTAAAGGATGCTTGTCTCAACATGGCGTTTGTATCTCAAATTGAACCATCAAAGATCGATGAAGCTTTAGGCGACGATCAATGGATTATAGCAATGCAAGAAGAACTTAATCAATTTGAAAGAAATCAAGTTTGGACCCTTGTACCAAGACCGGACAATAAGCATATTATAGGAACCAGATGGGTGTTCAAGAACAAACTTGACGAGAATGGGATTATAGTTCATAACAAGGCAAGATTGGTCGCACAAGGCTACAACCAGGAGGAAGGAATTGATTTTGATGAAACATTCGCTCCGGTAGCAAGGTTAGAAGCAATTAGATTACTACTTGCTTACGCATGTTCTATGAATTTTCAGTTATTCCAGATGGATGTCAAAAGCGCTTTCCTGAATGGGTACATTAATGAGGAAGTCTACGTCAAACAACCTCCGGGTTTTGAAGACTTCAAAAATCCCTCACATGTTTTCAAACTGAAGAAGGCTCTCTACGGTTTAAAACAAGCACCACGAGCATGGTATGATCGCCTTAGCAACTTCTTATGTGAGAAAGGATTTACAAAAGGAAAGGTTGACAAGACGCTGTTTATAAAGAAGATCAAGGGTAACACCTTGTTAGTACAAGTCTACGTCGACGACATCATATTTGGATCAACAAACAAAGAACTGTGCGAAGAATTCTCACTCATGATGCGAGAAGAATTCGAGATGTCCATGATGGGAAAGTTAAATTATTTTCTTGGACTACAAATCAAGCAAACCAAGGATGGAATCTTCCTCAACCAATCCAAGTACTGTAAGGAATTAATAAAGAAATTCGATATGGATAGTTACAAGATGATGTCTACTCCTATGGGATCCGGAACGTATGTTGATCAAGACGAATCTGGTACTCCGATTGATATTACTAAATATCGAGGTATGATTGGTTCATTACTATTTTTGACGGCAAGCCGTCCTGACATTATGTTTAGTGTCTGTTTGTGTGCGCACTTCCAAGCAAATCCGAAGGAATCGCATCTCACTGCTGTGAAGAGAATTATCAAGTATCTCAAAGGAACGACCAACGTCGGATTATGGTATCCTAAAGGTAGTATTTGTTCTTTAGTTGGTTATTCTGACGCTGACTATGCAGGATGCAAAACCGATAGAAAAAGTACAAGTGGTACATGTCATATTCTCGGAAATGCTCTAGTATCATGGGCCTGCAAGAAGCAAGCTTGTGTAGCACTCAGCACCGCCGAAGCAGAATACATCGCCGCAGGAAGTTGCTGTGCACAGATTTTATGGCTGAAACAACAACTTCTGGATTATGGTGTTGACCTCGGATGCATTCCTCTACGATGTGACAATACTAGTGCCATAAATATCACAAAGAATCCGGTTATGCATTCCAAAACAAAGCACATCGATATCCGGCATCATTTCCTTCGAGATCACGTATTAAACAGAGATGTTGATGTTACTTTCGTCGACACACACAACCAACTCGCCGACATCTTCACCAAGCCTTTGGCAAAAGAATCATTCTACAAAATTTGAAGAGAACTTGGGATTCTTGATGAAGGTGACATCTGATCCTTGTCTCTATTATATGTATGCATTAATTGTGATATGTTTTCATGTGTATGCATTCTGTTTTTATGTATTTTTCAAAAATTCGAGCATGTTAATCGATTAACCATATGGGTTAACCGATTAACACTGTTGAATTTTCAATTCTGATTAAATTTTTTAATGTGTTAACCGATTAACCTATATGGTTAACCGATTAACACTGTTAATTTTTCAAAAAATCAGAAACGAAAATTAATTAAATTTTTGAAAATTTTATATTTTTTTATATATTTTGTGTGGTCCATATTCTCTTAAATATCCACATCCATATCCAAAATCCACATTCCCTCTTAAATCCTAACTTCTCTCTCCCACTCTTAAAAGTTGGAAAAACTCCCCATAACTTCTCAAACCCTAACTTCCTCATAACCCACAACCCCAGTTCTCTCAAACCTCCATCCATGGCTTCAGCATCAAACCGCGACAAGGGAAAACTTCCAGAACACCATTCTGCATCAGAATCAGATGACGACAGTATTCCAATGGAAACCACCAAAAAGAGACGGATGGATTTCAAAGTGCGTGTTCGTCAACTTATGCCGGTAAAGTATGTGAATCTTCGAGCTTTTCCTGCAATATCTTTTGATTTTCCTGCTCTGTTGGAATATCAGCGTATCGACAAGTTCGTCACCGACTCTGGTATTATCTATCCTGATCTGGTTAAAGCTTTTATGAATAAAATGTTTGTATATCTGGATATGGATGAGAACCACATGATCCGGTCCACCATTAGAGATCATGAGTTTGTTGAGAATTTATCCACCCTTGCTAGACACCTTAAGATCCCATCAAAGGGATGCTTCCTGAGGAAAGGTGTAAACCATGTAGATGGACCCTGGGCAAACTATGATAAAATGGAGTATTACTATCAGATTTGCAGGTTCCCAAAAGAAACCGTTATTGCAAACTCCCGCACTGCTCGTATGCTATGCTATGCCAAGAATCTGACAGTATCTGATCGAATGCTTCACTACATTATCTGCTATGTCCTCATTCCAAAGGACTCAAATCACTCTCAGATCAACGATTTGGAAATGCACCTGATCTTTGCTATTAAGAATCGCATCAGAGTCAATTG
This sequence comes from Lathyrus sativus, assembly GCA_963859935.3. Lineage (NCBI taxonomy): Eukaryota > Viridiplantae > Streptophyta > Magnoliopsida > Fabales > Fabaceae > Lathyrus > Lathyrus sativus. The sequence goes on along the minus strand of OZ012739.1, from coordinate 166,533,945 downwards.
GATTTTGACTATTATGTATCATCTGCAGCAACAACTTCATTGCATTACCCGGCTGCCGTATGCTCGCTTGGTTTCTAGAATTCTGGAATTAACTAAACTTGACCTCAACAGAGAACCATCCTCCAAGATGAAACCTACAACTAATGAGATCAATGAGATTAATATTGTGAAGAATACTGGAATCATCAAGGCGGCTGACGGTACCTACAGGTATACTGATGACGGTCCTGTGCATCACGCTTATCCAATGCCTGAAGGGGGTCTGACCAGTGAGTTTCTCTACACAACCATGATGAACCAGCATAGAGAATCCATGAATATGCATAGAGAGACCTCCCGAGCAATTGCCTCCCTTAGAAACCTCATTCTTAACCCTCCATATTCCAGCACCCGAGTTGTGGACGACGAGATTGAAGAAGAGGTTGATAGTGATGAAGAAGAAGAGGAGGAGGATATGGCGGATGAGGATGTTTAGAGAATATGCTGCTGCTGTTGTTTTTATTGCTTTGCTTTCTAGTTATAAGTTTTTATGCTTTCATTTGAACTATGTTTTATTGTAACAAGTACAATTTCCATTTGCTGCATCTTATATGTACTACTGTTTGTGTTTTGTGTTTACTTGGCTTTGCATGTGCTTATTACTATATACTGCTATCTTGTGATTTCTTTGAAAGCTCTTCCTTTTTGTTGATGTCAAAGGGGGAGAAGAGCTTGGTTCTTTTAATGTCTCTCTGTGTGCAGATTTTTTTTCCTCTGTTAAGATAGGGGGAGTTGCTAGACATAGGGGGAGAACCAGATCAAGAACCAAGAGATATCGCACAACATTTTTTTGATTGCCATCATCAAAAAGGGGGAGAATGTAGAAGCATGCTTCAGTCTCAAGGTTTGATGATGTCAATACTACTCAAGATCATCTCTTGATTGCAAAAAGACAAGCCGTTCAAAGTCATCAAGATAAAGTCATCAAGCTATCTTTCAAGTCAAGCTACATATGGAACTATGTTTCTTCCAGACTTGGCTGCATTACTGGTATATCAAATCCACCTTTATAATTTGATATACAAGTGTTCAAAAACATCAATCATTTGTGCATAATACATAAGCATGTTTTTGAAACCTTAAAAATGGTATAACATAATTTTAAAAAGCATTTTTCTGAAAATTAGCAGTGTTAACCGATTAACCATATAGGTTAACCGGTTAACCAATTTGAATTTTGAATTTCTGGGCTAACGTACCAGTGTTAACCGATTAACCATATGGGTTAACCGATTAACACTGAGCGTGCAGTGAAAAATTGCTTTGTTTTGAGTTCAAAAATTATTTTTAAAAACATACCTTTTCATGGTTTGAATCTTTTAAAATCATACCTTTTGTGAAAGGTTATTTTACTCATATAAATTCTGAGTTTTTCATTTTTGAAAAACAACCAATAGAACATAACTCAAAACCTTTCAACCTCCAATACTCATTTTTAAAATTATCTTGGAATCAAATTCATTTTCAAAAGTGTTTATACTTGCATTGAAAATTTCATATTCATTGAACACTTGTATTGAAAAATTACAAAGAGTGAATTTTGACTCATTGGAGAAGATCACTTTGACAGTTATACTCAATCCAAATTCATTACAATTATTTTATTTTTGACTTGTGATCCAGGATTGTTGGACACAAGGGTGAGTGTTTACAAGAGGATTGTTCTTGTACACTTGTGAATTTTTATTGTTTGATAGTAGGCCTCACCGGTTGATGGTGTGATAGGTTGTACTGTTTTAAACAATAGTGAAAATTCTCTTTCATGTTGAAAGGGGAGTGGAGTACTCTCGGATTGTGAGGGGAACCACTATAAATCCTGTGTCTTTCTTTCTTTCTGTTGATTTACTGCTTTCCATAACCAAGAACACCATCCAGTATATTTCCAAGAACCATATAAAAACCGGAAAAATTTCAAAAGTCCTAATTCACCCCCCCCTCTTTGGCATACTCTGTTCTTACAGTTTTAAAACTGTTCGCTTTTCAACCCTTAAGGTCCAAGTCGTTTGAATAAGGGCAGCTGTTGCACCCCAAAATTTGACCAACCGTTTCTCGTTATTTGGCTTATGTTTTGTTTCATTTGCATTTGCATCTGCATACCGCATACTGTGCATTTTTGCAGCCGGATTGATTTAATCGGGATTACAGCCCTTTCCTCGCGTTTCAGACAATTCAAGTCGTTTCAGATACGAAGATTTTATTATGGAATTTGCGCTCTGCCTGGTGATTCAGTCTACGCTGTTGGTTTCGGTGGTATTTCGGTATCCGGTTTTTATTACTGTTTATATTGTCGCATTCTCGCATTTTATCGTTCACTGATTTTATTTTATTTTCTAGATTTGTTTCTTATTTTTGGCATAGTTTTTAGATAGGTTTTAAATTTAATTTCTATTTTTCTAGAGGTTTTTAAATAGTTTTTAGATTTATTTCCTTATTTTAGATTTTATATTTAGTTTTAATAGATTAAAAAGTTTTCCTATTTTTAATAATATTTCTAGAATTTTAATTGCTTTTAGAATATATTAAATTTTATTATTTATTTTAATTTCTTTTATTAGATTTTTATTAATCTAGATTAGAGCTTTTAATTGATTAATTATTATTAATTGTTTGGTTTTGTTTTTAGTTAGTTAATATATTAGTTAGATTTAATGGCTTTTAATTAATTGATTTTAGTTAATCAACATTTCTTTATTAATCCATCATCATTTTGCTTGCAGCTTTTGTTAATTGTTATAAATTGTTGGTTCAGCATTAATTAAGTCAGCTTTAACATTAATTTGTCCATTAATCAGATGTTTAGTGCTTTTTTGCAGGTCCCAAGCAGGTTTTCCGTGACACTTGTCAGGAGGCTATAAATAGCCTCATTATTGCGGGCACGCGTCCCAAGGACGCCACCTCACACATGCAAACCCTAATTCTCCCTCGCCGGAGAAATCAACAGCCACCCTTCCCGCCGGAAAATCCCACCGGAATCTTCATAGCCTTCATCGAACTTCATCCAAACTCATCCATATTCATCGGTCATTTCCCAAAAATCCATCCACATTCAAACCTTCATACATTTTTATTCCCAGAATCTTCGAACCTTCAAACACATTCATCCTCTTTTCCAAATTTCCTTGAATGTTCATTCGGTGTTCATCACTTCCCAGCAACTTCATGAACTGTTCATCCAAATCTTCATACATTCATATATTTTTCCAGTTGTTTTCACATAAACATCCATCTTTTCCCCAGATTCACTCGAACTTCATCGTAAGTTCATCATGTTCATCAATTTTCTAGTTCCATCAAAAACTCCAACAAAATCTCTATCTGTGTTCATCACAACTCAGTTCAAATTTTCCAGACTTCTTCACATATTCATACAACTTCATCCAAATCCTCTCATCAACAACATCACGATCTGAACAAACTTTAAACATCTTCAAAACCACAACAAATCTCCAGATTTGCAAACAAAAATCCTTTTCAACCTTCATCCGCCATGAACAAATACCTGCGTTCTTCATATCTCCACTTCAAACCACACGATCTGCAAATCTCAACGAACACACCTCTAACACCGTTCATCAATAAACCTTCGATCTTCATTGTTTTCAAATCTCATCAAAAACTTCTAATCATTTTCAAATCTATCACAACTGAACCTTCATGATCTTCATCCACTTCCAGATTTTGAGATTCAACCTCCGATTTCATCTTCAACCAACAAAGCTTCGTAAATCTTCTTCCACAAAGCTCCATACATTTTTTTCATTGTCAAACTTCCCCATCACTTCAAGATCCATCGAGACCTGGATCTACATTTACGCATTGCCACCGTGAACAAACCCTTTTTTGTTCTTCGCATGCAAATGGATCATCAATAGTCCGAATTTCCATTCGTCAAACCTCATGCGATCTGCAATCAACAGGATTTGAGGAAAAATTGTTTGGATCGTGCGAATTTGTTGTCTCGTTTGGTTTTGTAGGTTATGGTGAGAATTTTGGTAGGAAGAAAAAGTTGAGGCGATGGTGAGAGAAGAGCTCTGGGCGCGGCGGCGGAAATTAGTGAAGGAAGAGAATTAGGGTTTGACCAAAGTTGAAGAAAGAGAGTGACCTGAGTTGCCTCATATGGGTCAGTGGGCCTTGGGCCCAATTTTTATTTTTGCTGAATGATACCACAGCGTTTCCTTGCGCACCCCCCCTGTCTATTTATTTTTTATCATGGGCCTTAAGCCTTAAGCCCACCGTGCCCTCTTACTGCTGCACCCGTGTTTTCACCTCACGCACCCCTCCTCTGTTGGATTTTTTTCCTGATTGTTGTTGTGGATTTGGGCTTAAAGCCCAGCTGCGTTTTGCTGGCTATAAACCCCTGATTCTGGGCAGTACCCCCCTCTGTTTTTATTTTTCATAATTATTTTGTAATTACATTGGTGTATAGTTTTTTGTATTATATTTTTGTATATATTTTAATACACTTTATTTTGTTTTCTTTTTAGAAATTTATATTATAATTTTTCTATTTCTTTTTTATATATGCATATATTAATATATAGTTTTATTTTATATTCAATTCCTATTTCTTTTAAATTTCTTTTAGAATTTATTTTCTTTTTAGAAGTTTATTAATTTTTGAATTTGAATTCTTATTTCCATTTTATTATTGGATTTTTCTCACCACTTTTGTTTTGTAGGTCGATGACGAGACCTCCGTAATGCGTTATTAGTCAGATTGTTGATGGATAATGTAGGATCCGAGACCGTTTTTTTTTCTCTCCTCATCTTTTCTTCTTCTTCTGATTTTATTTTGCTTTTCTGTTGTGTTGTCCGTGTGGCATGATTCAATTGGAGAATGATTCTCAATATCATTTCTCTATCTTGTCTTTGACACATATATCAATACGCTACCTCTTGGGGTTTGACTTCTTTTATAAGTCGAATTATGACGGTTCAGCGTCACATTGGTTATGATTTGAAACATCATCATCAAGGATAAAAGAGTAGAGCTCGGAAAGGAGCTTGCACGCACAAGTCAAGGGTCAACGGAACCACTCCATTCGGTAACATTGTTGTTATTTTACTTCTTTCATCTCCTTTTTTCAACCTTCGAGCGTTGTGAGCCGTGAGCTTTAGATACGTGGGAAATGATAAGTGAGTGGCTGCCTCTCACTTGTCTAGAGTGTTTAGCGTATGTCCTTTGGACAATACGCGACGCATTCGCTCCTACGTCTTAGGACTTCGCATGTGCGTCCCATTTCGAACCTTTTCTCTCGCATCCTGGCGATTGAGACTTCCCCTTTTCTCTCGCATCCTGGCGATTGAGTTCCCTTCTCTTGCCCCCGTGCAATCGAGACTTGTTTACCCGTAGTTATCCAAACTACGGCTGCTCTGATCTCTCATTCCTGATTGAGAGTACGTAGGCATATGATTGTGATAATCCTAGCGAGCACTTTTCCCTCTTTCCTGTAGTTAGCCGAACTACAGCTGCTCTGGTTTCTCGTACCAGACGAGAATATGTAGGCATAGGATGCGATATCCTAGTGAGCATACTAACAACTAACTTCTCTGTTCTCTCGCTTCCGTGCGATCGAGACTTTCCCGCTGACGAATAATTTTTCCCTTTCTCTTGCCCTAGCGCAATCGAGACCAGACTGTAGTTTTAGTTCTCATAGGTTCCCATACCTTTAAACCCTGACATACTACGTCCGTTCTACCGCAAACAAGTAACGCCTAAGTCTCCAATGGTCGAGCAGCATACGCCTAACTGCTAGAATGCGCACGCTAGTATCGTCAATCTTTTCTCTCACCCCCGTGTGATCGAGAACACCCTTGTTTACCCGTAGTTAGCCTGAACTACGTTTTGCTCTGATTTCTCATGCCAGATGAGAATATGTAGGCACAAGACGCAACGTCTTGGTGAGCAATCTCCCCCCGTAGTTTCTCGAACTACGTTGACTCTGACTTTCCCATTACACGAGGGAATACGTAGGCGTAGAGTGGTGATGCTCTATAGAGTCAGTTCTTTCCGTTTAGCTTTAGCAGCCGTAGATAGATTGTTTTTCACACATAGACTAGACAACCCAAGCGTGGATCCCATCAAGTACGACGAACGTGAGGGGTGCTCATACCTTCCCCTTGCGTAACCGACTCCCGAATCCAGACATGGTTGCGATGACCTCGTCTTTTCCCGTTTTCGTTAGGTTTTTTCTGATCGTTTCTGTTGCGATGAGAATCTGATACCAAGCTATTGATTAACTTGAATCTTAATTCTTAAATTCACAACCGGACTTTAATTTATCCAAAGGAAAGGTCTAAAGAAAGAAAGAACCTTTTGCGCGATGTAACAACAACGCTAAGAGATTCGGGGATCGGGGGTTGGTTATGCATATGGTAGGTATTTCACATCCTAAACATCTGTAGTACTCTACAGGAGCCTTTTGTTTGTTTGTATGCTAAGTTTGTTAAATGTTTGCTATGAATTGGGATTGGGTAAAAGGTGTAGGTTAAAACCTAAAGATAGTTTCTAAGTTTGCTCGCAAAGACATCGCGTCCTCTGCCTACGTATCCTAACTAGGATAGAATCAGAGCAATCATAGTTCACCTCACTAGGGTTAAAGAACACTTAATTATGATCAAGGTTCAAAGGGGAACAAACATAACAATGTTTGTATAGAGTTTTAACAAAACTCTCTATATCTAAATTGAACACTCAAGAAAGGAGTAAGTAATCATTACTATGATTCTTACATAGAGTTTACCAACTCTATCCTAGGGTTATAGTTGAAGAACACTCCTAGCAAAGGTGGGTTTTTTAGACTTAAAGCAAAGTCTAATGGCTTAATGTTCAAGATGACTTCACAAAGTCAAGGGAGCGGGTAATGAACTATCCAATAACACAAGGGTCAGTGGAGAGACTTTTCCTTTGGAAGGAGATAGGGGAGGCAACTTGGATGAGAACTAAAGAGTTCCATCACTTGGGGAAGAAATACTCAATGAAGCAATATAAACAAATCAAGTATGATGAATACAAGGAATATGGTTACAACCAAGCAAGCATGCATATCACAATAAGCGAGGATTAAATTGATACAAATGGTTACAACCAAGAATGACATATCTTTACAAAGATAAAGGCAACAACTCAAGGGATACATATTAACAAATATGGAAACAACAATCATGCAAATAAGTTACAACTTAAGATGATCATGCTATAAGTTCAAATGTAACAACATTAGACATTGATGACAATCAAATACAAACAAGAATGTCACAACAATTCAAGCACAAAGTTTAGGAAGAGAAAAATGTAGGTTCATGGTAACAACCAATGTGAAAACAAAGCTTTAACATGTTAACCAACACGAAGGAATCAATCATCCACAAATCTCACAAGATAAATTAAGCATGGTATAAAAGAAATTCATCAAGACGCAAGGTAACAACCTAAAAACGAACCAACTTTCAAGTAGGCAAAAGGCAATATGAATACAAGCAAATTGAAATTTTCTTTCATTAAATGAAACTATACATTAATATGAATATTTTGCAAAAAGAATGGATTGAAAAAAGCAAAAAATGAACAAGTTATGAAATATTGAATTTTGTGAAGAAAAATAAATAAAGCAAGTAATAAAAAGAAATGGTCATGGGAGGGGGTTGAACCCACGACCTCATGCTTGCAAACACAACTTATCCACTCAACCACTGCACGCGCATTGTCAAGGAATGGAAATACAAGAGAAAATATTAAAACATGGAAAAATGAAAATAAAAGCAAAAGAGTTGATCTCCACCCGGATCAAACTCAGGACTGGTAGGTACAAGGGGTATAAGGCGCACAAGTTACAACCACTTGGGTGGTGATACATCCAGTATGTAAAACCACCCCATAAACATACATACCTAAACAAGTGTGTGGCTGGGCAGAATGCAAGGCAAAACAAGTGATACTTCAAAATGCGTTTTCTTTCTAACTTTGTCAAAACTTAACCTTTTTTCATGAAATTTTAGCCTATCTTGACTGATTTTTTATGAGGATCACAATGGTCACAACCAAATCTTGAAATAATATCCACAACTCAAAACACGATGGAACATGCATTTTGGAAGCTTGAGATGCATTTTGGAAAACATAGATTACACCAGAAGCAATTAGGATTATGGAAAGACATGAGCAAGTTATAAACATGATTCTGAATGAGTTCTAACAAGAATATTGTTCAAAACAGCATTGGATCAAAAAGAAGCATATGAGTTGCAATGATAGCCAAAGTGGCTCTGCTGTCTAGAATTTCAATCAAAAGGCAAAATGGATATATCTCAAACTTTGATCAAATCAAACACAAATTCATGAAATCTCACCCTAACTTACTTGAAATGTAATGAACAACAAGATGGTAACAACCAAATGCCAAGATAATGCACTAACAACATAACTGTCATTAATATGCCATGTGAAATTTGAAAAATGCAATTTGAAGACTATGTCATGAATTAAGCAGATTCAGGTTGAACAAACCTTACACACAAACTATAAGCATGTTAACAAGTGTTTCTACACTTCAAGACCAGTCACAAACCAAACAGAAATGAAAATGGTTCACTAGTTGCTTATTTGCAAATGAAATGCATAAAGGAAATCATGACATGAATGAAACAACTTTAGACCAAATAATCACCACACACAAGTTTCAAATGTGTCCATAGATGATTCTACAACTCAAGATTGAACATAAAACAAACACAATAAAAATTGGCTCAAAGGTTGCAAGTGTGGTATTCATGTGAGCAGGCTGTCATGGCATGATGAGGTATAGATTGGCATCGCATTCAAGTGAGGTTTAGTTCATACACACATACAAGCCCTAATCATGTTGACAAATGATCTAATGCTCATTAAATAAACCAAAACACCTCAAACAGAATAAATGTATGGTGTGTGTACAGCTGTGATTTACAAAAAGCTGTTTGACAGCAAGATGATGAGGCAAGTCCAAAATGAGTGGTTTCATGTCATGTAAATGATACACACACATCACAAACATGAAAATAGATGAGATCAAACTCAAAATTCAGGCATATTTCATTCAAAGTAGAATTTGGTATGTTGGCACTTATGAAATGCAAGTCAAGCTCATTATGCAACAGGATAGGTCATGGCATATTCAAGACAGATATGCATCATACACAAACTTAAAACATGTTAAATGATGATTCTAGGCTCATAGATCAATGAGAAACAAACTGAAACAAAACCTGACATGTTGTTGGTAATACAAAGCTTGAAAATGCAAGTTTAAAAGTGGACAGCTGTTTTGAAAATGCAGGGCAGGTTGGATCATGCAAATACCACACACAACTTCTAATCATGCTATCTAAAGGTCCTAAACTTGTAAATAAATCAAAATTAGCTTAACACAGAAATTGGTATACTCATGGCAAATGTGTATGTACAAAATGCAATAATCTCAATACAGCTCAGGTCATGGTTAACACATACATGAAACATACTTGGAAGATACATTCACAATCCATTATGGTCAAATCATTTGAAAACACCTGCAACAAACACACATGTTCACAAATTCTGCATACAAGCAGTTCATGATGACAGCCAATGAAGTGTTCACAAAGACAACATGAATATTCAAGCCAACAGAAACAGCTCAAGCAATTCTTAAGGAAAAACAGGCAGGCACAAAACATCTTGGCACAACATTCATGGAAATGGTGTAGTAATTGAAACAACCATCACAACTGTGAAACAAAAGCCACTTTAGATTCATACATGACCTATGGGCAGGGAAACCTCATGAAATAACTAACAAGCAAATCAAATGACAAGAGCTGATAGATTTGTATCAAGCACATCAACATTTCATGTTAAGACCTCTAAAGCTACTCTTGTGGACAAAATCTTCAAAAAAATTGGGATCAATATACAAAGCTCATCTTTGATAGAATATCATCAATACATATCACTCATAAACATTATACTTTAACAAAAGCAGAATCAATGCAATAAACCAAAGCTCTTGACAAAGAGCAATTTTGGGACAACATGACCATAGTTTTCAAAATAGAACTTCAAATTTACAAAACATGACAATGTATGTATAATGAGGAGGCTTAGCATTACATACCTCTTGTAGACCTTCTTGAACTATCTAGAAAGCAAATAAACCCAGAGATCCTATTCTTTGGCACAAATTTGGAGTTTGCTTCCTCTTGAAGCAATAAGCAACTTTTTAGGACAGTTTAAGTAATGAACCTCCCAACTGGTTTTTGAGCTTTTGGACAGTTGAAACAAGATATATATATGAGGTGTTGGGGGTGTTGAAGTGGTAGGAAAGGCCTTAAGTAGAGACTTGGCTCCCAAAGTGCATAAAAGTCAAAATATGGAGGTATGAAGGTTGACTTTTAGATGGATGAGTTTTTTGATGAAAGTAATGATGGGAACAGTTTCAAATGGCCATTTTAAGGGTGTGTATGTGGTCTTTGAAGTGTTTTGGTGTTTGGAACAAGAAATGGCATGAAAAGTGGAAAATGGTGATTTTTGTGATTTTGAGAAATTATGTACTTTCAAGCAAGGAAGGAAATGAGAGAGCTATGAGTTTATATGTATTCTTGATAGCTCTAGTGTGTCTAACAATATAAAGAAGGCCTCTATTTATAGGGAGAATGAGAGTGAGGGCAGACTTGGTTTTTTCCATTTTTGGAGGGAGATTTTGAAGAAAATCTTGCCAAAATCATGTGGAAGGTTTTCTCCTCAGTTCTTGGGCTCAAGGCATGGCAAAAATCAAGTGAAATGAAAGGGATGAGGTGACTGAAGTGAGGCTATGAGAGTAGGGGACTGCAGCTGCATAAACCTTCCATAAAGTTTCTCTTTCTTCCTCCTTTAAATGATTATTATATTAGCAACTTGCTTGCAAGTGGCAAAGTCCATCAATCCTTCTTTTCCTCTGGTTTTCCTTTCATCTATGCTTCACGTTATCAGAATGGATCATGATCCAAGGGCTGAGGGTGGCCCAAGTTGTTGAAATTTGAATTTTGGAAGTAGTTGAAGTGGTGACTTCAAGTGTGGTAGCCTCAACTTCCATGACCCATAACTTTCAGCTCATAAATGCTATTGAGGAGTTCTACCACATTTTAGAAAGCCCACATGTAGATCTACAACTTTCATGTTTTTGAGATTTTCAAATTCCCACTGCAACTAGGTCAAAAGACCTCTCAAAGTTGCTGAAAAACATACCTAAAAGGCCAAATAACTTAGAATTTTTCTAAGTTATTTCCCTTCTTGAAATGAATTTTGTCATAACTCCAAATCTATGCATTTTCTGATTATGGACCACTTTGGGACTTTTGTAGGAATTGTCAAGAGCTTTCCAATGAGCTTTGAACCAACTAAATTTGATGTGTGGTTGAGGAGTTATGGTCTTGCCCCTTCAAAACCCTAATTCCCGACTTTTGCAATTACTCATCAACCCTTGATCCAATGGTCATGAAATATGACATAAGGAACATTTTTGATTCATATCATGAAGTCAAATTCCTTATGAGTGAAGAGTTGACTTTTCGGTCAACTATACGATCAATTGGTGACTACCGAGTCGACTGTTGATGTTCCGGGTATTTTGAGACCTTGAAAATTCTTGAGTAGACTTTACTAAGCCATAGGAACTTCATGGACCATGATCCCACCATTGGAACACTTTTTAAATCAAAAGTCAAACTACAGTTGACTTTTCTTGATCGAAATCCCTAATCGGGTATCCTGAACTGCACTGTTCTTAATTCCTGGGTGACAACCTCAAATTAGATTCATACTTGATCCAATGGAATAAATTTGATGGTGTGGAGTCTTAATTCAAGGAGAATCAATCCAAAACGTTGACTGATTAACCCTCGAAACCTTGATTTCGGCTGTACAAAACCCTGATTCCTATATCTTGACAAAGACAAACTTGAAATAGGTTATGGTTAGATAATCAAATGAATATGATCCTAAAATGATGAGGAGGATCTAAGGGGTCAAAATTTGGGGTGCAATAGTTTCCTTTCCCTATCTTTGGGATAAATAACGATAGATGGCGACTCTGTTAGTCATTGTCGGCCTCCTTTTTTTGCAGTAGCGACAGAAGGCTGCTTCCTTTCTTTGATCGAGTGGAACTCCATCATGTGCCTAGGGCTTAAAATCAGATGGTTGATGCCTTATCCACTCTGGCTTCAATGTACAAAGTCAATTTTTTGAATGAAGCTCCAAGAATTGTCATATCTCGCCTCGATAGACCTGCATTTGTATTTGCAATTGAGGAAGCCTCCGATGGAAAGCCATGGTTCCATGATATCCAGAACTTCCTTACGACTAAGGAGTATCCAGTGGGAGCGTCAACCCAGGATAACAAGACTCTGAGGAGGCTGTCTGGAAATTTCTACCTCAATGCTGATGGAGTTCTGTATAAGAGAAATCACGATTTAGTGCTACTCAGATGTGTGGACGAAAAAGAGGCAGGTTTGCTTATGAAGGAGGTCCACGAGGGCACATTTGGTACGCACGCCGGCGGGCATGCTATGACTCGAAAGATATTACGAGCAGGGTATTACTGGTCGACGATGGAGTCAGATTGTTTCAAGTTCGCGAAGAAATGTCACAAATGCCAGATTTATGCTGACAAAATACATGGGACGCCGTGCCCGTTGAATGTCATGTCGTCCCCGTGGCCGTTCTCCATGTGGGGTATCGATATCATCGGCAAGATCGAGCCCACTGCATCTAATGGACACCACTTCATTTTGGTAGCTATCGACTACTTCACCAAGTGGGTGGAGGCAGCCTCGTACAGTAATGTGACCAAACAAGTGGTAGCTAGATTCATAAAGAAGGACATCATCTGCAGATATGGAATTCTCGAGCGGATCATTACTGATAATGGTTCGAATTTGAATAATAAGATGATGAAGGAGTTATGCCATAACTTTAAGATTGAACACCACAACTCATCGCCCTATCGGCCGAAGATGAACGTCATTGTCGAAGCGGCCAACAAAAACATCAAGAAGATAGTGCAAAAGATGGTTGTCAAATACAAAGATTGGCATGAGATGTTGCCTTTTGCTTTGCACGGTTATCGTACGACGGTACGCACGTCAACCGGGGCAACTCCTTTCTCACTAGTATATGGTATGGAAGCTGTCCTACCGCTGGAGGTCGAGATTCCTTCTCTAAGAGTTCTAGTCGATGTGAAACTCGACGAGGCAGAGTGGATTAAGAACCGGATGAATCAGTTGAGCCTGATGGGTGAGAAGAGGTTAGCATCAATCGCATACGGTCGTTTGTACCAAAGTCGAATGAAGAAAGCTTATGATAAGAAGGTGCGTCCCTAGAAGCTTTCAGACGGGTGATCTCGTCCTGAAAAAGATTCTCCCACCACACTCCGATCACAAGGGCAAATGGACTCCCAACTTCAAAGTTCCATATGTCGTCAGCAAGGTCTTCTCGGGAGGAGCCTTACTGTTGTCCACAATGGATGGCGAAGATTTTGCATCCCTTGTGAACGCGGACGCAGTCAAAAAATACTTTGCTTAAAATGACCCACTGGAAAGAAAAAAGAATATCAAGGCAAAAATGGGGCATCCCGGCGAACAATAAAAAAGGAATAAAAGGTTCGGGCAAAAATTAGGGATATAAATGAAAAAATGTACACCCGCAAATTCGAAAACCTGAAAGGGCGGCTTTGGCAAAAAAGGGTATCCCGATGAATCGAAAACCCGAAAGGGCGGTTCAGAAAAAAGTTAGGGATTGAAAAAAGCAAATGACTGCGTTCCACGTGTGAACTTTCTTTGTTTGGTGGTTTGTGGAGACCTGAGGGCCGTTTATCCAAATCAATCTCTTCTAAAGTTGAAGCATCGGAGAGGTATCGAAGTCGAGTGGGTCATATAGGGATCAACTCATGGTGTTCGTCTACACCGCATTGCCGACATTTGTGTATATATTGTTGTATATTTCTGTATATATTTGCACAACTTCCTCATTTTAGGAGCTTGCATCTGTTGTAAAACATTTTGCCTATTTACAGGTTCGTTTATCAATAAACATATACTATTCAGTATTTCTGTTTGCTTGTTTTAGCTTTTATCTGTTTTGCTTGCGAATAAACGCCCAATGTTTTTGTTAAAATGCGCATACATAAACTTGCTGGCCTAGGCCAATAATTGTTAAAACATTGAATTACCTGAACATCGTCACAGATGATAACGTTGATAGGTCCCTTTGTGAAGGGTATCTTGTCTGTTTGTTCACCTTATTGCAGGGCCGTTACCCTCCAGGCAGTTTGCCAATATGTATCCTAGGCAGGATCATCATTTCCCCAGCTGAGTCATGCGCAGAGGTGTATACTCATTTCCAACAGTGGGTCAATGTGCAGTTTTCTCGTAGAAGACTATCCGTAAGTGTTCAGCCCTCGATGGTTCTGACTGAAGTCTCCAGCAGAGTGGAATTCCCCACAGAGTTGTGTTCTCCTCGGCAGGTAGGATTTATTCCAGCGTCTGGTTGTCTATCCTCGGCCGAGTTTGCAGTCCCCCAAGAGAGCCGAATCCTGGAAGGCCGTTCAAGCCATTGTTGGTTTTCTCCAGTAGGAGAGAGTTTTTGAATAGCTGTTGCTATACTTCCCCATCGGAGTCCGCATCTCCATGAAGATTCTATCTGCGAAGGCTGTGCAGTTTATTTCTGTGATTGGCCTCTTTTCCTCAGCAGTTTACGGTTCATATACCCAGTCGAGCGAGTACAGGTTCTTGTAGAGCTTTGTTTCCCAGCAGAAAGTCGTCTGAGGTTCGTTTCCCCAAGTTAAGTCCAATTGAGATTGGTGTGATTTCTTCTCCTCAGCAGGATGATTCCTTCTCCCCATCAGGATGGTTCTTTCTCCTTGACAGGAGGATCCTCCCTTCAGCATTTATTTTGCTAATTTGGCCGTAGCATTTTGCATGATTGCATAACATCTACCCTAAATGCGTAGCATTTCCACCGTGTGGAGCATTACGCCATTGTCAAACATATGCATGTGAAACATGAGCTAGGTCGTTACCGTTCTTGTGTGCAGGTGTTCCTCAGCAGAGTTATTTGTTCACGATGATTCTTGAATTCCTCAGCAGAGTCTATTCGTTAGGAATGATTCCTGAATCCCCAAAGCGGAGTTACTTGATAGCTCTCCAGAATCCCCAGCGGAGATGTGTCATCCCCAGCAGGTTCCAAACAAAGAAGTCAAAACTTCCCTCGAAGACTTGATGATTGAAGTCCGGCAGCAGTGCCAAACTCCCTATGACTTATTGACGAAGTCCGATTGTGATGTTGAAGAGTTCTCCTAGCTGACGTGGAGTGCCTGACGGCAAAAGATTGGATATCCTTATGGTTTCATGATTGACTAAGAATTCTATTTTTGACTGAATGACGAAGTCCGGCTGACGCCCGAGAATTTCCTTGAATGCCCGACGGCATAATTGACTTGGTTGTTAAACGTTTCTAGTGACCTGACGAGTCCAGAGGTGACGTTAAGGAATTCTTCTGATGTGACGCAGAATGCCCGACGACATAATCGACTATCCTTCACCAGTTACCATGTAACCAATGATCCCTTATTGACTTAATGATTCAGTCCTACAGAGAGTGTCAAACGTTCCTAATGACCTGATGAGTCCAGAGGAATTCTTCTGTTGTGACGCAGAATGCCTGACGGCAAAATCATCTATGTGTTACTAGTTACCGAGTAACTAGTGATCCCTTGGTGACTTGATGATGAAGTTCTACAGTGAAATCAGATACTCCAGATCAGTAATTCTCCAGCAAGTTGCCATGCAACTATCTTTTCAGTTTCCAGAGTTTTTCCCATCAGAGTATCGTTTACTCCCGCGGTTGACAAATTTCCAGGTTTATTGGTATTCAACCGTCTTTTACCTTGATTGTTTGAGAGCCGTTTGCTTCTCACCTAGTCAGGTCCAAGCCGTTTGAATAGGGGCAGCTGTTGCACCCCAAAATTTTCCTAACCTTTTTCTTTACCTAGCTTGTGTTTCATTGCATTCATTTTAGCATTATCATTTGCATTGCATTGACATGTGTGCAGGAGATCAAGAGGTATGAATACCAACAAGAGGATACCAAGATTATGAATCTATCTAAGAGTCTTCATTCAAGTATTCAAGGGTTGATATCCTCCTCAAAGAAGTCAAAGATCCTCAGAGAAGTGGCTAGACAGTTATGTGCACATCTCCTAACTTGAAGGTTATGGGAAGGTATCAGATGATTCTAAATCCATAGACATGGGCCAAGAGCATTGAGAGAGTCCATATGATGTCTTGATAGTCATTACGGAGTTTGGACAAGTCATTATGCAAAGTATAAGAAGCTACAACCAAGATTGGTGCAACTAGGGTTTTCATCTGGTCAACTCTAGGTCAACAGTTGACTTGAAAAAGGTCGAAACCTAATTTCAAGGCCATGTGACCATGGAATGATGTGTTGAGACACTCAAGGGATGATTCCAAGACTATCTCATCATGAATCAAGAGTGTGAGGAGTTCCTAGGCTAGGGTTACTATGCTTGACAGTGTAAAATCCCCTAGTTTAGTGCCTAACTTCAAGACCACATAACTCAAGATGTGATTTTCATCTCACCTTGACCCTAACATGTTTATTATAGAGCATAATCATAGCTTTAATTTGAGTACTAGAAGTCCTTGATAGGGTTTATAGAACTCAAGTTATGAGGCAGACAAGTTACAGGTCATCAGATGAATGTGATTTTGGTACTTGAAAGTCAACCAACTTCCATGCCATTTTTGATCTAGAAGGAAGCTTCTCCTCAACTTTAGGCCATAATGATTGTTGTTACTCATCTTCTTAGATTTCCAAAGAGAACTAGAAGTCCATGATTGGATTTATAGAACTCAAGGTACATTGCTTGCAAGCCAGGGGTATTTTGGGAAGTTGAGATTACAAGTCATTTTGGATTATAGGTCCATTTCACCAACTTGCATACCTCAAATGAAGATTTGTCCAACTTGAAAGTTGTTCAAAATGATATTATTTACCCAACCAAGCACCAAGAATTCATTGACATGGATTGGAATGAGAAGTGTGTGAAGAAAATTTCATGAATGAATCATTAAAGGCATTAAAATAGAAAAATTCAAAATAATTCACAATGGCTCAAAAGTATTCAAACTTGTGCATATTTTGAGTGCATTTGATGGTTTGGAAACATTGGCATTATTATAATTTCAAGTTGAAGCTTATTTCATGGATAATTTTGGAATTGCTTCAAGAATAAGTTACATAACAAATACCAACCATTGATTGAAATCAAGGGCTGAATCATAGCCATTCATTCTCCTTACATCACTAGCATTGAGTTTGAGCCAATTTGAAGCTGGAAACAGAGCATTTTTGTGAGCATGGCAAGTGGAAAAAGAGAAGAAAAGTGAAAAATTGAATTGGATCATAGAGCCAATTTTGGGCCTCCATTTCAGCCCAGATCAACTCTATATAAGATTTTGAGTGAGTTCAGATGAAGGTTGGCGATGGATTGAGCAAGAACAGGTAATACACAGTTGAAAAAAGTTAGTTGTGAGTGATTTTTGATTCTGAAGATTGAGGCACTTTCTGAGGAAATTGAAGGTTCAAGAGGCCTCTCCAAGCATTGTTGAGTGATTCTGCATAGCTTTGGTCGAGAATTCGTGCTTGAATCTACCTCTATTGAAGCTCTTTGACAGGTTCATATCTTTCACGATTTCTCTTAAATTATAATGAATTAGGTAGCAATATGCATGTGGTTAGGTTGTTGTTAGATCCTAGATGATTTTAGGATTAATCTTGAGACTGTTTGAGAACTTTCTTGCTGATGCACCAAAACTTATGTAATTCGGTTAGGCCTTGTTCTAGGTTGAAATCAAGATTTGATTATGGATTTGTGATCAGTGTAAGGTGTAGATTAGATTAGTTGAAAGAATTTAGAGATTGGTGAGGATTTTGTTGACACACCATTTCTGTTTGGCTTCGTATAGTCTTGATCTTTGAGAGAAAATGAAAATGGATGCTGGTATGTTGTAGCACGTGGAGACAGGAAGAGATTCATGCAATTTTTATTGATTTTGGTGAGAGTTGATGCTCTGGTATTTTTCTCCTCGCCGGAGAAGATGACCGGAATCTTCTCCGGCCACAACAGAACTCCCTCCCTTTTTCTTTAGTTCAAACGAGGAAGACTAAGTCTAGACCGTTGGATTGAGCTGACTTAGCTGACTTAGTAGTCAGATCCCACGCGTGTGATGCAATCCTGAGGCTGTTGACCATTGACCAGTGAGTTGGCAAGAGGAGAGTTGTTAGATGAGATTACTTTTTGAATGAACAATCCATATTAGAGAGCACCATGTACCATGAACAATTCTTTAAATGTTTTTAATTCAGTAAAAATAGGAATATTTGTTAGAAAATTATGAAAAAAATCATGAATGATTCTTGGCATGTCCTTTAATTTATTGTGCAATTTAATTGAATTTTTGGCTAATTTTCCATTTAATATCATTTTCCCATTTTAATTGGATGATTAAAAATGTTAAAGATACATGATTGGATTGCTGATTTTTGTACTTGATCTTGGTTATGATTTAGGATCTGAATTTTTGCATGATTGCACTTGACATCTTAGGTGACCCTTAGATATTTTTCCTAGATTTTTAGGGTTCCATCTTGATAGGTTTTGAATGAATTCTTTAGGACCCTTCCCTTTTGAACTTCACATAACACACTTTAGGTTTAGCATTTAGATAGTACCCTTAAACTTAGAGTTAGGCTCTGATTTTTCTACCATAGGTTCATGACATCCTTAGGGTCCCCTAGGATTTTTGGTAGAATATTTAGGGATGATTTCCTATTTTAATTAGATCTTACATCATGGCTGTTTTTAGGATGACCCTACTGTAGCACTTCACATAGTTTGACTCCAAAAGTGATCCTTAACCAACTTTAGATTCCTCAATCCTTCTTGATAGCATAGTGTATAGGGTGATACCTTTATAGAACAATTTTCAATGGTTGATAGTGTTCATAGATCCCTTAGGATAGATATCCTTTAGTGCTCAGATATTAGGGTTTCTTAGAAGTTTGTGTGATGATTTCCCTCCCTTGTGTGGCTTCTTTGATTGGTTTTGCCTTGTCCTTTCCATTTTAACAATCCAGGCCCTTGTGGATCCGTCTATTGAGAGCCTAGTTCCTCCTGTGGAGGAACTCTGTGCATTCCATGAAGAAGTAGAGCCACTGAGGGCCACTCTTTGAATGTGTTGAGATTGGTTGAGTGCCTTGGTAAACTCCTGTGGAGTTTACCTTGATTCCCATCCTCATCCTCCTCTTTTTCCCTTCCCAGTCCTATGACCTAGGGATCCCTCTTGTGAGAGCCTAGTTCTTCCTGTGGAAGAACTCTGTGCATTCCATGAGAGGTCTGAGCCCAGAGGACTCGTGTGTTGATACACACTAACCAGATACCTTAGATTGACATCTAGGTTCCACCTTTCTCATCTGTCCTAAATTCTATGGATCCTTCTTGTGAGAGCCTAGTTCTTCCTGTGGAAGAACTCTGTGCATTCCTCAAGAGGTTGAGCCTTGGATGGACTTCTGTGTTAGCACATATCTGAACCTGATATAGCTTGGGATAAGTTCCCTGTTGCTCATCTTGGTTACACTTCTCCTCCCTATTTGATTAATTTGTTTGCTTGCTGCATTAGGATAGATATGCATAAGTAGAATACTTTTGTTTAGGTTCATACCTGCATTGAAAGGTTGAGGGTCGCCTCCCTTTGCTTGATTGTTCATCTGCTTTCACACTTGCCTTGCCTTTTTGCATTAAAGGTTGAAGGTTGCCTCCCTTTGCTTGTGTGCTTTCTCTGTGCATCTCTGTTTGCATCCCATGTTTGCATTGAAGGTTGAGCTTGTCTCCCTTGCTTGTACAGTTGCATTGCATATGCATCTGTTTATATTCTTATCTCGTATGCTTAATGATTTTAGCTTTGTTTTGTTCCTGTTGCATGTTCCCTTAGGATTCTCACTTCCTTGTTTAAGGATAGTGATGATAGACATTAGGTTTAATCCATGCATGACAACATCTAAGACAGATTCCTCATTCAAACTCAATAATAGGATGAATCTATTGCATGACAACATTAGGATTTGATAGTTTCCCCTGTAGAGTCCTTTCTCTCCTCATCTTAAAACCACTGTAAAATACGTAATAAAGGTGAATTTGTACCGTACGTTACGAGCCTTAAGCTACTTGTGAAATGATGATTGGGTGGTTGCCTCTCAATTATCTAGAGTGTTAGCATATGTCCTTAGGACGATATGCAACGCATTCGCTCCTAAGTCATAGTCTCTAGTGCAGTACGAATTACAAATATTCATAAAAAACACTTCTTTCCGTAAAAGACTCAAAAACCAACATTCAAACCTCTTTTTGCCCCGTGGGCTCCTAATTCAAGGAAAACCTTTTCTGACAAAAAGAGTGCCGTTAAGCTTCAGTCCTACTGCAAACAGGCATTGTCCCTAACTGTTGGAACTGTTGTTTAACTTCACTCGGGTAAAAACAGATGAATCAATCGGTGTTTTGTTTTATCCCGAACTACGTTCGCTCCGATTTCTCTAATGAGAATGCGTAGGCATAAGACGCGATGTCTTGGCGAGCAACCTTCCCCCTTCACCCGTAGTTAGTCGAACTATGTTGACTCTGACTTTCCCATTGCACGAGGGAATACGTAGGCACGAAGCGTGATGCTTTGCCGAGTCACTTGTCATTTTCTTTTCTTTTAAGCCAGCCTTGATAGGTAGATAGATAAACAACCCGTTAGATAAACACAACAAGCGTGGATCCCATTGAGTACAACGGACGTGAGGGGTGCTAATACCTTCCCCTTGCGTAACCGACTCCCGAACCCAGGACTTGGTTGCGATGACCTTGTCTTTTCCTTTTCGTTAGGTTTGTTCCGATCGTTTCCTTTCCCTCCTGTGGGATAAATAACGAAAGGTGGCGTCTCTTCTGTCTTTGCCGGCACCTTTTTTTGCAGTAGCGACACTTGGTTGTAACTATATCTCCTGTATTAATCATGTTTGAATGTTCATACTTTGTTAAGTTACTTTCCCCCAAGTAATGGAACTCTTTAGTTCTCATCCATGTTGCCTCATCTTTTCCCTTCCAAAGGAAAATCTCTCTATTGACCCTTGGGTCATAGATATCTCATATCACTCCCCTTGACTTTGTTAAGTCATCTTGAACAGTTAGTTTAAAATAGAACCTATACCCATTTAGACTTTGCTTTAAGTCTAAAAGACCTACCCATTGTTAGGAGTATCTTCAACTAGAACTTTTAAGATAGAGTTTGTTAACTCAATGTAAGAATCATAATGATAATATCTTACCTCTCCCTTTTGAATTTTCCTTAGTTCGTGTCCGAACTACAGACGCTCTGATTTCTTATTTGTTAATAAGAATACATAGGCACAAGATGTGATATCTTGACGAGAAACCTTTCCCCTCCTTCCTTTTGGTTAGGACCAACTGGTCTTACAACATAGAGTTAGGTAGAGTTTGGTTAACTCCATGTAAGGATCATGGAGATGATTACTTACTCCTCTTTCTTGAGTGTTCAATATAGATCTAGAGAGTTTGGATAAACTCTACACAAGCATTGTTATGTTTGTTCCCCTAGAGTCTTGACCATAGTCATGTACTTTTTAATCCTCAGTGAGGTGAACTACGATTACTCTGATTCTATCCTAGTTGTTAGAACACAGATTAGTTCTTAATATATCTCAATGTTTTGATGATAACAATAATGAAATTTTGTATGGAGAAAATATATACTCTAATTATGTTCAAGTGTTTTTGTTTCAGATAACATAATAAATATTCCTCTGAACGTTAAGCAACAACACGCAGAAGACTCTGAGCGTTTGGTAAAAAGCGAAGCTACAGAAGGCTCTGAGCATAAAGTATAAAGCGAAGATTCAGAAAACTCTGAGCGTACTAAACTCAACGCTGCAACTGCAGAGGCTCTAAGAATCAAAACACATAAGGCTCTGAAACGTTAGTTATAAAGTGATACATTTGGATAACATGTAAGAGCGAAGATCTACTCTGATATGAAGCGCTCCTCTGGATGAACAGTTTGTTAAAACAATTACGCTAGCACTAGCTGTAAAACTCTGGAAGAGAGTTACTCTGATAAGAAGAAAATGGAACATCATCAGAACTCTAAAAGAGAGTTACTCTTATAAGAAGAAAATGGAACATCATCAGAACTCTGGAAGAGAGTTACTATAATAATAAGAAAATGGAACGTCATCAGAACTCTGGAAGAGAGTTACTCTGATAAGAAGAGAATGGAACATCATCAGAACTCTGGAAGAGAGTTACTCTGATAAGAAGAAAATGGAACATCATCAGAACTCTGGAAGAGAGTTACTCTGATAAGAAGAAAATGGAACATCATCAGAGGATCTGATGCAGGAAATATTTTCATATTCGTTCATTTAAAAAGATGCTAATCCAGAAAGATCCGTTGTAAAACTCATTGTCTACATCCAACGACATTATTCCTCTTTTGTGTATGGCACAGGATTTTAGAACAAAAAGGATATCTCTGAACATTCCTTTTTTGTGTATGTGCACACTATTTGAGAAATGGGTGTGAAGTATTTAAACATGTCTTCAACAGCAATTCAACTTAGACACAACATTATTCTACAACGAACCTACTAGAAAATAAAACGTTTTCCATTGATCTTCATTTTGTGTAAAATCAATTTTGTGAAAAAGCTTTTCTAAGAAGCACTTAAACACTTTGTTGTATTACTTTGTAAAAGATCCTTGAGAGACCAAGTTGTGGTCAGTATTCTTGAGAAGACTAAGACAAGTTTGTCTTAGTGAAAAGATTGTAATCAGTTTTTGATTATTGGATTAAGTCCTCTTTTGAAAGAGGCGGAATCACCTTGGCCGGGTGGACTGGAGTAGTTTGAGTTCAAACGAACCAGTATAAAAATACCTATTATTTTTATTGCCTTATTTATTTTGGAAAACCCTTATTCAACCCCCTCTTCTTAGTGTTTTCCTACCTTCAATTGGTATCAGAGCCTGGTTCTGAGTGCTATCACTTAACAGTGACAGAGAAAAGATCCGGTTGGAAAACTCTTTTATTTTCTATGGCTGAATCTTCAAACAACACTAACGCTGGGTTGAACAACAAATATGAAGAGAAAGACAGAATCAGCACAAAGCCTCCTATGTTTGATGGAGAAAAATTCGATTACTGGAAGGACAAAATCAAAAGCTTCTTTCTTGGCTATGATGCTGATCTCTGGGATATAGTCATTGATGGATACACTCACCCCACTAATGGTGAAGGTAAAAAGATTGATAGAAAATCAATGACTAATCAACAAAAGAAAGACTTCAGGAATCACCACAAGGCAAGGACAATTCTGCTGAACGCTATATCTCATACTGAATATGAGAAAATAACCAATAGAGATACAACACATGACATGTTTGAGTCCTTGAAGTTGACGCATGAGGGAAACACGCAGGTGAAAGAAACGAAGGCTCTAGCGCTGATTCAAAAGTATGAAGCCTTTAAGATGGAGGAAGATGAATATGTGGAAACCATGTTTTCTAGATTTCAGATTCTAACTACTGGATTGAAGGTCCTTGACAAAGGCTACTCCACTTCTGATCATGTAAAGAAGATAGTTAGAAGTTTACCAAAGAGGTGGAGACTTATGGTCACAGTGTTAAAGCTCTCAAAAGATCTGAACAAAATCACTCTGGAGGAACTCATCAGTTCTTTAAGAAGCCATGAGATAGAGCTTGAAGAAGATGAGCCTCAGAAGAAAGGTAAGTCCATAGCTTTAAAATCTAACAAAAAATATGAAACTAAAGCTTTTCAGGTACTAGAAGAAAGCTCTGGAGAATCTTCATCAGATGAAGACGAACTATCTTTACTATCCAGAAGAATAAATCAACTCTGGAAGCACAAGCAAAAGAAGTTCAGAAAATCTAAAAGACCAGAACACCATGGAGAATCCTCTGGTCACAGAAGATCTAGCAAGAAGGAAGTAGTGTGCTATGAATGCAAAGAGCCAGGACACTACAAGAATGATTGTCCCAAACTTCAAAAGGATAAACCCATGAAGAAGTTTGAGAAGAAAAAGAAATTCCTGATGGCTACTTGGGATGACTCTGATTCTTCTGAAGCCTCGTCAGAGTCTGAAGACGAATGTGCAAACGTTGCACTAATGGCTGACATAGAGGAGCATTAAGAATCATCTGGATCTAGATCAGAATCAGATTCAGAAGAGGTATTTGAGGATCTCACCAGAGCTGAGTTAATTGAAAGCTTATCTGAAATATGTGAAAACTATAGTAAGATCAGACTCAAATACAAGAAGCTGCAAAGCAGTCTTGCATCTGAGACTGGTCAGCTGAAATCAGAAATTGCTGAGCTGAAAGAAAATAATTTTAAAATTAAAATTGAATTGAAAAAAGCTTAACAAAAATCTGAAACAGATACTACGTCTAGCTCTAAAAATATTTTAGAAGAGTATGACCATAGTTTTCAAAGGTTCCTGTGCAGAAGCATAGACAGAAGCAAAATGGCTTCAATGATCTATGGTGTGAGCAGGAACAACAGAAAAGGGTTTGGATATGAATCATCATCTGGGAAGGAATCAAATCCAAAACCTGTTGATGAGTTAATTATCAATTATACTCCTCTGTATTCTCATTTTAAATTTGGTCACTCACATGACATAAAGTACACACGTTCAGATCATAACACCATAGTTTTTAATAAACTAAGCTGCATCAGAACACAACTGCTTTTAATAGACAGAAGTTCAGGAAGAACTTCAGAACAACTAACCCCAGAGGACCCAAAAAGATATAGGTACCTAAGGATAAAATAATTTATGTTGCAGATGTCCTTAGCAGCAAGGTTGAGACACCAGTCGTGGTACTTGGACTCTGGATACTCACGACACATGACGAGAAGAAGGTCTATGTTCCAAAGTCTGGAACTTAGATCTGGTGGAGACGTGAAGTTTGGAGGAAACCAAAAGGGCAAGATCATTGGCTCTGGAATAGTTGGTAATGGTAACCTCCCTTCTATCTCAAATGTTCTGCTTTAGAAGAATTAACTCATAACTTGTTGTCCATAAGTCAATTAAGTGACAATGGTTATGATATTATCTTTAATCAAAAATGTTGCAAAGCTGTTAGTCAGAAAGATGGATCAATCCTCTTTAATGGTAAAAGAAAGAACAAAATTTATAAAATAAAACTTTCAGAATTGAAAAGTCAAAATGTTAAATGTCTTATGCCTGTTAATGATGAGCAATGGGTATGGCATAGAAGACTGGGACATGTTAGCATGAGACGCATATCTCAGATTAACAAGCTCAATCTGGTCAAAGGACTTCTAAGTTGAAGTTCAACTCAGATGTTCTTTGTGAAGCATGTCAGAAAGGCAAATTTTCAAAATCCACTTTCAAACCAAAGAATGTTGTTTTTACTTCTAGACCATTAGAGCTTCTGCACATTGATCTGTTTGGACCAGTGAAAACTACATCCATCAGAGGCAAGAAGTATGGGCTTGTCATCATTGATGACTACAGCAAATGGACATGGGTAAAATTCCTAAAACACAAGGATGAGTCTCACTCTGTATTTTTTGATTTCTGCAATCAAGTTCAAAATGAAAAGAAATTTAATATTGTCAAATTTAGAAGTGATCATGGTGGTGAATTTGAAAATAAATCTTTTGAAAAATATTTTAAAGAAAATGGCATTGCACATGATTTTCTTTTCCTGGAACTCCTCAACAGAATGGAGTTGTAGAACGAAAGAATAGAACATTGCAAGAAATGGCTAGAACCATGATCAATGAGACAAATATGGCTAAACATTTTTGGGCAGAAGCAATAAATACAGCGTGCTATATTCAGAACAGAGTCTCTATAAGACATCTTCTAGAGAAGACTCCTTATGAATTGTGGAGGAATAGAAAGCCCAACATTTCATATTTCCATCCTTTTGGATGTATTTGTTTTATTCTGAACACTAAAGATAATCTGAAAAAATTTGACTCTAAAGCACAAAAGTGTTTTATGCTTGGATATTCTGAACGCTCAAAAGGCTACAGAGTATACAATACTGAAACATAGATTGTGGAAGAATCAATTCATGTCAGATTTGATGATAAGCTTGGAAATCAAAGGCCAAAGCAATCTGAAATTTCTGCAGATCAATAAGTTCTTCTCATAGACTCTGAAGAATCAGAGGCAAACAAAGTTCCAGCTAAAGAACCAGAAGCAACTCCAGATGCCACTCCATTAGCTGCTCATCTTGACAACTTAATTATTTCTGAAGAACCAACTCTGAAAGGATCCTCCAAAATCAAATCTTCTCATCCAGAGGAGATGATTATTGGAAAGAAGGATGATCCCATAAGAACAAGATCCTTCCCCAAATCCTCTGAGACATCATTGTTTAGTCTGGTGTCAATTATTGAACCTACCTCTGTGGATGAAGCTCTGCAAGACAACGATTGGATACTTATTATGCAAGAGGAGCTTAATCAATTCACAAGAAATGATGTCTGGGATCTGGTTCCAAGACCAAGAGGATTCAACATTATTGGAACAAAATGGGTCTACAGAAATAAGTTAAATGAGCAAGGAGAAGTCATTAGAAATAAAGCTAGACTTGTTGCTCAAGGCTATAGTCAGCAAGAAGGTATTGACTACATAGAAACATATGCTTCTATGGCAAGGTTAGAATCCATACGCTTGCTAATTTCTTTTGCTGCACAGAATAACATCACTCTGTATCAGATGGATGTTAAAAGTGCTTTCTTAAATGGTTTAATAGAACAAGAAGTATATGTTCATCAACCTCCTGGATTTGAAAATGAAAGATTTTCAGAGCACGTTTTTAAATTAAAGAAATCACTCTATGGCCTAAAACAAGCTCCCAGAGCTTGGTATGAAAGGCTGAGTAATTTTCTTCTGGAAAATAATTTTATCAGAGGAAAGGTTGGTACCACTCTTTTTCATAAATCAATTAAGAAAGATATCTTAATCTGTCAGATTTATGTTGATGATATTATTTTTGTAACCACAAATATTTCACTTGGAAAGGAGTTTGCTAAGTCTATGCAGGCAGAGTTTGAAATGAGCATGATGGGAGAGCTAAGATTCTTTTTGGGCATTCAAATTAATCAGACTCCAGAAGGCACCTACATACATCAAACGAAGTATGTGAAAGAGCTTCTGAAGAAGTTTAATCTGACAGAGAGTAAGCCAGCTAAGACTCCCATGCATCCAACTTGCACTCTAGGAAAAGAAAAGGTAAGTAAAAAGGTAGATCAAAAGCTGTACAGAGGTATGATTGGCTCTCTTCTGCATTTGACTGCCTCTAGGCCTGACATTCTCTTCAGTGTATGTTTATGTGCTAGATTCCAATCAGATCCTAGAGAATCTCACTTAACTGCTGTTAAGAGAATTATGAGGTATCTGAAAGGTACAACTAACGTGAGTCTGTGTTACAGAAGATCTGATGAATATAAATTAGTAGGCTTCTGTGATGCTGATTTTGCTGGAGATTGAGTTAAACGCAAAAGCACCTCTGAAAGCTGTCAATTTCTGGGAGGAAATCTGATCTCGTGGTACAGCAAGAAGCAACCCACTATAGCACTCTCAACTACAGAGGCAGAATATATTGCTGCTGCTGGTTACAGTACCCAGATGCTTTGCATGAAGAGTCAGCTGGAGGACTACCAAATACATGAGAGTAATATTCCTATCTTCTGTGACAATACTTCTGCAATTTTTCTTTCTAAAAATCCAATTTTACATTCAAAGGCAAAACATATATAGATTAAACACCACTTCATCGGAGACTATATTCAGAAATGGATATTAAGTTTAAATCTTGTTGATACAGACCATCAATGGGCTGAT
The DNA here is from genome assembly GCA_963859935.3 of Lathyrus sativus. NCBI lineage: Eukaryota > Viridiplantae > Streptophyta > Magnoliopsida > Fabales > Fabaceae > Lathyrus > Lathyrus sativus. Next base: position 166,505,873 of record OZ012739.1, on the reverse strand, counting down.
ATTTTTACAAAACCCCTCTCTGAAGATAGATTTAAATTTATTCTGAAAAATATTAGTATGAACTTTTGTCCAGAATAAAATCTTTATTCAGAATTAAATTTATTCAGATGAAAAGTATTTAAAGTCTATACTCTGAAGTATTGCATCTGAAATTTTTTTAAGTTACTTTATTTTTGTGAAAATCTGAGTTAACAAGATTTAGAGGATCTGAGCGTTAGTTAACGATTCATTTCCTAAAAGAGCTTCATAGGCACACCACATCAAACATGTATCACTTCTAATCCGCATTTCGAAAAACGTTTGAGTGTACACAAAGCTGAGGCACCGTTTCAGGTACCGTTTGAATCATTGAAATTCTCCTTTTCCCCCCACTTTGTCAAATCACATTTAATGCGTTAAATCAATATTTTTTTATTTGATTTATGTTTCTCTTTGTGCCCTAACACATATTCCACGCTGTAACACATTTCACACTTTCATTATCCCACACACCTTATGCATTTTGCCCTTCTTCATTGCTTAATTTTCAAATCAAAAATTAAAAGAATCCCCAGTCATCAAGTTCTTCTTCAATGGCTACCTCATCTTCATTACATCAACGCTTGGTTTCTACAATGGTTGGGTCATCTTCATCGCAAATGGGTAATGAAGCTTACAAAGAACCAGAACGCACACTTCTCACACCAGTGAACAAACTAGAGGTACTCTGTGAGTTTATGGTTGATTTTGACTGCATGGCGAAAAATGGGTTTGATCTTAGTTCAATAGTTAACTTTCAAGGATGGTTAAAATACTTTGATCGGTTGGTTGGTCCAGTTTTTCCCCAAATGGTAAAGGAATTCTGGATTCATGCCTAAGTCTACCCTAAATTTATTTCTTCATCCGTTTTGGGTAAAACTATCATCATCACTGAGGAAATGATTCGCCAACTTATTGGTTATGAAGAAGAGGGTATTGTGAATACTTCAGTGGGACGCGTGAATATGAATGAAGTGTACAACGGGTTGTTTGTCTCTAGGCTTCCATCCAACAAGATAAAGGATCTGAAGACCCATTACAAGATTTGGGCCAAGATATTTCTGGGTTGTATTCATCATTGCAAGGCTTCAAATTCTCCAGATTACATTAATACAGATCAACTGTATATTTTGTATTTTCTAGGGAATAATATCAAGGTGAATCTTCCACACATGTTGTTTGTTCGTCTTTGGAGTCATGTCAAGATGTCCAGAGAAATCATTCTCACCAAACACCAGAAAATCAGAGATTGGATTCCCATGGGAAGGTTAATTTCTGATATACTCACTGAAAATGGTTTGGTATCTTATCTGAAAGATGTTGGTCAAACAGATGAATTAGTTCCTATTCTTGGGAAGCCTCTGGATGGCAAGAGTCTCTAGAGAATGAAGTTGGTAGAAAAACTTTTCAATTTGATCCAGTTCAGATTAATTATGATGTTGTGCACAGAAGGAGGGTACCAGTGGAAGATTTTCCACTCTTCAGTGTAGAGGAGCGAAAGGAAACTCTCCTCGCTTATATTGCTTCCTGTATGGCAGACGACACTCCTATGCCAGCTGATCTGCTGCTACGTGCTTCTCAATTTGCTCCAGAGCTGATTATGAGGAAGAAACGCAAGAAGAACAAGATCTCTGAAGAAGTTCCCTTAGAGAAACATTCTAAGCGTTCCAAGCAATCAGATAATCCCTCTGGTGTTTTATCTCCTGTTTTGGAAACTGTTACAGAAGAACCAACATCTCAACCCCCTCACTCATCTGAACCTATTATCACCTCTGACCCTCCTCCTTTTTCCATTCCACACATCACCTCTGTGCACCATTCACATTCCTCTGAGCATGTTCATGTCTCTGTTGCCTCTCCTTTCTCCCAAACACAAACTTCCAACCCTCTCACCACCTCTCAACATAACCAAGAAGCCACCTCTAAAAACACCACCTCTATACCATCCACACCCTCATTCAATATCCCTCAGCAAACCAATTATGCTGAAGTCCCCTCTACAAACCAACCAGTTGTTACCAACCCCTCTGAACCTGAAATCTTTCATGCCACACCTCTCCTAACCATTCACCCAATTCCATCTGACTCCTCTGACTCCTCTGACTCCTCTTCTGACCAATCAGATGCTATATCTCCTCCACATCACTCCCTAAACCATCCTCTTAAATTTTCTTCTCCCACTCCCATTTCCTCTCATTCTCCAGATAAACCTTCATCCTCTGTTAAACCTTCACTCTTTGATGCCTTAAGCAATCCTTCTTCGAGGCCTACCTTAAGCCCAAACCCAGACTAAATGTTAGTAATCTGTTATCTAGTTTTGAAACGGAGATGCAGATGTGGTTTTCTGATGTAAGGGAGAAGTGTCTCACTAGCACGAATCCTCGTGACTCTGAAGAAATCTTGATTGCCTTCAAAAAGAGATTCACTTTTGTGACTATGAATCTTCAGGATGCTTGATCTGCAGATGCACAAGAGAGAGTTTCTACAGCTATGAAACTTGCTCAACTTAGTGTCAGCAGAACTCCTATTCTTTGTCTGGAAAACACACCTGCAGAGGTTTTGTGTTCCTCATATGAGAAATCTGCTGCACTTCAGATGAATGAAGATCCTCATGCTGAAGAAGGTAACTCAGATGCTCCTGTTGATGAAGAGATTCCTGACTCTGGTCAGCCCTCTGCTCTGAAATTAGGGAATGCATCTTCTTCATTGGTTGTTCAGAATTCAACAGATTTGAGGAAAGAAAATGAAGATGTGCAAAACAAATTTGCTTAGCAAGAGGCTACTAACAGCTAGATAAAATCTTGGATGATCAAGCAAGAGAAAACTACGACAGGGATTCAGGAGTGGATGGTCAAACAGGAAGAATCCACTACTGAAATCAAGACATGGATGGCCAAACAAGAAGCTTCAACTTCTGAGATGACGAAGCTTCTTATGCTTTTAACTTCTCATTTATCTTAATTGTTTATTAGTTTGTGCTCATCTGTGAATTTGCATGTTTTATTTCTGAGTCTCTAAATACATCTGTGACTATTTTCTTTACATCTGATTCTATCTTATTTTTTTTTTCTATTTTTCTTGCTCTGAAATTTTTTTGTCTTAAATGATTTTCTAAGATCACTTTTTGATATGACAAAAAGGGGGAGAAAATGGAAATTTTGAATCGTTCACATAAACAGATACTGAATGGAAACTCACACATGTTAAAAACTAACTAATCATGAATTCAGTGTTTCGGAGTTAAAGTTACTCATCTGACAATATTTATAGAATTCACTCTGAACAAGGTCTGAGATAGTCCACAAGCTTGCTCTGACTCTGGAAAGAATACAAGTGCTGAAAGGGAAGTTTTAAATTTTCTAGCAGTATTCATTTCAGTGGGAGAATCATATTCTCAAGGGGAGATATATATTTTAATTTTGAATAAAATTCTGTATAGTTTTTGTCATCATCAAAAGGGGGAGATTGTTAGAACACAGATTGGTTCTTAATATATCTCAATGTTTTGATGATAATAATAATGAAATTTTGTATGGAGAAAATATATACTCTAATTTTGTTCAAGTGTTTTTGTTTCAGATAACATAATAAATATTCCTCTGAACGGGATATTCCTCTGAACGTTAAGCTACAACATGCAAAAGACTCTGAGCGTTTGGTAAAAAGCGAAGCTACAGAAGGCTCTGAGCTTAGAGTATAAAGTGAATATTCAGAAAACTCTGAGCGTACTAAACTCAAAACACATAAGGCTCTGAAATGTTAGTTACAAAGTGATACATTTGGATAACACATAAGCGCGAAGATCTGCTCTGATCTAAAGCGCTCTTCTAGATGAACAGTTTGCTAAAACAATCACGCTAGCACTAGCTGCAGATCTGGAAGAGAGTTACTTTGATAAGAAGAAAATGGAACATCATCAGAACTCTGGAAGAGAGTTACTCTGATAAGAAGAAAATGGAACATCATCAAAACTCTGGAAGAGAGTTACTCTGATAAGAAGAAAATGGAACATCATCGGAACTCTAGAAGAGAGTTACTCTGATAAGAAGAAAATGGAACATCATCAGAACTCTGGAAGAGAGTTACTCTGATAAGAAGAAAATGGAACATCATCAGAGGATCTGATGCAGGAAATATTTTGATATTCGTTCATTTAAAAAGATTTTGATTAAGAAAGATGCGTTGCAAAACTCATTGTCTACATCCAACGACATTATTCCTCTTTTGTGTATGACACTGGATTTCAGAACAAAAAGGATATCTCTGAACATTCCTTTTTTGTGTATGTGCACACTATTTGAGAAATGGGTGTGAAGTATTTAAACATGTCTTCAACAGCAATTCAACTTAGACACAACATTATTCTACAACGAACCTACTAGAAAATAGAACGTTTTCCATTGATCTTCATTTTGTGTAAAATCACTTTTGTGAAAAAGCTTTTCTAAGAAGCACTTAAACACTTTGTTGTATTACTTTGTAAAAGATCCATGAGAGACCAAGTCGTGGTCAGTATTCTTGAGAAGACTTGTCATACCCCAAATTTGTCCTACCTACTTTTACATTTCATTTTTGTGCATCCAACCATTATCCAACCATTAACCATTATAAGAGGAAATCAAAACAGGTTGTTACCTTTATTTCTTCTTATTCAAGTTGTTTTATGCAATGAGATTTATGTCAAAAATGTTTTATATTCAAGAATTGATTCACTTTCGGTCAGATTCAAGGTACAGAGGCTTCATTGTTTCAAGGCTTTAAGGCATTTAAAGATCTAGAATGTTAAATGTTCACTGTTTCAAGATTAATTCAAGGACTATTGAAAATTTTTGAATTTGTTGACGTTATTTCTTTGGAGTCAATTCAAGCATGATTGTATAAATTCAAAGAAAAGAGAATCGAGTTTTCAAGCATAGAAACTAAGGATTTATCGGAGGTGCAAATAATGGAAAGGTGAAAAGGCCATTACATTTTGTTTAGGCCCATAACTTATAAGATGCTACAAAAATAGGGGGAAAGAAAAGTGTGATTTTTCTTTTTACAAGGAGACATATACATAAGTCCAATATGATCGTTGCCTTCAATGAAATAAGTGAAGAAAAGCAGTCATTGATATGTTGAAAACAACGGTCCTACACCAGCCACCATAAAGGTCACTACAAGTTTTAAAAAAAATATAAAAAAAAGCCAGAAAAGTGGACAAGTTTAGAGCAGGTTGCAACAGCAGATTAACGTGTCCAGCCAAATAAATGAGGTCTCACGCATCGTTCTCGACCAGTTCTTTCAGCAGCTACCTTCATACACCAACAAATCCGCAACGCTCCGCATCACATGACAAATAATACACGGCTCCTTCACCTGCTATCAAACCAGGACTGCAAGTCGCGAGTTGCTCACACACACCACACAATAACCGTTACGCAGAACCATACATCCATCAGTTGCGTAGAACCGCATCCCGTATACGCACATTATAACAGCTCATATCCTACGATGAAAATACAAAAAAATCAAAATATTACAGCTGCAAAAGGGTGAATATGTAGAGGCGCTGAAGTTCACTATCAAGGAAAAAAAATTGTACCCGGACGTTGAAAATATTGCTCAGATCTTCGCAGTTTGTGAGGTTCACAGTGCTGCACTGAACAAACTCTCGAGGGCCGAAATGGACTGGTATGGAATTCTTCAGACCGAGAAACTCTCTGATGAAACAGTCATAAGAAAACAATACAGAAAGCTCGCACTGCTATTACATCCCGATAAGAATAAATTTGTTGGTGCAGAAGCTGCTTTCATGTTGATCGGGGAAGCCAATGGAGTGTTAAATGATCAATCAAAGCGAAATTTACAGTTAGAGCCCATTTATAAGAAATGAAAGTCAAAGCCAATTTGAAAGCTGCAATACCTAATACCTCATCTCATCACTCAAATGGGAATGTGTTTGCTGCAAATCAAGTTCTGAATGCTACTGAACCTGCATCAACCTGAACATCACGAGACAAATTTGTGCATAATGCCATCACCGTAATTCCCGCGTATCCTTCACAGAAATGATAAAATGCAGGTTTATAGCAGCACCTCTTGTATCCATGACCTGCAACAGACAGTATAAGCCATTTCAAAATTCCAATTGCAAATCATAATTGAAGAACAAAATTGTGTAAAAAAAGAGATACCACTCACCAACAATTACCCTTTTGCCGACAGTTTTCACAACTCAATTCAACAGCCAATGTTATAGCAATTCTCATGTATGTCATCAAGAATAAAAAAAGAGAAAAATTCATAACAACATTTGTTTTTTACATGATCTTGCAAAAAGTGAAGTTTGACCCACCAACTTTGTCATGAGCCATCCGAGAGCAAAGAGATGAAATCCGTATTGCAAGCTGCGAAGAGGTAGCTACCACTAAAACATACTTGGAAAAGGTACAGCAGGTCCCAATAACGTTTTCCTCAAAGCAGAAAATTTTATACTACTGAAAAACCCCATAACCGTCTGCGAAAAATAGTTTGCACCAGTTCACAACTTGAATTACACATGCTTTCCTGCATAATCAAACTTGCCAAGTTAAAACCCAAGACTAGTAAGTCAGGATGCTTCACAAACTGAGCCACATCATGGACCAATATGGAAAGAATTTCCGAGCTAAAACAAAACCTTGGTGATACACAAACCTGCCAAATAACCTGTGAAGTGCAACAAACAAGACATGAAGGTAATTTGCAAAACTAGCAAGTTGTTACGATTCTCACGCTATGGCCGCAACTTCAAAACCGTAACACAATTCATCCACTAACATTCCAAATAAACTGCAAAAAAAAAAAAAAGGGAATGTAGAAGAATAGTTGGAATTCACTCCTCACAATCTTAGTAAAAATAAAATGAGGGAAATTAGCTTGCAAGTGCTTTACGTGACAGATTACGGTGCAACTTTCCGCGTTACATCTCGCGGCTATTTTTTGTCCTAATGTACCATATCCGGCCAATACTCTACCAGCAGCCGCAAACTTGATGATGTTACACATAAGTAGGCTACTTGGAGTCACCTAAACAAGCACAAATCAAGCCGCTGTGATAAATACGCCAAAGAGCTGAACCATGTGAGCAAAAAACAATATTGTATCCTACCAAGTTGTGGTCATCTGCACCATAATATTGGGAGTCATATCAGTCGCGTGAGTTTTTTAGCAAAATAAAAGGTAAAAAAAGAGGACAATAACAATGAAGTGAATTCATAACTGCAAAACGCAGCAAGTTTCACCGGCATCCACGCCCAACAAGAATCATAGTTCAATGCGAAACCTTCAGCTGTCATGTTCTTGTGTCCACGAGAAAACTGTTATGCCCTGAAAAAGAATCATATCAGTTGCAACCAATTCCATGTCATCTGTTGTTTGGTAAGGAAGGTGATAGATTTTCCAAAGCTCCTGAGGATTGGACCAAAAACAGTAGTAATTATTCAAACCTGTCTGCGGGATTAGAGAATAAGAGCAGAACCCGTGATCCTTCACACGTTCGTTAAAGCAAACTAGATTGAATGATGGAAGGAAATCCTCTCTCACTCCTGGGATTTCAGATGTACCTGTCTCCAAGGGATCGTCCCATGTTCTTAGAGGTAGCTTATTACCTGCACCTGCAGTTCCTAAGGCCGGAGTGCGGCACCCTGACCAACAATCTTCACAACTTCCCACTGATGTGGAGTCTGTTTTGCTGCGACAAGTATTGAATCTAACACCGGAGAAATTGAGTTCCCTGCCACCAGAGCAGCAGCAACAGGTCATCCAACTCCAACAAGCTCTTAAGCGAGATCAGGTGCAACCTGCGGTGACAATCAGAAAGCAAGGTTACCGTGAGCTACGATCTCACACAAATTATTCTGACAAAGGCAAAGTTGTACATGATGCTACTTCTAGAGATTACGAACAACGTAAACAAGGTTATCACACCAAAACTAATAGGCAGATGATCAAGGTTCATACCTCAAGTTGCTACCTAAATCAGAGCATATAGTTCACGTTTTGGGGGAGGGGTTTCGGTCTCTTCATACGTGCTTTAGCCTTGAGAACAATGGCATATGAGTTTGACTCCCATTGCATTCCCTTCGTGCCATTGAGTATCAATCATATATAATACCGTGTCGGCGACTATGAAAACAAAGTTAGAATGCGTTTAGACCATATCTTTCATTGTTTCAATCGTCTGCCAAAGGCTCGCCAGATTTTGAATCATGATCCAATTGCTTCAGTTCATAGCTCACCTGTTAAATGAAAATAAAACTGTAATCAGGAAGAGTTTCATTGCAGCCAGCAACTACCTATGGCCAGCAGTTACGCGTCGCAGAATAATTGATAGCATGAGTAAACTTACAATGTTTTAGTGCGCTCCAAGCACAGGTGCAAAACCAAAATCTTGGGCAAAACCTGTAGTTATCTTTGGGCCACAACTGAACGAACATTTGTTGGACGAGGGAGTACACAGTAGCAAAAGAAAAAGGAGGACTCCATAAGGCCAATTCCTATTACAAGTAAGGCCCATCAACATTGAAAGACCAATGAGAATGATGCCTCACGGCCCACATGATGCAAGAGAGGCCATTTCCACAAACTGCCAAGTAGACACCAAAATGCAGAACAGGGACCACTCTACCACAAACCTGCTACCATCAGACCTGCACACAAACAAACAACTTCCTGCAGCATTGAAAGCGAAGTTACATCAAAAATAACAAGACCACCACAATGAAAAAAAAATCAGAAAGCAAGGGGAGATCAGAAACCCCTCAGTGATTCTCTTTCTTAAAATCAAACCCTAGCCACAATGCCAACGGCCCCAGCTCCCTCATCCATCTTCACCCTTCTCAACCTTTCAAAACTAAAAAACTGCAACCAAATTTGCAAGCTGAGCAACCTAGAAATCACTATCAGTCTCTCTTCAACACCATCAATCTCACCATTTTCACCATTATCAGCTTCATCTTCTCAGAACTTCAAACCACCATCTTCGCAATCCACCATTTTCTCCAACTCAAGCTCATTAACTCAGAAACGTAAACTTAGTCTTCTTCGAACCTCCTTTCTCCGACATTTCAACCATTTTCAACAAAACTTCAAAACCCCTCGACATTCTTCCATCTCTCAACCTTCATCCTATTTTTTGAAGCTTCCGAAATCGAAACACTACAACCGCGTGAAAACTTTCAATCCACATCAAACCAGAAAACCCGTTCCAAGTCCAACGAGCTTCAAACCGCCGAGCTTCAAACCGCCTTCCTTTAAACCCATATCAGAAAATTATTTCGAAACCCTCTCAGGAAATACCCAGAGCACGCCGCCGTAACACATCAAGCATCAGTTTCGCCCGCCCTCCTTCAAACCGCGGTCTCAGAAACCCAAACCCTTCACGATCAAAATAATCACAAATATCTTTAACCCAATCTTCTTCGGCAAACCCAAATAAATCCAAACCAGAAGCCGAAACAAGAGAGTGTGAGACGAACAATACAAGCGAAGTCACCCGAGGGAGATCGAGAGAGATACAGAGACTTGCGAAAGAGGTAGTAACGTTTTTGCCTCTATTTGGTTATGGTGTAGCGAGATGATGAAGAAGATGATTCTCCTGAGCTCGATACCATGATGTTGGCTTTTGTTTTTTTATTTTATTTGAACTTAGATTGTGTGAACCTGTTACTTCTTTTTCATGATTTTTTTTTTATTCAAGAAACAGATTTTTTTTTTATGAATGTCCGGTGATGTTTTGGGCTAGCTAGCCCGTTTGGTTTTGTTTATTTAAATTACTGCATTTGAACTTAATGGGTTCATCTGGCCCGTTGTGATTTATACTTTCTCCACCCTCTGTCTTGTGTTGTGTTATGAATCAAGTAGATGATGAGCTTCATTTTGAAGTCCATATGATTCAACCACCCCGTTAAATCCTTGCCCTCCCCTTTCTTTATGTAATTTTATTAAGTTTTTACTATTAACTATTTTATTTTATTGGATTTTTTGGGAGGAGTTTCGAATTTAGATTTATTTTATTTTCGTTTTACGGTCGATGACGAAACTTCCACCGTTTAACCGTCACATTAGTGGCGTGAAACAAAGGATCCGAGACCACCTTTGTTCTTTCGATTTTATTTCGGTAAACTAACTTTAAATTTAATTTCCGTCAAATATTATTGTGGATATTATTGTTATATTATTATCATATTATATTTATTCATTCTCACTCACCCGTATTTGAAAACACTTAATAAATTATCGAAACTCCTAAAAGCCAAATTGGTGGACTATTGGATCTTTGGTCATTTGCAGGTATCCTAACTTTGAGTCGTGCCCGACTTTTCTCAAGGCGTAGTTTAGGACACAAATGCACACACACGGCTTTCTCTTGGGCTACCTTTCAATGAGACCCCTTTATTTCGTGCAATCCCGTGTAACTTACATGTATCCCTCTCCCATTCCGATGTATGTTTCGCATTTCTTTGATTATTAGGTTACCTCCTAGGAGCACCCATAGGGACTAGAGCGGATCAAAATATTTTCAAACTAATTCTCGATTCGTCGTCGAGCCATTTTCAAACCCTTGTAAGTCGAGTGCTCATACGCATTCGCCATCAACCTATTACAACTCGACCCTTGATGCGTAAGTCAAGTCGGTCTCTTCTTTCAAACAATTTCATTTTCAACACGCTTTGCACGCGATAACGAGTCAAACCCTTGATCCAACGTCAAGCGGATTTTCGAAACAAACCATCAATCAATTAACAACTATTTAATTCTTTTCAAGGTGTAAAGAGTGAGTTCAAGTCTTTGAGCTTTCTTTCAGTTGTTTACATGCGAGTTGTCTTATTCGAGTGTGAACAATTGACGCCTCTAAATAACATTAACAACTCGACATCGTTCAACTATTTCTAACTCAAACAACTTTCCCTTTCACGATGAAAAAGAGAGTGTACCAAGTCTTTGGTCTGCTCTCCCGATTATTTGGAGTTTGAGAAGTCTTTCTTAAGCTTCAATTAATCGTCATCATTTCAACCTCATCCTTTCAAACACAACTTTTCTTACGATGAAAAAGAGAGCGTTCAAGGTCTTTGGTTCGCCCTCCCGATTGTTTTGGTCCGAGAAATCTTTCTTAGGCTAAAGTAATCGTCATCAGTTCAACCTTATCCTTTCAAACATAACATTATTCTTCAAGATGAAAAAGAGAGTGTTCCAAGTCTTTGGTTCGCTCTCCCGATTACTTGGGTCCGAGAAATCTTTCTTAAGCTTCAAGTAGTCGTCATCCGTACCCGTTTCAAACCAATTTAAACCAGTTTCTTTCGTGGTCGTATCCACGAACTACGACTGCTCTGATTCTTCATTCTCGTCCAAATGTAAGAAACGTAGGCACAAGATTCCGATAATCTTGGCGAGCACAATCCCCTCCATCTTCCATTTCCCCCATCCTTACCCGTAGTCGAACTACGACGCTCTGATTTCTCATTCTCGTCCGAATGAGCATACGTAGGCACAAGGGCCCCAATCCTTGGCGAGCAACCTATCTTCTAACCACCCCCTTTCCCCTAGTGTTTTTATCCCTTTATAGTATCCTTTAGAATTTAATAGCGAGAAGAGAAGAATTAATTTTAGCTAACATCCATTAACTCGAATTAAGAGGTTCCCGTCAAGTACGACGGACGTGAGGGGTGCTAATACCTTCCCCTCGCGTAACCGACTCCCGAACCCAGGAATATGGTTGCGACGGCCGTGTTCCTTTCCGCGTTTATGAGGTTTTCTCAATATTTTCCTCTCCTGTCTATTTGGGAAAAATAAAGTTCGGTGGCGACTCTGTCGAACCGCAATTTCCGCGCCTTTTGCGCGAGGGTCGTATGTTCGAAATGAATTTTTCGAGGTGCGACAAGACTAAGACAAGTTTGTCGTAGTGAAAAGATTGTAATCAGTTTTTGATTATTGGATTAAGTCCTCTTTTGAAAGAGGCGAAATCACCTTGGCCGGGTGGACGGGAGTAGTTTGAGTTCAAACGAACCAGTTTAAAAATACCTATTATTTTTATTGCCTTATTTGTTTTGGAAAACCCTTATTCAACCCCCCTTCTCAGTATTTTCCTACCTTCACTAGTTAGGATACGTAGGCAGGGGATGTGATATCTTTGTGAGCAAACTTAGAAACTATCCCTAGGTCTTTACCTAGAATCTTAACCTTATACCTAATCCCAAGCCATAGCAAACATTTAGCGAGTATAGCATACAAACATACAAAAGGTTCCTCTAGGGTACTACAGATGTTTAGGATGTGAAATACCTACCCTAGGCATAACCAACCCCCGATTCCCGAATCTTTTAGCGTTGTTGTTACATCGCACAAAGAATTTTTCTTTCTTTAACCTTTCCTTTGGATAAATTAAAGTCCGATTGTGAATTTTAAGAATTAAGATTCAAGTTAATCAATAACTTGGTATCACGATTATCACCGCAACACCTCCCTTGAAGAATGAGGAAAATATTGTATTTATAGTGAAGGGAAAAAACTGAGTTGGCAATTTATGGTATCTTTTTCGTATGCGGACGGTATCAAATGGGATTGTGCGGTTTTTATGCGGCATTTGCGGTTGTGAATCTTCCTCTGTTCATTTGGGTGTGAATGGTGTGCTGTATGGTTTCGCCTGTGTAGTTGTGTGGAGAGAAATGAGGTCTTCATTTTTTTCCTCAGCAAAAATTGATTTGCGTATCCTTTTTTCGTGTACACCGAGTCCGCTGCAAGAAACTCGCCTCCTCCCCCCTTGTGTGAGGTTCCTCTCTTGTCCTTTCTACGAGCTGGAACAAAATTTTGTTTTTTTCGGTGGACGCCTCTTTTACAATTCTAAATGGTAGATGGACCTCTTGATTTGCAAAGGTGGGCCTACCATAGGCTTCGGTTGTTTTTTTTTTTTGTAATGAATTTATAATTTTTTTTTGTAATTTATCAATTTGGATTATGACATGAAATTGGTTATGAGCTTTTGTTGTAAAAGAATTTTATGGACAATGACTTATGGTTGTTGAAGAAATATTGATGATGGATAAAAGATAAAGGAAATAATGGGCCTCCAATTGACATAATTTCTAGACCTTAATTTTGAAATTTGCAATTGCCTTGGTATTTAAAACATGAACTTCTCCCGTGAGTCTGATAACGTCATTATAACCAAATTTCAATCAACTTTGAACTCTTCTTCCAAAATTTGAATTAATTCTTGAGAATATGAATCCATTCTGGACGTGAAAGTCAGAGAGCCACCATCCTGAAACATGAACTCCACTATCACCGCCATACACAAAACCTGCGTGGGAATAAATTGGTTCTTGATGATTTCCACATACAAAATACTTAATTTGATACCATCAAAAAGTATTTTTCTTATCTAACCAATTAGACCAAAAACATGAACCATACCAAACTTATCCTTGACCAATCCCTGACCTGGTGAATCCTAAATGAAACTCGATTGGATTCCAATATACCCCAAGATGAACACAACATGTAACAGCCCAATTTTCAATAATTAATTATTTGTGTTAATTAATTGATTTATTTGAATTATTCTAATTATTTGAATAATTAGATGATTGTTTAAATGGATTTATAGATGTTTGAGAGAGGAAATATATTGGATAGAAATAAAGGGAAGGATATATATATGAGGAAGTGGAAAAGAGAAAAGAAAGGGAAAGAAAGAGAAAGAAGAGAAAAGGAGGAGAAAAAGAGGAAACATGGAGAATCATCAAGAACATCCTCTAGCTTCCGATTAATCGAGGTAAGGGTGTGAAATCTTACTATCTTAATCATTGTGTATGTGTGTTGGATTGTTTGGGTGTTTTTTTTGGATATTTTCCATTTTAGGTCGAAATGAGTTTAATCGGTAGAAACTGAGTTTTATCGGTTAGAATTTGGAATAGATGGTGTAGTATAGTCGAGTGATGAGTGGGTTGTGCTACTGGGGCTGATTTGGATTAAATTGGTTGGTTTTGTGAGGTTTGGGATTTTGGACAGCCATGGAAGTTCTGATCTCGCAGGTTCGCCAGGCGAATGGCAGCGAGGCTTCGCCAGGCGAAGCCCAGCGAACGGTAGCGAATCAAGTCAGAACCAAACACCCTGTCTTCGCTGGCAAGTTGGCCAGGCGAATGAGAGTGGCGAAGGTTCGCCAGGCGAGTGTGCTAGCGAGTAATTCCAGAATAGCTCCCAATGGTCTTCGCTGGAAAGTTCGCCAGGCGAACGTCGCAGCGAAGGTTCGCCAATGGCTTCGCCAGGAGAAGGTTGGCGAATGGGACAACATTTGTTTTATTTTGATTGTTTCCATCCAATGTTGATGTATTTGGTTTTAGCATGTAGCGAATAGCTTGTGTACGTTGTGTTGTGGGTAGCCGTATGGCGTGAATCCTAGATTATGAATTGATTGTGAATATGTGGCCTTTTGGCATATGTGATGCGTTGTTTAAATTAAATAAAAATGCATTATTGGGTGGGATTGAGTTTGTTGCCGTTTGGCACGATAATTGTGAGTTATGAATGCGAATCTAGTATGAAACAATATGAGATGAATGACGAATATAGGGTAAATATATTTGCGAGTGTATATTGAACGTACGTGTTGATGCGTGACGAATGATGAATGCTATATACATTGTGAAGGTATGATTACCGTATGTGATATGTAATGAATGCATGAGTATGTTTGCAAACACGTATGCATGTTGTATCGGTTGATCCCGCGGAGGATCTGCAGAGACATCGTGTGCCCTTATGGGGTGTGAGTGATGGTCTATAATTGATTAGGTCATTTTGCATATGAAGAATCATAATTGCATACTTGTGTGTCTGATTCCTCGGAGAATCTGCAGAACCTCGTATGTTGCGATGGTTATTTATTGATCCCTCGGAGGATTTGCAGAACCTCGTATGTTGCGATGGTTATATTGATTCCTCGGAGAATCTGCAGAACCTCGTGTGCCCTTGTAGGGTGTGAGCGATGGTTATTTATTGATCCCTCGGAGGATTTGCAGAACCTCGTATGTTGCGATGGTTATATTGATTCCTCGGAGAATCTGCAGAACCTCGTGTGCCCTTGTGGGGTGTGAGCGATGGTTATTTATTGATCCCTCAGAGGATTTGCAGAACCTCGTATGTTGCGATGGTTATATTGATTCCTCGGAGAATCTGCAAAACCTCGTGTGCCCTTGTGGGGTGTGAGCGATGGTTATTTATTGATCCCTCGGAGGATTTCCAGAACCTCGTATGTTGCGATGGTTATATTGATTCCTCGGAGAATCTGCAGAACCTCGTGTGCCCTTGTGGGGTGTGAGCGATGGTTATTTTGGTTCTTCAATTGAACCTGCTGAAATGAGTCGGTACCGCATTTGCATCTGCATAGAGTCGTGTGTCGGTCTCTATGAGTTGCATGTTGTCATCTTCATATGATGCATTGTGTCGCTACTGCGAAAATCGGTGCCGGCTGAACAGAAGAGTCTCCACCGTGCGTTATTTATCCCACGGGAGGGAAAGGAAACGCTCAGAGTAAACCTCGCACACCACGGGAAAGGTATGGTCGTCGCAACCAAAACCTGGATTCGGGAGTCGGTTACGCAAGGGGAAGGTATTAGCACCCCTCACGTCCGTCGTACTTGACGGGATCCACGCTTGTTTTCGGGTATGGATTGTTATTCTATCTACTCTATAGGTCAGGGGTTAAAAAGAAAATGAAAATGAATGACTCGGCAAAGTATCGCACTTTATGCCTACGTATTCCCGTCTGGAACGAGAAATCAGAGTCAACGTAGTTCGCCTACCTACGGGAAAGGAGGGGAAGGTTGCTCGCTAGGATATCGCATCCTATGCCTACGTACTTCCACACAACATGGAAGATCAGAGCAAACGTAGTTCGGGCCACGTACGACACAAGTCTGTCTTGGTTGATGTTATTCCTTCTGAAAAAGGTTTTTCTGATTAACAGTCCCGGCGGACAAAAATGACGTCTTGATGAGTTCACATTCTTTTTACGGAAGAAGTGTCTTTTATTGTGTTTGAAATCTTTATGGTGTTTTTCTGTTTGTTTTGAGAAAGAAAGATACAGAACTCTAACCTACGGTTGCGAAGGGAATCAAACTATCCTAATGTTGTCATGCATGGGTTAAGACCTAGTGTCTATCATGCTCCTCTCTTGCACAGAGAGAAACAGAGATCCTAAGGGAATAGACGGAAACAGAAACAATATCAGATATATACAGTAAAGCAGTAAAATGCATGAATGCAACAATACAAGCGAGGCAAGGGAGTCCCACTCAACCTCGAACCTAAAAAACAATAGGCAAAAGTGAACAGGCTTCACTTTCAACCCAACAGGGTAAACAGCAAACAATACAGTCAGGAAAACCAATCAATACATCAAAAATGAAATACAGCAAAATAAACAGCCACAGCAGCTCTGCAAACAACATCTGACTTCTAGCTTCAGCAAGCATCAATCTCCATCTCCATAGTCTTCAGACAAGGGCTTTGGTCACTAATCTTCAGTCTACAATGGCTTTTCTTCAAGTTTCATCCTCCAAGATGAGGGATCAATCACCAGAGTGGATTGGGTGTTAAGCAATTAGTTGACTACCAAGGGTGGCAAACCAACTGCTACTAACACATAAGATATTTTCTCTCAAGAGTTCTATCCCCTGGACAATAGCACCAAGCCTTCCAAAGGAAGGGGGTGAGTGTCTTGGAGAGACTCTGTATCACAGAGAGGAATGGAGGCAGTCAAAACCTTCCATGTTTGAGAACCAATTTTTCTAATCTAGAGCTCTGCCTAGCTCCTAAACCCTAATCTCCTCAACAGCTGCTAGCAGGAATCTCCTCATCAACTCTGGAAGTTGGTCTTCAAGTTCTGGATCTCCAATGGCTTCAACATCACAAGTCTTCAGCTTCCCCAATCCCCAAGCAATCCCAATACCCACACAGACAAATCAGTAATCCCCAGAGGGCACACCACACCAATCAATCACATATAGCAGTATATACTAATAGCAGTAGGGGAATCCTGGTGATTTCTAAGGGAATCTATCCTATACCCATAATCCCTATAGTCCATACCCCAAAAATCAAAATGAAACTATCCTAAAAGAATTAAACTATTTCACCTAAGTTGATTTAAAACCCTAATTTTGTTCATGTTGTTCACACCTACACTAATCACCTAAAATTAATTCCTAAAAATATGAAATAAATTGCATGTACAAGTTATCAATGTCTATTAATCAACCTAAAAAGAATGGACAAAAAATATTAAAGCAACTATTAGAACAAAATTTATCAAAATCATGTATGAAATGAAACACTTAAAATATGCATTTATTTGGAAAATATGGGAAAAATATCAAATAAAAAATAAAATGCCATTTTTATTTTTTTATAATTTTCTAGACATCTTGAAGAAAATTATGCAAAAAGAATTATTAAAAAATATGAATTCTATGATTTATTATGATTTTTTGAAAATGCATGAAAAATTGAAAAGAAATTAAAATGAAAATATAAAGAAATAGAAGGAGGGGGTATGAAAAGTAAAAAGACAATTGATATACGTTGGGCCCAGCAAGAGTGGGGGTGCGGATAACAGAAATGGCCCACCAGGACACTTTAATGAAACGCATCGTTTCATTATTTTGAAATTTGCCTCCAAATTCAGATTGAATGTGGATCGTTAGATCCTTGGTCAAGTCAAGGTTTTCCATCAGATCCAAGGGCCCACGCATCGTCTTCCTCCTCCAGCCATTAGGGTTTCAGAAAATAATCCCCATGCAAGCACTTTCAAGCTCATCGTTCTCCCTCCTCACTCAGCCAAACACCACGATCTCAACACCAAAACTGCTCCACTCTTCACCCTCTACAAAATCCTAACCCTAGATTTTTGCTGAATCTCAATGTGTAATCAAACCCGATAGCTAGAATACCCTGGTACCACTGCATTACACCTGGTGTGCATGATAACCAAACTTGCCAATTCTTGCACTAATGCCCTCACCACATTGCACTGACTATTCTGAACTAATCTATCATGATTATCATCCCCTAACCTAGGGTTTCTTGCTCATCAAAGTTTCATCACTCTGCCATCAAACTTCATATAACCTTCTCTAGATCTCATGAATCAATTCCCTATGGTCTCTAATCATTCCTATCTTAACCACATGATCTACAACAGCATGAATAAGGAGATTCGAAGGGTTTTGCATACCTTGCAAGTGATGATGGCAGGGGTAGTTGTGCTGCAATTCAAGACTTGTAATGGCTTCTAGATGCTCCTCCAATGGTGTGCTTTCTACTGTTTGCAATGGTTGTGGCTAAATCTTCTTGAATCACCTTATCCCTTTCTTCATGCAAGTTGGAGTGTAACCTTGGATCACCTTCACCAGCCACGAATTCCTTCCAATTTCCTTTGCCAATTACTCTATGATAATGGTGGATGATGATGATAACAGAAACTGAGATGATTGATGAAGCTTTAATGGAGTTTGGATAGAAAATGCAAATTGGAGTGAAGGATTCAAAGTAATGTTTGCAAGCTCAAGGAATCACCAACCAATGCACAAATGGCTTCATTTCCTTATATAGGTGAGGATTAACAGAATGAGAAGCTTCTAGATTGGTCCTAGAGGGATCTAGAAACTTGTGGAACTTTCATGAATTTATCATTTGGTGGTATCTTGAATCATCTCATATCATGCTTGCACCTTGGGTAAATTTGTATTAAAATCTCCTTTCATGAGATATTAGGAGTGTATGTATGCAAAACCAATCTTTTCCTTGCCTTGTGTGAAGATTTACCAAGGTTCCTTATGATGCAAGAAACAACTTTACAAAGGAAGTCCAATTTTTAAGCCTAAACTCAAAACTGTGGCTGAACCAATGTCTTTAAAATGATGTTGGGAATCAATTTGGTATATAGGATGACCCATATTGGACTTGTAGATCTCTCAAACCATTTTCTAACTTGAACTTTTTCAAGTTATATGCCTTTTTTAAGTCACTTTCACCAACTTTTATCAAGTCTTGTTCCATGCATTTCCAAACTTCCATGACTTCTTTTCTTGACTTAAAATGGCATTTTGAACAACTTTGATGTTGGGAAGTTTTTCATTTGAAGCTCCCATGTATGAGTTTTGGGCATAGGCTAAGAATGACCTGTAATCCTCAGATGACCAAAATACCCTTTGCTTGCCAAGACCATAAGTAGAGTTCCACAAATAATATGAAGGCATACTATACCATTCTAGAAAGCTAAGACAATAAGGAACAACTCTTATGTTGACCAGAAATTCATTTGAAATCTCCTTGAGGGGTAAAAATTGCTTGGAAGTCAAGTCACTTTCACAGACAAAAGTTCAGATACCTCAGATGACCTGTAACTTGCAAGGACCATAACTTGAGTTCTATAAATCTCCTTGATGTCTTCCACCACTCCAATTAAAGGTATTGAGATCCTCTACAAGTTTCATGTTGGCCAAGGATCCATTTGAAGCTTGTATTTTGACTTATCTTGCTTGGAAATTTGACCTAGACTAGGGGATTTTACATAGAAACCCTAATTTAGAAACTCCTCTTCTCCTTGATTTCTCTTGAATTCTCCTTGGCATACCACCATATCCTCTTCTATATGTCAAATGATGAACCCCATATCTCTTCAATAGCCTTTAATGCCTTTCAATCAGTCAATTGACCTAGAATTGACCCAGGGTTGACCCAGATGAAACCCTAGTTGACTGTCTTCAACTGTAATTCTTGTGACTACACCAATGACTTGTCTCCTTCTCCAAATGCCTTTCTAAGTCCTCCAAGATGTCTAGCTACTCCCCATGCTCAGCCCACAACTCACAATCTCTTTGTTGATCCCCAAGTCCCCTCAGATAGGAGATATACTCAATGCTTGATCTAATGACTTCTCCAACTTTCAAATTCTTTTTTGATGATTTGAATGAGATTGAATCAGAATAATAACCTCTTGATAGGCCTCTAGAGATGAGAATAATGATTGGTCCCCTGTTGGATGACTTGCTATGCTTATGCTATGAAGATGAGTAACCTATGTACATGGCTCTATATGCAAATGCTAATGATATTGAAACATAAACCAAGTGAATAAGGTTGAGCAAATTTTAGGGTGCAACAGCTGCCCCTATTCAAGCGAATTGGACCCGATTGGGTGAAGAGCCCGGAGCCTTCAAACATTCGCGGTACGAGACGGTTGAATACTAGTGAAACCATAAATTTGCCAACCGCAGAAATAAACTGCGCCACTGCTTGGGGGAACGACATTCATCAGCTGAATCTGACCGTCACGACAACCCCCCTAATCTCGCGCGACCGCGCTGGGGATTATTTTCATTGTCCTGAAGAAAATTGAATCATCGGAAACTTCGTCCTTTACTTGTCCACGTCAGGACTCTATCTGCTGTCAACTCGGAAAAACTTCAACAACTTTGCTGGGGATGGCTCGTCTGCCTTCTCGTCAGAAATAAAGCGTCCACGTTAGGAACAAATTCTTCCACGTTAGGAATAACACCGTCCACGTAAGGAATAACACCATCCACGTTAGGACTAAGACTTCGTCTGAATCTGTCCACGTCAGGACTAAACTCTCTGGGTTATGAATGCTTTGTCCACGTTAGGACTCACGCTTCCATGTAAGGAATAACCGTTCCACGTTAGGAATAACACCGTCCACGTTAGGACTCACCTTTCCACGTAAGGAATGAACTTCTTCTTCGTCAAACTCTTCCACGTAAGGGATACGTCTTCTTTTGAATCTGTCCACGTCAGGACTAAACCCCTTCCACGTCAGGAATACACTCTTTCTTTCCACGTCAGGAATACAAGCCTCTTTCCACGTAAGGAATACTATCTTTCCACGTAAGGAATCACATTTCGATTTGAATCTGTCCACGTAAGGACCCCAATCTTTCCATGTAAGGAATATAATCTCAATCTGTCCACGTTAGGACTCCAACTTGATATGTCCACGTAAGGACTCCATCTTTCCACGTAAGGAATCACATCTTTCCACGTCAGGAAACCACAATCTTTCCACGTCAGGAATAACTTTCTTCTGGATCTGTCCGCGTCAGGACCACACTTTCCACGTAAGGAATCAATCTCTTTCCACGTAAGGAAACCCTCTTCTTTCCACGTAAGGAATCAATCTTGATATGTCCGCGTAAGGACTCAATCTTTCCACGTAAGGAATATCATTTTTCCACGTAAGGAATCTTCATCGTTCCACGTAAGGAATCATATCTTTTCCACGTAAGGAATAACTTTTCTTTCCACGTCAGGAATCACCATCTTTCCACGTTAGGAAACCATATTCTTTCCACGTAAGGATTCTCATTCTTTATCTGTCCACGTGAGGACTTCACTCTTTCCACGTAAGGAATAACACTGTCCACGTTAGGACTCAACTTCTTCTCCACGTAAGGAAGCCCATTTTCTTTCGATCTGTCCACGTAAGGGCTCCAACTTGATATGTCCACGTAAGGACTCCATCTTTCCACGTAAGGAATCACATCTTTCCACGTAAGGAAACACATTTTGATTCGTCCACGTAAGGACTCACATCTTCATCTGATGAAATAATAGAACCTGTCCACGTCAGGACTTGCGCGTCTTCGACTTGCTGGGGAAATAAGACTTTGTCCACGTAAGGACTCATACTTTGCCAACAACACGAAGAAGGATAAATTGGTCCACGTCAGGACTCTCGTATCTTGTCATCGCGAAAAACTATAATTTTGCCCACGTCAGGACACACAGTTCATCATTAAGAAGAAAGACACTTGCTGGAAATAAATTGTCCACGTCAGGACACCAACACGAAGAGTAACCCACTTTTGTCCACATCAGGACTCCACACTCAATCAATACCGAGAACTCGAATCCGTCCACGTTAGGACTAACACATATCGTCAAACTGGCAGAAATGTCCACGTCAGGACTCTACGTAACAATAACTCTGAAACATCGAACCTGCCCACGTTAGGACTAGCACCTCCCATCAGCCCGGGGAATTAAAATTGTCCACGTTAGGACTCCGTTTTTCTAGCACGGAGAAAACCTGTCAAGAAATTGTCCACGTTAGGACTCATCTTCCCATTGGTCCGCCAACTTCTCATCACTGACGTTACGACAACTTTGAGGCTGACCCTACTGGGGATACTTGGAAACCAAGCCACTGGATGCCTGCTCTGATAACTGGCGGTAGCCTCTGAAATTCTGGTTCATGAAACCTGTTAATGTTGACGTAACAACAACAACTTTGAAGGAAACAATCCGCTGGTCGGACTAGAGAAACTTCACCCAGAAACCCTGGCGGGGAAATAAGTAACTCTTCTTGGAGACAACAAGAACTTATCCTGCTGACTCTGTGGGGAGTAGTGCCACAGCTGACACTTCGTTGAATGTCTCATGCCGAGACTTCGAATGTTCAGTAATTCATTGATTTATTGGAGCAAGAACTCCTCCCACCTGCAAGAGAAACAAATACTTGAAACCAAACGGTTAGCCGACCTAGTTTATGTTTCAAAGATGCGTATGACAATGATGCAATGCTCCATTCGACATGGAAATGCTACGCTTTTATTTGGTGAATGCAAGTATGACACTGTATGCTAATGTAAATGCAGACTCGAACTGCTGAGATATAAGAACTGCTTCAGCAAAATAAATGCTGAAGATAATGCCAACTCCGCTGGGGATAGCCAGATGCTACAGAATTGTTCCAGCAACATAAATGCTGGAAGAGTGAAATCGACTCAGCTGGGAAATGGGGAACTTGATACAACACACCTCGTTGAAGTAACACCCTGCTGGGAATATAACTCTGTTGGAGAATAGCAGATACGCTTGGTATGATTGGACTTCTGCTGGAGAGTGAACTGATATCACATGGTATTTTGACAGAATAAACGCCTGGGCAAGCGACCAACTCTGCCGGGGAGAGCCTTAATCTTCGAGTTCCACTGGGAGGAATGGAAATACTTGCTGGAAAGAGAACTCCGCTGGGGATGGGATGATTCTCTTGGGAAAATTAACTGACTCCGCTGGGGGAGAGTAAATGACCCTGCGGGGAAAGGTAAACTGCCTGAATACAGCTCACCAATCTGAAATATTAATCTTCTGAGGCTAAACCACTCTGCTTGCGATGCACTGTCTGAATACAGCCCTCGATCTAGGAATCGCCAAACTTTGCTGAGGATAAGTGGCTTTATTGGAGCATGCCTTTGGATAAGCTACGACTAGCTGGGGAGTTCGATCCTTCTTCAGGAAGAACGTGCATGACCTGCGTGAGGGTCGAGTCTCTTATTACGGCAGTCTCTTGATCATCTTCCTCGTACGGTTATGAAACCTGCAACACCACAAACAAGACAAGACAAGCCTATGCAACCAAATCGACTCAGGTTAGTGACGTTATTTTCAGTTAATTCAAAGCTTTAGCAATTATCGGCAAGGGCCAGTGATGTTATACACATGCTAGTTTCAATAAACTTAGGCGTTTTATCATGCACAAAACAGTAAAGAACCAGCATCAAATACTGAATAACATATTTTATTGATTGGGCCCCTGAATGAGCGGAGTTTTGTACACGGGATGTAACTCCTGAAAAGAGGAAGCTACGCAAAGCAGATATACAAGTATGCACAATAAGCATAAATACTTGACAGATTAAATTTTGTACACATGTCGGCAACGGGATGCAGACGAACACCACGAACTGATCCTCCTATGACTCATCCGACTCTAATACTTTCCCGGTATCCACACTTCCGAAGCGGTTGTATCTGATAATCGACCCCTCAGGTATTCTCCCGCACTGATGCTCACCGCGATGTCAAATTCGGACCGCAATCATTTGCTTTTCAAATCCCTAACTTTTGCGTGAACCGCCCTTTACGGGTTTTCAGTTCACCGGGATACCCCCTTTTTGCCGAAGCCGCCCAGTGTAGGTTTTCAACTTCGCGGGTGTACATTTTTTCAATTTTATCCCTAACTTTTGCCCGAACCTTTCATTCTGTTTTTGGTTCGCCAGGATGCCCCATTTTTGCCTGGACTCTCTTTTTTTTCTGTCCAGCGGGTCTATTTTAAGCAAAGTATTTTTTAACTGCGTCCGAATTCACAGGTGACATAAAGTCTTCACCGTCCATAGTGGACAACAACAACGCTCCTCCTGAAAAGACTTTCCTGACAACGTATGGCCCTTCGTAGTTGGGGGTCCACTTGCCCCTGTAATCTGCTTGCGGCGGGAGAATCCTCTTCAGCACAAGGTCGCCCGTCTGAAAGCTTCGCGGATGTATCTTCTTATCATATGCTTTCTTCATTCGGCTCTGGTACAAACGACCATATGCTAGAGAAGCTAACCTCTTCTCGTCCATCAAACTCAACTGGTTCAACCTGTCTTTCACCCATTCTGCCTCGTCCAGCTGAACGTCTCGCAATACTCTCAGAGAAGGGATCTCAACTTCCAATGGTAGTACTGCTTCCATTCTGTATACTAACGAGAACGGGGTTGCCCCGGTTGATGTGCGTACCGTCGTACGATAACCGTGCAAAGCGAAAGGTAGCATCTCATGCCAATCCTTATAGGTCACCACCATTTTCTGTACGATCTTCTTGATATTCTTATTGGCCGCCTCGACAGCGCCATTCATCTTGGGTCGGTAAGGGGAGGAGTTGTGATGTTCGATCTTGAAATTCTGACAGAGCTCCTTCATCATTTTGTTGTTCAGGTTCGAACCGTTGTCCGTGATTATCCGCTCGGGAATCCCATATCGGCAGATGATATCTCTCTTGATGAATCTGGCCACCACTTGCTTCGTTACATTTGCATATGACGCCGCTTCCACCCACTTGGTGAAATAATCGATTGCTACTAAGATGAACCGGTGCCCGTTAGAAGCTGTCGATTCGATCTTTCCAATCATATCGATCCCCCACATCGAGAATGGCCATGGGGATGACATCACATTTAGAGGATTCGGAGGCACATGGATTTTATCAGCATAGATTTGGCACTTGTGGCACTTCCTCGCAAACTTGAAACAGTCAGTTTCCATCGTCAGCCAAAAATAACCTGCCCTCAACAGCTTTCTCGTCATAGCGTGCCCACCAGTATGCGTACCAAAGGTACCTTCGTGTATTTCCTCCATGAGCAGCTTGGCCTCTTTTTCGTCTACACAACGCAACAACACCAAATCGTGGTTTCTTCTGTATAAGACGCCATCCGGATTCAAATAGAAATTACCCGCTAATCTCCTGAGAGTCTTCTGATCTTGACTGGATGCCCCAGTCGGATACTCTTTGTTCTTCAGAAAATTAAGGATATTAAAATACCACGGTTTGTCATCGGACGCCTTGTCAATAGCAAATACGTAAGCCGGTCTGTCAAGCCGAGAGATAACGATTCGGGGAGCCTCGTTCCAGAAGTTGACTTTGTACATGGAAGACAAGGTGGCCAGGGCGTCAGCCATTTGATTCTCGGCCCGCGGTACGTGATGCAATTCAACTTTGTCAAAGAAAGGCAACAATCTCCTTGCATAATTCATGTAATGTATCAAATTGTGCTGCCGTGTCTCCCATTCCCCTTTGATCTGATTCACCACCAGAGCTGAGTCTCCGTATACGTCTAAATTCTTGATTCGCAAATCAATGGCTTCTTCAAGCCCCATTATACAAGCTTCGTATTCGGCTTCATTGTTAGTAACGACAAAGGTCAATCGGGCAGTAAACGGGATGTGCGACCCGTGTGGCGTGGTGATGATTGCCCCTATTCCGCTACCGTAAGCATTCACAGCTCCGTCAAATATCATCTTCCATTTGGAACCCAACTCTGGTCCTTCGTCTGGCAACGACTCTTCACAATCTTTCATCTTTAGGTACATGATATCCTCGTCAGGGAAATCAACCCTCATAGATTGGTAATCTTCAATAGGCTGCTCCGCCAGATATTCAGACAGCACACTCCCCTTTATAGCCTTTTGCGAGACGTACTGGATGTTGTATTCGGTCAAAACCATCTGCCAGCGGGCAATTCTCCCTGACAACGCCTGCTTTTCGAATACATATTTGATAGGATCCATCTTCGAGATGAGCATGGTTGTATGATTCAGCATGTATTGCCTCAATCGCTTGGCGGCCCAGGATAGCGCGCAACAAGTTTTCTCAAGCATTGAGTATCGAGATTCACAGTCTGTAAATTTCTTACTCAAGTAATAGATCGCATGCTCTTTTCTTCCTGTCTCGTCGTGTTGACCGAGAACACAACCCATGCTTCCCTCAAGAACCGTCAAATACATGATCAGGGGTCTGCCCGCCACTGGGGGTATCAAGATAGGAGGCTCCTGCAAATACTGCTTTATTTTATCGAACGCCTTTTGACAATTTTCGTTCCACGTTACAGCTTGATCTTTCTTCAACAGTTTGAATAATGGTTCACACGTGGCCGTTAGGTGAGATATGAACCGGGCGATGTAGTTCAACCTCCCTAAAAACCCGCGCACCTCTTTCTCTGTTTTAGGCGTCGGCATTTCTTGGATCGCTTTTATTTTAGCAGGGTCGACCTCTATTCCTCTTTCGCTTACGATAAACCCCAGCAGTTTACCCGATCTCACCCCGAAGGTGCATTTGTTAGGGTTCAGTCTCAGCCTGAACTTCCTAAGCCTTTTAAATAGCTTCAACAGATTCACCAGATGCTCTTCCTCCGTCTGGGATTTGGCAATCATATCGTCAACATAAACTTTGATCTCTTTATGCATCATGTCATGAAAGAGAGTCGTCATCGCACGCTGATATGTTGCCCCAGCATTTTTCAAGCCAAAGGGCATCACTTTATAGCAAAATGTTCCCCAAGGCGTTATGAAAGTAGTCTTCTCCATATCCTCTGGCGCCATTTTAATCTGGTTATAGCCTGAAAAGCCATCCATGAAGGAGAATACGGAGTATTGAGCAGTATTATCAACTAGCACGTCAATATGAGGAAGCGGAAAATCGTCCTTTGGGCTTGCTTTATTCAAATCCCTATAATCCACGCACATTCGAACCTTGCCATTTTTCTTTGGCACTGGTACGATGTTAGCAACCCATGAGGGATATTTTGTCACAGCCAGGAAACCAGCGTCCCACTGTTTTTGAACTTCCTCTTTGATCTTCACTGCCATATCTGGTCGAGTTCTACGAAGCTTTTGCTTGACCGGCGGGCAATCTTCTTTCAGTGGCAGGCGGTGCACAACCATGTCTGTATCGAGCCCTGGCATATCTTCATACGACCAAGCGAACACATCATTATACTCTTGGAGCATTTCAACCAGTCTTCGCTTGATATCACCCTGCAGTGCGGCTCCGATACGAATATTCTTCTCAACCCCTTCCGACCCCAAATTGATAATTTCGATGACCTCGTCGTGAGGCAGAATGGCTCTTTCCTCTTGCTTCACCAACCAAGATAGTTCTTCAGGAACGTCGCTATCTTCGACACCCTCTTCTTCGGCCTGAAATACCGGGTACTCAAAGTCGGGACGAGTCATAGGTGGTTCAAGGATGTCATCTGAAAATGTTATCCTGCAAAAGGAATGGTTAAGTGCTTCAAAATGCGTATAAAGCGAATAACCACATTGCCATTTTATTGAAAAATATAAAACAAGAAAGACAGAGATTACAGTATTTGCACATGAAAAAACGCCATTTATTTAATGATTAACACGCAATGTTCATAACAACACAGCCCTAAGCAAATCACGATGCCCCGGGCAAGACATCAGATTATTCAACACTTAATAAAGCAAAGCATTACTGTTTAAGAGTCACAGGAACAAGCTCCTAAATAGACCAGTTGCACAATCCTTGTCCTGGCGTGCTTGGCTGAATCCAGGCATCCATATCACAGTCGCTGTCTCCTTCGTCAGATTCCGAAGCAGCATTGATGGTTTCATGACATACTCCACTGGCAGAGATGGTTATTGGCCCTCTGAAACGGGGTGCTCCCACAGCAGGTGTTGACGACGACGGTTGGTATCCCAGCCCGAATCGGTCCATCTTCACAGGAATATCCAGCACTTTGCCCCAGCCCTTTGCTTCTCCTGCATCCACCAGAGCTTGAGCTTCTTTATACAACGAGACAGCTATCTCTGACACTTTGCTCGGCCCGGGACCTTTTTCCTTGATACGCAACCCCTCGAATGCCTGGCAGGGTGTTTCGTGGATCTCCCCGTCGACCTCCACATATTTAAATGACGATAGATGGCTGACCAGGATGTCTTCTTCTCCGCATATGGTGACTACGCTGTCTCCGACCATATATTTCAACTTCTGATGTAGGGTAGACGTGACTGCCCCAGCCCCATGAATCCAGGGTCTTCCGAGCAGGCAGCTATAGGCAGGCTGTATATCCATGATATAGAACTCAGTCGCAAACACCTCCGGCCCTACTTGCAGGGGCAATGTTATCGATCCAAAGACTGTTCTTCGCGTGCCATCAAACGCTCTGACTACCAAGTCACTGGGCGTGCACAGGATTCCTCTGACATCTAGCTTCATCATCGCCTTCTTGGGTAGCACATTCAAAGACGATCCGATGTCAACCAATACATGCGACATTACTGATCCTCTACACTCAACAGATATGTGCAGCGCCATATTATGATCTCTCCCTTTGGGGGTCAAATCGAAGTCGGTAAAGCCCAAGCTATGGCCTGCGTTCACATGTGCCAACACTCCTTCCAGCTGATTTACAGAGACGTCTTGGGGTACGAATGAAGTATCCAGGACTTTCAACAAAGCATTTCTGTGAGCTTCAGAACATAAGAGCAATGACAAGATGGATATTTTGGACGGCGTCTGTTGCAGATGCTCCACAATCTTATAATCACTTTTTCGAATCAAGCGCATGAACTCTTCTACATCTTTCGATGCTGCTTCTTTGTCGCTTGCTTGCACTGGGACATTCTCAACCGCTTTCCCTTTCCCTTTCGCTAGTCTTTCGGCCTCGACTTCAGGTGATATAAAGATCCTACCACTCCTTGTCATACCTCCTGAACCAACAACGTTATGGACAGTCTCGGCTGGCTGCTTATCAACATCAATCTTTATCCCGTCACAATACACCTCCAACCCATATGACCAGGGGACTGCTTTTGTATTCTCGTACGGGATTGGCCCGGCCTTAGTTATGGTGATCGGTGGTCGCTGAACCGGTGCTGCAATAGTGATTGTCTTCCGAGGAATCGTTACAGTGGCCACGTCACTTTGATCATCTGCTACTGCCCCTGCAGGCTCTTCGGTCGCTGCTAGGTCAAACTGCAATGTGCCGCCATTAATTAAAGCCTGAATGCCTTTCTTCAAATCATCACACCCCCCAGCTAGGGTCCAGCATTCTAAGCAATACTCGTCACATCCTGGATAAACACCCCCTTGCAACAATCTGCTCTTTATCTCGCTCAGCGGCGTCTTTAAATCGTCGACATTCATAATCAGATTCAACCCTTCCTCAGTCAGAATGGCGTTTGCCCCATGATTAGGCATGGGTTTCTGCACTATATTCGGACCTGCCGTTCCGAAATTGATAGTCTTATTGTCCAAAAGATCCTGCACAACATGCTTAAAAGCATGGCAACCCTCTATATCGTGGCCCGGAGCCCCAGAATGAAACTCACAGTGCCTGCTTGCATCATAACCATATGGGGGAGTTCCCGTTATAGGTGCCAGAGTTCTCTTCTCTACCAGATTCAAACCCAACAGTGTCTGCAATAAATCAGCATATGTTGAGGGAGGCTTCTCAAACACTCTTCTGGGTTTACCACCCTGGAATCTTCGTTGGGCCTGCTGTGCACCCTGCTGTGGCTGCTGCTGTTGTTGCTGCTGTTGTTGCATTGGCTGCTGCTGAACCGGTTGTTGTTGTTGAAGTGGTTGTTGTTGATATGGGATAGTAACACTCGCTACCTGCTGCGGCTGATGATATTGGTTTCGTCCCCTGCCTCGGCCTCCAAATACTGCGCTTGCCTGGCCCTGACGGCGCCCACCAAAAGCCTTCCTATTACTGCCAGATGCAGTTGATTCCTCAACCTGGAATTTTCCTTGCTTAATGTTACGTTCAATCTTTTCTCCCATCAAAATTAGGTCTGAAAAACTGGCCAGGGATGTATGAAACAACATGTCATGAAACAAGCCTGTGAATGTGCTGACGAACATGTCATTCATTTCCTTGTCTTCTACAGGAGGACGGACCCTGGCAGCCATATCGCGCCACCTTTGCGTGTACTCTTTAAAGCTCTCCCCCTTCTTCTGTGACAGCCCTGCCAATTGGACTCGATTGGGCGCCAAGTCGCTGTTATACTTGTAGTGAGCTACAAATGCCTCTGCCAATTGCTTCCATGTCTTGATATTAGTCGACTCCAACCCCATGTACCACTCTGAGGAAGGGCCTGACAAACTATCTTGAAAGAAATGCATTAGCATTCTCTCATCAGTTGAATATGCAGACATCTTTCTGTAATAAGCCCGCACGTGCACTTTCGGACATGTGTCCCCTTTATACTTATCAAACGCAGGAGCTTTGAATTTGATTGGCACCCTCAAACCAGGTACCAGACCCATTGTTTCCATGTCCAAGCCCACAACACTTTGGTTCAGGACCCCCCTCATCTGCTCTTCTAGCATTCTGATCTTCTGGGAGTCATCCATCGGCCCTTCGAAACCTCCGCCGGAGAAAGCGTCCTCCTGCTGATCTTCTTGCCACATACCATTCCCAGCTCCATACCCATCATATCCATTATTACGGCCAGCCCTGATCTGATTCATCACCGGTCCTCGGCCTCTGTTGCCATATCCTTGAATGCCTCCAGCAGGCCCAAAAGCCATAAACCCAGCGCCGTTTCCATTTCCGAGACCTCCGTAACCCTGATTGGCCACACCATAACCATCTTGCCCAAAGCCTTGAGCATTGAAACCATATTTCCCAGCGTTATCGAATCCCTGATCGTTGAACCCGAATCCAGCATTGCCGAAGCCGTTGCCTCCCATATTATCACCCAAGTTGACATCACCAAGCCCAACGTTATGGACAACAGTCTCATTCCCAACTCCGACGTTACCGTTTACAGTAGCGGTAGCGTTGTTGACATTAGCAGCAGGTATATTGACTACAGGTGGAGCCACTGGCGTGGGAGTGCCGTCTCCATGAACAGTATCGACTCGCACAGACTGATGCTCCTCGTTACCGTGACCAGCATTTCGGGCCAACAGAGGTTGGACCATGGCTTGCAAATTCTCCTGACCTTTTGCAATAGCTTCCATGGTCTGCATAAAGAGAGCTAGCTTCTCGCGCACATCTTGCATCTCGTTCTGCATTTGATCCATGATTCTTCGACAGTTGGTGCGAGTAGAATAGCGATGCAGGTGTTGATCTGCAATCCTGAAAAGTACCTGGTACAGAGCAGGAAATAAGACACCATCCAAAGATTACCTGTAATGCAATATGAAGATGAATGCAATGCAATGTGTGTTTGTGCATTAGGGAAATTCATTCCCCGATTCTAGTGTGAAGGTGCTGGTGCAGTGGCAGTGCTAACAATATAAAGATCGGAGCTGAATCACAGAAAGCCTCATATATTGTTGGGAAAGCCAATAGGCCAAGGATACAATGTCACTGAGAAATACAACAAGAAGGCATGACCTCTACCAACAATCCTGGTGATGGTCAGCGCTTACGCAAATAAAGCATACAAGTTA
Organism: Lathyrus sativus; assembly: GCA_963859935.3. NCBI lineage: Eukaryota > Viridiplantae > Streptophyta > Magnoliopsida > Fabales > Fabaceae > Lathyrus > Lathyrus sativus. The sequence goes on along the minus strand of OZ012739.1, from coordinate 166,474,066 downwards.
CTACATGAAATGATCAAATCCTCCCATAAGTCTGGTACTCTTCTAGCAACTTCTTGGTCTCCGGATGACTTGGTCGAGCCAGCAGCCCTTCAACAAGTTGGTTTCTTTTCTTAAGAACACGCCGCACATCTTCAGCAATTTCTTCCCATGCCCCGTCTCCGAAGCGATCCTCCAGTTTGCGTTTCTGAGACACAGCTTCATCTCTGCCCTTGATGGCCTTGTTTAGTGCATTCTGGAGACTGTACCGGGTCATCACTTCTTCTTCACACTTCTTGATGCTGGACTTCAACTGCTCTTCGAGGTCGGAGATTTGCTGCTTCAACTTATCCTCCCTCTTCTTATTGTTGGTGAGCGTGGCATTCCAGGTCTTATTGTAAGACGAGATCTCTCGGTGAGCGATGTCAAGCGCTTTCTTCTTGGATTCAAGCATGTCATGGGAGCTTCTGAACTCTTGCCCCAGACGTTCGCGCTTCTTCCTCTCCTCAGTCAACTCAGCTCCTAATCTGTTCATTAGCTCAATCTGCTGTTGGAAAGCCTGGACGACCTTGTTTTTCTCACTGTGAATCTGGGCTAGCTCCTGCTCTAACCCTTCGTTGATCTTCATCAAGGATTCTTTTTCTTTCACAACTTGCTCGTAGGCCTCCCTAGAAACAGTAGTTGGCTCTGCTACCGGAATAGGAACAAGGATCGGTGCATCTGGAAATGGCATCCTCAACTGACTGGCTCTCTCCTGGATCCACTCTCTGTAAGGTGCATAGGCCTGACAGTCATTCTTTCCTAACAACGGCTTCCCCCTTCGGTTAATACGCGTCCAGGCATGCTGCAACTTGGCCAATAACTCCCCCTTCAAATCTCCGGTGAAGTACAGAGATTCATGTACTTCTTCCTCCTTTGGCGGGTTCTTCAGCGCATATCTGAACTGACGAATGAACAGAGAAGGGTTGTAGTTGATACACCCCTTTCTTCCTATCAACGGAACATTAGGGTACCCAGAACAACTGAAGATAAGCTCGGATCCCAGCAGATCTCTATCAAACCATTCAACGTCTTCGGAAGATAGCCTCATCAGGCGCTCTGACCAGCTAGTTGTGGTTGCCCTCTTCACAAAAGATCCCTTCATGGGAAGGTGGTTTTTGAACCACATATCCAACAATGGTACACAGAAATGAACATTCTTTCCTCTTCCCTTCTCATTCTTATAATGCAGTGAGTGGTAGAAATCTCCGAGCAAGGTCGGTACAGGATTACCAGCGGCAAACAAGTAGAAGGCATCGAAGTCCACAAAATCCGGTACACTGGGAAACAATATTAGCGTTAAATGCACAGGGCCAGCACAGCATTGAAGGCAATCCAACACTCGCTCTTAGCGTACTCTTGGGCTTTACCAACCAAGAATTGGAGCGAGAAGCCTGGCACTCCATGGGAAACAGTGGTCAACATCTCAGAAGCATCCACATGCAAAGCTTTTGCCAAGTCCTCTGGCTTGGGCTTAATGCCGGAATGAATGAATGGAACCTGGTTCTGCACGGGTAACTCAGTAAACTCCACATACTCCTCAATGGTAGGCCCCATAATGAAATCAGCAAATGTAAAACATCTCAATGCGGGATCATAGAATTGCATCAAAGCGTACAACCCGTCTAGCTCTGTCTCCGTGGGTTTGCGCACCAATCTCAATAGTCTTCCGTAGCTCATTCTGAAGCTCCTACGAACATCCTCATCCGCTAGAGAGATCAACCCAAGCAGGGGAATAACATCAGGAGTAGGCAATTTGTAAGCAACTGTCCTTCTTAAGCTGGCCATGATCAAACACTCAGAAATCCGGACACTAGAACTCGGGAAATGCAAATGCACCTGCAGCACAGACACATGTTAGTGGGATGCAATGATGATGAGTATGCAAATGCAATGCGAGTAACATGCAACGGGGACCAACTGCCGTAGCTGAATAGCCTGAACCATATCAAGAAGTCTCAGATAGATTCTCTAGAAGTCCTCAAACCCTGGTCTCAGATAGACCTAACACAGAGGTCCAAAAACGGTCTCTGACAGACCCACAGCATAACCCTGGCTGGTCTCTGATAGACCTCAAATCATAACTCCAATAGGTCTCTGACAGACCTCAGAACTCCTCAACTGGTCTTTGACAGACCTTATAACACATCTTCAAAATGGTCTCTGACAGACCTCAGAACTATCCAACTGGTCTCTGACAGACCTCATAACACATAAATACCCAGGATCTCTGATCAAGAAATAACTGGTATCTGAAGGTCTAGTTACCTGCATATCCCCAAACCCTCTCACAGGTGGATGTCCTAGTAACTGACAAAGGTATGGCATCCTATGCGGTCGTCGGCGTCACAGACTTTTAGGGTTGACGATACGATTCCCAGAAGGAGTGGCATCATCAAATCCTGAAGAGGCCTCACTTAGCCAACTTCCAAATGATCGGTCCCCAGAGTCGACAATTCAACTAACCAGCAACCCACGCCAACCAAAGGAAGGGGCAGGAGGCCAACCAGAGGAACCTCGTCTGAGTGTAGATTTCGCGGGACACCAAAGCAAGCAAAGCAAGCGGGCGCCAACTAATCTCTACTCTAATTCTAGGTGCACTCAAGCCCAGGTTCGGCTTCTCACTCAGTATCAGAACACCCGTCACACCCCAATACAACAATAATAATCAATATATAATGCTGAAAATAAAGGTCAGAAATATAAATCCATACAAAATCCTCGACGGGAAAACAAGCGTTAGGATAGACTCTCTTAAGGGACGTTGGATCCCAAATGCATAAGAACGATCGCAGTCCTTAGCAGCCAGGGGACGTTGGATCCCCAGCAGAGTCGCCAGCTGTCGCTACTGCGAAAATCGGCGCCGGCTGAACAGAAGAGTCGCCACCGTGCGTTATTTATCCCACAGGAGGGAAAGGAAACGCTCAGAGTAAACCTCGCACAACACGGGAAAGGTATGGTCGTCGCAACCAAAACCTGGATTCGGGAGTCGGTTAGCAAGGGGAAGGTATTAGCACCCCTCACGTCCGTCGTACTCGACGGGATCCACGCTTGTTTTCGGGTATGGATTGTTATTCTATCTACTCTATAGGTCAGGGGTTAAAAAGAAAATGAAAATGAATGACTCGGCAAAGTATCGCACTTTATGCCTACGTATTCCCGTCTGGAACGAGAAATCAGAGTCAACGTAGTTCGCCTACCTACGGGAAAGGAGGGGAAGGTTGCTCGCTAGGATATCGCATCCTATGCCTACGTACTTCCACACAGCATGGAAGATCAGAGCAAACGTAGTTCGGGCCACGTACGACACAAGTCTGTCTTGGTTGATGTTATTCCTTCTGAAAAAGGTTTTTCTGATTAACAGTCCCGGCGGACAAAAATGACGTCTTGATGAGTTCACATTCTTTTTACGGAAGAAGTGTCTTTTATTGTGTTTGAAATCTTTATGGTGTTTTTCTGTTTGTTTTGAGAAAGAAAGATACAGAACTCTAACCTACGGTTGCGAAGGGAATCAAACTATCCTAATGTTGTCATGCATGGGTTAAGACCTAGTGTCTATCATGCTCCTCTCTTGCACAGAGAGAAACAGAGATCCTAAGGGAATAGACGGAAACAGAAACAATATCAGATATATACAGTAAAGCAGTAAAATGCATGAATGCAACAATACAAGCGAGGCAAGGGAGTCCCACTCAACCTCGAACCTAAAAAACAATAGGCAAAAGTGAACAGGCTTCACTTTCAACCCAACAGGGTAAACAGCAAACAATACAGTCAGGAAAACCAATCAATACATCAGAAATGAAATACAGCAAAATAAACAGCCACAGCAGCTCTGCAAACAACATCTGACTTCTAGCTTCAGCAAGCATCAATCTCCATCTCCATAGTCTTCAGACAAGGGCTTTGGTCACCAATCTTCAGTCTACAATGGCTTTTCTTCAAGTTTCATCCTCCAAGCTGAGGGATCAATCACCAGAGTGGATTGGGTGTTAAGCAATTAGTTGACTACCAAGGGTGGCAAACCAACTGCTACTAACACATAAGATATTTTCTCTCAAGAGTTCTATCCCCTGGACAATAGCACCAAGCCTTCCAAAGGAAGGGGGTGAGTGTCTTGGAGAGACTCTGTATCACAGAGAGGAATGGAGGCAGTCAAAACCTTCCATGTTTGAGAACCAATTTTTCTAATCTAGAGCTCTGCCTAGCTCCTAAACCCTAATCTTCTCAACAGCTGCTAGCAGGAATCTCCTCATCAACTCTGGAAGTTGGTCTTCAAGTTCTGGATCTCCAATGGCTTCAACATCACAAGTCTTCAGCTTCCCCAATCCCCAAGCAATCCCAATACCCACACAGACAAATCAGTAATCCCCAGAGGGCACACCACACTAATCAATCACATATAGCAGTATATATTAATAGCAGTAGGGGAATCCTGGTGATTTCTAAGGGAATCTATCCTATACCCATAATCCCTATAGTCCATACCCCAAAAATCAAAATGAAACTATCCTAAAAGAATTAAACTATTTCACCTAAGTTGATTTAAAACCCTAATTTTGTTCATGTTGTTCATACCTACACTAATCACCTAAAATTAATTCCTAAAAATATGAACTAAATTGCATGTACAAGTTATCAATGTCTATTAATCAACCTAAAAAGAATGGACAAAAAATATTAAAGCAACTATTAGAACAAAATTTATCAAAATCATGTATGAAATGAAACACTTAAAATATGCATTTATTTGGAAAATATGGGAAAAATATCAAATAAAAAATAAAATGCCATTTTTATTTTTTTATAATTTTCTAGACATCTTGAAGAAAATTATGCAAAAAGAATTATTAAAAAATATGAATTCTATGATTTATTATGATTTTTTGAAAATGCATGAAAAATTGAAAAGAAATTAAAATGAAAATATAAAGAAATAGAAGGAGGGGGTATGAAAAGTAAAAAGACAATTGATATACGTTGGGCCCAGCAAGAGTGGGGGTGCGGATAACAGAAATGGCCCACCAGTACACTCTAATGAAACGCATCGTTTCATTATTTTGAAATTTGCCTCCAAATTCAGATTGAATGTGGATCGTTAGATCCTTGGTCAAGTCAAGGTTTTCCATCAAATCCAAGGGCCCACGCATCGTCTTCCTCCTCCAGCCATTAGGGTTTCAGAAAATAATCCCCATCCAAGCACTTTCGAGCTCATCGTTCTCCCTCCTCACTCAGCCAAACACCACGATCTCAACACCAAAACTGCTCCACTCTTCACCCTCTACAAAATCCTAACCCTAGATTTTTGCTGAATCTCAATGTGTAATCAAACCCGATAGCTAGAATACCCTGGTACCACTGCATTACACCTGGTGTGCATGATAACCAAACTTGCCAATTCTTGCACTAATGCCCTCACCACATTGCACTGACTATTCTGAACTAATCTATCATGATTATCATCCCCTAACCTAGGGTTTCTTGCTCATCAAAGTTTCATCACTCTGCCATCAAACTTCATATAACCTTCTCTAGATCTCATGAATCAATTCCCTATGGTCTCTAATCATTCCTATCTTAACCACATGATCTACAAAAACATGAATAAAGAGATTCGAAGGGTTTTGCATACCTTGCAAGTGATGATGGCAGGGGTAGTTGTGCTGCAATTCAAGACTTGTAATGGCTTCTAGATGCTCCTCTAATGGTGTGCTTTCTACTGTTTGCAATGGTTGTGGCTAAATCTTCTTGAATCACCTTATCCCTTTCTTCATGAAAGTTGGAGTGTAACCTTGGATCACCTTCACCAGCCACGAATTCCTTCCAATTTCCTTTGCCAATTACTCTATGATAATGGTGGATGATGATGATAACAGAAACTGAGATGATTGATGAAGCTTTAATGGAGTTTGGATAGAAAATGCAAATTGGAGTGAAGGATTCAAAGTAATGTTTGCAAGCTCAAGGAATCACCAACCAATGCACAAATGGCTTCATTTCCTTATATAGGTGAGGATTAACAGAATGAGAAGCTTCTAGATTGGTCCTAGAGGGATCTAGAAACTTGTGGAACTTTCATGAATTTATCATTTGGTGGTATCTTGAATCATCTCATATCATGCTTGCACCTTGGGTAAATTTGTATTAAAATCTCCTTTCATGAGATATTAGGAGTGTATGTATGCAAAACCAATCTTTTCCTTGCCTTGTGTGAAGATTTACCAAGGTTCCTTATGATGCAAGAAACAACTTTACAAAGGAAGTCCAATTTTTAAGCCTAAACTCAAAAATGTGGCTGAACCAATGTCTTTAAAATGATGTTGGGAATCAATTTGGTATATTGGATGACCCATATTGGACTTGTAGATCTCTCAAACCATTTTCTAACTTGAACTTTTTCAAGTTATATGCCTTTTTTAAGTCACTTTTCACCAACTTTTATCAAGTCTTGTTCCATGCATTTCAAAACTTCCATGACTTCTTTTCTTGACTTAAAATGGCATTTTGAACAACTTTGATGTTGGGAAGTTTTTCATTTGAAGCTCCCTTGTATGAGTTTTGGGCATAGGCTAAGAATGACCTGTAATCCTCAGATGACCAAAATACCCTTTGCTTGCCAAGACCATAAGTAGAGTTCCAAAAATCATATGAAGTCATACTATACCATTCTAGAAATCTAAGACAATAAGTAACAACTCTTATTTTGACCAAAAATTCATTTGAAATCTCCTTGAGGGGTAAAAATTGCTTGGAAGTCAAGTCACTTTCACAGATAAAAGTTCAGATACCTCAGATGACCTGTAACTTGCAAGGACCATAACTTGAGTTCTATAAATCTCCTTGATGTCTTCCACCACTCCAATTAAAGGTATTGAGATCCTCTACAAGTTTCATGTTGGCCAAGGATCCATTTAAAGCTTGTATTTTGACTTATCTTGCTTGGAAATTTGACCTAGACTAGGGGATTTTACATAGAAACCCTAATTTAGAAACTCCTCTTCTCCTTGATTTCTCTTGAATTCTCCTTGGCATACCACCATATCCTCTTCTATATGTCAAATGATGAACCCCACATCTCTTCAATAGCCTTTAATGCCTTTCAATCAGTCAATTGACCTAGAATTGACCCAGGGTTGACCCAGATGAAACCCTAGTTGACTGTCTTCAACTGTAATTCTTGTGACTACACCAATGACTTGTCTCCTTCTCCAAATGCCTTTCTAAGTCCTACAAGATGTCTAGCTACTCCCCATGCTCAGCCCACAGCTCACAATCTCTTTGTTGATCCCCAAGTCCCCTCAGATAGGAGATATACTCAATGCTTGATCTAATGACTTCTCCAACTTTCAAATTCTTTTCTGATGATTTGAATGAGATTGAATCAGAATAATAACCTCTTGATAGGCCTCTAGAGATGAGAATAATGATTGGTCCCCTGTTGGATGACTTGCTACGCTTATGCTATGCAGATGAGTAACCTATGTACATGGCTCTATATGCAAATGCTAATGATATTGAAACATAAACCAAGTGAATAAGGTTGAGCAAATTTTAGGGTGCAACACATTGGTGAAATAAACATGATTGTAAATGTTTATGTGAAAATGATGTGAATTATAGAAGTATGATTGTATATGCTTATATGATTGGCGGTAAATGAAATATAATGTGTAAGTCTATGTGGATTAATTGTAACTGTGAATGTATGCATGATAAAATGCTTGGTTTTATACATATATACATTATGATGTATGATAGTGGATTGTGAGGCATTGTAGTGAGAAACTGTGAAACATATATATATTCTGTACTTGTGCATTGATTATTATGGTAATGTTTCTCACCCTTCTGCTGGAATGATGTCCTACATGACATCATGCAGGTGCCAAGGAGTAGTACTGGTAGTAGTTGCGAGGTCGCTGTTGGTGCAGTTATTAGTATTTAAAAATGTTGGGTCAGGTCATGCTCTGGTTATGTAACACTGGGATCGCGGGGTTTATGCCTTAGAGATATATTGTATATTCTAAGTTGTGTTTTAAATGTATTTGAAATATGTGATAATGGTCTATGTGCCTAAGTGTTGATGATTATGTGATGAACATGAATTTTCTGTGAAGAGTTATGTAAACCAAATTGAATCCGCTGCTTCATGCAAGATGAAAATTTAATAGAATGACTATTTATTTCAATGTTACATGAGTATGACAGGTGAATGTTAAGATTTTGTAATTATGTGTGACGCCCTTTGTGAAAGCATGTTAATTTACTCTGATTAAATATGTATTTTTCTGTGGGGATTAAAAGGGTGTTACACAACACAACATATATATATATATATATATATATATATATATATATATATATATATATATATATATATATATATATATATATATATATTGAATTTTTTCTAAATAGGAATTAGGACATTGACGTACAAAATGAAAGTTGTATACAAGTAGGACAAATTTGAGGTATGACAATGAGCACCCCTCACGTCCGTTGTACTTAACGAGATCCACACTTGTTGTCTAATCAAAAGGTGTGTGTATTTCTATATAGAAATGAGAACAAAGAAAACGAAAGAGACTCGATAGGATATCGCCGCCCTATTCCTACATTACCCCTCGTGCAATGGGAAAGTTAGAGTCAACGTAGTTCAAAAAACTACGGGTGATGGGGAACGTTGCTCGCCAAGACATCATCGTCTTGTGCCTACATATCCTCATCTAGTATGAGAAATCAGAGCAAACATAGTTCGGATAACTACGAAGCCACAGGTTGGTTAAGTTTTTTTTATGAGCGATGTTAAGTTCTCATTCCAGCAGTTAGGGTCAATGCCTGTTTGCGATAGAACGGAAAAGTAACATACTCTTTTTGAAAATGATATTGAAACAGAAATCCCTAAGGATAAAAGGTTTGGCTTTTGTTTGTGAGTTTTAGTGAAGTGAATTAGTTTGCTTTGTGATTCACATTGCACTAAAGACTATGATATAGGAACAAATGCGTTTCGTACACTAAACACTCTAGACAAGTGAGGAGAAACCCCCCACTCATCATTTCCCATATACTTAAGGCTCGTGGCCTAGAATGTTCATCATATTTATTAAGTGTGTTAGCATTATTTTGAGATGAGAAGAGAGAAAGACACATGAAAGGTCTAACGGAAACTCGGTCCTAACGTTGTCATGCGAAGTGGCTCTAAGGTCGGGATGCGAAAGGAAATTCTATCCTAATGTTATCATGCAAAAGATGGACCTAAGGTTAAGGTTAAAAGGGACACGGTAGGGCAGCAAGCATGTTTCAATGCAATCAAGTGTGAGCAAGCGTCAATCATGAACAAATATCATTCAAGAATGGACAAGCATCAACAATCAAACACAAATTTTCAACAATATTACATCAACAAGAATCGACAAGATCAATATGCTTTTTAAACCAATTACACAATTAAACGAACATGCGACAAACAGAATAGGAAGCAAATGCAAACACGTATCATAAGTACAACAAGACAATCATTAACATGATACAAGCAAGCAAAGCAATGATCATGGCATCAATCAATCAACATGAACATGTTAAGCATTTAAACAGAAAACAAAAGTCACGCGTCAAAAAATCAAGATTAAACAATGAAGCATGATGAAACAAGTCAAAAACAGCCCACACAAATGCATTATATCAATCCATGAAAGTTAGAGGTGGAAAGAAATCAAAACATGCTTGAAAACAGCTAAAAATCACACTCTGGCCCAGTGTTAATCGATAAACCATTTGCTAGTGCAAACTGGATAATCGATTAACCACTAAAAAATTTTAGAAATTGGATTGGTTAATCGATTAACCAGTTTTGTACTGCGGCTGGTTAGTCGATTAACACTGCACCAGAAGTAAAAAACAACAATTCAAAAGCACTTTTTGAAATTAATTCAATGTGCAATCGTCCAAATGATCATGTAATCAATTATGCACGAATTTAACACCAAAAATCAGTGATCAAACATCAATCAAACTTAATAAAGCATTGAGATCACAAATTACAAAGTTTAAAAACACCAAAATCAATCAAAACTTGAATATCTACATTGTGATTATTCAAATAAGATCAAAACAAGAATGGGTCTAGAATTAACCAACCTTCAAAGCTGAGATTTGCTTTGGTAAGTGTTGATTCACTGCAAATTGATAGATTCGAGATAGAAACCCAAGAAATATTCAAGATCCAAGAGCTTTCTTGCAAGAGAAGTGAAGAACAAGCCAAAATAAGCCAAAATTGATCCAAGAATCATTTATAAACATGCTTCCAAAATCCGATCCAAATCCAAACTAAAATCAAATGATGAATCAAAGATGATGGGCATGAATGATGGGGGTTTAGCTTTAGAATTCAAAGATTCCAATGAAGAATCAATTAACTCAAGTGAAAGAGCTTTAATGGAGGTTTTGAAGTGTATAAAACTTGTGAGAATTTTGAGAGCAAATTCTCAAGAATGAGAGAGTGTGAAATATGAAGTTGGAAATTATGGTAAATTCTTCTGGAGCTTTGGAGCAAATTCATTTAAATAGGCTCTTGGTTAGGAGTAGAGTTATGTTTTGGAGTGAGGTTATGAACATTGAAATGGGATTAGGAATGGAAAACTGAAGGGAAATTGAAATGATTTTTTAAAATTAATCCAAATTTAGAGTGATTCTAGATCCTTCTTATAGTGTAAAATCAAATTCACAATGATCAAAATAGACCCCAAAAGTGACAGCATTGAAAATGAACGTTACTAGGAAAAATTTATTATGATTAATCGATTAACCATTTGCTAGTGCAAATTGGTTAATCGTTTAACCACTCATAAATTTGCAAAAATTCGCCATTTGGAGGAAAACTTGCACATTCGTTCATTTTCGCATGTTCTGAGCCCTATTAAGCCTCTGAGACTTGCTCTTGAATATTATAACTATGAAAATGCCTGAGATAACATATGACCTATCTCCTATGCTGAAAATAACTTGCTGAGTAAAATAAAATCGGCCACTCGATTGCTGGGCAAAATAAATGTCGAAGCCTCTGACGCTCGCTGTTTAAACGCTTGCAATAAAAGGGAACCCTGAGCCACAGAAACACCCTGGTCCCATGTCACAAGAACCAATTCCATGATATGCAGAAATGCAAAATGCAGAGAAACAAAAGCCAGTTACAGATAAAATGAAAAGGCAAATTTTGGGGTGCTATAGTTGTCCATCGACGTGAAATTGAAAGCGTGATAGCAACTACTTTCAACTATTCAAGGTGAGCGGAGATTGAATACTAAAAGAACCCATAAATTTGTAACCTGTGGGGGGAGAAATTTTATTCGAGCCCGACCACACATCTTCAAAGGAATTCGACAGAAAGAAAACATGCCAAAAGGAAGAACAATGAACCCTAGAACTACAACGTCAAAGGATTTGACGGCAAGAAATCAAACCCAAAGAACCACATCGTCAAAGGCATTTGACGGAAAGAAAACCTGTTCGAAGAAAAGCATCGTCAAAGGGATTTGACAGAAAGAAAACCTGTCCAAAGAAACACATTGTCAAAGGGATTTGACGGAAAGAAAACTTGTCCAAAGAAACAAATTGTCAAATGGATTTGAATGAAAGAAAGCATGTCCAAAATATTACATCGTCAAAGGGATTAGACGGAAAGAAAACATATCCGAAGAATCACATCTTCAAAGGGATTTGATGGAAAGAGCCATATCCGAAGAAACACATCGTCAAAGGGATTTGACAAAAAGAGCCATATCCAAAGAAACACATCGTCAAAGGGATTTGACGGAAAGAAAACCATATTCGAGGAAACACATCGTCAAAGAGATTTAACGGAAAGAGCTATATTCGAAGAAACACATTGTCAAAAGGAATTGACGGAAAGAAAACATACATCACATCGTCAAAGGGATTTGACGAAAAGAAAATATATCCAAAGAATCACATCGTCAAAGGAATTTGAAGGAATGAACCAAATTAGAAGAAACACATCATCAAAGGGATTTGACGGAAAGAAAACCATATCCGAAGAAACACATCGTCAATGGGATTTGATGGAGAGAAAAAATATCCAAAGAATCACATTGACAAAGGGTTTGGACGGAAAGAACACCATATCCAAAGAAACACATCATCAAAGGGATTTGATGGAAAGAAAACATATATGAAGAAACACATCGTCAAAGGGATTTGACGGAAAGAAAACCATATCCAAAGAAATAGATCGTCAAAGGGATTTGACGGAAAGAAAACATATCCAAAGAATCACATTGTTAAAGGGTTTTAACAAAAAGAAAACCATATTCGAAGAAACACATCGTCAAAGGGATTTGACGGGAAAAAACATATCCAAAGAATCACATGGTCAAAGGGATTTGGTGGAAAGAAAACCAATATCCGAAGAAACACATTGTCAAAGGGATATGACAGTAAGAAAACCATATCCGAAGAAACACATCATCAAAGGGATTTGACAGAAAGTAAACATATCCAAAGAATTACACCGTCAAAGGGATTTGACGGAAAGAAAACCATATCCGAAGAAACACATCGTCAAAGGGATTTGACGGAAAGGAAACATATCAAAAGAATCAGACTGTCAAAGGGATTTGAAGGTAAGAAAACCATATCTGAAGAAACACATCGTCAAAGGGATTTGATGGAAAGCAAAAATATCCGAAGAAACACATCGTCAAAGGGATTTGATGGAAAGAAAACCATATACGAAGAAACACATCGTCAAAGGGATTTGACAAAAAGAAAACATATCCAAAGAATCACATCGTCAAAGGGATTTGACAAAAAGAAAACCATATTCGAAGAAACTTATCCTCTAAGGGATTTGACGGATAGGAAACATATCCAAAGAATCACATCGTCAAAGAGATTTGACGAAAAGAAAACCTTATCCGAAGAAACACATCGTCAAAGGAATTTGTCAGAAAGGAAACATATCCAAAGTATCACATCGTCAAAGGGATTTGATGGAAAGAAAACCATATACAAAGAAACACATCGTCAAAGGGATTGGACGGAAAGAAAAAATATCCAAAGAATCACATCATCAAAGGGATTTTATGGAAAGAAAACCATATCCGAAGAAATGCATCGTCAAAGGGATTTGATGGAAAGAAAATATTCATCACATCGTTAAAGGGATTTGACGTAAAGAAAACATATCGAGAGAATGTTTGTTAGGGATATGTCACTATCTTGATTAATAGATTGTTTGAGTTGTGCGCACGACACTAAATATGGCATATGCTTCATATGCATATGTTTGAATATGGCATAATGCTCCACACGAAATGGAAATGCTACGCGCTTGAGGATGCAATGCAATAATGCTTATGATATACAAAAGGACTGTTGCATCAGGGAAAGAAGGATATACCAAATATAATTGAACTTTGCTGGTAAAGACGGGTGAAACCTGATGGTGATTGATTTGGAAGGTGATATTTTCTGGGTACCAATGGGGATTGAATGAGGTGCTAATAGAGATTGGACTTTTGGCGGTTGCCAATAGGGATTGGGCTTTGGGTGAGGTGTCAATATGGATTGGGCTTTGGTTGAGGTGCCAATATGGATTGGACTTTGGGTGAGGTGCCAATATCGATTTGGCTTTGGGTTATCTGTTCAGTTTCACTAGGCTCCATATTATGCTATGATAGATGATATGCGATGATTATGAAATCGTATGACGGCTCAACCGGTGGTTTCGAGGTAGGTCAGGTATGGCTGACGTTGGAAAGCTTCTTGTCTGGATACAATATTTCTGGTTGAAAGGTTAAGGAATGGTTGACTTACCGACATTCGTCTTGAACTTGAAGGTTGACAAAACTTGCTTGAGTAGCTCTGAGAATATGGAGAGATGACTATGATTAACCGTCTTCTAGAGAGGATAATTTTACCTTTATCTGATTAACCCCTGAGAGATTTTCTAAATATCGATTTGAATGCCCCAGATTAGCATCTTCTGATAGAGTCTCTTGGCCACATGCTCCTCGACATATCTGTCCAAAAATTTCTTCCTGGCAAGATAAGACTTCTTGACTGTCATTCATTGTGTAAACCTCATTGATGACAACTACATGTATGCAATTATATAATGTTTATTCTGAGAATGATAATTCCAATGCAATGCACATGCTACTCTTGAAGTTTTTTTTATTGAAAAGATATCGCCAAATTTTGTGAACAAGTCACTAGTTAAAATGCAACACTGATTTTTTGAATGCCATCATGCACATGCAATACCAACAAAGTCTTTTAGCATAGTGTCGTACCTTGAAAAATACGATCCTCGCGATGGACGCGGAAAATAGGTTCGAAACAGAGTCGCCATCGAACTTTATTCATTCCAAGGATGGAATAGGAAAATATCGATAAAACCTTTAAGGAGATAAGAACATGGTCATCGCAACCACATTCTAGGTTCGGGAGTCGGTTACGCAGAAGGAAGGTATTAGCACCCTCTACGTCCGTTGTACTCAACGGGAACCTCTTGATTCGATTCGAGAGTAAAGTTAGTTACGCTTGTTAGTTTTCTTCTAAGGTTTCTCCTATAGGGGGAATGGGTGGTTTTAAAATAGGGTGCTCGCCATGGATTAGGGCCCTTGTGCCTACGTATCTTCACTTGTAAGAAGTGGAAAATCAGAGCATTCGTAGTTCGTGGGACTACGGGAAAAAGAGGGAAATGTGCTCGCCAAGATCATCGCAATCTTGTGCCTACGTATCCTCATTAGGGAATGAGGAATCAGAGCAACCGTAGTTCGGCTAACTATGGGTAAAAGGTTTGAAAATGAACGAGTGTTTAGGTCGCATTCTAACTGCTAAACGTTGACTTGTCTGCTCGCTAGGGGAGGCTGAAGCACGAGTTCATATGCGCGGAAGAAAGGAATAAACAATGTTCTTTGGTAAGAGGTATGGGAACCTAAAGGTGGGAAATAAAGAAAAGTGTAAAAGTGCTCGCTAGGATCATTGCAATCCTATGCCTACGTACTCTCAACAGATATGAGAGATCAGAGCAGCCGTAGTTCGGCTAACTACGGTAAAATTTTTGTGTTTGGAATGAAGGAGAGTTTAGGTTGCATTCTAACTGCTAAACGTTGGCTTGTCTGCTCGCTAGGGGAGGCTGAAGCACTAGTTTGTTATACGTGGAAGAATGGACTAAACAATGTTCTTTGAAAAAGGTGTTTTGGTCGGAAATCGCACGAGGGCGAGGAATTTGTGTTTATTGTATTGGATGTTTTGGTTAGGGAAAGAAAATTGATTTGAATAGGTTTAAGGTTTCGATCGCACGGAGGCGAGAAAGAGGAGGAATGGTTAAATATTTTACGGAGAGAATGACGACTACTCGATAAACGAGACGTCGGCCTCGCAATCAATTAATCAGGATATTATTGAAATGCTAGATCCCAACAATATCTTTTTCATTCGAAATAATTACGAAATTAGGGTTTGAGAAAGTTTCAATCGCACGGGGGCGAGAAAAGAGAGCTGGATTGAGTATTTTAAGGGAGAATGACGACTACTCGATAAACGAGACGTCGGCCTCGCAATCAATTAATCGGGATATTATTGGAGTGCTGGATCCCAACAACACCTTTTTCATTCAATTGTATTTGAATGGATAATAACGATATTGATCCAAATAATTAGGGCACGTGTTTTATAAACGAAAGGTCGAGTAATCCACAACCTAAAGTGTACGCCCCAAGAGTGGTTACTCAAGAGTTCAAGGAATGCGAGACTTCAAGAACTCCATTCTTTTGCAATTTAGTTAAGAAAATAGTTTGAACTTAACATACGATTTAGAAACATACTAGGGTTTAGACTCGATCGCACGAAGGTGAGGAACGAGATTAGATGGTTTGAAAAATTAGGAGGAATGACGACTATTCGATAAACGAGACGTCGGCCTCGTAACCAATTAGTCGGGATATCGTTGGAATGCTAGATCCCAACGACATCTTTTTCATCCCATTAATTATGAAATATGTTTGTTGGACAGTAAATACTTGTCCAAATAAATAAAGGAGGTATTTTATAAACGAAAGTTCGAACGACACACCATTCAAGGCGTACGCCTCAATAGTAGTCACTCTCGAATTCGAGGAATGCGCGACTCCAAAAACTCGATACTTTCGTAATGTAATTAAGAAAAATGATTTGAGTAGGTTAGCGTGCTCGGACTAGGCGCACTAGGTATTCTAGAAAATAAGATTGGAAGGATCACAACTCAAGGTGTGCACCTCGAGAGCGGTCGCTTAAAAATTCAAGGAAGGCGAGATCCATGAATTTAATAGTTTTGAAATTTGATTTTGAAAAATATTTAATTTAATTAAGAAAAATAGTTTTAATTTTCATATAAAATAAATTAATCAATTGCTTATAAAAAAAATAAAAAAAATTGAAAAAAGCTAATAATAACTAATTGTTTTGAGAAAAAGTTTAATATCTTAAAAAAGATTTTAACTTAATTAATAAAATATATTTTCCTAAAGGTTTAATATTTTAAATATTTATTTGATAATGATTTTGAAATATATTTTTTAAAGAAAGAATAATTGGAACTTATTATAAAAATATCTAATTAATAAAAATTGTTTAAAAATATCTTTTTTAGAAATTTCAATTAAATTGAATAAAAACAAGTTTTGAAAATCAAAAAATGGAACAACCACAACTCAAGGGCGTGCGCCTCGAGAACAGTTGTTCAAGATTTCAAGGGGTGTTAGACCCCAAGAACCCACTACTTTCGATAAATTAACTTCAAAAAAACATTTTAAAAGGAGATTGAATCAAAAAACTTAAAATTTAATTAAGACTAGAAAATTTTAATATTAACGAAAAGTCAAAATTAATTATTTAATTGATTTGTTTAAAATAAAGTGAAAACAAAAACGAGCACTCAAGAAAATAATAAATTGAATCTTAATTTGAAAATTGTAATGAAATCAACTTATGTATACTAATCAAATTATTTACAATGCTTGCAAAATTATTATTTTTAATATATAAGAAATATATAAAAATAGAAGTGTAAAAAAAGCTAATTAGGCTCAAACTAAAATGCTAGAATCAAGCCCCACAAAATTTAATAACTCAAATAATTAACAATGATAAATAGTTCATAATAAACATAAACCAAAGCAGTGACTAGAGTATTAAGAACTAACATTCACTTATTTAATGAACAATGCAGTACCAAAACAATTTCAACATTATTCTTTATCCGTCCAAAATTTCCATCTCAACTGGATATAGCAGTAGCAGAATGCCATTCATCATCCTAAGTATCATCACATACAATACAATATATACATGTTGCAGTCAAGTTTAAAACCGAAACAAATATCAGCTTGCCTCATGCTTATGATGCTGCTACAAGTCCCAACAGAAACAACCATTTGAGTCGATGGAAAGTATTTACAAGAACAGAAAATCATATGCATCTCAAAACTTACAATAATCATGCACTGAGATGTATGCCTATAAATATCAACTTGAAATAAAAGGCGCAGCCTCAACGATAATATTCGAAATATGATGACAAACAAAAGCGAGAAAAACGGCGCAACCAGTTTTTAGCCATCATCACAGTGTAACTGAATTTAAAGATGTAAATGCATTCAAAACAGATTTACAATTAAGAGTAAAACCAACCGAGTTGTTGCTGTCGATGCGGATCGTGAACTCCTTAGTGCTGCTGCTTGTGAGTCACCAAACCGAGTTGTGGTTGCAGCTAATCGAAAGACGTCGTTGTTGTTGTTTTCGCTGTATCACATCACATGCTATTGTTATTCGATGCTCTAATGCCGTCGTAACCGTTATCGCCGTTGAGGATGCAACATACCTTTTTTCCAACACAAGCAACAGAACAAATAGACAAAACCAGTTATACACACATTATGAATTGAATTGGAATTAGTGATTACAGCAAAACCCGAAGTCGTCTTTGAACTGAGTCCATAAAAGCATGTTTTACACAACTCAAGTAGCAGTATTTGTAACACCCCCTTCCTATACCCCCAAATAATTGAATAAATCATTTAGGCACTCAATATGAATTTCATCAGAGTTTATTTTAAACAAGGTATAAAAGAGGTGCATCACATGATCATGAAATTAAACGCATACAACACCTGCTCAAGTAGATATGCAACAATGGGCCAGTCATAACAAAGAAATCTTAGTCCTAAAACCCACATCTCAACATTTAGAATAAAAGCGGAAACATCTAAACATTGAATCAATTCATTCATATAAACATATATACATCATTCAGTTAATTCATGTTTACAAATCATCCATAAGCAGATACATACACAGATGTATCACAAAAGAATTAAAACACTTGTATCTCCAAAAAGAGTCAAAGGCTTCCTAACTACCCAGATGTTACATATTAGAGCCAACGACCAAAAACAATGAAGGCTCGCTTCACAAAAAGGACCTCCAGCAACCTACTCTACAATGCCTCATAGAGCATTTATAAAACAACAGAAGGGTGAGAAACAATATCATAACAGTCAATGCATATAATTATATATTATACAAATTACACATACATCACATTCTCACCACGATTCATTATATAAACCTCAATGCACATTTCATAACTGGGCATATTCGCCAATCATACTTCTACACATACACATTATTTCCACATAACATTTACAATATAACACCAAGCATATACAATATGCGTCAACCATGTTTATATTAATTCATAAACTCACAAAACATACATATACATACATTCACATATATATATATAAATCTTCAAGCATACCAATCATTCCAATCATCCATAATTCACATAAACATTTACACTTATGTTCATTCACCATACATCATGCAAGATGTCAACATGCAACTCATAGAGACCGACTCACGACTCTATGCAGATGCAAATGCGGTACCGACTCATTTCAACAGGTTCAATTGAAGAACCAAATGGAATCATCGCTCGTTACCGAAGTAACTCCCCTTCGGGCCTACGATGTTCACCCAGCGCTCACACCCCACATGGGCACACGATGTTTCAGGATTGCTCACACCCCACACGGGCACACAATCCGATTGCTCACACCCCACATGGGCACACAATCCGATTGCTCACACCTCACACGGGCACACAATCGTTCTGTAGATTCACTACGGAATCAATCAACACAAGAATGCACACCATGATGCTTCACATGCAACATGACTCATGACACTCTTAAAATGCACGCATGTTTACAAACACACTCATGCATTCTTCACATTTATCGCATATATTCATTTATGCATTCAAAATATACGTATCACAAAACATATATATATTCATCATTCACTCACACCATTCAAACATGGCTCACATTCACAATCAATTCCTCATGAATTTCTATTCAAACTAAGCAAATGCACAAAATTGCTAACCGGCCACACTTATGCTTCACAAACCATAAACTAGGATTCACGCCATACGGCTACCCACAGCACATCACAAATCAGCACACAAGCTATTAAACCAAAGAAGGGTAGATCGCAACCAAAACCTCAAGCCACAACAGCACACAGCAGCAGGGAAAACCCATTCTGCTACGTTCGCTACACGCTCGCCTAGCGAGCTGCTAGCGAGCGTTCGCCACTTGCTCGCCTAGCGAACTGGTAGCGAGCACAAACAGAAGCTCCAGACTTTGTTCGCTACCTCGTTCGCCACAACGAACCTCCAGCGAGCTGCTCGCTACTCCCTTCGCTTGCAGCGAAGGACATCAAAACCATTCTGTCCCAAGTCTGGGACCATTCGCTGCGCACTCTCCTAGCGAACTTCCAGCGAACACTCGCGACCTGCTCGCCTAGCGAGCTGCTAGCGAGCGTCTGCGATTTCCACTTCTCCCCACTGTTCAGAATCCAAAACCACCGATAGAATCACCCGATGAACTCCAACTCATATCCAGCAGCCTTAGTCTAACATATATCGACTAATCTACGTCGTCTAATCACGATTCTAACCGTTAAACAACGATTTCTATCGATTAAACCAATTTTGACCTAAAATGGAAAGTGTAGAAAACTACCAATCAATCCAAAACAATCCAACAAAAGTCATACATGATTAGACACATTGATATAATAATAAGGTTTCATACCCTTACCCGATTGTTTGAAGCTTGAAAGTTGTTTCTTGATGAATTTCCAGGTTTTTCTCCATTTCTCCTCTTTCTCTTCTCCTTTCTTCTTTCCTTCCTTTTTCTTTCTATCTCATTTCTTTTCTCTCTAATTCTCACTTATACCTCTTTCTATTCTATTCTATTTCTCCTCAAAATACCTCTTAAAACATTTTCTCACAAAATACCCCACTTAATATAAAATACTAAATGTCTAAAATACCCTTTAATCTATTTTCCCCGAAAACTCTCCGAATCGGTAAAATAGCACAAAAAGCAATTAAATGTATCGACACATAAATTCCATAATTAAAATAACATTCATCCAAATAAATCAAAAAGGACTCAAACAAATTGGGAAATTCAGAATCGGGGCGTTACAGTATTAGGATAACAGCATGTTTGCTTCCATAAAAACTTAGAAATACCATCTAATCACTTGCAAACAGAATCTACAACTTGTGTGAACACGAAGAGTGCGAGTTGTTGCCGATGAGAGCTTGTGATGCAGTATAGACTCAAACCATGTCGAGTTATACTGCAAACTTGCTACTGAATTGAATCTGTGATGTTGTTGGGATCGTCGTGTTAAAATCATTACAACCTCATAACTCTGTGGCGAAGGCCGAATCGGATGCTCGATGTGGGCGCTGTTGTTTAGGACATCAGATCCACTGCTATCTATCATCAATTGATGTTGCAACTTGATTCTGCATCAATGTTCTTAATTGGCCTACAAAATGAAACAATTAAAACTGCAATTTCCTATAATATTTACAACTTAGATACAAGATAACAAACTCAAATTGGCTATGTATCATACACAATAACTAGGATAACAAGCATTCTACCTATTGGCCAAAATATGATACCACAGTGACCCATAATAATAGCTCAGTTGATTTCAAAAGCAAAACGACGTAAAAGATCAAAACCTCAAAATAGGCCATGACAGAATACTCATCACAATTAACAAATTTAAGATAACATTACCAACCGAGTCAGTTTGATGTCGATGCTGACTTATCATCGCGATCTAATGTTGTTGCAACTTAGAGTTGCTCCGTGCACCTCTTGAGGTATCAAGTTCTGCTGCGAATCTGAGCTGTTGCTACGTTGAGCTATCATTGATGTAGGAAATGTCGCAAATGGCGGCATCAGACGGTTTGTGTCGTCATTCTACCTTGAGATGGACATCATTGTTGACCACAGTTCACCACGGCTTATTGTCCATTCCAAATTTATGACCTCAATGCGTGACGCTGAGACCTCCTACGGAGTCGTCGTAGTAGCCGTTGGGACTTCATTCGTCGTTGACTGCGTTGTTGCTACAAGTTTCGTGGTAGAGTTGATGTAGAGTCGAAACCGACGTCAAGACCATCGTTGGTCGCACAACGAGGTGATAGCCAAGGGTTTATTTATGGTTCAGAGGCGGAGGTTTTTTTGTGGAAAGAAGAAGGTTGTGAAGTTTTCCGTCGATGGGGTTGCACGGTGATGGAGGAAATCGGCGAGGAACACGGATTTGAGGTAGGTGAAAATGGGGTTTGATGATGATGGTGCGACGGAGAGGATGGTGCTGAGGAAAAACGACGAAGGTGATGGGTTAGTGGCGTTTTCGCGGCTGGGTTTTTCTGGCCGAAGGTGAAAAGAGTTGATGTGATAGAGGGTTCCGGCGGCGAAAAGAGGGAGTGTGTGTAATGGGTTTAGGTTGACGATGGCGGAAGGAGATGAGGAAAGGAAGGTTAGGGTCGGGAGGCGCCGTTTTGGGGCTTTTTGAGGGATGAACAGTAGTTTTGGTTTTTTCGTGAACAACAAATTCCTCTCTCTTATAACAAGAACTCAGCCATTTCCTTCAGCATAGGCCCAATGGGCCTCGTCCACTTCCACTTCCAATTATTTTCTATTCTTAATTTTACTAACCACTTAATTCTTAATTAATCCATGACTATTAATAAATAATAATAATGCTAATAATCGAAACTATATATTAATATAAACACGAATATTAATAACATATATAAACTAACATTAATATAAATAAATAAAAATATTAACAATAATCATTAAATAAATATTAACAATTAACAATTAAATAAATATTAAAAAATATAAAAACAAGCTAAAATTTATAAAAACGAAAAAAAAATAATTACTAAAATATTATTAGTAACAAAAAATTTTTTTTTAAGAAAATAATATTCACAAAAATGTTATTAGGCCACGTGTCATGTCTTTATTGGATAAAAATTTAAAAATCAACCAATTGCAAGCGGACACGTGTCTAAATAACCAGAAATTAAACAAATGATGCAAAAATGAAATAAGAGCAAAAAATGCAAAAATACTCTAAAATGGGTAGGACAAATTTAGGGTATGACACATAGATCAATGGAGTCAGAAACATTATCTCTTTGAAGCACACCTTAAATATAATCCCTGCTTCAATTAGGACTTTTGAGGGTTGTAACTAGGACTTTTGAGGGTTGTAACTTGGCCTGGTTCACGGTTTTAGAAAAAAGGATTTATGGCTCAAAATTTATATGTACCCACTCATTCTCCTTGATGTTCTGCAATTCTGTGTTTAGTTAATTCAACGTAAATGCTCACCTTTCAAATAGGTTATTGAATGGCAGAAGTGAGAGTTAATGAACATACAAGATTTTTGGACCGACGGTCACCCCTTTTAGCTTTGGTGTCTGTAGTCATACAACCTTGTTCTTTTCTGAGGTATTTTCCTTTGTTATCCTTTTCATTTTTAGCTCTTCGTTCTTTTCCCTGACCTTGCCTATACTGATTTTTTTTTAATTTTCGATTTTGAAGACCAGCGGGATGCCCTAATTTTTGCCTAAGTCACTTGTTTTCAAGTTTTCGACTTAGCGGGCTTTTTTCCTTTTTTTCTTTTGATTCTCTTTTTTCCTTTTCCTTTTGGAACAAATCATGTGACACTGGCTGTCTTGATTTCTCCAAAAAGGTTGTGACTGCCTCATGCTTCGGTTGATGAGGGATAACCATTGTAAGTTTATAAGGTACGACCTCTCACGAGGTGATTGATCCTTAAACGAGACACTTCTCTTGCGTTTTAAAATTTGAAGGCTTGATCAAATTAACTGACATATGCATTACCCTAGGTTAAGATTGAAGGTTTTTTGTTTTCATAAAGAAACTCCTACTTCTAGACTCAAAGGGGTTGACAAGGGATTATCTTCCTTATATCTCCAGTGTTTGGGTATTTGAAACAATACATGTACATCATCAGCAGGGTTTTATCCAAAAGCATATGACCAGAGATTTTGCGTTTTTGCTTCATCATCATCCCTCCAAGAATCTAAGCAAGAAAGTTGGTATTGCAATGCACAAAAATATTATATGAATGAACACAAATGGATTACTTCAAGAAAAGCATACTCAGTACATTAAGATCATCATTAAAAAACAAACAAGTTCTTACATGCAAACAGAGCATTAATAAACAATGAAAAATACAAATGAACAATGCAGTAAAGAAATAAAAAATTCCATGGCTGAGGAGGCTCAGCTCCGTCTGGGTTGATTGCTTCTGATGATGTTTGCACAACCTTAAATTCTTACTTGAGAGGCTTCAATTAATGTGCAGACTGTTTGTAGTGAATGTAATGACCTCTGAGTCGACCAGATCCTGCACCTTGTGCTTAAACACGTTGCAATTTTCAATTGCATGCCCCTGCGTTCCTAAGTGGTACTCGCACCTAGCATTCATGTCATAATCTGGAGGGAGAGGATTTGGAACAACCATAACTTCTCTCAATTGAATCAAGGAGCCCTGAAGTAGGTGAGCAAGCAGCTGACCATGAGGAACAAAAATGAAATCAAACCTTCTCTTAGGCCTTCTCGATATTTGTTGTTTCTTCTAGGAGCTACTTTGTTATTAATATCGATTAAGGAATTCCTCACGTTCAGTCACTTTCATCCTCAGACTTAGCCCAAGAACTGGAAATAGTTGTGGACATGGAGATTCTGAAACCAAAGACTGTAAGATACACCCCTGACCTGATGCAGCTTCAGGGGAGAAAATAGGAATATCCGCTTCTTTCGCAGCAACTGGAAAAAGACCACCTTGTATGCTTATACCGCCCGACGTGAACTCAACTTCCTTTGAATCGATTAAGTCCTGAACTTGGTGCTTAAAGGCCTTTCATTTCTCCACATTATGCCCTAGTGCCCCAAAATGGAAATCACAATGGGAACTTGCTTTATAGCCTAGGGCTGGCTTACCAGTAAATAGAGTCAGAGTCCAAAGTTCAACCAATTGAAGCTGAAGCAAACATTGCAACAACTGATTATAAGTCATAGGGAGTTGGTCAAAGATTCCTTCAGGCTGCTTCGGCCTCTGTGTGTACTTTTTAATCTTAGGATTATCTTGGGAAACATGAGACAACTGATGACGGGGATATTTTGGAACCCTAGGACATGCAAAAGATCTACGAGGCACATCACACTCTAGGAGAGATTCCATAGGCAAGGGAAGAACGACCATTTCTGTTGCGGCTTCAGGCATATGATTGTCTTCCTTTCTTAGCATATTTCTCATGACTTCTATAATCAGGCCCATCTGAATCTTCAGTTTATGGACTTCCTTTCTCAGCATTTTCGGATCCTAAGACAAAGCTTCCATGTCCACTATGAACGGTCCCATCTGGCTTCGTACTTCCCTCAACTCTGCTTGAAGTTGCTCCATAGTCAACTTCTAGCCTCTTTGAAAACTTAAGTCTGAAATTATGAAGAAAACCATATTAGGATAACAAAAGACCAGCCCCGAACACCTGGCATGCAAATGAATATAAAAATGCAATGCAAACATGTTTATATCATTATCATTATCAATAAAAAACAAACATGTTTTATAAATAATTTTGCACTTTAATAGAAAAGAAACTACACATGCAAAGAAATGACATGATATACAAGATCGCCAACTTCGAGGAACTGGGCTTTCAAATATTAATTCGCTACTGGGCTAGCCATCTTCAGAATTACTCATCGAAGTTAGTCCGATACTCATCTGAACATCTGCTCTCAGTGAATTATTCCATAAAAAGGACGGATGAACCCACTTGAGTGGATGAAGGATGGTTATTGATCTGAATACCCTGAGGGCTGAATGAGAACATATTGGAGTCAAGCAGAGTCTGAATCTTGCTCTTAAGCACCTTACAGTCTTCGGTTGAATGCCCCTGTGCCCTAACATGATAGCACATCAAGCGTTGACATCAAAACCTAGTGGGTATGGAGGAATCACTAAATTTATCTTCTTCGGCACTATCAGTCCACCTTTGATCAAATCCGACAACATCTGACTATACGACATTGGTAGCTGAGTGAAATGCCTTTCTGGCTTCCTCGGTCTTTATCGGGCGTGTTGACACGGCTGACGGTGGTATGACCGTTGGCTCTGAGAAGATTCCTGATTTGGAGAAGAATATCGTCCAAGGGGAGAGAATGGTATCTGATACGGAGACCCAAAAGATTGTTGACTCTGAACACTTGAAATATCTAAAGACGGAATCTGAGGCATCATCGACTCCCTGATCGAATTACTTTCTTTCTCCCATTCTTCTTGAGACTGTCCTAGAAATAGTGAATCATAAGCTTGTTGTTTTGGACATATGAGGTCATTCTTATACAAAACATCACCAACTGCTGCTTCGGACAGCTATCTGTTTTGTACTTCTCAAACTTCGGTGTCTTAAACTTCGGAGGCATCACAAGGCCTAGCACCAAACACATGCTTGAAGTATTCAAATTAAGAGTATCATGAACCTCTAGAGCATTAAGCTTCTCCTCCAATACACGATACCTTTTCATAAATTCAACATTTTGTGGGTCTTTAGGTTTCATCTTTGGAACTACCCCTTGGAAATCTGGCACAGAGAATGTGAAACTCTGATAGTCCGTAGCATCAAGAGAAGAGGAATGTCCGTCTCGAACAATGGTACACCCTTGTATAAACTAATCCTCAACAAGAATCTGCACATGCTGAGCTTGAGTAACATTGTTCATTGGAGGTGGAATAACATTCCCAGTTCTCTGAATATTGGCCTCTCCCCTAGTCATGGCTATTATAGCTTCCACGAGTTGATCCAACTGATTCTTCATCAATTCGACATATGTCCTATTAATAAATTGGTTCTGCTCTCCTGAGTTCATGATCTTTATAAAATGTTGATTCAAGTCCGATTCGAGTGTCGGGAAATCAACTGCGGGTCGGAGAAAAGGTAAATGAGCTCTCTGTTTCTGGATGAGGAAGGATATGTAAAAAAAATGCACAAATTTGTATGCAATATAATGTTATGGATGGAACAGACATGAGATTAAAGCTTCTGTAAAGCTCTGAATAACTGTTGTGCCGCTGACTGAATAGGCTCATAAGTATGCTCTGATGAGAAAATATCAGGACACCAGAGTACCAGACTACTAGAATATCCAGAATACCGGAATAATTAGAATACCAAAATACCAGGCTGATAAGTTCACACTGATAAGAAAACCAAAAAATCGGGTTTGTTGAAAGTCAAGGTTTCTTACAAAAACCCACCCCCTCTCACATGTAGGTTCTAGTCTTGGATGGTACGACATCCTATGCAGGTCATCAGTATCACGGACTCTCAGGTTGAGAAACGATGATACGTTCACCATTTCTGGTGTGACATCATAATCAATCAAGGAGGTCTCAACTGAATTCCCAATGAACGGTCTCCATAGTCGTTAGCTTTCTAATTCAACACCCCCTCAACTGCCCTAAATGTGTAGGATATGATGTCTCCAAAGAAAACCTCGTCTGGATGCAGATTTCGTGTGGACTTTCTTGTGTCAGGATGCCACACAAGTCCATACTACTCTCTACACTAATCCCGTGTGTATACTCAATCCTGGGTATTGGGCTTATCTCTCATGGAACAACCCACCCAACAACAAAAACGTAATATAATATGCAACAGTAAAATGCAAATGCAATAATATACAATATACAATGTACATAAAAGCAAATAGTTGTACAAAAGTAAACACTCAAATATCAGAAACAAACAAGCGCTAGGATTGACACGCATAGGGAACCAGAGTCCCCAGCAGAGCCGCCAGCTGTCGCAACTGTGAAAAACACCCGGCGAAGAAATAAAATAGTTGCCACCAAACGTTATTTATCCCAAAGAGAGGGAAAGGAAATGATCGAAGAAATCCTGAAGAACGGGAGAAGACAAGGTCATCGAAACCAAATCTTGGGTTCGGGAGTCGGTTACGCAAGGGGGAGGTATGAGCACCTCTCACGTCTGTTGTACTCAATAGGATCCATGCTTATTGTCTAATCAAAGGGTGTGTTTTCTATAAGCTGCTGCTATATGGAAACGAGAACAAAGATAAATAAAGAGACTCGATAGGACATCGCTGCCCTACACCTATGTATTCCCTCGTGCAATGGGAAAGTCCGAGTCAACATAGTTCGAAAAACTACGGGTTTATAGGGGAAGGTTGCTCGCCAAGACATTGTCATCTTGTACCTATGTATCCTTATTTGGTATGAGAAATCAGAGTATACCTAGTTCTGGCAACTACGAAACCACAGGTTGGTTAAGTGTTTTTTTATGAGCGACGTTAAGTTCCCATTCCAGCAGCTAGGGTCGATGCTTGTTTGCGATAGAACGGAAAAGTAATGTACTCTTTCTGAAAATGATTTCGAAACACAAATCCTGAAGGATAAAAGGTTTGACTTTTTTTTGTGAGTTATAGTGAAGTGAGGTAGTTTGCTTTGTAATTCACGTTGCACTAAATACTATGATAGAAAGAATTTGTCGCATATCACCCACAGGGCGTACACTAAACACTCTAGACATGTGAGGAGAAACCCCTCACTCATCATTTCCCATATACCTAAG
The DNA here is from genome assembly GCA_963859935.3 of Lathyrus sativus. Lineage (NCBI taxonomy): Eukaryota > Viridiplantae > Streptophyta > Magnoliopsida > Fabales > Fabaceae > Lathyrus > Lathyrus sativus. Next base: position 166,445,955 of record OZ012739.1, on the reverse strand, counting down.
GCTCGTGGCGTACAATGTTCATCGTGTTTATTAAGTGTGTTATCATTATTTTTTAGATGAGAAGAGAGAAAGACGCACGAAAGGTCTAAGGGAAACTCGGTCCTAGCATTGTCATGCAAAGTGGCCTTAAGGTCGGGACTCGAAAGGAAATTCTACCCTAATGTTAGCGTGCAAAAGATGGACCTAAGGTTAAATTTAAAAGGGACTACCTTACTTGTTATCATGCATGAATTGCACTCCTAATGTCTATCCTAATCCAAAATTAATCGGAAATTAAATTGGAATAGGAATCCTAAGGGACCATTCAAAGGCAAGGCAAAAAGCAAGAAAACAAGGCAAAAACAACAACAACAACTGCGCTTCCTGCACAAAGCAACAATAAAATCTAGCAAGGCAGCACAACAACATTTAACATCTATCAAGCAATGAATCAACAGCAGGAAGCAAGCAACAGCAGAGACAGCATGCAAATTCAGAAAACAACAACGGAAAAAGCAGGGCAGCAAGCATGTTTCAATACAATCAAGTATGAGCAAACCCCAATCATGAAAAAATATCATGCAAGAATGGACATGCATCAACAATCAAACACAAATGTTCAACAATATCGCAGCAACAAGAATCGACAAGATCAATATGCTTTTCAAATCAATTACGCAATCAAACGATCATGCGACAAACGAAATCAGAAGCAAATGCAAAAACGTATCATAAGTCTAGCAAGACAATCATCAACAATGAATCATTAACATGATACAAGCAAGCAAAGCAATGATCATGGCATCAATCAAGCAACATGAACATGTTATGCATTCAAACAAAAACCAAAAGTCATGTGTCGAAAAATTGAGATGAAACAATCAAGCTTGATGAAACAAGTCAAAATAGCCCACACAAATGGATCACATCAATCCATGAAGGTTAGAGGAGGAAAGAAATCAAAACATTTGCTAGTGCAAACTGGTTAATCGATTAACCGCTAAAACATTTTAGAAATTGCACTGGTTAATCGATTAACACTACACCAGAAGCAGAAAAATAACAATTTAAAAGCACTATTAGCAATTAATTCAATGTGAAATCATCCAAATGATCATGTAATTAATTATTCACGAATTTAACACCAAAAATCAGTGATCAAACATCAATCAAACTTAATCAAGCATTGAGATCACAAATCACAATGATCAAAATCACCAAAATCAATCAAAACTTGAAGATCTACATTGTCATTATTCAAATAAGCTCAAAACAAGAATGGATCTAAAATTAACTAACCTTCAAAGCTGAGATTTGCTTTGGTAAGTGTTGATTGACTACAAATTGATAGACCAATCTAGAATCCCAAAAAATCTTCAAGATCCAAGAGCTTTCCTACAAATTGATAGACAAAGCCAAAATAAGCCAAAATTAATACAAGAATCACTTATAAACTTGTTTCCAAAATCCGATCCAAATCCAAACGAAAATCAAATGACGAATTGAAGATGATGGAGATGAATGATGGAGGTTTAGCTCTAGAATTCAATGATTCCAATGAAGAATCAATGAACTCAAGTGAAAGAGTTTTAATAGAGGTTTTGAAGTTGAAATTTTGGCAAGCACACGATGGATGTTATCACGGATGTTATGACATCCACTGTAACATAGACTACTGCACTTAATAATAAGCTGTAAATGGAAAGCAGTAAATAACACAAGAGATTGTTCACCCAGTTCAGTGTCAACCGCACTTACATCTGGGGGCTACCAAGCCAGGGAGGAAATTCACTATCAGTAGAATTAATTCAGAGTCAAACAATCCCAGTTTGCACTCTTCACTTAATACCTACCCAATGACACTTCAGCCTAGAGACCACTAGACCAGAGTTTCCCGCTCACTCCCCCTCAATCACCTCAAAGATATCAATACATAATTACAAAACCAATATGAAGATACACTTGAAACACACCTTGATCTTGCTTCACAACTTTGATCAAGGGACACACACTCTTGCTTAACAGCTTTGAGTGACACAATGAACACACCTGTTCATACACAATAACCAAAGCAATTGTACAACATACACTTGCTTGTCACACAAGGAATCATAAGACTGCGAGACACACGTGAAGAGAAAAACCTCTTCACTCACAAATCACACTCTATGATCTCTCACTAGAAGCTCTATTCTCTGCATGTCTACCCGTTAGGAATGATCCTTCTGCTATTTATAGTATCAAACTACTTTGGGCCTTGGTAGAGAATTTAGGTTTACCCAAGATAAACCTTTCTTCATGAAGTTGCGCACTTATCATTAGGTCAGGAGCCTTCTATGTTATCCTCAGCAATGCCTGTTATGTTGCCTAAAATAACTATGCTTCCTGGATTGTTTCCTGAAGTATAGTCTGAGCTAATAACAGAAAAACAAACCCTGCGCGCCCTGATGTCATACGATCAATGTCATAACATTCAGTCATGACATTCAGCTTCACTTACTCTTAGCTTTCCCTATATAACACTCTTCATGTATGTCCTAACATCAGTTCTGACATTTACTCATACATTAATGTTTTTCCATAAAATGAAGCCAATAAAAAGCATCTACAAACTCCCCCTTTGGAAATTTTTTGGCTAAAACACCCTGTTAACATATTAGAGTTTACAAGTAGCAGAAGTCTAACATAACATTCAGGAAAGCTACTAGCTACACACTATCAATGTTGTCTACACAGTCATACTGTTAGCTCTCAGGATCAACCTATTCACACATAACCATCTGATAGTCAGCACTACAGATGTCACAATGTGTTGAGTAACATATCGGAGTTACTCCCCCTCAATTGATGCATAGCACATCAGCTGTACAAAACCTGCAGACACCCTGCAGTCACACATATTCATCCAACCTGCTCTGGAAGTTATGACATTCAGGATGACATCCTGAAGCACACCTACTGTGGAACAACCCGTGCTACTCCCCCTGAAGAGATGCACAACATTTTGTAATCATTCTGCAGATACACACAACACTAGCAGTTATAGAGCTACTAGGTTCCATCAAGGAACACACATATATCTATCATACATTCCTATACTCATTAGGAACTCACACAACACTAACAGCAATAGCTGTTATCACATATTGGCAAAATCTCCAACCATGCATATCAACACCTTGCAGCAACACCTTTAACATACCAACCACACACTTGTAGCAACAATTCAGCCAAGAGTCTTCCACCTGTTTTCAAGATTCTTCCACCTGCTGTTTTCTAACACTTATCACTCTCCCCCTTTTTAGCCACAAATTAAGATCAAACTAATAACATAGTATAAATCATAATAAGTAACATTACGTTTGGGGTTATTACAAACAAAAACTGCTCATGGAGAGCATCACAAATTCAAGCTGTTACACAAAACAACAGAAGTTTAACAAAAATTCAAACCAGCAACACATGTCATTAGCTTAGCAACCAGCAAACTGAGCCCCACAACACTTTATCAGCATATATCATTCTTCCTCCTTAGAGGCAGAACTGGAACTGACCTTCTCAGATTCTTCATCACTAGCCTCCTCAGCATCAGGGGAGCCTTCTTCATCATTGTCCTCTTCTTGACCAAAGTATTCCTCAGAGCTGGCAATATCTTTTTCTGAATCAGCTGCCTGCCCATCATCCTCTTCTGACCCATCATTTTTCCTATCCTCATCAGTGAAATCAACATCTTCATTTTGCTCAAGGGTTCTGATCAATGCTTCAAGATTTTTCTGAAGGTGAGAAAATACTTAGAAGGGGGGGGGGGGGGGGGTTGAATAAGTATTTATAAAAACTTATAGCAATAAAAACACAATGATTTTTATCCTGGTTCGTTAAACTTAACTACTCCAGTCCACCCTATCAAGAGTGATTTGCCTTTCTCAAACAAGAACTTAATCCACTATTAATCAACTGATTACAATAGCAATCACTAAGAGCAATTGTTCTTAGTCTTCTCAAGAACTACTGATCCCAACTGGATCTTCTCAAGGAACTATTACAATGAAATGTAAGATAAATACAAGTGTTTGAATGCATCTAACAAGCTTTATCACAAGAGTGATTTCTCACTTAATATTAAGAACAAAAGAATAAACTCAGCAAAGAGAATAAGAATATTTTATGAGAGCTTGTAAGAGTTTCTATCAAAGATTCGTCAACTGAAGAAGATGAGGAAGACTTGCTTTTATATGCACAATAGTCCACAAAGTCTTGACGTTGGAGGCTGTATACTGAAAAGGCCTGAACCTTTTTGTCTTCACATCACATGACCTTTCCTGGAAGTAGAATGCACAGAGAAATGCTTTTGGTCTGTGTTCTAGTGTCAAGCATGAAAGAGGAAAGAGTCGTTGAGCCAAATCAACGGATATAACTTTGAATTCTTCTTCAACAAGTATTTCACTTCAGCAAAATAAACATCAGAGTCTGCGTGATCAGAGTCTTGGAAGCCCATCAGAGTTTGCTGAATCAGAGTAATGCAGCAAGTATGCTTTAGCGTGTAGTTCTATCAGAGTAGAGTTTTATGAATCAGATTCTCAGTACATGCAGTGTGTAGTACTCTCAGAGTCTTCTGAAAAACTGTGCTTCTTAACTCTCATACAAAGATCTTCAATGCTTCAGAGTCTTCAGATCTTTCAGAGTCTTCTGCTTCAGATCCTTCTGCAGCTTCTGCTTCAGATTCTTCTGTAGCTTCTTCTTCAGATCCTTCTGCAGATAGCGCTCAGAATCTTCTGCAGCCAGCATTCAGATTCTTCTATAAGATGATTCAGACTCTTCAGAGCCTTCCATAGTTCCATGTTCAGATTAATTTGCTCTTATATATATATATATATATATATATATATATATATATATATATATATATATATATATATATATATATATATATATATATATATATATATATATATATATATACTTTAAGATCTGCAACAAATATTCATGAACAAATTTTAGAGTATATAATTCTTTAATACAAAATTTCATAAGAGTTATCATCAAAACATAGAGATATTACTAAGAAACAATCTGTGTTCTTACAATCTCCCCCTTTTTGATGATGACAAAACATGAGAAATTTTGTTCAATAAAAAGAAATAATTATAACTCCCCCTGAGATTAAGAATCTCCCCCTGAAATGAATACTCTAAAGGAAAAGAATACTTCCCTTTTTGCTTGAGTGTATTTCAGAATCAGAGTTTGATGACTTCTTTCAAACACAGAGTCTGGTTTTTTGTTTAGAATCAGAGTACAATTTGCTTCAAGAATAAGAGTCTGGTTGGGTAATTCTCAGGATAACTTCAATGAATTTATTTTTTCAGATGAAACAATAGAATCTGAAAGACTTAAATTCAAAGATAGTTAATAATATGTCTGAATTTCGTTTTAGTATTTGCTTATGGATTGAACAATCAGATTCTTTTTCTCCCCCTTTTTGTCATAATCAAAAAGATGTGTAAAGACAGAAAAGATAACAGAAGAAAAGCAAAACAAACATATTCATTCATTCGGAGGGTTCACATAACAGATGATAAAAAAAAGCAAAAGAAAACAGATGCAAACAACAGTGCAAAAAACATGAAAAGAAACTAAGGCTGGCGAGATGCAATCAGGGTCAGAAGATCTGTGATCTTTGCAATAGACTCTTCTTGCTTGGCCATCCAGGTCCTAATCTCTTCAGTGGTTTGTTCTTGTTTGATCATCCAGGACTTGATTTCCTTAACCTCTTTCACAAGTTCTGAATTGTCAGTCTTCACTTTAGATTCAGACGCATCAATGTCCATATCAGATGCAACATCTCCAAATGGAGAGTCTTCAGCAGGAGCAGCTTCCAGAAGCAGCACTGGTGGTTTGGGAATGCTCAGCAGAGTCTGTCTGACCAATTCAACAAACTTTGCCTTAGCATCTTCAGCACAGACTACTTTGAGATGAGAAGCCACAACGTTGAACTTAGAAATAAATTTTATCCCAAGCAGCTTCAGACTTAACAGGATCTATACTGAACAGACACTCTTGTTCCGCACGTGCAATCCTCATACGAACTTCCTTTTTGAAATTCTCAAATAGTTTATCAACATCTGATCTAGGAATGGGGTAAAGGTATTCTTCAAGAGTCACTTTTTCAGCAGATTCAGAGTTTGGTTGAGGTTATTCACAAGTGGTATCAGGAGGTGTTGGGTCAGATGGTGGTTGTTCAGATGGTTGAGGTTCAGATGGTTGTGGTATGGTGAGTTGAGGTGTAGGGGTTGTTGAAATTTCAGCTTCAGATGATGAAGGTTGAAAATCTGAGAGGTTGAATTTGGAGCGAAGTGAAAGTCTATGATTGATTTGGTCAGATGCTGATAGGTTAGAAAATGTAGGTTTGAATGGATCAAGAATGTGTAAACAGGAGGGTGAGTGAACTTCTGATTCAGAATCAGATGATTCAGTGGAGTGGCATGAGGTGGATGACAAGACAACCATGGTTGCAAGTGGTTGCAAATCAAGAATGTCATTAGATGATTGAAAGATAGAGGGTTCTGGAACAGGTAACGATTGTTCTATTATTGAGGGTTGTTCAGATAGTGTTGGTTGGGGAGGTTTAGATGAAATGGGTTGAGATTGATGTTCTGGTGGTTGTTGTTGTTGTTCTGGTTGTGTTTCTGGTTGAGGTGGTTCAAATAAAGTTTGTACAGAGGATGGTTGAGAATGTGTAGGTTGAGATGGAGAGGGTTCAGATGAATGAATCCCAGATGATGGTGGTACAGATGATTGTGGTCTAGAAGGTGATGGAGGAGGTGAAGGTAATGGAGAGTGAATGGTTGGTATTTGATCAGATGTTAATACCTGTTTGATAGTTTCTCTAATGTCTTCCAGACTTGCTTCTGGAGGAGTTGGTTTCACTTTCTTTACCTTCTGAGGATTAGCAGCAGCTTCAGAGGCTTTTCTCTTAGGCTGAGCCTCAGATCCTTCTTCAGCAATCTTCTTTGAACGCCTTTCTCTAAGAAGATTAGGCAGAACTTCTCCTTCCTTCTGGACGATGTTAACAGGCAGAGGAACACCAGTTAACAAACAATCGGCTATGTAGGATAAGATGATCTCCCTTGGTTCGTTAGCACTGAACATTGGAAAATCTTCAACATGAATCCTTTTGTTGCTGACATCCTTAGTAGCAATTTTCTTAGGTTTGCTGACAAGCTCTGTGATGACCTTCATCCTCTTCAGAGTATTGCAATTGATGACAGAACCTATGACATAGGACAGATCCTCTGTCAATCCAGCTTCATACAGATGTTCTACCAGATGATTCTCAGTCAGAATATCTGATATCAGTCTTCCCATAGGAATCCAATTCCTAACTTTTCCAGTTTTGACTCTTACTTCTTCTCTTGTTTCCTTTATATGATTCAGAATATGACTAAACAGAAGATAAGGCAAGTCCACCTTCTTTCCCTTGCTCATACAGAACATGAAGTAGAGTTGTTCAGCAATGACATAATCTGGAGAATTTGATGATTTTCTGTGGAAGATGGAACTCATGAAAATCTTGGCCCAGATCCTGTAGACTGGCTTCAGTTCCCTTACTTTGCTAGTTGGTTCTCCAGAAATACTAACTTCTTGAAACACATCAGCAAGATCCACACAAGCAGATTATAGGCTGGTTTCACCATCAGTTTTAGAGTACCCAATAAGTTGTCTGATCAGCTTCTTAGTAATCACAATCTCCTTTCCAAGGACAGAAGAATGGATGAATTTAGGGCACACCTGAGCATGTATCCAAAATTCTTTCACCAAAGTTGGATAAACAGGACCCATAAGCCTGTCAAAATACTTTGTCCAACTCTGAGTTTGAATGGTTGAAGAAAGATTAAACCCATTTTCTTCAATGGAATCAAAATCTACAAAGCATTCACTCAGAACTTCCAGATGTACAGTTGGAGTGAGAAGGGTTCTCACAGGTTCCTTGTACGCATCAGCATTAGGAGAAGAAACAACAGTGGTTGATTGCATCTGAGCAGATGTTGATGAAGAAGATGCCATTGTTGTTCTTGAGTGAGAGGTTTTAGGTTTAGGGTTTAGATGAAGAGCAAAGAGAAGACAGAAATGCATAAAAGGTTCGTGAGGTGAAAAGTGTGAGATGGTGTGATTTATGGTATTTATAGATAAAATCAGGCACACAAACAGTCACATAAGCACGCTTCACATAGCATTAAATGAAAAAGTAAAAACATCATTGCACAGCATTTATGATTCTGACAAATGGGGGGAAAATCAAGAAAAATCAGATTTTCAAAGCAATACCTCAAACGTTAATTCAGTAAGGTGCACTCTACCTTTCCAGATTCTGAGCTATACGTGTTTGTTTGCACGTGCTTCTGAATTCTCTTGAGAAATGAAACATTAGCCAACGTTCAGATCCTCTGAGCATTGTTAGTTCAGATTTACACAAATAAAATAGTTCAAGAAAATGAATAAATTGACAGATGAAATACTTCAGAGCATTAAACATTTTGCATCTGAGAAGTTTGCCTCTGATAAATATTATTCTAGAAAAAAAGCCATACCAATATTTTTCAGAATAAACTTGAACCTATCTTCAGCAAGGGGTTTTGTAAAAATATCAGCCCATTGATGATCTGAATCAACAAAGGCTAAGTTTACAATACCCTTCTGAACATAGTCTCTGATGAAATGATGCTTAATTTCTATATGTTTTGCCTTAGAGTGTAAAATTGGATTTTTAGACAAACATATAGCAGAAGTATTATCAAAGAAGATAGATACATTACTCTCAAAGATCTGATAGTCTTCTAACGGACTTTTCATCCAGAGCATCTGCGTGCTACATCCAGCAACAACAATGTATTCTGCCTCTGTTGTAGAAAGTGCAATTGTGGGTTGCTTCTTGCTGTACCATGAGATCATATGACTTCCAAGGAATTGACAGCTTCTAGAAGTACTTTTACGCTCTACTCTGTCTCCAGCATAGTCAACATCACAGAATCCAACTAATGTATATTCATCAGATCTTCTGTAACACAGACCCACGTTAGTAGTACCACGTTAGGGTATTTTCAACTTCTCCCTTTTCATTCAACTTGTTTCTGAATACCCATTTGGTTCCAATTATGTTGAATCCTTTAGGTCTTGGAACCAGATCCCAGACGTCATTTCTTGTGAACTGATTAAGCTCTTCTTGCATGGCAATTAACCAGTTATTGTCTTGCAGAGCCTCATCCATAGAAGTTGGTTCAATAACTGACACCAACCCAAATAATGACGCTTCAGATGATCTGAGAAATGATCTTGTTCTGATTGGATCATTTTTCTTCCCAATGATCACATCCTTTGGGTGAGAGGCCTTGATTCTGGAAGATGATCCTTTAGCAATTGAGTTTTCAGAAATGTTCAAGTTGTCCATTTGAGAAGCTAAAGGAATTTCATCTGGCGTTGCTTCTGGTTCCATTATTTTAGCTTTTTCTGCCTCTGAGCCTTCAGAGTCTGTGAAGACTACTTCTTTATCTGCAGAACTTTCAAACTGCTTTGGCTTTTCAATGCCAAGCTTATCATCAAATCTAACATGTATAGATTCCTCCACAATCTGTGTTTCAGTATTGTATACTCTGTAGCCTTTAGAGAGTTCAGAATATCCAAGCATGAAACACTTCTGTGCTTTAGAATCAAACTTGCTAAGATTATCTTTAGTGTTCAACATATAACAAATACATCCAAAAGGATGAAAATAAGCAATGTTGGGCTTTCTGTTCCTCCACAATTCATAGGGAGTCTTTTCCAGAAGAGGTCTTACAGACACTCTGTTCTGAATGTAACATGTTGTGTTTATTGCTTCTGCCCAAAAGTGCTTTGCCAGATTAGTCTCGTTGATGATGGTTCTGGCCATTTCTTGCAGAGTTCTATTTTTCCTCTCTACAACTCCATTTTGTTGTGGAGTTCTAGGACAGGAGAAATCATGAGCAATGCGATTTTCATTAAAATATTTTTCAAAATATTTGTTTTCAAATTCGCCACCATGATCACTTCTAACTTTGATTATTTTAAAATCTTTTTCATTTTGGACTTGTTTGCAGAAGTCAAAGAACACAGAATGTGACTCATCCTTGTGTTTTAAGAACTTTACCCATGTCCATCTACTATAGTCATCAACAATGACTAATCCATACTTCTTGCCTCTGATGGATGCAGTTTTCACTAGTCCAAACAGATCAATATGAAGTAATTCTAATGGTCTGGAAGTAGAAACGACATTTTTTGATTTAAAAGAGGATTTTGAAAACTTCCTTTTTTGACATGCTTCACAAAGAGCATTTGAGGTGAAATTCAACTTAGGAAGTCCTCTGACAAGATTAAGTTTATTAATCTGAGATATATGTCTCATATTAATATGCCCCAATCTTCTGTGCCAGATCCATTGCTCCTCATTAACAGACAAGAGGCATTTAACATTCTGAACCTTAAGTTCTGAAAGATTTATTTTATAAATGTTGTTGTTCCTCTTTCCACTAAATAGGATTGAGCCATCCTTTTGACTAATAACTTTACAACATTTTTTATTAAAGATTATGTCATAACCATTGTCACTTAATTGACTTATGGACAATAGATTATGCTTTAATCCTTCTACAAGTAAAACATTAGTAATAGAGGGAAGGTTACCATTTCCAATAGTGCTAGATCCAATGATCTTGCCCTTCTGATTCCCTCTAAATTTCACGTCACCTCCAGATCTATGCTCCAGACTTTGGAACATAGACCTTTCTCCCGTCATATGTCGCGAGCATCCAGAGTCCAGGTACCATGACTGGCGTCCTGACCTTGCTGCTAAGAACATCTGCAACAGGAATTATTTTACTCTTAGGTACCCAGATCTTCTTGGGTCCTTTTGGGTTAGTTGTTTTGAAGGTTCGTCTAAACTTCTGTTTTTCAACATAAGGTTTATTCTGACTAGCCTTAGATTTAAACACATGAATGTTCTTTTCAAAACGAGTGTGTTTAATATCATTCAAGTGACCAAATTTAAAATGAGAATATAAAGGAGTCTTCTTGATGATAATTCTATCAACAGGTTTTGGATTTAAATCCTTTCCAGAGGAAGATTTATATCCAATTCCTTTTCTGTTATTTCTGCTAACTCCATAGATCATAGAAGCCATTTTGCTTCTGTCTATGCTTTTAGCAAGAAACTTCTGAAAGCTGTAGTCATATTTTTCCAAAGTATTTTTGCATTCAGACTCAGTTTCAGAATCAGAGTCTTGTTGAGCTAATTCAAAATCATTTTTCATTTTTAAGTTCTTTTCATTTAGCTCAGCTACTTCTTATTTGAGAATATTATTCTCAGATACAAGATTGCTTTGACGCTCCTTGTATTTGAGCTTAATATTGTTATAGCTCTTCAGAACTTCTGATAACACTTTGATAAGTTCATCTTTAGTGAGTTTAGCCATTTCCTCTTCAGCGTCAGAGTCAGATTCAGAGTCAGATTCAGATCCTAAAATTCCTTCCTCCTGATCTTCTATGTCTGCCATCAATGCTACGTTGGCACATTCCTCTTCTGACTCAGATTCAGATTCAGATGTATTTGAATCATCCTAGGTTGCCATTAGAACCTTTTTCTTCTTATCAAATTTTCTTTTAGGCTTTTCTTTCAAAAGCTTTGGACATTCATTTCTGTAATGCTCGGGTTCTTTACATTCGTAGCAGACAACCTCCTTTTTGCCAGATCTTCTGTGTCCAGAAGATTCTTTTCTTTGGTCAGGCTTCCTGAAGTTTCTAAACTTCTTTCCTTTATGCTTCCAGAGTTTGTTTATTCTTCTGGACAACATGGATAATTCATCTTCATCTTCAGATGAGGATTCTTCAGAGCTTTCCTCTATTACCTGCAACACTTTAGCAGATTTATTAGATTTTAAGGCAATTGACTTACCTTTATTTTGAGGCTCATCTTCCTCAAGTTCAATTTCATGACTCCTCAGTGAGCTGATTAGTTCCTCCAAGGAGATCTGGTTCAGATCTTTAGCCATTTTCAGCGCAGTCACCATAGGTCTCCATCTGGTAGGTAAGCTTCTGATGATCTTCTTCACGTGATCAATAGTAGAGTAACCTTTATCCAAAACCTTTAGTCCAGCTGTAAGTATTTGAAATCTGGAGAACATGGCTTCAACAGATTCAGCTTCTTCCATCTTGAAAGCTTCATACTTCTGAATTAGAGCCAGAGCCTTTGTTTCCTTGACTTGAGAGTTTGCCTCATTAGTCATCTTTAGAGATTCAAAAATATCACATGCAGTTTCTCTATTTGTGATCTTCTCATACTCAGTATGAGATATTGCATTTAACAAGATAGTTCTAGCCTTGTGATGATTTCTGAATTCCTTCTTTTGAACTTCAGTCATAGATTTTCTTTCTATTTTCTTGCCATTCCCGTCAATGGGATGAACATGCCCATCTATGACCAAATCCCATAAATCAGCATCATAGCCCAGAAAGAAACTTTCTATTCTGTCCTTCCAATAATCAAATTTCTCCCCATCAAACATAAGGGGTTTAGTGTTGATTCTATCCCTTTCTTCATATTTGTTGTCAGCCATAATAACAACCAAATATATATCAAAGTTTTTCTCACTTGATCTTTTCTATCACTGTGAAGTGGTAGCTGTTTCCCTTGAAAATCGGAAAACAACCGCTGATCTTCCAAATTTGACTTTGGTGACTCACATGATCGATCAGATTGATCCTAGGACATGTGCTAAAGTATTCTACATTTAGAATTAAATTTAAAGTACTTGTGATAACAAATTGGTAAATGTGCTTGTAATGAAAAGGACTTTGACTGGATATTTTAAAGTGCATAAACTTAAAGGAAACACTATAAAAGACTTGTAAAAAAGGCTGTTCGAAAAGGGTAAAAAGTTTAAAGGGAAGAAAGAATTAGAGTAAAAGATGTCGGAAAGGTAAAAGGCAAAATGTAACACTTGCACAAATGGTTCGATAGAGAAAATGTAAATGTTGCTGAAATTGTAAAAGACTTCATTGAAAAGTTGGTGATTTTACATAACGTACATTCTCCGTGAAAATACTCTTTTATCACACTCGGGTACTTTGAGTAAATTTGATTGGAGTTACTTTGTACAAATGGTAAAACACACCCGAAATCTGCCTAACAAATACCTATTTATAATGCTAATAATTAACCGCTAATAACTTCCTAGTATCTCCTCGATCTAACAAGTGTCATTTCCATGTAACCACCTGCTCTAGAATTCGCCACGTGTCTTATGAACCAAAACTCCTCCCTCCAATTTTTGAATTTCAAAATGACGTAGCAATGCCATTTGCGGAATTTCGGTCGAATGACCTCTGACACAGTCGAAATGCTCATAACTTTAGGTTTCTTAATTTTTCTAAGTTATTTCAACCGTTCAACTTTAGAAAAATTCCTTAGAGGCTGTCAAAACCTCTTTGCTTCATTTAACTTAGACTTTAATTATGTCTTAGTGTTTTAGCAACCCAAGGCAGTGTCGAATTTGGGAGCTAACAAATTTCCCCCAAAGAATGTTCTTTTCGACCTTATTGCAAGAAAAGGACATTTTTTGATAGTATCCCATTTGACACCATCTTTTCGATACTATCAAACCCTTTAGTTTGCCTCTTATCCTTTGGAAGATAAAACAAAAGAAAGAGAAATGTTTATTAAAAACTGCGCCACTTTGCACGCTTCTGACGTCATCATCATCATGGCAGGTTTCTTGGAACTCACAAAAATTCAGAAAACATCATCACCCTTTTAGCGCCTAGGGGTATAGGTTACAACTGCCTCTTACTTCTTCCACTAGGTGGCACACGTGGCCCACTAACTTCGCCCACATAAAATTCTTAATTTTCTGAACCCTTATAAAATCACCAAAGAAATTTTTCATAAGACTTTCTACTCTTTACCACCGCTTGCTCTTCTCTCCTTTGCTGAAGAAACCCCTTTTTTAAACACCAGAAAAATCTCCTTCCTCTCTGGAAACTTCAATCATGGCTGAACAATAGAAGAAAACTCAAACTAGGAGACCATCTTCTTCAACTGCATTGCCACCTTTCGCTACTTTGAGCGGACCAAAAATCACGAAGAACCAACAGCTCATCAGGGAACCGTTAGCGGAAGAGAAACGAAACATCTACGAATCTCAGGTAATCATCCCCGTTGATGTGGCTGGAAAAACTTTAGCCATGTCTGGCCCATTGTCTCCCCCAAACCTTGATTATTCCACTTTGAGCGACTTTTTCCCTTCCTATCGAAAAACCAAACCCTTAGGGCAAAAAGACGCTAGCAAAATCCCTTCTGATAACCCAGATGACCTTTCTCTCTTCAACGTGGACCTTAAATATTTACATGATGGATCAAGACTATTTAAAGCTACGTCGTACTTCAAAGATTCTGAACTTTATCTTAACTGGTTGGCAAAAATAGAGAAAGCGAAGGCACAACATTGGAAAGAAATAGGTATTTATGACCTAATCATGCTGTCGAAGGTTGGTCCACCTTACTGTCCGTTAATGTTGGCCTCCTCTTTGTATTTCTGAGACAGTACTCACCATACCTTCCATCTACCCTGTGGAATGGTGACTCCCACACTTTTCGACATGGCTGCTATCGTTGGATTAAGACCATGTGGATTGGCTTACAATCCTGAAATTGATGCACGGGACACCATAGGTTTTGGTAGCACGAAGCATACTTACACACCCTTCATAAATCATTATCATATGAAAGACACCGACGTAGTTGAAGACGAGGAGCACATAGCCTTTCTGGCTATGTGGTTGTCTCGCTGCATTTTTTGCACAAAGTCTTTGCAGGTGGCGAGGAAGTACCTAACCCTGGCGAATCAGTTACACCTTAAAAGGGACATATGCCTTAGTGAGATGATACTAGCCAGCCTGTATGAGGCTTTGAGAGAAGGTGTTGATAAACTGAGGGATCCAAATACCCATGGCGCTCTTATAATGGCGGGGCCATTTTGGTTGCTTCAACTATGGTTGAACGCCACCTTCGAACACAGCCTTCCCTTTAAAGGAGAGGTCGACGAAGCCCAAGTATCTGAACGTCGGGTCGAATGGCCACGCTTGGTTCAATTGACACCAAATGAAGAGGGTCGAAGCCTTCGTGCCAATCTTACCAGCTTCATCCACTTGTTTGCAAAAAGGCATGAATTCACTCCCAGGATGGCCCCTTTTGCTCATAGGCTGTATGGCCCTGAATGGTTCACCAGGTCATTTCCTCCAGTTTCACAAAAACAAGAAGCAGAATCAAACCTGATATGGGAGAGATTCTTGACCCCACGCTTGATAGTTCATAAGCTCAACCTTGTCAGAGGACAAGCAATATTAGTCGCTTATGAACCCAACTTGGTGTCGAGGCAATTTGGGTTAATTCAATCATTGTCTAGGTGCTTGTATGATAAGAAGTCTCATGTTATTCTTCTCTCTACCAGCTTCAACCCACTTGAGTGTTCGACTCAAATGGCCCGTTACACCCATAAGTCCCATTTTACTCCAATTTATTTTGAACCCTCTCACCTTTGTACCCCAAACTTCTACAACTGGTGGACCAATCATTACTCCAATAACTTTCTTGATGTTTCGAGTTTTTCACGCTTGATTGACCAGACTTTTATTGATGTGCAGGAAAAAGTCAAGAAAGGTACGTCTACTCATATCAAAGAGATATAAGCTTTCCAGAAGTACTTCGAAACTGCCTATCGACCAAATGATGTTAGTCGAACCGTCCGCGAGGCTGCTGTCACTTTAAAAGAAAATTTTTCCCAACGAATAGAGAAACTGAAAATCCCCTCATCTATCCCTTATGATAGACGATATGAGGTTGCTTTTAAACTCTTTCCCCCAAAGACCCCTTGATTACCAACCGCTGATTTTGGTGTGGCTCTTGCCCCTCCATTTCCAGACTGGGTTATCTATGAGGATAGTATAAAAATACTTCGACAGCAGTCGAAGCCTAAAGCGCAGTGGGTGGTTCCGACTAAACATACACTTGATACTTTTAGAGGGCACCTTCATATCAGTATCGGAGATGTTCACATCGAGACCGAAATCCTTGAAGGTCATCTCCCTTCGATTTGGCTTCCTCTCACGAAGCTTCAACGTTACTAACCTATGTCTTCTATATTTACTTATTCGCAGCTGCTCCCAAAAGAAACGCTCCGACAAATAAAACAGAAGGAAAGACCGAAAGTTCAAAGGTAAATTCTTACATCCTCTTATTCACCTGAAGCTTTTCTGTATTTTGCTGATCACTTCGATCTTCCCAGGTTGGCCGCAAACCTCCAACTCCTCAAAAAAGAAGAAAAGTTGCAGCCCAAGTCATCATAGACTCCGACGATGATGAATCCCCTCGTGAAGATGTTCCCCTAAAAAGAAAACGAAGGGTAACTCATGGGCTAGAGAACGTCGAATCTCCTTCATCCCCCACCAAGATACAGAAACAAAACACGCCTCCTGAATCTCCTGTCAAAGCCCTCACAACAAATGATCCAAATCCTTCTGCCGTTCCCATAGAGAGTGATAAGTCTAGTCCGACTGAGGAAGCCGCAAAGGTATTGTGAAAGAATCTCTGACCTTTCTATATCAAGCTCTTGTTTCTTTCATCTCGCGTCTCATGAGGTTTATTTTCCCAACTGCAGACTACTACTGAGGCTTTCAAACCTTCGATGCAGCCGTCTCCCTTGCCTATTTATCCATTGAACAACCAAGGTGAACCCATTTATATTCCTACATCTGATTTGGGCTCTGGTGTGAGTTCTCTTGGTGAAATTAACAAACCTCAATTTTATGCAGCCCCTTCGCCCCTAAAAACTACTACCCAACAATCACAAATTGATGGGTCCGACCATGAGGAAGAGGGAGCTCCTGAGACAATAGTCGTTGCAGATGAAGATGAAAACACCAAACCTGAGGACACCAACCCTGCCACCACAACAAGTTCCCCTCTCGTTCACACAAAACCTGCTACTGACGACGTTAATGCGGACGAAGCCAACGCATGCGAAGAAGACGCCATGCACCAATCTGAGCTAGGTAAGTCAGATGATGAGGAGAAAGAGGCTACCTTGGCTCAAGACCCCACAAAAGTTGCCCCTGTAGAAAGGGAAATAATTACAAAGGGAAAGTCTGATGAGCCTGCTTGCATTGATGCTACCAAAGTTACTCCCGTCGAGGTGCCATATGCAATGCCTCTTCAGAGCGAAACGATCCTCTCTAAGGAAGAAATGGCTGCGCTAAAAGAAAGAGATCCTCGTCGATACGTCCAACTACTGCTGCGCAGTCGAGGCAGTTCTTCTAGCAAAACTCGGAGTACTTCGACTTTTGAGGGCCAGGTCTCTAGCAAACCTTCAGATGATATTTTGGCGAACATCAAAGCCAAAATCTTTAAAGGAGACCTTTTCATGTTGCTGAAGATGGATTCTGTCACCCACCTATCTTTGAAAACGCTTCTTCAACAGGTGAAACTCGACTCCATATCGCCTGAAGCTGCTAACGTCATTCGAGAGGTGGGAATTTTGATAGATCAAGTCTACAAAGACCTCACGTTGTTGCCCCGCCTCGAAAGTGACATTTTGACGAAATCTGGTTGCGAAGCAGCTGCCTGGACAAGTGCAGCGGAATCGGAACAAAGGATCGAAGAGCTGGAGAAAGAGAAAAAGAAAGACCAACTAGAGATTTCTTCCAGCAAGGAAAATATCGTCTGTTGGAAACGCAAGATCAAGAAACTTCAAGGCAAGATCAAGAAGGAAGAAAATAAGATTTCTCAACTGTCTTCCAAAGACGATTCGGCCCTTGCTGCTGAACTCGAACATGCTATCACTTTTGCAGAAGAGGCTCGAAGCTTAGAAGAAGAAGTTGCCAGATTAACTGATGAAAGGGCCTCGTACCAACAATGTATCGAGTCTCAGAAGGCGAGCTACCTTAAAATGAAGGTCAATCTTCCTTTCTGATTTACTGACATATTTTAACAAATTATATTTTGCTGGCCTTTGAAGCCATTTTGTTATTGTAACTTATCGCGCCATTTTGGCAAATATTAATACCATTTGTGGCTTTGCTTTATACTTTCTGTTATTCTGTTCTTATCTTAACTTCTTGTAGCATAGGCCTGTACTTTTTCAAGTACTTACCATTTACTTTTAATATCCTCCTATCTTCGCCCAATTTTTCCACTTCATAGGCTCCATTAAAGAACACCCTCGACACTTGGAAGGGTCCCTCCCACTTTGGGGACCATTTACCCAGCGTCTCGGCCTTTCGATCCATAGGCAAAATGACTCTCCAAACTAAGTATCCAACTAAAAAGGTTTTTGCTTTAACCTTCTTATTGTATGACTTTTCCACTCTCTTTTTCTGCCTTCTCAGCAATTCTAGAGCTTTCAATCTCTCCTCGTCTAAGTCTATGACCTTATCGAGCATCATATCCCAATAGACTTCTCTAGGAATTTCGTGTTGCCTTTGAACCCTAATCGACTGTATGTGGATTTCGACTAGTAACACTGCATCATGACCAAAGGTCAAACGATATGGGGTTGCGTTGGTTGCCTCTTTGGGTGACGTTCGACATGCCCATAGAACCTGATCCAACACCTTGTGCCAATTCTTTGGCTTGGTTCCTACTTGCTTCTTTATCATGTCAATGACCACTTTATTTGCTGCCTCGACTTGCCCGTTAGCCTGCGCGTAATAAGGGGTCGAAGTTAAGAGTTTGAACCCCATCTCTCTGGCAAAATCCTGTATCTTTCTACCTGTGAAGATCGACCCTTGATCCGTTGTTATCGTCTCTGGCAGTCCAAACCTAAAGATGATATTTTTCTGAATGAATTCAATCACATCTTCCTGATCCACTTTAGGTAAAGGCACTGCTTCGATCCACTTGGTAAAGTAATCTATCCCCACTAAGATATACTTTTGGTTTTTTGAGGATGCTGGTCGAATTTCTCCAATCAGATCCAAAGCCCAGCCTCTAAACAGCCATGGTTTAATTATGGAATGTAATTCGCTTGCTGGGACGTGTTGTATGCCTGCATGAACTTGACACTCCTGGCACCCCTTGGAAAACTCGATGCAATCTTTTAGCATCGTAGGCCAGTACAAACCTTGTCGAAATAACAACCATTTCATTTTATGGCCAACTTGGTGTGCACCACATGCCCCACTGTGGACTGTTGACAAAGCCAAGTATGCCTCTGATTCACTCAGGCATTTCAGCAAAACTCCTTCAGGGTTTTTTTTGAATAATTCGTTGCCCATCAAGACATAACTCAGCGCTCGATATTTTATCTTTCGATCCGAGGCTATTGACGGATTCTGGAGATATTCGACTAAAGACTTTCTCCAGTCATTGTTCAACAATTCTCCGATGGTAAAGACTTCGAAAGTCTCTTCATCCATATATCCAAACTTCGTAGCCTCTAAGTTTGATGGCTTCAACCCAACTGACACTACCTTGCCTCTAGCTTCGATTACTTCCTGGAGGTCTTCCTTCCAGACCCTATATCCCGAGGCAATCTGTGCTAGATCGTTAGCCACTCGGTTCTGTATTCTCGGTATATGTCGAATAGTTGATGCTTTGAATTTTTTAAGCAGCCTATTGGCCACTACGAAGTACATGATGAGATTTTCTTTAACTCATTTGTACTCCTTTGTCAACTGTTTTATCACTAATTCCGAATCGCCCATTATTTCGACCTGGGTTGCCCCCAATTCTAACAAAATCTCAAGTCCAACTATTAAAGCTTCATATTCCGCCTCGTTGTTGGAACACAAACCCTCGACTTTATACTTGAATTTTGTTGGAATTTTATCTGGAGAAATAATCATCAGACCAATACCCGTGCCACGTTTGTGGCTAGAGCCATCGAAGTATAATTTCCATGGTTCCACTTCAACTATATTCAGGGTATTTTCGTTTATAGAGTGGTCGACGATAAAGTCTGCCACTATTTTCCCTTTGACTGCTTTTAGTGGTCTATAAGTTAAAGAATATTCTGTCAATGCCAGTGCCCATTTTCCAATTCGACTATGCAAAATAGGTTTTGATAACATGGGTTTAATAACATCAAAGTGCGAAGAAACACAAACATCTACTGGTTTAATATATTGCTTTAACTTCGTACATGAGAAATATAAACATAGACATAGCTTTTCGATTTCACTATATCTAGTTTCTGCGTCATTTAAAACTCTATTAAGGTAGTAAATAGCCCTTTCGGCGCCATTCTCATCCTCCTGAGCCAACATGCTCCCTAAAGTTCTATCTGACGCTGCTATGTACAATCACATGCTCCTGCTTCTACACGGAGGCGAAAGGACTGGGGGATGAGCCAAGTAATCTTTGATTTTGTCGAAGGCTTCCTGCTGCTCTTTGCCCCACTCGAATCTGTCCCTAGTAATTCGAAGCAAAGGTGAGAAGGCTTGCGTCTTGCCGCTTAAGTTAGAGATGAACCTCCTTAGAAAGTTAATTTTCCCCAGCAGCGATTGCAACTCCTTTTAGTTCGACGGTGCTTTGGTGTCTAAAATAGCCTTCGTCTTATTCTGGTTGATTTCGATTCCCTTCTTATGGACAACGAAACCCAAGAAGTCTCCCGCCTGTACACAAAACGCGCACTTCAACGGATTCATTTTGAGAACTTCCTCATTCTGGCGAACGATTGTCGCAGATGTCCCAGATGGCTTTTTCCTGAAACAGATTTCACCACAATATCGTCAATGTATATTTGCATAAAAGATTCGATGAAATCATGGAATGTAGAATTCATTGCTCGCTGGTACGTTTCCCCAACGTTCTTTAGGCCAAATGGCATTACTACCCATTCGTAAGTGCCTAAGGCCCCTGGACAACGAAACGCTGTTTTGGGAACGTCATCTTCCGCGATAAAAATCTGGTTATATCCAGAATAACCATCCAACATACTGAGGTATTCATGGCCAGCAGCTGAATCAACTAACATTTCCGCCACTGGCATCGAATATTCGTCTTTGGGAGTGGCTGAATTCAAATCTCTGAAATCATTGCACACTCTTAAGGATCTGTTCTTCTTGATGACTGGGACAATGTTAGCCAACCATTCGACATACCTTGCTGTGCGAATGAATCTGCAACGAAGGAGCCTTTTGATTTCCTCCTTGATCTTCGACATGATCTCTGGAGCAAAACGCCTTGGGCCCTGTTTGACGGGCTTCTTTCCTGGTTTTATTGGTAGTTTATGTTCCACCAAATCTCTTTGCAAACCAGGCATTTCGTCATAGTCCCAGGCGAAACAATCCTTATACTCCCGGATCAACTGGATGACTTCGATCTTCAGTTGAGGGTCGAGGTTAGCACTAACGTATTTTGGCCTCCTGGTTGGACCCTCTCCTAAATCAATTTCCTCCAATGGATCCTGTGCGAGCATTTTGATGTCGCTCCCCAAAGGATCTCTCTCGAACCCCAGAGGTTCGTCATCATAGATGGCGTCGAGCCTATGGCTCTCCCGCTGTATTTTGGTGGCTTCTTCAGCCATTTTGTCAGGGGCGGCCATTGCGGCCGTTTGTAATTTAGTTTCAGCCACATAGGCCGAAATTCTTCGCAGTACCGCTGCTTCAGTCATCAAATTCACTGCCCCACCCCGTGGGGTCAACTGGGGCTGCCCCCAGGTATGAGAGTCTCTCCCCAGGTATTTCCCTATCCCAACGAAATTCGTCGACAGGGTGGAGGTATAGTGAGTAGTACACCTCGTCATTTGGTGCGAACTCAAAGTCCGCTGGAGCACAAGGGCCAATGCTGGCCAAGTGCTTGTCGAATTGGAACTGATCTATTTGCCTTCTTGGCACCCTGAAGTACCCTTGATCAGCTTCAATATTTTCAACTATGCCATCCGGTCTCCAGATCGCAATCCTTTGATGCATCGATGATGGCACTGTTCCAATGCCATGTATCCATTCTCGGCCAAGCAATAAATTGTAGTTGGCCGTGGTTTCGACCACCATGAATACCGTTGGTCGTGTAATTGTTCCGACGGTCACATCCACCTGAATCACCCCCCTGGTGGTTCCTACTTTTCCTTCATAATTCGACAAGACCATATTATGTGGCTTTGTATCAGCGTCATGCTTTCCTATTTTGGTCAGCAAAGAATGTGGCATCAGGTTTACCGTAGCGCCACAATCCACCAATATTTTGTTGATGGGGATGTTCTCCACTTTTGCTGTAATATACAACGGTTTCAGGTGGGTCCTCATTTCTTCAGTGGGCCGTTCGAAAAAAGCGTTTTGCTCTTCGACACAACCATTGTTCATCATGTAATAGCATACAGGTTTATGTGCTGCCATTTCCCACTCAACGTCTGCGCCTGGTTCTTCGACCTCTGACACCCTATTGAACTCCCGGGGCATCACCGACACCACGTTGACCACCAGGTCCAAAGAATCATCGGAGTCAAAGTTATCTGTCATGTCTTCGTCCCCTTCCGTCAGTCTGTCTTGTTTAGGCGAAAACAACCTTCGCCCAACTGATAATTTTTCCGCTATCTTCTACTGCTGTTCTTCTTTTCCAGGGGGGTTTGAACTGTTCTTCGACTGATTTTTCTCCATCTCTTCTCTGAGAGTATTTCTTCTTCTTTGCTCTCTCCTCCATTGAGACCTGGTCATAGGATTCTTACCCTTATAGTTTTCAGATATGTGCGCTGTTTTTGAGGATTGATACTCCTTGTTGTAGGAGACCGAAGATCCTCGATTCACTTCAAAGCTCTTCCACCTTTGCTGCCCTTGCACCCTCTCTTCATTAGGCTTCCTCCACTTTCCATCAGCGGAATCGACAACAGGTTTGAAACTGGCGGGCCTAGCACTTGGTGGCCTGATTCGAGGTTCAGAGCGTTAGTCTTCTGTCCTCCTGTGGTAGCTCTTTCGTTGATTAAAACAATGGCCACCTCTGTTCAAACGACGTCGACGTTATCCCTCTAGCTTCTCTGCTGCTTTTCTATCGAAAATGGCGCTGCACCTGGGGCACAGCATCACGCTCGATCCATTGTCTTTGCATCGATGTAAAAAGCCAACGATTGACTCTTCTGTCTTTGGGTATGCTAACCTGCTACATCCCTCATGGAGTTTTGATTCTTTCTCTTCCATGGTCTCTGATGGGTTAATATCGACCATATTGACTTCGACCATCCCGCCTAGCTCCATTCTTTCCAAGCCCTCAGTGGCCTGGTCCATTTTGACGAAATGGTCAGCTGTTTCCTTGGTTACTATGGCGTAACTTGGATGATTTTGAACCCTTAGACTTGACTTGTTATCGTTTCGACCAGTATTCTCCTCGACTGTGACTGCCGTATCGTCCAAACCGAAACCCATGACGCATTTCGCCATCACTGGTGCTGAAATGAGGTCCTCAGTAACCTCCATCATATTAACAGAAAACTCGATGCCCTCAGTAGCATCTATCATGTTTGCTTCCATAGGTTCAGCATAAAGAGCATCAGTCAATTGCAGCAGATCAGTGTCGCTTCCGCGAAAATAAGGTGCCGGAAAAACAGAAGAGTCACCACCTTCCGTTATTTATCCCTCAGAACGGGAAAGGAAACGATCGGAAAAACCTAACGAAAAGGTATAAGACAAGGTCATCGCAACCATTGTCTGGGTTCGGGTGTCGGTTACGCAAGGGGAAGGTATTAGCACCCCTCACGTACGTCGTACTCGACGGGATCCACGCTTGTTGTGTTTACTGGACGAGTTGGTTTATCTATCTACCTATCAAGGCTGGCTAAAAAAGAAAAGAAAATGACTCGGCAAAGTGTCGCGCTTTATGCCTACGTATTCTCATCAGAGAATGAGAAATCAGAGTCAACGTAGTTCGACCTACTACGGGTTATGGGGAAGGTGGCTCGCCAATACATCAGTATTGTGCCTACGTACTCTCAACGAATATGAGAGATCAGAGCTTACGTAGTTCGGGATAATACGGATTACGGGGATTCAGATTCATCTGTTTTATCGAGTAGGGTTAAACAACAGTTCCAGCAGTTAGGGACAAAGCCTGTTTGCGGTGGCGCTGAAGTTTAACGACACTCTTTTCTTCAGAAAAGTTTCCTTTGACTTATGGGCCCACGGGGCAAAAAGGTTTGAAGTTGGTTTTCTGTCTTTTACGAAAGAAGTGTTTTTTATTGTGTTTGCAATTTCAATCGCACTAACGACTATGACCTGAGAGTGAATGCGTCGCATGTCACCCAAAGGGTGCCATACTAAACATCCAGACTGTTGGACGCTCTCCAACAATCCTTTCTCAGATAGCTTAAGGCTCGTAACGTACGAAAGAAATCATTCATGATTACTGTATCTTAAGCTGTTTTGAGATGAGAAGAGAAGGGCTCAACTAACGGGGAGACTATCAAGTCCTACTGTTGTCATGCCAAGGATTCATCCTATGATTGAGGTTTGAAACAGGGAACTCCTAGAAGCTATCATGCATAGGTTTCAACCTAAAGTTCTAATCATCACTTCCTTATCAAAGGAAGTGAGATTCCTAGGGGATCATGTCAATGATACAGAAATAGATAAAGCATCAGCTTAAACAGTAAACAGATATACAGTAAAATGCATGCAATGCAAGTGAGGGAGGAAATGTGTGTGGGGCAGCAGCCTCCACAAGCTCATCTCAACCTCAAGCCAGATATGAATAACAGTAATCATACAGAGGAAATAACATGCTATCAAGCAAGATAAAATAATAACTGCAGTCATACAGAAGAAATAACATGCTATCAAGCAAAATATAAACCACATGGGCAAGGGAGCAGGGCTCTACCGAATACCCGCAAGCAAAGCCACACAGTAAAAATACAAGCAGAGGGAGCAACTCAACCTCTAGTGCAATCATGCTCCTAGCTTAAAGTTAGTCTAGATATGAACTTATTCTAATGCATCAAGTAAGTCAAACAAGGCACATCAGCACAAAAAAGAAAACATACAAGAAAGAAAGCAGATCAACAACTCCCTCTTTCAATTTCAAGCTTCAGCTCTTCTGACAGTAATCCAGTCTTCAGACTTCAACCACCCTTCGAGGCTATCATCCTCAATAACAAGCCTTAACTTGCTCCTCCAAGGTTTCAACCCATCAAACATAAGTATCAACTTGTTCTCTCTTCTTCAAGCTTCAGCTCTTCAGTCAGTTCCACCCTCAGGCTTCAATCCTAATAGCAAGTATCAACATGGTCTTTCAGGCTCTCAATGGTATCAAACACACAAGTATCAACTTGTTCCCTCAAGCTTCAGCTTCCTTCTTCAATCTCAGATTGAATCTTCTTCACAAGTATCAACTTGTTCTTCTTGCTCTTCAAGCTTCAGCTGCATGGCAATGCTCAAGGAATCATCCTCTTCCACACTCTTCAATGAAGTCCTCATCTTCAAACTCAAATCCAATATCTTTCAAGATACTCAAACCAGAAGGCAATTGATTTACAGAATGAGTGGAAATGATAAATAGCTTATTGACAACCAAAGGAAGCCTGTAAGGGTTCATCATTATGAGAGACTGGTTCCCTCAAAGTTCTACTTCCCAGATAAAGCCACTCATCCCTCCAAAGGAGAGATGTGAATATCTTAGAAGGACTTTTAGTCATTGGGAGGAATGGAAGCACAAGATGCTTTCCATATTTGTGAAAGAAGTCATTCTAACTCTAAGGCTCTCCCTATGTTTCCTACCTCCTAAATCTTCATCAGACACCTTCAGGCACAAGCAACTCCAAGCTCCAAGCAACTTCAAGCAACTTCAAGCATCCTCACCTTGTCTTCAACTTGTCTTCAATCTCAACCAAAGGCAAACAAAGCAAAACCCTAATCTAAGGGAACTAAAGAAGTTAATCTAGTTGAGTTAGTAAGTTAGGATCACCTAAAACCTAGTACTAAAGTTAATCCTAACTAAAATACTAAAACCAATTGTAAAATCCTACAAAAATAACTATGGGAACCTAGGTCAATCATGACTCTACCATATTAATTCCATAGATCAAATCATCAAATAAGACCTAGAAATAAATTATACACTACAAGGTACTAAACCTAAACCCTAAAAGGAAGCACCTAAAGCTTAATCTAGAAAACGCACCTACTTTCATCACAAAAATGTGAGAAAAATGCTATGGGAGCATACATGTCTAAGCTAATCACACACAAAAAATCATGATCAAAATCATCATCACAGGATCACATAAAATTCCACAAAATTAAGTATCAAACATAACCATTTTAATATCAATTAAAATGTGAAAATTCCACAAAATCAGAAAATGCATGAACTAAAAATATTTTTTCTCTAAAAAATACTAGACTCAATCATGAATATAATGCAAAAAGAATAGGGTTAATTGGGTCATTTTTCAATTTTATATGATTTTATCAAGAACCATGAATAAAATGAAAAAATAAAAGAAAATCAAAATAAAAAGATAAACACGCGGTGCAACTAGCAATGAAAATCAGTTCATATCATGGATTGGGCCATCAGGGGGGTGCAGGTATCAACCAATTTACTAAGCCCAGCATCAGCAACTAAATGAAAAGATGTGTTTCATTAACTCAGATCCTTCACAAACTGAAATTAAAACGTGGTCGTTGGATCACTCCTCTAGTCAAAGGTCCACCTAAATCCAAGGGCTCTGAAGTCATCTTCAACCTTTTGAACCTCTGAACCTCACGCGCAGCTCCGGCCACCACCGGTGGTGCTCCGGTCATCGTCCCCAACCCTAACTCTCTCTAGGATCCTCCATTGCAAGTGGTCTGTACATGAAACTTGTCCCAAATTTCCTCACGAATTCATTCATGCCCTTTATTCTCTCTGAAACCTCAAGATTTGCCATAACCAATTCTCAACCGAAAATGGTGACATCCTTAATTGGTCACTAATTCTCAAATTAATGGTCTGAAATCATTCCTACACCGTTCTACAATGCCTCTAACATCCTAATTCATATTGATTCTACCTAATTCATGCTGAAGGAAGAAGTTTACATACCTGTCAATCTTTGATGAACATATGCACTAAATCTTCAAATCAAGCTCTCCAACCTTCCAGACACGATCAATGGATCATTTCCTTGCTTATGTATGCAATAGAACTGGTTGAAAACTCCTGAAACTTGAAACCCGATGGTGAGTTGCAGGTGGAAAAATCTGAGCTCAAGAACACCAATCAGCCACGAATTCCTCTTGATTATGATCTGGACTCAATCCCTAGCATCCATGGAAGAGATTGCAATCAAGAAAATGGATGGAAAGTGAAGAAATTGATGTAACCGAATTCAGTTGCAAGCAATGAAATCTCAATCTCAATCTCTGCTCTCTCCTTCAATCATCACCAACCTTTGCTTTGGATCACCTCTACTCAATATATAGAACATGTATGGGTGATCTAGAACCCTCTAGATCCTTCTAATGAGAGTTTCAATCTCTCATGACATGAGAATTTCAACCATATGCCATGGTATGCATAGTTCTGTTTGCAGCTTGAAATCAATCCCATTCTCTTCCAATTTCTCCCCAAGTGACATTTTGAAAGTGTTTGGCTTGCAAGGGGCCTTGGTTATGCCTTGATTCTAGGTTTTGCAAATGTTACTTATGATGTAAGTAAGTACTTTTCAAAGAAAGTCCACCCATTGAATTTCAATTCAAAAATGTGGCTAAACCAATGTTCTTAAAATGTTTTCTAGAGTCAAAATGACCTATTACATGCCATGGTTTGGATGTGTAGATCAAAAATATCAATTTCCAACTTTGGTTCATTTAACTTATACCCTTATTTTAGGTCATTTTTGCAACTTTGAGATACAAGCATTTCCATCATCTCATGACCTCTTTACTAGCCTTAAAACATCATTTTGAACAAGTTTGATGTTGAACATTTTCCAATTTGAAGCTTGGAAATAGGAGTTATGGCCTTATGATTGAAATGACCTGTAATCTCCAAATGACCAAAATACCCTTGACTTGTCAAAGCCATAACTTGAGTTCTACAAATCCTATCAAGGACTTATAGTACTCTATAGAAAGCTAAGAGGATAAGGAACAACATTCATGTTGACCAAAAGTTCATAGGAATCATCCTTCTAGGGAAAACGTTTGATGCAAGTTGGGTAACTTTCAAGCCCCCAAATTCGCATACCTCAGATGACCTGCAACTTGTCAAAGTCATAACTTGAGTTCTACAAATCCTATCAAGGACTTCTAGTACTCAAATTAAAGCTAAGAGCATGCTCTACAACATTCATGTTGGGGCAAGATGAGATGACAATCACATCTTGAGCTAAACTGCCTTGAAGATAGGGGTCAAACTAGGGGATTTTACACTGTCAAGCCTTAGAAACCCTAGCTTGAAACTTCTCAAACTCTTCAATCATGATGAGTTGACCTTGGAATCATCCTTATCACATCCCAATGCATCAATCCATGATCACATGGCTCTTGGATTAGGTCTCAAACTTCTTCAAATCATCAGTTGACTTAGGGTTGATCCAGTCAAACCCTAATTACACCACTCATGGCTGAGTCTTCTTAATCTTGCACAATGACCTGTCTAGGCCTCAAAGTGGTCTTCAATACTTATCATGAGCTCTCTCAAGACCTCAAGTCCATCCTCATGGCTTCAGAATCATCTGATGGCTTCCCACAACTCTCAATTTAGGAGGCACACCCCCTTGGTTTCAACCACTCTCTCTGAGGATCTTCTAACTTATCTGACAAGGATATCAACCCTTGAACACTTGAATAACCTTCTCAACTAGCTTCAAAGTCTTGTATAGCCCTTTATTGGTAATCATACCTCTTGATCTCCTGCACACATGCCAATGAAATGCAAATGATAATGCTAATGTGAATGAAATGAAACATAAGCCAGGTAAAGAAATGTTGGGCAAATTTTGGGGTGCAACAATCAGCATCCACCTTCATCTGGCCCTTTGCCTTATCTCCAAATTTCAAGTGTCCCTCCTGTATTGCATTTTGGACGAGATCCCTGAAAAGAAAACATTGAGATGTTTTATGACCCAGAAAATTATGGTACTTACAAAAACGTCTCTTTTTTCGCTGCTCTAAGGGCGGTGTTTTAGCACCAGGCGGCACTATCATCTGCCCATCTTTTACTAGCAAATCGAAGATTTCATCACATTTCGTGATGTCAAAGGTGTAAGTTTTCTTAGGGAACCTGTCGTTCTTTTCTGATTCAACAAAGCCCTTTCCTTGAGGAGGGGCCAGTACTCGACAGGAATATGGAGGACCCTGTTTTAATTCAGCAAGATCGACTTCACTCTCCTCAAAGTAGGGGGACTCTTCGCAGGCCCCTTCGCTACTTTCGTTGAGTTCGACAAAAGCTACTTTCTTGCCTTTGTTAAATCTTGACTTTTCGTCTTTCAGCCTTTCTAGCTGTCGGACTCTGTCAGCCAATTGGGCCATATCTCTCAGATACTGCGTATCTAATTTCTTCCTAATAGAGTAATCTAAACCTCCTGCTGCCATTTCGACCAACTCATGTTCAGGCACTTGTGTGAAACACCTTGCCTTGAGTAGTCGAAACCTATTGAGGTATTCTTCGATTGGCTCTGAAAACTTACGCTTTACATTGGCCAACTCTTTCAAACTAATCTTCGTCTGGCCCATGTAAAACTGTTCATGGAAGAGTCGTTCTAACTGCGTCCAGTTACATATTGTACTTGGTGGTAAAGTGGTAAACCACGTGAAGGCGTTCTTTGTAAGAGAACTTGGGAAGTATTTTATCCTAAGGCTTTCGTCATTGGCTATCTCCCCAGCCTCAATTATATAGCGTGCTACGTGTTCAACGGTGGACTCCGTTGTGTCCCCTGAAAACTTAGTGAACTTAGGCACCTTAGTCCTAGGGGGTAATTCCGCTCGAAGGATGTAGTCGACTATTGGTGAAGTATAATTTGGCCTAGTAAACCCAGTGTTTAGGCCATTTCGAGTCATGATTCTTTCTACCATCGTAGCCAAATTGTTTTCGACCGCGAGGTTGTTGCGTCTTACTTGCTGGACCACATTGTCTGCATCTTGGTTTCGATTCACCATAACTATTTCTGGGTTTCTCTCGACCTGGACTCTAGGAGTTTCGACAATATAAGGGCCTATTCCTCCTTGGTTCTCTAAATTGGCTTCTGGCGCCACTCTTGGAATTTGTTGTGGAATATTCTCCACAGGGGCTTGGTTTCTTTCTAACGGAGGTACCCCTATAAATTCAGTCAAGCGTGTTAACTGTGTCTCCAGTTGTTGGTTAACGTGAGTTGTGTCTCGAATTAATGCCTGAAAGATCTCGCCCATAGTCTGGGAGAGGGTTTGAACCATCTGTAAGTTACTCTCATCCATCTGCTGCCTCAAACAGGCAACAGACGTATTAGTTAAATTGGGAGCTTGAGTCGAGTATCCTAGACTTAAACTCTGAGGGTTTCGACCAATATTTAAACCAGGTCCTGATCCTTGTAAAGGTGACGCCATTGTGTGTTCAGAAAATATTGGGGGCGCATTTTGCAGCCCCTGCATTACAGTCGTTGACATCCCATACGGGGGATTCCTTGGCAACTGTGAAAGACCAAGAGGGGCAAACTGCCTTGACACTGATGGTCCTGCTATTGGAGTTTGGGGATTCGACACTGGTGGCCCAATATACTCCAATACGGGTTGTGTGTAAGGCCTAACTATCGTTGTCCCAGATCCTACTGGGGCGACGGTTTGTTCTGACCTTATGGGAGGCGCTACTTGCTCTCCTGTCGATGGTATAGGTGGTGGGACCATGTTGTTACTGGTTCCTTTGCCAAAACCTTGGACTTGTGAGTTAGGATTGTTTGGCTGGTTCATTTCCGTCGCCATATTCCTAAGGATTGTTCGTCTTTATTCGTTAGCAGCGGTAATTCTACCACTTCTTAGTAACATATAATGTACTTTCTATGAAGATTATTAAGGTTTGTGAATGAGAACTCTTTGATTCTAAATCACGGGGATATTTAGCACCGTCCCACTGGGCGTGCCATTTTTTTTCCCTTGAAAATCGGAAAACAACCGCTGATCTTCCAAATTTGACTTTGGTGACTCACAGGATCGATCAGATTGATCCTAGGACATGTGCTAAAGTATTCTACGTTTAGAATTAAATTTAAAGTACTTGTGATAACGAATTGGTAAATGTGCTTGTAATGAAAAGGACTTTGACTGGATATTTTAAAGTGCATAAACTTAAAGGAAACGCTATAAAAGACTTGTAAAAAAGGCTGTTCGAAAAGGGTAAAAAGTTTAAAGGGAAGAAAGAATTGCAGTAAAAGATGCCGGAAAGGTAAAAGGCAAAATGTAACACTTGCACAAATGGTTCGACAGAGAAAATGTAAATGTTGCTGAAATTGTAAAAGACTTTATTAAAAAGTTGGTGATTTTACATAACGTACATTCTCCGTGAAAATACTCTTTTCTCACACTCGGGTACTTTGAGTAAATTTGATTGGAGTTACTTTGTACAAATGGTAAAACACACCCGAAATCTGCCTAACAAATCCCTATTTATAATGCTAATAATTAACCGCTAATAACTTCCTAGTATCTCCTCGATCTAACAAGTGTCATTTGCATGTAACCACCTGCTCTAGAATTCGCCACGTGTCTTATGAACCAAAACTCCTCCCTCCAATTTTTGTATTTCAAAACGACGTAGCAATGCCATTTGCGGAATTTCGGTCGAATGACCTCTGACACAGTCGAAATGCTCATAACTTTAGGTTTCTTAATTTTTCTAAGTTATTTCAACCGTTAAACTTTAGAAAAATTCCTTAGAGGTTGTCAAAACCTCTTTGCTTCATTTAACTTATACTTTAATTATGTCTTAGTGTTTTAGCAACCCAAGGCAGTGTCAAATTTGGGAGCTAACAGTAGCACACACAGAACCGGAGCTCCGATGCCAACTGAAGGTGAGAAAATACTTAGAAGGGGGGGGGGGGGGGGTTGAATAAGTATTTATAAAAACTTATAGCAATAAAAACACAATGATTTTTATCCTGGTTCGTTAAACTTAACTACTCCAGTCCACCCTATCAAGAGTGATTTGCCTTTCTCAAACAAGGACTTAATCCACTATTAATCAACTGATTACAATAGCAATCACTAAGAGCAATTGTTCTTAGTCTTCTCAAGAACTACTGATCCCAACTGGATCTTCTCAAGGAACTATTACAATGAAATGTAAGATAAACACAAGTGTTTGAATGCTTCTAACAAGCTTTATCACAAGAGTGATTTTTCACTTAATATTAAGAACAAAAGAATAAACTCAGTAAAGAGAATAAGAATATTTTATGAGAGATTGTAAGAGTTTCTATCAAAGATTCGTCAACTGAAGAAGATGAGGAAGACTTTCTTTTATATGCACAGTAGTCCACAATGTCTTGACGTTGGAGGCTGTGTACTGAAAATGCCTGAACCTTTTTGTCTTCACATCACATGACCTTTCCTGGAAGTAGAATGCACAGAGAAATGCTTTTGGTCCGTGTTCTAGTGTCAAGCATGAAAGAGGAAAATGTGAAGGTGAGAAATAAACACAAGAAAGGGGGGGGGATTGAATTGGGTTTATGCCTAAATAAAACTTTTTCCTTTTCTTATCTTCTTCTTTCACTTGATGCTTTATGCGCTTATATTAAATACATTGCGGAAGCATAAATAATAAAGCATACTGAAAGTAAAGAACACAGCATATATCCTGGTTCACTTGAGCAACTCCCAAGCTAATCCAGTCCACCCTTCCAAGGTGATTTCGCCTTAATCAATTAAGGACTTAATCCACTATAACCGAAATGATTACAGATGCACAAGCTAACTGCAAGTGACTAACAACAGATCAATGAAACGTTCAGGGATCTCCAAGGATATAATGTTAATTAACATCTAATAGAATCCGATCACTAAAGATCTCCTATTTGAAAAACACAAATGACTATTGTCACTTGTCATCTCAAGTATACTGATCTTCACAAGATCACTTGAGGAACCACTAATTCTAAAATAGAATGTTGTGTTGCCGGAGATTACAATGGTGCTTCCTAGCAAGCTAATTACTCCAAGTTAAGCACATAGCAAGTAATGAGTAATAACTCCTTGCTTCCTAAAGCAGAAACTAATCTAATGATGAATCTCTAAGAGATTATAAGAACATAGTTTCCATATTGCTTAAAAGCTTTTCTGTGTGTGAGCACTAAGGCTTCTTTTCTTTTAGGCTTTTCTTCTTTCTTTATTTCTTCACTTCATGCTTACTAGCATGGTAACATTTGAATGAATCAAATGTTATTTCTTATAGTGCAGCTTAACAGCAACAACATTTCTTGACTCAGCCACCCAGCCACTCAACAACATTTTTGATCAAATGATTCTTCTTTTTATATTGCAGCTAATAGAGTTGTTGTGAGGATATAGTTGTCATTTCTCATTCCAACGGTCATATCCCAACGGATAGAATAGGCTCATGTGTTGGAACAGTGACCTTAGCTTGTAGCTTCAATATATTTAATCCTTGGAATCTACGCTTGAACATTACCAACGTCTTTAGCACATTTGAATAATTGCATACGTTGTGCTTCAATCTTCTTGATTCTACTGATGATTCATCTGATGAGTAGTTCAGAACTACTTTGGTATGAAAGCTTCAGCATCAGAGTTGTTAACTCAAGCACATGATTTATCAGATTTGAACAGCAGCAGCTTATCTGATGTAACACGTCTTGCATCTGGATGAATCTTCTTCTGACACAATCTTCCACTTCAGAATCTAGTCTTCAGCATTCCAAGAGCTAAGTTTCCTCTGAAACAATCTTGAGAATCTTCATGACTAATTCTTCAGAAACCATGTCTTCAAAATCTTCAGAGCCTTGACCTTCAGAACACTTCTTCAGAGTCTTGACCTTCAGAACCTGTCTTCAGAGTCTTCAGAGTCTTGACCTTCAGAACCAGTCTTCAGAGTCTTGACGCACTTGGTCTTCAGAGCCTTCATCCTTCAGAACTTCAAGTCATCAGAGTCTTCAGCACTTTGTTCTTCAGAGGACTCACTCTTCAGAGATGCTTGTTAGCTTCCAGATCAGATGCATAACTCAGAGCAGAATCTATAGATGCATTGCAACTGCAATATCCAGCATCCTTGATTCTTTACTGAACATGATCAGATGCAAAAACAAACTTGCTTCTTCACTGAGCTTCATTTGCTTTCAGATCATATGCACTTCTTTAGAGCAGAAACCACAGGAGCATTGCAACTGCAATATCCAACACCCTTGGTTCTTTACTGATGGTGATCAGATACATAAGCAAACTAGCTTCTCACAAGCGCTTCATGACGTCACACTAAGTAATTCCCTAAGATACTAGCTGCGCACGTTGCTTCTGTTTGTTTGGTCTAATATATTTAATTTAATATGACCTGCACATAACAAACATTAAACCATAAAATGGTTCTTTCACAAATACTCAATTGTTATCATCAAAACATAGAGATTATCCTGTAGAGACAAATCTTGCTCTTATAAAGAGTCGTTGAGCCAAATCGACGGATATAACTTTGAATTCTTCTTCAACAAGTATTTCACTTCAGCAAAATAAAAATCAGAGTCTGCGTGATCCGAGTCTTGGATGCCTATCAGAGTTTGTTGAATCAGAGTAATGCAGCAAGTGTGCTTCAGCGTGTAGTTCTATCAGAGCAGAGTTTTATGAATCAGATCCTCAGTACATGCAGCGTGTAGTACTCTTAGAGTCTTCTGAAAAATTGTGCTTCTTAACTCTCATACAAAGATCTTCAATGCTTCAGAGTCTTCAGATCTTTCAGAGTCTTCTGCTTCAGATCCTTCTACAGCTTCTACTTCAGATTCTTCTGTAGCTTCTGCTTCAGATCCTTCTGCAGACAGCGCTCAGAATCTTCTGCAGGCAGCATTCAGATTCTTCTATAAGATGATTCTGACTCTTCAAAGCCTTCCATAGTTCCATGTTCAGATTAATTTGCTCTTAGATATATATATACTTTAACATCTGCAGCAAATATTCATGAACAAATTTTAGAGTATATAATTCTTTAATACAAAATTTCATAAGAGTTATCATCAAAACATAGAGATATTACTAAGAAACAATATGTGTTCTTACATTTTCTTCCTAGCATCCATCTCCTTACAGGTTTCCTTTAGCATGGAAATCACTTCAGCTTTTCTTGATTTTGACTTGGATGTCTCAGCTGATATTACAACAATGTCAGGAACATGAGTTCCCTGAAACAACTTGTAGTGGAAGGATAAAGGGTTGTCTCTCTTGCAAGCTGTGTCACTTTCCTTGAGGATGTTGGGATGCTGGTTAACAATGATCCCATAGATAAGTGAAGGGAATGCAATAAGGCCTTTGACACTATAGCTACCAGCATGTTCCATGGTTTGATTATGAATATAGGTCCCATAATTGAATTTAGCTTTTGTCCCTACAGCATACACGAATCTCCTAGAATGGTTGCAACAATTGTCTTATGATTGGTGGGAACCCAATTTGCAACACCAATTTTGTGTAGCATGGCATATTTCACACTTAATTTGCTTGCAACCAGCTTTCCTTTGGATGGCCAGCTCTTGACCTGGTTTGTAGTGATTTCTTGATACACTTGCTGATCAGAGGCAGTTATTTCATTCTGACCTTCATTTGGTCTTCCTAAGTAGCTGTTGGTGATGGTTGCTGAGAAATTTATACATTTTCCTCTTACAAATACCTTTCTAAACTCACTAGATTTCCTATCAGTACATTCTCCTGACAGGTTGACTATGAATTCTTTGACAAGAATCTCATATCATGGTGGAAATTGAGTGACAGTTTTCATCAAGCTCGCATTCTAAATAAGGTCCATGACTTCTTTGTTTTTAAGAGCATTTTGAGCCATCTCTCTCTCCAGTGCCAGCCTCCTCTAGAATACATATTTCCATCTATTGACACATGATGGATAGTGAAATGATATGTTGTCAATAGGCACATCTGGGACACTAGCAACAAGCTTGCTAGTGGTTGGTTTCTTCTTTGTTGGACTGTCAGTTACCTCATCATCATCATCTGAGATGGATTCAAATTCTGTACTTGATTTAGCCTTCCTCTATTGTGGAACCACTTTGCTCCATGCTTTGGTAGGCCTAACATGGGTACCTTTTGTCACAGCCTTCTTCTTATGAGTACTTTGAGCAGCAACATTCTTCCCCTTCCTAGTTATAAGCCGTTTGGTTATGCTAGGATTGATCTTGGCTATTAGATCATTGTCAGAGTATTCATCAAGGTCTACCAAATCAGCATTTCTATCACCTTGCATGTTACCATCCATTTTATCACAACCTTGATCCTTGTTCTTATCCATTGTTGTAGTGTCTTTCAATGTTTCAACATTATGAGTAACATCACCTTGATCATTCAGATTAGGATCAGACCTCTCATTGTTAGGTGGAATGGACGTATTTAGAACACTGGCAACCATATTCGTAATGGTGATGTGGGTCTGCCTAGCTTCTTCCTTATTGACATCATCATGAGGAACACATGTTGTGGAAGGAGGAGCTTGACCTAAGACAAGTTCCTTAGGCCTTCTTGCATGTGGGATTCTTGGTTTCTTTACCAGCAGTCCATCTGGAGTCATCATACGCAGGGGGGCTATCTCAAGAACCTCGTTAGGGTTCCTAGACCCAGTTCTCGTATCAGAGTCGTTGGTGGACATCCTTTTGGAGGAGGTTGGATTCAAATGTTGAGACATTGTTAAGGACTTTGATCGTGTGGAAGAGAGTTTCTTGTGCTAGTTGAAGGATGGATGGTAGATGAACAGTTTGAATATGGACAAAATGACGTAGGAATTTTGTGTGTAGAAGCTAGAGAGGTGATATGGAAAATGAGGGAACTTAATACTTTGACCAATCAGTGAATGATTAGACTTTAAACTCCAATTCCCTATTCCCATTAATTGCTATAATTCCTCATTAAGACAAGTTCTCAACTGATTTCGTGAATTTTTAATTTTAGTAACCTTGCGATCCCTTGTAACCTTGTCTGCACTATGAAGTTCTGAGTCTCCTAGTTCCTCATATTCTCTTCAGTCATTACTTTTCATGTCTTTCTCTGGCTGACTTGGATTCCAATTTATGGCACTGAGATTGTCACAGAACAATGTCATTACATTCTGAGTGACATTGCTCCATGTATGCTGGGTAGCTTCCATGGATTCCATCCGGTTCTAGTATAACATATCTAGATTTCCCTGATGACCATTCTTTGGGTTTCCCTTCTTGGTATGCCTGCCCACACGACATTTACCACATCATGTCCTACTATCTGAAGTAAACTTTGAAGTTCCTCTTGCTACTGTTTTGGACATAGTCCTTTCTATTTTTAGAGGTAGTCTTCCTTTCTCCAGCCACAGTTGATCCTACCTCTCTTTTTGGACCAAGCCATTGAGGTTACTTCTGGGCTCCCATAGGTAACCGTTGTTCTTGGCTCTGGACCCCTTCATGACTTTCTCACCATCTTCATTGATGACCACACACTTACCCTTGGAAAATTTGACAGTTAGGCCTTGGTCATATAGTTGACTGATACTGATCAAATTAATAGCCAGTCCTTCAACCAACAAGACATCCTCCAGTTTTGGAACACCAGGATAATCCAATTTTCCAACACCTTTGATTTCTCCTCTTGCTCCATCTCCAAATGTTACATGACTTGAGGAATGAGGTCTTATGTTAACCAAGAGATTCTCTACCCCAGTCATGTGTCTAGAGCAACCACTATCAAAATACCAATCTTCTCTGGTAGGCATCCTTGGAGAAGTGTTGGCTACTAAAGCCACATTCTTGGCAACCCATTGTTGTTTCTTGGCAGGAGCTTCCTTCTTGGGTTTAACATGATGATGTTTCTTGACATGAGCACCCTGTTTGGATTTTCCTTGATGAGGATGACAAGGAAATCCATGCAGCCAAAAACAGACAGATTTAATATGTGCAAGTTTTCCATAGTGGTAACACCTATACCCTTGGAATTTTTTCTTGGTTTGGTTCCAACTTCTGTTCCTTTGATGTTGTGACATTGCTGGTGACATCCATGTTGACCTCTTATTCTTAGTCTTTGGCTTCTTGAACCCCAAGATGGGTTTCTGTTTACCAACAAATCCCAGTTCAGACATGTTGCCTGTTGTCTGACCACTCTGTAGATTTTTTTCTAGAGTGTCAGTCCCAGGGTTCAACATCCTTATGGATTTGGACATTTGATCAAGATTAGATTTCAACAAGCTGGCTTCACTTTTGAGAGACTCTATTGTTGCAAGATGCTCCATCTTCACAGCTTCTAACTCCATTATGAGTTTCTTCTGTTGCTCTCCTTGCTGATATAATTTTCCACTTCTGTTGCACAACTTCTTAAATGAATCAGCAAGTTCATCATAAATCAGTTATTCTTCACTTGAATCACCACAGATATACATACACTGTTCAGAGCAGTGACATGTTTTCCAGACTCATCTTCTGATCCACTCTCAGAATCTCCATCAGACCAAGTGACAGCTAATCCCTTTTTTTGCTTTTTGAGATAGGTGGGACACTCAATTTTAATGTGACCATAACCCTCACATTCATAACACTGAACTCCTTTGCCTTGGTTAGATGTATCTTCAGATTTTTCCCTTCTGTTGGTGTCAGAGGAGCTGTTCTTGACATACAACTTAGACTTATGGTCCATTCTCTTGATTAACTTGCTGAGTTGTCTTCCAAGCAAGGCTATTGCTTCTGACAAATTCTCCTCCTTTGCACCATTGTCTTTATCAGAAACTTCTTCAGCCTTTGACACAAAAGCTATGCTTTTCTTCTTTTCTTCTTTATACTGCATATGTCTTGGGCTTCTTCAATGGTAGTGACCTTCATGGAAAACCTTTTAGGTAAAGACCTGAGAATCTTCCTCACAAGCTTTTCATCAGACATCTTTTCTCCCAAGGCTCCTAAGGTGTTTGCAATTTCAAGGATATTCATGTAGTACTCATAAATAGTCTCATCCTCCTTCATTCTTAGACTTTTAAATTTAGTGGTCAGCATTTGTTGTCTTGACATCTTGACTTTTGAGGTTCCCTCATGAGTAGTTTTGAGAGTGTCCCAAACCTCCTTAGCCAGTTCACAATGGTGTACCAGTATGAAGATATTTTTGTCTAGACCATTGAAGAGTGCATTCAATGTCGTAGAGTTCCCAAGAGCCAAAACCTCTTGTTCTTTGTTCCATTCATCTTCAGGAATTAACACAGATACTCCATCCTTGTCAGTCTTCACTGGATGTTCCCATCCTGAATTTGCAGCTCTCCCAGCCTTGTTGTCTAAAGACTTTAGGAAGGCAATCATCCTAGATTTCCAATAGTCATAATTAGAGCCATCCAGAATTAGTGGTCTATTCGTGAATCATATGTCTTTATCCATAGTACCAGAATTTATCTTCCCTAGATCTCACCCAGAAAATAACAAGCAGGGTGCCTGCTCTGATGCCAATTAAAATTCTGGCAAGCACACGATGGATGTTATCATGGATTTTATGACATCCACTATAACATAGACTAATGCACTTAATAATAAGCTGTAAATGGAAAGCAGTAAATAACACAAGAGATTGTTCACCCAGTTTAGTATCAACCACATTTACATCTGGGGGCTACCAAGCCAGGGAGGAAATTCACTATCAGTAGAATTAATTCAGAGTCAAACAATCCCAGTTTGCACTCTTCACTTAAGACCTACCCAATGACACTTCAACCTAGAGACCACTAGACCAGAATTTCTCACTCACTCCCCCTCAATCACCTAAGTGATATCAATACACAATTACAAAACCAATATGAATATACACTTCAAACACACCTTGATCTTGCTTCACAACTTTGATCAAGGGACACACACTCTTGCTTAACAGCTTTGAGTGACACAATGAACACACCTGTTCATACACAATAACCAAAGAAATTGTACAACATACACTTGCTTGGCACACAAGGAATCATAAGACTGCTAGACACACGTGAATAGAAGAACCTCTTCACTCACAAATCACACTCTATGATCTCTCACTAGAAGCTCTATTCTCTGCGTGTCTACCCATTAGGAATGATCCTTCTGCTATTTATAGTAGCAGACCTACTTAGGGCCTTGGTAGAGAATTTAGGTTTACCCAAGATAAACCTTTCTTCATGAAGTTGCGCACTTATCATTAGGTAAGGAGCCTTCTATGTTATCCTCAGCAATACCTGTTATATTGCCTAAATTAACCATGCTTCCTGGATTGTTTCCTTAAGTATAGCCTAAGCTAATAACAGAAAAACAAACCCTGCGCGCCCTGATGTCATACAATCAATGTCATAACATTTAGTCATGACATTCAGCTTCACTTACTCTTAGCTTTCCCTGCATAACACTCTTCATGTATGTCCTAACATCAGTTATGACATTTACTCATACATTAATGTTTTTCCATAAAATGCAGCCAATCAAAAGCATCTACAGAAGTGTAAAAAAGTTCAGAGAATTTTAAGAGCAAATTCTCAAGAATGTGAGAGTGTGAAATCTGAAGTTGGATTATGGTGAATTCTTCTGGAGGTTTGGAGCAAATTCATT
Organism: Lathyrus sativus; assembly: GCA_963859935.3. NCBI lineage: Eukaryota > Viridiplantae > Streptophyta > Magnoliopsida > Fabales > Fabaceae > Lathyrus > Lathyrus sativus. Next base: position 166,405,255 of record OZ012739.1, on the reverse strand, counting down.
AAAATAGGCTCTTGGTTAGAAGTAGAATTATGGTTTAGAGTGAGGTTATGAAAGTTGGAATGGGATTAGGAATGGAAAATTGGAGGGAAATTAAATTGATTTTTGAAAATTGATCCAAATTTAGAGTGATTCTAGATACTTCTTCTGGTGTAAAATCAAATTCACGAGAGATCAAAATAGACCCCAAAAGTGGCAGCAATGGAATTGCACATTACTGAGCAAAACTTGCTATGGTTAATCGGTTAACCACTCAGAAATTTGCAAAAATTTTCCATTTGGAGGGAAACCTGCACATTCGTCTGTTTTCGCCTGTTCTGAGCCTTGTTAAGCCTCTAAAACTTGCTCTTGAATATTATAACTGTGAAATTCCTGAGATAACCTGTGACCTGTCTCCTGTGTTGAAAATAACCTATTGAGTAAAATAAAATCGGGCACTTGATTGCTTAGCAAGATAAATGCCGAAGCCTCTGACGCTCGTTGTTTAAACTCTTGCAATAAAAAGGAGCCCTGAGCCACAAAAACATCTTGATCCCATGTCACAAGAACTAATGCCATGATATGTAGAAATCCAAAATGTAGAGAAACAAAATCCAGTTATAAATAAAATGACACGGCAAATTTTGGGGTGCTACACCAACGTAATCCGTCAAGGAATCCTCAATCAAGGTCACCTTCAACAGGAGCTCAAGAATGTCCAGATTTCAAAGTTGATAAAAGGATAAGTGGTCATCATTTTTCAATGTAGCCCTTTTCCCTTTAAATTACCATTTCCTAAACTTTGTAATGCTCCATAAAATGACGCATTAGGCTAATTACCATTCTATTAATGAAAACTTGAGCCTTTGTTCCTTTTGTTTGCAATTCTTATTTATTCTGCTTTGCAAAATGACATGTTTACATGATTGATATTCTTGAAACACAAAAATGAATTTACCTCTTGTTTTCAAAACTGAAATTCTGAAATTTTACTTTTGCTTTTAAAATAATGATGGCAATTTCCTTTTGATCAATGAACATAAGAAGGAACATCAACAACTTCTCCGGAAGCATTTAAACTACAAAATGCAGAATCAAATTGTTTCGTGCAATCAATATATCCCGAGTGGAAGGTCGATTATTTCAAATTGATAGGACAAAGCATCCCATATATCGAGGATCGAGTTTCGTATCCCTTCAGCTAAACATTTATGTCCCCAGTAGAGCATTATCTCCAAAAATAAAATATAAGAAACATGAATCCCTTCCTCCAACAGACTGCTACCTTAAAAAAAACACCGGTAAAAGTTTCCACTCCTTAAGAGTCGCATTTTATTTGCCACCAAGAGTAGGTAAATTTCAACAACAGGACTTTGTTTCCCTTAACAATACTCATCACCCGTGATACCTTTTATCCCCCACAATGGCCAAGTATCCAGTTGTGTTCATCACCAGCCAGTATGTCATGTCTATTTTGCCAGCATAAGCATTCATTCATACATACATCACGCATATTTGATTCATATTCATATTCATAAATGCATAAGTTACGTCATTTACCCCCTAAGTGCTAATTATCCTCTCTCCATTAGGGTCGTCAGCCTTAGGCAGAAAGGATGTGCCTTAGTCTAAATCCCCATTGAGTTGGATCCTCATGGAAGATTTTTCTTCAGTTTCATTTTCACACTTGGATAGGATAAAATCCTAGTTTAAGTTCTTTCCTCATCAGGAAATGCCTTGTTTTGACAATCTCTCTCCAGTTCATTCTTGGATTGAAATCGATCCTCGGTCACTTTGATAACTTGAACCTCTGAAAAGCAAGAAGACATTTGGTTATACACCTTTGGAACTTCACTCTTCGCCATTGAAAATGATATTTTGCTTTCTCGGATTAAGGAAAATCCCCGATGGAAGCCTTTCAACGACAAAATCTTGGCAATATGGATATCACATCCCCCAAGAAACCTCTACCAATCGGCAAGCAAAAAGCCATCTCTTAAGAAACCTATTTTACCCCATAAATGCCTAGTAGGTCGACAAACAATAACTCTCCTTGAGAAGTTTTTCCTGCTTTCAAGGAAGTGATCAACACCTCAAATTAAATTACATCACCTGACATCTCTCCGAGGAAGTCTCAAAGGGAAGTATGATGTAGTTTCTCCAAGCAAACAACATCTTCGACAGGGAAGTTTACACCTCTCTGTAGTTCAGACAAATGTTACACTTAGCAAGTCTAACATCAAAACTTTACTCATCATATGTCATCTCTTTGAAGAAGGCTCGAAGAGAAGCATGATCAAAAAGTATTTTTTCCTCCCCGATTAAACTCGTAGAAAAGTTTGGTGAAGACTTTCACAGATAACTTCCCTTGTTAGAAGAAGAAATTGAGAAGAAGAAACTAAGATTAGTTATGTGGCTGAAGACCAGGATAGAAGGGAAGTTTATTTCAAACTGAGACGAGTTCTGTAGCTCAAGACCAGGATCGAGGGGAAGTTTATTTAAAACTAAGACCAGTTTCGTGGCTAAAAACTAGGATTGAAGGGAGGCTTATTTCAAACTAAGATCAGTTTTGTGGCTGAAGACTAGGATCGAGGGAAAGTTTATTTAAAACTAAGACCATTTCCGTGGCTTAAGACCAGGATCGAGGGGAAGTTTATTTCAAACTATGACCAGTTTCGTGGCTGAAGACTAGGATCGAGGGGAGGTTTACCCTTTTCTAAGTAAGATTACTTAGTAAAAGAATATGGATAAACAAAATTGGGAATTTTCTACCATTCACAACCACAATTAAAATTTCGGGTATTCTGATATTTGATCCTCTTTTACCCTAAATGTCTGAATGTCTTTGTCATTTTTACCTTCAGGTCCAAGAAGATTGAATAGGGGCATCTGTCATACCCTAAATTTTGACCACAAGACTTCACATGATTGTGCAAATCATCACCATAATATGGATGTATTTTCATAACTCATTAATCTTTTCAAAGATTGTTGAGTATTCACCTTAACCAAGGATTAGGGTTTTGAGCCCTCTCAAAGCATTCATGTAAAGGATTAATCAATAATTAACATGATCTTCAACTTTTCAAGCCTCTCAAACATAGATGAGTGATCAAGAGATCCTCCCTATCAAGAATCTAAAACAAGATTGCACCATTCCAAGTTAATCAAGCCTTAAGACCATCAGTGTCACCAAATTAGGGTTTTGATCGACCAAGGCTTCCAAAAAGAATTTTTCATCTGGGCATGAGCCAATATTTCAATATATGTTTTAAGAAGCTCAAAAGAACCTCATAAGTCCATTCATAAGTTCAAAGTAGCCTACAGGGTTGCATCTATAAAAAATCAAGAATTAGGGTTTTGACCTAATTCAATCCCCAGGTTGGCTTTTGAAGTAAGGCATGATCCAAGACCTCATGATATGATTTAAGGACCTCAAATACATCATATTGATCCATTCACAATATTGGATTGATTCAAAGAACTTAATTCATAAGCAATACAAGGATTCAAATTCATCTGGACCACAAACTAAGGTTCTAGAGAAAACGTCAACCATACCTTTGACTTTTGACCAAGACATGATCTCAAACCTTGGGACATGATTCAAGACACTAAAAAGAACTATGGGATCCATCCATTAGGTTCAATTTAGCACAAGGAATTGATTTCATAAAGGATCACAGAGTTCAAGTTTCATCTAATATAAAAAGTCAATTGTGATCAAAACCAAGTTTGACTTTTGGAATTTTTTGACAAACATGGCTTTTTAAGTCAATAACAATATCAAGAAAAGTTAGGTTACTTGCAAAAAGGGCAACCTTGAAAAACTTGAAATTTCACTAAGTTATGGAAGGAACATGGCTTTTACGCAACTTTGCATGGCCATAACTTGTTATCCAAGCAACCATTCTTTTCCATCCAAATCTCAAATTATAGATCTTATTACATACAACAAGATTGAAACGCATGAGTACCCCCAAACAATGCATAAATTTGGAGATATAAAGCATTAAAGTTAAGGTTGCATAAGATTTTGAACTTTGACTCTTATAATTTTTTTAGGCATAATTTGCCTCATGTGTTGCCCAACTTTTGAGGCATTTTTCATTATGATCCAAGATGAATTAAGACCAAATGTAAACATCAAAGTTGAAATATAATATACAAGCTTTCCAAAGAGTACAAGAACATCCATTGATTCAACCTGAGCAAGAAGTTATGAGCCCCACAACATGGCATGATCAAGCTGATTTTTTAAGATAGATTTTGTGCATTACTTGTGACACACAATTTTCATCTTCAATTTTGTCATGTTACAAGCTTTGTCCTCTTTCAAGATCAGAAGTAATCTTGATGAATCACTTGATATCTTCAAACTTGTAACATTAAGTCAAGAATCGCATCCTTTGGCATGTGACAATCATGATGACAAGCCATGGAACTTAAGTTTTGTTAAGTTGCATTAATATGATGCATTGAATTGATATGAAGCAAGAAAAAACTATGCAAGACTCATTCTAAAGCCATGAGTGTTCAAACCTACAAAAATTGAATTTGAGCCAAGATATAACTATGCTAGAGGAGACTTATAGTACCTTAGACTTCAAGTCATGCTACATGACAAAATCTAATGGATAATAGCATGCTCCCTCATCCATTCACTATTCCTCCCAAATAAAAATTGCTCTCCTATAAATAGGAGTCATTTCTCATCATTTGAGACACACCAAAACACTACTAAAGACTTGTTTTCTCACTTTCCCTATCTTACTTTAAATTTCAAAGTTCCTAAGAGAAAACATGTAATTCTCAAAACCAAAGCCTAAACCACTCAAATAACCATCCAAACACATCAAAAATCACCCCTTGAAGGTGTTCAAACCTTCATCTTTATCTCAAATCATCAAAATCTGGAAGTCAACTATCGAAATCTCATATTTTGACTTTTCTGTATTTTTCAAGCCATATCTTGATCCAGTCCCTTTCAAAACCAAATAACACCTTAAACACACTGTAATGTATATCCTCAAGGTATTCCAAGCATATTTTCTCAACTGTAACATCATTTGGTGGATTTGCCATTTTGGTCACTTTTTCCAATTTTGCAAGAAAGAACTAGATTTTGTTCCAGAGGTTTTGGTTGGATTTTGATCATCCAAAAAGCTTCCATGGGATCTATTAGAAGTGTCCAAGGCATTGATTTGCTTCTATCACAAGTATCTTGAGGGTTAGCAAGTGGAGCTTCAAGAGGTAAGTACATAAGAACTTCAACTTTGTGAAATATGTATTGCTTTGTTGTAAATTGATCATGAACATGTCATACATATCATATTTGTTATGTTTGAAATGTTTTGTCATGCTATTGTTGATTATATAGAGTTGTAGCATAGAACTTGCAAGACATGGCCTATTTTGAAACCACTATCGGGTTTTAAGATGTAGGCATCTTTAGAAAAAATTAAGACCACCATTGGATTCCTCATGAAATTCTAGGTAGGATCCATCTTTATTTCATCCATTTTCATGGAGAAATGCAGAAGTTATGGCCTTCTTGCAAAACCACCAAAATCTGGCCTCCCTTGGGCAAGGACCGGGCCATGGTGCCTTTGTCCGGCCAGGCCTAGGTCATTTTCACCCTTATTAATTTATGGGGGTGGTTTGATACACGAGTGTATCACCACCACAGTGGTTTGTGTAACAGCCCAAATTTCATTAAATAATTAATTATAGTAATTAATTGATTTAGTGGGATTTTTATTAATGTTGGAATTAATTTCTATTAATTGGAATTTGTAGTAGAGAATTGAGAAGGAAATAGAATGGAAAGAAAATAATAGAGAGGAAGGAAAAGAAATAGAAGAATATAAAAAGGGAATTGGAGAGAAAGAGAAAGATAGAAAAGAAAAAGAAGAGAAAGGAAGAAGAAGAAGAGAAATGAAGAGGAAAAGGGAAAAGCTTGGAGAATCTTCAAGAACCGATTTCGAAGCTCCGATTAATCGAGGTAAGGGTGAGAAACATTGCTATTTAATCATTGTATGCTATTATGTATGTTGGGTTTGGGTTTGTGGATGTTTTTCATTACTTTTCAATTAGGGCAAATGTTGGATTAATCGGTTGGAACTGAGTAATAATGTCGTAGAATAGTCGGGTAACATGTATTGATGCTGTTTATACTGGTTTGGATGCGTAAGAGAGGGTTGATGATGGATTGGTGAGGGAGAAGACAGAAGGGGATTCTGTTCTGCGCAGGTTCGCTGGCTCTCGCCAGGCGAGCGAAGGCGAAGCTTCGCCAGGCGAAGCCTAGCGAATGTTGGCGAATAATTATATTTAAGTCCCAGTGGACTTCGCTGGTGGTTCGCCAGGCGAAGTTGAGTAGCGAGGGTTCGCCCAGCGAAGATGCTGGCGAATGGTGGCGAATGAAGTCAGTAGCTACTGACTTGGGCTCGCTGGGAAGTCTCGCCAGGCGAAGCCTAGCGAGTGTTCGCTGAGAGAGTTCGCCAGGCGAAGGCCAGGCGAAGGTTCGCTGCGAGGGTTCGCCAGGCGAATGAAGGCGAATGTGACAACATTTTTCTTTTGCTGTGTTGCTCATGTGGTGATTGTTTGGTTGATTCACATAGGTTAATACCTCTATGATATGAATAGGTATGTGATCCATGGTGATGATATGTGTTGTGGGTAGCCTCTGGGCGTGAATCCTAGAGTTGTGATATGAATGATTAATTGTAATCGGTTAAAATACATGAGAACATAATGATGATTATGTGTGTATTAATTGATGAGTTTGTGAATGTTTGATTGTTGTGTACAATTATGTAATAAGTATGCAGGAGAATATTGTGGAAATATGTGTGCATAACTTATAATTGTATGATTGGTATTGTGATGTGTATACCTTGTATGAGATGGCATGAGATAAAGAATAAACATACTATGAAAAATGTGTTGTGGATGCATATTGTTTATATGCGATTGTATGTTAAAAATACATGAAGAATGCATGAGAGCATAATGATGGATATGCGTGCATTGCTTGCTAAATATGATGTTGTATTGAATTGTGAATATTTGTGGATAATGCATGGGAACATATCGCGGATATGTGTGCATTGTTAATAATTGTATGAGATGCATGGGAACATATCGTGGATATGTGTGCATCGTTAATAATTGTGAGAAATGCATGGGAACATATCGTGGATATGTGTGCATTGTGTGATAGTATTGAATTATGAATACGTTGATGATTATTATGATATGTTGTGTGTGCAATCATGATATAATTCACGAAGGGGTGAATTATTCGAATACATGGGAATATAATGATGAATGTATGTGTATTGTCTAATGAATTGTGAGTGCATATTTGTATGCGATTGTTGTGTAAATGCATGGGAACATATGTGATATGTGTGCATTGTTGTTGAATATGATGATGATGATGGGCGAAATGAATACATTGATAAATGTTTGATATATGTTGTATGTGCAATCATAATGAAATTCTCGAAGGGGTGAATTATTCGAATGCATGGGATTAAGACGCGGGAACGGTCTTAAGTGCATTTATTGTGATTGGTTGATTGTACATGCATCATTCAGTCAAGAGGCAATGTCTGTTAGTTTCGTGGAAACTAGTGGCTTGTCCCAAACCTAGAAGGGTGGGTTTGAAGCCTAGGGGACGGGCTTGGTTGTTATCGGTCTAGAAGGGTGGACCCGGTTTAAAGTAAAAACCGAAAAATGATAACGAGTTATCGGTCTAGAAGGGTGGACCCGAATTAGAGTGAAAACCGAAAAAAGATAACGAGAGTCGGTACCGCATAGCATTGAGTTGCATTGAATATGTTGAGTCACATTGCATAATATTGTTGTTGTATAAATGTGCTTGTGAATGATTGTGAAATTAAGCATGAAGGGATGTGCTTGTGGATGTTCATAATGTTGATATATGTGAACGTGATATGATTATGATTATGAGAATGAAGTGTGGTGAGAAATGTGAATATGTGTTATATGATACCTATATATACATGATTTTATGCTTTGATTATTATGGTAATATTTCTCACCCTTCTGCTGTTTTATAATGCTCTATGAGGCATTGCAGATTAGGTTGCTGGAGGCCTTTATGAAGTTCTGCTTGTAGTTCGAGGTCCCTACGTGTGTAGCGGTTTAGTAATTATTTATGGGTCGAGTCATGCTCTGGTAGTGTAACACGGGGATCGATTGCTTATGTTTTAGGATTACATTATGTAGCCTAAGTTATGTTTTCATATTGGAGTAATTGAGATAATGAGATGTTGGCCTTAGTGCCTAGAGATGTTGATTTTATATGATGAAAGTAAATGTTTCTTTTAAAGGATTTTCATTAATGAATCCGCTGCTAAATGGAAAGGTGTTTATGAGCATGACAGATTGTTTTAATGTGGTGCAAGTTTTGTGTGACGCCCTTTTTATTTGAATGCATGTTAATTTTACTCTGATTATGCATATATTTTCCGTGGGGTTTAGAAGGGTGTTACAGTTTGTGTCTGCGTGTTAAGTGAGTTTGTGTGTGCTAGGGCGTGGGTTCAATACCCACCCATGCCATTTTTTTATCCTTCTTCTATTTTTCATATTTTTTTTTACATATTTTAATATTTTTTCTTAATTATTTCAAATAATTATTTTATAAATCAATTTAATTTATTTTGAAATATTTTTTGCACAAATATCACTCACACATTTAAATATTTTATTCACCCAAAAAATCACAAAAATAATTTTTATTTGATATATTTTTAATATATTTTAAAAAATTATTTTAAATTGTTATAAATGTTTTAAAATGAATTCTTTTGTTGATTTTTTTATTAAACCAAAATGATTTTAAATATTCATGTGAATAAGACATAATTTTATAAACCTTAATCATTGTTCATAACATGTTTTAAAGTTTTTATTTTGATATTTTATCATTTTTTATTGAATTTCTTTGAAAAATACCTTTAAAAAATGAAATTAGGGTTTTCCCTCTGATTCAATCTTTCAAACTTCATTTCAAATCTCATGGGCTTCTATTAGAGTTTAAGACCCAACCCTCTTTCTAATTAAACCATTTCGTGGGCCTTTGCTATAATATAAGTCCCACTGCATTTTTCAAAATCACGGTGAGATCACTATATTTTCAAAATACACTTCAGCCTCTAATACAGTGTAAGTCTCATCCCTTTGTACATAAATAAACATTTTTAGGGCCCCTAATATAGTATAAGTCTCTCCTCTCAGTGTTCAAAATGATTGTGTTTCCAAAATAATCATGGGCCTCTGCTAGGAGTGTAAGTCCCATCCCTTTGTACATTAACATTTTTTTTCAAAAATATCATCGGCGTCTATCTAGAGTTTAAGACCCAACACCTTTGTTTACTTAAAGATCAAGTCATCTTCAAAGTCAAAACTTTCTTCAATTTCTCAAAACCCTAACTCAGTATTAAAGAAAACATCTAATCAATCACAATACACTTGGGCCTCTATCCAAAGTATAAGACCCACCACTTTTCTTAATTCAATTCATATTTGTTTATATACTTATTCATATATCTTTATATATGCTTGTACATATCTTGTTAAGTTTCTCTTAGCATTTAAATCATCCTTAGTTTATACTAGTTCAAACCATAGGATCCTTGTCAATCAGTATAACTTACTTCAAACAACTAGTTCCCCCTGTACAAAGGAATTCTTCTTCCCAATACAGTTAGCCTCCTCTTGGGCTTTGTTCAATTGATTCAACCTCGAAAAAAACTCCAATAATGAGAGGATTATTTTTTGGTGAAACCTTTTCTTTAACCCTTTTAATATTGGAATAGTTCAATAAAGAAAGGATTATTTCTCGTTAAAACCTTTCTTGAACTCTTCTTAAGACTTGGACAATCTAAATTCCCTAGCCTCCTCTTGGGCTTCATACAAGGACCCACAGGCTTCCTAGAAGCATCCAGAGCCTTCTCTTGGGCTTCATACAAGCATCATTGTCTCCTATTGGGCATCATACAAAGAATCTCCCCAGCAAGATAGCCTTCTCTTAGGCTTCATACAAGGAGACTTAGAAAGTCTTATTCAATTCCCCACAACCTCCTCGTGGGCTTCGTACAAGGACCCTCAGGCTTCCTAAAAGCACAGGATAGGCTCTAGTCATCCTTATCCCTACACCAACTCCTAGGAGAGTCAAAACCTCTAAGACATTCAAACTCATCCTTTGAGTCTCATCGGATCCTCAATAAAGCTTGACTTCCACCTTAGAATCCCTAACTAGGGTCAGAATACAATCAACAAATCCCCAAAAGAATCAAAGCCTTTTGGCAGTTCAATAAATCCAACTCTCCTCTAATCTCTAGCAAGAGTCAGTTTCTCTTTTGATTCCTCAGAGCAGTTGGAACTTGCTCTTGGATTTAAATTTTCCTCAGCAAGAGTATGTCTCCACTTAAATTCCCTCAGCCTCCTCTTAGGCTTGATATAAGGATTTCTCCCAGTCAACCTCAATCTTAGGCCTTGTACCAGGCAGATATAATACTCCCCTAGTTGAGTCAGTTTTCAATCTTTTCTTTTTTTAGCTTCGACCTTGTGCTTTGATCAAGGCACATAATTCAACATCCCCACAGATGAGACTCTAAGTCCTCTCTGTAGGAGGATATTTTCTCTATGCATCACACTTCAAAATAAACAATTGAAGACGTGGAATTGTTTGATTCCACACATCCCTGTTAAAGCAACTTCCTTTATAATCAATTCGTTAATGATTATGATGAATAGGTGAGATATCTCCTTTTAATGATGACAAATTATCTCTCAAAAACTCTTTTAGCTTCAATATTGGGCTTTAGGAAAGATATAAATACTCTTTTAGCTTCAATCTTGGTCTTTGAACAAGACATAAAAACTCTTTTAGCTTTAATCTTGGGCTTTGAACAAGACACAAACTCTTTTAGCTTCAATCTTGAGCTTTGAACAAGACATAAACACTTTTTTAACTTCATTCTTGGGCTTTGAATAAGACACCAAACATTTTTTCTCCCATAGAATAGGAGGAACTACGAACACTCTGGTTTCCCCAAATCTCTTTACAGGAATACATAGGCATATGTTTGCGAAATCCTAGCGAGCACACTAATCAAAAACCTTAGTTCTAGATACTTTTCCAAAAACAATAGATAACCCTAAACCAACAAAAACATTTCCACAACCTTCCCAAAGGAGAAACTTTCCCCACATGACAGTAAATAGACTCAATAAGAAATTCAAACAGTAAAAACAAAATGCAAATTAAGGTTCCTATAGATTATTATCGATACTCTGGGTGTTAATAGCTTCCCTTTGTATAACCAACCCTGACTTCATATCTCTTCACATTTCTAGGGAAAACACTTGCGCTCAGGTTTAGTTTAAGATATCTTCCCCTTCCTTTTAAGCTTCATAGGATAAATATAGAAATCAGAAAGTAGCACCAAAAGCGGTAGTGGTCGCGTCACAAAAAAAAAACGATGCTACACTTATGATTTATTTTTATAATTTTAATTAGTAACTAATTAATTGATTATATCTTAATTGATTAGTTAATTATAATTTTAGTTGATTAATTTTTATTTAATTAATAAGTGATTGTTTGATTATCGCATCGACTTTATTACATTGCAAATCTGGAACTAAAATTCAATTTAACTTTCAAAAATCGCTTGGACGCATAGATTTTGTTGCTCAGCTACTCATAGAGTAATTCTTACATGAATTTACTCGAAGTTAACTTAGAGCCAAATTCAGTTGCTTTCGATTTCGGTTTATTTCTTGATTCCCGTGGCTTACTCTTTTCCTAAATTAAATCTCGAAAGAAGAGGACTGTTGGAATCTAGCATTCTAGCATAAACCTCGAATAATTGGTCTCGAGTATCACACTTTGGGATAACCATTCATTCATTTCTTTCATTCTCAAAACATTTTCATTTTAACTTTGGATAAATAAGAGCCGTCAAGATATAGCATCTTAGCACAACACTTTGTCCAACTAATTATCATCAATTATTCGTTGTCCATTAAACAATTTAATAACAACTTGGACGAATAAGAGCCATTAAGATCTAGCATCATGGCAGAACTCTTTGAACAATTGATTATCATCAATTGTTCATTGTCCATTAAATAATTTTCTTAATATCAACTTGGACGAATAAGAGCTTTCAATATTTAGCATCTTGGCACAACTCTTTGAGCAATTGATTATCATCCAGAGCTCGTTGTCCAAGAATAAATTTTCATAATAACCTTGGATGAATAGGAGACATCGAGATCTAGCATCTTGGTACAATTCTTTGAGAATTTAAATATTATCGAGTGTTCATTGTTTGATAAACAACTTTTAGTATTAATTTTGGACAAATAAAATCCACTGAGATCTAGCATCTTGATATAACTCTTTGAAAAATTGATTATCATCAAATGTTTGTTATCCATTAAATAATTGTTATATCAACTCGAACAAATAAGAGTCGTTGAGATCTAGCATCTTGGCATAACTCTTTGAACAATTGATTATCATCAAGAGTTTGTTGTCCATCAGATAAATTTCATTATCAACTTGAATGAATAAGATTCGTTTGGAATCAAGCTTTCTGGCATAACTCTTTGAACATTTGATAAAATGTTTATCATTCATTTAATATACCTCAACCATTCCATCTCTATTTCACTCACAGACGTGCGATTAAAACCTTTTTTCAAAAGAACGATGTTTAGTTCCTTTTACTGTGCTTGTAAACTAAATGCTTATGCCTCCATCGAGAGTAGAAAAGCTAATGTTTTGCCCTTATATCGCGACCTAAACATTTGTTTGATATAACAAACAAACTTTATAGTCCCAGAACTACGGACGCTCTGATTTCTCATTTATTAATGAGGATACGTAGGCACAAGGATCTTAATCTTTGGCGAACCACCTCATGCCTTTTTATTTTCAACCCTTTTTCTTTTTCACCGTAGTGACCTCTCAAACTTTGGCCCTTTATCAAGTGCCATCTCAAGACTTCCTTCCTTCTTTAAGGATTACTAAAGTACGTCAAAGTACATCCAACTTTTGAGATAAATTTGAAAGAAAAGAATTAGTGGAATCTACCATTCTAGGAAAACTCTTGAAATATTAGTCTCAAGTATTGCACATTGAGGTAGCCAATTATTTCTTTCTTTCATCCTTAAGACACTTAATAAATAACTTGGACCAAGAGACGTTAGAATATAGCATTCTAGCATACCTCTTTGAACCATTGATCATTATCAATGTTTGTTATCCAACAAACAATTTTCACAATCAATCATGAACAAAGTAGACGCTTTGGCCACCCACAACAAATTTCACAAGGGGCACAACAACAAGCACCTACTGCAGCTCCTGCAAGAACATTTCCTGGACATCCACAACCTAATCTGAAAGGACATGCAAATGTTGTTATATTAAGAAGTGGAAAAGAATTAGATGGACCCATTGATCCTAGACTTCAGAATCCATCCATGTATCAAAAGTCTGATAACATAACAACTGAGAAGGACAATGAACCCAAGGAAAAGGAAGATAACAACCAAGAGGCTGTAGATAAAGAAAAACCTTATGTGCCTCCACCGCCATATAAACCACCTATTCCGTATCCTCAAAGATTTGCAAATTCTAAAACTGCAGGGCAATTTATGAAATTTGTTGAACTTCTGAAGCAATTGAACATCACAATACCTTTTACAGAAGCTATCACCCAGATGCCCTCATATGCTAAGTTACTTAAAGAAATCTTATCCAATAAGAAAAAGATAGAGGATAACAAAACAGTTACACTTACTGGTGAGTGTAGTGCAATAAGTCAAAACAATATGCCTCCTAAGCGGAAAGACCCAGGTAGTTTCTCTATACCTTGTGCAATTGGAAAGTTCGTCATAGACAAAGATCTATGGGACTTAGGAGCCAGTATTAGTGTAATGACCTTATCCATATGTAACAGACTTGATATGGGAAAATTGAGGCCGACTAAGATGTCTGTTCAATTAGCTGACCACTCTATTAAATATCCTGTTGGTATACTAGAGAATGTTCCAGTTCGTATAGGTCAATTCTATATTCCTACCGATTTCATAATCATGGATATTAAAGAAGACTTCACTACTCCTATAATATTAGAAAGACCATTCTTAGCTACTGCCGGAGCCATTAGAGATGTGAAGAGAGGTAAGCTAACCTTTGAAGTCGGTGAAGAGAAGGTTGAATTTATTTTGATACAATTCTTACAAGCCCCGGCTATAAACGACACCTGTTACCTACTTGATGTCATAGATGAGTGCGTAAGGTAAATGGAGATGGAACCAACCACATATTCAGATATTATAAAAATTCCAATGTCTCCTATTTTTGAAGACTATAATTGGCGTGAACGTTACCAAGATGATAACCTAAGTGAATGTTTAGCACTTACACCTGATCATCTACCTTGCCCAAAGAAACCATCTCTAGAACTGAAAACACTACCAAGTAATTTAAGGTATGGATTCCTGGATACAGGACTCGAACGACCTGTGATAGTCAATGCAGATTTAGGACAGATCGAAACTAAGAAACTTTTAGATGTCTTAAGAAAATAGCCAATTGCGTTAGGCTACAACATCGTTGAACTTAAAGGAATAAGTCCTTCTATTTGTATGCATCGCATTATGCTAGAGGAAGACTGTAAGACCTCTCGAGAACCTCAAAGAAAGATAAATCTCATTCTGAGCGACGTAGTCATGAAAGAAGTACAAAAACTTTTAGAAGCAGGAATTATATACCCGATATCAGACAGTAAATGGGTTAGCCCAGTACATGTCGTACCAAAGAAGGGAGGTGTTACAGTTGTTAAGAACACGAAAGGTGAATCTATGACACAGAGAGTAGTAACTGGAAGTAGAATGTGCATCAACTATATAAAGTTAAACAAAGCTACTCGTAAGGATCATTTCCTGTTGCTATTTATTGACCAAATGTTGGAACGATTGGCCAAACATTCTCACTTCTGCTATTTAGATGGTTATTCAGGATTCTTTCAAATCCCTATTGTTGCACCTCAAAATTTGCCCAACCTTTTTCTTTAACTGGTTTATGTTTCATTGCATTAGCATAACATTATCCTATCATTTGCATATCATAACATCATTCATCCAACAGGGGATCAAGTGTGTTTTTGTTAAGAGAAGCCTATCAAGAGGTCTTAGCCAAGCTTGAGAAGTCATCCAAGTCATCAGGAGGTGGTTTGAGGCCTTAAGAGGTTTGAATGCCTCCATGTGGAGTTTCTCCTAACTTGAGGATCAATTGAAGACCATCAGTGAGATGTGAAGCATGGATTGTGAATAGAAGATGTGTATAGAGCTCATGGGGTTCCTAGAGGGCCATGTTGGAGCTTAATCAATTCATTGATTCAAGTGCAAGAGCCACAGTTGAGGTGCAAGCAATTAGGGTTTCATTTGGGCCAATCCTAGGTCAACTATGCAATTGAAGAGGTTCAAAGCCTACTTTTAGGTCATGGAGTTCATGGAATGATATGTTAAGACATTTGTGGTGTTGTGCCAAGATCAAGTCAAGAAGAATCAAGAGTGGGGGAAGTTGCTAAGTCAGGGTTCCTAGGGTAACATCCCCTGTTTAGTGCCTAACTTCAAGACCACATAAGTCAAAATACAAGTTTCAAATGGATATTTTGCCAACATGAAACTTGTAGAGCATCTCAATAACTTTAATTTGAGTACTATAAGTCCTCCATTGTATTTATATAATTCAAGTTATGGTCCAGACAAGTTATAAGTTCTCAGAGGTCACTGAAATTTGTCTATGAAAATCATCTGACTTCAAAGCTATTTTTGACCTAGAAATAGGTTTTACCTGAACTTTTGGCCAACATGAATGTTGTAGGTCTTGGTCTTAGCTTTCAAAAATCTATTATAAGTCTTCCATCTGATTTGTAGAACTCAAGTTATGAGGTTTACAAGTCAGGGGTATTTTGGGAAAGTGAGATTATAGGTCATTTTCAATCATTGGTCAAAATCTCCAACTTGCACTTGTCAAATGGATTTTTGTTCAACATGAAAGTTGCTTAAAATGGGATTTTAAGTGCAACCAAGTGGTTTTTTGGGATTGGTTTGGCTTGTAGCAAAAAGTCACTTAAAATGGCCTAAAAAAGGGAATTTTTCAAATGGATTAAGGAGGGAAAATTGAGTTTTTGAGTTAGAGGACCAAAACATGTCATGTGAGTACATTTTTTGAATGGAAATCACATTCTAAGAACAATGGAATTATTATAATTTTCATTTGAGACTTGGTTCTTGGTGCTTTAGTTTGTTACTTCAAGAACAAGCTACATATCCAAAATCATTCATAATGCACAAGCAAGGTCTCCTTTTAATCCAAAATAATTCACAATGGTTCAAACAATGGAAAATTGGTACATATTTTGATTGCAAATGACATTCTAAACACAATGGCGTTGTTAGAATTTCAATTTGAGTCATATTTAATGGTCATTTTATGGATTGCTTCAAAAGGAGGTTACATACTCAAAATCATACCATTAAGCTCCAAACCAATTTTCACAAGCCAAAGTCCAAACCTTACCTTGGGATTCAAGCCTAAGGAGTACTTAAGTGATATACTCCAAACCAAAAAGGGGAATCCTCACAATTTTCATTTTTCATTTTCAAGAAGTCTCTCACTCTCTCAATTCTCTCAATTTCTTCATTCTCCAAACCACCACCCATAGCTCCTCATCATTGGATCCATTGATTTATCATTGAAATCAATGGAATCTTGAGCATAAACCTCCACTCATCATCATTATCGGATCAAGTTTCGTAATTAATTTCCGTGCAAATTGAAGTTGGATATTGGAGCGTAAGTTGGAAGCACTTATTCGGAGCAATTCGGATTCGAAGTGTTCGATCTCCATCTTCTTGCAAGAATTATTGTAGATCTTGAAGTTTTCCAACTAATCTTGTTCGTATCTTTGCAAATTCACTTGATCAACGATCACCGGATCAAATCTCCGATCCGTGGGTTGGTTTTCCGATTTAATTTTACCATTTGATTGTTGCATTAAAATTCTGTTTTGTGTGCTGTTTGATTTTAATTCCTAAAAAATAGAAACAATGCTTAGAAAAATATGAGAAAATTCTGGGATGATCCTTATCATGTCTATGATCTTTGTGCGCAACTGGATTTTATTTTCGTTTAATTTTCAATTTGATTTCGTTTTTCTCCTTTAGTTGGATAATAAAATGCCAAAAACTGCATAGTTTCTTGCCGATTTTTGTTCTGGAGTTTGGTATAGAATTTGGACTTAATTCTTTTCTGGTTTGTTATAGACATAATAAGGAACTCCCAGAATTTATTATGGTAATTTTTAGGTAGCTTTAGGTTCGGTTTTGAACTAGATCTTTAGAGGCTTCCCCACTTGATTTCCCTTTTGACCACTTTTGGTGTGTGATTTCTTTAGTGCCTTTAAGTATAGTTTTAGGCCCTGGTTTTTCTACTATAGACCTCTATCATGTTTAGGTTCCCCTAGAAAAAATCTTAGATTTTTAGAAGTAGTTTTAGTATTATAGATGGAATTAACAACTAGACTAGTCATAACATGCTTTCAACCTAGTCTTCCCATTTGATTAATTTCAATAATGATTTTTAGATCAAGATAAATTGTTCATTTCTTTTGGATGTTGTTATATACATGATAAACCTCTGTTTGATTGATTGTGTTGATTTAATTTGGAGTTTTGAGTTCCTTTTGCATAGCTTTTTTAGGAGCTTAGAAAATTAGGGTTTTCAGGAAGTGCCTTAGAATTAGTTTTGATTCTTTCTTCAAACATAGAGTGCATTGTTTGCCTCTATTCCATCCAATGACATAAAGTACTTCTTGGGAAGCTCCATCTCTCCTTAGGAGGGATGAGTGGTATGCCCAAGTGAGTAGAACTTTGAGGATACCTTTCATTTGCAATGTTGAGTTCTTAGTGATTTCCTTTGGTTGTCATTAAGTTTCTTAACATTATAACTTGATCTTGATGTTTAATCCTCCTCTTGGAGTGTGCTTGTTGGAGCTTGAAGATTGATGAAGTTTGAAGATAGAAGCTTGCTTGAGGATGAAGCCTTTTCTGTCAACTTTGTTGTCTATCCAACTTTGCTGTCTATCCAACTTTGCTGTTTAAAGCTGTTGTCGCTGTTTGGTGTAAGAGTTTGTTGCTGCTTCTTGGGCTGTCTCCTCTGTATCTTTTGTTTTTCTCTGATTTATCTGTTTGCTTGTGTTGATTACCTCTAGGTTTGAGGTGGAGCTTGTCTCCTCTTGCCTATTGTCTTCTCCCTTTCCTCTCTTATATTGCTGCATTGCATGCATTTTATTGTTTGCTGTAATTGCTTGCTGTCTTTTGTTGTTTATCCCCTAGGATCTCTGATTTCCTCTGTGCAAGAGAAAATTATGACAGACATTAGGTTTTGACCCATGCATGATAACATTAGGCTAGTTTCCTTTTCAACCATAGGTTTTTTAGAGCGTCTTTCTCTTCTCATCTCAAAACAATTCAAAAACACAGTAATAAGGATAATGCATGCTGTACGTTACGAGCCTTAAGCTATTTCAGGAAAGGTTGCTCGAGGGTCACTCTTCAGTAATCTGGCTGCTTAGTATGGTACCCTTAGGGTGACATGCGACGTAGTCACTCTCAGATCACAAGTCTTTAGTACAGTACAAGTTACAAACAGACTAAAAAACATTTCTTTTGTAAAAAACTCAAATAAAAATTCAAACTCTGTTTTTGTCCGTTTGGACCTTTAATCAGGAAACCCCTTTCGTAAGGAGATAAAAAACTGTCAGACAAGCTTGTGTCTTCCGTAGCCCGAACTATGTTTGCTCTGATCTTTCATGTTGTATGAAAGTACGTAGGCATAGGATGCGATATCCTAGCGAGGAACCTCCCTCTCCTTACCCGTAGTTAGGCGAACTACGTTGACTCTGATTTCTCGTTTCAGACGGGAATACGTAGGCATAAAGTGCGATACTTTACCGAGTCATTTTCTTTTCTTTTTAACCCAGACCTGTAGAGTAGATAGAATAACACACCCTTAGATAGAAAACAAGCGTGGATCCCGTCGAGTACGACGGACGTGAGGGGTGCTAATACCTTCCCCTTGCGTAACCGACTCCCAAATCCAGGATTTGGTTGCGATGACCATTCCTTTTCCTCTTTGCGTCAGGTTTACTTTGAGCATTTTTTTCCCTCTTTTGGGATAAATAACGCACGGTGGCGACTCTTCTGTCATAGCCGGCGCCGATTTTCGCAGTAGCCACAGCTGGCGACTCTGCTGGGGACTGCGAGGGTTCCCTATGCGAGTCTCGCCTTGGATTTTCTTCCTAGCTGTCTGGGCCCGTCCCCAACAGCTGGCGACTCTGCTGGGGATTTTCTGAACGGTTCCCTATGCGAGTCAGTCCTAGTGCCTGTTTTCCCGTCTAGGGTTTTGTATGTATTTACCTTTCTGCCTTTACTTTCAGTACTATATTATTGTTGTTGTGCTGGGTAGAGGGTTAGATTGAGAGATAAGTCAGACCTGGGCTTGAGTTTGCACATAGACTTAGAAGTAGAGAGTAGTGGTTAGCCTGCTTGCTTAGCTTGCACCAGCTAGCCGCGAAATCTGCGCTCGGACGAGATTCTACTTGATGCTTCTTGCCTGGCCCTTAGGGCTCGACAAGTTGTCTGACCCGAGGATTGTCGACTCTGGGGACCTATCAATTGGGATTCAGCTAAGTGAGGCCGCTTCAACGGATGATGATGTCACACCTTCTGGGTATCGTATCATCGCTCTTGAAAGTCTGTGACGCTGATGCCCGCATAGGATGTCGTACCTCGTCTGCGAGTTAAGTACATACCTGTGAGGGGTAGGTGGGTCTTTTTGCAGGAAAACTCTGGCCTCAGAACACCTGGTTTGTATCTGTCAGTGAGAATTGGTTATAAGGGTCCTTTTGAGTGGTTGGTTTGGTTTGAGGCGAAGCTCTGGTCATTCTCGAGCTACAGTACAACAAACTTCTCAAGCTACAACAGTGATCTTGATCCCTTGTGTGTGCATTTTGCATTTTGCATTTCTGTTTGCATTTGCATTTCATTTTGCATATTCATCCTCAGCCGGAACAGGGAGCTTACCCGTTTTTTGTCCGCTTCGTCAGTTGATTTCCCGACATTCGCATTGGACTTGAGTTAGCTTTTGGGAAAGGATCATGGCTTCAGAAGAGCGGAACTTGGTTGTTACTCGGGCGAAGTTTGAATTGTTGAAGAACCAGTTTAGTCAGTTCATGGAAGCCATAACAGCTATGAATAGAGGAGGAAACAATGTTCAAAGAACTCCGATGAACAATGTAGCTCAGATTGTGCAAACCCCTGTCAGAGACCCATTTTCTCTCAATGACACAGAGTATCAGAGTTTCACTTTCTCTACGCCAGATTCTCCAAGGATTGTTCCATCTCCAAGAGTTGTTCCACTGGCTAATACTGAGAATCCAAGGACTGTTGAGCATATGAGAAGACTTCAGATGTTGGAAGATCAAATTGCTGCCCTGATGAATAAGAATACTCTTGATCTGAATGCTTCGAGCATGTGTTTGGTGCCAGGCCTTGTGTTGCCTCTGAAGTTCAAGATGCCTAATTTTGAGAAATACAAAGGGGATAGCTGTCCGAAGCTACATTTGGTTATGTTCTGCAGAAGGATGACTTCACATGTCACCAATGACAAGCTCATGATTCATTGTTTCCAAGATAGTTTGATCAGAGCATCTTTGGATTGGTACATGCGGTTGAAGAGTGATAGTATCAAGTCATGGTCGGATTTAGCCAAAGCCTTCGTGAAGCAGTACGACTACAACCTGGATATGGCTCCTAGTCGCGTGCATTTGCAAGAGTTATCTCGGGCGGATAATGAATCCTTTAGAGGGTATGTGCAGAGATGGAGAGAATTGGATGCCAGTGTTCAACCACCGCTTCTTTAGAGAGAAATGGTTGACCTCTTCTTGGGTACTCTGAAAGGTCGTTATTATGACATAATATTCAGTTGTACAAGCTTTGCGGGCTTGATAAGAATAGGAGAGCTTGTTGAGAGAGGACTCAATAATGGAAAGATTCGAGATCCTCCTTATACCCCAGTTGATAAGAATGAATCAGTTGTCATACCTCAAGAGGAGTGGGAAGGAGGAAGTGATGTTGTCTCAGAATCCCTAGCATCTCAAGCTCAGTTTTCAGACGCTTCAAGTGTTCAAAGTCAACGGTCATATTATCGTCAGCCGCGTCAGCACGCCCGACAAAGACCAAGGAAGTATGAAAGGCAGTTTACTCAGCTACCGGTGTCGTACAACCAGTTGTTGCCGGATTTGGTTGAAAGTGGATTGATAGTGCCGAAAGAGACTAATTCAATGATCTCACCGTATCCTCCAGGTTTTGATGCCAGCGCCCGTTGTGAGTACCATGTTGGGACACAGGGGAATTCGTTAGATGATTGTAAGGTGCTTAGGAGTCAAGTTCAGAATCTGTTAGACTCTAACAAGATCTTCATCACACCTCAGGGTTTTGTTCATATTATTGATTCTCCTTCATCCAGTTGTGTGGGTTCGTCAGTTAATGTCATGGAAGACTCCACCGAAAGTGTGTGTTTGGAAGAATGTCCAACTGAGAGCTCAATTGAATATGGAGGAAGTTGCTAGAGGTTTCTGTGTCGGGTGTCGCATCTGTTTTCTCTGCTGACCTATTTAGCTTTCGTGCATTGTTGTTTGCTGACCATCACCAGGCTTGTTGGCTGAGGTCATTGTATTCGTACTCATGTGTGCTTATATGTTGATTTTGATGGTTTTGCATATTTGTGTGAGGTGTTTATCTCTGTGCTTATAGCTTGGGTTTCTCCTTATCTTGTTGTGAATATATGTTTGCTTTCCGCATTGCATTCTCACATAACAGGTACCTCAAAACCGTGGGTCTTATTTCCTGTTCTTCACTAGTTTGTTGCAAGATTTCTCTCAGAGTTATGGAATAGAATCAGGCTGAATTGATTGAGGTTCGAAGCCAACTAGGGAAGATGATGAGAGACATGCAAGAGATACGTCTAGACCAGAAGACGCTCAAAGAGGAAAACAATCAGCTGAAGACCCAAGTGGGCTTGATTATGGAAGTGTTAAAGAGTGTGCTTAGGAAGGAGGGTGATCAGCTACCTGAAGCCGCAGTGAAGAAGCTTGTTCCACTTGTGCCTGTGGAACCTGTACCTGTGGAGCCTGTGCCAAAGGTTAATAAATCTCAGATGTCTCGTGGACGACGAGGTCCTTCGTATTTTGCTCTCCAGCGTATTGTTGATCGGGAAAATCAGGTGCCTAAGAGAGGCAGAGTTTATAACTAGATTCATATGACATACGCTCAGGCGTTGCAAGTTTTGCTTCAATTTCAATTGGTCAAACTTCGGACTTTGGATCCACCTAAGGGTAGCCTACCAGCATGTTTTGACGTGAATGCTCATTGCGACTTCCACTCTGGAGCACCGGGGCATAGCCTTGAGAATTGTCATGCTTTTAAGCACAAGGTTCAAGACCTGATTGACTCAAAAGCTATTGAATTTACACCGAGCGGCGTAACGGTACCTAATGGTCCTATTCCAGCTGCTGCCATGATGATGGATGTTTCTCAAGCTGCAGTAGATCAGGAGTATATCCTGGACTCAATGGTGTCAGAATCCCCTTGTCCTCAGTTGTTTCCTGTGCCTAGACCAAGCCTGAGGATGAAAGCGCCTGAACAAAAGGAGTCCCTGTTAATTCAGACTCAACCGCCAAGTGGTTCAACTGTTCAAGGTCAACAATCGGTCCAGTCTTTGCAACAGACATCAGCTCCTCTCCAGAGTCAGCAGCCTTCTCGTTATCGATCAAACCTGCGTGCTAGACAAAACCCAATGAAGTCAGAGAGACAGTTTACCCGGTTGCTGTTTTGAGCGGAATGGTTTCAATAAACAACTTTGAAGATGGCTGGTTCAGCAGCGAATCAGATGTGAAAGCCCGGTTCTCGGAAGCTGGCATTTTCCTTTGTTTTATCTTGTCATTGTTTATAGTTTCTTTCCTGTTTAAATTGCAATCTTGTTTGTAAAACTTGTTGTTTTCATTCAATTGATGATAATGAAATGAGTATGCATGTTTTGATTAAATCCATTCGTGTTCACTAATTGATTTTTACAGATATCCAACGCTTGGTTAAGCGGAATCCGGGGAGGATGACGAAAATGAACGACATGCAAGCTTCCGATATTGTATGCTTTTGAAATAAAACATGCTGATGATGTACAGGCATTGTTTCAAATCCCTAAACACCGGAGATATAAGGAAGATAATCTCTTGTCAACCCCTTTGAGCCTAGTACTAGGAGTTCTTTCTGAAAACGAAAAACCCTCAATCTTAACCTGGGGCCGGGTAGGTGTTAGCTAATTTGACCGAGCGTCCAAATTACAAAAAGGAGTGTCCGTTTGAGTATCAATCACACCTCTAGAGGTCGTGCCTAAAAAACCACAAGGGTTAAATTTCAAAAGTGAAACAGTCACACTATTCCCCAAAGAGTCAGACAACCAGTGTCACACGACTTGTTCAAAAAAAAGAGGGAAGGAAAAAGAATCAAAAGCCCGATAAGTCAAAACTTGAAAACAAACGACTTAGGCAAAAATAAGGGCATCCCGCTGGACTTTAAAATCAAAAGAAACTCAAAAGAGCCTGTCCAGGCAAAAGTTAGGAAAAGAAAAAGAAAAAATGAAAAGGATTACAAAAGAAAAATCCTCAAATGAAATACGAGTCGTGTGACCCCAAGTGTCAAAGACGAAGAGTGAGTGGTTGTCATTCCAAAAACTCATAGTTTCTCGAACTATCACTCCTATCTTTCAATCTTTAAGAGGTAAACGCTAAGGTCGAATTAGCCGAACGTAGGATTGGAGAACATCAAGGAGAATGGGTGGATTAAAATAAACTTTGAGCCTTTATCCTTTCCTTTCAAAACTGTGAACCTGACCACGTTACAACCTTCAAAAGTCCTAATTGAAGCAGGTTTGTTTCGAAGGCATACATCGGTAAAGATCGCGTCGACGCTGGCTCCTAAAAGGGTTCTTCTTACCATGTTGGTATTGATGTTGATATTCTGATAGATGATTTGTGCATTATATGCCCTAAACTGTTTTTATTTTCTCCAGTGAACAGATTGGATGTCAAAACTTCCACATGCGTTGCATTAATATATCTTTTGTGCAGAACAATTGGTTTTACTTGCGAGTAAGCGCTTGACAGCAGGAAAGTTTCCTACAGTGGAAAGTACGATCATGATAGAATGCAGAACGCCCGAATACTCCGTGAACTGGGGCAAGCTATAATCCCTAGTGGTGTCAGCCACCCAAAGTCAGTTATTTTGAAGCAGTCAGGTCGAGATTTGATGAATCTCTCGAGGAAAACCAGTGTATCTCCCCGTAGATCAGCCTATCAGGGGCAAAGTCGTCGCAGACAGGGGCAGGCCACTCTAAGAAAAGCGCCGAAGTTGTTTCTTGCCTGAGGGACCTTTGATCTGAAGCATCTCTCCGAAGTTCAGAATGCTGGGGCAGTTCATATCAGACCATCAAGGTACAAATTTCAGATTTCCTTTTGAGGACTGTCCCCATAGAGGTCCCACAGGCCAGGGCATATCGGAAGCGAAGGAATTGTTCTTCTCTGTGTCATCAGAGCTACTCAGAGCTACTAAAGCAGGGTTCAGCCGGTCTTCAAGTGTGAGACAAATGTCGGGAAGTCGTGTTACCGTCCCTTGACCTTTCAATCAGAAACTGTGAATTCAGATAGGATGTTTCCAGTGTCAGTTATATATGACCCGTCACGAATAGCCTAAAGCCCAATCCTTATTGGCAATTTTCAGGAAGCCCAATCCATATTGGTGCGCCATTCCTAAAGCCCAATCCATATTGGCAATCACTGTGAGGCCCAATCCGTGTTGGCGCATCATTTCAAAATCCGACCTTCATTGGTACGCATGAAGACTTCGTCTGTTTTCCCCAGCAAAAGTCCAATTTTCATTAGCACGGGTAAGCTATCCCTGACAGAAGTCTAATCATACTTGTCACGTTCGGTTATCCCCAGTGGAGTCGGGTTGCCTTTCCAACATTTATTTTGCTAGAATAATTCTGTGATACCCGGTTATCCCCAACAGAGTTGGTTTTGTCTTCAGCATTTATTTTGCTGAAACAGTTTTCTGTATCCAACTTCTTAAGCGACCGGAGCCTACATTTTCATCTTGCATATATCATCATATTTGCATCATATCTGCATTTCATCCTCAAATGCATAGCATTTCCATCCTATATGGAGCATTACGCCATAGAAAAATTCAAACATGCGTATATGCATACGAAGCATAAGCCAGTTTTTCTATCAGCCTTACGTGGCAACATGAAGTACTCTGTAATCAGTTCAGGGGTATTTATTCAGCAGCTTTGATCAGACAGCTCTTTGGTTTATTGGATTTTCAGATCATACGACGGTTATGCTTTGTTCATCAGTCATCTGATATCGACAGACTCTTCTTCTTGTCAATTCATATTGACGATGTGTTTCTCCAGCATATGGTTTTCTCCGTCTATCTTTAGACGTCGCGAGTTCGGGAATGGTTTTCTTTCCGTCTATCTTTAGACGATGTGAAGTTTCGAAGTTGGTTTTTCTCCGTCTATCTTTAGACGTCGCGAGTTCGGGAATGGTTTTCTTTCCGTCTATCTTTAGACGATGTGAAGTTTTGAAGTTGGTTTTTCTCCGTCTATCTTTAGACGTCGCGAGTTTGATTATGGTTTTCTCCGTCTATCTATAGACGTCATGAGTTTGGATATGGTTTTCTTTCCGTCAATCTTTAGGCGATGTGAGGTTTCAAAGTTGTTTCTCCGTCTATCTGTAGACGTCGCGAGTTTGGGTATGGTTTTCTTTCCGTCTATCTTTAGGCGATGTGAGGTTTCAAAGTTGTTTCTCCGTCTATCTTTAGACGTCATGAGTTCGGATATGGTTTTCTCCGTCTATCTTTAGACGTCATGAATTTCTCCAGCGGATTTTTCCCCGTCTATCTTTAGACGTCGTGAGTTCGAGTATGGTTCTCTTTCCGTCTATCTTTAGACGACATGAAGTTTCAGGTGATTTTTCAGCGGGTTTCTTACCGTCAGTTCATATTGACGATGTGTCTCCCCCAGCGAGTTTTCTCCTTCTATCATTAGACGTCGTGAGTTTGGATATGGTTTTCTCCGTCTTTCTTTAGACGTTGAGAGGTTTCAAGGCGATCTTTCAGATATTGGCTTTCTTTTTGTTTATCGGATGAGATGACATTTCAAAAGGGGTTTTTCTGACCGTCGATCCTTATTGACGTCGAGGCTCTTTGAAGAATGTTTGGTTTTCCAAGTTGTTGATCCTTATCGACGACATGACTCTTCGAAGGTGGTTTTTCTTCCTGTCGGTTCTTACTGATGATATGGCCCCTTTGAAGATATTGTTCTTTCCATCAATTCCTGTAGACGAAAGGATTCTGAAATTTGATGGGTGGTGTTGAAATTCATATGGTTTTCTTTCCGCTAGTTCTCACTGTCGATGTGGTTCTTCGGACAAGTGTTTCTCCCTGTCTATCTTTAGACAACATGATAAGATCAAGTGCATGTTGATCTGGCCTTCGGGATGATTTTATCCGTCTATCTTTAGAGGTCGTGAGTATTGCATTTTGTTTCCTTCGGGATGGTGTCTTTCCGTCTATCAATGGACGATGTGATTGTATTTCTCTTTCCGTCTATCATTGGACGATGTGATTGTATTTCTCTTCCTATCTATCTCTAGACGGTGTGAGTATATTTCTCTTCCTGTCTATCATTAGATGTTATGAGAGAATCAAATGCATGTTGATCCAACCTTCGAGTTTGTTATCTGTGGCGTCACGCAGGTAACTGGTGATAAAGTCAAGTTCTTTATAAGATGATTGATCAGTTTGTTGCTGTAACGACTGGATTCGGTTTTCTGGATATTTCCCCCAAACAGTTTTCGCAATTTATTTCTGCGGTTGGCAAATTTCTGGGTTTCTTTTGTATTCAACCGTCTTTTACCTTGATTGTCTGAAGGTCGTTCGCTCTTCGCCCAGTCAGGTTCAAGCCGCTTGAATAGGGGCAGCTGTTGCACCTCAAAATTTGCCCAACCTTTTTCTTTAACTGGTTTATGTTTCATTGCATTAGTATAACATTATCCTATCATTTGCATATCATAACATCATTCATCCAACAGGGGATCAAGTGTGTTTTTGTCAAGAGAAGCCTAGCAAGAGGTCTTAGCCAAGCTTGAGAAGTCATCCAAGTCATCAGGAGGTGGTTTGAGGCCTTAAGAGGTTTGAATGCCTCCATGTGGAGTTTCTCCTAACTTGAGGATCAATTGAAGACCATCAGTGAGATGTGAAGCATGGATTGTGAATAGAAGATGTGTATAGAGCTCATGGAGTGCCTAGAGGGCCATGTTGGAGCTTAATCAAGTCATTGATTCAAGTGCAAGAGCCACAGTTGAGGTGCAAGCAAATAGGGTTTCATCTGGGTCAATCCTAGGTCAACTGTGCAATTGAAGAGGTGCAAAGCCTACTTTTAGGTCATGGAGTTCATGGAATGATATGTTAAGACATTTTTAGTGTTGTGCCAAGATCAAGTCAAGAAGAATCAAGAGTGGGGGAAGTTGCTAAGTCAGGGTTCCTAGGGTAAAATCCCTTGTTTAGTCCTAACTTCAAGACCACATAAGTCAAAATACAAGTTTCAAATGGATCTTATGCCAACATGAAACTTGTAGAGCATCTCAATACCTTTAATTTGAGTACTAGAAGTCATCCATTGGATTTATATAATTCAAGTTATGGTCCAGACAAGTTATAAGTCCTCAAAGGTCACTGAAATTTGTCTATGAAAATCAAATGACTTCAAAGCTATTTTTGACTTAGAAAGTGGTTTCACCTGAACTTTTGGAAAAAATGAAAGTTGTA
The DNA here is from genome assembly GCA_963859935.3 of Lathyrus sativus. Taxonomy (NCBI): domain Eukaryota; kingdom Viridiplantae; phylum Streptophyta; class Magnoliopsida; order Fabales; family Fabaceae; genus Lathyrus; species Lathyrus sativus. The sequence goes on along the minus strand of OZ012739.1, from coordinate 166,377,202 downwards.
GATATTGGTCTTAGATTTCCAAAATGTATTAGAAGTCTTCCATCTGATTTGTAGAACTCAAGTTATGAGGTTTACAAGTCAGGGGTATTTTGGGAAAGTGAGATTATAGGTCATTTTCAATCATTGGTCAAAATCGCCAACTTGCACTTGTCAAATGGAATTTTGTTCAACATGAAAGTTGTTTAAAATGGGATTTTAAGTGCAACCAAGTGGTTGTTTGGGATTGTTTTGGCTTGTAGAAAAAAGTCACTTAAAATGGCCTAAAAAAGGGAATTTTTCAAATGGATTAAGGAGGGAAAATTGACTTTTTGAGTTAGAGGACCAAAACATGTCATGTGAGTACATTTTTTTGAATGGAAATCATATTCTATGAATAATGGTCTTATTATAATTTTCATTTGAGACTTGGTTCTTGGTGCTTTAGTTTGTTACTTCAAGAACAAGCTACATATCCAAAATCATTCATAATGCACAAGCAAGGTCTCCTTTTAATCCAAAATAATTCACAATGGTTCAAACAATGGAAAATTGGTACATATTTTGATTGAAAATGACATTCTAAACACAATGGAGTTGTTAGAGTTTCAATTTGAGTCATATTTAATGGTCATTTTATGGATTGCTTCAAAAGGAGGTTACATACTCAAAATCATACCATTAAGCTCCAAACCAATTTTCACAAGCCAAAGTCCAAACCTTACCTTGGGATCCAATCCTAAGGAGTACTTAAGTGATCTACTTCAAACCAAAAAGGGGAATCCTCACAATTTTCATTTTTCATTTTCAAGAATTTTCTCACTCTCTCAATTCTCTCAATTTCTTCATTCTCCAAATCCCCACCCATAGCTCCTCATCATTGGATCCATTGATTTTTCATTGAAATCAATGGAATCTTGAGCATAAACCTCCACTCATCATCATTATCAGATCAAGTTTCGTAATTAATTTCCGTGCAAATTGAAGTTGGATATTGGAGCGTAAGTTGGAAGCACTTATTCGGAGCAATTCGGATTCGAAGTGTTCGATCTCCATCTTCTTGCAAGAATTATTGTAGATCTTGAAGTTTTCCATCTAATCTTATTCGGATCTTTGCAAATTCACTTGATCAACGATCACCGGATCAAATCTCCGATCCGTAGGTTGGTTTTCCGATTTAATTTAACCATTTGATTGTTGCATTAAAATTCTGTTTTGTGTGCTGTTTGATTTTAATTCCTAAAAAATAGAAAAAAATGCTTAGAAAAATATGAGAAAATTCTGGGATGATCCTTATCATGTCTATGATCTTTGTGCGCAATTGGATTTTAGTTTCGTTTAATTTTCAATTTGATTTCGTTTTTCTCCTTTAGTTGGATAATAAAATGCCAAAAACTGCATAGTTTCTTGCCGATTTTTGTTCTGGAGTTTGGTATAGAATTTGGACTTAATTCTTTGCTGGTTTGTTATAGACATATTAAGGAACTCCCAGAATTTTTTAGGGTAATTTTTAGGTAGCTTTAGGTTCGGTTTTGAACTAGATCTTTAGAGGCTTCCCCACTTGATTTCCCTTTTGACCACTTTTGGTGTGTAATTTCTTTAGTGCCTTTAAGCATAGTTTTAGGTTCCCCTAGAAAAAATCTTAGATTTTTAGAAGTAGTTTTAGTATTATAGATGGAATTAACAACTAGACTAGTCATAACATGCTTTCAACCTAGTCTTCCCATTTGATTAATTTCAATAATGATTTTTAGATCAATATAAATTGTTCATTTCTTTTGGATGTTGTTATATACATGATAAACCTCTGTTTAATTGATTGTGTTGATTTAATTTGGAGTTTTGAGTTCCTTTTGCATAGCTTTTTTAGGAGCTTAGGAAATTAGGATTTTTAGGAAGTGCCTTAAAATTAGTTTTGATTCTTTCTTCAAACATAGAGTGCATTGTTTGCCTCTATTCCATCCAATGACATGAAGTCCTTCTTGGGAAACTCCATCTCTCCTTAGGAGGGATGAGTGGTATACCCAAGTGAGTAGAACTTTGAGGATACCTTTCATTTGCAATGTTGAGTTCTTAGTGATTTCCTTTGGTTGTCATTAAGTTTCTTAACATTATAACTTGATCTTGATGTTTAATCCTCCTCTTGGAGTGTGCTTGTTGGAGCTTGAAGATTGAGGAAGTTTGAAGATAGAAGCTTGCTTGAGGATGAAGCCTTTGCTGTTAACTTTGTTGTCTATCCAACTTTGTTGTTTAAAGTTGTTGTTGCTGTTTGGTGTAAGAGTTTGTTGCTGCTGCTTGGGCTGTCTCCTCTGTATCTTTTGTTTTTCTCTAATTTGTCTGTTTGCTTGGGTTGATTACCTCTAGGTTTGAGGTGGAGCTTGTCTCCTCTTGCCTATTGTCTTCTCCCTTTCCTCTCTTATATTGCTGCATTGCATGCATTTTATTGTTTGCTGTAATTGCTTGCTGTCTTTTGTTGTTTATCCCCTAGGATCTCTGATTTCCTCTGTGCAAGAGGAAATTATGACAGACATTAGGTTTTGACCCATGCATGATAACATTAGGCTAGTTTCCTTTTCAACCATAGGTTTTTTAGAGCGTCTTTCTCTTCTCATCTCAAAACAATTCAAAAACACAGTAATAAGGATAATGCGTGCTGTACGTTACGAGCCTTAAGCTATTTGAGGAAAGGTTGCTGGAGGGTCACTCTTCAGTAATCTGGCTGCTTAGTATGGTACCCTTAGGGTGACATGCGATGTAGTCACTCTCAGATCATAAGTCTTTAGTACAGTACAAGTTACAAACAGACTAAAAAACATTTCTTTTGTAAAAAACTCAAATAAACATTCAAACTCTGTTTTTGTCCGCTTGGACCTTTAATCAGGAAACCCCTTTCGTAAGGAGATAAAAAACTGTCAAACAAGCTTGTGTCTTCCGTAGCCCGAACTACGTTTGCTCTGATCTTTCATACTGTATGAAAGTACGTAGGCATAGGATGCGATATCCTAGCGAGCAACCTCCCTCTCCTTACCCGTAGTTAGGCGAACTACGTTGACTCTGATTTCTCGTTTCAGACTGGAATACGTAGGCATAAAGTGCGATACTTTGCTGAGTCATTTTCTTTTCTTTTTAACCCAGACCTGTAGAGTAGATAGAATAACACACCCTTAGATAGAAAACAAGCGTGGATCCCGTTGAGTACGACGGACGTGAGGGGTGTTAATACCTTCCCCTTGCGTAACCGACTCCCGAATCCAGGATTTGGTTGCGATGACCATTCCTTTCCCTCTTTGCGTCAGGTTTACTCTGAGCGTTTCCTTTCCCTCTTTTGGGATAAATAACGCACGGTGGCGACTCTTCTGTCATAGTCGGCACCGATTTTCGCAGTAGCGACACCTATTCATCCCGATGACCAAGAAAAGACAACTTTCACATGTCCCTATGGTACCTTTGCCTATCGACGAATTCCATTTGGACTATGTAACGCTCCTGCCACATTCCAAAGATACATGATGTCAATCTTTGCCGATTTTATAGACAACATCATGGAAGTATTTATGGACAATTTTTCTGTTTGTGGGCAGAGTTTTGAAGAATGTCTATCGAACCTAGAGATGGTACTTGAAAGATGCGTAAAAGTCAATCTTGTACTAAACTAGGAGAAATACCATTTCATGGTCAATAAAGGAATCGTACTTGGACACGCAGTATCTGATAGAGGAATTAAAGTTGATAAAACTAAGATAGAGATTATAGAAAATCTTCAACCTCCGAAAATCGTACGAGAAATACGAAGTTTCTTAGGACACGCCGGTTTCTACCGACGATTCATAAAAGATTTCTCAAAAATTACCAAACCATTGACCGATTTATTAATGAAAGACGCAGAATTTATCTTCAATGAGAAATGTCTAAAAGCGTTTGAACAATTGAAAACGACTTTGATTACTGCACCTATCATGCAACCACCATATTAGAAACTACCATTTGAAATTATGTGAGATGCGAGTGATTATGTCGTTGGTGCATTTTTAGGACAAAGAAGGGACAGAAAACTCCATGCAATTTACTACGCAAGTAGAACCTTAGGTCCTGCCCAAATGAACTACGCCACCACCGAAAAAGAACTTTTAGCCGTCGTGTTCGCTTTGGACAAATTATGTTCTTACTTGGTAGGAGCAAAAATAATTATCTATACCGATCATGCCGCCATTAGATACCTATTAAGTAAGAAAGATGCCAAACAAAGACTATTAAGATTGATTCTACTCTTACAAGAATTCGATCAAGAGATAAAAGATAAAAACGGAACCGAATATGTAGTTGCAGACCATCTATCAAGAATAGAAGGCATTAAGCCAAAACAAGTGTCTATCAATGATGATTTCCCATACGGACGACTCATAGCTCAAGTGGAAAGCAATAAATCTGAACTAACCTTGAATGATATCAAATCAAAAGAATCAGTGGAAGAAATTCAAACAAATACAACACTACTGTGGTATGCTAACTTTGTCAACTACTTAGCTTCCGGAGTACTTCCACCATATCTAACTTATTAACAAAAGAAGAAATTCTTTCATGACCTTAAGCAATATTATTGGGATGAGCCTCTGCTTTTTAAGAGAGGTGTCGATGGTATTTTCTGTCGATGTGTCCCTAAAGATGAAATAAAAAACATAATCTCTCTTTGTCACTCTTCTCCTTATGGTGGACACGCAAGCACTTCAAAAACCTGTGCTAAGATCTTACAATCTGGCCTTTTCTGGCCTAATCTATGGAAAGATGCCCATATCGCGATATTAAACTGCAACCGGTGCCAAAGCACTGGTAACATCTCTAGATGCGATGAAACGCCACAAAAGGGTATTTTAGAAGTGGAAGTCTTTGATGTGTGGCAGATTGATTTCATGGGGCCATTCCCATCTTCTTTTGGTAATAAGTATATACTCGTTGTTGTTGACTACGTTTCAAAATGGATCGAGACAGTAGCCTCTCCAACAAATGACACACGAATAGTAATTAAGCTTTTCAAAAACATAATTTTCCCTAGATTTGGTGTGCCAAGACTTGTCATCAGTGACAGAGGCTCCCATTTTATATCAAAGATATTTGAAATACTGCTGTTGAAGTATGGAGTCTGACACCGTGTAGCAACAACATATCATCCACAAACAAGTGGAGAAGTCGAAGTCTCAAACAGAGAAATTAAACAAATCTTAGAAAAGACTGTAGCAACCTCTAGGAAAGACTGGGCATCAAAATTACATGAAGCTCTATGGGCATATAGGATGGCTTATAAGACCCCAATAGGAACCACACCTTTTAAGTTAGTTTACGGAAAATCATGTCATCTACATGTAGAATTAGATCCCAAAGCTCACTGGGCCATTAAGACCCTTAACTTAGACTATACTGCCGCAGGTGAGAAAAGAGTCCTAGACATTCACGAACTAGAAGAACTTCGTTTAGACGCATATGAGAATGCTAGGATATATAAAGAAAGAACTAAAAAATGGCATGACAAGCGAATTTCCGATAAAGAGTTTAATGAAGGCGACGTAGTGTTATTATTTAATTCATGCCTTAAACTTTTCCCAGGAAAAATTAGATCTACGTGGTCCGGTCCGTTTATAATAACTAAAGTCTTTCCAAGTGGAGCCGTAGAAATCAAAAACAACTCTAGTCAACCATTTGTAGGAAATGGACAACGCTTAAAACATCATCATTGTGTAGACAATAAGGACTACTTCGCTAGTTTAAAGCTCATAGAGCTGCCCATTCATTCTGAAAACTGACGTTGCACTAGAACTATGTCAGGCTTAAGACGTTAAAAACATCGCTTGGTTGGAGGCAACCTACGTATTTTATTTAAATTTTGAAAATTTTATCCCTTAAATACTTCTTACCTTTTATTGCATTTATTTTTATGTTTATTCGTATTTTTATTTTTTCTCCTTCATCTCCATTCTGAATGCCATAAATTATATTTTTTAGTCACTAACTTTGTAAAACAAATTGTCTACTTACTTACAGGCTTACTTAGTTTAGTTAGTAACTAACTTTCACGATGCAATGAGTAGACTACATGGGCATTGTTTACATAGGCAGAGCTCAGAGAAGGAGATTTGAGGTGTTAGCTCAGAGAGATATGGGTCTCACTATTTACTATGATGGACATACTATGGATAGGTTAGGTATCAGTGATAGTGTTATGTATTTTTTTTAGCCAAGTGGGGTGGGAGACTGCTTCTTTCAGAAGAAGATTTACTTCCTACCGTAAGCTTACCCTTGAGTTCCTAAGCTCCATGACTCACATCCCTAACCATGGATATGGATTCCATAGCGGGCTGATCACTTTTAGGTTGTTTGATAATGATTATACCTATAACCACAAAGAACTTGCTGAACTTTTAGGATGCCCTAGTGGCCCTGATGCGATTACCGTAGTCCAAGAAGAATTACTCCTTAACTTTGACCTGAACTATTTTTGGGGTAACATCACTGGGAATTACAACCCTGAACCTTTTAACATGTTTATGAGAATATCTACAACCCTGCTATCTGTTATTTTCATAAGATTCTAGCCCATACCATATTTGGGAAAGAAGAAAATGATACCTCAGTATCGAGAGATGAACTTTTCCTTTTGTACTATGCCTCCCAGGGCCGGCCTTTAAATGAGAATACCTTTATGATAGCCAATTTTGTTAGTCTTGTTCTGGATGCTCATGCACCAATCATCGTCGGGGGTTTAGTCACCATGATAGCAAATGCCATAGGGCTACGACATCCTATGAACAGTGTAAGTGCTCTTGATTGGCTGCATTTTGTGGCAAAATATTGGTATATGTATGAATGTCATGTCTGATGTTGTTACATTCATAATATAGACTGTGCAGGGTAAGTTAACTAAGCTAACTATAAGTTACGCTGGATGTTATACTCAATGTTATGACATAGGTCGTATGACATCAAGCGGAAGTTTGTTATTCTGGTAGCTAGAACTCAGGAAACAACTCAGAAGCTCAAGATGGAATGCAGGAGACATTTTAGACGCCCTAGGGGAACTAATATGTACCTGATTAAAGAGGAAAACATGGAGAATACAAAAGAGAGGTTTTATGATAGATAAAACCTAATGTATGCGACTAGGCCCAAGGACTGATCTGTTGCTATAAATAACATGAGAAGCAATCCTAGAAGGCAGCTGTTAGAGATAGAGAAGCCGAGAAATCACCAAAGTGGTTTAGAAGTGAAGAGATTGTTCTTAACGATTGTGTCTTAGGAATACTTGTAATCCAAGCAACTGTTGATTGCTTTGGTTAGGTAGTTTCTAGGCTGTATACCACTCGAAGCTGTTAAGCAAGAGTGTGTGTCACTTGATCAAAGCATTGAAGCAAGATCAAGGTGTGTGTAGTTGAAGTGTCTCTTTATTCTACTATTTAATTTGTAACTGTTTGATATCACTGGTGTGTGATTGTAGGGAGTGAGTGGGTATACTCAGGTCTAGAGTGTCTCTAGGTTAAATTGTCATTGGGTAGGTTTTAAATGAGGAGTGAAAACTGGAGGTTTGACTCTGAATTAATTCTACTGATAGTGAAATTTCTCCCTGGCTTGGTAGCCCCCAGATGTAAGTCTGTTGCACTGAACTGGGTCAACAACCAACTGTGTTATTTACTGCTTTGTTATTACTGCATGATAGTAGGTCTGTAGTGAATGTCATAGTGGATGTTATAACTTCTGTTAGAACATCCATCGTGGGCTGGCCAGAATTATCAATTGGCATCAGAGCAGGCACCCTGCCTGTTTATTACTGGGTGAGATCTAGGGAAACAAAATTCTGGTACTATGGATAAAGATACTGGATTCACAAATAGACCTCCAATTTTGGATGGTTCTAATTATGACTATTAGAAGCCTAGGATGATTGATGTCCTAAGGTCCTTAGACAGCAAGGCTTGGAGAGCTGCAAACTCTGGCTGGGAACATCCTATGAAGACTGACAAGGATGGAGTATCTGTGCAAATTCCTGAAAAGGAATGGACCAAAGAGCAAGAGGCATTGGCTCTTGGAAACTCTAAAGCATTGAATGCACTCTTAAATGGTATAGACAAAAACATCTTTAGACTGGTCCACCACTGTGAACTAGCAAAGGATGTTTGGGACACTCTCAGAACCACTCATGAAGGAACCTCCAAGGTCAAAATGTCAAGACTTCAAATGCTGACCACAAAATTTTAAAGTCTAAGAATGAAGGAAGATGAGACCATTCATGACTTTTACATGAATGTTCTTGAACTAGCTAACACCTCAGGAGCTTTGGGAGAAAAGGTGACTGAAGAAAAGCTTGTAAGAAAGATACTATGGTCACTAACTAAATGGTTTGCAATGAAGGTAACATCCATTGAAGAAGCTCAAGACATATTCCACATGAAAGTGGATGAACTCATTGGATCCCTTCAAACCTTTGAGATGGGGACGTGTGATCAGGCTGTGGAGAAAAAGAGCAAAAGTATAGCTCTTGTCTCAAACACTACTGAGACTTCAGATCATGAAAAGGAGGAAGATCTATTAGAGGCAATAGTCATGCTTGGAAGACAGTTCAACAAACTGGCCAAAAGGATAGATGCTAAGTCTAAACCTTATTTCAAAAGCTTGCCTGCTGACAAAGAAAAAGCTGAAGATAAAGCCAACCAAAGCAGAGGAGTACAGTGCCATGAGTGTGAAGGATATGGACATGTTAGAAAAGAATGTCCCATATGTTGCACCCCAAAATTTGCTCAACCTATTTCACCTGGTTTATGTTTTAATTGCATTATAATTTGCATAGATACATCATGTACATAGTCCCATCATTTGCATATCATAACATAGCAAGTCATCTAACAAGGGATCAAGTGCCATTCTTATCTAAAGAAGCACATCAAGGGGCCTTATTCAAGCTGAAGAACATGCAAATCATCAAGAAATGGGTTGAAGCTTTGAGGAGATTTGAATGTCAACAAGTGGATTCCTCTCCTAACTTGAGGTGTATTGAGGATCATCAATGGGGTTTGAAGCATGGAATTATGAATTTGAAGTATGTATGGATCCTATGGGAGGCCTAGAGATCCCTATGGAAGCTTATACAAGTCATGTTATCAAGTTCAAGAATCACAGTTGAGAGGTGTACAAGTAGGGTTTCATCTGGGTAACCCTAGGTCAAGGAGAGTAAAGAAAGGGCATCAAGACCTAGCTCTAAGTCATGGAAGTCATGGATTGAGATGTTAAAGCATGTGTATGGATGAATCAAGATCAATTTCAAGAGAATCAAGAGTGGTTGGAGAGGTTTGAGACATGGTTCCTAGGGTAGAATCCCCTGTATAGCACTAGACTTCCAAGCCACACAAGTCCAAATAAAAGTTTCAAATGGATTCTTGGTCAACATGAAACTTGTAGAGATTCTCAATAGCTTTAATGTGAGTACTAGAAGTCTTCAAGAAGATTTGTAGAACTCAAGTTATGGTTCTTGCAAGTTAGGGGTCATCAGAGGACACTGAAATTTATCTATGAAAGTCACTTGACTTCCAAGAAACTTTTGCCCATCAAGGAGTTTTCAAATGGATTCTTCGCCAACATAAGAATTGTAGGGCTTGATATTATATTTAATTTGAGTACTAGAAGTCCTCAAAAAGATTTGTGGAACTCAAGTTATGGTCTTGGCAATCCAGGGGTATTTTGGGAAAGTTGAATTATAGGTCATTTTTCAACATAGGTCAAAATCTCTATCTTCCACTCCTCAAATGAAAAAATGTTCAACATGAGATGTGCTTAAAATGATGTTTTAGGTCAGATAAGAAGTCATGGGTGATTGGAATGGCTTGTATCACAAAGTTGCCCAAAATGGCCTAAAAAGGGAGATTTTTTAAATGATTCAAAGGAGGGAAATTGAGATTTTTGAGATATGAGGCATACACATGGCATATGGGTAGTCATTTTGAATGGAAATTGGATTTTAATCACATTGGCAATTCCACAATTTTGAGATGAGCCATGGTTTTATGAGTTGCTTTGGAAATGGTTTTCTTACATCATAAGTAACATATGCAAAACCATTCTTTAGAGCATAACCAAGGCCTTAACCCTTACCAATCCATTCAAAATATCATTTGGAGAGAATTTGGATCAGAATCAAGGTATTGAAGCAAGCTAAAACTCAGCTGCCATGTATGAACTTATCATGGTAATTTCAAATGCAAGAGATATTGAATTTCTCACATAGATCATTCCTGAAGTTTCTAGAGCATTCCTACAAGATCTATATAAGGTTTGTGATTGATTCAAAGCATTGGTTGGTGGAGATTGAGAGAGATTGGAGAGATAGAATTCTGGATTTGCTCCTAGCAAAACAGAATCGGTTACATCATTTTGATCCATTTCAATCCAAATTTTTGCACTCAGTGTCTTTATCTTGAGTTGTTGAGTGAATTCATGGAGATTTCTGGCCAAGATTGTTGAAGAATCAAGAGATTGCAACTTGAGTTTGAAGCTTGCAACTCAAAATCGTATTTGGTGATTCAGAGAGATTCAACACAATCCATTGCATACAGAAGCTTTATCAAGCATCATTGATCATATCTGGAGGGTTTTGGAGTGTGTCTTGAAGAATTCATCACTCTGTTCATTCAAATTTCACAGGTATGTAAATCTCATCGTGTAGCTTGATATAGAGAGAATTGTTAGGTTTTGAATGGTTAGATGCAATGTAGATCATGGCTAGGTCGTTTCTGGTAGGAAAATTCAATGTTTAGAGACAATTTTAGGTAGAACCAATTTTCTGTTGAGGATCATTTCTTGTAGTTCTTGATGAGTTAAGCTTAGTGGAGTGGTGGAAATTGCTCAGTGTAGCACGTGGATGATGTTGGACCTCTTAATTTTGAGATTGGTGAGGTTTGAATCTTGAGCATGTTCTGAAACTTTGATCGGGTTTTGAGATTGAGTGGTATTCAGTGAAGATGGAAGGTAGATTCTTGTTCAGGATGGAAAAACAAGTGGAATGTGATGTTTAGGTTTGATTATTGGTGAGGTTTTGTGCGTGTGCTACCGGAGAAGATGGTGGCGCCACCTCAGGCCACCGTCTCTGTGTTTTCCCTCCCATATTTGAAAAATGAAGAAGACGATGGATTGACCCTTAGATTAGGCATTGACCATTGACTCAGACTCAATCCAAGAGCCACGCTTGCATCTCAGTTTGTGAAGGAGTCTGAAGCAACAAAATGCCCCGTTTCATTAAGTTGCTTTGGGTGGGCTTAATGATTTGTTACTATTAACACCCTCCATCCAGGCCCATTGAGAATTACAACATGAATTTCTTGCTTTTTGCCACACGCTTTTTCTAATTTCCTTTTAATTTCTGAGTTGTTTTAATATTTTGTTTGGGCTTAAGGCGCACCTGATATTAGCACCCCACCCTGGGCCCATCTCTGAGTTTGTACTGGATATTATTGCTATTCATCACTCTCTTTTATCATTTTCCATCTATTTTCTTTTTATTTCATGGTTTTAGCATTGTTAGTAAATAATTCATAACAAATTGAAAAATAATCATTTTAGGATGGGATTTTTTTCCCTAGTTCCCTTAGGACCTCTAGAAAATTGTGAAATAATAAAAATATTAATTTCATGCATTTTATATTTTTTGGTATATTTTACAATTTTATTGATTTTATTTTGCATTTGTTTGATACTTCATTTTTCTGAATTTAGTATGAGAGATTGGTGGATGATTTTTGATTGATTCTTGTGAGGTTGATTAGATTAGGGAAGCATGTACCCTTAGAAATTTTATCACATTTTTGTGAATAAAATTTAGGTTAGTTTGAGAGGTGCATAGGAGAGGTGTTAGAATTAGGGTTTCAAACAGATAGTTGTAGTGTTGTGCATAGTTTGAGGATTAAATGGTTGATTTAGGGTTTGGGATTCCTATGGGATATTGGGTATAGGGTTAGGTTCCCTTAGAAATTTACCTAGGATTTTCTAACAAGCTTTAGCATTTTACTTGATTTTTGCAATTTGAATGGAGATTGTGTGCTTTCCCTCTTGGGCATTTTGCTTGTTTGTTTGGTTTGGGGTTATTTCAATTGGGCTTGGGGCTTGGGCTTAGCTTGTTGGGGCTTATGAAGACATTGGAGATGATTGGTGGCAAAGGATGGAGCTTGGAGCATGAAGTTTCTTCTCCTTGAGGTTGCTTTTGAAGACTTAGGAGATAGGAAATATAGGGAGAGCTTTAGATTAGATGGATTTATTCTTGCAAACATAGAAATCATCTTGTGCTTCTATTCCTCCCTATGACATAAAGTCCTTTTAAAGTATTCACATCCTTCCTTTGGAGGGATAAGTGACATACTTTAGAAGTAGAACTTTGAGGGAACCTTTCCCCTACAATGCTAAGTGATTATAGGCTTCCTTTGGTTGTCAATAAGCTGTTTAGCATTTCAACTTATTCTGATAATTGATTCTCTTCTGGAGTGAGTGCATTGAAGATGGGAACCTATTGAAGAATGAAGTTCATTGAAGATTGGTGAAGATGAAGCTTGTGCTTGTCAAGGAGAATTATCTGTTGAAGGTAGGGTCTTGCTGCTGTTGGAAGTTGTCTATTTGTTGGGGTTCAGTGCTTGCCATAGCTGGGATACTTTTAAAGATAGGAGCTTATTTAAAGCTTGAAGATTGTTGAAGAGTGAAGATGGGGTCTTGCTTGAAGTTGTTATTGCCAACTTTGATGTTGTTAGTCAACTGTAGCTGTTTGAGCTGTTGCTGTTTGAGTTGCTTACTGTAGGAGCTGGTATTGCTGTCAGAGCTGGTGTTGGATTTTATCTCTTTTTCTGTATTGTTTGTTGGCTTGTTCAGCTTGCCCCTTAGGTTTGAAGTGAAGCTGTTTCACTTTGCCTATTGTTTTCCCAGGTTCGAGGTTGAGTGGGACCCCCTTGTCTCGCTTGTACTGCTGCATCTCATGCATGTTTACTGTTTACTGTATATATCTGTTTCTTTTGCTGTTTATTCCCTAGGTACTCTGATTTCCTCTGTGCAGGAGGGAATTATGACAGACATTAGGTTGTAACCCATGCATGATAACTTTAGGTTAGTTTTGTGTCCCCTTTCAAACCCTAGGTTTTTTTTAGAATTTCTTTCTCTTCTATCTCAAAACAACTCAAAAACACAGTAATAAAGATAATCGATGTCGTACGCTACGAGCCTTAAGCTATTTGAGAGAGGGTTGCTAGAGGGTCACTCTTCAGTAATCTGACTGCTTAGTGTGTTACGCTTAGGGTGACATACGACGTAGTCACCCTCAAATCATAGTCTCTAGTGCGTCAGAGATTGTGAACATACAAAAAAACAGTTCTTGCGTAAAAGACTGAAAACAAACATTAAAGTTTCATTTTTGTCCGCTTGGACTCTTAATCAGAAGAAACCTCTTTTTAGAAAGATAAAAAACAGTCAGACAAGTCTGTGTCTTTCGCAGCCCGAACTACGTTTGCTCTGATCTTTCATGTTGTATGAAAGTACGTAGGCATAGGATGTCGTATCCTAGCGAGCAATCTTCCCCTCCTTTCCCGTAGGTAGGCGAACTACGTTGACTCTGATTTCTCATTCCAGACGGGAATACGTAGGCATAAATTTCGATACTTTGCCGAGTCATTTTCTTTTCTCTTTTAACCCTTGACCCTTTAGCATAGATAGAATAACAATCCATACTAGAAAACTAGCGTGGATCTCGTCGAGTACGACGGACGTGAGGGGTGCTAATACCTTCCCCTTGCGTAATCGACTCCCGAATCCAGGATTTGGTTGCGACGACCATTCCTTTCCTGTTTTGCGTTAGGTTTACTCTGATTTTTGCAGTAGTGACACCATATACCTCAAAAAGAAGGGAAAAGGTCTAACAGTCACTTGGTCGGATGAAGATTATGACAGTGGATCAGAAGGAGAATCATCCAAACATGTAACTGTTCTCAATAGTGTGTGTGTGTGTGTATCTGATGGAGACTCAAGTGAAGAGGAGCTAACTTATGATGAACTAGCTGAATCATATAAGAAGTTATCCATCAGAAGCACAGAACTGTACCAGCAAGGAGATCATCAGAAGAAGCGCATCAAAGAGCTAGAAGCTAAAAAGAGAGAGCATTTAGTTACTATAAACTCACTCCAAAAAGAGGTAAAGGAGTTGAAAGGAGAAAAGGAGCAAATGACAAAATCCATAAGGATGCTCAACTCTAGGTCTGACATCCTAGAGGAGATTCTTGAGAGTGGTCAGACTGCAGGAAATAGGTCTGGTCTAGGATTTGTTGAAAAACAAAATCCTGTCTTGAAACTCAAGAGGTTGCAGCCTGAAATTCAAAAGTTACAAAGGATGTCACAGTTAAATTTACAACATCCTCCACACAGAAATTGGAATCAAGTAAAGAGACAATTTCAAAGGCATAGATGTTACCATTGTGGAAAACATGGGCATATTAGAGCTGTTTGCTTCTGGTTGCATGGATTTCCTAGCCAAAGAAGTGATAACCAAGGCAAGCATGGAAAAAGGCAGCATCATGCCAACCAGATCTGGGTGCAACATCAAGCCAAACCCAAGAAGAAGGAAGTGCCTAAGAAGCAAGAACAATGGGCTATCAATACTGTAGCTCTTACAGCTAACAGTTCCCTAAGAATGCCAACCAATGAGCATTGGTACTTTGACAGTGGTTGCTCCAGACATATGACTGGAATTGAGGATCTGTTGATCAAACTCAAACCTCATTCATCTCGTCATGTAACCTTTGGGGATGGAGCTAGAGGAGAAATCACAAGTGTTGGACAACTTGAAAGTCCTAAAGCTCCAACATTGAGGGATGTCCTGTTAGTTAAAGGACTAACTGTCAACCTAATAAGCATAAGTCAGCTATGTGATCAAGGTTTAAAAGTACACTTTTCCAAAGACAAGTGTGTGGTGATCAATGAAGAGGGTAAGGAAGAAATGAGGGGGTCTAGATCCAAGAATAACGGTTACCTATGGAAGCCCAAAAGTAACATAAATGGACTGCTAAATGAAGAAAAGGATCACCTAGGGCCAGAGAAAAGAACCAGGTCCAAAATATCAGCAAAAGGATCCTCAAAATATGCTTCAGATAGAAGGACAGGTGTTGCACCCCAAAATTTGACCAACAATTATTTATTCATTGAGTATTTGAAAATGGATACCTTCATCAGAAAGTTCAAGAGATCCTCAGAGGAGTGGGTTGAAACCAGGGTTGTATGCTTCATAGCTTGAGAGTTGTGGGTGCTCCTCAGATGATTCTGAGACTTTGAGAATGAACTTGATGTTTTGATAAAGTGTATGAGATGTCTTGATAGCCATCATGAAGCCCAGAGAAGTCATTATGCAAGAGTTCAGAGGATTCAACCATGAATGATAGAATTAGGGTTTTGACTGGGTCAACCCTAGATCAGCTGAAGATTTGGAGAAGGTTGAGACCTAATCCAAGGGCCATGAGATCATGGAATGATGCATGGATATGTTATAAAGATGATTCCTAGGCCAACTCATCATGATTGAGGAGTTGGAGAAGTTTTGAGTTAGGGTTTCTGAGGATTGGCAGTGAAAAAACCCTAGTTTGATCCCTATCTTCCAGGCAGTTTTAGCTCTAGATGTGATTGATATATCATCTTCCCCACAACATGAATGTTGTAGAGCTTGTTCTAAGCTTTAATTTGAGTGGTGGAAGTCCTTGATAGGAGTTGCAGAGCTCAAGTTATGGTTTTGACAAATTACAGGTCAGCTGAGGTGTGTGAACCTGGGTCCTTGAAAGTCACCCAACTTGCAGACAACTTTTGCCCTAGTAGGATGATTCCTATGATCTCTTGGTCAACATGAATGTTGGAGGGAATCTTCTTAGCTTTAATTTGAGTGGTAGAAGTCCTTGATAGGATTTGTGGAACTCAACTTATGGTTTGAACAAGACAGGGGTATTTTGGTAATTTGTCAGTTATAGGTCATTTTTAAGCAAATGCCATATCTCCTATTTCCAAGCCTCAAATGGAAAAACTCAAAACATGAAAGTTGTTCAAAATGTGATTTTAAGTCTAGAAAGAAGGTCATTAATTGTTGAAAAAGCTTGGAGCATGGATATTTTAAAATGGTCAAAATGACTTGAAAAAGGCTTATAAGTTAAAAAAGTTGAAATTGAATTTTGGTTTGAGAGATCTACAAATCCAAAATGGGGCATATGATAGATGATTTTGATTGGAAACATCATTTTAAAAACAATGGTTTAGCCACATTTTTGAGTTTAGGCTTAAAAATTGGACTTCCTTTGTAAATTTGTTACTTGCACTTTAAGGTATCAAAAGGAAATGTTTGCCAAAGCCTTAAAATGACTTGAAATGCCTTGTTCTCTCCTTATCATCTCATATGAGGGCATTTTGCATGGTTTCTCATGAGATTTGGGATATTTACTAAAAATAGAAAAAGTGAATTTCTCATTGCATGAGAAGTTCTAGAAACCTCTTGGAAGCTTCTCATCCATTCTAGATGATTCTATTCTCATCTATATAAGCAATAGAGAAGGTCCATACATTGGTTAGAGATTGTGAGGACTTGCAAGCATACTTTGGTTCCATAACTCCAAAAGTGCATTTTCATTTCAAAGTGTGTTGAATCATCATCCATCATTCCAACTTTGGTTATCATCATCATCTACAACCTTCATAGAGTATTTGGCAAAGGAAAGGCTCAAGAATTCGTGGCTGGATTATGAGATCTCCAACTTCACTCCAACTTGCATGAAGAGTTGAATAGGTTGATTCAAGAAGATAGAACAAGAACCACTGCAACCAGAGGCTTCAACATTCATCAAAGACCACACAAAGCAATTGGCAAGGTCTGAATTGGAGGAGAACCATCACCACCATCATCACTTGCAAGGTATGCGTTTCACCATGAATCTCTCTATTTATCCATAGTTCAAGCATGTTGTTAGGAGAAATACAATAGAGACCAATTAGGGATGTGTTATGATGAGTTTGAGGGCTGTTTGTGAGGTTTGCTTCCATGGTGTCAATTCTTTAGTGATCAAGAACTCACGATTTAGTGTACTATAATCTTAGGTATTAGGCTTAGGATAATCCCCATAAGATGTAGTACATGATAGGTTAATATGAGACCATTTGATTACCATGCAAACTAAGGTGCAACAATGGTAGACACCACTTGTAGTCGTCGTATTTTTCTATTGAGGGAGAGTTAAGAGAAACTAAAACCACAGCCTTGTAGAGGGCACTGAGAGGAGCAACTCTCGTTTTTGGATCGAAGGAAATGGTGGAGAAATGAGAGAGATATAAGAGCTAAAAGATTCATGCATGAAATTGTGTTTTAAAACCCTAATTGGTGCAAGGAAGAAGATGAAATCTTCACCGTCCAATCCATTTGAATATTTGACTTCTTAATTCCAATTTACGGCTGGCATTAAATCTGAATTTTAATGAGGTCTTTGGGCCTTTGCGCTATTCGCACCCCCCTCATTTCCAGGCCCAATGATTTAAACTATCATTTCTTTCTATTTGCACCCCTTCCACTTATTTCTTTCTATTTCGTATTCATTTTCTTTTTTGTTTCATTCATCTTCAAAAATTCATAACTAAATGGAAAATGCATATTTTTCACTCATTCTTTTTTTAATATTTTCCTCATCATGTCTAGAAAATTAAAAAAATATAAAAATTGCATTTTATATTTTTTTAGCATTTTTCTCGTATTTTACAAATAAATGCATATTTTTAACCATTCATTTCATACATGGATTTGTGTATTTTTGTTCATGCATTTAGAAATAGATTTTTTGCCCATTCTTTTTTGTGGTGATTAATATTGAATTGTAGTATTCCCAGAGTTTATTACTAGATTTTTTAGAATAAAATTTGATTAGTTTAGATAATTGAACTTAGGATAGTTTAATTAGGGTTTTTAAGTAGTATACTTGAACTTCAACATTTTATTTTTGGGGTTTTTAGGACAAGTTAGTCTATGGGGAATATATGGGACTTAAGGGTAGTTAAATAGGATCCCCTAGAATTTTGCTAGAATATTGTATGGTATTTTAGTATTTTTCATTGATTTTCTCTTAAATAGCTTTTAAAATAGGATTAATTTTGTGCATGATTTTGTGGAATTTGTTTTAGGACCTTCCTTTAGTCTTTTTAATTCATTCTTTTTTGTGTAATTAGATATTGAACCCTAGTTTCATGTAGGATTTATCTCTTGATTGTTAGATTAAAATTTGATGTAGTTTGATTGTTAGACATTTAGGTGCTCTAATTAGGGTTTTAAGTTGTATAGGTAGACTTGAACAAAATTGTTTTGGGGTTTATATGCCAAATTAGTGTATGGGGAATATATGGGTTAAGGGTAAGTATGTATAGAATCCCCTAGAATTTTACTAGAATATTGCATGGTGTTTTAGTATTTTTCATTGATTTTTGAATGTATGGATAGTATGTGTGTTGCTTAAAGGCATAAGTTGTATTGTTGTGTTTTCTTTCCTTCTCTTGTGAGTGTGTGAGCTTTGAGGATTGAGTTGAAGACCTTTTGGGTTATCATGGAAGCTTTGAAGACCTTGCAGAGGAGTTTAGCATAGCTTTTGTTGTTTTGTTTATAGGTTTATAGGTGCATAGGCAGAGCCCCAGATAGAATGATTTGTTCAATAAACAAGGAGTGTCTTGTTCACCTCCTTTCTTCTCTGTGACATAGAGTCCCTTAAGGGTATTCACCTCTCTCCTTTGGAGGGATTAGTGACCTTGCCCTATAAGGTAGAACTTTGGGAGAGCCTTTCTTTTGATGTTAAGTTCTCAATGACATCCTTTGGAAGTCAGTGGGCACTGCAACATCCTCACCTCATCTTGTTGACTGAATCTTGTTTGCTGGAGCATTGGAGCCATTGAAGATAGAAGCTGAGGCCTTGAAGAGGATGATTCCTTGAAGATTATTGAAGTCTGAAGACTTTGTGAAGATCAAGTTGATGCCTGAAGATCCCTGGAGATAGTGAAGCCTGAAGGTGGAGCTGATCAAAGGAGTTGAAGCTCAAAGGGAGAAGATGAGTTGATACTCATGTTGTAGGGTTGATACCTGGAAAGCAAGTGATCTATGAAGTCTGAAGACTGGGTTGCTGCTGGAGGAGCTGAGGCTTTCTTCTGTTTTCTTTGATGTATTGTGTGTTTTGTCTGATTTGTCTGTTGCATTAGACTAAGCCCATTTAGAGTAAGTTCAGTCTAAGAGCATGAGTGCATCTGATTGTATTGTTATTGCTTGGCTTTGCTTGCGGGTATTCGGTATAGCCCAGCTCCCTTGCCCATGTGTTTACCTTGCTTGATAGCATGATTTCATTTTCTGTCTGTATGATTACAGTTTACTGTTTTTGCTTGATAGCATGTTGTTTATTTCAGTATGATTACTGTTATTTCATGACTGGCTTGAGGTCGAGACGAGCTTGTGGAGGCTGAAGCCCCACACACATTTCCTCCCTCACTTGCATTGCATGCATTTTACTGTTAAAGCTGATGCTTTTGTCTATTTTGGCGTATCATTGACATGATCCCTTAGGACTCTCATTTCCTCTGATGAGGATTTGATGATAGACTTTTAGGTTGAAACCTATGCATGACAACATCTAGGAGTTCCCTGTTCAAACTTCAACCATAGGATGAATCCATGGCATGATAACAGTAGGACTTGATAGTCTCCCTCCTAGTTGGGCCTGTTCTCTTCTCATCTCGAAGCAGTTTAAGATACAGTAATCGTGAATGATTTCTTTCGTACGTTACGAGCCTTAAGCTATCTGAGAAAGGATTGTGGGAGAGTTTCTTTTCCACAGTCTGGATGTTTAGTATGGTACCCTTTGGGTGACATGCGACGCATTCACTCTCAGGTCATAGTCTCTAGTGCGATTGAAATCGCAAACACAATAAAAAACACTTCTTTTAGGAGATAACCCGTAGTTTCCCGAACTACGTTTGCTCTGATCTTTCATACCAGATGAAAGTACGTAGGCATAGGATGCGATTTCCTAGCGAGCAACCTTCCCCACCTTCACCCGTAGTTAGCCGAACTACGTTGACTCTGATTTCTCATTCTCTGATGAGAATACGTAGGCATAAAGCGCGATGCTTTGCCGAGTCATTTTTCTTTTCTTTTTCAGCCAGCCTTGATAGGTAGATAGATTATAACCAACCCGTCCAAGTAAACAAACAAGCGAGGATCCCGTCGAGTACGACGGACGTGAGGGGTGCTAATACCTTCCCCTTGCGTAACCGACTCCCGAACCCAGACAATGGTTGCGATGACCTTGTCTTACCCTTTTTCGTCAGGTTTTTCCGATCGTTTCCTTTCCCTCTCTGAGGGATAAATAACGAAAGGTGGCGACTCTTCTGTCATGCCGGCACCTTATTTTCGCGCAAGCGACAGCTGGCGACTCTGCTGGGGACTCCAACGGTTCCCTGCGAGTCAATCCTACCGTTTGTGTGTTTACCTGTTGGGTTGCGTTTATTTATCGCATTTTTACTTCTCGCACTTTATTTCCCGCATTTTATTTTCAGTATAATATGATTATTTACGCTGTTGTGGGATGGGAGTTCTGATGAGTGAGAAGGCAGACCCAGGCTTGAGTGCACCATAGACTTAGAGTGGAAATTAGTGGGCGCGTGCTTGCTTTGCAGGCACTAGTGTCTCATGAAATCCACGCTCAGACGAGGTTCATCCGGTTGGCTTCACTTTCAACCCTTTGGGTTGAGACGGTTGCTGGTTTGGTGGATTGTCGACTCTGGGGACCGATCATTTGTGATTCAGCTAAGTGAGGCCTCTTCAGGACTTGATGATGCCACTCCTTCTGGGAATCGTATCATCAGTTTTGAAAGTCTGTGACGCTGATGAACGCATAGGATGCCGTACCTTGAGTCAGTCTAGGTTCATACCTGTGAGTGGGACTGGGTTTGTTGCAGGAAACTTAGACCTTCAGACTACCTGGTTTTCTTGACAGTAAATCAGTTATGTTGGGTTCTCAGTTACAGATGTGTTCTTGATAGAGCAAGAGTTTGGTCAGAGGATCTTATCATCGGGTGTTCGTCTGTTCTTGATAGAGCAGGCTTTGATTAGTGTATTATCGTCAGTGGTTTGTTCTGGACGGAGCAGATTTTGAGTGAGGTCTGAAGACCTCATCGGCAGATGTTATTTGTTCTTGATAGGGCAGATTTTGAGTGAGGTCTGAAGATCTCATCAGCAGCTGTGTGTTTGTTCTTGATAGGGCAGATTTTGATTTGGGGTCTGAAGACTTCAACAGGTGTTCCTTGATCTTGCACCCGGGGTCCTTATTATCAGTCACATACTCTTGTCAGAACAGAATTTTGGTCCTATCAGATGGTTATTCTCAGCAGATCAGATCAGTGATTTTACACCGGGGTCTCCTTCTCATCAGTGACTGTTGATACCGAATCTCCACAGCAGCCGCCTGGATATATTGTTGCATCCCTGCATTTTGCATTAGCTCGCATATTCATGTTTGCATTCCATTAGCATGTGTCTGTGCTACAGGCGCGTTTCGTACCCTGAGTCTGGTGTCCCGAGCAATATGAGATATTTTCTTCCATGAATGGATCCAGTCTTATCACTGCATTGACACTATGTTGGCACGTCGACACCAGAATTAGGGGTGATCTCCTAAACGTACAGACACCCATCGCATTAGCATAATTCATCTTGCATGACAGAAGCCGGGGCTTGTCTTCTAACCCTTGTGTTTGCAGGTTTGACTCAGAATCAAGCAACTCGGACCAATGGAGCAGGTACAAGCTGAACTGGGGAAAATCCAAAGCCAGCTGGGGCAGGTCATGAATGACATACGGGCAGTGCGTCTGGACCAGCAAGTACTCAGAGAGGAGAATCAACAGCTGCAGAATCAGTTGAGCTTTCTCATGGGAGTGGTGAGGAGTATGCTAACAAAGGAGAGTGATCAAGCACCCAAGGTGGAGCCCAAAGTGCTTCCTCCGTTACCGGCAGTGCCACCTGTGCTGAAGCCAAGTGGACCTCATGGACCCTCTACACAGCATGAAGCTCGAGGCCTGTCTCGTCATCAGCCGCGCCGAGCATCTCAGAATAACCCTGAAGGTTATGGTCAAAAGAAGAAGCTACTTGATAGAGCTGTGGGCCCACTACCTGTGAGTTATGCCCAGCTGCTGCCGCTGTTGGTTCAGAACCGTGTTCTCAAGCTTCGGACCTCAGATCCACCAGATGACGTGTCACCAGACGTTGATCTAAGCATGCGTTGTGATTTCCACTCAGGAGCACCAGGGCACCATGTTGAAACATGCAAGGCTCTCAGGAATAAGATTCAAGACCTTATTGACTCAAGGGCGATTAGGCTTGTGCCGGGCGACATGAGAGCATCGGGAAAGTTCATCCCGTACCCTGCAAAAGGAGCGAATGATTTCACTCCTTTGCCTGAAGCTGAGAAAGATCTTGAATATGTCCCGCGACCTTTGGTGACTGAATCGCCTCGCTCGCAGTTTCTACCTGGATCAAGCTCAGGGACGCAAGCGCCTAAGCAAGGGACCATTGCCATTCAGAAACGACGACTTCTTGGGCGGAAAGAATACCAGCCTCAGGATCACAAGAGACCTCGCAACCACTTAGAACGAAGGATTGCTTCTTTCCATCCAGTGCCTGTGCCGTATAGCCAGATTCTTCCACTGTTGATTCAGAATTCCTTGGTGGAACCGAAAGCTCTCGAGCCCGTGCCAGAGCCTTACCCTCCAGGGTACAATCCTCATGCTCAGTGTGGTTACCATGGTGGATCTCCGGGGCATTCAACTGAAGATTGCAAGGCTTTCCAGGCGAAAGTGCAACAATTGATCGACCAAGGGTGTATTTCCTTTCCAGACAGAGTTTTGGTTGTACGTAACGACCTCTCAGCTGTTTGAGCTCGCAGATTCAGAGGGTTATTTCCAGAAGCCAGTAATCTAGACAGGCGTACGTCCTCAACATTGGCAGTCCTCGGACTTTTTACCATTTTGCATTTGTAGTTTCTTTTCTGTTAGTTACTACTTGCTGTTAAGCATTGTATGTTTCGAATGGTAATATTAATAAAGTGACTATGCATTTTTCTGAATTAGTTATGTCGTTGTCACTCATTTACTGCATTGCACTGACACTTGCATTTTATTCACTTCACTTTATTACTATGATTAGCGATGAGTGGAGGGAGGATGATGAAACTGAATACTCATAACCGATGATCGTATTGCTTTCAGATAAAACCTTGTCGATGACGTATAAGGCATTGTTTCAAATCCCTAAACACCGGAGAGATAAGGAAGAGAATCCCTTGTTAACCACTTCGAGCCGAGAAGTAGGAGTTTCTTTCGGATTTTTAAACCCTCATATCTTAACCTGGGGCAGGGTAGTTGTCAGTTAGCTTGATCGAGCGTTCAAGTCTTATAGAGGAGTGTTGTCCTTCGGGGACCAATCACATCATATTCCTCTCCAGAGGTCGTACCTCATCAACCACAATGGTTAAACCTCCCCAATCAGGAGTGAGACAGTTATAATCCTTTCGAAGCAATCAAGACAACCAGTGTCGCACGACTTGTTCCAAGAAAAAGAAAAAAAGAAATAAGAAAGCCCGCTAAGTAAAAAAGAGAAGCTAGAAAGCAAATACTTAGGCAAAAATCAGGGCATCCCGCTGGACTTCAAAAGAAAAATTGAAAAGAACTCAAAAGGAGTCAGTCCAGGCAAAAGTTAGGGAATCAAAAGAATGAAAAAGAAAGGATTATAAAAAGAAAAATCCTCGAACAAGGACGAAGTCGTGTAGACACAGACGCCGAAAACGAAAAAGGAGTAACTGTCACTCCGAAACACCTTGCGAACTCTTTAACCAGTTGTTCTCAATGTCCAACATACCTCTCGAAGAGGCGAGCGCTCGACCCAAGTTAACTGGACTTTAGGATCGGAGATCATCACGTAGAAGGGGTGGGTACAAATCATAATTTGAGCCAAATACCCTTTGTTTCACGAACCGTGAACCCGACCACGATACAACCCTCAAAAGACCTAATTGAGGCAGGGTTTATTCCGAAAGCGCATTACGATAAGGTTGAGTAACCTGACTCCTTCATGATTTGCTAATCATATCCTTATTGAATTTTTCACCGATTATATCAGCACTACGTTTGAACTCTTTGGTTCATTCGTCACTCACTAGCGTGACACGTAAATGAGTGACATCACAACATTTTTCAAAATTTGCATGAACACTGCATTAAAATTACCATTCGTGAATAAACAATTTTAATTGCAGGTTGGTAGCTGACATGAAGGGACTTCAACAGGGAATAGTCAATCAGGACTGAACCGTCAGAGGTCTGGATCAGAATGGTATGCTGCGAAGCCCTGTGAATTTGGGGCAATGACTTCCAGCGAGTTTGGAATCAGTTTGTCTGAGGACAAGTCCCGGAGCATCAGTTGATTATGGGG
This sequence comes from Lathyrus sativus, assembly GCA_963859935.3. Lineage (NCBI taxonomy): Eukaryota > Viridiplantae > Streptophyta > Magnoliopsida > Fabales > Fabaceae > Lathyrus > Lathyrus sativus. Next base: position 166,352,694 of record OZ012739.1, on the reverse strand, counting down.
CAGTTCATGCAAGAAGCAGTTGGCCGGAAGTGAATCTTCTCGAGACCCAATCAGGGGCAGTTATCCAGAATTCTTGCGATTTGAGGGCAGATCCCTCCCGTGTTCGATCAGAGCATGTTGAGTCGCTCATCGCTCGTTCAGGGGCAAACTACTTCAGAGATATTGAAGCCGACCATGCTGAGAGTTGATTAGTTGAGGATGAATCCTCCCGTTGGGCAGGTGTTGGGGCAAGCCCTCTGAAGATTGTCTTGTTGCCAGTTGTTTTCGGTTCAGAATGAATTATTCCCAAAGGACGGATTGGGGCAAGTTGAATTGCGCGGGGGCAAGTTGTTCAAATGAGTTTGTTCACCCTAGCAAGAATTGAGTATCGGGGAATCGTGTCATTACCCTACCGAAACCTGAACCTTCTGAAGAAGCCTTGCGGTCATTGAATTGCTATCCTACAGCATAACCTGTCACTTGAGGATTGGTAGCCTGTATTCCCTGTGTCGACGTTGTTGAACCAGGATTGTTTCTCAGCAGAGATGTACGGTTTGGGGTTGTTCCCCCTGTACAGTTTGAGACTGCAGCAAATTGAGATGGCATTTACCCCTTATCAGATTAGGGTCAAGATTACCCTCAGCAAACCAGGATTGATATCCCCGAAGCAGGGCGAGACCTCCCTCTCCAGCAAAGTTCAGTAGTCCCTCCTCCGCAGAATCTGAATGCAGGATAGTGAGCATTGATATGTCTCCCCAGGCAGAGAGGATTCTCTTCCCCAAGCAGATGCATCCTGAAGGAGCGTCACCTCATCAGCTGAGTCAAGCACCGAAGAATGATGTCTTCCCCAGCACCGGGTCCCAAGTGCAGATTTCATAGGAATGTTCGGGTGCCGAAGTTCGTGCTTTCCCCAGTAAAATCGTGGAAGCAGGTGTTTCCCCCAGCACCGGGTCACAAGTGCAAGTCTTGTAAGAAGCTGTTCGTATGCCGAAGGGTGCAGTAACTGATGATGCCAGACTGAAGTCTCCAGCGGAATGGAGATTCCTCACCAGAGCCGTATTCTCTCCTGAGATGGGATGATTCCTTCTTCCCCAGTAGAGCAGTGGAACAGCTGATGTTATATTCCCCTGTAGAGTCGTACTCTCTTCCCCGCAGTCAGATGATTCTTTCTTTGAAATCCCTCGTCAGAGTCGCACTCTCCAGTAAGGTAGAATGATTTCTCTCCCCGGCCGAGTCCGCAGAAAAGCAGAATCCGTGGAAGTTGATCAGATCATGATCGATTTTCCCCAGTAGAGCGTGGGGCAGCCAATGCTATGTTTCCCCAGAGCCACGCTCTCTCCAGCGAAGCAGAATGACTTCTCCTTCCTCAGCCGAGTTTGCAGATGCCCAAGAGAGCCGAGTCCTTGGAAGTGGATCAGACCATGTTTTCCCCAGCGGAGTGTGGAGCAGCTGAAGTTGTTTCCCCACAGAGTTATCCTCCCCAGAAGAGTAGCCGAGGCGGCCGCGCAGTTTATTCTCGCGATGGATATCAGCAAGTCCAAGTTCTCGTAGAGCTTTGTTCCCCTGCAGCAGATCAACTGAAGTTGTTTTCCCTGCAGCAGTCAACCAGAAGATCGTTTCCCCAGACGGAGCCGATTGATACCAGCGGGTCCATGTTCTCCTCAGCAGGAGGATTCCTCTACCTGAGTAGTCCTTGTCTCCTTGACAAAAGGGCCTCCTCCTTCTAGCAGTTATTTTGCGGACGGGATCGCATCATTGTGCATGACTGCATAGCATTTAACACTGCATGGCATTTAACGTTGCATAGCATTGTGCATGATTGCACAGCATTTAGCATAAACGCATATCATTCCCACCGTGTGGGGCATAGCGCAGAAGCATACGCATCATGAGCATGATCTAGGTCATTGTTATTCTTGCCTTACAGGTCTTCAGCCGAAGGATCAGTTGCTCAGGAGGATTCCTGACATTCTCTCCAACGAGGTCGATTTCTTGAGATGATTCCCAAGACCCCGGTGTAATCCCCATAGTCGCTCGCTCAAGATGATTTTTGAGATCCCCAGCGAAGTCTTCAGTTCGAGGCGATTCTTGAATTCCTCAGCAGGGTCGTATGCTTAAGGTGATTCTTAAGACCTCTGCGCAAATTTCCGAGTTGTTTGCTTAGGATGATTCTTGGGCTCCCCAATAGCGTCCCCAGCAAGAGTTGCCCAGGAAGATTCCAGGGATCCCCAGCAGAGTGAAGTCACCAGAAAGGTTATCGGTTCAGGATGATTCTTGAAGGTGCCCGACGGGATTTGTTTGTTCAAGATGATTCTTGAAGTCCTTAGCAGCGTGATATGTCTGCTCCAACAGTGTTGTCTAATCTAAAGATTGACTGCGTAAACGCCTGAAGGCGGTATCAGAAGGTTCCTGTGAGCTCAGATGTCCTTGTTGATGAATCAACGTGTGGCTGAAGACAAGGTTCCAAGATTTTGTATTCAAAGTGATCCGTGTTGGCCTGAAGACCAAGTCAGTTATCCTGAGGTGATGATTGATTGCGATCAAGTGAATAGTATTTCTTCTGACTGAAGTCGAAGATGTTTCTCCAGCTGAAGCGGAGTTTGCCTGAAGGCAAAGTGTTTGAATCCCCGAAGAGTCATGAATGGCTCAGGATACCACTTCTCTGACTGAAGTCACAGATTTCCCAAGCTGAAGCGAAGGTGCCTGAAGGCAGGGTTATCCCCAAGGTCATGAATGACCTAGGATTCATTTTTTCGGACTGAAGGCCGAAGTATATCCCTGACTGAAGTCACGGATGCTCTATGGCAGAGGTGGAGTTGCCTGAGGGCAGATCCATGTATCCTTGAAGGCCAAGGACCTTTTCTTTAGACTGAAGTCGAAGATGCCTCCTGCAGAGTTGCCGACGGGCAAAGTTTACATCTTTGAAGGCCAAGGATGTTCTTTCTAGCTGAAGCTGGAATAGCCGAAGGGGCCAGGGTTTCATCTATCTTCAGAAATACTTGAAGATTCTCCAGCGGATCTGGAGTGGCCAGGGGCCAGGGTTTCATCTATCTTCAGAAATGCTTGAAGATTCTCCAGCGGATCTGGAGTGGCCAGGGGCCAGGGTTCCATCTATATTCAGAAGTACTGGAAGATCTTTTCTAGCTGAAGCTGGAAGTGGCCAGGGGTCAGGGTTTCATATATCTTTAATGTTGAGGTTCTACGGCGGGCAGCGTGCAGCAGTATTCCGATGTTCGTTATGGTTCTGAGGGTGACCCCCAGATCAGAGTGTGCTCGGTTAAGTCTCTCAGTCCCAGCGGAGTAGTTTCAAATACGCAAGTGTACCTTTTGTTCCATTCACCAGGGGTGAACCCCAGGTCAGAATTGTTCAGAGTTTCATCATTTGTCCAGCGGCGAGGTTGGATGTTTGTTCGACGGCGAGGTTGAACGGTTGGATTTGACGGCGAGGTCAGATCATCATTTGTCCGGTGGCGAGGTTGGATGTTTGTTCGACGGCGAGGTTGAACGTTTGGATTTGGCGGCGAGGTCAGATCATCATTTGTCCAGCGGCGAGGTTGGATGTTTGTTCGACGGCGAGGTTGAACGTTTGGATTTGGCGGCGAGGTCAGATCATCATTTGTCCAGCGGCGAGGTTGGATGTTTGTTCAACGGCGAGGTTGAACGTTTGGATTTGACGGCGAGGTCAGATCATCATTTGTCCAGCGGCGAGGTTGGATGTTTGTTCGACGGCGAGGTTGAACGTTTGGATTTGACGGCGAGGTCAGATCATCATTTGTCCGGCGGCGAGGTTGGATGTTTGTTCGACGGCGAGGTTGAACGTTTGGATTTGGCGGCGAGGTCAGATCATCATTTGTCCAGCGGCGAGGTTGGATGTTTGTTCGACGGCGAGGTTGAACGTTTGGATTTGGCGGCGAGGTCAGATCATCATTTGTCCAGCGGCGAGGTTGGATGTTTGTTCGACGGCGAGGTTGAACGTTTGGATTTGACGGCGAGGTCAGATCATCATTTGTCTGGCGGCGAGGTTGGATGTTTGTTCGACGGCGAGGTTGAACGTTTGGATTTGGCGGCGAGGTCAGATCATCAGTTGTCCGGCGGCGAGGTTGGATGTTTGTTTGACGGCGAGGTCAGACTCTTTAAAGCCCCAGTAGAGATGATGTTTGTGCGACGGCGATGACGAGTGTCTCTAAGAGGATGTTTGTTTCCGACGGCGATGTCAGATTCAGTTTTCCAGCGGCAATGTTGGGCATGTCAAGGTGATCCAGTCTTCTGACGGCGATGTTAGGTGATGCAGATCCTTTGGTTCTCCAGCGGCGATGCGAGGTATTCTGTCAGATGTATTTTCTCCAGCGGCGATGCGGGGTACTTTGTTTAGAGATGTATTTTCTCCAGCGGCGATGCGGGGTATTTTGTTCAGTGTTGTATTCTCTCCAGCGGCGATGCGGGGTATTTTGTTCATTGTTGTATTTTCTCCAGCGGCGATGTTGGATATTTTGGTGATTCAGGTTTAGGTCTCCGGCGGCGATGTTGGGCGCTTGTTTCCCCGAGTTATGGTTGTTCTTGACGGCGATGTCAGATGATTTGGTGTTCCAGCGGCGATGTTGGGCGTTCCTCAGAATCTTGTTTGACGATAATGTCAGGTGATTTAGTCTTCCAGCGGCGATGTTGGGTGACGTGGTTGTCTGAAGGCAATATCAGAAGAAGTTAACGAGGATAACTGACGGCGATGTCAGATCGATATTTCTCCAGCTAGTTGTCGTGCAGCTAGCATTGCAATATTCGAAGATTTGTTCCCCGCAGAGTACCGTGTGCTCGTGCAGTTGGCAAATTTTCGGGTTTACCGATATTCAATCGTCTCGCACCTTGATTGGTTGAGAGCCGTTCGCTTCTCACCCAGTCAGGTTCAAGCCGTTTGAATAGGGGCAGGTGTTGCACCCCAAAATTTGACCAACAATTATTTATTCATTGAGTATTTGAAAATGGATACCTTCATCAGAAAGTTCAAGAGATCCTCAGAGGAGTGGGTTGAAACCAGGGTTGTATGCTTCATAGCTTGAGAGTTGTGGGTGCTCCTCAGATGATTCTGAGACTTTGAGAATGAACTTGATGTTTTGAGAAAGTGTATGAGATGTCTTGATAGCCATCATGAAGCCCAGAGAAGTCATTATGCAAGAGTTCAGAGGATTCAACCATGAATGATAGAATTAGGGTTTTGACTGGGTCAACCCTAGATCAGCTGAAGATTTGGAGAAGGTTGAGACCTAATCCAAGGGCCATGAGATCATGGAATGATGCATGGATATGTTATAAAGATGATTCCTAGGCCAACTCATCATGATTGAGGAGTTGGAGAAGTTTTGAGTTAGGGTTTCTGAGGATTGGCAGTGAAAAAACCCTAGTTTGATCCCTATCTTCCAGGCAGTTTTAGCTCTAGATGTGATTGATATCTCATCTTCCCCACAACATGAATGTTGTAGAGCTTGTTCTAAGCTTTAATTTGAGTGGTGGAAGTCCTTGATAGGAGTTGCAGAGCTCAAGTTATGGTTTTGACAAATTACAGGTCAGCTGAGGTGTGTGAACCTCGGTCCTTGAAAGTCACCCAACTTGCAGACAACTTTTGCCCTAGTAGGATGATTCCTATGATCTCTTGGTCAACATGAATGTTGGAGGGAATCTTCTTAGCTTTAATTTGAGTGGTAGAAGTCCTTGATAGGATTTGTGGAACTCAACTTATGGTTTGAACAAGACAGGGGTATTTTGGTAATTTGTCAGTTATAGGTCATTTTTAAGCAAATGCCATATCTCCTATTTCCAAGCCTTAAATGGAAAAACTCAAAACATGAAAGTTGTTCAAAATGTGATTTTAAGTCTAGAAAGAAGGTCATGAATTGTTGAAAAAGCTTGGAGCATGGATATTTTAAAATGGTCAAAATGACTTGAAAAAGGCTTATAAGTTAAAAAAGTTGAAATTGAATTTTGGTTTGAGAGATCTACAAATCCAAAATGGGGCATATGATAGATGATTTTGATTGGAAACATCATTTTAAAAACAATGGTTTAGCCACATTTTTGAGTTTAGGCTTAAAAATTGGACTTCCTTTGTAAATTTGTTACTTGCACTTTAAGGTATCAAAAGGAAATGTTTGCCAAAGCCTTAAAATGACTTGAAATGCCTTGTTCTCTCCTTATCATCTCATATGAGGGCATTTTGCATGGTTTCTCATGAGATTTGGGATATTTACTAAAAATAGAAAAAGTGAATTTCTCATTGCATGAGAAGTTCTAGAAACCTCTTGGAAGCTTCTCATCCATTCTAGATGATTCTATTCTCATCTATATAAGCAATAGAGAAGGTCCATACATTGGTTAGAGATTGTGAGGACTTGCAAGCATACTTTGGTTCCATAACTCCAAAAGTGCATTTTCATTTCAAAGTGTGTTGAATCATCATCCATCATTCCAACTTTGGTTATCATCATCATCTACAACCTTCATAGAGTATTTGGCAAAGGAAAGGCTCAAGAATTCGTGGCTGGATTATGAGATCTCCAACTTCACTCCAACTTGCATGAAGAGTTGAATAGGTTGATTCAAGAAGATAGAACAAGAACCACTGCAACCAGAGGCTTCAACATTCATCAAAGACCACACAAAGCAATTGGCAAGGTCTGAATTGGAGGAGAACCATCACCACCATCATCACTTGCAAGGTATGCGTTTCACCATGAATCTCTCTATTTATCCATAGTTCAAGCATGTTGTTAGGAGAAATACAATAGAGACCAATTGGGGATGTGTTATGATGAGTTTGAGGGCTGTTTGTGAGGTTTGCTTCCATGGTGTCAATTCTTTAGTGATCAAGAACTCACGATTTAGTGTACTATAATCTTAGGTATTAGGCTTAGGCTAATCCCCATAAGATGTAGTACATGATAGGTTAATATGAGACCATTTGATTACCATGCAAACTAAGGTGCAACAATGGTAGACACCACTTGTAGTCGTCGTATTTTTCTATTGAGGGAGAGTTAAGAGAAACTAAAACCACAGCCTTGTAGAGGGCACTGAGAGGAGCAACTCTCGTTTTTGGATCGAAGGAAATGGTGGAGAAATGAGAGAGATATAAGAGCTAAAAGATTCATGCATGAAATTGTGTTTTAAAACCCTAATTGGTGCAAGGAAGAAGATGAAATCTTCACCGTCCAATCCATTTGAATATTTGACTTCTTAATTCCAATCTACGGCTGGCATTAAATCTGAATTTTAATGAGGTCTTTGGGCCTTTGCGCTATTCGCACCCCCCTCATTTCCAGGCCCAATGATTTCAACTATCATTTCTTTCTATTTGCACCCCTTCCACTTATTTCTTTCTATTTCGTATTCATTTTCTTTTTTGTTTCATTCATCTTCAAAAATTCATAACTAAATGGAAAATGCATATTTTTCACTCATTCTTTTTTTAATATTTTCCTCATCATGTCTAGAAAATTAAAAAAATATAAAAATTGCATTTTATATTTTTTTAGCATTTTTCTCGTATTTTACAAATAAATGCATATTTTTAACCATTCATTTCATACATGGATTTGTGTATTTTTGTTCATGCATTTAGAAATAGATTTTTTGCCCATTCTTTTTTGTGGTGATTAATATTGAATTGTAGTATTCCCAGAATTTATTACTAGATTTTTTAGAATAAAATTTGATTAGTTTAGATAATTGAACTTAGGATAGTTTAATTAGGGTTTTTAAGTAGTATACTTGAACTTCAACATTTTATTTTTGGGGTTTTTAGGACAAGTTAGTCTATGGGGAATATATGGGACTTAAGGGTAGTTAAATAGGATCCCCTAGAATTTTGCTAGAATATTGTATGGTATTTTAGTATTTTTCATTGATTTTCTCTTAAATAGCTTTTAAAATAGGATTAATTTTGTGCATGATTTTGTGGAATTTGTTTTAGGACCTTCCTTTAGTCTTTTTAATTCATTCTTTTTTGTGTAATTAGATATTGAACCCTAGTTTCATGTAGGATTTATCTCTTGATTGTTAGATTAAAATTTGATGTAGTTTGATTGTTAGACATTTAGGTGCTCTAATTAGGGTTTTAAGTTGTATAGGTAGACTTGAACAAAATTGTTTTGGGGTTTATATGCCAAATTAGTGTATGGGGAATATATGGGTTAAGGGTAAGTATGTATAGAATCCCCTAGAATTTTACTAGAATATTGCATGGTGTTTTAGTATTTTTCATTGATTTTTGAATGTATGGATAGTATGTGTGTTGCTTAAAGGCATAAGTTGTATTGTTGTGTTTTCTTTCCTTCTCTTGTGAGTGTGTGAGCTTTGAGGATTGAGTTGAAGACCTTTTGGGTTATCATGGAAGCTTTGAAGACCTTGCAGAGGAGTTTAGCATAGCTTTTGTTGTTTTGTTTATAGGTTTATAGGTGCATAGGCAGAGCCCCAGATAGAATGATTTGTTCAATAAACAAGGAGTGTCTTGTTCACCTCCTTTCTTCTCTGTGACATAGAGTCCCTTAAGGGTATTCACCTCTCTCCTTTGGAGGGATTAGTGACCTTGCCCTATAAGGTAGAACTTTGGGAGATCCTTTCTTTTGATGTTAAGTTCTCAATGACATCCTTTGGAAGTCAGTGGGCACTGCAACATCCTCACCTCATCTTGTTGACTGAATCTTGTTTGCTGGAGCATTGGAGCCATTGAAGATAGAAGCTGAGGCCTTGAAGAGGATGATTCCTTGAAGATTATTGAAGTCTGAAGACTTTGTGAAGATCAAGTTGATGCCTGAAGATCCCTGGAGATAGTGAAGCCTGAAGGTGGAGCTGATCAAAGGAGTTGAAGCTCAAAGGGAGAAGATGAGTTGATACTCATGTTGTAGGGTTGATACCTGGAAAGCAAGTGATCTATGAAGTCTGAAGACTGGGTTGCTGCTGGAGGAGCTGAGGCTTTCTTCTGTTTTCTTTGATGTATTGTGTGTTTTGTCTGATTTGTCTGTTGCATTAGACTAAGCCCATTTAGAGTAAGTTCAGTCTAAGAGCATGAGTGCATCTGATTGTATTGTTATTGCTTGGCTTTGCTTGCGGGTATTCGGTATAGCCCAGCTCCCTTGCCCATGTGTTTACCTTGCTTGATAGCATGATTTCATTTTCTGTCTGTATGATTACAGTTTACTGTTTTTGCTTGATAGCATGTTGTTTATTTCAGTATGATTACTGTTATTTCATGACTGGCTTGAGGTCGAGACGAGCTTGTGGAGGCTGAAGCCCCACACACATTTCCTCCCTCACTTGCATTGCATGCATTTTACTGTTAAAGCTGATGCTTTTGTCTATTTTGGCGTATCATTGACATGATCCCTTAGGACTCTCATTTCCTCTGATGAGGATTTGATGATAGACTTTTAGGTTGAAACCTATGCATGACAACATCTAGGAGTTCCCTGTTCAAACTTCAACCATAGGATGAATCCATGGCATGATAACAGTAGGACTTGATAGTCTCCCTCCTAGTTGGGCCTGTTCTCTTCTCATCTCGAAGCAGTTTAAGATACAGTAATCGTGAATGATTTCTTTCGTACGTTACGAGTCTTAAGCTATCTGAGAAAGGATTGTGGGAGAGTTTCTTTTCCACAGTCTGGATGTTTAGTATGGTACCCTTTGGGTGACATGCGACGCATTCACTCTCAGGTCATAGTCTCTAGTGCGATTGAAATCGCAAACACAATAAAAAACACTTCTTTTAGGAGATAACCCGTAGTTTCCCGAACTACGTTTGCTCTGATCTTTCATACCAGATGAAAGTACGTAGGCATAGGATGCGATTTCCTAGCGAGCAACCTTCCCCACCTTCACCCGTAGTTAGCCGAACTACGTTGACTCTGATTTCTCATTCTCTGATGAGAATACGTAGGCATAAAGCGCGATGCTTTGCCGAGTCATTTTTCTTTTCTTTTTCAGCCAGCCTTGATAGGTAGATAGATTATAACCAACCCGTCCAAGTAAACAAACAAGCGAGGATCCCGTCGAGTACGGCGGACGTGAGGGGTGCTAATACCTTCCCCCTGCGTAACCGACTCCCGAACCCAGACAATGGTTGCGATGACCTTGTCTTACCCTTTTTCGTCAGGTTTTTCCGATCGTTTCCTTTCCCTCTCTGAGGGATAAATAACGAAAGGTGGCGACTCTTCTGTCATGCCGGCACCTTATTTTCGCGCAAGCGACAACAGGTTGTAAGAAAAGTCAGGTAGGAAGGCTAGACAAGAAGGGATACCCAAAGATTGGTCATCAGGTAAAGCTAGATATGCTATATTGGAACCTAATGGAGTCCATGGAGGATACTCTGCAGAAAAGAAGCAATGTCATGACCTTGTTCTGTGACATTAAGGGCACCATTCTAACAAGATTTGTTGAGTTCAAGGGAGACATGCTTAAGGGTAACGTGTGGAAAGGGCAAAGAGCGTGGGCAATATCGGGTGGCTGTATCCTAAATACTGCTGACGAGAAGTCAAGAAGCATCAAGGAACCTCAATTTAAAAATTTGAGTTCCTCTAGTGTTGATGAGTTATAGCAATTAAAGGAAATGGGGAATTACATTTGGATTCTAAGTCATTTAATGATGAGTCAAAACGGTACGTTCCCTCCTAGTGGGCAATCATACCTCACTCCCACGTACATAACACACTCTCACTACTCTTGGTTTCTTCATAAACGCTCCAGCTTCCATACCGTCTCAAACAAGCACAGAAAAGTTCCCTCATCTTCTCCAACAACAACAACTATGGCGCAACCAAACTCCAGGATGAACACTAGTCCCGATGAAGCGAACCCTAATGAGGCTCTAGAGATTGCTCCACTGCGGATGATGACTCCTGAAGGATTGCTGGTAAAGAAACCTAAAAGGAAGCATGCAAGACAATCAAAAATCCTTGGCTCAGGTCAAGCTACTCCTACAACTAGATCTGGTGACCTAAATACTGAAGAAGCAAGACGAACACACCTTGAAATTACTGTGATGGTTGCTAGTGCCCTCAACATTCCCATTAAGAGGACTGAGCCTAATCAAAGTGATCAAAGTAATGTCCCACACAATGTCAAAGCATTGGAAAACAACCCTCCGGAAGAAAAGAATAAGGATGAAGGGTCTGATAAAAGGGACGATGATTTGCATGAAGCCAAAGATGTTGAGGTAGTCAACTTAGACGAGTACTCTGGCAATGATCTCATAGCAACAATCAATCCAGGCATTGCCAAAAGATTGATGAAAAGAAAAGGGAAAAAGGTAGCAGACCAAAGCTCACCCAAGAAAAGGGGTGTTGAGAAGACTACTGAGCAAGAAGATACTACCAAGAAAGTTGGAACTAAGAGGACTCAGGTTGGACCCTCCAAAGGGTGGAGCAAGGTAACCATCAAGAAGAGAAAGATTGAATCAATACCAGAACAAGAAACAGACTCGGATGTTGATATGGATGTCACTGACACCCAAGCAAAGAGGAAACCTGCTTCAAGCAAGCTGGCTGAAAATGTTCCTGAGGTGCCCCTTGACAACATCTCCTTCCACTATTCCTCAGGTGTCATTAGGTGGAAGTATGTATACCAAAAGAGGTTGGCCCTTGAGAGAGAGCTTGCTCAAAATGCTCTGGAAAACAAGGAGATTGTGACCCTCATATGTGAAGCTGGCTTGATGAAAACTGTCACTCAGTTCTCCCAATGCTATGAAATTCTGGTCAAAGAATTTATAGTTAATTTATCTGATAAATGTGTTGATAGAAAATCGTCTGAGTTTGGGAAAGTGTTTGTCAGGGGAAATGGTGTTCTCTTCACTCCCACCATCATCAACAACTTCCTTGAAAGAACAAATGAGGTTGTGCCTGAGTTAACCATCTCTGACAACAAAATATGTCAAGTGATAACTGGGAATCAAGTCAGGAAGTGGCCATCAAAAGGGAAGCTTGCTACTAGTAAGCTGTGCATGAAATATGCCTTGCTGCACAAGATTAGTGCTGCAAACTGGGTGCCAACCAATCACAAATCATCAGTGGCCACCATCCTGGGGAGGGTCATCTATGTTGTGGGAACCAAGACCAAAATGGATTATGGCACATACATCTTTGATCAAACAATGAAGCATGCTGGCAGTTATAGCATCAAAGGACCTATAACATTTCCTTCCCTCATCTGTGGAATCATGTTAGCACAGTTTCCAAATATCCTTAAGACCAGTGATGTAGCAGGAAAAAGAGAAACTCCCTTAGCCTTTCATCACAAACTGTTTCAAGGAACCCATGTTTCAGATATTTCCATGGCATCCACTGAGACGTCAAAAAGGGGTCCCAAAGCCAGAAAAGCTGAAGTGATGACCATCATCAAAGAAACATGCAAGGAACTGGATGCAAGAAAGCAAACACTTGAAAAATTGCTACAATCTCTTGAGCAAGATGAGGATACTGACAGCTCAGAGGATGCTACAAGGGAAGAAGGCGCCACAAAGGAAGATGATGGTACTAGGGAAGAGGAAAGTCAGGAAGTTAGCTTAGAAGATGCTGCCGAGGAAGGCAGTGATGCTGAGGAGGAAGGCAGTGATGCTGAGGAAGAAGGCACTGAAGAGACTGAGGAGGATAGGTCCAACTCAGCTGCAGAAGAAGAATAATGTCTTATAGCTCAAACCACTGCTAGCTGAGGTCGTACAAGAAGAAGGGTTACTGTTGTATTAGTTTGATTTGTTTTGTTAGGCTTGTGTGAGAACTGTTAAGACAATCTGTTTTTTTTTATGATGTATATGAGCAGAATATGTAACTCCAAACACATGTATGATATATGTTATGTGTTAGTTGGATCTCAATTTATGGCTAAAAGGGGGAGAGAGTGCTAGATAAAAACATGAGCAGGTACAGCAGATGGAAGAACTGGTGGATAACCAATATGAGTACCACATGTTATGTGGTAGTGGTAGTAACAGTAGGTGGAGGAACAAGACAATCATGAGTTGTGCTTGAGGAATATGCACCATAGTGCTTATGTTATTAGTGTAACTGCAGGTGATGCTGATGAGATGTATGTGTGATAACAGTTGGTTGGGCTATTACTAATATGATATGTATGCCATGTATGTTAGAACTAGGACTGGCATGCTATAGGTACTAACATGGGTGATCCTAACAAGATGCTTAGGAGTTCTGTGTATGTCTGCAAGGAGCAGAATGCATCCCTTCAGGGGGAGTTGCACAACTTAGCATAGTGCATTCCTTTAGGGGGAGTTGCACAACTATGTGACAAGATATTATCATGAATGTCATAACACCCAGAGCAGGCTGGATGAATATATGTGACTGCAGGCCATTTGCAGGTGAAATGTACAACTGATGTGCATCATTTGAGGGGGAGTAACTCTGTCATCCAACTAGCAAAGGATGACATCTATAGTAGAAGTCTACACAGAGTTAACGAAGTGAGTGTTAATAGGGCTGAAAGCCAACTGTGAGGATTCTGAGAGCTTGAGCAGCAAGTGACTTACCAACATGACAGGACCTATGTTAAGTCTTCTGCTGTGTGGAAATCTCTGATGTAAGTACAAAGTGTTTTAGCCAAAAATTTGCCAAAGGGGGAGTTTGTAAGTGCTCTTGATTGGCTGCATTTTGTGGCAAAATATTGGTATATGTATGAATGTCATGTATGATGTTGTTACATTCATAATATAGACTGTGCAGGGTAAGTTAACTAAGTTAACTATAAGTTAAGCTGAATGTCATAGTCAATGTTATGACATAGGTCATATGACATCAAGTGGAAGTTTGTTATTCTGGTATCTAGAACTCAGGAAACAACTCATAAGCTCAAGCTGGAATGCGGGAGACATTTTAGACGCCCTAGGGGAACTAATATGTACCTGATTAAAGATGAAAACGTGCAGAATACAAAAGAGAGGTTTTAAGATGGATAAAACCTAATGTATGCGCCTAGGCCCAAAGACTGATCTGTTGCTATAAATAACATGAGAAGCAATCCTAGAAGGCAGCTGTTAGAGATAGAGAAGCAGAGAAATCACCATAGTGGTTTAGAAGTGAAGAGATTGTTCTTCACGATTGTGTGTTAGGAATACTTGTAATCGAAGCAACTGTTGATTGCTTTGGTTAGGTAGTTTCTAGGCTGTGTACCATTCGAAGCTGTTAAGTAAGAGTGTGTGTCACTTGATCAAAGCTTTGAAGCAAGATCAAGGTGTGTGTAGTTGAAGTGTCTCTTTATTCTACTGTTTAATTTGTAACTGGTTGATATCATTGGTCTATGATTGTAGGGAGTGAATGGGTATACTCAGGTCTAGAGTGTCTCTAGGTTAAATTGTCATTGGGTAGGTTTTAAGTGAGGAGTGCAAACTGGAGGTTTGACTCTGAATTAATTCTACTGATAGTGAAATTTCTCCCTGGCTTGGTAGCTCCCAAATGTAAGTGTGTTGCACTGAACTGGGTCAACAACCAACTGTGTTATTTACTGCTTTGTTATTACTGCATAATAGTAGGTCTGTAGTGAATGTCACAGTGGATGTTATAACTTCTGTTAGAACATCCATCGTGGGCTGGCCAGAATTTTCAAACAGGGTCAACCCTTTAGGCACCATCCGACCTATGAACATTAATTTTTGTTTTAACCGACAAATCATAGGAAACCTGGGGCGGATACCTTTGACTACATGATTGATAATGCAGTTGTCTATCTCTTCACTCTACCAAACCATGAGCGCGCCAGTGTGTATAACAGAAATAACTAGTTGTACGACCTGAATGAACCAAATAATGCCCCACCATCACCTCTTGAGACTCCACAGGTTTATGATCATTATGACGATTATGTTTCCGACGCTGAATCTCACACCCCTATTGTAGCTCCTCCTCCTCTACCCGTTGATTTCACTGCTGCCATTACTGCCTTAGAGAATCGTGTGACTAGCCTACAAGACGAAATCACCACTATTCACATTGAGTTCCATGGATTTATGGATATCGTAGTGGAACAATTGGATCACTTTCATCAACAGCTATTTTCCATAGGACTCACCAGCAATCCAAATCAAAGTGGCTAGGAGAGCTTATATTATGGCATTCCAACTTCTACGCATATACAATGAGGATACTGTACATTTTAAGTGTGGGGGAAGGAAGATTTTAATTAGGATTTCCCATTTTCTAGTTATTTTTCATTCTTGCATTTTTAATTTTCAAATTTCACATTAACTTTAATCTATCAGATTATAAATTTTTGGGATGTACGTTCATGGATTTAAAATTTGTTTCGATTTTAATTAAATTTCAAATTTCGCATTCACTCTAGTATTTTTCAAATTGATTGATGGAGCATGAAAATTAATGTTGATACTGCTAATATTTTGATACTGCTATATCAGCACTCAATACCTTCACTCTATTTATATCAATTAGAATTTTCTATCCTCATTCAGTTTATTATTTATTTTTTTACTTCAGGAATTTTACTTCATATCTGTTTTTTTTTAATTCTAGTATTTATTTCCAATTGACCGATACAGTAAAAAGGCATACTCTGACACTGTCATATTTCTTACTATCTTATATTCTATGTTATATCTTTGTATCACAAATTTTGGTCTTGGTTAAAAGAAAACAAAAGTGTGTAAGTGTGTAATAGAAACAAAAACATGGGTGGTCCAATTAGCATGCATGTATTTAAAAAGTATCAAAAAGCACCATAAACCATACTATAACATCACATGCAGAGGAAATAATCTCTGCATGTGAAGCACCCACCTCATGCGTCCTAGTGGCTTGCGTCATGCATTGCTCTGGATCTTGCCACTCAAAGCCATGGAAATTTGTAGGCCAATGTCCTCCTTAAGGGCTCCATGTCAGATGAAAGAACACTAGAATCAGAGGGAAATATGCACCTGTAACATAAATACATGTTAATGAAATGTAATATGAAAATGAACATGCAAATGCAAACAGGGGATCAACATTGTTGTGTTGTAGATCGAGAAGAACCAGCGCTCCGCTTTGGCAAGAACATAGAACTGCTCTGATAATAGGAACCTCTGATATCAGAAACACAGATTCGTACTGCAAAGAAAACTGGGTAGTCTGAAAGTCAAGGTTTCCTGCACACCCCTATCCCTCTCACAGGTATGAACCTATCCACTGATAAGGTTCGGCATCATATGCGTTCATCAGCATCACAGACTTTCAAGAAACGATGATACGTTCACCATTTTTTGTTTGGCATCATAATTCCCCGAAGAGGCCTCACTTAGCTGAATCACAAATGATCGGTCCCCAGAGTCGACAATCCTCAGATCTGAAATCCTCTCAACGGCCCGCTGGGCTGGAAAGAAAGTCATCAAAGAGAATCTCGTCTAAGCGCGAATTTTGTGGGAACTAGTGCATGCCTAACATACAAGTTCACCACTACTTTCCACTTCTAATGCTATGTTTGTACTCAAGCCCAGGTCCGGCTTATCTCTCAATGGAACATTCCCTCCCCACAGCACAACAATAATGATATATAATGCTGAAAATAAATGCAGAAAGATAAAGAAAGTACAACACGTATATACATACACCCAAAGGATAAACAACCAAATGCTAGGATTGACTCGCATAGGGAACCTCTGTTCCCCAGCAGATTCGCCAGCTGTCGCAACTGCGAAAAACACCCGGCGAAAAACAGAAGATTCGCCACCTTTCATTATTTATCCCAAAGAGAGGGAAAGGAAACGATCGGAAAAACCTAACGAAAAAAGGAAAAGACAAGGTCATCGCAACCAAGTCCTGGATTCGGGAGTCGGTTACGCAAGGGGAAGGTATGAGCACCCCTCACGTCCGTCGTACTCGACAGGATCCACGTTTATTGTCTATCTAAGGGTGTGTTTAAACTATCTAGTTAAAGGCTCACGGGACAAAAAATAAAAGAAAAGAGACTCGGAAGAGCATCGCCGCTCTGTGCCTACGTATTCCCTCGTGCAATGGGAAAGTCATAGTCAACGTAGTTCGGCCAACTACGGGTGAAAGTAGGGGAAGGTTGCTCGGCAAGACATCGCATCTTGTGCCTACGTACTCTCAAAAGGTATGAGAGATTAGAGCAAACGTGGTTTGGGCTGACACTAAACCACAGGTTGATTAAGTGTTTTAACCGAGTAAGGTTAAACCTCCGTTCCAGCAGTTAGGGACAATGTCTGTTTGCGGTAGAACCAAAGCTTAACAACACTCTTTTTTATGAAAATATTTTCCATTATTACGATCCCGAAGGATGAAAAAGGTTTGAACTTTGTTTTTGTGTTTTTTAGTGAAGTGAATTAATTCAGTTTGTGATTCACGTTGCACTAAAGACTATGACCCAGGAGCGAATGCGTCGCATATCGTCGAAAGGACATATGCTAACATTCTGGACAACTGAGAGGCAACCACCCAATCATCATTTCCCAAGTAGCTTAAGGTTTGTAGCGCACAATGTTCATTGCATTTATTAGATGAGTTAGAATTGTTTTGAGATGAGAAGAAGAAAGACGCACGGAAGGTCTAAGGGAAACTCGACCCTAACGTTGTCATGCAAAATGGTCCTAAGGTTAGGATTGAAAGGGGAAACATCTACCCTAATGTTAGCATGCTTCGATTAAACACCTAATGTCTCTCCTACTCCTATCCTAAGCGGAGGGACTAGGAACCTTATGGGGATCATGGCAAAAAGCACAAGAAAGCACCAAGTAAATTCAATCACAAGTAAGGGACACAAACATGAAAATGCACACTTAGAATGGAGGGAGGGAGGAAAAATGTGCGGGGCAGCAGCCGCCACAAGCGCATCTCGACCTCGACAGTGATGCAAAAATGATGCAAACATGAAGGAAAGCGCAAAAGATGAAAACAAACGAACATGCGAAAATCATCACCTTGAACCACATCCATAAGCATGCATTCAAGTGGAAAAGAACACGAATGTCGGCGAGATCTTGATTAAACAATTAAAACAGCGACATATATCCCAAAACATTTCACTTTTAATGCATCATATCGAATTACGATGATTCGAAGTGAAATGGTACTCAACCATGCAAGAAAATCAACAAAACAGACCCACTGGCACAGTGTTAATCGGTTAACCCCAGGGGTTAATCGGTTAACACACTGTTAACGTTTAAAAAATTTGAAAAGTTGAACTGGTTAATCGGTTAACCCTATGTGTTAACCGATTAACACTCTGAAACTTTGAAATTTTTTTGAAAATATGAGATGGTTAATCGGTTAACCAGATGCGTTAACCGATTAACACTATGCTAACAGCAGAAAATCAGCAACAGAACAGCATTTGTAGCAAATAAGCACTTAATCACGAAATTAAATTAGCAAATCATGATTTAAACAACATGTAAACAGATCTAAACAACAACATCTATAATCATGTGAACCAAAATTCAATCGAATATGAAAATCAACATGAACATGCAAATAAGCTCAAAAATGCTATGGATCTAGAATTCCAACCTTCGAAGCGGAGAATTGTTTTGGTTAATGTTGAATTAACTGAAATTGAACAGATCCAATGCTAGAAGTCCGGAATACTTCAAGATCCACACGAATTCTTGTAGTAGCAATGGAGATCCTTCAAGATTAATCCAAAATAAGCCAAATAATCACTTCCAAAATCACTTCCAGATTCAGATCCACTTTTGCACGAAAATTGGATGAAGAAAACACTTCAATGGAGATGATGGATGGAGGTTTGAGCTCAAGAATTCATTGAATCCAAGGAAGAATCAAAGAATTCAATGGAAAAGAGCTTTGAGTGAAGGTTTTGGAATTGATATTGAGAGAGAATTTGAGAGAATTGAGATGAATTCTGAAAAATGGGAGTGAGAAAATGAAGATTAGCTAGCTTTGGTTTGGAATGAATCACTTAAATATCACCTAGGTTTCGATCCAAAGGAAAGGCTTGGAAGTTGGTTTGTGAATTTTGGTTTGGAATGTGGAATGGGATTTTGGAGGGAAAATGAAATTAATAAAATTCTGAAATGATTCTAGATCCTTCCTAAGTGTAAAATTTGAATTCAAGTGATCAAAATTGGACCCCAAATGGCTCTGCATTGCAAATTCATGTGTAGAGGCAAAATTTGCACTGGTTAATCGATTAACCATATAGGTTAATCGGTTAACACCTTAAAAAACCCCCACATTGTCCTGATTTGAATTGGTTAATCGGTTAACCATATGCGTTAACCGATTAACACCTTCAAAAATTTGAATTTGGCGCCTTTTGGAGGGAAATCTGCACATTTGCCCATTTTCAGCCGTTTTGAGCTCTGTTTAACTTCTGAAACTTGCTGTTGAATATCGCAACTGTGAAAATGCTCGCGATAGCCTGAATGCTGCTTTCTGAACTGAAAATGCCCTGCAAAATAAAATAAAATCGGTCGCCCAACCACTGGGCAGAATAAATGCCAGAGCCTCTGATGCTCGCTGTTTCGGTTCATGCACTGCGATGAAAACTGAGCCATGGGAAAACCTTGATCCCCTGTCTCAAGAATGAATGATATGCAAATGCAGAAATGCGAAAATGCAAAGAAACAAGAGCCAGATACTGCCAAAACGAAAAGGCAAATTTTGGGGTGCTACATAAGGTTCTCCCTGATTTTACACTTCCTAACAATGATCTTAGGAATGTGCAGGACGAGAACAACATCTATTATACTAATAACCCAGGCCCCGCGCACATTCCTGATAATGTTGCTGTTGGCGGGGATGCAACTAACACACAATCACACACCGCACCATCCTCCTCCAAATTTTTTGCAGATACATCATCCAAATGCAGGCTTAGGAGACAAGAAGAAGAATCATCCGTAACGCTAGATAGCATATATGATGAGGTGATGAGACAGGGCGAATCAAACGCTCTCCGCAACCAAAGGTTACAAAGCCTCGAGACTCAGCAAGCTCAAATGATGGCTCAGCAAAACCAAATGTACACCCAACAGTCGGAGATGATACAAATCTTACAACAAATACAGCAAGGCCAAAATTCGATGGCAGAGCTGATACAGGGGATGACCGGTATGTTCTTTCAAGGACAGGACCAATATCCGAATCTGGGTGCGTCGGATTAGCAAACCAGAAATGTCAGGCAACCACGAACTCGTAGAAGAGGCCGCCAGTAGCCCGATTCTCTAGGTTTCTCCTTCCTTTTCCACCTTACATTTTGCATTGGGGACAATGCTCGATTTAAGTGTGGGGGAGGAAATTTTATCGCTTTTATTTAATTGTTTTAGCTATTTACTGTTTTCTAGGTAGATTTAAAAAATTTTATGCTTATTTCCTTTCATTAGTAGGTGTCGCTACTACGAAAATCGAGGCCGACAATGACAGAAGAGTCGCCACCATGCATTATTTATTCCAAGAGAGGGAAAGGAAACACGCAGAGAAAACCTAATGAAAAGGGGGATAAGATCGGTCATCGCAACCAAATCTCGGGTTCGGGAGTCGGTTACGCAAGGGGAAGGTATTAGCACCCCTCACGTCCGTCGTACTCGACGAGATCCACGCTTGTCATCTAGTCTATGGGTGAAAAATAAACTATCTACGGCTGCTAAAGCTAAATGGAAAGAACTGACTCGATAGAGAGTCACTGCTTTATGCCTATGTATTCCCTCGTGCAATGGGAAAGTCAGAGTCAACGTAGTTCGGGAAAATACAGGGGGGATTGCTCGCCAAGACGTCGTGTCTTGTGCCTAGGTATTCTCATCTGGCGTGAGAAATCAGAGCAAAACGTAGTTCAAGCTAACTACGGGTAAACAGGGTATTCTCGATCGCACAGGGCGAGAGAAAAGGTTGACGATACTAGCGCACGCATTCTAGCAGTTAGGTGTATTGCTGCTCGACCATTGGAGACTTAGGCGTTACCTGTTTGCGGTAGAACGGACGTAGTATGTCATTGGTTAAAAGGTACGGGTTACCTAAGGGGGGAAGAAGGAAAAGTGTGCTCGCTTGGATTATCGCAATCCTATGCCTATGTACTCTCAACAGATTTGAGAGATCAGAGCAGCCGTAGTTCGGCTGACTACGGAAAATAGTCTCGATCACACGGAGGCGAGAGAAAAGGGGATCTCGATTGCGCGGAGGCAAGAGGGGTGATCTCAATTGCCAGAATGCGAGAGAAAGGAGTTTCGATCGCACGGGGGCGAGAACAAAGAGGAAGCGGGCCTAACACACCTAAACGGGAAGGAACTCGGGACACACACGCTAGAACCTAAGGCATAGGAGCGAATGCTTCGCATATTGTCCAAAGGACATACGCTAAACACCCTAGACGAATGAGAGGAGGCCCCTCACTCATCATTTCCTACGTATCTATTGCTTAGAACTCACAACGCTCGACGGTTGATTAAAAGACTTGAATTAGAAAGATGTTACCGAACATAGTGGTTCCGTTGACCCTTGACATTATGCGCAAGCTCCATTCCAATCTTCTCCTATTTTGATCCTTGATGATGCTTTGAATCGGGACCAATGTGACGCTAAACCGTCACAGCTCGACTTATAAGGGAATTCAAACTTTAAGAGGTCGTGTATCGATATTCATGCTGAGGACAGGATAGAGAAACGATATTGATGATCGTTCTCCAATTGAATCATTTCGCACGGACCAAAAGTAGTGGGATCTCGTCTTACAAGACTTCATCAATCACCAAGAGTCAAAATAAAATCGAAAGATGAAAAGAGACGAGGAGAGAAAAAAGTGGTCTTGGATCCTTTGTTTCACGTCAATAGTTTTGACAGCTAAACGGTGGATACTTCTTCATCGACCAAAAAAGCAAAAATGCCCAATACCAAATGAGAAATGAATTTTAACTCTAAAAATAAAAGAATAAACTCTAATAGAAATTGAAATAAAGTATGAAACTAAAATAATATAATAATATAAATTCTAAAAAAGAGTATTAAGAAATCTTAAAAAAAAGAGAATATAAAAGCTTCTAAAATATAAATACATAAAATTTTTAAAAGAAAATAAAATGTAATATAATATTTACTAATAATAATATATTAATAATAATAACAAAAACAGGGGAGGGGGTTTGTAACGGAAACGGGGGGTGGTGATTCAAAACACGGTTGCCTAAGCCCAGACAAACAACAGCAAAATTAAAATGAAAAAAGACAAAAAAAAAAGATCCTCTCATCCCGTCGATCTCAACTCTCACACTAACTCTCACTGTTCCAAATCAAATCGACTCTCTCAATCTCACTGTCTCTCTCTCTCTCTCTCTCTCTCTCTCTCTCTCTCTCTCTCTCTCTCTCTCTCTCTCTCTCTCTCTCTCTCTCTCTCTCTCTCTCTCTCTCTCTCTCTCTCTCTCTCTCTCTCTCTCTCTCTCTCTCTCTCTCTCTCTCTCTCTCTCTCTCTCTCTCTCTCTCGATCTCAAACTCTCTGTTCTATATTTGCGTTTCTGTTTCGAAGCTCCCAAACATCTCCTTTTCTTATCTCGTTTTTGTTTTTGTTTTCGTTTTCGTTTCCGGCTCAAATCCAAACTCGCCGTTTCATTTTCCTGTGCTTGGTTTTATCTTAGAGGTTTGTGCAGATTTGTAATGGGGGTTCTGGGTTTCAAAGTTCGGATGCGGGTTTCGCATTTTTAATGATGGATACAGGTTCTGAGATGGTGATGCATGGATATCGGAGGTAATTTCTGGCTGAGTTGTTGTTGGTTTCGTTTATGTTGCGGTGGTTGTTATGAGTTGAGGGTTTGTTCTTGATGAAATTTCTGGGTTCATTTTGGGATGTGTTTCACAGTTGATGTTCGAGTGTGTCGCGGTTTCAACTTCACGGTGAGTGTTTGGGGGTTGTGAACAGGGGTTGGGGAAAACAGAGGTAGAAAAGGGCTTGAGTTGGCTGAAGAAGATGGAGTTCTTTTGGGTTTTCATGGTGGTTTCGAGTGGTGGAAGTTTAATAAGGATTGAAGTGGTTTTGTAGGGTTGAATCTGAGAATGGTTGTTTGAAGAAGGGGATGAAGGTGGTGAGTTGTTCGCGCTGGAGGTTTTGAGTTTTTGTTCTAGGTGGTTGAAGCTCCGATGAGAGTATGGGGTATCGCATTTCTGGTGAGGCGTTTTGGATGTGAGTTTCAGATTGGATGCTGTTGAAAGTTTGATGGTTTTGAGAACGAGTTTTTGAAGATGATTTACGGCGAGGTTTGATGTTGTATTGTTGGAGGAAAAAATTCTGGATAACGGGTTTATGGTCTAAGTTTGAGGGTTGAGTTTTGTTGTTGATGATTTTGTGATCTAAAGGAGAAATAGATGGTAGGTTTCGTTTCTGGATTGTTTTGTTTGAGGTGTGAAGTTGGAATTTTATTTTCGCGGGTTGTGTGATTTGGAATGGAAAAGTTGGGGTTGCGGAGGTTTACGGTTCATTTTGCGAGTGGGTCGGAGAAAGAAAACGACTTGCTTGAAGTTGGTTTTCACGAGTTTGCTGGGTTTCTGTTTGAAGAATGTGAAATGGAGATGATGAAGGTTAGGTGAAGAGAATGTCACGTTTTTGTTGTTGTTGTTGTTGTGCCACAAGTGACAGCAGTAGAAATGGTGATGAAAAATGTGTTTTAGACTGCAACTTTGGTGTTTGGCTTGAATAAAGGTGATGAGGGTAAATAAACGTGGTGGATGAGTAGGTTATGTTTTTGAGGTTTGGAAGTCTAGGTCGTTTAGCTGAGATTGAAAGAAGGGTTGGCGGATGTTGTGGATCTGAAAACGGATATGAAAACGGAAGGAGAGAGGTTACTGGTGAGTCCGGTGGGTTTGAAGGACGGTTACCTCATAGGTTGCAAAATTGGTGCAACTTGTTTATTACCGTCGCAAATCCGGAGCTTTTGCTGTTGGCATAATAGTTGTTGAAGTTTGAAGTAACAGGGCAAACCATATTCACTTCACCTCTCAAGCCATCAACATAGAAATCACAGCAACATATCTGCACCAACACCAATCTTTGCGTCTTTCAAAACAGTATCCTCGCACAGAATTGAAAACTAGAATCTCCATATGGGTACACCGTTGATTTTGTTACTGTTTGCATGTTTTTCAAATCAAAGAGAATATGTGTGTGAATAATGGTGTGCTTGACTGAGTTTTATGAGGATGGTGAGAGTTGAACTGGGTTTCACAGAAGGAAAAAGATGGTGGTTTGATATTGATGAAGATTTGAAGGATGTGAGGAAATGTTGGTGTAGAGGAGTTCTGATGCGTGAGGCTAAGACGAATCAAAAACATAAATATTTTTTTTAGGGAATTTTTCTTTTTACAGTTCCTTATTCCTCTCCATATTTCTCTGTCTAATTTTCTCTGTTTCTCTCTGTTATTGACCTGTCCTTTTCATTACAGGTTGATGTTTGTTGTTCACAGCATGGTTTTGGAGCTTGGCTTATAAGTGAATGGTAGCAAGATTTTTTTGGGTGCAGGGTATTGTTGTGCTGTTTTAATACAGGATTTTGGCTTGGAGTGGCTTTAGAGCTGGGTGTTTTGTTGGTTTGTTGCAGGAATTTGTCTGGTGTGGGTCCATGGCTTTCACGTGGGTCTGTTAGGGGTGAATTGGTGGATTTGTACCACCTGCTGCTGGACCTTAGTTGATGGTTGATGAGGATGCTGAATGGTTAATTAAAACAAATGTTGACTCAATGACTTAAATCTAAAAAACTAATGCTAAAAATATAACTAATAATAATTGAAATCTAAATAATTAGTCTAAACTAATAATTACATCCTAACTCTAATTACCACTTATTCCTAAAACTAAATTCTAATAATAAAAAAAAACTATTCTATTTCTAATAAAATAAACTAAATTAAAGTTCTAATTTAAAAGAAAATAATTTTTAAAGAAGATTTAAATAAAACTCTCTATATAAGAAAACTCTACTTCTATTTTCTATATAAAAAAAAAGAAATAATCTAAACCAATTAAAATTCTAAATAAAACCAATTAAAAACTATTTAAAAGAACAACTAATGAGTTAAATTCTAGAAAATATAAGAAAACCAAATAAAATCAAATTAAACTATATTCTAAAATTAATAAAGATCTAACAGATACAAGCTATATTATAAAAAAAATCTATAAAAAAGAGAAAAAAAGCAAAAATATGAATAAAATATGCAAAATGCCATGGAAAAACGGGTGGGCACCGGAATACGCCGATATTATCAACACGGATTAAATTATCAAGAGGAGAGCGACTTTTGCTCGATTTTAATACTGAATTTCTTGTTTGAATTTATTTAAAACGCCTGAAACGCGAGCGAAGCGGCTAAAATCCTGATAAATTAAATCCGGCCGACAACACGAGCAAAATGCGACCTAAATGACATGCAGATGAAAACGAAGCAAAAGCAAGTCAAAGTCGGAAAACCGGTGGGCAAATTTTAGGGTGCAACAATAGGCTTACTATTTATGATTCAATAAAATAATTCATGTATTGTCGAGTCTCTACGCGTAGTTTCCGCTATTATTTGGATTCTCCCATCTTTCTTGAGTCATAACAAAATTTTTAATTTTTGGTTTGATACATGGCATGACAGTTTAAAAGCATTATGCTAAGTTAGAAAGACCTGGGAAAGTGTTAATAGTATCAATACTGTCTTGACACCCTGAACCCCTTGATTATGCAAATGAATTTGAATACTTATTATGCCAAGACCAACCTCTTAAGTAGTTTATACCAGCGGTCAGCACCATCCTAAATCACAACCTAAGTGATAAGCCAATGCAAATTTGTGTTTGATCTCAAAACAGAAATAAAATAATAAAAAAATGTTTATGAACTTAATAACAAATGCGAAATAAAGATATGTTCCTTCTAAGTTAGGTGGTCCTTACCTGACCATTTAGCCCAACGGATCGGACCCTTGAAATTCGAAATCAAAAGAAAAACAAAAAGGAAATCCAAAGAAATTTGAGAAATGAGATCGATTGAACACTAACAGGTTTACTCACCATGGATGTGCGGGAATAACGGGCTTAATGTGATTGCACTAGAATTAAAGAGAGGTGCGAAAAAAAGTATAGGTCGAGTTATAATAACATGATTCAGATTCGTTTGCATAGGATAAGAGTTTTTGAAATTGTGTCACTACAGTATCCTTATTGTTGATATTTGGTACCTATCTTTTTGACTGAAGCTTAGCTTGAATGTATGTCTGTTTCACACCCGTGCCTAAAGAGTCTTACTTGCATGAGGAAAAACAAACGCTCAAGTATGGGGGAGTTTGATAACGCAAAATTATATCGTGTATCTAACTTGACATGCATGAGTTTATACTATGTTTTATCTGATTTTCCCCTATTTTATGTTTTATATTACTCGTATTCGTTTGTTTTTCGCAGGTACTCGGTTCGAAGTGAAGAATTAAAAAGAGAAGAAAATGAGAAGAAAATAAAAAAGAAGAGAAAGAAAAGAAAAAGAAAAGGAAAAAAGAAAATGAAAAAGAAAAAAAAAGAAGAAAAAAAGGGTGGGGCCACCACCTTATTGTGGCTGGAGCCACATTTAAGGTGGCGCCCACCACCATTCCTTAAGTGGTGCAGGCCACACGATGCATGAGGGGGAGGTGGCGCAAGCTACCTGGGAATGTGGAGAAATATTCTCCCACTCCCCCTATTTTCCAGCACCACTTCCAGATTTTCAAATGAGATTTTCACGGTGTTGCGGTTAGAATATGATCTCAAATTATTAATTAATTTGAATCACATTTTTTAGTTCATAACCGATCTTTGATTTATCCGAAGGAAAAGGTCAAAAGAAGGAAAACCTATTTTTGCATCGTAGACAATGCGGGGAGAGACCTAGGTAAGGGATTGGTTAACCTTAGGGAAGGTATTAGCACCCTAAACTTCTGTAGTACTCTACAGGAACCTTTTGTTCATTTTTACTATTTTGCTTTATTATTTACTTGAGGATATTTACTGAGTTAAGGGTTAAGAGTGGCAAAGAGACCTAAGGGTTAGTCCTAAGTTTACTCGCCAAGATTCGCATCTTGTGCCTACGTATCCGAGGTAGGGGATGGAATCAGAGTAATCGTAGTTCCCCTCGAAAGGGAGGTTAGAAACATCTTGACTGTGGTCAAATTTTCAATATGGAGTAAGCATTTCTTAAGGAAACGCTTACGTGGAGTTCTGAGACTCCTATTTCTACGTTGAAATTGTTAATTGAAATTAGGGTTAACTATACATTCCACGACAGGAATCCCTAAAATAGAGTACGACGACTCTTTGACCTAATGCTAGGGTAAAGGGTCTATTTGTCCACGGCGGGACGCCTAGGTAAATTAGGGTTTGAAAAAGTCAAAAGGTTAGGGTTATTGACTTGGCGGTCAAACTTCTGGACCTAATCCTTCGGAAGGACTCTAATGGTAAATTATGCAGATTATGAATTATTATTATATGGCAGAATTAAAGTACGAAAAACAATGAAAGCAGTAAAGAAAAAGCATCGCAACGATCACTCGTGTAAATTACAAAAATCCCAAAAAAATAATAATGGAATACAAGCGACGATTGCCTCGCACGATTACAATTGAAACAACGACAATACAAATAAATGAAGGATTAATAAGTTCAAACGAACAAGATAATGATGGTTAGACAGAAGTTGAGACAGCTAAAACCAGAGTTCTAATTTTGAATTTTTATTTAAAGGAGATTGCATTTAAAAGGAAAAATTATTTTTATTTTAATATTTTTACTAAAAAAATGTTTTTAACTTAATTAAAGAAAATGTTTTAATTTTAAGGTTTTTGATTAAGAAAAATTTTGTTTTAAATCTTGTTGTAATTAATTAAAAATGTTCTAATTTTAATGTTCTAATTCTGAACTCCTCTTCTTCGTCGCTTTGATGATGATGATGATTAGGATCCTTAGATCCTCTTCTGAATCTCCACCGTTTTGGTTGCGCCGCTGGCTTGTTCACTTACGGTTTTCCGGATCTGAACCTTTGAGATGAATTTTTTCTTTTGAGATTGTGGGCTGGATTGTTCTTATGATTTTTCAGGAGCTTTAACGGTTAGATTGTTCCTATTTTTCTGAGATTATTTCGGGGATCTTTGAACTTGCTGGGTTTGATTTAGCTGTGAGTTTGTTGCGACTTGTTAGCTTGTTGGATCCGTTGGATTTTTCGGACACTCTGGAAAATTGTTAGGCAGGGTTTGGCTGAAAAGCAATTTTTGAAAATAAGTGCTTTTTCAAAAACCACTTTTCTGGATAAGCACTTTTTCCAACCAGCTTTTTTTCAAAAGCACTTTTTATCTCTCTCTCAGTTGCCTAAAAAATAAGAATAGATGTTGCCTGGATTTACCGAGGTTGAGAATAAGTCGGGAGTCGGCTTCGGAGTAATCTGTTGCCCTCCCGACGCACCCGATGATGACAATGCTCTGAGGGTATCATATAAAAATTCTAACAGATTAAATTTTTGTTTGTTTTGCATATTTTTGCAGGTTCGAAAAGAAAAATCGGAAAAGTCGGAAAATCGTAGGACTTTAGAATTTTTTAGGAATTTTTATTATTATTTTTGTAATTTTATTTATATATTTTTTTGTAAAGAATTAATATTATTAATAATATTATTTATTTTTAAATTATTGTAAACTAAAACATTATTATTATTTTTTTGTTATGCAAAATAAAAATGAAAACCAACATTAAAATATATGCTTTTGTTTAAAATATAAAATGAAAACAGTATTAAAAATGAAAAATAAAATTAATTTAAAATGAAAATGAGGATAATGAAAATAAAATTATCTAACATGAAGTGAGAACACTATCTAAAATGAAATAAAGTTATTCAAAAATGAAGTTATTTGAAAAGAAAATGAAACTTAAAAATAAGATGAATTGTTTTAAAATGAAATGAGAATAAAATAGAATGAAATGAAATTGATTTAAAATAAAAATGAAAGTAAAATGCAATACAATTGATTTAAAAGTAAAAATGAAATGAAATTCCATAATTTTTTATTAATTCCTAATTCCTCCGATTAAATCTCGTCTCCGCTACAACTTCCGATTAATCCTTCCGGCAATTTAAATAAACAACCTTACCAGCATAAATCCCATCTGTCCGATTAACTCAAATGACCCCTCTTTTACGACTAGCTTCATCCAAACAAATTGAACTAATTTAAACCACCCGGCTCAAATCCTCCACAATTAAACTCTTCCACTTAACACCCTTAGCCTCATAAATTGTCAGCAGGCTGCAACTAAATGACCATTTTGCCCTTCGTCAGTGTGATCTTTTCTGCAAAATCAGCAAACTACACAAACCTGTTAGTGATTAGTTAAAAGCAATGCAAAGGTGAAGTGAAATGAACCTAATAATCTCGGGGGAAAATTTGGGGTATTACAGTTGCCCCTATTTAAATATCTTCACTGCTTGATTTGAGAGACGGCGACTCGAGGAATCACAGTGGAGGGATTTAAATACAGATAACCAAAAATTTTGCCCTTAGATGCAGTGATATGCAGTGCTATGGACAAAACTATAATGCTGACAATGCCATGAACTTAATATGACGCGTATGATGAAACTGACAAATGAATGGATGCGGGCGACCCAATGACACAGGGGACATACGCGACGGACCAACCATACTGAGGAAAACGACACACTGGGGAATTCTAAAGTGATAGCCAATTGGCGCGAGCACGACCGATTGTCACTTTAGAAGGAACGGTAAGAATGGGATCCTCAATGGAGAAGGAACCGACGAGGCGGCCTCTACTGGGGAATATCTAAGAGTATTTGTTCAACGGATTCAAGCATGACCGGCTGACACTCTAGGATGACAAGGTAACACCGGATCCATATGGCGGTAGGATCAGGTAAACGACCATTACTGGAGTTTGTGGGACATTCCTTTAAAGGAAGAGATCGAGCGGGATCTTCAGGAATCATCGAAAAATATACAAGGAGAAACAAACACCAAAGATACTCGGAAAAACATCAAATAACCTCGGTGACAAAGAAACATTTTCAGGGACATTTGGAAGAACATCGAATGAACTCTGAAACACACCAGAGATACTCAGAAAAACGTCGAATAAGCTCTAGGACAATGAAAAAAAGGAGAACATCTATAAGAGTATGAAATGCCAACAAGGTCTCTGAAGGTACATCTGACACATTTAAGACAACAATAAATGTACGGGACAAGTTGAAGACATATCTGGAAGAACATCAGATAAGCAACAAAGGGGTTTTGGAAGAATATCAGAATAAAAACTCAAACTAGAAAAACATCAGAGAGAGAAACGTATTCGGAAAACCATCAGATAGATTCTGGAAAACCATCAAAGGTAATATCTGGAAAACCGTCAGACAAGTTCTGGAAGAACATCAGAACAAAGACTTGATCTGGAAAACCATCAGAAAGAGACATATCCGGAAAACCATTGGATAAGATTCTGGAAAACCATCAGAATCAAAGGAAAATATCTAGAAAACCATCAGATAAAAAACTCGATCTGGAAAACCGTCAGAAAGAGAAACAAAACTGGAAAACCATCAGAGTCAAAAGGAATATCTGGGAAACCATCAGATAAGTAACAAAGAAGTTCTGGAAGAAAATTAGAATAAAGAGACTCAATATAGAAAACAATCAGAAAGAGAAATTAAAATAAGGGTACCAGACATCCAATAATGGCTTTGAATGAAAGGTATAAACACAATATATGAGAATAGTATTGGACATAAAAGGAACAGGCATATCTGGAAAACCATCGGATAAGAAAAACGTCATATCTGGAAGAACATCAGATAGACACAACACAAAATCTATTTGGTAAGTGCCAAGTAAGTTGGACTTTGACCACAAGGTAAGACAATGGATAAAACATGACCTTGAGAGAAATGCAAATGAGGATGAAACACTTATGATATGAATATGTATATGAATTATGCTATGAGATATGATCAAATGTAAATGCGGATGCCGACGACAAGGCTCGACTCTTTTGGTAAGATGACAAGACTGAAAACTGATTCCTCAACACAAAGATCACTGTCGTTATGCTCGGGGACTAAAGATGCTACTACTGGACACATCTCCGCCACACTGCTAAACTGTATCAAGTTGATGATCCTTGTAGGAAGGATGAAGAGCTGCTTGGGGATCCTTCAATTAAACTTCCTCAGATTAAAACCTTCTGTAGACTGAACTGGTAAATACTTCAGCTTGTCTAATTCTATAGATGATTGTGCTACTATGCCTCTGGAAGCTTACCCCAACCCGAGTCTTGAAAAATCTTCTGGATAGACCAAATCTGAGAATGGCTTGCCCCTAGTAGGATCACTTGACCAAGTTTCTCGATGTTTGAAAATTCCTTAGAGGAAAGCCAGTTTGCAAACAAAAATATTCATACAAACATGATAATGTAAAGTTCATGCAACTTTTGAAATCAAAATCATTTTTGAAAGATGAAAAATAAATGAGTCGTTGGTTAGAACACGATGGTTCAAGACGCTCAAAGATTAATACAGGTGTACTGCCAAAATAAATGATTCGCAAAGATCTTTTGGAGTCAGCTTACGCAACCTTGCTGTAGTATGCTTTCAAAATAACCTTGCTTCAATTAGGTCTTTTGAGGGTTGTAACGTGGTCTGGTTCATAGTTTATGAAACAAAGGATAAAGGCTCAACATTTATTTGTACTCACCCAATCTACGTGGTAATCTTCAGTCCTATTCTCAGCTAACTCATATTATGCATTCAAGCTCCCATAGGTTAGGAATTGCGTTAATATTAATGACGATGGTTCAGAAGTCAATAGACCTTTGAAAAGGCAGCCACTATTTCCCTATAACATTTAGTTGTTTTGACATTGAGGATTTTTAGGATAAGGATTTAAAGATCTCCTCTTTTTATTATCCCTAACTTTTGCCTGAGCTGTTTCTTGTGAAGATTACAGTTAGCAGGATGCCCCTGTTTTGCCTAAGTCTCCTTCATAGGTTTGGACTTAGCGGGCTTTTTCTTTATAATTTTTTTTTGAAGAAATGTGACTGCCTAGCTTAATGATCACGGTGAACCATCATCGACTTTTGACATAGAAAGCATCTTCGACACTTACTTGCTGTGTGCGAAGGAAAATTGTGAATGCAACCTTTATATGAAAGGTGTATTGTAGGAACACACCACCAAGTTAGCTAAGAACTACCCATGCCCCATGTTAAAAATTGTGGGTTTTTTGTAACGTAGGAAAACTCCAACTTCAAGGCTCGAAGCGGTGACAAGGGATTAACTTCCTTATTTCTCCAATGTTTGGGGATTAAAATAATGCCTTACATCATCAACAAAGTTTGATTGAAAGCATACTGACAGCATTTATGGGTATAAACGTTTTTGTCATCCTCCCTCCAATCTTTGCATATCAAAAATTTGGACAAGAAGTAAATATTTGAAAGATAAAGCGTAAAGATGCAAATAATACACAAAATGAATTGAAATCGAAAATTGCAATGCTTATTCCATAAATGTATAAGTACAAACATATTTCTTAGGCAAACAACTAATGTAAAAATAAGGAAAGTACAAACAACTAGAAACAAAAGCCTAGTGACTAAATCAGTATAAAGATGGTGTCCTGTCTAAAACACAAATAATTCGTTGGAGTCAGTTCAAGGCTTCACTTTTGATGCACTCTAAAAGGATTTTTCTGGACATTCGGAGGATTATATGCAAAATCAAGTATTCCATCTCTGACCAACTCACGTACTCTAGCCTTCAGTGCAAAATAATGCTCCAAGTCGAGGCCTAAGGCACCCTCATGAAAAGCGCACTGGAAATCAGCCCTGAATCCAACTGGAGGAGGATTAGGAGGAGGTGTTAAAGAGCCCTCGTAGTGATCAACCCTTGTTGAACCAGGTAAGGATAAAGCTCTGTGTAAGTCATGGGAATAGGATCAAATTGATTCCTATTTCGATACTAGTCTTGTCAAATAACTAGACGTTGAGGAGTCTGAGCTGGTTGTAGAGCAACAATAGGTTGAGGTCCATGGCGCGACTTTCTTGATTCAGTCATGACGATATTGGTCTGTTCCTCTTTCTTCTTCTGGAAATTCCCATTGGATTTCTATGCACCATTAGAAGATTCGGCGGCTTTGGACACCTTACCATTTTTCAAACACTCTTCTAACCTTTGGCCAATAGTCACCAGATCTATAAAGCTTGAAGAGACACTTCCAATCATCTTTTCCGAATAGAAAGGAGACAAAGTATCCATAAACACTCCTGTCAGTTCCTTCTCTTCTATAGGGGTTTCCACTTGGGAAGCTAACTCTCTCCAGCGCTGAGCATATTCCTTGAACGACTCTTTTTCCTTCTGAGACATACATTGAAGCTGACGACGATCAGGAGCCATATCCAAATTGTATTTGTATTGCTTCATAAAAACGTTGGCGAGATCCTGGAAGCAGTGGACGCTATTATGCTCTAAGTTCATATACCATTTGAGAGAAGTAACACTTAGACTATCCTGAAAGCAATAGATAAGCAGCTTCTGATTGTTGGTGTAGGCCGCCATCTTTTGGAAATACATGACTAGATGGGCTCTTGGACATGAGTGACCTTGATACTTCACAAACTCAGGAGTCTTGAACTTGGCAGGCAAAACAAGACAAGAAACTAGGCACATATTATCGGCATCAACGTTGAAGAAATCAGTGCCCTCGACAGCTTGGAGTCTCTTGTTTATGATGTGAAACTGCTCGCGGGTAATCTCAGGCTCAACAAAATCTTCCTGGTCTTCCCTTTGAACACCGACAACATTGTACTCATAGGGAGGATTTTCAAAGGGAGCTTGGACAGTCTGGTTAACAGTGTGGACCACAGGTCTGGCCTCGGTAAGGCAGGAGCTTGAAAAACTAGTCTGACCGTCTGACCAATCAGAGTAGTAGATGAAAAAGGTGGAGAGTAGTTATGAGGTAAACCAAACTCCGGCCAAGTAGAGGGCGGCAGTGAAACAGGAGGCGAATCAGCACTTGAAACTTCCTGAATGACGGTCCTCTGAGGTGGCTCTCCTCTAGCAATCAGTACTTGAAGCATCTTGGTATGTCTGGTCATGCCTGCTTTCAACTCATCAATCTCCATTCGGACTTCTGCATTATGTTCCTCTTGTTCTGACATCAAAAGTCTATAGTTAGCTCGAGTTCTATATCTGTGTCGAGGAATCAGCTTGACGACTCAAAGGGACACTGGAAGATACAGACAACTAGACATAAGAAACCGGGTGGAGAATGCAATGCAAAAATATGATGCTAATGCAACGTAATAGTTTCAAGAACTTCAACGGTCGATTGCAAATATTCACTTTTTTAGGAAAGTTGGGAAAGGTTTTAAACTTTGAAATGTAGGACTTTTGAATTCGCAAAGGACTGTTGAATTCCTTGAAACTAGGAATGATGTTTTATGAATTCCATGCACAAATACACACAAAAAACAAAAGGTCCTAGGTTAAAGGTATAAGAGCGGAGTCAAGGTCTACCCTTCCCAAAAGGTAGGTACTATAGGGTTAATTGTACCTGCAGAACAAGGGTTCTAAAGCAGTGCCCAAAGTCATCAGTCCATCTTTCGAATATTATCAATTTCCCGACTGACTCGGTGGTTAATAATATTCTCAAGAGAACCTCTTTTGAGTGTAGTATCGCGTAGCAACTATTTTGGGATTACTCCCTCATAGTCCTCGCACTACGTCCTATATAAGGCCAAGGTGGTGTCAAGGTACTACGGTCCCCAGTATCACAGACTCCAATCGACAATAGTAAAAGTTTTCACGATTACTCGTTCATCCGAACCATTTTCAAAAAGGTCTCAACTATAAGCCTCGCTATAAGCCTCGTCGAATATATCACCTCCTATAATAAGTTCACTCAAGTCCGGGTGTAGGACTTATCTCACAACAGCAGATACCCCAAGCAAGGTACATGGTATATATTATATACAAGCAAGCAAATAATGAAGCACATAGTAAAAATAATAACAAATTAGGGGTAACCCTTAAAAGTTAGGACCGTCCCTAGTGAAGTCGCCATTTTCTGTTGCGGTTAGAATAGGATATCAAATTATTAATTAATTTGAATCACATTTTTTAGTTCACAACCAATCTTTGATTTATCCGAAGGAAAAGGTCAAAAGAAGGAAAACCTATTTTTGCATCGTAGACAATCGGGGAGAGACCTAGGTAAGGGGTTGGTTAAGCTTAGGGAAGGTATTAACACCCTAAACTTCTGTAGTACTCTACAGGAACCTTTTGTTAATTTTTACTATTTTGCTTTATTATTTACTTGAGGATATTTACTGAGCTAAGGGTTAAGAGTGACAAAGAGACCTAAGGGTTAGTCCTAAGTTTACTCGCCAAGATTCACATCTTGTGCTTATGTATCCGAGGTAGGGGATGGAATCAGAGTAATCGTAGTTCCCCTTGAAAGGGAGGTTAGAAACATCTTGACTGTGGTCAAGGTTTCAATGGGGAGTAAGCATTTCTTAAGGAAACGCTTACGTGGAGTTCTGAGACTCCTATTTCTACGTTGAAATTGTTAATTGAAATTAGGGTTAAATAAACATTCCACGGCGGGAAACCCTAAAATAGAGTACGACGACTCTTTGACCTAATGCTAGGGTAAAGGGTCTATTTGTCCACGGCGGGACGCCTAGGTAAATTAGGGTTTGAAAAAGTCAAAAGGTTAGGGTTATTGACTCGGCGGTCAAACTTCTGGACCTAATCCTTCGGAAGGACTTTAACGGTAAATTATGCAGATGATGAATTATTATTATATGGCAGAATTAGAGTACGAAAAACAATGAAAGCAGTAAAGAAAAATCATCGCGACGATCACTCGCGTAAATTACAAAAATCCCCAAAAATAATAATAATGGAATACAAGCGACGATTGCCTCGCACGATTACAATTGAAACAATGGCAGTACAAATAAATGAAGGATTAATAAGCTGAAACGAACAAGATAATGAGGGTTAGACAGAACTTGAGACAGCTAAAATCAGAGTTCTAATTTTGAATTTTTATTTAAAGGAGAAGTTAAATTTTACATTTAAAAGGAGAAATTATTTTAATTTTA
Source organism: Lathyrus sativus (assembly GCA_963859935.3). Taxonomy (NCBI): domain Eukaryota; kingdom Viridiplantae; phylum Streptophyta; class Magnoliopsida; order Fabales; family Fabaceae; genus Lathyrus; species Lathyrus sativus. The sequence continues at coordinate 166,316,592 of OZ012739.1, read as the reverse complement.
ATATGTTTACTAAAAAAATTGTTTTTAACTTAATTAAAGAAAATGTTTTAATTTTAAGGTTTTTGATTAAGAAAAATTTTGTTTTAAATCTTGTTGTAATTAATTAAAAATGTTCTAATTTTACTGTTGAAAAGGTTTAAGAAAAAAAGTTTAATTTTAATATGAAAAATGTTTCAATTTTTGAAAATGGATTTACAATCAGACTTTTAAAAAATAAATTCTTTTAAAAACGTATTTCAAAGTTTTGCATTAAGTTTATTAAAATACATTACTCAAAACATAAATTCTATTTTTATGATGAATGACTTTTAGTTTTTTAAAATATTATGTTTTTTGTTTTTTTGGTTTTAGATTTATTAAAGAATATGATTAAAATATTACAACAAGAAAGTACATTACTTATTACTATTAGTAATCTATAACTAATTAAATAAAAAAAGAAAAACAAAGTAGAAGTAAAAAAGAGGGGCGGTTCATTTGGCATTGGCTTCTTAGAGTTTTCATTGTTTCCTTCTTTCTCTCTCTCGTTCCACCGCGACCATTGTTGTCCGTCGAAGCTTTTCCATCTTATTCTTTGTTTGCATGTCGCCTTTACTTCTTCTCGGTTTCGATTCCCTGCGAAAAAAAAACAAAATAATGTTAAAGACTTGCTCACCTCTACTGGGTTCGGAGCGATTCTCGCCGTCGGTTTTCGTAGTGATTATCCGATGATGTTGAAGATCTGAGGATGATGATGGATCTTATGGGTTTTTCACCGCCTTTTTTCTGATGGATATTGCGGCCCGCCTTGCCGTTGATGATGATAGATTCGTTCGTTGTGGGTTTCTGAATCTTCCTTCAACTCGCGGTTGATGAAGCTTCCGCGTTTACACTTTCTGAACCCCTCTTCTTCGTCGCTTTGATGATGATGATGAGGTTCCTCTTCTGAATCTCCGTCGTTTTGGTTGCGCCGCCGGGTTGTTCCCTTAGGGTTTTTCGGATCTGAACCTTTGAGATGATTTTTTTTTCTTTTGAGATTGTGGGCTGGATTGTTCTTATGACATTTCAGGAGCTTTAACGGTTAGATTGTTGCTCTTTTTCTGGAGATTATTTCGGGGATCTTTGAACTTGCTGAGTTTGATTTAGCTGTGAGTTTGTTGCAACTTGTTGGATCCGTTGGATTCTTTGGACACTCTGGAAAATTGTTAGGCAGGGTTTGGCTGAAAAGCAATTTTTGAAAATAAGTGCTTTTTCAAAAAGCACTTTTTTGGATAAGCACTTTTTCCAACCAGTTTTTTTCCAAAAGCATTTTTTATCTCTCTCTCAGTTGCCTCAAAAATAAGAACAGATGTTGCCTGGATTTACCGAGGTTGAGAATAAGTCGGGAGTCGGCTTCGGAGTAATCCGTTGCCCTCCCGACGCACCCGATGATGACAATGCTCTGAGGGTATCGGATAAAAGTTCTAACCGATTAAATTGCCGTTTGTCTTGCTTATTTTTGCTTATTAATAAGATTCTTTATTTTTAAAATATTGTAAACTAAAACATTATTATTATTTTTTGTTATGCAAAATAAAAATGAAAACCAACCTTAAAATATATGCTTTTTGTTTAAAATATAAAATGAAAACAATATTAAAAATGAAAAATAAAATTAATTTAAAATGAAAATGAGGATAATGAAAATAAAATTATCTAACATGAAGTGAAACCACTATCTAAAATGAAATAAAGTTATTCAAAAATGAAGTTATTTGAAAAGAAAATAAAACTTAAAAATGAGATGAATTGTTTTAAAATGAAATGAGAATAAAATAGAATGAAATGAAATTGATTTAAAATAAAAATGAAAGTAAAATGCAATACAATTGATTTTAAAATAAAAATGAAATGAAATTCCATAATTTTTTATTAATTCCTAATTTCCCCGATTAAATCTCGTCTCCGCTACAACTTCCGATTAATCCTTCCGGCAATTTAAATAAACAACCTTACCAGCATAAATCCCATCTGTCCGATTAACTCAAATGACCCCTCTTTTCTGACTAGCTTCATCCAAACAAATTGAACTGATTTAAACCACCCGACTCAAATCCTCCACGATTAAACTCTTCCGTTTAACACCCTCAGCCTCATAAATTGTTAGCAGGCTGCAACTAAATGACCATTTTGCCCTTCGCCAGTGTGATCTTTTCTGCAAAATCAACAAACTACACAAACCTGTTAGTGTTTAGTTAAAAGCAATGCAAAGGTGAAGTGAAATGAACCTAATAATCTCGGGGCAAATTTTGGGGTATTACACACGACACTTCACTGACTCCTTCTCTGCTTCAACCCTGCATATATATATATATATATATATATATATATATATATATATATATATATATATATATATATATATATATATATATATATATATATATATATATATATATATATATATATATATATATATATATATATATATATATATATATATATATATATATATATATATATATATATATATATATATATATATATATATATATATATATATATATATATATATATATATATGTGTGTGTGAGGGAAACGGCTTGAAAAAGGGCTTCGCAGCCTTTTCATAATAGAGTGTATTTTACCAGTTTTTCATTTGAGCATTAGTTTCTGTTATTTTCGTTTCGTACAAGTTTAATTTTTGTACCAAGTTTGAAGAACGGTGACTATTCCTTCAAGCCTGCCATTTACTTGTACCTCCAATTTAATCTAATTCAAGGTTTTAAATTGTTCTATTTATTTTATTTGTCGTAATTACAACATGATTAGTAGTTATATTCTGCACTGTATTATGTTTGATTTTTCCACCATGTATTGCTAGAGTAATTGATGTCGGTATGTAACAAATCTATCGGAGGGGATTAAATAATAATCGGTGTTATTTTTATTTACAAAGTATTTTTTTAGGCTCTAGTTTCTTATTTTAATCAACCAACCTTTCTTGCGAGAGTAAAAAGGGAAACTAAGGTTAAGGTCAAGATAAACGAGAGTTTGAGGTTTTAACCAGATAGCTGAGATTATGCATTAATTCTAAACACAACGGAAGCACTTTAAAATTAATTAGGACTTATCTACTTTCAAAAGGTATCGTTAAATTCGAATGATACAACGAGAGCTCTCTTTTTAATTTAACGATATAGTCTGAATCAATAAACACGAGAGTGTGAGGTAAATATTTTTAAATAAGTATTTCTCTAATAAAAAGTATTATGAACAACCTGACTTACAACGATTATTCATTAGATTCCTGACGATTGATTTGTTGCATACTGACATCCCGTTATTGATAATTCTTATTATAAATTTTAGCATTTTAGATTAAATTTCCTTCGCACTTAACTTTCCTAAAACAATTAGCCTTAGATTTACATAGTAACATTAGAATATGGTACATTTGATTTCTAGTCCCTGTGGATCGATAATCTTTTAAAACTACGCGATACAAGTGTATACTTGTAGTCAGAGCTATTTAGACACACTAAACCGAGATCACTTACACGCATTGCATTTTCTTTGCATACAAATCATCTATTCACATACATTGCATTTGCATTTTGTCAGCATGCATTGCATTTCATTCAGAAAAAACTTATTCTCATCTTGTGTCCATACTCCACCAGTTGATATCCTGGTACCCGCTCTAAACCAGTTGTAGCTGTTGAAGGACAATAGAGCTTTTGAAGCAGGAACATACAATGATAAGAGGAATACAAACACCTTAAAAGGAGAAGTAGACCAGACATTGAAACCTGTGGTACCTATGTCAAATTTTTAGCATGTTGTTGTAGGGAATGTCAACTCCCCATTAGGCTTCACTATGGTAACAAACCCAATGTACGATCATCCCCTGAATGTCTTCCTCAACAAGTGGATGTTCCCACCCAACCTCAACTTGTGTGTATCCCTTTATTTGATGAAGTCCCCATTTTGCAAAAGAAATCGACTATTCATATTGGTGAAAAGGATCTCCAATTTACAAGGAATGTGTCAGATTCTCAAGGTGCCCACCTAATGACAAAAATTGAGCATTCTCAAGTGCCTGAAGTTGCAAAAATAAGTCATGATCCAGAGAAACGATTAAGGGCTCTGAAAGGCTTTAACACAGTGAAACTTGATGACATGTGTTTAGTGCCAGGTCTTGTTATACCTTCAAAATTTAAAGTACCCGACTTTGAGAAGTACAAAGGGGATATTTGTCCAAGACACCATTTGGTGATGTTCTACCGAAAAATAGTTTCCCATACGCACGAAGATAAGTTAATGATTCATTGTTTTCAAGACAGTTTAAGTGGGTCATTGTTGGGCTGGTACATGAAGCTGAAAAAGATTCATATTCAATAACGGGAAGACTTAGCTAACGCCTTTTTGAACCGATACAACTACAATTTAGATGTGGCTCTGGATAGAAGACAATTGTTAAGTATGTCTCAGAAAGACAATGAATCCTTCAGAGAATATGCACAGCGATAGAGAGAATTGGCAGCCTAAGTGCAACCACCACTCTTAGACAGAGAGTTAGTTTACATGTTCATGGATACCTTGCAAAGCTCGTACTTTGAAAGGATGATAAGTATTACATCATCTGACTTCTCTGACTTGGTGAAAGTTGGATAATGCATCAAGAGCGGTCTTAAGAACGGAAAAATCCAAGATGTCATAAGCAGCCAGGCTAGTGAGAATGAATCCCTTGGAAGCTCCCAAGAGGACAAAGAGCATGTTATCAATGCGGTCATGGCAAATGCCAGGTATTCTCATGATGTACTAACAAGACTTTATGGTCCTCCATCTTCTCATCGATCATCATTTCCAGTGTCACGCTATCCTTATAGGCAACGAGAAATGTCAAGGGCGCCATACCAGCAACTTGGGAAAGCTCCTCTTTCAAATCAACAAGGATAAAGTCGAGGATATCAGAATCAACATAAAAGTCAACATAGGCCTTGAAATAAATGGGGAAGAAGGAATGCTCCCCTTGATCCAATTCCCATGTTATTCAGTCAACTTCTGCAGCCTCTCATTCAAAGTTCATTACTAGTTCCCAAGGCTCTGAAGCCTGCTTTAGAACCATACCCTCCTAGGTAAGATCCTTATGTTTAGTGTGGATATCATGGCGGATCGATAGGATACTCAACTAAAGACTGCAAAGCTTTCTAAGCTAGGGTACAGCAGTTGATTAACAAAAAGTATATATCCTTTTCATCATATGGAAGCTTCTTGGTGAACGTCAACCTCTCGCCCTGATAAGTGTGCCAGTCATGGAGCATTTTTTGCATTTGTATTTTCTTTGACTGTTAAATGCTACTTGTTTTTAAACATTGTTGTTCTTTTAATCGTAATATTAATGAAGTGATCATGAATTTTCGGAATCAATCCATTTGTATTCACTCTTTCTATTTTTTCCATTCACTTGTCTTTATCAAACCATTGTTTTAACAAATATTGGAAGGAGAATAATGAAAACCAGAAACCCATAATATAACTTTTGTCGAAGATGTAAGGCATTATTTTAAATCTCTAAACACTAAAGATATAAGGTGTTAATCCCTAGTCAACACTTTGAGCCTAGAAGTTGTTGTTTCTTTTGGATTTAAAAAACCCTTAATCATAACCAGAGGCAGGGTAGTTTGTTCAGTTAATCGGACTTTGAGTTCAAATTGCAAGAGAAAACATCCCACCTAAGGAGGTCGACCACATGTGATCCTTCGTGCACACCATAAAGTGTCAAAGAAGTCTTCGAAAATCTAGGAAAAACTATAGTGGTTGTTCCTCATCAACCAATAATGAGGTAGTCGCCAAACCTTTTAGGCAAAAACTAGGGCATCCCGATGGGTCGAAAAGCTTCAAAAAGCGATCCAACAAAAATTAGGGATAATAAAAAGAGGTCATCAAAATCCTCGACAAAAATAAAATAAGGTTACTGCCATTTCAAGAAAAAACTCATTTTGAATCCTCGTCCTTACCATAACACCTTAAAATCTTCTTAGGCATTGAATGCATGGGTTAATTAACAGAATGTAGGACCGGAGTTCATCAAGAAGAAGTGACGGGTTAAAATTAAGATTTGAGCTTTAATCCTTTTGTTTCAAAAAAACCATGAACCAGGCCTGGTTACAACCCTAAAAAGACCTAATTGAGGCAGAGTTTATTTTGAAAGCATACTGCAGCAAGGTTGTGTTAACCTAACTCCATAAGATCTTTGCTAATTATTTTTATTGATCATATCATCTTTCATCCTGTGAATGACTAGATCCACTTTATGCTCTGATTATTAACCAATTCACTGTATATCACCATCTTTTATTGATCACATCATCTTTCATCCTGTGAATGGATAGATCCACTTTGTGCTCTGATTGATTTCAAAATTTGCATTTGTGTTGCATTAAAATTACCATTTTTGAATGAACTATTTTAATTGCAAGTCAGCATTTAGCATCAAAGGATTCCCAACAATGCACAATCAGTTGAGGAGCTTGATCATGTGAAAGAAGTCCAGTCATGGGAAAATTACTTTGGGTATCGGGAAGTCCAAGCTAATCACCCAAAAAAAGTTGGTTAGTGAAAAGAAAACCCTCAAGACCCAGAGTAGGGAAAAGATCTCAATGTGTCCAGAGATCGGTAAGCTAAAAGTCTCCCAGTGAAAGATTGGCCAATCAAGCGGCAGAGCATTGCAAAATTAAAATATTGGGGAAAGCCACTTCTAGGTTATGTCAAGTTATTTCCAAACTCTTGTTAAGGAAAATTTCTTCAAAAAACCAACAAACTGGAGCAAGATGGTCACAGAGGGTCAAGTCCTCTGTATGCTTTCAAGCTGCTCAAGCAAGCAAGCCATAAGTCAGCAACTGTTGAGTTCAAGACGAATTTATGAGAATTATGTTGTTACCCCATCAAATAACCTTTTTCCTTTTGAAAGAGAAGCTTTGCTTCAAAGAACATTCCATCCCATAGCCATATGGGGGGCATCATTTTAGAAACCTTTGAGTCAATTGTATCAATCAATATCATACATTAATCATGTCACTTCGCTCTAGTGTTAAGCCATGCATATCATCTCATTCATCGAGCATATGCCCGTAGCAAGAAAAAGAAAAACATCAAAAACCAGTTCTCGTCTGGTAGAACATTTGAAAGTCAACTCCCATCTCAGGGTAAGTTTTTAAACACCAGTTCCCATCTGGTAGTCTATTGTTTAACTCCAGCTCTCGTCTGTTAGTCAGTTTTATTTTCAAAACCATTTCCCGTATGGTGCCCCATTTGAAAGTCAATTCCTATCTGACAGTCTTTTTTTTAACTCCAGTTCCCTTCTGGTGCCCCATTTTAAAGCCAGTTCCTGTCTGGTAGCTATTGTAACCCGATATTTGATCTCCCTTCTTGCCTTTTGCATAAGTATATGCGTTCACATCATTGACGTACGCATTCACACTTTTTTCTATGCCTATTATTCAAAGAAAAAGGTTGAAAATCAGAACCATGGCCACAACACCATTTTGCAAGCAAAATATGCAAGTTTTGCCTGTGGTAATCGATTACCCTACTTTGCCTAGCAAAGTAGGGTAATCGGTTACCCTGTGTAAAATTGCAATTTTTGCTGCATTTTTTGAAACAACCACTTTCAGTCTACATTTTGAGGATCTACTTGGTTCTAGCATTGTGTAGAACATTCTAGACATCTCTAGACACTTCAAAACTTTTCTAAACATTTCAAGGCATTTGCTCCAATACATAAATTTGGATTAAGACCACCATGTTGCTTCATTCCCAAGCATGTGATCCTTTAGATTCAAGTTTTCAATTGGATGGTTACCGAGTCAACTACCTAACTAATTAAATTAACCTCCAACGCAGTGACTTGAGGCTAACTAACTCCAAGGTTAGTTCATAGGATACATCCAAAGCTCGAGGTTCAATCACTTTCTTAATTTCCATATTCTTCACTCTCAATCATTTTCCCAAATTCTTCTCTCACATTCTCTCTTATTTTTCTGCAATTTTCTCACATATTCATCTTCATCATCTCCCCAAAACCTCATAAAAGCTTAATTTCTACCATTAGAGTGTAACAATCTTCATGTTGAAATTGTTATTCTCTTGAGCTAAACCTCATTCCACCATATTCCTACTTGGATTTCTGGATTTACATTAGCTTCTTCTCCAATTCAAGTAATCATCTCAAGCTTCTTCGGTGCAAATCGGTATTCGGAGCATTTATCGTGTTTTTATTGATTTCACTATGATTTGATCGTAAGCTTGGAATTTTCTGGTTTTCTTTGCTTATTCTCAACACATATCAATATAAACAATCACCAAGGCAATCCTCCGCCTTGTAAGTTAGTAATTCACACTTGATTTACTATTTTAATCACTCTTGCGCGTTTACGATGTAGTTCGATCATATTTCGGTGTTGATTGATCATGTGATTGTTTGATCTTTGATCTTCATGTTTAATGCTTTCAATTGATGTTTAATCGATGCCTTAGTGATTTTGAACTTCATTTTTCTTGCTCAAATGTTCACCATAGCATGTGGATGATCGGGTAAGTCTTTTGGTTGTTGAAAGTGCTTTTTCAAAAGTTGTTTTTTGCCATTGTTACAGTGGTAACCAGTTACGCATATGTGGTAATTGATTACCTTGCACAATATTCACGTGTTTTTGAAATTTTTAAGCAAGTAATCGATTACCTGCATGTGGTAATCGATTACTACTGTCACATAATGCCTTACCTATTTTCAAGCTTGTTTGCTATTGTTTCCTTATGTAACTTACATAGCTTGGTATGCTTGATATTTGTGGATGTTTTTTGAGTTGTTTAACTTCTTTTTGAGGCATACATGAAAATGTTTAATGTCTGATTTGTCGATTCTTGATTATTTGCATCTTTGACACTTGTATGATCATGATCATTTGTGCACATTGTAACAGTCCAATTTTCAATAATAATTATTCATATTAATTAATTGATTTGTTTGGATGATTTTAATTATTGGAATTATTGGCAGATATTTGAGAGGACAAATATAATGGAAGGAAATAGAATAGAAAGACATATATGGAAAAGTGGAAGGAAAAGGAAATATAAAAACATAAGAGAAAGAGAAGGAGAAGAAGGAAAAGCTTGGGAAGCTCAAGAACAACTTCTAGCTTCGATTTAATCAAGGTATGAGTGTGAAATATCATTATCTTGTCAATGTGTATGATTATGTATGGATTGTTTGGATGTTTTTCTCCGTTTTTCATTTTAGGGCAGAAATGAATTTAATCGGTAAAATCGATGTTTGAATTGTTAAAATCTGGAAAATAATGGTGTAGATTAGTCGAGAAATGTTAGGCTAAGACTACTAGAATTCATTGGACCTGAATTGGTTGATTTTGTGAGGATTTGGTGATTTTGGGCAGTTGGGGTTTTGAACATCGCAGACGTTCGCTAGCACCTTCGCTAGGCGAGCAGGTCGCGAGTGTTCGCTGTAGCGAGCTAGTAGCGAATGGTCCCAGACTTGGACAAAATGTATTTGACCTTCTTCGCTGGTAGCGAGCGAGGTAGCGAGGGATTCGCTAGGCGAAGCCCCAGCGAGTAGGTATTGAAGCCTTACAGTAGCTTCTGTTTGCCTTCGCGAGCTTGTTCGCTAGGCGAACAGGTAGTGAGTGTTCGCTAGGAACTCGCTAGGCGAGCGAGCCAGCGAGCGTGACAACATTCTTATTTCTCGGTGATTCCATCCAATGTTGATTATTTGGTTCGATTGTGTTCAATCTTGATCTGAAATGAGTAATTGTGAGCTGTTAGATATATGTTGTGGGTAGCCGTATGGCGTAAATCATAGATTGTGGAATCGATTGTGGAATGTCGTTTCTTTGACAAATATGTGCATTGTTTGTATTGATTAAAAATGCATGATGATTTGTGATGATGTTTGTTGCCGTTTGGCAATATAATGTGAATGCATATTGATTGTATGCAATATTGTGAATAATGCATGAGAACATATTGTGAATATGTGTGCATTGTTTGATAAATACGGTGATGGTATTGGATTGTGAATGCATATTGATTGTATGCAATATTGTGAATAATGCATGAGAACATATTGTGAATATGTGTGCATTGCTCGATAAATGTGATGATGTTGAAGTATGAATACTTTGATATCATGTGTGAGTGTGCAATCATGTTATAATTCTTGTGTGATGAATTATTTGAGAATGCATGGGATTAAGATGAGAGAACGGTCTTAAGTGCATTTGGTTGTTGATTGCATATGCATCATTTAGTCAAGAGGCAATGCTTGCTAGTTTCGTGGAGACTAGTGACTTGTCCCAAACCTATAAGGGTGGGTTTGAAAGCTTATAGGACGAGCTTTTGTTGTTATCGGTCTAGGGGACGAACCCAGTTTAAATGTAAAAATCGAAAAATGATAACAAGTGTTGGTACCACATGGCATTGAGTTGCATTGAGTCACATGGCATATATCATTGTTATATGGAAGTATGCATGTGTATGAATTATTGAATGAGAGTTGTGATGGGATGAATAAACATAATTGTAAATGTTTATGTAAACATGAATGATGTGGTGAATCAAACTGGATGATATGTATTTATATGATTACATGTTTAAAATGATTCAATGTTTAGATTTTCCACTTTTAATTCTAAATATTGAGATGTGGGTGTAAGGACTAAGTTCCTCTATTGAAGCTACCCCACTGTTGCATATCTCTATTGAGCAGGTGTTGTATGTTTTATTTCACGTATTGTGTGACATGCTCCTGTTATACAATGTTTTCAATTATACTCTGATGAAATTTTAATATGTGCTTATATGATTTATTGTTTATTTGGGGGTTAGAAGGGGGTGTTACATTAGTGGTATCAGAGCAGGTCGGCCAGATGGCCAAGTTGTTAATGTGTTTATTCCCTATATATACATGATTGTGTGTGTGACACTATCGATATTGTTGGTTCTTATGAGTTCTGTTGTTGGGATTCAGAACGATGGTCGCCGGTAGGAATGATGAAGCGATTGTCGAGGCTTTGACGAGGTTGGCTGGAGCGATTGGGAAGAATCCTCAAGCTAATATGAATGTTGGAAATAACGCTAATGACGAGTTTTGTGCTTTGGGAAGGTTCCTAAGGAACAATCAGCTGATTTTCAAGGGAACCCATGAACCTGACAAAGCACAAGTATGGCTGAAATCAATTGAGAAGATCTTTCAAGTCATGAACTGTTCGGATGCGCAGAGGGTGTAGTTCAGCACTCATATGCTTGAAGAGGAAGCTGAGGACTGGTGGGGTAACACTTGCCAAAGGTTTGAGGAGGATGAGATTGTGGTTACTTGGGATGTTTTTAGAGAGGCGTTTCTGAAGAAGTATTTTCCAGAAGATGTGCGTGGTAAGAAGGAAATTGAATTCCTTGAGCTGAAGTAGGGTAACTCAACTGTGGCCGAGTATGCCGCAAGGTTTGAGGAATTGATTAAGTTTTGTCCTCATTACAACATTGCTAATGCTGAGAGATCCAAGTGTCTTAAGTTTGTGAATGGTTTGAGACCTGAAATCAAGCAAGTCGTTGGTTATCAGGAAATTAGGCGATTTTCTGAGTTGGTGAACAATAGTAGAATTTATGATGAAGATAGTAGGGCTCGGTCTAGTCACTATAAGAATTTAAATGATAAGAAGGGAAAAGGTCAATTCAGAGGAAAGCCGTATGTGACTCCTACTGATAAGGGGAAACAAAAAGCTGGTTACGGTAAGAAGCCAAGTGGGGGAGGAGTTTCCACTCCGGTGAGATGTTATAGATGCGGTGAAGAAGGACACCGTGCTCCTGAGTGCAAAAGTGTGGAGCAGAAATGTTTCAAGTGTGGCAAACCAGGCCACAAAGCTCTTGAGTGCAGAAGCGGTGCGAATGTGACTTGCTACAACTGTGGTGAGCAAGGGCACATTAGTACCAAGTGTGACAAGCCAAAGAAGACTCAAGGGAATGAGAAAGTGTTTGCTCTATCAGGATCGGAGACTGCTAGTGAAGATCGATTGATCCGAGCTACGTGCTTCATTAACGGTATACCTTTGATTGCTATAATTGATACTGGAGCTACACATTCTTTTATTTCTTTGGATTGTGTTAAGAGATTAAGTCTTGAGTTGTCTGTTATGAGTGGTGGTATGGTTATTGATACTCCTGCTATGGGTTCGGTAACTACCCCGTATGTGTGTTTGAATTGTCCGTTGAGTATTTTTGGTAAAGGCTTTGGAGTTGATTTAGTGTGTCTTCACTTAGATCAACTTGATGTTATTCTTGGGATGAATTGGTTGGAATTCAATCGTGTCTATATTACTTTTTTTGACAAAACGATTATTTTTCCTGAACCTGATGATGAAAGAGACTTGTTTATGACTACTAAGCAAGTAAAGGAATCAATGCAAGATGGTGCGAAAGTATTCATGTTGATGGAAAATTTGAGCATTGGGGAAAGCAGAGCAATTGATGCTTTACCAATTGTCCATGATTTTCCGGGAGTTTTTCCTGATGAGATAAGAGATTTACCGCTGGAACGAGAAATGGAGTTTGTGATCGACTTAATTCCTGGAACTAGTCCGATATCGATGGCTCCATATTGTATGCCCGTGTCGGAATTGAAAGAGTTGAAGAGTCAACTTGAAGATATACTCGAGAAGAGGTTTATTCGTTCGAGTGTGTCACCTTGGGGTGCACCAGTGTTGTTGGTTAAGAAGAAAGAAGGTTCTATGAGACTCTGTGTGGACTACAGACAATTGAACAAGGTGAATATCAAGAATAAGTATCCACTTACGAGGATTGATGATTTGATGGATCAGTTGGTTAGTGCGAGTGTGTTCAGTAAGATAGATTTGAGATCTGGGTATCATCAGATTCGTGTGAAGGCTGAGGATATTTAGAAGACTGCTTTTAGAACGAGGTATGGACATTATGAGTATTCTGTGATGCCATTTGGTGTGACAAATGCACCAGGTGTATTTATGGAGTACATGAACAGGATTTTCCATCCTTAGTTGGACAAGTTTATGGTGGTGTTCATTGATGATATTTTGATTTATTCGAAGAGTGAAGAAGAACATGTCGAGCATTTGAGGATTGTGTTATCTGTGTTGAAAGAGAAGCAATTATATGCTAAGCTTTCTAAGTGTGAATTTTTTTTGAAGGAAGTGAGTTTCCTTGGTCACGTGATTTTGAGTAGAGGTATTGCAGTTGATCCGTCGAAGGTCGAAGCGGTATCGCAATGGGAGACTCCGAAATCAGTTTTTGAGATTAAAAGTTTTCTTGGTTTGGCAGGTTATTATCGGAAATTCATTGAAGGATTTGCCAAGTTATCTTTACCGTTGACGCAGTTGACTAGGAAAAGTCAAGCTTTTGTTTAGGATGCAAAGTGTGAAGGAAGTTTTCAAGAGCTTAAGAGAAGATTGACGACAGCTCCTGTTTTGATTTTGCCGAATCCAGCAGAACCGTTTGTTGTGTATTATGATGCTTCCTTGATGGGTTTAGGAGGTGTGTTGATGCAAAATAAACAAGTTGTAGCTTATGCTTCGAGGAAACTCAAAGTGCATGAGAAGAATTATCCGACACATGACCTAGAGTTGGCCGCCGTTGTATTTGTGCTGAAGCTTTGGAGGCATTATTTGTTTGGTTCGAGATTTGAGGTATTTAGTGATCATAAGAGTTTGAAGTATCTCTTCGATCAGAAAAAATTGAATGCAAGGCAGAGGAGATGGTTAGAACTTTTGAAGGATTATGATTTTGGTTTGAATTACCATCCGGGTAAAGCGAATGTGGTAGCTGATGCATTGAGTAGGAAATTGCTGCATATGTCAATGATGATGGTAAAAGAGTTGGAATTGATTGAGCAAGTTCGTGATTTGAGTTTGGTGTGTGAGAAGACTTCTTACGGAGTTAAGTTGGGTATGTTAAAGCTTACTAGTGGTATTCTTGACGAAATTCGAGAAGGACAGAAATCTGACTTGAGTTTAGTTGATCGGTTGACTTTGATCAATCAAGGTCAAGGTGGTGATTTTCGGATTGATGAAAATGGTATCATGAGGTGTCGGGATAGAGTTTGTGTTCCTAATGTTGTTGAGCTGAAGAAGAGTATTCTTGAAGAAGGACATCATAGTGGGTTGAGTATTCATCCGGGTGCTACTAAGATGTATCAAGATTTGAGGAAAGTATTTTGGTGGCCTCGTATGAAGAAGGATATTGCCGAGTTTGTGTATTCTTGTTTGACTTGTCAGAAGTCAAAGATTGAACATCAGAAACCGTCGGGTTTGATGCAACTGTTGTTTATTCCTGAGTGGAAATGGGATAGCATTTCTATGGATTTTGTGTCTGGTTTACCTAGAACACCAAGTAATTTTGAAGCTATTTGGGTCATTGTAGATAGATTGACCAAATCTGCCCCAATGTGAATGGATTACCCGTTAGAGAGATTGGAAAAGTTGTACATTGAAAGGATTGTCAGTTTGCATGGTATTCCGTCTAGCATTGTGTCAGATAGAGATCTGAGGTTTATTTCGAGGTTTTGGGAGAGTTTGCAAAGTGCTTTGGGTACGAAGTTGCGTTTGAGTTCTACTTATCATCCGCAGACAGATGGTCAGACTGAGAGGACGATTCAATCACTTGAGGATCTTTTGAGAGCTTGTGTGTTGGAGAAGGGAGGAGCTTGGGATAGCTACTTACCTTTGATTGAATTTACTTACAACAATAGTTTTCATTCGAGTATTGGTATGGCACCGTTTTAAGCATTGTATGGTAGACGGTGTAGGACGCCATTGTGTTGGTATGAGTCCAGAGAGAGTTTTGTGGTTGGACCCGAGATAGTCCAGCAGACTACCGATAAGATTAAGATGATTCAATAGAAGATGAAGATTTCTCAGAGTCGTCAAAAGAGTTATCATGACAAGAGGGGGAAAACACTTGAATTTCAGGAGGGAGATCATGTGTTTCTTCGGGTTACTCCTATGACTGGTGTTGGTAGGGCATTGAAGTCGCGTAAGTTGACGCTGTGTTTTATTGGTCCTTATCAGATTTTGCAGAGGATAGGAGAGGTAGCCTATCGAGTTGATTTGCCGCCGTCACTTGCTAATCTCCATGACGTGTTCCATGTATCTCAGTTGAGGAAATACATTGTGGATCCGTCTCATGTAGTCCAAGTAGATGATGTGCAGGTGAGAGATAACCTGACTGTGGAAACATCACCTATGCGGATAGAGGATCGGGAATTGAAGCAACTTCGAGGTAAAGAGATTTCTTTGGTAAAGGTCGCTTGGGGAGGACCTGCTGGTGGAAATGTGACTTGGGAACTTGAGAGTCAGATGAAGGACTCTTATCCAGAGCTGTTTGAATCAGGTAACATTTTCGAGGACGAAAAATTCTTAAGTGGGGGAGAGTTGTAACAGTCCAGTTTTCAATAATTAATTATTCATATTAATTAATAGATTTGTTTGGATGATTTTAATTATTGGAATTATTGGTAGATATTTGAGAGGAGAAATATAATGGAAGGAAATAGAATAGAAAGACATACAAGGAAAAGTGGAAGAAAAGGAAATATAGAAACATAAGAGAAAGAGAAGGAGAAGAAGGAAAAGCTTGGGAAGCTCAAGAACAACTTCTAGCTTCAATTTAATCAAGGTAAGGGTGTGAAATATCATTATCTTGTCAATGTGTATGATTATGTATGGATTGTTTGGATGTTTTTCTACGTTTACCATTTTAGGGCAGAAATGGATTTAATCGGTAAAATCGATGTTTGAACGGTTAAAATATGGAAATAATGGTGTAGATTAGTCGAGAAATGTTAGGCTAAGACTACTGGAATTCTTTGGAATTGAATCGGTTGATTTTGTGAGGATTTGTGATTTTGGACAGTTGGGGTTTTGAACATCGCAGATGTTCGCTAGCACCTTCGCTAGGTGAGCAGGTCGCGAGTGTTCTCTGTAGCGAGCTAGTAGCGAATGGTCCCAGACTTGGACATAATGTATTTGACCTTCTTCGCTGGTAGAGAATGAGGTAGCGAGGGATTCCCTAGGCGAAGCCCCACCGAGTAAGTAGCGAAGCCTTACAGTAGCTTCTGTTTTCCTTCACGAGCTTATTTGCTAGGCGAACAAGTAGCGAATGTTCGCTAGGAACTCGCTAGGCAAGCGTGACAACATTCTTATTTCTCTGTGATTCCATCCAATGTTGATTTTTTGGTTCGATTGTGTTCAATCTTGATCTGAAATGAGTAATTGTGAGTTGTTAGATATATGCTTTGGGTAGCCGTATGGCATAAATCCTAGATTGTGGAATGTAGTTTCTTCGACAAATATGTGCATTGTTTGTATTGATTAAAAATGCATGATGATTTGTGATGAAGTTTGTTGCCGTTTGGCACTATGATGTGAATGCATATTGATTGTATGCAATATTGTGAATAATGCATGAGAACATATTGTGAATATGTGTGCATTGTTTAAAAAATATGGTGATGGTATTGGATTGTGAATGCATATTGATTGTATGCAATATTGTGAATAATGCATGAGAACATATTGTGAATATGTGTGCATTGCTCGATAAATGTGATGATGTTGTAGTACGAATACTTTGATATGATGTGTGAGTGTGCAATCATGTTATAATTCTTACGTGATGAATTATTTGAGAATGCATGGGACTAAGATGCGAGAACGGTCTTAAGTGCATTTTGTTGTTGATTGCATACGCATCATTTAGTCAAGAGGCAATGCTTGCTAGTTTCGTGGAGACTAGTGACTTGTCCCAAACCTAGAAGGGTGAGTTTGAAAGCGTAGAGGACGGGCTTTTGTTGTTATCGGTCTAGGGGACGAACCCGATTTAAATGTAAATACAGAAAAATGATAACAAGTGTTGGTACCACATGGCATTGAGTTGCATTGGGGTCACATGGCATATATCATTGTTATATGGAAGTATGTATGTGTATGAATTGTTGAATGAGAGTTGTGATGATGAATAAACATAATTGTAAATGTTTATGTAAACATGAATGATGTGGTGAATCAAATTGGATGAATTGTATTTATATGATTACATGTTTAAAATGATTCAATGTTTAGATTTTCCGCTTTTAATTCTATATATTGAGATGTGGGTGTAAGGACTAAGTTCCTCTGTTGAAGCTACCCCACTGTTGCATATCTCTATTGAGCAGGTGTTGTATGTTTTATTTCACGTATTGTGTGACATGATCCTGTTATACCATGTTTTCAATTATACACTAATGAAATTTTAATATGTGCTTATATGATTTATTGTTGATTTGGGGGTATAGAAGGGGGTGTTACACACATTCTTTGATTACATGATTTGTGATACATATTAAATCACATTTGGTACTATTTTGCACTTCTATTCATGTTTGCATTAAGTTTGTTCCTCAGTGGAATGAGCTTAATCTTGTATAATCAATAATTCATCCTTTGCTTCAATTATTTTTCATCCCTTTGAAAAATTGCTAGTATCATATCATTTTGATTGATTAATCGAAACTTCGTTTCGATTAGTCGATCCTTCCCCTTTGCTTCTCTTTTGGATCTTCTAGAGCTTTGTCATTCCTTTTCCCCCGTGGAGTTGAAGGTTCACAACGCATTGGAGCACTGTACAAATTTTGCGTTGTTGTGTTGTTTGTTTGTTTCTTGCACCGCACTTTGGTGTTAGAGAAGGAATGAAAGTGGAGAATTCCTACACTCATTCTGACTATTATGGGTAGGGGACGAATGACCCTTTTCCTGGAATAGTCGCCTCTATTATTGGAGTCTCGCCTTTCTTTGTTTGTTTCCTGGCTAGCAGGGACTCCCCTGCTTCAGCTGGCGACTCTGTTGGGGAGTTCTTGCGCTTGCAAGTTGGGGTCTCACCTAGTTTTGCCTGCTTTTCTTGCTTGTTTGGGTGTTTATCTGTATGCTTTACTTGATTTATTTTTATGTTATTTGCTATATTTCTTTACTACTTTAAATATTCATATGCTGCATATTCTGTATATCTGTTATATTCTACTGTTGTTGGGGTGGGTAGATATTATTGGAGAGATAAGTCCTAACATCAGGCTTGAGCATATATATAGGCTAGAACATGGATAGTCGTGACGCATGCGTTTTACGCGTTGGGTTGTCACGAGAGCCACATCCCAAATCGTGATTCTCTTGAGAATACTTTTGTTCTGCAAGAATTCGCTACGGTGGGGGGTTTTCATTTGAGTCCTATGGTTTGGGCGACCTTTCTTGGGACTATCTTGTTGTGTCTAGATCACACCTATGAGAGGGATATGGGTTTTTGCAGGAAACCAAAACTCTTCATACCTTTTGTTCTCTCACGCAAGTCATATTTTTGCACTGACGCAAAATTACGCAGATATTCAGTTTGTGCAGACTTGGATATTCATATTGTGCAGATTTGATTGATCGGATTTGTGCTTGGCTTTGTGATTTGTTTGTTGCATGCCATTTCATCATAACAATTAATTTTGCATATGCATTAAATTTTATTTTTGCATACATTTCATCCAATCATACTCATATGCATGTCCTTTATCCGGAAACCACATCCTTACACTGTTCGTCTCTTCCTTATAAAACGATGACGACTCGGAATCGCTATTTCACTCGCTCAAACAAGACCAGGATCATGGCTGATATTAAACAAGAGAACACTGCCTACAAGGAGA
Source organism: Lathyrus sativus (assembly GCA_963859935.3). Lineage (NCBI taxonomy): Eukaryota > Viridiplantae > Streptophyta > Magnoliopsida > Fabales > Fabaceae > Lathyrus > Lathyrus sativus. The sequence continues at coordinate 166,297,871 of OZ012739.1, read as the reverse complement.
CGTTGGCTCAGTTTCAAGGTCGGATGGATCAGTTCCAGACTAATATGGACGTTATTATGGACTTCCTTCATGCTCAAAAGGATGCTGCTGCTGCTACTTCTGTTATTGCAATTGTTACTAATGCTACTATTGTCACTCCTGTGGTGATCCCTACTCCTATTGTTGCTTCTTCTCCAGCTATTATCGAAGCTCCAGTTGAGACTGTTGTTCATCCTTCTGTCAATCTACCTTCTGTTCAACATGGTTTGAATAGAATGCTTGTTGCTTTCTCGTGGGGAATGCCTCTAAATTTCACTCCTCAAATTACCGGTGGTTGTGATTTTGTTCCATATCAACCTTTTGTTGTACCCTAGCCCAATGGTAACTCTGCTTCTTATCCTTGGGGCATGCCTACTCCGATTCCACCTTCTGTGGTGAATCATGATGATCACAAGATTCCTCAGACGCAGGGTCGCCAGACTCCTGTGTCTACTGATGTTTAGATTCCTAACGAAGATGAGCATGTGTATAGGGGCCCTCATGTTCATGTTCTGGTTTTGTCTCAGCCTGCTCAAACTATGCGTTAGAATATTCATTATATGCCCTACCCTGGGGCATCTCCTACTACTATGGTACTTCCTACCGGTTATCCGTATGGCTTTCAGATGGGTCAGAATGCTGGACATATGGTAAATTCTGGTATGGTATATTCGTCCCAGTTTGCTTCCCCATGGATACCTGCTCCAACTGCGTCACAACTTTCAAATCCTCAGGCTCTTGTCAGACTCGCTGATCTTAATAGACCTACTAAGTATAAGTTGTTGGATGAGAGAACTCGTGCAATTGAAGGATATTCTGATTTTGGCATGGAAGCCAAAGACTTGTGTTTGGTTCCCAATGTTGTGCTGCCGCAGAAATTCAAGATTCCCGAGCTGCCAAAGTACAAGGGTTTGAGTTGTCCTCATAGTCATGTGACCATGTATTGTAGGAAGATGGTGTCCTATATTGAGAATGATGAACTGCTGGTGCATTATTTTCAAGATAGCTTGCCTGGAGCTTCTTTAGATTGGTATATGGGTTTAGAACGTAGCAAGATTCACTCGTGGAGAGACCTATCGGAGGAATCCTTGAAACAATACAAATATAATCTTGACCTAGCTCCTACCATATTGCAGTTGCAAAATCAATCACATCGTTCAACTGAAACATTCAAAGAATATGCACAAAGGTGGCGTGAGATGGCTTCTCGGGTGCAACCTGCTCTTTTAGATAATGAATTGATTGACATTTTTATGGGCACTCTGCAAGGGTTGTATTATGATAAAATGGTGGGTAGTTCTTCGTCAAATTTTTCTGATATTGTGACCATTGGTGAAAGGATTGAGAACGGGTTGAAGATTGGCAGGATTGCTGGTGCCTCTGTTCAACAACCAATCAAGAAACCTCAGAGCGGTCATTCAAAGAAAAATGGGTGAAGCGAATGTTGTGATGGCGAAGGCCTCTCCTCAGTATCAGGTTCCCATGCCTCCCATGTTGTATTATCCCTATCCTTATGTTGATGCTGCTCAGTATCAATAAACGCTGTATCAGTATCATCCACAACCACAAGTTCAGAATAAAAATCAAAATCAACCTCAACATCAACAGTCTCAGCAAAACAACAAAAATCAGCATCAGAACAAGCAGAATAACAACAACCAGAACAACCATAAGTGGATGAATTTTGAAAGAATTCATATGCCTTATATAGAGTTGTTTCCTTATTTGATTCATCAAGGGGAAATAGTCCCCAGAGAGATCGCACCTGCAGTTCTTCCTTTTGATCCGAAGCATAATCTGAATGCATCATGTGCTTACCATGATGGGTACATAGGACATGCTACTGAAGATTGTATTATTCTCAAGGCCAAAGTTCAAGAGCTTATTGATCAGAAAATATTGACATTTTTTAAGGAGCATCCTAATATACAAACTAATCCCTTGCCTACCCATGGTTGACCTGCAGTTAATATGATTGAGAACGACCAAAGTAATGAGTTGATAAGAGATGTCGACAAATTGAAAATTCTGATGGCTGTTGTGATCAAGAAGTTGAAAGAACAAGGGTTATTGAATGGTCTTCATGGGAAATTCCAGATATGTGACGATAATCCTAATCAGTGTCGAAAGTTAAAAGGCTGCGTTCAAATCCTTATGAACTAAGGTGTAGTTCAGTTTGCCAAAGCCAAGTCTGTGGAAGAGGTAGCTACTATCGAGGCGTTCACGATCGTATATATGAAGGTTCTTGTGGAAACTCTTAAAAATAAGATTCAACCTATCACTTCTTGTGTTCCTAAGCCATTTCCGTATCAAAACTCAAAGGAGGTTCCTTGGTAGTACGGTCCAACCGTGTTCTCTAGGGGTCGAGAAATTAAGTTCTCAGAATTTGAAGCTGTAAATGTAACCACCACTAGAGGGATGACTCATAGCGGGCGAGTGTTTGCTCTGAAGGTCGTATCTAAGTCAGTGCAAATTCCAACTATTGTTCCTCCTAAGGAGAAATCAACTTCAACAAACCCTGTTGTACAACAAGGGGCATCAACTGCAACATCAGTTCCAGTCACTCCCTATGCGGATGTCACCAAAAGCAAAGAAGTCATGGATGATCAAAAGTTCCTCAAGTTGATCAAGAAGAGCGACTTTAAGATTATGGATTAGCTAGGGAAAACTCCGTCGAGGATTTCCATCTTATCTTTGCTCATGAGCTCACCAGTGCACAAATCAGCTTTGTTGAAATTTTTGGACACCGCTCATGTGATGTACGACATTCCAATAGAAATTTTGACGACGTCGTCACAAACATAACTGCTAGTCGGTACTTGGGTTTCAACGAGTCAGAGTTGCCTCCTGAAGGTACTGCCCATAATAGAGCCTTGCATATCTCTGTGACTTGTATGGACTCTTTCCTATCTCACGTTCTTATGGATACCAGTTCTTCTCTCAATGTGATTCCTAAGGGTACATTGAGTCAACTATCGGTAGAGGGGAGCGAGATGAGACCAAGTGCTTTGATTGTTAGAGCTTTTGACGATTCTCGAAGGCAAGTCATTGGCAAAGTAGATTTACCCATTAAAGTCGGGTCGCATTTGTTTACCATTACTTTCCAAGTGATGGATATCAATCCTGCATACAGTTGTTTATTGGGTAGACCCTGGATTCATTCTGCATGGGTAGTTACATCCATGATACATCAGAAGCTGAAATTCATGTTTGAAGATCAATTATCATCCTTCTGATATGTCGAGACTGATGAAGGCATAGCTGAAGTGTCGTTGCAATGCCTCAAATTTGAAGATGTCAGCTCCACTTATGTCAATTCTGGTAGACTACCCAAAATGGCCATGGCATCTGTCAAGAGCGCTAAAGACACCATTGAGAAAGGTGCCTTTCCTAGCTGGGGGAAAATCCTGGACATGGTTGAAAATCATGATCGCTTTGCACTGGGTTATCATCCTGATCAGCATGTTAGTTTGTGCAGTCATCAGAAATGCAACTTGACCAAGTTCACAAGCGCTGGATTCCAAGAGGAGGATATTGTGTCAACCATTGACGATGCAGGTCCTAGCAACCGAAGTACAAGCTTTGTATGCAAATGTTCGTCGGATTTCAAGCTCAACAACTAGACATCTATTGTGATTCCCGTAGTTTTTCTCACAAACATGTAATGCATTTTGTTTTCGTGTTCACTCGTAATTGCCTGAAACGAGTGGATAGCTTGTACAGGCCTCGTGCTTTTGAAACGTTATGTAATCAATAAATAAAAGATTTTTTGCATTCAAATCATGCTCTTTTTTCTTTCTTTATTTTGTTTTTCACAAATAAATAAATGGAAAAGTTTCTTTTATTTTTCACCTTTTCAAATAATTTCATTCTAAACATAATTCATAAACATCTAGAACAAATAATGCATTGATAACAACTTGGGAAACATCTGTTGTAATTCTAGGATTCCGATTAACCAAGTTGAAGAAGATGGTCAGGAAGATTGTGAATTACTGGATGAATTAGCAAGGCTCCTTGAGCACGAGCAGAAAGAGATTCAACCACACAAAGAGCCAGTGGAAGTTATCAATCTTGGTACTGATAAATTCGGGAGAGAAGTCAAGAATTGGGCATCCCTCGCTAAGCATGTACACTCTGAGTTGGTCAAGTTATTGAAAGAGTATGTTGATATTTTCTCCTGGTATTATCAAGATATGCCTGGGTTGGATACCAACATCGTTGAACATCACTTGCCACTCAAACCTGATTGTTCTTCTGTCAAGCAGAAGCTTAGAAGAAGCAGACCCGGTATGGCACTTAAAATTAGAGAAGAGGTAAAGAAGCAATTTGACGTTGGGTTCCTAGCCACTTCCTAGTATCCTGAATGTATTGCCAACATCGTCCCGGTTCTGAAAAAAGATGGGAAGGTCCGAATGTGTGTGGACTATCGAGATCTCAATAAGGCGAGCCCGAAAGATGATTTTCCTCTGTGTCATATTGATGTTTTAGTAGACAACACAGTGCATTTCAATATCTTTTCGTTCATGGACGGTTTCTCAGGATATAATCAAATCAAGATGTCCCCAGCCGATATGGAGAAGACTACTTTCTTCACGCCTTGGGCACATATTGCTAGAAATTCATGCCATTTGGTCTGAAGAACGCAGGGGCAATATAACAACGTGCCATGACAACCTTCTTTCATGACATGATCCATAAAAAGATTGAGGTTTATGTGGACGATATGATTGCCAAATTCAGAACTGAAGATGATCATTTGGACCATCTGAAGAAGTTGTTTGACAGACTCCGAAAGTTCAGACTACGGCTGAATCTGGAAAAGTGCACCTTTGGAGTTTGATCTGGAAAACTGTTGGGTTTTATTGTAAGTCAGAAGGGCATCGAAGTTGATCCTGACAAGGTTTGGGAAATTTAGAACATGCTGCCTCCCAAAACAAAAAAAGAAGTATGTGGCTTTCTAAGTCGACTTAATTACATTTCCAGATTCATTTCTCATCTGAAGGCTATCTGTGAACCAATTTTCAAATTACTAAGAAAAAATCAATTGTTTGAATGGAACAATGATTGTCAAGAAGCTTTTGACAAGATAAAAAAATATTTGCAAGAACCACTAATCTTAGTGTAACGCCCCGATTCCGATTCCCATTTTATTGAGTCCTTTTTGATTTAATTGGATAATTATTTATTTTTAACGTGGAAATTATGTGTTAATATGTTATATTGGTATGTTATGCTATTTTTTTTACCTGTTTGGAGAGTTTTCGAGTTAAATAGGTCGGAGGGTATTTTGGGCATTAGTAATTATGTTAAGTGGATAATTTTATGAGAATTGATTGATTAGTGAGTGGAAAGAATTTGAAAGGAAGGAAATAGAATTATGAGATAAGAGAGGAAAAGAGAAAATATAGTAAGGGAGAAAGAGAAAAGAAGAGAAAGAAAGAGGAAGTGAAGAGAAAAGGAGAGGAAAACCTAGAACTTCAAGAAATCATCACCAAAGCTTTCGATTGATCGGGTAAGGGTGTGAAACTTTATTATTCTATCAATGTGTATAATCATGTATGATTTTGTTGGATTGTTTTGGATTGTTGGTAGTTTTTCTACACTTTCCATTTTAGGTTGAATTTGGTTTAATCGAAAGGAATCGTTGTTTAACGGTTAGAATCGTGATTAGATGATGTAGGTTAGACGATATATGTTAGACTAAGGATACTGGAACAAGTTTGGATTTAATCGGGTGATTTTGGTGAGTTTGCGGGTGCTGGAGCAGAACTGAATGTTGCTGTTCGCAGGCGACTCGCTAGCAGCTCGCTAGGCGAGCACGCAGCGAACGCTCGCTAGGAGCTCGCTAGGCGAGCGTGCGGAGAACGGTCCCAGACTTGGGACAGTGAGATCCTGATGTCCCTCGCTGGCAGCGAAGGGAGTAGCGAGGAGCTCGCTGGAGGTTCGCTGTGGCGAACGGGGTAGCGAACGAGGTCTGTAGCCTCTGTTCTTGCTCGCTAGCAGTTCGCTAGGCGAGGAGGTAGCGAACACTCGCTAGCAACTTGCTAGGCAAGCGTGTAGCGAACGTAGCAGGATGAATTTTCCCTGTTGCGTGGTGTTGTTGTGGCTTGGGGTTTCGGTTGCGATTGACCCTTCTTTGATTTAATAGCTTATATGCTGGTTTGTGATGTGTCGTGGGTAGCCGTATGGCGTGAATCCTAGATTATGAATTGTGGCCGTTTTGGCAATTATGTGCATCGTTTAGCTTGATTAAAAATCTATGATGTTTGTATGAATATATGCGATGAATGTGTAGAATGCATGAGTATGTTTGTAAACATGTGTGCATTTCAAGAGTGTCATGAGTCATGTTGCATGTGAAGCATCATGGTATGCATTCTTGTGTCGATTGATTCCTCGGTGAATCTGCAGAACCTCGTGTGCCCTTGTGGGGTGTGAGCGATGGTTAATTATTGATCCCTCGGTGGATCTGCAGAACCTCGTATGTTGCGATGGTTATTTTGATTCCGCGTAGAATTTGCAGAACCTCGTGTGCCCATGTGGGGTGTGAGCGATGGTTATTTGGTTCTTCAATTGAACCTGCTGAAATGAGTCGGTACCGCATTTGCATCTGCATAGAGTCGTGTGTCAGTCTCTATGAGTTGCATGTTGACATCTTGCATGGTGTATGGTGAATAAACATAATTGTAAATGTTTATATGAATTGTTGATGATTGGCATGATTGGTATGCTTGAAGACACATGTATGTGTGAATATATGTATATGTATGTTTTGTGTGTTTATGAACTGATATAAACATTGTTGACGCATATTGTATATGCATGGTGTTCTATTTGTAAATAGATAATGTGGATACATTGTGATGTACGGTATGGCGAGGTGAGTTGCGGTGAGAATGCGAAAGACGTATATTGGATATTATGTATATATATGTTTATATGCATTGTTATTATGATATCGTTTCTCACCCTTCTGTTGTTTCTTTTAATGCTCTATGAGGCATTGCAGATTAGATTGCTGGAGGTTTTTTTGTGAAGCGTGGCTTCTTCCCTTTTTGGTCGGTCGGCTCTGATATGTAGCACCGGGTAGATAGGAATTATTTTGATTTTTTTTTGTGATACATCTGTGTATGTATCTGCTGACGATATGTTTGTAAGCATGATGAATGATAACTGTATATGTGAACATATGTTTTGGAGAATTATGGAATATTTGGATATTTCCGCCTTGTTCTAAATATTTCTTGTGGGTGCTACCCTGTTGTTGCATATCCGTTTGAGCAGGTGTTGTATGTGTTGGAATTTTTATGATAATGTGATATTTCCCTTTTATGCCACGTTGCAAATGTACTCTGATGAAATTTTGAATTTGTGCCTAAATGATTTAATTGTTTATTTTGGGGGTATAGAAAGGGGGTGTTACATTAAGTGGTATCAGAGCCAGTGTTGAGTCAGTTGTATCTGTCTCGCTGTTTTGTTGGTTGAACGGTTGTTTGACCTTGTTGTTATTTTTGGGAATAATCAGAATATGGCTGGTCGTAATGACAACGCTATGGCTGCGGCATTGGAGGCTATGGCTCGAGCGGTGCAGGGTACGCCGAATGTGAATGCTAACGATGAGTTTAGAAAGAATCAGCCGCCGGTGTTCAAAGGAAGGTTTGATCCGGACGGTGCTCAGATTTGGCTGAAGGAGGTCGAGAGGATCTTCAGAGTTATGAATTGTGCTGAGGGGAACAAGGTGAGACTTGGATCTCACATGCTGAGAAAAGAAGCCGATGACTGGTGGGTCGGCATTAGACAAATTCTTGAAGTTGATGATGAGGAAATAACTTGGGATTTGTTCCGCACTGAATTTTTGAGGAAGTATTATCCGGAGAGTGTGAAGGGAAAGAATGAAATGGAGTTTCTAGAATTGAAACAAGGGAACAGGTCCGTGGTTGACTACACGGCTAAGTTTACAGAGTTGGTGAAGTTCCATCCTCACTATGATGCGGTGACGGCGGAATTTTCCAAGTGCACTAAGTATGAGAATGGCTTGCGTCCTGAGATCAAGCAAGCGGTGGGTTATCAGAGGATTCGAAGATTTTCGGACTTGACCGAATGCTGTAGGATCTTTGAAGAAGATAGTAGAGCTCGTTCTACTCACTATAAGAGTTTAAATGAGAAGAAAGGAAAGCAACCGGTAAGGAGTGGACCTTATGTGACGCCTGTTGATAAAGGCAAGCATAGGGAACACTTTGTTAAGAGACCCGGTGGTGGAAGTTCTGGTCCCATTAAGTGTTATAGGTGCGGCGAAGTGGGGCACAAATCTTTTGAGTGTAAGAAGGCTGGGGAAAAGTGTGCTAACTGTGGTGGTCTCGGTCATGCTACAACTGAATGTAGAAGGAATGTGATTAAGTGTTTTAACTGTGGGGAGGTTGGTCATATTAGTACAAAGTGTACTAAGGCGAAGCAAGCTCCGTCAAGCGGGAAGGTATTTGCATTAGCGGGTGCAGACACTACTAATGCGGATCGATTGATTAAAGGTACATGCTTTATTAATAATATGCCTTTAGTTGCTATTATTGATACCGGAGCGACTCATTCGTTTATTTCTTTCGAGTGCGCTAAGCGTTTGGATTTGTGTTTTTCTTCTTGTGATGGTGATATGGTTATTGAGACGCCCGCTTCGGGGTTGGTAACTACGTCTTCGGTATGTTTGAGTTGTCCCTTGACCATGTATGGTAAGGACTTTATTATGGACTTGGTGTGTTTGCCATTAGAAGGATTAGATGTGATTTTGGGTATGAATTGGTTGCAGTATAATAGAGTTCGTATTGATTGTTATCACAAGTTGGTGAGGTTTCCATCTTTGGGAGATGATGAGGAAGAGAGTTTTCTATCCACTAAAGAGTTGAAGAAACTTTTGGCGGATGAAGCTCAAGTGTTCTGTTTGGTTGCGTCGTTGTCGGTAGAGAATAAGGTTGAATTGGATTTGGTTCCAGTGGTATGTGAATTTCCAGAAGTATTTCCGGAGGACATTACGGATGTACCGCCGGAAAGGGAAGTTGAGTTTTCGATTGATCTAGTTCCCGGTACTAGACCGATTTCGATGGCACCGTATCGTATGTCGGCATCGGAGTTGGTGGAGTTGAAGACACAATTGAATGATTTATTAGAAAAGAGATTTGTTAGGCCGAGTGTTTCTCCTTGGGGTGCGCCGGTATTGTTGGCAAAGAAGAAAGATGGGAGCATGCGGTTGTGTATTGATTATCGGCAGTTGAATAAGGTAACTATTAAGAATAAGTATCCGCTTCCTAGAATTGATGATTTGATGGACCAATTGGTTGGTGCCCGTGTTTTTAGTAAGATTGATTTGAGGTCAAATTATCACCAGATTCGTGTTAAAGAAGAAGATATTCAAAAGACGGCTTTTAGGACACGGTATGGTCATTATGAATTTTATGTGATGCCATTCGGAGTTTCTAATGCGCCGGGTGTGTTTATGGAATATATGAATCGTATCTTTCATGAGCAGTTGGATCGTTTCGTAGTTGTGTTTATTGACGACATTTTGATTTACTCTAAGTCTCAAGAAGAGCATGAAGAGCATTTGCGGGTTGTGTTACAAGTTTTGAAGGAGAAGCAATTGTATGCTAAGTTATCCAAGTGCGAGTTTTGGTTATCGGAAGTGAGTTTTCTTGGGCATGTTATTTCTGGTAATGGTATTTGTGTTGATCCGTCCAAGATTGATGCGGTGATGCAATGGGAGGCTCCTAAGTCGGTTACGGAGATCCGAAGCTTTTTGGGCTTGGCCGGTTATTATCGGAGGTTTATTGAGGGATTTTCGAAGTTGGCACTTCCGTTGACTCAGTTGACTTGTAAGGGAAAGACTTTTTTTTGGGACATTAATTGTGAGAAGAGTTTTGTTGAACTTAAGAGACGGTTGACAACGGCGCCGGTTTTGATTTTGCCAAATCCGACGGAATCATTTGTGGTTTATTGTGATGCTTCTTTATCCGGTTTGGGTGGTGTTTTGATGTAAGATGGTAAAGTTGTGGCTTATGCTTCAAGGCAATTGAGAGCGCATGAGAAGAATTATCCTACGCATGATTTGGAATTGGCGGCCGTGGTCTTTGTTTTGAAAATTTGGAGGCATTATCTCTATGGTGCGAGATTTGAAGTTTTTAGCGACCACAAGAGTTTGAAGTATTTATTTGAACAAAAGGAATTGAATATGAGGCAACGGAGGTGGTTAGAGTTTTTGAAGGATTATGACTTTGGTTTGAATTACCACCCGGGTAAGGCAAATGTTGTAGCCGATGCTTTGAGCTGGAAGTTAGTGCATATGTCTACATTGATGGTAAGAGAATGGGAACGTTTGGAGAATTTTAGAGATTTGAGTTTTGTTTGTGAAATGACGCCGAGAAGTGTGAAACTTGGAATGTTGCATGTTACGAATGATTTTCTTGCTACCGTTCGTGAAAAGCAAAAGTTGGATTTGAAATTTGTGGATTTGATGATGAATGAGAATGAGGACTTTAAAGTTGATAATTTTGGAGTTTTGAGATTCCGTGGTCGTATTTGTATTCCCGACGATGTGGATTTGAGAAAGATGATATTGGAGGAAGGACACCGGAGTAATTTGAGTATTCATCCGGGTGCGAATAAGATGTATCAAGATTTGAAGAAAATCTTTTGGTGGTCCGGATTGAAGAGGGATGTAGCTCGGTTTGTGTATTCGTGTTTGACTTGCCAGAAGTCTAAGGTGGAACATCAGAAACCTAGCGGTTTGATGCAACCGTTGGATATTCCAGAATGGAAATGGGATAGTATATCAATGGATTTTGTTACGGGTTTACCAAATATGCAAAGAGGTCACAATGCTATTTGGGTGATTGTTGATAGGCTTACTAAATCTGCTCACTTTATTCCGATCGATATTAGTTATCCTTTGGAAAAGTTAGCCGAGATTTATGTTCGGGTGATTGTGAAGTTGCATGGAGTTCCCAAGAGTATCGTGTCGGATAGAGATCCTAGATTTACTTCGAGATTTTGGGAAGGTTTGCAAAAGGCTTTAGGTTCTAAGTTGAGATTCAGTTCGGCGTATCATCCGCAGACGGATGGCCAAACTGAGAGGACGATTCAATCGTTGGAGGACTTGTTGCGTGCTTGTGTGCTCGAGCAAGGTGGTGTTTGGGATAGCTTTTTGGCATTGATTGAGTTCACTTACAACAACAGTTTTCAAGCAAGTATTGGTATGGCACCATTTGAGGCTTTGTATGGTCGGAGATGTCGAACACCTTTGTGTTGGCATGAAACCGGAGAGAGATCGGTAGTTGGACTGGAGATGGTACAACAAACGACGGAGAAGGTGAAGTTTATTCAGGAGAAGATGAAAGCTTCTCAGAATAGGCAAACGAGTTATCATGACAAGAGAAGGAAGGATCTTGAATTTCAAGAAGGTGACCATGTGTTTTTGGGAGTTACACCGATTACGGGGGTGGGTCGTGCTTTGAAGTCGAAGAAGTTGACTTCTCGTTTTATTGGTCCGTATCAAATTATTGCACGAGTTGGTGCAGTGGCTTATCGTGTGGCGTTGCCTCCGAATCTTTCGAATTTGCATGATGTGTTCCATGTTTCGCAACTTCGGAAGTATGTTCTAGATCCGTCACATGTGATTCCTATGGATGAGGTGGAGGTAAGAGATAATCTTACGGTTGAGGTTTTACCGGTTATGATTTTGGACCGCGAAGTTAAGAACCTAAGAGGCAAGGATATTTCGCTTGTAAAAGTAGCATGGGGAGGTGCTGCGGAAGGCAATATGACTTGGGAATTGGAGAGTAAGATGTGTGAGTCGCATCCTGAGCTGTTCGAATCAGGTAATATTTTCGAGGACGAAAATTCCTAAGTGGGGGAGAGTTGTAACGCCCCGATTCCGATTCCCATTTTATTGAGTCCTTTTTGATTTAATTGGATAATTATTTATTTTTAACGTGGAAATTATGTGTTAATATGTTATATTGGTATGTTATGCTATTTTTTACCTGTTTGGAGAGTTTTCGAGTTAAATAGGCCGGAGGGTATTTTGGGCATTAGTAATTATGTTAAGTGGATAATTTTATGAGAATTGATTGATTAGTGAGTGGAAAGAATTTGAAAGGAAGGAAATAGAATTATGAGATAAGAGAGGAAAAGAGAAAATATAGTAAGGGAGAAAGAGAAAAGAAGAGAAAGAAAGAGGAAGTGAAGAGAAAAGGAGAGGAAAACCTAGAACTTCAAGAAATCATCACCAAAGCTTTCGATTGATCGGGTAAGGGTGTGAAACTTTATTATTCTATCAATGTGTATAATCATGTATGATTTTGTTGGATTGTTTTGGATTGTTGGTAGTTTTTCTACACTTTCCATTTTAGGTTGAATTTGGTTTAATCGAAAGGAATCGTTGTTTAACGGTTAGAATCGTGATTAGATGATGTAGGTTAGACGATATATGTTAGACTAAGGATACTGGAACAAGTTTGGATTTAATCGGGTGATTTTGGTGAGTTTGCGGGTGCTGGAGCAGAACTGAATGTTGCTGTTCGCAGGCGACTCGCTAGCAGCTCGCTAGCAGCTCGCTAGGCGAGCACGCAGCGAACGCTTGCTAGGAGCTCGCTAGGCGAGCGTGCGGCGAACGGTCCCAGACTTGGGACAGTGAGATCCTGATGTCCCTCGCTGGCAGTGAAGGGAGTAGCGAGGAGCTCGCTGGAGGTTCGCTGTGGCGAACGGGGTAGCGAACGAGGTCTGTAGCCTCTGTTCTTGCTCGCTAGCAGTTCGCTAGGCGAGGAGGTAGCGAACACTCGCTAGCAACTTGCTAGGCAAGCGTGTAGCGAACGTAGCAGGATGAATTTTCCCTGTTGCGTGGTGTTGTCGTGGCTTGGGGTTTCGGTTGCGATTGACCCTTCTTTGATTTAATAGCTTATATGCTGGTTTGTGATGTGCCGTGGGTAGCCGTATGGCGTGAATCCTAGATTATGAATTGTGGCCGTTTTGGCAATTATGTGCATCGTTTAGCTTGATTAAAAATCTATGATGTTTGTATGAATATATGCGATGAATGTGTAGAATGCATGAGTATGTTTGTAAACATGTGTGCATTTCAAGAGTGTCATGAGTCATGTTGCATGTGAAGCATCATGGTATGCATTCTTGTGTCGATTGATTCCTCGGTGAATCTGCAGAACCTCGTGTGCCCTTGTGGGGTGTGAGCGATGGTTAATTATTGATCCCTCGGTGGATCTGCAGAACCTCGTATGTTGCGATGGTTATTTTGATTCCGCGTAGAATCTGCAGAACCTCGTGTGCCCATGTGGGGTGTGAGCGATGGTTATTTGGTTCTTCAATTGAACCTGCTGAAATGAGTCGGTACCGCATTTGCATCTGCATAGAGTCGTGTATCGGTCTCTATGAGTTGCATGTTGACATCTTGCATGGTGTATGGTGAATAAACATAATTGTAAATGTTTATATGAATTGTTGATGATTGGAATGATTGGTATGCTTGAAGACACATGTATGTGTGAATATATGTATATGTATGTTTTGTGTGTTTATGAACTGATATAAACATTGTTGATGCATATTGTATATGCATGGTGTTCTATTTGTAAATAGATAATGTGGATACATTGTGATGTACGGTATCGCGAGGTGAGTTGCGGTGAGAATGCGAAAGACGTATATTGGATATTATGTATATATATGTTTATATGCATTGTTATTATGATATCGTTTCTCACCCTTCTGTTGTTTCTTTTAATGCTCTATGAGGCATTGCAGATTAGATTGCTGGAGGTATTTTTGTGAAGCGTGGCTTCTTCCCTTTTTGGTCGGTCGGCTCTGATATGTAGCACCGGGTAGATAGGAATTATTTTGATTTTTTTTTGTGATACATCTGTGTATGTATCTGCTGACGATATGTTTGTAAGCATGATGAATGATAACTGTATATGTGAACATATGTTTTGGAGAATTATGGAATATTTGGATATTTCCGCCTTGTTCTAAATATTTCTTGTGGGTGCTAACCTGTTGTTGCATATCCGTTTGAGCAGGTGTTGTATGTGTTGGAATTTTTATGGTAATGTGATATTTCCCTTTTATGCCCTGTTGCAAATGTACTCTGATGAAATTTTAAATTTGTGCCTAAATGATTTAATTGTTTATTTTGGGGGTATAGAAAAGGGGTGTTACACTTAGTACCTCCGGTTCCTGGTAGGCCTTTAGTCATGTATCTCACTGTTCTCGATGAATCAATGGAATGTGTATTAGGTCAACATGATGATACTGGCATAAAAAAACATGCAATTTACTATTTGAGCAAGAAGTTCAAGTATTGTGAGACTAAATACTCACTATTAGAGAAAACTTGTTGTGCTCTGACTTGGGTTGCTCGACGCCTGAGACAATACATGATTTTCCATACTACTTTATTGATATCCAAGATGGATCCGATAAAGTACATTTTCAAAAAGCCTGCTATCTCTGGACGAATTTCCCAGTGGAAAATGTTGTTGACTGAGTATGACATCCAACATGTTACCCAAAAAGCGATAAAAGGGAGCATCATATCTGACTACCTTGCTCATCAACCTATGGAAGGATATCAACAGATGAAGTTTGACTTTCCTGATGAGGATGTTCTATTTATCAGAGGTTATGAGACTCCAGACCCTGATATAATATAAGAACCAGTGGCGGGATGGACGCTCGTGTTTGATGGTGCTGCCAATGCTAAAGGTCATGGAATCAGTGTTATCCTCATCTCTCCAACAAGTTTTCATCTTCCCTTCACCGCCAGATAATGCTTTGAATGCTCTAACAATATGGCTAAGTACAAAGCATGTATCTACAATATTGAAGTAGCAATTGACATGAGAATCAAGATTCTTGAGGTCTATGAAGATTCTGCCCTGGTGATTGGCCAAGTCAGAGGGAACTTTGTAACTCGAGATTCCAAGCTGGTTCCGTACCAGAAACACATCGCGAAATTGATTTCCTGCATTGATGAAATCTCTTTTCATCATATTCCTAGGGAAGAAAATCAACTAGCTGATGCTCTTGCCACCCTGGCATCCATGTTTAAAGTTAAGTGGAAGAATGAAGCTCCTTCTATCTGCATTGATCATTTGAATGAACCAACACACTGTTTAGCAATCGAGGACGAGTTTGATTATAAGCCTTGGTTCTACGACATAAAAAGATATCTGACAAAACAGGAATATCCCGAGGGTATCACTATCACTAATAAAAAAGCTCTCAGACGGCTATGCGCCAAGTTCTTCTTGAGTGGTGGTGTATTTTACATGAGGAATTATGATTATGTGTTGCTCAAATGCATGGATAGACACGAAGCAGACACAATCATAAGGTCCATACATGAAGGTTGCGAGGGGTACATGCCAAAGGTCCTGTTATGGCTAAAAAGATCCTTCGAGCTGGGTATTACTGGACAACAATGGAGGTAGGTCGTTACAACTTTGCCAAAAGATGTCACAAGTGCCAAATCAATGGTGACAAGATCCATGTGCCACCAACTCCATTGAATGTTCTGACTTTTCCTTGGCCCTTCTCTATGTGGGGTATTGATATGATTGGAATGATAGAGCCGAGAGCTTCCAACGGTCATCGCTTCATTCTAGTTGCTATCGATTATTTCACCAAGTGGGTTGAAGCTGCTTCTTATACAAATGTTACACGCCAAGTGGTTGCCAAATTTATCAAGAAAGAGATAATTTTTCGCTACGGTATTCCTAGAAACATTATCACTGACAATGAAAACAATCTAAATAACAAGATGATGAAGCAGTTATGTCAAGAATTTAAGATCGAGCACCACAACTATTCACCATATCGGCCCAAGATGAATGGTGTCGTCGAAGCAGCAAACAAAAACGTCAAGAGGATTATCCAGAAGATGGTCAAGACTTACAAGGATTGGCATGAAATACTTCCCTTCGCACTACATGGCTACAGAACTTCAGTTCGTACTTCTACTAGGGAAACCCCGTATTCGCTTGTATATGGTATGGAGGTTGTGCTTCCCATCAAAGTCGAAATTCCGTCTCTCAGGGTCATCATGGAAGCAAATCTTGATGAAGCTGAATGGTTCAATCCAAATACAATCAGTTGAATCTCATTTAAGAGAAGCACATGGTAGCCGTTCTCCACGATCAATTGTATGAGAGACGTCTCAAGTGAGATTTTGACAACAAAGTTCTTCCTCGAGCGTTCCAAGAAGGCGAACTCGCACTCAATAGGTATTCTCCTGTTCATTCGGATCCACGCGACAAGTGGACTCCAAATTATGAAGGACCTTTCGTTGTCAAGAAATCCTTCTCAGGCAGAGCCCTAATCATCACTAGCATGGATGGGGAGGAGTTGTCACATCCCGTGAACTCCGATACAGTCAAAAAATATTATGCCTAAACAATTGGTGAATAAAAAGCCCATTAGATTGACATCCGCAAGGGAAATCTAGGAAAAAATAGGCGTCCTGATGGACCAAAAAAAAGAAATGTCCATGCAAAAGTTAGGGGTAAAGCAAAAAAAACAATAATAGCCTGCTAAGTTGAAAACCCAAAAGGGCGAATTAGGAAAAACTGGGTATCCCGGTGGACAAAAAAAATAGAAATGTCTAGGAAAAAATTAGTGATAACGGAATTTGACTCTGAACACCTTAGCCTATCTTTATCATGGCTAGAACTCAGACGGTAAATGATAAGCCAAATCATCATCAACTGACGCACAGTGTTCGAACCCGGACTTGCAAGGAATGGTAGCCAATGTTGTAATCAATGCAAAGTCAAATTTCTCATTTCCATTTACTTTTTTTTCAATTTTTTTATTGTAAATTTACTCATCAAGGATTTTTACATCCTTGTACACATCTTATGTACAAAAGGTTTTTACATTCAATAAAACTTTCATCCTTTGATTTCTCATTTGTCTCTTTGCAGTATTTTATTTGCGAATAGAACAATTATTTTTGATCACATAATGCTATAAAGCGTTGAGAATAACAAAAAGCTAAAATCAACCAGGAAAACATTATGCATCACATGCTTTACCGGAAATGATCAAAGGAAGATTGGCAGTTTCCCTTTCTAAACTTAATTCCCGGTCAATAATATCATGATTGGTTAGGAATGCTAACTGCGCTCCTTTTCCCCAGCAAGCATTGGTTTGGTTCTTTGGAAGGTTTGTGTACCTCTCTTATCCCCAACGGAGCCAAAATTTCACCAACAGGCATCAGTTTGGTTATGGGGAAGGATTTATCTTTCATTTCCTCAACAGAGTTGTATTCCCCAAGCAGAGGCTTGTTTGCTTTTCCCCAGTAGAAGCAGAATTTCTGGCAGCACCCCAACAGACCGAGCTTGTCATTCTCCAACGGTGATGGTGCTTCGTTTCATTTTGATCATCTTGACTTTATTCTTCCCTAAGAAGAGTTTCTTAGTTGAAGATCAGCCATGATTCCTTCATTCTCCAGCCAGGTGTAGCACCCCAACATTTGCCCATCCTTTTTCTTTTATCTGGGCTTATTGTTTCATATCATTTTGCATTGGCATTTGCACATAGCATTGATCTTAGACAGGGGATCAAGGTATCTTATCCAACAATCAAGATAAGAGCTTCATCTTCAAAATTCAATCAAGAGTTCATGCTCAACTTTGTGACAATATCAATCCACAAGGTCTCCATCATCATCAAGATATGTCAAGAACACAAACATTGATTCTCCTTCTCCTATCTTGTGGGCAACTGGAATAGGGTTTTGGTTCAAAAGACATCTATGGCTAGTTCTGTGGGCAAGACATGATTCCATGGCTCAATACATATCTTGAGGGTTCTCTACATGTATTATGTCTCATCTCAAATCATGGAAAAAGTATCAATCAATGAAAAACGCTAGGGTTTCATTTGATCAAGAAAAGTCAATTGTAGCTCCGTGAAACAAAAGTCTAGTTCCTTAACCAAGGCGTTCTTCAGTGCATTCAATATTTTGGGCCTCAAAGTGGCGGTCAAGTTTATCATCTGGCATACCCTAATTTTGACTTATTCCCTTGTTGTTAAGTTCATGTAGAGTAAAAGAAGTTCATGGCTGCATTCAAGATTAATGGTTTGATTGGTTTACTAAAGAGAATTTAAGTTGGGCAAGCTTTTGGAAGTTTAGTCATACATGGGCACATGGGAAAATCAAATTTTATTATTTTTCCTAACAAGCACGTTTCAAATCAAATATGAAGTAAAGAAAAAAGAAGATGATGTGATATCCTACGTAGTTGGACTATTTCACTACGAACTTCATTTAAAACAAGCCCGCAACGGAATTGGATTCTTTATTGGTGTATAGTTGAAAGTCTTATCTAATTTCAAGTCTTGTTCTATTAGTACAAAGTCTTATGTTTTCTAAAGGTTTGGTTTCATAAAGTAACATGGGGAGGTAGTCTTGTTGCATCAAGATTGTTTTGAATTTCACTTCATGAAGCACAAGGGAAAGGAGTAATTCAAATTTGCATGAGTACATCATTTGAGTTTCAAGATGAAACTATCTTTTTTAAATATATCTCAAGCCAAAGTTAGACTAGAGCTCAAGATTTCCATCTCAAACCAAATCAAGAGATACTATTCAATAAGTGAGAAAATCAAGTGATTTCAAGTGTTGTATGGTCAATTTTTGTTAGTCGAATACAAGTACAAGAGCAACAAGATTACAAGCATACAAACCTAAATTTCACAAATCCATGTTACAAACCACAAGCTCATAGTTGTTGGAGGTGTATTACATAAAAAGTTTTCAAAAGGAAAAATGAGATTTACAAAATGAAGATTTGCTAAGCTTGTGCTAAATTCTCCCTTGTATGTTGCTACATCACCTTGCTAGGTCTATGATGCATCCTTCATCGCCTTCTGTTATGCAGCAGCAAGGGAAAACAGGTTAGCATCTCAATTAATAACCTGCACACAACAAACTCAGTTTCAGTCCAAGGCTCAAAACTAAACTAAAAGAAAGCATTCAATTCCAAAACCAAACCAAGACACCAAAATCATAATCATGTTCCAAAAATAAGTTCAACCCTGTCAAAAGGCCACGCCATGAACCACACTTCAACCAATTTCATTTAGATTGCAAACATCATAAACCATCAAAATCAAGTCCAAAACATGTCAAATTCATATTCAAAATGCAACACATATCAACTAACATAATCATATTCATCAAGTTGAAAGCATGTTATTCAAATGCATTCAAGAGGAATTGGAAATAGTATGTAGATGTTTCTTGTCATATTACTAAATTCACCAAAAGTTGGAATTTGTGGGGGCCATAGAGGGAAGAGTCACCAGGGGATCACCACACCTTGTGCTACATACAAATTTCTGAGCCAAAGTTGTTTGTACAATCACACACCACCACTCACATTTCCTAACGGATTTTTCTCATAATTGCACCCTAATCTAAGCATATATAAGGAGAAACTATTCATCATCAGCTACACATAAGAAAACCTCAATTTGTCATCTATGTAGCAGCTACACATCAGAAACCCTAAAAAGGGAGACTACTCAGCAAGAACACTGAAAAACCAAAAATTCCATTAGAGCTCGAATTTAAGAGCATTCTGAGTCTCACATCAAAACTCAAGTTATTTGAGCTAAAATGCCACTCACAGAAACACTCGCAAGCAGAATAATAACAACCACGAAGAATAGAAGGAGAAGAGATAGAGACGAGATAGAAGAAATCTTATCTGAGTTAGCCAAAGTAGCAATCAGATGAAAATCCGTCTGAGTATGTTCTTTCCTTCTTTTCGCTTTTTCTATTAACATGCTTGAGCTTTCCTTATTGCATGATCATTTTTTCCTTTGCTTTTTCATTGATTTGAGGTCTTTTTCGTGAGTTAAGGTTTTTGTTTAGTGAGTGTATATAGGAAGCTTGAGTTTGGATCGTGGATTTCCGAGCCTAGATTCGGACTTAGAACGTTCCATTTAGAAGAAAAGGATATGGTTTTTGGTGTTTGGCCGAAGAAAGGTGGCGACCGCCGTGCAACACTGTTTTCTCCGATGGGGTTTAGATTTCAG
The DNA here is from genome assembly GCA_963859935.3 of Lathyrus sativus. Classification (NCBI taxonomy): domain Eukaryota; kingdom Viridiplantae; phylum Streptophyta; class Magnoliopsida; order Fabales; family Fabaceae; genus Lathyrus; species Lathyrus sativus. The sequence goes on along the minus strand of OZ012739.1, from coordinate 166,277,747 downwards.
GCGGGGTTGTTGTTGTAGAGAATGGATGAGGGAAGTATGATGAAGAGAGAGAAGAGTCTTGTAAAAATGAACGTGAGATCCCTTTCCCCTTTTGTTTTATGTTCATTGTTTCCATATCCCATCACCGGTGACACGTGTCACCGGTTTGTAGAATCACCATGATCTTATATGCATGTGTCCCTTAGTTCCTATTATGCACCCTTAGCCACAGCCTTTGGATGAGAGTCAATTGTAGGTTCCATTTGATCCAATGACCCAAATCTGTCTTGAAGTCAACACGGTTTGACTAGGACTTTTGGTGAACGCTTAGGCCTGTCAGACTCCCTACTCATTTAGGCCTCAGGATGTTTTATTTTTCGCACCACCCCTTTTGGCCAGTAGTGATTTTTGAACTAACTCAGATCAAATCCCAATGCATATTTCTGTTTTTTTACACGTTTCATATCCTTTCCGCACCCCTTCTATTTTTAAAATTTTGTTAATTAAAGTTTACTTTTGATTTAATTAAGTTTTGCTTTACTAATTAGATTTTTTTAGGATTTAATATAATAATTTAGGATAACTAAAAATTTATTTAATTTTAATTAACTTTTAGATTAGAATTTTATTTTAATTAACTTCTAGCTTAGAATTTAATTTTAATTAACTTATAATTAAAATTTTGTTTAGGATTTAATTAATTAACTTTAGTTTTAATGTTAACTTAGGATTAACTTTCTATTAAATTTAAATCTTGAGTTTTATAGTTAGATTTTAACTTTGAAATTTATTTAATCTAGATTAGTTAGAATTAGATTTTAGAAATTAATCTTTGTTAGATGATGGCACGGATCTAGAATGGGGGGTTGAATAGATCCCTTGCTTAAAAAGAGTCGGCGCTAGCAATAAAATTGGTTTTAAAAATTTGTTTAATTTGCGGAAGCGACCGTGGAAAAATACCGTCTATAACGAACGGTTACTAAAAAACCAGATATGCGTTTTAGCCGATGGAATCAGATAACGAGTAATGAGAATCACTACGCTAGTCACACTATCAATTTGATTTAGCTAACTATGTGGTATGACTAGTTCCAATGCCTTAAAATATTACCACAATAAATGGACAACACACAAGGCTTTTGGTTCAGACAATTTATCAAACACTTGGCATGCGGAGCACTACAAGTGAGTTCCGCTTTGAGTAAGTTGCACTAGTTTCCTTGTACAATCAACAATTGTACTAGAGTCAAAATCAGTTTAGCACTACTCAAAACAGTCCTAGATTTGATATAATTGTTTGCACTAAAACCATACAATTATTAAGTAATGTAAAAACGTAACGCAAAAGGCACAAGGATTTGTTGAGGCAGTTCTCCCGTCGTCCTCGCTTTGGGGTACGTCTGCCCTCAATTCTAACAATAGAATTTAGACCTTATAATATAAATTTAAACCATTGTAGAATTGTATATACAATAATTGATTAGAAATCAAACAAACAAACACCCTTATTGTTGTAGATGCTATCTCCTCTTGCCCCTTGATTCAAGTTGAATCAAGTCCTTTGACAACTTGTGAATAAACCTCCGATTACAGCTCTATGTTTGAACAACCTTCTGTCTTCAAACCCATCCCGGCTGATTTCAATCACTCGCGTGTCGAACCCGAAACTCTCCTTCACAATCCTCCGTTTACCGTTACTAGATCAATGGAACCCACCACTCCTCGATCACCTTCACTCGACTGAATATGTGTTAAGAAGAATCGTGCAAAAACCCCCCAAATTCAAAGAATCTTGGAGGACAAAACCCTAGAGGTTTTATTCAAGAAAAACCTATCAATTCCTCAACCCGAACCGGATTACCCACTCAACGGCTTCGAACATTATCACCTCTAACAATGCATAATGCACAACAAATATTATTGTATGTGATTGTTGTGGTATGAAATGTAGAAGATGAAGATGATGAGAACTTGAATTGACACCACTTTCACTTTTCTTGTTTTTCTGAATGATTCAATATATATGAAGTGAAAAGAGCAACAAAATATTTATACCATACAAAATTATTATAACTGATAAAACCACTTTTCAAAAATAATAGACAAATCAGGAAATATGCATAAAACAACGAGCGGTCGACCCATGCAGAGTGCACGGTTGACCTGAGCTAACCCGAGGAAACAGATTGTGCAAAACACACAACCATGCATCGACCGGAACAAGGCATGCGCTGACGCATAGCCTGAATTCTTAGGCAAACGGAAATGCCAATAGTATGTGTCTACTGGTAGGTCAACCATACCTAACCCGAGGAAAATGCAATGTTAAGACACATATCATGAGTCGACCGAAGCAGATTTTTGGTCGACTCAAAGACATGAAATTTCATAAAATGCCTAAATTCATATTTTTGATTCTCTTAGATGATACCTATGATAGACCAATGAAGTTTAACTCGTATGACGCATATTTTGACAACTCTGTATGCAATACTCGAGAAATTTTATGCAAGTAAACAAATCATGAGAAATAAGGTATGCTCATGGAACATGGTGATAACGCCAAACATCTATTCTTCCATGCGGCTATGTTTTGAGATCATCGAAACACGCATATCTAGTATATGAGGCTTTTCCCTCACATACTCCCCCTTTTTTATGATGGCAAAACACGTGGAACCTGTCTGTATGATATGCGGCATTATTGATAACACGAAATCGTATATATATATATATATATATATATATATATATATATATATATATATATATATATATATATATATATATATATATATATATATATATATATATATATATATATATATATATATATATATATATATATATATATATATATATATATATATATATATATATATATATATATATATATATATATATATATATATATATATATATATATATATATATATATATATATATATATATATATATATATATATATATATATTGATGCATAATTCAACTAATGTTTAACTGTTTTCGATCCGATTTCGGGTTCTTTCCATGTATTTGTCTGATATTTTGCAGGTATTTGATGATCACGTCTAAGCAAGGCAATATGAAAAAAATAAGCAATTACAGATGAAATATGGACGAAAACCGGATGAAAACAACATGAAAAACGCAGAATGCATATTTTGCTACTGTGACGACCGTCACAGCTCCATGACGACCGTCACACGGGTGACGACCGTCACACACCGTGACGACCGTCATGCAGGCAAAAACGCCCAACTTCAAATGAACGTGCAAAATACAGTTCCAAGTCCCAAATAGTGGACCATTACTCCCTGATATTTCTGCCTCTAAGTCCACCTTCTTCAAATTACAACCGTTAGAATTCTATTTCTATAAAAGGGGAAGGAGGGGAGCTGAGAAAGAGAGCTGCATTCAGACAACGAAGTGCTACCAATTTATCTTCAGAGCAACCTTTCCAGTTTTTCTATTCTTATTTGTTTCTCTTTTCTTTCTCTGCATTTATTTGCTACTTTGTAATTCTTATTTCCCTTGTACGATCAATTGGCACAAAAACCAGAATCCTGCCAACATTTGTGGAGGATCTGCCCAAAGTCCAATTGGAATATTTACAGGTTTTTAATTTTTAATCGTAATTTCAGTTTTCATTATGATGCATGTTATTAATTACTGTTTTTATTTATGTTTTACCTTTCTCAAATCCATGTCTAGCTAAACCAGAGTAATCGATATGTGGTAATAATTCAGATGGGATTTGATAATAACCGGTTGAAAACTCTCTTTTTCAAAAGTTGTTTATGGCCTGAGTGTTTAAATTTATTTACTGAATAAACTTCGTCGCGAAAGCGAGAACTTATTTAAAAGTAGTTTTGCCACGACAGTGGGAAATTAATTAAGGTACGAACCAACAAGCGACAGCTGCGGTAAGACCAGATAGTAAACACTAGTCATTTGTTTTAATAACAGCGAAAGCACTTTAAAATGAATTAGAACTTAGAGATTTCCAAAAAATAGTTTTAACCCCGAATGGGACACGAAAGCGTACATTTGGCCCTTAGAATTATGACTAGCGTCAACAACCATCGTGAGACGAAAGTCTTCAAATCACTATTTTCTGCTTAAATAAATTCTGAAAAATATTTCATACACCGGTAACTTGTCAAATCCCCGAAGAACATAATTACTGCATATCGATTCACATAATTATAATTCAAGTAACCTTTTTAGTTTCCTTTAGTGACAAAAATTATTCCCTTAAACATTACCTACCTAGCTAAACATAGTAACTCCCGAGAACACTAGTTTGATTACGAGTCCCTGTGGGATCGATATCTTTTATTACTACGCGATAGACTGTGCACTTGCAGTTAAGTTGTATTAGACATAGAAAGTCGCGATCAAGTTTTTGGCGCCGTTGCCGGGGACCCGTTTAGTCAATAGTGTAACCTTCTGTTACGCCGTATAGACTAGGTTAACAATTTCATTTTTCCTTTATTAGTGATGTCGATTGTATGCCAAGTAATCGCCCACAAGGCGATATCTTAAAACCGTCAGTCGCAGAACTAGAGCGCTTCTTGCATTTAAGAAGTCGCATCATTGAGTACCAACTAAAACATAACACTCCCGATCCTCTCACTCCCATTCCCAAATCCGAAGAAGAATCAAAGATGGCCGAAGGACCTCAAAATAAACCGCTGAAGGCATACGCTACACCCTCTCAGATGGAGCCTAGAAGTAGCATTGCTGCCCCAGCTATTACTCGAAACGATTTTGAGCTGAAACCCTCATTGCTGTCAGCTGTACAACAAAACCAATTCTCAGGAAATGCAACTAAGGACCCAAACAAACATTTAACGAAGTTTGTACAATACGCAGACACAGTGAAAGCAAATGGAGTAACTCCAGACGCAATAAGACTTCGTCTTTTCCCTTTCTCTCTTAGAGACTGAGCGTGGACATGGTTACAATCCTTACCATCCAACTCCGTTACAACGTGGGAACAGTTGAAGAATGTCTTCTTAACGAGATATTTTCCGCCAAGCAAAACTGCTATGCTTAGAGCTCAAATCAACGGATTTCGAGAAAAAGATACTGAATCTCTTTACGAAGCATGGGAACGATTCAAAGATATGATGAGAACATGTCCTCACCACGATCTAGAAGACTAGGTGACAATCCATACTTTCTATAATGGGCTTTTGTACAATACCATATTAACGGTAGACGCTGCCGCGGGCGGTGCACTTATGGATAAGCCATACGACGAAGCCTATCAACTAATCGAAAACATGTCTCAGAACCACTGCCAATGGGGAGGTGAACACACTCCAACAGAGAAACCCGCAGCGAAAGGTGGGATGTACGAGATCAACAGCCTTGAAAAGTTCAACGCTAAAGTAGATGCTCTAGCACAGAAGATTGACAGTCTGACCATTAACCCCACTGGAACCGTCGCTGCCGTAACTCCAAACTGCGAGTTATGCGGAAGCACCACTCATAATGCGCCCGAATGCCCATTGATGGCCGGAATCCCACCAGACCAAGTAAATTATGCTCAAGGAAATCCTTACGCAAATACCTATAACCCAGGTTGGCGAAATCATCCAAACTTTTCTTACAAAAGCGATAATGCATTGCAAATGCCTACTGCTCCGCCAGGATATCAAAAACCAGCTGCTGCTCAGACTGCACCTAGGAAATCAAACCTCGAGTTGATGATGGAAAAATTCATAGCTACTCAAGCTCAAACAAACAAAGAATTCCTGAATCAAAACATACACACTAGCGAGCAAATTAAACAGCTGACCGGAAAAGTAGACGCTTTAGCCACCCACAACAAAATGTTAGAAACACAGATATCACAAGTGGCTCAACAACAAGCCTCTATTGCAACACCCGCTGGCACATTTCCTGGACAGCCCGAACAGAATCCAAAAGGTCAAGCAAATGCTGTCATATTAAGAAGCGGAAAAGAATTGGACGAACCGATCGATCCGAGGACCGAAAACTCAGCCATGCAACAAAAACCAACTGAACAAGCAGAAAAGAAGTCCGAGTTAGAGAAGAAGGAAGACAACGAGAAGGAGGATACCACAAGTGAAAAAACGCAAGCACCTCCAGCGCCATATAAACCACCTATCCCTTATCCTCAAAGATTAATAAACTCCAAAACTTCAGGACAGTTTAAGAAATTTGTAGAGCTCCTTAAACAGTTGAATATCACTATTCCTTTTACAGAAGCGATAACTCAAATGCCGTCATACGCTAAATTTCTCAAAGAAATCCTGTCAAATAAGAGAAAGATCGAGGATAACGAAACAGTTACACTTACTGCAGAGCGTAGCGCTATTATTCAAAACCGCATGCCTCCTAAATTAAAAGACCCAGGTAGTTTCTCCATACCCTGCGTCATAGGAAAGTTCGTAATAGACAAAGCTCTATGCGATTTAGGAGCCAGTATCAGTGTTATGCCTTTATCCATATGCAAAAAGCTGAATATGGGAGACCTAAGACCAACCAAAATGTCCGTACAATTAGCTGACCGATCAGTAAAATACCCCGTCGGAATACTGGAAAGCGTTCCAGTACGCATAGGACATTTCTACATCCCAACCGACTTCATAATCATGGACATCAAAGAGGACTCTGTTACCCCAATTATCCTAGGAAGACCGTTCCTAGCTACAGCCAGAGCTATTATAGACGTGAAGAAAGGAAGGCTAACATTCGAAGTAGGAGAAGAAAAGATAGAGTTCATTCTCACCAAGTTCTTACAAGCACCAGCCATAGACGATACCTGCTATTTAGTAGATGTAATTGACGAATGCATAAGAGAACTTGAAAATGAAGAGACCACGTATTCAGAAATAATAAAGATTCAAATACCCGATATTTCTGAAGACGATGATTGGCGTAAACCATATAAAGACGACAGCCTAAGCGAAAGCTTAGCACTGACCCCAAACCATATGCCAGGTCCAAAGAACCCATCTTTAGAACTTAAAACACTACCCAAAAATCTTAGATATGAATTCCTAGACGATGAACTAAAAAGACCAGTGATAGTCAACGCCGACTTAGGACAACTAGAAACCGAAAAACTATTAGAAGTCCTAAAGAAGTACCCCACCGCGTTAGGCTATAACATAAGCGATCTAAATGGTATAAGCCATTCAATCTGTATGCATCGAATTACAATAGAGGAAGACTGTAAAACCTCTAGAGAGCATCAGAGGAGACTGAACCCCATCCTAAGCACTGTAGTCAGAGATGAAGTAAAGAAATTGCTAGATGCAGGAATCATCTATCCAATCTCCGATAGTGAATGGGTTAGCCCAGTTCATGTCGTACCAAAGAAAGGAGGAGTCACAGTAGTTAAGAACGAAAAAGGCGAATCAATAACAAAAAGAGTCGTGACTGGAAGCAGGATGTGCATTGATTATAGAAAGCTTAACAAAGCCACACGAAAAGATCACTTCCCCTTACCCTTCATAGACCAAATGTTAGAAAGATTAGTCAAACATTCATATTTCTGCTATCTAGATGGCTATTCAGGATTTTTCCAAATTCCCATTCATCCTGATGACCAAGAAAAGACTACATTCACCTGTCCTTATGGTACTTTTGCTTACCGCCGAATGCCGTTCGGACTTTGTAATGCTCCAGCAACCTTCCAAAGATGCACGATGGCAATCTTCGCAGATTTCATAGATGACATCATGGAAGTATTTATGGACGATTTCTCAGTATGTGGACAAAGTTTTGAAGGATGCCTACAAAACTTAAAAACGGTATTAGAACGTTGTGTAAAAGTGAACCTCGTCCTAAATTGGGAAAAATGCCCTTTTATGGTCCGACAAGGAATAGTTCTAGGACATGTCATATCAAATAAAGGAATTGAGGTCGACAAAGCTAAAATAGAGATTATAAAAGATCTCCAACCTCCAAAATCCGTACGAGAAATACGGAGTTTTCTAGGACATGCCGGTTTCTACCGAAGATTTATAAAAGATTTTTCAAAAATCACAAAACCTCTGACCGGCCTGTTGACGAAAGATGTTGAGTTCGTCTTCAACGACGATTGTCTAAAAGCATTCGAAACATTAAAATCAGCCCTTATCACTGCACCGATTATGCAACCACCCGATTGGCGACTACCGTTCGAAATCATGTGCGATGCGAGTGATTATGCCGTAGGCGCAGTTCTAGGACAAAGAAAGGACAAGAAACTCCATGCCATTTACTATGCTAGTAGAACTTTAGATCCTGCCCAAATGAACTACGCTACAACAGAAAAGGAACTTCTAGTAGTTATATTCGCGCTTGACAAATTCCGTTCTTACCTTGTAGGAGCAAAAATTATCATATACACAGACCACGCTGCCATTAGGTACCTAATAAGCAAAAAGGATGCCAAACCAAGATTACTGAGATGGATCTTGTTATTACAAGAGTTTGACTTAGAAATCAAAGATAAGAAAGGAACCGAGAACGTTGTTGCAGATCACTTATCCCGAATAGAAGGCATCAAACATGAACCAGTACCGATAAATGACGATTTCCCGTACGAACATCTGATAGCCAAATTAGAAAGTGACATGCCTAACTTAATCTCGGAAGATCCAAAACTCGAAAAAGCCGTAGAAGCCGTCTATGCCCAAGTCACATTACCTTGGTATGCTAACATCGTTAATTACCTAGCTGCAGGCGTGCTTCCACCGGATCTCACTTATCAGCAAAAGAAGAAATTCTTCCACGATTTGAAACACTATTATTGGGACGAACCTCTACTCTTCAAGAGAGGGGCCGACAACATATACCGTCGCTGTGTCCCAGAGGAAGAAATAGAGAATATCATTTCCCAATGCCATTCAGCATCATATGGTGGTCATGCTAGTACATCCAAGACGTGCGCTAAGATTCTCCAAGCTGGCTTATTCTGGCCTAACCTCTGGAAAGACGTTCACATTGCTGTGCTAAAATGTGATAGATGCCAACAAACTGGAAACATCTCACGACGCGATGAAATGCCTCAGAAAGGAATCTTAGAGGTAGAAATCTTTGACGTATGGGGAATAGATTTCATGGGACCCTTCCCGCCTTCTTTTGGTAATAACTACATACTCGTCGCTGTAGACTATGTGTCTAAATGGATAGAAGCCATTGCTGCTCCAACAAATGACGCACGAGTAGTAATCAAACTCTTCAAAAACACAATCTTTCCTAGATTCGGTGTACCCAGACTCGTCATTAGTGACGGCGGATCACACTTCGTATCGCGAATCTTTGATAAACTTCTTTCTAAATATGGAGTCCGACACCGAGTAGCTACACCCTATCATCCGCAAACTAGCGGACAAGTAGAGGTCTCGAACAGGGAAATAAAACAGATATTGGAAAAGACTGTCGCTACCTCAAGGAAAGATTGGTCATCAAAGCTAAATGAAGCTTTATGGGCTTATAGGACCGCTTTTAAAACACCAATAGGTACTACACCCTACAAATTAGTTTACGGTAAATCCTGTCATCTCCTTGTAGATTTAAAGCATAAGGCCTTCTGGGCCATTAAAACACTTAATTTCAACTACACCGAGGCAGGAGAAAAACGAATCTTGAACTTACACGAATTAGAAGAACTTCGATTGGACGCTTACGAAAATGCCCGTATCTACAAAGAACGAACTAAAAAGTGGCATGATAAACGTTCAGTCAAGAAACAATTCAGTGTGGGAGACATCGTACTGCTATTTAATTCAAGATTAAAACTCTTTCCAGGTAAACTAAAATCTAGGTGGTCTGGACCTTTTGAAGTGACTAAAGTACTTCAGAGTGGAGCTGTTGAAATTACCGATAAGACGAATGCACCGTTTATCGTAAACGGGCAACGTCTAAAACATTATAATAAGAACGAAAACAGCCCTCAAGTCTGCAGTATAGCATTGCTTGAGCTTCCAGCTCAAACACCCGAATAGCTTGTCACCAAGCTATCGTCAGGCTTTAGACGTTAAAAACAGCGCTTACTGGGAGGCAACCAAATTTTCCCGCATTTTCCTCGTTACTGTATTTCATTCTCATTTTTATTTAAAATTCTACTTTGAAACTTTAACAAAAATTCTAAACTTAAAATTGCTACTATTTTTACCTTCTTTTATTTTCATATTTTATTTTATTATTCTCTTTTATCATTGTTTTTACCGCCTTTTGTTTTTAAAAATCCTGACTTCAAATTTCTATTTTAAACTTTTCAGGATTTTAAAAGTCTTCAAACCTTACTCCTGTTTTTCTCCGACTTACCTGCGAGTATGGCCGCGTACGACTTAACAAAGGTTCATTTTCGAGGATTAGCTGAAAAGGCAAGATTTGAAGCATTAACTGAGAGGGACATAGCCTTAACACTGTATTATGATAAGTCTACCATGGAGAAATTAGGAATTACTGATAGCATCCAATACCTGTTTAATCAATTGGGTTGGGAGAACACTGCTTTGAAAACTGGTTTTGCTACCTATAAGGACCTCACCTACGAATTCCTTAGTTCCTTCAGGTACTTACCCAACTATGGTTTTGGATCCAACACAGAACTGATCACCTTTAGGATGTTTGGAATGGACCAAACCCATAGCCGGATGTCATTAGCTAACCTCCTAGGATTTCCTAGCGGACCACATGTGTTCATCAGTGCAGAAGATGACGATCTTGATTTTGAACTCGACCAGTTCTAGGGTAGAATCACAGGCGACTATCACCCTGAACCAGACAGAATGTATAATGATGAGATTCATAACCCAGCTTTCAGATACTTTCATAAGATACTAGCTCACACCCTTTTCGGTAAAGAAGAAAATATTACTACAGTATCTAAAGAGGAGTTATTTATCATGTTCTGTGCTTCTCAAGGACGTACAGTGAATGCAGTACCTTTCATGATGAGATCCTTCCGACGCCTCACTCAGGACCCACAATCGCCTATTCCAATAGGAGGCCTCGTGACAATGATTGCCCACGAGCTTGGCCTTAGATTCCACCTAAATGCAAGCACTAGTTTTGGCACCATCCGACCCATGAATATCCAGTTCTGCTTTAACAGGCGCATTTTGAGAACTATGGGTCCTGGACCTTACGAGTACCTCATCAATGAAAAACCTGTCCAGCTATTCACATTGCCAAATCATCAGATGACAAGTATCTACAACAAGGACAACTGGCTTTATGAATTGGATGAGCCTATGGGACCTCCTTCACCTCAATCAACACCACATAACTACATGTACGACAGTGATCACATCTCTGAAGCACACGATTATATCTACTATGAGGATGCTGTATCAGAAGCTGAGGTAGACCCTACGACCCCTCCGCATTATAACACCTATCCTGAGCCCATTCCTGAGGAAACCACCGACAAAATGGATACTGTTCTGCACCGATTGGACAATGTTGACACAGCTCTGACTACTGTAAAAGACGACATCACAAGCATACACAACGAACTCGTAGTCTTCATGGACTTAGTCTGTGACCAGCTCGACTACTACGCCCGGAAGTTTGATGAATTGAAGGCACGAAAAGACTAGATATTAGCTTTAGTTTAGTTTAGTTTAGTTTTTCTACTTTCCGTCCATTTTCAATTATTTTTATTTTTGCATTGTTAATTTCCTTATGTATTACATTACAATCATTCTAATTACTTGTTATTTCAATTATATTCTCTACTCATTTATTCTGTTTTTACGCTATCCTATGTTTCTTGGCCGATATAAAGCATTGCCATATCAATACTAGGCCTCCAAACCATTGCAAGAACACCCCCATAGAAAAATTCTGCATTCTGCAGATTTTGCTGGTGTGACGACCGTCACAGAAGCCTGACGCTCGTCACACGGGTGACGACCGTCACAGATACGTGACGACCGTCACGAGCCCAAATCTGTTATCTGCTATAACAGGGGTTGCGTTTTCTCTCCCACTCACATCCTTTCAACTCCCAATCATCAAAAACTCACACCCCACTCCTAATTTTCGTTTTCCCCACCTTGCTCCATATATCCAAACTCCCATTCCAACTTCCTACTCCACTTCTGTAACATTTTTCACTCCACAGAACCAACTCAATCCACATTTCCTCGGCATCCTCCAACAATGGCGAGAAACAACGAAACCCCAAACCTCAGCAGTATCGTGTTTAGCGACGGCGACTCCGGAGACAAACAGCGAGCCAACTATATCGCCTTCCATCAACGGTCGCTACAGCCGACCCACTATCCACATATCCCATCGCTCACGGAGCTCGGCCTCCTTGAAGGCGTCACTTGGATGCTCCAAAGAGCCGGCATCTAGAACCTCTGCACAAATCCGCAGCCGACGTACGAACAACTCACCCTCGAGTTCCTTAGTTTGTTCACCTACTTCACTTCCAGCAGCGACCTCAGCCAACACTCCGGTGTCGCATGCTTCCGGATGTTCGACACAAACTATCAACTGAACCAGAACCAGATTGCCGCCATCTTACAATTCCCTCGCGGCGACAATGCTCACCGCCGCCTCACCGAACAGTTCCAGCACGAAGCCTTTGCGCTCTGGTACCAGTTAACCGGAATCAATGTCGATGGCTGGGATTCTCTGCACGCAACGCATATCCACAACCCGACCATCCGGTATTTCCACCGCGCACTGAGCAACACCATCTTCTCCCGGGATAGCAACCATAAGGTGAACTCGAAAGAGCTCTTCTTTCTCCGCTGTGTCTTCAACAACGAGCCCATCAACGCCGCTCCGTTCCTCCTGGCCCACATTCAGGACAACTGTAACCGTGGCTCTAAGCCATTTTACTTTGGCGGGATTGTTACTGCCATTGCACTTGGGCTGAACCTCGGTGACTGCCTCCAGCATCTCCATGCCATTCCCTCGGTGTTCCTCGACACCGACCACTGCAGAGCTTCTCACCTCATTCGTTCCAGGGCCGATGGCAAGTACCACCCGGTCGTGCGTGGCAAAATCGTCAGAAGTATCATCCTACCATCACGCACCCGGATGCACCCAGAGGATCGTGCCAACTGGCTATTTGACCTCAATGCCCCTGCTGCTGCCGCTGCTCCAACTCAGACTCACACCCAAGATTCTGGTGACGAAATCCAAGATGAGTTGGACAGACCTGAGCAACCGGAGGCATCACAACCACTTCCTTCCGAAGGTACATCCTACCGCCGCCGCCATCGTCTAGAGCCCGACTATTCTGAAGAAGACCTTCGCCGATCTCTCGACCAGCAGGCCCAGATACTCGCTATGATGCAGCAGCAGAATCAGCGAGCAGAGCAGTTCGAAGCTTGGCATCAGACCCAAATGCAACAACTCCAAACCGGCCAAGAAACCATTACTGAGAACTTGGCGAATCTGACCTTGCAGTTCGAAGGACTTCGCGACTATGTCTATCATACCGGAGCAATGAGCTTTGAGGACCGAGTCGACCAAGTCAGAGTCAGAGGACGCGAGAGAGGACGTGACCGAGGCAGAGGCCGTGATTAGTTATTATTTTCCTTATTTGTTTACTATATTTTCAGTTTCTTTGTATTTTCATTTCCCTTGTATTTCCCTCTCGCATTCTTTCACATCAGTGGGGACACTGATTGAGATAGTGTAGGAGCGGAGCGTTTATTTCCCATTCCCTTGCACTTTTAATTCTGTAATTTCAATTCGAACATTTTCACGTTTTAGCAGATAAAAGCTCTTTTATATATCTTTTTCCGTTACGCAAACATCCCCGCTTTATTCGACATAAACAAAAAAATTTCGTTCATTCCTCAAGAGCAAAAGCATCATGAGAATGCGCCCAAGTTCAAACCAAGTTTTGAAACTCCGAGACGACAATTCTAACAAAACCAGTACCATCCTGACACCTTAGATCTCCGGTTTATGCGAGTCGGTTTCACTACCTACGTGTACCAAAGTTTCAAGTGTCTACGCAAACTCAGCCCCAAGTAGTTTATACTAGCAGTCAGCACCATCCAAAAACACTTTTAAGCGAGCGACCAATGCAAATAAGTGTATGATCTCCAAAAAGATGAAAAACCATGAAAAGAAAGCCATATAGCCCAAGTATAAGAGACATGTTCCCTCTAAGTTAGGTGCTCCTCACCCGAGCACTTAGCCCAACGGTACGAAAACTCATTGAAAAATCAATGGTATAAGCTTATGAACAATGAAAAAGATCAAAACAGAAAGGAGATCATATTCACTAACAAGTCGACTTGCCATGAAAGTGTATGGACAACGGGCTTAATGTGATTGCGTTAGAACAAACAGGGTGAACTTGACGCGAGAACCTTGACACCAAGCTACAGTAGCATGACTGGGACCAATTTGCATAAGAAGGAGACCTCCGAAGACTTGTAGTCCAGTGTCGTCACCGTACTCGTTTTGTTCTTACTAAGAATCCCGGTTTTTCCCAACTTTGTGAATGAGGAAGCTGCCTCGTGCTTGCCGACTTTTTCCTGTTTTACTTGAGGACAAGCAAAGATTCAAGCTTAGGGGAGTTTGATAACACGAAATCGTATATATATATTGATGCATAATTCAACTAATGTTTAACTGTTTTCGATCCGATTTCAGGTTCTTTCCATGTATTTGTCTGATATTTTGCAGGTATTTGATGATCACGTCTAAGCAAGGCAATATGAAGAAAAGAAGCAATTACAGATGAAATATGGACGAAAACCGGATGAAAACAACATGAAAAACGCAGAATGCATATTTTGCTGCTGTGACGACCGTCACAGCTCCATGACGACCGTCACACGGGTGACGACCGTCACACACCGTGACGACCGTCATGCAGGCAAAAACGCCCAACTTCAAATGAACGTGCAAAATACAGTTCCAAGTCCCAAATAGTGGACCACTAGTACCTGATATTTCTGCCTCTAAGTCCACCTTCTTCAAATTACAACCGTTAGAATTCTATTTCTATAAAAGGGGAAGGAGGGGAGCTGAGAAAGGGAGCCGCATTCAGACAACGAAGTGCTGCAAATTTATCTTCAGAGCAACCTTTCCAGTTTTTCTATTCTTATTTGTTTTTCTTTTCTTTCTCTGCATTTATTTGCTACTTTGTAATTCCTATTTCCCTTGTACGATCAATTGGCACAAAGACCAGAATCCTGCCAACATTTGTGGAGGATCTGCCCAAAGGCCAATTGGAATATTTACAGGTTTTTAATTTTTAATCATAATTTCAGTTTTCATTATGATGCATGTTATTAATTACTGTTTTTATTTATGTTTTACCTTTCCCAAATCCATGTCTAGCTAAACCAGAGTAATCGATATGTGGTAATAATTCAGATGGGATTTGATAATAACCGGTTGAAAACTCTCTTTTTCAAAAGTTGTTTATGGTCTGAGTGTTTAAATTTATTTACTGAATAAACTTCGTCGCGAAAGCGAGAACTTATTTAAAAGTAGTTTTGCCACGATAGTGGGAAATTAATTAAGGTACGAACCAACAAGCGACAGCTGCGGTAAGACCAGATAGTAAACACTAGTCATTTGTTTTAATAACAGCGAAAGCACTTTAAAATGAATTAGAACTTTGAGATTCCAAAAAATAGTTTTAACCCCGAATGGGACACGAAAGCGTACATTTGACCCTTAGAATTATGACTAACGTCAACAACCATCGTGAGACGAAAGTCTTCAGATCACTATTTTCTGCTTAAATAAATTCTGAAAAATATTTCATACACCGGTAACTTGTCAAATTCCCGAAGAACATAATTGCTGCATATCGATTCACATAATTATAATTCAAGTAACCTTTTTAGTTTCCTTTAGTGACAAAAATTATTCCCTTAAACATTACCTACCTAGCTAAACATAGTAACTCCCGAGAACACTAGTTTGATTACGAGTCCCTGTGGGATTGATATCTTTTATTACTACGCGATAAACTGTGCACTTGCAGTTAAGTTGTATTAGACATAGAAAGTCGCGATCAATTATCCTCCCCCTTGCTTGATGTCTTCATTCTGGCTTACTCATTTGCGTTAAATGCGACGTCTTTACTTTTGATCTTTATGGTTCTAATAAACAGCTTGACACTTTCTCCCCCTTTGAAAACATCAAAAAGAAAGAAATTCCTTTCAAGAAATGATAAAAAAATAACATATGCTTATATCAAAACACTCACAACAGGATAAACATTAACAATCATCCATACATGACGAAGTTAATGGTCAAAGAACAAAAGATAAATAGCATCGTACAAACAAGTAATGACATATAAGTTCATGATGCAAGACATTAACACATTAGAAATGTACTTAATACAGAACAAAAGATTCATAACAATATAACAAAATGATGAAATGTAATTATGCATAATGCATAGCCTTCAAGGTCTTCTCCCCCTGAAATGATGGCCTCTCCCATGATACGAATACGGTGAAGGTAGTTGAGCCTCGGCTCTTTCAGTAAACTCCAAAACCGCCCTGTTCAAGGTATTGAAGCTTGTCGCAAGAGCTCGGTGCTGATTTGCAGTTGTTTCAACCAGACCATCGAACTGCTGATTGACATTAGTGGAGAATGTGTTGAAGTTTTCATTATCCATTTCAAATTGACTCTGAAGTTATGAGAGACGCTCATCCTGAGCATTTATGAAAGCATGCTGTTCTAATTGCATACTCCTCATCATCTCGAGGAGTTCGTCAGAATATGGTTGCAGTGGATTCGTGAAGTGTGGAGGCCCCTCATAGCCCCACTGTGGAGGCTCCTCATAACCCCAATGCAGAGTTTCCTAATACTCCGAATACTATGGAGGCTGATAGTTGTCGCGTAACGAAGTCCAATCGGTATTTTGCCATTCGCCCCAAACTTGATCATTTCCATGATCTGTGGTAGGAGATTTGTCAACCCAACTCACATTTATGTTGTCTTCAACTTCCATTGGTTGTCTATCACCTTGTTCATCTTGTTATTGTTCTTCTTCCTCGTCCTCTTCATCATGATCATCACTCCGATCGAATTCTTCCAACTGAGAGGAGGTTGCTTTAACAACGAATCAGTAAGGATTTTCTTCCTGAACCCATATATAACTCATCATTATAAGAGTCTTTTGACATAACTCTTGATCCGAAGTGAGAGATCTATATGGAATCCCTGGACTCGTGACGTTGGCGTTGTTCAAAATCTCTTGAATGAAGGAACCATATGAAAGAGCGGTACGTCGTCCCGAGTCTCTAAGGGCATACATCCTACTAGCAGTATAATAAGGCCAACTAATTTTGATCCTTTTCTTCAAGATGCAGATCAAATGGACCTCGGCCTAGTCAACTCGAGAAAATCCTCCTTTCTTAGGCCGTAAAATGCGCGCCACAGTCCATTGCAAAATTCTATCCATAACTTTCAATTTACCTGTAGTGACAGTTTTCGAAAATAAATCACTCGCCACAATATCAACTGCATACGGCTTCTTCATCATTGAGTTCAAAGCTTCTTTGAACTCGTAGCCATCAATCGTGTTGGTGTCAGTGACCTTAACATTAGGTGCATCAGACACGGGAATTGTATCAAAAAATTTCTGCCAAATGACATTATTAACACAAACCTTTGTATATCTGACCTTCGTTTGAAACCCATAACTCTGAAACATACCATGAAGACAAGTGTAGAAAATCCGCACAAGGTCTTCGTTGTATTTCGTATTGCACTCCAGAAAATTGTTAGACTATTGAAAATCAAGAAGGCTGATTACTTGAGGGATTTTCATTCTCTCAGCAGAGAGTCGATAGTAGGCATGTTGCTTTACCACAGACCGCTTGCTGAAGTTTTTGGTGAAGCTCTCGGCACATTCAAGACGAACCAGTGATACGACGGTTTCCAGAAGAGATGCAGATGAAGGTCCTGCAGAGGAGGAAGCTCTTGTGGATCTTTTACCGGTAACTTTTCGGGTAGCCATGGCTTTTGCTTTCAAAGAGGAGAAGAGGAAATGTGGTGATGATGATTACAAATGTTGGAGAGAATTCTTGAAGATGGAGAGGTGTTTATGACTTTGCCCCATTTGAAGTAGATTCTAGGTTTTGGGAAGAGAAGAGTAGTATATTAGCCGTTGATGTAGGTATCAAGTTTCTATGCAAATGTAATAATGCACATGAATATGAATCATAAAAGTGATTTAAGATGGAAATTTTGAACGAGTTTAAAAAAAATTGAAAGAAATCGCGCGATGCATCGACCGCTCTTGTCTATGCGTCGATGCATACTGTGTTTAAATGCACAAGTTCAAAAAAACAAAAGGTATGCGTCGACCGGTAGGTCGACCTGAGCATACCCGATTCAACTTCAATTTAGAAGACATATTTGTGAGTCGACCGAACCTTGTTTAGGTCGACTCATGCAGGTAAAACTAGCAAACTTTGACGTTTTTTATCATATGGGCATACATAAAGACATAGATAAATAGCCAAACCACATTTTAAGCAATCAAAGAGGTAACATACATACAATACGACATATATGACAAATGTAACACATAATTTGATGCATTTTGTGAACATGAGTATTGAGAGAGAGAGAGAGAGAGAGAGAGTTAGTTGAGGAAAAATATTACCTCAATTCCAAATATAGCTAGATGAACACACACATATACTTTCAACATCTTCAATTATTAGATATCCGATAATCAAAGTAAATATAGACATAGATATATATGATGTGCAAGAAATTTGACTAAACACGATCCGAAATATTGAGAATACCTAGTTCCCGTCGGATATGAAAAAAAGGCTCAGTAGCAAGAGGTTTTGTGAAAATATCAGCTAGTTGATTTTTAGTATCAACATGTTCAAAAACCACATCGCCTTTCTCCACGTGATCCCTAAGGAAATGGTGTCGAATTTCGATATGTTTAGTGCGTGAATGCAGCACGGAATTCTTGGTAAGATTGATGACACTCGTATTGTCACAGAAGATCCAAATACGCTCAAGTTTGAGATTAAAATCGAGCAATTGTTGCTTAAGCCATAGGACTTGAGCGCAACAACTACCGGCAATAACATATTCCACTTTGGCAGTTGACAAAGCAATATATACCTGCTTTTTGCTATGCCAACTTACCAAAGAGTTTGAAAATAAGTGACAAGTACCACTCTTACTTTTCCTATCCGATTTGCACCCGGCAAAATCGGAATCGGAGAAACCAATCAAGGAATAATCGTTTCCTTTAGAATACCATAGCCCATACTTTGGAGTACCAGAAAGGTACCTAAGTATACGCTTAACAGCTTTTAGATGGGATTCTTTAGGAGAGGATTGATATCTAGCGCACATACAAACACTAAACATAATATCGGGTCTAGAGGCTATAAGATAAAGAAGAGAGCTGATCATACCTCAATATCTTTTTATCTCTACATCCTTACCACTTTCATCTTGACTAATATTTGCTCATGTTGGCATTGGTGTGTCAATGGCTTTGGAATTTGCCATGTTAAACCGCTTGAGAAGCTCAAGACAATATTTCGTCTGGCTCATAAAAGTTCCTTCTTCAAGCTACTTGATTTGTAATCCGAGAAAATATGTGAGCTCCTCCATCATACTCATCTTGAATTCTCCCTGCATTAGATTAGAAAACTCTCTTACGAGATTCATGTTAGTCGATCCAAATATAATATCGTCAACATAAATTTGCACCAAAATTAAGTGTTTTGCTTGACGCTTAATGAAGAGGGTTGTGTCGAATTTTCCTCTTGAGGACCCTTGATCAAGTAGAAACTTGCTTAGACATTCATACCAAGCCCGAGGGGCTTGCTTGAGTCCATATAAGGCACGTTTTAACTTGTATACGTGATCAGGATATTCATGAGATTCAAAACCCAGAGGTTGAGCAGCATAAACTTCTTCATTAATATAGCCGTTAAGAAATGCAATTTTTACATCCATTTGAAATAGCTTAAAATTTTTTGCACAAGCGAAGGCAAGTAAAAGGCGTATAGCCTCGAGTCGGGCAATCAGCGCATAAGTCTCCTCATAGTCGGTGCCTTCCTCTTGGTTATACCCTTGCATGACTAAACACGCCTTGTTTCGAGTTATTACCCCGTTTTCGTCCAGTTGGTTCCTAAACACCCATCGGGTGCCGATTACTCGATGACCTCGCGGAGGGGGGACAAGGTCCCAAACCTCATTTCTTTTGAACTGGTTTAGTTCCTCTTGCATAGATAAGAACCAATGTTCATCGAGTAAGGATTCTTTTGGGTTTTTAGGTTCTATCTGAGAAAAGAAAGCGAAATGATAATAGAAATTACTTATCTTAGACCGAGTCGTCACCCCCTTTGATATATCACCAAGGATATTATCGATAGAATGGTCTTTGGAAGACTTCCAAGCTGGAGGAAGATCATCCTTTTTAGACGGATGAACCACCTCAATTTCTTCATGTCGGTCATGTTTTTGCTCCTCAATCTTGGCTAGGTCAGGTTGATCAAGTCCCGACTCAGCACTTTTGAGTATGTCTTCCGAAGATACACCTGCACCATGAACAAAACTACCTTTTCCGACATTTCTCGGATAAGATTCATCAAATTTGACGTGTACAAACTCTTCGACAGTAAGTAATCTCTTATTGTATATTCTATAGGCCTTACTTGACTAAGAGTATCCGAGGAAGATACCTTCGTCGGCCTTGGAATCAAATTTACCTAAGATTTATTTTCCATTATTCAACACGAAACACTTACAACCGAAGACATGTAGGTGATACACATTTAGCTTGCACCCTTTTAAAAGTTCATACGGTGTTTTGTTTAGAATAAGGCGAATGAGCACCCTATTCAATACATAACATGTCGTACTTATGGCGTCAGCCCAGAAATACATAGGTAATGCACTTTCATTGATCATGGTTCTCCCTAACTCTTCCAAAATACGATATTTGCGCTCCACAACCCCGTTTTGTTGAGGAGTACGTGGGGCAAAGAAGTGTGATCAATTCCGTGTTTATCGCAGTATTTCTCAAACAAATTGTTCTCAAACTCACCTCCATGATCACTCCTAATTGATATGATGTTTGTGTTCAATTTATTTTGAGAAAGCTTAGCAAAAATTTTCAAAGGCTACGAATGTATCGCTCTTGCTAGCCAATAAGATAGTCCAACAGAATCTAAGAAAGTGATAAACTATTACAAAACTGTAATAGTTACCACCTAGGCTTTTAATTCTAGATGGCCCAAATAAATCCATATGGAGAAGATCAAGAGGTCTCGTAGTTGAAACGATATTTTTATATTTAAAAGAGATCCTCGTTTGCTTTCCCATTTGGCAAGCATCACATAGGTGATCCTTGGTGAACTTAATTTTGGGCAGACCTATGACTAGATCTTTTGAAAATACCTTGTTTAGAAAGTCAAAGTTGACATGTGCTAAACGTCTATGCCATAACCATGAGTCCTCACTCATTGTCATGAGACCTTTATCACTTGCCAAAGATACTTCATCCAAATCCAGAATATAGACATTGTTTACTCTTAGACCATTAAACATATACTTCATTTTATCATTATGCACAATTTGGCAACAATCTTTTGAAAATGATACTTTGTATCCTTTGTCGCACAATTGACTAATGCTAATGAGATTATGTTTAAGGCCCTCGACAAGCAATACATCAGAGATAGTAGTGGAAGAGGGATTACCTACACTACCTTTTCCAAGTATTACACCACGATTTTTGTCTCCATAGGTTACATATCCCTTCTTCTTTGCCACGAAGTCGATGAAGAGAGATATGTCTCCTGTCATGTGTCTTGAGCAGACACTATCGAGAACACATCTTCTCTCGGTAGTCTCAAGACGTTATACCTATGAAAAACAATTAACAAGAGTAGGTACCCAATGGCTTATGGGGTCCTAAGTTGTGAGTGAAAAAATGGTTGCATTTAGGCAACCATTGATAAACACCTTTAGGAACCAAAAATCTCCTAAAATGGCACTTAGCAATGGTGTGGCCTTTCTTGCAACAATACAAACAAGAAAAGTTAACTTTTGAATTACTTTTGCTATCATGATCTCTTACAACATACGTGTATTTTTGATATGGATTAACCATACTCTTTCTAAAATTAGATTTATCAATGGCAAAAGTAATTTTAGGCTCTAGAGCCTTGTTAAGTTTGGCATTTAGGTTTCAAACTTCATTTTTCCAGATGTAACAAGTATCACACCCAAAGTTAACAACTCTTTTTCTTAGATCCTCACAACCTACTTTTGTACTTTCCACTATGGAAGCTTTTAGTGCCTCTAGTACCTTTTCGGAATCACGAATCTTTTGCTCTAGGTGAGCAAAGATTTGGTTATATGAGGCAAGCCTTTTAAAAGCTTCTTTTGCTTCACAAATCAAAGTATTAAAAGCAGTTTGTAATACAAAATGAGACATTTTAGAGGAATTTTCATACTTGGCATGTCGTACCTTTTTCTTTTTGTTCTTTTGAAGGGTGGAAAGACAGAGATTGACGGATTCGTCTTCATCAATTGAGCTTTCATCCTTGGAGGATTCGCTATCTCTTTCCCAAGCTATATACACTCTCCTTGGCTTAAGTTTCTTCTTATGTGATCTACTTGTTTCCTTTTCGTTGCCCTTTTTGTTCAAGGGACAATTCGTTTTGTAGTGTCCGGTCTTTCCGCAAGTATAACACGACCCTTTTGTCTTGTTTCCTTTAATGTCGTCATTTCTAGAGTATCTTGATTGTTTCTGGAAGTTGAGAAGATTTTTTTCAGAGTGTTGGATACCGTTATTTTTGACATAGCGGTTGTAACGATTTACAAACAGCCCCATATCCTCACTCTTGTCATCATCTTCGTCATCACTCGAAGTGTAATCACTATCTTGAGAGCAATAGACTTCTTTTCAATATTTTTTATTTTCTCCTTCTTTTCCTTCTTTTCATATTGCTCTAGGCTTAGAAGCACTTGCTCGTGCTCTTGCATCTTTCCAAACAATGTTGTGAGATCCAAAATTGTGAGATCGTTGACTTCTTTGATGGCGGTTACCTTCGGTTTCCATGCCCTGTTAAGACATCTCAAAATTTTGTTAGTAGCAACATCATTGGCAATTGGCCTACCTAGTGAGTATAATCTATTGATGAGATGAGTGAATCTCTTTTGCATGTCCGCAATGGTTTCCCCTTGCTCCATGTGAAAGAGATCGAACTCTTGCGTTAACGTATTGATTCTCACTAGCTTGACATCATTGGTTCCCTCATGGGCAACTCGCAATGAGTCCCACATAGCTTTTGCCGTTAAACAATGAGAAACCCTATAATATTCATCAACTCCTAATGAGGAGATTAAAATATTTTTGGCTTTCCAATCATAATTATATTTCTTCTCGTCACCATCAGTCCATTGTGCTTCAGGCTTAGGCACAATGATGTTATTCTCATCGGTCATAGTTATTTCAATTGGACCATTAAGAATAACATTTCACACCTTCCTATCAATGGAATTAATGTGCACCCACATACAGTCTTTCCAGTAACTATAATTTTCTCCATTAAAAACAGGAGCTCTATTATAGGCCCCTTTAGGTTTGTTAGCCATTTTCTACTAAGTTATACTTCCAGCATGGATTAACCGGTGCTCTGATACCACTTGTTAGACGATGGCGCGGATCTAGAAGGGCGGTTGAATAGATCCACTGCTTAAAAAGAGTCGGCGCTACCAATAAAATTGGTTTTAAAAATTTGTTTAATTTGCGGAAGCGGCCGTGGAAAAATACCGTCTATAACAAAAGGTTACTAGAAAACTAGATATGTGTTTTAGCCGATGGAACCAGATGACGAGTAATGAGAATCATAATGCTAGTCACACTATCAATTTGATTTAGCTTACTGTGTGGTATGACTAGTTCCAATGCCTTAAAATATTACCACAATAAATGGACATCACACAAGGCTTTTGGTTCAGACAATTTATCAAACACTTGGCGTGCGGAACACTACAAGTGAGTTCCACTTTGAGTAAGTTGCTCTAGTTTCCTTGTACAATCAACGATTATACTAGAGTTAAAATCAGTTTAGCACTACTCAAAACAGTCCTAGATTTGATATAATTTTTTGCAATAAAACCACACAAATATTAAGCAATGTAAAAACGTAAGGTAAAAGGCACAAGGATTTGTTGAGGCACTTCCCCCGTCATCCTCGCTTCGGGGTACGTCTTCCCTCAATTCTAACAATAGAATTGAGACCTTATAATATAAATCTAACCTGTTGTAGAATCGTATATACAAGAATTGAATAGTAATCAAACAAACAAACACCCTTGTTGTTGTAGATGCTATCTCCTCTTGACCTTTGATTCGAGTTTAATAAAGTCCTTTGATAGCTTGTGAATAAACCTTCGA
This sequence comes from Lathyrus sativus, assembly GCA_963859935.3. Classification (NCBI taxonomy): domain Eukaryota; kingdom Viridiplantae; phylum Streptophyta; class Magnoliopsida; order Fabales; family Fabaceae; genus Lathyrus; species Lathyrus sativus. The sequence goes on along the minus strand of OZ012739.1, from coordinate 166,253,383 downwards.
TTACAGCTCTATGTTTGAATAACCTTCCGTCTTCAAACCCAGCCCGACTGATTTCAATCACTCACGTGTGTCGCTTCCGCGAAAATAAGGTGCCGGCAAAACAGAAGAGTCGCCACCTTTCGTTATTTATCCCTCGTAACGGGAAAGGAAACGATCGGAAAAACTTGACGAATAGGTATAAGACAAGGTCGTCGCAACCGTTGTCTGGGTTCGGGAGTTGGTTACGCAAGGGGAAGGTATTAGCACCCCTCACGTCTGTCGTACTCGACGGGATCCATGCTTGTTGTGTTTACTTGACGGGTTTATTTATCTATCTACCTATCAAGGCTGGCTTAAACAAAAAATAAAATGACTCGGCAAAGCGTCGTGCTTTATGCCTACGTATTCTCATCAGAGAGCGAGAAATCAGAGTCAACGTAGTTCGACCTACTACAGGAAAGGGGAAGATGGCTCGCCAATACGTCAGTATTGTGCCTACGTACTCTCAACTGATATGAGAGATCAGAGCTTACGTAGTTCGGGATAATACGGATTATGGGAATTCAGATTCATCTGTTTTATCGAGTGGGGTTAAACAGCAGTTCCAGCAGTTAGGGACAAAGCCTGTTTGCGGTGGCGCTGAAGTTTAACGACACTCTTTTCTTCAGAAAAGCTTCCTTTGACTTCTGGGCCCACGGGGCAAAAAGGTTTGAAGTTTGTTTTCTGTCTTTTACGAAAGAAGTGTTTTTTATTGTGTTTGCAATTTCAATCGCACTAAAGACTATGACCTGAGTGAATGCGTCGCATGTCACCCAAAGGGTGCCATGCTAAACATCCAGACTGTTGAAAAGAATCTCTCCAACAATCCTTTCTCAGATAGCTTAAGGCTCGTGACGTACGAAAGAAATCATTCATGATTACTGTATCTTAAGCTGTTTTGAGATGAGAAGAGAACGGGCTCAAATACGGGGAGACTATCAAATCCTACTGTTGTCATGCCAAGGATTCATCCTGTGGTTGAGGTTTGAAACAGGGATCTCCTAGAAGTTATCATGCATAGGTTTCAACCTAAAGTTCTATCATCACTTCCTTATCAAAGGAAATGAGAGTCCTAAGGGATCATGTCAATGATAAACAGAAACAGATAAAGCATCAGCTTAAACAGTAAATAGTAAACAGCGGTAAAATGCATGCAATGCAAGTGAGGGAGGAAATGTGTGTGGGGCAGCAGCCTCCACAAGCTCATCTCAACCTCAAGCCAGATATGAATGACAGTAATCATACAGAGGGAATAACATGCTGTCAAGCAAAATGGAATAACAACTGCAATCATACAGAGGAAATAACATGCTATCAAGCAAACCACAAACCACATGGGTAAGGGAGTTGGGCTCTACCGAATACCCGCAAGCAAAGCCATACAGTAACAATACAAGCAGAGGGAGCAACTCAACCTCTAGTGCAATCATGCTCCTAGTTTAAAGTCAGTCTGGATATGAACTTATTCTAATGCATCAAGCAAGTCAAACAAGGCACATCAGCACAGAAAAGAAAACAGACAAGAAAGCAGATCAACCCCTTTCTTAATTCCAAGCTTCAGCTCTTCTAACAGCAATCCAGTCTTCAGAATTTAATCACCCTTCATGCCAAGTATCAACTTGCTTCTCTAAATTTTTAATCCATCCAACATAAGTATCAACTTATTCTCTCTTCTCCAAGCTTCAGTTCTTCAGTCAATTCCACCTTCAGGCTTCACTCTTAACTACAAGTATCAACTTGATTCCTTCAGACTCTCCAAGCATCAGTGTAAGTGTCAACTTATCCTTTATTCCTCAAGCCTCAACCCTACACTCAATCTCAATTGAATCCTCTTCATAAGTATCAACTTAGTCTTCAAGCTACAACTTTCTTTGCTTTACCAGTATCAACTTGGCCTTCTTCTCCTACAAGCTTCAGCTTCTCAGAGTAATATTCAATCACTTGGAAGTGTCAACTTCATCCTTCAGTCTTCAAGCCTCAGCTCTTCACTCAATCTTAATTTGGGTCTTCAAGTATCAACTTGTTCCCCTTGCTCTTCAAGCTTCAGCTACAATGGCAATGCTCAAGGAATCATCCTCTTCCACACTCTTCAATGAAGCCCTCATCTTCAAACTCAAGTCCAACATCTTTCAAGGTACTCAAACCCAGAAGACAATTGATTTAACAGAATGAGTGGAAATGATAAACAACTTACTGACAACCAAAGGGAGCCTGTAAGGGTTCATCATTATGAGAGACTGGTTCCCTCAAAGTTCTACTTCCCAGATAAAGCCACTCATCCCTCCAAAGGAGGGATGTGAATATCTGAGAAGGACTTTTAGTCATTGGGAGGAATGGAAGCACAAGATGCTTTCCATATTTGTGAAAGAAATCATTCTATCTCTATGGCTTTCCTTATGTCTCCTATCTCCTACATCTTCATCAGACACCTTCAGGCACAGACAAATCCAAGCTCCAAGTAACTTCAAGCAACTTCAAGCATCCTCACCTTGTCTTCAACTTGTCTTCAATCTCAATCAAAGGCAAACAAAGCAAAAACCCTAATCTAAGGGGACTAAGGAAGTTAAACTAGTTGAATTAGTAAGTTAGGATCACCTAAAACCTAGTACTAAAGTTAGTCCTAACTAAAATACTAAACTCAATTGTAAAATCCTACAAAAATTTCTATGGGAACCTAGGTCAATAATGACTCTACCACATTAATTTCAGAGATCAACTCATCAAATTAGACCTAGAAATAAATTCTACATTATGGGGTACTAAACCTAAACCCTAAAAGGAAGCATCTAAATCTCAATCTATAAAGCACACCTATTTTCATCACAAAAATGTGAGAAAAATGCTATGGGATCATACATGTCTAACCTAATCATACACAAAAAATTAGGATCAAAATCATCACCACATGATCACACAAAATTCCACAAAATTATGTATCAAACATAACCATTTTAATATCAATTAAAATGTAAAATTCCCATAAAATCAGAAATTACATGAAATGAAAATATTTTTTCTCTAAACAATACTAGACTCAATCATGAGTAAAATGCAAAAGGAATGGGATTAATTGGATTAATTTTCAATTTATTATGAATTTTTCAAGAACCATGTACAAAATGAAAAATAATGGAAAATCCAACAAAAATAGACAAATGCACGGTGCAAGTAGTAAACAGAATCAGTACAACTAATGGATTGGGCCTTCGGGGGGTGGGGATATCAATCTATCCACTAAGCCCAAAACCACTAATTAAATGAAACTGTGTGTTTCATTATCAGAATTCCTTCACAAATGGAGATCAATACGTTGCCGTTGGATGAGCTTCTAGTCAAAGGTCCAACCATGATCCAATGGTCCTAGAGTCATCTCCTACCTTTCAAACCTCTGCAACTTCACGCCCAGCTCCGGCCACCACCGGTGGTGCTCCGGTCATCTTCCTCAACCTTAATTCTCTCTAGGAGCCTCCATTGCCAATGGTCAATACATGAAACTTATCCCAAATTCCCTTACGAATTCAACCATACCCTTTATTCAGCCTAAATCCTCAAGATTCTCCATAACCAAACCTCAACCGAAAATGGTAAAACCCTAAATTGGTCGCTAATTCTCAAATTAACTATCTGAAATCATTCCTACACCATTCTACAATAAATCTAACACCTTAATTCAACTTGATTCTACCTAAATCATGCTGGGGGAAGAAAGTTACCAACCTGAAAATCTTGGATGAACAGATGCACTAAACCTCCACTTCAAGCTCTCTATCTTTCAGACACGATCAATGAACCCTCTCCTTGCTTCTGTATGCAAAAGAACCGGTTGAAAGTGCTTGAATCTTGAAATCCGATGGTGAGTTGCAGGCGGGAAAATTCACTTGCTCATACACGATTTAGCCACGAATTCTCTTGGATTATGATCTGGAATCACTCCTTAGCATCCATGGAAGAAGTTTCAATCAAGAAAATGGATGGAAAGTGAAGAATTTGGTGAAACAGAATTCAATTGCAAGCTATGGAATCTCAACCTCAATCTATGCTCTCTCCTTCAATCATCACCAACCTCTTCAATGGATCACCTCTACTCCTTATATAGATGATGTATGAATGATCTAGAACCCTCTAGATCCTTCTAATGAGAGTTTCCACTTCTCATGTCATGAGATTTTCAACCATGTATCATGATATGCATAATGCTGCAAACAACTTGAAACCAATCTCATTTACCTCCAATTTCTCCCCTAGTGACATTTTGCAAGGATTTAGCTTGCAAAGGACCTTGCTCATGCCTTGATTCCATGTTTTACACAAGTTACTTAATATGCAAGTAATCACTTTTCAAAGCAAGTCCACAAATTGAATCTCAACTCAAAAATGTGGCTAAACCAATGTTCTTAAAATGTTTTCTAGAGTCAAAATAATATATTACATGCCATGGTTTGGATGTGTAGATTGAAAATATCAATTTCCAACTTTGGTTTATTTAACTTATGCCCTTATTTTAGGTCATTTTTGTAACTTTGAGCTACAAGCATTTCCAACATCTCATGACCTTTTTAATAGCCTTAAAACATCATTTTGAACAAGTTTTATGTTGAACATTTTTCCATTTGAAGCTTGGAAATAGGAGTTATGGCCTTATGGTTGAAATGAACTGTAATCTCCAAATGACCAAAATGCCCTTGACTTGTCAAAGCCATAACATGAGTTCTACAAATCCTATCAAGGACTTCTAGTACTCTCTATAAAGCTAATAGGATAAGGAACAATATTCATGTTGACCAAAAGTCCATAGGAATCATCCTTCTTGGGCAAAAGTTTGATGCAAGTGGGGTAACTTTCAAGGCCCCAGATTCACATACCTCAGATGACCTGTAACTTGTCAAAGTCATAACTTGAGCTCTACAACTCCTATCAAGGACCTCTAGTACTCAAATTAAAGATAAGAACAAGCTCTACAACATTCATGTTGGGGGTAAGATTATATGACAATCACATCTTGAGCTAAACTGCCTTGAAGATAGGGGTCAAACTAGGGGATTTTACACTGTCAATCCTTAGAAACCCTAGCTTGAATCTTCTCAAACTCTTCAATCATGATGGGTTAACCTTGGAATCATCCTGATAACATCTCAATGTGTCAATCCATGATCACATGGCCCTTGAATTAGGTTTCAACCTTGTTCAAATCATCAGTTGACCTAGGGTTGACCCAGTCAAACCCTAGCTGCACCACTCATGGTCGAGCCTTCTTAATGTTGCACAATGATCTGTCTAAGCTTCATGATGGCTTTCAAGACATCTAATAAGCTCTCTCAAGGCTTCATGTCTAACTTCAAGGCCTCAGAATCATTTGAGGAGCTTCCCACAACTCTCAAGTTAGGAGACCTACACACTTGGCTTCAACCACTCTTTCTGAGGATCTTTTGACTTCTCTGACAAGGATATCTACCCTTGAACACTTGAATAACCTTCTTGGCTAGCATCATAGTCTTGTGTAGCTCTTGATTGGTACTCATACCTCTTGATCTCCTGCACACATGTCAATGAAATGCAAATGATAATGCTAATGTGAATGAAATGAAACACAAGCTAGGTAACGAAATGTTGGTCAAATTTTGGGGTGCAACAGCTTCCCCTATTCAAACGGCTTGAACCTGACTGGTTGAGAAGCGAATGGCTCTCAACCAATCAAGGTGCGAGACGGTTGAATACCGACAAACCCGAAAATTTGCCAACTGCACAAGTACACGGTACTCTGATGGGAATAAATCTTCGAAAACTGAAATATTAGCTGCACGACAACTATCTGGAGAATTGGTCACACGGTAACCGGTAATGCATGGTCGATCACGCCGTCAGGCATCAGGATTCCTCGGGACTTATCAGATCAACAATAAAGTTAATCATGCCGTCAGGCATTCAAAGAAATTTTCGGGAATCAGCCGGACTTCATCAATAAGTCGAGAATAGAATTCTCAGTCAATCATGAACCAATTGGGATATCCAAACTTCTGCCATCAGGCACTCTGCTTCAGCTAAGAGAACTGCTTCGTTAACACGGTTGGACTTCGATCATCAAGTCTTCGAGGGAAGTTTCAACTTCGCTGTTCAGAAACCTGCTGGGAATAACGCATCTCCGCTGGGGATTCTGGAGAACTATCAAGTCACTCTGCTTCGGGGTCTAGGAATCATTCTGGGTGAGTCATCTCTGCTGAGGAAACCAAGAGTCATTTTGAACAAATAACTCCGTGGGGATTTCAAGAATCATCCTGAACCCATAACTCTGCTGGAAATTTCAGGAATCATCCTGAGCAAACGCTCCGCCGGGGACTCTAAGTATCAACTTGAGCAACCAACTCTGGCGACTTCACAGGGGATTTTAAGAATCATCTTAAACAAGCACCTTCACTGGAGAACTCAAGAATCATCTTGGGCCGAAGACTTTGCTGGGGAATTCAAGACTCATCTTGAGCAAGCGACTCTGTGGAGGAACACCTGCAAAACAAGAAAGGTAACGACCTAGCTCATGTTTAGTATGCATATGCTTTGACAATGGCACAATGCGCCACACGGTGGAAATGCTATGCGTTTATGATAAATGCTATGCAATCATGCAAAATGCTGCGATCCCGTCAGCAAAATAAATGCTGAAGGGAGAATCCTCCTGTCAAGGAGAAAGAAACGCTCTGGTGGAGAGGAGGAATCATCCTGCCGGGAAGAAAAGGTCACACCGATCTCAATCAGACTCCGCATGGGGAAGCAACCTTCGGTCGACTGCTGCAGGGGAAAGAAGCTCTACGAGAACCTGGACCTGCTGAGGAAAGCGATGTCAATCGCGGAAATAAACTGCGCGGCCTTCACGACTTCTTCCCTGGAGATAACGACTCCGGCGGGGAAATACAGCATCAGTTATTCAACATTCTACTGGGGAAAACCAATCATGGCCCGAACGGCTTCCAAGGACTCGGCTCTCTTGGGGATCTGCAAAATCGGCTGGAGAAGAAGAAATCATCCTGCTTCGGGGGAGAGTACGACTCTGTGGGGAATCTCAATTCCGCTGGGGACTTCAGTCTGGAACTATCAATTGTTGCATACTTCAGCGTATGACTCAGCTGGGGAGACGACATTCCTTCAGGATGTACTTGACTGGGGAGAGAATCTTCTCTGCCTGGGGAGACATATCAATGCTTACGATCTCACATTCAGACTCTGCGGGGAGAGACTGCTGAACTTTGATGGAGAAGGAGGAATCATCCTGCTTGGGGATGCATACGGCGCACTACCTGGTACATGCTACACCTGCACCAACTCAAACAAACAGACAAGGTACCCTTCTCAAAGGGACCTATCAAGGTTATTATCTCGTGACAATGTTCGGGTAATTCATTGTTTCAACAATCGGTGGCCTAGGCCAGTATGTTTATGTATGCGCATTTTGTCAAAAACATCGGCGTTCTTTTTCGCAAACAAAACAGATAAATGCTAAACAGACAAACAGAATTGCTGAATAGTATACATTTTATTGATAACGAACCCCTGAATGGGTAAAAATGTTTTACAACAGACGCAAGCTCCTGGAATGAGGAAGCCGCGCAAATATAAACATAAATATACATCAGTATATACAAATGTCGGCAACGAGGCGTAGACGAACACCATGGATTGATCCCTCTAGGACCCACTCGACTTCGATACTTCTCCGACGCTTCAGCTTCAGAAGAGATTGATTCAGATGAACGGCCCTCAGGTCTTCCAAACCACTAAACAAATACAGTCCATACGTGGAACACAGTCATTTGCTTTCTCAAATCCCTAACTTTTGCCTGAATCGCCCTTTCGGGTTTTCGATTCACCGGGATACCCTTTTTTGCCAAAGTCGCCCTTCCGGGTTTTCGACTTTGCGGGTGTACATTTTTCCAATTTATATCCCTAATTTTTGCCCGAACCTTTTTCCTTTTTTATGGTTCGCCAGGATGCCCCATTTTTGCCTGGATATTCTTTTTCTTTCCATCGGGTCATTTTTAAGCAAAGTATTTTTTAACTGCGTCCGCGTTCACCGTGGATGCAAAATCTTCGCCATCCATCGTGGATAACAACAAAGCTCCTCCCGAGAAGACCTGGCTAACGACGTACAGACCTTCGTAATTGGGAGTCCACTTGCCCCAGTGATCGGAGTGTGGAGGAAGAATCTTCTTCAGGACGAGATCACCCGTCTGAAAGCTTCTAGGACGCACCTTCTTATCATAAGCTTTCTTCATTCGGCTTTGGTACAGACGACCATATGCAATTGATGCCAACCTCTTCTCGTCCATCAGGCTGAGTTGGTTTAGTCGGTTCTTAATCCATTCTGCCTCGTCGAGTTTCACGTCGACCAAAACTCGCAAAGAAGGGATCTCCACCTCCAGCGGTAGGACAACTTCCATACCGTACACTAAGGAGAAAGGAGTTGCCCCGGTTGACGTACGTATCGTCGTACGATAACCGTGCAATGCAAATGGCAGCATCTCGTGCCAATCTTTGTAGGTCACACCCATCTTCTGAACAATCTTCTTGATGTTCTTATTGGCCGCTTCAACGACGCCATTCATCTTTGGCCGATAAGGAGATGAGTTGTTGTGTTCGATCTTGAAACTCTGGAACAGCTCCTTCATCATCTTGTTATTCAGATTCGAACCATTATCAGTAATGATCCGTTCCGGAATTCCATATCGACAGATGATGTCCCTATTTATGAATTTAGCCACCACCTGCTTGGTCACATTAGCGTATGAGGCTGCCTCCACCCACTTGGTGAAGTAGTCGATAGCTACTAGAATGAAGCGATGACCGTTAGATGCAGTGGGCTCAATCTTGCCTATCATGTCGATGCCCCACATGGAGAACGGCCACGGGGAGGACATGACATTTAACGGGCACGGCGGCACATAAACTTTATCGGCATAAATCTGGCATTTATGACATCTCTTCGCGAATTTAAAGCAATCTGATTCCATCGTCTGCCAGTAGTATCCTGCTCTTAGGATCTTTCTCGTCATAGCATGCCCGCCGGCGTGCGTACCAAATGTGCCTTCATGGACTTCTTCCATGAGCGTACTCGCTTCTTTCTCAACTACACATCTGAGTAGCACGAGATCATGGTTTCTTTTATACAAAACTCCATCAGGATTGAGATAAAAATTCCCAGACAGCCTCCTCAGAGTCTTCTTATCCTGGGTTGACGCTCCCGCAGGATACTCCTTAGTCATAAGGAAAGTCTGGATATCATGGAACCATGGCTTGCCGTCGGCGGCTTCCTCGATCGCGAAGACGAATGCATGTCTATCAAGACGAGAAAGGACAATTCTTGGAGCTTCATTCCAAAAATTGACTTTATACATCGAAGCCAACGTGGCTAAGGCATCAGCCATCTGATTCTCTGCTTTGGGCACATGATGGAGTTCCACTCGATCAAAGAACGGAAGCAGCCTTCTGGCATAATTCATGTACGGCACCAAATTCGATTGACGAGTCTCTCACTCCCCTTTAATCTGGTTAATCACAAGTGCCGAGTCACCATATACATCTATGTTCTTGGTTCTCAAATCAATTGCCTCTTCTAGACCCATGATGCATGCCTCGTACTCCGCTTTATTATTGGTGACCAGAAACGTCAGTCTCGCAGTAAACGGGATGTGGGATCCATGGGGAGTCGTGATGATCGCCCCTATACCACTTCCATAAGAATTAACCACCCCGTCAAATATCAATCTCCACTGGGATTTCTTATCTGGCCCCTCGTCGGGCAACGGTTCATCGCAATCCTTCGCTTTGAGAAACATGATATCCTCATCAGGGAATTTAAATTTCATCGGCTGGTAATCCTTGATCGGCTGTTCGGCCAGGTAATCAGACTGTACGCTGCCCTTAATGGCCTTCTGGGAAACGTACTGAATATCATATTCCGTCAACACCATTTGCCATATGGCAATCCTGCCCGAAAGCGCTTGCTTCTCGAAGACGTACTTGATCGGATCCATCTTCGAAATTAGCATGGTTGTGTGATTGAGCATGTACTGTCGTAAACGTTTGGCAGCCCAGGCTAGTGCGCAACACGTTTTTTCCAGCAACGAGTAACGAGATTCACAATCCGTGAACTTTTTACTCAAGTAGTAAATGACATGCTCCTTTCTGCCCGTCTCGTCGTGCTGACCGAGAACACACCCCATACTATTCTCAAGAACTGTCAAGTACATGATTAATGGCCGTCCAGCCACTGGGGGTATCAAGATCGGAGGTTCCTGCAGATACTGTTTTATCTTATCGAATGCCTTCTGGCAATCCTCGTTCCAGATAATCGCCTGATCTTTCTTTAGTAGTTTGAACATCGGTTCACACGTGGCCGTGAGCTGAGAAATAAACCTTGCAATGTAGTTTATTCTTCCCAGGAAACCACGAACTTCTTTTTCTGTTTTTGGCACTGGCATTTCTTGTATCGCTTTAATCTTCGCAGGATCAACCTCGATGCCTCTTTCACTCACGATAAACCCCAGTAACTTTCCGGACCGTACTCCGAAAGTACACTTGTTAGGATTCAGCCTCAACCTGAACTTCCTAAGCCTCTCAAAAAGCTTCAGCAAATTGACTAGATGTCCTTCCTCCGTTTAGGACTTCGCAATCATGTTATCAACATAGACTTCAATCTCATGATGAATCATGTCATGAAACAAAGTAACCATTGCTCGTTGGTAAGTGGCCCCTGCGTTCTTCAGACCGAAAGGCATTACCTTATAGCAGAATGTTCCCCAGGGAGTGATAAACGTAGTTTTCTCCATGTCCTCCGGCGCCATCTTGATCTGATTGTAACCGGAGAAGTCATCCATGAACGAAAACACGGAGAACTGAGCTGTATTGTCGACCAACACATCGATATGAGGTAGCGGGAAATCATCTTTAGGGCTCGCCCTATTCAAATCCCGATAATCGATGCACATTCGTACCTTACCGTCCTTCTTCGGTACAGGCATTATGTTGGCGACCCACGGAGAGTAAGTGGTGACCGCTAAGAAGCCAGCATCAAGTTGCTTCTGCACTTCTTCTTTGATCTTAACGGCCATATCTGGCCGCATCCTCCTAAGCTTCTACTTAACGGGAGGACAATCTTCTCGCAACGGCAAGTGGTGGACCACGATGTCAGTGTCAAGTTTGGGCATATCTTCGTATGACCAAGCAAAGACGTCACTATACTCTCTTAGCATCTCGACCAATCTCTGCTTGACATCACTCTGTAATGCAGCCCCTATCCTGACGTTCCTGACAAGTTCTTCAGAACCCAAATTCACGATCTTGATCTCCTCTTCATGAGGCAGAATAACTTTCTCTTCTTGTCTCAACAAGCGGGCCAACTCTTCAGGAAGGTCTTCGTCTTCATCAATCTCTTCTTCGGCTTGATAGATCAGGCAATCAAAGTCGAAGTGAGCCGTAGAAGGGCCAGAGTCAATGTCATCTGTTATGTGGATCCTGCAATAACAAGGGTTAAGCTTAAAACAAGGATATGCAGGTTAGCACAAACCCCATTGCCATTTTATTGTTTTTCAAAACAAATATAAAACAGGAATAACAGAGATCACAATATTTGAATACGAAGAAAACTCCTTTTGATTTATTGATAAAATGCATGTACATGATCAAACGAGGCCCAGACAATAAAACCACCATGCCCCGGGTAGGACATAGGGTTGTACAATGATTGGAAAAAGTAAATCATTACTCTTCGCTTGTCATCTGGATGGTATCCTTGACGGACCAGTTGGTAAGGCTCTCGCCCGGCTTGCTTGGCTGGATCCAAGAGTCTAAGTCACAGTCGTTATCTCCGCTGTCTTCAGACACCGCGTTGACGCTTTCAAATATCACCCCGCCGCTAGTAAACTGGATTGGCCCTTTACCTCGCGACGCACTGCTAGAAGAGGAGGCTTCAGCTCCAGGAGAGTATCCCAACCCAAACTTGTCTTGCTTGTTAGGTATCTCCAAAATTCGCCCCCAGCCTGGGGTAGATCCAGCTTAAACAACGGCCTGGGCATCCTTGAATGAAGAGAGAGTCATCTCTGGCTTCTCAGTGACTACAGGAGCTACGTCCTTGACTTTAACAACTTCGAACGCTTGGCATAGGGTTTCATGGATTTCCCCATCCATCTCGACATACTTGGAGGATGACAAATGGCTCACCATTATGTCTTCCTCGCCACATACGGTCACGATGCTACCTCCGACAGCATACTTGAGTTTCTGGTGCAACGTGGAGGTCACGACTCCAGCGGCATGGATCCACGGCCGGCCCAAGAGACAGCTGTAGGCAGGCATGATGTCCAAATATAAAAGACCGCGTCGAATGTTTCCGGACCAACTTGGATTGGCAGAGTCACCTCCCCGAAAACATTGTGTTTGATTCCATCGAACGCTTTCACAACCAGATCACTGGGTGTGCAAATCACTCCACGAGTATCCAACTTCATTAATGCCTTCTTCGGAAGAACATTGAGCGACGACCCCGTGTCCACCAACACGTGAGACATGATTGTTCCTCTGCACTCTATCGAGATGTACAGAGCGCTATTGTGGTTCCTCCCCTTCGACGTCAGCTCTAGGTCAGTGACCCCTAACCCATTTCCAGCATTTACGTGGGCTACGACCTCTTCTAGCTGGTTTACCGATATTTCCTGCGGTACATATGCGGCGTTCAACACCTTCAATAGCGCGTTGCGGTGTGCTTCAGAACACAGCAACAGGTTCAGGATGGAAATCTTCGAGGGTGTCTGATGGAGATGATCCACAATCTTGTAGTCACTCTTTTTAATCAACCTCATAAATTCCTCAGCATCTTTAACAAGCAAGTCTTTTTCTACCCCACGAGGGATATCTTCAACGACTTTACTTTTCCCTTTATCAGTTGCACCAGCTCTGTCCACCTTGTCCGCCACGACCTCAGGTGGTGCAAATACTCTCCCACTGCGAGTGATTCCGCTGATTCCCGTAAGGTTATCCACAGATGACCCAAAAGGTTCTAGCTCCAACTTCTGTCCGTTGCATTAGATTTCAGCCCCATAATGCCATGGGACAGCGTTAGTGCTTTCGAAAGGTATCGGCCCAGCTTTGGTGATGGTAATCGTGGGCGGTCTGGGTGCAGAAATAGTTATCGTCTGGCGTGGGATGGTGATGGTGGAGACCTCATCATCTTGCTTCAGCATTACCTCTCCCGATCCACATTCGGCCCTCCGGCTAAACTGTAAAATCCCTTCAGTCATCAGACTTTGAATTCCCTCTATCAACTGTTCACATCCATCAGGACTAGTCGCACAGCCCATACACAGCTCTTCGCATCCTGGAAAGAAACCCATTTTCATCAGCTTAGCTTTAACGAAGCTAAGCGGTATCTTCAGATCTCTGACGTCCGTCAACAAATCTAAGCTCTCGTCTTCGATAATTGCGTTCACTCCACCTCCCCTATGATTCGGCATGGGGTTCTTCGTGACGTTTGGAACATTATCTGAGAAGTTGATGATCTTAGCGTCCACCATGTCCTGGACCTTGTGCTTGAAGGCTTTGCAATTCTCTATTGTATGGCCTGGTGCCCCTGAGTGAAACTCACAAGTTGCATTCGCGTCATAACCTGGCAGAGGTGCCCCTGTCAAGGGAGCCAAGGTTCTCTTCTGGATCAACTGTAGCTGAAGCAAAGTCTGTAACAGTTGCGCGTACGACATGGGCGGTGTCACAAGGTGACGGCTCGACAGAGGTGCCCGATTCTGATACTTTCTGTACCCTTGTTGATTCAGTTGTTGCTGCTGCTGCTGTTGTGGCTGTTGAACTGTCGGGATAGTTATGCTGGCCACCTGTTGGTGAGGGCCTTTACCCTTCCTTCGAGCGTTGGTCACGGCGCTCGTTTCTCCTTCCCGTCTTTTGCCACTATAAGGTTTCTTTCCTCCTCCTCCGGCTGAGGATGGCTCACCTTGAATTTTCCCGAGTTTGATCCCATTTTCAATGTGCTCACCCGTGATAATGAGATCTGAGAAGGTTCCAGACATGCTGCTGACCAATTTCTCATAGTAAACCCCTGGGAGGGTGGCTACGAACATTTGCACAAGCTCACGTTCAACCATCGGCGGCTGAACTCTGGCTGCCAACTCACGCCACCGCTGGGCGTATTCCTTGAACCCTTTGTTGTTCCTTTGCGACAGATTCTGCAGTTGGACTCGGTTCAGGGCCAAGTCGCTATTGTATTGGTAGTGGTGCACAAACGCTTCAGCAAGGTCCTTCCACGTGCGCACACTGGTAGGTTCCAGACTCATGTAGCATTCGAGGGAGGGTCTGGACAGACTGTCCTGAAAGAAGTGCATCAGCAACTTCTCGTCATGAGAATGAGCTGACATTTTCCAGTAATACGATCTCAGGTGGACGCGAGGGCAAGTGGTGCCCTTGTACTTTTCAAAGTCAGGTACCTTGAAGTTGGGAAGCACCTTGAAATCAGCAATCAGTCCCAACTTGGACATATCAACACCCAGGGTGTTTTGGTTCTCGATATTTCTCATCTTATCCTCGAGTGCCTTGAACCTTAACCGTGCTTCAGCAGTCAGCTCCCCTTCAGCACCTCTCTGAGAGAACACATTGTCTTGACGGTCTTCTAACCATGGCTGAGGCCCAAACAGATTCTCCACACCTGCATTGCCGTTGCCCAGCCCAACATTGACGTTAGCTTCGAGACTCCCATTACCGACGCCCGTCGTATTACCATTTAGTCCCATGTTAGCTATCACATTGCCGTTGGCACTGCCATTCCCCCCGGTCACGGGGACGCCATTTTGAGGAGTTTCAACTGGTGGAGGGGTAGGCACAGTCCCACCATGGAGTACGCCATTGCTATCGACCCTTGAAATTAGAGGCTGAACCAAGGTTCTGAGCTGATCCTGGCCATTGGCGACCGCTTGCATGAGCTCCATGAAGCAATCCATTCTTTCGCGGAGCTCTTGAACATCAGTTTGCACTTGCTCAATGATTCTGGTTTGATTTGCTCTGGTCGGATAGCGGTGGATGGGTCTCTGATCAATCCTGGAATAACCTGAAACAACCTGAAAACACAAAAGGGTTAGGAAAAAACGACAAAGTGCTCGTCATGCAAATGCTTCATGCAAATGCAAACGTGTGTCTGTGCGTTAAGGAGGTATCCCCCGATCCTAGTGCCTGAGTGCCAGTGCTGATAATAAGAAGTCCGAGTCCAATCATGGAAATAACATCTCATATATAAAGAAAGCCCATCAAGGCAGTACACAACATCAGTCAGTACAAGCTGAATCAATAGCATGACCTCGACCAACAAGCCTGGTGATGGTCAGCATACAACAATGATCACAACAAAAGGAATACTAATAGTCAAGTATGGCCACGGGCGCGAAACTCTTCTAACAACCCCTTCGTTTCTGGATGATCAGGACGAGTGAGTAACCCTTCGACGAGTAACTCTCTCTGCATGATGGTGTACTGAAGACCTTCGATCAAATCTTCCCATGCTCCTTCGCCGAAACAATCTTCTAACTTCCGCTTCTTAAACTCAAACGTCAGTTTGCGCTCCTTCAGGTTAGCAAGAGCTCTGTTGAGCTGGCCTTCGGCGGCATATCTGCGAGCGGTTTCTTCCTCAAACCTCTTCTCACTAGCCTTCACCTGGGCTTTCAGCTTGGAAATCTGTTGCATCAGCTTATCCTCCCGCTCTTTCCTGTCGGCTAGGGAGGCCTTCCAGTGCTGGTTGAACTTGGATATCCTCTGATACGCTTCGTCCAAGTGTTGTTTCTTCGTGGCCAGCACATCTTTGACAGCTTTGAAGTCTCGACGCATGCGCTCACGCTCAGCTATCTGCTTAGTCAAGTTTGTCCCCAGCTGGTTCACCAGCTCTGTCTGCATCTTGAAGGAACGAACGGCTTCGTTTCTCTCGCTTCTGAGTTGAGCCAATTCTTTCTCCAGTTCTTCATTTGCCTGCTTCAATTCATCTCGCTCAGCTAACACCTGATTATGCTATTGAATGGGCACAGTGGTAGGCTCTTCAATCACTGGAGGGCTTTTTGGCTTGGCAGGAAGAAACAACATTCCTATAGCATCTGCTCTGGCTCTGATCCAAGTCACATACGGAGTGTAGGCTTGGCTATTGCTTCTCCCCAGCAATGGTTTTCCCCTCTTACTGATACCATTCCAAGTGTGCTGAAGCTTAGATAACATATCCCCCTCTAGGAGACCAGTGAGGTACAGAGATTCCTGCACCTCTTCATCCTTCGGCGGAGCTCTCAAAGCATAAGCGAACTGTCGGACCAGCAAAGACGGATTATAGTTTATACAACCCTTCCTGCCTATCAAAGGCACGTTCGGAAAACCGCTGCATCTGAAGATAATCTCGGTACCCAACCTATCTTTGTCAAACCAGTCAATATCCTCCGCTGATAGACTCATCAAACGCTCGGACCACTCAACTGTGGCTGCAGACGAAGCAAAGGGGCCCCTCTTGGGCAGATGACTATCAAGCCATTTATAGAGCAAGGGCACATAACACGAGACATTCTTGCCCCTTCTGTTCTCGTTTTTGTAGTGGATAGAATGGTAGACATCTCCTATCAAGGTAGAGACTGGATTCCCTGAAGCGAAGATGCGAAATGCGTCGAAGTCTACAAAGTCGGGCATATTGGGGAACAGAATGATGCCATATATGCACAGGGCGAGAATGGCGTTGAACACGACCCAACATCCGTCTTTGGCGCACTGCTGAGCTTTTCCCACTAAGAACTGCAAGGAGAAACCGGGAACCTTGTTCCAGCTAGACAATACCAACTCGGAGGCATCCAGATGAAGTGAAGGAGCTAGACTGGCCAGATTAGGCTCAGCATCCATATGAACAAAAGGCATCTGCCTCTTGATAGGCACACCTAACAAATCAGCATATTCCTCTAGTGTGGGTGCAAGAACAAAATCCTGGAAAGTGAAGCATCTCAACGGAGGATCGTAGAACTGCAGCAGAGCGTGCAACCCATTCAAGTCGAACGCAGAGGGTTTACGAACCAAACTGAGCAATTTGCCGTAAGATTTTCTGAACTCATCTCTCATAGAATCATCTGCTAAAGCAATCAAACTAGTCAGCTGAACCACATCAGGGGCAGGGAGCTTGTAAGCCACGGTCTTCCTCAGAGAACCCATAACAATACAATAGGAGGCCAGAAATCCTGAATCGGGGGAAACAGTACCTGCAACACAAACACACGTTAATGAAATGCAAATGAACATGCAAAGCAATGTAAAATGCAATGATGCAGCAGGAGATCAAGGCAACTGTGCTTTTGAAGTGACGAAGGTGAAGATTCTGTATCCACAAAACTATGATGCTGCTCTGTCAAGAACAACCACTATATCTGATAAGAAGACAATCCTGGTATCGGACCACAAATCTGCTCTGTCAAGAACACACATATCTGATAATAAGGACCTCTGATACATGACCCTAACTCTGCTCTGTCAAGAACAACCATCTGATAATAAGGACCTCTGATACAGGACCAAAAATCTGCTCCGTCAAGAACAACCATCCGATAATAAGGACCTCTGATACAGGACCAACAACTCTGCTCTGTCAAGAACAACCATACATCTGCTGATGGGACCCTCTGATCCCCATCATAAACCTGCTCTATCAAGAACAAATACACATCTCTGAATATAAGGTCCCCTGATACAGGACCAAAACTCTGCTCTGTCAAGAACAATCATATATCTGATGATGAGAACCTCCGGCACCAACAAAACTGATTCACTATCAAGAAAACCAGGTAGTCCGAAGGTCAAAGTTTCCTGCAACAAACCCAACCCTGCTCACAGGTATGGACCTAAATTGACTCAAGTTCGGCATCCTATGTGTTCATCAGCATCACAGACATTGAAGAGGGGTGATACGATACCTAGAAGGTGTGGCATCACTAGCTCATGAAGCGGCCTCACTCGGCTGAATCACAAATGATCGGTCCCTAGAGTCGACAATCCTCCAAACCAACAACCCCTCAACCCAAAGGGTTGAAAAAGAAGTCAACCAGGAGAACCTCGTCTGAGTGTGGATTTCATGAGACACTAGTGCCTGCCAAGCAAGCACGCGCCCACTAATTTCCACAACTAATGCTATGTTCACTCAAGCCTGGGTCTGGCTTCTCACTCATCAGAATGCCCCTCCCACAACAGCACAGATAATCATATCATACTGGAAATAAAGTACGGGAAATAAAGTGCGATAAATAAACACAACCCAACCAGTAATCATACAAGCGCTAGGATTGACTCTTGCAGGGGACGTCGGATCCCCAAACTGACTCGCATACGGGACGTTGGATCCCTAGGAAACTATCAAGTCCCTAGCAGAGTCGCCAGCTGTCGCTTCCGCGAAAATAAGGTGCTGGCAAAACAGAAGAGTCGCCACCTTTCGTTATTTATCCCTCGTAACGGGAAAGGAAACGATCGGAAAAACCTGACGAATAGGTATAAGACAAGGTCGTCGCAACCGTTGTCTGGGTTCGGGAGTCGGTTACGCAAGGGGAAGGTATTAGCACCCCTCATGTCCGTCGTACTCGACGGGATCCACACTTGTTGTGTTTATTTGACGGGTTTATTTATCTATCTACCTATCAAGGCTGGCTTAAACAGAAAAGAAAATGACTCGGCAAAGCGTCGCGCTTTATGCCTACGTATTCTCATCAGAGAGCGAGAAATCAGAGTCAACGTAGTTCGACCTACTACGGGAAAGGGGAAGGTGGCTCGCCAATACGTCAGTATTGTGCCTACATACTCTCAACCGATATGAGAGATCAGAGCTTACGTAGTTCGGGATAATATGGATTACGGTAATTCAGATTCATCTGTTTTATCGAGTGGGGTTAAACAGTAGTTCCAGCAGTTAGGGACAAAGCCTGTTTGCGGTGGCGCTGAAGTTTAACGACACTCTTTTCTTCAGAAAAGCTTCCTTTGACTTATGGGCCCACGGGGCAAAAAGGTTTGAAGTTTGTTTTCTGTCTTTTACGAAAGAAGTGTTTTTTATTGTGTTTGCAATTTCAATCGCACTAAAGACTATGACCTGAGAGTGAACGCGTCGCATGTCACCCAAAGGGTACCATGCTAAACATCCAGACTGTTGAAAAGAATCTCTCTAACAATC
Organism: Lathyrus sativus; assembly: GCA_963859935.3. NCBI lineage: Eukaryota > Viridiplantae > Streptophyta > Magnoliopsida > Fabales > Fabaceae > Lathyrus > Lathyrus sativus. Next base: position 166,234,167 of record OZ012739.1, on the reverse strand, counting down.
CTTTCTCAGATAGCTTAAGGCTCGTGACGTACGAAAGAAATCATTCATGATTACTGTATCTTAAGATGTTTTGAGATGAGAAGAGAACAGGCTCAACTACGGGGAGACTATCAAATCCTACTGTTGTCATGCCAAGGATTCATCCTGTGGTTGAGGTTTGAAATAGGGATCTCCTAGAAGTTATCATGCATAGGTTTCAACCTAAAGTTCTATCATCACTTCCTTATCAAAGGAAATGAGAGTCCTAAGGGATCATGTCAATGATCAACAGAAACAGATAAAGCATCAGCTTAAACAGTAAACAGTAAACAGCGGTAAAATGCATGCAATGCAAGTGAGGGAGGAAATGTGTGTGGGGCAGCAGCCTCCACAAGCTCATCTCGACCTCAAGCCAGATATGAATGACAATAATCATACAGAGGGAATAACATGCTGTCAAGCAAAATGGAATAACAACTGCAATCATACAGAGGAAATAACATGCTATCAAGCAAAACACAAACCACATGGGCAAGGGAGCTAGGCTCTACCGAATACCCGCAAGCAAAGCCATACAGTAACAATACAAGCAGAGGGAGCAACTCAACCTCTAGTGCAATCATGCTCCTAGTTTAAAGTCAGTCTGGATATGAACTTATTCTAATGCATCAAGCAAGTCAAACAAGGTACATCAGCACAGAAAAGAAAACAGACAAGAAAGCAGATCAACCCCTTTCTTAATTCCAAGCTTCAGCTCTTCTAACAGCATTCCAGTCTTCAGACTTTAATCACCCTTCATGCCAAGTATCAACTTTCTTCTCTAAAGTTTTAATCCATCCAACATAAGTATCAACTTATTCTCTCTTCTCCAAGCTTCAGTTCTTCAGTCAATTCCACCTTCAGGCTTCACTCTTAACTACAAGTATCAACTTGATTCCTTCAGGCTCTCCAAGCATCAGTGTAAGTGTCAACTTATCCTTTATTCCTCAAGCCTCATCCCTACACTCAATCTCAATTGAATCCTCTTCATAAGTATCAACTTAGTCTTCAAGCTTCAACTTTCTTTGCTTTACCAGTATCAACTTGGCCTTCTTCTCCTACAAGCTTCAGCTTCTCAGAGTAATATTCAATTACTTGGAAGTGTCAACTTCATCCTTCAGTCTTCAAGCCTCAGCTCTTCACTCAATCTTAATTTGGGTCTTCAAGTATCAACTTGTTCCCCTTGCTCTTCAAGCTTCAGCTACAATGGCAATGCTCAAGGAATCATCCTCTTCCACACTCTTCAATGAAGCCCTCATCTTCAAACTCAAGTCCAACATCTTTCAAGATACTCAAACCCAGAAGACAATTGATTTAACAGAATGAGTGGAAATGATAAACAGCTTACTGACAACCAAAGGAAGCCTGTAAGGGTTCATCATTATAAGAGACTGGTTCCCTCAAAGTTCTACTTCCCAGATAAAGCCACTCATCCCTCTAAAGGAGGGATGTGAATATCTGAGAAGGACTTTTAGTCATTGGGAGGAATGGAAGCACAAGATGCTTTCCATATTTGTGAAAGAAATCATTCTAGCTCTATGGCTCTCCTTATGTCTCCTATCTCCTACATCTTCATCAGACACCTTCAGGCACAGACAAATCCAAGCTCCAAGTAACTTCAAGCAACTTCAAGCATCCTCACCTTGTCTTCAACTTGTCTTCAATCTCAATCAAAGGCAAACAAAGCAAAAACCCTAATCTAAGGGGACTAAGGAAGTTAAACTAGTTGAATTAGTAAGTTAGGATCACCTAAAACCTAGTACTAAAGTTAGTCCTAACTAAAATACTAAACTCAATTGTAAAATCCTACAAAAATATCTATGGGAACCTAGGTCAATAATGACTCTACCACATTAACTTCAGAGATCAAATCATCAAATTAGACCTAGAAATAAATTCTACATTATGGGGTACTAAACCTAAACCCTAAAAGGAAGCATCTAAATCTCAATCTAGAAAGAACACCTATTTTCATCACAAAAATGTGAGAAAAATGCTATGGGATCATACATGTCTAACCTAATCATACACAAAAAATTAGGATCAAAATCATCACCACATGATCACACAAAATTCCACAAAATTATGTATCAAACATAACCATTTAATATCAATTAAAATGTAAAATTCCCATAAAATCAGAAATTACATGAAATGAAAATCTTTTTTCTCTAAACAATACTAGACTCAGTCATGAGTAAAATGCAAAAAGAATGGGATTAATTGGATTAATTTTCAATTTATTATGAATTTTTCAAGAACCATGTACAAAATGAAAAATAATGGAAAATCCAACAAAAATAGACAAATGCACGGTGCAAGTAGTAAACAGAATCAATACAAATAATGGATTGGGCCTTCAGGGGGTGGGGATATCAATCTATCCACTAAGCCCAAAACCACTGATTAAATGAAACAGTGCGTTTCATTATCAGAATTCCTTCACAAATGGAAATCAATACGTTGCCGTTGGATGAGCTTCTAGTCAAAGGTCCAACCATGATCCAATGGTCCCAGAGTCATCTCCTACCTTTCAAACCTCTACAACTTCGCGCCCAGCTTCGGCCACCACCGGTGGTGCTCCGGTCATCTTCCTCAACCCTAATTCTCTCTAAGAGCCTCCATTGCCAATGGTCAATACATGAAACTTATCCCAAATTCCCTCACGAATTCAACCATACCCTTTATTCAGCCTAAATCCTCAAGATTCGCCATAACCAAACCTCAACCGAAAATGGTAAAACCCTAAATTGGTCGCTAATTCTCAAATTAACTATCTGAAAACATTCCTACACCATTCTACAATAAATCTAACACCTTAATTCAACTTGATTCTACCTAAATCATGCTGGGGGAAGAAAGTTACCAACCTGAAAATCTTGGATGAACAGATGCACTAAACCTCCACTTCAAGCTCTCTAATCTTTCAGACACGATCAATGAACCCTCTCCTTGCTTCTGTATGCAAAAGAACCGGTTGAAAGTGCTTGAATCTTGAAATCCGATGGTGAGTTGCAGGCGGAAAAATTCACTTGCTCATACACGATTTAGCCACGAATTCTCTTGGATTATGATCTGGAATCACTCCTCAGCATCCATGGAAGAAGTTTCAATCAAGAAAATGGATGGAAAGTGAAGAATTTGGTGAAACAGAATTCAATTGCAAGCTATGGAATCTCAATCTCAATCTATGCTCTCTCCTTCAATCATCACCAACCTCTTCAATGGATCACCTCTACTCCTTATATAGATGATGTATGAATGATCTAGAACCCTCTAGATCCTTCTAATGAGAGTTTCCACTTCTCATGTCATGAGATTTTCAACCATGTATCATGATATGCATAATGTTGCAAACAACTTGAAACCAATCTCATTTACCTCCAATTTCTCCCCTAGTGACATTTTGCAAGGATTTAGCTTGCAAAGGACCTTGCTCATGCCTTGATTCCATGTTTTGCACATGTTACTTAATATGCAAGTAATCACTTTTCAAAGCAAGTCCACAAATTGAATCTCAACTCAAAAATGTGGCTAAACCAATGTTTTTAAAATGTTTTCTAGAGTCAAAATGATATATTACATGCCATGGTTTGGATGTGTAGATTGAAAATATCAATTTCCAACTTTGGTTTATTTAACTTATGCCCTTATTTTAGGTCATTTTTGCAACTTTGAGCTACAAGCATTTCCAACATCTCATGACCTCTTTACTAGCCTTAAAACATCATTTTGAACAAGTTTTATGTTGAACATTTTTCCATTTGAAGCTTGGAAATAGGAGTTATGGCCTTATGGTTGAAATGACCTGTAATCTCCAAATGACCAAAATGCCCTTGACTTGTCAAAGCCATAACTTGAGTTCTACAAATCCTATCAAGGACTTCTAGTACTCTCTAGAAAGCTAAGAGGATAAGGAACAACATTCATGTTGACCAAAAGTCCATAGGAATCATCCTTCTTGGGAAAAGGTTTGATGCAAGTGGGGTAACTTTCAAGGCCCCAGATTCACATACCCCAGATGACCTGTAACTTGTCAAAGTCATAACTTGAGCTCTACAAATCCTATCAAGGACCTCTAGTACTCAAATTTAAGCTAAGAAAAAGCTCTACAACATTTATGTTGGGGGTAAGATGATATGACAATCACATCTTGAGCTAAACTGCCTTGAAGGTAGGGGTCAAACTAGGGGATTTTACACTGTCAATCCTTAGAAACCCTAGCTTGAAACTTCTCAAACTCTTCAATCATGATGGGTTAACCTTGGAATCATCCTTATAACATCTCAATGTGTCAATCCATGATCACATGGCCCTTGAATTAGGTCTCAACCTTGTTTAAATCATCAGTTGACCTAGGGTTGACCCAGTCAAACCCTAGCTGCACCACTCATGGCTGAGCCTTCTTAATGTTGCACAATGACCTGTCTAGGCTTCATGATGGCTTTCAAGACATCTCATAAGCTCTCTCAAGGATTCAAGTCTAACTTCAAGGCCTCAGAATCATTTGAGGAGCTTCCCACAACTCTCAAGTTAGGAGACCTACACACTTGGCTTCAACCACTCTTTCTAAGGATCTTTTGACTTCTCTGACAAGGATATCTACCCTTGAACACTTGAATAACCTTCTTGGCTAGCTTCATAGTCTTGTGTAGCTCTTGATTGGTACTCATACCTCTTGATCTCCTGCACACATGTCAATGAAATGCAAATGATAATGCTAATGTGAATGAAATGAAACATAAGCTAGGTAAAGAAATGTTGGTCAAATTTTGGGGTGCAACAGCGTGTCGAACCCGAAACTCTCCTTCATAATCCTCTTCTTACCATTATTAGATTGACGGAACCCACCGCTCCTCGATCACCTTCACTCGGCTGAATATGTGTTGTGAAGAATCGTGCAAAAACCCCAAAATTCAAAGAATCTTGGAGGAAAAAACCCTAGAGGTTTTATTCAAGAAAACCTGTCAATTCCTCAACCCAAACCGGATTACTCAATCAGCGGCTTTGAACGTTATCACCTCTAACAATGCATAATGCACAATAAAGGTTATTATGCGTGATTGTTGTGGTATGAAATGTAGAAGATGAAGATGATGAGAACTTGAATTGACACCTCTTTCACTTTTCTTGTTTTTCTGAATGATTCAATGTATATGAAGTGAAAAGAGCAATTGAATATTTATACCAGACAAAACTGTTATAACTGATAAAACCACTTTTCAAAAATAATAGATAAATCAGGAAATATGCATAAAATAGCGAGCGGTCGACCCATGCAGAGTGCAGGGTCGACCTGAGCTAACCCGAGGAAACAGATTGTGCAAAACACAGTCATGCGTCGACCAGAACAAGGCATGCATCGACGCATATCCTGAATTCTTAGACAAATGGAAATGCCAACAGTATGCATCGACCGGTAGGTCGACCATACCTAACCCGAGGAAAATGCAATGTTAAGACACATATCATGAGTCAACCGGAGCAGAGTTTTGGTCGACTCAAAGACCTGAAATTTTAGAAAATGCCTAAATTCATATTTTTGATTCTCTTAGATGATAGACCAATGAAGTTTAACTCGTATGACGCATATTTTGACAACTCTATATGCAATACTCGAGAAATTTTATGCAAGTAAGCAAATCATGAGAAATAAGGTATGCTCATGGAACATGGTGATAAAGCAAAACATCTATTCTTCCATGCGGCTAAGTTTTGACATCATCGAAACACGCATATCTAGTATATGAGGTTTTGTCCTCACAATCTTGACCTTTAACATTAACCTTGACTTTAATTGTTGATTAACTTGAATTTTATTCTTGATTTTGGTTTTAGATTCTATTAATTCTTGAGTAACATTTGTGAATATTTATCTATTGATACTTGTATATATTTTCTTGTGTATATATACTTGAGTTCCGATACTTGATGTTGTTTGTGATTGCGATGCTTCGTGTTTACTTGTTATTTATCCATGTATTCACATGATCCCTTAGGATTCCTGGCTCAACTTAATTTTCAATTAAGTTCGAGGTAGGAGAGACATTAAGATTTCAATCCAAACATGACAACATTAGGTTAGCTTTCCTCCTAATCCTGAGCTTAGGACCACATTGTATGATAACAGATAGGGCTCAGTTTCCCCTAGACCTTGCGTGTGTCTTTCTCTTCTTTCTCAAACAACTCTAAGACATTTAATAAAGAATGATGAACATTGTGCACCACGAGCCTTAAGTATGTGGGAAATGATGAGTGGGGGGTCTCTTCTTACTTGTCTAAAGTGTTTAACAGATGCCATTTGGACGATATGCGACGTATTCGCTCCTATGTCATAGCCTTTAGTGCAACATGATTCTAAAAAAAATCATTTCGCTTATTTAAAACTCTTAAACCAAATTCAAACCTTTTTATCCTTCAGGATTGTTCTAAAAATCATTTTCAAAAAAGAGTACGTTACTTTTCTATTCTACTGCAAACATGCATCGACCCTAACTGCTGGAATGGGAACTTAACGTCGCTCATAAATAACACTTAACCAACCAGTGGTCTAGTTTACCCGAACTATGTTTGCTCTGATTTCTCATACCAGATGAGAATACGTAGGCACAAGACGGAGATGTCTTGGCGAGTAACCTTCCCCCCATCACCCGTAGTTTTCTAAACTACGTTGACTCTGACTTTCCCATTGCACGAGGGAATACGTAGGCATAGGGCGGTGATGTCCTATCGAGTCTTTTTTCTTTTCCCCGTCTCATTATCGTTTAGCAGTAGCTTTTAGATAACACACCCCTTGATTAGACAACAAGCGTGGATCCTGTTGAGTACAACAGACGTAAGGGGTGTTCATACCTTCCCCTTGCGTAATCGACTCCCAAACCCAAGATTTGGTTGCGATGACCTTGTTTTCTCCTTTCTTTTTGGTTTTATTAGATCGTTCCCTTTCCCTCACCTTAGGATAAACAACGTTTGATAGCGACTCTTTTGTTTGTTTCTACTGGCCCTTTTTCGCAGTAGCGACAGTTGGCGACTCTGCTGGGGTTGCTGGTTCCCTATGCAAGTCAATCCTAGCGCTTGTCAGTTTAATATATTTGGGTGTGTATATTTATGCATATGTATGTTGTATTTTTATTATTATTGTTGTATATCATTGCATTTGTATTTTATTTTCCGCACTTTATCATTGTTATCATACTATATTGCTGTTGTGTTGTTGGGTGGATTGTTCCATGAGAGATAAGCCTAATACCCAGGCTTGAGTATTCACCTAGGATTATTTTGAAGAGTATTATGGACTTATGTGGCATTTATCCACGTAAGAGTCTGCATATAATTCGCGTCCATACGAGGTTTTCTTTGAAGACATCCTATCCTGCGCATTTAGAGCAGTTGAGGGGGTGTTGAATTAGAAAGCTAACGACTCTGGAGACTGTTCATTGGAATTCAGTTGAGACCTCCTTGATTGACCATGATGCCAAACTAGAAATGGTGAATGTATCATCATTTCTCGTACTGAGAGTCCGTGATACTGATAACCTGTTAGGATTGCCATGTCTTCCAAGACTAGAACATACCTGTAAGAGGGAAGGGTTTTGTAGGAAAATTAGACATTCAACCAACCATATTTTCTAGTTTTCTCATCAATACGGACTTATGATCGTGGATGTTGCGGTGTTCTATCACTTTGGTATTCTGGTTTTCCGATTTTCTTATTGGAGCAGAACTCTGGTATGATTCAATCAGTAGCACAACAGCCTTTGATTCCTCGATCCTTATCTGTATTTGCATACTCATTCTCATATTTGCATTGCATTTGTATATGTTGCAGGTACTCATCTCTTCTTAGATTCTAGTCCTGGTTTTCTTTGAGGATGGAAGTAGAGAGGAAGAAGACAATCATGTACAAGTTTCCCCTACCAGATCTTGGATCTTTATTTAGTCTCATTGTTATGGCTTATCTGGGTACTTTAGAAGTGTTTAGAAAAGATTACGGGAGAATTCTGAGCCTTGTACGTAAAGTCACAAGTTACGAGAAAGGAGCCATCCTTACTTTGCTGCAATCCTATGATCCTCCACTGTGCTGTTTTACTTTCCCATATTATTTTCTAGTTCCTATCTCTAGGATAAAGTACCGTCCTTTCGTTCCGAAGAAAAGCCAGATTTGGAGAAGCTTGCAGTCACTCTTTATTTGAGCGCGCCTGAGTTAGTAGACAGTGTGGTTACAAGGAACGAGGTCTCTGGCTTTAATTTGTCTTTCTTGGTCAACAAAGCCCAGAGTTACGCCAAAGAGGGTTGTTGAGTGGTCTTTAGTGCTATCTTGGCTTTATGTATCTATGGTATCGTGATGTTCCTAAACATACCCGATTTGGTGGATATGGACGCTTTCAATATTTTCGCATCTAGGAATCCTGTACCCACTCCCTTGGGGGATTTGTATCACTCAATACATTATAAGACTGAAAGAGAAGAGGGATGAATGTCTCTTGCTGTACCCCAATCTTCCATAAATGGTTCATTGATCATCTTCCTCGCACAGGAGCTTTCTTTGACTTGAGAGATACACTCGAGTGGTCTCATAGACTTATGAGTTTGACTTCTAAAGATATTTCGTGGTTCAACCGGGATTTTCTTGGTGTGGAGGTTATCTTCAGCTGTGGTAATTTTCATAATGTGCCTCTAATGGGGAGAAAAGGGGGAGTTAACTATAACCCTTATCTCTCTATTAGACAATTTGGATACGCTTTGAGAGGACCTCCTAAGGATGAAGAAGTACAGGAACCTATGTACTTTACCGGTGTAGCTACTCCTGATAATCTGACCAAGTTTGTGGAAGCATGGGAAAAGGTTTATAAGAAGGGGAAGATCTCTTTAGGAAAGTGTGATTGCAGAGCTTACGGCCCCTACTTATAGTGGATTCAGAGGAGGGTGGAGAAGATTATATTGCCATTTCCTATTGAAGAACCCTTATACCCATTAATGATTGGAGAGCCTACAACGATGGATATTCAAAGATACAATAAACTATGGGCGGAAAAGGAAGAATTGTGTAAGGAATATGAAGGGATAAAAAAGGGAATCAGTCAACTGAAGAGTGATAAGAATGAAGTTGTTTACTTAGAAAAGGTAAAGGCAGAAGCTTTGGCCAAGGTGGGAAAGGAGTTGGTCAAAGAGATCTGGGTGTGAGGACGAACTGGCCAGGATTTAAAAAGTATTGATAGCGTCCTTAAGCATAAGAAGAAAGAACTGGATAAAGCCTACTTGGAAATATCTAAGTTCAATGATCAATGGAACGCTACATTAACTGCCAGCAAGGGAAGAGAGGATGAACTTCATAGACAGATCGACAATTTGAAGATACAGCTCAAAGTCAAAGATGAAGAAGTTGTTAGAACACAGATTGGTTCTTAGTTATATCTCTATGTTTTGATGATAACACTAATGAAATTTTGTATTAAGAAATTATATACTCTAAATTTGTGCAAGTATTTTTGCTGCAGATATTAAATTTAATATTCTTATGAAAGCAAAAATAAATCTGAACGTTGAACTACGCAAGGCTCTGAGTGCTGCCTACAGAAGACTCTGAAGCAGAAGCTATAGAAGCATCTGAAGTGTAAAAAAATCATAGTTGTGATATAGCTTTCTTAGAAGCATTTTAAACACTTGTTTAGTTTATATTTGATTGTAAAAGTTCCTTGAAAAGACCATGTTGTGATCAGTAGTTCTTGATAAGACTAAGACAGTTGTTCTTAGTGGTTGATATTGTAATAAGTTGATTATAGTGAATTAAGTCCTTGTTGAGAAAGGCAAATCACTCTTGATAGGGTGGACTGGATTAGTTGAGTTCAACGAACCAAGATAAAAATCATTGTGTTTTTATTGCCATAATATTTTCTAAATCCTTATTCAACCCCCTCCCCCCCCCCCTTCTAAGTATTTTCTCACCTTTAGTTGGCATCAGAGCTCCGGTTCTGTGTGTGCTATCACTTCACCGTGAACAGAAAAGATCCAGTTGAGAAAACTCTCGATATATTTTCTTGGTTGATATTATGGCTGAAGCTTCAACATCCAACAACAGCAGATATGAAGAAAGGGATAGAATCAACACAAAACCCCCTACATTTGATGGGGAGAAGTTTGACTATTGGAAGGACAGAATGGAGAGTTTCTTCCTTGGTTATAATGCTGATCTTTGGGACATAGTCATTGATGGTTATGTTCACCCCATTGATGGGGATGGCAAGAAAATTGATAGAAAATCTATGGCTGAAGCTCAGAAGAAGGAGTTCAGAAATAATCACAAAGTAAGAATAATCTTATTAAATCTTATATCTCATATTGAGTATGAGAAGATTACCAACAGAGAAACAACATTTGATTTGTTTGAGTCTTTGAAGATGACTCATAAAGGGAACTCACAAGTTAAAGAGACCAAGGCTCTGGCGCTGATCCAGAAATATGAAGCCTTTAAAATGGAAGAATATGAATCTATAGAAGCTATGTTCTTTAGATTCCAGATCCTCACAGCTGGATTAAAAGTGTTGGACAAAGGCTATTCAATTGCTGATCATGTGAAGAAGATCATCAAAAGTGTGCCAATCAGATGGAGACCAATGGTCACTACTCTGAAGCTAGCTAAGGATCTGAACAAGATCACATTGGAGGAACTGATCAACTCTCTGAGGAGCCATGAGATTGAACTTGAAGAAGACGAGCTTCAAAAGAAAGGTAAGTCAATTGCTTTAAAGTTTAACAAATCTGTTAAAGCATTGTAGGTTTTAGAAGAAAGTTCTAAAGAGTCTTCTTCTGAAGAAGAAGATGAACTGTCCTTGCTGTCCAGAAGGATCAACAAACTCTGGAAGCACAAATAAAGGAAGTTCAAGAACTTCAAGAAGCCAGATCAACGCAAAGAGTCCTCTGGACACAAAAGATCTGGAAAGAAGGAGGTTGTTTACTATGATTGCAAAGAACCTGGGCACTACAGGAATGAATTCCCAAAGCTTCAAAAGGAGAAGCCAAGAAGGAAGACTGAGCATAAAATGAAAGTTCTGATGGTTACATGGGATGATTCAGATGCATCTGAACCTTCATCAGAGTCAGAAGAAGAATGTGCCAACATGGCACTGATGGCTGGCGTGGAAGATCAGGATGAAGGAACATCTGGATCTGAATCTGATTCTGAATCTGACTCAGAAGAGGTACTTTCTAATCTCTCTAGGGAAAAACTTATTAAGGTTTTATCAAAAGTTCTGAATAACTACAACCAGATTAAGCTTAAATGCAATCTTGAATATGAGAATAGTCTGTTAAAGTCAGAAGTTGCTGAGCTCAAAGAAAACAATTTGAAAATGAAAAGACAGAAGTTCAGACAAACTTTTAAGGCAACTAACCCAAAAGGACCCAAAAAGATCTGGGTACCTAAGGATAAGATAATACCTGTTGCAGATGTATTTAGCAGTAAAGTCAACACGCCAATCATGGTACCTGGACTCTGGCTGCTCACGTCACATGACAGGAGAAAGGTTTATGTTCCAAAGCCTGGAGCTTAAATCTGGAGGAGATGTCAAGTTTGGAGGAAATCAGAAGGGAAAGATAATTGGCTCTGGTACTATTGGCAATGGTAACCTTCCCTATATATCTAATGTTTTAGTTGTAGAAGGATTAAAGCATAATCTATTGTCCATAAGTCAATTAAGTGACAATGGTTATGACATAATCTTTAATAAAAAATGTTGCAAAGCTGTTAGTCAGAAGGATGGCTCAATCCTATTTAATGCCTTATGTCTGTTAATGATGAGCAATGGGTCTGGCACAGAAGATTAGGGCATATTAATATGAGACATATATCTCAGATTAATAAACTCAATCTGGTCAGAGGACTTCCTAAGTTGAAGTTCAACTCAGATGCTCTTTGTGAAGCATGTCAAAAAGGAAAATTTTCAAAATCTTCTTTTAAAACTAAAAATGTTGTTTCAGCTTCAAGACCATTAGAGTTACTTCACATTGATATGTTTGGACCAGTGAAAACTGCATCCATTAGAGGCAAGAAGTATGGATTAGTCATTGTTGATGACTATAGCAGATGGACATGGGTGAAATTCCTAAAAAACAAGGACGAGTCACATTCTGTGTTCTTTGACTTCTGCAAACAAGTCCAGAATGAAAAAGATGTTAAAATTGTTAAAGTCAGAAGTGATCATGGCGGCGAATTTGAAAAAAAATATTTTAAAAATATTTTAATGAAAATGGCATTGCTCATGATTTCTCCTGCCCTAGAACTCCACAACAGAATGGAGTTGTAGAGAGGAAAAATAGAACTTTGCAAGAAATGGCCAGAACCATGATCAACGACACTAATCTGGCAAAGCATTTTTGGGCAGAAGCAATAAACACAGCTTGTTATATTCAGAACAGAGTGTATGTAAGACCTCTTCTGGAAAAGACTCCCTATGAATTGTGGAGGAACATAAAGCCCAACATTTCTTATTTTCATCCTTTTGGATGTATATGTTATATGTTGAACACTAAAGAGAATCTAAACAAGTTTGATTCTAAAGCACAAAAGTGTTTCATGCTTGGGTATTCTAAACGCTCTAAAGGCTACAGAGTATACAATACTGAAACACAGATTGTGGAGGAATCTATACATGTTAGATTTGATGATAAGCTTGGCATTCAAAAGCGAATGCAGTTTGAAAGTTCTGCAGATAGAGAAGTAATTCTCACAGACTCTGAAGGCTCAGAGGCAGAAAAGATTCAAGTGAAAGAGCCAGAAGCAACACCAGATGCAACTCCTTTGGCTACTAAAATGAACAACTTGAATATTTCTGAAGAATCAAATGTTAGAGGATCATCTTCCAGAATCAAGGCCTCTCACCCAGAGGATGTGATCATTGGAAAGAAGGATGACCCTATAAGAACAAGATCCTACCTCAGATCATCTGAAGCGTCATTATTTGGTTTGGTGTCAGTTATTGAACCAACTTCTGTGGATGAAGCTCTGCAAGACAATGACTAGATAATTGCCATGCAAGAAGAGCTCAATCAATTCACAAGAAATGACGTTTGGGATTTGGTTCCAAGACCAAAAGGATTTAATATAATTGGAACTAAATGGGTCTTCAGAAACAAGTTTAATGAAAAAGGAGAAGTTGAAAGAAACAAAGCAAGGCTTGTTGCTCAAGGTTATAGCCAGCAAGAAGGAATTGACTACACAGAGACTTATGCTCCTGTGGCCAGGTTAGAGTCTATTTGTTTACTCATTTCTTTTGCTGCACAAAATAACATCACTCTATATCAGATAGATGTTAAGAGTGCCTTCTTAAATGGGATTATAGAAGAGGAAGTTTATGTTCACCAACCTCCTGGTTTTGAAAGTGATAAATTTCCAGAACATGTTTTTAAACTTAAGAAATCTCTTTATGGTTTAAAACAAGCTCCCAGAGCTTGGTATGAGAGATTAAGTAATTTTCTTCTAGAGAAAAATTTTATCAGAGGCAAAGTGGACACAACACTCTTCTGTAAAACATTTAAGAAAGATCTGTTAATTTGTCAAATATATGTGGATGATATTATATTTGGATCTACCAATATTACGCTGGAAAAGGAGTTTGCTCAATGTATGCAGGCTGAATTTGAAATGAGCATGATGGGAGAATTGAGATTCTTTCTGGGAATTCAAGTCAACCAAACTCCAGATTGGACTTACATTCATCAGACTAAATATGTAAAAGAGCTTCTGAAGAAGTTCAACATGACTGATAGTAAGTTAGAAAAGACTCCAATGCATCCAACAAGCACTCTTAGTAAGGAAGAGGTAAGTAAGAAAGTAGATCAGAAACTCTACAGAAGTATGATTGGATCTCTTCTATACTTAATTGCTTCTAGACCTGACATTTTATTCAATGTATGCTTGTGTGCAAGATTCCAATCAGATCCAAGAGAATCACACATAACTGTTGTTAAGAGGATTCTAAGGTATATGAAAGGTACTTCTAACGTGGGTTTTGTAAGTTCAGAGTATGCCTAAGAGGGGGGGGGGGGGGGGGGAAGGGGTGAATTAGGCTTTAGAAACGTTTTCCGGTTTTTCGATATTCTTGAATTTTACTTGGTTATGATCTTGATGATGAAAGCAGTAAAAAGCAGAATGAAAATGGACACAGAGATTTATAGTGGTTCCCTTCACAATCCGAAGGTACTCCACTCCCCTTTCCACATGAAAGAGAGTTTTCACTATATTTTTAGAATGTACAACCTATCACACCATCAACCGGTGAGGCCTACTATCTAACAATTATTTCAACAACTTAGTGAGCAAGAACAATCCTCTTGCAAGCACTAACCCTTGTGTCCAACAATTCTAGATCACAATCACAAAGAAATAATTCTTGTAATTTTGTAATTTGAGAGTGATACAATAGTAATATCAATACAAAGATTGATCTTCTCCTTTTGATCAAAATTCACTTTTCAATATCAATACAAGTGTTCAAAATTTCTGGATATGAAATGGTATGACCAGTATGAACACTTTTTGAAAATATTTGTGAATTTGATTTAATGATTATTTTGAAAATTATTGGAGGTGTTTTTCAATTTGAAATTTTCAGAATTTATATGAGCAAAACACCATTTCAAAAAGGTATAATTGAGTATGAATCAAATAATGAAAAGGTATAACATTCAAACAAAATTTGAATTTAAAAAGAACCAATTTTTCAAAATTCGTTTAGTGTTAATCGGTTAACCATATAGGTTAATCGGTTAACACTTGAACGCTAGCCCTGAGAATTCAAAATTTAAGGCCGTTAACCAATTAACCCATATGGTTAATCGGTTAACACTGTTAAAACTCAAAAAAATACTAAGTTAAAAAGTGTTATACCAATCCAAATGATTTTTTAAAAACATGCAAATGCAAAATGTTGATAAGTTAAATTATTTGAACACTTGTATATCAATTAAAGGAGTGAATATTGATATACCGAAGCTTGAGTCCAAATCTTGACAGTTGTAGGAACATTTGCACATGAAGCTTGATTTGCTTGACAACATTCCATAGTCTTGATCTTGATCAGTTTTGAAAGCTTTCACTTTTTGCAATCATGGAATGAGCTTAGGTTTTTTTTGACATCATCAAAACCTTGAGATTGAAGCATGACTCTACATTCTCCCCCTTTTTGATGATGACAAACAACTGTGACTGTGCAATATCCTTGACGATATTTGGTTCCGTTCTTGGCTTGCTTCTCCCCCTATGTCCAACAACTCCCCCTATCTAAACAGAGGCAAAAAATTATGCACAAAGAGATATTAGACAGCCAAGCTCTTCTCCCCCTTTGTCATAAGAAAAAAGGAAGGAGCTTTCAAAACCAAACAAAAGCAATATCGGCATACAAGACAGCATATAATCAAGCATAGCATAATAGATCGAAATAAAAATGCAGCACATAGAAAATGCAGCAAATATTGTACGGTTATAAAAGAAATTAACAATTTAAACAACTTAAACAATTTAAACATTATCCGGAAATAAACGTAATAAAAGCAACATAAACAAATATTTTCTAAACATCTTCATCGGACATATCCTCGTCTTCTGCTTCTTCTTCTTCACTACCTTCATCATCTGCATCTTCTTCTTCAACAATCCCGGGGTTGGAAGGATGAGCGGTAAGGATAAGGTTGCAAAGTGAAGCAATGGCCCTGGAGGTTTCTCGGTGACAATTCATAGTTTCTCGATGTTGAGTCATCATAGTGGTATAGAGAAACTCATTTGTGATACCCCCTTCAGGAACGGGATAGGCTTGGTTTGAGGTTGATCCTTCGCCCGCATACTTATAAGTGCCGTCAACGTCTTTAATAATTTTAGTGTTCTTAACAATGGTGATTTCATTTATCTCATTGGTTGTCGGTTTCATCTTGGTAGATGGTTCCCTGTGAAGGTCCAAATCCGTTAACTCAAGGATTCTTGAAACCAGCTTTGCATAAGGAAGACGTGTCGACAGAGAAAGTTGCTGTTGAAGATGGTACATGATTGTCAGATTTTTCGCATAGCAAATTACGTAATGTAGCATCCGGTCCGAAACCGTCAGATTTTTCGCATAGCAAATTACGTAATGTAGCATCCGGTCCGAAACCGTCAGATTTTTCGCATAACACAACATGCGAGTCGTCCGTCGGTTTGCTACAACGTTTTCCTTTGGAAACCTGCATATTTGGTAATAGTACTCCATCTTGTCATAGTTAGACCACGATCCTTCCACATGGTTAACCCCTTTCCGGAGAAAGTAGCCAGAGGATGGAATTTTCAACTTCGCAGCAATATCTGTCAGATTCTCTTTCAAGAGGCAATCTCGAAAAGAGGTTTCCGTAATGTGCTTATCGTCGGCATTCAGATACACAGATAACTTATTCAAAAATGCTTTGACCAAATCATGGTAGTAATTCCCAGAATCAGAAACAAACTTATCTATCTTTTGAAATTTGAGGAGAGCAGGAAAATCAAAAGATGATGCAGGAAAAGCCTTAAGGTTTACGTACTTTACCGGTAGAATATGACGGACCCGAACCTTGAAATCCATACGGTGTATCTTGGTTGTTTCCATAGGAATGTTGTCTACCTCTTATGCAGAGTCATATTTAGGTAACTTTCCCTTGCCTTTGTGAGATGAATCCATGGATGAAGTTTGAGAGATGCTGAGGGTTCTTGAAGGAGTTAGGGTTTTGAGGAGATGAGAGAGGGTAAAGAAGAGGCAATATATATGAGGAGTTATTTGAGTGGGTTTTAAAGTCCAAAAAATGTAGTCAAAGAAGAAGAAGAAGAGTTCTTTGGATAGTGATTTGGATGTTTAAGAAAATATTAACCACATATAAATAACACATTTACCACACTTAATTTTCCAAAATTTGAATTAATTTTTCGTTTCTGATTTTTGAAAATTTTAACAGTGTTAATCGGTTAACCCTATAGGTTAATCGGTTAACACATTAAAAATTTAAGTCAGAATTGAAAAATTAACATTGTTATTCGGTTAACCCTATCAGTTAATCGATTAACACACGCGAATTTTGGAAAGATGCTTAAAACAAAATGCACAAATATTGGAAAACATACATTATGCATACATAAACCATAGAAGAGATCAGATATCACCTTCATCGAGAATCCCAAGTTCTCGTCGGATTTTGAAAAATGGTTCTTTCGCCAATGGTTTGGTGAAGATGTCGGCGAGTTGATTGTGTGTATCGAAGAAAGTAACATCTACATCTCCATTTAGTACTTGATCGCGAAGGAAGTGATGTCGGATATCTATATGCTTTGTCCTTGAATGCATGACCGGGTTCTTTGTAATATTGACGGCACTTATATTATCACATCAAAGAGGAATGCAACCGAGATATACACCGTAATCGAGGAGTTGTTGCTTGAGCCACAGAATTTATGCACAGCAACTTCCTGTTGCAATATATTCCACTTCGGCTGTATTGAGTGCCACATATGCTTGCTTCTTGCAGGCCCATGACACTAGTGCATTTCCGAGAATGTGACACGTACCACTCGTGCTTTTTCTATCAGTCTTACATCCTGCATAATCAGCGTCAGAATAACCAATTAAAGAACAAGTACTACCTTTTGGATACCATAATCTGACATTCATTGTCCCTTTGAGATACTTTATGATTCTCTTCCCGGCGGTGAGATGTGATTCCTTCGGACTTGCTTGAAAGCGTGCACACAAACAAACGCTAAACATAATGTTAGGACGGCTTGCCGTCAAATATAATAATGAACCGATCATACCTCGATATTTTGTAATATCAATTGGAGTACCAGATTCATCTTGATCAACATACGTTCCGGATCCCATAGGAGTAGACATCACCTTGCAACTATCCATATCGAATTTCTTCAATAATTCCTTGCAATACTTGGATTGCTTGAGGAAGATGCCATGCTTAGTTTGCTTGATTTGTAGTCCAAGAAAATAGTTCAATTTTCCCATCATGGACATCTCGAATTCTCCTTGCATCATAAGTGAAAATTCTTCGTAAAGCTCTTTGTTTGTTGATCCGAAGATGATGTCGTCGACATAGACTTGAACCAGTAAGGTGTTACCCTTTATCTTCTTTATGAACAACATCTTGTCAACCTCTCCTTTTGTAAATCCATTTTCATATAATAAATTGCTAAGGCGGTCATACCATGCTCTTGGTGCTTGTTTCAGTCCGTAGAGTGCCTTTTTCAGTTTGTAAACATGCGAGGAATTCTTGAAGTCTTCAAAACCCGGAGGTTGTTTAACGTAGACTTCTTAATTGATGTATCCATTTAGGAAAGCGCTTTTGACATCCATCTGGAACAACTGAAAATTCATAGAACAAGCGTAAGCAAGTAATAATCTAATTGCTTCTAACCTTGCTACCGAAGCGAACGTTTCATCAAAATTAATTCCTTCCTCCTGGTTGTAGCCTTGTGCGACCAATCTTGCTTTGTTACGAACTATGATCCCATTCTCGTCAAGTTTGTTCTTAAACACCCATCTCGTTCCTATGATGTGCTTGTTGTTCGGTCTTGGTACGAGATTCTAAACTTGATTCCTTTCGAATTGGTTGAGTTCTTCTTGCATCGCTACAATCCATTGGTCGTTGCCTAAGGCTTCATCAATCTTGGTTGGTTCAATTTGAGACACAAAAGCCATGTTGAGACAAGCATCCTTAAGATTTAGTCGAGTTGCAACGCCTTGGCTAATATCACCAATAACTTTATCTATCGGGTGATCTCTATGCGTTCTCCATTCCTTCGGAAGATCTTGATGTTCTTCAATGATTTGAGTGACATCTTCTTGTGGTATTGCTTGATTCTTTGAAGTCTCTTCTTGTTGTTGTGAAGAACCTACTATATCATCATCATCATCCACAATAATATTATCCTCTTTCGAGGGGTTAGTCTCATCAAAAGAAACATGAATGGATTCTTCAATAGTAAGAGTTCTTTTATTAAAAATTCTAAAAGCTCTACTAGAAAGAGAGTAACCAAGAAATATACCTTCGTCGGACTTCTCATCAAACTTACCGAGATTTTCCTTATTGTTGTTGAGAACAAAACATTTGCATCCGAATATGTGGAAAAATGCTATGTTTGGTTTCCTACCCTTGAACAGCTCATACGGAGTCTTCTTGAGAGTTGGTCGAATATTGACACGGTTGCTTACGAAACATGTCGTGCTAACCGCCTCTGCCCAGAAATATTTAGGAAGATTCGAGTCGCTAAGCATTGTTCTAGCAAGCTCTACCAGTGACCTATTCTTCCATTCTACGACACCGTTCTGTTGAGGAGTCCTTGGTGTCGCTTCTGTGAGACATACTGGATGTCGTATTCGGTCAAAACCATCTGCCAACGGGCAATTCTCCCCGATAGTGCCTGCTTTTCGAATACGTATTTGATAGGATCCATCTTCGAGATGAGCATGGTTGTATGGTTCAGCATGTATTGCCTCAAACGCTTGGCGGACCAGGCTAGCGCGCAACAAGTTTTTTTGAGCATTGAGTATCGAGATTCACATTCAGTAAACTTCTTACTCAGGTAGTATATTGCATGCTCTTTTCTTCCTGTCTCGTCGTGTTGACCGAGAACACAACCCATACTTCCCTCAAGAACTGTCAAATACATAATCAAGGGTCTCCCTGCCACTGGAGGTATCAAAATAGGAGGCTCCTGCAAATACTGTTTTATTTTATCGAACGCCTTTTGACAATTTTCATTCCATGTTACAGCCTGGTCTTTTTTCAACATCTTGAATAACGGCTCGCACGTAGCTGTTAGGTGAGATATGAACCGAGCGATGTAGTTCAGCCTCCCTAAAAACCCGCGCACCTCTTTTTCTGTTTTAGGCGTCGGAATCTCTTGTATTGCTTTTATTTTTGCAGGATCAACCTCTATTCCTTTTTCGCTCACAATAAACCCCAGCAGTTTACCCGACCTCACCCCGAAGGTGCACTTGTTAGGGTTCAGTCTCAGCATGAACTTCCTAAGCCTTTTGAATAGCTTCAGCAGATTCACCAAATGTTCCTCCTCCGTCTGGGATTTAGCAATCATATCGTCGACATAAACCTCGATCTCTTTATGCATCATGTCATGAAAAAGAGTCGTCATTGCACGCTGATACGTTGCCCCAGCATTCTTTAATCCGAAGGGCATCACTTTGTAGCAAAATGTTCCCCAAGGCGTAATGAAGGTAGTCTTCTCCATGTCTTCTGGCGCCATTTTAATCTGATTATAGCCCGAGAAGCCATCCATGAAGGAGAATACGGAGAATTGAGCAGTGTTGTCAACCAGCACATCGATGTGAGGAAGTGGGAAATCATCTTTCGGGCTCGCTTTGTTCAGATCACGGTAATCTACGCACATTCTCACTTTACCGTCTTTCTTTGGCACTGGTACAATATTAGCGACCCATGAGGGATATTTTGTAACAGCTAGGAAACCAGCATCCCACTACTTTTGGACCTCCTCCTTAATTTTCACTGCCATATCAGGCCTAGTTCTGCGAAGCTTCTGCTTAACCGGCGGACATTCTTCTTTTAACGGCACACGGTGCACAACCATATCCGTATCCAACCCAGGCATGTCTTCGTACGACCAAGCGAACACATCACTATACTCTCTGAGCATTTCAACCAGTCTTCGCTTGACGTCGCTCTGTAGCGCGGCTCCTATACGGATGTTCCTTTCGACCCCTTCCGACCCCAGGTTAACAGTTTCGATGACCTCCTCATGAGGCAGAATGATTCGTTCTTCTTGCTTTACCAACCAAGACAATTCTTCTGGAACGTCACCATCTTCAACAATCTCTTCTTCGGCCTGAAATACCGGGTGCTCAAAGTCGAAATGAGTCATAGGCGGTTCAATGATGTTATCTGAAAATATTATCCTGCAAAAGGAATGGTTAAATGCTTCAAAATATGTATAAAGCGAATAACCACGTTGCCATTTTATTGTAAAACAAAAAACAGGAAAAACAGAGATCGCAATATTTGTACATGAAAAAACGCCTTTTATTTAATGATTAAACAATGCAATGTACATAACAGCACGGCCCTAAGCAAAATCACGATGCCCCGGGTAAGACACCGGATTGTTCAACAATTAAGAAAACAAAGTATTACTGTTTGGTGGTCACAGGAACAATCTCCTGAATAGACCAATTGCATAATCCTTGTCCTGGCACGCTCGGCTGAATCCAGGCGTCCATGTCGCAGTCACTGTCTCCTTCTTCGGAATCTGAAACAGCGTTGATGGCCTCGTGATACACTCCACTAGCTGTGATTGTTATTGGTCCTTTGAAACGGGGTGCCCCTGCGGCAGGCGTTGATGACGACGGTTGATATCCCAGCCCAAATCTGTCCATCTTCACGGGAATATCCAGAACTTTGCCCCAGCCTTTTGTCTCACCAGTCTTCACTAGGGCCTGAGCCTCCTTGTATGACGAGACGGCCACCTCTGACGCTTTACTCGGCCCTGGAACTTTGTCTTTGATGTGCAACCCTTCAAAGGCTTGACACGGTGTTTCATGAATCTCGCCGTCGACTTCTACGTACTTGAATGATGACAGATGGCTGACCAATATATCTTCTTCTCCACAGACCGTGACCACACTGTCCCCTACCATGTATTTCAGCTTTTGGTGCAAGGTAGATGTGATTGCCCCAGCACCATGGATCCATGGTCATCCGAGAAGACAGCTGTATGCTGGCTGGATGTCCATAATGTAAAATTCAGTTTCGAAAATCTCTGGCCCCACATGGAGAGGTAACGTTATAGATCCAAAGATTGACCTTCGTGTACCATCAAATTCCCTGACCACCAAGTCACTAGGCGTACAAATGATTCCCCTGATGTCCAATTTCATCATTGCTTTCTTTGGCAGCACGTTCAAGGAAGATCTGGTATCTACCAGTACGTGGGACATGACTGAGCCCCTACACTTAACTGAGACATGCAACGCCATGTTATGCTCTCTCCCCCTCGGGGTCAAATCAAAGTCCGTAAATCCCAAGCTATGGTCTGCGTTCACGTGCGCCATCACCCCCTCCAACTGATTCACAGAAACATCTTGGGGTACAAATGACGTATCCAGAATTTTCAACAATGCATTCCTATGGGCTTCGGAACACAATAACAGCGACAGTATGGATATCTTCGATGGCGTCTGTTGAAGGTGCTCAACAATCTTATAGTCACTCTTACGAATAAGGCGCATAAACTCTTCTACGTCCTTCAATGACGTTTCTTTTTCGTTCCTCTGCACAGGGACATCCTCATTCACTTTTCCTTTTCCTTTCGCCAACCGTTCAGCCTCTACCTCAGGCGATATAAAAATTCTCCCACTTCTCGTCATCCCTCCGGTCCCGACGACGTTGTCTACAACCTCAACTGGCTGTTTACTAATATCAATTTTCACCCCATCACAGTATGCTTCCAACCCATAAGTCCAGGGTACTGCCTTAGTGCTCTCATAAGGGATTGGTTCTGCCTTGGTGATAGTGATCGGCGGTCGCCTGGCTGGCGCCGTTATAGTTATTGTTTTTCGGGGGATTGTCACGGTAGCTACATCACTTTGCTCATCCGCTGATACCTCTGCAGGTTCCTCAACTGCCGTTCTGTCGAATTGCAATGTGCCTCCATCTATCAAGGTTTGAATACCCTTCTTCAATTCAGCACAACCCCCAGCTTGGGTCCAACACTCTAGGAAAAACTCATCGCAGCCCGGATACACACCTCCTTTCAACAATCTGCTCTTTATCTCACACAACGGTGTCTTTAGGTCATCAACATTCATGATCAAGTTCAAACCTTCCTCAATTAAAATAGCATTTGCCCCATGGTTGGGCATGGGCTGTTGTACTATGTTCGGACCTGCTTGTCCAAAATTGATGGCCTTGCTATCCAACAGATCTTGCACCGCATGCTTGAACGCGTGGCAATTCTCTATGTCATGACCAGGAGCCCCGGAGTGGAACTCACAGTGCTTGTTCGCATCAAAACCGAATGGAGGAGTGCCCGTTATTGGCGCCATAGTCCTTTTTTCCACCAAGTTCAAACCCAGTAACATCTGTAGCAATTCTTCATACGTTGAAGGAGGCGTTTCAAACACCCTCCTTGGTTTGCCCCCCTGCATTCTGCGCTGGGCAGGATGTACCCCTTGTTGTGGCTGCTGTTGCTGTGGTGGTATCTGCTGTAGTGGTATTGGTTGTTGATGAAATGGAATTGTGACACTTGCCACCTGTTGCGGATGATTGTACTGATTCCGTCCTCTGCCCCGGCCTCGGCCTCGGCCCCCGAATACTGCACTTGCATCACCTTGATGGCGACCACCGAAAGCTCTTCTGTTACTGCCAGCTAAAGTAGACTCCTCATCTTGGAATCTCCCCATTTTAATATTGCTTTCAATTTTCTCACCCATCAAGATTAGGTCCGAGAAACTGCCCAAGGAAGTATGAAACAGCTTATCATAAAACACACCAGTAAATGTTCCTATGAACATATCATTCATTTCTTTGTCATCCAAAGGAGGATGAACTCGTGCAGCCATGTCGCGCCACCTTTGCGAATATTCTTTGAAGCTCTCGTCTTTCTTCTGGGACAACCCCTGTAATTGGACCCGGTTGGGTGCCAAGTCACTATTGTACTTATAATGAGCCACAAACGCTTCAGCCAGCTGCTTCCAAGTTTTTATCTGAGTAGGCTCCAATCCCATGTACCACTCAAGGGAAGGACCAGACAAGCTGTCTTGAAAGAAATGCATCAGCATCCTCTCATCGTTTGAATAAGCCGACATCCTTCTATAGTATGATCGCACATGCACCTTTGGACAGGTATCCCCCTTATATTTGTCGAATGTGGGAGCTTTAAACTTTAGTGGTACCCTCAGGCCAGGCACCAGACCCATTGTGGTCATATCTAAACCAACAGCACTTTGATTCACAACACCTTTCATCTGCTCCTCGAGCATCTTGATTCTCTGAGAGTCATCTATAGGACCTTCAAAACCTCCACCAGAGAAAGCATCTTCTTGCTGATCTTCTAGCCAATTACCGTTCCCATTTCCGTATCCATCATACCCGTTGTTACGGCCAAATCTAGTCTGATTCATCACAGGGCCCCGCCCCCTATTACCATACCCTGGAGCAACTCCGGCAGGTCCAAAAGACATTATTCCAGCACCATTTCCATTACCGAATCCGCCATAACCCTGATTGGTATTACCAAATCCATCCTGCCCGAAGCCCTAAGCGTTGAAGCCGTACTTCCCAGCATGATCAAACCCCTGGTCGTTAAAGCCAAATCCGTTGTTGCCGAAGCCATTGCCTCCAATATTATCACCACCCAGATTGACATCTCCGAACCCAACGTTGTTGATGACAGTCTCGTTACCGATTCCTGCGTTACCGTTCCCGGCGGCAGCGCCGTTGTTCACATTGACAGTAGGTATGTTCGCCACAGGTGGAGCTACCGGTGTAGGGGTACCATCCCCGTGAATGGTGTCAACCCGCACAGAATTATGGTCTTCATTTCCATGCCCAGCATTTCTCATCAGCAAAGGCTGCACCAAAGCCTGCAAGTTTTCCTGGCCTTTCACAATGGTCTCCATTTTCTGCATGAATAGTGCCAGCTTCTCACACATGTCCTACATTTCATTCTGCATTTGATCCATAACCCTTCTGCAGTTGGTACGAGTAGAGTATCGGTGCGGGCGTTGACTTTCAATCCTGAAAAAGACCTGTACGGTGCAGGAGATGAGATACAGTTCAATAATCACCTGTAATGCAATATGAATGTGAATGCAAATGCAACATGTGTCTGTGCATTAGGGAATATCACTCCCCAATTCTAGTGCGAATGTGTCAGTGTGGTGACAGTGACAGCAATACGAAGTTCGGAGCCAAATCATAGAAAACACCTCATATATTGCAGAGAACCCCATCAAGTCAGGAATACAATATCAATGAGCGTACAATAAGAAGGCATGACCTCAACCAACAATCCTGGTGATGGCCAGCACAATGCAAATAAAGCATACACATTAATACATGAAATAGTCAAGTGCGACCATACGCCTGGTACTCCTCTAATAACCTCTTAGTCTCTGGATGACTTGGTCGGGTAAGCAAACCCTCAACAAGTAGATCTCTTCGCTTGAGAACACGTCGTAAATCACCAGCAGATTCCTCCCGTGCCCCTTCTCCGAAGCGATCCTCTAGCTTCCGCTTCTGAGACACATCCTCTTTCTTGTACTCGACGGCCTTGTTCAATGAGTTCTGAAGACTATATCTTGCCATCACCTCCTCTTCATACTTTTTATTGCTAGCCTTCAACTGATCTTCGAGTTCAGAAATTTGCTGCTTCAATTTGTCTTCCCTCTTTTTGTTGTTGGTTAGCGTAGCATTCCACATTTTGTTGCAAGAAGAGATTTCCCGGTGGGCGGCATCGAGTGCCTTCTTCTTGGAATCTAACATATCATGAGAGCTTCTGAATTCTTTCCCCAGGCGTTCACGCTTCTTTTTCTCTTTGGTCAGTTAAGCACCTAGCCTGTTTACTAACTCAGTCTGCTGTTGGAAAGAATGCACAGCCTTGTTCTTCTCACTACGCATCTGAGCCAGTTCCTTTTCTAACTCTTCATTGATCTTTATCAAGTCCTCCTTTTCTTTCACGACCCGCTCATAGGCCTCAACAACTACAGTAGTAGGTTCCTCCACTGGAATGCGAACAGGATGCGAGACTGCTGGGAAAGGCATCTGTACCTGTCTTACCCTCTCCTGGATCCACACCTTGTATGGCATATAGGCCTGACAATCATTCTTGCCTAGCAATGGTTTCCCTTTTCTGCAGATATAATTCCAAGCATGCTGAAGCTTGGCCAATAACTCCCCACTCAAGTCACCGGTGAAATACAGAGATTCCTATATTTCTTCTTCCTTTGGCGGGCTTTTCAAAGCATAACCGAATTGCCTGATCAATAATGATGGATTGTAATTAATGCACCCTTTCCTCCTAATCAGAGGAACATTAGGATATCCGGCGCAGCTGTAGATAATCTCAGATCCCAATAAAGCTCTGTCGAACCAGACAACATCTTCTGAAGAAAGTCCCATCAAATGCTCAGACCAATCCACCGTATCTGCAGATTCAGCAAAGATACCCTTCTTGGGCAGATGACTCTCAAACCACATATACAGCAAAGGCACACAACAAGAGACGTTCTTGCCCCTCCTCTTCTCATTCTTATAATGCGGTGAGTGATAGAAGTCTCCAATCAGGGTGGGCACAGGATTGCCTGAAGCAAAGATATAGAATGCATCCAAATCAACGAAGTCAGGCATATTAGGGAACAACACAATGCCATAGATACACAAAGCAAGGATAGCATTAAACACAACCCAACAACCACTCTTGGCGTACTCTTGTGCTTTCCCAACTAAGAACTTGAGAGAAAAACCAGAAACTCCATTCCACGAGGTTAACAGCAGTTCTGAGGGGTCTAAGTGCAAAGCAGCAGCCAAATCCTCCAGCTTGAGCTCAGCACCTATATGAATGAAGGGCACCTGGTTCTGAATAGTCAACTCCAAGATCTCAGCATATTCTTCCATGGTTGGAGCCAGAATGAAGTCAGGGAACGTAAAACACCTCAGCGGGGGATCATAGAACTGCATCAGCGCATACAATCCGTCATGCTCATGCATGGATGGTTTATAGACCAGCCTGAGTAGTTTCCCATAACTCTTCCTGAAGCTTCTCTTCACCTCATCATCAGCTAGAGATATCAAACCAAGTAGCGAAGAAACATCGGGAGTAGGCAACTTGTACACGACAGTCTTCCTCAAAGTACTCATGATAACAGATGGAAGGCCGGAGCACTAGAATCGGGAAGTATGAAAATGCACCTGCAGCACAGACACACGTTAATGATATGCACATGATGATGCAAACAATGCAATATGCAAGCAATGCAACAAGGGACCAAGTGCCCCGACTGAGAAGCCCAA
Organism: Lathyrus sativus; assembly: GCA_963859935.3. Classification (NCBI taxonomy): domain Eukaryota; kingdom Viridiplantae; phylum Streptophyta; class Magnoliopsida; order Fabales; family Fabaceae; genus Lathyrus; species Lathyrus sativus. Next base: position 166,207,107 of record OZ012739.1, on the reverse strand, counting down.
ATCACACCAAGAACAAAGTCTCCAACAGACCCTCCAGTATTCTTCAAACCATGGTCTTAGACAGACCCCATACATAAACTCCAATCAAGTCTCTGCTAGATCCAGTAACATAACTCCAACTTGGTCTCTGACAGACCCCAACAATACCATCCTCAGATATCACCCCTGAATCTCAATCGAGATAACCGGTATTCTGGAGGTCAAGTTACCTGCATGCCCAACCCCTCTCATAGGTAGGTGTCCTAATAACTGACACAAGGTACGACATCCTATGCGGTCGTCGGCGTCACAGACATTCAAGACCGATGATACGATACCCAGAAGGTGTGGCATCATCATGTCCTGAAGAGGCCTCACTTAGCCAACTTCCAAATGATCGGTCCCCGGAGTCGACAATCCAACTAACCAACAACCCCCTCAACCCAAAGGGTTGAAAAAGAAGTCAACCAGAAGAACCTCGTCCGAGCGTGGATTTCATGAGACACTAGTGCCTGCAAAGCAAGCACGCGCCCACTAATTTCCACTCTAATTCTAGGTGCACTCAAGCCCAGGTCCGGCTTATCTCTCAATCATAGAACACCCGTCACAACCCCAATACAGCAATAATAACAATAATATAATGCTGAAAGTAAAATACAGAAAAAGTAAATCCATACAAAATCCTCGACGGGAAAACAAGCGCTAGGATTGACTCGCGTAGGGAACCGTTGGAGTCCCCAGCAGAGTCGCCAGTTGTCGCTACTGCGAAAATCGGCGCCGGCTGAACAGAAGAGTCGCCACCGTGCGTTATTTATCCCAAAGGAGGGAAAGGAAACGCTCGAAGTAAACCTACCGCAAAGACGGGAAAGGAATGGTCATCGCAACCAAATCCTGGATTCGAGAGTCGGTTACGCAAGGGGAAGGTATTAGCACCCCTCACGTCCGTCGTACTCGACGGGATCCACGCTTGTTTTCTGGTACGGATTGTTATTCTATCTATTCTACAGGTCTGGGGTTAAAAGAAAATAAAATGACTCGGCAAAGTATCGCACTTTATGCCTACGTATTCCCTTCTGGAACGAGAAATTAGAGTCAATGTAGTTTGCCTACCTACTGGAAAGGGGGGAAAGGTTGCTCGCTAGGATATCACATCCTATGCCTACGTACTTTCATACAGCTTGAAAGATCAGAGCAAACGTAGTTCGGACCACGTACGACACAAGTCTGTCTTGATTGTTTTTATTCCTTCAAAAAGGTTTCTCTGAGTACCGGTCCAAGCAGACAAAAATGACGTTTTGATTGGTTGACAGTCTTTTATGCAAGAACTGTTTTTTATTGTGTTTGAAATGTTTATTGTATTTTTCTGATTGTTTTGAGAAAGAAGAGACAACAACTCTAAAACCTATGGTTAAAAAGGGAATCAAAATCTAACCTAATGTTGTCATGCATGGGTTAACACCTAATGTCTTTCATATTTCTCTCTTGCACAGAGAGAAACAGAGATCCTAAGGGGATAAACGGAAAAAACAACAGCATATATATAGTAAAGCAGTAAAATGCATGAATGCAGCAATACAAGCGAGGCAAGGGAGTCCCACTTAACCTCGAACCTAGAAAACAATGAGCAAAGTGAAACAGCTTCACCTCAATCTCAAGGGGACAATTAACAAACAATACAGTCAAGAAACTCAAACAATACATCAACAGCTCTAAACAGCATCAGCAGCTCTAAACAGCAAAACTAAACAGCACAAGCTCCTGCTTCTATCAGTCTTCAAGGCAAGGGACTTCATCTTCAATCTTCAAAGATCCTTCAAAGCAAGCTCTCTTAGACGAGTAATAGTTCACAAGATGATTTGGGATGTTAAACAGTCAGTTAACCACCAAAGGTGGCATACAGACTGTTAACAAAATACAGACTGTTTCTCTCAAAATTTCTATCTCCTAGATACTGTCACTAATCCTTCCAAAGGAAGGAGGTGAGTATCAAAGAGAGACTTTGAATCATAGAGAAGAATGGAGGCAACAGAAGCCATCCATATTTGTGAAGAAATTTTCTATTCTAAGGCCCTCTCTAGCTCCTATGTCTTAGGTCTTCAAACAATCTTCAAGCAAGCCTAGCATCTTCATCAACTTTGAACTTGATCTTCAAATCTTTGTCTTCATTATGCTTCATCCTCATGCTCTTCAAGCCAAGCCCACACCCCAAGCAAGCCCAATAAGCCCATACAAACAAAATAAACCCCAAAAGGGCACACCAAACAAGCATACAATTGCAAAATATACTAAAAATACTAATATAGTAGGGAAAATTCTAATATTATTTCTAGGGGATCTACTAAAACTACCCTTAATACCCATATATGCCCCATAGCCTAACTTGCCATAAAAAACCCAAAAGAAATCGTTTTAATGCACCTAAGTTGTGGTTTAACCTAATTTTATACAACCTAGAATTACCTAATCAAAACTATCCTAAATATTGTCACAAAAATATGGAATTAATTCAGGGGGAACCTAAAACATACAACTAACTACCCTAAAAAGATTGACTTTAAAATATAAAGGGAGCTACCTAAACTAAAATCTACAAATTAAGGTATCAACTAAAAAGACTTAAAAAGCAATAAAAGAAGAAAATATGCAAAAAATATTAAAATGAAATAAAATGGCAATTTTATGATTTTATATTTTTCTTGAAAAAAAATGGAAAGTGGAGAAAAAAATTTCCATGAGAAAATATTATTTTTTCAATTTATTATGCATTTTTAAAGTTTGAGAAAATTTGGAGAAAATTAAAATGGAAAATAGATGCATGGGGTGCAAACAGCAGTAATAACCAGTTCAAACTGTTGCTGGGCCCAGACTGGGGGGTGCGCATAACAAGCGCGCCTGGGCCCAATGAT